>OY728153.1:671340450-676340450 GCA_963277665.1 Viscum album | reverse complement strand
TTATTTCCATAGGTTTAGATTAAAAAGTTACTAAAGTCGTAAGAGTGAATATTGCAAATCTATTTTAATTTCCGGATTGTTTTTTATAAATTTAAATTAAGGAATATTATATGATACATATTGTAATGGCCCGGACCTCTCCGGTCCATTAATTTTTGAATTTTTGGTGTTGGAGGTGTTCTGGGAGGTTAAGGGGACTTATCCCCAACACTTTGCCAATTTCCAGTTCTGTGAATAGTGTTTCCAGTTTTATGAACAGTAACAGACCGGTCTGACAGATCGGTTTCACAGATCGGTCTGACATATCGGTTTCACAGATCGGTCTAACAGATCGGTTTCACAGATCCGTCTGACAGATCGTTCTCACAGATCGGTCTGACAGATCGGTCTGACAGGTCGGTCTGACAGATCGGTCTCACAGATCGGTCTCACAAATCGGTCTGACAGATCGGTTTCTCAGATCGGTCTGGCATATCGGTATCACAGATCGGTCTGACAGATCGGTCTCAGAGATCGGTCTGACAGAGCAGTCTCACAGATCGGTCTGACAGATCGGCTTCACAGATCGGTCTCACAGATCGGTTTCACAGATCGGTCTCACAGATCGGTCCGACAGATCGGTCTCACAGATCGTTCTGACAGATCAGTCTCACAGATCGGTCTCACAGATCGGTCTAACAAATCGGTTTCACAGATTGGTCTGACAGATCGGTTTCACAGATCGGTCTGACAGATCGGTCTGACAGATCGGTTTCACAGATCGGTTTCACATATCGGTCTGATAGATCGGTTTCACAGATCGGTATGATAGATCGGTTTAATGTACAGTAACGGTGGGTGAACAGTGTTTCCAGATTCCTACAGTTTTTCCCCTTTTGACATTTCCTTTGATGTAAAATACATTTAAAGCCTTGTTTTAAGGGCTCTTAAGGCCGTTTCAAGGGCCATAAATCCTATACTAATTATTCCTAAGGCCGGGATGTATTTACTTGGTCCAACCACGTGGGTTAATGTGATCTGTTTTTAATGGATAATTAACCGGATCTTAAACTGTCACCCTATTAAATCTTAAAAAAGGAATGAGATATCATTCTCCCCTGTTCTTTCCCTTTGTTCTCAGCTAAGATATGCTAGAACCTTTCAATCATTCCCGTAGGAGTTGCACAATCAATCTTTACTCCTAGGATTGGTTCTGCTCTATTTTGGATGCAACCGAACTGTGTCGGTCGATCTTCCCAATAAGGTATGTTTAATCGTCGTTCCTTTGGGGATCATCTTCTCGTGTTTCTCCATTCCATATTATACCATGTAATTTCCAATATTCTAATGGGTTTTTCTTGGGGTTGGTTGGTACTGTCGTACCGTGGAATCCTACGGTGGATGCAGTTGTCGTGAGAAGAGGATTGTGACCCATTGTGTGGATAAAGGACATCAAGAACTCTTCGAGGTAGGGGATTCATGGCTTCTCTAATTGTATATGTGCAATCGAATAATTATCATGATTTATTCCTTTGGATCACAATGAAATTGACCTAATTAAATACTTGAAATGGATTAAAAGAATTGGTTGATCGCATATTGTTGCTTTATACCGTGATAACGGTTTGTCTCATGTTTTTCTAGATAGGGTAATATCTATGATTTCTTTGATTTTATGTTCGTTCATGATAGAAATTGATAATAAATGTAAAACCGGAATTAATTGTTAATTAATTGGCTAAAGATAAAGAGGCATGTAAATTAATCTGGTTATTTCCGTTCTTGTAGATGTTCTAATTTGAGGATAATCAAATCAGGGATGTAAGCATGGTTATTTAATTGTGATTTCTTACTGAGTAGGTATCCCATAATTGGAACCTACGCATAAAAAATCTGCTAATTCAATATGGATTAAGGAACAGATTGTGTGGGAACTTCTAAAAGGGTTCTGAGTTACCCACTTGTTTGTTAAAGGGACAAGAGCCCATGGTTGTGACTGTTGTTTTCCTGCTGCTTATGATGTAATGTGAGCCTGGATGGCTGTTGTGATGTGTGGAGGCATGGGGACATGTGGTTCTGGTAGTGGATGACACCTAGGGTGGCGAGATGCATTAGCTTCTGCATGTGGGTGTCGGGGAGGACACTAGGGGTGATAGAATGGGATGGATGTGGTTTCTGTATGCTTGTGGATTCTTTGAATATTTATCTTCTTTGCTTTTTCCCACTGATCAAGGAATCTGGTCTTGCTTACCCTTCTTCCAAAGGAGGCGAAGACGCGCGGGGTATGCCTCATGCTTTTCGTGTTTAGCCTCTCAAGGGAGAATGTGTCTATGCTCTTTCTATAGGCAGCAAAGACTCGATGGGTAGTATATCTACTCACCGTGTTGAGCCTCCTTTATGTTTAAAAGCATAGGATGCTTTTCTATAATTCTTGGGAATATGGAAAAGTAATTCTGAAATGAAATTTTGATTAAATGGTGATAATCCACGGGGATGGAGATACTGGAATTTAAAGGTTATGTGAATCTTAAAAGGAGCAGTTGATTTTGAATGTGATGCCAATTCAGTTTAATGTGGAATTGTTCATGGTTAATTAATGTTTAAATAATTAATTAGCATACAGTGGAACCGATAAAATGATAATGAAGTAATCTAACAAAGCTCTTCAAATGTTTGTGTGCTTATAGGATACCTAGTCTTAGAAGTAGCAACCTGGGGTCTGAGAGACATTAGCTACAGTTGTATCTAATTCTAGGTAATTCCCATAGTGTGGACGTGAGTTATATATATATTCTGTACTTTTTGTGTTTCTATACGCTACTCCACCCTGTCGGTTAGGGAAACTGACACCCCGGGGATTCTGAGCCCTAGGAGGGTGTTTTCCCCAACATTCTGATGGGAGGTCTAATGGATGACTACCCCATTTGGCTCCTCTCTCTTCTCTTGGTAGATACATATGCCAACAGGCACAACATTTAGTTTCCCCATATATGTGTATAGAGGGCTGTAATGGCTTGTGGTTATTTCACGCACATATATTCTGGATATAGTATCCTATGGACTACTATATGTGTAACGTGTATAGGCTGTGATGGCTTGAGGATCCCTATTCAGTGTATGGGCTATAATGGTTGAGGTATAATAACCAATGTATGATACACATTATGCGAGCAGTGGTGGCTCCCAGAACTTACCCGGGTTCTTTTGGTTGTGAGGATGGTGTGGTGCTTCGCCCAGGTGTCTGCGGGCAATCCATTGTGGTGCACGAGGTGCAGATTGTGGAGCTTAGCCCAGGTGTCTGCAGGAAAGCCTTTAGAGAGAGATTCACATGACGTATTTCGTTGGGGAAAAGCGGCAAACCAGTGGAGAAGTAGTAGCGGGGTACCCTTGATATTCTTTACTATATTCTATATTCTTGTATGTGTTACTTGGTGAGAGTAGCCATAGTGAGGTTGGGAACTTAGTATACCTGTTTAGGTGACGAGTTAGTTTCACTTGTTGTTCACTAGGATTTTGCATGCTTTCTTTACTTTTGCATGAGATGCATGGGGAGGATCCTACTGAGTATACTTTTATACTCACCCTATGTATATATATAAACTATTTTTCAGGTCACATGGAGCAGGTTGGAGATCTAGCTGGTTACTAATAGCTTTTGATTGGAGGAGGAGCTGTTCAGGCTTGTGGTCGCTGCCATTTTACATTCGTTTGGGTGCTTTTAGTTTCCCCTTTCAGTTGTAGTACATTTTCATGAAATTTTATAAATGTACTTGGATTTATTTTATATTTCAGTTCTGAGTTGGAGTTTATTGGATTCTATTCCATCTCTCTCTTCTGCATGTGTTCTCTTAGAGGGTAATGCCTCCCATTTGTATGTTTATTATACCCTCGGTGCTAGTCGCCAACCCGGGGCCTACTGGAGATGGGACTCGAGGGTCATTATCTCTCTTCTCACATTGCCGACCCAGGAGGGGTACACTTTGTGGGGATGGGGTCATGATAGTGTGGTATCAGAGGTCTGGTTGAGGGATAGGCTGGAGTTTGGAGTTAGGCACTGGTGAGGATGCATGGGATGGTAGGGAAACAGTGTCATTCATGTTTATCAAGTTGGGTAAACACTGGAGACCAGCATAGACATAGGCGTTTAGGGACCCCTATGATCTGTTGCACGGACCATTAAGTTTACGTTGGCTACTAAACAAAGTGATACTGGTTGCAGGGTAGAGACCTAGGAAAGGATCATGAATCATTCTTCATTGCGCCTGTGTATGAATGGGTAGACCTTGGGATAGGCTAACCATAAATTAATAAAAAAACAATTAATTAATTAATGTTGAGTCTTCCATATTCCAGTCTTAGGAGCTCTAACAGTTTTTACTTTATAGGTATGGCTCCAGGTCGACGTCCTCATCAGGTTTGCGCAGAAGATGCCCAGCAAACTGTTCCAACAGATTGCCACCGGGTAGAGGTTGACGATGATGACACTTGGAGGAAGACACCCCGAGAGTTTCAGCGCCAGAGTCTACAGAAGTATGAGGGATCCGTTTCAGATGCAGTCACAGAAGACTGGTTGGAGGCTGTCGAGATAGGCTTCAGTTCGATTCGTGCTCGGAAGGAACACTGGGTTTCCTTGGTTGTGACGATGCTGTGTAGAGCAGCAAGGTAGTGGTGGTTCTTGTTCCTCAGGGATTGTGAGGAGTCAGCGATCTCATGGGAGGAGTTTCGGGACCGGTTTAGAGTTGAGTTTCTTTCATCAACTTTGAAGGCATCCAGTCGCCAGGAGCTTCTTACCCTTTGACAGGGGACCTCCAGTGTTCGGGAGTTTGGAATCTGTTTCAGGAACCTTCTACGATATGCTTCAGACCTGTTACCAGATGAGGAGGCTAGGGTGAGGCATTTCGAGGAGGCTTTGCGTCCAGATATCCAGCGTTAGGTCACCCCATTTATGCTGAAGACATATCTCAAGGTGCTGGTGAGGGGAGAGGTTGTTGAGAGGACTTTGGCTAGATCCGGATCATCACGATAGAATAATCTTCTTTATTCCTCACGAAGCAGAGCTGTGGTTCGGGGTTCCCGGTTTTCAGGGCAGAAGAGTTTCTGTTCACTTGGGGGTAAGTCCAAGCCCTTTCCTTCTCATTTCTCTGGAGGCAGCAACTCTCAGACCTATGCCAAGGGATCAGGCGCTTGTTTTTCTTGTTGTGGTCATGGTTATCAGCAGTAGGAGTGCTCAACTTTTCAGAGCAGTCATCGCGCAACGGGCGCTCCGATCCAGGTTCCTCCGTTGAGGCAGTTTCAGCCGAGGCAGCAGCAGCAGGTTTCACCACCTTTAGATCACCAGAGGGTAGATGGAGCAGGCAGAAGACAACCCCATGAAGCTCCCCGTCCTCAGAGAGTAGAGCGCGGTCGTGGTGGTGGTCATCATCAGGGTCAGAGAGGCTGTGGAGGAGGTCATGGTCAGCTTCAGGCTCTAGTGTTTCCAGCCCCAGGCGAGCCATATGTTGTTCGAGGTACCCTTTGCTTGTTTTCTACCTTGGTGTATGGCTTGTTTGATTCAGGAGCAACACACTCGTTCATATCACCAACCCTTGTCCATGCTTTGGGACTTGAGGTAGAAAGGATTCCAGTGCCCTTGGTGTTGACTACGCTATTTGGAGGTCGAGCAGACTTGTTTGAAGTATGTAGTGACTGTGAGCTAGTGTTGGGGAAACACGTCTCTTGGAGAGATTTCCTATTTTTACGAATACAACCATATGATGTCATCCTCGGCATGGATTGGTTGTATTCGGTGCAGGCTATTGTGGATTGCTACAGGAAGAAGGTCGTTTTCATTGATGCAGATGGAGAGAAAGTGGTGTTTGTGGGTGAACGAAATCCTCAGATGAGTTATAGATGAGTACAATCCTTATCATCCATGATGGATGAGATGATGTTGAGTTCTTCAGAGGCTTAGCAGTTGGCGCTTCCTAGGGTTGTAGAGGAGTACCTTTATGTCTGTCCAGAAGTTGTTGTAGCGTTACCCCCTCGACGAGAGATCGAGTTTGGGATCGAGCTATAGCTAGGAGCGTATCCTATCTCTATGTCTCCATATAGGATGGACCCTTATGAGTTACGAGAGCTACGAATACAGATTGATGGTCTATTGCAGTGTGGTTTTGTTCGGCCAAGTGTGTCACCGTGGGGTGTACCAGTTTTGTTTGTGAAAAATGCTGATGGAAGTTTGCATATGTGGATCGATTATCGTCGATTAAACCAATTGACAATAAAGAACCGCTATCCACTCCCATGGATTGATGACTTATTCGATCAACTGATGGGTGAAATTTGGTTCTTAAAGATCGACTTGCGGTCAGGATATCATCAGATGCGTGTAAAGGATGAGGATATCCCAAAGACTTCTTTTCACTGTCGTCATAGGTATTATGAGTTTGTTGTAATGCCATTCGGCATGACGAATGATCCATCTGTTTTCATGGGGTTGATGAATGCTGTGTTCCGTGAATTCCTAGACAAGTTTGTTGTGGTTTTCATCGACGAAATCCTTATGTACTCCACATCTGATGAAAAGCATAGAGAGCATCTACGAGCCATTTTGGGAGTTCTTCTCCAACATCAGTTGTTTGGGAAGTTGTCTAAGTGTGAGTTTTGGGCTCGAGAAGTTAATTTCTTGGTGCATGTTGTGTCCCAACAAGCAGTAGCTGTGGATCCATCGAAGATAGAAGCAGTGGTGTCTTGAGCAGCCCCCAAGATCATGTCAGAGGAGCGAAGTTTCCTTGGTCTCACAGGCTATTATAGGAGGTTTATAGCAAATTTGTCCCAAGTTGTGACTCCTCTGACAGCTTTGAACAGGACGGATCAAGCGTTCATATGGACTGATCAGTGTCAGAGATCTTTAGAGTATCTAAAAGAGAAGTTGGTAAGTGCTCCAGTCCTTTGACTTCTAGCAGAGGGAGTCTAGTTTGATGTTTTCTGTGATGCTTCACATCTGGGGCTAGGTTGTGTTCTCGTGCAGCAGAGTTCATTTGTTTCTTATGGTTCTTGGTAGTTGCGTCCCCATGAACGCAAATATGCCACCCATGATCTTGATTTGGCATCCTTGGTGTTTGCTCTGAAGTTGTAGATGGAGTTCTTGCAGGAATACGACTTTGAAATAACGTATACACCTGGAAAAGGGAATGTTGTAGGTGATGTACTATGTTGAATGTCACGTAATAATGTTGTGCATGAATCTAATGATTCATGGAGAGTGATGGAATAGCTATCTGTTTTTCATTTGATATGGGAGAAGTTGGGGGTAGAGGTCTTCTTTTCCAGATGACGGTGCAGTCATCCCTGATGCAGAAGGTGGAGGAGTCTCAGTTGGGTGAACTAGAGTGGGAAGTTTGGAGAGACAGAGTTGTTTTTGGTGAGGCCCCTAATATTGGTCAGAGGATGAACAATACCGAGTGTTGTATCATGGCAGGCTTTTTGTTCCCTTGGAGATGCGAAAGACGGTTCTCTGAGAGTTCCATAGTTCACCCTTGGAAGTACATCCTGGTGTGACGAAGATGTATCGATCCTTGAGGAGTCAGTTTTGGTGGCTTTGGTTGAAGCGTACGGTTGCAGAGTGTGTGTCTCGATGTTTAGTCTTCCAGAAGGTGATGGCCGAACACCGTGTTCCTGGTGGTCTTCTGCAGCAATTAGAGATTCCTCAGTGGAAGTGGGATGACATCTCAATGAACTTTGTTACAGGTTTACCTCGATCTCCGGGAGGACATGGTTCTATATGGGTGGTAGTGGATCGTTTAACAAAGTCAACCCACTTCATAGCGATCAAGGAGTCGATCTCAGTGGATGTTTTGTCGAGGTAGTATCTAGAAGAGGTGGTGAGAATTCATGGAGTACCTAGGACGATCATTTCTGATCGAGATCCTCATTTTACCTCCAGGGTGTGGAGAGGTCTCCAGCATGCTTTTGGCTCTCAACTGTGCCTTAACACTAATTTTCATCCTCAAACGGATGGTCAGACAGAGTGAACTATCCAGACTCTTGAAGACATGTTGCGCTCTTGTGTTCTTGATTTTGGAGGTTCATGGATGAAACAGTTACCCTTGGTAGAGTTTTCTTACAATAATTGTTTTCACACTACCATTAGTATGGCGCCGTTTGAAGCCTTTTATGGCCAGCCATTCCGTTCTCCGTTGTGCTCGAATGGGGTTGGAGAGTCAGCAATTCTCAGACCAGTACTAGTGCAGAATACAACAGAGATGGTTCAGGTGATTCATAAGAGGATGAAGACAACACAAGATCGTCAGAAATCATATGCTGATCAAACAAGGAGACCCCTAGAGTTTAATGTTGGGGATCATGTGTTTCTGAAGGTGACTCCCCGTCGTAGGCAGCGAAGGATTGTTCGTGGAAGTAATATTTCTCCCTGGTTTTTTGGTCCTTTCAAGGTGTTATCTCATGTTGGAGTTGTGGCGTATCGAGTAGCACTCCCCCCTCAAATGAGTCGGATACATGATGTTTTCCATGTATCACAGCTCTTTGATTATCTTCATAATGAATCTCATGTTATCAATTGGGGAGAGATCGATATTGATGATGATGAATCCTTCGAGGAGCGGCCTGTAGAGATCCAAGACCGCAAGGAGAAGGTGTTGCGTGGGAGTTCTATCCCCTTAGTTCGTGTCTGGTGGAGACACAGTGGCATGGAGTAGAGTACATGGGAGCGTGAGTAACAAATATGTGCTCAGTACCCAGAATTTTTTAATGTTTAACTCCTTTCATGTAATGATGTTTCCTTTGGGGTTATACCATTCATGTTTTATTTATGTACCATTCATGTGATGTTATGATTGAATTTTTTGGGTATGGATTCTTCGTTTCCATACTCTCGGATGTCATAGTTTTGTTCCAGCTTTCGAATAACTCAGGGTGGTTTTCCCCGGAGAGGTATCTTATTGGGTGGTTGTTCGGACCCCTCTTTCCCTCAGTTTGGTTTTAAATTCTCGAGGATGAGAATGTTTTGAGAGGTATCTGATGAAATGGCCCGAACCTCTCCGGTCTATTACTTTGTGAATTTTTGTGGTTGGAGGTGTTCCGGGAGGTTAAGGGGACTTATCCCCAACCCTTTGCCAACTTCCAGTTCTGTGAATAGTGTTTCCAGTTTAATGAAAAGTAACATATCGGTCTGACATATCGGGTTCACAGATCGGTCTGACAGATCGGTTTCACAGATCGGTCTGACAGATTGGTTTCACAGATCCGTCTCACAGATCGGTTTCACAGATCGATCTGACAGATTGGTTTCACAGATCGGTATGACAGATCGGTTTCACAGATCGGTCTGACAGATCGGTTTCACAGATCCGTCTGACACATCGGTCTCACAGATCGGTCTGACAGAATCGTCTCACAGATCGGTCTGACAGATCGGTCTCACAGATCAGTCTCACAGATCGGTCTGACAGATCGGTTTCACAGATCTGTCTAAGAGATCTGTTTCACAGATCGGTCTCACAGATCGGTCTGACATATCGGTCTGACAGATCGGTCTCAGAGATCGGTCAGACAGATCGGTTTCACAGATCGGTCTCACAGATCGGTCTCACAGATCGGTCTCACAGATCGGTCTGACAGATCGGTCTCATAGATCGGTCTGACAGATCGGTCAGACAGATCGGTCTCACAGATCGGTCTGACAGATCGGTATCACAGATCGGTCTAACAGATCGGTGTCACAGATCGGTCTGACAGTTTGGTTTCATAGATCAGTCTGATAAATCAGTTTCAAAGATCGGTCTGACAGATCGGTTTCACAGATCGGTTTCACAGATCCGTCTGACAGATCGGTTTTATGTACAGTAACGGTGGGTGAACAGTGTTTCCAGATTCCTATAGTTTTGACACTTTTGACATTTCCTTTGACGTAAAATACATTTAAAGCCTTGTTTTAAGGGCTCTTAAGGCCCTTTCAAAGGCCATAAATCCTATACTAATTATTCATAAGGCCGGGATGTATTTACTTTGTCAAACCGCGTGGGTTAATGCGATTCGTTTTTAATGGAGAATTAACCGGATCTTAAACTGTCGCCCCATTAAATCTTAAAAAAGGGACGAGATATCATTCTCCCTTTTTATTTCCCTTTGTTCTCAGCTAAGAGATGCTAGAACCTTTCAATCATTCCCATAGGAGTTTCACAATCAATCTTTACTCCTAGGATTGGTTCTACTCTGTTTTGGATGCAACCGAACTGTGTCGGCCAATCTTCCCAATAAGGTATGTTTTATCATTGTTCCTTTGGGGATCATCTTCTCTTGTTTCTCCCTTCCATATTATACCATGTAATTTCCAATTTTCTAATGGGTTTTTCTTGGGGTTGGTGAGTACTGTCGTACCGTGGCATCCTCCGGTGGATGCAGTCATCGTGAGAGGAGGATTGTGACCCATTGTGTGGATAAAGGACGTGAAGAACTCTTCGAGGTAGGGGATTCATGGATTCTCTAATTGTACATGTGCACTCGTAGAATTAGCATGATTTAGTCCATTGGATCACAATGAAATTGACCTAATTATATACTTGAACTGGATTAAAAGAATTGGTTGATCCCATGTTGTTGCTTTATACCGTGATAACGGGTTGCCTCATGTTTTTATCGATAGAGTAATATTTATGATTTCTTTGATTTGTTGTTCGTTCATGATAGAAATTGATAATGAACGTAAATAAGGAATTAATTGTTAATTAATTGGCTAATGATAAAGAGGCATGTAAATTAATCTGGTTATTGTCGTTGTTTTAGTTGTTCTAATTTGAGAATAATCAAATTAGGGAAGTAAGCATGGTTATTTAATTGTGATAGCTTACTGATAAGGTATCCCGTAATTGGAACCTATGCATAACAAATCTGCTAATTCAATATGGATTAAAGAACATATTGTGTGGGAATTTCTAAAAGGGTTCTATGTTACCCTCTTGTTTGTTAAAGGGAAAAGAGCCCATGGTTGTGACTGTTTTTTTCCTGCTACTTGTGATGTAATGTGAGCCTGGATGGCTGTTCTGATGTGTGGAGGCATGGGGACTTGTGGTTGTGGCAGTGGATGATGCCTAGGGTGGCGAGATGCATCCGCTTATGCATGTGGGTTTCAGGGAGGACTCCCGGGGTGATGGAATGGGATGGATGTGGTTGCTGGATGCTTGTGGATTCTTTGAATGTTAATCTTCTTTTCTTTTCCCCACTGATCAAGGCAGCTGGTCTTGCTTACCCTTCTTCCAAAGGAGGCGAAGACGCATGGGGTATGCCACATGCTTTCCGTGTTTAGCCTCTCGAGGGAGAATGGGTCTATGCTCTTTCTACAGGCGGAAAAGACTCGACGGGTAGTATATCTACTCACCGCGTATAGCCTCCTTTATGTTTAGAAGCATAGGATGCATTTCTAGAATGTCTGGGAATATGGAAAAGTAATTCTGAAATGAAATTTTGATTAAAAGGTGATAATCCACGGGGATGGAGATACTGGAATTTAAAGGTGATGTGAATCTTAAAAGGAGAAGTTAGTTTTGAATGTGATGCCAGTTCTGTTTAATGTTGAATTTTTCATGGTTAATTAATGATTAAAGAATTAATTAACGTGCAGTGGAACTGATAAAATGAGAATGGAGTAATCTAATAAATCTCTTAAAATGTTTGTGTGCTTATAGGATACCTAGTCTTAGAAGTAGAAGACTGGGGTCTGAGAGACATTAGCTGCAGTTGTATCTAATTCAAGGTAATGACCGTAGTGTGGATGTGAGTTATATATATATTCTGTACATTTTGTGTTTCTATACACTACTCCACCCTGTCGGTAAGGGCAGCTGACACCTCGGGGATTCTGATCCCTGGGAGGGTGTTTTCCCCAACATTCTGATGGGAGGTCGAATGGCTGACTACCCCATTTGTCCCCTCTCTCTTCTCTTGGTAGATACATGTGCCAACAGGAACAACAGTTAGTTTCCCCATATATGTGTGTAGAGGGTTGTAATGGCTTGTGGTTATTTCACACTCATATATTATGGATATAGTATCCTATGGACTACTATAGGTGTAACATGTATAGGATGTGATGGCTTGAGGATCCCTATTCGGTGTATGGGCTATAATGGCTTGAGGTATAATACCCAATGTATGATACACATTATGCGGGCTGTGGTGGCTCCCGGATCTTACCCGGTTTCTTTTGGTTGTGAGGATGGTGTGGTGCTTCGCTCAGGTGTCTGCCGGCAAGACTTTGTGGTACACGAGGTGCAGATTGTGGAGCTGAGCCTAGGTGCCTGCGGGCAATCCTTTGGAGAGAGATGCACATGACGTTTGTTGTTGGGGGAAAACAGCAAACCAGTGGGGAAGTAGTAGCGAGGTACCCTTGATATTCTTTACTATATTCTATATTCATGTATGCGTTACTTGGTGAGAGTATCCATGGTGTGGTTGGGAACTTAGTATACTTGTTTAGGTGAAGAGTTAGTTTCACTTGTTGTTCACTAGGCCTTAACATGCTTTCTTTACTTTTGCACGAGAGGCTTGGGGAGGATCCTACTGAGTATACTGTTATACTCACCCTATGTATATATAAACTGTTTTTCAGGTCACCTGGACCAGGTTGTAGATCAAGCTGGTTACTACTAGTTTGTGGATGGAGGAGGAGCTGTTCAGTCTTGTGGTCGCAGCCGTTTTACATTCGATTGGGTGCTTTTAGTTTCCCCTTTTAGTTGTAGTACTTTTTCATGACATTTCATATATGTTCTTGGATTTATTTTATATTTCAGTTCTGAGTTGGAGTTGATTGAATTTTATTCTATCTCTATCTTTCGCATGTGTTCTCTTAGAGGGTAATGCCTCCCATTTGTATGTTTATTATACCCTTGGTGCTAGTCGCCAACCAGGGGCATACTGGAGGCGGGACTCGGGGGTCATTATCTCTATTCTCACATTGCCAGCCTAGGAGGGGTACACATTGTGGGGATGGGGTCAGGGAACATATACTTTAGAAAAGTATAATTCTTCTACTTTTTAATACATCTAATTTTAATAAATTACTACCATTTTACTCTCATTTGTATATAAAATTTTTTAAAAAATATTTTTAAGGGAAAAATAGTATTTTTTCTTTGAAAGAAGTAATTTTATTACATGTCACCATTCATTAATTTTATGTTGAAATTTTTACCTACAAATAAATTATTGAGAAATATTATGTTTACACTCTTTCATAATTATTATATTTTATTAAATGGCATATTTTTAAATGTTTTATGTATGACTAATTTTTCTTGAAAATATATGAAAATAATGTTTTCTTATAACCTATAAGACGAGAATGAATTTTCCCACCATCACAACTATTATTTTATTTGAAGCCTATTTTATATGGTCACAAGGTTATTTGTAATTAAAATAATTGTATCAATATTATCACAATTTTAGTTTAAAACTTTATCAAAAGAAAATGTTATTTTTTCCATGTTTTAAAATAAATGTTCAAATATTATTTTTAAAAAATTTATTAACTATTAAAACATCCTTTGTTGTTTCTTATGAATCACTGGGGTCATGATCACATGATAAAATCTATATTATTTATCTAGATGGATTATGATGATGATGTTTTATAGACAATTTAAGGAAACCAGATTCCTTCTTAGAGTAAATCATGATATTATGAAATAATGTATATTTTTGTGATTAAACCCACTTATTTTCCCTCAAAATTGTATGATTATGTGATGAAGATTTTTTAGAAACTCATTTTTATGGGTTATTATATGAATATATATTTAATTATTTCATTATAATGTATTTTTTTATGTTTTTATTTTTTGGTTGATGGGCCTAGAATTATGTAAGCATTAAATGAATTTGGTTAATAATGACATATCTTCATATAATATGGACTTTAATGGGGAGTGAAACTCATATTATAAGAGGATATATCCACTGTGATAGTACTGTGAGTGAACTAAGGCTAAAGAAATTGTGGAATAGGGAATGAATTGAATCCACTATGGGTCTTTTTCCACTAAGATAGTCAAAAAAGAGAACATTGACTAAAGAAATGATTTAATATTCACTTGTATGTGATAAAAACTTATTTTTTAAACTTTTGATATGTTTTTATGGGTCATGACCGATTATTGATGATTAAACACACTTTTGAATTATGCCTTTTTTATGAAAAATCCTTATTTTATGATTCGAGATTAATTATATTTTATTTATTTGGTATGATTTTTATATTTAATGATAATGTTATCACACACATATTATTTTTATATTCTCACTTATTATCATTGATTGATATCTCTTACATTTTACAATTTCAGCATCTTAGCTCAACTTTTCTTATATTTTTATTTCATTAGGTTTTGTTGAATTATTTTATGTAGGGTAGGACTAATAAGTGTTCTAATTGTGAATAAAATTGTGGAATATTATGAAGGTATTTATTGAAATTTTCTGATTATGTGTATAGTATCTAATGTGGATAATATGTTACCATTTTTAGGAGTGTATTGATATTATATGTAAGTATTATTTAACAAAAATGATGTAGCATTTATGTTTGTAATACTTGGGTATCCTGAGTTGGTATTAGAGTAGGCTTTATTTATTTTAAAAGACTAGTTTTAAAAAAACAATAGTTAATCACTGGGGATATATATACGTTTAGGATAACATAATGGTGTATTGGTTAGGAAGGGATTGTTCTGTTTCCATGAAATGAAACACCTTTCTAGATACAAACAATTTCATGTGGGATCTGTCATAAATCCAACTATTAGAAATTATCCATCAAAGGCTGGTTTGGAATCAACCCCATATTCTACTGGTTCATAATAGTGAGGCCAAAATGAATTCATGTATTGATACTCCTTGGGTATTATTTTGTAAATTACATAATCCTTATGAACCGTTACGATTAATATATAGTATAAACTATGAGAACTTATAATAAATCAAAATGGATTGGATGATACCAAAGTGATAGAGTATTATAAGAAGGTTTCATATCTTATGATATCATTAGAATTATTTTTATTATTATATGGTTCTTTATGATGATTAATTATTCTTGATGTCCATTCTCACAATTTTGTTCTTAGTAATGGGTTGAAGATATACAAATGATGCTGATGTGGTGGTAGGTAAAATCAAATATTGATGATTCTTATATGATCTTTTCTATATAGACTTCTCCATACCATTAAAAGTATATAGAAGTGTTAATTAGCATCCTTAATTATTAAATGTACTGTTAGTAGTGAAAATATAATATTGTATGATGATCCCATGTCATGTCTATAGCTCCCCTCTAATAGATTTTTATGGAAACATGGTTCTTGAAAACTCTATTATTCTCCCCATAAATTAATATCATGTGATTTTTGACATGGACTTGAGATCTTGATAAAGATCCCATATCCATTTATAATGAAGGAATGTATGAGTTTATATTATAAATAGACATATGATCTTTTATAGGTGGTTGGATGAATAGAAACTTCAATGAAATTACTTTTTCGTATGGTTCTTAATACCTATTCACGGGGATATTTTTCTAAAATGGTTAGGGAAGAACTCAATAAAAAATATTCATATTGATCATGAATATTATTATTTATTTATTCAATATATTCATATTATTCAAATTAATCAGGATGTTATGGTTTTAATATAACTCTTACATGATTTGGAACTTATTTCAAAGACTCCATATAGAATGTACCCAATAGAGTTGTAGAACTGAAGATGAATCAAGAATAAAATATTTGTATGGGATTCGTATTCCATATTAATTTTCTATTGGATAAACTAATTATTTTATTATAATGAAATTTGATTCAATGTGAATTTTCATTTATTATTGGGAATATACCATGATCATTATTAAGAACATGTATATTATACCCCATATCTACAATATATTTGAAAAAATACAAGTAGATCAGTACTTTTTAAATTTTCTATCATTTTTTCAATTTAAAATTTATGTTAAGAAGGAAGATATCTCAAATATAGAATTCCATAAATATGATAGTCTTTGTGAATACACAGGGATTTCATTTGAACATACATATTCCCTAACTATTATTATGGATTTAATAAATATTGTGTTTAAATATTTCCTCAAATATTTTTGAAGTATTTATAGATATTATTGTTATATATTCCAAGAGAAATGGAGAGAATGAATATTATTTAGAAATAGTGTTTGATAATATTATGGATAGAGAATATATATTCATAATTTAGAAATGATGAATTATAATGTCAAAATCTTCTTTCATGTGTTATATAATATCATGAGAGGGTATACATGTTGATTAGTAAAAACTGAATGTTTTTGAAAAATGGTCTAGGAAAACCATGATTAACAAGACCCTAGTTTTCATAGGTATAATGGATTTTATAAATCATTTGAAAATAAATTATCAGTGATATAAAATCCATAATTCAAGAGTACGTGGAAGGGATACATGTCACATTGGATTGATAAATGTGTGGAAAATTTCCAGCAACCCGCAACAAGGTTTGTCAATGATCCTTTTACTAAAAAATCCAATTGTAGAGAAGGGTATGTGATCTATATTGATGCATTTCAGAATGAATTGAGATGAATAATCATGAAAAATCATTTTGTGATAGGATATTCCTTAAGAGAATTAAAAGTACATTAGAAAAATTACCTTACACATGATTTTACATTGGGATTAGTTTTTTTCATTGATGTTATTGAAACATTATAATAACAGTGAATGATGTAAAAGTTATATAGATCATAAAATCTTGATGTGAATATTTATATAGATAAAACTGAATATGTTGTAAAGGATCTTTTTTTAATTGATTAAATATTATGACTACTCAATAAATTACATACCTAGGATTGCTGAGAAGGTGGTTGATGCTTTGAGTCCAAAGGGCCACCCAAGTTTGTATATAATGGGGATTGAAAAAGATAAAAAAATTATAGATCTGAAGAATAAGGGTAATGAAATAATAATGAATTAGTAAATATAATATCATTCATAGATGAATGTTTAACCATCCTTCAATGTCTGGATTAAAGAGATATTGAAGGAATATTTCATATATTAGATGAAGGTGAGGTGTGTTACTGAGTTCAACCATGAATGTGATATAATTATGAGGATCATAAATTAGTATGTGTATTATTAATAATTTATTTAAAAATGGATCTATTGGATTCATATCATAGTTTCTCATCCTCCAATCATTGGGTATGTATGATGATTTATAGAGATGTAAAAAGGTATTTCTGGTAGCTCAACAAGAACAGATATATTGTAGTGTATGTATATTTATACCAAATCTTTAAGCAATTAAATTTTGGGAGTCACCAGTCTATGTAGATAATAAAACCATTAAAAATACAATATTTTAAATGGGAAAACATAATAATGGATTTCATTAATGGACTACCAAGTATGTATAAATATGATAATATTATTGGGGTTGTAATAGACATATATTAGATGTTGGAAAATTTTATTAATATCAAATAAGATTTATCTTCTGATCATCTTTCTAGGATATACATTAATGAGTTGGTATGGTTTCAATGGCTACAAAATTCGGTTGTATCTAATTAGAATATGTGGTTTTCCTCGATGTTTTGGATAATTATTCAATAGGATTAAATATAGAGAAGAATATATTACTAAATATCATCCATAGATGGATAGTAATTATGATAAGACCATTATAATCCAATAAGATATGTTGGTTTTTGGTTCAATGGATTTTAAATGTATTTGGGTTCACTACCTTCCTCTGTCGTGTTTTCTTAAACAATACCTTTCACTATAGTATTTAAATGGATCCTAAAAAAAAATATTTGAAACAAATGCATAAATAAAATTTGTTAGGATGAAGTTTAAGAATTTATCCCTCTAGGACCTAATATATATATTTTTTAATGTCACATGGTGTTTGATAAATTCATCGTCACATAAGGCGAGATCAGATTCAACAGAAACATTATCATGAAAATCATCAGTGAGATATAGAGTTAACAGTTGGTGATAATATATTTATTTGACTATCACCAAGGAACATGGTTATGAAGTTTAAAAATAATGAAAATATGATCTGAATATATATTAGTTACTTTTAAATTCTTGATCACACCAAGAAGATATATTATTGTTTAGATCTTAAACCAAAAATCTCTGATGTTCATAATGTTTATACATGTCTCTTCTAAGGAAGAACACAAATGAATATTTATATGTACTAAACACTAATGATATATAATTGGAACCTGATATATCTGATGAGGTATAACTGGTATAGATGGCAGATCAAAGAGTGAATAAAATGTTAAAAAGACCACAAATGTGGTCAAATTATTTTTGAAAATTCATAAATTTATGGAAGCTGTGTCTAAACCCAAGGATGCGACGAGGCATAAGTATCTAAATCTGTTTCTGTAAAAGTAATGAAACTTTATGTTAATTTTTTTAAGGGGATATAATGTAACTACCAGATTTTATTATAAAAATTTCTATAAATATTTTTTTGTTTGATATGTTTTTTTACATCGAACATCGCAATTAAGAAAATAAATTTTTTCTATCTAAATTTTTCTATAAAATGTGACAGTTATAACATACTTTTGGTATTGCAATGTATGAATAAGAATATCATGATTAAATAAAATATGTATATGTTTTTCCCTTTTAAAGAATTACTGGTTAATTCTTAGGATATAAGCAATCAAATATTGATGTTGAAAATAATATCATTTTCTATTAAATTATGAGTACTTATAAGTATTGTATTTTTATATATATTATGTAATTACATCACTCTATTATCACTGAAATATATTCTTATTTAATATTAAAAAATGATTAATCACTCATACATAAAATATAAAATGGATATCAGTGAAGATAAACTCTTTTAATAGAAAAGTGTCAGTTTTAAATATATGAACATTTTATCTGCACAATGTGTTTTCTATTTAAAAAATTAAATTCATTAACTATTATTAATTATATAGATGAATTATTTTTACCATTAATTGAATTATATAAATTACAATTCATATAATGTTGGTTACTTTATATATTAGGAAATAAATTTCAACCTATGTCTGGAAAATGTATCTCTCCAAAAACATGTAACTTCACATTTTCCATATTCACATCAGAATTAGTTTTTTTACTTGTAGAAATAGATACTGTTAAAATGATTCCATAAATGGTTTCTCTATAATTAATATTTTGATATTAATTCTGGGTCATAATTTATAATAACCTTGAAAAAAATATTTTCTCCTTGACAAAGTTAATGATAGTAAATGGGGAATTAAAAAACAGAGATATTGATAAAAATAAACTTAAAATTTTTTAAATAATATTGTATGAATGTTTTTAGATACTATATCATACAATATTTTATCTTTTATCACGTTATATACACATTCCCATGACGGTGACTTTATTATATTTAAATATTCATAATAATTACGAGTGTGTGAATCCCCTCACTCATAAATGCGTACCTCACATACTTTTATACCAACAGAGCACAATCCATTTATATTGAAAAATATCTCCAAAAATATTCTTCTAAAGTACTTATACATTACCAAGATTTTCTTTAATTCTTTCATTACCCATCAAAGAGGCCTAATGGTTTTTTTATGAAAATATGATACCAAAATAAGATGTATATTTTCACAGCAATCATTTTCATATTGCTGTCTTCTTCTAGGATTTGGAGAATTTTTTATACCCATATTAAAATGATGTAAATAATTTTTTGAAATTTATTATTTTTAGTAGAAATTATATATTAATTTTCTGTCTTCATTGAATATGTTCGAAATTGATAATGTTGTTTGTGCATACATATGGACCATAACCACCACCGAGAGATGTGATTAATTTTAAAATTCATTTTTAAAAGTATGGTAATAAGGATATATTAGATGAATATATATTATATTTATGACTTATATAATATTATTTATAGTTTAATAATTTTGTATCTTTTCATTTTTCCATCCCTCGAAATTTGAACACCACACCCTTGCATAAGTACGAACTCAGATCTCAACAAATTGATGTATTTTTTACTTCTTTATATTTTCAAATAAGTTATAATAAAAGTATTTGTAAGGAATAAAAATTATATTAATGAAATTATTATGATTTTTTATATGACTAAACCATGAACAAGGTACATGAACTTTTACAATTGATCCATAACATTTTTGAAAAAATGGTTTTCTCCCGAATATTTATTTAATTGAAGTATTGTTAACAAAAGGGTAACTGAAAATTATAAAGTTATTATGTATAGTCATATTTATATTAATACTTTTATATAAAAAGACCCTTATAAATATATGTTTAATATATATAATGTTTTATTTCTTATGAATAAAAAATACTCATAAATCAATAGTTTTTCTTTTAAATATTGTTTCATTAAAAAATGTTTCATTTTATGCACCTATTTGTGCTTCTATGTTTTATAAACCATACTCTAAATATATTACATATGTAATATTTTTATATTAATGGTAATTCATTTTTAATTAAAATATATTTCTTTTAATGGGGTTAGGATTGAAAAGTAACCCATGCGGTATGGGTTTGTGTTATATACTCATTTTATTTCATGATTGATTGGGATAATTTTACCTAGAGATGAATTATATATTCAGCGTGCATTAAAATAAATATTTATTCCTATCCTCAGGTTATTTCTATTATTTTCAAGTATTAGTCCCATTTTCCTATCATAGGCTCTTAAAATGACAAAGATTTTTTTAAGAAAAGATTTTATTATTCCCAATTTGATCGATGAACCTATCATTCCAAGTAAGTGATTATAAAAATTTTTAATGAATATATTTATATTTAATTATATATATATATATATATAATTTTTACTATCATTAAATATATTTTCAAATTATTAAAATGAATCTTTTCAGAAGTTTTATAGATAACTCAATTTTCATTTTTAATAAAATTGTGAAAAGACTGTTCCCTTTTAATGTATATTTCATGATTAAAATTTTTCATTATCATAAATGTTAATTTCTATGAATATTAATTTTCAGGTTTCAATGATTATTTTTAATAAAAAAGAATTTTTTTTCAATATTTTGTTAATTTTTATTAAAATTTCTATGAAATGAACAAGTTCAAAAGAACTTTTAAAGGAATTTTTCCTTTTTTAAACAACCATTGATGTTTCAAATGATTAAAAAGGAATATGATATCATATGATCCCATCTAGTTTTTTATAAGTATTTATATTAAATTATATGATTTAAAGATGAATTAAAGAAACCCAATTCCTTCCCACAATCTAATAAATATATATTGAAATAATAAATGTTTTTATGATACAATCCACATACTTCAAATGAATGGATTATTATTATTTTGTGAAGAGATGATGATTAAACCTGTTATTTTTAAAGGATATGATATAATGATCTAATGAAGTATTTATGATCTTTTAGAACACATATGCATTGTTATCATTATGTGAAAGGTGCGATGGAAATTATATATCCCTCTAATTCCTCAGGTAATGATTGATATCACATGAGATAATATGATAATGAAGGGGGAGTGAACCATGTTTCGAAAGTAAATTTGTCCACTATGAATATATATTTAGTGATCTATGATTATATAAATGTTAAAATTTGGGAGTGGACGCAATCCACTAGGGTTATTTTCCTACTATTACAATCAATTAAGTGAACCTCGACTAATGAAATTATTTTATGATTATGTATTTCTATAAACAAATTTCATAATATTAGGATAATTTATCATTGATAATGACTACGAATTATTGATTCCAAACTCTTTTCATTTAGGTTTTTATGGAACAATTATTATGAAATTATTCCAAATCAATAATCATTGAATTACTGGGCATGATATTCATATGTTTGGTTAATTTACTCACACTGTTATATTTACATTATTCTCAATAATAGAAATTTATTGATATATTATTTATTTTTCTTTACTTAGCATCTGATCTCACTCTTTCTTATTTTTCCATTTCCCCTTAGGGTGTTAGCCGAGAGGTTAACACACCGTGTAAGCCTGCATGAAACATATAATAAAATCCGGATGGAGGAATATTTCTAGATTAATGTAGTATTACAATAGTTGTAATTTAACAACCAGTACTATTGATCTCTTTAGGCTTACGAGCCACAGGGTGTTCAAGCCACCAATTTTATTCATTCAATATATTCTTCGAGCCACATTGGGAATTTGGGCCATGGTATTTCAAGCCACAATGACCATGTATCAACCCATGGATTTTAAATAGAGTAGTCACTAGAATAGGATTCATATAAACTTATAGCTAACAAAGTAGAGCTAACCGAATTTGTATAACAAGAGGGTATGATAATCACTATTGATACTCGACACCATCTAGCTAAGCATAGGGAAATTCTCACTGATCATCAATGCGATGTGAGGATCTAGGCACTATCAATGATATATATGGTAGAGAGGGGAAGATCTATTGTAGTTTTATGTGACCTTGGGTCCTGTATTGAGAATTTTGTTTATAGTCCTTTAGGTCATATTCCTTTCCTTATGATGATAGGAATATGAGTCATGTATGTGTTCCCTCCCAACCTAATTACATGTGTATTATCCAAATTAAATAAAAAATGAAGGCCTTCATGCCATTCAGGTGGTATCTCATCACTAAGGACTATAATCAATTATAGTTTTTTAGCATGTGTAATCATGAGTTTTATTAATTATATAAATAAAATTATCTTATATTCATGTATGTAATTCTATAATCAACACATAAATTATATCATGGTATATCTATAGTGAATTCCATTTTGTTGAACTGTCATAATATTATTTTTATTGGTTTTACAATTTACCCATTAATATAATGTATTTAGACCACCTTCCCCCTCTCAATAAATTTATAGGACAAAGGGAGTCATATTGGGTATGATACCCATCACATCATATTCTTATTCAGTTACATTCTCCTCCTTTAGTTATTCCATGTGGTTTGTTTAGTCCATTTATTCTTTTCTTCAACCTCTCTTATCTATTTTCCATCACATAAATTATTTCTTCCTCCTAGAATCCCAAATTGTAGGGCGTGTCATTTTTATGTTTTTTGTATGGGTTTTATTTGAGGTATTAGATGTTTAGTTATTTGAGATGATGTTATCATTCTATGTTTATCTTCTACAATTGAAGATGATGTGGTTTAAGACATATCTACATAGATGAGAATGTTTTTTTATGAATTTTCATTATATATATATATATATACATATTCTAGAGACACATAAATGTTTAAGGTAACATTATATTTAAAATTTAAACATATATGTGTTCCTAAAGATGGGTTGAGCATTATTTTCAAATGTACTTCATTAAATAGAATGGAGTCTCTCTCATTCGATGTGTTTGATAAAATTAATCTCAATATATTTAAAAAAATTAAAAAAATTAAAGGTTTGTTTAAAAATAGATGAATTTTTAATGAACATAGGTTTAAGAGATTAGAGAATAAAATTTATTCTTATTATAGGGAGGGATATCAGGACCACTGACCTTGATTAGTCCAATTCAGATGAAGATACTTTTAGTTATAAATACTAGATGGGCCATTTATGGGAATTATTACAACAACCAAGTCAAAGTAATATTGGGGGCGGGATGAAATCTATTGATACAAAATATATAATGTACTATTATGTAAGAGGTGTTTTTTATAAAATGGGTTTGGTTGGACATTATTTTATTTTATTTGACACCATTGGCTCTTGGTGTCATATTATTGTGTTTTCATGAAATTTTCCATTTTGTAAGTGATTTTCAAAGCATTTTAAAATGTATTAATTTAAAATGATTTGAAATGGCTTAAATTATATAATTTATCATTCATAGAATTTTACCCCTTTATAAAATATAAATTATTATTGTTGTTACCTGAAGTGTTGATACCCATATATATATATATTTTTGTCATGTTTTGTTACCATATGGGTGGGGTTTATAATTGATTCTTATGAATTGTTTTAAAAAGGGTTTTCACTAGGGATGGTGTTGTATGTGAGATGATTCTTATTTCTTAGGAAATACATTTTTACTTTTTGATTAGATTATGAGTGATTTTATTATCATCACCTATATCTATTAATACCATTCGAATTCAAGGAAACTAATTTAATGTTGAATAAGTGATTCACAACCTTATTTGTGAAAATTATAGTTACTTTGTTTATATTTCTCCTCATTCCTTCTCAAATGAAAAACTATTATTTTAAATAATTGTAATAATATAATTTTACTAATATAAAACTAAAATAACTGTATAGAATCCTTGGGGAAATTTTATGGGTCTTATTTTGATCATTTTCCTAGATGTAAATTGGTGTGTGTTTATAAAACTCATATGTTCCCTATCAAGATCATAACATCGATCATGTTATTCTATTGTTCACTAAGTGTTTTTGTTGGTAGTGTTGGTAAGTGTTGAGTGACCTGCGTTCACATGGGAGAATTTTTTTTGTGTATTTCAGGTTTTATTTTATTTTTTGGATGTTCTATGTTCCATTTTAGCGATGGCTACTTTAAAATTTGATCACTATTTAACCCTGTAATACATTATTTTATTTGAAGATAATTTTAATTTATTTGAATGGATTTTATTGATTATTTTTCCCTATATTTATTATTTCATCTGGTTAAATGATATATATTGATTTTATATTTTTCTATGGGTCATTTAGAATTCTTAATAGCTTTAAAAACATTATCATATTGTCATATAATGCTTAAATACTTCCCATTGGTGTATGTTGATACCATTGATACTTGCCTCCTACTCATAGGGATCAAGAATTACCATCAATCCTTATGGAAATTCAAGTATATTTTCTATATAGTGTTAGTAATGAGCATGGATATAACATAAGAAAAAATTAAATTATTAAAGTTAATAGAAAAAGTACCATTGAAGAAGAATATTATATAGAACAAATAACAAGGGTGGATAATGAAGTAGCAATCCAAATATAAATAAAGAAAACTTTAATTTCAATGATGTAGTTATCAAATATAGATAATGTTGATTATGATGTGTGTGTAAACAATAAGTATGGATTAAATATTTTAAGGTTTAATTGGTTGATGAAGTTAATATTAATAATCTTTTAAATTCCAATACACCAATAAGGTAAAATGAAGTAGATTAGTTTTAATAAAAAAGTTTATAATATTTGAAAATAATGATAAATGTCATGTATAATATCAATAACATCTTGTAAATATTTGGTGAAGTAAATAAATAATGTGAAAAACATAAGGATGTATTACATATTGGAAAACAAAATTGAAGAAATGTATTATTAAATATTGTAATAATGGATGAAAATCAATTTTATGTAACATATTTCCTGTATAATAAAATAAATTATATATAACAATTATTAAAGATTTTAGTAATTGAAGAAGAATATTACGTATAACATATTGGCTGTATGACATAAATTATTTAATATTTTAATAATTTAAGGACCTATATATTATAATTGCATAATTTAAGAAACTGATAATGTCAATGAAGTAGTTATCAATTATAAATAATGGTGATCACTATGTATGTGTAAACAATAAGGCTGGATTAAAGATTTTAATGATCAATTGGTTGAGGAAGGTAATATTAATAATGTTTTCAATTCTGATACACAAATAAGGGAAAATGATATAGATTAGTACAAATAAAATTTTCATAATTTTTTAACATAATGAATAATATCATGTATAACAATAATAACATCATGTAAATATTTGGTGGATATTTTGAATTTTATATAAATAAAGAAGATATAATAAGAAATTAATGAATTTTAAAAAAATTAAAGGCCTAACTATTTTATAAAGAATACTTTTTTAGTTATTGAACTGCATCCTTATATACATTCAAATAATGACAAAATATAATTAATATCATCAATGGATAGATAGAAAATGTACTTTTTCTAATATTTTTGAATTAAGTCCAAATAAATAAAGATTTTGAAAATATAAAATTATTCAAAAAATAAAACCATGAAGAGAGAGGATATAATATAATATTTTACTTTTACTTTTCAATAAATATCAATAGCTCTATTAAAATGTTATAAAATTATAGGAAAATAATTCAGGATATATTCTGCATTCAATGTGAAGACTGTTTTTAGTGTTGAGATTAGTTTTATTGTAATTTAGGAATAAATAACAAGTATTTTGTATAATATATTATATATAGTCATATATATATAAAACTAATCACGGTAAAAAATACTAATTAATCATTGAATGTGTTTCCCATTAAGACATTGTACAAATAGATGTTAAATAAAAAATTCAACATTTAGAGGAAAATGATTTAGTTTTTTCTCCAAACATATCATGATTATAAGGATTTTATTATCAATCTATTTGTTTAAAGTATTTATAATATGTTAAAATAAAATATTCAAAATGGGATAAAACAATATAACAATATCATTACAGTAAAGGAGTTATTGAAATATTCAATGAAAGGAACCCCCTAAGTTTTTACAGTGGTTTCTCATCTCATATGATCGATGATTTCATTATAATTAATGATATTTAATTATATAATAATGTGTAATAATATTTGAATTTATTTTCATTAAAGATAAAATCTAGCAGGATTATACAAGTTTATGAGAATAATTATAGAACATAGGAGTTTTTCTTTATCAATGAGTTGAAATATTATCATCTTGGAATTTCACAAATTTTTAACACTAATAATGAATTTATATTCAAGACTAATAGATTTATTCTGAAGATTTTGTAGTATGATCAATAAAATTGGTCATAAAAATATGAACATATTTCTTGTAATATATTTATTCAATGATCTTTTTGTTTTAATGAAACAAATAGTAACATGATATAAAATAAAATACATGTCCATGTTTGATAAAATGTCATGAATAAAGCTTATTTTAAAGGCACTAAATGAAATTTTACAATGAAAAAATGACAAAAAAATATAATGTACTTTTCTAATGGAAATTACGGTCCACACATATCACAAGAAGTTATAGAATCTTAAAAATAATATTTTAAGATTATAATGTCTGATATTTATAGAATAATCAAGTCGTAATCACCCAAAGTACATATGTATTTTATATCATTTTTATATTATTTGACCATAAGAAATAATAATAATAACTCGAATAATAAAAATGATATCTTGAAGATATTTAATAGCATTAGTAACGTATTTAAAAAAAGAGTCTTATTCTCCAATCAATAAAATATGAACTAATACTGGAATAAATTTTTCAATTACTATGTTTGTGAACTTTCTTGATAATAATGGTATATAAAATGAGTTTATTTTACATAATAATAAAAAATGTGGATTTTTAAAGAAAAAATGATACCTGGAAGATATGGGATGAACCACGGTAGTTGAAAATGAAACACATAAAGGAATTTTGGTTGGAAACAGTGAATTTGTCATCTAATATTCATAATCATTTCATCTTAAGGAAAAAATTAATAATTAGTCAAAATGTTATTTAAAAAAATTACAGGGGAAGTATTAAATAAATTTAGGTATCTTGATTTCTATACATGATATGGATCCATGGACTGTGCCACATAAATTTTAAAGGAAAATATAATCAATTAGTACTCTTGGGATATTAATCCAACACAATATATTAAAACCACTATAAAAGATACTCAATAAATTCCAATAATATTATGAATTAAAGTAAAATTTATACACTTTTTATGGTAAGAAAAATATATGATATTTCAAATTGAAAATGTAACCAGTATAAAATATTTGATAAAGAAATTATGGAACATAAATTTTAACAAAAAAACCTAAAGCAATAGATGAGGGTAGAGATTCATCATCTAATAGGGATGGAAAAGAAATTATATTTCTTATATATAGAAATATGAATTTTATAAGGCATGTGTCTATGGAAAGCATTGTAGGTGATTTGGAAGAACCAATTCAATCAATAAGAATCTTAATAACATCAATATATACTTCATTACATTATCAAATTGAAAAAATAGTTTTATAAATATCACTTGAAAAAAAAATATGATTGATTCTGTAAATAAATATCATTATCAAAGAGAGTATAATAATATATGGTATATGTATCAATAAAAAAACAAAAAATATAACATTGTTATTAAGTTTGTGTTTTGATATAATAAAAATTCAATAGGCTTGGTATAATAAAGAAAATAATAAAGTGTCTAAGGAAATACTCCTTATGTGAAGGGATTACATTTGAGGCGAAATATAAAATATTAAGTTGGATTAGAATAAATTATAATATTTTATTGCGGTGTCTAAAAAAATAAATATATGAGGATTCATTATTATTGAATTTTGAGTTAGAGGAATATGTCAATATTGAATAACCTAATGGATTTCAACCTGATTAAAATAGATAATGTGTTTGTGGATAATCGATTTTTTTGTTTGGAATAGGCTCTTAGTTCTTGATATTCAAAGATAAACACTTTTTTAGAGAATACGTTCAAGAAGATAAAATTTTCAATAACCAATAAATCAAATAAAAAATAAAAAATCAATTAATATATAATGATTATTTTTATAAATTATATTATGTAGGTGTTGAGGAGAATGTATGAAGGTAGTTATCTAATCAAATGATGATTAAATAGATAAATTCCATTTATGAGAGCTATAATTATTCTTTGGATTACAAATATTTTAAATAAAAAATTATATTTTACTACCTCATAATAAATTTACTTAATATTTATTAACATTTTTTAGAATGGGAAATTTATGGGAGTACAGTCATTGATGTTGGAAGTAAACATTTAAATGTAATGGAAAATATATAGATCAAAAGATATTTAAATGGTTGATTTGAAACCTTCTATTCAATACATATTCATGTCAATACATTGTTCTTTTATTATAAATATGTGAATGATTTCATTGTTAACCAATAAATTCCGTCATTATAAGAAAAGATATATTCATTAGGTATGTAAAAGGTACTTTGGATTGTGTTATTAATTATTGTTTTAACTAAAAACATATTTGTATAAATATACAGGCACATGTTGTATGACAAATTTTCATGATGAAGACACGACATTGGGCGCTGAATTACTTAGTAAAAGTTATATCTTTTCATTGAAAGAATATAAATTCATTGAATTACATACAATTGAAGTTGAAAACATTTTTGAAATCAATGGAAATTACACAAATGGTAAGGATTATAGTCAACTAGATGATTTTAAAAGTTTATGTGATGAGACATATCCTTATTAGGCGTGATTATGAATGTAGCATTAATTTGCCCTAGAATTTTGTTCAACACTAAATATCAATGTAAATTTTTATTAAGTAATATTTGATCCTGGATGTGGAGGAATAAGGATAGATAGGTCATGAATATATTCCTGAAAAAGAGAAATTCCAAGATATTTTTATATACCATATTATAAGATTGGAGTTATGAGACTTATGGTGGATGTTGGGATTTGAACCATAATTGATTCATGGTTTATAATTTTGTCACCTTTCTCATACCTATAGTAACATTATTATATTTTATTAATGGTGGACAAAATTCATGAATGTATTTTTTTTTGCAATTGAGGATAGGGTGATATTTTTATAGGGGAGATCTATAATTACAAAAATTGTTTTGAAGAAGATATTGTTTAAAATATTAGGAATTTTTTTCAAAGGAACGAAATAACATGTAATTGAATTGGTATTTCTAAAAAATAGAACATAGGAAATTCATGAGACCAGTATAGATTCAATTATGTAGTTATAAGAAGTATTAAATTTTTATATAATCGTTTAAATGATTAAAAATCATTAAAAAGGACATATTTTATATATTCATCAATTATTATAATGGTCTTTGTCATTTGGATTTGATTCCAAAGTGATAATGGGGAATATTTTGAAACTATATAATGTTGTTAGTATTTTTTTTGGTGTTTTATAATAATGTGGATATCATTTATATATCCTTTATTTCAAAAAAACATATAGGTGTGGTCAAGTTAGTTATAGAAAGTAGTCATTTTCTTCTCAATGAGGCATATGACCATTTGAATTAATGATTTGAGTAAATAAAATTTTCCTGCTAATTTTATTCATTTCATAGAATATATAACTAAATGTTAATTAATCTAATTGAAGGTTTATAGGAAAATTTATCCCATCTATATATTTTTGTAATAAATATATAAAAATAAATCATACAGTTTTAGAGATGTCACATGATTGATATTTTTTCCACGATGGATTCAAATTATAATTATAGTAAAAATTAACTAAATTTTGTTCATTATTTTAATTTTCAAACCAATCATGAGTCACCATTAGTTTTTAGTTTCTGATAATGTTATGGAAGAAATCATTATTTGTACCTTATTCGAATTAGAATTCAAACACATCACCATATATTTTAAAGTAATTACTAGTTCTTTATTAGAAATTGCATTAACAAGGGATGTGTTAGTTAATTTAGATTTTTGGAATTGTTTAATCATATATTGTGGTTATTTAATTTGAATTTAATATCTTTATTTGGATGAATGGTAAAAATAATTATGGGTCTCAAATGCTGGATTTGGAATTTAAATTTTTTTTATTTGGATTTTTAGGAATGATTTATAAATACTCATTTTATTTATTTAGAGAATTTTGATATATATATATATAATAGTGTATTTATGGATTTATATTGAAGCTATGGTAGATATTTTAGTAATATTATATATGTTAACATTAATAATGAATATATTTTAACGATAAAATACCATTAGATGTGTTATTTTTTATTTGAAATTAGGGAGATTTTTTCATTCAAAAAGAGTAATATCATCCTTGTTAGTTTAGTAAATTTATATATATAGTGATTTTATTATTCAACATGTTATATTAAGTATCATTATAATATCTAAAGAGTATAACTCTAGATTTTGGGAGAAAAATAATTATATATGTGTATAATGGAGAGATCCTACCCTCTTATATTAACATACACAAATGATTGGAACAATATGAAATTAATAATACCAATTAATGTAATAAATATTCATCTACAGCGGGGAAAGACCATATAAATTTTTTTCATTTTGTTACTATAAATTTCATTTACCAAATTTTCATAAAAAATAAGAAGATTTATTTTTCCTAATTTTGTGTTAGATTACCCTGTATAATGTGGAATAGTTTTCAATGGGTCTCGCAAAAATAAAAAAATAGGGAATCATTCATTCACCCACTCTACCACTTAGTGATTCACACCACCCTAGATCTCCATAATCAATTGATATAAAAATGATTTTTAGATGATATGATTTTTATTGTGTCATTATGTTTCTAATTATATATATGTGTGTGTGTGTGTGTTATGATATATATCCATAGATTGGTTTATTAAATAAAAATTGATTTTATCAAATTTTTGATGTTAGGAATTATTAAATCAATTTTTTCTTACGGTTATACTTTTTATATTTTAAATCCTTTACTAACCTAAAAAAATTATTGGATAATTAATAATACATTACCTTTGATTAATAGTATTAATTGATGTCAATTTAGTGGATGGGTTCAAAGGAGTGGGATGGGTTAGTTAAATTTATATTAGTTTGGTAAATATTTTCATAAATTAATAACAACATTTGTGAAATGGTTTATTGTTTAAAGCCCTATAATTTTGATATGGGTAAGCTGAGTGGAAACTTATGTATTGATGAGTGAGTTGAGATGTTAATCTTTCGAGTGACCTTGGAAAACTAATTTTAATATATTTTTAAGATAAAATTAATATATAATTCCAGTATATTCTTTATTCTTACCTTATAATATAATATTTCTATCATAATAATTAATATTTATAGTGGCTATACATGGTAAATTTATCAAAAAATTATTCTTCCTATTGGTGAATTATTTATTATTGTTTTATTGGCTCCCTAGTTGATATACATAATTTATTGGTTTGTTTTGATGATGAAATTCAGAATTTAATATATATATATATATATATATATATAAACATTGAAATATAAAACATTGGGTGACTACCCTTTTATACTAGAGACCAAATTAGCGACTTTGGTATGGTTAAAAAGTTAGTAGAATTTTGGTTTTATTAAGTGGAAGGGAAAAAAATAAATAAAGATATTCATTATTTAGGTTTGTCTTTTTTTCAAGGATATGTATAGTTGATTGTCCCATATCAATATCATAATATTGACTGGGATAGAAATAACATGAGGCAAAGAGTTATTAAAATAAATATTTTCTCGTAACATGAGATCCTATTAGATGATTTAATAAATGGGGATACTATCTTGGTTTTGTAAACATAATTTATCTACAATAATTCATTGTCTACATTCAATGTCATAAATAAGAGAATATTTATCCAACTAGATAGGTTTTGTATACATAGAAATTTGAATTATTTAAAGTTTGTCTTATTGTTTGGGTTATATATATATATGTATATATCTATAACATCTATATATTTAACATATTAAGTGATCAGTGTTGCATTTATAATTATTTGGTTGTGCTTTGATAAATTTCCAATTCATCACTTATTGTAAGAAATAATTTAAAAAAATGAATTTGTTATGAAAGAAGCACTGAAATTTATTTTTATAAGATAATAAGATCAATAAAGGAGTGAAATGTATAATTTGTCTTTTGGTAAATAAAATCCGAACCAATGTGGTCAATAAATTAATCTCTAAAACTCAAAATTCATACTACTATTTCATCATTTATTTATTTTTTTAAATTTTTGAACTAAAAATTATGACATATTAAACAGGACATCACAAAGGCCAGTGGTAAGTATGAAACCCTTCTTTTTCTTTAGTCGTGGGTTCATGTCCTTCCATCTTAATAAACATGATGGGTTTTCACCCAAGAAGATGGTTTTTTATTTTCTAAAAATATATTAATTTAATTCTTATTTCATTTCCAAAAATTATGATTGAAGTCATTGTAATAATATTAGTAATTATATAACTTTTTCTTAATTTATTCAACAAATTTTTGTTTACTGGTTATAATTATCATTTTTTACTATTATTAAAATTATCATATCAATTATAATTATTATAAATACTTTTAAAATTATTTCTGTAAAATATAAATTCATTAATACTCAAATAACATTTCTTATAAAAAAAGTTCATTCCAAAAATATCCTCAAAATGTCATAATATTAAAAGACTCTAATCAGATGTAACAATATATGGTGTTTAATACATCCAACCTATGATCAATATTAAATTAATAAAACATGATGGTATTAATAAATATTATTTCAATTAATACACATGAACTACTAAAATTTATCAAAATATATAGATATTTCATAATTCCTATCACCAAAAATTTTGTATACACTTTAAGAATTTATTCCTGGAATCCAAATACATAAATATTTCATCCATTTTATATCATTGTAGGTCTTTCGTGGGTCTGAGTTTTGACCTAGGTCATTCATTATCATCATATGTTCATGTCTTTTATAATGGTTTTTAATGAAAATCTGAATACTCTTAAGAATATCACTAGAGAGTGTCAATGCAGGTGGAATGTATGGACATTTGTTTAATAACAAGTTATTATAGTGCCAATCACATTGTTCCTAATTTGGTGTTATTAACTATAGGTTAATGTGTTCATAGAACCATGTCCACTTGTTTCTTCTAGAAATGTATGTATTGTATGTAAAAACTATACAATTTCTGTCTTACTAATGCGTTAGGTTATTCTTATATACATATCCTCCAATACTTCTTTGGATAATGTCAATTAATCCATGTTTTCTTAAATCTATTTTGCATGGTTTCTAACAATCTTATTGTGATATCAACTGTAGAGACCCTAATCTAAGTAGCAAGAAGCATGTTCTTTCTACCAATACATTAGTATAAGATATAAGGAAACACATCCTGATGTACTGATCATGTCACAGTAGACCGTAGTTTTCATTTGTTTTTATTTATTTCTCGATGTAAGATATATTTTTTTATTTTAGGAATTAATTTTAAAAAAAGTAATTTAGTTTTAGTGGGTTCATTTTTATTATAACCATATTCAAGGATATTGTGAATGTTATTGGGATAATGTTGTGTGGTGGAGAGTTTGTAACACCCATTCTATCTCTATATTGTGTTTAAATTATTAAAGGATTATTAGGATGACATACCTAGTTTTATGGTGTCATTTGAGTGTTTTGTTCAATTTTATTGGTGACACAGTTTGAGAATTGTTTTCCCAAATCGTCCAATATAATCTTGCAATGTTGCAAAATTTTTCAAATAGAATTCACACGGTTTGTGCATGGTTTACAAAAACATGTTGAAAAAACAGGTAGAACAATTCAATCTAAATGGAGTTTAATTGAAAAATATGATTGAATTTAATCCACCTCCCATTTGATGCCCTACAAGTTGGGTATCGACCAGAGGGTGCCCCCCACTTCATTATCCTTCGGTTTTTGCTACCTTTTGGGTGATTTCTCACCAAAAGATAGTGATTTTTCATGATTTTATCTTCATGTATTTCCTTTTAATGTGAACCTTTATTCACTTTCATGATTTGGGGTTTCTCTTGATGGGGTTTCACATGGTCCAAACCCTTGATGATTGGTATGATGTTTGTGTCATTTTTTATGGATGTAAGGTTATGTCGATCATTATTTGGGGTGTTTTCTGCTCTCCCATTGAGTTTTGTTGCATTCACAAAATGTCAAGGTAGGTGTTTCGATTATTTTTCTTTCTATAATATTCAATTTATTCTTGATCATTCCAAGATTCATTTAAATCATTTAAAATATGTTTTCATAATTTTGTTAGGTTGGTTTTATACATTTTAGTGGTTTCATGATGATATAATTTGACAAAAATGACTCTCCAAGGGTTTTATATACTATTCCAATAAATGTATACACACAAGGTGTTCAATAAATTTTTTTTTGTTTTCTAAAAATGAAATTAAGACTTTCTATGAAGATTGTACATTATTATGTTGTCGTAAATTAGATTTTATGTGAGAACATTGAATAATATTTGATTTGATAAACTTTAATTTCCTTATAGTTTGGGTTGTTATGTTTTTGATAAGATTCTCCTTATATTGATTGGGTTTTTATTATTTTTCAATTAAATGGGATTCTAGGATTGGTTTAGTGATTTTGTAAATGGTTTCAAAAAGGTCTCAAGTACACAAGGAGGGTTCCATTGGATTTTGAAACATCCATTAGTGAAAAGAGTGCACCTATGGTTGTGAATTCCATGTTGGATGGCACTACAAGGAACCTTTACCTTTAATGATTATCTTCTCTCCTTCCATTCAATTTTCATAAAATTTTTCAATCATTTTAAAAAGCGAAATTGTTGTTTAAAGAACACAGAAAATGAAACTGTAAATATGCTCCCAAAATTTTGCCCATTTGTCATTGAATCATGTTTTGGTTAGACATTGGAAAGTGTAAACACCCATTTTCTAATTTGAGATATGTTTAGTGTCCATGTTTAGATCTAAAGGGTCCTTTTTTCATTTAAAAGATAAAAATGTTTTTTGACGTTGTTGTGAAAATAATTTGTAAATTTTTTTGGTAAATGAACATGGTTATATAAATAAAAAGTCCCTTTTGAAAAATTTTCATGTTTTAAAAAAATGTTTGAATTCATAAGTGGGGTGACGGCCTAGTTGACACCATTTATATTGAAATATATATGTATATGTATATAGAGGGAACCTCTAATGGAGGGATTTCACTTTATGAGTTATCGTATAGTGGTGTCTGTGTTTGGGTTAGGCAATTGCTTTGACAACATATTAGTTTTGTCACACGTGCGAGGGCCTCCCACTTACACAATATTATTACTATAATGGGTTGCTAGAATTCTTTTAGAGGATCAAGTGGAATTGCATGATAGCCGAGATTAGATGGGTTTGTGCCCCGATATTTTTGGAGAGGACATGTGATTTATTCCAATATATTGGTCAGTTGAGGGTGGGAATTATGTTATAGGAATAGGGGATTCACCACTCGCCAACAGGTGGTTCCGAACTGAGTATGTCGAAGGGTCATTCAAGGGATGTTTAGGATCATACACGATTTTTATTTTTATTTCTATTTTACATTATGAAACACTAATTTTTCTATTATACAATTAATTTATATTTATAATATCTCTAGTATTGTTGGATTTGGGTTTTTTTATAAAATGTAATTTTTTTCAAAGTGTAAACATAGTGTGAACTATTTTGAAAAATTCAAAGAAAATTGATTATTTTTGAAAAAATAATAATTTTTTTATTAACTTATTTCAAACTACTGTTAATGGAATTCATTCTATAAAGGAAACATATTTATTCTTTGGTTATTTCATACCGAGCTTGATATCCCACGCCCTACTTGTATCATTCAGTGATAGTAGACCCGAGCTGTTTTGTAGGTTCAGGTTTTCTAGTTCATGTTCTCATCATGGGAGTTAGTTAACCGTGTGGTTGGTTGGTTAGTGGAAGGTGGTGACCATGAGGTCTATGGAGATCATCTCTAAGGATGTTTTTTTGGTTTTTCATTTAATTTTGGGGTTTTCTAGTTTTATATTGTATCCTAATCTATTTAAATATTTTAGTTGAAAATATGTTGTTTGTTATTGTTGTGTGATCATTTTTTCTTGTTTATTTATTTTATCCTAGTAATTCATTGGATGGAAATAATTCCCTCCTAGATTTCATTTAATGTATGACTGTTTCACCCCGACCTAGGATACTCCCATATTTTATTCTTTTCTTGATGTAAGAATTATTAGATGATTTTTGAGATGACTATCCTAGAAAACTCATTGTGGTTTGGTGAATTTAGTTTTCTTCTAACCCTATTCTTGGTTATTTTGAATGTTATTAGGGGGAAGTTTTATGTTGGAGAGGTTTTGACAACCACAATGTCACTATTTTTTGTTTAAGTCATTCCAGGATTTTTGGTTGGTCTACCCTAGTGTTTGAGGATTCATTTGATTATTATAGTTTTCCATTTATTGGGGTCTCACGTTTGGGGTATGGTATTCCCAAACCATGTAACATGAACCTATAATGTAACAAAATTTATTCAAGTAACATTCGCTTAGTTTGTGCATGGTTTACAAAACTGTGCAACAATACCATGCATCCCATTTCATGCATAATAACATTTAACCTAAAAATCCAATTTGATTATTTCCACATCCCATTGGAATCGATATATGTTGGATATCTACTAGAGGCCCCCTAAAATCAAGTTCGTTTTGGGCCACTTTTTGATCATTTCTCCCAAATGGTTAGTGGTTCTTCTGGTTTTCTTCATCAAATATTTCACATTCCTCTTCTTCTATGCCCCCTCTCTCATTTCATGGTTATCTCTTGGCTTTGTTCTTGTTTGGATAAACCCTATATGTTAGGGTTGATGTGGGGGATGTGATTTTTTTGGAATATAGGGCGTTCAATTAATCCACAAGTCGAATCTATCCTATCTAAAGGTTTCATTTCATTCGCTCACCTCCGAGGTAGGTGTTTCTATTATTTTCCTTTCTGGAATATTCCATTGATACACGAGATTTCCTAGTTTCATTCAATAAAATTGTAAATTTTTCCCATACTTTTGATATGTTGGTTTGATTTACTATTGTTGTTTCAGGATAATAGAATTTGATGACAATGACATTCCATGGGATTCTTTTATTATTCCTATAAATGTATGCGCACAAGTGGTTCAATAACTTTCTTACTCTTTTCTAAACATAAATTTAATACATTTATCTAACATTTGGAAGTTATTATGTTTAGGTAAATGAGATTTTTTGTGCAGACTTCAAAGAATTGATCATCTGAACATCCATTAAGGCTTCATAACTAGGGTGGCTATATTTTTTAAATGATTCTATTTGCTTTAAAAAGGGATTGTTTTTTATTTTTAGACAAAATGAAATTTTTGGATTTGGGTGACTGAAAATGTTGAATTTGTTAAAATGGTTTTTAGTTATTCCATGATGGGTCTACGTGTTTTTTTGGATGTTGGAACATCCATGGTTGCATGAGGAGAACCCATGTATGTGGCCTAAAAAAGATGATGTCACTTGAGTATGGTGTTCCTCCATAAACATTTGTTCCTTAAATGTTTGTTAATTTAAAAATTTTATTGGTCCCCTTGGGTGATTTCTAATGATGGGTTTAAATGAAATATTCAAAATGTATTTGGTTTTTCATTTGATGAATGTGTTGGTTAATGTTTGAAAAAAGGAATTGTTTGGCATGTCTTATAATTTTTCTAGGTTTAATATGGTTTTCTTAATGTTTTGTTTTAATTTAGCATTTTTATGTGAAATTGGGTGTGTTATTGGTGTAAACCCTTGATGTTCAATTTAGAAATGTTTTATAAATAGTTGAAATGATTAATTAAATTATGTATGAGTTGTAAATCGTTCATTGAAACAGTTTTTGTGTGAATATGTATTTGAAATGGGTTTTGGGTGTGAAAGTGGAGTGTTGTGAGGGGTAATGCTTGGATGGGTTAATGTAATGTTAAAATGGTATTTTATAACATGTGGAACTTTTTTCAGCACAAAAATGGAAGACCATGTATCTAGGGGGGTGGAATAGGTCTAGTATGCCAGTGATCTGGTAGTGGCCTCATCCCTATTTTACTTAGAAAGATTGACAATGACGAAACTAACTAAACAATGATTATGTTTTGGGAACACAAGGCCATTGGGGTCTCCCATTATAGTGGCACATTCATGAGAAGTTAATCGGTCATGGTTACTTTCACACCATGATATGATGTACCAAGGGGCCCACAGCTAGCTAGTGCATAGAGGGTGTTCCCATGACGGTTACTCATTGATTATATTTTACTTACTATCAACATGCAGTGTGTTTGGACTGTATCTTCAACAGCATATGAGTTATCTTTAAAATTGTTATCCTTACAATTTTCATTCATTTAACTTTGTTTTATTAAATTCTTACAATTATTATTTGTATTTTTTTATAAAATGTAAATTGTATTGAAAAATGGATGGTGGAACGTGATTTCCTTTAAAATAGGGATGTTGTGTTTCTTTAATAAAATGTGAAAAACTATTTTTATAACATTATTTCAAAAAATATTGAATGTATTGTTTTGGGGAATTAAAAAACATGGATTCTATGGTTATTTCCTATTGAGATGTTTTAGCTCACACCCAACTTGTACCACTCAATGTTGGTAGACTCTAGCTATTTGTTACGTTCTGTTTTTCTTAGGTCCACCAGCTTCATTTGCTCATTGTCAGAGTAGATTTTTTTCATATGGTTGACGGTGACCAAGGGGTCACATGGAGATTGTCATAGCATGGTCCAACTTCAGTTCTTGTTCTCAGTTTTGATTTAGTTTTCAGTTTTTTATTTGTATCCTATAACTAAATGATTTTGATTGCATATTTGAGATTCAATCATCAGTTTTGGATACTTGTTTTGTTTAATTTTATTGGTCATGATTTGTTTGGCTAAAACCATTCCTTCCTATAATTTTTTGATTCCTAACACTAGTTTCTAGCCTATGTGGATCCGGAACACCCTTTTGGGCCATTCCATGGATATGGTTGGGTGTCGAGTCAGATGACATCCTGAGCTGTTTTGTGACACCAACAGTAGTTTCCTACCCTTGTGGTTAGGGAATTCCATTCGGTCCTTGTATTGGACCAGGTTAGGTTTTGAGTTGGATATAATCCCATCCTAGTTCATGAAAAACTGGAATCATAGGAGGCCATTCTTATTTTGGGTTTCATGTAATTAGAGAATAGGATTTTAGGGCTCCATAGGTAGGTTATAGGTTGGTTATTAATCACCACCTATCACGATGGGACCTATGTTACCTGGTGTATTTTTAGTATTGAGTCCACGCTCAGTTTTTTGTCCTGTTTTGGATTGAGGGATAACAATGGATGAAATATGATGCTCTGTGATGATCCCACATAGAATTGTGACCCATGTGGAGTTCGAGTGAATGATTCATTCCTATCCTTGTTATTGATGATTTATTAGGACATTTCCCACTACCATCTCATTGGGTTAAGAATGACTGTTAGTTCATTATATTGGTGGTCTGGTGAATGTTATGTTTTTTTGTTCCAATTGGAGTGAGTAATCCTTTTAAATTGAAATTGGTTTTTGAAAATGAAAAATTATTTATTTCAACCAGTTTTTAAATTGGTAAAATGAGTTTTAATTGAATATATTTTGGAATGAAAATTTGGTAAATGCTTTGGTTTTGTTGTGGTAAATAAGGGAGAGACACTTGATACTCTTTGTGGATAGTCACATGTGTTTGGGTATGTACAATAAGATCATGTGGGAAATTGTTCATGGATGATGTAAGAAAAAATTAATGGAAACACATGTGATGGTTCAAAGGATTCTCTAGGTGAGTGTTTTAAATTTTATGATGACATGGTCTTTAAAAATGGAATTAAATGTGAAATTGATTTTGGAAATGGGATGTATTTTTAATAGATTATTCTTTTTGTTTAGAAATGGATACCTATATTTTAAAAGTGTAATTTAAATAATGTGGTTTTGAAAATTAAAAATATAATGGAATTTTTGGTATATCTTGTATGTTTCAGGATTTTGACCATATGTTTAGGATCAAGATTTTTCCTTTAGTTATGTTTTGGTTTGATATTGGTTTTGGTTTCATGTTTCTCAGGTTACTTTGAATATGCCACCCCGAATGGCCCCGAGTATCTCTATTGAATCATGCCCAGTTTTTGGTTCATTTCAAGTGTTTTCATTCCTTCATGGAAATCATGTTGATTTAGAGGATGTGGAGGGGATTGAGGAAGTATAACATATATTTATATTGTTTGGAACTTCAAAAGAATTTTGGGTGCATTCTAGTTGGTAATCTAGTGTCTCTTATTTTTTAATGGTTCCCCATATGTAGAGGTCAAACTAGAGGTCCATGGGTATAAGGAATCTCCCAAATTGGTTCTGGATTCTAATTTGGCATACTACTCACTTTTCCCCCAATGTGGCTAGTTTGGGTATTCAAAGTCATCTTGTTGCACCCCTCAGAAGACCTGCCATTTTTCTGTCTATTTGAGTCATCTGGAAAAGATTTGTATGAAGCATTTCTCAAAGAAGGTGTTTTGATCGGAGGGTGATCATGCTTGACTATGAGGTAGGAAATGATTCATTTAACATTGCTCCAGCAACAAGCATCAGATTGATTCTCACACATAGTAAAGAGTTTCCACGAGATGTAGAAGCCCTTGGCCCAGTTTCATCTCTTGTGTTAAGATGTAGAAATTTAATGTTCTCTTGTTTTGGTGTTCCTGTTATTGTAAGCTCATATATAGTTTTAAAACTTTTATGAACTTGTACTATTGGGATCTTAATTTATGACTTCACTTGAATATTTATTATACAATTGTTCTATTTTGATGATGGTGCTCAGCCCATGAATGGATCAGTTTTGATTTTAGTTTAGCTTGTTGGGAGATATATGAGTCTTATGGAATTTGTTGATAGTGGTTCCAGTTTATTTCTTGTCTTTAATTCCTTTGGTAGGTTTCCCCTAGATTTTCGGGTTCATGTTATGTGGGAAACATTTAGTTTCTATGGAGGTATTGTTTTTCTCGGGCAATGAATCATGGATTAGTCATGTTGGTAATTCTCATTTTAATATGGATGTTTCATGGCTAGTATGGACTAGTTTGGGATAGAATTTTTATGTGTAAGAAGCTTTGTGATCCCATTTTTTGTAGTCCTATATCGAAATATTGAATTTTGGGAACCTTTGGGTGTGTTTTGTCAAAAAATGAAAATTTAGGGGCTTAGAAATAGTGGGCACACAATTATAGTATAGTTAGGGGAAACCACACAGCTTTTCCATGGAAACCATTCAGATTTATTTTGGTGCATGGGGATTAGAACATGAACTATGAATGGTTAGAGAAACCATGTCCAAAGTGTATAGAATGGTTATGAAATCTTGTAGTGGCATATCACGTGGTAGGAGATCCTTTTGTCTAACCATGATGCCAAACCATGAAACCTAACTTTATCATTAAAAATGTTTAATTTTATGTTTTCCCCTCCAATTATTTAGCCCAAATTTGGGTTTCCCCTTTTTCTAGGGGTTCTTGCTTTCTGTCGGGATTTACCACGTTGGGCTAGTCCTAAGTAGTGTTAGGGTGTTAGTGATGTTTTTGTGGTGGGAAGAACCCTCTCATGTTCTACCATTGTTCATCATGATGTGGATTCATGTATATTTCATTGGGTGTGACACATAGAGTAAAAGGTCACCACAATGATTAGGGTTTCATTTGAATTCATTTGATTTTGGGACAAATATTTTTTATATTATTCAGTAGGGTGAAATTCTAGTGGAAGAAGTCATTTTTTGTGGGTATAATTTTCACACCCCGAACATAGTTTTCATTTTTTTATTTATTTCTCAATATATGATATTTTGGTTCTGGTTTTGGTTGGGTTTTGAACAAATGTAATTGTGTTTTGGTGGTTTAAATTTTCTTCTAACCATATTCATGGAAATTTTGCTTGTTATTGGGAGAAAGTTTTCTGGTGGAGTGTTTTTGACACCCACATTATCACTTTATTGTAATTATATGATTTGAGTATCATTTAGTGGGTTTCCCTAGTGTTTGGGGTTTCATATGGGGGTTTTGGAAAAAATTTCAAATCACACGGTTTGAGCACGATTTTCCCAAACTGCGAAATTTAAACCAGCAATGTCTCAAATTTTTTGCATTAGAATTCACACTGTTTACACTCATTTTACAACACCATGTAGTAAAAACGCTCTTCCCATTATGGGAAAATTATATATTAATTTGAAAAACCCATTAAAGTGATTTCACCTCCCATTTTAGTCCATACCTATCGGGTATCGAACCGAGGGGACCCCTTCAAAATATTTCATTTTGAGCAACTTTTTAAATGATTTCATACCAATATTTATTGATTCCTCCTAATTTCATCATAAAATATTTCAGTTACCTCTTCCCATCTCCTCCCCCTCTTTATTTATTTGGTTTCTCTTTATGGGTTTTCACCATGTTCGAACCCAAGAAGCTGTGATTGATGTTTGGGTCATTTTTCGTCTATATTAGTGTGTGCAGATCATTCTGTAGGGTCTGTTCTTCCCTCCCCTATAGTTTCAATTTATTTTCACAACATGAATATAGGTGTTTCTTTTATTTTTCCTTATGTAATATTCTACTAATTCTCTCTATTTTATCGTTCTATTCCAATAGTATAAAAAAGTGTTTCACATATTTGTGTAATGTTTGTTTGATTTACTATAGTGGTTTCATTATGATATAATTTGATAAAATGGTATTCCATAGGTTTATTTTATAATGCCTATTAATTTATACACATAAGATGTTTGATAAAATACCTATTTTTTAAACATGAAATTAATCCTTTTTGGGACATTTGGCCCTTGTCATGCTTTGGAAAATTAGATTTGATGTGTGGGATTTGAGGAGAATGTGACATGAACAACTTTTATGAATTGAGAATTGGTGCAGTTATGTTTTTGAAAGGATTATCTATATTTTGAAATGGCTATATTCTATTTCAATTAATTGGGATTTTTTGTTTGGTTTAAAAAGAAAGTAGTGATTTTTGTAAATGGTTTCACAAATTCCCCCAAGGAAATAATGAGGGTGCCATTGGATGAGAATTCTATTAAAGATGGAACCCAAATACATCTTTCCCTTGAAAGATTCTCATCTCTTAATCCTTCCATTTTTCATAAAATGGTTTCACCATTTGAAAAAGGGAATTTTTCTCAAGCACTATGAAAATCTAACCATGAATGAACTCCTTACAGTTTATCATATTTGGGATTAAAATATGTTTTGGTTGGAGATTGAAATGATTAAATTCCCATTAGGTAAATTGAGATGTGTTTTGTGTGTGTGTGTATGTATATAAAGGGATTCATTTCCTTTAGAGAGATAAAAATGGTGATTGATGATGTTTTGGAAATTGTTTGTAATTTTTTTTGTTAAATTCATTTAGTTATGCAAGGATAAAATCTTGTTTCACAATTTGCATGTTTCATAAAAATGGTTGAATTATTATGTAATGTGAGGGTGTGGTAGGCACATTCTATGAAGAGATATATATGTATATTTATATTGTGGCAACCTCTATAAGAGGGATTTCCCTTTATGGGTTATCATATAGTGGTTTCGGTGCATGGTGTAGGTAAGTGCAGTGACAGAAGGTATGTTGAGTCATGCGTGCGAGGGCCTCCCACTTACACTGTATTATTACTTCCTGGGATTCTTTGAAGTCTTTTAGGGGATATAGTAACATTTATTTCCATCCACGATTAGACAGGTTTGTAACCCACATGATTTGTTGAGATGCTAGGTGGGTTGTTCGACTGGATTGGTCAGATGAGGTAGTCCAGTTGGTTACAGAGATATTCATTCACCATACACCGATAGGTGGATCCGAACAGAGTGTGTCCATGGGACTTTCTAGGGATGTTAAGGGACACCCATGGTTATTACCTAAATTTTGGCTTACATTTTTATGTACTTATTTTTCTGTTAATCAGTTCATTTATTTTACACATATTCGTTGTATTGTTTGATTAGGGTTTTTTAATGGAAATTTGTTTTAGAGTGAAAACATAGTCTGAATAGTTTTCAAAAAGGGAAGGAAATGTGTTTATTTTCTAAATAGCTGGAAATAATATTTTTAAAAATCTCTTTAATAATAGATTTAATGTAATTATTTCATGAATGGAAACATATTGTTTCTCTGGTTATTGACTAATGAGATATCTACCTTACACTTTACATGTACTATTCAATGTTGGTAGACATGAGCTATTTTGTAGCATCAGGTTTTCTGGCTCAAATGATCATCATTTGAGTAGGTCGACCGTGTTGTTGGTCGATTAGTGGAAAGTTGTTACCATGAGGTCATATAAATATCATCATAGTGGATGTTATTTTGGTTTTATATTATGTTTCTTTTTTTATAGTTGTTTCTTGTATCATAATCTAATTGAATATTTTTATTTAGACCCAGTTGTTGGTTATTACTATATTCTATATTTTTTTTGTTTAAATATTTTATGATAGTAATTATTTGGGTGGATATCATACCCACCTGGATTTCATTTGATGCCCGGCACTAATTTCCAACCCATGAGTATAAGGAATTCCATTCAGGCCTAGTCTTGGACAAGGTTGCATGTCAGGTTCAATGGAATCATAACCTTGTTTATGATAGATCGATGTAGTTTTTTAGGTAAAATAGATACATACATGGGTCATAATTTATATTTGAATTTAAAAAATTACCAAATAACTTATTTTTATGATAACATTATTCCATCTACTATATTATTTCATATGATTCACAATAAATTTCATGGAATCCTTTAGAAAGGACACAAAATAAAGGTGAATTGAAATACTCAGTAATAGTTAAATACATTGTTATACATAGTGAATCAATGGGAAAAATAATTATCAAAATAAAAAAAACCAAACACACATTCCATGGAATTAATAATCCTAGAATTAATTTTCAATATTCAATGGAATGGTAAATAGATCAAGGAAAGTTCCATTTAAATAGCATGAATATCATAATAAGACAATGAAAAATCAATATAGTAATGTAAATAACCAAAAAAGAATTTCCATAAATAAATTAACTAAGAATGAAATGCATCTATAGATTTGAATATAGTGAAAATATATTGGATAGTAATAACTGAACACTGAATGAAAAAAATTCCTAAAAATTGAATGCCATGATTAATTGGAATTGAGAACCTTTACCATTAAAACATTTCAAAATATAGTTTAAAATATACTGGGTGATATCCCATTTATCTTAGTATAGCAAAATAATTCATCCCATGAGACTAATAATGCATTAAGGGGTTTCATTAAGAATCCCCCAACCTATTTCTTGAATGTCCAATGCATTCCTCATATATTTAATAATCAATTTAATTCATAAAATATGTTTCATATAAAATAATCATAATGAGTAAAGGATTTATATTTATAAATATTACCTTAGTTAAAAAAATAACATTCAAAGTAAAACCCATATGTAGAAATTGTACATGGTTTTAGAAATAACCATATGTATGGTAATTGATTCATATATATACAGTAAATTTAATGTTAAATGTTTAAAAGAATGTGAATAAATCATAGGTATGTTAATGACTATGAAAATTACTAAAGAAATTGAATTTCGATAATATAATTGGGAAAAATAATCATAATCCAACAATAAAAATAATAATAAAATCTTTAACAAAACTCATACCCATTTGATTATGAATAAGGTTTTTTATATTTATAAAATAAAATAAAATCATTAAAAATTTTTTTAATGAAAATATCCATATCATTTTGAATATAACCTTTTAGAACATGAAAAACTTTGACCATCATTTTCCATTTAAAAAAATCATTAAAAAAGTCTTTAAAAATATACATCTAGACTTGTAAAGAAATCATCAATGAAACTATTGTGGGTAATTCTATAAATACAGTATAAGGTATAAATAGAATTATTTTTTCATTTTAAAAATAATAGGGAAGTTTCTTGTTAGAAAAAAAAAGATGATTCCATTCATGAATGTTTTAAAAAATCAAGTAATTTCCTTCGATTGATATTTGACAATGAATAATCATGATTATAATTTCATTGTAAAATATCCCCTTAAAATTATCATAACATGGAAGTGACATTAAACCAATGAATAAATTAAGTTTAGAAACTATAAATCCACCAATGAAAAGTGGTCATAAATTAATTTTTAGAAAAAATTCATTACACACATAATATTATAACAATAATGAATATGATGAACTAATATATCCTAATGGAAAGGGATTTAGTTATCAAATTTTTTATCACTTGGTAATGTTTAAATGATATCCCATTAAATGAAATATTTCAAATTGAAACATAAAATACCATTAATAATTAATAATAAATTATATTACATTTATAGGATTACTATATACACCATATTAATGTAATTATTTAGATAAAATTATTATATTCCTAAAAGAAATGAAATGGAGGTGAAATCCCTTACCGTACGATTCAATTTGGTTGAAATATCTTGAAATTCATGTTTAATGGTTTCAATTTTAATATTAATTAAATAAATAACCATATTAATATTTATAAGAACATAAATTATCCTTTCATTACTTTATATCACCCATTAATTAATTATCATTAATTATTTTCATTGTTTTTGTTGTTAGTTGTCTTATTATTCAAGAATCTGTTGACTTTTTATTAAATCTTCTTCATAATTTGATAATGATTTTATCATATAAAGAATTTAAAACATGTGGTAAATATTAATGATATTTATTATATATTTATTTATTGTTATCCATACAATTTTGTTGTATGAAATTAAATACACTTTTCATGGGGATGATATACTGTAAGGATGCATGAACAATATTTCAAATTTCTCATATTATAATATAGAAAATTGAAATATATATATATATATATATATATATATTATAATTTATGTATCATTATTTTCCATATATATAATACATTTATATTAAAACCGTCCCATATGCATTCTTCTTCTGGCGTGAATGAATAATATCTCATAGAGAGGTAGTAGTCCTCCGTGCACATAATCGAGGATATATTTTTCTTATAAAAAGATATCATGATGATATGTGTGATATAATAATTAAATAATTATAAAAAAATAATAAATAATATATATATAATATATAAATTTTATATCCATCATTTTGAAAAACCTTTAAAGGTTGTATTGGAAAAACCAAGAGTATCAATTCAAGAGGTAGTAATTCACCCTATACATGAATGATTATTTCGTTAACCATTTTATGGAAGTATGTGATGTTATAGGAGGTACATTTAAAATAAAAACCAAAAAGTATATTGAATTTTCTAATATTATTATACATTATTATTTTGATAATAATTGAAGTAGGTATAGAAGGAAATAAAATAAAAAATGCTTTTTGAAGAACATTACCTATTTATCAAGTATCCATTTTAATATTTTCTTAATGCCTTTATAAGTTTTATTTTTGTAAAAATATAAGGATTCTAGGATGATTTTATATAATTTGGGGAGTTATTTTTTCTTGTATTATTCAATCCAAAGTGGTTTAAGGTGTGAAGAGTAGGGGAAAGTGAGAGGCCTTTTATAAGTGGGGTGAGGGGGACACATGTAATTATTTGAAACTGTGCATTTCACCAATGTTTTATTCTTGTATCGAGGCCCCAATAATTATCCATTATAGAGAATATAATATTTATGGTATATATACCTATATATAATGGGTTATGGAAATTTTTTGGGTCATTTTTACACCTTATTTTATATGTTTAACCACTATGTAAACTCGTTTTATCCTTAATCACTATAATTAATTATAAATATTTTCACTTATCATTTTGGTAAAAAAATTAAGTTGAACTAAATTTAAATAAATTTTTTATTATTCCAATTATATAATCCATTTTTTCTAATTCAATTCACATAAGTGTACATATTCAATTTAAATTTAATCCCATAGATGTGGTGAGAAAAAAGATTTTAAAAATTAAAATGCTCAATGTTTTAAAATGTTTTTATATCAAAGATCAAAATGAAAATTATTAAAATGAACCTAATTGGTTACATTTATATATAAATTAACTAGTTTTAGTTTAAAACCATATAAAATTTAAACATAAAATTATAAATTATAAATGAAAATTATGTTTTGAATAAAAATTTGATATTATTTGTTATTCATAAAAAATGAAACTTCTCAGAAAAATTAAAAAATTGACTTAAGATAACTTTGATATTAAAATTTAAATATTTTATTTTATTTTTCTTACTATGATTTATAAAACTGTAAATATCTATTTTTAAAACAAGTGCATCATTAAAATGAGGAAACGATGCCTTCAAAAAATACAATATTAATGCATAAAATCTAATTGGTTATTATTTTATGTTTATGAAATATATTGTTATAATGTAAAAATATTTAATTGAATATATAATATATAAATTTATTTATGATCATGCAGTGAGATTAAATAATATAATTTGATAATATAAAATTACATTATCTGTATAAAAATAATTTTTTATAAAAATTATTCCTTTATAATCAATTTTTTATTCTCGTATTTAATTTATTGTCAATCATTGAATCAATTTTATTTTTTTGAACCATATATTTTCATATGTTTTAGAATTATATTCATAACCACCAATTTAATGTAAATGTGATAATTTTGTTTTAAAAAAATAATTTTATTAGTATTCAGTAAAACTTGGTCTCTTGTGTCATGCATGCTATAGAATAAATTAATTTTATCATACAAAAATAGTTGTCCCATGATTTAATACAATAAAAATTGATTTAATTTAATTAAAATACTAAATTCTTAGAAAATTCATAAGATTCTATAATCTTTTCTAGACTTCGTGTTTTGTCTCAAACACGATATCAAATATGATGTTCAAATTCTAAAATTTTAAGTTGTTACAAAATTATAATATATTCAATAAATTAAAATATTAGTTACTATTGTTTTATAATTTAAATATTTTTTTAATTTTTTAATAAAATAAATTTCCAAATAATTTATTATGAATATTGTATTTTATTATATGAAATGAGAAAAAATTTAAAAAAATATATACAAAGAAGTAAAATAAAAGTAAAACATATGCTTATCATTCATGTTAAATGAAAACATATATAGCTGGTATAAAAACACCAATAACCCAATGACTATTCTTAAGTGTGTAAACATGAAAAATGTTTGAACGATCTACAAATTGGTCTATGTGTGTATAAAATTAAAAATTATAATATCATTTAAAATTAGTAACCCCTTAAATAATTATATGTTTTATGATATAAGTAGAAAATAATATTATAAAGAGATTAAAAATAAATTTTATAATATATGAAAGATTATAATTTAACCTATTTTATAATATAAAACCTACCTCACGATATATACAAACAAGTGAATAAGAAAGTACGTGAAATGGAAAATCCCAAAAGTAAATAATTAGTTTAATGTGTATGTATATTTTATTATTTTATTGATTTAGTTTCCACTTTTACTTCCACAATCATTATATTTAATATATCTTGAGGGTTGCACATGATGATTCATTTTTTTTATATTTTTGAGTAAAAAGAAGTAATTTTGTTTTAGTATTGAGAGTTTTGTAATATCAATAAGCCATATTATGTGGTAGTTCTCTAAATATATTATGGATATCCTTTAATGGTATCCATTTAACAGTACTCATAACTTTTATTTCATGGTATCTCAGTGTAGGATTCCAAAACACATAGAGAAATTTTATTCATTTAAAATAAATTTACATTGTGTTAGTGACCATATGAATTCATAAATTTCCATATCTTTTATATTGTATGATGAAAAATATATTTCAAATTTATGATCAATTTTTGTGTATTAAAAAAATTCCTCTGAATATTTTTTATATCAAATATTTTTATACTATACTGGAATATTGTTCACGAACTTACAATGCCCAAAGTCACTATGAGGATGTTGAAATTTTTTCATGGTTTCCTCAAATTACAATATTAATAATAAATCTTAAAAAATTCATCATATTCACTTTATATTGTAAACTTAGTCTCTTTAATTAAAATAAATATCAATAAATTAATTTTTTTTTTGTAAAGTGAAAAATATTATATATTTAACAATTCTCAATACCCTCTTTTCCAATACTTCATTGTAATTTTTTCTAATAATTATCCAATTTTTTCAATTCCATTACATTTTACATTAAATTTATTCTATATATTGAGAAGACTTTTGTAATTTCCCGACATGATAACCACAAAAACAATTCCTTATGTCGGTTAACTACTTAGCCTCAAGTGTTCCCCCACCCCGAGTATTCCAAAGAATTCTGACATGTAGTGGGGGTATAATTGTGGTATAGAGGGGAGACTATACCCTCATGATCAAACTATCATAGTGTTTTATATACAAAAAAGGAAAAAATAAAAAAATTGAAATAATAAGTTGAATATAACAATAACTGCTAATCAATAAATGAATAATAATCATGTACAAACAAGATTCAATGGTAAAAAATATACATAAAAAATTTAATACATAAAAGTGTTCTAGAAATACCGAAAATAAATAAATAAAAGATCCAACTATATTAGGTTTCTGGTTTATATTCTTGATCCCTATCTCCAAGTCATGTTCTAGTCGATATGGGGAAACAGTAAGAACGCACAATCTAATAACCTATCCTACAACCTAGAGGACTGTCCCGAAACCAAACAACATATCGTAAAATGTGTGAGTTAAAATTAGTATTCCACCACCATTAGGGGGGTATACATATCTATTTTGTGAATATATATTAGTTTTTGTGAAGGTATAGTAATAGATAAGTATAATGAAATAAATATATGAAACTATATAGGTCTCATTCCCTTATAGATGTCTGACTAACTCTATATTTTTCATCCTACTCTAGATATTTTCATACATGAAAATATTAATGAATAAGTATAAGACCCATGGAACATAAAACCAGGTGTGCATGTACAATAATAGTCATGTGGGACCCAAGGAGAACCCAAAGCATTTCTATTTAAGGGTGATTATAAAAGTATCTACATGTTTTGTAACATTAAAGGTTTAGTATTAGAGGGTAAAATAATAAACATTCAAGTATAATGTAATATCATATGTCGAGTGAGCCCATATATGTAATTAATCCTTGAAATATAAGTTTCACCTATGGACTAAAATATTCTAATTTTGTTTTTAAGGCCATTCATAGGTGTATGTGAATGGATTCCATGTATCACTCATGCTATATTTTATATCTTGATACCTATGATTATAAATTAAGAATTTTGTATCAGGAATCCAATACCACTCATGGCATGTCATAACTCACTTAACAATTAATCTTATGTAAGGAATTAAAAAAATAAGAATCCATGTATTGCACAGGGTATATATTTAGTCATAATCTTTGTTGAGATCATCCATGAAATTCCATAATATGAATCATAGTATCTATCAAGGTATTTTTATTATAATTCAACCTATGAGCCTCTATAAGTAGTTTTATATAAAAAATACATGCATTACCAAAGGATTAATATAAGTTAATTTAGCCTATGATTCCGTAAATACTGATCCATATATAGACCCTATGTATTTTTCATAGTGTAATAAAAAACAAAAAGGCTCATCGTATTCAATAATTAATCTTTGGCTATGTGAGTGTCCATGTCAAATCACAATTCATCAATAATTTTATTTTTATAAAATCACTTCCTTATAAAAAAAGTGCCCACAAAATTTACATTCCCTATATCCATTCATAATTATTCATTTAACATACAATATTATTACATTAAACATAAATAATAATTCCCAGGTGTGTGTTCATAACACTTACCAATTATGTTTTTATCCAATAATTATTTCTAAATGAAGAATACATGGGTATCTAGTCATATAGGAAACCTAATAAAAATAAACAATTAAATATGTGATTCTAAAGTCATTCTCAAATAACTATTTATTCAAAAGGCCTGAAATTTGACCAAATGTGACCCTAATAATAATACACGATGAAACATAATTTAATCAATTCATTTACCATCATTTTATTATTCATGTTTTATGTTAGTAAAAAACATGGTGGTGTTTTGGATAATTACTCCCATTATTCATTAATAGAGTACATGCAGCACACCCATAGGGTGGTTATCATTGTGGTATCAATCAATAAAAATATTTATAGGCCTCATAAAGGATTTATATAGTATTCTAGGAAATTTAAATTAAGGGTTACATAATTTAAGACTGACTTGTGGTGAATATAGAATGATGCAAAACAACTTAATTGTAAAAAATGAATATTCATTTAATGGAAATAGATAGACCACAAAACAAATGATTAAGATTAGTCACTCATCCAATATTGAGATTAATTTCATGATTGAATCATATAAATCCAAGGATCATTCAAAAAACTGAAAATAGGGTAATGTAGCTGTAACACTAATTTCATTTTAGATAGATATATAAATTGGAAAAAAGAGGCAAGGTTTGTTTCAATCAAACCAAGGGTCTTCCAACACATTTGACATAGATAAAATTGTAAAATGAATGGTGAATTTTTCACCGTGGAAGTAGAGTATAATAAGAGTGTGTGTGAGGGACCTCCTAGTAAAATAGGGACAAAAATGGGGGTAGAACCCCTTTAAGGGCTAAAGGGGGGAAATGAGAAATTTTCCCTTTTATTGAATTTTATGTATTGGCCTAATGATTTGTCTAACCATGGGGCCACCATATGGGGATGAATTGTTGAGGATCATTGTGAGAAATAAACTTTTAGATATAGTTCACCTCCCTTACTGTTCAAAAATCTGGTTTTTAGATCCCCACAAACCTAAAACTAAAGAAAAAATTCGATCCATTCTTTAGGACATAAACCCTATCTAAAAACAATTCTTATCTATGTTAAAACTCTCAAAAGTCCTATATAAGTATCAATTTAAGATTCATCCCATCCTCCAAATGAATCTTATGATTTCTCTTTGAATTTTAAAACTGCTCAATACATAAGACATTACAACTTATCAATGCATTGAGTAGAGTAAACATTATAAGTATGTTGAATGTACATTTACATTCATATAATAGAATTAAAATTTATATCTAGATGAAATATTTGTATTTCAAATTGATTCAAATATTATAGTACATGTTTTAAAAAAATTATTTTAAAAAAATCAATGTAACTTCAATAATAACCAATTGATAGTAATCATATTCTTATTAAACACTTTAAAACATGGTTTTCAATTATTTAATCAATGAATTATTGGGATCGATCAAATAATTATGTTTTTTATTATACATTTTTATAATTTTTAAGAAGTGAAAAAATTTAATTCCTATAATTAATTTTTAGCATTAAAGATTAATTTTTGGGTATTATTGTTATTTATTAATGGATTTATTTTTTCTCTATATAAAAATGAGAAAAAAATTTAAACTATAATTATTAAAAACATCTAAATCCACATATAATAAAATAGTAAATTAAATCATATGTCGGTTGATAAATATAAATCTATAAGACCTTTTGAAAAAAATTAAGTTCATATAGAAGCTCATTACTAGCAAAATTTGGAAAATAAATTAATACATTAAACATGTAGTGAAATACCAACACATAATCCATACATAGTTTCTATTTTTTATAATACTCTTTTTAATAACACCTAACTTATTATACATCATGATATATAAAATATATTTTCACACGTGGGATTTATTTTATGTTTTCATAAAACACTTCATAATATTTTTTATATAAATTTCTCCGATGGGTTTTCATACATTATATATAGATACATTAACAAATAAATTAAATTTTGAAAATACAAATCCCAATAATATCTTCAATTTTATAAAATTCTCATAAGGAAAAAACTTATTTTTAGCCAATAATAATATATTGGAAATCCACATAGAGACTATAAAATAAGATTTACCCAACCATGAACACACATATCACATTCATAAACAAAATCATTATCAAGGTAAAAAATATTGTGTTTTTTTAATTTTCAGAATTTAAAAAAGTATGAAAAATATATATTTACATCCTCGATGATTATAATGTCACACAAAATATATTTTCATCTTTTGAGATGTTTTCTACCCATTTATGTTATTTTAAAAATCTTATACATCTCCTTTTACACCCTCATCCATGTTTTAATAATATTTACTCAATTTTTTGTTTTTTAAATTTATTTGAAACAAATTGTCCTAATTTTTTTTCATAATAGTCCAATAATTAAATTTTTCTACACAAAAATCATAATTAATATTTACAAGTTATTTTAAAAAAATATATTTTTCTAGATCGAGGAAGATAAATATATATTCATATCTATAATAAACAAAACAATAAAATATATGATCCATCAAAATAAATGTTTATGAAATAAAATCATTTAGTTTTACAAAAAAAATTACAAAAGTTATTAAACACCATGATTTGTTAGATAAAATTTAAAAAATTATTTGATAAAATCTCTCTAATATTATATTAACCTATATATCATCTTAGATTTTGTATCTTATTCATTAATGTATATAATTCCTATAATGATGTTCCCAAGATAATTATAGAAATAAAAAAATTATAATCTATAACCATATTTTTATACATCTAGTCTAAAATTGATACATATGATCTATGAGAGGGATTCATCATTTGATAGAAATAATTATTTTAAATCACCATAAGTTGGATAAAGTTATTTTCGTTAAATTTTTGTGGTAATAGGTGGTACATCAAAACATTTCTTATCAAAAATATGCATAAATTTATTTTATACAATTTTAATCAATAGAGTATAATAATTTAAAATAATATTAATTAATTTACTATCAACACAAATTTACTTTCACTAAAAAAATGTGAAGATACAACCAACCACTCCTGACCTTTTATTACTTGAAACACATTTTACAAACCATGATTATTGACTATACCTAATTCTAAAATATTGTTAAATACTATTTTAATGTATATATAAATATCTATTACTAAAATTATAAACCACAAATAAGATTTCTATTTTCAAAATATAGAACATCTTTATCAATTTTTCCTAAATAACCCCATCATGTTCCATTATATACAAACAACTCCATCTAATTTATTCACAGATGACATTATCTCTGAAATGTATTATTATTAACCAAGTCATGAAGGAATAAAACTCAAAATTATAAAATATTGTATCCACTTAACATCTTACATTTCTGTTCAATAATCAAAAATAATTTCAAATTATAGAAACATTTACTTCCAAATATAAAAATTCATAATTTAATACATAATATTTATTTAGTTGGTATATGATGAATGAATAAACAAGAAAGATATCATTCACCATTTTATGATTCAATTTAAATTCTTCAAATTAATCCATATATTTAATCAACATTATAAATTTTATTGGGCCCATATAGTATCACTCTAACATCCAAGTCATTTTTATTACCTAATATAACAAATTTAAATTTTAAAAATAATACTTAATCCTTAATCAAAAATAGAATGATTATTTTTTATTGTCCATATAATATTTCTTATAACATATAATTTCATCATCTTCATCTTGATCATATAAATTTGATTTACTATTTATCAAAGAATAATTCATCCATAGAGAGGTGTATCTCTCATTTTAAGCTAATATAATGAAATTAAAATTCCTCTACCGTATAGTTTCCCCATTTCTTCCCAGAAAATCCCGAGTGATTACTATTTTTATTTTTCTTCAAATTGAATGAATATGTTTTTAGAATGATACATCAATGTTCCTTTCAATTATGAACAATACATTCCATAAATTAAATTAATCACCATTATTTTACATATATTTTTGGGTGATAACACATAGTCATGATGAATTCACTACACATTGTATTATATATACCCTTCAAGAATAGTACATAAAAAAATTAATTCTAAATTAACATTAAGGGAATCATAACCCCATGAATCATAAATAAAATCTATAATATACTTCTCAAAAATATATTTATGATAAACATCTCTTCCTATGGTAAGATAAGAGAATGAAAATCAAGCCAATCCATTCCTACCAAAATAATATCATGCAAACTTGATGTCAAATTTAAACCAATGAATAATTTTTTTTAAAATTATATTTTTATGTTTATTTTTTCAAAGGATATAATAATCGCATGATTCATTAATTTTTAACCTTCAATTATTGAAAAATCAATCAATTTGAAATGGAACATGTTATGAAATTTTTAGTTCTAGGTACCTAGTACTATTAATTAACATAAATATGGATTAGGATGTCACTAGGGGAAATACAATATCAAATTATAATAATCCTTACAAATTTATTCCTTCAAACAATAATGAACTACAACATTGTCATTGAAAATGAGATTTAATATATCTTTTGTGTCCAAATATTAATGGGCATGTACCTATTTGGATTTCTAGAATTTTTTACGATTCAAAATGATATATTTATCCTTATTTATTACAATATATAATCATATAAGTAAAATCCATAAAATATGAAACTATATGAATGTCCTCTTTATCAATATTAGAATAGAAATTTTCTAATAAACAGTTCATATTCCATTGGACCACCACCTGAATAACCACTTCAGTATAATAAATATTGGAATAAATATTCACTATTGCAATTTTTTTGTTAATAGTGTATATGAAAATTCAAATCCAAAAGTATAAAGGTATGATTCCCACCATTCCTTAACCAAGTTGGAATCTTTTTTAGGTGAATATATATGTAAAATTTATTCTTTGAACGCATTGTGACTCTCTTATAAAAATATTATTTTCTTAATTTTTATAACTATAAAAAAGAAAATATAATTCCATTAAATTCATAGAAAAGTTATTATCAGGTTTACATAATGTTCAAGATCTATATATATCATCATAATATCTCTAATTGTGAGGATAAAGGGAAAAAAAATTTAATACAGTAATATAAAAAAATAATTTTTCCTCTGATTAATGTAATAATAATATTGGATTTATGATATGTCCTTCATTTAGTTTATCAATTTAATTTTCCAAATTATACTTTTAATATTAGATTAAATTTTTTTGACATTAAACTATTATATGGGGTGTAAATGATACTAAATAATTGTTAAAAAATCAGGAATATTAGAAAAGTCCAAGGATTCTTTGATGTTTCAAAAATAATCAGGTTTTATTATAATGGAATTATGACCTGGACATTCTCAGTTAACTATGTCAACTTTATTATATTTTATTTCTCTTTAATTTTTTCAAATATAAGTATTGTATGTTGACTAAAACTCATCAACCACATAATCAAAACAAATAATACCTTTTATGAATTTATTTATATCCTTACATTTTGAGAATAAATACTCAGCATGAATATAAAAATAGTATAATGAGATAATAAATAATAATGAATAACTAGACTGGAAATATATGGATCCTTTTGATCATGTATAATTACCTCACTAAAAAATGACACTGAAAAAAATCATTATTAATTTATTGATTATTTTTAAAATAATGAATATGAAAACATGATTGGAATTTAATAGAATGGTTATTTAATGAAATAATATGTATTCATTAGAAGAATAAACCGAATACAATAGTAATAAAATTAACTTGACTATTACTCATATAAATCCAATAGTTATGAATTATAACCTGTGTATTTGAATATTAATCTAAATTATAGAATTATATTTTATAAGAAAAAAATAAAAATAAATTTAAATATTATTTATAGAAAATCAGTTAAGAAATCATTATTATTAAAATCCAAAAAAATACATACAACTTTTAAACTGTGAAAAAGTATTAATGCCTTTTTGATATGATTTAATTTAATGTGTTTTACAAAAAAATATATTTTTTGTTAACCATTAAATATTATAATATTAAAAATATTTATTGATAAAATTAATTTGTTTGGGAATAAAAATTTTTAGACATTAGAAGGGGTATTTTTTGTTTATTTTTTAAAAAACATCAATGTTTTATGAATAAAAAATTAATATATTTAAAAATATTGATATATTATGAGGAATTATTGATGTGATTATTATTTAATTAATTAAAATATATGGATATATATATATATATATAATATATATAATTACACTAATGACTCTTTTTATGTAAATATAATTAATGTCCCATAACTAAAATGGGCATCCAATGTTTGAAAATTTAATGTATTATATTAGAAAGTCATTTTTTTCAATTTCCCTCAATTTTATTATACATTATAACATTTCGGGAACAAATGGTTTGAATTTCATTTAGATTTATTTTTAATGTATTATTATTCAAAAATCAGGAAGGCCACTATTATAAACTGTAATGTCTCGGATTTCACCATGTTTTGTTTAAATATTATGTTTGAATTATATTGAGACCTGGCTTCAGGACGACGTGCAGTTCTGAGGCACGTTGAGCCTGGAAAAAAAGTTTGAATTAAATTAAATAATTAAATAACACCACAAGTGGTTTTCTTGAAAAAGTGGAATAACATCTGAAAGGTTGCTCGAATCAGAAATCTGGGGGCACCGATGCGTCCAGAGAAGCAGGTTTACCCTAAGAGAATCCTAACAGCGGCTGGCACATGCTGGTGGTGGAATCCAGTTTTTGGACACAACCATAATAAAATATTTAATAAAAATATATTATTAAGCCTTGTTGTGTCAAATATCCCTAATATTTTCAAATAGAGATTTGCGCAGGGGTTCAGGGTTACAGACCTCATAACCATGAAAACGCTGGAGGCTTTGGGAATGCTCTGGAGGAAACCCCCAACGCGGTGAAAATTTTATTGACGAATTTCGCCGGTGACCACGATGTGGTGACCAGATCTTCAACAATGAACGTCACGAATCTAATTAGGATGTTTAATTTGGGATTTCTACCTCGTCCTTGATTTCTATGATGAACGCAGGCTAATCCACAAACAGATTATTCTGCGGATCGATCGTTCTTGTGAGATGGGATTTTTCGGGGATTTTGGGAGATTGAATCCATGTTGATCTATTGTTGTTGATTTTTCTACTCCGTTTTATACTATTAATAGGAGGGGATCAACATCATGATGAACAATGGAAAAGGTTCATTCCTCAAACTTGTTTCATTGGATTTCTCCCCTTTCTCTTCTTCGCGTTCTTCGTGGGGTGATTATCAACGGATCGTTGCACATATCTTCTGTGACACAACGATCCGAAACTGATTAATCGACACCACATTGTTCTTGGGGAGGTTCGATGACGGTTTCAGCAGACAATTCATAGTAGATCGGGAGATATTTCATTTTTGGGTGTTTTTCTTTGGACGAATAGTTGGAGGTTTATGACTCAATCAATGGACCAAAAACACCTGATTAGGTGTTCATATAATGAGGCAAACCAAGACCTAAAGCATCGGGATGACTAGACGAGAGATAGCAGATCCAGAATATCGGCCAAAGCGCGGGGAAGAAGAGGAAATTATGGAAAAATCCCGACTAGACGACGTGTAATATGGGCTACACGACATGTGTTCGTCGGTGGATCACCTGGCGTGTACTCCGGGAGTACACGAACATGGGTTGGGTACATGGACAAGGACACGACGTGTGTACCCCTCCCCGGCCAGACCCGGCCAGATACAGAGGTTACCCCGTGTACTGGTAGACAGGTAGGCGACATGGACAAACACCATCCACAGGCATACGACCAGAGTACAAGGGTGTATTCCAGTTGACCAGACATGACATGCTCGTTGACTTACACACCATGTATATATTTTCCTACATGACTTCGATTCTAGACATGGGCCGTTTACACAGGCAGTACCCGGAGTCATGGAACACTGCGTGAGATACTTCTACACACTGTGTAGTTGAGTTTTACACAACTTGGACGGATGAGATGGGTCGTTACATGGGTAGCACCCGGTGTCATGGAACACAGAGTGTAACCATACTACACGTCATGTAACCTATTTTACGTGGAATGAGCCAGTTACCTTATGTGACTTGGCTAGTTTCCTTAGTGTTCGACTCCTTGGTCATTCTCCTGAAGGTTTCCGGTATCATTTTTGACATACAGAAGTATGATCCCTTCTACAGGAAATTCTAAAGAAGGCTATTGGAATCCCCTCTATGATACTTAGAGTCAGATCCACTATTCATTCCTGGAACCCTAGGTGGAGTTCTTGGTATCAACCTGACCAAACTTACCTGGGCGTTGATCCTCTTCTTAGTGGATTTGTTTATACTGAGTTGTTGGAATCACCCCGTAGCTATTGGTTGTGATCCTCATCTGAACATCATATTCTCAAGTGCTTGCAGAGTGTGTTCTCCCAGAATGAGTACTTCGTCTCTCTCTCTTCAGACCTAGGAGTGTGTTCTACTTGTTACGTTCTTAGCGGAATATTTATGTTGGATCCTAGTGGTGGTATCGCGATAGTCGATCATGTATGAGTATATCTGGATATTATTGTTATATGTTTTGTAAACATATATTGTGTAGATATGACTATATCTTTCCTTGTGGTATTTTTTCCTTGTTGTATTCCTTTGTGGTTTCGGGGTGTCCTACTGTGTATTGTTATACTCACCCCTGCACGGGCTTTGCCCGCACGTGTCGTGTCTTGTGCAGACAAGCGAACCTTTGACAGGATTTAGGAAGATCAGGACCAGATGGTTCTCAGTGAGATCAGATAGACCAAGGTGTCTTCCTACGACTACGGATTGCATTCCCAGTACCTTTCATTACTGGTTGGACTTTTTTACAGACTCTTTTTTTGTGAACATGTACTTTTGGCCCAGGGTTTTACATTACTGCACTTTACATTCCTGTTGCACTCTATTGGTTGGGATTTTAGTGTATGCATGCATTTATATTTTTAGTAGTTTTTACTTTTCATATTTTTGGGCATGGAGACGTGTCTGTGTGTGTGTGTGTGTGTACAGGTTTATAGGAAATGCCTCCCATGTTAGTGACATGCCTACTCGGTGCTAGTCACCAGCCCCTAGTCTATTGGAGGCGGGCTTTGGGAGTTGCAGCTCGGGCCCTGCTGGCACAGGTCATGACAGAGTGATATCAAAGTTCATTGGTTCTACCTTAGGACTGAGAGTCTGTGAGTTGGTTTGGGGTAATAGTGTCAAGTGTTTCAAGTTCGAATTTCAGGCAATGGTCCCATGTGTTGGTGCAGGCGGCCGACATATCCATACACCAGGACTCTGATAACTTTCTATTCGACTCAAACACAAGAACACTTGTTTCAGGGGAAAGTAATAGTACATGCATCATATATGAATGGTTTGTGGTTTCCATGTCCTTCTTGAGTCAGTTGTCCATATATACTCACTGACTGAGATACATCTTGTTTCTTTACAAGATGCCTCTGCGATTTGCACCATCTAGGATCCAGCAGCTCGATCGCGAGGATGACCCCCTCAGTGATGAAGCTTCGATACAGGAACCAAATCCCCCAAGTTTTACCTTCGGGTGGTGTCCCAGTTATTCCACCACCTGTGGAGCAGTGCTTAGTGCCTGTTGTACCAGTGGAGGAGAAGCGCAGGCTGAGCGCACTCCACGAGTTTCAGAGATAGAGACCCCTCAGGTTTGGAGGCGATCCTGGATGTCTGGTAGCAAAGGACTGGCTTGAGGCAGTGACCAGAGTCTTCTGTTTGGTTAGGACACCAACATACTAGATGTTGATCCTGGCAGCAAGCCTTCTACATGGCTCGACAGGGTTATAGTGGAGTTTGGTTATCCAGACTCACGACGAGCTGACTCTTGCATGGTCAGAGTTTGAGCGTCTCTTCCTAGAGGAGTTTTCACCGGATACCCTAATAGGAGTATGTATACAGGAGCTACTTCAGCTCTAGTAGGGGACCATGACGGTGGCTGACTATTCATTAAGGTTTAATAACCTCTCACGGTACTCGATGGATATGGTTAGGGATCATTAGTTTAGAGCTTGGACATTTGAGTCGGGCTTGCACAGAGACATAGGAGCCAGCATCATCCCTATGATAATTCCTACATGTGGGGGGGGGGGGGGTTCTCGAGCGGGATTTGGTGGTCGAGAGCTTCATGGGAGAGGAGAGAAAGTTGACTGTTGTCATTGGTGAGCGAACTGGAGCAGAGACCTCGGTAGTAAGAAGCCAACATCAGGAACCCAGGAATGGGAGACATTTCCAGAGGAGATCCCAGGATAGGGGATTTACCGTACAAGGTTCACAGGGCACATCCAGCCAGCCTCGAGAGAGGCGATGCTACTCATACGATGGCAGGGGACATCTCTCCCATGATTGTCCGACCCGTTGTACTACCAACACTGGAGCAGTGGATAGACCACCGAGGCAGAGGCAATATGTGGAGAAGACAGATCCGTAGGGAAGCTAATGTGGTAGAGGAGCTGGGAGAGCAGTTTGAGGTGGTCGGCATTATGACATTTTTCCACCACCACCCCTAGGAGGTCCACCCCAGGTTCAGAGAGCTGGTGGGCAGAGGCAGGGACAACTGCAGGCAGTGGAGGCTTATGACCCAGGTACTCCTGGAATGATTAGATGTATAATCGGTTTCTTCCCTACTATGCCTGCCATACCGATAGACACAGGTTCCAGACATTCCTTTCTGGCTTCTTATCTTGTTCAAGACCTTGAGATTCCTGTTGAGCCGTTGACTCAACCCATACACTATGAAACACTGAATGTAGAAGATTCAGAGATCACACACCCATGTAGATAGTGTGACCTGACCCTTTGAGGTGAGAGTTTTGGTTGGAACCTCTTGGTGGTTGCGTCAAGGCCTTACGATGTCATTCATGGAATGGATTTTCTATCCAAAGTTCATGCCGAGGTTGATTGTTTTAGGTGAAGGGTGCGGTGTGTCGGCAGTGATGGAACGAGGGTCTCCTTCTTCGGTGAAAAGGAGACCCAGACAATACAGGATGGACTCGTGCGTAGGAAGGTACAACCAATTTCATATCAGTTGGCTACCCTAGCACTTGGCGCAACAGATGTTATGAGTTTTCAGTTTCCAGTAGTAGTGGTTGAGTACGTGGACGTCTTCACAGAGGACGTCCCTGGGCTACCTCCCCATCGGGAGATAGATTTTTGCATTGAGTTGCATCCCGGGATGACACCGATATCAGCATTAGCACATTGGATGGATTTTACAAAGCTTCATGAGATGAGGGTGAAACTGGAAGTCTTTCAGAAGAAGGGCTTCGTGAGACCCAGTGTCTTACCCTGGGCGGCCCCAGTATTGTTTTCCAAGAAGTTGGATGGGAGCTTGAGGCTGTGTGTGGATTACCAATGCTTGAATCAGGTGACCGTGAAGAACAGGTATCCACTACCGAGAATTGATGACCTCTTCGACCAGTTAAGAGGGGCAAGATGGTTCTCGAAGGTTGATCTACGATCATGATATCACCAGTTGCGAGTAGAAGATGATGATATACCGAAGACGTCTTTTAGATGTCACTACGGTCACTATGAGTACTTGTTGATGCCATTCGGAGTGATGAAATCCCCGACACTGTTTATGGGACTCATGAACCGGATCATTAATCCCTATCCATATTGGATTGTAGTGGTCTTCATCGATGGTATCCTGGTGTACTCTGCGTGTGAGGAGGAGCACGCAGGGTACCTAAGGATAGTTCTAGATACACTATGAGAGCACCAGTTGTATGGGAAACTCTCAAAGTGTCAGTTATGGATACATAAGGTCTACTTTCTGGGACACATTATCTCAGCAGATGTTGTAGCAGTGGACCCATCCAAGGTAGAGGTAGTTTTATCATTGGATCCACCCCGGAGAATGATGGAGGTGCGGAGTTTCCTTGGGTTGGCGGGCTACTATCAGATATTCATTCCTAATTTCTCCGAGATTTCAGCACCCATGATAGCTTTGACCAGAAAGGGGCATCTTCTCTTGTGTACCAAGAGAATCCAACATGCTTTTTAGCAGGTGAGACAGAGTCTTACGAGCACACCGATCTTGAGATTACCGGAGGAGGGTGTTGAGTATGTAGTGTTCTACGACGCATTAGGAACCGGGCATGGTTGTGTCCTGATGTAGAGGAAAGCAGTGATTGCCTATGGCTCACGTCAGTTGAGGCCACACAAGAAGAACTACACAACCCATGATCTTGAGTTGGTAGTGGTAGTCTTCGCGTTTAAGAAGTGGCGACACTACCTGATGGGCGAGCGATTTATATTCTAATATAATCATAAGAGTCACAGATATATCTTTTCTAAGAAGGATATGAATATGAGACAGAGGCGTTGGCTTTAGTTCCTCCAGGATTATGACTTTGAGATCAATTATACTCTTAAAAAGGGGAACGTTGTGGAAGATTCTCTTAGAAGGAAATGTAGTTCACAGTTGCTGGATGAGGCAATGAGGAAGTTGGGCTCCTAACAATCATACTTCATGGATAGAGATGTGGGAGCTTACCTTCATTCGATGGTTTTTACCCCTATACTCTTATAGCGAGTAAGTGAAGCGTAGCTCAGGGATACTTGCTGTGAGACTTTATGTGCTCAGATATCTATAGGTGGTGATTCTGATGGATATTCAAAAGGTGGGGAGCACATTTTAATTTTTAGAGGGCACATCATAGTACCGGTGACGCTGAGGGAGGAGGTTCTGAGGGAGTTCCATACATCTCCTTTTGCAGTGCATCCTGGCATGGAAAAGATATACTAGGACCTCTGGTGTCAGTTCTGGTGGCCATGAATGAAGAAGGGTGTGGCAAAGTTTGTTTCTCGGTGCCTTACTTGTCAGAAAGTAAAGGCTGAGCACCAGGTTCCAATAGGATTTACTCAGCCCCTTGAGGTGCCTGAGTAGAAGTGGGGCGGGATATCCATCGACTTCGTGATAGGTTTACCACGTACGTCCAGGGGACATGATTCCATCTAGGTGATCGTTGACTGACTCACCAAGTCATCCCACTTCCTAGCCATATGAGAGAATAGTTCAGTAGAGAGATTGGGACACCTCTATGTGCAGGAGATAGTTTGACTTCATGGAGTTCCATCAATGATAGTCTTAGATCGTGATGCCCTTTTCACATCGTGGTTGTGGAAGGGATTACAGAAAGATTTTGGGACTTAGTTACCCTTGAGCACATCGTTTCATCCTCAGACTGATGGTCAGATGGAGTGGACCATCCATGTTCTAGAGGATATGCTATGAGCTCACATACTTGACTTCAGTCGTAGCTGGGAGGATCACCTACCACTGGTGGAATTTTCTTATAACAACAATTATAATTCCACTGTTGGTATGGCACCATTTGAGGCTTTGTACGGGAAACCTTGCAGGTCCCCACTTTGATGGACTGACCCAGGAGAGTTGGCACTCATGGGCCCAGAAATGGTGTGAGCTACTACAGAAAAGGAGGAAGTCATCCAGGAGAAGATGAAGACTGCACAGAGTTTGAAGAAGTCTTATACCGATATGAGATGGAGGCCCATGGAGTTCGAGGAGGGAGATCATGTATTCCTTTGGGTCACACCTCGACGGGGATTGCCGAGATTTGGCCGAGGCGGCAAGCTATCTTTGAGGTTCATCAGCCCTTTTCAGATTCTGAGTAGAGTTGGTGAGGTGGCGTACCACATGGCTGTACCTCCTCAGATGGACCAGGTACATAATTTCTTCCATGTGTCGCAGCTGCGGAGGTACGTGCATGATCCATCACACGTTATCGACTAGGGAGAGCTACATATTGATGATGGAGTGACCTTTACTGAGTACCTAGCGGAGATCGAGGATCTATAGGAGAAGATCCTTCGTGGGGAGTTATTCCCTTGGTGCATGTCTGGTGCCAGCACAGGATTCTCCAGGACATCACGCGGGAGTGGGAGGCTCAGTTTTGTGTGCAATACAGCCTTTTGAGTAGCCATTGTTTTGGCATTTTGGGGAAGTAAAAGCCACATGGTGGTTGTGATGTAATGTCTCAGATTTTACCATGTTTTATTTTAATATTATGTGGGAATTAGTTAGAGACCAGGCTTGAAGACGGCGTGCAGTTCCGAGGCCCAGTGTGCCCGCAACAAAGGTTTGAATTAAATTAAATAATTAAATAATGTGGTGTGTGGTTTTCCAGAAAAAGTGGAATAACATCTGAATGGGTTCTCAGATCAGAAATATGAGGGCACTGATGTTTCTAGAGTAGTGGGTTTACCCTAGGAGAAACCTAACATTGGCTGGAACTGGCTGGTGGTGGAATCCAGTTTTTGGATGCAACCGTAATAAAATATTTAATTAAAATACTTTATTAATCCTTGTCACGTCAAATATCATTAATCTTTTTAATTAGAGATTTGTGCAGGGGTTTAGGGTTACACACCTCATAACCCTGAAACCCATGGAGGCTTTGGGAAAGCTCTAGAGTAATCCCCCAAAGTGGCGACAACGTTCTTGACAAATTTCACCGGTGACGACGATGCGGTGACCAGATCTTCACCAACGAACGTCACGAATCCACGTAGGATGTTTAATTTGTCTTTTATTCCCTGTCCTTGATTTCTACGATTAATACAGTATATTCCATGAACAGATTAGTCCGCGAATCGATCGTTCTTACGGGATGGGATTTTGCGGGGATTTTGGGAGATTGAATCCATGTTGATCTACTGTTGCTGATTTTTCTTCTCCATCTAATCCTATTAATGGGAGAAGATCAATGCCATGATGAACAACGGAGGAGGTTCGTTCCACAAACTTGTTTCATTGGATTTATCCCATTTTTCTATTTTGTGTTCCTCACGTTCTTCATGGGGCGATGAACAACGGATCGTTGCGCATCCATTCTACAACGCAACGATCCCAAATTGTAGAATTGACAACACAACAATGTCACATAGGTGTGACGACGGTTTCGGCGGTCGATTCAAAGTATATTTGGAGATATTTCATTTTTGGGAGTTTTTCAGTAGATGGATCGTTGGAGGTTTATAACCCGATCGAAGGACCAAAAAACCAAATTCGGTGTTCGTATGATGGGATGAACCAAGCCCCGAAGCATCGGGATGAAAAGACGATAGATCATGGATCTGGTAGATCAGCCGTAGCGCGAGGAAGAAGACGACATTCTGGAAAAATTCTAACTACACAACATATAGTATGGGCTACCCGGCATGTGTTCATCGGCAGATCACTTGGATTGTACTCCGGGTGTACACGGACATGGGATGGGTACACGGCCAAGGACACAGCCTGTGTACCCCTCCCTGGCCAGACCTGGCTAGATACACAGGAAACCCCATGTACTGGTACACGAGCAGGCAACACGGATAGACACCGTGTATGGGCATACAGCCAGAGTACAAGGGTGTTTTCCAGTTGACCAGACATGTCATGATCTTTGACTTACACTCCGTGTATATGATTTCCTACATGACTTCGATTCCAGACAAGGGCCGTTTACACGGGCAGTACCCAAAGTCATGGAATCTGGCGTGTGAGACTTCTACATGCCGTGTAGTTGAGTTCTACACAACTTGGACAGATGACACGGGACGTTAAATGGGCAGTACCTGGTGTCAAGGAACACAGTGTGTAACCATACTACATGTCGTGTAACCTATTTTACATGGCTTGAGCCCATTATGTTATGTGACTTGGTCTATTTTCAATAGGTTTCGTCCCCTTGGTCATTCACCTAAAGGTTTCTCGTACCATTTTCGACATACCAGAGTATGATCCCTTCAGCAGGACATTCTGAATAGAGTTGTTGAAATCCCATCTTTGAGACTTAGATTCGGATACCCTATTCATTCCTAGAACCCTAGGTGGAATTTTTGGTATCGATGTGACCAACATTACCCGGGAACTGATCCTCTTCTTAGAGGATTAGTTTATACTGAGTTGTTGGAATCACCCCAAAGCTATCGGTTGTGATCCTCATCTGAACATTGAATTATCATGTTCTTGTGGTGTGTGTTATCCCAGAACGAGTACTTATTCTCTCTCTCTTCAGAACTAGGAGTGTGTTCTCCTTGTTATGTGCTTAGTGGAATTTTTGAGCTGGATCCTAGTGGTGGTATCACAATAGTCGATCATGTATGAGTATATCTGTATTTTCTTGTTATATGTTCTGTAAACATATACTATATAGAGATGACTGTGTCTTTCCTTGTGGTATTTTTCCCTTTTTGTATTCCTTTGTGGTTTCGTGGTGTCCTAATGGGTATTGTTATACTCACCCGTGCATGGGCATTTCCCACATGTGTCCTGTCTTGTATAGACGAGGGAGCGTTTGACATGATTCTAGGCAGACCAGGACTGAGCGGTGCTCACTGACATCAGACAGACCGAGGTGTGTTCCTATAGTTACGGATTTCTGTCCTAGTACATTTCTTTATGTTTAAACTTTGTTACAGACTCTCTTTTGGTGGACTTGTACTTTTGGACTAGGGTTTTACATTACTGTACTTTACATTCCTGTTGCACTCTGTTGGTTGGGATTTTAGTGTATCCATGCTTTTCCATTTTCAGGAGTTTTTACTTTTCATCTTTTTGGGATTGGAGATGTGTGTGTGTGTGTACATGTTTATATGAAATGCCTCCCATGTTAGTGACATGCCTACTCGGTGCTAGTCACTATCCCCTGGCCTATTGGAGGCGGGCTTGGGGAGTTACGGGTTGAGCCTCGCTGGGATGGGTCGTGACATAAAATTTATTTTTGAAATAATTATTTATTCAATATTTTAATAAAAAAATACTCTACCCCTAAAGTATAAATATCTATTATAACATCCGTTGAATAATAACATAGTATAAACTTATAAAAACCCATCATATACCCAATCACCTCCTCTTATGTTTCTCTATTACCTTATAAATATTATTGGGTCACGATACCCCAAGCCGCCATGGTAGTAGTTCCATATAAAAGGAGTAAAACATCAATGAAGAGGTAACCTTATAACCTAGTCATTTAAGTTTATTCCCTTATTATTTATACTTCCCCAATATATTTCGTTTTAATACCTCCCTAAAATATATAAGTTATAAATATATAACATAATTATTTTTATTATGATTTTTTATAATTATATTTTTTCACATACTTTTTTATATACTATCTCTCACCCTATTTCTAACACATCTTGTTAACTGTCATTCTTCAATGATGATATTGTATATGAATTAATTATCACCTAATAATGTAATATTTAGTTCATAATATATATTTTATTTATTATTTTATTATAAATTTTTTATTATTTTGGATATTATTTGTAAAAACTAATGACTTGATGTAATCTAATAAACAAAATAAAAAAATGAGACAATTCAAAGAAGAAAAGATATAAAAATCCATATTTAAGAAAAAAAATAACAATATTTAAATTCTAATAATTTAAATTAATCATGAATAACAAGAATTAGTAGGATAAATCTCATGTATGTTATTTTACTATGCATAATGATATTATGTTGGAGGCGTAAACTTGATGAATTAAAAAATTACCAAAATAATGGGTATTCTCCCTTCACAATTTAGAAACTCTTTCAAGAATCATAGTTTAAAATATTTAATGTACATTCTTATACAAACATAGTAAAAATCTCTGTAAAAATATTTTATAAGTATTTATAAATGAATCCATTTTTATGTTCATGATTTTGGAGAAAGTAAATCCTCAAAACGATCTCAATGGGATTCTTGAACCCAATCATTTACTTTTCATTTTATCAACTCTTACTATTTTTAACCATTATTTCTGTACATCATATAATGAATATTTTTTGATATTTAATAATTTAAATATTTTAAATAATATTTTTGGTGTAACGTTAAAATTTAGTACAGAATTCAGAATACCACAAAACATTAGTATTGGTATTGTAGTATCTCACCCTAGTTTCCACTCTATAATGCTTTGAAGTTGTTGGGGAGAAGGCCAAAAATGCATCTCCCCACATTCCAGAGGCCTCCAACTATAATTGAGGTCCTTGTTTATGTCTACGAGGATAATATTAAATAATTTATCAAAGTGGATCGTGTTAATAAATATATTTTAAACAACAGAAGAAAAACAATATCCAAATACAAGTGGAATCCAAAAGCATAACCATGAAATACAATGAAATAAAGTGGGAATGATTAATAATTAAGTATTTGAAACAATATGATGATGTTATGTCAAGATCTGTATAAAAATGACTAAGAATGGTAGGGGGAAGGCATTTACAACATGTGGACAAAAATACAATAAAAACAAAAAATCTATTACAACTAGAATATCATACATATGATTAATCTTATGCTCCCAACTCTTTCCTAGAAATGTAAATCTATCATTTTAACATTAATACATCCCTTTATATGAACATTTTTTCTAAAATTATACTTGAGTACCGAAGTCACCTGAGTAGGGTGTGAGATAAAATATCAGTAGGCTGACACCCCCATAGTCTATATTATTGAATTTTATTCCACATAAATATAAATTAATAGATGTCCCTATTTAATTTCAATAATGTTTAAGAAATATAAATAACTTCATTTGACTCGGTTCTATTAGGAATCCCATCCACTCAACCAACATCAGCCTAAACTGGTGTGTTTGAATAGAATGCACCTATATTGGTAGTGTGAGTAGTTTGGAGTGCCAGAGGTTGTACTATGCCCAATACTGTGATTTAATTTTGTGGTAATGTCATTAAATTTTCTAAACCAACATCCCAAATTATCATATATATCATTTATCTACCATTTAAATCATTTAAATCATTTCTTTATAAATCCTGACGAGACACCATAAACCCATCCATGGAAATCCTAAAGAATATTCGTAGTATCACTCAAATGATTTGGTAGAAGTCCAATGCCAATGAGTCCATCCTATGTGAAATAATTATGATGTTCCAAGTGACAGTACTTAAGGGATGAAAATTGCATAAATTGAAAATCGAGTCCATACCAAGTATCACACTTAGGGGCCGCAGTCTCTCTCACGACATGTTAAAAAAATCATGTCATCATGACCTTCTAAGGAGTCTCCCCTGGGGATCTAGTGTCACTAAACTGGTGGTAAAATAGACAATTCATGAGAAGCCCCTCTCATTCATAGCTTCTATCACATCCGAGGTTTATACCAGGCATTTATAATATCTAACAATTACACAAGAGTTCATCCAAGGGGTCTTTAAGTCAAAACCCCTTGGTTCACCCTTGAAGATTTGGAAATGAAATTTTTATAGGAAGGGTAATACATATATAGAATGTATAATGATATTCCATTCAATTTATTAAATCATTTATTTCTAGAGGAATTTTAATCAAAGCATGTACTGATGAAAATTAATTTAAATCATATGTCATAAGGAATCAAGCTCTTAACCTAGTTATCCAACTCTTACATATTTCTAAGGCATGGTTAAAAGGGCCTATGTCTTCATACAACCATTAATTCATGTATTGATAAGCCTCAAGGCATTGATTATGTAATGACTTACCATAAGGCATTCATCTAGTTTAGAACAAAAGGGCTGATTTTTCATCAAGGGTAGAACACACACATTGGGGTGTTCTAAGTCAAGTAAATCAACATCAAAGGTCATTAGGACCTTGTTAGGAATATTAAACTTGTGTAAAATTAATTGAAATTATTTTATTCCATTTTCGGTGGCTTTGCTGGAATGTCCTTGTGTGTGGCACACTGACACAATTTATGGAAAGAAGCAAAATAATGGCAGAAGACCATGACCACCAACCTTTGTCTTGTAGGGCCTCCGTGTCCATTATCATATTTTGATTCGTGCTAGGTTTGAATATATTGAAGAAATAATCAAATTCCATGAAAATTTGGAAAACGATCTTTCACCCAAATAGCATAATGAATGAGAATATGGACATTAAATATATGGTAATGGATTGGAGTTCTTTCCCCATGCTTTTCAAATTATCAGACGTCATTCATTTTGGTGACTGGTTGTATGATCTTCATTAAAACATATATATAATGGGAGGAGATCTCATATGCATGATAGTATGAAGAAATAAACACTAGAAAATAATAAATAAAAGGAAAGTGTTTAAAATCATTTATGAGGGATAAATGGGTAATTTCACCCAATTTTACACTGTTCTCAATTTGGAAACACACTTTTTGGCCAAACCTTGCGACAACTATTCATCATTAATCCCTACAATGGTCACATCAAATGTTTTTCTACAAATTTTGACTAACTATGAAAAAACCATGGAAACCCGAACTATCACACAACATACATCACTAACACATCCATGATCTTGGCGTCGAATGATTGTAGTCATACTGTCGATCCGGTCTCTTCTCTCGATTTCAGGGCTCTAGGATCTTAATGAGACTTAGATAAACCCAGTCCCTCCTTAACTTGATTATGAATCATATTTTTGTTCATTTAATTGAATAGGAACCAAAAACAAATTGTTTATACTTTTATAAAAATTTGGGACATTAAAACCTCCCTTATTTAATATAACTCATCCCTGAGTTTCCCTTTAGTGGATAGTAGAATGTGATCGATGTGATACTGTTGGAGATAATATACATGGAAGATTTCATGTATGGAACAATACCTCTGATGTTATAATATCTAATAGGCTACCAAATCAACACACTCCACTTTCTCTACAATTCCAACATATCCTTGGGATAACATTACCTATCTCATGTTCTATCTATGAACCAACTTAGAAGATACACATAGGAAGACCTGATGTCGCACCATGAATTCTGGATGTCTAAGGTGACGATTGATATATGACTTCTTCATAGTCTAAGATTTATCTAAAGTATTTCGAAACATCAATACATGATCTGATGTACCCTCATTTGATATGATGACCTAGAAGATCTGCCTTACCTAACTGTAGTCAAATCATAGTGAAATGTGATAGTCTACCAAAGAGGGACTCAAATAGATCCATATTAATTTCTTCTTGAAAGCTATTTTTATATGAAATCTAATCTAGTGGAATATTCTATTCCATGGATCCTCTAAAATCAAGGATACAATCCTATAACATATCCTCTAATAGTCGTATCATCCTATCCTAATGTCTATTGGTATGAGGGTGATATGAAAAACTCAATATCAACATTAAATGGAGTGCCTTATTCAACAATTACCAGAATTGTGAAGTAAAAAGTGTGTCTCATTCTGAAATGACAGAACATGGAATACCATGACGTTACTTTATCTCCCAGATTTATAGCCTTCATAGCTCATAAATAGAGAAGGTTTCCCAAATAAATTAGAAGTGCATGAACTTTTTAAACATATCGACAATCACCCATACAACATCACTTTGTTGGCACACATTCAGAACTTCCACTGAGGATTGAAAACAAACAGAAACCAAACTCCAATTCCTTTATAGAACAGCCATGGTTCCAACAATATCCCCCTTTGGGTTTGTTGGAAATCACCTAATAAATTCAATATGATCACCATACCCATTCAATCCAAAAACGCAAGGATCAACTCAGCCAGCACTCTTAGTATACGTGGGCAATGCTCGGTGTAGAAAACAAGAGAGGAAGCTTGAATTGGGTTCCCATGTTTTGGAATTCTCAATGACGCCCAAGAAATATTCTTACAGTGTCACATAAGCATTATATGTCCAATTAATTCCTTCTCATCAATCTCATCCTATCACTGACACTGAATTAATATGAATTCCTTCTCATCCATCTCATCCTATCACTGACACTAAATTCGTTAAATGACTGAACATGCCTGAATTTATTTCTTTCTCCCCCATTGACAATAAACCCAAAGACTGGTAATTTATTCAATGTTCTGGTCAAACCATACTCCCACTGGATAGTATCTCCCCCATAAACCTGCATCACATTCATAAAAAGATAGAAACAGTTACCAAAAATGGGGAGAGGGGAGTTTCAGAACCACCTTATGCAGTAGGAGGTGGTTGAACAACGAGGTTCAACCGATGCCTTTCAAACACAGCTGTTGACAGTGGTTTCGTCAGGATATCAGCTACATGCTCATTAGTTCCCACGTGATTCATTCTAATCATCCCTTGTTCAACTTTTTGTTTGATAAAGTGATACCTTATTTCAATATGTTTTGTACGGGAATGCTGAACAAGATTCTTCGTAAGATCAATTTCACTCTTGTTATCATAGTAAATTACCATTGGTTGCTTTACCTCATCACCAATATCTGTTAATTGTTTCTTAATACATAGAAGTTGAGTGCATTCCTTTGTGGCGAATATATACTCAGCTTCAGCAGTACTAATAGAAGTAATTTCTTGTTTCTTGCTCAACCAGCCGATATATTTATTACCATAAAAGAATTCTCCACCATTGGTGGACTTTCTGTCCACAACATCGCCAGCCCAGTCAGCATCTGAAAATGCTGATAATTCACAGTCCCATTCTGCAGCAAAGTATAAGCCATAATTGTGAGTACCTTGAATATAACTTATGATTATTTTTACTACTGCCAAATGTTCCTCCTTTGGATTACTCTGGAAGCGGGCTGCAAGACATGTGGCATAGACAATATTTGTCTGTGTCGCTTTCAGGTACATTATGCGCCCAATGATCCTCTTGTACATGGTGGGATCTACAGATTTCTCATTCTCATGCTTTCTAAGTTTGTTTCCAACTGCAATCGGAGTTGACATTGGTTTGGAGTATTGCATATTAAACTTCTTCAGCAGCTCTCTTGCACACTTTTCTTGAGAGACAATAGTGTGGTCTTTCCTTTGAGTCACCTGCAGTCCCATTAAATATGTGAGCTCCCCAAACAATGACATTTCAAATTATGATTTCATATGATTGGAAAATTCATCCACTGATTTCTGCCTGCTGCCACCAAATATAATGTCATCGACGTAAATGATAACCACGAACTAATCTTTCGTAGAATTATTCAAATAGAGATTTTGATCTAATCCTCATCTTTTGAATTCCATCTTCTTGAGATAAGAATCTAGTCTGGAGTACCACGCCCGTGGTGCCTGTTTCAAGCCATAAAGTGCATTCTTTAGCTTGCAGAGCTTTGATTCATCAGCACCAAGAAGAAACCACACTGGTTGTTCAATGTAGACTTATTCATCGAGTACACCATTAAAAAATGTTTTCTTGACATCCATTTGATATACTTTATATCCTACCTGGAGATCCATGGAAAGGAATAGCCTGATTGACTCCAGTCTGGCCACTGGAGCAAAGGTTTCTTCAACATCAACACCTTCAATCCGAGAATACCCTTTACATACCAGTTGATCCTTGTTTCTGATAACATTTCCATTCTCATCAAACTTGTTCTTGAATATCCATTTTTTTACAATCACATTATGACCAGTGGGTCTTTGGACAAGATCCCATGTCCGATTCTTGTCAATCCGATCTAACTCTTCATTCATGGCTTTCACCCAGGATTCATCCTTTGCAGCTTCTTCAAATGAGGATGGCTCCACAACTGATAGAAATGTAAAAGGTGTGTTATTCCTCATCCTCCTTATCTGTGTTGGTGCATTAATGTCTCCAATTATGTTAGATGGATCAATCTCTGCTCTTCGATTTCTCCTGTGAGGTTCAGTTGCCTTCTCACCATCCAAGATTTCCTCTTCAGATTCTTCGTCTAAGTCAACATCATGATGTGGCACTTGAGTGTTTTGTACACCTTCCTCTATTTCTGTATTTGTATTTATTCCATGTTCATATTCATTCTCATCTTCTATCACATCAGCATAGGTACTATTTGAATCATTTGGGGGGTTTTCCTTCAATTATTTTAACATCGTTGCTTTCCACAATCCTCCCCAAGTGTTTATTGAAACACTTGTAAGATTTGTTGTTCATTGGATACCCAAGAAATATTCCTTCATCAGCATTGTCACAAAACTTTCCATGGTTTCCTACTTTATTCCGAATGAAACATTTGCTTCCGAAAACACGAAAGTATTTCAAAGAAAGCATCCTTCCATGCCAAAATTCGTATGGTGTCTTTGTTTCTCCCATATAGATCCATATTCGATTCTGAATGTGCACTATAGCTTCAACAGCCTCCTTTCAATAATGGCGTGAGATACCACTCTCAATCAACAAAGTCCTGGCCATATTGTTGACCTGTCGATTCCGATTCTCAACAACTCAATTTTGTTGTGGAGTTCTCACAGCAGCTACCACATGCTGTATTCCATGTTTTTCTAGGTAATTTTCAAACTCAATGGACATGTATTCCCATCCATTATCAGATCACATGACTTTATTGATCGTCCAGTATCATTCTCGGAAATCCGGCGACAAGTTTTCATGAAATCAAGTACTTGTCGCTTCCTGTGAATCACCATTACACGAGCCGTTATGCTATAATCATCAATGAAAAGGATGGCGTACCTTTATCCATAGGTTCCAACAACATTTATTGGGCCTCATACGTCAGTATGAATGAGATCAAGAAGATGTGATGCCCGTTTCTTCTTTGGCCGATATGAATTACAGTCCATCTTCCCACGAAGACAAGCATCACAAGACTTTTCCCATTCACATTTTAGAATGGGAATATCCATGACTATTTTCAGCCTAGATATATTTTCAATGTCTTGATGGTTAATGTGCCCCAGCCTTTGATGCCACAGATTGTTTTCTTCTTCAACAGAAAAATAGCAAGAGTTCACTTTGCTATCAACCTGATATAAGTTTCCATCTATTCTACAGCCTTTCATAAGAGAATTCCTTGTTTTTCCTTTTATAGAGCAGCCTTTTTGATTGAAGGTTACTATGAGACTTGAGTCACAAAGTTGACTTACACTGAGGAGATTGTGGCATAGACCGTCCACATAATGAACTTCAGTCTTCTTCAGCTCCCCGTTGGCGAGAGCAGTATTCCCACTGCCTTTAATCTTCAAAGAACCATCATTACCTAATCGTACTGTTCCATCAAACTTCGTTTCAATGTTCTACAAAGGTCAACATTTACCGTCATATGGTAAGAGCATCCACTATCAAGGATCCAGGTGCTGCTGCTCTTTTTAGCTTTGAGGGCTACTTTTGCAAGATTGGATTTCTCGATCTTCTTCTTCTCTTTCCATGAGATATTGGATTCAACATAGGATACTGATGGCATTTTAATACTTTCTTACACATAATCTGATTCTTCATACCCATAATCTTCTTCCAGTAGTGAAGAACTGTTTGTGAGAACAACATCATCAGGAGGATGAAAACTGGCCTATCTATGAGTGTTGTATGAATTTCTCCTATCGTACTGCTACCTGCAATACATAGCTTTATGGCCAAAGTTAGAACAATTAGAATAGTAACCATAAAATTTTTTTCTTCTATAAGATGGAGGATATGAAATCGGTAGCCTTTGTTGACTTCCCAGATCTTCCTCATTCATGTAGCTCCTTGCCTCTTCGTAGTATGACAATGTATGGCCCAGATAACCACAGAACTGGAACATCAAGAGAGGAAATGTCTTTTCACTTTAATTTCTCCTCATGCCTTCTTCCTTGGTAGAATATTTGAACTGCTTGTCATTTCTGAAAGTTTTAGGATAACTTTCAGTTCTTCTTATAGTTTGGGTTGAGCGTTTCTCTTTCAGAATTTTAGGTAATGTTTCAGCATGTCCAACTTTCATCTTGTTGTTATTTTGGATCTCTTATCTTCCAGCAGTTGATGTATCTGCTTCATAGACAATTCCACTCTTTCCCATGTAAGTTGGTCTTTGATCACTAAATATTTTTCTAACCCCATCTCAACCACACTTGGCTCTTTCTAGTAATTCTGCAACTTAGAATCTTCTAAAATGAATTTTCTTCTTTCCCTCATTTTTCATTGATTGACATTCAATTTTACATCTAATAGTAACAACTTCTTCCTCAAGTCCCTCAATAGTCTTTTACTTCTCTTCTAGTCTGAATGAAAGGTCATTCATGACCTTTTCTTGTTCTTCAATTTTAATCTTTAGTTCCACTACATCATCTGTACTTTAAAGGATTGAAGACTGAACTCTCACGAGTTCTTCTAGTCGTTCAATCTCTGCTTCAATCTCATCAACATATTCTGATGATTCATCCACCATTTCCTTCCACTTATTAAATATCTTACACTTATTTTGAAGATTGGAAAAAGAATCCTTAATTTGAGTCTTTGAATCACCATTAGAAATAATCTGATTATCTCTATCTTTATTGATCAAGGGTTCTGACTTTTCAATGGTAGACATCATGGAAGCATGGTTTTCTGCTTTGAATTTTGTTTCTCCTTCTTTACACAATTTAGTATCATCATCTTTCTCTTCACAGACAAAACTCTTCAATTGTATTTTCTTTCCAGATTTGAAGTCTCCCTTTTTAAAAAACCTTCTATGGGGATTCTCGATTTCTTCTTCTTCACTTTCATCATCATCAAACCTTCTTTGGCACTGAGTGGAAATGTTCCCAACTCTTCCACAACGAAAACATGCTAGAGGTATATTGCCTTTAAATTTACCTTTTTCCCTTATTCAACTTCTGGGTGATGAGAGAAAGAATTTCCTTTTCCTCTTCATCTTCACTACCACTATCTTCTAAAATTTTCAGTTTGTCCATGGCTTTGAATGCAATTTCCTTGCTTACACGAGTTGTGGCATCTTCGGGTTTTACTCTCATCTCATATGCCACTAGACTACTTAAAAGATCATCCAGAGATAGTTTGGATAGATCTCTCTCTTCAAGGGCTGACACCTTTTCGTTATACATAGGAGGAAGTCTTCTCAGTATATTCTTAACGATATCAATGTCTTTGATTTCTTCTCCAAGACCTCTATCTTCTCCTATTACTTCAGTAATTTGATTGAAGAATGAATCTGCATTCTCATTAGGATGCATCATTAAATCGTCAAACCTGTTGTGTAAGACTAGAAGCTTCACCTCTTTCACTTTGATGTCTCCTTCATAGATGTTTTCATGTCTATCACACATAGACTTTGCTGAGGTGGAAATCATCACCTTTAGATAGATATGATCTGAAAGAGATGTAGTGAGAGCATTCTTTGCTTTAGCATCAACATCAAGAATTTTTCTATCGGCATCTGTCCTAGCCAGCCCTGTTGGATTAGTAACATTTATAAACTGGACAGTGGAAAATAGGACTTCCATTCCAAGGGATCTTAGATGAGATCTCATTATACTCTTCCAAATCTGGAAATTACTTCCATCGAAGAGAGGGACTCCCCTGACATTGACTGCATTCTCAATGACAAAAGAGGACAGATTTAACACTAGCAACCTTTACCCTATGATACCACTTGTAGGACCCTGGGACACCCTACGAGGGGAGGGGTGAATCAGGGTGACAAATTCTTCTACTAAAGTAAAGGATCTTGTTCCCACATTGGTAGGAACTTGTAAAACCTATATGATGGATAAGATTAGAAAGCAGACATTCACATCCAGAGAGAGGACACATCACTTTTTACATGGTTCACCACTAAGGTCTACGTCTAAGGACCATACACTGACAGGTTGTCGGTCGTACCAAATTCCACTAATCTTCACTAGTTTGTGGATTACAATGGTTCAGGAACAATCAATATGTCCCAGGCTCACTGCCTTTTCAAAGGTTCAGGGATAGCTCACTGCTTCCCTCGGGTCACTCCCGTTGACTCCCCCTAGCTCACTGCCCTTGGTGAAGTCCCAGTCAGTTTATAGACGTGAAGGACACTTGAATAGATTTTCATTGAAGTCTTTGCCTCTACTCAGCATGGGAATCTTCTTGCATTGATGTCCGGAATAGATTCACTAGAATGCACAGAACCACTGAACCAGATAACTAGAACGTGCAGACAAACTTTAATGACAATTGCGCGCAACACCAAACCTTTGCGCGCAAAACCTCCCTATTTCATGCAGACAAACATTACTGACAATTGTGCGCAAAACCTCCATATTGCGCGCAAACTTTACTTTTTTGCGCAGAAAAATATTTTGCACAGAAACCCCCCTTTTTCCCCCCGTAACTGAATCTTTTATGTGCAAACCCAATCTTTACGCGCAACTCGTCATTTTTCGGGCATCCTGAAATTTTCCGCGCAATTCAGATAATTTCGCACCAGCCCATTTACGCGATCCTTTTCCACACATCAGACCTCGAATCTTCTCTAAGTCTTCAACCCTGCCGAATGAAGGGGGTCACCTCATACTTATAGGCATCTAAGACCCCCGTGGGAAAAAACCAGTGTGGTGCATAAAACCTCTCATCTGGCACGTAATCTTTCGCGCCAATACCGTTTTTCACGCACATCATCAGATATTTCACACAACCCATGCCTTTTCGGTTTTTTGACATTCTGATTCCGAAACATTGTTTGCGCGAAAAACCTCGAACCTCTATTTCTCGAATCCTGCTCTTTTTCGCGCCCAACTCACATTTTTCACGCAAGGATCTTATTTTTCGTGCACCACTTGGAAACAGCACCACAATCAATACTATTGGATGCTTGAACTTTATGATCACTTTGTTGGCACACATTCGGAACATCGAATGAGGATTGACAACAAACACTAACCAAACTCCAATTCCTTCATAGAACAGCCATGGTTCCAACAATAATCTCGAGCAATAGAAGAACACTATAGGAGACACATCATACATGATACAGCTATGGTTGGAATATGGTCAAGGTCATAGGTGTATGTTAACCATTTCATTTATTGAGCCATATTCATTTTATTTCAATTAGGTTCAATATTATTTAGTTGATTATTTGAATTATGATCGAGTTAATTACATCCCTGATTCTAATTCATAAGACCCCATACACCATAAAAATTGACATTATCACGTTAGTTAAATGAATACTTACCTTTATTCCAGAAAATGGGTTTAACAATCCATGTTTGGGGTTTTATCAAATGAGCTACCATACGTTCCCACCAATCAACAAAACAATGTGGCATTATTGGTCAATTAGAACAATTATTCCTCCATTTGGAGTTTGATCACACTGAGAGTCATACAATAAATGAAAAATATCCATCATAATCATTAAGGATTTTGAAAACATGAAAATAGATATGGTATAGAATATAGTATGGAAATTTAGTTAATTTTTTCTTATTTTGATGCATGATTTTGATGTGCCCTCATATCTTCAGGTTAAATTAAAAAAAATTCATCAAAAAAAATTCAATGAGAGTGAATATCCCTATGGAAAAAATCAGCTGAAACCGTAACAAAGACATACAAAAAACAACATAACAAATACAAAGGCAAACTTGGTCTCTTAACCCAATTGATATGTCATTGTCATCACTATAACACCAATCATTTATAAAAAAGGGAAATGGGCTTTGATACCACTTTGTAGTGTGTCTCCCCAACCACCACACGATAGTTCTCTGAGGTGGCTTCCATAGGACTGAGGATTGTTTCTCCAAATTCTAGAGGATGTAGATAAGCAGTGTGTTCATGGGGTAAGTATATGGGGATAATATGCCCTCATTGATGAGACCGTATTTCATTAATTAATATATAACAAATATAATGGCAAAATCAATATCAAAATAACATTGGAAAACAAAATCCTAAACATACGTGATTATGAAACAAGGTGAAGAATATGAATAAGTAAATTAATGTTACAATATGATGATGGTATGTGAAGTTCAACAAAAAATGTGACTAAAAATTTGTAGAGGAAAAAATTGTATACATCATGATGACAAGAAAATAAAATGAAGTCATAAAATTCAATAGTAAGCATCTCAAGCATAGGTTGAGTCCTCAACTCCCAACTCTATCATAGAAAAGTAAATCATGTGAAGGAAGATGTCGCCTTCCCTTTGTTTGTACATTCATGAAAAAGTCTAATCTGGTACCAAAGGCACTTGAGTTGGGTGTGGGATATAATATTTTTAGGCCTACACCCATGGTGTCATAGACATTCCATTTCATGACACATAAATATAAATGAATAGTGTGACATATTTAATTCAAATGCTGTATCAGAAATATAAATAAATTAATTTTATTGGGTTCCACTTGGAAAATTTTCCACTCAAAATAATTCGGCTGATTCATTTTTCTTTGAAGAGAACGAAACTGCAATGGTAAAATGAGAAGGATAATGTGTCAGAGACTGGATTATCTCCATGCTTTTTATTGGGATTGGAAGAAAGGTCCCTACACTTTCTAAACCAACTACTAAAATTCTCTTCTGAAAAAAATTTATTATCTTTGAAAACATTTTAATCATTTAGTATTAATACATATTAATAAAACATTAGCCCATCCCTGGAAATTAAAATGGAATTTATCAATATCGCACGATGTGCATGGTAAAAGTCTAATGCCCAAGATTATGTCAAAAGTTACAAACATATTATGTCTGAAGTGTCACTTTGTAAGGGTTGAAAACATCACGAACTGACCTCTGATTCTGTACTTACGAACACACATAGGGTCCCTAATCTCTCAACTAGAATGGTATGACAAATTATGCCATAAATAACATCTAAGGGCCCACCCTAGGGAACTAGTTTCACTCGGATGGTGAAAAAACATAAGACACATGGTGAGCCCAACTCTTTCATAACAGATATCGCCCTAATTATTTTACAAGAAATTTAAAAAATCAAACTGTGACACAAGAGCCTATCCATGGGGTCCATATATCCAAACCCCTTATTCCAACCTCATCACTATTGAAATGTAAATATAATAAGAATTAAATATATATATTTCATTTCTATTGGGTGGACATTCCATTTATTCAATCATTTATTTACATGTTTACGTTAATCAAAGCATGTCCAATGGAAAACCAATTTAATTATCTGGAATAAGGCCTAAAGTTCTTATCCAACTTATCAATGCCTACTATTTTACAAATGAATGGTTAAAGGGGTCTAAATCATCTTATAAATTTGAATTAAACTAAATATAAGGATCAAGTAATTAATTAGGTAACGACATACCACATGGAATTAATCCAATTTAGAACTAAAGGGATAATTTTTCTATAAGGGTAGAACACCCCCATTTGAATGGTTTGGGTAAAGGAAATCAACCATGAATGTTATTATCCACTTGTTGGGATGATAATTAATGTTTAAAATAGATCTTATCTATTTAACTCCCATTTTTTAGGCTTTTCTGGAATGAACCAATGAGAAGAACAATGAAATAATTTTTAGAAAGTGACATAACAACAATAAAAGACCATGATCACTAACATTATCTTACTAAAACTAGCCTCATCTAGTATAAATGTTTTACTAGAGTTGGTTGGAGGAAATCAATGAAATTATCACATTCCAAAAAATGGGTAAAATGAGCTTTCACCCAAATAGAGCAATGGATGCGAATAAGAATTTGAAATAGATTAGATAGGATTAGAGATCACACCACAAGCTTTCTATAAGATCTGATCATATTCATTTTAATGACCAAATGTATGAGTCTTTTCAAATCCTATGTTGAAGGTTTGATGATCATAAGCATGGGAGGGGGATAAAACAAACGTAGGAGAAGAAGCAATAAATTTAAAGGCATTAAAATTATTAAAGAGGGGTAAATTGATAATTTCAATTTTTTTATTGCACATGGTTTGGCCACAAGATTTGGCCAATATGCATTCCAACCATGCATTATTCACTACTATAAGGGGATATTTTCATTTTTTATTGCATGGTTAGACTAACCATTCACAAGCCATTCAAAAACGCACTATCTCAAAACAATTAAATTCTCACATGGTCGTGTGCCCTTGGCTGCACTATTTTAAAAAACCATATGGATGAGTCATTTCTCCCCATTTTGGGGCTCTGAGCATGGAATGGGACCCATATGCACCCGGGCCATCGTTAACTTCATTAAGGATAAAATTTAAGACTGATTGAAGGAATAATATGTAAAAATCAATGTTCCATAAAATTTTGAAAATCTAAGACAATATATATATACTAAACATATTAAATATAATATATTAGATATAAAATTATCTTAAAAAAGAATGTAGTATATCGACAATGTATTCATCAAATATAAAACTAACACTATATTTAAATTTTGGGCATCTGTTACACCCTAATCATGATATAAGTGTTTTTGGCATCATGTGTTTGAGTTTAGTGAATCCTCTAGGAGAAAAATGGGTAATGTAAATTAATTTGTCAATTAATTACTTAATAAATGAATTTAACATACTGAAACTATATTATAGATTTGTTATGGATCATCTATAGTGTTGTCTTCATAACCCTATAGTTTATAAAAGAGATCCATGGAAGAGAATGGTGGATAATGAAGACGACACTATGGATCAATTATCTCGTTACCATGGGGTCAGTCTTCAAAAAAGAACTTGCTAGATATTTTCAAATATAATGATGTAAAATAATTTTTTAGTGAACAATCGAATATTTAGATAAGGATTTAATTCATATGGGTAAATTTTCCATTCATAAAATTCGATAATAAATTGAATTACTTCATTGAAAATTTCTCATTTGTTAATGAAAATGTTCATTAATATAATAAGTAATTGAAATATATTTTAAAACCCCATTAATCCTTGATAATCTATTGATGATATCAGCCAAGACTAACACATAAAAATTTATTTCTCTTTTTTTGTATCTTGTATTTTCCCCTTTATTCATCATTATATTATCCCCAATGTTCAATTGACTGTTGGTTCAATATATTCGAATATCCATTTTCATAATGTGATGAATTATGGGTTATATGGATTTTTTTAATTTGGAATCTAGGATTTTAGTGTGATAGAAGAAAAATATTGATGATTGAAATATAGTGACAAATCTATGATGATGATTTTATTCACCATGCATGAGGATGGAGATGATAGGAATGGAAAGTAGTTTTTCTAGTGACAAACAGTTCAAATATTTATTTTTATTGGTCATTGATGTTGGTAATCATGATTTAGTGAATTTTGGTGGTTGATTATGGAAGGGGGTATTAGGAGTGAAGGAATATGATGATTCTAGAGTTTTTGAGAAATTATAATCTACATTTCTTGTATTTGGGAATACCCCATGCCCTAGGGACGCATTATGGTGGTGTGTAGGGTTTACAATGAGAGTTAAATATCACACACATTATAGGATACGCACACAATATGTGACCCATATTTATCCTTCTTGAATCCTACAAGGATCACATGCTCAGAGATCAATGGGACCCAACATGCTATTTTTTTGGGACACACTTGTGCACTATTTAAGGTTAATGGGCCTACGTAGATGACACATGTTGTAGTACCTACCCAATCCCTACACTCTATGTATTTTAACATATAACAATGTATCTAGATGAATATTCCATGTTGAATGATATTACATGGGAAGTAACAGCCACAGATAGATACCTTTGATAAACCCAATGCACACACCGAGTAATACTTTTATGGTAGGTTAGAGACCTTGATATCTTCAGTATGATTTCTATTTCATTGGGTGCATTCCCTTTTTCCTCCATTGTGAGGGTATTGAGTGGCATCCTATCCTAATTATAGAAGGTTCCTTAGGTGGAAATACATGAGGTGTGCTGAATGGCCCATGGGACACCACCTCATATGTATGATCATCTCCACTCTCCTTGAATATAAAATGAAGTTTCCATGGTGGCATAACAAAAAAAAATCCTGTTGTAAATATTTGAAAATATTTTTCAAAAATGGGGAGAATACAATAGAGTATAGATATAAAACTATCTTAATAATTAAGAACAACCCTCTTCCTACTCCTAGTGCCATATTTGGGTGATTTTCTTGAGAAACAAAAGGATACCATAGAAGAAATAGCCTACAAATCACTATTATGGTTGGAACATGGTCAATAACTCACTTGTAAGGTAACCATTTCATTTATTTATTCATCATCATTTTAATTAATTTAGGTCCAATATTATTTAATTTATTATTATAATTATAAGTATATTAATTATGTCACTGATTTCAACTCATAATTTCTCATACAACCAATAAATTAATATTGGTACGTCAGCTAACTACATGCAAATATCTACACCTGATAATATTTTTAACGCTCCACATCTATGGTTTGATCATATGAGGTACTATATGTACTCACTAATAATCCAAACAAAAATGTGGAAATATAAGTTAATTAAATAAATTATTCTATCATTGAGGGTACCAACACACATAAAAGAATAAAATAGAATAAAATATTGTAAGCAACGACATTAAATAAAATTAACACTAGAGAATAGATATGGCATGGAATAGTGCCTGAAAATTTAGTCATATTTTGCCTAGTATGATTCATGATTATGATGATCCCTTATATTATCAGGCTAAATTAATAAATATATCATAAATATAATATCATCTTAAATAAATTGGATAAACCTATGGAAAAAACCAGAGGATGCTGTAATAAGTGCAAGACAAAATAACATTTACCATCCCATGTAATTTGTGTTGCCCTGGTAGGTGAGGTTGTTACCCCAAAAAATTGTTGATTAACCAAATTCCTATGTCTCAGTAACCATTACAAACCCAAATAGTATGAAAAAATAAAAATAGTTTCTAATACAACATTCTATCATCCCTCTATAGTTGTCACTCAATAGTTCTCTGAGGAGGTTGGCCACAATTCTTCAAGCACATTTCCCAAAAATGATAGAGGTTGTACACTAGTAGTGAGGGACTTAGGTAAGTCCCTTGGGAGACTATTATGTCATTGATCAGAGTAGATCATAATAATTAATATATAAAATGTAGTAAAAGAAACAATGATATCAAAATAATAGTGGAAACCAAAAGCATAAACATGTATGAGTATTAAATAAGCTGAAGAAGCTAAATAAAAAAAAGATGATAAAATATGATTATGGTATGTAAAGTTCAATGAAAAAATGACTAATTATGGGAAGGGGATAAACTCATATACAACTGGATGTAAAAAAGTAAAAAAATTCAAAACTGTCAGTAGCATAATGAACAAAGGCTTAGTCTTCTTCCCACAACTCTATCCAAGAAATGTAAATCATGTGTACGAATCAGAGTGATTCCCTTTGGCTATACATGAATTAATAAAGTCTACTCAGGTACCAAAGGCTCCTAAGAAGGGTGGGGGATATATTCTCAATATTCTTCCACCCCTGGTCTCTTGGAAATTCCACAACATGAACCATAAATCTAATTGAATAGTTTGACATATTAAATTTAAATAAATTACATGAAACATAAATAAATGAATTGGAATATGTTCCACTTGGAAACTAATACACTCCAACTGTATAGTCTTAAACTGGTGTGTCTAAATAGAAGTCACCAAAAATGGTAAATTGATTAGGGTGAAGTTATATAGGATGGGTTGTTGTGAGGATTTTGATTGGTCATGGAGTGACCATACCTATTATTTAGACCAAGTACCCAAATTCTCATTTTAAAGCATTTTATTCATTGAAAATAGTTTATTCATTTATTTATAAAGAATCTCAACACAACTAAATCTCGTCCATGGAAATCTTGAAGGACATTCTTAGTATCGCTTGAAGGTCTCTGTAAATGCCTAATTCTAAAGACTCTGACAAAGGTGACCCATGAATGATTTCCCAAGTGTCACTATAGAATGGGTTAAAACAAAATGAAATGACCTCTAAGTCTGTACCTAGTATTTCACGTAGGGGACCGAGTCTCTCTGGTGACATTGTACAAAAAATCATACCTTTATGATAATTTATGGGGTCTACCCTTGGGAACGTTGTCACTCATATGAATGTAAAAAAAATAATGGACAATAATCCCATCTCATGCACAGCTAAAATCACCTTCAGTTTTTTATATGGAATTTACAAAATCAAATGATGGTATGTGAGAGCATCCAAGGGGTCCTTAAGTTGGAACACCTTGGTTTACCCTCAAAACTAGGTTAATGAAAATTTATCTTGAATTTAATACATATATATTAAGTTTATTTTTATTCCATTCCATTTATTTATTCATTTATATCAATTGGAAATTTAATCAAACCATGTTATTTGGGAAAACCATTTGAATCACATGACAGAAGAACTAGAGTGCTTATCCCACTTATCTAATTCCGCCACCATCCCATGACACGAAATAAGGGGTCTAACTCATATTATAACCTTGAATTCATCTAATGCTATTGCTCAGGGCATTAATTATGTAACAATATACCATATGGTATTAATATAATATTGAACAAAAGTGCCGATTCAGTTATAAGGGTAGAAAACACCCCTTGGGGTGGTTAAGATAATCTAAATAAACTTATAAGGATATTATCCACTTATTGGGATCATAATTCATGTATGAAATTGATCATAATGATTTAAATACCATTTTTGTGGTATCGCCAGATTGAACCAGCGAGCGGCACAATGACAGAATTTATCAAATGTTAAGAAACCATATGAAAATATGATGCCTACATACCTTATATTCGTAGCACTTCCCTTATCTATTATCAATGTTTTATTCAAGACATGTTGGAAGAAATTTATGAAACTCTCAAAATTCTATAAAAAATATAGAAAAATAGGTTGCACCCAAATAGAGTAATGGTTGGGATGAAGAATGTGGAATAGGTTAGATTTGATTTGTGATCATACCTCAATCTTTCCATATGATCTGATGACATTTGATTTTGGGAGAAGAAGTAGTAGTTTCTTCAAAACCTAGGTTGAAGGGGAGGAGAGGTCATACACATGGGGGGATGAAGAAACAACCACTATAGAAGAATACTAAATACTAAAGGCATTAAAATAATTAAATATGTCTAAATTGGTAGTGTCACCAATTTTACATTGCACATGGTGTTTCCAAATGATTTGGCCAAACAGTGCGCCAACCTTGCACCATCCAATGTATAAGGGGCATAACACATGTTTTTTCACTAGGTTAGTCTAACCATGCACAAACCATTCAAAACCACACTACCGAAAAATATGAAACTCTCGTAAGGATGTCATCCCTAGGTTTCACATTTTTAGACAAACTATGATGCTTAATATATTCTCCCCATTTTGGGGCACTGGGCATCAAATGAGACCCATACTCAACTGATCCCTCCTTAACAAGATGAAAGATCATATTTGGGGCTGTTTAAAATAAAAAGATCAAATTTTTGTTGTTCCATACCATAATGAAAAGTTGGGATGAAACAAATATATCAATAATTTTGTATATAATATATCTCAAAACTAATAAATTAATAAAATAAATCAATATCTCCAAAATGGATTCTTTGATGGTAAAATGAACATGTCATTTAAATTTGGGACACCGGTTACACCCTAGGCATGACATAGGTGTTTTTGATATCGAGTGTTTGAATTTAGTGAGGCCTTTAATAGAATAATGTTTAATGTAAATTAATTGGACCATTAATTACCTACTAAATATATTGAACCTAATAAAACTAAATTAAAAATTTCTTATGGATTGGATTTAATGTATTTTTCATAACATTATAGATTATGGAAGCTGTCATTGTAAGATAATTTTGGTAGATGAAAATGAGATCATGGATCAATTATCCGGTTACAGTGGGGTCTATCATCATCATCCAAGATTTGGATCCTTCTAGAGACAACGACACAAAATAATTAATTTTTAGTGAACAATTCAATATTGAGATTGGGATTTTATTCTAATAGTTTAATTTACCTTTCATAAAATTTCAAAATAACATGAATTAATTAATGTATCATTCTTCATTTTTTATTAAAAATGATCATTCCAAGAATTTGGAAATATTGTATGTTCCAAAACACAATTAATCCTTGATATTCTACTAATGATGTCATCCAATACTAACAAAGAAAAATGTATTTCAATGTTTCTTTGTTTCATGTATTTGTCCCCTTGTTCAACATGATATTATCCTCAGTGTTCATATGGATATTAATTGGACCAATTACAAGATCCATTTTTTTATGTGATGAATTATGGATTAATTTGACTATTGTTTTTTATTTGGAATCATGGATTTTAGTGTGACATAAGAAAAATGATGATGATTGAAATATATGGACATATCAATGATGATGATTTCATGGTCCAAACATGAGTATGGAGATGACCAGAAATGAAAATATTTTTTCCAATTAAAATGGTTGAAATATATCTTTTGATCATTAATTCATGATGGTCAACATGACTCTGTCAATTATGGGTGTTGTTAATGGAACATGGGGAGGAATAATTTTTAGGAGAGAAGGCATATGATTATTTTAGAGTTTATGATAAATTATAATCAATATGTATTTTTAATAAAAATACAACATTCCCTATGGACCCATCAAGGATATTGGTGGGTTTTACATGGAGAGTTAAATATCACACACATTATAGGATACCAACACACTGTATGCCCCCTATATATCTATATTGAAACATACAAGGATCACATTCTTGGAAATCATTATAACTATACATGCTATGCCTTCTAGGACACAGCTGTGCACTTATGAAGGTTTATGGGCCTAGGAAGAGGACACATTTTGGAGAACAAACTCAATATATACACAATATATATTGTAAAAAATAAAAATGTATCTGGAGTAATATTACTTATGTGATGATGGGACTTCAGATGTATAAGACATAGTGATATACCACCAATAACACCATTTTACATATAGAGTATAACATTAAAGGAATGTTAGCTCCCTTGATATATTCAGTGTAATTCTTATTTTAGTGGGTACATTCCCAAATTCATACCCTATTATGGTATAGTGTCTAATACCATCCTAATTATAGGAAGTACCTCAGGTAGAACTATGAGAGGTACCCTAGGTGGATTAAGGCCCAAAACCTCAGGAGTATGATCATCTCCATTATCTTATAGGATAACATACGGTATCTATGGTGGCATGTATCTACAAATTCCAATCGCATGACATATAAAATATATATATGATACATTGAAAAAATAATAGTGTATAGACACAGAGCTATCATAATAATTAAGCACACCCCTTTTCTTACTCTTTGTGCATGTTCTGGGTGATAATCATGAGAAATAGAAGGATACCATAGGAGACACAACCTACGGCCCACTACTAAAGTTGGAACTAGGGCAAGGTCTCACATGTAAGGAACCATTTCTTTTGTTGATTCATATTCAATTTAAATAAATAAGGTCCAATATTATTTAATTTATAATTATAATTACAATATAACTATTTATGTCACTTATTTTAATTCATAAGGGCCCATACACCTTATAGATTGAAATTTGCATGTCAGCTAACTACATCCTGCCCATTACACAAGAAAATGGGAGTAGTAGTCCTAGTCTGTGGTTTGAAAAAATGTTCTACCATAGGTACTCACCAATCAACCAAAATATGTGGCATTATTGGTAAATTAAAAAAATTATGCGATCATTAAGAGTACTCGTACACAGAAATAAAAACAATAAATGGGAAAATAAAAATAACAATCATTACATACAATTCACATTGAAAAATATATACGACATGCCATTGTGAATGAATGTTTAGTCCTTTTATACCTAGTATGAATCGTGATTCTAATGTTCCCCCATTTAATTTAGCTAAATTAATAAACATCTCATTATGATAATAATATTTCAAAGAAATTGCATCACCAAATGGAGAAAATCATGTGAAACCTTATGAAATAGTGTAATATCACTAGTTAGGATTCCTATATGGTAAAAATCACACACTATTTAAATTTGGAGCACGAGTTACACCATAGTCATGACATATTTGTATTCTACATCGTGTTTTTGAGTTTTGTTAAGAATATAGAAAAACAATGGGTAATGTAAATTAATTTTACACTAATTACCTAATGAATGGATTAAACCTAATAAAATTAAATTAATTATTTGTTATACAACCTTTGTAGGGTTGGCATCATAAACAAATATATTAAGGAAGATTTCCATGGATGAGCATGTAATTAAGAATACCACACAACCTATGGACCCATCAAGGTGGTGGGTATGGTTATCATAGAGAGTTAAATATCATACACATTACATGATAACCACACACTGTGTAACCCCTATATATCCATATTGAAACATATACGGATCACATTATAGGATATATATGTTACCCCCACACTCTATGTCTATGGGGTCACACCTCTGGACCATTAATGGTTCATGGGCCTGAGAAGATGACACATGGTAGAGTACAAACACAATCTCTATAGTACATGTATTATGAAAAATAATCATGTTTCTAGAGGAATAATCTATTTGTGATGATGGTACATTGAATGTACCAGATATAATGAGACACCTCATATATCCCCATTTCATAAACTGAGTAATCTTTTTATGGGTTAGTTGGAGCCCTTAATATCATGGGTACGACTTTTATTTTAGTTGGAACACTCCCATTGTCCTCTAGTATGAGGTTATAATGTGACCTCCCATCATAAGTATAGGATGAGATGTCCTCTATATCAAATCATTTTTGATAGAGTTAAGTAGCACTCCATGGGGTTAATGTTGTGATCCTATATATACTTATCCCCAAGGCGGGGTCTGGTACCCATTCCGGACACCAAAGATGTGTACTCCCGTTAAAAGTGGGTTATTTCATATAGGGCCCATAATTCACTATAATACTAATGTTTGATCCCTAAATATTTATTATCATCTTATGAGTACCATTTTTTGTTTCAATATACAATATCACTATGAGTATGACCATTAGGATGAGCTCCACTAGTGTTAGTGTGTCTTAAACCCTTAGTTCTCTCAGAAGAGCATTACCATGGATCCTTGAGAGGAATCCATAGAGAGACAAGGTTTAAATACATCACATAGAGACATGGAGTCTTTATTTAAACATATCTATGTTATCTTTTTTATTTGAATTCTTTGTGATTTAGAGTAGAAACTGTAAAAAATTATTTTTATTTTGTGATTTTTGGATTTCATCCTTAGTATATTTATAATTAACTCAATATGGAATCTACATATGCATGAAATTTAATATGAATATGGTAAGAATATTGATGGAGTTATTAATGGAGTAAAATAAGGTGGATATTAGTTGAACTATATACCCCACATATTGTTCATAATGTGTCATTTAGTTTGAAATTCACCTTCTATCATTGGTCAGACTCCTTTATAGCATTAGTGGGATTGTATTTCACTCTTTTTAGGCTTCCATTCACATTTTGAAATTAATATGTGGGATTAAATATTTAACATTAGTTATTTATTTTATTTATTTTATTTATTTTCCTTTTATATTATTGGTTTGTATATAGGTGAGAGCATTTAAATGATTAATTTTGGATAAGGCCTCACATTCATTTGATATTCATACACAATAGTTATCACCAAACCCTAACCTATTGGGGCTGAGCATGGGGTTCCACTCATGGATTAACACAAGTCAAGTGGTCCCTAATAAATCTAGTCATGAATGAGTGGTAATAATGGATGTCAAATTTGGGTATGAGTTTGTAGATAATTTATATGTGAGGATTGGATTGGGAAATATGAAAATTGGGTTGAGCTATATCAATTTAGGTTCCCTTTCTTGTATCCTTGTGATTGTGATGTGGATGAAGTATCCATTAACTAATAATTTGATAACCAATGTACTGAATTAGTATATATAGACACTAATTTTAAGAAAAAATGTTAGTACTTGTAATATATAGGAATGTGTTGTGGTTTCCATGTCACTCTCATGAAAGTTCCCAAGATTCCATCATTTGATAATTGTGCCTCATAAATATTAAATTATTCCTTTTCTATAAAACCCCACCTAGATTCTATATAAAGTTGATGATGATGATCTTCACAGATACGAGTCATCAGTCTAAGGAACTCTGTAAAATGTTTTCCATTTGGGTGGATTTCCAATTGAATCTCTACCCATTGAGTTTCTATTTTTTTAAATGGTATACAAATATGTAAATCATAATATGAGCTCTCTATAAAATATATATAGATATATATTCCTTATGTAGTAGGATGATTCAAACCCTGATGAATTATACATCATTCTTTAGGTGGTAGAGTGATTTTTTTTCCTTGTTAAAACCACTACCGACCAGTTGGTGGTTCAAGTGGAAATAATTTTCCATAGAACAAATTGGAGATGTATAATCTTGGGGATGAGGATGCACGATGGTGTAAATTTATCTTGGAATGAGTTTGAGTACATGTTTTGAGAGGATACATACTTTGTAACATTATGTAATATGAATATCTCAGTCACGTTGGAGCTCCAACTAGGTAATATTTCATTCATATATTACAAATTGATGTTTACCATCATATCTTGATTTCCATTGGATGTAGTTATGGAATAATTCCATCTATTATCAACATATTGCCATGTCCTCTACCATGTTTTAGATTCTATTGTAGTGTCACGTTGCATCTCTCCTTATGGTAGGGTTTTATAGCATGGTTTAGTTGCAAGATCTCTATACCAGAGTAGTTTCTGATCATTGGTTCATTGAAATGGAATCCTATCACTAAGATACCATTAGCTGCTAATCAACGTAAGACTTATGGATTTGGGCATGTAATATTCCTTTAGAGGATATCTCAGGCTAGATGGTCAACCACTCATGGATGTCATGGGGACTCTAGTAAGCCATGTGAGAGATGATGCTTTTCTTAGGATGGTTAGGTCTATATCAGTCAGAATTTCCAAACATATTGTTTAACTAAAAGAGATATTGTTTATGGTCCTCCAAGGCAGAATCAACATCTTGAGTATGGAGATTCAATTAGTGGAAGATGTGGAAGAAGAGTTTGGAGTGCAATGGGTGGTGTCTGATATCTTGATCCATTTCCACCACTACTACCCCCATTTTATCAATGACATGCTCGAGATTCTAGTGGTCTATAGAAAGGATACCACAATGAATTGTAGGCTTATCACATGGAGGATATAGTTTTTATCTATGGTATTGTATGTTTGTGGTCTACTTTAGCTTACATTTTGGTATACATTAGAATTAGTAACTCTATATTATCCATATCCCTTATTTAAGATATCATGATTCTAGTGAAACCATTTTCTTGACATTTTTTCATATAAAATATTACCAAAGGGGATTCTATGTTAACTCTATTATGTTGAATGTTTTACCAAACACATTGAGAAGAGAGAATTATTTATTTTTGTATTTTTTTAAGTTGTGATGTGGCCTTATGATTTGATAATGGATATAGACTAGCTCACTGATTTCTAGGAATAAATTTAATATTTCATGAAAGGGAGATGATAAAAATAGGATGATAGGTAATGGTTTTCATTCATAGCAGAGAATAAATCCCATGATGTGTAGGATGGGATCAAAAAAGGTGGATAAAACTGATTTCTAAGTAGTTGGATAGTATTCCCATAAAATGGTAGAAACTATAGGATTTTAGATTCCTATAATGGAGGTGGAATATTTGGATGTCTTACCTGAGGATGTACATAGATTACCTCCACATCACTAGACTGACTTCTTTATAGAGGTGCATCTTGGGATGACCTGGTTATCGATTCAATCACATCAAATGTCTCCCATAGAACTTTGAGAGATGAAGTTTCTATTTGAGGATTTGTAGAGAGAGGTTTTGTTAGATAATGTATGTCCCTATGGGATGCTTCAGTGATGTTCTCCAAGAAATAAGATGTTATCATGTGGTTATGCAAGGATTATCATTACTTGAAAATTGTAACTACCAACTATAAGTACCACATCCAAGAATTAATGATCTCATTGACTAGATAAAATGGCTAAAGTGGTTATATAATATTTTCTTCAGGTAACGCTATCCCCATTTTTTAGATCACACAAAGGATGAATCAATTAAAACATTACGATAATTCTATGCTCATTATGAGTATTTGATGATTCCCTTCAGTTTTATTAACACCCATCTATGTTCATGATACTCTTGAATTGAATTATTTATAATTTTATATATCATTAAATACTTGTATTCATATATTTAATCATTTTGTATTCATCCTAAACTGCAGATCATGTGATTAATTTTTGAATAGGGGAAGCCATACTCCTAGAGAACAATATTTATAGGAATCTCTCCATGTGTCACTTCAAGATCATAGAGGTCATGTTCATGGGAATCATCAAATTAGAAGGGTGTGTATATTTGGATATGAAAAATATTTTGGTTGTACATGCGTTTTATCCCCTAATAAATAGATCCATTGTACAAAGATTATTTTTTTGTATAATATTATTATAAATTAATAATGGATTTATCTAGGATCATGAAACATCTAAACGCCTTAACCTAGAATCATATCCATTTGTATGGATGGATACAAGTTAGTCCAATTTTCATGTTCTTTGGAATAGGATGATGAGTTCACAACCATATTATGTCTATAAAAGTTTGCTGAGTACATGGTTTTGTATGATGCATCTAGACATGGTCTTCGATGCATTCTCATGTAGTCAAAAAAAGTGATTGTAAATGAGTCTCAATTGTTTAAACCACTTGAGAATAATTATGTGACCCATGATTTAGAGGTGGAATTAAAAGATTTTATTCTAATTTATTGGAGACACTATTTTATGGGAATGTGATTCATCATCTATTCTGATCATAAGATTCTTTTTTATATCTTTTTGTTGAATTTTCATAAACTGAGGAAGAGGTTTTAGATGGAGTTGATGTTGAAATATGATTTTGAGATAGTTTATTCTCCTAGTAAGAATAACTTGGTAATGAATTATCTCATCAGGGGATCAAAATTTATGTTTACAAGAATGAATAATAAGGTCTTAGACACTATGAAGTTGATCATTTTCGATGATGGTGGAGTGGAATATCTCCATTCGATTGTTATGACCCCACAACTTCTACAGTGAGTTAGGGATGCCTAGTTTTGGAATAGTAATTTTGAGTTCTTGCATGTATAGACTTTAACTAGATATTGTCTTGACGGATTCTATAATAGTTAGGAGAACACCATCATTTTCAAAGGATAGAGAATAGTAGCACTCCCACATTTTGAGGAGGTGGTAAGTGAGTTTTTTAAATCCCCCATAGTGGTACGTCCAGGTGTGTTTAGGAAGTGAAGGTAACTTTTACATACATTTTTTTGAATACAGATAAAGAAGAGTGTATCTCTGTTCATCTCTTGACTATTTACATTCGAACAGGTGAATGTTTATAATCAGGTACCATTGGGTTTATCACAACAACTTTAAGAGAAGGATTAGCAGTGAGACAATATCTGTATATATTTTTATGGGAATTTGGGGATAATATAAAGGTCACAATACTATATCAATGTTTATAGAATCTATCAAAATGTTATCTGATATGATAAGAATTCGATATTGGTGTTCAATATAGTGTTTTTGATAAATGTACCTGCATAAGACTGTATGAATTCATGGATTTACCTTGATGGTCATTTTAGATTGGGATTGTGACATAACAGAATGATTATAGAGATAAATATTTGAGACTTCTAGGAGTTAGGTGACTTTCATAATGTAATTACACACCCGTAAATTTATACAAACAGAGAAAACCATTTAGGTCATAGAGGACATGATGTTGGCTTTCATGATAGATTTTAATCGAAGTTGGGATGATTTCCTTCCCATGGTAGAGTCATCATATTTAAATAACTACCTCTCTATCATATTTAAGAAAACAATTGGATACTTTTAGAGGGCACCCTATATGTCCATGATGTACTAGATGAATCTTGGTAAAATAACACATATGAGTCTGATGTCAGTGTAATAAATTGCAGAGAATGGGTAGATAATCAATGAGAAAATTGGGACTATACAAATAATATAGATGTTTTTTAAAACCAATATTTGAAGAAATTTTTTCTTGAGGAGGGAGATCATCTATTCATTAATGACTATCATCAACGAGGAGAGAATTTAACTTTAAAGGGAGGAAAGATATCTATGAGATTCATTGGCCTTTTCTTGATACAATATATGGGTGAAAAATTTGTGCACTTTTAATCCCTACCACCATAGTTAGATCAGGTACATGATGTATTCCACATGACCTAGATGTGGAGATAAGTTCATGACCCATATGAAATTATTGATAGTGGGGAGATGGGAAATTTAGTATGGAACTACATTATCATTGTATTTAGCTGTGATTGAGGATCAGTATGAAAAAATAATCCATAAGAAAGTGACACCCTTGGTGTCTATTCGATGGTATCATGAGAACCTCTAAGAGATATCTTAAGAGATACCGAACTAATTGTGAGCTCTGTAACCTCAATTGTATTTATTGGGTTTATAAGGATGAAAATTAATATGGGTGGGGGAATGTTGAGACACTATTTCTTATATTAAATACTTTTTAATATTTTAAATAATATTTGAGGGGATTTAAATGATGTTGGTGTGGAATTTTGATTTCTATGGATCCTCGTTATTGATATATTGAAAATATTAAATATACTATACCATGTCTTCAAATATTTTTTAAAAATAATGTAATATCTCTGAAATTGAGTTTTAGATGGTTAATCTAATAATATATTATTATATTGAAATCATTCTACACCTTATGTGTGATATATGTTTTTTATCCTTAGTCATTTCAATCTAGTGCAGTCTCCATTGAAACACAAATTTTTTTTTTATAAAATTAAGAAGTTAAATTAATGTGTTTATTAATTTCCCAATTAATGGTTTTAAACAACCAAAACACTATTAGAGTAATATTACATCTTTCATAAGGTGTTTTAATCATAAACAATGATATTGAAAGAGAGGATCTTAGAAGAGTGTGGTGGTGGATTGGGACAAGAACGTGGATTGGGGATAGAGATATAGATAGGGTTTTCATCATCAATAGGGTTCTTGGATCATTACAAAGATAATAAATCATACAAATTATTCATTAGTTATTTAATTTTTATTAAGGTGTGGACATTATTCTTATGGTTTATTATATATTCATGATTTTTGGTGGTTAAAAAAAGTTATTTTAATTAGGAATTAATTTTGGTATTATTCTTCGATTATTGTCTAAAATTTTCATTCCAAGGAATAATAATTTTTGATAGTTTAAAAACTCCAATGATGCACATTCATCCAATGGTGATTTAATCCATTCCTAACATAGCCAACAATGATTTATCACTTTCTATTTTGTATATTTCTCTATCCGTTCTATTTGAGTTCATCACTAGGGTTCTATTGACTTGTGGTTTGAATGATTCTGGGAACCAATTTCAATTTATAATAAATTATGGATTTCAGGGATTTTTTGGGTTTCAAATAAATTGTTTTAGCATGGTGGAGGACTGATGTCAGTAAATAAAATCTAGGGATGGATTAAGGATTCAAATTTTGCAAAATGTATATGGGTATGCCGATGAGATGAGTCATCAATATTTTTTTTGGTGAAGAATAGATTTAAAATAACCTTTATTTTGTGAGTCATGATATACAAAAAAATATTAAAATAATTTAATGATCAATTTTATATGAAATAGGAGGTGGTATAATTCATAGAATATATTTATGAAGATTCCGTATTTTCAATGAAATTAGGATTAACAAAACATGTAATTCGAAAGATCACATGAAATGTTAAACCTTTTGAGAGGAATTTTGGGTTTATGTAAAGAGTTATATATCACATTTGATATGTGAGACCCACAAACCATGTTACCCTTAGATGGAAACCTCATTTTTCATATGTATTAAACACATACGAATCCATGTGACCTCATACACCATTTGTATCAAGTCACACCCAGTTTACATCACAATGTAAATGGGGATAGGAAGACAAAACAAGTTGGAGTAACAAAAAATCATTTCATTAAATGTAAAATAACAAGAGGCGATTTAATAAGGTTATTATTACATTTTTGGGTGAGAGGATAAGTTATTTACTAGACATAGTGATATAAGCCATTTAAACCAATTAGTAACATCGATTACTTTTTCTAGGGATTTTTAGAGGCCTTGGTCACTTTAGTATGATGTTTATTTCTACGGGTACATTACCATGGATAATAATTATGATGGGACATTGTGGTAAATTTTTTTGAGAATAGGATGATCAACCCCCACTTTTAGCTAGTTTTTGATTGAATCAAGAATCCCACTGTACAGAAAAATGTATGATCCTCTATAACCTTCTTCCCAATATTAGTCCATGTGTCCCATAAAACACACAAATGACACATAATACTTTTCTTAGTAGGTTATATTGATAGTTTCAAGTATCCCCCATTATCCATAGATATGATACCTTATATCTTGATTAAATTCTAATATGTTAAAATTTTTTATTTAACATTCAATGTCTTGATGAGTATGATCTATAAGATGAATTTAATTTGTGTTGGTAAGGCCCTATGAGTGGGTTATATATTATAATATTTTCATTAGATACTCATGAAAGATTATTATGGTGGTTTTGTAGATAAACCATACTATGAGACTTGGATTCTTCCTCTATGAATATATGGGTTATCTTATTTTTTCTATTTTATTATGATGTATAGAAGAATATTTCCTTGATTTTATTTGTGATTTCGCAGTTTCCAATAGGGTATATTTTTACTCACACATGTGTGTGATCTTCCGTAACATTGCAAGTATATTGTGTAAGATATGACTTAAAATGATGTTTTAGGTGGACTAGATGTTTTCGGGGATTATTTGGGTAATATTAACTATTTAATGATCCTATAGATTTACATTAGTAATTGACCCCCCTTTTTTATTATAGAAGACTTTTTTTATAGTATTAATGATATTTTATTAGCTGACATATTCATTGTTATATGTCTTTTAATACTATGATGTAGGAGAATATGATGTTCATGAATTTACAGTATTAGTTTTTTCTCTTAGGTATTATATTGGTGCATGGATATGTGTGTGTGTGGGTAGGTGTATATAATTTAGGCGAAGGCCTAGAATGTATGAGATATGCCCACATGGTTATTGGTACTACCCCTATTCCTATGGGATGTGGGTTGGGGTGTTACTATCAACTTACTAATGGATATGAGGACCCCAATGATTTGGGTCATGACAAATACCTTTAAATGGGGATTTAAATTCGTCACCTTTTTACTTATAGGGATATACTCTACCATAATTCATGGGGATGTGTTTTAATACCCCTTTATGATGTTTCATTGGGTTTTATATAAATACTCCTAAATTATTCTTATGTTTATTTTACTTCACAATATGAAATATTATGAATTACTTGTTTAGTTGGACATTAAATATAAGAAATTATATATTAAATTATTTGATTCTACAACCATAATTTTTTATTCATTTATATATTTCTTATAAAATGATTATAAAATCCATTATTTCCTCATGTGGTCATTTCTTTTTTATAATAGATATAGTTTTTTTATAAAAGCATGATTATGGGAATGTTATGATGTGACGAGTGACCCAAAATTATATATCCCTCCAATTTAATAGATAATGTTATATACCTCATTTCATAATGGCAGTTAGTAATGAACATGATTATAGAATTGTTCAGATTATATAAAGTGTTAATTTCTAACCATATGTTATATAACAGAGTGATTATTTCTTTTCTAAAAACATATATGTGTGATTTTTCTAAAATTTTATGATGTTTAATTATTATTCATATTATAATTTTTAGGTTTATTTACAATTAATCCATCATTTTTATATTTATTATCCTTTAAAAATTATATGAACATTCATTGTATGATCTTCCAAGTAATTATAATTATTAATTTGTTAGGTCCGATTCACCATGGATTTTACCTCACTCTTTCCTTGATATATTAATTTATATTATTATATGTGTTAAAAGAATAATTAAATATTTTAGGAGTACCATGATGAATGATTTAAATAATTTTTCAAATTTAATTTTTAATATGGTTATATAATATACTTTTTACCTAACACTAATCCATTAAATTATTTATTCTAATAAGGTTTTGTTTTTTTCATTAAAATATATAATATTCTTATAGGAAAGATATGAAGTACTATAAATTTTATCAAATGCAGTTTTTGTTAATTTAGGAAAATATTATAGTGATATGTACATATGATAAACTTTAGAACCCATATAAAAATAATTCAGTGTTTATTTACATATTTGAGTAAGTTATCTTCATAAAAATTACCAACATATATTTTTTTCGAACCCCTTTTTATTTATTAAAAGGCAGGACCGCATAAAAATAATGTTAATCATTTAAAATAAAAAAATTTAATCACAAATGACTGTTGAATGTTCTACATAGTATTTTACACATCCTGTAATTTTAATATGTTTTATAGAACAATAAAATCACTTCCCTTATATCTTTTAGTAGAGATATTTATGATTACTACATGAGCCAAAAAATTACCCCATAAGTGCTTCACTCATCCTTAGTTTGTATATATGGGTAGAGCCTTCCCGGGTGTCTCATAATTATTATTTTGGTCGGATTTTATACAATATTTTGAATGTAATAACTCTAATTATAAAGGGCTCACATTAACTTATATAAAATGGAAATATCATTACATATCTTGATCTATACCATACTCATAAATAAATAAAATTAATATGATGAATGACATTTATAAAATCCCACAATGTTATAGGAGTTTGTACTCAATTAATTAGCCTATAATCCTCAAATGTTTTAGTTAAAGGAAGTAATCCACCATGATGGAATTAAAATTTTCAGGGATTATACTGATATTTTTTGAAATAATTAACTTACATTCCCTCAAATAAAGATGAGGGGATATAAAAACATATACATATAGAACAAATGATAACAAATATTCCCTATAGTATGTACCTAATAAGACTATAAAATTTATGGAATAATACTCAATATAATTTGAAAAAAAATTCAAACACCCATGAGTATTTTCTTGTGGGTGAACCAATGGTTTTTTCAAGAAGTATGTTAGATCAATGAGGATTTGTTTCGTCTATATATATCATAAAAATTTCCCATTAATAATGTATAATAAAAACTAAATGATTTATGACTTGTTAAATAAACATTGTGTTTTTGAATGCTTCTCAAAGGTAGATAATTAATCAAGATTTCATAAGATGAAGGTCAAGAGACCATATACTAAAAATATTTAAATTTATAAGGCATGTGGAAAATATGTGTTCACTGTAATTTATTTTGGACATAAAATTTAGCTAAATTATTTATATCAATACATAATGTTGTTTTTAGAGATTACATAAATTAATATTTGATAATCCATTTTGGTGATATTATCATACAATCCAATAGCTAGGAAGAAAAAACGGAATATATTGAGTTGTTCAAAAAAATATTAACTTCAACAGGTGTGAATGTTGGATGTTTTATGACCCATTTTTATAGAATCTAATCATATTTGATGGAATTTATATTAACCATTCAATTAATAATTAAACTGATGAATGACCAAGAACAATATGTGTCATAAAGAATCATTGTTTTCATGCATTAGATAGGTACTACATTTATTTGTGTGAAACATGTATTGATTAACTACCCCAAAAACAATGTTATCCCTAAATAGATTTAGAAGTATCTAAATGGTAAAACATGTGAAGAGATATATTGAGTTCTTGAAGAGTTTAATATCTATAAATTTAATCACACTCCCCTCATGTGGTGAATGGGTCATGATATCTTTTTAGATTTGTCTTTTTTTTGGTTTAACCACATTGGATGTGTTTAGTTTTCATTGAATTAATTACTTTTTCATGTGTTATTTTATGAATATTATTTTTGGGAATGTAAGGATTTCTATAATTCTAAGCCTAAGTGACATCAGTAGTAAAAATACATTCATGTTGGTTATGATTTTGGTTGAAAGCGAAGTGCCCTATAAATAGAATTGTCATTGAAGTGTTATGTGTAACCCTTTTGTAAATGTATGAATATCTTAAGAAGAAATGATCCATTATATCTAATATTTTTTTTGTCGAATATAATTTTAAATGGAAGTAATGGTTATGTTATTGGCCATATAAAATCGATATGTGGCTTCAAAAATGTGGGGAGAGAAAAAATGAACCCTAGTAGGACATCATAAAAATATTTCATTTTATGTGGTCATGTCAATGGGTTATCATTTATGATATTACTCTAGTTCAAATTACTACTAAGGGTGATTATTACATGGTTATACTAGAATATGGGAGAGGCATGGACAATGTCATGGATACATGAACGAATATTTTGAGTAATGTGACTCGCATGATTTTGATGGGGGTCTTCAAAAAAATATTTTGTAGAAGTGCACAACAATTGATATTGTATGGAATATCTAAAGTTAAGATCACATCAGTGGTATTTCATCCATTAGGAATGTATTTAGTGTGGTATGAAAAAGAATTAATAAGATAATTAAATATGTATGTTTTCATGTATATGGGGAAAGTACCAATGAAGGTTCAATAAGAGGCTTGTGCGATTGGTGGTTATGGGCTTCCAGGTGAGAGTGGTGTTGTTCTTGTGGTGGGGAATAGAATATTGATGGAACCGTTTTGATGAAATGACTGTAATATTATGAGCCTCAATAAAGGAGGTAGATGTTGATTTTATAGATATGTCAGTGTCTATCGTGAGGAGTGATTCATGTATGGTTCAGATGATACATATTTTGGTAGGTAGTCTAGGAGTGGAAAATAATAAACCTACTGGTGTAATAGGAAGCATCAATAATTTAAATTTGTGAAACTCATTTTTGGTAGGTGAAATTGTGGGTATCATGAGTTTAATTCCCATGGCCTGGGAATGGTTTATGAAATACATGTCATTGTTTTTATCAGGGATGAGGACTCTCAAACAATATACCCATCATGTTTGGTAAGTGATAAAGCATGGGTTGTGGAGACATTGAAGTGGTTTTTGTTGAAATTATTAGGATTATCCTAATTTTGGAATTATCAATTTATTTAAAAGAACTCTATTTGTTATAAGTAAGAATATAAATGTACAAAATCTACACTCCCATATTTGGTGATGAAATCAAAAACATTACATTTCAAGATTTAATGCCCATAATTGTGACCCAATATTTTTCAATCCAATCCTAACAACACCAGGATGAAAAATTGCATCACTTATAAACTATATAAACCTTTTTGTTTTTTATATAATTTGGTCAAATTCCTACTTAAACCAATCACATGATGTTAAATGGGAACTTCTCCTACTTAACCTATTTTTCATTTTCAAATTAAGACATCATCATCATTCATGAGAAACACTTTATAAACATAACTCGTTCAACATCATTACTGAAAAGAAAAGGAAATAGAAATATATTTTGGGTTATTTCAAATAATTATTAAGGGTTAAATAATAATTATAAGTTGACTATCCATATTGATCATAATAATTGAATAGCTTATGATAACATAATTAGTGTGTGTAAGTAAAAACTAAATAAAATCATATTCTTTGATACCTAGATAAATAAATATGACAACATGGACAAGGAAATAATCATGAGATTAAATAATCATGAGACATGTGATATCAATATTGGTCATGAGAAAAATTATAAAAACATAAAAATCAATTCAAACACATTTTAGTAACACAGAACATCATATTGGTAACACCCTTTCTAAATCCTTTTAATTGTAATAAACATAAGACCAACATATAATATAATAATTACCTAATGAATGAGAGGAATATCTAGGTGAACCCAACTATTAATTAATAAAAGGATGAAATAGAGATATTCGGTAGACACCATGATTATAGTGTAATAGGGTTAACTATCGCTATCTAGGATTCCCCTTGTTTATACCTTAATGGACTTACTTGATGCTATTTGGGAAACCTGATGTTATGTTCTAATGTCTATGAACCACAACATGAATAAAGTATATAGATATTTCAAATCATTATAATACTCATGGAAACAATTATTATTATTTTATAATCGGATTAACACAAGAATAATAAATGTGTTTCATTTCAATCTATTTGTAGCACGATTATCCTATGGTAAATAAAAGGGTTCCATAATAATATCATTGAAAAAAACATTAAGAAAATAGATATATAAGGTGAACTATATTAATAAATAATAACCCCAAGGTAGTATTAGTAACAAAAAAGGGTTTTTACAATGATTAATGGAAATGCCATTAAAATATATTTAGAAATATTCCTGATGGAAGTATACTTTTTATCTTGAAAATCAAATTTTAAAACCTAGATTTTTATTATTAAATTTCCCTTGAAAAAAGTATAGAATAATATAAAAAATGTTTTAAAAAATATTTAAGTGTTGATAGGGAAAATTATCATTTATGATTTAAAAATCACTTTTTAGAATAATTTTCAATACATTTTTTGATAATATTGTTCTGGATGAAAACATATTTCTGAACGAAGTGGTAAATGAAGTAATATTTTCTATTTATTTTCTTAATCATAATAATTTTCATAGAGATGAAAAATGATAATGTTAATTTAAAATATCATTAACAACCATAGTATAATAATAATCATTAGACACATTATATATTTATCATAATAGATTATCATTAGAAATAGATTAATAAATATTATCGATAAAAATTGAGATTGTAATAGAAGACCCTTAGCACTTGGGTAAATTTGAATAAAAATAACCATGAAGTAAAAAAATGAATTGAAACATTAATTATTAAAGAAATGATTTAAATTAATTTTATAACTTCTCCAAGGGAATTATATACACCACACCGAAGGAACGAGTGGTGAATATGGAATGTATCTCCAAAAAAGAAAAGTGAGATTGGATATTCCCTTACCAAGTTGACAACTATTGAACCGTAAACCCCATGAAATGAGGATCCAAAAATTGATATGTAAATAAAAATAATTTTCAGTATAATCATCATAATATAAATTCATGGACATATTATATACCACAAATACAAGAAATTGTTGGTGATTGAGAAATTTGTCTCACTGAAGTAAAAAATGTGACACAAAATTCCATTACCTTAAGTATTGGCTTCCATCTTACTCATTCAAAACTCTTGATTAATAAATACAAGATTATTATAAAAATATTAAAGAAACATTTTTTATGTGATCATATCATATTTTATTTTATTATGAATTTTATTTTCTGATTATTAATAAATCTATAGTAAAATTATGTTCCAGGTACTAACTACTTTGTTTTTATATATTTTTGGATTTTTTATTCATTTAGTATAATTACATTTTCCATGATTTCATAATCTCCAGAATGAAAACCATGATCTGAATATCATATATATTCAGTATATATTTATTTAATTTAATCCATAATATTTTTTGATAGGAAATGAAATACACCGTTCAAGGAGATGGTAGGTTGTACGCATGAATGTTGTTCCAAAATTTTAATATTGAAAGAAAATAAAGTAAATGATATATAAATATATGTATATTGAAAATAGTGGAATTATTATGTCATATATATCACATGTATTTATTTAAAACATTCTCAATACATTCCATGTAATGTGTGAACAAATCACATCGCTTCTTCAGGTAGAAGTCTGACATACACACAAATGACTTTACTATATTACAAAAAAATAGAAAGAATGAAGGTTTGTGTTATATAATAATTCAACTATTATAATAATCATAATAAATAATATATATCATATATATTTATATATACAATATTTACATCATTATTCCCTACATTGAAATCTGTTAATGCAAAACGAATGACAATAGTTCGCGATGTGGTAGTCTTCCATACACACATGGTGATTTTGTAAACCATTGGATGGAATTAAGTGTTGTTATAGGTCATCTACTTAACAAAAAATCATATAATTAAATTTATGATACCGAGTTTAATATAAAATAATTGTATATGAGGAATTTAATTTGGTAGAGAATGAAATTACATAAAATTGTATATTGATGAACATTGCATCTTCTTTGGGTAACATCATTTGGTATGAACCAAAGGCCTTCTCTATCATGATTTATTTCCATGTTTATTCATATTGGATTAGATTATGGAATTTTAGAAGTTATTTTGGAATGGTTTGGATGAACCAAATGGATTTAATGGTGGGAATAAGTGGGGGCGAGGGGGGGGGGTGAGTTCCCTTTTATAATTGGGCAGTGGAATTCATATAAATACTAAAAATTAATCATTATTGGGAAGTCAATCAAAACGGAAGAGGATAAATTAGTGATAATAATGGATTATATGGATCATTTATTAAATATTAACCTTCAACACATAATATAGATATATTTTAGGGAATATTTTAGTCCTTAACACCCATGTTTCCTTTTTTCATTTTGGTTGTCTGTTAAGGTAACTAGTTTAATAACCTATGTAATTTATCCATTAATACTAAATTAAATAGAGAATTATTAAAACTTATATACCCCCAAATTCAAAATATTAAAATAAAACTAGGAAATAAAAATCCCATGTGTGTTTGAAATTATGTTTAATAGAAACACATGCAACACATAGAAACCTGGATTTAACCCTAACCATTTTAAAAATGTTTTCAATATTTAGGGGTAAATATTTTCATTATAAAATATCAATTAGTGAATCAATGAAAAATATTTTATATTTATTGACATTTACATATCACTGGTTAGAAGATACGATTTTTAGTAAATTTAATTCTTTTAATAAAATATAATTTATTATAAATTAACATAAATGTAAATTTTGACATTACATGTTTAATTTAAAATTAATAATATCAAGAAAAATATTTAATTAAAATATATTAACTTAAATAATTTTTAAAATTATATATTCATCTACAAAATTATTGGAAAACAATAATTCATTTAATTTATATGAAATTTATTATTTGTTAGTATATTTTTTATATTATTATTATCTAAATAATTACTACATTTGAATTTATGAAAAAATTTATGTATTTATTTCATATATATGAATTTATGATAAAATATCAAGATAAAATAAACTCATTTATATTTTAAAGTGATATATATAACTGAAGAAATGTTGTTTTGTCCATATCCTATGGTTTTATAGAAAATAAAATGAAAAAGGGTTATTTTTTTATTTTTAATTAAATAACATCTTATATATAACTTTTTCATGTAAATGTGTCCCCAAAAATTTTAAAACAATATCCTAAGGTCATAAGGGTTGACTTGTATCCCCCTTCAGTTTCAAGTTTAATAATTTGGTAAACTCGTTTTATCCTTAGTCATTGTAATTAAATATAACTACATTCTCAAATCACGTTGGTCACAATGTTAAGGTAGACTAATTAAAAAATATAAATTATTCTGATTGAAAATATGGAATTGATTTTTTCCAAATTCTATTCAAATTGGTGGAAAATTTTAATTTAATATTAATCCTCTAGATGTGGTGAGAGAGGTGGTTTTCAAGCAGAGTTATTTTCTTGAAAACGATGATTTTATGTTAACATAGGAAATAAAAATTATATTATACAAAAAATAAATTACTATTTGAAAATATAAAATATATAAATTTCATTTAAAATATTAAAAATTAGTGATTAATTTATTTAATTACTAAGGAAAATCAATAATTTCAAAAAAAACTCAAAAATTTTACCTGATGTAAATTTTGATATTGCAAATTGAAAATGATATTAATTATATAAAATAAATTTTCTAAATGATCCAATAATATTTTATAATATATTTTCATTAAAATAAAAAATAATTACTTTTGAAGAAAATATATTCTTGTATAATGAATTTTTTTAATAAACATTGATTGATTATTTACTAAAAAAATGTGAATAATTTATATCAAGTGAGAAATATATATATATATTTATATAATTCATAAATTAGTAAATAATATTTATACTCAACAATTTAATGCCTACTTTATAACGGTAGTATATGTCCTTGTCCATTTAAGTTCAGTATTGCCTATTAAATATACTAGGAAACATACAAACCTTAGGGTTGCGTTTAACACAAGATTAATTGACTGTTTCATGTAATACTAGATAAAAATAGTGTTTTTTGACCATTAAACTTTCTAATATAATATTATTATAGTAAAATCATGTGTTGATACAACACCCTCCATTAATAAATTACATCCTTGCAATTTAAAATTTATCTCAGTAATCAAAGGATGTATATGTGAAAATATTTTTTTTGTAAACCCATATCATAAAAATGTAGAATATAACATCCAATTTATAATACTGAATTGATATACATAGGTTTTGTGAGATATAAAATAAATATGATACAAAATAGGATAATGTAGGTTGGAAGGAATGAAAATCATAAAATAATTATTGATGTCCACTAATCAGAATCATGTGAATGATAAATGGAATTTTAATTTACTACAAACCATAAATATGTGATCATATAATATACCATATTACCCATTAGATATAAATGTTCTATGATATTTTTTTGGATTCAAGAGACTTTTCCAATAGTTGAGGAATTATCATACCATTTAGTCTAAGTGAATAATGAAATATACTTACTTAATGAGTTGAATTAAATCCATTCACAAATTACCACAAAAATCTCTTATTTTATATCTAAATGATGAATATTAAAGACAAATTTCCTTACACCATAATCAATTTTTATTAAAATACCCCATAATCATAAAGGGTATAATGAGTTATACCTCTTTTCTTTTGAAATTAATCAAAACTATAGTGTTAATATGGTAAGTGAAACACCCCATTGTTTAATGCATGGAACATTGAGCCTCTAGAAAAAAAACACAATGTAATAACATATCTAATAAACTAAATTGTTCCAATTTAAGGATTTAAATTTCAAAAATATGACTCACACAGGTGAGTTAGGGAGACATTTGGAGTCTGATAGATTCTTCTTAATTTTGGTGAATAGCGAATTTCCATTAGTAATAATGATGCACCCTTATGAATAGTTATATACCCCTATAAATATTATCCTCACCCATTGATGTATAAATAAAATTTATCCACATTATAAATGAAATAAATTATTTTATAAATTATTGATTATGTATTTGTATTTTTGTGTGTAGTAAATATTTCATTACAATTTTAAATTAATACATGTAATTTAAATTCATTTCCAAAAAATATGTTCCAAAGATAATATTTTTTGTCTAATTATTTTGGGAAAATTTTATGAGACTTGGTTAATTTTTGAATGTATTAAAATATCTGTTTTAAATTTAAAATCTGAATTTTTTAATTAAATAATGATTTTATTTATAATATTATATTTCACATATTTAGAATATTATTTTGATAAAATGTACTACATTATTGGATTAGGAAAATTTAAAAATGTTTATGGTGAACATTTGGGATATTTATAAAATACATCAATTTTAGGTGAATAGTAAAATATGATAATTTACGATAAATAATAAATATTTGATTTATTCAGTCATAGGTGATGTAAAGTTTATGTATTACCACTTGGTTCTAACTCACAGGAATATATTACTATTATTTGTGGTAATTATGAATACTATTATTGGTGTTGAACAAAATAATAAAATAATGATTAAGTTAATCAAAAAGTACTCATCTCCTCCACTATAACCCCTCCCGCCTCACTCCCTATTACCTTCACTTATCTAAATCATGAACCTAGTATAAAATCTACCCAAATCCCACCCAATTCTCCCCTACCTCCACAAAACCTTGGTCTTTTAAAAATACCAAATTCTCTCCCCTATAGAGGCTCTCAAGGAAGATTAATTCAAAAGGTAAATTCCATTTTACAATTCTATTAGATTAATTTCATGTTCCGTTGTTTTCTATTATATCCTCACCTCTCAACATACAAATGTTATGAAAACCCTAGTACCTAAATGTATTGCAATATTTTTATGAATATGGAATGTTTTATTATCATCTCTGTTATACCCTTCTTTTAAACAAGTTTTTAAAAACATCAAAGATGGGATAATTTACAACATTCAAGGATGCAGGGTTTGCAATTTTTATTACAACATTAAATTTTGGTCCTAAAAACATTTTTATAGTCTAACCAGACTATAAAATATATAATATATCTTATTTATGTTTCTAGAATATATTGTAACCATGATATTCATTTATAAATAAAAATGCATTCATTGTAATAAAAAACCGCCAATTATTCAAAATAGTTATCATTAATGATTTATATAACGATACATATTAAATCCAAATAAGAAAATGAATTTCAAAAACTTGTAATATTATGGTTTTTTACAAATAACATACATATTAAATTATGAACAACCATTCCAATATTATTTGTTTATCACCACATAAATAAAATTGAAAAGATTATGAAAACAAAGGAAGAAGACACTCCCAAAAGATAAAATTAAATCTCTTAACCGATCAATAAAGAAATTAATGAAAATAAAATGGTTTTAATAAATAAATTAAATTTATATTATGTTCTAGAATTATTAATTAATGAGCCTATAGTTGATAATTTTCGTTATTAATATCAAGTGAGGAACACCTTCAGATTAAAGGGAAGGGTTTTCCACTTGAACCTCCTCTTTTATTAGGGTTACTTTTATTGTCTACATACCTCAATGAAAATCTTATGTGTTATAATTTAATCGTAATAAATTATTTTTTAGTGTAATATAAATATTTTCCTACTGAAATCAATTTTTATTTTATGATTAGTTTCTTTTTTAAGGAACATTCAAAAAATTCATCTCGAAATAGAAGCACGATTCAACGAAATTTCTCAATTATTACCTATTTTCAATAGTATTATATAATATATTTTTAACAAACATTATATTCATTAAATAAATATTTTCATTTTGATATATATACCTCAAATAACTTTCAGATTTTTATAATGATTTTTTAAAAAGAACACTTTTTTTAATGTAAATGTGTTTTAATTTAATGAATTACCCGATAATTTTGTAGTTATATTTTCAATCATTTTAAAAATAATGTGGATTATTATGTTTAAATGGGATTAAATATTTATGATATCATAAAAATTGTTTTTAATGTTTTATGATATGTTTAACTATTAATGTTCTATCTTGACACCATTCACCATATTACTTAGAATGGTTAGTGTTTATGTTTAACCATCGGTGAATGATATTTACATATGATATGTTAATTTTTGAAATGAATTTATATTATATTTATGTTATCACGATTATTATGAGGATTTAATTTGACTTATTTTGTTTCAGGTGTTTCCGACTATAGCCCCTCAGAGTATCAATTAGTCTAATGAAACAAACTATGGCCTTGACTCGAGGCCTTGACAAAATGGATATTTAGGGTCTTCACATGAGGTCTTGAAAATATGGTTATGATATACCACATTATACATTCCCTAATTATGCAATAAGTAAGCTGATAGCCCATGTGGTTATTCTTCTAGAAGAATACCCATGTTTATGTTTTTTTTTGAATTGTTTATTGAACTCGATTTCCTTCAATATTATGTTCATGTTTATATTTTATGGCATGTGTAATTTTAGTTTCTCACCTTTACTTATTATTTATGCTTCTAATGTATTGCACACCCTTACCGAGAATTTAAGGTCCCCCATTTTAAAATGATTTATTTTCCCTCAGGATGTGAAGATGGGTATTATGAATGTATTGTAGGTATAAACTTATTGTTTTGAATACTCCCAATAAAACATTTATGTTGTATTTATTTTCAAGTTGTAATGTTGAACATTTTTATGTATCCTATTCCTAAGATACTAAACTACTTGGTCCTCCAATATGCATATAAATTGTATATATGCCAATTTAATAAAATAAGGCACCACATTTGGGGAACTAGGGTTGGGTCATTACATCTTGTATCAGAGGGTGTTTTGTAGAAAACTAAGATAATAAATTGTTAAAAATTAGATTACGGAATAAAAAAATAAGATAGACATTGAGGATAAACATACATGAACATCCTAGAATTTTTTTAAGGAATATATTATCTAAATCATTTATGAAAATACAACCCTATGTGGATTCTACATGTGGATGTGATTCTGGAACAGATGTATGTAAGAGGAAAAATTCCAACAATGAGTTTTGGGTATGACCCGAGGCATCCGTGTAAATGAAAATGGGCCTTACTGCGCACCGTATTTGACACTATGAGTGTATATTCATAAGATAAGTAAAATAATCATTACAGTCCTTTATAAAGGGATTAAATGTAATTTTCTCATCAATAAACCCTTTTTTATGATTATGAGTTTATCCATTCATTACATTACAATTTATGTTAATTATTTTTCTATGTTGAGATAGTACATTATAATTCATTACCAAATCTACTGTATTCAATTATTTATAAATTCAACCTAGTATAAGGAATATAAACCACATTGACACATGTATCCCACGTAGGGATTATCCTATTATTCAATATAATGATGTTGGCTCTAGAGATATGAATGGTGCTAGGCAATATATTACTATATTAGAATAACTGACTCTGGTTATGAACAATAACCTTACTAGGGTCGAGAAACCAGATCCTCAATATGGAGGAGAAATGTTAGATCACATTATGAGATAATAGATTCCTTTAATTAATGGGACTAGAAACCCATTAATAGTAAATGAGTGGATATGTTTTCAGAGAATACATTTCATGCCTTGGGGTCTAACTAAAGAGAGAAGGTGGTCATCGATGTTAATCATCTATTGGGAGATTTGGATCAGTGGTGGTCATTAATTCAAAATACAAAGGTTGAGGAACAAATAGAAAATATGTAATGGAGTGAATTTTAATTACATTTTTGGATAAGATTACTGAAATCACTGATCACAGATCTACTATTAGGTAATGATGGATTTTTAATCTATGGTGATTCATTAAAGAAAGGACTTGGTTAATTAGTTATGAAAAATTCTAACTTTATTACCTATGCATAAAGTTAGATAAAAATTAATGAATAAAACTATCCTACTCATGATCTTGATTTATTAGTTGTAATATTTGTTCAGATGATACAGAGACACTATCTTTATTTAGAAAAATGAACGATATATATAGATCACATTTTTTTGAAATATATATTCTCACATAAAGAAATCAATATGAGGAAAAGGAAAAGGCTTGAACAGATTAAGGATCATGATTGTTCCACACACTACCACCCACGAATGGCAAATAAGGTAGCTATTGTATAGAGTATGAATGATCATGGAATCCTAAAAAATGAGGATAGAAATAGATCTTGTGTGTACTAATCTAATAAATATGGATACAAGAATTATCAATAAAGGTGAAACATCACAACATTTTCATATGGTTTCCCAACCATCTTTATTAGAAAGAATTAATTATTCATAGTCTAATGATGAGAATATTAAAAAGAAAATTAATTATGTGAAATATGGGAAATAGGAAAACTTCATGTGTGATGATATAATTTTAAAAATTTGTAAGAGGAAATGTGTTCCCTCTATAACCGAGCTAAAAAGGGAGTTATTCGATGACAATAATAGCTTGAATCTCTCTATACACCCTGGTATCACTAAAAAGTAAAAGTATTTGAGGGAACATTTCTAGTGGGACAACATGAAACTAGAAATTGATGATTATGTATTAGGATGTTTAGTATTTCAATAAGTGAATACCGACATAAAAAAATCCAAGAGAAGTCATGAAAACTGTAACTATACCAACATGGAAATGGGATGACATCACCATGGATTTCATCACTAGAATTCCCAAAACTCCAAGAATGAATGATGAAATATGGTTAATTGTTTATTGACTTGTGAAAACCACACATTTCCTTGCTGTAAGGTATTATTATCCACTGGATCACCTTGCATGACTCTATAATAATGACGTATTGAAACTTCATTGAGAAAATCTCCCAAACGTGTCTCATAATGATCCCTGATTTGCATCAAAATTCTATAAATATTTTCATAATGTTTGGATACTGATCTTCGTTTGAGTAGTTATTATCACCCTCAAACAGAAGAACAATCGGAGAGGACGATCCAAACCTTATAGGACATGTTTCAATCATGTTCACAAGAATTTAAATGTTTATGAGATCAATATTTACCATTAGTGGAGTTTTCCTATAATAATAGTTTCACATAATTACTCTAATTTCACCATATGAAGCATTGTACTAAAAGAGATATCATACACCAACCTGTTGGGATTATGATGGAGAATGGAAGCTTGTGGACCTAGAGCATGTAGAGGAAACTAAAAGAATAGTAAATAATATTCAAACCCACATCAAATCCGCTCAAAGAAGGAAAAAGAGTGATGTTGATAATCAAATGAATGATTTGAAATTTCAAATAGGAGATCATGTTTTCAAGAAGGTATCTCCATGGATGGTTATTATAAGATTTGGTAAGAAAGGTAAACCAATCCCTAGTTACATTGTAAATTTGAAATCCTATAGAGAGTTGGATTTATTGCATATTATTTGGCAATGTTTCCAAGCACTTCAAAATTGAAAAATGTGTTCCATGAATCTATTTTGTGAATGTACACGCCATACCCAACACATTTCCTCACTTCTGAATGTATTGAATTGGATCTTGATTTATATTTCAATGAAGAATCTATTCAGATACTGGACATTGAAGAACATGTGAGGAGGAATCATACAACTTGACTAGCAAAGATAGTTTGTAAAAATCGTAAGATAGAAGAAGCGACATGGGAGACTGAGGAATGTATGATGAAGACCTACACAAATCCTTTTATAATGTAACATTCTAGAAATTTAGTTGACATAATTTTTGTAAGGATGGGATAATGCAACACCCCATTGTTTAATACCTGAAACACTAAGTCTGTACAAAACAAATCATTATTGTAACCTATCTAATAATTTTTCCCCCTCTTTTAGGATTTTAATTTCCAATATCTAACATACACAGTTGTGTTTAGGGTGATATTTGGAGTCTGATAGAGTCATGTTAATTTTTGATGAATAGTAACAAAACCTTATAGAAAATAATATACCCTTATGAATATTAATATCCCTTTTCGAATTATAACCTCACCAATGGATGTATAAATAAAATTTAGGAACATCATTAATGAAATTGAACATTTTATAAATTAATGATTAAGTATTGGAATTTTTATGAGTGATAAATATATAATATTAATTTTAAATTAACAAATAGATTTAAAATAAATTTTCATAAAATAAGTTCCAAAAGAAATATTTTGTTGTCCAAAAATTTTTGGATAATTTTAGGAGGTGTAGGTTAATTTTATTAAATAATTACAAAATCTATTTTAAATTTTAAATCTATATTTTTCAATTAAATAATGACTTTATTTAGAAAATTAAACATCAAATATTTAAAAAATTGTTTTGATAAAATAGAAATTATTTTTGGATTCTTCATATCCAAAAATGGTTATGGTTATTTTTTGGGATATTTATAAAATACATCAATTTTAGGTGAATAATAAAAAATGTTAATTTATGATAAATATTATATACCTGATTTATTGGGTCATAGGTGATGTGTGGATGATATAAGACAACTTGGTTCGAAATCACATCCACATATTACTATTCGTTGTCATAATAATCAATACTATTGCTGGTATTGAGTAATATAATAAAATAATGATTAAGATATTAAAAAATTACTCATCTCTTCCACTATAAAATCACTATCACTCCATCTTCTCTTCACTCCTATCATTCCTTGTTCAAAGTCCAGATTCTTCCCAAATCTGTCCCTATGCTCTCCCCTGCATCTAACATCTCTTGGTTTCCTTAAAAGACCGTATCATCATTTCTAAAGAGGCTTCAAAGGATGATTAATTGAAGAGGAAAATTCCTCTTTTCAATTCATTTACCTTCTTTTCGTGTAACTTTATTTTCTTTTCTAACCTCACATCTACACATCTAAATGTTATGAAAACTATAGTTCCTTACATGTACTATAATTTTGTAATGATATTGATATATGTTATTTTAATCAATCCTTTACCATTATTTTATGCTAATAGTAAAAACACCATCCTAGATAAGCTAATTTACCACATTCAAGGATGATGGTTTTTAAATTTATATTACCATCATCAATTCTTGTCATGAAACCATTTTTATGGTTGAACCAAACCATAATATATGTCTTATGTCTTATGTAATTTTTTTTGAATCTATTTTATTAATGATATTAATTTGTAAAGAAAAATGTATTCGTTGTGATAAAAAACTACCAATTAACCAAAACAACTATCATTATTGTATTATATAATGATTTATCAGGAATCCAAATAGCCAAATGAATTTCATGACTATTTCATCTTATGTGTATTCACTAATAACATAAAACCTCGATTATAGAACACCATTATCATCTTACATGTTTATCCATACATAAATATTAGTAAACCGATCAAAGAAACCAAGGAATAAAATCCTCCCAAACGATGAATTTGAATATCTTAATCCATAAAATGGCCGTGAATGAACATAATAAGTTTATAATAAATCAATTAAATTTAGATGATTTATTTTAATTATTAAATAATGAACCTAAATTTTTTTATTCGGGTTATTAATATCATGTTAGGAACAACTTTAGACTTAAGGTAAGGGTTTTCCACCTGAACCTCCTTTTTCATTCGGGTTACATTTATTGTCTACATAAATAAATTAAATTATTAGGTATAATTATGTATTACTCATAAATAATATGTGAGTGTTCCATATATTTTTACAATCAATAATACTTTTTAATGGGGACCTGATCATTTTTATGGAACTTTCAAAAAATTCATCCCAAAATTCAACCCTGATTCAATGGAATTTCTCAATTATTACCTATTTTTAAGAGCACTATATAATCTATTTTTAACTAATATAATTTTTATTAAATCAATAATTATATTATGATAAGTAAACCAAAAATTATTTCTATTTCTATACAAGTATTTCTCCAATAGAACACTTATTTTAAAAGTAAATGTGTTTTTATCTCAAGAATTACTCAAGGATTTTATATGACTATTTTCACCCATTACAACACTCTTGGTGATTATTATATTTAAATGGGGTTAATGTTTTTTGAAATCATCCACTATTGTTTTCATGGTTTACTAATACATTTAATTTGGATGTTCTATCTTGACACCATTGACCATATTACTCCAAATGGCGAGTGATTATGCTTAATGATTGGGGAAAGATAATTAAATTTCGTTTGTTAGTTTTCAATATGAATGTATATGTTGTTTATGTAAAACCTATTCATGTGAGGAATTCATTAGAATTAGTAAGTGTTTGGTGGGGCCCTCTATATCCCGTCATTGCATCGGTAGGTATCATTAGACAAACTATGGTCTTGGCATGAGTCCTTATCAAAGATAATTATAGTCTTGGCATAGGGCCTTGGAGGTATGGTTTTAATGTACTGCATTATTAATTCCCTCAATATGAAACTAGTAAATTGATATTCCATGTGGTTATTCATTGAGTAGAATAGACTCGGTAATTTTTTATTATGGAATTATTTATTCATCTATATTTCCTATCATATTATGTTCAATTTTATTATTAATAGAATTTGTATATTTAGTAACTCACATTTTGTTATTATCTATACTTCTGATTTATTGCTTGCCATTACTAAGAATTCATGCTCACCCCTTTTCTTATATTTAATTTTTCTCCAAGATAAATAGAGGTGTATTATGAATGAAATTCATGGATACACAAAGAGTTGTGGATGTTCCCAGATAAAATTTTATGTAGTATTTATTTTTAGGTTGTAATGTTAAAATTTTGTATGTATCCTATTTCCAATCTTCTAAAATAATTGGTCATTTGGTATGCGTATTCCTCGTTTATTTTCAAATGATATAAAATAAGTCACCCACTCTGGGGAAATGGGGTTAGGTTGTTAGAGATGGTATAAGAATATGTTCAATATAAAAAATAGAATTTAGATTTAGAAAAAATTGATTAGGGAAGGAAATCATAAGATAGAATTTGAGGAAAAACATAGAATAATGTAATAGAATTTTGGTAAGGAATATATTATTCAGATATTTTTATAAAATATATCCGTATCTGGATACATTATGTGGGTTTGGTTCTGGAAGAAATGTATCTAAGAGTGAAAACTCCAAAAAGGATTTTCAGGATTGACGGTATCCTGGTACATGAAAATGGGACTTACTACGCACCTAGTTTGACAGTCTTGGTAGATGTTTTTATGATAATTCACACATTCATTACAATCCCTTATAGAGGATTTAAATGAAATTTTTTACATAATGAAACCCTTTATATGATTATGGTATTATTCGTTCATAAGATTTAAATTTATATTAATTGTTTTTATAAGTTGACATAGTATATTTTGATTCATAACCTAATTTAGTGTATTCCTTTATTTAGAAATATAACCAATTGGATGGAATTGAAAATTCATGAATACATGTATCCCATTTAGGAATTTACCTCATATGCAATATAATGATGATGGATTTAGAGGTGTGACTGCTACTTAGAAACTTATGACAACACTAGGACAACTAACTCAAGTTATGAAAAATAACCATACCCATATAGAGTATCCTTATCCATAATATGGTGGAGAAATGTTAGATCTCATGATGCCACAACATCATCCATCATCCGATGGGACTACAAACCCATTCACAACAGAGTAGTGTAAATGTTCTTTAGAGAATACATTTCTTGCATAATGATGTAACTAAAGAGAGAAGGTTTTCATAGTGGTTTATCATCTATCTAGAGTTACGGATCAGTGGAAATCATTAATTCAAAACACAATGGAGGTAGATGAAATATAAAAAATAAAGAGAGTGAATTTAAAGAATTTTTCTTATAGATGATTAGTGAATGCTCCCATCCTAACTATACCATTGAGGAATGATGGATTTGTAATCTACAGTGACACATAAATGAATGGAATTGAATATGTATTTATGAATAATTATGGAGTGATTTTCAATGTATCAAGGAAGATAAAAATTCATGAACAAAACTATAATTCTCATGATCTTGAGTTATCAACTATAATATTTTCTCTAATGTAATAGAGACATTATACCTATAGAAAATAATGTGTCATATATAAGGATCATAATATTTTAAAATATATCTTCTCAAAGAAAGAACTCAATACAAGGAAATAGATATGGATTTAACTACTCAAAGATTAATCTTTTTCTATACACTACAACCATGGAATGTAAAATAAAGAAATTGATCCATTTAGTAGGAAGGATCATGTAGTCCTAAAATAATTGATGATTAGAAGGGATCATGTTATTATGGGTCTAGAAAAGGTGGATATGGGAATTATCAAAGAAGGTAAAACAACACTACTTTTTAATTTTGTTTCCCAACCATCTTTATTGGATGTAATTAAACATTCACATTCTGATAAAAATAATCATAAAAAAAACATATATATCTATGATAGATGGGAATATAGATGACTTCATGTGTGAAGTTTGAATTCTAAAATTTATGAAGAGGTTGTGGGTTTACTCTATACCCGAGCTGAAAAGGGAGTAATTGGATGATGATCATACTTGGATTTCTCTATAAACCATGGTATCACAAAGATGCATAATTATTCGATGGAACATTTCATGTGATATAACACAAACATGAAATTACTGATTATGTATCAATATGTTTAGTCTGTTAACAAGTGAAAGTCGAAAGCAAACATCTAATTGGAGTCAAGAAACTGATACATATTCTTACATGGAAATGGGATGACATCACCATGGATTTTGTTCTTATATTACCCAAAACTCCACTAATGTATGACGCAATACGGGTAATTGTAGATCGATGTAATAAATAATCACATTTCCTCACAATAAGGGAGGATTTTACACTGTGTAGCCTTACATTTATGTATATTAATTACATTGTGAGACTTTATAGAGATCCTCTCTCAATTTTGTTTTATCATAATCCATGATTCACATCAATATTCTAAAAAATCTTTTTGAATTATTTCGATACTGTGATTTGTTTCAGTACTTATTATCACAATCAAACATACAAGAAATCAAAGAGGAAGATCCAAACCTTAGAATAAATGTTGAGAAAATTTTCACTTGACTTTCAACGATTGTGGGATAAATCTATAACTTTGGTGGAGTTTACCTACAATCTATGTTTCTGTTTATTTATTCCAATGGTATTATATGAAGCATTGTATGGAAATAGATGTCAAACATGACATTATGGGGTTGAAGATGGAGAAATGAAGATTTTGGTACTAGATATTATGGAGGTAACAACAGAAAAGGTAAATACTATTCAAAATCATATCAAAACCTTACAATTAATGTAAATGAGCTATGCTAATAATAGAATTAATGATTTGGAATTTCACGTAAGAGATCATGATTTCCCGAAGGTATCTCTATGAATTGGTATTATAAGATTTTGGAATAAAGATAATATAATACCTTGTAAAATTGGACCTTTTAAAATCCAAGAATGAATTGGAGTTGTTGCATATCATTGGGATATCCCACATAGCCAATCAAAATTACACAAAGTGTTCTATGTCTCACAGTTGATAAAGTACATGCTAGACACAACACATGCCCTCACTTCTGAATGTATAGAATTTGAACTGGAAATACATTACAGTGATGATCCTATTCGGATCCATGAAACTAAATAATAGGCATTGAGGAATCAGATGACTCGACAAGTTCATACAATTTTAAAAATCACAAGTTTGAAGAGGCAACAGGGGAGCCTATGGAACTTATGATGAAGGACTTCCCAAATACTTTTATGAGGTAATATTATATGAATTTCAAGGATTATTTTTTTGAAAGGAGGAGTGAATAGAACCCCCCAAGGAATAATGGATGAAACAGTGAGCCTCTACAAAACAACACTTTGTTATAACATTTCCATTAATCCAACTTTTTCTACTTCTAGGATTTGAATTCCATGAATCGTACATACACGGTTCCGTTTTGGTTGAGGTTTAGAGTCTGAAGGAATTAAATTACTTTTTTTTAATATAATCTTACACTTATGAATTCAAATTCACCCTAATGAAGAGTAATATACCCTTACGAATAGTAACCTCACCCATGGATGTGAAAATAATATTCATGCACATTATAAATGAAATCGACAATTTTATAAATTATTGATTAGGTATTGGTAATTTGTGAGTGATAAATATATAATTACAATTTCAAATTAATAAAATTATTTCAAATTAATTTTGATAAAATTATTCCTTATATAAATATTTTTTTATCCAATTATTTTCAGATTATTTAATGAGGCCATGGATGATTTTTGAAGGTATTACAAAATAATTTTTGAATTTAAAATCTGTATTTTTCAATAAATTAATGGTTTTATTTAAAAATTAATTTCACATATTATAAAATTATTTTGATAAAATAGACATCATATTTTGATTCTACAAATCATAAAATGGTTTTGGTGATTTTTTGGGATTTTTCTAAAATACATAAATTTAATGTCAACAGTAAATTGCGATAATTTTGGAAAAATAATAAATACATGATTTATTGATTCAAATGTGATGTAAGGATGACGCAATACCACTTAGATCTAACTCACATGCACATATTACAATTATTGATCACAAGAATCAATACTATTTCTTATTTTTAGGAAAATAATAATATAATGATTAATATATTAAACAATTATTCCTCTCATCAACTATAAACACCCCTCCCCTCCTCACTCCCTCTTCTCTACACTCATATCAAAACTTGTGCCATGTACAAATTATAAATAAATTTCTCTCTAATATTATAACCAACATCCATAATCCGTTGTTCTCCCCAAAAGTCAAAATCCTCTCCCCTAAAGAGGCCCTCAAAGATGATTAATTATAGAGGTAAATTCTTCTTTTCAATTCTTGCAGTTGCTTTTGAAGTTCTGTTGTTTTCTTTTCAATCCTCACATCTCCACATCAAAATATTATGAAAAATCAAATAATTTACATGTACATTAATTTGGTTATGATGTCATAATATGTTATTATCATCTCTCATTTACCCTTCTTTTATTCTAATAGTAAAAAAACCATCCAAGATGTGATAATTTACCACATTCAAGGATAGTGGGATTTCAATTTCTATTACCATATACAATTATGGTGAGGAAACCATTTTTGTGGTAGAAACAGACCATAATATATGAATATGTTTTATTTATGTTTATGGAATCCCTTTAACACCTAATAATAATTTATAAATAAAAATGCATTCATTGTGATAAAAACGGCTAATTAACCAAAACTGAAATCATTAATGTTTTATAATATGTTTCATCTTAAATAAAAATAACCCATGGAATTTTATAACCAAGTAATAATATGGTTTTTAAATAATAACATACGTCCTCAATTCTATAAAACCATTCCTATAATACATTTTTAACCACATATAAATATAAGTAAACAAATCATGAAAACCAAGGATGAAATTGATCCCAAACAATGAAATTGATTCTATTAACACATCAAAAAGGACATGATTGAACCAAATAAAGTTATAAAAAATCAATTTCATATTGATGAGGTTATTTAGTTATTAATCAATGAAACAAAATTTTATTTTTTGGTCATGAAGATTATCCGAGGAACACCTACAGACTTAAGGTAAGGGGTTTCCACCATAACCTCCATTTTCATTCATGTTAATTTTATTGTGTATTTACCTCAAAGAAATTATTATGTACTAATTATAAATAATGTGTGAGTTATATATATATATATTTGAAAAACTTAATCCATTTTTTTATTTTATGGGGAGGAACATCTTTTAAAGGAACTTTTAGAAAATTCTTCCTGAAATACAACCCTAATTCAAGGGAATTTATCAAATATTACCTATTCTCAAGACCACAATATAATATATTTTAAACAACCATTATTAGGATAAAATAATTATTTTTATTTTGAGAAATATACCTAAAATAAAATCTGGTTTTATACAAATATATTTATAAAATAACTCTTTTTTTAATGTAAATGTTTTTTCATGTCAACAATTACTCAATGATTTAACAAGAGTATTTTCACCCATTTAAAGCCTCTTTTGGATTATTATGTTTAAATGTGGTAAAGGATTTATGATATCATACATTATATTTTGATTAAATTATTATGATTAGTTTTAATTTGGGTTATGTATCTTGACACTAGTCACCATATTACTCCGAATGGATAATGTGTCTGTTTATTGATCGGGAAAAGTTATTTACATTTAATATGATTGTTTTCAATATGAATGTATATAATTTTTATATTATGACCATTCATACGAGGAATGAATTGGATTTATTATGTGGTGGGTGGGGACCTCTATAGCCCCTCGGTGCATTAGTGGGTCTCATGAGAAAAACTATGGACCTGGCACATGGCCTTGATAAAATGGATATTTATGTTCTGGGCCCGATGCCTTGACGATATGGTTATGATGTTGAAAATTATAAATTCCCTCGTTATGAAACAAGTAAATAATTAGTCAATGCGGCTAATAGATGATTAGAATACCCATGGTTATGTTTTTATTGAATTATTCATTCAGATCTAATTAATACCATATTATCTTCATGTCCATTTCTAATGGAATGTGTACCTTTAGTTACTCACCTTGCCTTATTATTTATGTTTCTACTGTATTGTATACCATTATTGATCATTCTAGGTCACCATTTTTCTTATGTTTTAGTTTTCCCTTTGATGTGAAGAGGTTTATTATGAATGAATTTCCAGGATAAACATAGAGTTGTGGATTTTCCCATTAAAACTTTTAAGTTGTATTTAATTTCATATTGTAATGTTGAACATATTTATGCATCTTGATTCCAATATACAAAACAACTCGGCCCTTCGGGAAGCATATTTTTTATATATATTCTAATATAATAAAATAATGCACCGAATCTGGGGAATATGGGTAGGGTCTTTTAGTCATATAATTACCAAAATGAATAAACCATCATATGATACATTAATCTTTAATATTCAATTGTTTTTCCTAATTTTCAATCCAAATAATTCCTAAAATAACAATCCCTTAAATTTATCAAATATTTTATAACTATGTTAGAAACCCAATGATTAAAAGGATTTATTATTTATTATTCAAGATATGTCAATTACTATTTCTTGAATAAAATACCATATGTTTCTGAAATAACCATGATATTTACATATACTAATGTGATACTAACTTGGATAGAACATTGTCTAGAGGTAGGTGTTACTCCCTGTCACTTTCAGTAATGGGTTTAATCCCTAAAACATTTTTGTATGTGACGATTTTCACCTGGATTTCTAGTTTTCATTTTTTTCATTAAACATTTATAAAGGATTACACCCAGAATAAATCATCATGGTGACCCTAGGGGTTAAAAATTCCCCAACCCAATTAAATTTTTCCAAAAACTACACTAATATCCTCAACATTTTTACTACTTAAAACACTTAAATAAGGTATCCATCTATTTTAACCAATAGTCATACTTAGACCTATTATGTTTTCCATAACTCATATTATAACCTCTCATGAATACAACATAATATCTAAAATTATCAAATCCAACCTGTGATACCAACTATAACATCCTATAACCCTCTCTCCATGGTTTGGTTTTGAAACTGTACACTTTATATTTCTTACATTAATAATGGTAATTGTGACCCGATGTTTTTATATCCAAACATTACAATATCAAAATGAAAAATTAGATCACTGAAAACATTGAAGAAATTTTCGGTTTAGATTATTGTTAACTAGGGAAAATTACTACCTAAACATTTCACATGACTGTAAATGAGTATTTCTCCCACTATAACTAGTCTTTTTATTTTCACATTAAGATGTTGTCATCATACATATGAAATCCCTTTGAGTCACAACTCATTAACCACCATTATTTATAAACCAGGTAAAAGGAAACCAAATAATGTTGAGATACAATTTTAATAATGATTAAACATATTCATTATAAAATTAATATCATCAATGATCATAATAAGTGCCTATGGAAATGGCGAAATAATCAGAGTGCATGATAGAATCTAAAAGAACTCATACAAATCAATACTTGCATCATCATGTTTGAAAACATGGACAATTGAAGATTCATATTAGTCAATAATGATATCCATGTGATATAAATATTTATCATGAGAAACATTAAAATCCAAAAGTATATATTAAATCATATTTCCTTAAATTGAATAGCTATAATTAGAAAATCATTTTTAAAATATATTAATTTGAATACCTGTACAACCAACATCCAGTATAATGATTACCCAATTAATTAGAGAACTATTTATAAACACCCATAATTTAAGTTATAATGGGATCAGCTGGTGATATTTGGTCCACCCATGTTACATAATGCTATCAACCCCACCCAATGCTTATTTGTAATGGTTTTACACGATTCTCTCTACCCCCCCCCCCCGTGTTAAAGATATAATGTATAAGAACCACAACATTATTAATATATATATATATATTACATCATCAAAAGACTTATAGAAACAATAATTATTCATTCAAAACCGAATTGAACCATGGAAAATAAATAGTTTTCATGTAAATATATTTGAAACAAGATTAAATAGTGGATAATTAAAAGGTTCCATAGCTATCTATTTGAAAAGATTATCCATCCAATATAATAAATAGGATTATATAAATATAGAATATACCTTATATTTGATAAGTAATAAAATGATTTTTTTACATTGATGAATGGAAATACCATTAAAATAAATGGAAAACATTCTTAAGGAAAATATCAATTTCATTTAGAAAATCCATTTTTAAAACCTAAATCATTGTAAAAATTCTTTTCATTGAAAACAATCATGGAAACATATAGATAATGTTTTTAAAAAGTATTTTAAAAAACCATTAAATAAAATATCATTATATATTTGAAAAAAACGTTTTTAAAAAAATTAAAAAAAAATTGGAATTTTTTTTAAGAACACAAATTTCCGATTTAAGAGATAATTGAAGTCAAATTTTCTGAAAAACATTTTCTAAATTATCATTAGTACTGATGTGTGGTAACATGGTACTATTAATTGAAAACATAATAATGAAAAATATGAGAATAAACAGAATGGGATACTTTAGAGATGGATCATGAGACTTTATCATCAGAAACATAATCATAAAAAATCCTGACAAACAACGATATTTTAACATAAGACTCAATCCACTTTTCTAAAATTGAATAAAAGTACCAATTTAAGAATAAATGTAATGGAAATATAAAATTTTAATAAATAAGTTATATTCATGATATAAAATTTCAAACGTAAGTACATACACCACAAAAAGAAAAGAATGAGTGGTGAATATGACATTAGTATCTCTATAATAAAAGGGATACTATAAATCCCATTAGTGATTTTTTCACCATTGAGCCACAAAAACCATGAAAGATAAATAATAAAATTTATATTTAAACCAAATATTTTCATTGAGAAGAATCACACAATATATTCATGGTAATTATATACACCGCATATAATAAATACGTTGAGATTGTGGAATATGTCACACAAAAGTACAACGTTAGACAAATTATCCTTAGCTTAAGTCATGGCTTCTGTCATAATCATTCAACCCTCTACGATAATACATAGATGTTTATTATACAGATAGAAATATCCACATATATATTTATATCATACCATATATTATTTCATAATGACCTTCATTAGGTATTTATTAATTATTCCAAATTAAAATTATGTTTTTGTACAAAAACAATTATTCTTATTATATGTATTTATTTGTTATTTTTTTGTCTACTAAATTTAATAATGATTTGATCATATATAATGTTTATAACCTAATGTAAATGAAATATATATTTAGTATATATATATTAAGAGTAATCTATAATATTATGTTATAGGAAATGAAATGCATCGCTCATAGAGACGGTAGGTTGTACATATGCAAGAAAGTTGTTCCCATTTTAATGTCATACTGAAATAAAGAAAAGTAAGATATATATACTAACATATTACTAGAATTATTATCTCATATTTATTAGATATTTTGATTAAATTCATCCTTAATACATTCCATGTAATGCATGTACTAATGAAATCACTTTGTGAGGCGGTAGTCCGCGATACACATGAACGATGTTTTTATATTCTAAAAAATGGAAAGCATGAAGGTATTTATTATATTATATTTCCATAATCCTAATAAAATTATTGATATTATATATATCATATATAAAAATTATGCCCATCATTATTCCCATCCTTGAAAGGTAGAAATTGAGAAATGAACAACATCGGTTTTTGATGTGGTAGTCCTCCATACACACGAACATTAATTTCATAACCCATTTTTTGAATGTGTGTATGATTCATGGTCATAAACATAACATAAAAATACATTTGTATATTAATGATACTGAGCTTATTATATATGTAAGGAATAATATAAAAACCCTGATCTTTATGAAATATAAATTCATGATTTATTACATATTATAACACATAATAAAACTCGGAAGATCATGATGTCTATTGTCTCTTGGAATTTTTTACATTATATAAAAATCTAAAATATGAAATACATAATATTTATTGAAATGATATTTAACATACATGTAATTAAAACCATGTGGGATAACATGTTGTCATACATATGAAAGGTTTGAGCTGAAAATCATTGAATGTGAACAAACATGGAAAAATGATTCACTTCTGTTACATGGTGTGGACAAAGAAATTTAATTTTTCTAATGTATCAAAAAGGCTATCAAGTGTTATCTCACTTGAAGAGAATTCTTAGTTATTCACATAAATATTCAATATCAACTAAACTAAATAATTTAATCTATGAAATTAATCTAATTTCAATAAAATAAAATAAAAAACTAACATGTATTATAAAAAACCACTCCATGTATTACTCATTAGGTACATGTTTAGTTTCATCCTCTTACTTTTATTTAAAGAAAGGATTGACCAATTATAAAAATTAAAAACCCTAAAGATGGATATTCAAATAATATTTAATGAAATTAGAAAAGATAGGTCTCAAGAAAGGATCTTATACCTATGTTGGTTTAGATTCAATCACTTCTTCAGTGCTAAGTGTATCATGATGTTGGATATCAATGGATAGATGTGGGTATTCGGGATCATCTATATTTTATTGTATTTCTAAGATGAGTGGTGAAATATCCTCAAAAAATTTCTCTATTTCATTACAAGGAATGGGGAGATCATGATTTTCATCACAATAATTACAAAATTCATCTAGATCTTTTTGATCTCCTATATGATTCTCAGGCTCTGTTTTGTCTACGGTAGCAAGGACATATTCTGGTAGCCTTCCAATCTCACATCATAGTTCTTCTATGGCCTCTTTATAGTCCTTCCCTTGAGCTCTGTTGTACACAAAGACAACTTAATCTTCCAATTGTTTCAAATATGAGAAGTAATTATATGAAGTGCAATGGAATTTTAGGTAGTTCATGGAAAAATATATATTTTTTTAAATTTGTATAAAAAATGAGAAAGTATATAAAATGTTAAAATTGATAATGTAAATTTATAATTGATTGGATCCACAGAAATGATTCCATGTTTGTCGTATACCTATCGTGGGGTGTGGTAAATTTTTTTTAATATTCCCTATGTGTAGTCTAGTGATTAACCCTAGGATGTCTCTCGAAGAGGAGAGCACACAAAAAAATCACTTTTAGTTAGATAGAAAATTAGGTGGGTTTTGAATTGATTTAATTTTGGAATGAGATGAAAATTTAATTAATTTATAAAATGATTAATGAAAATTGAAAAAAACAAGATATTGAAAAGTCTGATATGAGAAGGGTGATTTGATCGGGGTCAATTTTGTTTTTCTAATTTTATCTAAGTTATACTTTATGAAAACTTCTACATCTAAGTCATTTAAAATGAAATTCCATGATTGTTTCCTCTCACTCCTTTGGTTGAATGGTGATGGTGATAGAATACCTTACCATGATCTTAGTATGGTCTACTCTCCTTCCATATGAATGTGAGTTTTATTAAATATCCTCAATTAACTTCTTCATTACCTATTTGGGTCTTATTTATCACAAATAATAAAAAATATTCACTACCCCCCATTCATGTTCTCACGATCGTTGAGTACTTACCTACCATGCCTTAGTCTATACCATTGTATGAAAACAAAAAACTAATGGTGGTAGATAATGATCATTGAACAATGAAAAAATAAATAACTAGGTCAAAAATCAAATATGATCACACATGATAATAAAAAACACTATATGAAATCGAAATGATATTACATAAGAGATATTAAATTTTCATTATATAAAGTGCATGAGCTCGTGCATTAAAAACTAGAAAACCATCCCTTACCTAATTACTCAAAGGATTAACCCATCTTGTCGAGGTTAATAGATATTTTATGGGGAAGAAGAAGTAATTAAAAATCTCTGAAAAATAAATGACACGAAAGGAGAAGAATAAAAATTGTTTAGCAGATCCTCTCCTCCGAATGTTTTATCTAGTTTGGAAACACCCTCTTTCAGATCAGCTAATGGTCCCTTCTTATAGTATACTCCATATTGAATTTAATTTATTACATAAAACTTCCTTATTAATTGTAATTTATTAGAGAATGATATGTAATTAATATTTAGATTTAATTTTTATGGTTGAGATTTCAAAAAATCTTCATTGAATGTTTCCCATTCAATATCTACCATAATGAAACCAAATCTCAGTGATATTCAACAGAAATACATATCTTTAAATTGGACTTACATTTCATTTTGGATAGCTTTAATTTGTGGAAGTATTACTGATTTATTATTATTTCACTAGGGTGGGGTCCACACTATTGCCCAAAATATTCCACCACCATGATTGAATTTCATGGGTCCATAGATGGTCGAATCAGCTCCTTTCCCTGAAGAAAAAGTTATAGCCACGAAATCCAAATATCTTAAAACATAGTCCAAGCATTTTTTATATATTATAAAATATATGATTGAATTATCAAATAAATAAAATCATTTAAATTTTCAAAATTTGAAAACATACCACTTAGAGAAAAAAACATACCACAAATCCAATATTAATGTAAATAAACTTATATTGATGAAAATGGGAAATTTAAATATTTCATATATAGATAATAAAATGTTCAAAATTTTAACTCTGTTAAAAACATTTATAATGTAATAAATTTTATAAAATAGGAATTTAAATAAGGCATAAATGGGGTGAGAATCATAAAAACGAAAATTGAGGATGGTGTATCATGAAAACATAAAGGAAACATGGTAAATGTGGAACAACATAAAATATTTTATCATAGAAATTGGTTAAGGATAACAACCAAAAACCATGATTGAAAATGTCCCATGATAGTTTTGGTTCACTCCCTAATCTATTTCATGATGTATCATGATCCTAAAATATTTCTCAATGTATTGAAACACTATGTATTTCAGAGAACAACTGTAACTTTCACACAATTCTCATGGAATTTTTTTCCACATAGATCTTGAAATAGGGGTTGATTCATCATCATATTTTATTCCATGATCAATTCATGTATAATATATATATGTATTTCCAAAATCAGTATGTATAAGTGCATAAATTTGAACACCTTAGATTGGAAATGGTTAAATATATTCACCGTACAATTATTTGGCATGGAAAATAGCAGTGAGATTTTTATAGCAAAACAACGACATATAAATTTTCATAGGAGGGCATAAGGGGAGTGTAATTAAGGGAGATTTGGAAAAAAAATCTCCAACTATTATTAATTGAAGTGAAAATACATAATCAAAAGGATATACATGAATAAATATGATATAAAAAGGATATGTTACCTTGAGTGTGTGATTCAAAAAGATTCATAAGAGCTTATGGAGAGCTTTGGGGAACCCTGAGAGGACACTAGATCAGGTAGGCAGATTAAGGATGTGATTCAAGGATTTTTATTGATGGTAAATGGGATTTTCTGTGGGTTTTTATAGGAAATGAGTGGAGAATACATTATGATTTCTCGAACTTATGTTCTAGAATATATATACGAAGATAACCAAAAGCAAAAACCATACCATGGTTTCTGAAAAAGGGAAGTTCTTTTCTTTGTTTTTCTATGTCTAGGAGCCAAAATTAATAAATTATTACCCTTTCTTATGTGAAAGTGAGTCATAATATTAAATAATTTATTTTAATCCCATAAAATACATTATGGGTTTTTGAGGATACATTGAGGATTTATAAAAATAAAAAATAAATAAAAAATAACATCATTTAAAAGGGGTAAACATAGATTTGGTCTTGTATACTCATTAATGTATTTATTACATCATTTTTGTCATTATGATATCAGAATACAGACCATATATTTATAAAATATTTAATTTTCAACTGAATTTTCAACTGTTTAAAAAAATTATAAACAAGTATCCATTGGATAATTGTGGCATGATAATTAAAAAAAATTATATAATTTTTTTATAAATTAATTTTTTAAATATAGAAATTTTCAATTTTAAAATGTAATCGAAATTTATTGGGAAATTTTGGGGTTTTTATTAAAATAAATGTTTTCAAAACCTTATAAAAAATACATTTGGCATCGTAAAAATTATGAAAAATTTATATTTAATAAATCATAAATTTGAAACATTTTAAACTACATGATTTTTATATAATGTGTATCTCTTAAATGAATTATATTGTTTCATTTTTTTACCTTTTACATAATATTCTATTAGCATACAACTAGTAACCCTCAAAAATATCCTATAGTCTAGATAACCATATCCAATACTATTAAATCTAAACTAGGTTTCCTCCAAATTAGTACATTATTTATTTTCTAAAGATTGACATTTTGAAAAGAAGAATACTTTTTTTAAATTTATTCCTCTTGTAGAATAATTTTTTTTGATTGATGTAATGAAATGTGGGATTATATATCCTAATAGAGGTGTTGAGTGATTAGAATCGTTGTGAATATGTTTTCTCTTATCAATAAGAGGTGGTATCATCTTTTGATATTCAATTTCAACATGATCATCATATTCATTAGCACAAGAGATGCGTATAAATTTTTATGACATGATTCTTTTATTAGTGCTCATCACTATATTGACCACAACCTACACATTGTCCTCTATAAAAATAATTCTTCCCTGGTTATCATCAGTCTTCACCATATTAATAGTATAAAATAGTTTTCAAATAATCCGGGGGATACCACCATTCCCCTCCATACCCAAGACAAGAATGACTGTGAGGAAAATTAATTATTCAACGTTTTCTAATCTTTCCTCAATAAATCCTTGAGGATTCATGAATGAATGGTCAATAAATTAGAGTGATATGTTTTTATTCGATTCCCTAAACCCCATATTGTTGTAAACACACATGTGCATTAAATTAATTCTTTCAACTTGAAAAAAAGATTTTTTGAATGTACATGTACTAATAGTTAATTGAATTGATAAACTTATAGGGTCACACATTTTCAAATTATATTTCCTCTAGAAAACTTCAATGAGTTCTCCATTTAGAGATATTATTATTAATTCATAAATTTTCTTTTTTTCTAAAGATATTTTCCTTAAATAATCATACATAAGCTGACACTAATGAAATATCCTCAAAAAATGATTTTCATATGTATTTTATTAAACAACTCTATTTTTTTTAAATCTCTCATCCTATGTGCCTTTATATATTCATTCATTAATGGGGAGAGGTGGTTTGCATGTATATGGTTTAATGTAGTCATTATCTTTTGAAAGATGTTCTTTGATTGGAGTTTCTTTATATGGTTGTACATTTTGATTTTTCCGTTTAAAAAAATTATTATAATCATTCAAAAAGTTTTTCTCACTTCCATATGGTTGTTGAAAATACAAGACATTTTCACATTTAACCATTATATCGTTATCCTCATCCATTGGACGATCCTAGGTATTACTTGGCATCATTCCCAATAAATGGTCAGATATTTTCTTCGAAATTTGTGCAATTTGATACTACTAGTTGCGGAATTAACCTATGTGAGTTTTCATCTCTATTTTATGGGTTTTTGTACTTTGGTATTAGTTATATATAAATATATTAAGAAGGTTTTAAAGATTATTCTAGAGGGTTTGGGCTTGTGGTGGTGATCTAGTTAGATCATGTTGATGAAGCTACTATTATGCTAGTGAGTACGGCTGAGCTCTTGGAAATTAATGTAAGTATTGTTGTTAAGGTCGAAAATATGGACCTCGTGAAGGGTACCCAATAGGTAAATGATTCCATTCTAGTCCCAATCTGCTACTCTATCGTAATTAACATTGATTTTTTTCAATGGCTATGTTGTCCTATAATAGTAGTCATTTTACTGTTGGTGATGTTTTCTATGGTAATGTTGAAATTAGTGATTGTAATTGATGTAAATATATTCCTCATGATAGGGAATATTCATCCCTACCCTACAGTCTTGGAATGGAAAAGTGTTTCCCCACATCTCATAACATTATATTTCAATAATAGGAGTAGGAGGTGGTGGTGGAACAATAATTAACTATAATGATTTAATCTTCTTGGTAACTTCCTCAACTTGAGTAGTAAGTTTGTATCATCTTCAACCTAATGTATTATGTGTCGTGGTGGTCCTATATCCCATTTCCATAGATTGTTGTTTAGAGAGGAATTATCTAAAATATCTTGGTAGATTTACGAAATCGTGATCATATGTCATCCATCAGTAGAGGCAACTACCATAATCTATATACATATATAGAGTCCTTGATAAAAAAAATTATGCTTAAGCCGCACATCTATTTTGTTATGTGGGCATTTTTCAGCCAGCTCCATGAATCTACCTCATTCTTCCAATGCAAATTCTATTTCAACCTATTCAATGTTCTGATTTTTAATTATAGAGTTTTAAATACCACACTAGAAGGAAGTACATGTCTAGGAAAAACGTTTCTTTTCAATGTTGGGATTGACATGGGATCATATATTATTTTTCTTGTCCATGGAACTAACGCTCAAAGGGAATATGAAGACTATTAAGGGAATAACATCTCATGGAACACCTTTTATGGTAATGGTGTCTCAAAACTAAAGCACACAATGAAGGGGGCAGCACCACTAATGGATGTTAACCCATAGTCCATAATAGTGTGATCCTGAAATTCATTCCTGTCACCCAAATTGTTTGGTGGTATATAATTGGGGTCTTGAGGATGTGGTGGTCTAATATTGTTATTCTATTCTATTGTTTTATGGTGGCATGAAATCATTATAAGGATAAATAGAAGTTGTTCTTATATGTCCATTATTTTTTATCATTTTTAGAGCCTTCGAAGCATGGATAGTCTGTAAATATAAAAAGGATATAATGAAAGAGAGAGAGGATTCATGTGCACTCGAAAGAGTAAAATGAAAAAGGAATAGATGAATGAAAAGAAGAAGGGTGGAGGGGTGAGGTAAAAAGGTTTTTGATCTAAAGGTCATTATGCCTGGGAAACAATTGTCCCTAGAAATTTCACAAAAATTATAATCAATCACACACATAGTTAAAGTCTGATGGGATGATGTTATAATCAATATTTATAATCCAAACATACAGTTAATACATGGATGTAATAAAGTTGAAGTGTAGGTTCGGTCCCACGGGGACTAATGGAAGGTCATCAACTATTTTAATGAAAACCATTTTGATGAAATCCAGAGTTTCAATCTCTAGGTTTGTTGTTTATTTAATCTATATAGTTTTGTTATTACTTTAGAAATAAATGGAATGGATTATGGTTTATTTTAGGGTATATGTAATGGGATAATATGAAATATAATGTGGTATAAACCTATGGTGTAGGTTGGGAAGAAATAAGTAGAAAACCAATTATCCTTGGTCTAGTGAATTTGATCAACCTAATATTAAAAAGGCTTGTTCCTAAAATGTTATTGACAACATTTTCCAAGTAACATTGGATTATAGAAAGAAATAATTACAAGAAAATGGTCATACCCATATCTTCTCCAACTTGGTCATTGTGGTTCAATTTTCAACTCCAACATTAGGGATAATGAAAAATAATTAGATTATAAACAATTCAAAACCTTTTTAATTTCCATAGGGTTACCTAGTTTCTATCATTATATATTTATTAGGATTCAAACACCCCCACTATTGACCCATAACCCTAGCTGGATTAACCACACATATAATTGATGGTAAAAAGAAATGAAATGTCAATAATTCTGTGCAAAATCATAAAATAGTTACTACAAAGACAATCCTTTATTAAAAAAATTATTATATATTGAAAAGTTGGAAGAATTGAAGATCTATCTTGAAATTGACTTTACAAGATGAATTAATGAGGAACAAGCAATATGATACCAAAAAAAATATAAAACAACCACAAGCATACAACGGTTGAACAAAAGAATGAATAATTATGGAATTTTTTAAAGAGTAGAGGGAGATAATGAAAAAATAATCAGGAAAATATAATGGTTGAAAAAATAATAACGGGAAAGGACTGATTGAAAACTCACATTGATTTAGTGAAAGAATGAATGGAATGAAATGAACCTACTTTTCAACCAGAATGAATAAATAATCAGTAGAAAAATGTGTGAAATAAATTACAAATGAGACTCCCAATTAGCGAAGGGAGATAAATATTTAAATAGGCTTGAAAATTACATAGTGTTCAAGTACAACATGCTATTTATTGGATTAAATGACTCTAAAACCGAAATTTTCATGTAATGTAAGTTGGATGAATGCTATATAACTTATATCCCCATTTCCAACGAAATAATCTATTCATATCCTTGACCAAGGGAGCCTTAATTTTTTTTTCAAATCATGGAATCTCTACACATAGTATTGGAAATTCAAATTATTTGGGATATACTTCTTGGATGATTCATGTCATGTGACGAATTTACACAATGTATACTATATTTATCTCATGTAGAATCAATAATTTTGGATCATTTCCTTCACATCATAATGTATATCTATAATTCCTAATTCCAATGGAAGAAACCATATCCTAATGTATAATAGAATATATAAATAATTAAAATAATATTAATATATCAAAAGTAATTATATAATTTCCACTTATTAGGATTTTAGGTGTGTTTTCTCAATTTATTAGGTATTTATATTATTTTTATCATTTCAGGGGTTGTACATAGTGGTTGAGGAATCCCATAATCCTACATCTGAACCATGTTAAAGTCCAAGTTGGAGAAAATTTTAACTGGAATGTGATGAAACAAGCATGATTCGTGTAGATAGTAACACATGCATGGCACATGTAGATGGTGACGTGGGCATTATGCAAGCAAAGAGCGACACCGGAATGATGCTTCATTGGGCCTTCAATCTAGTTTCATTGGACTTTATCCATGTATTGAATAAGTAATACATTATTGGTGGTCTATCCCTGGGGGATATTAATTCATTTTTTAGCCTGTATGTGTGGTGTGCATGCCTTTATTGTAATTATAACCCCAAAAACCTTATATATATATTATTAAATTTATTCCATTTTTCATGAATGAGATGACTAAAATAGAAGTGTGGACACTCTTATGAATATGGTAGGGGGTCCTATAAATTAAAACAAACCTCTCACCTCTTTTTTGGGATTCAATTAGTGCATATCAGGTTGCCATTACTACACCTAGAATGATAATTCATTAAATATTTTAAATTTTTATTTATTTAAATATCACTTTTATCATTCCATAGGAAATAGGATGAATTTAATTCATATAGTAATGACTCCCAGTTGAGTTTCCCTTAATGTGGCTTGATTGAATTAATAATTTTTTAACCTATATAGTTCAAATTGAATTCTTGTATGAATAATTTGTTATTAAATGGAATTCCACTACAATCAATAGTTGTAGTTGTTAAGAGCCTAGAGTTTTACCGTGGAGTTATACAACCCAATATTGTCAGTGTTTAATTATTATTATAGTTGAAATTTATAATCTTTAGGATAAATGATAGAAGTTGTTATACATTGTGATAGTAAGAAAACTGAATGTTTTTTATTTTCTATCATGTTAATGATATTAAATTTAATAAATCACTAATAAAGAGAAAAGTATTTTTTAAAATGTAATGTAAGGACACATATAGAAATTGAACCATTAAAATGATATTTCTTGACAGGAAACTCATTCTTGGAAAATAATGTATTTATAATTGGATTGTTCACTAACAAAGGATTGAAATGACTAGAAATACTTGGGATTTATTACCTTGATTAAATTTTGTATATTAAGTTTGTTTATTATTTCGAGTGATCATTGATTCTATTATGGGGCATTCATTAGTTCCATGAGAGGATTCATTATTAAACATGATGATGTAAAAAATCTATGTAATGTCAAGAGATATCTTGAATTCCTCACTGATTTACCACTGTGAATTCCTCATGGTGGGCACCCTTTGATAAAGTTGATTTAATATGTATTAAATTCTATAGATTAATTCCATGTATTACCTCGGGGTATCATTTTTAATTCACTTGGAATACCTCCGCAGATTCAACATGACTATATGAGGAAAAATTCCTTGTATGTGTACCTAGATTCTAGTCAATTTTGATACACTAATTTCTATGTACATGTGGTCCCTAGGATATAGAATAAGGATGGTCAAAGTTGATGTCCACAGATTTACCAAGATCAAATTGAAATAATGACATGGATAGTTAATTAAACGTGAATATCTTATTGATCACCCACATATTACCATATTATTTCATGAATATGGTTTCCCCAGTTTCATTACATGGTACATTTTGAGGAAAAACATATATCATGATCAGAGATATACTAGAAAAGGATTATTTATGTATTAGACCAATGCTAGGATTCACATTAGTCCATGAGTATTAGTGGATATTTTCATTAATTTTTTTAATCATTAATCTTAATATTTTTAATCTACTAAAATGTCACTATTTATTTTCTACACTTATACATGAAGATGAATATTAATTGGTTAAATTAGGTATGTTGTTAGTGGTGGATTATAGATTTGTACTCATAGCTGACACTGGCTTCCCTAGAACATGGAAAAATATTTAGATAATACATTTTAATTTTAGAAATAGGTTTTGGAAAGACTTCAATAATTTGGATTACATTCTTCCTAGGACATATAATAGGAGTTGGGATAGGGAACATGCATTCATCTATTTGTGGGGAATAACTCAACATTAATCTATTTATTTTCATGTTGTTTTATATTGTCGATTAAAGTTGAAGTACTTATTTAACATGTCCTATATTAAAATCATTCTTTATTATATGGTTATTTTTTTATTATCGATGATTTACAATATTTGTTCTCTCAACATTATTTATATTGTCGATGTATATGATTGACCATATTTATGTTGTTGATTTATTCTGATATACAAGTAGAGTCTACCACTATACCACCATAGAGACAAAATACATGTTGGAAGCCTCCGGTATAAATAAAGGATGTCATGGGGCCACGTCGTTCACTAACATAGAGAACACATTTAGTGGATCATGGGGAGGTTGTTATAGTTACTTCATTATATTTTAATATTTATAATAATTACATGTGTGAATGTCCCCTCAATAAATGAAAGGACCCCCTCTCCCTTATTCATATCTGATGAGCCCTTTACGTAAATAAATATATTATGTAGTAATATAAAATTCTTCATACACCCACCCTTGAGGTTCTGGAAATCATAAAACAATTCTTCATATAGGGTTCAATTATAATTAAAAAACGTTTTTCGGAATAAGTGATAATTTCTCATACATATATTTTTATGTTTATTTCACTATAAACCCCTTAAAAATGTCTATAACCATCATAAAAAACGAATTAGTAACTTTAATATAATGAGTATTTATTATGATATTGGTATATAATTGTTATATATCTATCACATTTTTTGAAAAATAATAACCTCACTCATGTGTATGTGTGGACTACCCCCCCATAAGAGGGGATATAATCCTATTTTTTTCATTTTCTCTTTACATGAATGGTAATAATGGTAGATTTTATAACTATATATGATATTAATGTTATAATTATGTGGAAGGATGAATTATTATTTAACTTTTCTCAATCCACCTAAAATTAAAAACATCACCCTTGCATACATACATACTATCATCCTGAAGAAGTGGTGTAAATAAATTTTCATTACTATATTATATGAATGGTTATGGAAGTATATATAATAAATTAATTTGATAATTATTAAATTTTCTATATTTTTTAGATGATATAACCATGACCAAGGTGCAAGTAATAGAACAATAGAATTGAAATTTACTTGGAAAATAGATTTCAACTGAATGTTCATTATTATAAAGAATGGTTAATAAATGAGTATTTAGAAATTACAATGGAATGATATATACATTTTTGGATGTGAATATGGTTTCGAAAATATTATATAAAATAATATATATATTATGTTGAATATTTGAACACAAATGAAGAAATATAGGTATTTAGGTAATGGTTTATGTTGCAAAATAATTTTCATCATGAATTGCTTTGTTAAATTTCCATAGAGTGAAATTATATTTTTGTACCCAAGGCCTCATTAACAAATAATATGGAGGGGGTGAATCAACTGTCTACTATTATGGATTTTTTCTTCTAATAAATCACCCTTAATAACTTGTTAATGTTATCACTCCACTAAATTATATATCACAGTCTCATATAAAAATATAAATAATAAGAGAGAAGACATCACACAGAATTTAGAAGGTTTTGTTTTATGAACTACACCATGGAATGTTTGTTGTAATATGAACATGGATTATCTACTATAATATTATCAGTAATTACAATGGATTAGGTAATAATTAGTTATACCCAATAATATTCAATCCTCAATCCATTCCTGGATGTATACTCTAGCAACCAACACCTCAATCATGGTGATTTAGACCCCCCATAGAATTATATGATCCTACATGATGGGTTAAAAACCCCTACTTTTAGCCTCATTAGCAACTGATTAGATATGCCACTCACAAAATAATTCTAATTTATATTGATTCAATAGTATAAATTGATTTTCATTATTTAAATTTATCATTCACTATGAGGTTTTGTCATCTAGAATGACCATGTACACCTTTTTTATATTCAATATAATTTTGGAATAATTGTATTGGTCTTGAAACTCTTATATATAGGATCTAAAATGATCATATTTATAATAGCTTGTTAAATTATTATATATGAATTATCCTCTTGAAAGTATCATCTAGAGTTAGTCTCAATTCATGGCCATGAATGTTATCCTTTTTTGATTAAATTCCAAAACATTTATAGTTCTTGAGATTATTCTATACATGATTAAACAATGAATAACTCAATGTCAGTTCTCTAGTCAATTATCACAATATCAATTTTTGGTGTACAAATTAATGAACATTTTCATTCAATATTTTTATTATTTTAGGAGATTAATATATATTTAACACAATTCATAATGAAAACCATCAAAAACAATATTTCGATATATGTCTAAAAATATCATTACATAATTTAGATGATTTACTTCTAAACATTCATGTAGATTTTATAAATGGAATCTCATGTTTCACGATTCAATCATGTAATAGGTATATGTATTTTTGATATTATACATCCTTCATGAAATAATATGTTCTTTGTAGTAGATCATGAAAGGTTATTTTATACAATGTTCGTGGGGGTGCTCAACCCTATTTTAATATCAAATAAATGCTTATTCACATAACTAGGTAAAATTATCACCATCTTCACCTTGTGAAATAGAAATCCATGAATGAGTTAATTCATTCATAAGAATCATAACTAATGATATCATAAGCCTTTATGTAATACACTGATTTTTTAGGTCACGATTAGTTTGTATATGATCTACACTTCATTATATAACCAAGTAAGCCCCATAGGATTTGTCTCCATACTGTGAAAATATAATGGAATTAATTCTCCTTCATGTGAATATAACACACACGTTATTATCATTCAGGTAAAGAAATCGTGTGATTTACCTCTCTCTATTATAGAATGAGATTAACTCAAAATATTATATCAATATATTCTAACTCCAACTCCATACTCCTATATATTGATAAATTGATCCATCGCTACCAATCGTCCAAATTTCTTGTTGATTCAAGGCTCTCTTTAGTGGTCCAAATATCTCAAAATATATCATAGATTTTTAATGATGAAAAATTTATTTTCTTCATGAATTGACATAGTGGATACGGTATCATGCCATAATGAAGGCTTCACGTGATAGAGGTTGTACATGATAGGATATTATCTCAAAAAGTGTTCTTTATGTGATGTCACAAGGACATTCAATGGATTTTTTTTGTGAGATATCTTGGTAGAACACCCTTTATAACATAATTTTATCTTCATTGTTATCATGTTCATCTAATAATCGCATTGATATATGAAAAGAATGAATTCATGAATTTATTATTATCAATAATATATAGTTAACTTTTTTTATCAATTATCAAAGCAAACATTAAGAATTGAGTTATCTCTGGATTTTAATTTTCATGATATAATGTGAATATCTCATTAAATGATAAAGATTATAGACAACAAATGTAAATGATAAAACATCTAGGATTGAGTTGATCGAGAGACCCTTGTTTTAAGAATAACATTTGAAATTGAGGAACAATGTCACAAATAGATCATGTGCCATCTTAGACCGGAGTGAAACTCAAAGGTGCCCCTAGCATGGTTGGCCATATAGACTAAATCATGCATCCATGTACTCTAGATGATTTCAAAAGGTTGTAAGGGTCTAGTGTGTCTCCAAATAGATTCTATGACCTCTGTTCATAATATAGAAATTGTTCCATCCAAAGATAACTATTTAATGAGATAATTTGTGAACATATAGCACAATAGAAACATACAAAATAAAAATTGGACAATAACCCACTATAGGACAAGAAAACCAAAAATGGAAAATTAAAAGGAAGATAAATGAATATCAAATAACTTAATAATAATTAATATATGTAAATTGATTCATATTCAATAGATGGTGATTTCATGTCTCTACATAATAGGGATAAGATGTATAAATGATAGAAGGTAATAAATAAAGAATAAGAAATAAAACTTGTAAAATAGAAGTAAATGTATCCAAGAATACATCACTCTAAATGATTCATCAAATATCAAACTCCTATAATATTTCATGAAAGATTTCCTGTATATGAAAGGTGATGTTTCCCCTTATCTACACCTAAAAGAATATAGTCATCCCAGGTACCATCAACATGCTGGATAGGGTGTGAGATAAACTCAGTAGGACACTAACATTACTGACTAAAAATATCATAACTATTTATATAACCAGGAAGTGTCGAAATATAGTAGTGAAATTATTAACAAAACCAACCATCTATGTTTCATAAATGAATTCTGGATAACACTTCCTACCTCGGCCCATGCTGGAATAGTTCCCTTTCTTGGAGGGACCTGTCAAAACAAAGGATGATCTCATTCACTCTATTGGAGATGAAATAAAAGGAGGGTAGAGGTAATATACAAATTAATGTAAAAATATGTATTTCACCCTATATTTAATGGTGTTCATGGTTTGAGAACATATTTTCCTAAAATAAGGTCAAATGTTTCACAATGAACTTCCTTAGGGGGAGCCCCACAGCTAAGACGTACGGTTTGAGAATACATGCCCCAAAATGATGCATGTCTCTACCAAAATTAGAAGTACAACATAATTGCAGTTTATAACTTGGAACACGGTTAGGGAAAACCATTCACTGACATTCCCCAGAAGAATTCACTATTCTATTTTGAGAAATCATGGGGAGTGGCTCACATGATTTTTTCTAAGAATGTGTCCCAATGCATTTTTCCACCGGCCAGGGTTCCATGACTAGAAAAATCCCTGAAATCCCCAATAACCTCCATGAAATCATTAATAATCCATATTACTTCCAAAACAATGAAATTATAAAAAAAATATAAAGGATATATACCTCATAAAAAACTAGCTTCATACAGTCTCCCCGATTAAAGATACTTGCGACCGAGTTCCCCACCCAAGGGAGGCTAAACACTGTTTGTTAACAACTCCAAAATGCTAATCATGTAAGTTGGACTCCCAACCAAATTTAATATCTTATACCCATCCATAATACCATACCATGCATACTAAAGGGATTGAAAATAATCATAGAACCACCATTGTCTAATCAACTATGTGTATTGGATAGTCCTCATATGAAGAACTAACATCTAGATGCACATCTTCATGATCAAAAGTTTGAGACGAGTCAACATGATAATGAAGAAATAGTGAAATATGGAAGACAAAATGCATGGAATGATACCTCCGGGGTAATATAAAATTATGGTCTACTGGACTGACTCTCTCTATGACCTCAAAAGACCAGAAACAATAATGGTGATAGATTCCCTTTCATGTCTTTCCTTCTATATCAATGTTTGGGTGATACCCGTAAGAAAACATAATCCTTGACTTCAAATTCCAAAGTTCACATATGATGACTTGAACATGATTTTAGTCTATAATGATCAGTACATATAAAATACATGACCAGGTGAACCTACATTGATGTCTTCTAAATGAGACAAAGATTTTAAATCTCCGCTACTCAAGCCTCTAACTAGCATAGGGATTAATGACATGGTCTACCATATAAGGCCTCACAAGGATCTATATAAATTTTATATAGAAATATTATATTATATGAGAACAAAATAAATGTAATATGTCTCTAAAAACAACCTCTTAATTTAAGGACACATGCTCAGAACATGTCCCCTAACAACTATATAGCACACTATGACTAACCATTTTTATGAGGGTGAAATGTTTTTATTAAAGGCACATATGTTCCCATACCCTTTTTCAACCCTTTTGAGAACCATGATGTGAAAAGAGAATGCCTCCCTATAAAGAATTTTTGAGGAAAACCATCCAGTCATATAATCTCATAGACATATAATATTCAAAAACCATCAACTGATATAGTCTCATGGATACAAAGGAAGTTGAATTCACTGTTCAATCAATCCAAGACTACACAAACTATGTCCCTACCACAAGGTGACCTCAGTAAGCTGGTGAAAAAATCCATAGCATCATCCTCTAATTTCACTCCCGAGATAGGTAATGGTAGTAGGAATCTAACAGGTCTCTAGCACTCTTACTTCACCTGCAGACAGGGGGTACACGTAGTGATAAAGAATGTAATATGATTCTATATCCTTGAACACCAATATTATCAATTCATATCATGATACATCATTGAGATACATAGGTTGTATTCCCACTATGAAGAATGTGACACACACATCAGATCCTCTCTCAAATCCATGTGATCCTAGGAACTCCCATTTATAAACGATATGTCATAAGCATCAATAGTTCAGTACGAATATGGGTCCTCTTCTGAAATACATTCTTCTAGGACCATTCCCTTTTGATCTGAAAATTTAACTATCTTTACTTTATCAGTATTTGTATGGATTACTAATAACAACAAAAGTACATGAAGTCCATTATGTTCCTGAACCTCTATGTACATCTCAAAAAATAGATATATATGTTTTCAATCGTTATTTGTCTCCTGAACTACCTGTGTACGAGTCCACCAGTTCGGGGCATCAAAAATAAAAATAAATCTCCCACGAATATAGGCTAGATTGATGTCAATAAACTATACACATTCTACCCATCATTTCTACCAAATATTCATATCTCTCTATGTAAATATATACATGAGTCTTTTGTGGTGTTTAAACACCCCAAAACGCTCTCCTTGTATATAATACCTCCATCAATGGAAGGTGTGTACAACAATAGTAATTTTTAGATCATGTGTAATTTTGTTCGAGTCATGAGGCATCAACTTCCTTGACCCATATGAAACTACTCTACCATACTCCATCTTAACATCTACTAGCCAGATACCCAATTCATCATAATAGACTATATAGCTCATGCCTCTATCTGATAGAATTAAAATTAGTGTTGAATTGAATACCCTTTTTAACTCTTAAAAAACTTCCTCATAGGAGTAAGAGCATAAATTCATCACACCATTCTTATTAAATCAAGTAATTGTTGCCTTTATGTGGGATAATTTCTATATAAAATTATTGTAACAACCATATGGCCACAAAAAATTCAATATGTGAAATATGTTCATTGGAATATCCTAGGTAACCACATCCCTCACATTATCTGGGATAAATAAAACGTATTCCTCTTAAATTATATGACCCATGAAGTGTACCATATTTTTCTATTATTGAAAATTACTAAAAATATCATATATATGGTCCACTAATAGTGTATTGAATATGATCCCAAGATGAGTAGCATGGTCCCTTTGAGTATGAGAAAAAACCAAGATGTCATCTATAAAGACCACAACAATGGAATACATATTGGGCTGTAAAAACCTATTAATCAAATCCATGAATATGGAATGTGAATTTTTAGACCAAATGATTTCATAATATAAAAAAAAGATGCCACACCAACTACGAAAATCCATATATGGAATATCTAAATGCCTGGACTGAAAATGATGATATTATGATGTCAAGTCAATATCTGAGAACAGCCTCTCTTCTCTAATCCTATCAAAGATATCATCTATGTGAGGTCATGGATATGGGTTCTTTATTGTAAGATGATTCATTTTTGGATAGTCCACATAATTCTTTAGTGTTCCATTAGTATTTATATTAAAAATTACTTGTGAACCCCGTGGAGATGTAAGAGTCCATATAAAAGATATTTCTACTAAATCCTTTAGCATCCACTAGAGATTATGAAACTCAGTAGTATAAATCTTGTATGCAGGAATAGATACTAGTGATTCTCTAGGAATTAAGTTGATAGTAAACTCCACCTCTCTCTCAGGTTGTAGTCTAGAAAAGTAATCTGAAAAAATATCTTGGAATCAATCGATTTTAGGAGGGAACCCAGTTTGATGTAATCCACAATCCTTCATAAAAGGGATAGAAATCTAGGCGATCACTCTACCTAGTCCATGTGGATCTATTCAATCTCTAACCTTTTGGATTTTCCACTCACCCATGTGAATATAAGTTCTTCCCTCTGGCAGTGTAAAATAAACCTTTTGGCTAAAAAATTCTACATATGCATGATAGGGAACCAATATATCTATCCTGATAATGACATAAAATTTGGTAATACAATAAATGAAGTTGTCCCATAAGAAACGATAGCTACCTACGTCTAGAGGGAAGTCATTATATTTGAATACACTCACTAATTTTAATACCAATGGGGTTTTGAGGGACATAACACCATTGGAATACTAAACATTGAGCCTAAAGATCATCACAATTATCATGTATACAATAGAATAAGACTTTCCTCTGTCCAATATGATAGAGATGATTATAGAGTCCACTAGAATTTCACATCAAATATAAAATGTCCCATCACCCAGCACCTATAGTATAAACTATATTGAATTAATATGTCATGATACTTGACCATGTGTTGTAAACTATATAACTAGATAGGGATCGATCTTTCAGTGTTGTAAATCAGAATCATGGAAATAATGGACATTACCACATCATTTACATATACGGAAAGAATTATTACAACTACCTGCTTTACAAGGTTCTGGTGAACCCACACCTGATGGTGAATCTAGAACAAATCCTCTCCCACTCAGTACAAATTGTAATTTCCTATAAATTTGGTGTGAAATACACAATCATCCTCAACCTTGAAACATAAAACTTGCTCAGGGACATTGGATATTCTTTTCCCATTATTCCCACATAGGTGACATACCATGTAACATTATGTAGGTTCCATCTAACTTCCACTGCTGACACATGTAGTCTAAAAGTGTAACTTTTTATAGCTAGTCAAACCACCACTTGGTCTATCATATATTTTAGGAACAGATGCTACAAGAACCCTTCAATCCAATCACGCATTTCCAACATTAATCGATGAATTCCCTTGTAGTTGTTCTGGCCAGGTATTCATCCACATAAAGGACACCATCATATGCCCAACATCATCACTTTTGGTTCTCAAATGTTATGGGTAAGATGTACCATTAGGACAATATTATCTCGGCCGTGGAGGCTAACCAACATTCCCTCCATAACACAAAGCCCCACCAATCAGTTTGTTGGCGATGACAGATGGTCCTAAAGAAAACATCGCTAACTACCTTCTTCAACCATTTTGAGAGTTTGTCCCAATAAATCCACAAAAAGAAAACACTTAACTATATGGAAATGGATTAAGAGTCCATATATAGCCTCATATTTAAGACGCAGGGTTTCCTATCATGGAATACTTTGAACAATTATCACTACCAATGCTACACAATAGTGAAACCTCTACATGATGAGGGTGTTGTTATCGGCTGACTAACCTATTTCATATAGACATGGACACTAACGTTGGTCTACCATGGATAAATATCGGTCATGAAGGAGTATAGTCCAACTTTATCTGACTCCAAAGAAACACTCCAAAAAAATTTGGGGGAAAATTGTGAGATGGAACATACACCCATCCACATTTTTTCAGCCACCCATAATACTCATCTGACGTTATTCAAAGAATCCAATAAACCAAATATGGGGGTAACCTGTAACGAGGAAAATAGAACTTCCTTTACCAACCAAGAATTCCAATGGCCTGATTTGGATGTCCCCATAATTTTCAGTTGGAATGTAAGGATTGTAATAATGGAGCTTACTCAACCCTTTTTCCACACATATGGGTACAATAAATGTCTACTAGTACTCAAGGGAGGACAGGAGGAGACACATAGACATACTCCACACATAGAATTGATGAATATCCCCTTTCCAGTCGCTAAATTCCCAAAAATAATTCATCTTAATGATTAAGTGGAATACTTAAATCCCTTCACATATATTAAAGAGTTTCCACAAAAACATAATGATAATGACCTAAGTACCCGAGAGGAGGATACATAACTATTTCCTAATAAATGGGGTAGGTTATTGTCATTTCACCCCAAAGATAGTACATACCCCATATCCCATCTATGAGGTTAATGGGGAGAACTACCCTATATCATATAAAAAATTAGATAAGGAATATACACCAACTCCAACTATAAATAACCATCCACTCACAAAAGCCCCTCTAAGGTAGACAGACAATCCAACCCACAAAACCACTTCCCTTAGAAGGTTTCCCAAATCGCTCAAAATAATGAATCCTAGAATAATCCTTAACAAACCCAATTTGAAAATCAAGAAATGATTTATGATCCCGATCTATTTAATACTACAGTTCATGATGCCCTTAAATGTTTGTCTATTGTAGCTTAAGATCCTACCCTCCATTTAAAAAATTATAGGGTCATTAGAAGTACTTCCAAATATACATGTAAGACACTTCACCATGAACGATTTCTTCATCACAACAAAGTGGTTGATCTAGAGATCCAATCTCAATATTAGATCCAAATAATCCCTCCATGTTCCAATAAGACCAAGGTGAACAAGGTTATTTCCATTCCTATAATCCACGATGGACGTACACCCCATGATGACATTCATTGAAAAAATTTCTCCATAGCAGTGTTTCACATTGTCACAAAAATTATATGATTAGAAATGTAGTGATGAGAAATCCCTCCTATCACATGGGACTTGTGAACATAATACCATTCAGGTCCGATACATTATCATTAGAGGGTGAATTCATTTCACAACGAAAATACAACCAAAGGTGTCTTTCATACTTCGAACCAATAGTTTGTCACTGGAAATCTAGTATAATAGATGAATCCCCTATAGATATTATTGCTTATGAAAAAGTGGTTGAGAAGAATATTCTCTCAGTAGACCATGTAGAGGAACCTCTATTGAAATATGAATAGGATTTTCAAAACATTAAAAAATTTGTATAATTATAGACTACAAATAATTTTCTGGAATTTAACCACTTCTTAATACAACATTCCAACTGTTTTTTTGGATGATTTTATACACAAAATCCACCTCAACATATGGAGAAATCTGCAGCACATGAAAGTGAAATAATTACCGTACGAATAGTTTCGAAGTCAACTCATGATAATATAAGGGTTACAAATCCTTGTTGGATTGAATTCTCTCCCAACATCACAACACCCAATGATAGAGAAAAACCAAGTATCCCTTCATCATGCAAGCCTCGACACATTAATGAGGTTGAAACTACTGATAACCGATTCCCCATATAGTGTTATTATTTTATAATGGGGTGAAAATAGAGCAGTACATTTCACTATTATCTCTAATTACAAATGACTTTGAAATTTTTCATCATGTAACATCATAGCCTCCTGTAGGCTCTAACAGGTGGACCCTATCCATGATCAAAGCTATGATAAAAAACAATCCATAACATACTCTCACCGTCATTGGTCAATAATACTAAAAACTATAGAATGTCTATTCCACCAAGAATATGTGAATATCATGCAAGTTTCCTTCTAGGAGGATTCCATCCATCAGATTGTGTGAATGTCAGGAATAGTGAAGCAATCTTCTAAAATGGTTGTCCAAGTGCATATTGATTGACTATTCAAACCATTTTCTGGATACAAATCCATAAAATTAGAAGTGTAATATTTTTAATATCAACCACGATAGTTTTCAAGCAACCCAATCCCATAGGGATGAGGGATTATTTTATCCCAGCCCTCAGGAACAGCAAACCTGGCACAAAGGGTCATGAAAGAAGAACTAGAATAGCCCTAACCCTAAGTTCTGGTAGGGTATTCACCTCAATAGTATCCTCCTTAGTGGGAATTAGTCTTATACTTATTAGGTAAAATGATACATAGTGGATAGTCTCAATTCATGGAATCCCATTACATGGTGACTTTTCGTGGAATGAACATGACTAAACTATCTAGGCATTCCATCTAGATTATTGTCCACCAATAAACTATAATGAATAAAAAAAAGGGAATAAGGCCTAGTTTGGGATGTCGAAGAAGGAATTATCAAGAATATGCTAATAAAATACCTTCAATGTATTATGAATTGGTGAGTGTAATCAATAACACACATATAGATCCTATAGAATGGGATGCCAATTTAATGGAGATAGAAGAGGATATTCTAGATCATAATTCGGTCCTCACCAAAATAGATGAATATGGATGCTTACCTGGAAGTAAAGGCTTTCCCTGAGTTGGGTAAATCTCTTGAACTATCCCTCATTACCTCTTCGAAAAAATGAAAAAGGTAAGTCTCAAACGACACCTCACCTACCCCTTTAGAAGGCATGTCTCATTCACAGAAGGAAATATTTTCCTAGTAAGAGGAATAGATGAATGAATTAAGGTGATTTAATGAAGGAAAAATATGAGGTATCCTTCCTACTTATTATGTTTTACAATCAGTTCCTCAACCCACACATCTAGAAAGAATATCATAACAATGAGGGTTTTTCATAGCAACTGGAGAAATTCTAGAACATATGTTTAATGTTGGATATGAACCACCATTATATATAGATCCCACAGTAGCAGATTAGGAGTTCCATCCATCATGTACAAATCTTAAATAGAGAAATGAATAATGCTACCAGTCTTCACCTATAGGCGACCTATGGTAGATACAAGTTTGGTGAAACCTCTTATCCCTCCAAATAAGCCTACCAATTGAATTTGGTGGGAAACAATGAGGGAAAAAATACACCTACCCATAATAAACAAGATAACCAGTTTTCTCGTTTAATTACATCCAATGAATCCATCCATTCAAATATAATGGTACACAAAAATAATAAACATACTGTAACACCCGATACTTTTATGTTATATAAATCATCAAAGGAATCTTTTTCTACACAACACTTGCTTGGCTTGCTTTACACGCAATCGCGACCTTCCTCGATAGCTTGCGTCGTACGCAATACCGAGTTTCACTAAACAACAATATGCTATTAAAACTAGCCGTTATGAATAGTAATAACCACATTTTGAAATTTTATAAATTTTATTTTTCAAAATGGACTTCATTTTTGGACTCAGAATATCGAAATTAGCCTAGGGTGAAATTTTGGTATTTTTCTGAAAACTTTCAATTTTTGATGAATAGTGAAACCACTAAGTGGTAGGTTAAAAACTGAATTTTGCATAAAACTTAATTTTACCGCTTCTGTGAATGGAATTTCAAAAATCCAAGATACACGGTTAATATCAAGGACTAAAATGTGGTTCAATGAGATGAAAATAATTTTTTGGTGAATAGTAACTTTTTACTATTTTTACCGCGGTTAATAGTAAATAGGGTAACTAAGGGTAAATATGATATCAATATTACCCTAACACATGTCCTAATTCTATTGGACAAGTTTAATTCGACCAAAAACAAACTTAGGAATAAAATATGACCATTTAGGCCCACTTGGATTAGATTAGGACATTTATTATTAATTTATTTAAAGAAGGGTTAAAATAGTTAAAATCAAAGTTTAATAAGTAAATAATTTTTAATATGGGGTTATACATAAGATAAATTCGACTATAAATAATCATTAGAAAGCTAAAACGATTTCCTACATAAGGGTATTTTATTTTTAATTTTTAGACATTAAATAATTTAATTTATTTATGACACAATGATGATGCAGTAATTATCTTATTAATGAAATATTGACATAATTGATGTTATAAACACCAAAATAAATGTAATTTGAGACTTTTTATGAATTACACTAATTTTATAGGTTACTATGATATATTAATTTTGATTTAATCAACTTGGATCAAACATATAATTCTGTTATGACTTTCAAAAAAATCATATATCAAATAGTGTCAAAATTGACACAAAATAGTTTTTAAATCAAATATTATATTATTAATTGTTATTTTATTCTTAAAAATCTAAGGTTCGGCCAAAGGACTTAGATAAGGATATATATATTAATAATAAACAATTTGGGGTTCGTTTGGCATGTTATAGTAAGTGTATTAACCATATAGTGAAAGAAAACAAAAAGACACGGTAAAAGTTAAATTAATTAACTTAGAGTTAAATCTAATTGATAAGGTTAAAATAATACCCTAAACTTGTCTAAATCTTATTGGTTTATAGTATTTCGACCCATCCCCACTTTAGCTTCGAAATAAGACCCTTTGGAACCATTATAAACCGATTTTGACTTTAATATAAAATAATATTTTGAGATATTCCTAAGGTGCCCCTCTCCTCCCTTATAAAAGGGCACCTCCTCCCCCTCCTCCTCACACCAAATTGAGCACTCAAGCTCGGCCAACCCCTGCCATTTTCTCCTCTCCACTTCCCTAGAATAATACTAGATGTCCTGGTCTTCTCCAAAGACCAATCTTAGTTCCTTAAGTGGAGGATTCAAAGAGGCGTTCCAAAGAAGAGGTAATATCCATTACCGATCTTTTCAATTTCTTTCTTCTTCAACTTCTTCTTCTTTAGTTGTTTCACGATAAACTAATAACATAAGTATTAAATACATACTGATATGTTATTAATATTATGAAACAACCCTAATTCACCTTATATCAATCCTACGGAAAAATGAAATCACCGCGCGTGCGTACGTACGGAATACCGTCTCCACGCCGTGGTGTAATCTATTTTGCACCATCACCTTACAAGGATGGGTATAATGGTGTAATGAGTAACTATATATGATTATTATGAAGTAATATTGATACTGAAATAATATATATATACTCCAATACAATTCCACGATCATAGGAACGATATCATCACTCGTGCGTACATACGGAATACCGTCTCCACGATGTGATGCGACTCGTTCTACATGATCTTCATTTCATAATGATTATATAAATGAATTGAATGAATGAATATGGTATATACTACACTAATACCATTCTGTAAATGAATTATCTATAACCTAAAGATAAGAATAAGAATTTATTCGACAAAACACGCATAAGAACAAAAAGTTATAAAGACCCGAGTAACAAGTAACAATGAAATATTACTAACAAGAAGCTAATAATATGACCATATATGATATCATATCAATATGTATGATTCTGGAATAAGTTAATAACATTATTTAATCCATTATACAGGAGCTTCGGACACGAACAAAGCAAATCGGACCTAAGGTAAGGGAAATATCACAATCTCATTTTTATCCGAGATTGTTTATTCGTAAGTATTCACTGGGGTGTATTTTATCATCCACATCCATGTTTCATCAATATGTAATATTATTTCCATCCACCTACAATTGTTTAAATCCATTTTTACCCTTCGGTGAGTTTTTAGTAATATGTATGAATGGAATCTTTTGTCGTACGAGGTACTTTTTGACTTTTCCAACAAAAGTACGAAGAATGTTTTTTTTAACTTATACGGCATGGATGGATTTTTAAAACATTATTTCCAAGAAGCTTCCTTTACAAATTATCAATTTTATTTTTAATCAACTTATTTTATTTTAAAGTCGTATGACATGTTATGAAAGGAAAAATGTTTTTGAAGTAGAAAGGATATTTTCCTCAAGAATGGAGTTCAAGTATTTTATCAAAATTATTTTCCATCTAAGATAATAAAAAGGGTTCTGTTTTTATCCCTATTATTACATGGATTTGATTATGTTGTGATGGAAATATTTTTATGAATTCCTTTATCTTATATGAATTGTTTTATGATGTCATGATGTTTCAAGAATCCCATTTTTGTTACATGTGTTATGCGATGATGTATGTTTTATGATTATGTGGAACAAATAAGAAAGGATTCATTATAAGATGGGTGGGACCTATGTCTCCCTCCAATGCATTGGGTAAAGATTTTATATCTCATGAGATAGACATGGCTGGAATGGAAGGTTATTTCGGTTCAGTGATACATGACTGAAACGAGGAGTGATCTCGGTTCAGAAAGGGACTTTGTCCACTAAGATAGTCTTGGCAATGAGTCATGACTAACAAGAAATGATTTTCCATGATTATGTGTGCATGCCACAAAGTTTCAAGTTTAATGGGGATCTCATTTTCACTTCTATGATTTATTCCATGTTAAGATATTATGATCTCTTTTTCAGGTTTTGATTTTCAAAAAGATATGATATGATTTTTATTTCCTTTATTTTCCCTTGCTGAGCATTTGAGCTCACCCTTTTATGTTTTCTTTTCCCCAGGTCAGGAAGATGGATATTAAGTAGAATATGCTAAAAGGGACCCTAGATATGATGAAATAAATGGGAGACACTGTAGAAGATTTATGAACCAGTTTTTTATGTTTTCCAGTTTCTAAAGACACTATACCTATACGGTCCTTTGTGGTTTTATCATATGTTGTAATAAGTGTGCTTCAATTTTTGAAGTATTAAAAATGTATGTAAAGTATGGGTCGTTATAGTTGGTATCAGAGGAAAGGTATAGTCAACCTTTGGAAACTAGTTTGTGAAAGCCTTAGTAAGAACCCTAAGGATAAGTCTAAGCATAGAACACAATCTTAGTGTTTTAGAAATGGCCTTGAATAACCTAGGATAAGACCTTAAGCATGAAAATTTTATTCTTGAATTATGTGGTTTCCTATTATAATTAGTGTTGTTCACACTATTCTTCTTGGTTTTAGTCAATGGCTAGAACCCGAAGGAACCGTGTTAATGCGGAATGCGATGGGCAATGCAATGATTGTCCCCCTGAGCAAACAAATGATATGGGAGCTGGAATGAAAAATCTTGTAGCCATGCTCACACAACTTTCTCAAGCTATGAATCATGCAGGATTTCCAAACGAGCAAAGGAGGGAGCAACATTCTGTTGAATCCTTCATGAGGCAGCGTCCACCTTCTTTCAGAGGGTCTACTGATCCATTAGTTGCTGAACAATGGATTAGTACTACTGAAAATATATTTTCAGTTCTTCAATGTTCTGAGCATGATAAAGTCATCCTAGCAGTGTATCGTTTGGAAGGAGATGCTGATCAATGGTGGAATCTTGTTAAGAATACGAGGCAAAGGGATGAAATTGAGTCTATGGAATGGGACGAGTTCAAGAACTTATTTTTCAATAAGTACTTCCCTCGTATTCTCCGAACAAAGATGGAGAAAGAGTTTCTTGAACTGAAGCAAAGGGATGATGAATCTGTTGGTACCTATGAAGCAAATTTTACAAGACTTGCAAGGTACACTTCTGGTATTATTATCCAACCTGAGAGTAAGATCGATCGATTCTTTAGTGGCTTAAAACCAAGTCTTCGAAGGGCGTTAGCCATCAGGGACTTCAATAGCTATGAGGAAATCGTTCGATGTGCTCTCAAAGTCGAGATGGAGATTGGAGTAACCCATCAGTCACATGGGTTTGGTAAGAATCGGAAGTTGGAATTCAAAGAAAAATCTAAAGAGCACACGGAAAAGAATATGAGCTTTTCCTTATGCTCAAAGTGTGGAAAGAAACATGGAGGGAGTTGTCTTAAAGGGACAAGTAAATGTTTTAAATGTGGAAAAGAAGGTCATCGGTCATTTGAATGCCGTGATAATGGGAAGAAGATGTCTAATGACGCAAACAAAGGAAGGGATACACAGAATGAACCTACTACACTTCAATGTTTCAAGTGCAAGGAGATGGGGCATTATGCCAATCAATGCCTAAATCCAAGGGTTGATGATGATGGTCGACGTCAACAAAATCTTAAGGCTAAAGACAAAGGAAAGTCACATGCAATTTCTATCAGCGACGTGGAGTACGATAACGACGTGGTGAAAGGTACACTTACCATCCACTCTAAAGTAGCAAATGTTGTATTTGATTCTGGATCCACCCACTCTTTTATTTATGAAGACTTTTCTAAGGGTATCACCGTATTACCTCAACAATTAGATGTTGAGTTAGCTGTGACAACACCTAATGGCACATCAATCGCATCAAAAGTTTATAATTCTTCTCCGATCGATGTTTGTGGGAAAGTGCTTCCTGCAAATCTTGTGATCCTTCCTTTAGTGGAATTTGATGTGATTCTTGGCATGGATTGGCTTTCTCTACATGGAGCTCATATCGATTGCCAAAGAAGGGAAGTCACATTTCATATTCCAGATCAATCTACGGTCGTCTATCAATGCAAGGATGAACATAACCTTCCACTGGAAATTTCTTCCATCTTATGGGTATTGATTCCACTAAATGAAGGTTATTTATCTCAAATGGTTGGTGAGAAACTCACGATTAAGAATATGCCCATTGTACGGGAGTTTGATGATGTCTTTCCGGAGGAATTGCCGGGTCTTCCACCAAATCGTGAAGTTGAGTTTTCAATAGAACTCGTACCGGGTGCTTTGCCTATTTCAAAGACACCTTATAGAATGGCCCCAATTGAGTTGCAGGAATTGAAGAAGCAACTCCAAGAGAATCTTGATAAGGGATTCATACGCCCTAGTGCGTCACCTTGGGGAGCACCTGTTCTACTTGTTAAGAAGAAAGATGGATCAATGAGACTTTGCATTGATTATCGAGAACTTAACAAGATCACTATCAAGAACAAATATCCTCTCCCACGCATTGATGACTTATTTGACCAACTACGCGGAGATCAATACTTTTCCAAGATTGATCTTCGTTCAGGGTATCATCAATTAAGGGTCAAAAGGGAGGATATACCAAAGACGGCTTTCCGTACAAGGTATGGACACTATGAATTTATAGTGATGCCATTTGGTCTTACTAATGCCCCTGCTATCTTCATGGATCTAATGAATAGAGTCTTTAGAGACTATCTTGATCAATTTGTGGTAGTCTTTATAGACGATATTCTTGTCTATTAAAAGAGCAAGAAAGAGCATGAAGATCACTTGAGAATTATATTGAAGACCCTGAGAAAGGAGAAGCTTTATGCCAAATTTACCAAGTGTGAATTTTGGCTTAAAAAAGTTGCATTTTTGGGTCATATAATCACAAAAGAGGGGATATCTGTGGATCCAGCAAAAACAGAGGTTATCGAAAGATGGTCAAGACCAACAACAGTAACTGAGATCCGAAGTTTTCTTGGTTTGGGTGGATATTATCGACGTTTTGTAAAAGATTTTTCATGATTATCTAATCCACTCACCAAGTTGACTCGGAAAGGAGTTAAGTTTGTCTGGACAGAGGAATGTGAAGAGAATTTCAAGGAGTTGAAAAGAAGGTTATCCAGTGCACCTGTGCTCACACTGCCTTGTAGTGGAGAAAGGTTTGTGATCTATAGTGATGCATCCAAAAAGGGATTGGGGTGTGTTCTTATGAAAAATGATATGGTGATAGCTTATGCCTCACGACAGTTGAAAATCCATGAGAAAAATTACCCAACACATGATTTGGAGTTGGCTGCGGTAATCTTTGCATTAAAGATTTGGAGGCATTACCTTTATGGTGAAAGGTGTGATATTTATACTGATCATAAAAGTTTAAAGTATATTTTCACACAAAAGGAGTTGAATATGCGTTAAAGAAGATGGTTGGACCTGATTAAGGATTATGACTGCTCAATCCATTACCACCCTAGGAAAGCAAACAAGGTGGCAGATGCATTAAGTCAACAAGACCATGCTAGTTTATCCATGATGAGGATCACAAAAGATCCAATATTTATGGATTTACAAAGGATGGATCTTGGAATTATAATGGAAGGGGAAAAATCTTATCTTTCTCAAATGAATGTTCAACCATCTATACATGTGAAGATTAAAGAGGCACAGAAAGAAGATGCCGAGTTACAAAAGAAGGTGAGAAATGTTCCTAAATTCAACCTTGATTGTGATGGGATAATAAAGTTCAGGAATCGGGTTTGTGTTCCTCCCATCCCCGAATTAAAGAAGGAGCTGCTGGATGAGGCTCATAGTTCTTCATTCTCTATTCATCCTGGAAGCACGAAGATGTATAGGGACCTGAAAGAGTACTTCTGGTGGGATGGAATGAAAAGAGATGTTGTTGAATATGTCTCTCGATGCTGGGTTTGTCAAAAAGTTAAAGCTGAGAGACAAAAGTCTAAGGGGATGTTACAACCATTACCCATACCCGAATGGAAATGGGAAAACATCACTATGGACTTTGTCACAGGACTTCCTAAAACATCCAAAGGCAATAATGCTATCTGGGTCATACTTGATCGTCTTACAAAGTCTGCACACTTCATTCCTATTAGAGAGGATTTCTCTCTAGATCAGCTTGCCAGGATATATGTAAAGGAAGTGGTAAGATTGCATGGAGTACCACTTTCTATTATATCTGATCGGGATCCGAGATTTACCTCGAAGTTCTGGCGAAGTCTTCAGCATACTCTAGATACAGAGTTGAGTTTCAGCACTGCTTATCATCCCCAGAAAGACGGTCAGTCTGAGAGAACAATTCAAACCCTATAAGATATGTTGAGAGCTTGCTCTATGGATTTCAAAGGAGGTTGGGATCAACACCTACCTTTGGTAGAATTCTCTTATAATAATAGCTTTCACTCCAGTATTCAGATGGATCCTTATGAAGCTCTCTATGGAAAGAAATGCAGGACTCCAACTTGTTGGGATGAAGTTGGGGAAAGAAAGCTATTAGGACCTGATCTCGTTGATGAAATGGCAGAAAAGGTCAGATCTATTCAACAAAATATAAGAGCAGCTTAGAGTCGACAGAAAAGTTATGCCGACAACCGAAGAAAAGACCTAGAGTTTGAAGTGGGTGATAAAGTGTTCTTACGAATATCTCCCTGGAAGAGGGTTATGAGATTTGGAAAGAAGGGGAAGTTGAGCCCTAGATATATCGGTCCTTTCGAAATACTGGATCGTGTTGGGAAGGTAGCTTACCGATTGGCACTTCCACCGAATCTCTTTCAAGTTCACGATGTGTTCCATGTATCTCTCCTGAGAAAGTACATACCAGATCCTTCACATGTACTCAGCTCAGAAGTTGTACCACTGGAGCAAGATCGTTCTTATGAAGAACAGCCGATAGAGATTCTGGATCGTAGCGAAAAAGTCCTACGAAACAAGACCACTCGCTTGGTGAAAGTTTTATGGAGAAACCACCAACTTGAAGAAGCTACATGGGAGCTTGAGGATACGATGAGGGAGAAGTATCCTCATCTGTTTGTTGCAAAGTGACGAATTTCGAGGGCGAAATTCTTTTTAAGGGGGCTAGAATGTAACACCCGAGACTTTTATGTTATATAAATCATCAAAGGAATATTTTTCTACACAACACTTGCTTGGCTTGCTTTACACGCAATCGCGACCTTCCTCGATAGCTTGCGTCGTACGCAATACCGAGTTTCACTAAACAACAATATGCTATTAAAACTAGCCGTTATGAATAGTAATAACCACTTTTTGAAATTTTATAAATTTTATTTTTCAAAATGGACTTCATTTTTGGACTCAGAATATCGAAATTAGCCTAGGGTGAAATTTTGGTATTTTTCTGAAAACATTCAATTTTTGATGAATAGTGAAACCACTAAGTGGTAGGTTAAAAACTGAATTTTGCATATAACTTAATTTTACCGCTTCTGTGAATGGAATTTCAAAAATCTGAGAGACACGGTTAATATCAAGTACTAAAATGTGGTTCAATGTGATGAAAATAATTTTTTGGTGAATAGTAACTTTTTACTATTTTTACCGTGGTTAATAGTAAATAGGGTAACTAAGGGTAAATATGATATGAATATTACCCTAACACATGCCCTAATTCTATTGGACAAGTGTAATTCGACCAAAAACAAACTTAGGAATAAAATATGACCATTTAGGCCCACTTTGATTAGATTAGGACATTTATTATTAATTTATTTAAAGAAGGGTTAAAATAGTTAAAATCAATGTTTAATAAGTAAATCATTTTTAATATGGGGTTATACATAAGATAAATTCGACTATAAATATTCATTAGAAAGATAAATAGATTTCCTACATAAGAATATTTTATTTGTAATTTTTAGACATTAAATATTTTAATTTATTTATGACACAATGATGATGCAGTAATTATCTTATTAATGAAATATTGAAATAATTGATGTTATAAACACCAAAATAAATGTAATTTGAGACTTTTTATGAATTCCACTAATTTTCTAGGTTACTATGGTATATTAATGTTGATTTAATAAACTTGGTTCGAACATATAATTCTTTTATGACTTTCACAAAAATCATATATCAAATAGTGTCAAAATTGACACAAAATAGTTTTTGAAAAACATATTATATTATTAATTGTTATTTTATTCCTAAAAATCTAAGGATCGGCCAAATGACTTAGATAAGGATGTATATATTAATAATAAACAATTTGGGGTTCGTTTGGCATGTTATAGTAAGTGTATTAACCATATAGTGAAAGAAAACAAAAAGACACGGTAAAAGTTAAATTAATTAACTTAGAGTTAAATCTAATTGATAAGGTTAAAATAATACCCTAAACTTGTCTAAATCTTATTGGTTTATAGGATTTCGACCCATACCCACTTTAGCTTCGAAATAAGACCCTTTGGAACCATTATAAACCGATTTTGACTTTAATATAAAATAATATTTTGAGATATTCCTAAGGTGCCCCTCTCCTCCCTTATAAAAGGGCACCTCCTCCCCCTCCTCCTCACACCAAATTGAGCACTCAAGCTCGGCCAACCCCTGCCATTTTCTCCTCTCCACTTCCCTAGAATAATCCTAGAGGTCCTGGTCTTCTCCAAAGACCAATCATAGTTCCTTAAGTGGAGGATTCAAAGAGGCGTTCCAAAGAAGAGGTAATATCCATTACCGATCTTTTCAATTTCTTTCTTCTTCAACATCTTCTTCTTTAGTTGTTTCATGATAAAGTAATAACATCAGTATTACTTACATACTGATATGTTATTATAAATATGAAACAACCCTATTTAACCTTCTATCCATCCTACGGAAAAATGAAATCACCGCGCGTGCGTACGTACGGAATACCGTCTCCACGCCGTGGTGTAATCTATTTTCCACCATCACCTTACAAGGATGGGTATAATGGTGTAATGAGTAACTATATATGATTATTATGAAGTAATATTGATACTGAAATAATATATATATACTCCAATACAATTCCACAATCATAGGAACGATATCATCACTCGTGCGTACGTACAGAATACCGTCTCCACGATGTGATGCGACTCGTTCTCCATGATCTTCATTTCATAATGATTATATAAATGAATTGAATGAATGAATATGGTATATACTACACTAATACCATTCTGTAAATGAATTATCTATAACCTAAAGATAATAATAAGAATTTATTCGACAAAACACGCATAAGAACAAAAAGTTATAAAGACCCGAGTAACAAGTAACAATGAAATATTACTTACAAAAAGCTAATAATATGACCATATATGATATCATATCAATATGTATGATTCTGGAATAAGTCAATAACATTATTTAAACCATTATACAGGAGCTTCGGACACGAACAAAGCAAATCAGACCTAAGGTAAGGGAAATATCACAATCTCATTTTTATCCGAGATTGTTTATTCGTAAGTATTCACTGGGGTGTATTTTATCATCCACATCCATGTTTCATCAATATGTAATATTATTTCCATCCACCTAAAATTGTTTAAATCTATTTTTACCCTTCGGTGAGTTTTTAGTAATATGTATGAAAGGAATCTTTTGTCGTACGAGGTACTTTTTGACTTTTCCGACAAAAGTACGAAGAATGTTTTTTTTAACTTATACGGCATGGATGGATTTTTAAAAAATTATTTCCAAGAAGCTTCCTTTACAAGTTATCAATTTTATTTTTAATCAACTTCTTTTATTTTAACGTCGTATGACATGTTATGAAAGGAAAAATGTTTTTGAAGTAGAAAGGATATTTTCCTCAAGAATGGAGTTCATGTATTTTATCAAAATTATTTTCCATCTAAGATAATAAAAGGGTTCTGTTTTTATCCCTATTATTACATGGATTTGATTATGTTGTGATGGAAATATTTTTATGAATTCCTTTATCTTATATGAATTGTTTTATGATGTCATGATGTTTCAAGAATCCCATTTTTGTTACATGTGTTATGCGATGATGTATGTTTTATGATTATGTGGCACACATAAGAAAGGATTCATTATAAGATGGGTGGGACCTATATCTCCCTCCAATGCATTGGGTAAAGATTTTATATCTCATGAGATAGACATGGCTGGAACGGAAGGTTATTTCGGTTCAGTGATACAGGACTGAAACGAGGAGTGAACTCGGTTCAGAAAGGGACTTTGTCCACTAAGATAGTCTTGGCAATGAGTCATGACTAACAAGAAATGATTTTCCATGATTATGTGTGCATGCCACAAAGTTTCATGTTTTATGGGGATCTCATTTTCACTTCTATGATTTATTCCATGTTAAGATATTATGATCTCTTTTGCAGGTTTTGATTTTCAAAAAGATATGATATGATTTTTATTTCCTTTATTTGCCCTTGCTGAGCATTTGAGCTCACCCATTTATGTTTTCTTTTCCCCAGGTCAGGAAGATGGATATTAAGTAGAATATGTTAAAAGGTACCCTAGATATGATGAAATAAATGGGAGACACTGTAGAAGATTTATGAACCAGTTGTTTATGTTTCCCAGTTTCTAAAGACACTCTACCTATAGGGTCCTTTGTGGTTTTATCATATGTTGTAATAAGTGTGATTCAATTTTTTAATTATTAAAAATGTATGTAAAGTATGGGTCGTTATACATACGACATCCCTATATAAAAAATAATTCTAACAGTCTTATTAGCTAGCATCAAATGATAACATTCATTAAAAAATAGAGTTTGTGGAATGCCAATTAGAAATCCATGATCATCAAGGAAAGGAACTTCATGGATCGACCATTTCTTTGGATCTTGTGTTTTAGATTCATGGTGGTCTGTATGAGAGTACATGAGTGTGAGATACGTAGGTGAGTTCCCAATACTCAAAGTTGATATGGGTTTTTCATTTCGCTTTTTTACATTATGACGTGTTGTTTGGATCTTTTTCTTATGAGATAACCTACATTTCTTAGTTTTTGATGTGTGTAGTGAAATGTGTGATAAATTCCTGAAATATTAAATGGGTGGGACCTTATTACTAATAAAGATACATTATATGCGATGTGATTAAAGCCCTGCGAGTGAGTTGGTGATAGCTATAAAATATAGTATTTTGAAACAGAACATGGAATTCCCAAATTTGTGCGACTGGGACGTTGTGGTTTATTGGTTTTAGAGGTTGTTAGTTTGGGATGTTTGGAGGATGAGTTGGTTGTGATGTCATTGTATGAGAGGAGGTGGCATTTTATTTTGGGGACATGGTTGTGCATTGTGTTTTTTGATCATTTGTGTTGGTGGGTTTGGTTTGTGGTAGAATTTTAGGTATGATGATACACTTGAGAGATATATCACTGGGTGATTATTTGGACCCATTTTATTATGGTATTTTTTCTGAATTTTCATAGGAATGAATCATTTGAGAGGTAACTGATGTAATGGTCCGCACACTCCCAGTCTATCACATTTGTATTTTTGGTTTTTCAATGTGTTCAGGCATGGTTTTGAGTGTTTTTTGAGGAAACAAGGCATTTATCATCACTAATGCAGGAGATACATGTTTTTATGTGTATTATCAAAAATTTAATCTTGGTTCTCAATTTTTTAGAGTCTGGTTTACGATGTGAATATTTTTGTGGTCAAATAATAAAAAAGACACATGTTTTTCAGAGAATCTAAACCATGATGATTACACGACATGAAACAGTATTTCATATCTTCCAAATCCCAAATTCACTGCATTATTAAATGTTATTTCTTGGAAAAATTTCATTTATTTCATAATGTATTATTATTCCTCTTATATTGGGTGAAACTTAGGTTCACCTAGTTGTTCATTAATCCCTCTTCATCCCCAATTAACCTATCGGTCCTAGTGGTTATTTGTTTGCAATCGGTGTTAAGCCACTTCTTCTTCTTGAATTTTTTCTCCCATTCCAATCCTATAGATTCACCGTAGAGATTTTTTTATTGTTTTTTGTGTGTGTTGGGGCGCGTTTGGATGGTATTTGTTTTCAAATTTTTTATCTGTGTTTTCTCACTGTTCGGTTGTGGTTTATGGGTGTTCTTATTCACCCTAATTGGCACAACGGTATAGAAAAACCACTTTATGGTATGAAATACATCACTTCTATTTATTATATAGCATGAGTGATGGGTTTATGTGTTATTACCTCGCTGTTATCATTTTGTAGCTTAATTAATGATAATGAATTTTTTAAATTAAAATTGAAGGGTAATAATTGGTGTGAGTCACTTGTTTTTATAGTTTTATTTCTATTGTGATGTTGTGAATTATACTCTCATGATGACCCCTTTTTTAAAATTGGGAATATTTTTTCATATAATATATGTGATGTGAATTCTTATTTTGTTTTTATTTTGGTGATATCACCCTAAAATAGAAATTGTCTAACAACATATATTTTGATAATAAAATGTTTTCCCCAAGATAGTCAATTCTGTGATAACATTCCTAAAATAAACTGGAATGTGATAAAATCCAAATGGTAAATTTATAATGTGATCATGATGTGTTGTGACATGTGGCCAGGCTTGTCGGATGATAATGTGTGGTTGGGTCATGTGGGGAATTTCATTTTCGTGGCGATGCTTTTAGGGCATCAAATGTGGTTTGTCTGGTCATGCATTTGGGTTGGTGAGGTGGATTGTGTGGTCATGATTTTGGTGTAGTGAGGTGGTGGTTTCTATATGCTAGATTCTTGTGTAGGGAAGGAGTAAATTAATAATTGTTTAAATAATGTTCGAAATATCCTGGGCTAGTTTGGTAAATGGAATGGAAATTATTGATGGATAAATAACTGATGGGTAGGGTGGTTAAATATTGTTGATTATAAATAGTAAAATAAATGGTATGTGTAAAGGAAATAGGTTCGAAATCTAAAAAGGGGTTTGTGGATTGTTGTGTGGGGTTATGCCTTTAGAGTTGGGAGCAAACAAGACGGCATTGTGAGCTGTTTTGTTATTTTTATATACCCATAGGTTGGGAACGAGTTTTTTATATTATATATATACTTTTATGGTCTTGTGAATTCTTTATTCTCCCAACCCACATGAAGCTCTACATGATGAAATCTGCATAGTCACGTGGGGGGGGGGGGGTCCCGAAGTCGAGTGAGGATTAGCAATGTGAATACCCATGTGTTTTTAAGCAATATGTTACCATGATTATGGGGTTGTATCCCTAGTGAAATTTTTTGAGGTGTGACATGATTGTTCTTGTGGGGTGGAAAGCCTAGCTATCTTTGGGCTTGATTTGTTTTGACAATGTCTGTGGGTCGATTTGGAATACAGAAGAGATGGTAGAGCCAGGATGTACGATATTGGGTGTGAAAGTGTCATACCATTGGGAATGTGGTTAGGGGTCCCCTTATCAATGTGATCATGTAATATTATATGACATGAACTTTTTTATTTGGTGATAATGCCTTGGTGAGGTTGGTTTTTGTTCGTATACATGTATAGGTGTTGTTTGGTTCTGTTATTTTATATATGTGCATTAGTATGATTCATTAACATGTTCATGAGAGAGTTTAGTTTTTCCTACTAAGGATACATGTATTCTCACCCAATGTATAAAAAACAATTTTCAGGATTCCATAAGGATTACATGGTATTTTTTGGACATTTCTTACTTGGGCCTTTGGATAGTTGTTGTGTCTCTACATTAGAATTACATTTTGGTATTTACATTGGACACTTTTATCTATATCCGTTATATTTACACATGCATGTGGGATGGTTTTGAATTTATTTTATATTATGTCTTTCAGTTGTTTGAGGATGTTCTTTCTTATCACCCAATCCCATTTTATTATAGACGTTAATTCCTACCATATAATTTTATATTTTTGCCCTTAGTAATTGTTGACAATCTGAAGCATAATAAGGGAGGGACTCAGGTGTTCATTATATCTCTCCCATAATTGGGGTGTCATTTGAGGTTGGGGTCATGACAGCCTATATCATGATAGAAATTACCTGCTCAGACCCTTGGGTTGTTTTTTTCCACTACATTAGATTTATCTTTTGGGTAATTGGTATGGATACATTTATCTACATTTGTTTTATTTATGTATGATTTTTCGCATGGTTTTTGAATATTTTAATTATTATATGACATACCTTCTTGTAGTTAATGAGACATACCTCATGATGTTGTATTATTAGATAGGTTAATCCCAAAAATTTATGAAATTTTTATAAACTCGATGTTATTCATACAATTGGGGCCTACTAGAGGTAAAAATCACGGGAAATTATCTCTCTCCCTTTATATTGGTATCATTGGTGAGAGGGAGACATCACTTAGTGGTATCAGATGTGATAGTGAAGAGAGATAATTGAGTCTTTATTTAGGCATAGTGGGGATTGAATTTCTTGGTATGGAAATGGTATCAAATGATCTTGGTGAGTTAAATTGGTTTGTGAGAGTATCTATGACATGGTTTTTATTACCCCATGATCTGGTGTAAAATGTATGAGATATTTCAAAAACAATGTGAGGTCAACCTGTATTCATGGTAGAGAACAAATAAAGTTACATGTTTGATGACAAATTATATTCTTATTTGAAATGGGAGGTATTGGATTGAAGAATATAAAAAAATTAAATTTATGTTAATATATATAAATATAATAAAAAAAATATTTGGATTAATAAATCCTTGTTTTCCTTTTCAACTATTTATCATGGTAATTGATATCATGTGGTTCTGGTGGTTGATGTCTAGTAGGTAGAACCATTTGATCACATTAGGGATAATCTGTCAGGGAAGGATTAACAATAGAAGAGGATTTCAGGATATTTTCAAAAGCATTATTTGGGGAAGTAAGGGGTTATAGAATATAATATAGTAAAATGGTGTTGGTTGGATGATATTGGGATCACTTTCATTTTGATATGGTCCACAGTGGAGTACTGGGTTCCTATAGAAGTTAGTCATTTGGGAGTATCTATATGTTAGTTGTAGATGTAGTAACAAGGTGAGAAAAAGGAGGCTGATGATTTGGGGATCAAAATCCATAAATTTTAGGTGCTTTAAACCATGTTTAATGAGCCTATTTTTACTATGAAATATCAATTTCCAAATGAGAAGCCTCATGTGAGACATCTGGTAGAGTCACTTCTTCATTTGCTCAATTATTTGGTTACTACCTTTATGTTGATAATGTATTTGGGGGTTCATAATAATTAATAGGTGATAATGTTATTTCATTAATGAGGAGGTTTACCATGTGAGGGAATCTAGAATGGTTCCTTGAAGAGTATATCTATTAGTGTTATGTCTTACGTTCCATCACATTCAAGGTTTTGACATGTAGAAATTCGATCACAATACCTCCTTTGCAAATATCTTGGTAAATTGGGTTTTATGCAACTCAAATGGGATTTAGTCTATTTTTTAATTTGGAGCTCTTGGACATCACCATAACTAGTTCTCAGTGGATCTCTGATGTCAGTTTAGTGGAGGTGGTCATGTTCAACACCATCCTCACAAGCAGCTTTCAGTGTGAGCATTTTAGTAGTACGGGCAATTGTCTTATGCTCTACTAAGGGGAGATAGATAATGTAGAGGATAACCATAAGATGTTCTTTATATTTACGAACCTATAAATGAGTGTGGATGTATAGGTGTATTTTAGAAAAGAGTTAGAGGGGATGTACATGGTCAATTGCATACAGTAGAGCCAACAATAGTAAAAGGGCCAGATATCACTCAACATGAAATCATATTGTTATACACCCTTGTTTCACCATATTTAATTTGTGAGAATCACACTAATTTCTTCACCCATTCTAGTCAGTTCTGTAGAACATTGCATATAGAGCCTTCATGTTCCCCATGTTCTGAATAATATATTTAACATTCATACTAGTTTTTTTGTTGTTTGAAAGAGGTGCAGGCTAATGATGGGGCCACATCAGTAATGTGGATATCTCTTATTGCTTAAAATATAATCATATGACCTTTTCCTCTACATTGATTGGTTATATTATACGTATATTATAATCGAATATTTCTATAAGAGATTCATGTTATCATATGTGGATGGCCACTATGTAGTATCCATTTAATATCATGTTTATCAGGTGGGTAGTAGATGTGTGAAGCCGCTTAATTCTTTGACGCATAAGTATTCCATGGAATCTAAAAACACTAGGTCGGTGTTGGGTCCTAGGGTTTTGGGGGAGTGTCTAATTTGTTTCCTTGATGAGGTTGTGATGCCACCCCCTCGGTGTGATGGTCAGTTCCTAATATTAATACTACCTAGTGCTTCATGTATTTTTATGAGAGCTTGTCAGATAAAATCATTAATGATTTGGGAGCTTATAATTCTGAGAGATAATGTAATGATGAAGGGTTTACTCTAACCAAGTGTGTCGTTGTGGGGTTCCCCAATGTTTTTCTCCAAGAATTATAATGGTGGTATAATATTTTTCATAGACCACTATATGTTGAATAAGGTAATAGTAATGAACTGTTACCCTATTCTGATGATATATGATCAATTGACTAGTTCATAGTGGCCAGCTGATTTTATATGCTCGATTTACACTATGCGAAGGATCAAATGGGGGTGATGGATGAGAATATACTAAATAATTCTTTCAAATGTAGGTAAGGGAATATTTTGTTTGTGGTCTAGTTGATCGGTGTCATGAATTCACTATCTTTATTCATGGGACTTGGGAAATCCATGTTCCTTGAATTCAGAGACGAGTTTGACGTAATGTTTACATGTTATATATTGATATATTAGATGTCATAGTAGAACAATGTCAATCATCCTATATTTATATTTCTTGTTCTTCAATGATTACACATCCAAGATAAGTAGTGCAAGTGTACATTCTAGACCTGATAGGTCCATTTTCTCAGGCAAGTGGTGTCTCATTGGGGTTTTCGAGTGGACCCGTCAATGATCAAGGAATTGATTATTCATATTAATCATAGAATAAGGTAGTGGATCATAGATTCCTATGAATTTAACTCTATTATTCGTTATTTAAACCATATTTCTCTGAATTTGAATCTCCAATGATATTTTATTTAGGTAGAACAATAATGTTTTTTTCAAATATTAGGTCATCGTAGTGTTCAAATTCATAAATGGGAAATTTATTTAGTCCTCTATCTTCTTGAAGAGGATGTGATGCTTGAGGGGTTTTGATATTTTTCCCTATATAGACATGGATCACATATTGATGATTCATTGTGGAGTGATCTCTTATGGGTCTAGGTTGTTGTATCTCCTTAAGAGTACCATCACCACTAATTAAGCATTACTAGAAACGATCCAATTTGAGATGATGTTACGGTGGAATTACCTCAATATGGTGTTTGTTGTGGTATTTATTAATCACAATTTATTGGAATTTTTATTTTGATACTTTTATATATATTTTTTTTAATATAGATTGATGGTGTTTCATCAGGAATATAATTTTTAGATGTCATACAACTTTTGAAATGGTAATATTTTGTCCAACACATTAAAAATGATGTCATTTAAGGATGTGGTTCAATTTTTTAGAGGAAAATAGAAAGCGATGGAGGAGTTTTTATTTTTATACATATGTGAGGGTGCGGTTGATGGAGGGGAATTCTTGTTTCAGATAATGATGTTTCAAAATGTGATGTAGTTGTTTGAGGACTCATAGTGGAGATAATTTGAGGCAGAGGTGATGTGTGATCACATTGTAAATTATGATGCTCTGGAGGGATGGTCACAGGATAGTTCGAATACAATGTTATTTTTGGTATTTTCATTTTTTTTGATAGTGATACATGTGGGATTCCATCATAATTTTTATATCTCTCTTTTAACGATACACATGGGAGTTTTGAATATCTACAACGGCTTGAGGATACAGTTTTTCAAGTAAATTAAGGCACAACATAGCCCTTAAACCCACACAATTTAAAATTTTGTGTTTGGATTCACTCTAAAAAGACTGAATCCACAAAAACAATTTTCAATATTAATTAATGTATTCTATGAAATTGAATAAAATACTGGAAAATATAATCAAACAAAAGTGTAAATGACACTATGTATGTTTGAAGTCTCTAGATCGATTCACTCATAGATGACCTATCATGCCTCAAATTCACCAAGATATGAATAATATTTATTTTTCACATGCCAAAAACATATCCTAGATCATTGAACTACATTTCATGGGTTCAATCATGTGATATAAAATATGTTTAAGACATCCTTTTGATCACAAGAAGAACATGCATGAGTTATAGATGATGGAATCAATACTGTTCTATTTATTTTTTGGAATCTCTCTCTAAGGACATGTGAGGAGATGAGAGGATATATTATATCCCTTAACTCATACGTATGTTGATGAAAATATTCAAGACTCTAAAATTAATTTTTATTCCTAGGTCTTAATTTCCAAAATTTCACTATGGTCCATGGAAATTAATAACATTCATTTTATACCATTGTGCACATGTTTGATGTAATCAATTTATCATAAATATCAAAAATACTTTTTCAATCACATGTAACACTATAAAATATTACAATATAGAATAAAAATCATTATCTTATCCCATATGATCCCCACTTATTTTAACACTCCTTGAATATCATAGGTTCATGAAAAAAATTATATTTTCCCTCATTCAATTTTATGATCAAACAACCATTGAATTTGTTGAGAAATAAATTTAATCATCATTATTAGTAACATGAATAATATAATTTAATTAGTTTTACGTTTGATCAATAATATTAGAAATACTACTAACCCCCATATATGGGGCCCGCTTCATTCTAAACATCTATCGCTTAAAATTGGCGGACATTCGGGATACACATAGTGTGTTACCCCATTCATGATTATCTCAATATTAATGATTCAAACTCATAGGCCAAGACAATAGTCATTAAACCAATTATTTCCCCTAATAAGATAAGTAATTTCTATGACATGAATACCTCTGATGATCACAATTTGTATAATATAACCTCATTTTAATGTGATATATTTGAATAAATGATGAAATTTTATATCATTAACCTTTATTTGCTTTATATAATTTATGGACTAACTGGAAAAAGATAATTTTTTATACCATGGACCTAGATTTATTGAAGTTAATATCATCCAATTCATGCTGGGCTGATAAGACATATCATCCAAAATTTGGAAGAAACAACATATATTTTGATTATTGAACCAATTTGATACCACCAACGATGCTCCCAACACAATCTAAATCACCATGAAATCAATTTCATGGTTCTTTCTTTACATTAAAGTGTGAAATAAAATTCCACACATTGATAATGATCTAATTTCTAATGTCAAAATAAAAGTATCATGGACATGAACAATAAATGAAACTTAAAACCTGTGGTGTTACATTTTGAGTGGTTGCCCTAATAATCCCATCCACTAGAGATAACTATGTTTAAATTTCAATAGAATATATTCCAGTGCTTATGAGACCCTAGAACCCATTACTCAGACATAATTTGTTTCCTATAAATATGATGAATATATACCATATGAAATACCACTATTATTATTTTCATAGTATATTGAGGTTCGTATTATTGTTGGGGATGACTATAACCATTTTATACGACATGCAATCTATAGACATTAACAAGTTGATAGTAGATACTGAAGTGTAAACAATAATATTTTATGAATAATAACATGTTGATATCCAAATCTATACATGTAATGGGAATCAAAGTACATAAAGGATTTTTATCACCAAAAGACACTCATAAGACAAAGAATTTCACTAAATACAACTACTAACTATAATAAAAATGTTATCTCTCAAATATATATCTATATTATTATGAGTTATTTGTTTAGCTAGGTTGTTATCCACATTATATTTTTTTTGATACTCTATTAATATAAGAATCTCCTCAACAAGAAAAATATATCAATAGATACAACTTTTGAATTATATGCTTTTTTCAATAGTGTGACCTGGGCTTATTGAAAACCAACACTACCACAATATTATGACTATATACATTAACATGGACGGAATTGCTAGGTATAACGATATACTAAAAAATAGAGATTCATATCCAAATGGATTATTTAGCATCCTCAGAATTCACTATATACTCAGACTCTATGATTGAATAAATAACCATGAAGTTCATCAAGCTCATCCAACTCATAACACCACTATTCAAGAAAAAGAAAAATCCCAAATGTGATTTCATATCGCTATGATCAATCTGAAATATAGAATCAGTGTATCCCCTAAAAACTACCTCCTAATTCCCTCCAAATACCAGGAACATATATTTTGTACAGATAATATACTTTATGAAGACTTTTATAGTAGCACAACATTTCTCTCCAATATTTGATTAATATCTTCACAAAAATTTTAATGAAAAGGAAACACCAAACATTTTACATGGAATGGAATACATGATAGATTCCATTACTAAATCATAATGGTTTATATTCATTCATTTAATCTTATATTTTTCATATAGAAAAATATTTTGGAGATATTAACACTATTTGACACTACAAAAAATCATCTCTTGGATTTTACAATATCATATTATTTTAATACCTTTTCTATATATGTTCCTTTACATAGACCAACAATCAAATGAGATCTAACATTGTAGAAATTTATCCCTATAATATATACTATTTTATTATATTCATTAATGGAGAATTATTAAATTCACAATCCATTTACTGACAGTATTACTTGAAGATCATTCCCCATTAACAATAAGTCATCAAAATATAATACTTGGAAGACAAAGTCTCACCCACAAACCTTCTTATAGACTCATCCACCTCTTTCATTATTTAATAAACCAAATAATACTATGATATAATCAAATAGAATATTATATATTCCATATCCCTACATAATTCCTTAAATGTATCTATGTAGATTTCACACTTTATTGAAACGCTTTGGCAAAATAAACTCTCCAGGCTGTGTCATATTGAACTATTCAACTGAAATCCCATTTAGAAACACATTTTTTACATCCATTTCCAGTGTTTCTAATAAGTGAGGAATTAAATTGAATTTATTATTTTTTATTGATTTAATTATTGGATTAGGTAACAATGTTTCATAATAAGTTACTTTTGGATGTTTTCTAAAACCATTCTCAACTAATCATGTCTTATAGGTTCTTACATGAAATCCCTTTATCACTAATTTTCATCAATACCCATGTACACCCTATAAGATTTATATCCATAAGAAGTTCTACCATAATCAAAAAATGATTTTGGTATATGGACTCTATTTCAATATGTATGTCTTCCTTCCATTTAGAAGCATCATTTCTATCTACAACATCCTTGATGGTCATAGGTTAATCATTCTCTATGAGAAATATTTTATCTAACATGGTGATAATAAAATCATATCCCTATAGTTCTATAACTTATTTAGTATATCTATGTGGTATTATTTTCTAAATAATTTTTTTCTTTCTCCATCTTAATATTTTATAGATTTTCCATTTTCCATGTTTTGGTGTATCTGGGGAAGAAACATCAACAAAGTCAATCATTATCCAACTATTTCAGTTGGAAATGTTTTTATTTTCTATAAATATAACATGTATTATTACAGTATCATTTCTATATGAAGATTATTATAGGTAATATCCATTAGTTTCTAAGTATCCCCTATAAAGATAAACATTATCCCTCAAGATTATAAATTTTCACTATGTACAGTCTTGAAAAAAATCCACACATCCCCGTAATAGTTTGCGTGGAAGATTATATTTGTTTCCATACCAAAACTCTTATAAAATACCATATGATAAATCCCAATAAATGTACATCTCTGTGGCTCATAATCATTCCAACCATGTCAATAAGGGTATAATTCCACCATTCCTTAACTCTATTCCACAAATGGGTATAAAGGGGGTTGTGTTAGGAAATTACCCCACAATCGTTTAAATGGATAATGAATGTGTGGTTAAGATATTATCCTGAAATATATAAGAATATTTTTATAATCAAAAAATATATATTCTCCACTTAATTTTGATATTCCCTAAACTTTTTAATCGAATATGACTTATACCCAATTAAGTAAATTTATATATATATACAACAGTCATCAGTAAATGTAACAACGAATGAAAAATTACCCCTTCTGTATAATAGAAATATGAAAAATAAATCAGTATAAAGAAAATATAATGATTCATTGGATGATTCCACATTCCCATTATGTTTTTCTCAAAGAATTTTACCTGGTAATCAAGCATGAAATACATCCATGGTTTTAAATCCATGTAGTCTTACTACCCTGCTTGATGTAGTTTGCATAAATCCTTCTTATTTACATGACCTAGCCAATTTTTCCATTGGAGGGTATGATATGAGTAATACTAATTGGATTGTTCTTTAATTTCCAATTCTATATTTTCTAGTTCATTTATATAAACCCACTGTTAAGATGTGTCAAATCATAACATGTGTTATCATTATACACAAGACAATGTTTATTTCAAAAACTGAACATGACACGAATATTTTGTTTCTAGTAAAATATGGTGTATAATAATAATTCTTTAAAATAATAACCATCCAACTATGGAATTTATGATGATAATCTCCCACTGCTAGTGGTACATGTCTCTCACCTATTGTTTCTTAGAGATCAATTTCACGTTTTGAATTTGTCTTCAATCTAATTGGTTCGTATATTTGAATATAAATGTTCATTGAAAAGAATATTCACAGACCCAAAATGTATAAATTGACAGAGTGAATTCATTGACAAATATATATGAATCAAAACTGGAAACATACTTTTCTTTTCACCCCATAAATTATTCCTCCAGTGACCATTCTTGCCACATGCAATATACAATGCATCATTCTCATATCTCTACCTATGTACCATTAGCTTTATATGCGATGTTATTAATTGTATTTTCCTAACAGTTATTCCTTCACACTATATACATTATTTTTCTCCTCTAATTCACCATAACCACCAATGAGTTGGATTTCTTCAAATCCTTATCTAGATGAAGAACTAATGGAAAAAATATTGGAGTGAATTATTCATGTTATTAAAATTATAATAAACAATAAAATTTAAGGATATATTAGGTAGAGATGAAAGAATGATATCATTTAATAGATATTGGTTGGGTTTGTTCCAATGGATCTCAAGTCTCTTAATGTACCTAATAATTTTATATACGTAAAATCTTTAATTTTCCACCTTATGGACTTTATCTATATAGAGAACTTGGTATCTAATATATTTCTCTATGATGATTCTCTAAGTATAAATCCATGACATAACATAACATTTGGGAATATTTTTTATTCTCATTAATTTTTTATAGCATATTGGACATAGATGACAACTTGAAACACTTAACAACTATTTCATCATTCATAATTTTTTTGTAGTTATTTTTATTTTCCATGATTTCTCCCTTAGTGGGATCAATTGAAAGTGGCGATTCCATCACATAAATCATAATCTCATAGTGAAGTATTATGCATAAGCACCTACACCATTGATGTATTGTTATTATTGGACATGATACGCTATTTATCCAATATTTATTGTAGTGAAAATTAATAGGTGGTGGTTACCATTTTCATAAAAACAAATAACATTGAATATTAGTACATTATCACGATAATTAAAATAAATTTTAAAATTATTTGTTTTAAATTTCTCACATTATTTTTTCAAATCCTAGTATCCCATTATCTATAAGAGTTTGACAAGACAACCACATTTACCCATGGATCCTTGATCTATTGAATTGATTCTAATATAATATATATAATTGCATTCATTTATCAACTCTTTTCCTCTAATTTTGAAACAAGTTTGTTATGGATAAGTAATTTCTTTTAAATTTAGTTATGTCAAACCACCATTGTCAAATTAACTCCATCATAGTAAGGGTAACCCGAAACTAGAGCTGATGATCATCATTATTAGTCAGTTGTTTCCAAATTCAAGAGATGGAAGAAATTTAATGACTTAATATTTTCTTTCATGGATTTATTAAATTATATTAGTGAATGAAATACTTTAATATTTAACATTCTTGTTCTACGAGATCATTCTCACAACATAACCATAATTTTAAATAGAAAAATTTAAATTCACATTTTCATTTTATCCTTACATTATTAATTAATATTATACAATATGATCATGTGTAATAAATACTGAATCAAAATATAATAAACCATCCACATGATAATATAAAAAAAAATTATGTGATCATGAGGTATTAAATATTGGTTAATCAATAGAGTGGATAATAGATTATCTAATATCATAGAGGAATTATTTATATCAATGACTGATATGAATTACAACTCCCGTAACACTCAGGATCATTAATTATTTGATATACAATGGCTCTTTACTCAAACTACCTTACCAAAAATTCCTCCAATATTTACAATGTGTACTCACACATGGGTGGGAGGATGTTAGGGTATAAAATGACATTATAGTAGTTAAATGTTGACACACATGCACTTATAAAAATTAATGATGGATGGAAGATGTGAAGATCAATAAAATAAAATACTTATTCTGTTTTAAAAAACATAAAAATAATAATTAAATTAAATAAACAATAAAAAATCAGTAATGAATTGGTCTCTTGTCATGGTTAGTCAACATGAAGTTATAACTAAAAATAAAAATTAAATATTCAAAAATTCAACTAAAGGGTATTTTTTATTTGTTTAATTTTTATTAATATCATTTTAATTAATTATCAATACATCCCAAAGTACCATAAATAATGTTGTTAAATCCCATAAATTTAAATTAAATTTATAATTTTTGTGTATAAATTTTCAGGCATATTTGTAAGAACCCGGTTTTTGCAATAAAAGACTTTAGAATGTTTTTGATGTTATTCCAGAGCAGCGCCTTCAGACGGTGTGTGATTCCGAGCCCCAGTGTGGCCGAAATTAAATTTTTAGTCTGTTCACACTGGGCATGCCAAATAAATGGGTTAACTCCTAAATGGTGATAAAGATCAGAAATATGAGTGTACGGATGGGTTCAAAATGGGGTGTTTACCCCAGGAAGGACATAGAGCATGTCGGCGGGGGACGTTTGGACCCCTCGCCTGTTACCGGATGGTTAAACGGATAAATAAAATAATTAATTTATTTGTTTAATGGGTAACTCATGTATCGCTTAAATTGTACCTTGGATTGGAAAACCAAGGGCACCGTTTAGCTTAGAGCGTGTCTTTTACCCTAGAAAGCGTGTATCTTTCTTGGGCGCATGCCTTATGTGAAAAACGCTGCTAGGGCCGTTTTCATAATTAAGTGGTATCGGGCATTAGATTTTATATCTTTAGAACGGATCCTTAGATTAAAAATTTGAGACCACCGTTGTGCTCAATACGTGGTGTTTACCCTAGGTGCGACCTAAATTTCACTACATTTGGGGTTTCAGAAACGGTTTTAAATTGGGTTGAGTTTTTTTTAAATTAATTTAAGTCCTAATTAATTTTATTAAAACCCTTTCTTCCTCACACCCTCATTTCCACTCCCCAGTGAAAGAGATCCCCAATATCCCTCAAGCTCTCTTCTCCCAACTCCTCCTCCTCCCTCCCAACAGCAATTCGACGTTCGTTTTTCAAAGGATCACGACGATACTTCGGATGTTGATAGATCAGAGCACCGCGAATGCAACTGCATGACCAAAATCGAGGTAGGATTTTCATTTTTTGATAATGCAGCTCCTGAATGATGATTTTATTGTCAATTTCATCTTCTGATCAACATCAATGCTTTGAAAACAGTCATCGATTTCAAGATTAACAACGACCATTATCTGATTTAATTTTTTTATTGTCGTTTTTCACATTCATCATCCGTTCTTCAAGGAAAAAATTTCGATCTGTCAAATCATCAAAGAAACATGGAGTAAGACATATGTCTGTGAAGCCCTTGATATGTGGAGACATGACAGCGAGCAGAAGTGGCAGCTATTTTCGCCGCGTTATAATAGTGATGAATCTTAGAGAGAAGGCCACAATGCTCCAGATTAGGTTCTGAGGATCCCAAATCTAGTCTCAGAATAATTTTCTAGCCACCGGAGTTGTCTTGGATGCTTGCGTAAGGTGCGGTCGGAGGAGAGGTTTGAGCCGATGGTCCGACTAACAAGCGGCAGAGACCCACGCGAACGGGGGGGGGGGGAACCTAAATGAAAGGATGAAAAAAATGAAAAAGAAAATTAATTAAAATATATGTATATATATAAATGGATGTGGGGTTGGGCGAGAATAAATTGGGGGGGACTCATGATTCCCTCCCCCCCTCCATTATTCTCATTTAATATATATATATATATATAATATAATAATAATAATATCATTATTATTATAACAACATTGTTTCTGATGCAAGTATTTCATACGACGTCTGATTCACACGCCATCAGTATCAGTGTGACTCTATCTTCAATGCGTTCTTTTTAAGCCTAATGTTGGGTACCATTCATTGACTCATGGATTGGGTAAATAAAATTCCCTATAAATATTATTATTATTATTATTATTTTCAGAGTCTGACTCAAATGTAAATCCAACATGGAGCGTCTGTTTTGCACGAAGTCTATGGCAGTGCCTTCCTCGTGTTGAGATGAGATTTTTGAGATGGTTTTTTGGGATTTTAATTCCCTAAATGAGGGGTCTCGGAGGCACAAAACTCCTTTAAGTAGTTGGAGGTTTTTCTGAGGGTTCGTGTTCTGAGTGGCGCAGAAACATCCCTCGTTCGATTTGAGCGCCGTCAGTGGCGTTGGGACCCTAGTGCCAAGGCGATGTTTTTAGTGTGGTTTCGGGCATTGAAGTCGGAGTTGGGGTGTTTTCCCCAATACCCATCTTTCGAGATGCGTGCAGTGCTCTACGACTTTTTCATCGGGCGTCCGTTCGGTGTGAATGAATAGTCAATTTGGCGTGTTTCTCCGAGAGCATCGTGATGGCTCCGTTCGCCCGGCCTTTTGTTTGGGATCATGGTGTGGATCCCACCTGGGCTAGCTATGGTGAATAGTACATTTTTCACCGGGTGTCCATTCAAGGTGAGTAAGTAGTCTGTCTCGCATGATTTTCCATGAGGATTACAACAGTGTAATCTGTTCACACGAGTGGAGCCTCTTACATGATCTTATTAAATATGAAAATATGAAAGGGAATTAGTCAGAGGCTTCATTGGGAATACTCCGAACCTATGCACGGTAGTGGTGCTAGTGACACCTAATGGGGGAGGGTGCTGAACATCTACTAGTTGAATTGATCCGGAATTGGGTGGTTGCACGATACCCACTCTCTGTTCGGTTGGCCAGTGTTGTATTATCCAGTAGAGATGGCCCGAGCAGTTCCAGGTTTACCATCCAGTGGGGCTGGGCAGTGGGTTACGCATCGACTTCTTCGTGTTTACCCTCCAGCAGGGCTGGGTAGTGGGTAGCTCATTGACTTCTCAGGGTTTACCCTCTATCAGAGACTAGGCAGTGGGTAACACGACAACCCATGAGGGTCTACCCTCCAGCAGGGCTAGGTAGTGGGTCGCTCATCGTCTTGTTTTAGGTCTACCCTCCTGCAAGGCTGGGCAGTGGGTGACTGGTCGACTTCTTCCAGATCTACCCTCTAGCAGGGCTGGAAGTGGGTCACCATTCGACTTCTTCCAGGTTTACCCTCCAGCAGGGCTGGGTAGTGCGTCGCCTGTCGACTTATTCTAGATCTACCATCCAGCAGGGCTGGTCAGTAGGTCGCCTGATGATATATTATGGTTTACCCTCTAGTAGGGCAGGGTAGTGGATCACTCGGTATCATATTATGTTTTACCCACCATTAGGGATGCGCAGTGGGTCACCCAATATCTTATTATTGTTTAACCTCCATCAGGGTTGGGCAGTGGGTCACCCGATATCTTATTATGAATTACCCTCCACCAGGGCTGGGCAGTGGGTCACCCGTTGGCATTTCAGACTCATTCCATTCTACTAGGCCTATCTATGGAATTAATTCGTGACTACTGGAGTGGGAACCTTGTTTGTATGGGCCAGTGATGTGACAACTTTGACTTTGAGAAGACCTCTTTACTGCAGGGCAATGAAAAGGTGTGGTTTGACTTTCCCTAGATCTCTCAAGTACGAGGGGTGCTTTCCCCACCGAGACGTGTCCATGTGATGCGACCTAAAACCATGCGGGAGATTCAATGCTTCCCAAATCATATAATATCCAGGTTCGGTGATTTGAGCCCCTTGACTTGTAGTTCAAGGCAGGCATGTGGGATGTTGGGCACTGATGATGTTTACTTCTGAGACTGATGGTGACTCACATCCTTGGGATAAGCTACAGGATTAATTTTCCCTTACGATCTTGTTTGGGATTCTTGATTGAGCATATGGATATGTATATACCTTGTTCCAGTACCCACTCCTTGGGTTTTTGGCTACTATCCTTCCAGGAGAGGCGAAGACGCGCGGGGTATGCGATGTGTTTTCCATGTCTAGCTTCTCGTGGTTGGACGAGTCTACTCTCTTTCTAAAGGTAGCGAATACTCAATGGGATGTTCATTTTCTCACCGTTTCCAGCTCATTGTTTTTGTTGTGATATACATATATGCTCATCTGATTACGACACTCCTTGATAATATTCAGGATGTCTCTGCGAAGACAGCCAGCCAGGATACCAGATTTGGTTTGCGACGATGACCCTATGAGCTATGAGGCCACTGTCTAGGACCCATCATTTGAGTCCCTTTCTCCGGGTGGGCTGGTAGCAGTACCCCCACCTAGTGAATAGCAGACAGCTCTAGTAGAGCAGACAGGGCTTGAGTGAAGGTTGAGCGCGCACCATGAGTTCAAGCGGCAGAGACCCCTGAGGTTTAGTGGTGAGCCAGACCCTCAAGAAGAAGGGGTTTGGTTGGAGATAGTGGTTTTCTTATTCAGGCTTCTGCAGACGCGACAGATCATATGGGGGATTTGGCTGCCAACCATTTTCCGCAGAGCAGTTTGGCGTTAGTGGAGTCTGGTGACTTAGTTTCTTGAAAAAACATCACTTTCATGGGGCGACTTTCAGTTGTTGTTTCGTGAGGATTTTTGCACCTCCTACTTACGCTCCATTCAGAATCAGGAGCTCCTGCAGTTTCAGCAGGGAGGGATGATGGTGGCTGAGAACGTGAATAGTTTCACAGACCGTGCATGCTTTTACCCAAACATGGTCCACAACAGCAACTTCGGAGCCTGGAAGTTTGAGCAGTGTCTCCACAGAGAAATTTGTGATATCATAGTACCATTGGGCATTCCCACTTATGAAAGGGTTGTAGAGAAGGTGCTGGTGATAGAGAGCTTCCTGTCACGCTCTACGGTTAGTGGTGGCAGTAGGTACTATGGTGCCGAGACGTCTGCCACAGCTAGCAGGCGTCAGCAAACAGAACCTCGACGCAGGTGACCTTCCGATAACCGGACTCAGGGGCATGGTCGTACGCCACAGTGGCGTCGGGGGGCACCAAGGCATCCCGAGGAGAGATGGTGCTATTCTTGCGACTGGCAAGCTCACTCGGCACAATATTTCCCGACCAGGCATGAAGAAAATATCGGGTAGGCAGCAGGTGCACCACCGCGGCAGAGGCAGTGCTGTGATTGGAGTAGCGCGCAGAGTGGTGGTGCTAACAGAGGAGCGAGAGCAGCTGATAGTGGGGGATGACTTTACGAGGTCTTCCCCTCACCACCATGTTGTTCACGTCAGGATCTGGAAGCTGTCAGTTGGGCCAATGGACAACCACAAGCTTTGGATGTCTACGATCGTGCAGAGCATGAGGTGGAAAGAGGTACGCCCTACAACTCTTCTATGTTTGCAGTAGAATTGTTAGACTCTATGTGTAGAATTCATTTCCTCCCTGCCCCTTGTTTGAGTTGTTACCAGGGAGGCGTGAGGCATCAGTGTAACCCAATGTTGGTAATGTAAAAGGCGTGGGGACCCTTTTTTTAGTCTATGGTTGCGACTCCTACACTTTTTGAGCATGTAAGAGAGTCTTGGTCGAGGGACATCGACTATGAAACCTTGCATGACCAGATATCCTTGGGTGATTCACCATATGGATATTCTGAAGGAGGGATTCACGGGTAGTTTTCCCAGATCCAAATGGTGTGTCCAGTCGTAGAGTGCGATGTAGAGGTTTGATCAGGGAGGTGAGCTACCCCCAAGGGCCTTTGGGCCATTTGAGACCGTGCGAAGGGACTGAGAGGTTCCCTACCACCTTACCCTAACCCCAAGGTCAGGAGTGGGTGCACGACATCTCCCACGTGACCCACCTGAAATGTTGTGTGTGTGCTTCTATGAATGTCATCGATGAGGGAAGACCTCGTGTGAAGAGATAAAATCCTTTGGTCTATGTGCGGTGATGTTGGACTATGCAAGAGTTATTCTAGGTACGGGAGAGCCATGTGTGGGATTAGTACCCTGAGGTGTTCCCTGGTTTTTATTTTTAGGGATGAAAAGCTTGAAGGAGGGAATGATGTAAGAACCTGGCTTTTGTAATAAAAGACTTTGGAATGTTCTTGATGTTATTCCAGAGCAGCACCTTTAGATGGTGTGCGATTACGAGCCACGATGTGGTTGGAATTATAATTTCAGTGCAATCACAATGGGCGCGCAAAATAAATGGGTAACTCCTAAACGGTGATTCAGATCAGAAATCTGAGTGTACGGATGGGTCCAAAATAGATTTTTACCCTAGGAATGACATAGAGCATGTTGGCGCGGGACGTTTGGACCCCTCACCCGTTACCGGAACGTTAAACGGATAAATAAAATAATTTATTTATTTTATTAATCAGTAACTCAAGTATCTCTTAAAAGGTAGCTCAGATTGAAAAAACAAGGGCACCTTTGAGCTCAGAGTATGTCGTTTACCATAGAAAGGGTGTAACTTTCATGGGCACATGCCTTATGTGGAAAATGCCTCCAGGGGAATTTTCGTAATTAAGTGGTCTCGGGCGTTAGAATTTATATCATTCGAATGGAGCCTCGAATTAAAAATACGAGACCACCGTTTTGCTCGGGACGTGGTTTTTACCCTAGGCAAGACCTAACATTCAGTACATTTGGGGTTTCAGATGCGGTTTTAAATTGGGTTGAGTTTTTTAAAATTAATTGAAGTCATAATTATTTTTATTAAAACCCTTTATTCCACCCACCATCATTTCCACTCCCCGGCAAAAGAGCTCCACCATCTCCCTCAATCTCTCCTCTCCCACCTCCTCCTCCTCCCTCCTGAGGGCAATTTGACGTCCATTTTTCATAGGATCGCTATGATACTTCAGACACTGATAGATCAGAGCACACCGAACGCAACTGTGGGATGAAAATCAAGGTAGGATTTTCTAATTTCGATTATGCAGCTCCTGAATGATTATTATATTATCAATTTCAACTTATGATAAAAAACAATGCTTTGAAAACATTCATGTATGGCCAGATTAACAACAACCATCTTTCGATTAATTTTTTTTTGGTTGTCATTCATCGCATTCATCATCCGTTCTTTGGGGGAAACTTTTTTTTCCATCAAATCATCAACGAAACATAGAGTAAGACATATGTCTGTAAAGCCCTTGATCCACGGAGTCTAGATCTGTTCTCCATTTTGATTTCCGGGTGTCGGTGGAGACACGACTACGATCGAAAGAGGCGGCTATTTTCGCCGCATTATAATAGTGACGAATCATCGAGCGAAGGACACAATGCTATAGATCAGGGCCTGATGATCCTAGATCTAGTCTCGGAATAATTTTATGGCCACCAGAGTTGTCCTGGAAACTTACGGAAGGTGCGGTCAGAGGAGAGGTTTGAGACAGTGGTCCGACCAGCAAGCGGCGGAGACCCGCGTGAAGGGGGGGTGGGGGGTAACCTGAATGAAAGGATGAAAAAAATGAAAAAGAAAATTAATTAAAAATATATATATAAATGGATGTGGGGTTAGGCAAGAATAAATTGGGGTGGGGATTCACGATTCCCTCGCCCCTTACATAATTCTGGTTTAATACACACAAACACATATATGTATATATATATATATATATATAATATAATAATAATATTATTATTATTATTATAAATACATTATTTCTGATGCTAGTATTTTATACAATGTCCGATTCAGACGCAGTCAGTGGCAGTGTGACTCTATCATCGATGCGGGCTTTTTAAGCCCAATGTAGGGTACCTTTCATTGACTCGTGGAGTGGGTCAATCAAACACCCTATAAATAATTTTATCATTAATATTATTTTCAGAGTCTGACTCAAATGTAAATCCTACATGGAGCGTCTGTTTTGCATGCGGTCTATGGCAGTGCCTTCCTGGCGTCAAGATGATATTTTTGAGATGGTTTCATGGGGTTTTTAATTCCCAAAATGAGGGGCCTCGGAGGCGCGACACACCTTTAAGTAGTTAGATGTTTTTCAGGGGTTCGTGTTCTGAGCGGTGCAGACACATCCGATGTTCAATTTGAGTGTCATCATCTGTGTTGGGACCCTGGTTCCGAGGCAGAGTTTTTCAGTGTGGTTTTGGGCGTTGAAGCCGGAGTTGAGGCGTGGGCCCCACATCCTGTCTTTTGAGCTATGTGCAGTGCTCTACGACTTTTTCATCGGGCATCCATTCGCGGTGATTGAATAGTCAATTTGACGTGTTTCTCTGAGAGCATCACGATGGCTCAGTTTTCCCGGCCTTTTTTTGGGATCATGGTTTGGGTCCCACCCGGGCTAGCTACGATGAATAGTAACTTTTTCACTCGGTGTCCATTTCAGGCAAGTAACTAGTCTTTCTCATGTGATTTTCCATGAGTATTATAACAGTGTAATCGGTTCAGACGAGTAGAGCCTCTTATGTGATCTTATTAAATTTGGATATATGAAAGGGTGTTAGTCGGAGGCTTGTTTGGGAATAATCTGAACCTATGCACAGTTGCGGTAATAGTGACACCCAATGAGGGTGGGTGATGAACCTATACTAGGTGAGTTGTTCAAGAATTTGATGGTTGTGCGATACCCACTATGTGTTCCGTTGTCCAGTGTTGTATTATCCAGCAGAGATGGCCAGAGAAGTTTGGGGCTTACCCTCCTACGGGGCTGGGTAGTGGGTTACTCATCGACTTCTTCAGGTTTACCCTCCATCAGGGCTAGGCAGTGGGTTTCTCATTGACATCTCAGGGTTTACCCTCTAGTAGAGACTAGGTAGTGGGTCACCCGATGACTCTTTAGTTTCTCCCCTCTAGTAGGGCTGGGCAGTGGCTCACCCATCGTCTTGTTTTAGGTCCACCCCCCAGCACGGCTGGGAAGTGGATCACATGACGTCTTCTTCTAGGTTTACCCTCCAGCATGGCTGGGCAGTGGGTCACCCGTTGACTTCATCCAGGTCTACCCTCCAGTAGGGCTGGGCAGTGGGTCACCTGTCGACTTATTCTAGGTCTACACTCCAGTAGGGCTGGTCAGTGGGTCACCTGATGATATATTATGGTTTACCCTCCAGTATGTCTGGGCAGTGGGTCACCTGATTTCTTATTATGGTTTACCCTCCAGTAGGGCTGGGCAGTGGGTCACCTGATATCTTATTATGGTTTACCCTCTAGTAGGGGTGGGCAGTGGGTCACCTGATATCTTATTCTGAATTACCCTCCAGTAGGGCTGGATAGTGGGTCAACCGTTGGCATTTCAGACTCAGTCCTTTCTACTAGGTTAGTCTGTTTCATTACTTCATGAGTACTGGAGCGGGACCCTTGTTTGTATGGCTCATTGATGTGACATCTTTGACTTTGAGAAGACCTCTCGACTGTAGGGCAGTGAAGAGGTGTGGTTTAAATTTCCCCAGAGCTCTCAAGTATGAGGGGTGATTTCCCCACCGAGATGCATCCTTGTGACGCGACCTAATACCGTTCGGGTGAGTCATTGCTGCTCAAAGATGATAATATCATGGTGCTGTGATTTGTGCCCCTTGACTTGCAATTCAAGGAAGGCGTGTGGGATGTTGGGCATCGATGATGGTTACTTCTGAGACTGATAGCGACTTACTTCCTTGGGCTGAGTTAAGGGATGAAGATCCCCTTACAGTCTTGTTCGAGCTTCTTGATTGAGAATATGGATATGTATATACCTTGTTCTAGTACCGACTCCTTGGGTTTTGGAAACTCTCCTTTCAGGAGAGGCGAAGATGCACGAGGTATGCCACGTGCTTTCCATGTCAAGGTTCTCGTTGTTGGACGAGTCTACTCTCCTACTATAGGTAGAGAAGAGTCAAAAAGAAGTTCACCTTCCCACCATTTCCAGCTCCCTGTGTCTAGACAAGTCTACCTCCCTTCTCTTATTGGGTTGAGCTGGACTCTCTGCTATTACTCTATTGCACTCCATGCTGTACTTTTTACTGCAATCTCGGTTGTACTCCTTTACGTTTCCCTATTTGATCTTCTATTGACCTCTTTCGTACCTCCTTTATTGCTCCCTTGAGCCTTCAGGGCATCATACTGATTATTGTTATACTCACCTCTAATTGGGCTTTGCCCGCACTTGGTGTGACCTTACAGATGAAAGACAGGTTGATCGTGATGTCAGAGGAGCTTAGGTGTTCGGGAGCTTGGACCGCGTATAGTGTTCGGAGTCGAGTTCCAGGTGGGGGACCCTTCTAGCTATTTTTCTTTAGTTACCTGTTGCTGGGTTGTGGGACCTTTTCTGGATGGGCGTGTGTTTTCCCCTTTTCTTTTTTTCATTTTACCTTCATCACATGCTTTGTACTGTTAGAGTTCGATGCACTTTTGTGGTTTATATATAGTAGTTTCAATTTACTTTTCTTTTCCCTTCTTTTACTCTGAACTTCTTCATTGAGTGGGCTGCGTGTGTGTGTGTATAGGTACTTAGGGAAATGCCTCCCCAAGTTGGTTAGCCTTCGGAACTTGTTTCCATCCCCTGGCCTATGGAGGCGGGCTTGGGGTAGTTGTGGCTCGATCCCGGGTAGGGTCGGGTCGTGATAATATTTGGATATATTTCTTATACCTCAAAACATAATGAGGTCCTATAATTGGTTTAATGTTATAGCCTAGTAAGACCCACAATTAATTGGTTTATCCTATGATTTTCCTTCCTTTGAATTGAATATATAAACACACAAAATATATATAATGATATAATATCTATATTATGTAATATGATTTATATTGCACTATGTATAATAAATATACAAACAATAATCAAAACTTGTTATACAATTAAATATTCTTTTGAAAGCATAGTGTATGCCTACCAAGTATGATTTTGGTAAAATTCAATTGAAATCATTGGGTAAGACTCACATTGAAGCTTGGGGTTCCTATTTTAGTTTTCCTTTATTTTTGAAAAATGAAATAAGCAAGCACAACACAGTTCTATTACCAGTAGACTACGCAAACTGGCTATTGTTATATCTAGTAAAAAACAACATATTTTAATCACTCTATGGTTAAAAAATTATCACACTTGAAATAATTAAGTTGAATAAATTTTTTTATCATAATTATTTATGAAAAATATGTTAATATTAGACTAACCATATATTGAAGATAAGATTTTGGATGGATGATTGGACAATAAATTTTGGACTGTATCAAAATGATCCTTCTAAATCATGGAAAATTCAATTGAAATTTAAATGTTTCAAACATAAATAATAACATGTTTTCCATGATACCAATTGACATATCCTAGATCCCTAAAAAAGCGTGAAGCATGTACGATTTAAAATTTTGGGAATTAATTCATATAAAAAATAATGAATCCACAAAAAAACATGTATTTCGTCAAGGATCATGTGAATTGAATTTACTATAAAATAATTAAATCCATAAAAACTTTAAATTTTACCTTGTTAGTTTATGGTCAACAGTTTTATTTTATCATCATCAAAATGTGATAGCTAAGAGGCACCATTATACAATTCTTCTAGATTGTACAACTATGAACTACAGCTCCCATATCATCGATCTATATTTCCCAAGTGCATTTGTGTGAAATAATGAATAATGTAGAATCAGTCGAGATGAAGGGATTGAGCCAAAAAGGTTCAAAACTCAGTATCTCTATGTAAGAACTTAAGATGGGAGGAGACAATTTATTCTCTCACTACATTCTTAAACATCGAAGGGATCAATATTCATAATGGTAAAATGCTATTTTATAGTTAGGTTATACTTTCCAAAATATCACTTTCGTCCCTGGAATGCAATAACCAACATTTTAGGCATTTACACAAATGTATGACTTAATAAACATGTTATAAATGTCACAAATATTTTATCACCCACTTGTAATTTAGAAAAAAATTACATGATAAAATAGAAACTATGATCTCATCTCATGATCTATGTAAATAATTTAATGTATCCCTAGTATCATATGTTTTAAAAAAGATTGTATTTAATCATATTCACTTTCATTATCAAAACACATGTGAATACATTGATAAATAAGTTCAATCATCATTATCCAAAACTTGAAAAATATAATTGAAATAGCATTACTTATAATCAATCATACACAGATGCTAACAATCCCCCTCATACGAATCACTCTTCATCCTAAACTCATATTCATTTATGTAGGTAGAGATTGTGGATACACATAGTGTGTGACCCCATATGAATTTATCACGATAGAAGTGGGTCCAAACCACTATCCATGATATGAGTTTGGAACCCCATATTGCAACTTATATAGATAAGTAATGTTATAAATATTTCTAACTTCTATGAAAAAATTCAATGTAATATAATATCTTTTCCTCAGGATATTTAATAAAGTAGGATGCACACTCATGTCATCATATTTTTTATTGCATTATTTATTTCATGACCTTACTATAATGTGTTACCTTCTTGTATCATGACCATTGATTTAATGAATTTTATACCATCCTTGTCATCCTAGGCACACACGATATTTCATCCATAACTCAGAAGTGACAAATTCTATCATTATCAACCAACCAATGCCATATTATAAATGAAACACCTAATAAAGAAACATCACCATGATATAAATGTCATACGTTTTTTACTACATCAATGTATGTGATAAAATGGTACATATTGATAACATTATCCGGCCAGGAGATCAATACACTTGTCCATAGATAGAAAAAAATGGCACCATAAACAAGTGGGGTTCTTATTGGTGGGTTTATCCTCGTGGCCTTTTCTACTTTATATCACCATGTGATATCTTCACGAGAAGAAATATCAATATTTATGAGGTAGAAACACATAATAGTTATATATCATTTATGTCTTATTAGTATGTTTTATCTAATCCAGACAACATACGTTTAATATTATTGTTGTAATATCATGGGGTAATCATTATATTTTAGTACTATCATATCCATTTGATATAAAAATTAATATAAGGACATTACAAAATTAAAATTTGATGAAGAAGTATTAATACTATTATGGAAATAAGAAAACACATGTTTATATCAATATTAAAACATGTAATGGTAATAAAATAACATGATTAAGTTGGGTATATCATACCAACTCACAAATGTTTTGGTGTCCTAGGATGAAAAGGGAAGTGTTGTAGATTATGGCACAATGTTTAGTTTTCCAATAGTTTATGGCTAAACATATGTTCCTAATAGTTCATTGTATCCCTTGGATGTTCCAAATTTTTAATAGGATTAACTTTTAATGTATATTTTCACAAGGAACATCAAATCATAGGGGGGTGGAATATCTGGGAAGTAATTTATTGGTAAATGAAATTATCCAACTTCTTAGTGTTCAAGGATTCATCCGTAGTGGATTATTTTCCAAAGAGGTACATCAATGAGTTTGTGTCATTTATTAAAATTAATAGGACCATTGTCTCATATTAGGATTAAAATTTTACATTGTGAGCCTGTACAAGATTGAGACATTCTATTGGAACTCACGTATGCCACAACACATCTTCCCACCCTCTGATGGATGGGAAAATAGTGAGGACAATCTAGGCATTAGAGGATATCTTATGGGAAATATTCATTGACATTGGTGGATAATGTCAATAAAAAAATCCTTTGGTTTTTGTTTTTAATAATATTATATATCACTCATCCATTGAAATTTCCCCATTCGAGTATTTTTACGAGAGGTTGTATCATTCCCCTTTGTACTGTATGGTGATAGGGGAGTCTTTAGTCCTTGGTTCGGATGGGGTTTTTCTCAAGAAAATGAATTTCCTCTATTTTATGATAGTAGTAAATTAGTGGAGGACCTACATAATTCTTATTTTAATACTATAATGAGGCCATTTTTGTTCCTCGTTAGTGTCCATGTGTTACTTAGGGTCTCCTGACATTTTTTGTAGTAGAGGATTTTATTTGGAAGAGTGATTTCTATGAGATTTTTGGGCCCATTTAGGTGTTGGATTGAGTTATAGAGGTGTTATATCTATTATTTTTTTCATCATAGCTAGATAGGATCTATGTAATCATCCTTTTATATCAATTACATTGGAATCTTTGGTTATACTCTCATTCTATTCACAAGGTAGAGTTGGATATCGAGGACAATGCAATGTTCACCCATCAACTAGTGGTGATCTTGTAATATAAAGAGAGGGAAAATTGAGGTTTAATTGAATTTTATCACATGTTGTTGAGGAATGGGGTCCTTGAGAGAAGTAATCTATAGAAATATTTGTAGATTCATTCCCAATATCTTGAGTCACTTTTAAATTTTTTCCGTATTTAAACATTAATTTGATGTTTTGACCTTTTTATTTTGTTATATGTGTTTGTTATTGTTATGATGTATTTTATAAGGCTGTATGTATAAGAAAATGGTTGGTACAAAAAAACAAGTTGAATAATTCTTTTACGTGATTAAATATGTGTGGGTGAGTCAATTCCATGAAATAAATATGGTATCTTGACATAGAGGATATAATTTCTTAGTTTACGTGATTTGTTCAGGAAATGTTGTGTATCGGTTGTGGTTGTGGATGAGTTGTACTATATAGTGGTTGATATGGTTATCATAAACTGCTTTATATAGGTGAAATGGATTGTAGAAAATACGATATTTTTTTGTTGTGCCTTGGGAGTAGTTCTTATGTGGTTGCATGGGATGTTTTTTATTTCACCTCTCATGTTTAGTTGAAATTTACTTGACTATAATGAAATCCTTGAGAGGTATCCCACATGGATATTTTTCATACCATTTTTTTGGGTTTGATTTTTTATTCTCAAGGGAATGGATTTTTATAGTGGCATTTGATTCAATGGATCTGACCTTCTGACTAATTACATTTCTATAATTAAAGTGTTGAAGGAATTTGAATAACATCCTAATGTGTTTGGAAGGAGATACAAATATATAAGGATGCATAATCCTTCTAACATCAGTCATGAAGCATGGATCATGGATTTCACTGTGTAGATGAGGTTGATGTTGCATTATATGGACAGTTCTGGCATATCTGGGGGGGGTATATTTAAGGTAACTACCATCATGATGGTACCTTCAATATAAACATTAGTTAGGGTGTTTATGTGTGTGTTTGTCTAGGAGGATTTGTTATTATGATTTTGGGATCAGGTTTTAGTTTTTATTAATTTATGGACCAACTATACCATGGAGAAGGGGTTGTGGTGTATCCCTTTCCCGGTTGAGAGGGTTGGCATAATATAAAACCAGGATGGTCCATTGTATCCTCCCCCCACTTATATGATCTAACCTACATGGGTATCAATGTGTCATAATGTATCTTTTAAAAATAGTTTTTGTGACATGATTAATGGTTTTATGTCATGGTACCCCCAATTTTTATGTAGGTACTAGCATGGTATGAGTGGGTGTGTCGTGGTCCTTTCTATTTTAGCCTTTTTAACTACCAATTCTTTGAGAGATTTAGTTAGTAAACTTACCCTATAACATTAATATCTTTATTATTTTAAAACCCATTTAAATGATAAAATACATATTTATAAATGGTAGGGGAGGAAAGGGATGCAAGTGTTTACATATGTGAAATTAAAATCTTAAAGCCTCCCAATCCTCCTAACTTATCTATTATCTATTTTGATTATTGAGCGACTCAAGTGAATCACAAGATGTTGTTTTATCACCTAAAAAATGGATTTATACCCATGATTCAATGGATAAATCTGTGACAGTTTAGGTGATTTCCTCCCTCCATTTTTCCAAGTTTCTCTGCCCAACCTTTCAATAAGGATTCTATAAAGGGAAAAAACTATAGTATTGGAATTTTTATAATAAGATATTGATGAATTTGATGTATTCCTGGACATCAAAGGTAACTCAACTTACTATTGGTGATTAGTGGTTTCTTTGTTATTATTCCATGGATTCATAATTTATTAGATTCTTTATTTGAGGACTGAATTCCCCCATTTCACACCTAGTGTATCATGAATGTGTGGTTTACATTTGAAATACCATGGGTTGGTGGTTTCATCTAAAATAAAGAAGAATAATTAAATGGTTAAATATGAATTGAAATTAATGAAATTGAATATGTTTACATATTTTTAATACTATGATGTTGGGTTTACTCATTCTTGTTATACTACTGCATAATACGGTTTTTGGTATCTTGTAATTTTGTTGATTTAATTATTTTTTGTTCCCCTTGATGTTTGATTATTGTGAAACCAACTTTATCAAAGGGATAATAACTTATTCAAGGTCAATAAATTGGTTGCATCAAAGAAACAACATATATATTTTAAAAAAAACACATAAAAAGTAGAATTTGTTGGAAGACCCTTCAAAAAATCCTAAAAATGTTGTGTGACAAGGAGTGTTGTGGTGTAACCATATTTGGGGGTATATATGTGACTTTGTGATGTGGGGATTAGGGATTTGTGTGACTATTCCTTGAGGTGTTTATATAATGGGATACTATGGTTGTGATGTGTGGTGGAAATGAATATTAAGGGAGTTTTGATGTGTCTATGAAAAGACCGATGGCGTTGTGTCTATGATAAAGTGGAGAAATTTTAGATGTTATCACGGGGAAGGTGGTTGTGGTGTTTTTCTTTGTTTTTTATGATTCCATGGTCATAATGGAATTAGATAATAATGGTTGAAATGTCTTGGGTTAGGATATGGAAAATTAAATAGACTATTTAGACAATGAATATATTTATTATGGAATGTGTGGTTCAATAGTGGATGTTTAATCAGGAAATGAATGGTATGTAAAAATGAAATGGTTGGAAAATGTAATCTAACAGATGGCATGTGATTTTTTTTTGTTTTTTTAGAACTCTGTGGTTGCAGCGAAAGTGGGGGTGTCATCCAATGATTTTTGATTTGGTGATAATCCCATTGGTTGATCCTTCGAATGACTATATGTATTTAAATAGTGTTCTATAGTATTTTCATGAACCCCTCATGTTTAGAGACATGATCCAACAACCATATATATATACATGGGGGGTTTTCCCAACATCCAGATAGTGATGATGGATGATTGACTACAAAACCATTCCTGCTCTCTCATCTAGGAAATGATGATTGGCACATGTAATGATGTCCCAAATTAAAAAGTGGACTTATGAGATATGGTATTAGTGTTATTTACTAGGTTTATTTTTTGATATGTGATGCGATGAGATTTCTTATACTAGTTTCATATGGCAGGAGGTAATAAGGGTTATTTACTTCATGTTTATGAAACCAAACTACTTTGGTAGTAGAAGTGGATGTGCTGTAATTTTCCAATATTATATGATAATAATGTGATGTGACCATGTTAGGGGTGGTGGTATATGCTATAAGAATGATTTTGGAGATAAAATACATAAAATGATGGGTTTTCAGTGAGGAAAATCTATGGTAATGTGGCAATGGTACCCTTTACTAATATTTATATTATTATTTTATTCTAATTATCTTGAGTAATTTGGTGAGCATGCCCTGGTGAGGTTTTGGATGGATTGTTGACCTTTTTTTCAACTGTTAGTTTTACAATTTTCATATGGATGCTTTAGTATGATTCATTTACATGTGGATGAGATACAATTTCATCCCTATTGAGTATACTTGTATGCTAACCCTACCGATATAAACTAATTTTTAGGATTCTGTGAGGATTACATAGACCATGATGGAAGTTACTCACTTAGAACCTACGAATATTTAAGTGTCGCAACATTTGCATTCCCTTTTTGGTATTTGCATTGGATACTTACATCATTACAAGATATTTTGATACATGAATTTCAAGATGGTATTTGGATTTCATTTTATATAATATCATAGAATTTATTATAGTTTATTTATAGTATCACTTAGTACTATAATATTAGAGAGGTTAATACAACCCATTTATGAGATATTAATACCCTTAGTTCTAAACTCCAATTAGGGGCCTACTATATATAGGACTCATGGTCATTATCTTTCCCCATTATTTTGGTATCTTTTGTGGGAGAATTTAATAAAATTATTATCCAATAGGGATGACTATGAAAAAGTTGAAAATGTATTATTTGACCATCCACCTTCTTTATATGAAAGGGTTCTGATCATGTTAACCCTTTTATTGACTACCAAAGTCGGTTGATTGGGTAATATTATTATAGGTTATTAATTATTTTAATATCTATTATTATATTTAGTAATATTTTCTATTTGAAATGGTGTAAAAAGTCTTTATTTTTATTATTGTTAATTCATTGGACTTAATTAGGTTATGGGTGGGGCTTAGAATTATATATCCCTAAAAGGCTTCAATATGACTCATGAGATAAGACTAGATTGGCTATTCAGTGTATGCCATTTGAATTCATAATGATGTCTTTATTACGGTTGCAATTATAATTAAATTTCTAGTAAAAGGTATTTGAATCATATTTATTATGTTTATAATTTCACATTCCATTACTATGAGATCTGTATTATTGATATTTGGGTTTTTATATATTTTCATGTATATAAACTTCCCCTAGTCTCATGTTGATATTGGATTCATGTTGTTTACTAATTTCCAAAAAAATTATTTATATCATGTTTATGAAATTATCTATTTATTTATATGTTTCCCTTATTGATCTTTTTCTCTCCCAATGTTCTCATGTAAACATTCCCTATGTTTTGAAAAAATGTAGTATATATGGAATGTTTTGAAGGACAGAATATGTTGGAGAATTTAATGTAGATTCTGAAGAGTTTTACCAAATTATATAGTTTCATATATATATATATATATTCTTCATTAGTTTAGAAAGGAATGTGTTTTATTAGATTATGTGGTGTCTTACATCTCAAAATTTATAGGCCCTTAAGAATTCTCTATATCTAATAGAATAAAAAATGGTAATTTATTTATTTAATTTTTTATTTTTAATAATTAGATTCAGAGAATGTATGGAATTATGTATTTAAAGAATGTGTTTATAGAGAAATATCCAACAGTGTTGGTCTCACATCATAGTTGTGTCAAAATAAAATTTTCAATAACATTTGAGATTTGATTGTTTGTTTATGATAAATTAAATCTTGATAAGATAACATTGATAAAAAATTCTTAGGTATTTATAACAATTATGAATAGTATATGATTTAATTTTATACTAATAATTTATATTATTTGTGTTTTAGGGATGGGGAGAAAGAATTAAAATCCTAGGAATAAGGCTTAGTAAATAATGATATCCTGATGTTTTGGAAAAGTCTAAAGTTTTTTGTTTTTTCAAAAAATTACATAGATGTATAGATACTATAAGTGGATACTTTCCCTATCACAGTGGAACTCTTTAGTAATTAACATTAAAAGTGTTCAATGGGAATTAAATTGATCATCACCTATAGAATTAAAAAGTGGAATAACTAAAAACCTATTGAGATACTCCTATTGGATATTATTTGGTCATTCACATTCTCTTTATGAACCATTATAAGGGACTTAAGTATGATGATATCTAATTAGGTTATCGAAAAATTTTAAAAAGTGACCATTTATAAAAAGCGATTGAACAAGTAGATTCATAGGTTGATCCTAAAGTATAATATGTTTAAAAATGTATCATAAGGGATTCCATATTCATATTTATGTTTTTTTATTCATATTTGGTAATTTATGATAAATATATTGGCTTTATAATTTATTGAAATGGGTTCATAATGATAAATATATGAAAGGTATTTGTCTATAATTTTAATTTATTATAATATATTATGGATGGTTACATATATGATTATAAATATTAGTATATTACTATTGTGATGGAATGTGTAACATTCATAGTCTAACATATTTTAGTGAGGTTAATATCGTAATAGAAACATGATCTTCATAATGGGAGGGTATTACCACACTCTCCCTACCGCCCCTCCTGAGCTATTTAGGGGTTTCTGCTCATTCTTCTGATTTTTGGTTCCTTCTCCGGCTACCCTCATGCCTCAGCTTTAATATATACCCTTATTTTCTCTCATAGGATTCAGTCATTGTCTAACGCTTAGAGTCCCCTTGCTATAGAATCTCAGTTATTGGCTATTTATGTTTCTCTAATTTTCCAGGATTTCCCACCGTTTGGGGAATCTCTCTTCATTAGTTCGGTTTGGATCTTTACTGGATTTTAATTCCTAGCCCAAAGCGGTGGTACCCATCTCTTATTATTCAAGATCCGACCTCGATGGTTCCCTACAGTTTTCGAAACGGTACGCCTAGTGTTGATTTTCTTCGTCTGTTGTTTTAGGTTCCTGGTGATGTTGTTGTTTTTTGTAATGCATAGATGGTATGATGTAGTGTTGGTTTTTCATGGCTGCTATCCCTGGTCGGTGTTCTTTCTAGAGGGGATGGAAGATGGTGTGTTCTATGTTATTGATGATTTCAGCTCGTTACTGGTGCTTTCAGCATTGAGTTGAGGTTGTTTGGTCCCAGTTTCCAACTTGTTACTATAGATTTTTTTTGTTTGGTATGATTAAGGTGGTGGTCATTGATGCATCTCGGGAGCTTTGAATATAGATAAACGAATTGGTGTAGGTCGTGTCCTGTAGGCGAGGTCGAGCCTGCTTCAATCTCTGCTATTGCTTCAGGTTCCATGGCTCCTCTCCCAGTCAGTTTTGTGAAAAGGATTCCAAAGTAGTTTTGGGATGTGCTAGTCGAGCGGATGCCAACTCCATTTGTTGGTTCAAGGAGGCGACGTGCATCTAGGGTCAGTGTGCCAGGCTCGTGATTCAGTTTCCTCGGTCGGATCGCAGAATCCTCTATGATGATGGTCTCTTTTAAATTTTCAAATACGGTTCCTGATGAAATTCTTTACGGTGTGATATGGTTTTGTTTTGTTATGTTGAAATTTTAATTTTGTAATGTGTGTTTTGTGAGGGTGTGATTTGATGTTGCAAGGAATTTTAACTTAGGTTTCCACTCACCCTTAACATGTTTTTTTCAATAAAAATAAAAATTGATTGATGATGATATTCATTTTTATTCTATTTATTTTTTCTACTCATAAGTGAATAACATAAATGTAATTGATAATTATATTAAACATGTAAGGATAATTTAGTTTTATTCTATCATTAATGATTTCAAATCATATATTAAATGATACCAATAACATTGATAAATTATGTAATGGTTATATTTTTGGAGATAACAGTTGAAGAATTTTTTTTGCAGGATGGATAAGATTTATGTTTAGTATATGATTGATGTAATGATAAAAAGGCATCAACTGATTTTCTATAAAGGGAGTTAGATAATATTTAAAACCTAGTAATTGATTTTTGATTTAATGAAAAATTATTAAATAAAACCTTTATTAACGTTTATCATTTTTTTGTGATTCTATTATATATTGACTAGTTTGTGACATTAGATACTAGTGGTAAATAATAGTTGAGGGTAACAGTGAGAGTTAATTTTAGGATGTAATATATTAATTAACATTGGTTTTGTTAATTGGATATCAGAATATGTTTTAGAAATGTTATAATACTGTTAGTATATGATTGGTGTATATATATGCTTGGTTTTATTGCTGTATGAATGATTAATGTGGTTTGGGAAATGATAAGTAAGATTTTTAGGGAATGTATTTAAATAATGATTGTATTTAGAATATTTTCATAATTTTCAAGATCATTATCTTATGTATTAGGTTATTAATTATATGTAAATCCATCTCAATGTATCCTACCATGAGAAAAGAATATTATAGGTTGAGCTATGAGTGGTATAGTTTTGATCCCTGTCTTATACAATTTGTGTTTAAATAACTATATAGAAACATTATAGTTAAATAATTTGATACATATCAAGGTAAAATATTTTAATGTCCAATTATCATAATTCTATTATAATTACCTCGCCTATAATAAACTAATTTTGTTTTTTCAATGTAAAAATCCTAAAGAAACCAATTTATCAATGTATTTCATTGATAATGTGGAAATTACCCCAAAAACCCATTCTAGGATAAGGAATAAAGTTATAGATATTGTAATTATTCCAAAAACATCAACACAAATATTAATTAACAATATACACATAGTTAATCCCAAATCTTCCCAATGATGAGATGGATGGAAAACATAAAACTTCTAGTGAGAAAAAGGTAAATGTTATAAGATTAAGTATACTTCAGGTTAAAAATTAAGAAAAAATACATTGAGGAATGACTTCAATGAACTAGATAATTTTTTCTGTGTGTGAATGTTGGATAAATAGAATTTAGCGGTTAGGAGATAGGTTGGATTAAAAAATTCTTAGTCATAATTAAGATAATAGGGTAAAGACCAAATTTCAACTATATATCACCTGTTATAAATATCTTTTTAACACTGAAAAAAAATATTAGTATGTGATATAATGAATTATGAAGAAATAATGTATTTAGGGAGAAATGTTAAATTTTTATATCTAAATATATTATTAAGAATAAATAAATTAATGTGTTCAAAATCATTATATGCACACAACAACAAACAGAAACACAGTAGTTATATATTTAGAATAAAAATATAGGTTATGGTGTGATTTTTAAAACCATGTTTTTGAATTATTATGATAAAACAATTTATTTATTATATTAATTTAGAATATATATAATAATATTACTATGAATGATATTCAATTAGATTACCAAAAAAAATTCATTTAACATTTATATTTTTTAAAAAAATTCCTTTTTTTCAGATACACATTTCTTTTTCATCAAACATTTGATTAATAATAAATTATGTATGACATTTGTAATTTTTATCACTAACTATGTTGGTGAACGATATTAAATAATATCTATCGTAGTTGTTATTTAGAAATTCCATTTTCGCATAAAAAAATTATTTTATCATATAATGTGATTTTCTAAAAATGTTGAGTTTTTAAAATTTGAAATATTAAACTACAAAAAATGAACTACCATTTTGAATTCCTAATGTCAAAAATTACACCAACACTCATGTTTCAAATCCTATATTGTAAATTTTTCTTACATTTTTTCACTTGAATATTAATCTTATGTTTTTAAACATGTAATGGTTACTCCCCTGACAACCCATCAATTTAATTATAAATTGATATTAATTCCAAAAAATCACGAAAATATAAAATGTGGATAAGTCCTGGAAATTATGAAAAAATTACCTCCTAGAAACCTTTCCCACAAAAAATATATTATTTTCACAATAATTTCGGACATGGTCATCATTTCCATGGATATTTCCATCAAAGAATCATTTCTCTGATGTTAGTATTTTCTTTTACTTAGTTTTCATCATTATTATCTTCATTAAAAGTTATTCAAAAAAATATAATAATTTTATTATCATTTATATATAGTAATGTTACTATATTAATTTCATTATCATTGTTTATTCTTATACCCCATCCATTTAAAAAACAAACCACTTGTTCGTGGGTTGTGCGGACTACTATCTCCATGATGTAACATGTTTTTTCATCTTAACCACCATAAAAATATGTATAAAAAGACGGAATTAATTTTTAATTATTTTGTTCATTATATCATTATCTTTTTAAATGATACATTAAATAACCTTTTAGTTATTGGATTAAGAATGATTTTTTCATTTTAATCATTTAAAATAAGAATTCTAGGTGAATACCATTTCATTGAATTTATGTCATGTTTTATATACATTGCTTGTTCATTAATTCAATAAAATTATAGTATATCATACTAATATAAAATAAATAAAATTATTATTATTCTGGTATAATGATATTACAACAACAACACCTCACAATCTTTCAATAAATCAAGATATGTTTTTTTATATTTATTTTTAACCACTCAACTGAATAATAATACTAATGTTTACCATGAATAATAGTTGGAACCTAATTACTAGTAAAATATGATATAAATTTATATGTAATTATCATTTTTTTCTATGAATGATATATCAGTATTTATTTCATTAATTATTAAAACACACTTTTTCGTCAAAAAGAAATGAAGGATTATTGTTATAAAAATCATATTTAAGGATAAATACTGAGATGCTCATGGAAGTTGTTTGAAAAATCATAAATAATTATAAATCATCCATAACTATAACTTCAATTGTTTATTAAATATTTATATCGAATGAATAATGAACACAAACATCACTATTAACAAATTAGGACAAATGATCAAAACCATAAACCCGTTATCTTGAAATCGTTTGAATTCATCTAAGAAATTACCATATAAAATGATTATAAATGAAATTGTAAATTTTTAAGATTATAAATTAAATTCTAATGGTAAATATTTATTTAATAGCAGTGGTAAAAGATCATTGATGGATGTTAGAAATAAGAGATAATTTTTTTCTTCTAAAATTATACACTTTGAGAAATGATTGATATTATGTAGAAAACATATTTTTTTGGTTTTTTATAACACATATTTTCCATATAATATCATGCATTATCTTATAATTAAGGTATTTTAATTTCAATTATACAAACACTCTTTCCAAGGGTTTTTACTTAAGTGTTACTCAATATTATTGGGTATTCTTGGTTTCAATTCTGAATCCTTGGGGAATAATACATTTGATGTACCTTATTTTCATAGAATAGTGTAGTCAATTCCCATGGATATATTTTATCCAACTTATTCTATTTGTCTCTAATTAATATAAAAATCACTTTCCCAAATTCGATTGCCTATTGATTCAATTTTTTCAGATTAGTAATAATTATTTATAAATCAATTTTCATTCATTGTGTTCGTCCATTCTATGATCTTATTTCATATAAGTTGGGAAAATTATTACATTATATTGTATAAAGTTTTAATATATAATTTAATTTTAGGTAAATAAATTCCAAACTCTTAAAAAAATATATGAATAATCCTCAATTTATGGATTATATACTCTTAGAATAATGAACCTTTTTTCTGTTGATGTTTTATGATCATGTTATTCAAATAAGGACTTCTCAAATTTACCATTTATTAATATTTTCTTATAATATTATTTTTCAAAATAAATATCATATTATGTTTACCATGATAATTTTATATACAATCTACATGAGAGAGATTATCAGTTACCTATTTGTTGTTATACCAATATGTATTACTATTGACAACAATACTATGTATGTTTTTACAACCAAAAATATTTATCTAGATTGGTTATTATAATGGTACAACTTTTATCAAAATTGGGGAAAAATTTTCATTAATGATGATTATTTTCTATTTATGATGGTTGATCATGTCTTGATATTTACCATTCTACATTATCTAGATATCCATGCTTTTATTCTGCAAAAGAATTTATAGGAGAATAATTTGAAACATATCCTTGAATCTTAAGGTGAATATATTGGAAATAATGAATAGATATATGGGTTAAACAATAATATAGCATGTCGATGCTTTGAAAAGTCTCACTAGAAAAAACAGTTTTTTTATTTTATTCCATCCCAATTCAAAATGATGTCTTTGAAAATATTTTCATAACTAATAAATTTCTTTAAACATGTAATTTATAGGAGATTTTTTTATATCCAATATTAGAAATTCTATTAGTATGACATCATTATTATTTATGTTTATGTGTTAATATATTATCATTGAAATATCATGTGACTAATTTCAAGTCTATTATGGATTCATATTTTTTTAATTTCATATCATAATATTTTTGTAATGTTTATATGAGTTTCTCATTGGTTATATGTTTCCCTCATATAGTGTTTGATCTCAACATTTCAATATATTTAAATTCACTATGTTATAATGAATAGTAGTATACAGGGAATATTCAGAACAATGAGATGTGTGGATAAATTATACACAGATATTAAATATATAACATGGATTAAGAAGTTTATTATATATATAAATAATTTACATTGGTTGAGAAAGACATTGGCTTCATTAGTTTACTATTTTTCATAATTCTATAAAACACAAAAAATATAATGAAAGTTTATATTTTAGATATTTAATAATTATTATACATTTTCAAATATGGATGGTTAGATCTACAATTTTATAGTATGTAAAATGTAATAATGTTATATATTTTTTTATTCAACCTAATCTTTGACCATGGGTCTATGGTGTAACATAACTCATAATGGAGTTTAGTGCATTTGGGTAGATGAATATAAATGACACTTTATGGAGGTGAATAATTTTTTTTCAAGGATCTAGTCCCCACACTACCCATTAGATGAAAAAGGTATTTGATTTACTTCTATACATAAAAGAAGGGATTGGGTTGTGTTATCTTGAAAAACTATATGGTAGAAGAATATGTGTCATATCTATTAATTTTTCTTGATAAAAACATCGTAATTCGTATTTTGAAGTTAGATGTTAAAATATTTTCAAAATTTATATATATATATATTATATATTTTGTAAAAAGTGTTATATATATTATGTCCTAAAGTGATTAATTTATATACTCACACATAATTATCAGAAGATGTCATATAAGATATTATTAGAGTTGATCAATTATTATGAGTGATCAATGCATTAACAACCAAGGTAGGTAAAAATGGAGCTTAATTATATGAGAATGAAGTTGAATTCTTACTTATCTTTGATGAGTGTGTCAACCACCTATTCCTAATGCTACCCATTTTAGGCTAACAATGATGGGTTTAGGATGATTATTTTTGAAGTCAACATAAAAAATAAAATTGTTGAATATAAGAATCAAGGGTAAATTTTATACATAGAGGGGATACAACACATTCTAAGAAGAATAAGAAAAAATAGAGATTGGATTAAAACACCAAATAAACCTAGCTCAAAATAAATAAAATATCCCAATACATGCATATATTGTCCAACAACTGAACTAATTACAAAATAAAACTACACATACTAAAAGGAACCCCATGGAATTTTCAACACACACATAACACCTTAAAAATAAATGGACAAGATAGTAATTTATAGAATAATCTCCAACCAACTCCAATGGACTAGAAAAATACATTATATTGATTAGGGTGAGTATTAAAGTTGTACTCAGTAGGTTCATCCATGATGCCTCCCATGGTAATGCGATGAAATCATACTAAATGTTAGGGAATATATAGTTAACCTGACTCATCACATAACCAGTTATGATATGTTCCAATCCATACAATGTTCATCTTAGCATGTATCATATATAAGTTGAAAATATAATATAATTATTAATTATTATAGTGATGCTACTATAATAAAAATTCTATAATCATTTTCTTCTCTACCCAAACATTGCAGGTTTTAAGAACTCTCTCTCCAATAGAACAACATTTCCCTAATGAATCTTTATAATAAAATAGATGACATAAATCACATAATATCATCATTATCACAATCTCTAGATTGTAACTAAGTAGTTATCTACAATCCACCACATCCAGTATATTGTATACTGTAACTTAATCCATCCCATCTCATTAATATTATACCTATAAAAATACATATGATATTATATATGGAGGTACATGGGTGTGTAATAAAAAAAATCCATAAAAATGCTCTATAAACATAAACAATAATGTATTCTATCTGTAAACAAGCATTTAATATGAACCAAAAAGTGTAAAGTGGGGAAGAGAATGTAATCATCTATATCTGTTCACCAACAATAATATTGAGGAAAACACCCATAGATTTCACTGGTTGTTAGTCAACAAACTGAAATGGATGGGGTAGTATATTAAGTGATATAGAATAATGAATATATAGGGCACAACCAACACTAAGGAAAACTACCTTAACATTGACTCAAATACATCTATTACATATCAGACACACCATTGCCTATGTTATGGCCTAGATATCCCATTAAAATATAATCATTTCAATATAGATTTAACTAATTCCATATATTAATCATTTTTAATTAAAATAAATTTCAACTAATTGAAATAATTCATCCATCAATATCCATTTCCATGGGTTAGGTTATTTAATTTTCTACCCTCTATAATTTAATGTACCCTAAGACACATTCTAACTATCCAAATAAAATTCATAGATGATGGGAAATAATATTTTCTTATGAAATGGTGATATTTATGATGAGAAAATTAATAAAACCATGATTCTAATTTAATAAACAATAATCAAGACTAGATTCAACCCACTCATCCAGTTATAGTGATATCGCCAACACGACTACTCATAAAAGAATCCTTTTTTCTATAAGTAGCAACAACTTATTCCAAAACCACATAAATGTCATCCCATTCCACACATGTACCAAAGCTATACTTTCTTGACAACTTATCTCATAAAAATTATCCTTGTCTCATGTAATCATCCAATGCATCAAGGTAAAAACAAACCATTAACATGGAATCTATTCCCTTGAACTAAAGAATCAATCCTTCATAAGAAAACATGTTTTCCAATCCCAAAATGTTTATCCTTAGTAAAAAACCAATATATTTTCCTAAATGGTCTACATAGCTTATTATAAATATCTTATAACCTTTGGAAGCCTATTTCATAAGCTATAAACATCTAGTAGAATTATATAAACATTTTTTTAATAATTTAATCAATTTCTATTCATTATAAGAAAATAATATTAAGATTATCCATTCCTCTTTCTTTTTTAGTCATCCTGTATTATTCTATTTTTATTATTTATCTAATTTATTTGAATAAAAAGCAAGATAAAAAATTACACAAATTTTATGAAGAAAAAAATCAATAAAATGAATAGGAAACCTCGAAAAGCATAAATTATCACAGTATCCCAAAACCAAAATTCATTTTTTTAATTATGGATTATTAATTAATATGTATACTTTCATTATTACCCAATGTGATAAATAATTGTAAGATCAAATTTATCATGAAATAAGAGGTTAAACGAATCCTATAACAAAATACATATAATTATATTTGAACTAGAAATATATTAGTGGTACAAATCTATGATCACATATCGCATAACAAATCTATATTATTCCAAGGATGTTGAAAGATTAACATAATGATGAATATTTAAAAAATCTATAAAAAAATATGTATATAGAATGAAATATCATAGAAAACATAATTGGATTCAATAAAATATAACAAAGAGGAAACCATAAGTGGTTGAAATAAAACTCACCTCAGAGAACCATATACTTATCATGGGATGTTGGAATGTCAATCCCCTATCAGAGTATCTTAAAAAACGTGGTAGTATATACTTTAGATGGCTAGTTTTTGTAGAAATTACGTGAATTTTTAGTGAATTTTATGGTATAAATATCATTTATATGAATTCTTCTTGATGTAACAACATTGTGTTATTGGGGGAATTCATGATGTGAATGTCTCAAAAAATTGGCATGCCAAAAAATATGTCACCCAAATTCAATAATCCAAGGATAAAATAAGGTTATGAACTAAATGTTCATTCATTTAATTTGAATGGGTAGTCCATAACCATTCATCCATAAGAACCATGGACCATGGGTTCACATCACAAATCAAACTGTGTAAATTAACCCATATTTATATCATGAATCACCATTAATGTCATGAACTACTCGATAAATTCATGAAAAAAAATCTCACCCCATGAATTCTTCATAAAGTATATTCTATATCTAAACTACACCAATAATACACTATTTATCATCCATGCTAGTTGGAATTTGAAACCTCACACAAGAAAAAGCTAGAATATTCTGTAACCTCAAACTTAATAACTATCAAACAATTTTCTCCCTCAATAATTAAACAAATCTAGGAGGAAATGTGATTTAAAATATCCATCTAAAAATAATATGAGATACATCTCAATAAAACCTCATAATAAAATAATTACGAACTCACTTAGTGGGATAAGGTACAATATAATATAACACTACAAAGTTTCCCTCATTCCCTCTCTTAGAGTTGATACCGGTCAAGTAGAAGTATGTCCCAAAAAAGGCACCACCTAAGAGAAAACTGTCCAATAATATAGAATAAATTCAACTTCAATGTACCTTTACAAAAGAAAAATCAAGCATCATAAAACTCTATATATTGAGATTTATTATATGACTCATTTTCAAATGTTCCCTCATCTATTACAAAGTGTCTCTATTAAAAATTTACTAAGGGAATAACATGCATTTGGAGCACCCACTATTAGTATTCATTGAAATTTGTGGGCCACTCATGAAAGTTCTCATGATTAAAAATATCATTATTTCTCCAATTAATGAAAAGATAATTATCATGAAGATATTAGACAAGCTATGAAAAATTAAATACATTGTGAATCTATCTTATATACCTAATAATGAATAACTGATATATGAGAGCTCCAACATTTGAACACACCATGAAAGGCCTAGCCAACCATGTGGAAATCAAACTCCCATGGAAAAAACATCATTATCTATAATAAGGGGTCACTTTTAAGAATCTAAATCATGAGGCTTTCTCCTATAGTCAGTATCAGGCTATTGAAAATCCCTAACCACACTAATTTTCACTAAAAACCACCTCAAATATCATTGACAGAATGAAATCCCTCTCATAGAATAACACCTTGCATTTATCGACCTCTAAACACCAATCAGGTGTATCCCTATAGAAAAATTGATGTCACCCTAAATCCACAATAGAATCCCACAACATGGACCTGTGAACCTAGTATCACTAAAGAATACTACACCTTCATCTGACAAAGGAATAATCATCCACTGTTTTCTCCCATGTCAAGATACATTGAAAATTTATTTTCAATAGATATATATAAATCATTATATTCACGTTTATCAGCACTATTTGTAGACTTTTGTAGTGCATCAGCTACAATATTACCCATTTGCATTTTATAAGAATTATGAAAGGGATTGTACCTCATGAATTACATACAATATTTTTGTTTCAGTTTTATGTCAAGATGGGAGAAGAAATATTTCATTATCTTGTGATTAATGAAAACGATGATGTTTTCACTAATAACATACAGTCAATACGACATCAATGAAAATAAAACCACTACTAACACGATACCAAGGGTGGTCTATCTATCTCCTTGGGGATATAAAAATAGAAAACTATAACAAAAAACTTATCTCTATAGTTTCTAGACATTTTTTATTCCAATTAGTGAAGAATCACTGTATACATGAAACTAAACTCCCACGTATGGAAAACATAACATGGGATCTGGCCATATTCTAATTAAAGTTATAGAATTTTGTATAAAAATATTCGATACCAAATAATACCTAACCAGTTATATTCAGGGATGTCAATTGAGTATCAATATGAGATAAATTAGCTATGAACCAAATATAGAATACTGAAAGACCAAAGAAACAATCGACCTCTTCAACAATATTAGAAGCTTCACCTAAAATACCTACATCAGAAATAAAATTATCCATGACTTATCAAAAATTTGACATGATATTCCCTAATAAATTACCATTGTGATCCTAGATGTCACACATCAATAGATTATGAAAAATATTGATGAAGAAGAAATCCTAATTTTTGCTGAATATGGAAGGTATTCTCCTTCCCAGAAATAGTGTACACAAAAATGTATTTTATAGTAAAAAATTTGAACCCGTTCATATACTCATGGAACCGTGGATACAATAGTCTAGTAAATAGAGATGGAGTTTTCGTCACATCAAATAACATTTAAACAAACAAAAAATTTCTATACCAACATCAGAATGCAATCTTTGTAATATTATAATCATTCACACAATTTTCATGATATCACAACCATAAAGAAGTCTTTTACAACCATCTTGTGCCTTCAATATAATCGAAAAAATCATTAATACTTGTAATATGGTATTTATTATTTACTCTCAACTAGTTTTTGTCAAGGTAATAGAAAAATAGATGATGAATTACATTGGAAATCCCTACTGAACAAACTAAAACATCTTATGGTGACACAAGTAGACAAATAAAGCCTCACACAAAGAGTTACTCAATCAATAACAATAGTTTATGAAACTTATAATGAATTATCCTATATATATACAAAGAAATCAATGACACTGACAAATATATATCTAACTCAAAATCCATCTCATGTTGAAAATGTGCCACAACAACCACTTTAGTAATTTTTTAGGGTACTCATACAAAACCCTATTAATAACTAATTTCATAAATATTAATGATTTGATAATTAATTCATCCATTAGTGATGAAAAATAAATAGAAGGACTCTAGCCAATATAAGGGTCTCACATTCCAATGATCATCAATGAATCTCCATTATCTTCATAGATTAAAATCCTCTTATAGATGAAATCCACAATATCCAACACTGAGTACATCCATTCCTTGCCTTAGATGATGTCGTTTTGTTGTATCTGAAATCATTGGAAGTCTCCCTAGGGTCAGTTCTTAATCGGAAATAATTCATAGTCTATATGCACATCACTAAAATTATATTGACCTCCATCTACCATAGTAAACATGAAGGTAATTGAATGGTTCTGCACCTCTTGTCCACAAATCATGGCCTAAGGTTGGTTAAATAATGGAGTGTGTATCTCTTGAATGAATCATTCATGTACACCAGTTGGAAAAATGGTATAATGAATGATATCTGGATAACTATGTTCTAGAGAATCTAAACCATGAATCTATCTTGAACATGGCTCATGACCCCAATTTTCCTATTTAAGACCACCATAATGGTTGTGCTCTACTATCAATGGATGGTGAGTATCACTAGGCATTCCTATGTAACCTAAATATAAAATAATATTCTCGTAGGCATGGAAACTCTAATAAATTTCATTGCATGGTACTAAAACAATAGTGTAACCTAATACAGACCATCAGAAGTACATTATCTTCTCAGAATGGTCATGTTCTACATTTTCTATGTTTTATGGCCGATATAATGAAAATAAATATCTAATCTGTTAGGAGGGGACCAAAATCAATTATCCTTGATAATAAAATGAATGGGGATAGGAACTACCTTCTATAGTACACCAACAATTTTATCTAGGAATCTTGAAACATCAAACCAAATCTCTACTACGTGGAGAACTATGAGGATTCCCATATAAAGATGATATGGTCCAAGAAAACTTTATCTCAGAAAATATTCAATTTCCAGTACCTTGAGATATCATTACAGCAAAAATGGAGTGACCTATACCATGATCTAAAGATTTATTTCCTTGTCAAAATTCCTCCACTATGACTCCTCAACATGAATTATGTCCTAATAATTTAAAAAAAATGTTCCTAAAATGGTTTCTGTACTCATGCACATAGTAACATGCCTGTATAAGTGTATAAATCTAGTAACACCTGGTCACCTTTTTGGTAGAGGAATTAAAATAAAATTATAATTCATATGTGAATATCTCCTATGAAATGGAAAACTCCTTATAGTCCCAAAATACACGATCCATCACTACTTGGTTTCCCTTAAAAGCATTATCACCATCAAAGAGACTCAATTCTACTTCCATTCCTAGATAAAACTGTAGGTTATCACAACATCCTCTAACCATCCCAATACTTTAGAACATTAAAAATAGACATCTTACATTTATATCCTATATAATTGGATATCTTGGTGTGATCTCTACCAGGTGTTATAATGAATGACCTCACCTTTGTATATATGTAATAAATCATCTTACTAAAAATCATTAACATGAACATGACTTGGAAATCAATATTGATCCAATCCTATAAAAGATAAAATTATTAGAGACTCTCAAACTAGGTGCATGTAATATATATAATTATTAATCCTTTTTAATTATAATTCCGAAGAAAACCTATTTCTAGAAATGGTGTAAATAGAAATTATACATGATTCATTACTGGTTCACTAACATACAACAAGTATCACTTCACAAAGTGTTCTTGGTAAATGTAAATATCCTAACACCATATCAGAGGAGGCGTGAATAACTATGATTAATATGGTCTCCCCTTTGTACATCCAATATTATTATCACCAAACGTTATTTTACTAAAAAATCCTAAATTTATCAGTATTTCCTACTTATATACTTCATTCAATACCATAACTAACCTTTGATACAAAAAATTCGTAACCCTTCACAAAATAAAACACACTAGGCTTGGTAATAGAGTAAGATGTGTGATAATGCCAAATACCCCCCTCGATTAGACCATGATTAGGGGAAATGCATGAAGGGTATACCATACACACAGATTAGATACATTAACCTATAATAAGAATATCTAGAAAATTATATAATATGATACCAGAAAATAAATACTTTTATAAAAAATAACATAACCCAATACATTCATGTAATTTCATAAAACTACAGAACTATGAACGAAAACTACAATTATTAAATGAAACTCCTTAGTTATGAGCTCAAAGTCCAATTATCTATTGAATAACTCCACGAGGATTTAATACAATTCATTATCACAAACCCACACTACATACCTAAAAATAGATTATATATATTGGTGAGATCATATTTAGTATACTCATTCAGATCCTCCTTGAATCCAGTCATAAAAATGATAAGAAATCTTAAAAAATCCCGGTGAATAAAAAGTGAATCTTACTCGCCACCAAATCATGTATTTTATGTTCCCAAACTCATAATTTATCTCCAAACAACTATAATATACACATAATAATATAATATCATATATAAATATAAAAGTGTCGGTAACCTTATACCACATAACCAATGGTTTTCATCTCTGCCCTAATTTCCCATGTCCTGAGCTATCTCTCTCTAATAAATAAAATATATTAAATGTTATAATATATAACCACATTGAATAATATAATATTTTCATTATACTAACCTCCAAATAGTAAAAAAGTAGATTTCTATATGATGCCATAGATTTTACATCATCATGTAATACTCCTCATCCTATCAAATGTTAAATATAATATAACTATAATACTTATTAGGATACTATATCAAGACATACATGTTTTTTAAATAGTGATAAGAAAATACATCCCACTATAAACATATACAAGAATGAAACTACAATTTTTATGGGTATGTAATACTACTCATAGGGAAGAAATTGGGGAAGGGTGATAGTATGCTATCCACCATCACCAACATAGATATTGTGGAAAATACCCACCATAGTCTACTAGGTGTTAGTGGCAATATAAAAATGGGTGGGGTTATTTTATGAAATCAAATAACATAATAAATGGACATATAATAACCTAGAGAAAGATAAACTACCGAGACATAGACTCAATAATAGTACTGGCCCCTAGAAACTTGGATGATTGTGTTAATTCCAATACTTATAAGTGCACTGAGAATTTATTATACATTAAAATAATTGTATCAATCTAGAATTTAATATTTAAATAATTTAATATGAATTATCCCATGTCAACAATTGATCACCCAATTCCATAGGTTATATAATATATTATTCATTTCTATTCTATAATTCTTAGTACTCCTAGACATTACCGAATATTCCATAATGGATGTATATACCAAGAATACCTAGATATGTTATGAAATGGGGAATACAATTTAAAAAACATACAGTCAACCCAACTTCTAATGGAATAAAGAACATGATAACCCATAATCAACATTCTCAAATAATCCCAGTGCCACCCCCTACTCAACTATGGATATCACCATATATCATTCCATCAGTAGGGCCAAAATTTTCCAAAACCACTTGCAACCATCCAATTTTTCACTAATCAACTGAACCTCATAGAATCATATCATGTCACATAATGAGGATCCATAATGATTGAAATCACACAAAGTATCATGGGAACAATAATCATTCATTAAGGAATATGGACCATGAACAAAGTATTTAATCATTCGTAATCAAATACTATCATTAAACAAAAAATTGTATCTTTTGAGAACATAAAAGTTTTACCCACATGAAATAACATGTTCATTTAATTTATGTTACATCCACATGAAACCTATGTCCTGGGATATCAAGAACTGATAAATTCATTTTATGTATCTTTATGAATAAAATAAATTTCAAATAATTGTAATAAATAACAGGTATAATTAAATTAGAATCATTATTATTAAGTCATTTGTAGGTACCAACATTGTATTCCTTACCCAATTTCCTAGCATAAAAAGCATTTTCAGCCAGAAAACCAATAAGATAATTAAATCTATCTAAAAAATAAATAGGAAAACTATCAACATCGAATAAAAAATATTTATTTCTATAATCCAACACCAATAGATAGACATTATTTCCTATTTAATATTAATTATCCTTAATTCTACCATTACATAGTGCGATTAACCAAGATAAATTCATATTTAACATCAATTAAGAGAAATAATGATTCCACTACATTATTACATTAATCATTATTCAAGCATGATTGATACAAAAGGAAATTATCTCTAATCACCTCCCCTTCAAGGAATATAAATATTTTATTGGATTGTATTAGATAAACACATCAATATTCATCCATGGAACACTATGATAATAAAATGATATAAACATCCAAATCTTATAATTATATAATGAGAGGAAAACATTGAACATAAAATTAAACATGATATTAATTGATAAAATTCACATTGGATCACCATCAATGGATCCATATAATCCTAAGATCAATCACAATGTAAAGGGATAAAAAATATAGTGCAATGTATTTCCACATGAGTTAGTAAAATTCAATAGATTTTGAGTTAATTCGAGGGGGGATAGAATTTATTTTAAATATTTGGACACACATTTAAAACATGAATTTTTCTATCATATTATCAATATATTGAGTTTATTTCTTATCCAAAAACATTTCCATGTGATCCTATAAATAATTGATCAACTGCCCTCATGAACTACAACTTCACATCATGAATTATCAGTTATAGTTTAACTGAATCTAAACATTTATCCACTCAAACAATGAATTATGGTTTCACATTGTGAATCCTATCTTTGATAACTACCCCCACATTAGTCTTGAATCATCATCTGATCCACAAAGTACACTATAATTTCATGAATGTCATTTTACACAATAAATTCTTACTGAAACTAGATTCCATCATTCTAAATATACTAATCCTACATGAATAATCATCTAAACCCCAATGAATTCATAAATTGAGAACAAAATGTGATTGAGATATCTAATATCCCATAATGATGATTGAAAGCGACCCAATATTTTTATATATTCAATGAATAGACCTTCAAACCATAATAGTATGGGATATATCAATTCATTTTAACATTTCATCAAAATCTTCCATCCACGTGATGGTAAAATATTGACTGAAGAGAGAAATGATTTTATATAATAAGTTAAGAAATATTATATATTTAAAACAATAAATTGATGAAATTTAATGATTCTGTAGAAGACTATATGTTCCAAAAATAACCGTAATGAATGACTTGTAAGATGATACACATAGATAATCAATATTTATACATCTAAGATGTGAAAAACATTAAAGAGATGACAAGATTCAATTTTTTTCCAACAAAATGGTAATGTATATGTCGAATTATTTACCTTGATGATTGATTTTCCATAATTTAGATCTTCCTAATAATTTTACAGTTGATGATTCCCTTTATTTTGAAATTGACCTCATTTGAAGTCCATATTACTTCATTGTTATTCTAGATGATTTATTTCTTCATATAAAATATAGGATATAAATAATGGTAGTGGTTATTAATTAGATAGTATACATTTACATTATATTAGATTGGGACCTATAGTTCACGACAATTTTCTGGAAAATATTTAAAAAATAATTGAATATGGTGGTCATATTTTGAAACAAATATCAACCTAAAAATATTTTTCAATCTAACCAAAATGTATACGATGAAATAAGAGAAAATTAAAGGTATTTTCATGGATGATTGGATCAACAGTTTCTCCTATTAGAGTTCCCATTTAACATTCATTTCCATCGTAACGTTTATAAGAAAATATATGATATTTTATATGGGAAGAGGTGTAAAAAATAAATATAATGAGAATATGTTGTGGAATGTATGTTTATGAAAATAGATTACCCACTACAATTGTTGGATAAAATTAAAATCAATCCCTAGAACATTAAAAATATATAAATTTAAGATAGTAGTCAAACTAATAATAACTGACTAGATTTTATGTTCCAAGATAGAGACATTGTATTCTATTGAATATCTTCATGGATGGGGATTCTGAGATTCTAAGTTAATATATAAATTAAACATGAATATTTTGGCCCTATTTAGATTCCATATTGTGTAGGGATTTTACCTTATCATCTTATATTTCTACAAAGACTCTATTACCTACATCATACGTTCCAGGAATCATATTTATGAAATTAAATTTCTAACCATTCAAATGTACTGATTATAGTGGTTGTATTGCATGAGAAATATCTCTTTTATGTATCAAACCTTGAATATAATAATTTAGTGATAATGTAATATAAAACTATATAACTAATTTGGAAATAATTATCTAGAAGATTCATAGGTTTGATGAATTAAAATGTGATCCTTTTGATTTCATGAAGAAATGTTATCCTCAAGTAATTTTATTATATTTATATAATTTTGATGGGTAAATTATTTTTAAATTGGTAGAATGTAACACCTCATGAAATTTTTTATACATTTATATTTAAATAAATTTGTTGTCATAAATATATCGTGGTATTAGAAAGACTAAACTAAAGTCAGAAATACCATATTATAATAATAGATGTAATATAATAATAGATATTTAAAAGAAATATTAAGAGATGATTGAATTATTTTGTAAAATATTAGGGTCCTTATTCACATAAGAAAATATTATTTATTTAAAATATATATATTTTATGAAGTATAAAGTTTATATTTTATTTTCATACATTGAAAAATACTGTAAATAATTTTTATTAAAGAAACCAAAGGAATGATAAGTAAAAATAAATTATTAACATCATCGATCAAATTAAATGGAAATAAAAAGTACAAAATAAAATATTCATGGCTAAAAAGAGTTTTCATTGAATCATTTCCTTTTTGGTATATTTTATATTATTTTATTTAGAATTAAAATTTATGATATTTAACATATATATATTAATGAAATTAATCTATTACTATATTTATATAATTTACTAATAATTTAATTGTTATCGCTTATTGAGAAGTATGTTTAAATTCATTTTTATTCTAAAAAATGAGTTTTTCAAAAAATGTTTTTGTTTCACTACAAAAAATTATATGAATATTTTTTTATCATTAGAATCTAAGTAGAGTATAATTGTTTTAATATTTGGAATCATCATATCTAGAATTGTTAATAACATCAATTTCAGTTATGGTCATAAAAATATGTTACCTTGGTAATAGTTAGTCACCATGGAAAATGTTAAAATAACATAAGAATTTTATATTAAGTGATATAGTAAAAAAATATCTTACAACTTATCAATAAAGTGGTGTATAATTGATTTATTGACCCACTTGTTTTATCTTTTATTATTTTCATTTTTGAATCCACTATCCATAAAAATGATATTTAATTCACTTAATAAACAATGACATAGAAAATGACACTCCCAGTCATCAATAATAGAACCCTCCACAACTTAACCCAACACAAACCATTCCTTATTAGTTAAAAATATTACATACCCAAACTATCTATTTCATTTTCCACTCTCACATTTTGGAATGCCTAGTCCTATACCCTTCATTTTTAAGAGACATACTACGAGAAGATTGAAAACTTTATCATATTTGTTATATTTTCATTAAACATTATTTTATATATTAATCATGTTACTCTTCAAGAATATATATTTTTTGATTAAATTTTAATCCTTTAGTTCTATAATACAGATATTATCAATATACAATAACTTGTTCTCAATCATTCAGTAATTATAATTTATTCTTTTTTATTTTTACCATCAGTATAAAAAATCATTTAATATTTACATCCTCAATTAATAATGAATTTTAAATAAATCCTGAATTTTATAATAATTACTAAAAAAATATTTTATTATAATTTTGTAATTGTAACATATATAATTATAAAAAAAATAAAATTTATAATTTTTGTTGAATAATAATTCACAAAAAAATATTTTTTTAAGTATTACATACAACACATTAACAATGGTTCTAAAAAATGACCTTGGAAGTATAATAAAATATTATAAGCATATACAAAATTTTAATAATGTTATTGTGGTTATGAAACCATGAAAAATAAATAATAAAGTAGAATGAAAAACTAAATAATCCATGGTAAAATATAATAGTTGACTTGAAAATTTAAATTTTTACAGTAGAAAATTATTATGTGGGAAAATGGAGTAAAAAATTCATGTTTTTAATTAATATAACTATGAATAAGGTTATCATGTACATGGATAAGAAACCTCCAATTTTAATATGTAGATTTATGGCATGTATGATGATGCAGACGATTAAGTTAGGGGTTTCTCATATAAATATCCATTTAATATGATATGATTTACATTCACCAAATATATTATCTTTTGAGTTTTATATACTAACCAAGGATTTTTTTAATACTATTTTTTATGAAATTAAATGGATTTTAATGTCCATATATGTATCAAAATTTCAATATTTTTTATTATGAAGTTAACAAATTCGTATAGTTTTATTTTCCAATCAAAAATTGAATTTGATATTTCTTATGTATAAATTAAAATTTGATTTAATTATATATTCATTATCACTAAAACCTATATTTTTTATTATACAACTTTTAGGTTTCAATTTAACAAGTATTCTTATCTTCTGTAGTTCTCATGGAACGTAATTGAATTGAACCGAAACATGTTAGTAGAACATACCATATCTCTTCTTTAAAGATGGGAATCATTTTCTTGTATATCTATATTATATATATTTTGTTAATAATTTCTAAATATATAAATAAATTATCACTTCAGGTCATTTTTATTAACATTAAATGTCTTTAGAATTTTTAAATGGAATATATTTAAGTGTTTTATTTAGGGGTACACTCGTTTATTATTTTAAAATTTATGAAATTATTCTCATTTTACAATTCTCCACATGAATGATTTTTACCATAGTTATATACAGTATTATATATATAGATTTCTTTAAAAAATTACATGTTTTTTCAACATAATTAATTTTCATTTTATTCTGTAACTTTTTCACTTCAAGTAAAATATTAACTATAAAAAATTAGACTTCAGTTTTTATCTCAATTAAATATTGTCATTTTCTTATAAAAATGATTTTTATAAATGTAAATAATATTTAATGGTTATTTTATTTCAGTATGAATATTCTTAATTTATTCCATCCATCATCCTTCAATTCCAGTGTTATGACCATGTTTTTCATATGTTTTGAAGAAAAATATTCTTTCTCTTGGATTTGGCTGTGATGAACTTATGATTGTTTTTATTATAACATTAAATAATTTTTTATAGATATCAATAATTTTTAGGTTGTATTGTAATTATATATCCCTCCAATGCATTGTTATAATCATTATATATCATGATATAAAATTTAAGTTAATGTGGAGTAAACCTAATTACCTATGGTATTATCTTCATTATGATTATGGGAATGGGGAGTAATATCAATACACTAAGGTAATCTGTATAGAATGTGATTTAAGTGGTGGTAGGGATCCTTGAAAAATGAAATTATTTTATATTTTTTGTCTGTACTCTTATGCATATTATTATAAATATCTTATATAGTTATAAATGACTCTTTTTTACTTGTACCAATGCACACAAAATTCTCATGTTGTATGTTAGGATGAATCAGTGTTCAATGAAATATAATTAGTGATCTATGTTTTATTATTATTTATTATATTATGTTATTACCAAGATCACTAATTATGTTTTCAAACCCATATGCTCATCTTATAGTCACTTATAAACATTGATTTTTATTACCTATTTTTTTTCTTTACTAAGTGTTTTTTATTAGCCTTATTTATTATTAATTTCCCAAAGTTATGTATAAGATTGTTTTGTATCTTATATATAGATAGATATCATATGTGGTGGAATTTTTTTGTGATCATAAAAAATAATTCAACATTCCATATATGAGGTTTTGGTCATGCATAAAGAATTTTTATCATATAATGAGTTTGGTGAGGTTGAAAAAATTCATATTTGATAAGAATAAAGGAGTGTTATTATATTATAAATTTTCAAAAATTTCTAAAATAATAAAAAATTGACTTTAGTATCCAGGTGATGCAATATCTTGTAAAAATCATTTGATTGTAGATGGTTATGGTTGGGTAATTTTAGTTAGTATAAATTCAAGTGGGTAAAATTATTTTAGTGAATAAAGAAATTATACATGTCTCTATTATCTAATTGATGATATCAAAAACTAAAAAATTTCAAAGGATCAGTGAGGTAAGGATTATTTTATAGTATATTCTATCATCAATTACAAATAGTGTCCTCATATACCTAAATAATATGTTTAGTACTTCATGGTTTATATAATAACCATATCTTCTCACAAGCATGTAAAATTATACCCTTCGTAAGTCATTATTTACTACCTATCAAGACTATGATGAATCTAATTACTCAAAATCTAAAAATATCACGATCGACTAAAAATATGGTTACATAATTATATGACCCACCACTAACTTATACATCACTTTATCCAAGAATATAAACTAATATTAGTGTTGATTTATCACTAATCTAGTATAGGTCAATTTCCCATTATAATATTCATTACCTCTCAAACACACATTATAATACCCATAGGCCCCATTATAGGTTCATCCTATTATACTCATAAACCACATAATTTTGATTATAAAACGAATAACATGATTCATCCATATCCCATTACCCAAGGGTATTGAACTCCCCAATACATAAGTCTTTTCATTGACACCATAGTCATCTCTCGAGGATGTAAACCCTCCATGTCTCCTAGATCATCCTAAAAACTATCAACTCTTAGAAAAATATTACTGGATGTATATATAATTATTTAATACACTAATTAGTCCCAATATGTGAAACTACCCAAAAAATTATTTCAAAAATTTATTATGGATGATAGTTTCCTTAACACGCAACACCAAGATTTAAGAGAAATATAATATACTATAAATATTTTATTTAAATGAGGCTCATATAACATAAATGTTAAAATAAATATTGTATGGTAATATAAATATTTTAAAAAATATGTATATCAGTTTTATATAAGTTATTTTTTAGATTAATGTATAATAAATACGTACTCATTAACAGTGAATAAAATTTATGCTTCAAAAATATATTTTCTTAATAATTGTATTTTTTTTAATTATTTAAAATGAAATGAAATTTAATTTCAATAATAAAAAGAAATTATATATTAATAAATTAATATAAAGTTTTAAATCACGAATTCAGTATTGTCTAAGGGTGATTTTTTATTATTTTTATGAATTTTTTTAATGAATAGGAAAAGAATAACAATATTTATAAAACTGTCATTACATTTCATTATTCCAGATTAAATAAAATTAATAATATTTTTTATGATTTATCTTTATGTGAAATAATTATACATTATTGTAAAAAAAAAAATTAATTCATATGAATATATATTACACTTATGTTTGGTGTGTGTTAATTCTTAACCTTAAAATCAAATTTTTCAAAAAAAATATTGTGGAAAATGTGTTTTTGGTATAAAAAATCAGAAAAATAAATAATTTTTGATAATTTTAGAATACATTTATAGAATATTTAATCAATAAAATATATTCATATTCATATTCACATGATTTTTTTGAAAAGATGAGGAATGAATGTGAATTTTTTTTATGCATAAAAATGTATTTATTTGAAAATATATTTCAATCCATTTTACAAAATTATTTTATTGAAAATTTCTACCACTTAATAAGATTGAATAATTTAAAATTTTTTATATATTTTGAATAATAATATTTAATATAATCTATTTTTTACTGCATAATTTTTATTAGATATTACAAGTAAAAATTGTAAAAGAAATATAACATTTACGGTTAAAACCATTTATTGTGTGATAAAATAAGAATCAAAGGTATGAAGGAAACATGATTTTTTCAATTATAATTTTTAAAGGATAATAATACCATATATTATATTACGATATATTTATTATCCATTTTGATACACTTTCACATGAAATTTATCATATATTATAGAAATCATTTAAGTAATTTCCTGTGTGTCCCTCCCCTCAATTATAAAAGGGAGATTCCAATTATTCATTATTAATAATCCATGGGCACACTATATCAAATAAAACATAAGAAAAATTGTATAGATTACTTATCTTAATTATTGACATTTTATTCTTCCACTAATGTAATCTGATGATGTTATAATTTATAAACTAATGAAAGTCTCTCAATGATGATGTGATCATCATTACTGACCCTTTCAAAGTTTAATTATTATACTATTTAATTAATTTATATTTTATACATCCTAAAATTATGAAACCATTATATTCAACATATAAGTGTTTTGTTAATATTATTGTGAAACCATATACCAAATCCATTCTATAATATGTGAAGTGAAAGCATCTCTTATGCAAACTTTAATACTACCCCCTACACATATATGTATGATTTATGCCAAACCACTATTATTAATGGTTTTAGACTATAATAAATTTAATTAGTTTGTATTTTATTAAATTTATTCTAATGATTATAGAAATAATAATTTTTATTTACATTCTTATTGTTCCATCCATTGTATATTGGAAACATCACTGGTACATACATATGAACTATCATCTCTATGTTGTACTGTAATTCATTTTTCATCACCAATTTAAAATATTTTTTAGGGAATTAAATATAATGGTAAGATATGATAAATATAAATTTTTTTTTTCAGAATGTGTAATTATGATCAACATGTAAGAACCATAACTTCCAAATTAAAACATAAAAGAAAAAACAGAAGCGGTAACACTTAAAGTAATGATTATAAAGAAATACTAATAATGAACTGGTGATAATATATAATATATAAATGCATTAGGGTACTAAAATTATTAATATTGTTCTAGTATAGAATTAATAAATTTTTTAATATATTATATATATGGATAAATTCAATTATAAAGATACCAAGATCTTAGTTAAGGGTTATAAATCTCAATAATGTTTCATTGAGTAATATTTGATGTTATGTACAAATTTATGTTTAAAATTTATATATTATAATACATTAAAAATTTATATCATTTATCCAAATTAGTTCATGTTATTTAAAATTATAAACCAATTATATCATCTGATGAATTTCGAATCCAAAATTAGTGATGTGGTAAGGGTTTATTTCACAATCTCCACCTTATTCAAGAATGTTTTTTTGTTGTTTTTTTGTGGAATTATATGGAGATTAATACATAAATAACATATATTTTATTATCCATATTTAATTATATTAATTACTAGTTTCCCTTTTTTATTTTCACTACCTATTTACATCATGGTCGTAATGAATTTTTTGGAAAAATAAATCTGAATTTATATATGATTGAGTATATTCCCTATTAACCCAATATATTCATTATGATTTTTTCAGGAGTGATTATAATATTATGTAAATAGTTATTATATTCATTTTTAAGTAGGTTTTAATTTTTATTAGAATGTTTGATAATAATATTATTCTCACTTTAGGAATGGAGTAATTTTAACCAAAGTAGTGCATGTAATCCTTGATGTAATCTTTACATCACCAACAAATTTTCCTTCCCCCAAGAATATTATTTTATATAAATATTCCAACATAATTTTCCATTAATATAATAAATTAGTGGTTATTTCCTAACATTCAATGATTTTTTTTATTTTAAATAATTTATTTCAATATTAAAATAGTATTTTCCTTATAAAACGTATCAATGGTCTTTCAAAATTATTTGCTTACGTTTAAAAATGATTTGAGTAATCTTATAGTTTAGTGGGGATATAATTTAATTATACACTTTACTATATTAATCTATATTTCATATGATCCTGATATTTTATTTTTTACTAGAGAATAATATTAACATTTCATAAGCTAGTTTTAAAATATTAGTTATTATATGGATTATGTATTGTATATATTTTTCAGCCTTTTTATAAGGTGAATTAATTTTAATTATATAATTAAGGGAGATGGATTGTATAGACCATAAACGAATTGTTAGGTTTCATGAGATAAGAATGTTTTTTAACTTTTCACACACCATATCTATTTATGTATGATGTCTTGACACTGGGCATTGACAGGAGATTATGATGTTCAAAATTATACTACCAACCCGTATGATAGTAATTTATAATATACATGTAATTATATAAATTGTTTTGTCATCCATAAATTTAGTCCATTTTGTTATAATATTCATAAGGAATGTTTTTTATTATTTATCCCTTACAAATTATTAATAATTAATTTCTTAAATGATAGTTTTTTATCGTTTCCCTTACTATGGTATTCAGATAACACATAATTTCGGCTTCCATTAGAGAAGATACCATGAAGGGAACTATGAATGATGCTAAGGATTTAGTAGAAATAATAATAAAGTATTCATTATATTTTTCATGTCATTTTTTAGATGAATTTTTAAAATAATGTATGTATCTTGAATCCCAATAAAATAAGCTATTTGATCATTTAAAATAACAACACCTTTATTTCATCTAAATATAGTAAAATAATCACTAACACTGAGTACTGTAGATGGTTTATTAAAATTGAAATCAATGTATGTTTAGAATAATACATGGGAACAATATTTAGGAAATGATAGAACAAATGGTATAAGAATATGAATGACTCTATGGATAAGTCTATGTTGAGGATAATATCTTAATATTTGGGTAATATAGAGATTGCACACATTTTCTGTAGAGTACAGAAATTTATATATACTTCCTTGTGGATTTAGATATGGTATTGAAGAACATATGAGTTACATAATTTAATATAGAGGATTAAGTAGTAACTCAATTGTCTCTATTGTATGATGAGTGGGCCTAAGACCTCACATCTGGAAAGCCACTCTCGATGTATTTTTTTTGTTTGATTCAATATCCATTTATAGAAAAATACGAATTATTTAAAAATATTATTAGGTTTTATAATATTCTAATATATTGTAGTATTATTATTCAATAATTAACCATGTATAAATTTTCATTTTCTGTTAGGTATTTCATGATTTTTCAAATGAGACAATATGACTAAAAAGATCATGAGAGAATTTAGTGTATTCCATTATTAATAAATATTTTTTAATAAAATGAATTTAATTAGTGTGGACACCCATTATAAATTTTTGTATTTCCCTCATGTGAATGTTTATATTACAAGTGTTGGATCTGAGTAGATTATGACTATATTTGTACAATTTACTTAGGTTATAAACAATTACACTGATTTTTTATAATAACCCATTATTTTAGGAAAAATAATTCATTCTTGTTAGACTAAATAATAAGGTGAATTAAATGATCTACTACTCTATATATATGTAAATAGTGGATAAAGTACCATGAAATTATATTTCTGGCATTAGTGAGCAATGAAAGGGAAACAGTTATTCTAGTAGTAAATATTTTAAAAGAGTAATATGATATATGGGAAGTCTTATATTTGAAATAAAAACAAGGATAATGAGATAAGATGAAATGAATTTAAAATTATTGAGGACAATTTTTTGGAAAATTATTTTCAGCATATGCAATGAGATAATATAGAATGCAAATTTTACAATTTAATATAATTAGTGGTTTCAAATATTGATGTGTAATAGGAAAACATTAAAATATTAGAAATGAATTCTATGAACTACATACACAATCATGAATGTATGAATATCTTTTTAATTTCTTTTTATTATCCTAGTCAATATATAAAACTCATATCTAAAATTGTTTAATATTATTACAATGTTCTATCAAGATCCATCATGATTGATGAAGACTCATCCATGTTATATATTTTCAATGGAAACAAAAAGAATATGTTGACTACTATGAACCAAGAAAAGATAAATGATGTGAGGGATATGAAGGGAAATACATAACTACCCACATGTGAGAAATGTGGAAACAAAAAACCAAGTATATTATAAGAAAAAATGGAATTTTATTCAAGTGTGTAGATAAATTTCATGAGGTGGATGAATATTACATCTAGAAAGAAGTCTATGATATCCATTATTTTGAGGGTAAAGATATTTTTCTTTGAAAAAATGAATTCCCAAGTTACAATGTAATATTACAGTGAAAATGGTATTGTATTTGGTCAAAACATAAAAAATTACTATAATTAAAGATGAAATCCCATTGGTTAAGAAAACATGTTCCTCAACCAAAAAATATTTCATTATTTTATTTAATATATATAATTTTTATTTATATTATGGATGGATATAAAATCACCCCATGTTAGTGTGTGGAGATAATTTTCTTTCAATAAACATAGTGGGAATATAGTTATAATATATCAAGTGGTTTATGTTATGATGAATAATTATTCCCTAGTTTCCACCAAGGCTGTTTTATATATTCCTGTATTTCTAATAATCCTCATTTAATGGATTAATTATTTTTTGGACATAGGAATTAGTATATGAATAATAATATAACTTTTGAAAAAATATCATTATTATATATTATTGGTTAATATAAAGTAGAAATATCCATGGGTCTAATTATTTAAATTTTTAGGAACTAATGTATTAATTTTTCTTAATTGTATTTCTTCATATATTGTATAGTATTTTATTGTTATAATTAGTTTTTAGATATATTATGTAATTTTTTCAATTTTATGGATCATATGATACATTAAAAGTTAATTTAAATGATTCTTTCATAAAAATTTCCAAATTTTATGTATTATTTTAACGTGGGATGAGAATATGTGCAATGTAATTAAAAAAAGAAAATCAAATGATGAAATTTCATTTATAAATTTGAAGAATTGATATAGTAATATTTGATCATTTCTTCATTGTAAAATAATAACTGAACATTATGAATAGGATCATGAAAATGAATATTCCTTTCATATAAAAATATTATCTGATATATATATTATCCTTTCAGCCGTCAATGATTTATGGTTTTAGAGTTACTATCTTTCTCATGAAAAAAGTTCTCCATAACACCTGATTACTATTTAGACAATATATTTTTCTACAATTTCCCTATTTTTTCTTAACATAAATATTATCCTTATATGGTGAAACAATTATGTGTTATTTTTGGTAAACATTATTTCTTAAAAAATTCCTTTATAATGGAGGGTTTTTTATCCCTTTTTATGTTTGGGGGTTTCAAAAAATATAATTTCAAATATTGACCCATTGATTTCAGAGATTAAAATAATGGGATTTTAATTTATATAAAGTGGGTGGGGTTAATTTAAGACCCAAAAAGTTTTAGATTAAAATTATATTATTATTGAAATATTTCCGACCATGTAACATCATGATTTATGTGAAAAATGATGCATTATGAAAATATTAATTAATGGGGATTGTTATAACCTAGGCATTAAATTTGGGAAATGAATTAGAAGAAATAAATTATAAAAACTATGTATAATTGTTCCATGAAATTAAAATATATTGATTAAGACACAATCAATATGTAATCACTATTTACTAATGACATTTTATACTACAGAAATTTGTTTTGTTAGAAAATGGGTTTATTTCCATTTGTTTCTAAAAATTATAATTATTATATAAATTTAATAGAAATTTTATTTCAAAAAATTAATATAATTATTCATATCATCATGATAATATTAGAATCAGGTGTATTTTTGGTATTTTTTTGAAATCAATTGTTTTAAGTGAATAGTTAAACCATACCATTTTTTTAAAACTCTCATTTTATATAACAATACCAAGTGATATAAAAGTCCCAATTTTTTTAAATTTTTTCATAATGTAACATAATAATATTAAAATTATTATGAATTTTATAAAATATGATTAAATAATTATTATTATTGTTTTGGTGTTAGTTCATTTATGGGTATAAAAGAAAATTTTTCTAAATTTTTTTTCCATATTTTGAATTTTACATAATAAATTAAATAAATAAATATTTGTTGATAATGATAATTAAATTTGTTGAATATGTATTTAGAAATATTATTTATAATTCAAATAATATAATTTACTAGCAAATTAATGAATGTGAATTTATTTTTATGATTCAAAATTGATTTCTATAAAAATAATTATCATTTTATCATACACACATATTTCAAAATAAATTTTTGAAACCTATATAAATTTAATCTCTTAAAATATATTAAATAGTTTTGATTCAAATATTTAAAATAATTTAATATGGTGAACTCAATTTTTTTCACATTGAGTAGTAAAAACTGTTAAAATTTTGAACCATAGTTAATGTTAAAAGATATTAATATGGGGTTATGCTAAGAGACTGTGGTTGAAACATAACATGAATAATATAGATTATTATTATTTGTGAGATATTTCAATCTTTTATAAAAATAATTTGTTTTTATTTTCCTTTTTAAGCCACTTTAAATTGAAATTGACCTTATATTATTTAAATAATTTTTATAATTATATGTGTGTCCCTACCCCTCCCCCCGATATAAAAGTGATCTTCCTCCCATCACTCCCTCACAATCAATTAAAACTATATATAAATCATTTCTTATACAAAAAACATATAAAATTTCATATATTAATTATTCTCATTCAGAGTTTCTCCTAAAAAAACCTAAGAAAGAAAAAGTATTAACTCAAATGATGTCAGTCAAAGAAGCGATAGTCATATTTACTGACTATTTCGATGTTTATATAATATTATACTTTTTATAAATCTATTATTTACATAAAAACAAATGACTATATTATCATGATTATACTCATATGTTATTATGATTATGTTCCACCATTTTCAACATCATTTCTATCAAATGTGAAATGAAATTATCACTTATGTGTGTGTCTGGACTACTACCACTATACTAACATATGATTCATGTTCAAAAAATATTTATTATGTTCAGTTATTAGGATGGATATAAGGACTATATATAATATATTTTTCATATTGTAATGGTGTATTAATTAGCAGTTATTATTTAACTTCATTATATTCTCTCCATTAAAAAGTGGAAGGATCGCTTATGAGTACTTACAAACTACCGTCTCCAAGAAGTGATGTAATTATGTTTTCAACACCCCTAAATATGAATGGTTATAGATGTACATATAATTAATAAAAATGAAATTATTTAAATGATTCAAATTCAGCTTATGATATAACCATTATCATGTAACATGTACTATAGGGACTAAATCAAAACATATATAAAAAATAATGTAGTTAACAACAAAAAATAATTATGATAATGAAATATTGATAATGATACAATGAAAATATTTCATAACTGAATCATATATGGTATTATAATTCTCAATATGGCTCCCTTATAAAATCAAAATATGTTTTCATTTAATATAGCAGATTCTATAAGGTTTTATGTTTCATGTTAGACCTGAAGTTATAGGTAGTTTTCTTGATATTTTTTCCTTTGGACATAGTTGATGAGGTGAATATAGTAATGTATATTATGTTTATATACTACTCATTTGAAGTTATATATCAGTAATCGAAATTAACTTATGTTATTAAATTCTTTATTTATTATAATTTAATCCGTGTTTTTTATTTCAATATTACCAATGTGATGAGGATTTATTTAATAATCTCATTATTTTTCTAGATTGTTTAATTTAAAGTTTCTTTTTGAAAATTGTTTGATAATATTTAAATAAACCACATATATTTCATTAAAATATAGACATTTCTTGAAATTATTTGTTTTATGTTCATTTCACCTCTATATGAAAAAAAAATTCTAAGTAATGTTTTATTGAAATATAACATTGTTTCTCTATTTGGTTTGTATTATTTTTCATCCATGTCATTAGTTTAATTAATAAAATTTCATGAATGTTTTAAAATTTGAAATCAATTTAATAAAATAATTTTTTTCGGATATTTTATTTTCTATATAATAATTCAATATGAATCTTCTTGTTGTTTCCCAAATGGCGTACTTACTACTAAAGATGTGATTTTTTTTTGTTTTAATAGTAACCACACAAATTTTTTTCCCTCCACAATGATAATGATTTTCCTTGTAACATTTATTATATGTTTGAGTGGTTAATTTCATTGAACGATTTTTGTTAATAATATGAAAAAAAAATTCATTTTCAGTAGTAGAGTCTAAATTAAAAGGATATTTTTCTCAAGAAATGTTCCATTGGTATTTTAAATTTTTTTTGTCAATGTTAACATAAAATTATTAATAATTTAAAATAAATAAAATATTTTCTAATGATTCCTTCCACCTTATTACTATGGATAGAATATGATCTTCATGCTCTATTTTATGAAGGGGATGCATATTCATATTTGTATTCTAGTTTTCAAATATATTTATATATATATAAATACATATAGTTGGTATTATATTTATTATTAACCCCTACCATATTATGGATATATTGGACTCACTATGTGATAGATGATGGATGGTGTATCCCCTTGAGTCATTAATAGGTATAAAGTGAAAATTTAGTTTTTGTATTTAGAATATGACTTACTTATTAATATATGTTTTCATGTAATAGTTCTTTTATGATGATATTTTAAAGTCTAACATTATGAGTTCTATCATTATGAAACAATTTTTTACTACCTCTATTATTATATATGTTGTTATTTCATTCGTGGAGTTACTCCCCTTCTATGATATTATTTATATAGAATTTTTTATATTTAATTATCTATTCCATATTATTATTGACTTTTTTTATTGATAGATTCTATTATATGCATTCCATTAATAAGAAGCTAAACTCTTACATTATTATGTATTCCATTCCATATGAACCATTAAGTAATGAATATATTACTTCATTGGTTGAAATTATGAAATATTCACATTGTAAAAATAAATTTTTATTTCCATTTCATGATTTAATAAGTAATTTAAAAATCATGTCTGAATCTAGAAACACAATAATAATGCAATATTTTTTCATTTTATATGACATACCATATATTTTGTGATAATGTAGTAAAATAACCATCAGCTATCAGTTAATGTACTTTGGATTTTACAATATGTGACTAATAGAGCTATGTTTCCATTGACGAACCAAAATAACACACTTTATCCAATTTTTGGACACACTCATATTCATACACATGATTTCATATCATATAATAAATTTAATCAAATAATAATTTGGGAATATTAATATCTTCTCACATAGAACGATAGATATTATATTATTCCAAACACACTCCATCCTCATCCATGCTCACATTAATCATTATTTTTTATCCCCAAGTATCTATCTCATCCAAGACCCTCCATAAATAAACATAAAAATATATATTTATTTCATAATAATAAGTATATTTTTAAAATTTCGAAAAAACTAAAAATTATTTAGCGGGCCATAATCACTAAAACCCCATTAAAATAGAGTATGACACACTTTTGAAATATTTCCAACTTAATTTGAGAAAAATACCCTTATCAGGGAATGTATCCTATTTTTAATTTTATCTAAATTTGATTAAGAACAATAAATATTTAACTTATTAACATAACTAAAAAAATTTATTTTTTGGAGGATATAATCAAACAATATTTTCCACAAATAACATGATTTAATGAAATCCCTATTGATGTGTATTTAAATTACAATCATATAATGAAATCATATTTTTTATCAATATATATACCATAAAAACTAGTACATAAAGATGGAAGTGGGGATTAATGAAGATATATATACATTCATGCAATAATGGAAAATCAAAATGCCTCATGTATACAATGAAATAATTGTTGAATGAGAATTATGTAGATTCAATAGTGGAGGAACTACTATCATGTTAGGGAAAATATGAATCCCAATGTTGAAAATAAAAAAGTCACATCTTAGGTAGTCAATCTATCCACTCAATATATGGTGGTTGAGAAATGCATCAAAAAATCCAGTGTCTTGAACTAGACATTTTGGTTCACAATTAGAGTTCCAATTACCACCAATAGATTCTATGTTGGGATGGATTGTAATCAAAGTCAATGGAAATCATATGCTCACATTTAATCTATCTACACTCTACTATTGTAAACACCATTACCTCAACATTTATCTGATGCTCAAGGAATTTCTTTAAACCTTATCCACCAAAAATTCTATATTAAAATATTTTTTTTATTAAATTTAATTATTTTCCATATTTTCCCCATTTTATCTAAAATAATTAATTATAATTCACAGTATATTAAATTCCACTATAGTTCAACTCTTCCAGCTACTCCTTTGACAAATTTGAATGTTCTTCATTAAATGATAATTACATTTTCCTGAAAGAAATAATACCTTGGAATAAATTACTTTATTTTGATGAAATATGTTGAAATGAACATATAAATTTTATTAAAATAAATAATTTAAGTATAAATAAGGAATATTCATATAGAATGTAATGTAAATCCCAAGAAATAATAATTCAAAAGAAAATGGGATATGGAATTGAAATTACATTCAAATCATCTAATAAAATATAAAGGTAGGGAGATGTTATCTAAGGGATGAAATTTAAGTTACACTAAATATCAAAGTAAACATTAATTAGATATTTAAAATTAATTACATCCCATAAAATAAATTAAAAATATTAAAATATATATAATAATTGTTGAACATAGTGTATTACATAGTAATTTATAAGAAGATAAAATTCATTTAAAAGAGAGAAACAATTAATTTGGAATTACCTATACATGCCTCAAATATTATTTCATAAAAAATAAATAAAGTGTAAATCCAACATAATTTTAATAATATACTTATATATATATATTTTTCATTATTTTAATTATTTATCATTTATTTTCATTTTTATATTTTTAAGCTTTCATGAAAGAAAAAGGCAATGAGATATCATTGTATAAATTATCCCAATTTTTGTTTCATTATTATAGTATTTCGTATTATAAATTATTGTTGAGTTCTAATATATATATATATATATTATATACTAACTAGAAATAATTTTGATATTAATGTAGTAATTTCTTAATGGGAAATATTTTCCAGAAAAATGTGAGATAACGTTTGATACCACTCAAAATGAAAGACAACCTTCTTTTATAAATTATTTTTTGTCTATGTACGCCTCTTCAAACCCTAGTAGAAAATTAATGATAGAATATATGAAGTATATATATGTTAATTTTTTAAGGATAATTGGTCCAATATTTATATTAATTTCCCTAAATGTCATACCCCAAACATATACTCCTATGAAGGGCGTTTAAAAAAATCTCACTGATGTTGATATGAATAAAAATTTAAGGGAGTTTTTTAATTATATCTTGATTTATTTGGTGGATGAAATATATTTCATAAATTGTTTTTCATTTTTTCCTTTCAAATAAATTATTATGATAAAAATTCTGTAATTATTTTCATGTTTATCACTAGGCAAGATACACTTATGGGAATGTTTACCCTATGAATATATCATAATGATCTATGGAACAAATTATATCCCCATATCCACTTATAATGTTTTTAAAAAAAATACAATTTCACATTTTTGTAAATATAGAATCCATATTCAACATAATTTTTGGATAATGTGTATCTTATTTATTTAATGAGAAATTGCTACATCCTTTAAGTAGATGTTTTCTAAAAAACTAGATATCCAACCCAACATCTCTTTTCTTATAAACTTTCATCACTACATGGTACTATAACATTGATAGTACCTTATATGAAGGTCATATCTGATTCTTGGTGTTTACTTCATTCTTCAAATCATTGTTAGATGTCAGAATATAAATTCAGACACACGGTTGGTGTTTTTAACTTCTCTTATTTAAAAAAAATGATCTGTTAATGCTCAATGAAATTATTTCGAAACTATATGGAATTGTTATCATTATTTTTAGGAAAATATATTTATACTAATCTTTTAAATTTTTGTTAATAGAAAAGGTGGCTAATGGAATTTCATATATCCATTTGAATGTGGATATAAAATAATTTTAAATAGAACATGATTCCATATTATTAACTAATATAGGGGATTCATTCATGACTATAATAGAATGGTAGATTTTTTAATTAATGAATTTTTATTTGTATAAATCATATCAATATATAGGACTAAGCTACACATGGAACTGTATCCTTATGAAGACATGGGAACATCCCAATGGAATATGTAAAATTTGATTCTACATTGATTTTCAACATTAATTCTTAGCCAATTTCATCACATTATGCAACATTCAAAACTATTTAAAGGTTCAAGGAGGTTCTTAAAAATAGAACTATGTTCTAAAATACTTCTTGTGAAGTTAAAATTGTCAAAAATAACATTGATCTATGAGGTAATTCATATGATGGATTTAGAATATTTGGCGGTTTCGATTCCTTAATGAAAATTTGGAAAAACATTATGTGTAATGTTGAAATGGGTATATATCACCAAAAAATCCCATTATATACATTCTCTATAGACATGGTCTCATTCCTAATATAATGTAAACTGTGATGTTTATAAAACCCTTCTACATGGCATAACTAATTATGTATGAATGCATCCACTGAAAGAAATATATAATATATTCCGTTATTTAAAAGAGATTATAATTATTTTCTAATATAATATAAACCATTTTATATTTTACATATAAAAACAATTTATTTATTTTACAATTAGTTAAAAATAGAAAAGATTATTGATGAAAAAAATAATAAAACATGAAATGAGGTGAAGGTGAAGAACCCCTTCATTTATGATATATTTTTTTAAGAGACCAATTAAATGGTATTAGCAGGAAGATAATCATACGAAATTCATTTGTTAATGACTCTAAATGAAATAAACTACTTCGAATATTATAAACTTATGAAATGAATGAGAAAATAAGTAGGATAATATCATAACATATATCAATTAATTCAACTAATCCATTACTTATTTTTAACTTTAATTGGGATGTAGTATAAAAACTCCTTATATTTAAGGTGTCTATGAGCTACATGGGTCATTAGATTCTCATAATATATATATCTCATTATAGGGTATATTAAAACCTTCATTATAATATTTAATGCTCTAAATTATTCATTATACATTGTTCTGAAGTATTTTCATTGTATCTTGATGTCACAAAATGTATAAAAATTGTACAAATATTGAAATGATCAATACAGATCTCAAAAAACCCAATCATTTAACATATTAATTGTAGGTTTCAAAAATATATCCACTACTTAAACCCATTAAATGTTCAATTACTCAAAACTATGAATATTTAAGGCCTTAAAATTAATTTATGATGGTCAATAAAATAAAAATAATTATCATTTCAGAATAATTGAGAGTTATAGCTAGATATAAAGATTAGATTGAATCCACACGTTATCTCATATTCATGAAACACAATTTAATACACCATTGTGTGGTGCAACTCACCAAAGCATGGTTCATACAATTATCAACCATGAAATGGTCAAAACCTCAATTCCTTGTTTTTCAATTTAGTTCACAAGTAAGAAACATTCAATTTAACTAAATCCGGAAAAATATTATACAATTTAACCCAATGTCACATCACATGTAATAATTTATGATGAAATGTCCTAAATTTCCTTTTTATATCCTAAAAAACATTTTTGTTGGAAAACAATCATAAAGATTCACTTTTAATTATGTCATTTGTAATAATGAATTAAAATTAAGAGTGAATATCATTTAGAAATTTGTCAAAACATATTAAAGGTAACTATAAATATTTCATAAACCTGACCCTCATTTAAAAAACAACAAACTATGACCTCATAGTCCATTATATAATAGAATATATATTTGAATTAACTGATCTATATTTCTAATCAATTTGTGGCCTCTAACAATGAATCTATTCTCCTATATAAATATTTGATATATCATGGTCTCTATAAAACAAGTTTATCTTTATAACAACTTGTAATAGTACATATAATCATATATTCACTTTTCCAAGAAATTGAGAGGTCATAGAACATGGAGTTATTTCATCTAAATGTCCTAATTAGATGTTATCTATTTTCCAATTATATATTGAAGAGGTTCATAAACACATCACACAACATTTATATAATTATATGTGAATACCACATTCCCCCATCCATATTGATATTTATATCACATTACAATTTATGTTTACTGACAAACATCCTTAACATATCTCCATCGTTGTACTAGATGCCATATATGTAATATGAGGGGACTAATAGAATTATGGTTATGAATAAACCCTGAAACTCATGAAAAAACAATCAATTAGATATGGGTTATCACAACCTCATGTATCACATAAAAATTACAAATATGTTAAGGTTACTATATTAGGTACCTCACCAACCATTAGTTTGGGGATTCAATATGAGGGATTCACCTTTATCTAAAAAAAGACATAGGGTATGAACACATTATAGTATACATGGTTGTTTATCTATGACAAAAAACTATTTGTGTTTTATAATAATATTTTTTAAAATATGAAATATTACCCATGAGAACAATAACATTTCATCAAAATATATAATACCCCATCACAAATATTGTATAGGGACATCTCAAAGATGTAATTTGAGAGATCAACAACCATTTAACAGATATATATATATATACAACCATTTTGAAAGAGTTTTAATATGAATACTACCTTTAATATAAAATGATATGTAATACCCAAAAAATAATACTTTTATTCTAGATAGATTGATTAACACACAACATCGGTCATTAATCGATCTAGGATATACTATTAAAATAATATTATTTAATATAATAGGTATCTCCTAACCATTGGATAGAATGTAAGGAATAGGGGTAAACACATTATATAATATATATATATATATAGGATTTAGATAATATGTAGGATAATAAATATGTACGCAATATTCATATATATCATTTTAGGTTTCAAATATACTTTTTCTTCAAAAAATATTTTTCGTGTATTTTGTGGGTGTAAATTAAAATTAACTTATTCATATAATAAAAACTTTATTTTACAAAATTCTAAAAAGTTTTGATATCATATTATGAAAATCAACATAGTTTGATATTTTTTTTCTTTTTCTAAAATGACTGATATTTGCATGAATAGTTAAAAATAATGGATTTCCAAATACTCTCATGTTTTCTCATTAGGAAAACTAATTTAAAATAACCATTATATTTTTTTTATTTTTTATTAATGTTACGCTTGATCCCTTAAATATATAATAACAAATATAATTCCATTTTATAATTTAATATTCCTTAATTTAATATAGGTTAATTTTTAATCTTATAAACTCATTTTTGGAAACGAAGTTTTTATTGGGTTTTATGAATTTATATTTAAATTGATATATGCCAAAAATAGATAATGATCATTAAAAACTTTATACCATATTTTTAATTCATTGGGTATAAATTTATAAATAGATTTCTTTTTGGTCATTTATAATAGTACAATTAGTAAATATTTTCTCCATTGGTAATGATAAAACAAGAAAAATGGTGTTGAAAATTTTATATTGGTCATTAAAATTTCACTAAAATAAGAATTGATCCTATTTCATGAGTTAATTTCATACTTTTAGATATAGTTTTATAAAATATAAATTTTTTTGCCACATTTGTTTGATTTTGTCATTTGTAATATTTTGGTAAATGATAAAGTAACAAGTATCACATTTTTTCATTTAATATTTATTATACTTTGTGATAGATATAAAAAAAATATGTTTGGAAATAAAAACTTATTTCATAATATTATTAATTGTGTTTTGTAATATATTAATATTTTTTGCGATAAAATATTTGCATTCAATAATACTATAACACTAACAATGTGCATGTCCAAATAATAGAAAATAAGGTAATTAATTTTACAAGATATAAATAACATTTGAGTTACAATTTCCTATAAATATTATATATAAATCTAATACATTGGATATGTGCGATGAGTTTTTATTTAAATAACTTTTCTATGAATTTATTTTCATTTCTAAATAAAATTAATAGTTTTAAAAAAAGTTATGATATTTTGTAATAAAAAATATTTTCCTAAAAGGATTACAATTCATTAAAAATTATATTTCCAAAAAATTGGGATAAGGTTTATGAAATCATTCACTCTCCTATTATGAGTCTTTTTTCAATTTATAGCAACATTATTGACCCTTATAGTGTAATAAAAGATAATATTGTGTAAATATCCAAAGGGTTAATTGGGGATAATAATAATAGATAAGAGTGAATAAATAGCCAAAACATGTCTAAATTTTATTTGAGGATAATATTTTCATTCATAATCATATTAAAAACATATTATATCAATTTAATACTACTTTATAATTCCAAATAATTTATATTAACAAAGTACATTATGAATTCCAATGAATGCCCCTCTCATCACTCATAAAGTGACACACCTTCTATATTTTATTTACTCCACTTTGATAATCCATGAATGATCAAAAACCATAGAATTCAATAATAAATGTACCCAGTGAAAATGTTTATTTTATTTTATAATTCAATTCAAAGGGTCCCTAAGAAGGTATCTAACTGAATTCTACCAAATAATGGCTAATCATCTTCATCAACTACTTGATGTTTATTTCTTATTCTACATCATTTTAATCAATTATACCCATCTAAATGTTAAAATCATATTCCATACATACTATGTTAATTTTTTTAAGATAGTAGTGTAATAATATTCTATCTATTTCTCATCATAGAAAAATGTAAAACATTACTCATGTTTACATATGGCTTACCATCTCCACATAATAGTGTAATTGTTTTCATCACCAAAATACTTGGATAGATATAATGGTTGATATAATTAATATATATGATATTTAAAAAAACTTATACTTCATAAATTTTCAAATCATGTCTACATACGTATATTTTAAATATTTTGTAAACAATAATATAGCTTGTATGTATGAATGAACTAAAAAATCTATGATGTAATGCGAATCATTTTAAGTATATATTTAAATTAATGATAATAAGGATATTTTTAATGGATATATATGATATATATTATTTAAAAATTATATTTTAATAGATAATAATTATTTAACGTTCCATTATTTTATCCAAAGAAATGTTAAATAGTGTTCATGCGTAAATACAACCGACCATCTCTTAAAATGTTGTAATTCCATTTTTTATCATTATCATTTAGGGATGACCCTAAATAATTATATATTTAATACATATGATTTTTTTATTAAATAAAATCATTATATTATTTTACCATGGTAAATATGAATTTATTGAAAGTACTAAATCAAAACATTCACAAAAAATGGAGTAGTTAACACACAAAACAATTATTACAATAAAGGATTTTTTTTTCAAACTTGTGAAAATTGTTATAAATGGACCATAAATGATATGGTTGATATATATATGTTTCGGGTATTCATGTATCATAAATAAAAATTTAGTATAATTTAATTCAAAATGAACTTATAAGGCATGTAAAACTAGAGGTAATTGATTTCATCTCAACTTCCACACCATTGAGGCATATTTGGTATTTTGATCCTATTTATTTTTATGAGGTGTATGTACTAACTAGTTGATTTATTTTAAATTAATATCTATTAATTAATTATGATATATGTTCCATTATTTATATATTCATTTATGGGTATTATATTTATTATGTTTCTAAATATGTAAAAATATATATTACAATATATTTATTTAGAATTTATTTTATTTTGGGTGAAGGAATACTATAATTGGCCCCTCATAAAACCCATATATTATACTTCCATATATATATTTATCTATCTGTCATTTTTTCTTCTAATATTTAATCTATTGAAACATTAATACATTAAATACATTTTTATAAAAAATACGATCATAGCAACCCGACCCTCAATAGCCTAGAGCTGGTGTCTCTTACCATTATATTTTCATTATCACATGGAATCAATACCTAAATGATAACTAATTTATTAGTATTTTTAAGCTTGATAAATACATGAAAATGAATACAAAAATTAAATGATAATTATTTCATTATTTATAAATAAATAACCTCTAGGATAACTATTATCCATCCAGTAAAACCCTATATATCATTCAAAGTACACTTCTTGATTTATAGGGGAACAAACCAGAATATTGGTGAGCTCAAATTTTTAATATGTAAAAAATATAGCATATGTAATAATCAATCAATGAGTGTAACCATTATTTAATGGTAAATAACTCAACGCACATAACATTAAATTTAAAAATTGAAAAGGAAATGAATTAAAATTTGTAATGGTAATAATTATGATCACATGACATTAAAATTACTAAATAATGAATAATAAATATGGAATGGTATGAAACCTAAAAAAATTCCATTAATGAATGAATGGAAAACAGAATTTATTTATAGATGTATTGATTAAAAATCAAATGGATGAAGAATAACTAAAACTATGTGAGGTATATTATTTTTAGTGGATGTCATGTCTGAGGAACATCAAAACCGATACCGGTATGTCCTCTCAAAAGACAAATAAAACTAAATATGAAAAGAAATTTTATTTATGAAACCTATTTTTCTCATGATAACATATTTGTTCATCATGTAGATATATAAAATATGAGCTACTTCCATTATAATGAATAACTGAAATAACAAGCCTTATCAAATATCAGTATTGAATAAATAGTATGAGATTATCAATATTTCCCCTAATAATAAAAATAATATCAAAGTAGGCACTATATAAATTTTGTTTATGGTTTAGGAAATATAAATATCCATGAAAATTAAATGCATTATTAGGTAAAATACAATGATTTATGATCAACAGAGATTTAATAAATCGGGAAGAAAAAAATGAATCAAGGATGTGAATGTGAGTACTATACTTTTAAAAATCAATATGAAACTGTCTAAAGAAATAATAAAGATGGTATCAATATAAAAAATACCATGTGAAGTAAAATAATGGGTTGTTGATGATGACGAATTGAAATACTATAAAAATATTTTTTTTAAAAAATTAATGAGGAATATATCATATTATCATTAAAAACATTTTTAATAACATTTTCTCTAATAATCTATTTTTAAAATATTTCCTTTAAAAAATTAACCTTTTAAACATGAAAAGAATGCTTCAATGATATGATGATAAGTAAATCCATACTTTTATATGAGATGAAAGAACATTCATTTTTCATGGTAAAAAGGATTTAAAATTCATTATTGCGAAATCAAAAAGAATATTCCCTTGAAAACATTAGAAAATGAAAAACGGTAAAATTGCCTTTAAAAAAAATTTAAATAATTTTTTGAAAACATTTTAATAAAACATGGTTTTTGAAGACAACAGGTTCTCTGACTAAACATTTAATTAATTATGGTTTTTCTTAAAAATAATTTCTAAAACATTTTGAGTAGTAATGTTAGAAAAATGCTGATAATAGTTGGAAATGATAATGAATAACTAGAGAATAATGAAAGGGTTTACTAAAAAATCAGTATATAATTTAACATATAGAAATACCATTAATATATCATTAGTATGAGTCTCTAGGAAAATAATCATTAAACATCCCAAAGAGTCCAATAAAAATTTGAAAAATTTTAAATCATAAGGCTCCTAAAGGAATAAGATTAAATGAAACATATAAAAACAAGAGAAAAATGGATTAATGGTAAAAACATTTTATAGGCAGTATATCTATCATCTAAAATAATCTAGGTGTATAAAAACAATTATGCCTCAATGGAATATAAATTGAGATGAAATTTCCTTAACTTGTGTTTCATCTTTAGTGAATGTCCTTTGAGCTATTATATAAGGGGTTAAAAAGATCAATAACATATAACAGAACCATATTAATATATAAAATATATGATCCTATTAAAATAGATTATTAGCTATTTTTTAATAACCATTCTTTATTTTAAATATTTTGGGTTTTATTTTCCTTGTTTATCATGTTTGTTTAAACTTTTTATTTTTTGTTATCAATAAATATATCGTGGTTTCACCCACTTCAGAATGTAAAAAATTATTTTAATATCATATATATCCATTAAATATGTATCCTTAACAATATGTAATGTTTGGAGACAAGATATAGAATGCACTTTTCTTGGAGATAGTAGTCCATACCTACAAATGATCACTACCTTAAATTTATTATTCTATTTAAAAATTATATATAGTTAATGGAATGTAATTACATGTATGTTAGAATTTATTTAACCAATTAATTTAAAATATTAAATATTTTTTATTAAAATTATCTTCATTATATTCAACGTTTACTATGAACACAACTCTTCACCTTGACTAGGTGGTAGTCCACACATTCTCAAACTATGTTATCTTATTAACAAAAAATAGAAAGTATGAAAATTATTAGTTGTAAAATGAATAACGAATTTTAAATAAATAATAAATATAATTTATAACACATATAAATTGAGATTCAATCATATTTTCCATCAATGAAACTATGTAATAAAAAATATCATTGTTTCGTGAGGCAATAGTTTTCCATACACAGAATCAATATTTTCATTACCCATTAGATATACTTTAGTGTTAGTTTAGGCAGAACCATTAGTAAAACAACATAATTGTGCTTCTAGGATATATTTTTTATTTTATGGACATGGAATGAGATGTTTTTTGTGGTGGTGAATAATTGAATGAAAAGTGATCTTCGGAAAACATTAATTTAAATATTGAGAATCCCCATTTGGTATATACCAAAGGGCTTATATGGAATATATTCTTCCCAAATGTATGACTCTAGGACAAGGGGAGTGACTATGGAAAGTTATATGTGATTATATTTTCATAACATAATTTTTATATAGGTTTTAGGAATAGAGAGCAGTGGTGACCATTTATATGGGAGGAAAATGACTCACATAGAATTTTTGAAAAGAAGTTATGTGTACCAACATTGTTACATAAAAAATCAACAAAAGACAAATAAAAACTAAATAATGGAATATTCAGGTCCTAATATGGATATAATATGGGTTTCAGAGATGTGTTTAGGTCATTTGGGATCTTAAGTAAAAGGTTTACTCCTTTATTAAGCTTAATTTTTGCAAAATAATTGCAATTCATTTTAATTAATCTCACTAATTTTTTTTGTCAAAAATGTTGGTATTATTAGAATTATAAATTATTCATGTTATGAATATGTAATACATTTTTTCAAATTACATTCATTGATTTGGAGGGAATTAATTTAAAATTTATACCGCTTTAGGGAAGACAATGTACGATTTTCAAGTAAAAACATCTAAAAGATTGTTAAATATTCGTAATCAATTTCAAAGTGAAATTAGTTCCAATAAAATAATTTATGTTAATTGAAAAAAATATTATCTAATTAAACATTAAAAAAACTAAAATTATACTTTAACATTATAATTAAATTAGATTAAAAAGTTTTTTTGATGTTCAATTCAATATTTTTTATTATTCATCCAAAAATGATATGTTTCTAATAAAAATAAAAAATCCATCCTAATCTACTTATTATATTTTTATTTAAAATATTAATTTTATTAGGACATGTTAGATAAATTAATTCATCAAAATAAATATTTAAAATGGGTTCTCTATGAAAATGAGGTATAATTGCCTTTATTAAAATATAAGTTTTTATGTGTAAAATTGTGTTTTTTATATTAGGAATATCAATACTAATGGATGAATATCAAAAATATTTTCTTCAATATATAAAATAAATATTTCATTAATATCATTCAAAAATTGTAATTAATTATTTCTATTAACGTAAAACACTTTAGGAATAATACGAATAAAAATAATTCTTTTTATATTCAATTGGTACTTGTTTTAATTTCATATTAATTAGATACCATTGGAATAATTTTATATTGGGGTAATCATTAATTTTTCTATGTTTGTTATTTCTATAAATAACTACTAGTTTAATTAATTTTTTATATAATATTATATTAAAAAATAATATTTTAATAATACATTGTTATTTGGTGAAACTCATTCATGCGTGTAACACAAGATATTAAAGAAGGTAGATCTTTCTAGTAACACAAGCTAACGAGGAATGTATATCTTACTTGTAATACTAGCTAACACAGTGTTACATTCATTACATGCTATATCATGCATTTAATTTATTTAAAATCGTATATATATAGTAGAGTATCAGGATACTATATTCTCTTTTGTGCTTGGTGGTGATTGTCATAAAAATTATCGAATATAAAATTGTACTTTAAAATTTCATGGTGTCACCATATCCCCAAATTAATTAAATTTAGTCCTACAAATTTAAACATAATCTTGGTAACAAATTTCTTGACATATCCTACATTAAAATCCCACATCATGATAAGGGTTCATAAAAAATAATTTATAAAAGTGGGAATGAGAAGTAAAAGGGGCACATGGATATCTAGGTAAGTATATATCTATGTAAGAGAATATTAGTAGAATGTGAAAAAACAAACATGGAAGAAAAGCATAAATTTTAACAGGGACTCAATGAAGTCTTCAATAAAAAACAAGTGAATGATCAATGGAATGTTGAGAGACTAAAAAACATAAATCTATGATTTTTTAGAACATGGTTGCTTCAATATAAATTAATATATTAGGAGAAATTTTTTTCAAATTAATTTTATTAATGTTGGGTAATTCATTTATTGAACAAGAACACACAAAAATATTCGTACTTGATAGGTTTCAATTTAATATGAAAAATACAATATTTTGGCTGTGCTATAGTTAAATTTTAATTAATCCCTTTATTACTTGACATTAATTAGCAACAGTAATATCTTTATGGCCTGAATAACTAAAAGATACATTTACTGGATTTTAAGGCCTATAAAAGAGTGAAAAGTTAAACTAATTGTCTTTAAGTATCTTCTAAAACTGAGATTGTTTATAGATGAATCTCTAAGTATCACAAGTGATACTACATGTTCATCATTAACATTTATTCATCAAATTGTTTAACTAAAAAAATTGAAAAATTAACGATGAAATTACATAGGTCAGTGGTTGGTGAGAAACACTTACCATCTTCTGGTCAAGGGTTCAGGACCCATGGCCTTTCAAGATTTGATTAGTTTTCACCCTGCTAATAGTTTGTCTTTTATAAATCCAAATTAATATTATTTAAAATATAAATATTATTTTCCTCCTTGAAAGTAGTGTAATCACTAAATATTCTTCTAAAAAGGGGTTTTAGTAGAATCCCAATACATAAATACTTCATCCTTTTATTTCCACATAGGTCTTTCCTTGTACTATAGTTTATCCCCAGTATCATTTGTAAGATTTACAAATAATGAAACTTATTTTCAATCTAAAACACCATGGGTTTATCCTATGTTATTAATTTTCATTATGTGTTAAAATCCTTCATAATTGTTTGTGAAGAAAATTTGAATTATACTAAGCGTATCTATCAACAGTTTTAAAAAAAGGTGCATAGTATGGCCCATTATTGTGTACCAGGTTACTGTGAGTTATTTATAAAACACATTGTCAGTGTTGTTACTCTTATATATATCTCTGCCTAAACCATGTTCATTTGTAGAATCTAGATTGAAATGTATTTCTAGGAGGTGATGTATAATCGATGCATTTCCAAAATTCTATGTTGTTATTATATATATAAGATCAAACTATACCATATGGTTAAATTATCTAATGAATATCTTCCTAAATATTGTTCATAAAAATTATACTAAACTAATTTGGATACCAATCATAGAGACCCAAATCCAGATATCCTGGAGACATTGTCTACAAATAATTATAATTGAATGATTTTAAGGAATCAAGCCCTGAAGGACCGAGAGTTGTATAGTCTTGGTAATTAGATACGTACATGAGATATTAATACACTAATTATAAGTATAATTTATTTACTTACTTATAAATAAATAACATCTAGGATGACTCTAATATATCTAGTAAAACCAATAATATCATTCATAGTATTATTATTTGATTGCTGGGGAAAGAAATTAATAAGGGTGAGCTCAAATACCCATTAAGGGAAAAATATTGGGGAATCAATAATGAATCAATGGGGGTAATAATTATGGAATGGTAAATAACTGAATACACATTCAAGGAGATCGAAAAATTGATAAGGAAGTGCACAAAAAATAATTCAAGTTAATAACTAGAAACACATGATATTCAAATAACAAGATAATGAAAAATAATTATGGAAATGTAAAAAACTGAAACACAGACAAGTTATTCAATGAACTGAAAATTAAATGTATCCATATATATAATGAAAAAAAATATCATAGAAGAATAATAATTGAAACTAAATTATGGAAATTTATTCTTAATGAATGATATGTCAGCAGAACATGAAAGCTATACCATCAAGACATTTCAATAGACTCTTAAGAATACATATGGAATCTAATTTACAATATAGACTATATTTTTCTCATTACGACCTATCAGTGCATCGATAAGATATGTTATGACTATGCTCTACCTCTCATTTCTAGTCCAAATCATTCATCATATCAACTAACCAAAATAATACGCCTTATCAAATATCTGTATTGAAAAAAGAATGTGATATTATCAATATTTCCCCAAATAATTAAATAACTATAAAATTAGACACTATATAAAATTTTTTATATTGTTTAGGAAATAATAATATCCATAAATATTGAAATGGATAATTATAGAAAATTCAATATTCAATGATTATAGGAGATTGAATATTTCAAGGGGAATAAAAATGCATCACGAAATTATATGTGAATACTATCCTCAGCCAAATCTGTAATATACCATCAAGAGGAAGAATAAGGATTCAATCAATCCAAAAAATCCCATGTTGAGTAAAAAGAATTTATTTTTATTGTTGATGAGTCAAAATAATATTAAATTACGTTTTAAATAAAAATATTGTTGAAAATTTCCTTTTAATATTTTTTTTGAAAAATATAATATTTGAAATTCACTTTCTCAAAATTAATTCATTATGAATTTATCCTTTTAATAAATAAATGTAATCTTAAAATAAATGATGATGAGTAAACACATACATGTATTATAAGGTAAAAGAAATTTTTTTATACATGGTAAAATGGTCTGAAAATGCATTTTTCGTAAAGAAACAAGAAGATTCCTTTGAAAATATTTTTAATCAAAAATGGTAAAAATGTATTTAATGAATAATTTTAAAATAATATTTAATTTTTTTAATAAAACATGGTTTTCATAAAAAAAAATTGTTTGACTAAAGTGAGAAATAAAGTCTGGATTTCATAAAAACAATTTATTTAATATTTTAAGAAATAAGGAGTTAGAAAATGGTACTAATACATAAAAATGGACATGAATAACAAGATAAGAATTAAATTTCATAATGAATAATGGTTATCTAATTTCCTCAACTAGAAATTAAATTGAAATATCATTAGTAATAGCCATGTGGAAGACAATATTTAAACATCCCAAGGATTCTCATAACACTATGAAACAATTTAAATCATAATCCTCATGAAGGAATAATTTTAAAAAAATTATAATATCATGAAAATAAAGGGATTAATTATATAACATGTCAAAATCAGTATATACACCCTATAAAATAAACATTGTGTATAACAATAATTATGTCTCCAATGAATGTCTAGTAAGACGAAAATCCCATAGCTATTGTGTAACACCCTGATATTTTATGAGAAGTAGATTTTTTATGTAATATATTAAATGAAAAGTAATCTTCCACTACACACAACACTATCTTGGCTTGCATTACACGCAATTGCGACCTTCCTCGATAGAGTGTGTAGTACGCAATACTGAGTTTCACTAAACAACGATATATTATAATATTGTAAACTATCCGTTATGAATATGACTAACTGAATTTTGAATTTTATAAAATTATAATTCATCTTATACATTTTCTAGAATGTGGTATGAAAACAAAGTCAGTTTTTTGGATAAAAGAAGTGTTTTAAAAAAATGCAGTTTTACCACCTTTTGATGGCTCACCCCCATTAAATCTAGTTTTTGACAAGTTTATAAGTTCAATTTGACAAAATAAAATTCTTATTTAGAATTAGGATATAAAAATTTACTTTGGATAAATTTTTTATATCATTCTGATAACTTTCATATATTAATGAATAGTAAAAACACGCTATATTTTAATTAAAAACAAATTTTTTCATCACAATACATTATATGGTTAAATTATAATATTTAATGTTTTTAAATTATAAATATAATATATTTTTACCATTTAATATAATTTATTTCATTAGCATTAATTTTACATTGAATTCATAGGTACAAATATTCAAATCTTTGGCAATGTTTTAACTTTTAAAACCTGTTTGCTTAACAATGGGATTAATTTTAAATTAATTACTGAAACTTCTGTGTTTTGAATTTTGAAAAATGGATTCCATATTTGGAATAATTGGGACCAAATTATGTTAATATTTTACTTTTATTTTAATATTATGAATAGTAACTAAGGTAATTTTTATTTACTACGGTTAAAGGTAATTAAGGTAATTCAAGGTTAAAAGAATATTATAATAATTCAAAATTACCTTGAAACTTGTCCTAACATAATTGGATGCGTATTGGCCGACCATAGGCATCCTTGGGTTGATTTTGGGACCCCATTGTGCCACTTGGTAGTGACAATGACAATTTGGATTAATTAATTTAATGTAAAGACAAAATTGAAATTAACAAAATTCTTTTAGTAATTATTTTTTATAAGAGGTTATATAAATTATATTTTTGACTATAATTATTAATTGTAAAGATAAAAAGCTTTCCTACATAATGATATTTTTTTTATAATTTTTAGATACCAAAAAAATTAAATTATTTATGACACAATAATGATAAAGTATTTAACTAATTAATAAATGATTTAAATAAAAAAGATTATAATGATTAAAATATTTTCCAAAACATGTCAAATTCTGATTAGATGATTTTATTACAACCATGTGTCATCTTATCTTCATCGTTAATTATTTTTGGACCTTTTGAAATCGAAGATAAGTTTATAATAAATTAATATTTCCACACATTCCAAAGGTGCCCCTCTCCTCCCTTATAAAAGGGCACCTCCTCCCTCTTCTCCTCACACCAATTTGAGCCTTAAACCTCGGACAACCCCAGCCCATTTCACATACCCACTTCCCTAGAAACATATTAGAGGTCCTGGTCTTCTTCAAAGACCAACCCTACTTTCATAATAGGAGATTAAGAAGAGGCGCGCCAAAGTAGAGGTAATATCCATTACCAATCCTTTACAATTTCTTTCTTCTTCAACTTTTTCTTCATTAGTTGTTTCATTATGAGGTAATAACATAAGTATCCCTAATATTCTGATATGTTATTATAAATATGAAGGAAACATATTTCACCTCTTATCCATCCTATGGAAAATGAAATCACCGCCCGTGGGTACGTACGGAATACCGTCTCCATGCCGTGGTGTAATCTGTTTTCCACCACCACTTTACTTGGATGGGTATAATGGTGTAAAGAATAACTATATATGATTATTTTAAAGTGATATTGATTCTGAAATAGTATACAGACAGTTCAATATAATTCCTCTATCAAGGGAACGATATCATCGCTCGTGCGTACGTACGGCCTACCGTCTCCACGATGTGATGTGACTCGTTCTATATGATCTTCATTGAATAATGATTATATAAATGAATTTATTGAATTAATATGATATATATTACAAAAATACCATTATGTAAATTATGTATCTATATCCTATAAGTAGGAATAAAAATTTATTTGACAAAACACGCATAAGAAGATAAAGCAATAAACACCCGAATAACAAGTAGCAATGAAATATTACTAATAAGAAGCTAAGAATATGACCATATATGATATAATAACAATGAATATTATTCTGTAATAAGTCAATGAAATTATTTAAATCATTATACATGAGGTTCGGACATGTACAAATCATATCAGACCTAAGGTAAGGGAAAATATTGCAATCTCAATTTTTATCCGAGATTGTTTATACTTCAGAATTTAATATGGAATATTTATCATCCACATCCATGATTCTTCTATATGTAATATTTTTTCCATCCTCCTAAAATTTTTTAGATCCAATTTTACCCTTCGGTGAGTATTTAGTAAAAGATATTAAAGGAATATTTTGTCGTTTTTTGTACGAGGTACTTTTTTTCTTTTCTTGCAAAAGTACGAGAAGAATGTTTTTTTAACTTATACGGCATGAATGGATTTTTAGAACATTATTTCCATGAAGATTCTTTTACAAGTTTTCATGTTTATTTTTCATCAACTTCTTTGGGTTTAAAATTATATGACATGTTAAGAAAGGAAAATGTTTTTGAAGTAGAAAGGACATTTTTCTCAATAATGGAGTTCAAGTGTTTTATCAAAATTATTTTCCATATATGATAATATAGGGTTCTATTTATATTCCTATTTTTACATTGTTTTGATTATGTTGTTATGGAATTATTTTTATGATGTCCTTTTATCTTATATGGATTATATTATGATGGCATGATGATTAAGAATCTCATTTTTATTACATGGGTTATGCTATGATGTATGATTTTTGATTTTGTGGCACACCTAAGAATGGTTTCATTATGATATCGGTGGGACCTATATCTCCCTCCAATACATTGGGTAAATATATTATATATCATTAGATAGACATTGCTGGAACGACATGTTAAACAGTTTCAGTGATATAAGACTGAAATGAGGAGTGAACTCGGTTCCGAAATGGACTTTGTTTGCTAAGATAGTCATGGAAATGAGTCTTGACTACTAAGAAATGATTCTCTATGATTATGTGTGTAAGCCACAAAGATTCATGTTTTAAGTTATGATTATTGGGATTACATTTCACTACTATGATTTATCCCATGTTATGAAATTATGACTTCTTTTGCAGGTTATGATTTCCAAAATGTCATGTTCTTATGATTGATATTTCTTTTGTTTACCCTTACTGAGAGTTTGAGCTCACCCTTTTGTATGATTTTATTCCCCAGGTCAGGAAGAAGGTTATTAAGTAGGATATGCCAAAAGAGACTCTAGATATGATGAAATAAATGGGATACAGTATAGATACTTTATGAACCAGTTGTTTATGTTTCCCAGTTTGTAAAGACACTATACATATACGGTCCTTTCATGGTTTTGTTATATATTGTAATAAGTGTACTTCAATTTTGAAGTAATAACCATGTATGTAAAGTATGGGTCGTTATATAATGTTTCCTTTATAGTGAATGGACCTTAACATCCAATATATGGGGTTTTAAATTTTAAATAAATTATAACATATCCATATTAATATATATAACATATAATCTGATTATAATATCTTATTACTTGTTTTTTAATAACCCTTCACTATTTTAACTGTCGTGGCAGTTAATTTCTTAGTTTCTAATGTATGTTTTCTATTATAATTTGTTGTTATTATAAAATATATCATTGTTTCATCATCTCCAGAATAAAAAAATGATGTTAATTTCATATATATATCCACCACATATTTATATTTAATAATCTATACTGTTTCAAGATATGAAATTAATAGCACCGTTCATTGAGATGGAAGTCCGTACGTACGCATAAACGTTACTATGTTTCATTGTCTTATTTTAATATTAAGAAAGGTACATGACATGTATATACATTTATATTATAATTATAGTACAATATTTATATAACACATTAAAAATATTTTTATTAAAATTATCATTAATATTTTATATATTTAGTGTGAACGAATCACATCGCTTTGGGGTGATGGTAGTCCACACTTCCTCAAACGATTTTACCGTATTAACTCAAATAGATTGCATTAAATATATATTTTATAACAGGATTAATGAACATAAATTGATAATAAATGTCATATATAACATATATAAATATTTTTTACATCATAATTACCAATCATGGATGTTGGTAAAGGGAAAAATGAACAATCATTGTTTCATGTGAAAGTTGTTTTTCGTACACAAAAATAATATGTTTGTTACCCATCAGATGGATGTGTGTGCTTGTGTAGGTCAAAAGCATAATAAAAAAATATTCATATTCTATAGGGAATACTATTTTTTGGAATGAACAAGGAAAAATAATATTTTAGGGTGGGAGGTGTAATTTATAGAAAATTGGTCGTCGGAAAGCATTTCCTTAAAAATTGGATAACCCCTTTAGGTGTATACCTGATGGATTTATTGGAAGAATTTATCTCCAAATAGAGGATTATACATCGAGGATAGGGATTTTAGAAATATATATGAGATATAAAGGGCTGAAACTATTTTTTAGAGGTGTGAGGAAAGAGGAGTGGTGGTTTCCTTTTATATGAGAGGAAAATGACTCGCTGGGGATTTTTAAAGACATTTGGTGTAACCACGTTTTGAGCTGAAAATGTCTTAAAAACCCAACCATTCTCAACAATTTAAGTTTTATGAACCAATTATTCCTATCCAAAGGGGTTTGGACATGTTTATATTTTATTTTGGCCCTTAATGTTAATGGTTTAGTCTTTTATTACTCTTAAATTTACCTAAATAATTGTAATTATTTTAAACTACTTTAACTGATATTTTTGGTAAAAAAATTGTTATTATTGAGAATTATTAATTATTTTGAGTCAAAATTTGGAATATATTTTTCAAAAATCCGTGCATTGATGTGATATAAATTAATTTAAAATTCATCCAGTAGGTGGGACGATAATGCATGTCTTTGAAGTAACATCATCTGAATGATTGCTATGTTTTTATAGTCAATTTCAAAGTGAAATTTATTCCTACAACATAAATTGTATTAATTGAAAAATATTATTTAATTAAACTTTATAACCAATTTCAATTATAATATAACCATATAAATAAATTAAATGATAATTTTTTCTTAAACTTAATTCAATATTTTGACTATTCAAAAGTAAATCTTATGTTTTAGAAAAATATTTAAAATTAATCCTAAACTAATTATTATGCCTCTATTTAAAACATAATGTTCATTTTTAATTATTAAATCAATCATTTTTTTAATATCTATATTTTAAACGGGGTTTTCCTAAAAATGTGGCGAAATTACATTTATAAGAAACATGTTTTTATGTGTGAAATAGAGTTTTTTATCTTATGCATATCAAACATAATATATGAATATAAATTTATTTTATTGAATATATAATATAAATATTTTATTAAAATCATTAGAAATTTTTTAATAATTATTTTTATTAAGGTTAACTCTTTTGGATGAATAAAAATTAAAATATTTCCTTTTATATTAAATTAGATGTTATTTTTGTTTCACATTAATTAGTAACCAATTAATTCATTTTATATTGGTGTAAACCATAATATTAAAATTTTAGTTAATTCTATTTATAACTACTAATTTAATAGATTGTTTATATCATAATAAATAAAATATTAATATTTTAATAATACATTATTATTTAGTGAAACTCATTCTTACTTTTAATGAAATCTATTTAGAAGGTCCTCTCTTGCATGTAACACATGCTATCAAGGATGGTATATCATTTTTTTAATGATAGATAACTTAGTGGTTCATTAATTTCTATATATAACATGAAATAAATTTATTTAAAATATTGAATATATAGTCAAGTCAAATAATATTATATTCATTTACATGCTTTGTGATGCATGTTGAACATGCTATCAAACAAAAATTTGTATTTTAGAATTTTTAAGTGTTGCATAGATATTATTTCTATTTAAATAAGGTATATTTTCCTTTGAAGTCAATATTTTTCTTATTGTTTAAAAAAATTTCTATTTTATTTATCCAAATTATTTATTGTGTAGTTTTTTATCATTCACTTTTACGTGGATTGAAAAGTATCATTCTAATTATATCTAAATGACTATTTTTTTATTTCATTAGAAAATAACTCATGTAATATTTAGTAATGTATGTAGAAATAATTGATTTTCCATATGAAAAAAGCATTCATTATTAATTTTTTTAAGAAAAATCCATAGGATTGAAAAGAAATTATTAAACAAATAATATGTTAGTATTTTACTTCCATTTTAATTTATACATTAATGGGTATTATTTTATTATAAATACGTTATTCCAGAATAATTATTGGTAAAATATTTTCACTAGTTAAATTTTTTATCATTATTATTCCATTGAAACATTACCTTTCATGTGATCATATTTCATTTCACATTAACATTAAATTAAATATCCATACACTTGGTATCATGGATATTATTATTACCTTTATTGTATAAAATTTATATATATGTAGTGTTTCAATTCAAATTTTATTTGATTGACTTAGAAAATATTGATATTTTGTATCCTTTATCGAGTACATACTTTTAATAATAAGGGATATTGATTATGAATTAAATTTATCATTTATTATATAAGGAATATATTGTATATAGACTGATATTTGGGGCCATTAATTTTGTAACCCATTGATTCTCTGATAGATATCGAGAGATAATTCAGTTGGTTAGCCTTATTAAATGGGTTTTTAGTTTAGAAATACACATCGAGTAAATAGTCTTGGAACATGATCTTGATTGTAATGATATAATGATGTATGAGGTCATGGAACCCTGCATTTATCAAATCCATTCTTAATTATTTATTTATTACTTTTAATTGTATTAATACATTAATATTATCCATAGATGCATTGGGTTGTAATTTTATTCAATTCATTTTATTTATTTTTAATTACTTACATTACCATATTGTTTATGAATTACTTCTTCATCATAAAATCTATATCACATAAACCTTATTGATAATTTTATCTAAACATTATTTTGTTTCCTTTTCCAAAAATATGAATAAAGAAACAATAAAGGATTTTAATTGTCTATAACGATGATCTTAACTATGATTTATCATTTATTTCAAATATAAAATGGAAATATTGCATATTTCTAGTTTTTCATGACCACTAAATTGGACCATCCTACATGGTGTCAACCCTTGTATCCAATACCAATGTAACAAAGTAGACAATAGATCATGGTTTCTATTTTTTAGGTGTCTACAATGGGAATTATCGGATGTATAAAATAAATCATAACAATGATATTTAAGAATACATAAATCTGGTTATATAACTCTATAAATAAATTTTTAGATATGTCTAATCATTGGATAAAATTATAAATGTTTTAGAAATGTTGAGATTATGAGATTTTCATTAAAATATATTCCTTTTTAAATACTATAGGTATATGTTTTTTTAGAACATATGCATCTAAGGGTAATAATTTTGAAAATATATATTTGAGTATATTTAAAATATCATTATAGTGTATGATGTGTGTTCCCTTCCTCCACACCTGGTTAGACATTCCAAGAGGATATTCCTTGGTGAAATCAACATTCCATTTTGTACAATTATGATGGATTTGAATAAATGATTTCCCAGAATGATTAATATTAAACCTAATCTGTCATAAATTATTAAATAAGCTGTCATGATATGCACCTCTTATAGATTATTTTCATGATTATGTAGTTTCCCAAAAAAATCATTATAAAAAAACTATATTTCTTGTTTTCAATAAATGAAAGAAAAAAAGGAACTATGTGACACACTCTACGTCATGATGTTAAAAATTAATTACCTATTGGTAACCCTATAGGTTCCTTGTTCTGGACACGTATAGATAATATGGTTGGAAAATAGTTTGGAAAAATATCTGACTTGACCATGTGTGTTGTCACATTTTTAAAATGAATAATTAATTAAATATTTATTTTTTCACTACATTAAATTTATTATCACCTCTCTCATCCCCCTTATTTTATAAGACACCACATCCACCCTTATTTCATGGTATCGTGTCACCCCTCTCCCAAAATCCCCCCTCTCTATGTAGTTTCTCCATAATTGAATGAGATTATTGTTCGAATCCTTGTGGAAGGGTCTATACCTCTCTAAATATTTTTTATTCTAGTATTTATCACTATCTCATCACCCCTCCATGTTCAGATGAACCCTATGTCAACAGTATATATGATTATCCTAATTTATTTCATTATTAGTGCACATGAAGCATCATCCAGGCTTCCCTTTTCTAGTTATGGAAATTACAATTGAACATGAAGAGGTTCAGAGGATTTCATATCACCCTCCACCATTTATGTTAGGTTTTATTCTGCCCAATTATTTTATCCGAATTTTAAGTCGAGATTTTTTTATCATTCTATTTCTTTTTTTGGGTGTCTTGCAGTTCATTTAATAAAACATAGACATATATACAAAACTTATAATATTTATAAAGAACCCCATTGTACCTATACATGTATGGTAATAAAAATATGTATAACAAATATATGTTTTCTGATATATATATGTAAATGTGCATTTGTTTTTATGAAATGTTTTTGGATCTAAGTTGTTATCATCAACAATAGTATGTTTAAATGTATGTGTTTCATGAGTAAAATCAAATATTTATTTTTGATAATCATTTTGTAAAATTTATTTTTTTTCTCATTGGAAGGTTTTATATATAGATAATGTGTGATTTGTATCATATTTAATTTTTTAATGAGTGAAAAAACGTTTTAAGGTGAATGTAGAATTTATGTGAGGTGTTAACCACAATATGGTTTATAAAGGTGTTTTTTGTGTATTTGAAAATGGTTATTTGAAATGTGTATGTGATTTATCCATTTTAAACAGTACATGATGGCTTATATTAAAATGGTATTAAAGGAAATGCATATAATATAGAAGTTCCTTGGTTTTCATGTTGAAATACCCCTCCTTTAAGGGTAATATTTAAATGTTTTGAATTTTTGGGTTATTTAAATCATTTTTCAAATGTTATTTGGAAAGGTTTTTTTATGAAAATTTAAAGGGAATGGAATGTAGAGATATGTTTTGGTGTAAAATTATTGATTTTACCTTTTTTTAATTATGATTGAGATGGATACCCTTTGATTTCACCTTTCTTATTTTCTCTTTTTTTGGGTACTTAATAACTATTTGATTTTTCTTACTCCCCATATATTGGAGTGTTATTTTTTTACACAACATGTATTTCATTATGTATGAGGCTATCCTTCAATGGTTGTTTGGGATTGGGATTATATGGTTATTCCTTATATGTTATATTGGTATCCTTTTCACTTTTTCTCACTTCCTTTATTGGTTATTATAATCTAATAACTATTTAAATGATCTAGATTATTCCACTATTTTTTTTGAATACTGATAGTTTCCCACTGATCATTTCATACACAATGACTATGTTATGGTTGGTCATTGCAATGAATAATTTTTTTAATTAGATGATTGTATAGTTGAATTTAGTGCATTTAGATAGATGGTTCTAGGTTATTATACATATATAAAGTCAAGTGCATCACATGTTAGAAACCTCAGGAAGAGCCCCTGAAACATTTGATTACATGGTGAGTTTTTAAGGGTTTTTTACCTAGTGTTTCATTGTATCATTTCCCCTGATACCATTGTCATGAAATTTTATCTACTAAATATTATATATGATATTAGATAACTATGGTTTGTGAGTTTTCATTCATGATCATTTTGTGTTGGATTATTTTCATTGGAAAATGTGTTTTCTACGATATTTTGAATGATACATTAAAAACAATGACTCATTTGTCGATTCATTAATGTTATTTTCATATTTGATTTTTTGATTTAAATATGGATTCTACAGGTTAAATTAATTAAAGTGACTTGTTTTAGTTTGATAATAAAAATTGGTTTTATTTTTATTGAATTCTAAATATCTGTGTGGTTTTTGAAAGGCCTAAGATGATATATTATTTTCAAATCACCCATTCTCAGGGTTGGAAACCAAAGTGATTTTTTTGAGAAGTGATTATAGAGTTGTTTTGTTTCTTATGAGATATATGTTAATAGACTATATGATAGTATCTATCCAAATTGTCATTATGGAATTGACATATGAAATAAAAAATATAGTTTTATTAGGTTATGGTTGCTTACGTAGTAATTATTTGAACACACATGTATCATCATCTCAATTATAAGTTCATTGTTTAGTGTACAGCCTCATCATTGACAATTATTTTACATGGTATTCATGGATGAAAATTTATATTTTTTCATTCATGCAATAATAGTAGTATCAATTTATATAGAAGTATGATATTAATATTCAATATTGGTGGCTTGAAGGGAAGTCATGGAATTTATGGTGTTCTATATAGGGGAGGGAGACATAGGTATATGGGGGTATAGCTAGTGTGTTTCTTTATTATTTCTCTTATTAATATTTTATGATTATTTTTTTACTATATGAGAGATTCATGGATGTTTCTTGTTTTACTTTTATTATACTAATAATGTATCTTTTACTTGGATTATTGGGATAATCCATTCCCATGTGTTTTAATGTTATTCTTAGGTAGTAGTCGTCATCCCAAGAGGATGGAGAACACCCTTCGGGATTGTGGACAAATGGTTTATGCATGTTTTAGAGTTATATAATAGAATGGAATGTAACGGGATACATTTGTAGTGAATCGTTTAGTTAATATGTTTCTATTTGTTTGTCTATTTATTTATTTATATTTATTTTTGATTCAATGACGATGAATGATGTAAAAATGTGTCAAGAAATTTTTTTATTATATTCCTGTAGTTTATTTTTTTCTAATTATAGGATGAACCCATTCACAATTTTGTTATTGTGATTCCCATGCAATTTTCACTATTCCCTAGAGATCGGGAACAGCTTTCATGCATGTGGTGTACCGGTTCGGACATCCTTAAGAGGGTCTTCGAAGACTGGTTCCTTAAATAATGGTATCAAAGGAAAGGATTTTCATTAACTCATGAACCTGATCCTTTTGAACTGCCTTTTATGTTTCTAGAGTCAGTATAAGATTGAGTTAGATATTTTTATTGAAACTCAACATATAGGTTCATTGATATCATAGCTAGATCATTCCTTACTTGATTCTTGAGGTTCTATGGGGAGTGGTATTGAATTTAAAATTCAAATTTTAATTGATTTAGGTTTACTACCTAGTTTTGTGGTGGTTAGTCCTAAAAACATGATGATTTTCCATGTAGTCATATCTGATGTTCTGGGATAGTAATGAATCATCGGGTCCTCTAAACCATAACACAACAAAAAAATCGATTCCGGATATGGTCTATGAACCAATGTGTGATGGGAATGTGGTATTCAAATATGTTTCCACAATGTGAATGGTTCCGCATCATTATCAATTTTTTAATTTAGATAACATAACCCCTAGATTTTTTATTGTGTAAGGGTTGTGGGATAGGGTTGTTGGTTTATTTTGTTATATGATGGAATCATTGGATGGTTTTTTTACTGAAGCTTGTGTTACGCCTTTAGTATTTAGTTTTTTATGTGATTTAAAATTTAACATATTTGTATGAAAAATGAATTTCATGAAAAATGTTTTTGGTTTAAATACAAGGCCATATAGCCTATTTTTAAAATGATCTTGATTTCATAAAAGGTTTTGAAAATTTTGGTTTTATTGGAAATTTGCCATAAATTTTTACATCGAATTGATTTTTCTAATCAAGAATTGAGGTTTTTAACTGAAGGGTATCCACATTAAAGGGAAACCCATTTTTGTAATTTTGATTTTACTACTAGTGTAAATATTTTAAATGGAGATGTTAATTGAAAATAATTTCAAAAATAAAAATTGAGTATTAATTGGGAAACTAGAATGGTGTTTTGATTTTTAAATATATAGTTTTTGTTTTAAAATTTGTTCTAAAACATTTTAAAAATTTCAATATTGTGTTTGGATATGGAGTTTATAATTTTGAAAATTGTTTCAGTTTTGTTTTAAAGGAAATATTTCCCAATTTTATTGGTGAATTTATTTTCAAAATGTTTTTGTTGTAAAACTATTATTTTTTAAATAAACATGGTTTCTTGTTTTGACCATTTTGTAATATATCATAGCTTGGTGTAATTTTTGGGACATTTCAATGGAGGTTTCATTGTTTAGTGTCGTTTGATGTAATCCCTATCGTACCCCTATAAACATATAGTATAAGAGTATAATGTTTCCTTTAGGGTTCTGTCCTCATCTATTTGACACTGTTCAATCTCATAATAGAGTAAAAAATGTTGTTTATTTTGTAGAGTAATGTAAATTTAGTTTTCAAAATATATTTTAATATGTGGATATATTAGATATTTTATGTTCTGGCGAATTAGTCCGATAAATTTTAGTTGATATATGGATTAATGAAGACCAATTATTCTGGAATCACCTATGTGAGCTCCTGTTTGGTGTTTGATGGGTGAGTTTCCATCGTTTGTTGAATATATTGGGTACATGGTTGTGTATATTCTGGGCGAAATGTCATTTTTTGATATATATTCATTGGGTTTATAGTAGTTTATTCTCGAAGAATCCTTGGTCGGGTATCTTCATGGGTTTATCTTGGATTTTCCATTACAGGGGGTATTTTTATCTGGGATTTATCCATTATTTATTTCCTATGGTTTGTGGATACCCTCTTGTGGGTAACCATTGTGGGTGTTGAGAGACACTTCAATGAAGGTAGGACCTGTAGGGAATTCATTGATATGTGAGGTGTTGTATTATTTTTAGTGAAGTAGTGCATGACATTAGGATATGTTTTCCATAAGAATATCCATGGGAATATGTTTTGGGGAGTTGTATTTAAACACCATTGTATTCCATTTAAATATTTTAAGATAAATACTTATCCTTTTATAACAAGGCATGTTATTTGATTTTCTTTGGATTCCTTGAGTCTAAATTATCTAGTTTTTAGTCCCTTGGAAATTATAAAATATGAGTTCTACATGTGGGTTTTAACTGATTTTTAATGGTTGGCTCTGACCTATGGGTGTTTTTGGATTCCCTTATTGAGATTTTTGAAATCCAGGTATTTGAAGACTTCATTCAATTATGTGGTATGTGTTTTCCATTTTTTCACAATTCTAGATCATTTTTAAATGGCGGGTAGACAAATATTTTGTTTCCGTTTCATTAGGGACACTCCTGAATGGATTTTTTATCTCCATTTTTTATTAATTCAAAATTTCCTAGACTATTGTCTTGTAATTAATATCATTTTAGACCTCAATGTTGGACCCTAGAAATTATGGTCACTGAAAAAAGTATGGTGGTGATTTTTTATGACATTCTATTTCTTAGTGGTAGTAATTAATTATATATATATGTATTATTTAATAGTTACTTCAATGTTCTAGATAATGTTGGGAAAATTATTAAAATTATTAAAGGTAGTGGTGTAGCTCACTATTTCCATATAATTAGGATAAAATGTACACTGACTATGCATGGGGTCTATAATTTGAATAATGTTTATTTGAATGTCTATGTCACAACTTGATTAATAGGGTGATTTTTTATGGGTTACTATGTGGGTTCTTTGTTCTTTTCCAATTGTTACAAAAATGTTTGAATACGTTTTTGTAAACCATACAGATAAGCTATGTCCCATGTATAGTTTTCCAAAAAAATATTTTTTTTACAGATTACTTTTTTTCTTTTTTCCCTCCAAGTTTTTTATTTTCCCCTCTCTCTCTTACCTAGTGTCGTGTGATGACCCCTACACACCACACCTATCTTTATTGTCTACCTTCCACCCCCTCACTCATGCTCCATTGTCAATTTATTTTCTCTATGATTCTTTTCATATTCCCATTCAAAACTGTTATGTATGGTCACTACCTCCCACAATTCTATTTATTATTGTTTTTTTTCAATATCCTACCACCACACACTGTTTAGAAGACCCCTATGGAAATGGGTTGGAACAATTTTTCAGATATCATTCATTGTTAGGGTGTCTGATGGGTCTTTCAGGATGTCCTCTGGCTTGTTTTGGCATTAATCTTCAAAGGAGGATCTATTTGGAAAATTTGAGGTTTCCTGATGTTGTTTAAGGTAGTTTTTGTTATGAACATATAATTTACCCCATTTTAATGTGGGTGTTTATTATTTTTAGATTACACTATAAGGCTTATGATGTTCTGTGGTTCATTGAAAATGAATTACAATCATACAAAAATATAGTAATATATATAAGGATCCCCATATATATATATTCATTTATTATAATGAATATATTAATATTGGGGATCACTTTATATATATATATATATTTAATGTTTCATATGTTTGTATGGGAAAATGGGTGCATCTAGGTGGTGAACATCAAGGGATAAATGTTTTGAGTAATTTTTTTCTATGTTATTATTTTATATTGGAATTCGACTTGTGTTAGTGAATTTTAAATTCTTTTTTTGTAGTCATAATTATGTGTGACAACACTATGGTACTTTATAGCTCTATTTTTATGTTTTTTTACTTTTAATAATTTTTTTATTATAAAAATTCCATGCTTTCATCTGTTTAATGGAATGATTAATTGTTTTATGATTTTTTATGAAATGTTAGTTTGGAATTGAAATGGATGTAAATGGAAATTGTAAGATTTTTATTTGGTTTTATATTTTAATGGGTGCAAACTAAATTTTAATTTTTATTAATTGTTAATTTGAGGTGTTGAACAAAAAATTGTTTATAAATGGGTTCCTTGGTATATTTAACATTATGATTTGAAATGTGTGTATATTTTTTCCCTTGTGAAAAAGACATGATTGCTTGGTTTAAGATGTTATTATGGAAATGGTAGTCCAAAAGAATTTTAATTTTCCTAAGAGAATACCCCTATGTTGAGTGTGGTTTCTAAACATTTTAAAAGTGTGGTTTATTTTAATAAATTTCAAAATTATGTATGAATATATATTTTATGAAATGGGAAAAGTCTTGGCATCATAATCCATGATTTTGAGTTAATTGAATGTTGGGAACATTGTTTGAAAATGGTGATAGTGAAAGACCCCACTCGATATATGCTTTAAATTTTACCCCTTGTGTTGATACATAATAAATAATTTATTTTTTCACCACTATTATGGAAAATTTATTTTTAATACATTAGGTATTTAATTATGTATAGATAATTTTATCTTTCAGTTTTAGGGGTGAGTATATCTATTATAATTCTTTTTGTGTTAGACATTTCACATTTTTAGTATGAAATAATTACTATATTTTTTAGGGGAAATAACATACTAAGAGGAAGATATATATTGTTCCACATGTTGGTTCAGACATTGCTGGATTCCCACAAGTCTTTCTAAGAAGAATGGAATGGTGGGTTTGGCCATTGTAATGATCATTGTACTAGAAAATTAATAGACAGTTTAGTAGTCATCAGAGAATTCTAGTTTCTAGTTATGTGTTGTTTTACCATTGTAGAGTTATATTATTTTAAAATTAGGTATTGTAGAAACATATTATAAAATATTATATGAATGGGTTATTTTTAAGAGATTTTGACTTATTTTTTGATGTATAATTTCTCCTACATTCATTTTCACGGTACCATTTCTAATTATTTTGATGTATTCCTTGTGGTGTTTTTGGTTGGTAATTATTTATTAATAACCCATGTGTGTATTATATTTTTAATTATAAATAATTTTTCAATGATATTTGAAAACCATTGTGAAGTTAAATACTCTTATTCTTGTTCTTTAATGTTCTTATAAAAATGGGTTTTTGGATAAAATATTATACCAAAATGCTTTTCAATTATTTCATTTTAGAACAAAATTAATTATATTTATATCATTTATTATACACAAGATAAATTCTATCTTACACAACACACAAAAATTATAATATCTTGTAGTAAATTAAACACTAAGTTGTCTTTTATTATGCACAATACTAGGTTTCTATGACATCTTTTAGTACATGAAAGACCACGTTTTACCAGAATAAAATACATTATTATTATTAATATTTAATATAATAATTATTATCTAGATATTGTAATGAAATATATGAAAAGGATTAACTAAATATGTCAAAAAAAATTACATAATTTTAAATAATTATTTGTTGTAATAAGTGAATATAGATTCTAATAGAAAATAAAAGAGATGTTTTAAAAATACTATTTTATGCACTAAAAGAACTATTGTATTATTAAATTGAATTAATTATTATTAGTAAATGAAATTAATGAAATATATATATATGAAATATGAAATAAATTATTTTTTACATTAATCAAATATGTTTTATAGAAATAAGATAAGAACAACCACAATTTTATGAATAAAAAGATATATTTATCTTAAGGTAGATTTTCAGCTTTTTAACGGACCACCTATGTTAAATCTAAATTTTTATCCCATTATAAATTCGATTCTATCATATATATATATATATATATATATATTATTTTTTATAGTTAAATACAAAACTTTTCTTATGGTTATATTTTGGTATTATCTGTAATGTTTCACTTTTTTATAACTACTGAATAATACTGGATTTTAACTGGTAGTTTATTTTTCATCTATTTAATTTATAGGTTAATGCTACATTTTATATTATTCATAATTTAATATTTTTTCAATTATTCATCATAAAATACAATTTTTTCATTTTAATAATTTATAATTGAAATTACATTATAAACATATCCAATTTTTTGAACATTATTACGTTAAAAACATGATTTCCCATCCCATTTGTGGGATTAAATTTTAGTTATTTTCTTCCACTATAGTGAATTTAATTTTTTTAAATGGATTCTATATTTGGAATAATAATAATTTATAAAATATATTATGTTTATTTTATTTTATATTGAAAACATTAGAGAATATAGTTAAAAATAATTACAACAATTAAGGTAAAATGAAGCTTAAAAAGGGTATAAAACATAATCGTAAAGGCCAAAATGACATAGAAACATATCAAAACCCTATTTTATGGCCTCATTTTAGAACATACTTGAATAAATAGGTAATTAACTCCTGAAATAGTGAAAATAATGAATGGTTACTAACAAAAATGTTCTTATATTTTATAATAAGATAATATCTAATATTATAAATTTAACTATAGATATTTTATATGTTAGAAACATGTTTTCAAAAAATAAATAAGAGGTTAATTACCACACAACTAAAAGGAATATTAAATTAAGTTATTTTTTTCTCAATTTACATTCCATTGATACTTGTTTTCTCTTATACACCTATTCACATTAATATGGTGTATATGGTGCACATTTTTAATTTAATATCATGATTCACTCGTAAATAATGGTATTATAACATTCACATTACAATACCTCACCCATGTGGTGTTGAATTGAAAATTACCATGTTGTAAATGTTATCTTTGAAGTCATATAATATTTTGTGATTGCTAACATTATCTTCAAAAAAACTTTTATATTATAAAGTCTTTCCATTTGAAATTACATTTATCATAAATATCCATATAATATAACATAGAAATGATTATTTCCAAAAATGTATACATTTTCTACTTAGGGTTTATACTTTCAATGTAATTTTAATAATTACATAGTTATTGATAAATCCACATACTATAATCAATATGGATATTTTATAAGGAATATTTTTTACAAGTTAAATATATTATTAGATATATGGGGAATGCATTGGAAATTCACTACATTGGTTGGAGAGAGGCCAATGAAAGACCCTCGATGCATCTATAGTCAGATTACAAGAATTTATTTGGGAAAATTAGATGGGTTTTACCGTTTATATTTTAAACTATCTTGAGAATATATCATGATGCTAAATGATTCATGTACATATGAATGATTACATCTAATTACTATTAATATCATTTATTGAGAATTTAGTTATTACTATTATCAATAAGATTTTTTCTTTGTTTTTTATTTTATTTTATTATGTATGATGTTTTAATTTTTATTTCCCAATGAATTATAGGCTTCAGGTATGTAATATGCTTTTCCAAAACTACTAAACCGGCTGGTTATTCCATATTTGATTCATTATAATCATGCCAATTTCATAAAGTAAGGCACCATTTTAGAAAATATTGGGTTAGGCCATTACAGATAGTATGAAATTAAATTTAGGGAAAAAAATTGAAACAATATTTAGAAACACATATATTTTGGAACATAAGAATATGATTAAATTTGAGGATTATTATACAAGGGAATCCCAAGGAAACCATCATAACAGTTATGAGATTACATATACAATTTTTTTTCAATTTATGTTGTTCCATGTTTTTAATTATGAAATGTCCATAATTTTAGTAGCTAATCTAGAATATGGAATTTTTTAATAATGGATCCTAGAAGGAATAAATTTATCAATACACAAGGAGAATGTAGAGGTTTTTCTGTAGATAAAAATGATATAGTTGGTATTGTAACTATAAAAGATAGGGACATACTAGGGAAACCTAATAATGTTTTGAAAAATAACACTTCCACAATGGATCCACTTGTTCCATAGTAATATTCAAGATGTTTGATAAAATTATATGATAGAGGCCCCAATAATTTAGTTGGACTACTGATCCAATGGAAACTGAGTGATGAATTTGGTATTTCTAAAATATATTTTGTAAGATTTGATGCTGTTAAATGAATAAGGTAACACTTTTAGAGTATTATATCATTGAAAATGTGGTCCAATGGTGGTCATTTTCTGAGAATACGTGGGAGAAAGGGTAAACAATACTCATTGAATGAAAATCATTAATGGAGGCATTATTTGAAAAATATTTTAATCACAAGTAATAATCTAAAATAAAGAGAGATTTCGGTATATTGAATAAATACAAAGAAAAATGGTTTTATAGTATGAAGGTACTTGTACATGTTTAATAGGGGTTTTCTATGGATTTCATACATAACATAGAATGTATGTTTGAATGTTTATTTAAGGTGATTAATCCAACTCTCTGAGGGATGTTGATGTCTATAAAATTTTATTATTATGATGAATTAATTTTATGTTATTTAAAGAGAGATAAATAATTATCTAATTCTTAATAAATACAATCGAAGCCATATAATGAGAGGAAACCATAGGAAACGAAGGATACATGGAATAAGGGAATAAAGGATTTTATCACTTTGGAAAATTGTGGAAATAATCATTGTGGGAAGTGATTGAGAGGACTAAGAGTTTCTTATATGTGTGGTAAAAAGGGACACTATGAAAAATAATACAATTGGAAGGATATAAATGATGATATTCAGTGGTATAACTACAAGGATATAGAGAACTACAAAACTTAATTCCCCAAGAATCAAGCGAAATTACTTATGATGATGATAGGGGATCAATTTCAAGCTTATGTTATTGATAACTAAAGTGGAAAGATTTCTATAGATGTGTTTGGATTCATGAATTATGTAATTTTAGTATTTTCTTAGTTATGTACTTTATATAAGAATTATAGAGTATGTAAGGATTGTAATGAAGTAATTTTTCAATAAATAATTTAGATAATACATATTATCATAACATGTAATGTTATTCGGTAGCAAGTTATTTTTTTTGGAAATTACATGGTTGACAGAAAAATATTCCGTAATATGTTCTTGATGATTAGATAATGACTTCATATAAAGTGATTGTAGATAAAATAATGTAAATTGGATACTAAAAACTACCACGTAAATGGTTCTATATAGATGGATCAAAATATTTGGGAATGTATTAAAATTTATGAAATTTTTTAGGATGAACATTGTATTTGATTTTATAGACTGATGTAATAATTCACCCTAAGATGCCACTTGTGGTATGAGATGATGTGGAAATAGTTTATGGAGAAACCAATGTAAAATATTATACTAATGAAATTGAAATATATCTTGTAGGAATATTTTATTATTTTCTTTTAGTTTGAAAATTTAAATCAACTCTTCGAAAAGGGTCTTGAAGAAATTTCTTTACCTACTATCATCACATTTAATGATATCAATGAAATTTTTGGCACCTCTAGTTTATGGATTTGTGGAAAACATCTTTCTCATGAAAAATTACTCTATCAATCTCCATCAGAACATGATAGTAATATTTTTCTTCCATGCCAATCCTTTCTCTAATGTTCACATATTTTAATCCTAGTTTTTAATGACCTTCATGTTAAATTTTAGAATTATTACGATTATTTTTAATTAACCCTATTAATGATGAAGGTTTTTCAAAAACAGAATTTTCATATATCAATCCCCTGATTACTGAGATCATGTTTATATTGTGAGGGATTCTATAAGGACTCATCCTTAGAACATTAGATAATCCTTAGTATTAGATAAGAACATACATTCTTACACAATTAGGAGCTTTTTAGGTTTAGAGTTTTAAAAATTTAGTATATCTTATATACAAAACATGACACATTTTGAAAAATATGATACCACTAAAAATAGTATCCATTTATTCAGAATATAAAACATTAAAACATAAAACATGATATATTTGAAAATAATCCATATCAAACATCACGAGTCCCTTCTTTCTCTTACTCATCCTTATATTCTATGAAAAACATTTTAAAAACCTGAGATGATTATGAAAGTCATCAAGGAATATAAAGAAAGACATCTTTAGACAAGTGATAACATAATAACTAATAAAACCCATAATAATAAAAACTCATATGAATAGAAACATAATGTAGTTTCTTGGGACATATTTACCATATCGCTCTTACAATCATCCATACATATGGAATAACCATTTGGTCAAATTCCACCTCTAGAGTACCCAATGCATTGGAGAGCTATAATAGAGATCAACAATCATTTATTAAGCTATAATGGGATCAAACCAACATAAATAATGTACACATAACATATCATGGTAATAAATTATCCTGAAATTAGTTGAAACTACTCATTCTATACAAATTTAAAAAACGTTCCTTTTGAAATTTATTAAAGAGTGTTTTAAAAGGATTTTAAAAGTAAAGTCCCTTATAATATAAATAGAGTGATAATTAAAATAATATAATGTATATGTTGATACAATGTAAATACACATAGTGTATCTTAATATAAAAAAAATTAGTATATCAATAATAGTAGTACCACATAATGAATGGAGAAGAAGGTTGACCAAAAAAGCGATATTTGGTGAAGAATTCCCTTACACCAGGATCTTCATACTTCGAATGTTTTTACTCCTCTTGTATAATAAATAAAAGAGTATTATCGGTATCTTAATGAAACATATTAATGTATATAACACTTTATATGATCATTTTACAACATCATTCAACACATTTATTAGTAATATGTTTTTCTTTAAATTGTTTTGGGTTTGTTATTTACATGCTTTCCATGATCGGTTCATGATGGATATTTTTGTCGATTGGAATTGAGAATCAATAATTGGAATGGAATTAAATTTAAAAATTTCTAGAAAAACAATTATACCATTTATCAATTTGAATTTTTACATGAGGATGATTCCCATGATAAAATATTATTGAGATATTTATATAGGTCCTTTTGGTGAATCTTCGATCATAAAGAACTCATTTTGTTTATAAATTAATTACATGTGTATAAAATGATTCCAGAACCTTATATAAGATATAATACATAAATTATAATCTATTTAAATCCCAAAAATGGTTTCATGACCTGTTTGGATGTAACTAAAATAAATTGAAATCACAATTCCCATGATGATGGTAAATCAGCACATCACGAACGATGTTTTAATTTTCTGAATAAGTTTGAGAGGAGAATAAGTATAATGGTGAATCATCATCAAACATGATGAAATATAGAATATATAAGATTTATGATCATTAATTCCACTTTTATTTGTGGATATGAGTAAACAATATTAAAAGAATTAAACTCAAAATAAATTAATAGATGAGAAATCCCTTACGAAAATTTGGAAGCCTAACAGCTATGCAACATGATCATTGAAAACATTAAAAATAGTGGGGAAAGGGGTAAACCATCCATAATTAAATCATAATATAGTTAGTAGAAATAATTAAATAGAAATAAAACATGGTATGGAAACTAGAATGTTATACAATATAAAAGAGAATAGGAATAGAAAAAAGAAAGAAGTTTAGAATTCCCTTATCGTGTACAGTAACTACAAATACATGAAAGTTGGGACATTGGGGGATTGAAAACACATTGAGAGGACTAATAGGGAGTTAATAATAATATATATTAATTGATGAGGAATTCTGAATGAATGTAATGGAGGAATGTGTTGGTATTTATAGCAGAAGTGAGGGAATATTTTATGAATTTTCAAGGGATACCTCATTAGTGGTATTGGAAAACCCATTGGATTTATGTTGGTATTTTCCCATTGTATTAGCCAATTGGGACAAAAAATATATTATTTTAATGTACAAAATTCATCCAGAATTATTATATCATTAATGATCTCATTAAACATACCGACAACTGAAAACTTTTTTTTACTATTCACTGAAAATTCCACTTTTAAGAAAAATCCATAAAATTATCCCTAAACATTTTTCACTATTTTGAATTAAAAAATGGAATCCAGTTTTTGAAAAATAATTTTCTAAATATTATTAAATTAATATTAAAATAATATCATAATTTATTCAAAATTAACAATTTTAAAACTATAACTCATTTTTTAACACCTTGAAAAATTAATCAACATCTCATTGTCTTATAAACCTAAGGAAATAAAATAATAATACAATTTACGATTAATCATGGTAATATTAGTATTTATTCTATTATTCAAATGGGTGAGATAATATTCACTAAAAAATCATGTTCTTTCTATTAGACTCTGAATAACATACAGATCAGAATTATGGATGACCGTTTTTCGAAATTCAAAAAATAGAATTTGAAAAATAAAGATAAAGGTTAGTTATAAATATATAATTAAAACAATGTTTAAAGAATTGTAATTTATTTTTTAAAACCATGGGGTGTTATATTGTCCCCACCTTCTATAAATTACATCCCTAGAATTTTATTTACATATTTAATAAGTGAGGGTACCATTCTCTCATAGGATTTTTAGATTCCCATGTTGCTTCTTCAACCATGTGGTTTCTACAAAAAAAAACAATTACACGGTGGATTAACTTATTCCACAATAAATCTTCCTTTCAATCAAGAATCTAAACTTGTTTTTCTTAATAAGAAAGCATCTCTTCCAGCTGAACTTCTTTTGGGATCATGTCATCAAATGAATATGGCACATCCATTATCAAAAATGAAAAATAAAAAACATTATGTACCTTAGATAAACTAAGAGTAAAGGATACATGGTAGGTTACTGGTCCAACCACCCCTAGAATTTTATAATGTCCAATAAACATTTTTATATATCTTTCATTTCATACCAAAATGGATAATTGTTTTCTATTGTGAGATTATATGGAAAATATGACCACCTACCTCAAAAGAAATATCTTTCCTCCTATTTTCTGCGTAACATTTCATCCTCCTCTATGTTGTCCTCATGCATAGTGGGATTATCTTCACATTTTCATACACTTCCTCTACTAACTCTGGCCCCATCAACTTCTTATCACAGGCATGATTCGAAAAAGATAGAGTTTGACACCACTTCCAATAAATTCCTCAAAAGTTTCCATGATTATAATGGAGTGAAAACTGTTATTATAAAAAAACAACTACATAAATTTGATGATCCCAACTTCCCTAGTATTATTTTGAAAAATATCAAAGCATATACTTCAATGTATGAATTGTTCATTTTGAATGCCCATCTCATTGTGGATGAAGAGATGTACTGGAATTTAATTAGGTACCCAATGACATTTGAAGGACCTTCCAAAAAATAGAACTGAACATGGGATCCTAAATAGATAAAATTGAAATAGGAACACCACGAATCCGGACAATCTCTTTGAGGTGAAATTGAGAAAGTTGATCCAACAACATTGAATATAAAATAGAACAAAAATGTGAAGATTTTGTCATCCAATAAATAATAACCCAAATCGCATTGTTAACGTGATAATTCTTAGGTATTATCAACACTAAGTCTATGTATTTATTCTCCCATTTCCACTCTGGCACTGGAAAAGGCTAAATCAGTCAGGAATTTTCACTCTTCTATAACATTTTATTGGGTCAAACAATTCATAGTATATTATTCTATATCCATTTTCATTCAATCCCCGGTAATACTCTCGAAAGTCTCTGTACATCATAGTACTTCTAGGATGAACATTAAATGGAGGACTATGAGCTTCAAACAAAAATCTTTATTCAACTGGGAAATATAAGGCACACAAAAACTTTTTCCAAATAATAATACATATTAGTGAATATAGTTAAAATTATTTTCTGCAATTAAGGTAAAATGAAGCCTAAAAAGGGTCTAAACCTTAATCATAGAGGTTAAAATGAAATAGAAACATATCAAAACCCTATTTTATGTCCACATTTAAGAACATACATGAATAAATAGGTAATAAACTCTTGAAATAGTGAAAATAATGAATAATTAGTAACAAAAATGTACTAATATTTTATAATAATATAATATATGATATAGTAAATTTAACTATGCATTTTTATAAGTTAATAACACGTTTTAAACATCTAAATATGTTGTTAGTTACCACACAACTAAAAGGAATATTAAATCAATTTATTTTTTCTCAATTTACATTCCATTGATAGTTATTTTCTCTTATACACCTTTTCACATTAATATGGTGTATATGGTTCACATTTTTAAAATAATATCATATTCACTCGTATATAATGGTATTCTAACATTCACATTAAAATACCTCACCCATGTTGTGTTGAATTAAAAATTACCATGTGGTAAAAGTTTTCTTTGCAATCATAGAATATTTTGTGATTGCAATCATTATCTTCATAAAATATTTTCCATTATAAAATATTTTCATTATAAATTACATTTATCATAAATATCCTTTTCATATAACATATAAATAATTATTTAAAAAAATGTATACCTATTATACTTAGGGTTTATACTTTAAATGTTATTTTCATAATTAGTTAGTTATTGATAAATCCATATCCTATAATCAATATGGATATTTGATATGGAATATTTTTTACAAGTTAAATAAATTATTTGATATATGGGTAATGCTTTGTAAATTCACTACATTGGTTGTAGAGAGGTCAATGAAATCCCCTCGATGCATCTATAGTCTGAATAGAAGAATTTAGTTGGGAAATCAAATGGGTTTTACCCTTTATACTTTTAACTATATAGAGAATAGATCATGATGTAGAATGATTCATGTACTTTGGAATGATTACATCTAATAACTAATAATATAATTTATTGAGAATTTAGTTATTACTATTATCAATGAGATTGTTTCTTTTTTGTTCATTTTAGTTTATTATGTATCATGTTTTAATTTTTATTTCACAATGTAATATGGGATTCATGTATGTAATCTGGCTTTCCAAAACTACTTAATTGACTGGTTATTCCATATTTGGTTCATTGTAATCTTTCCAATTTCATAATATATGGCACCATTTTAGAAAATATGGGGGTAGGCCGTTACAGTTGGTATAAAATTAAATTTAGTAAAAAAATTGAGAAAATATTTAGAAAAACATATATTATGGAACATAACACTATGATAAAATTTGAGGATTATTATACAAGAGAATCCCAATGAAACTATCATTACAGTTATGTGATTAGAAATATATTTTTTTCAATTTATGTTGATCCATATTTTTAATTAAGAAATGTTCATAATTTCAGTAGCTAATCCAGTATATGGAATTTTTTAATAATGGATCCTAGAAGGAATAAAAGTATCAATACTCAAGGAGAATGTAGAGGTTTTCCTGTAGATTAAAATGATATAGTTGGTATTGTAACTATAAAATTTAGGGACATGCTATGGAAACCTAATAATGTTATGAAAAATAACACTTCCACAATGGATCAACCTCTTCCATAGTAATATTCAAGATGTTTGATAAAATTATTTGATAGAGGCCCCAATAATTTAGTTGGAGTACAGATCCAATGGAAACTGAGTGATGAATTAAGTCTTCCTAAAATATACTTATTTTGTTGTGATGTTGTTAAAAGAATATGTTTACACTTTTAGTGTATTTTCATAATGATGATGTGGATCAATGGTGGCCATTGACTGAGAATACGTGAGAGAAAGGGTAAATAATACTCATTGAATGGAAATATTTAATGAAGAAATTTTTTTAAAACTATTTTAATCACATGTATTAATATAAAATTAAGAGAGATTTATGTATATTAAAAAAAATGGTTTCATAGTCTGATGGTTCCTCTACATTTTTAAAAGGGTTTTTCTATGGATTTCATAAATAACATGGAATACGTGGTTGATCGTCTATTTTAGGGGATTAATCCAACTCTCTAAGGGATGTTCGTGTCTATAAAATTTTATTAATATGATGAATTAATTTCATGTTATTTAAAGAGAGATAAATAATTATCTAATTGTTATTACATAGAAGCGAATCCATAGAATAATAGGACAATATAGGAAAAGATAGATACATGGAAGAAGGGAATGAAGGATTTTACCACTTGTGATAATTGTGGAAATAATCACTATGGGAAGTGATTGATAGGATTAAGAGTTTATTTTATGTGTGGTAAAAAGGGAAAATATAAAAAATAATACAATGGGAAGGATAAAAAGGATTATATTCAGTGTTATAACTACAGGGATATAGATAACTACACAAATTAATTCCCCAAGAATCAAGGGAAAATAATTATGATGAAGATAGGGGATCAATGTCAAGCTTATGTTATTGATAACTAATGTTTAATGATTTATATACATGTTTTTGGATTCATGATTTATGTAATTCGAGTATTTTGTTAGTGATATAATTTATATAAGAATTATAGTGTATGTAAGGACTATAACGAAATAATTTTTCATTAAATATTTTTCATAATATGTATTATCATACCATGTAATGTTATTCGGTAGCAAGTTATTTTTTTTGGAAAATACATGGTTGACGGAAAAATATTCTATACTATGTTCATGATTATTAGATAATGATTTTCTATAAAGATATTGTTGATATTGATAATGTAAATTGGATACTAAAAATACCACATAAATGAGTCTAAATAGATGGATAAAAATATTTTGTAAAGGATTACAATTTATGAAAAGGTTTAGGATGAACATTGTATTTTATTTTATAGACTAATGTAATAATTCACCCTAAGATGCCACTTGTTCTATGAGATGATGTGGAAATTTTTTAAGGAACAACCAATGTAAAATATTATACTAATGAAATTGAAATATATCTTGGAGTAATATTTTCTTATTTTCTAATAGATTGAAATTATAGATCAACTCTTAGAAAAGGCTCTTGAAGAAAAATATTTACCTATTAACATCATATTTGATGATATCAATGAAATTTTTGACACCTCTAGTTTATGGATTTGCGGAAAATAGATTTATGATGAAAAATTACTATATCAATCTCCATCATAACATGATAGTAAAATTTTTCTTCCATGTCCATCCATTCTATAATGTTCACATTTTCGAAGCCTAGTTTTTTAATGACCTTTACATTTAATTTTTCCAATTATTAATATTATTTTTAATTAATCCTTTTAATGATGAAGGTTTTTCAAAAATAGAATTTTCATATATCAATACCGTGATTATTTAGATCAAGGTTTAATTTTGAGGACTTGTAGAAGTACCCATCCTTAAAATATTAGATAATCATCAGTATTAGATAAGAACATACATTCTTACACAATGAGGATCTTTTCGGGTTTAGAGTTTTAAATCATTAGTATATCTTACATACATAACATTACACATTTTGAATAAGAGGATACTAATAAAAATAGTATCCATTTTTTCCAAATATAATAAATTAAAACATAAAACTGGATTTATTTGAAAATAATCCATATCAAACATCACGACTCCCTGCTTTCTCTTACCCATCCTTATATCCAATGAAAAACATTTTAAAAACCTGAGATGATTATGAAACTCAGCAAAGGATATAATGAAATAAATCCTTAGACAAGTGATAACATAAATACTAATAAAACCCAAAATCATAAAAACTCATATGGATCAAAACATAATGTAGTTTCTTGGGACATATTTACCACATCACTCTTATGATCAACATTTCATATGGAAAAACCATATGGTCAAATTCCACCTCTAGAGTACCCAATGCATTGGAGATCTATAATGGAGATCACCCATCGTAACTTTAGCTATAATGGGATCAAACCAACATAAATAATGTACATTAAACATATCATGGTAATAAAGTATCCTGAAATTATTAGTAATTAATCATTCTATAAAAATATAAAAAACATTCTTTTTGAAAATTTAATAAAGAGTGTTTTAAAAGTATTTTAAAAATAAAGTACCTTAAAATACAATTAGAGTGATAATTAATAGAATGTAATGGATATTTGGATACAATGTAAATACACATATTGTAACTTAATATAAAAAAAATTCAGTATACCAATAATCATAGTACCACATAATGAATAGAGAAGAATGTTGACCAAAAAATGGAAATTGGGTTAAGAATTACATTACCCCAAGTTCTTCTTACTTCAAATGTTTTTACACCTCCTGTATAATAGTTAAAAGAGTTTTATTAGTATCTTAATTGAGCATATTAATGTATATAACACCTTATACGATCATTTTACAACATCATTCAACAAATTTATTAGTAATATTTTTTATTTACATTTTTTTGGGTTTGTTATTTACATGGATACCATGATCGGTTCATGATAGATATTTTTGTATATTGGAATTAAAAATCCTGAATTGGAATGGAATGGATTTTAAATATTTATAGAAAAAAATTACACCATTTATCAATTTTAATTTTTACATGAGGATGATTCCCATGCTAAAACATTATTGATATTTATATAGGTCCTTTTGGCGACTCTTCGATCGTAAAGAACTCATTTTTTTATAAATTAATCACATTATATAAGTCAAAATAAATAAATTATAAACTATTTCAATCCCAAAAAAGGTTTTATGACCAGTTTTGATGTAATTAAAAGAAATTGAAATCACATTCTCCATGATGTTGGTAAATCGACACATCACAGATGATGTTTTAATTTTCTGAATAAGTTGAAGAGGATAAGTATAATGGTGATCATCTATAAACATGATGAAATATATAATATATAACATTCATGATCATTCATTCCTCTTTTATTAGTGGATATGAGTAAATAATATGAAAAGAATGGAACTCGAAATAAATGAATAGTTGAGAAATTCCTTATAAAAATTCGGCAGCCTAACAGCTATGAAACATGTTTATAGAAAACATAAAAAAGAGTGGGGACAGGGGTTAACCATCCATAAATAAACCATAATATAGTTATTATATATAATTAAATAGAAATAAAATCGTGGTACCTAAAATTGAATGTTATACAACATAAAAGAGAACGAGAATGGAAAAAAGAAAGAAGATGAGAATTCCCTTACCATGTAGAGTAACTCCTAATACATGATGGTTGGGACCTTGGGGGCTTGAAAACACCTTGGGAGAACTACTAGGTAGGTAATAAGACTATATCATCATTTATGAGGAATTTTGAATGAATGGAATGGAAGCATGTGTTGGTATTTATAGTAGATGTGAGGAAATATTTTATTAATTTTTAAGGGACACCTCATTAGTGGTATTTGAAAACCCATTTTATTTTAATTGGTATTTTCCCATTGTATTAGCCACATGGGACAACAAATCTATTATTTTACTTTACAAAATATGACGAGAATTATTATATCATTAATTATCTCTTTAAACATACCAACAACTCAAAACTGTTTTTTACTATTCACTGAAAATTCTACTTTTTCAGAAAAATCCCAAAAATTATCCCTAAACTTTCTCAATGTGTACAATTAAAAAATGGAATCTAGTTTTTTAAAAATAATTTTCTAAATATTATTTATTTAATATTTAAATAAAATAATAATTTATTCAAAAATAAAAATTTTAAAACTATAACTCATTTTTTAACACCTTGAAGAATTAATCAACATCTCATTGTCTAATAAACCGAAGGAGATAAAACAATAATACAATTTATGATTCATTATGGTAATATTACTATTTATTATACTATTCAAATGGGAATGTTAATATTCACAAAAAAATCATGTTCTTTCTATTAGACTCCAAATAACTTACAAATCACAAATGAAGATGACCATTTTTAAAAATTCAATTAATAGAATTTCAAAAATTATGGATAAAGGATAGTTAAAAAAATTGACATAAAACAATGTTTCATGAATTTCAATTAATTTTATAAAACCTTGGGGTGTTATATTATCCCCACCATCTAGAAATTACATCCTCACAATTTTATTTACTCACTTAATATGTGATGGTACCATTCTCTCATAGCATTTTCATATTCCCATGTTGCTTCATCAACCATGAGGTTTCATCAAAAAAACCATTACACGGTGGATTACCTTATTCTGAAGTACATGTTCCTTTCGATCACGAATCTAAACTGGTTTTTCTTAATAAGAAAGCTTCTCTTATAGCTGAATTGCTTCTGGGATCAAGAAATGAGATGAATCTGGCACATACATTCTCAAAAAATGAAACATGAAAAACATTATGTACCTAAGATAAACTAAGAGGAAAAGCTACTTGGTAGGTGATTGGTCAAACCACCTCTTGAATTTTAAAAGGTCCAATAAACTGTTTTCATATGATTCCTTTCATACCAAAACGGATTATTGTTTTTCCATTGTGAGATTCTACGAAAAATATGACCACCTACCTCAAAAGAAATTTCTTTCCTCTTGTTTTTTGCATTACATTTCTTCCTCCTCTATGATTTCCTCATGTATTGTAGGATTATCTTCACATTGTTAGACACTTCCTCTACTAACTCTGTTCCCATCAACTACCTTTTGCTGACTTCATTCGAAAAATATTGAGTTTGAAACCACTTCCCAAAAATGCCTCAAAATATTTCATGTTTATAATGGAGTGAAAATGTTATTATAAGAAAACCCAACTAGAGATATTTGATGATCCCAACTTCCCAAGTAGTCTTTTGAACAATCTCAAAGCATATACTTCTATGTATGAATTTTTATTTTTGAATGCCAATCTGATTGAGGATGAAAAGCTATACTGTAATTTAATTAGACATTTGTATACGTATAAATGGTGCCACCAAATTTTCAATGAAAAATGACTACTGCCAATTCCAAATTATGTGTCATATAACTTAACTAATAATGATTTAGTTGTGTTGATGAATAAGATATTACTTGATCGTTCTACATCAGGAAAAAACCTTGTCCTTTAAATGTAGCATCACTATTGATGACAAACACACCATTTCAAGAAGGCAAGGATTAAATTAGAGCATTCACCAATCTCTTCATCAGTTCCTGAAAACAAACATAACATTTTTCTATCCAAAAAATGTAAACCCTTTCTTTTAAAAAAGTTTCCAAGATAGATAATCGTGCATTTTTTTTAACAAACAATCGGTAATAACCGGGTAATACATGGAAAATATTATTCCGTGTAACATTTGTAGGACATGGCCATTTATAAACCACTTTCATTTTTCTAGGATCAGCTTTTATTTTGTAATTATTTACAATGTTCCCATGAAAATAAACTTCTGGCAACATAAAATCACACATTCTGATTTTTCCATACAGTTTCATTAATTTTAATGTTTTCCAAACAACTGTTAGATGTTTTTCATGATCCTATTTTCTTATAGAATATACCAGAATGTCAACAATCAAAGCAACCAATATCTAATTCAAGAAATCATTAAATATTATATTCATAAGATACATTAATACTGCAGGTTAATTAGTTAACCAAAAAGGCATAAATACAATTTCATAATGACCATATCTAATATGAAACACAATCTTTAGGATGTATTCATCTTTACATTCAACTAAGGGTTCCCCAACCTCAGGTAATCCTTCGAAAAATACAGTTCTCCTTGGAGATGATCAATAAAATCATTAATATGAGGAAATTTATACTTTTTATTAACATTAATGTTTTTAAAGGCACTATAATATATGTAAACTCACTTTGAACAATCGTTCATCTTAAAAAATAGGACGGGACCACCCCATGGTGAAGTGCTATGTCAGATGATGTATTTAACTAATAATTCCTCCAAATTAATTTTTAATTCTAGAACATCAATTTGGGCCATTCAAAAATCGGTTTTAGAAATTGTCTTATTATGAAAGACTATGTCAATAGTAAACTCAACCTATGGTTTATGAACAACATTATGAAGATCATCATGAAAAACATCCAGGTATTCAATTACCACATGTACACAATTAATCATGATAGTTCCCTTATCATCAAAAACATGTTAAAGATAACATTAATTTCCAAACATTATAATTTTATTACCTTCATGATATGTTATCACTGGTATGTGTTCATTCTTGTATGAAAACTGAAATTGTTTTTGAAAAACTACTTCTTTTTCTCTTTAATCTATCTTAGCATGTTAGAAAGAATTTCAGTTCAAACCAAGGAAAAAATAAAACTCTACCAGTGGAAAAATGACAAGGTTTTTAGGTAGTATCATTCCATAGACAAGGATAGATAGATTATTATAATATCATTTTTCAATAAAATCTCTTCTAGGTATTTATACCATGAGATATAGTTTCATTTCATGAGGATGAATTTCCAATTTTTCAGAAAATTTCATAGAAATGAATGAATGTGTAGACCATAAATCAAACAACACATTTTAAAAATCTATAAAAACAAGCAATGTACCTAAACCACCTTATTTTATGGCTCAAAAACTGCTGAAGTGGTTGCAAATGAATTTTCCCAACCCTTCAACTTCCAATATTATTGATTCCCTACATGAGTAACTAGATTTAAATGAACATTTGGAAAATAACCCAATTTGTTATAGTTAAAGAATCTCACCATTATCTTACCATTAATTTTTGGATCATTTTACGTGCACTCACTAGACATGTGTCCAAAAATTCTATATTGGTATCATTTACAGGAATTTACAAGACATTCAGTAGGATTCCTTTTACCACACATTTTATAAGAAGGGAAATTGATTGTATTGCCTCCAACATTATTTGAAGAATTATTAAATAAATCATGCCAACATGAAATCTTCTTATCCTTTTTCATTGTGAGGCACATATGTGTCAATAAACTCCATTTCGACTTTTTGATCATGATCAACTAGTTTCTCATAGATTTTAAACTCTCTTAAAGTGAAAGCTATTCATAAAAATGATTTTAAACTACAGTAAAATATATTAATTTTATGATAAAAATACCAACTAAAATCTGTTATATACCTGCCCATACTTGTAAAATTGGATTAATATGCTGCCACATAATAATCATATTTCTTCTTCAATTGCTTGAATTGCTTCTCCATTATGAGTCAAACGTTTTTTGGAAAATATTTTTCCAGAAGATGACTCTAAAAATCAACTCATTCCAGCCTATCATGGTCATATCATTCTTTCGAATTCTTAACTGGATACCACCATTGGTCAGATTCACCTTCCAAACATTAAATGGATAGTTTTATCCTTTGCAGTTTCGAACATCCCATGACATCAAGTATCTTTTTTAAAGAATTGGTTTATCCTTCGGCTATCACTGGATCTGTGGTTCCGCTGAATGCTGAAGGATGTTTACTAAATAAATCATCCACAAAATACTTGTTTCATCGTGGTTGATCATGTTCCTCTCAAGCATGGATACCACCCCCATTTATTTCATGAGTCAACAGAGCCATTACTGCCACAAATTGAATGTTCTTATTCCCACCATCTTGGGATGCAGATTCGTACAAAAATCTGCCTCTTGGAGACTTCCTACATCAGCTTCCTTTTCACACCATGACCTCATATGCTAGTTATTTTACTCTATTCTAATTCCGAATTGTTGTTTTTTTAAGGAATAATAATTTGATGGGTTTCAAACCAGTGCGCAGACACTGCTTCCTTTTCGGTGACCGTGTGTTTCAGTTGGGTGATCATGAAACTACTTAATTCTTAGATTAATATTTTTTTGTAAAAAAATAACATTCTCCTTATTAAAAAATTATTATGATTATTATTATTATTAAATTTGAAATGAATAATATTATTATTGTGATTTTCATTATTGAGTTATTAATTTGTTATTATTATTATTATTATTATTATTTGAATTTTTATAAATTATTATTGGGTTTTTAACTATTGAGTTATTATATTGTTATTGTTATTATTATTATTTCAATTTTTATAAATATTATTTCCCTATTTTTATTATCAGATAATAATAATAATAATTATTATTATTATTATTATAACTTTTTTATATTTTATTTTGAATCCCTAGAATACCCAACAACCACCCCTTACCCCCTTACTAGCTGAACATAGACGCCCCTCCGTCCCTCCTCTCTTGTACGAGCAGTTTTCGGCCTTACTCCTATACATTCCCTCTAGTCGGCCAGTCTTCCGGCGGGTGGCCATCATTCCCAACAGCGGCCCCTGCTACCTTGGCCTGCAGTAGGTCGGCGATGTGGCACCACCCTCTCCTGCTTGACTTCCTCCTTATTAAACTCTTATTTGTTCCTCCCTCACTACTCCAGACCTCCTACTCCCCCTTTCCATCCTGCCAGCGGCCCCCTCCCCTTTCCATCATGCCAGCAACCCACACTATGTGCCCAGTTCCATGCAGCGACCATCGTTCCAAGTTCCCGATGGCCGCACCTCCAAGCGGTGATAACCCCTAATACGGTTACATTGCATTTTCACATGTTCAGTTATTTTCATCAATGAAATTTCTTCTAATTTCATTAAACATGATTCTTTTTTAGTGAATAATTATTAAAACATGAATCACATTTATATTTAAAATGTAGTAAGTTTATGTTAATAATTTATCATTGGTTTAACTTTCCAAAAAATAGGTTTTAACATGTCCATCTATTCATGCATGTGTTTTTCTCTACGTAATTGAATCTGGACAAGTGGTGTTGTTATGGAAATTGTTTTGTTAAATGTTTTGGTTATGTTTTATGAACTTGCTATTTTGATTCTCATCATATAATTTAGGGCCTTTTGGTTTATGTGAGTCCCTAGTACTTTTTTGTTCGCGCATTGGTCCTTGTCGTGCTAAAATTTGGATGTTGGGTAATGTTGCAGGGTGTTGAGATCAATTCCAGCTACGCGAACACATTTTTACTAGGTATGAATATATATATATATATATATATATATATATTCTGAGTGCTTGTTCCCTCATGGCGTGGGGAACACGTGTTCAATTTAAAGGTGTATAATTACACACACACACACACACAGATATATATATATATATATGGATGTGTGTGCATGCGAGTGGGATGACAATTGATTTAGAAATCTTTTTCTTGGCCACTATTTGAGGTAGATGTTTCTATAAACATTACTCCCAATTTCCTTTCATATGGTTCTTGATTTGTGTTACTAAATATCTAAAATAGGTTTCTCATTTTTTTCACATACTTATTTTATTTGTAGTATTGATTTAAATTAGGTTTAATTGATCACAATTAGGTTTCTTTAATATTTTCTTTTATGCATATGTAAATGCCCTTCCTTTTGGGTTTGAATAATCATCATCTGTTTTCAAATGGTCTTGTTGGGTATCATTGGTTCTATTCATTGGTAGAAATTTTTCTACGGATTTTTTTTATTCTTAATGGGTGGCTTTATGAAAATCAGCATTTGGTGGAATTTTTTTAGTGCTTTAGTGGATGATGTGTGAGTGTAGTCCCATCAAAATTGTTGGAAAGGGTTTCATGTCATTTGGGGAGGTCCTTTCTTTGATCTTGGTTTTCTGAAAAGAATTATTTCCTCTCACATTCCTCCCTTATTTTGTAAATGGTATCATTATTTTCAAAGTGACATAATGTGATTTCAAAAGCGTGGAAATTCATGACTTGTTGGATGTTGATTAAAAGTCTATTGATTCCTCAAAAGGTTGAAGGCTTGTTTGGTACCTTCGAGTATCTTGTATATGGTTTCAACTTAGTTTTGTAAGGAAAATTTGAAATAAATCCTCGTTTGGGAAGTGTAATGTGTGAGGGTGTGCATTAGAAACATAAAGGTTTAATGAAAAGGGCATAGTAAGTATGTGATCTCCATTTGTTGGAAATTATTTTCTTAAAGTATTTGGGTAAATGTTCACTGGATGGTTAAATCTAAAGGCATAGTTTTCACATTTGTTATTATTACATGGAAAGGGTCTGATATGTGAAAGATAGACGAGTTCTATTTGTCATGTTGGAAATGATTTTTTGAAAACCCATCTTGAGCTAGGTCTTTTGTATCATTGGTTGATATTGAGATGAAGGGTCATCGATATGGGACTTCTTTGAATGGTAATTAGTTTGAGGCGAGAGACACACCCTTGAGGAGTTTGGGGCAGTGCCGGTTTGTGTGGTGTGTTTGATTACATATATGAGAATTAATGTTTGAATTGCATCATGCACCCCCCCCCCCTCGTATGAATTATACATGGGAACCTGCCATAGAAAAGAGGCATACTGTGAATGATCACTGCACTAATTTTGATTATACACTGGCTAGTGGCCCATAGTACGAACTTTGATCTACTAGGGGATTAAGCCCCTTGGTTAGTCCAGGTAGGGTAACACTGAATGTTTGGGAATTATGATGTCATCAAGAGTATGCAAGCCTTCATGATGAGTCACATGTATAGTACGTTCTGGTCTTCTATTGAGTTCCTAGGATTTCCCTTGTTTCCCCATTAGTAGTAATACTAGTGTTGTTTCCCTCGTCATGTTGAATTCTATTCCCTGTACCTGGTTTTTGTTTTTATTTGGAATACTGTGAATGTGTATTTATTTTAAAAAGGATTTCTAAGAATGTTTTTTTGATGAAAAATCACAACCTCCTTGTCTCATTTTTTGGTATTTTTTTAAAATTTATGAGGGAAAAAGAAAATGTGTTGTTTTAAATTGGTAACATGTATGAAAATATATTTTTATAGATGTATCACAAAAATTGTATAAATGAAGTGTTTTGGGGATAATAATGACATGGACTCTATGATGATTTCCTACTGAGAATTTTGGTGCTCAACCATACTTTATCATTTCAATTTCATGTTCTATTGGTGTTGGATCACTATTTCAGCAAGCTTGATTCTCAGATTCTTGTTGACCTAGTGGGTCATAAAGAGGTACGTGCAATTTTATTTTCATTCCATTTCTTGATTTTATTTTAACTATCATTATTTATTTATTTACATGTATTTAATTTGTTGGAAAAATCATTCCCATAAAATAATTTTCATTCCTGACACAAGTTTCCATCCTGAGGGGGTTGGGAATTCCACTTAGGACATGTCATGGACTGTCTTGGGAGACTAGTTCATGGTTGATCTAGGCTAGTTCAGGATGAAATTGTATCAAAGCAGGCCCTTTCTATTTCGGATGTTCAGTATAAGGATATTAGGACTATCGGGACTAAGGATGTAGGTGTGGGAAGATTGTCGTGATCACTTTCCCACAATGATTCTCAAGTCTCCATGGGTGGTTCATGATTTAGGTATTTTGTCTTCAGTTGTTTTGGATTTAGGGATGAAAATAGAGGCAAATCAGGTTATGTTGTGGCCACACGTCGGGTGGCGACCTATGTGGAGTCCAATATCCTGGTTGATGGTCTTCTTAGTGTTATGTATTAAATGGGGCATGTCTCACCAATATGTCACTGGATTAGGAACAATCAGTAGTTCCTCATTCTGATGGATTATCATTGGATGCGTTTTGTTTTTATTTCAGATGATGTGGGTGAGTGTTGAAATTGATAGTGGACTTTTAAGTGAAAATGGATTTGGAATGGGGTTTTTTTCCTCAAATGGTTTTAAATGGGAGTGCATAAGGGCACATGTCTGTGGATGATGTAAGCGGGATTGGATCAATTCACATGTGACAGTTCATAAGGGACCACCTATGAGTTTTTAAAATAAAATGGGAAATTAAATTTTGGGAAATTAAATTGGTTTAAAAAGAGGGTTTATTTAATTTTAATGTCATTTGAAATTGTGGCCATTTTGAATATTTATTTGAAATGTGAATTTTGAAAAGATATTTCTGGTTGTACTTGAGTGCACCTAGCTTCCGAGATGCTTGTTTTGAGCTCGAAGTGTCACTTTTGATTGATTTTTATCCTGATTCTAGTTTTGATTGTGTTTTTTTGGGTTGTTTTGAATATGCTACGAAGAATGATTCCCAAAGTTGCTAATGATTCATTCTGGGTTTCCTGTTCTTTTCAAGTGTGGCTTGTTTATTGAGGTATGCATTGTTCGTTAAAAGAAGTACAATTGTTTGGGGAGATATTTTGTCTTATGGTTATTGGGAACTCCCAAGTATGTTAAGATCTGTGCCATCATGGGTATATTTGAGGGTCCAATTAGGGGCCGATAGAGATTGGTCGTCTTATAGTCATTAGAGTTTCAGGTGTAGTTGGTGGTGGCCAACTTTCTAAGGGTTCCATATATTGGGAGGGGTGCCTGCCAGAGGAACCTATTTCTTAAAAACCATTTTCAACGGCACTGAACCATAGTTTGTTGAACCATTCTATTGGGTGCCACCAGTGTGTCCAGTTTGGACATTCTAAGGAATCATCATGCATCCGTTTGAAAATGTTCCACCATTTTAGTTGTTTGAATCATCAGAAGGAAAGAGTTGGGGACTGAAGGATGTGAATGCTAGACAGTTATGTAGGAGAAGGTTTATCCATCAGGGCCCCAACCATAGGTCTCAAGGTAAAGCTCATGAATAGTCAATAGATTACGAGGGTGTGTGAAACTTTGTTCGGGACCATGTTTTCATATTTTTGGAGAGAAATATCCCAATTTTCCTTATTCAATTCTTATCGCTGTCATAATATCATCTTTATTGTGGTGGTTTAAGGAACTTGTTTTACAGTAATCAAAGTGAATTCATCTAGTCTAAATTTTACTTTTAAATTATTTTTATTCCTTTATAGGTGTTGGGACCATGAATAGTTGGACCTGTTCATATTCTGATTTTGGTCTTTGTAGTGTTTGGAAGTGCAATGTTTCGTTTCATGAATTAATGGGTAGTGTTTTCATGTTTCAAGGATACTATGTTAGTAAATTCTTTAGGTGAGGAATACCCTATCGGTTTCCCCCTCAACCTCGGGCAGTATTGTTCTTAAGTTGGTCAGGTGTGATGTGTGTTCTTAATTGTCAGCCCGAGCCTCTCATTTTCTTCTTATTTGGTTAATTCATGGACTCTAGTCATGTCATCTATTGTCTTGGTGACATTCTGGGGGTAGAAACTGTCTTTGGTAAGGATATCTGTCACCCACAGACCTCAGATTCTATTTATTTAACTCTCTTCTTAGTCTTGGTTTGAGTAATTTTTTTGATGTTTAATATTTTTGATTGGTTTCGTGCTGGTGCACAGACACCCCATCGTTAACGGTGATCGTGTGTTCTCCCCGGGTGACCAAGCGACTGCTTGATTCTTGAAATAATAATATTTTGTGCCAAAAATAAAATTTTCCTTTATACTAAATTGTTATTAATTTTAATAATATTATTATTTTAATGTGAAATGAAACAAATTTATTATTGGGATTTTTATAATTGAGTTGATATATTTTTCTTCTTCTTCTTCTTCTTATTGTTATTATTGTAATTTTTTTAATTATTTTTTCCCAATTATTATTATTATTTTTATTATTTCTAGAATATCTATGTTTTATTTTTTTAAACCCTAGCATAAATAGCACCCCCACCCCTTCCCAGCATTATAATTATGCACTCATAGTCCCTCCTCTCTCATGCGAGTAGTACACGACCCTACTCCCGTGTGAGCCCACCAGTCAGCCAATCTTCAGGTGCACATCTAGCATTCCTATGGGTACCCCCCCTGCTCCCTTGGTCGGCAACAAGCCAGTGACCTGGCACCGCCCTCTCTGGCTCTTCTTCCGCTCTTCTAGACTTTTCTTTGCACATCTTCCATTGTGTCAGACCTCCTCCCCCCCTTTCCATCCCACTGCTGGCACCGCCTACTTAACATCATGCTAGTAACTCACCTCACACATCCTATTCCTAGAGTGGACCAACTCGCTTGGTTCCTGACGTTCACACCTCCCAGTGGGAAAGACTGCTTCTACGACCTTTTCTGATGGCCTAAACCCTTTGCACACCCTATTTCTGGTGGCCCAAACCCCTATGTCTCCCCTCATGGCACTATTTCCCCTCTGGTATATTTTAATCTCTTATTGTGTTTTTTTAATTTAATAGAACCCTAATTCCTATGAACCTATATGTGTATCTTGTTCAGTGTCTAGTTTTTCTATATGATCTACAGAGTGATGCTCTTCCCTCTGTTGAGGATTCATTGCATTCACCCATGTTGAGGTAGGTGCATCCATGTAATTTCTTCAAATTTTGTTCCATGTGAGGCTTGTGATTTAGTACATAATTATTAATCCTTGATTCACACTAATATAACAAGTGTAGTTAATTTATGGTTAACATTTATCATTGGATTAACATTCCAATAAATAGGATTTAACATGTCCTACCATTCATGCATGCATTTTTTTCTATACAATTGAATATGGATAAGTGGTGTTTTTTTGGAAATGGTTTTAATAGATGTTTTCGTTAAGATTAATGCACCTTCTTTTTTTTCACGTCATCCAATTCTAGGTCATTTGGTTTATGTGAGTCCTTGGAACTTTTTTGGTCATGCATTGGTCCTTTTTGTGCTAAAATTTTGGGGTTGAGAATTGTTTCAGGGTGTCGAGATCAATTCCAGCTGCGTGGACACATTTTTCCCAGGTATGAATATGTGTGTGTGTGTGTCTTTTGAGTGTGTGTTCCCTCATTTTATGGGTGAAAAGTTCTTCAATTTAATGTTATATATATATACATAATTGCATGCGTGTGAGTGGGCTATCGCTTGAGTTAGAAAGATTTTTCATGGCCACTCTTTTAAGTAGGTGTTTCCATGCCCTTTACTCCCAATTTCAATTCATATGGTGCTTTAGTTTTGTTATTAAATTTATAAAACATGTTTCTCACATTGATTAATTGCTTATTTTATTTGTTTTAGGTATTTATTGTTGGTGGAATTGATCACAATTAAGTTTCTGGATGCTTTTGTTTTATGCACATGTAAATGCCTTGCATTTTGTTTTTGAATAATCATCATCTACTTTCAAATGGTCATTTTGGATATCATGGGAGGTGTTCATTGGTAGAAATGTTTTTATGCAAAATTGTTTATTCATAATGGGTGGAATTATGAAAATAGACACTTGGTGTAATGTTTTAAGGCAGTAGTGGATGATGTGCGTGTAGTCCCTTCAATATGGTTGGAAATGGTCTCTTGTCTTTTGGAGAGGTCCTTTATTAGAATTTGGTTTTCTAAAAAAGAATTCATTCCTCAACCCTTCCTCCCTTCTTTTTATAAATGGTTCCATTGTTTTCAAAGTGACTTTAAGTGATTTCAAAAGTGTGGAAAATAATTACATGTTTGGTGTTGATTAGAAAACTATTTTTTCTTCAAAGTGTTAAAGGACCGCTTGACACCTTTGAGTATCTTGTCCATGCTTTCAACTTAGATTGGTAATGAATATTTGAAATAAATTCCCATTTGGAATGTGTAACATGTTAGGGTGTGCATTTGAAACACAATGTCTGAATGGCATGGGAATAGTGTATATATGATCCCCATATTTTGGAAATTCATTTCTTAATGTTTTTTTTGGTAAATATACCTTGGATTGTTATATCTAATGGCCCGATTGGAATTTTTGGTGTGGTTACATGGAGAGGGGTTGATATGTGAAAACAAGATGTGGCATGTTTGACATCTTGGAATGGTTTTTAAACACATCTTGAGCTAGGTCTTTTTCCTAGATTGTTGATCATGAGAAGAATGGTCCTCGGTATGGGAAATTTTTGATGGGTAATTATTTCCAGGTCAGGGACGGACCCTTGAGGTGGCCAGGGCAGTTCCTATTTGTGTTATGTGTTTGATTATATGTATTATAATTGTTGATTGAATTACATGGTGCACCCCCTATGAAATATACATAGGAACCTTGCAATGAAAAGAGGATTACAATGAACGATTTTTGCACTAGTTTAGACTATGCACAGGCTAGTGGCCCTTAGCATAATCTTTTCTCTTCTAGGAGATTGAGCCCATTAGTTATGCCAGATAGAGAAACAATGAGAATTTGGGAATTATAACATCATTGATAGTAGGAATTCCTTCAGGATGAGTAACATGTATCATACCTTCCGATCAGCCTCTAAGTTCATACGATGTCCCATGTTTCCCCATTACGTGTATCACTAGTGTTGTTGCCCTAGTCAGTTTTAATTCTATTACATGTACTTTTTTTGTTTTTATTTGTAATACTGTGAATGTGTTTTTGTTTTAAAAGGGATTTATAAGAAGATGTTTTGGAAAAAATATCAAAACCTCCTTGTTCCCTTTTTGGTTTTTGGTTTTAAAATTATGAGGACAAAAAATAATGTGTTTTTTTAAATTGATAACATGTATAAAAATCTATTTTTATAAGTAAATTTCAAACTGCTAGTAGTGGAGTGATTTTGAGATAATAATTACATGGACTCTATGATGATTTCCTGCTGAGAATTTTGATTCTCATCCCTACTTTATCATTTCTATTTCAGGTTCTGTTGGTGTTAGATCACTCTTGGATCATGCTTGGTTCAAAGTTTGGTGGTGACCTTGTGGGTTACAAGGGGGTACGTGTAGTTTTATTTTCATTTCGATGCAAGTTTAAATTTGTATTATTAGCCATTATTTATTTACATGTATTTTATTTTTGGGCCAAATCATTCTCACATGTTAATTTTGATGCCCAACACTAGTTGTCATGCGAGGTGATCGGGAACGCCCCTCAAGATATGTCGGTGACTAGCTCAGGTAACTGGTTTAGGGTTGACCTCGGCTGGTTCATGACATTCCCTATTTCAAATGTGTAAAATCATTTTGAACAGACATAACTTAGTTGAAGCAACATTGTAATCCTTAAATTCTATAACATTTCAAATTACCATAGAGTAAAAACAATTTATGGTATTCTTTTAACAACATACTAATAACCAAAAGTTAACTAAACTATTTTATGATTACATCTATATGGAAAATTTCTTAAAACAATACATAATCATGTGTATTATATAAGAACACACATTCTTACACAATGTAGATCTTTTTGGTTTTAGTGTTTTAATGAATTGGGATATCTTATATACATAACATCCCACATTCTGATGAATTGTATATAACTAAATAAATATCCATTTTTCACAAAATATAAAACATGAAAAACTAAAACACAATTTATATGAAAAAACTCTATAATAAACATCATGACTCCCTTCATTACTATACTAATCCATATTCCCATTGAAAAACATTTTAAAAACACTGGTTGACTATAAAACTCATTAAGGGATATAAAGAATGAAATATTTAGTCAAGTGATAAAATAAAAACAAATAAAACCCATAATGAAAAAAATCATATGCATTTAAAAATCATGTAGATTCCTCGGAACATATTTAACAAATCATTATTACATTCACCCTTACATATGGAAAAACCATTTGGTCAAATTCCTCTTCAAGATTACCCAATACATTGGACAACTATAAGGGGGTCCACCCATCATATCTAGAGCTATAATAGGCTCAACCCCACCTAAATAATGTCCACAGAAAATGTCAGGTTAATAAAGTATATGGAAATTAGGATAAACCACTCCTACCATGCCCATGTGAAAAACAATACTTTTTAAAATTTTAAAATATAGTTTTAAAAGGATTTCAAAAAGATAGTCGCTAAAAAAATATACCTGGATTGATAATTAATATTAGGGAATGTTTATTTTTATACACTATTAATAAAATATTTTGACATTATCTAAACTATAATTCATCACAATAATAATTATAATACCACATAATGAATAGTGAATATTGTTAACCTAATGAATGTAAGCTGGGTTATGAATTCCAACACCTCGGGTCCTTCTTACATCAAATGTCTTGAAACCTCTCATATAATGGATAAAAGTGTGTTATTTAGATCTTAATTAAACATATTAATGTATATAAAAACTTATATTATCATTTTACGACATCATTTGACACATTTATTAGTAATATTTTGTTATTTAAATATTTTTGTGTGTGTTCTTTACATGGTTTCCTTGATCGTTTCATGATGGATATTCTTGTCAATTGGAGGTGAAAATTCAAAAATATGAATGGATTGGTATTTATATATTTCTAGAAACCTAAATTATACAATTTATTTTTTTGAATTCTGACATGAGGATGATTTATAAGCTATAACATTATTGAAAATATTTTAGGTCATTTTTTTGATTCTTCAATCGTAAATAACTCATTTTTTTATAAATTAATCATATCTATACCAAATGATTTCAGAACAATATAAAATATATAATACATAAATTATAATTTTTTTTAACCAAAATATGGTTTCATGACCAGTAATGAAATAAATAAAAGAAATTAAAATCTCATCATCAATGATGTCGGTAAATCAACACATCACGTACAATGTTTTTATTTTTTGAATAAGTGGTATATGAGAAGAAGTATAATGGTAAATCATTCATAAACTTGATGTAATACATAGTATTTATGATACTGGATCATTTATTCCTATTTTATAATGGAATATGATTAATGAATATGAAAATTAATGAACTCAAAATAAAAGAAAAGTTGAGAAATCCCTTACGAAAATTTTGTAGACTAACGACTATGAAAAATGTTTTAAAAAAAAGTAAAAAGGTAGGGGTTGGGGTCACCCATCTATAGATGAAGCATAATATATTAAATTGATAAAACTAAATGGAAATAAGAACATGGTATGGAAACATGAAATTTATACCACATAAAAGAGAACTTGAATAAAAAAAGAAAGAAGTTTAGAATTATCATACTATGGAGAGTAACACCTAAGACTTGTTGGTTGGGACTTTAGGGGATTCCGGACACCATGGGAGAACCACTATAGAGGTAAAAAGATCAAAGATTCATTGAGGATTTATTTTTAATGAATGAAATGAATGAATGGGTTGGTATTTGTAATAAATGTGTTGTAATATTTTATTAATTTTCAAGGGACATCTCAGTAGTGGTAGTGGAAAAACCATGGTATTGCCTATGGTATGTTCCCATGTTATTACCCACTTGGGACACATCAAATATTATTTTACATTACATAGGTTAATCTTAATTATAACATCATTAATGATGTCTTTACACTAACTGATAACTCAAAACTATATTTTTACTATTCTCCAAAAATTCAGTTGTTTAAGAAAAATCCCAAAATTTCACCCTAACTATTTTAGGATGTGTAGAATTAAAAAAATAAACACAATTTTTTAAAAATAATTTTCTAAATATTATGAAAATAATAATTAAATAAAATAATAAATTACTCAAAAATTGCAATTTTAAATCTATACCTCATTTTTAACACCTTGAAAAATTATTCAACATCTCATTATCTTGTCACCTTTAAAAAATAAAATAATAATACAATATAGCATTAATTATGGTCATATTACTATTAATATTACTACTCATATGGTTAGGTTACTAATCACTAAAGAATCATGTTGGTTATATTAGTCTAAAAGTATGACACTAATCACAATTGTAGATGATCATATTTTGAAACTCAAAACAAATAAGCTACAAAATTATGTTTAAACGATAGTAATAAATATATGAATAAAATAATGTTCCATTAAATTTTATTTTTTAAAAAAATTGGGGGCTTAATAATTGATTTATTTAACGTGGGGAGAATGTACCACCCCTAAGACTACACAATATTTTCCCTTTAGAATAAATTCTATTTTTATACTAGATTTTGTTATATATAATAAAAAAAATATTACTCTACAAACAACATGGATATTTGATTATGGAAAACATGATAATATGTTTTCTTGTGTTTCAAACAATATGGGGTTCACGTGATACCCTACGTAATAAGGTGACTATGTTTTACTAAACTACAATATACTATATTTATTAATATTTAAAATGATAATTATAAAATATCCAATGTAATGAAATGTAATATATGTAATAAAATGTTTTGAAAATATTTTTCACATGATTTCCTATATTTATTTGGTGTTTGAAATGAATATTTTATCCAATTAAATATAAATGAAATATTTTTTATCAGATATGTATTTTATGAACCCAATATATTTTTTGTATTAATAAATTAATAAATTTAATATTAGGTAATGCAATCAAATAAATAAATAAATTATATTTTTAATCAATTATTTTTCACATTCATCAGATAATTTTTATTTGCCTTAGATAAGAACCAATATATTATTTTCCTAAAAATATATAATTATATAAATAATGGTTTTCCACCTTTTAATGGTAAAATTTTTTTAAATATAAATTTTATTTATTTTATAAATTATATTTGAAAAAATAAAAATAATTTTGGAAATTATAATATCATGTGTTTCTTAGAGAGAATTTTACATTTTCAGTGAATGTTCGTTTTTTATGAATAACGAAAAATACTGAATATTAATTGAAAACTGATTTTTCATCTAATTTATTTTTGGGTTAAATTATATTTTTTATTGTATTTAAAAGAACATTATATCCATTATACATATAATAATCAAACATAGGTCATTTAAATCAATTTCATATTAAAATTTTATATAGAACATACTTTTTTTACATTTTTACTTTAAAACCCACATTCTTATCCAGTCTATGGGATTATATTTAAATCACATTCTGAAAATTATCAGATTGGAATTTGAAAATTATTATTCAATATTTCAAATCAGAATAATTTTTAATTTCTAGTAATTTTAACTTATTTTTTACCCAAAACTTTTGTAAATGGAGTTAAAAATAATTACAATGATTACGGTAAAATTAATATAAACAAGGGACTGGAAGCAAACCTAAAAATAAAATTGATATAGAAGAAAGTACAGAAATTAAATTAAGGAAATATTTCCACAATATACTAAATTATACTTAATATTTCTTTATTATTGGAGTGGCATGATGTAATGAATACCTCTCAATTGTGTCTACCATTTTATATGTACAAAATTGTCACTCCTCTTCCACTATAGAAATACACTAACCCCACCCACATATTCACACATTCCATGGTATTTTTATCATAAAACCCTTAAAAATAAGCTCCAAACATTCATAACATAATCCTATAACATCACATTGTTCATAAATAACACCAATAAATTTTTGTTGTATAAACTAAAATGATTTACCCGAATAAGATGTAATGATCTTCAATGATCAATTTTGGTTCATCTCTTTATCCACCCCATTAGTTAATATTATATCATGATAATATAATAAAAAAATATCATAAATATACCAATATTATTTTATTATAGGGGTATGATATAATATTATTCACTCATCTATTAAATGGGATTCACACTCAGCGTTCGTGTATACGGTAGACTACCAACTCACGAACTGATGTTGTTCATTCTTCCATTAACACCATTCATGACTGGGAATGATGATGCATTTATATATTTTTTAAGATATATATATTTTATTTTTAATTTCCTTATTATTAGGTAATTTTTATATAACTAATATCTTTAGGATTTACATTTTTTGGGATTATGATAACTTCGTTTGTAGTCATGTGGACTACTGCCTCCTTGAAGCGATGCGATTCATTCACGCTATACATTAAATGTATTAAGGATGGTTTTAATAAAAATATGTGAAATATATGAAATAAATATGATAATATACTTTTATTATACATATAAATATATAACTAAAACTTTAAATATGATAAAAAAGTGGATGTAACGTTCATGTGTTTGTGCAACATACCATCTCCATCAACGATGCATTCAATTTCCAATCTCCAAACATTATATATGAAAATAAATACATGTATACTAAATATATATAATATATAAATAATATTTTACGTTCTAGTTAATATTAAATTATGATCCATGTAGTTTTCTCAAAAACAAATATGTCAAAATATACTCGAATTACTAGAAAACTGACACCTAATATAGAAAAAATAATAATTTTTTAAAAAAAATATAACAATATTTTATAATAAAATAATAGATGATATTATAAATAATATTATGGTAATATTATAAGTATTTTAAAAGTTTTAAACCAATCTACATGTGGTTAATTATTAAGAAACTAAAATAAATCATAACGTAATGGATTTTGTCTCAATTGAGATTCCATTGGTAATTATTTGTTATTATGAACCAATTCACGTTAATGTGGTCTATATACCTCCCCTTTTCATTTAATATATCATTTCACTCATTATTCCAAGTATATTAATTTTCAATTTTTACTATATCACACAAGGGGGTTTTAATTGAAAATTACTAAGTGGTAAAAGATATATTTGCAATTTCACATTCATTTGTGACTGAAAATTTTATCATGAAATAATCAGATTTTTGTAATCATTTATCATTAAAAATTCCATTTATCTTAAATATTTTTAATATCTATCATGTAAAATATTATTTCCAAAACCGTATACTATTTTTACATATTTTGTATTCAATTAAATTTATTTGATTAACTAGGGAATAATTGATAAATCTTTATCACTTAATCAATAAGGATAGTCAAAAGGAACATTTATTTTGAGTTAAATAAATTTTTTCTATAAGAAAAATTATTTGTAAATGAACTAAAAGTTTTGGGGACTGGTTAATGAAAACCCATTGATGCATCAATTGTCTCATGGTTCTATATTTATTGGATAATGAAGATTGGTTTTTATTGAGTATGTTTTCAACTATCATGAGGATAGATATTTATGGTAAAGGTATCAAGTTTCTAGGAAACATGAAATCCCATTACTAAGAATTTACATTCATTATAATTAATTTATTATTATTATCCATGATAATGCTTTCATTGATATTATCTATGGATTTATTTTTACTCTTAGTTTATTGACAAAATTGAATGTGTGTTCAGATATTTACCTTTTCATGTATATTACTTATTATCTTGTTATTTATATGTAATTTTTGGTCAGATATTTCCCTTTACCTTATTTATTTTTCAATATTTACTCATGAAATATTTTCATATACCTAACCATTAATGATATTTTGATATCACCTTTATTCTTTTCATTTCCCCAGGCTGTAAAGAGGAAATATTCCCATAATCTTTCAATGATTCTTTCAATTTTATTTTATTATGTATGATGATTTATTTTCTATTACCTAATTTTATATGGGTTCCATATATTTTATATGGTTTTCTAATACTACTAAACTAGTCGGTCCATCCAGATTTTGACTCATTGTAGTCATGTTAATGTTATTATTAAGGCACTGAATCTAGGATTTTGGGGTCAGGGTATTATATTAAATAAGGATTTAGAAGGTTAAATATTTTAATGATCCCATTTTCATATATATTAATCAATTGGGATGTGTTTTTTATAAATTTTAAATATTTTGGTGGTTTTGGAATGGCATGAGAATATGGTTTATTTTCAAAATATATTCCATCTATATTAGAATACAAAAAGAAATTTTTTTAAAGGCAGTTATGGACATGTTTTGTTTCCTATGTGATATATGAGAAAATTATTCTTTCAAGTTCATTTTTAATCAATCATTGATAAATTTACATATAAAACATATTGTAATCTATATGAACGCATGAACGCTACTTCCATTTTTATAAAGGAAAAAACCCCTAATGATACAAAGGTATATTATTTTTATATTATAATATAATATTTTATATAGGGTTTTTATGTTATTTGACACAATCCTTTATCCTTTTCTTGTATGGTATGAATGAGTCATGTCACTTTGCCGGGGCGGTAGTCCGCACTTCCTCAAATGAAATTATCATATATATACAACATTAAAAGAATAAATGTATTCTATAAAAGATAATTATTTAAGCCTATAGATAAAATAAATATCATTACTATCATATATAATTATTTTGAAATCATAATGTCCCCCATACGAGGTGGTAGTAGAAGATTGAACAATCATCGTTTCATGAGGCAGTAGTTTGCCGTCCACATAAACATTATGTTCTATACACATTTTATGGAGGTATGTGTATGGGTAGTTCAAATACATCTCATAAAAAACCTAGTATATTAAGGATACTGGTGGTGTTATAAAAGAAATGAATAATGGGATTTTAGGAGGTTGGATAAGTAACAAAAAACCAATGAACTTAAGAGGAGATGTTACCTTTAAATCATGTAACTCCATTTAGATTGAACCAAAAGGCTTTCTTGAAGTTCCTTATACCTATTTTAAGGCTTTAAAAGTAATATAGAGATGTTGGGAGCTAAATTGGGTAGAGTTTGGTTGAGCCAAGTGGCTTGAGAGGTGTGAGAAATTGGTTATAGATGAGAGTTTTTTATAAGGGGGAGGAGGGGCTCTTTAGGAATGTTTGAAAATATTATTTTATTATATAATAATCATTGGTTTATAAAGGTTCAAAACTCATTAATATCGAAGATACAATGAATCATGTTCGGAAAAAAATCATCTAATAAGAACTTGACAGGTTTTTTGATATTGTTTTAATTTTTATAATCTCATTTTTTAAATCATTCTTCAATGAGGTAAATAATCCATATTTATTTTATCCTAAATAATTTTATATATTTGATTACTAAAAATTATAAAACAAATAACCTGATTTAGGAAATATTTTTAGATTTTAAATAATTACTTATAGTCGAAACGTTAACTAACATAACCCCCTATATTTTTTTTACTAAAACATATATGTTTGTGTCATTTTTGTTTTTACTTTAAATTAACTAATATAAACTGTAATTATCACACTCATGTTGCTCCATGGGGACCCAAAATCATCCCAAGGGTTTCCATTGTCATATATTCATAAACCAATAGGAATTGGACACATGTTAGGGTAATTTAGTATTATTATTATAATATTTTTTTACCCTTATTTACCAGATTTACCCTTAAACCATACTAATTAAAATATTTACTGAAGTAAATATTCATAATGTATAAAAATAAAAGTTTTCTATTTACAAAATTTAGATATCCTAATTCCCAATATGGAAACCATTTTTCCAAATTAAAAACATATAAGTGGAAGAAATTAATTTAAAATTAATTCCTGTTGTCAAAACAAAAAGCGTGTTTTTTAAGAAATAATAACAATCAAAAGATTGACATTTGCTTATGTCCAGTTTAAATGTGTAATTACATTCAATGACATAAATTATATTAAATTACAAAAATATAATATTATGAAACTTAAAAAACATTCAAATAATTAATTTAACACTAAAAATTATTTCGTTTAAAAAACTTATTTTTAATTGAAATTTAGTGTTTTTCATTATTAATTAAAATTTTTATGTTTTCAGAAAAGTACCAAAAAATCACCCTAATCCATTTTGGATATTCCAAATCCAAAAATGAAGTCCATTTTGAAAAATAATATTTATTATATTACAAAAAGGGTTTATTACTATTCATAACGGCTAGTTTGATTGGTCATGGTGTGTTAGAATCTCGAAGTTGCATACGACACATTCTATTGGATTATTTAAAAGGAAACATACCATGGAAGCTTGGGGTGTTATAGTAAAATAGTATTTATTGATTTTTTAATCTCACTCCTAGAACATAATGGTAGGCTGGTTGGTCTCACCACAATACTGGTGGGTCTTCCAGCAGCTTACCAAGCATTCAAATTCCAACCAGCAAGCTGGTGGTCTAATAATGAAAATGTAGTGGAACTATAGTCCATGTAATACATCCCCCAAAATCATCATTAATTTTCCAATATTCCATACAACTATCCAGACCCCCTTGGTTACTCTTAAGAAAAAATATTGAAGGGTGGTTATAAATTAATCATTTTTTATCTTATTGAAGATCTGGGATCTTACAACCTCCTCTCCTTATGATATATGATCCTTAATATGTACCCCTTAGGATTTTGAGCTATAGTTGATAATAATTTTTTCTATTGATCATATATATCATAATTCAATTTCCATTTTATCTAGTAGATATGTTCATGCTTCCACAACACCAATACTAGAGTAAATGTTCTACTTCAAAAAAACATTATGATATGATCGATGATAATAACTAGAAATTCATCAAATGAATCATCATCTTCGATCCCCACATCCCCAAGATAAAAAAACATTAGACAGTTTGGGGTACTAATTGCGGTGATATGATATTCTAATACATCATTCAACAGACTATACTAACAAGGATGAGATAATCTATTAGCCACTATCCCAACTAGCAGTGTAATATACAAAGGCATAAAAATTATAGGCTCAACCATTTTAAGAATCCTAATATGTTGATGGCCCGATTTTTTTTGAAACACATAAAGGGACAAAATCCCCATCCTCAAACTACAGAGGTTAGTGATGCTGATCTATATATGACTTATTCTAAGACAAAATCATTTCCATGTATTTCATGATCAGTTATACCAACATTGATGTCTCCGGAATGATACACGATCACAATATCGCTAACTCAACTACATCTAACTACCATAGAGTGGAATGATAGATCATCATTTATTGATTCTCATATCCTCCCACATTAATTTTTAGTTGAAACCCATTGTTGTAGTGAAACTCTACTATGAATATGCATTTCCTCCCTTAAGCCTCCAAAATCTGGGAGTCATGCATGAACCATATCATTCATTACCTATATAGTATTTTTATATTCTCCATCAATTTGAGGGTGGTATTGATTCCTCAATAGTACCTACAAACCGTCCCATTTTGCAACCCATTACAAAATTATATTGTAAAATTTGTGACCCTATTGGATAATATTTAATATGGAATCACATGATAGGGTATGTAATTTCAGATATATAATATCACAAACTCATCCATTTATATATTCTCTTAAATCTGCAAGATATAAGAGACCTTGGTAAGCCTATCCATAATCACCTATATATTTTCATTTCCATGGTGTGTCTTTGGTAATTTTCTTCTATAATAAAAAGTGAAATAATACCATTTGAATTATAAAACGTGTTATATGACCAATAATATACCAAGACAATGGTGTTTCACATTATTTTTCTTATAATATGAACACCATGTTTAAATATCCTATATTTCTTTCTCCAACCGTGACCTCTAGTACTGGTTGCAAAAATCAAGTTACATCATCATCATTCATGGATGGAAATAAAAAATTAAATGATTGTTATTCTTATATTAGTAACTCTCGCATAATTTTTGGGACAGAAAAAATATCAGGGATATGATGAATCTCATCTTCATTAATAACCAAACAACACTATATCTCTTTAGAATAAATAATAACCATCAAGACCATTGAATCAAGATCAAGGAGTTTCCTATAAATTATTTTATTTCATATTAATGTGACTATTGATAAATACATGAGAAAATTTCCCCTCTAATACTCATGGATTTCAAGATGAATTTTATAAAATGGAGACTTCATCTAACACATTCTAATAGCTTCCAGAACTACATGAGGATGAGTATTTCATCTCAAAGAATAAAAAATTATGTTACCCATGAATTTAATATATGTAAGTTCAATTTTGAAATATAGTATATATTTTACCCAAATTATCTATCGGAGTTTATATCCCAATAATAAAATATATATTTTTAATATCATGTAGTTCACAATTACCATGAACTGCTCCCCGATGATGTAATGTCTCTAGAATCATAGATCATGAAAAACTAAAAACTCAAGAACATGTATCAATAAGTTTCAATGATGAGTAATCAACTGATAAGACCAGTTAGTTATAAATTTATACGATTTAATCAACACAACTCAATGCAAAATATGAGATGTGTCATAATTAACTGTTTAACTTATTACGAGAATGCAAAAACAAAGCATTGTCAGAGGTTTGAATATTCATTTTAAAACCTCATAATAATTTTCATTAAATCAAAGTATATGAATTTCACAAACTATTGATGAATCATATATTTTGGGATTCATGTTGAGAAATTTTTTTAATGAATCACCATTAAAAACAAATTAATCCCATAAACTGGATAATTTCAAAAACATTCTTCTGTTTCTACCAAAAAACAATTATCACCCTCTCATGATCAACAAATTCTCATGTTTCTGATATGATGTGACCTGAAAAAGTGTTCTATATAAATTTAAACCCATTATTTAAATATTATTTTAAATGAGACAATTCTCAACCACCATATGTCCCCTACTCTTATCTCTTGACCATGTGTACACAAAATTATCAACGAAAAAAATGACTCTAAATGAATCCAGGTATGTGTTGAAGAAATCAATCGTCATGTACATAATGATATTATGTGCATTAATATGGATGATCAACATTAAAAGATAATCATGTAATCCATACCTATTTTAGAATATTATACATAGTATGTCTAAGGGCCAAACACTCCACAAATAGATTACAGATCTCAAATAAATATTTGTGAAGAATCTTTCTCCTCAAATATGGTAAAATATATAATTCATACATTAATGTTGATACTAGTTTGTAAATGTAATCTTAATCAAATATTTTTTAACCAAATAATATAGTAAAATACAATTCTATCTCTTGAAAAAATATATCATTGAACACCTATAAAAAATCTAGTCATGTAATTCCATTAGCTTATAAGAACTCAATTTATCTCTTGTGCTCTAGGATATCTATAGAAATTTTTATATAGAAATTATTGCATATTGGTTCTTCTCTTAACAGAGTCACAATAGTAAATTAATCACCTCTCTCATGAGAAATCCCTGAAAAAGCATTAGTGATGATGACCATGAAATGATCCATAATTAGATGAGATATATATTTTTAAAACTACTAGATCATCTAGTAAGAGTCGCCTAATATATCTAGAAACAATGTACAACCCATGATGCATGGGTGAAGAATATCCTTCTTGGGCATCTCATTCACCCTTGAGAACATAGCTACCATACATAATTGATGTGGACGAAAAATTTCAGTGATAAAATGATGTATAATCTCAAAAGATAATTATCTCATCAATCACAATAATTGGGTAAAATCATATCCTATCAAGGATGATAAAATCCATTATATAAAAATGGAATAATTTCCTATGTAGACACACCATGAAAATGAATAATACTAGGTTCCTAGAGGTGTGTCAAGAGAATGTAATATATTTCAGAATATGATCTCTAGAAATAATATTCCAATAAAAAGATATAAATTATTGCGAATCTCTGATTTGAAATAATGAATAAACTTATTTTGATTCCAATGATAAGAAAAATATCAATGTAGATTGTAAGGTATTATTCATAATATATGCATACAATGCTATTTGTAAATAGAATGATCCAAATGATTGTTCTATAACCATAACTCCTTTAGAATCTGTACTCTAATGGAATTATGTATATTGTCTCTAGATCCCTAAACCTCAACTATATCCTCTGGATAATTTTCAAGAATTTTTCAATATTTAGTCCTTGTGTAGTGATATATATTTTATAAAAAATTGAAACTAATGAAAATACCATCCCACTGGGAACCTAATTAAAGGTCCAATATAATCTGAGAATATGAACCATTTTTTTACAACTCCAACACTTTATTGGGTCTCGTTCACTCTTAGGATTATTGTAAACCTTCCAACCACACCGATGGTATTCCACAGAACTACCAGTTCCCACACCTTGAATCTCACTCAATAATAAAAAAGATTTATCATGATGCATACCATCACTAAATTATCCACAACATATACCTCTTTTTGATCCACCTATACTTATAAATTTTTCTTCCCTCATGTTTCACTCCAAAAAATGGCCCAATTCACCATATTACAATTATTATTTTGTTAAAAGACATTCATTTGTTTTTAAATACTATTCCAAAGTTTATCCTCAAAAAATCTCATTATGGATAGATCATAACCTACAATAGTGGGTGCACAACTATAGCAACCCAATGTTTTTTTACATTACTATTACATAATTTTAATGATAAACATTATAATAGTATTACACATAGAGGATCCAAAGGTATAGTGTCTTGGGAAAACTAGGAAAATTCATAACTTTTACAACATAAATCATAAATAATCATTTAATTTCTTCTTCACGACCTTCTTTTTGGCACTTTCCCTCTCCTTTGTACATGTAGTGACTAGAGAATATACATCTAAAAAGGGGTGATCTAAAAGCCCATTAATAGGATAAATAAGATCAATATATCATGGGTTGAGCATAATAATAACATGTGAAAACGATCTTGAACATGAGAGGAAGCATAAATATAAGACTTGAAATGTGGCAATGCATAAAAATGACAAATCATGTCTTGGTGGTTAACTACCACACATAATTGTGAACAAATATAGAATCCTTTCCACATAATTTCACATTTAATCATGAGATTCATCACTTTAACCAATTAATTGGAGCACTGTATAATTTCAGGCACACTCGTCACATACAAACATTCATATTGCTCTATATAATTCCAGGCGCACCCGTCGTCTCATAATATTATCATTATCATGCATGACTCAAAGAAAATATATCAATAATGAACATAAGAAACCCATGTTAAGGAATGTGTTTCATCTAAAAAGAATACATTCATAAACATTGGGTTCCCAAATGAAAGAGGAATCATATATTTGATACAGGAACCATCAACCATGAATGAGAGGTAAAAGTTGAGTTCTTAAAAGAAGAGTTCTTTTGGAAGGAATTATGTTTTACATAAACATCAATAGAAAACATTTATATCCTCTAAAAGGAAATATAATGAATAGAAAATGATTTTTAAGAAGTGACCTTTCCAAATTGGAGTTAAAGAGGGAGAACCCGAAGAAAGAAAATTGGGTTTGAGATTTTCCCCTTACCTTGTATTAGAACGCTTCCTTCTCTTTATTGTCCTATATAATGACATTATATTAGATAATTATAAATTAAAGAAACTTTTATAAATGAATATAGTTCATTCTGGTTTCATTATATCTTTTTATGTTCCTTTGTATGACTTATATAGTTTAGAAACATTGTTGGGGAATGTCAATTTTTATGGTGTTTCTTGGGTAGTTCACTTGTATTCATAAATTGATGTCCAGGTAGAACATTGGTAAACAGTCAGATCTGATATTAATGTTATTAATGACATTCCAGAATTGAAAATGATCTTATAATGAGTTATATTATAAACCATGTGGATAAATCATTAGATAAAAATTGAATGATGATTGTCTGGGTTAATTTGGGTGATTTTTTTATCACAATGAACATAATTTAATTTATCACATAGTAATATGTAGTTAGTTCCATAACATTAAATAGGAAATAATACATATGACATATTCTGGTTCACCCATAAACATGATTTCATGACCAGTTATGATGGTAGAAATGGAAGAAGTAAACATGTCGTTCTTTAGGGTGATAAATTAACACCTCGCGAACAACATTCTCTTTAATAAAATAAATGGAAGAGGGAAATGGATTTGATGATATTATATAATATTAGTATCATAAAATTCCATTATATTCATGATACTAGAGTAACCACACCAATTGGAAAAATATGGGTGGGGAGAGAATAATAAAACAACATGAAATAGAAAGGAAATTAAAGAAGAAGAGGGAGAGAAATTACCTCTTGAATCCTCCTCTTAAGATCCTTCTTGAGGGCTCTATGATTTGTCTATTAATGAGACCAAATGTCACGAACCAGATCTGGTCGCCACCATTAACGGCACCAAACCTGGCCCGTGGCAAGGCCCGAAGGGAATTCCCTATCCCCACGGGCTGGCACAAGTGCCCGGGTATAAAACAATATGATTTGGGAACGATTTACCCGAGTATGAAAGCATAAAACAAATAAAACAGTCAATGATAAGAATCTGAAATTTCCATGCTAAACCATTCTTAACAAAACCAGATCTGAATACATATGTTTAAAGACACAAAAAGTGGTCCAAATAAAAATAATGACAACATCAAGACATCCCCATGGACTCCACAAGACAAGGGGATCATCACACGCAATCCATCCCCGCAACTCCGCCCCAAAGATGGGTACTAACATCCCGAACCGCCATCACCCTTAGCCTTCCCTTTACCTGAGTCAAGCATAAGCAGGTCTACTTACACCCAAGGGGTGTAAGTAGGGTGTGAGCCTAAGCCCAATAGGATACCACCAGTTGATTCCAAAGAGTATGCAATACAATGTGAACAAAACAAGCAATTTTAATACACAAGGTGAAACAGTGTTAAAATTCAAAGAAATGCAACTTTCAAATGAAAACAGTTTTCAATTTGAGAATTTCAGAATGTTAGCACGTTAAATAGACATGTGAGATACTGTAATGTACTGCCAAAAACAACCCATAACAAGGGTAAATACCACAAATTCTATGAGCATCAAAATCAGGAACACCCCTAAGCACTAGGTTGTCTCGGGCCCTATGTACCTCGTACCTCGGTGTAGAGTAACCATAGAAAAATCCGTTCTCGTGCACGAGCCACTAGTAGGGAACATACCCATAACCTAGTGGTCCCCAATCATCATCCAAATAGTTTAGTTAGAGTTGTCGTTATCCAGATGCTAAGTGGAACAGGGACAAGACCCATCCGATCCACTAGCCGTACTAGTACAAATCCGCCCCACCTAAGTACCCGGGCTTCCCCTTTTGTGCTCAAACAATTTTAGCAAACAACACACATCCATTTTCATATAAAATATCACTACTGGTCACAAACAAATTTTACAGTAGCTACACACATTTTATACCATTTAAAACACACAATAAAATAATTTTATTTCCAATAAAACAACCTCTCAAAACATCACATTGTTTTTCACCCAAAGCTCTTTATGATATCCACCTTTCACACTATGATAACACTTGTAAGATATTAAAACCAAATTTCAGTTCATAACCCTTTAATGAAACCAAAAAATCAGTTATGGGGCATCCCAAAATGAACCAATAAATGATTTGAATGGAAAACCCTCAATTTCACCAAAAATTGGAACTTAAAATTCATTTGCATTATAAATGCAACTAAAACCAATTTTTACAGAAACATTCAAGTGAAATAAACATTATAGTACCATGAAAAACAGCAAGCTAATTCACAAAGATTGCACACACAATGGAATCACCTACCAAATTAACAAAACCCCTTGAATCTCCGTGCGAAATCAAATCGCACCCCCGCCGCACCAAGAGAGAACTAGATCAAACCTAAAACCACACAAATTGGCCAAGAAACCCCAAAGTTAAACCCTAGGTTCGAAATCCTAGTTTCTGGACATTAGTAAACTCAATTATAACCGAATAAACCCTAAGAACAAAGAGTTAAACCCAAAGTAATTTGAAAGAGGAAAGAAAATGGCTCATTTACTTGAAGTATCTTGAAGTAATCACTCCAAAACTCCAGTATCTGAAATTTAAAAGATCCCAAATTTAGGGTACGTTCGAACAAGATGTATTATCTCATTTAGGAACAGGAATGGAGGAAAAAGACTGAGAATTGAGAGATTTATGAAGGAAATACTTTACCTCTTCAAACCTGGGCGATTTGAGGAACCCTATGAAGATCGGCACAAAATCGCGATTCTACAGAGCTCCAAATGGGTGGGAGAGAGTTCAGGCGCGCGGCTGGGTTACTTGGGCTTGAGTGAGACTTGGAATCACCGAAAAAGCCCAAATAATGAATAAGTTATAACAAAATCATATTTTATTTTTAAAACAGGAATTGGGCTTTCGGGCAGGCCCAACCCCTTAGACAAAAACCCAAATAACCCCTGGTTATGAACTTCTAAAAGCTCCAAATTTCCTTGGTGGTGTTAATAGGTTAGGGTAGGTCAATTAGGAATTTGAATGGATGAAAAATATTGAAAAATGAAAAAGTTATAAAAGATACAAAATTTATTTTTTTTAATCTGGAATTGGGCTCACGGCTTGGCCCAATTCATGAATACTCATCTATTCCTCCCTAAAACCGAGGGAAACCCCCAAAACAAAGAAATGATGTAAATTAAATGAAAAATACCTTTAAAATATGTCTTGTATGTGACAATTCTCCCCACCATGAAGGACTTTCCGCCCCGGAAAGTCAACATGAATCTCGGTTGGAAAATAAGAATGGGTACTCTTCCTTGACCCATGACTTTCGCTCCCATGTCTCATGTGTATCATTCCCATGCTGCCATAAAACCCGGACTAAAGGAATAGACTTTCCTCGAAGTATCTTCTCCTGGGAGTCCACTATTTTCACCGGCCTCTCAACGATAGACAAGTCAGGCTCTATCTCTAGTTCTTCCCAACTCAACACATGGGATGGATCTGGATTGTATTTCTTCAACTGGGAGACGTGGAAGACATCATGGATAGATGTCAACTGAGAAGGTAAGGCCAACCTGTATGCCACCTTACCAATACGCTCGGTGATCTCAAAGGGTCCGACATACCGTGGCATCAACTTACCTTGCTTCCCCAATCGACGATGGCCCAGACGAGGGGCCACTTTTAAGAATACCCTGTCACCCACAGAAAACTCTAGGTCTCGACGCCTCCGGTCAGCATAAGATTTATGACGACTCTGAGCTGTCAATAAGCGCTGCCTGATCAACTTGACCTTCTCAGAAGTCTCCTGCACAAGGCTCGGCCCCAACAGTGAAGTCTCTCCTACCTCAGCCCAACATAGGGGGGACCGACAAGGCCGACCATAGAGCGCCTCAAAAGGGGCCATTCGAATCGTGGATTGGTAACTATTATTATAAGCAAACTCTACCAATCCCAAATGGCTATCCCAAGAACCTCCAAAGTCCAGGACACATGCACGAAGCATGTCCTCCAATATCTGATTTGCCCGCTCTGTCTGACCATCCGTCTGTGGGTGGTATGCTGTGCTCATCTTAATCTGAGACCCCAAGGACTTCTGAAGGCCTTCCCAAAATCGAGAAGTGAAGCGGGGGTCTCTATCCGAGACAACAGCTGATGGTACACCATGGAGTCTCACCACTTCTTGAAGATACAAATGGCCCAACTCATCTACTTTAGTTGTATCTTTAATCGGAATGAAGTGGGCTGATTTGGTCAGACGATCAATCACCACCCAAATAGCATTCTTACCCCGAGGTGTACGAGGTAAGCCAACAATGAAGTCCATGGAAACCTCTTCCCACTTCCAGGTAGGAATGGGTAGTGGTTGGAGCAAACCGGATGGCCTTTGGTGCTCTGCTTTCACCTGCTGACATGTGTAGCATTTCGAAACAAAGCCTGCTATGTCCCGTCTCATACCAGGCCACCAAAACTGCCGACGAACGTCATAATACATCTTGGTGGCACCCGGATGGACAGCCCACTGAGACTGGTGGCTATCTTGCATCACCACCTTCCGTAGAGATAATGGAACTACTGAACGGCCCTTGAAGCACAAGATGCCCTCGGGAGATGACGACCAATCAGAGGATGTCTCCCCACCATGAAGGAACTTCTTAGACCGCTGACAAAGATCATCACTGGGCTGTTCCTGCTGAATCAACTCTAATAGAGAAGGAGTCAACTGGACACTCGCCAAGAATGCCCCTCCACTGTGTTCCCTAGCCTCCACATGCATTTGAGAAAAGAGCCCCATCAATGCCCACTCATCACTAGACTTCCTCAAAGCATGCACTGGAACTCTTCGGCTCAAAGCGTCGGCCACTACATTACCCTTGCCTGGGGTATAGACAATGTCAAAGTCAAACCCCTGCAAGTACTCGATCCAGCGACGTTGCCTCAAGTTGAGGTCCTTCTGCGAGAAGATATAAGCCAAGCTTTTGTGATCAGAGTAGACCACAAACTTCTCGCCAAAGAGGTAGTGACGCCATGTCTTCAAAGCATGCATCACCGCTGCCAACTCCAAGTCATGGGTAGGGTAGTTCTTTTCATGTGGTCGGAGTTGGCGAGAGCCATAAGCCACCACGTGATCATCTTGCATAAGCACGCACCCAAGACCCATACCTGAAGCATCACAATAAACCACATAACCCTTCCCAGCCTCAGGCAAAATCAGCACAGGGGCGGTAGTCAACCGTCTCTTCAGCTCCTCGAATGATGCTTGACATTCTGGACCCCATACAAACTTCACCCCTTTCCGGGTGAGCGCAGTCATTGGTGATGCAAGCCGAGAGAAATCCCGAACGAATCGCCTGTAGTAACCAGCCAGGCCAAGGAAACTCCTGATCTCGAACACATTCTTCGGCTGCTCCCATGACATAACCGCACTAATTTTCTCAGGGTCCACTGAAACTCCGTGCTCTGAGATCACATGTCCCAGAAATCTCACCTCTCTGATCCAGAAGGTGCACTTTGACAACTTTGCATAGAGGCGGTGATCCCGTAATGTACCTAAAACGATCCTCAAGTGATGTTCGTGTTCCTCCTCAGAGCTAGAGTATACCAGAATATCATCCACGAACACCACAATAAAGGAATCGAGATACTGATGAAACACCCTATTCATAAGTGCCATAAAGACTGCTGGAGCATTGGTCAATCCGAAGGGCATGACCAAACACTCAAAGTGGCCGTACCTGCACCGAAAGGCTGTCTTTGGGATATCTGACTCCTTCACCCTGAGTTGATGATACCCTGAACGCAGGTCTATCTTTGAGAACCACTTTGCTCCCTTCAACTGGTCAAACAAATCATCTATTCTAGGCAAAGGGTATTTGTTTTTAATTGTTACCTTATTCAGCTTCCGGTAATCAATGCACAACCGGAGGGATCCATCAGCCTTTTTTGCAAACAACACAGGAGCGGCCCAAGGAGAGACGCTCGGGCGAATGAATCCTTTGGATTCTAAGTCGTCCAGCTGTATCTTTAATTCCCTCAACTCGGTGGGGGCCATGCGATAGGAGGGAAGAGATATCGGCTGTGTTCCCGGCGCCAGATCAATCGAAAACTCCACATCCCGCTCCGGGGGCAAACCAGAAAAATCATCAGGGAATACCTCAGGAAACTCATTCACTACATGAGGTAGTGCACCTTCAGGGGAAAGACCATCCTCTAGCACAATCGAAGATAACTGGAAGATAACACTTCCCAACTCTGGGAGTGGAGGCCCTGCGCGACCTGACCGAGGATCCCATTCACCATGAAAAACCTGACGACTCCCGTCAGGTGCCGTGAAACTCACACGCCTTCTGTAGCAGTCGATGTGTGCCTGGAAGTGAACTAGCCAATCCATCCTGAGTATGACATCAAAAAGGTCCATATCTAAGACCATAAGGTCCCACTCCATCTCGACCCCTGATACAGAAAGTGCACATGAGGGGCACCTAAGGCCCTGCTCCTTCTTCTTTCCCAGCGGTGTCACCAACTCCATCGCGAAAGACATCAACTCAGTTGGAAAATTCAGAATGTCCACAAAATGGGCAGAAATGAATGAAATAGAGGCACCAGTATCAAAAAGAGCAGTAGCAATAGAAGATGCAATCAGAACGGTACCTCGAACTGTCGAAGGTCCCGCCTCTGATCCTGCTGGTGTCTGGTCCACTACATGGAGGTGTCCAGTATCTGTCTGAGAACGACCGCTAGCCTGAGGCTGTGCCCTGAACTGGCTCTGCCCAGAAGATGATCCAGCCCTACCACCACGACCACCAAATCGAGATCCCCCAGTCCTTGACGGCTCGGACTGTGTTGGCACTCCTCTTGAAGCCACTGACCCTGCCCCACTTGGGAGTGGACGTGCCACACTGCAGAAGCGCTGCAAATGCCCCATACCTCCACACTGGAAACAAGGCTTTGGAGGAAGTGGACATGCTGGTCGGATATGCCCAGGCCTCCCACATTGGTGGCACACGACCGATCTTGCATCAGAAGCAGCAGAAGAAAACTGCCTGGAAGAGTGGCCTGAACTGCCCCCTCCTTTCTTCACATGATCCTCCCGCTTCCTTTTCTTCTCTGAGGAGCTTCCACTTCCCACTGCTGATACAGAACCATAGAAACCAGCCCTGCCTTTTCTATCAATCTCCACCATGCACGCCCGATCAACGACCTCAGCATAGGTCCTCAGCTTAAACAAGAACACCTGGGAGTATATCTCTGGTCGCAAGCCTTTCTCAAACCTTTGGGCCTTCGCTTGCTCATTAGAGACAATTTCTGGAGCATACCGAACCAATTCAGCGAAACGGTTGGCATACTCCATCACAGATAGATTCCCCTGAACAAGTTCCATGAACTCTCTAGACCTGGCATAAGCCAACACCTCAGGGCAATACTGTTCATTGAAGACAGCCTTGAAATCTCTCCAGCGCATCTGCTCATTCTTCCCAGATTGAAGCACTGACTCCCACCATTTACGGCTAGGACCCTCCAATAGAAAGGAGGCACACTTCACCCTGAGCTCCTCGGGCGTTTCCAGGAACTCAAACATACGCTCGATCTTCTCGAGCCATTCTTCGGCTTCCTGGGGTTCTGAGCTTCCTCGAAAGGTTGGAGGCTTATTTTTCAGGAACTCCTGGGCCTTGTCCTTTCTAGGACCAGTATAATCCTCTCTAACAGGAGCTGGAGCTGGAGCTGGTCCATATCCTAGAGCCTGGACAGCCCGGACCACGGCCTCGACTAGCCTCTGATCAATCGGCGTGGGAGAACTCTCTCCAGCTTCCTCCTGTGGGTGCGTGGGAGCTTTCCGGGGAGGCATGTTGCTACAAAATGCAACAGTCACAAAAGAAATAGTCAATACCACAATTCTGAAAGTTGTAATCAAATACATCAAATATAAACAAACTAAACACATTCTTGTAATAAAAGAAACAACTACTCCACATCTGCCTGATGTCCACATGTGGTCTGCAGCCCACACGTCTCACCTGGAAGTGAAGTAAATCAATAAATTCCAACATCCTCTGGTGACTCAAGGTCTACCATGAGAGGTGCGGGCCAGGCAACCTACTCACAACCAGTACCCCGAGCCCCGACAGTCCTAGCTCCTGTCTATCCCGACTCATCTCAAAATAACAATATAACCCAAAAACATTAACCTCCTTTGATACCATTTTGTCACGAACCAGATCTGGTCGCCACCATTAACGGCACCAAACCTGGCCCGTGGCAAGGCCCGAAGGGAATTCCCTATCCCCACGGGCTGGCACAAGTGCCCGGGTATAAAACAATATGATTTGGGAACGATTTACCCGAGTATGAAAGCATAAAACAAATAAAACAGTCAATGATAAGAATCTGAAATTTCCATGCTAAACCATTCTTAACAAAACCAGATCTGAATACATATGTTTAAAGACACAAAAAGTGGTCCAAATAAAAATAATGACAACATCAAGACATCCCCATGGACTCCACAAGACAAGGGGATCATCACACGCAATCCATCCCCGCAACTCCGCCCCAAAGATGGGTACTAACATCCCGAACCGCCATCACCCTTAGCCTTCCCTTTACATGAGTCAAGCATAAGCAGGTCTACTTACACCCAAGGGGTGTAAGTAGGGTGTGAGCCTAAGCCCAATAGGATACCACCAGTTGATTCCAAAGAGTATGCAATACAATGTGAACAAAACAAGCAATTTTAATACACAAGGTGAAACAGTGTTAAAATTCAAAGAAATGCAACTTTCAAATGAAAACAGTTTTCAATTTGAGAATTTCAGAATGTTAGCACGTTAAATAGACATGTGAGATACTGTAATGTACTGCCAAAAACAACCCATAACAAGGGTAAATACCACAAATTCTATGAGCATCAAAATCAAGAACACCCCTAAGCACTAGGTTGTCTCGGGCCCTATGTACCTCGTACCTCGGTGTAGAGTAACCATAGAAAAATCCGTTCTCGTGCACGAGCCACTAGTAGGGAACATACCCATAACCTAGTGGTCCCCAATCATCATCCAAATAGTTTAGTTAGAGTTGTCGTTATCCAGATGCTAAGTGGAACAGGGACAAAACCCATCCGATCCACTAGCCGTACTAGTACAAATCCGCCCCACCTAAGTACCCGGGCTTCCCCTTTTGTGCTCAAACAATTTTAGCAAACAACACACATCCATTTTCATATAAAATATCACTACTGGTCACAAACAAATTGTACAGTAGCTACACACATTTTATACCATTTAAAACACACAATAAAATAATTTTATTTCCAATAAAACAACCTCTCAAAACATCACATTGTTTTTCACCCAAAGCTCTTTATGATATCCACATTTCACACTATGATAACACTTGTAAGATATTAAAACCAAATTTCAGTTCATAACCCTTTAATGAAACCAAAAATTCAGTTATGGGGCATCCCAAAATGAACCAATAAATGATTTGAATGGAAAACCCTCAATTTCACCAAAAATTGGAACTTAAAATTCATTTGCATTATAAATGCAACTAAAACCAATTTTTACAGAAACATTCAAGTGAAATAAACATTATAGTACCATGAAAAACAGCAAGCTAATTCACAAAGATTGCACACACAATGGAATCACCTACCAAATTAACAAAACCCCTTGAATCTCCGTGCGAAATCAAATCGCACCCCCGCCGCACCAAGAGAGAACTAGATCAAACCTAAAACCACACAAACTGGCCAAGAAAACCCAAAGTTAAACCCTAGGTTCGAAATCCTAGTTTCTGGACATTAGTAAACTCAATTATAACCGAATAAACCCTAAGAACAAAGAGTTAAACCCAAAGTAATTTGAAAGAGGAAAGAAAAGGGATCATTTACTTGAAGTATCTTGAAGTAATCACTCCAAAACTCCAGTATCTGAAATTTAAAAGATCCCAAATTTAGGGTACGTTCGAACAAGATGTATTATCTCATTTAGGAACTGGAATGGAGGAAAAAGACTGATAATTGAGAGATTTATGAAGGAAATACTTTACCTCTTCAAATCTGGGCGATTTGAGGAACCCTATGAAGATCGGCACAAAATCGCGATTCTACAGAGCTCCAAATGGGTGGGAGAGAGTTCAGGCGCGCGGCTGGGTTAATTGGGCTTGAGTGAGACTTGGAATCACCGAAAAAGCCCAAATAATGAATAAGTTATAACAAAATCATATTTTATTTTTAAAACAGGAATTGGGCTTTCGGGCAGGCCCAACCCCTTAGACAAAAACCCAAATAATCCCTGGTTATGAACTTCTAAAAGCTCCAAATTTCTTTGGTGGTGTTAATAGGTTAGGGTAGGTCAATTAGGAATTTGAATGGATGAAAAATATTGAAAAATGAAAAAGTTATAAAAGATACAAAATTTATTTTTTTTAATCTGGAATTGGGCTCACGGCTTGGCCCAATTCATGAATACTCATCTATTCCTCCCTAAAACCGAGGGAAACCCCCAAAACAAAGAAATGATGTAAATTAAATGAAAAATACCTTTAAAATATGTCTTGTATGTGACACCAAAAGTTCATGGATGTGGGGGAGGGGATAGGTAATATGTTTGGGCATATTTTAGGCAAGGTTTCAAGCTTGATAGGTGTGAGGAAATGATGGTGGGAAGGGTGGTATTTGTAGTTAAGGGGAGAGAGGTTTCATTAATATAAAATTCATTAGTTTATTAATTTCTTCCAAGACAAGGAATAGTGAGTCTTGCATTACCAGGAATAGAAATTTTATAATGTAATCCCAAAGCAAGTGGGCTTACATCAGCAGAACATCACACATGACCATATAATTAGCTTATATAGCTTATTTTGTAAATTATGGTATTCCACTATTCATCAAAAAATTCACGTACTTTAGAAAAATCCCAAAATGTTACCCAACCATTTTTTGATGTGTAGAATCTAAAAACGAATTCCATTTTTCAAAAATAATTTTCTAAATATAATTAATTTAATATTTATTTAAAATCATAATTTATTATTAGAAAACTAGTTTAGAAACAATCATGTGCATATTCTAAAATATAGGTACATCATACATTCACTTGAATATTATTTTTATACTATCATAGGTAAGGTTACTATTCATTAGGGTATATCACTATTCATAAGGGTATGTTACTATTCATATGTGTAGGTTACTATTCACCAGAAATTATTTTTTTTATTAGACTCCAAAAAATATCTTGAACACAACCGTGTATGTCAGATTTTCAAAATTCCAAACATAGAAGTGAAAACATTATGTTTAAAGGTCACTTAGCACTTAGTAGTTCATTATTTTGTGTTTTCAAGTTATTTTATGACAGAATTATAAGAAGTAAATTTCAATTGAAAAACATTTGGTAGTTACCTTATTCCCCACTTAAGCATTTTCGCCCCCGAAATTTCACTTTACACAAACAGGTGAGGGTACTTCTCCTTCATTGCCACTTTCGGTTCCCATGTTTCTTCTTCAAACTTATGGTTCCTCCACCACAAAATCACATGATTACTTGTCTTGTTGTGTAGAACTATATCTCTCTGATCTAGAATCCCTACTGGCTGCTCATCAAAAGAGAGATCATCTTCTAGTTGTACCACCACTGAGTTTAGTACATGTGAGGGGCCTGGTATGTACTTCCTCAGGAGTGATATGTGAAAAACATCATGAACATGAGCCATATTCGGTGGAATTGAATTTCAATAGGCCACGACTCGTATGCAGTCAAGGATCTCAAAGTGGAAATTTTACATTGCGCTTAGTTTCCCTTTCTTTTCAAACTGTATGACTCTCTTCCATGGTGATATTCACAAAAATACATTATCTCCAATGTCGAACTCCAAGTCCGTTCGATGGTTTTCATCATAGCTTTTCTTTCAACTCTGAGCAGCGTTGACGTGTTTCCGTATGACTTGATCCATCAATTTCATTTCATGAACATGATCAGGTCCATGTATCTTTCATTCTCCAACATCATCCCAATAGGTTGGAGTTATACATCACTTTCCATACTAATCTTTATATGGATCCATCTGAATAATTGAGTGGACACTATTATTGTACGAGAATTCATCCAATGAGAGAAGCTGATCGAATCCAACATTTAATTCTAGATAGTAGGATCTTAGCATATTTTGATGTGTTTGAATAGTCCTTTAAGACTAGAAATCTGTTTGGGGGTGATAGGCCATGCATGAATTTAATTCATTACTCAAAGCATGCTGAAGGCTCCTCCAAAATTTAGTTGTGAACCATGGATCACAGTCAGATCCAATTGAGAGTGGAACACCGTGCAGTCTCACCCCAACCTTCACATATATCATTGCATGTTGGTCAAATGAGAGATATTCCCGAATAGCGATAAAATGGGAATTCATGGTGAGTCGGTCAACCACAACCCATATTTCAATATTTCTTGTTAACATCTTCGGGGGACCCGTGACAAAGTCCATAGTAACCTTTTTCCCATTTCTACATGTCTATAGGCAATGGCTGCATCATCCCTTTGGACTTTTGTCACCCTACTTAAACATGCTGACCTACCAAGCACCTTGATATATATTCTGCAATCTCTTTCTTCGTGTTATCCCATAAGATGTGTTCTCAGATATCACAGTACATCTTGGTACTCCCATAATGGATAGAGAATGTTGAGTGATGGTCATTTTTCAGTAGCTCCTTCTTTATCCCGGGTGATGATGGAACATAAAGCCACATTCCAAACCGAATCACAAAATCTTCATCGATATGGAACTCTTGCAGTTTCCCTTCCTTTACTACATTCACCCTCTTTTGTATATCTACATCATCCATTTGTGCTTCCATAATTATCTATTGGATGGATTGTTATGAAATAATTTGTGAAAGGTAGGATGTATCCCCTTCCCTTATGATTTCGAAATCCATTCTTTACATATCTAAGAAAATAGGGGCTTTCTCAATCCGTAACATGGATATAGTAGTGGGTTATTTTCTTCTTAGAGCATCATCTACCTTGTTCATGTTTCTAGGATGGTAGTGAATAGAAAAATCGTAATCATTGATTATATCTAACCATCTACTTTGACGCATGTTGAGATCCATTTGTGTAAATATATACTTTAGGCTCTGGTGGTCAGTGTATATGTCAAACTTCTCACCATAAAGGTAGTGCCGCCAGATTTTCATGGCATAAATCTTGGTTTCCAGCTCCAGATCATGTGTCAGGTAGTTCTACTCATGGTTCTTCAACTTTCGTGAGGCTTAGGCTATCACATTATCAATTTGCATGAGTACGCATCCCAAGCCTTTCTTTGAAGCGTCACTGTATACCAAAAAACCTTATCCACTTTTTTTAGTGTGAGTATAGGTGCAACGATTAGCCTTTTATTTAGCTCCATGAAGCTTCCCTCACATTCTTTCATCCATACATACATTACCACTTTCCATGTTAAATTAGTTACCGAGCTTGATAGTAGTGAGAAGTTTCTCACAAAACGTCAATATTACCCAGAAAATCCATGAAATCTACATATTTATGTGACACTAGAGGGCCTGGGACATTCCTCAATCGCCTTTTTCATTGAAGTATCTTCATAAATTCCCTCACATGTCATCACATGTCCATAGAACGTGACTTGTTTCATCCAAAAGTCACATTTGCTGAACATGGCGTACAACTTCTCCTTTCTCAATGTAACCAACAAAAGTCTTAAATGTTCATCATATTCCTCATTTATCTTAGAGTAGATGAGAATATCATCAACAAACACTACCATAAATATTTCAAGGTAATTTCTAAATAATCTATTCATCAAATCGATGAATATTGCAGGGGCATTTGTATTTCCGATGGGAATCACCAAAAACACATAGTACCCATACCATGTACGGAAGGTAGTCTTTTAAATATCTTCCTACTTCACCTTACCTGATGATATCCTGAATGATTATCAACCTCTGAGTGGTATTTAGCTCCTCTTAAATGGTCAAACAATTCATCAATCCTTGGGAGATGATACTTATTCATTATCGTGATCTTGTTGAGTTTTCTATAATCGATACACAGTTGTATTTTTCTATCTTTCTTCTTCACAAAGTGCACAAGTGCACCCCATGGTGATGCACTAGGGCATATGAACCCTCTGTCTAGATGCTCTTACACCTTATTCTTTAACACATCCAGTTCGATTGGAGCTGTCCTATAGGGACACATTGAGATATGATTATCTTCGGGTATGAGTTCAATTGAGAACTCTACCTCACGATCCAACGGAATTCCAGGTTACTCTTCGAGAAATAGATTGTTGTATTCCCTTACGAAGGGAATTTTTGCAAGGTTGGAACTATCATTCAACCCAACCATTTGGTAGAGGTATGATTCTTCGTAGGGACTCAAAATCCACACATATGAAGGGAATTTCAAAAGATATTTATGATCTTCCTAGAATTTGTAGTGGAGCATGGGATGGTTCAGAATATGAAAAGATATTTCCTTTTCCCGAGAGTTGATATGTGCTCAATATAACAAGAGCCAATCAATTCCCATTATAATGTCGAATTACACCAAGGGAAGTATTACGAGATTCACCGGAAGAATCATCCCACATATGGCCATAGGAGAAGATTCAAACACTTGGGTTGCAATGATTTCACTGCTTGGTTTTTTTAAAGATATATCTACTTCAAGGTTTCAGGGATTAGATTCTATATTTCTATCAAACATGCAAGATATAAAGGAATGCATAGAACCAGAATCAAATAATACTTTTTCCATTCTTGAGTGAATAGAAAGTGTATATTTTATGACATCATTATCATGATCCACTTCCGCTGTAGTTATGGAATAATCCATCCCTTGTTCTTTGACTTGGGTGGCTGTTGACGCTGATTACCCTCAATAACTGAATGTTTAGTGCACTGTCTTGCATAGTGCCTTAGCTTCATACAGTTGCACCATTGAACCATGAGTGGTTTTATCCTTTAATTGGAATCATTCTGCTTCCTTTTTGTGTCTTTTCAACACTCTTGAGCATGATGTCCTTCTTTCACACATTTGAAACATTTCCCCTTCACTTTGAGGTAGTTCCCATGGCGCAAATTTCCTCATTTTTTGCATGTGGGTCGTTGTGTTTTTTTCCCACCTTTATCATTAGATCCACCACCTTGAAACTCCATATTTCATTTATTATCACCATATCCATGTGACAATTTTCCAAACTCCATCTCCCCTTTGAGAGCACATCAAAAAACTTCTTCATAACTCCCAAAGTCTCAAATTTCAAGAGCCTTTTGAAGGTGTGGTTTTAATATAGTAAAGAATATATCAATTTTACTATCATTGTTGATAAAAATAACCGAAGAGTACCTTGCAAGTCTTGTGAAATTAGCTTCCTAGGATGTGACAGATCCTCCTTCTCATTGTTTGAGCTCTATGAATTCTCTCTCCATATTCACACGATGAGTTGGTGAGATATACGTATTAAGAAACATTATCTTAAAGTCTTACCATTAAATATATTTAATTTCCTCCCTTGGCTCAGTGTTCTTAATAAAATTCCACCATTGATCGGCTTCTCCATCTAGATAATAAACGGCTAGGGTCACCTTCTCCATCTCAGAATAGTGAATCATAGAAAATATCTTCTCCCTGGAGTGGACCCACTATTCTGTAACTAGTGGATTGGAAGATCCACTAAATATTTATGGTTGTTGTTGCATAAAACATTTGATAGCCAGTTTCTCCTAATTTTGTGAAGGAGGATGTTCCCCATTATTATGGTAATTGGTCATAACATGAGATAATTGTGTAATCATTGCCATGATGTTTTGAACTCCACCTCTAAAATCATTGGGGGTTTCATTTAGGCAATTGTTGCATTGGCCCTTGCATGATTTGTTGGGCTGGTTTCTCTGGGTTTCCACCATTTTCTAAAATTGAAAAGGTTAGAACAAATCATAAGTCAACAATTCATTAATACACATCTTATTCATTTGCACAATTTATACCAAAATAATAAAAAATGGGATCCCTATGAAGATATTGTTATGTTCATATTTGTACATAGTCTGATGCTAGAGGTTTTCACTAGGGATTACTTGTCCTAATTCCCAAATTTACTAAACCTTGCCTCTAATACCAACTATAGCAACCCAACCTTTTCATACATTAATATTACAACATTTAATAGATAAACAACATAATATTATTACAAATAGAGGTTCCAATGGTTTAGTGTCATGGGAAAACTAGGACCATTCATAACTTTTACAGCATAAATCATAAATAAGCAATTCATTCCTTCTTCACTATATTGTTATTGGGAATTTCCCTCTCCTTTGGAAATGTTTCCACATACAGATATACATCAAAAAAGGGTTCAGATAAAATCCCAGTAATAGGATAGATAAGAACAATATATCATGGGGTGACCATAATCATAACATGGGAAAACAATCATCAACATGAGAGGAAGCAAAAATATAAGACTTGAAATGTGGAAATGCAATAAAATGAAACATCATGTCTTAGTGGTTAACTACCACACATACTTGTGAACAATGATAGAATCATATCCACATCATTTAACATTTAATCATGAGACTCATCACTTTACGCAATGCATTGGAGCGCTGTATAATTCCGGGCGCACACGTCACATTCAAACATTTATACTGCTGCACCCATCACCTCATAATATTATAATTATCTTGCTTGCCACATAGAACATATATCAATAATGAACATATATAACCCATGTTAAGGAATGGTTTTCATCTCATAATAACACATTCATAAACTCTGGGTTCCCAAAAGAATGAGGGAACAACATTCTTGATACAAGAACCATCAACCATGAATGAGAGGTAAAAGTTGAGTTCATAGAAAAAGTTATTTTGGGAAAAAAATGGAATAAACTTCTATAAAAAAATTAATACCCTATAAAAGGTAAGATAATTATGAAAAAATTATTTTTAGGAAGTGACCATAAAAAATTAGAGTGATAGAGGTATAACCTCAAAAAAGAAAATTGGGTTTGAGATTTTCCCCAAACCTTGTATCTAAACGCTTCCTTCTCTTTAATGTCCTGTATAAAGGCATAATATTCATTAATTATAAATCTAAGAACCATTTATAAATGAATATAGTTCATTGTGGTTTCATTATGTCATTTTATGTTCCTTTGGATGACTAATAGAGTTTAAAAACATTGTTCGGGGATGTGTGTTTTTATGGGTTTTCTTGGGTGGTACACTAGTATTCATAAATTGAAGTTCGGGTAGAACATGATTAGAACATACAGAACTAAAATTACATGTTATTAATGTCATTAATTAATTTAAAATGATTTTATAATGTGTTATATTATATACCATGTGGATGAATCAATAGATAAAAAATAAATGATTATTGTTTGGGATAATTTGTGCGGTTTTGCGATCACAACGAACTTGTTTTAATTTATCTCTTAGTAATATGTACATAAGTTAGTTCCAGAACTATAAATATCACATAATACATATACATTATTCTGGTTCATCCATAAAAATAGTTTCATGACCAGATCTAAAGGTAGAAATGGAAGAAGTAAACATGTCGTTCTAGAAGATGATAACTTAACACCTCCCGGACAATGTTCTTTAAAATAAAATAAAAGGAAGAAGAAAATGGGTTGGATGATATAATATCCCATTAGTATCATTAAATTCCCATATATTCAATATACTGGAGTTACCATACCATTTGGTCAAATATAGTTGGGGCAAGAATAAGAAAATAACATGAAATTTAAAGGGAATTAAAGAACAAGAGGGAGAGAAATTACCTCTTGAATCCTCCTCTTGAGATCCTCCTTAAAGGCTCTCAGATTGGTCTTTTAATGAGAAAAAAAGCTCTTGTACGTGGGGTAGGGACTAGAGAAGATGTTTTAGACGATTTTAGACAATGATTCAATCTTGAGACTTGTGACGAAATTAGGGTGTGAAGGGTGGTATTTATTGTGGAGGGGAGAGGTGTTTCTTTAATATAAAATTCATTAGTTTATTAATTTCCACTACGAAAAAGAATATAGACACTTGAATGGAAAAGAATAGTAATTTTATAATTTAATCCTGAACCAAGTGGGCTTTAATCATCATAAAATCACACATGACCCTATAATTAGCTTATTTAGCTTATTTTGTAAATTATTGTATTTCACTATTCATCAAAAAATTCCAGTATTTCAGAAAAAACCCACAATTTCACCCCAATAATTTTTCTACATGTAGAATCCAAAAATGAAGTCCATTTTTCAAAAATATTTTTATAATTATGATTAATTTAATATTTAATTAAAATCATAATTTATTATTAAAAAAATCAGTTTTAAAACATTCATTTAATTATTCTAAAATATTGGTACATCATACGTTCACTTGAATATTATTTTTCTACAATCATAGGTAAGGGTTATATTCATTAGGGTATATCACAATTCATAATGGTATGTTACTATACATAATGGTAGGTTATTATTCCCCAAAAATAATTTTTTGTTTTATTAGACTCCAAAAATAATCTTGAACACAACTATGTTTGTCAAAATTTCAAAATTCCAAACAAAGAAGTGACAAACATATGTTTATAGGTCACTTAGCACTAATTAGTTCATTATGTAGTGTTTTCATGTGATTTTATTAAATAATTATAAAAAGGGAATTTCCATTGAAATACTTTCAGTCGTTACAACTAAAGTGGTTGATGGTGAATCTTGGTGGGTAATCCATGATGGAGCGAACACCTTACAAAATATTCATATATTACTTATCTTAATCATCCCACAATGTGTATTGGAAAATTAAATTGAATACTATATCTTGGATGTCCATGAATACCATTATGCAATGATTTTTTGGATATATAAGAAAACCCCAATATATAGTTTTTTTTTCATGATTTATAATAGAAATAAGATTCACTATCATTCTATGAGGAATGTCTAAATGAATTGAGATTATATGTATATTCTTTATCCATTAACTACAAAAATTGGTTACACAATATCCTAAGAAAATTGGTTTCATTGCCCATCTATTTATCGATTAAATATAGAAATAATATTTATATCTCATGGATCAGCCTTCATGGATTTTACAATTCATATAAAACCCTCATTTGGAGGGTAATAAATCATAATCCAATAATTAAATGTGGTACCATATAAGTTGTTGTTTCTGGAACTATATGTAGTTCATGTCTGACCTCTTAAGAGCTTTATTTTCATGGCCTTTGAGTCATTCGACCTAAGGAATTCCTGAAGTAATGTTTCTAAAATTCAAAGTGAATACCTCACAAAATAGTATTACAATAGAAAAAAAATGATATATGGAATGAAAAAATTGGTTCAAAAACATGTTAAATGAGATACCATGTTCTCATAATGTGATTTGATCTTGGATAATATGAAAACCCCGTCTATTCATTCCTATTATCAAATTTTATTTTAATTTTTAATGTATTTATCAAAAAATGATTCACTTATAACGGTTTGAAATCACATGTTATATAGGTAGACACTATTTATATTGTAATTGACTTCTCAATTAACTAAATAATTTCTCAAATGACTAATTTTAGTATTTAGGTTTCCTATTTAATAATTTTCCATTATATGTATTCCAAATCCCATGTTTATGAGGTATACACCTTATAAGTATCAATTTGAACTCTATTTAACTACAACCTATTTAATTCATAGCTTATTTGACAAATTTATTATGAAATAGAATATATCAAGAGTGAATAAATAAAATTATCCCATCAATATAAGTGGTAAAAAACAACATATCTTTATTGAAACATGTTAGGTTACAAATTTTTTCCTACATGAAATGATACAAATTAAATACATAGAAAAAAATTACAAAATAGAAGTGAAAAATAAACACATGTTATGAAATATTCATGTAATCGAATACAAATAAAATATAAATACCTATATTATTATGATTATATGTGATTTAATAATCACATTTCAAACTTTCCCATGGGTGGAAATCAAATGAACATAATATCAAATGACATGTACATGAACAAATAGTTAGTTTTGTATCTATAATAAATAAATTACTAAAAAATAATTCCCTGCCCATATAGCATGGACTTTCACCTACACATGGGTTAGCCACTCCATAGAATAGGCCCATTACTATGATCAATGTCTTCCTTACTCCAGTATACTGACCCAAAAAATAATACAAATGAAAAAAATGAAGACTATGATAAAACCTTTTTATGTCCCAATTGATGTTTAATGATAATTGACAACTACAGATGGCTACAAGGCCTTACGAGCTGCTCCTTGTAAACCATATTCCATAATATATAATTAATGGTGTGTGGTGGTGTAGTGGGGAGACTATTACATCTTAATTAGAGTGGAATATAGGGGATGTAATGTGAAAATAAATAAATGATATAATAAAAAAGTGGAAGCTAGGACAGGGTGTCATTATGACATAGAAATACAGAAGCCATGGTGTCTCATGGAAATCAGATTACTTTTTATTAAATTTATAACTATGAAAATTTATTAATTATAATAGATATATTAATAAAAAACATGTTAAGATAATTCTCATCCTAAGATACTCAAACGACCCTACATGTTTGAACCTGAACTACACATCATTGATCTTTTGTCCTTTTAATTGGTCAAAAAACCAATGAGTATAGGAAAGGAATCCAATAATGTATATTGATAAGAAATCCATAGAATTAGAATCGGATTTAATAAACAACTAAATCATATTGAATCTATTTAATATCCATGTCTTCTTTTATCCTTGGTTTCCAATAGAATTCATGATGATCAATTAATGATTATTATCTCATTGAATTTTTAGTGGATTTTATAGGATATACTATTAGAAGTATACTCCTAATTATATATAATAAAAATAAGTTAATCAATCTTATAATTTATAGTAATTTCTAAATTGGTAGAATATTGTTTGTCTCATGGTATTTCCATTCGGAAGACATCATGCCAAACCTAAGAGATCGTCATAATAATTTTTGTTTTTTTACATATCAAGTTAATAGATGATTCCCATGCATGGCATTCCATAGAGTCAGATATTTACCAAATCAAAAGTGGGGTTTCTACATAGAATTAATATTAATGAACCATGTCACATTATATGAGTTCACATATGGAATTAAAAATATTTAATCCTAGACTCACTCAAGGCATGCCACACCATAGATGATGTGAGAATGTTCCATAAATGAATAATTAAGGCATATATATTAATAATCATAATTGTTAAGTTGAGTATTCATGTTAATTATTTTCTCAAAACTAAATATACCCCATAGAGCATTAAACAATTAAACAATTTTATTTTTTCATTACCCATAGATTTACTTAACAATAATGGGTCTTTTTTCTAATGTTTATCAACTATACCAAAATTAATATTATCATAATCAGGTTATTCGTGGCATACAAATAAAACCATAACATGAATTAAATTTTATGTGTGAATCATATGATCCTTAGCCCACAGGTGATGACTCAACAAGGGCATATAAGAGATCGAATATCAAATCCCGGTGGAGACATATTTCTAAGGTACTATAGCAGTACTATAGTAAGTACTGTTTGGTACTATAGTATCCGAAACTATTCATCCATCTAGGCCTCAGGTATACCGGTTTGGTCCTCAGGTCCTCCATATATTTAGCGACACCCATGGCCGTCAAGAAAGTTGTATCTCAAGGCCTTCAAGACACCATAAGGACTTCCGGCCATACCATGGCCTTTAAGCCACATGAAATTGCTGATGTACTTAGCAGACAATAATGTAAATAGCTCTAGATGAAGATTTTGGGTAGGCACATTCTATAGAGTAGAGCTAACCATAGTTGGAAGAATGAGAGGGTATGGAAATTCCCTCAACACCAAACCTATACAACTCTTCAAAATAATGATAGCTGTCAATCTATATAAAGGTGGATTGCTAATATCTTGACAAGTGCTGGGGAGGATCAGTTTCAAGTTGTCTTGTTTGCATGATTCCCTCTAAGACCTATGGTTCATGTGATTATCTCTAAGTCTTCGGGCATTTTAAGGGTTCCACATCACCTCATCAAAGGCGTATTATAAAAAATAATAAAAAAATGAAGGCCTTTGGGCCATTCGGTAAATCCTAAATGTTAAATTCCAATCACACCCAAAGCGGTGACTAAATAAATAAAAAGAATTTTTCGTTGTCGAAAATCCATTACAAACACATGACAAGAGGATTTTTCATAACATATAATGTTTGGTATTTAAGGGTGTTATATCAAACACACCATATGGGGTGGTTTGTATTCAAATTTTAAAACTAATATACAATTCATGAAGTGAATAGTACATATAGAATGGGGTTTAAAAAAATAATGAAATATATATTATGATTGTAATGCTCTAAAATACTGATGTATGGATGGATGTTGTAATTTTTAAATGGTGTGGAATTTTGGGAAAATAATGTAGATAAGTAACGTAGAGATATCATATTTACCCTCATCTTGATCCACATTCAGATTTTTGTTCTAACAAAAGAAATTGATGAATCAAACAAAATCCTAGAAAAAGGACATATTATCATGCATAGAGTAAGAAATAAATAAAACAAAAATAAAGATAAAGGAGATAAGAAGAGTAATAACCTTACATAGTGGTTTAGAATTTGAAATATTATGATGAAATCATAGTTAAGAATATGGATATCCACTCAAGAGATAAATGATAAAAGAATAAACCTTCCAATGTGTTTTTATTTACCAAATGATGGTGAAAATTAGGGTGATTAAATAAATAGGTAAGAAGGGGAAAATGACTCATTTCCTCTTTAAAAATCACACCAAAATTCCATATTCTATCCCTTGGGTTTTACCTAATATCTAGTCGGGATTCCGTTAGCTTACCATTCCTACAAGAATCCCATAGACATGCAAGTGGGACTGTAGTCCTTAGACCATATTCCAAACCACCTCGTTCTATTACTAAACACCCCTATGACTAAATAAACCTCATTAGTCACTCTTAAAAAGATATTTTTGAGGACTTGGAAAAAACTAAAAGGGTTTTTACTTCATTTAATAACAAGGATCATTTAATTTTTAAATATTTCTTTCATAAATAGGAAAGGAATACATTGATCGTAAGGTTTCTACTAGATTTTTCAATTATGTGGTGGTGGGATGAAGAAAAGTTATTCAATAAAAGATATAATTGTGTTTCGAAATTCATTCTAGTAGAGACTACGGCTCTATCACAGGACACTAAAGTCTAAAATCTCTATCCATCTCGTGAATGTGGCACACTCATTAGGAGTTTCATATAGTTGTTTAAATAATCAATAAATCCATAGAATATTAAAATTATTCTTATTGGATACATTATTGGCTTGTCGATAAACTATATATATACACATTGACAAATCTACTATATTGATATTGAGTACCCATTCGCTCAAATCCAATACAGTTTGAAATATATGTTATTTTTTGATTTTTTCTAAAATTTACACCTTTAATTTATCCATTTCATTTTGGGTCATTAAATAAAGAACCATTTGTATATGTGTAAGACAATGATTAAATTTCTTAATTAATCTACATTACTGTACATTGGGATAACAAAAATCTATTTCTAGAATGAATTAATACCATTATTATTAATTAACATGTCATATATCCATAAATTTTATTTTCATTCAAATGTTTGAGAACTATATACATATTCATTGGGATTCAACACCAATACATTTGTTGGAATTTGATATTTTTATTCAGAATTCACAATAAATTTATAGGAGAATGAGAAATATTTTTATACCATAAGAAACATCATTTTCATAGTAATTAATATGTGAACTATATATAGAGATCCAATGATTCTACATAACTATATTAAATTCCACCAATGAACTAATTATGAGATTCGCATGAAGAATCATCTAATAAAAAATAATTTCGTTATATTTTAATTGATAAGGATTCAAAAAATATTCAACTTTTGTTTTCACTTATATATGGAATTCATGGATTTTATGATATGATTAAATATTTAATGTAAAAAAATAATACTGATAGAACAAACTCTAAAATAATCAACTAAGACTTTAACCATTCATAAATGAATAAAAATTTCAACATTCACTATATACATTAATTGATCAACCTATGTAGTGGTAAATGTGTATGATCTTACATGATCCCCATTTTTGGTGGGTTGTGTGGTTAATTATCATTTAAGAAAAAAAATTCTATATCGTTTATATTTTTAATGTTCTAAACTATAGAGGAATTAGAAAATTGGATGGTGTATATAGTGGAATACTTTATTCTTCTAGTGTACTTAGTGGAATCTCCATTTCCATATTATGTAAATTCTCATCATGAACTGATTTTTCCATACTAGATGTATTTATCATTTACCCCAATTCCATTCCTTGGATGTCTCATTCCATATTATTCACAAGTTGGTAGTTAGATCTTATTACCAATATATACCTTATCATTTTATCTTCAGTTATAAATCAACCTTATTATTTTACTCTTTCCATTTCCATGATAACTTATCGAAACTCTATATCTAGTTTATTATCTTATCAAAAAACTCTTTCATAACATTCTTACTCTTCCATACCTATATATCTAATTTTTAGGGTTTTAAAAAATAAATAAATATTTCAATTTTAATATAATGGATATTAAAAATCCAAAGGCATTCCATTCTAAACTTGTGAACTATTTTAGATAAGTAATAATATATTAATTTTACATTCCATGAGAAAAACAATTTTCCTACAAATTTTATTACGATGAGAATAGACAAAATGGTTATTTAAAAATATTTTCATGATATCATCACACTCTATTTTCAACTATTGGATTCTAATTCATGGAGAATATCATGCACTGATCATCATCTCAATTTAAAAGAAGTATGTCTAGGATAACCCTAACATTATCATATAAATATAGATAAAAATATTACTTCTAAGATTTTTATACATTTCAATAGCTGTTTTATATAATAATATCCATTAAATGAATGTCTTCATTGTCATATAATGTAATTTATGGAAATTTTTTCCTATTTTGGGTAAGTTTGATTTTCTAAATGGTCAATGTTATTCTTCATAACTAAGGATGTGTAGTTAAGTACCTCCAAATTATTTTGACATCTATGTTCCCTTGGATTCTCATTTTTTTTTTGAAAAATCTATTAATTTAATATTATAAGTAATATTTTCATCATTTATCCTACTTTAAATCATTAATATGATATAACATGTTAAAAGAAAACGTATGTTAACAACTCATGAATAAAAACCCTATCCATAGAAGTAAAAAATTCTTAAAACATAGATACATAACTCCTTAACATAATTTTCCCCACTTATGATAGTTTATACAATAAAATCTAATTCCAAAATTAACTAAATCATAATATAATACTATTTTTGGAATCCCTTAAAACATGTACATTTATAATACATATTTATTACATAATATTACATATCACTATAATTATTGGTATAGTTTCATTGAAAATGACAGTCATATAACATTAATACACATAGAATTTAATCCATTATTCAATACATCCATTACAGTGATCATATAGGTGGATCATGACCTTAATGATATATATAATAACTTAGAGGCATATATAAATAAAGGAATTTTGAAATTCTCTCTAAGGTTACATATTATAGGGAAAAATGAAGACATTAAAAGTTATGATTACATGGGTGAGAATAACGATTTTTATAACATTAGAAGCATCGAGTCCTTATCATAAAATAAAGATTCCATATGAATGTGTGATGTAATTTTGAATATAAATAATAATGAAATATTATAACTCTAAATCATTTCTTACTTCATGGATTAAAAAACATGGTTGGGATATCCTCTCTATAAAGGTCCTACCTAGAGTATCTCATTAGATAATAACATTATACAATTTATTTGAGGGGTTTATAATTCCAAGACCACCTATTACATCATATAAGGTTCAAAACCTCGTTTAAAATATACAAAAGATGGATTATTGTATTATCGTATAAATTAATAATCATAATATGAATAATCTATGTTGAAAAATAATTAGATTTCAATAAAATATCATATATCTTTTTTAGAATAAATGTAAATAAAATTGTACAAATATTAATAAATACCATTGAATAAAAAGATATAACAATAAGGTTAAAAAAAATTATAAAAGGAATTATGCATTTATTAATAATAATATCATATGATTATGTTAGTAATAGAGACGGCAAAAATACGATAGTGAGACTAATGCAATATAGGGAGAATTTGAATTAATGTTTCCAATGATTTAGCTCATTGATTAAAAAAGTTAGCATTCTCTCCATCACAATGAATATATAATTAGTAAAATAATAAATATGAGACACATGTAATTTGACGTAGTTTACCAAAAAATTTCTATGTTAAAGGTGCATGCAATCATCAATGTGTTGGTGTACCAAAATCCCATATGGGAAATAAGTATTATTTACAAATTCGTAGTGGGACTAATGGCCTGTATGGAATATAACAACCCCAAATATGAGAAATAATCATTATACTCAAATAGATAAAATGAAATTCTACTCAATTTTATAAATTAATTTTCTATGAAATAAAATAAATAATTTCTCAATGTATAATATAGAAAATGGATCGTACATTCAATTGATAAATCTATATATGTTTCTTAAGTACCTACCCAATAATTCATCATCATCTGTCTTTTTATTAAAACTCCTACTATTGGGTAATTCCAAAAACATTAATTACGATTAACATATATACATCTCTCATATTTCAATACGTATATATCTTATGAAATCGTTTCAGTTGATTCTCCAAATTGATCTCATAAAATTACATTTTCCCCTGAATATGTGGGAAAAATCACAATTGATATTTTTCAAACCTGATTAGAAAATAATCAATTTCAGTTACAAAATATATCAATAATAAAATTTATTTTGAATTCAATTATTAAAATATAATTAATTTCACCTATAAATAGGTTAACTCCGAATCGAAAGGCCTCTAGTTGGAAAACATTTTACTCTATAATCCAAGAAATTAAAAACGTGGTTAATCTAACAAATATTATAATTTTAATATTCTAATCTCATTAATATACTATTTAGAATGTTATAGAGTAAAATCATATATGGAAAATATTACCATTTTAAAAAATACATTATAAAATATTATACTCTATGATATGTTTCATATTTCCAATTCAACTCCATAAAACTGGATAATAACCCCAACCTCTACAATATCAAAGGCCCAATCAGTAATATATTTTAATATATCCTTCATTCAACAGCCACGATCATCTATACACAAGTTACAATCCTATATATCTCCTAAAGGTATTCTAGAAAAAACGAATATCTTCTTCAATGGCATAACATATCCTAGATTAAAAGTTTCTAGAACCACTATGAGAACAATGAGAATTCTTCCAATATTGAGATCATTTCAACCAATTGTGGTCACTACCATAGTAGGTTCTTTACTATATAATGAAATTGAATAGATCAACATGGTATTTTCATACCAAAAACGATGAAAAATCAATCCATATGATATTAACTTACATGTGATGAAATGGTTTTGGTAAGAGATCCATTCAAAGGATATCTTTGATTTTTTTATGGATGAAAAACATAAAAAAGAATCAATTTATTGTTTGTAATAGTCACTTAGTTTAGGAGAGTTAATGAAACCTATAAAAAAATCAACTCCAAAACCCATATTCATAATATATAATTTTTTATGAGTTTCTATATTCAATGTTCTAATATTCATTTACTCTATTCTCAAATGAGTAATTCTCAACATGATGTAAAGGTATAAATAAAATGTTATCAATGAAATAATCTATTAGATCGACAATATTTACAATAAATACTAACTATAACCATACAAACCAATTTAAAAATATATTTACTGATTCTTTTTTTTTCTAAATGTTGATACATAATTATAAATCATCATTACCACATTCACCATAAATAAAAATTATCATCATATCACCTATATACATTTCAAATAAATTCATTTTCTATCAATGTAAATATAATTTAGATCATTTTTGAATAAAAATTAGAGACACCCAAAATCTTTATTAAAATAAATATATAAATATAAATAATATAGATGTATATATCCCTCTATTTTAGTGATCCCAATGATAGCATCCTTGATTTTCTAAAAATTTAAAAATTTTCATTATATGTAAAACCATGAGAGATAACATATCATTCCATACAAAAATTAATTAATATACCAATAGTTAAATAGTTTAAATAAACTCAAAATGTGGAATTAATGACACTTTATAGGAGTAGGGGAACCTTATCTACAATATATAATCTTATAGATATGAGTGAAATCTGGGGGAGAATCGTTGATTCTAAAAAATCATCTGGGTGTATGATTATCATGTTGTACATTATTTAACATTGTGTATACATATAATACAACATTTCTATCCCAACACCATGTTTATCTATAATAATGTCATATATTTCCTCAATTTTCAATGTCCTTTAATATGGTATAGGAATTTATAAAATATTATCTTCATAGTGGATATCATACATGATTGGAATATAGGATTTCCCTTCCACTCTAAAATCCTAAATCTATTATATAGTATAGTTGCATATATACTATATTTTTTGTGTTTTATCTAAATTCCAATTTACTAAACATGATAAATTTTATTTTCTTTATCAACATGGGAAAAAAATCAAAGATAAATTTCAAAACCTATCAATGATTTTCTAACATCAATTGAACAATGAAAATCCAGATGTACATATTCTAAAAAACCACACTACGATGACTCATTATAAAACAAAAAATATCCACCATTCCTTTTATTGAAAATTGTAATATTTTTTTCGAATATAAAAGGATTTATTATTAATTACACAAGTTTTTTGAAGCTTAACTTTCATCCATCATAATATCGATTAATTTTTTGGTATGTAATATCTACTCTTGATGGTTTTTCAATAACCCATCAAAACAACCTGAACACAATTTATATCCCTTGAAAGAATCATTTTGGAGGAAAATGGTGTTTTCATAGTTATCGAATCCACTATTAAAATTAATTTGAGAACATATGTACCCTATTTCTATAGGAAAATGAATATATCATGCATCATGTATTCTATAAAAAATATTGAAAAAATGTAAACATTCTAGTCATCAAAATTTCAAAATATTGAAATATAATTTTTATATTTTATAAATACAACTTTAATGATTATTAGAATCCAAAATATTATCAACAGGTTCAAAAATGTTCATCATTGTATCTCATTTGACCTTTTAATTGTTATGCCATTAAACAAAAAAAGTTTTTCATTGATAAATTAAATACTCAATAAAACAAAAATTTAAATTCATATATATTTAGGTTTATGGGATCATTAGTTATGTATTGGTTGTGTTATATGTAGTCGATCCATTTATAGAAGGAGGACATACTATAATGTAATTTTTTATTAAATGGTTAACATAATGACATTAGAATAATTGAATTGTATTTTTTTATCATTATCGAGATATATTAGAACACCAATTTAGTTAGTTCAAATTGATATAGGATAAGATTAACTGAAGAAATATATCTATACATTTTAAAACCCACTGATGTATTAATTTTTGGTAATTTAGAATCTTTCTTTAGAATATTTCAAAATAAATCTCTCTATACAAAAAAACATAATAGATTAATTTTTTATTTTTTATTTATAATTTTATTTTCAAAAACATAGAATTTTTCAAATCAATTATACGTTTATTAATTATAAGATACATATCATAGAAATATATGTATTCTTTTTCATGAAGATGAAGTAACATAAAATTGACAAAATATTTTTTTTATAATTATAATTATTTATTTTATTGATGGCCATGTGTCTCCTGATCAAGTTAGTAATTATTTTTAATTTAGTTTTTAGTGATTTCTCAAATTTATATATGTTTTAAAAAAATATTTTCTATTTTATGACACTAAATTTGTAATTAAAAATAACTGTTCTTTGTTATTTTTAGTATACTAAAACACCATTAAGGGTTTTGTAATAATTCATATTTTATTTTCCATAAACTAAATAAAATATGATGTGTCTCAAATTTTTTCTACTATTTATTCTATATTCCATTTAACGGGGTAATGAAATTTATTTATTAATCATGGAATAATATCATTGGTAGGCCTATTTTAATTCATCATACTATGATTTATTCTGTATATCAAGGTATATTTTTTAAGTTAAACATGAAAGGGGTATAAATATTGAATTTATAACATTATAATATCTTGATTTTTAAAAATATATACGGTCTTTTTATGTTAAAAAGTGTTCTAATCATTGATATAAAAAATATTCATATTTAGATGAATTTAAATAGAGTAAACATAATCCATTTGGATTAATTATTATATGGATATCATAAAATTAATAGTTGTCAACATCGATTTTATAGATCTACCATAACGATATCGTAAAGAGTTATATATCATCACCTATTCTCATGACCCGTCCTCGGGGCCCATGTCGTGACTACCCCAAGCCCACCTTCCATAGGCCAGGGATTGGCGACTAGCACCAAAGGCGTAAATCCCAATAAAAGGGAAGGCCTTTACATTATATAAGAAAACAAACACCATAGAGAACGCAAACTGAAGTAAACACTAAGTAAACTGAGAACAAAAGTAAGTGATGTAAAGTAAAAGGGCTAGTATACAAACCCAACTGAAAGTACAATACAACTAAGAAAAGAATGTACAACAGCTGAAAAGTAAAGCGTTAACCAACAATCGTCCTCTCGAAACCCCACCCGAAGGTTGAGTACAGATGGTCTCCTCTACTCCTCGAATCTGTCCGTCTGCACCGTGTATGTCCCTCCTGACAGACCACCTCCAGATACCATCCCGCTCCACATGTCTCAACCACAATCAGCATTGTCTGTGTTCGGCATCCAACAAAACTTAGTCCGGGCATAACCCGTGCAGGGGTGAGTATACGATACTCAGTAGGGACCCCGAGATCCCCGAAGGCCTCCCAGAATCCAAACAGGATAAACCACAATAGAAAGATACAAATAAAAAGTATCAACCAACACTACTTAGGTATATTCCCATACATATACCTAAGTCATCAATTCCAGTTCTGCTCCAACTTCTAAGCCCAAGTTCAACCCATTCCACACAGGAAAGTACAACCCAATCCACATAGTAATGAACAACCCAATCCACATAGGAAAAAAGTCAATCATATCGAAGATGATGATTGAATGTCAAGAATTATCTCACACAGGTATACTACTCACAAATAGGGGGGTATATGATAGATGTTTCCTCTGAATCATCTCCCCTGTCGAACCCACGTAGGATCCATGTATATTTGTCCCCGCTACCAAACCCACATAGGATCCATGAACAGTCGTTCTCACTACCGAACCCATGTAGGATCCATGTAGAATCGTCATATTCATCGCAGTCACTGCCTGCTCTAGGGTTCCCGCACACAGCACGCTCGATTATCGGAGGGTCCGCTCCTTGAGTCAAAGAGCAATACATCAACTGTCACGAATTCCAGAGTTGATGTATCCCGTTGTTCCGTCCCACAAAATTGGGGGAAAACCAAGAAAAAATGACCATGTCACAGTTAACAAGACAACCAATCCATTTCCCTAAAAGTACACAGTGTGTAGGTAAATGATACACGTCGTGTCATCAGACACTGGGTATTGCCAGTGTAGAACAACTCGTGTCACAGGGCTGGTCATGTATATAAGTAAGTACACGCCGTGTGGTATGGTTACACTCCATGTCCAATCTGCTAGGGTCGGTTACATGTGGGATGGACATACCTGGCGTGTGATGGAGTAGATGACCATGTACTCCACCCCATGTCAGTGTATTCCTAGAATACACTCTGAGTCATCACAAAGCCGTTTTTGCCATGGTGAGGTAGTACACGCTGTGCCGTGTGTATAAAGTCACACACTGTGTGTTACTTTTCTAACGTCCAAAACGGAATCCACAATACGCTTTACTACCTAGCATGTTCTCATGGAGTAGACATCATGTATTATAGAATTTTCCAGAAAATGATGCCTCTAGCCAGAAGGCCTCCCATGTTGTCCGTTCTTTGTTCCGATGATCCATTTTCTACGAAACTTCCACTTCTAGGTCATCCCGGTGCTCTGAGGCTGTTTAGGATGTTTTCAGGCCTCCAATTGGCTCCAAAAACATAGCTTGATTCACCACTCAAGAACGGCTGAAGAATTCCACAATTTCACAAGAACAGCAGAGGAATCAGACTATGTTAGTTTGGTCTGGTCCCTTCCGCATTAGTCCGTTAACAAGTTGTTTAAGTTGAACAAAAACATGGATGGAAAACCAATCATTACACAAACCAAACACACCCCTACCTCGAAGGTAGTTCGCTGTTGTCAAGCGTCGCAGATGATGGAGTCATACCTGTTTTCGTCGGTATCTCCTCCCTTGTCGCGGAGGAGGAAGAGGATGAAGAATATCGGAACCGCCAAGTCGACGTTCTTTTTTGGAGTCTTGGCATTCTTCATCAAAAGTGATGCAGTACTTCAAAGGACATAGAGTTCCCTCCCACAAAATCGTCACACAACCAGCCAATAAAATAAAATAAGGCCTCCACTTATTTTATTATTTTTCCAAGAATTTCAAATTTCCAAAATTCAAACACATCATTCAATTAATTAAATTAGTGTCTGTTGGCATTAAATTAATGTGAGGATAGGAGAAGTCACCCAATTAATGGGGAAGTTAAACCAAGTTAAATGAGTTACACAACATAAGAGGGGGGTTTAGAAGAGTTAGAGGATGTGAAGGGTTGGGATCATGTGGGCCCCACCCCACCTTTATCCTCTCATGGGTAGTTAGTAACTAGTGGGGTCCCACCCTGACTCCCACTCCTAGGATAAAACCACATAAGTTAGAATTAAAATTTGTACCACAAATTTTATTCAATTCTTTATTAATCCCCAAATTCTAACAACTCATCCCGAGCAAACGCACCTTTGGTAAAGGTCCTCTAATACAATTATCGCCACTGCGGTTTCATTGGTGCCCTCAGATTTTGATTCCGAGCACTGGTTCAAAAGATAGAAAATCCTGCTCATTCGCTCACTGAATGTACCTGAGCTAAACATCGGAAATTGATTCTGGGAACATCGGGCCTCAGAATTAGGTGCCGTTAGAAACTACGTACCCAAAAAATCTCAAATAATTTAAGAATAAAAATTTCAATGAAATTTATAGGTCTTTATATTACTCCCACCTCAGGTCTTTACATCCCCATAAAGATATATTACAAACTAGGGGAAAAATGAGGGTACTGTGCATGCATCTGAGACTCTCGCTCCCATGTGCTCTCTAGGAGGTTCTCATGCTGCCACCTGATGCGCACTAGAGGAATCGACTATCCATATAGGACCCACTCATGTCGATCCTTGATCTCCACCGAGTCCTCCGCAAAATTCACCTCATCATCGATGTCAAACTTCCCGTGATCAATGATATGCATCGGGTCATGCGCGTATCTCCTCAGCTGAGATACGTGGAAGATGTCGTGCACCCGGTGCAACTAAGGTGTAAGAGCCAAGTGATAAGCCACCTCACCTATCCTGCTGAGAACCTGTAATGGTCTGATTAAACGGGGAGATAACGTGCCACACCAACCAAATATTCGTAATCCACGTCAAGGTGAGACCAGTAAGAAAACGTGGTTACCATCCTCTAACACTAGTGGTCTCCACCTCTTGTCAGCATAGGACTTATGTCAGCTCTGAGCAGTTCTCATCTGCTCCTAGATGATTTATATCTTCTCCGTCGTGGCATGGACCATCTCTGGTTCTACAAGTGCTGACTCCCTAGGGTCTGTCCAGTACAGAGGTGATCTGAAAGGTCAGCCGTACAATGCCTCGTATGGTTCCATCCCGATGGTGGAGTGGTAACTGTTGTTGTATGAAAACTCTACCAAGGGTAGATGATCCTCCCAGCTATGACCAAAGTCAAGGACACATGCACGTAGCATATCCTAGAGAGTCTGAAGGGTCCTCTTTGTCTGGACATCTGTCTACGGGTGAAAGGTGGTTCTTAGGTGTAGTTGCATCCCAAATGCATCCTGCAACACCTTCCAATGCAGGGAAGTAAAGTGAGCATATCTATCGGAGATGATGGACGATGGCACACCATGATATCATACGATCTCATGAACATAGAGGCGTCCCATGCTCTTTACTGAGTCATGCTCTCTGATGGGTAAGAAGTGGGCCGACTTGGTGAGTCGGTATACGATCACCCAGATGGAGTCGTGTCCTATGGATGTACGTTGAAGCCCTATCATGAAATCCATAGATATCCCATCCCACTTCCACTCCGGGACCTCTAAAAGATGTACCAAGCCTGCTGGTACCTGGTTCTCTTCCTTCACCTGCTGGCAGGGGAAGCATCGTGAAACAACCTTTGCCAAATCCTTTTTTATACCAGGCCACAAATGCTATCGTCTGAGATCCTGGTACACTTTCACTACTTCTGGATGTACCGCTAATGGGTCTGTGTGAAACTCTCTCAACACCTCCTCTTATAATGCAACTGGTACCATGGTACATCCTCTAAAAAGGACGGCGTGATCTCCTCCTACAGAAAATCAATCAGGGGCCTATCCTGAGGATATCTGTGCACGTCGCGTCTCATAGTCAATGTCCCCATGTTGTGCCTCTCTGTCCTGCTGAAGTGGTGGAGGAGTGACTGGAAGAGACTATAGAAAGGTTGTCCAATCTCTATCCACGAAGTATATCTGCAATGCGGTTAGATACTATGTCGCCTCTCCAAGTAGCTGGATGTCCGCCCTCATGCTGAGAGCATCAGCTACTACGTTCCCCTTCCTAAGAGTATAGACTATCTCAAAGTCATAGTCTTGGAGGAAAATGAGCCATCACCACTGTCTCAGGTTGAGGTCTATCTGCGAGAAGATGTACCTGAGACTCTGGTGGTCAGAGTAGACTGTAAAGTGCTCGCCTATCAGATAGTGTCGCCATATCTTCAAGGTGAAGACCACTGCTGCTAACTCTGGGTCATGGGTAGCATAGTTCTATACATGTTGCCTCAACTATCATGAACCATAGGCAATCATTTCCCACTCTTTCATCAGGACACACCCGAGTCTGGTCCCTGATGCATCATAGTAAACTATGTACCCTACTCCCTCCACCGGTAGCCTCAAGATAGATGCACAGGTCAATCTCTATCTCAGCTCCTGGAAGCTCTACTGACATCAATATGACCACACGAAGGGTTTCCCCTTCTTCATCAAAGCTTAATGTGGTGCTGTAACTCTGGAGAAGTCTAGCACAAATCTCTGATAGTACCCAGCCAGACCTGGGAAACTCCGAACCTCTGTCACGCTCCTAGGTGGCTCCCAAGCTTGCACAGCCTCGATCTTCACAGGGTCCACCAAAAATCCTGCCTCAGAGATGACGTGTCCCATGATGTGGATCACTGGAATCCAGAACTGACACTTCGAGATATTACAATAAATCAGGTGCTCTCATAGTGTGTCAAGTACAACCCATAAGTGGAAGGCATGCTCCTCGTTTGTAGTCGAGTAAATCAATATGTTTTCGATGAAGACTATGAAAATCGGTCAAGGTAAGGCTGGAAGATCCTCTTCATGAGACTCATGAACACTGTAGGAGCATAGGTTACGCTGAATGGCATAACCAAGAACTCATAGTGTCTATACCGACACCTGAAGGCCATCTTCGACACATCATCATCTCGAACTCTGAGCTGATGATAGCCTGACCTTAGGTCAATCATGGAGAACCAGCGTGATCCCTTGAGCTGATCGAAGAGGTAGAAAATCCTTAGAAGTGGATACTTATTCTTTACAATCACCTAATTCAGGTTACGGTAGTCGACACATAGTTATAAGCTACCGTCCTCCTTCTTGGTGAACAAAATCGAGAAAGCCTAGGGTGAACCACTGGGTCGAAAAAATACTTTTCCCTATAAGTCCTGCAGTTGTAACCGTAGCTCTCAAAGATCAATGGGAGCCATCCGATATGATGAAGTAGATATCAGGACTATCTCGGGGAATAATTCAATATAGAAGTATACCTATCTGTGAAGAGGTAGTCCTAGAACATCATCAAGAAAAACGTCCGCATACAGATCCAACACAACATGAAAACATGGACTCCTCACATCAACTACTCCTAGGATGAGTGGTCAGCTATCCTCTCCTCTATGTAAATACATCCTTCACTGCACATGCTCCATTCTCACCGGTGAAGGTGAAACTGCTTCCATCGGTGCGGACGCACCGCACCTTGTGCCTAATATAGTCGATCTAAGCATGGACCATAGATAACCAATCGATGCCCAAGATGACGTCGTAAGGCCTCGACGCTACTACAAGAAGATCCCAACCGAAGCTCACGCCTCCTAGAGTAAGCTCACACTACCGAAATTAGTGCATAATCATCAAGTCTGCTCCCGTAGGAGTCTCTAGCTATAAGGATCGAGCCAACAGCTCCGTCGGAAACTCCGAGATCCTAACAAGGGTAGTGGCAATGAAATAATGACTCGCTCCTATGTCTATATGAACTACAGCAATGGCTGAGTAGACACAGATAATACCTCAAATCATATTAGGTGCATTGTGGTCATAGGCCTCCACTTCTTGAAGATGAGCCTGCCTCGGCCCACCAGCTCCCTGTGGTCGGGGTGGACCTCCTCCTGGTGGTGGTGGTGGTAGAGCCTCGATGCATCGTCCACCACCTGCAGCCTGACCAGCTCCTCGGCCTCATCCGCCTGCTCCCTACGGACCCCCACTGTAGAACCTCTGGCTCTGCATGGGTGGTCCTTCAACAGTCTTCTACTCCTCTGAATGGCGGTTCGGGCAGTCACGAGCCATTTGGCCCTGCCCACCGCATGCATAGTACTATCTTCCTCTCGAATGACTGGCACTACTGCATGTGCCCCGCACCTCCGAACTAGTATCCTGAGGTCGTCCATCTAATGGTCTAGTCCGCTTGGACCTCTGCGATGTCTTTCTACTTCCGGCTATAGAAGACTCCACTACGTGATGTCCTGCGATAGGTATTGCTACTGGTGTAGGCTCAACAAGAAAGCTCTCTACAAGAAGGGCTCACTCTAGTACTCTTTCCTGCATCGGAATACTGAGGCAGATCCTCAATGCCCTGATCTCATGCCTTAGTCCCTTCTCGAATGTCCGAGCCCAGAAGAATGGGTCTCATACCATGTCCGTGGAGTAGCGTGAGAGATAAGAAAATCTCACCGAGTACTAGGCTACTGTCATGCTGCCCTTCCGCACCTGTATTAGCTCCTGAATGTGCACCGCATGGAGGGTGGCTGGAACGAAATCCAAGTGGATGTGGTTCTCAAAGTCCAACCAATGTAAATATTCCTCTTCATGCAACTGGAGCATTATGCTCCACCATCTACCAGTTTTTGTGTGCAGGAGACTCGCCTCAAGGATCACCATAAGATATGTTGGTGTCCCTACCAATATGTAGACTCGAACTACAGCCTACAGCCAATCCTCGGCTTCCTGAGGGTTCGTCTCCTAGCAGAACCTGGGTGGTATCTGACACTGAAACTCGTGCAGTGCACTCAGGTGACCTACACTCTCAGATGCTAGGGCTGGTGGCATCAGTGGCTTGGCAGGCAGAGGTACCGCCGATGGCTCCGCTGAAATGGGGCCCTGCACCAAGGCCTCATCAGTCGGTGGGCTACCGTCTTGGAAAAAGCTTGGAACCCTAGATGGCTGCTGTCATGGGGCCATCCTGAAAATAAACAGGTGCGCCAGGGTTAATACAGTATATCTGGTGAGCTAACACAAAGTAATCACAAAGAAAACTTTTGAACACACATGCAATCAATGTTTTTGTGCCTTGAGTCAGAAATCAGAAGTCATGGTCCTGGTGTATAGATACGGCGGCTGTTGCACCAACACTGGACTCCCTGGACTGATAACCACACTCAATAACCTAAAAACTGTTGCTTCACATAGAAGAAATTATCAGAGTCCTGAGTTCTATAGTAGAACCGACTCCTATGATACCAATTTGTCACGACACGTCCTCAGGGCCAGTACCGTGACTACCCCAAGCCCTACATCCATAGGCCAGGGGTTGGCGACTAGAACCAAAGACGTAAATCCCAATAAAAGTGAATGAATTTTCTTTTATATAAGAAAACAAACACCATAGAGTACGCAAGATGAATAAAAAACTAAGAAAAATGGGATCAAAAGTATGTGCTGGAATGTAAATGGGATAGTATACAAACCCAACAGAAAGTACAGTACAACTGAGAAAATAATGTACAACAGCTGAAAAGTAAAGAAACAACCACCAAGTCGTCCTCTGGAAACCCCACATGAAGGGTGAGTACAGATGGTCTCATCTGCTCCTCGAATCTGTCCGTCCGCACTGTGTACGTCCCGCCTGATGGACCACATCAAGATATCGTCCCACTCCACAAGTCTCATCCATGATCAGTGATGTCCATCGTCTGCATCTAACACAACGTAGTGCGGTCATAGCCCGTGCATGTGTCAGTATATGATACTCAGTAGAGACCCCAAGACCCCCGAATGCCTCCCAGAATCCAGAAAGGATAAACCACAAAGGAAAGATACAAACATGAAGTTTCAACCAGCTCTACTTAGGTATATTCCCATACATATACCTAAGCCATCAATTCCAGATTTTCTCCAACATCCGAGCCCAAGTTCCACCCAGTCCACACAGGAAAGTACAACCCAATCCACATAGGAATGCACAACCCAATCCACATAGGAAAGCAACTCAATCATATCGAAGATGTTGATTGAAATTAAAGAATAATCTCACATAGGTATACTACTCACTAAGAGGGGTGTAGATGATAGATGTAGCCTCTGAATCACCTCCCCTACCAAACCCATGTAAGATCCAAGAACAGAAATCATCACTGCAATATCCATGTAGGATCCTAGTAATGTAACCATCACTGTCGAACCCATGTAGGATCCATGTACAGACGTCATCGTCGTCGTAGTTTTATCTAGCTCTAGGGTTCCCGCACACAGCATGCTTGACTATCAGAGGGTCTGCTCCTCGATTAAATGATCGATAGATCAACTGTCACAAAGTCCAAAGTTGATGTATCTCGTAGTTCCGACCCACGACATAGGGGAAAACCCCAGAAAAATGTGACCAAGTCATTGAGAACAAGACAACCAAGCCATTTCCTTAAAAGTAAACGGTGTTTAGGTAAGCGATACACGCCATTTCATCAGACACCGGGTACTGCCTGTGTGAAACGACCCATGTCGCATGGCTGGTCATATAGATAAGTAAGTACATGGCGTGTGATATGGTTACACGCTATTTCCAAACCTCTAGAGTCGGTTCCATGCGCACTAGCCATGCCTCGCCGTGTGATGGAGTATATGCCCGTGTACTCCACCCCATGTCCGTGTATTCCCAGAATACATGCCGAGTCATCACGAAGCCGGTTCTGCCATGGTGAGGTAGTACACACCGTGCCCCAGGCCGTGTGGTTATGCCTGTGTCCGTGTATCTTCCTGATTACTCACCGAGCCTTTCATAGCCACTTCTACCTTTCTATGATGTGAATACACGCCGTGCTACATGGCCGTGTATTGTTGTCTGTGTCCGTGAATTTTCCCTGAATACACACCATGTCCATCGAAGCCTCCTTTGACAAACAGTGTGGAGAGTACACACCTTGTGTATTGAGTCAAACTCTCTGTGTTTCATTTATAACATCTAAAATGGAAACCACAGTACGCTTGTACTACACGGCGTGTTTTCTTGTAGTACACTCCGTGTATTCTCGAATTTTCCAGAAAACGACGCCTCTGGATAGCACGCCTCCCAAGGTGTCTGTTCTTCATTCCGATGATCTGTTTTCTATGAAACATCTGCTTATAGGTCGCCCCGGTGCTGTGAGGCCATTTACGATATTTTCGGGCCTCTGATTGGCTCTGAAAACATATCTTCATTCACCACTCAAGAACGGCCAAAGAATTCCACAATTTCAAAAGAACGATGGAGGAATCAAACTGTGTTAGTTTGTCTTGGTCCCTTCTACATTTGTCTGATAACAAGTGGTTTACGAGGAGCAACAACATGGAAGGAAAACTAATCATTACACAAACCAAACACACCCCTACCTCAAAGGAAGTTTTCAGTTGTCAGGCACCGCGGAAGATGGCTTCATACCCATCGTCATTGGTATCTCCTCCCTTGTCGCGGAGGAGGAAGATGTTGGAGAATATCGGAACCGCCAAGTCGACATTCTTCGTCAGAGTCTTGGAATTCTTCAACAAAAGTGATGAAGTTCTTCAAAGGACTTAGAGTTCTCACCCCCCAAATCCTCACACAACCAGCCAACAAAATAAAATAATGCCTCCCCCTATTTTATTATTTTGCCAAGCATTTCAAATTTCCAAAATTCAAACACATCATTCAATTAATTAAATTAGTGAGTGTTGGCATTAAATTAATGTGTAGAGAGGATAGGTCACCCAATTAATGGGGATGTTAAAGAAAGTTAAGATGAGTTACACAATTTAAGAGGAGGGGTTTAGAGGAGTTGGGGAATGTGAAGGGTTGGGCTAGTGTGGGCCCCACCCAAACTTTATCCCCTCAAGGGTAGTTGTTAACTACTGGGTCCCACCCCAACTCCCACTCCTATGATAAAACCACTTATGTTAGGAATAAAATTTGTACCAAAAAGTTTATTCAATTATTTATTAATCGCAAAATTTTAACATCTCCTCCGGAGCAAAGTCACCATTGGAAAAGGTCCTCTAAAGCAATTACTGCCACTGCAGTTTCATCAGTGACATCCAATTTCGATTCTGAGCACTAGTTCAAAAGATAGAAAAACCCGCTCCTTCGTTCACTGAATGTACTCGAGGTAAACTTCAGAATTTGATTTCGGGTACACCGAGCCTCGGAATCAGGTGCCGTCAGAAATTGCGTACTCGTAAAATCCCAAAGAATTTAAGAAATAAATATTTCCTTGACATTTATGAGTCATTACACCTATAGAATTAATAATCATGTGGATACTAATAATAAATAATATATATAAATGTGAGGTAATTTATATCTGGTAATTTGATGTTTGAAAATATTATAATTATCTATATTTGTAAAAATAAGATATATGAATCTAAATTCAATTTATATTAATTGTGTAAAATTAATTTCTGATTTATTGTAATGAGTTCATTGATGAGGTCATTGAATATGTCAATAATACATTAGAGGCCATGCAAAGACATAGAGAAATACTTGATTATATCAATATTGAGAAATAATTTCAATAAAACATCCCAGATTTAGTTAATATAATGTTTTTGTATTTTAAGTATAAGGATATAGTGGATTCTCCATCAGATAGACATCAATGTACTCTTGTTCCATATGAGACGAAGGATAAAGATAATGAACTAGTAGAAAGAAATGTATGATGTTTTATTCCTAGAGATGAATAAACTCATTGTGTCAGATGATCTGTATAAAATATATGTTTACAAAATTATGTAAATAAATTCATCAAATACAAAAATGTAAAAGGGGAGCTTATGGGGAAGATTCTTCTAGCAAGTTATTAATTGGGAGATGTTGTGTTCCTACCTAATAAGTGTCCAATAAAGTTATATCATAATGCGGAAGATGAATTACCTACGAATAAATATAAAAAATATGATATGAAAAATAATATTTCACAAGAATAATTTACTATGAATAGTAACATTGCCTCACAAGAGGATATTTACATAGATTAATGAGAAGTGAATGTTATTGAGAACTATAAATACCTCAAGGAAAATATTCTTATGGGTTTCATAGTCATCCAAAAACTCAATGATCCAAGTGATAGTTAATTTTTATATTTTAGGATTGTTATATACCATATAGTGGAATTATAGGCTAAAAATGAATAGATAAATGTTTGGACATACAAAAAGGATAAATCCATTTTAGTTTTTTAGGTTACAAAACACTATATACTGTAAAAATAAGTGAAATTTTAGATTTAAAAGATATTATTAAATAGGTAAAATATGATAATATTGAAATATTATATATTTTTATTTATACGAAGATCAATGAGGATGTGAAATCCCAAATTACTAACAGTTAGACCAATACAGTGGAATAAAAGATCAAAATGATAATGGAGGCAGTCAAAAAAGCCATCTTAATGAAGAAAAAATGTTATAAACCATGTAATGATAGTAGTAAATTAATTAAATTCAAAATTTATATTACGTAATTTTATTTTTTGTACTAATATTCATTAAAATAATGTTATTTAAATATTCAATCAAAATGGAAATAATGTTATACTTATTATAATCATTCTCATATATTATAGGGATTCATTAAAAAGTATTATTTAAATACGATAGAATTTGAATTTCAAAAAATTAAATTAGATTTTCCAATAATCATATCAATACTAGAATAGAGTTTATTTTTGGTAGTTTTTCTAAAACAAAGACTTTTCCATGAATAATGGAAATAACGATTTTTGTAAAAATATCATTCCATTTAATTATATAGTGTAATTTAATATTCCCATTTAAATGTAAGTAAAAAATCTTTTATTAAATAATAATAAAAATAATTAATTACCATGTAATCATTAATACACTAATTTATGGTAAAGATGCATTTTTGGCCTTAAAACAATTTTTTAAAAAACTATTATCCGTTTTGTTTTGTGTTTTAATCATAAACAACATTTATTACTATTTTAAGAAATAAATAATATAAAATTAATTTAGTATTCAAAATATGTAGGTCCGAATTTTTTTAATAGTTTCGATCAATTTTTTTCATTATTTATAGTAACCATGGTAAATACAGCTGACCTTAGTAAGGGTAAATCTAGTAATTAAGGATAATAAATGTTATAAGGCCCAAAAAAACATATTATCAATTTATTTTATTATATTATAAAAGTATATTTTTTCCATGAAAACAAATTTTCCAAAAAAATAAAATTCATTCCACATTCCATTGAAAATTACCTTAATTTAATTTTAAATTAAAAATAAAAACAAAACGCCACGATCATAGTTTTTACAACTCTTAATTTATTTCATAGGGATATGAAATGTTATTTTCATTTGTTATTTTTTATTTTAAATATGAAATTCTATATATTGTTTAATTATTTTTAATATTTAGTGATGAAATAATTTCCCTCAGCTGTTAAACGACATAGATATAGTTCTTGTACATGGTGTATAAAAATGTTGTAAATGTTTTTATAAATACTAAAAGTAATATTTTTTAGAGATATTTACTATCACATGAATATATATATATAATGATTGTTATACAAATTTATATTAATATTCTAATTTTATGTTGATGACTTCAATGTAAATTAAATAAATAGTTTAAAAAATGGAATTAATGATATTTTATGATAAAAATTATTTAATTAAATGATTTAAAATTAGAAAAATATATATTTATCCATGTTAATGGTTTATTGTTTGTGTTATAAGAAATGGTCTATTTATGGGCCAATTTTATTTTTATATTATCTTTCCCAACACATATAATTTAAAAATACTTTGATATCATATTAATCATAAAAATATTTAACATTGAGATACAACTAATAGATTAAGGTGAAATCAACACATACACAATACCAAATTTTATTGCCTAAGATTATTTCAATTCATCATAATTTTATATATGTAATATTGAATTTTCTTATTTTAATATGAATGTTAATTTTAATTAATTAAATAATATAAGTAATTCAATGAGCTCCCCTCCCCTCACTTGAAAAATATAACATCATATCTGCCATTCATCACTCATTTTGAGAGCTATAGATCTGAAAATACATACCTAAACCCATCTCAAAATTATCTACCTGATTCTTAATGATCATGGTCTCAAAAAAATACCAAATCAAAAAAATTTATATTGTAAACCATAAAGCTTATCCAAAGAGGGGGAATAAGTTTGAACAAAACTATTTCAAATTTATTTATTCTTCTACCAACTTCTAAATTTTTTTATCAATAAATATGTAACAAAATTATTATATTCCATATACAAAATCTTTTTTTTATTTTAAATAAATTTTTATCCACCAATTCTATCCCTTGGGAAATGAAAACATCTTTCAGGTGTATTTGTTATTACCACCTCCATGATGTGATGTGTCTCATTTTTTATAATAACCCCACATGTATTGTTATTATGATGGATATAAATAATAAATTTGTATCAATGTAATATTTAATATTATTAAAAGATAATTTATCTTATACATTCTAAAATTAACATTATTTCAATAATGATAACATTGTCCATGTCTATAAGTGTTCAACAACCTCAATGATGTGATGTGAATAATTATTCATCTCTGAATCATAGAGATGAAATATAATATTTTATATCAATTGATAATATAATATTTTTTATGTAATAAAAATTCTAAATTGATAATATAAAACATTCTATCTTTATATCATGTTCATTGAAAAATGGAAATGTAAATTACATATACCTATGCGGTAACATCTCAGTGTTTAATTTAATTAATTTTTCATAACCATAATTCATGGATAGTTTTTAATATATATTTAACGTATTAAAATTATAATCATTAGATTATAATTAATCATGAGAGTACGTAATAATGAAGTCTTTTCCCATGGTTATCTTTTTGAGGAGATTTTGGGTATATCAACCGAACAACCTCAAACTTTTTGACATAAACATAACTAATGTATTATCTAAATAACATATGGTTGTAAATGATATAAAGGGGGTAATAATAATGGAATTAATATGTAAATATTTCATAATATAGTAAATAATAATGAAAATATTTTTATTTATTGAATTAATGATTTTACATGACAATTCAAACATGGGGTAAGGGTCCTTTTACCATAAAAACTGGTTTTAAGTGTTTACTAAATTTATTTTATAAATATTTTTCCCCTATCCATATCATTAAATCTATTTTTGGGATGTATTTATATATACATAAATAAAGTATAATGGAATTTTTATGTCTCATTGGACTATTTTTTTTAAAAACTAAAAAGGAATATATCAAATCTTTTTACGTTAACCGTTATCACTTAATTTATCAAAGGAAAAAATTAATCTTCTATTTTAATATACAAAACATCAATATAATTTCCATTCTTTATATCCAATATTTTTTTAGATTTCATTATTATATCTATTGATTTCATTAATTATAAACCATCTTTTTCATTGTTTTGGGTACGTAGATTTCAGAATGTGTCTTGCTTATGTGTTTAGAATGGGTTTTCAAATGATTTATAGAAAAAAGAATCAATATTAAAATATTTTATTTATCCTATGTTGCATCATAATTATCTATCATAATGTTATATCTTTATATAAAAATAATAATTTGTAATCCCAATATAGATTATATGACAACTAAGACTAATATAACTTATTTGATGATTGAACTCAATACAATGTATACAATGACCTATCTCAATACAATTATCAAATTATTTATAAAATGTTACATATGATAAATAAAATAATTTGGTATTAATAATAGGAGGTTTCTCTAAAATATTTAATTATCATTTAGTTATTTCTCACATATATAATTAATATAATTATATAACATTACTAAAACTGATTTTGTTTTCTTATTTTAGGATTGAATGTTTTTTTAGGAATGAATGTTTTTTTTCTGTGGATATGGTTTTTTCATATAATAAATGAATATTTATATAAAGGTATAATGTTATTTATTTTTATTTTTCACTTCTATGATGTATTTCAAAGTTTCATGGACCATTTATAGATTCTTATCTACATCCCACGTTTTTAAATGATTTTCACATGGTTTAATGATGGTTAAGAGTAAATTAGTATCCTAGTTGAAAGAAATGAATATTCTTCAGAAAAAGAAAATGAGTTTCATTTTTAAACATTTATATTGTGGTAAAAGTGAAAATTATGTGGATCTATCCACATGGTTATACATTCGTTTTTTATGAAAGCTTTGTTTCCCAAATCTCTAAAACAATAAACATAAAATATCTTTCGGAATGAGTGAATTTTATTTGTAAACTAAGGACACAATATTATATAATCTTTATATTAATTTCCCTATAGTTAGTATCAAATTTAAATATTAGATAAAATTATAGGTTTTCATATTTTAAATATAATACACATGAATGTTTCTGTGTGATGTTTAGTTTAGAATGAGATAAAATTTTAGGTTCTCCATTTTTATTCAGTAATCTATTTACATTCTAAATGCTTTTCCTTAGAGAAAAAATAGTAAATTGAAGATTGAATTCATGACGAGGAAAATACCCTTAAAAATTATTATCAGGGGATTTTTATAATTGGAATTGAAAATTTTAGTATAGAAATGTATCAATTGATATAGGTTATAAATTGCGTGGTTATAAATATTGGATAGTGAAAATATTTACCATAATGGAACTTGTCAATATTTGTGAATTTGAGGAAGAATAACTATTAACCATACATTGGAAAATTATATCTAGTAGTATATGATTAATGGATAATTTCTCTCAATATTTTTTTATACATCATGGGATGCTATTAGAATTTAATGTTAACTCTTTTTATTTACCATTTTGATGGTGAAGCTAATCATTGGGTATTTTTTGATATTACCTTATAGAGAGGGGTGAATAATGTCATCAAATGTGATTTATTTTAGAATATTTATCAATAGAAATATTTCCCTATTATTAGTCATCAGTGAATATTAGATAAATTCATGAAATTTAAGAAATATAAATTTTCAATATCCTCATATATAGAAAAATTTACAAGAATGGCCACATACAATGAATTTTATTCCGATCCATGATAGTAAAATTAAAATATTTTACTATGGATTGAAATGATGTTTACAAAGGGAATTTTCAATATGATAATGTTATATATCTGAGAAAACTATTCATTTTTCATAGAATGTTGTTATAAACATTGATGGCAATTTTGTTCTACAATATGACAAGAGTGTGAATGAAGATATAGTTGAAATTAAATGATTTGAAATCAAATAACAATTATTTTCGTAGCCTGAAACAAGTTCTAAGTGTATTAAATGCATTTTTGGGATTGTTTGATATGATATGGAAAGTGTCATTGGTGAGGGGATTTTTATGGGCCTTAAGACTGTAAATAAAATATTCCTAGAAAACCTAATAATTTGATAATAGAGAGATAATAAATTTTGAGATGTTATAATTTCAATGATTTTGGGTATTATTATATCGTGGGTTTGAATATGGTTACACTCATTGGAAGTCATCAATATGATAAGAAAATGGCATGTAAAAATAATTTTCTACTTCAAAGGTTGGTGTCAGAACATTAAATGAAGTGGTGAATGGTATATTACATATAAATTTAAATTCTATGGATTCCGTTATTAAAATTGTTTCTTTAAATTAGATTATTTCCACAAAATTTTCATACAAAATTATAATATCACCTAATAAAAATATATATAACTAGTCATATACTAGCCTGGGATGTCATCCGACCTGGCTCATGACATGGACTGATGGGCATCCTGATCCCCACGAGCTCGAAACTGGAGTCAGACATCAAATAAAATCCATTTGGGGATGATTTAAGCCCAAATAGTAAACATGATCCAATAAATAAATAGAGTAAACTAAAAATTCATCAAAACCGAAAACTTAATCTCAAACAACAATAAACATATTATGTTATATGATACATCTCAGTATTCTAAAAACCAAAACTATAGATCTAAAACTAAAATGAACACACTAAATTGACACCAAGTGATCTCCATGTGACCTCTGGGTCACCCACAGTCACAGTATCCTCCATGGTCTAACAACGAGCATCTACTAAGACCCAAACAATAGATAAACCTAATAAATCGCTAAAGTCTATAGAAACTGAGTTGTATAGGTAGGGTATGATCTAGAAACTCAATATGCAACCACCAATGAATCTATGTCATTACATTCCCAAAAATATTCCATTAATATTCGTTTGAATTAAATATCTAAAAATATATTTTTATACACACATTTTATTTTAAAATAAACAACATGATCCAATATCATCCTAATTAAAAACAAGGAAGAAGAAGGAAAAGGGGAGTTTCAATTTATATTTAAAATAAACTCATTGGAAAATATTATTTCAACCAACCACAAATTCATAGTTTTCACAAATAAAACCCAGAACCAGGTATATTGGGAATATTCCACACATTAACGACAATAACTCTATTCATACTCATAATGGAAGAATGTGAGATATCCTTGGAACTCGAAATATAACCAGAATATAATCTATATGTGACTATTACTGAAGGTATTCCCTACTCAAGGACAACATAATTCCCTAACATATTACTGTCACCCTACATGTCCTTGTCATGGTGCGTAATCAAATAGCAATAAACCCATGTATCCACCTACTCTAGGCCACTAGCTTGTGAAATATACAAGGATAGTGAAACAATGCTTCTCAGTAAAACTTATTGTAAAGCTAGATTCTCATTTTATGTTTCACTGGGGTTATGTTCCATACAAATCAAACAACTCATCACATATATGTTACACAAATGACCCAAACTGGCACAACCCTGACCACATAAAGGGTATTCCATTTCCTTAAAAAATTCATTACACATGGGAGGAACATTACCAAGGACCCTTCCATATCACAGCTCACAATCCAATAAAGGGACTTATCCCTAGAATGGTTTTCCAAATAACCATTTATAATCTCCAAATTATTATTTTGTTTTACCTGAATAGGGTAGAATTACCAATGGAAATACATACCTAAAAACAATTTTAATAAAAATAAAATTCAATTTGAACAATGAATTTCTCAATGGTCTGTTATGTTCAAAAAACACATCTAAACACCTCAAAAATTACATCCTATACATTTTTTCAAATCCACTATTCCACAAACTAAGGCAAAAACTTTCACAACCTACTTAAATGTGCCAAATAGACCTTCAGTCACCTCAAAAAACAATGTCCTTTTTCATAAAAGAAAGAAAAATATATATCCCCACAAAATTTTAAAACCATGCTAAGCCACTTTGGAAGGATTTTAAGGATTTATCCAATAGATGAAGAATAAGAATACAATAGTATATTTTAGAAAACCAAAATTCAATGGAAGAACCACTCCGGATGTCATCATCATTTCAAGGATCATCTATTTGTGCACTCTAAGAACCAATGGATGTGCCCACATCCATTGGCATGCCTCAATTAGTATTTCCCAACCATTTTATAAGAAACAACACACAACTTCCACTAACAAAATAAAACACCTCACCCCAAATCATCTTATTTATTGAAAACAACCCAAAACAAGGTAGAGAACATCCTTAAAAATGCTCTCATGATAAAATACAACAAAAACAACTAATATTACCATTTTAAGTGAAATAAATTTATTAAAACTCAATTGTATTCGCATAATCAGGGTCATATATATAAAAACATCCAAAAAGGAATTTTATGGAAAATATACCAATAAGATAATGCTCCCATAAATTCACTAGAATTATAAAAATGGTTTGAAACATGTTTTAAAAATATATTGATTAAAAAATATCAAATTTATTGAAATTTGAAGGAAAGGAATGAAAAAAACTACCGACCAAGTGAGAAAGTGAATAAAACCGTAGAATCTTGGTGATTAATCCTCAAATAACAACCAGAAAACCATAGAATACAAGAAAAACATGCAAATACACAATCACAAGCATCAAGCTTCGTCTAATTGAGGTATATCAAAAAAAATATAGAAATAGGGATAAGTGTGGAGAAATATAGGATAAAATTCTAAAAATCTCAAAAAAAAATTCCTTAGAAATAAATTAAAAGAACCATGGAGGAAGGGGATCAAAGGGAGTAGGGGTATTGGGACCCCTTGGTGCGCAAAAATCATAAAGGGGAAGGAGGAATCCCAATTTATAGTTATAGTTATGTGAGAGAAGAAAGACGAAAATAAATTTTTAATGACCTAGAACATTTGAATAGTTTGGCCGTACGGTTTGACATACCCTAATGTAACTGTTTGGACCCCTCTATATAAGGAAGGACTAGCACACTGCAACCTAGGACATAGCGCATGGACATGTACTGACTGTCTAGTCAGTTCTATCCAACCTGCACCAGAAGGACAGCCTGGGCACAGAGTTACTACTAACAATACGGTAACTGTGAAACACCAATTAATTCATTTAGATCATTCTAAAACCTCTAAAATTCCAACATGATATCGCCCCAAACCTTATAAAAAGGACAGAAGGCTAGAAACTGAACAAAATAATGGAGAATCTAAGGTATGGGTGTGACAATTATACTCACCAAGGACACATTCTACCCAAAAATAGTCACCAAGACTACCATTAACAAAATTTGTATCCATGACCAGGAAGAACCATGGAAAACCGAGAATTTTAGGATGACCATTCTCTACACAGGTCACACCCGACTAATTTAGGAAGAACCATAGCCGAAGGGTGAGGGGTAAACGCTAGAGTGGTCTTCCCACCACAATAATTTTACTAACATGGAGACCTTGAAACCCAAATTAACCATTACCCTCAGAGGGGGGAAATACAATAACTCCCAACTAAGACATACCCAACTTATTCTAACCAAAAAAACAATGGTCTCACTACAACTGGAAATTACGAATCTCTTAACATAAGCTATAACAACTCCCCTAGTATGAGAAAAACAACCTCACCACAAGGACTCAACTAGAGAACATTCCATGGGATGACCCAGTATACCGAGAAACCAAAATATGATAAATTCCTACAATAACTAAAATCATCTACCCAAGGTGATAAAACACTATGAGAATTGAGAATGTTTCACTATGTACAACTTCTCAACCCTAGGAAACAACACATAAAAGGGCACCTGACAGAAGAGAGCATCTGAAAACAACACCCATCAACTCCAAAAATAAAAAAAAACCAAAACAAACATTTATGAACAATACCCAACATCATAATTGTATGTTCACTCCAGATCACAATGCACCACATGGAATACAAACAGTTTGAAAGCTATAAGTGAAGAAGATACGTACGCTTGGATTGTGGTCGGAAGAACTCCTCACAACACCACAATGAGGATGAAATTACAATTACTTATAAACTGAACAAGGAGATGTTGGTTGTTTACATTCCAATCACATAAAATGAAAATCATTCCATTATTTCACACACCCTCGACAACTCTAGACTATGCAAGTCCTTCACACCATTACTGGTGACTTGGGAGGTGATTTAGGAATAATATCATACCTCACTGTTAGGCAATAACATCCCTTGATCCCAAATACTTCTCCCCCAGATGATTCAAATGACCAGTATGGTGGTAAATTTTCAATGGGAAGAAACATGAATGATTGGGATTCCTGAACCAGCCAAACTGATGGTTTAACAGAATATGTTTAACAAAAAAGATACCAAAACAAATGATGGTAACTTCTTATTGACATTTTCTTCCATCATTATCTCTATAATATATATCGAACCTTTGTGAGAGCTAACCACCTTCAACTACACACCAAATTCCATCAATGATGAGAAAACTTACAATCAATGTTCTATAGATAGACCCTAAGACAAATCTGAGATGATAGAAACCTCAATGAACTCATGATTTCCCAATAAGAAAATGATAGGATCTACCTCTTTATGTAATATACCTTTCTCTACAGGACCAATAGCACCAATGAATATAGGAAAAATCAATGAAAAAATAGGTACTTGGAACGACTCATTAAAAACCTTGGGAACATTATGTGCATCAAATCATATAAAACATGATAAACTCCGAACAAAACTATGATTAAGACAAAACAAAATCAAAAGAAAAAACCTAAGCTCAAAAAAATCAACTCAGAAGAAAAAAAATCAAGCACCACCAAAATAATCCTATCAAAAATCCTCTTCCATGTGAGTTTTCCAAATTTTTATATTTTCAAGACACTTTCATATTACTGGAACCCTCTTTTAAATCAAAATTAAATTACTAAAACACATTTTTATTTTTAACACGACCACTTCCTTTTAAAATTTAAAATTCACTTCTTCTTAGGAAAATTCGTGAAACCATCTTCTCATACAAATCCATTTTAGAAAAACCATGTCAATCAATTGATTCCAAAACCCCTCCCCTAGAATCTTATGAACCATTACATGTGTTTCCATCTATTTTCATCCAAATCATTATTAAAATGTCTCCCCATGCACTTTCTATATGTACCATACACAATGAAAATGTCAATATGGATCACCAAGGGTCACAACCAATCCACACTCTTAAACCTAAAATGCATTCAACATTAAAACCCACTATACCAATTTGAAACAATTTGTAGAAAAAAAATAAATTTTTAAATCCACTTTACATTTCAAGATCCACATGCATTATGATTATAACAAAAAAGCCCAAATGAAATACAACCTACAATGAACAATCTGGATGATGTACTAGCGCATATGCCTATCCTGATGACATATTAGTGGGACATTCCCCATGTAAGTCATATCACTAAGAGGACCTTGAATTGGGAACATTGACACAATATGGGTCACAATTACATTGGAGGCCATAACACGACACCAATTATCTTCCATTGTCATACCTAAATCCAAAACAACTAAAGGAAAAATACTCAAATTTTGGACTACTACTAGTAATGCGAGGATAAATGCAAGAAAGAGTCCACAACACTCTTACCTCTCCTACCAACTGACATCCGACGGTTCAAATATAATTCTATCAGACAACCCAGATAAAAAACCTCCTCTGATACCATTCTGTCATATACCAACATAATATTTCATTTAAAATGACACTTGGCCTAACTCACGGCATGTCACTAAGGGTGTTCCCAATCCCCATGGATCGGCAAATGATGATGGGAATCATTTGAAATCCATGCGGGAATGATATCAGACCATTTAATAACTAAGATCCAATATATAAATATATTAAACAAAAAAACCAATAGTTGAATCTCAAACTATAATAAATAGATTCAGTCCCATGATTCAACACAACATGATGAAAACTAAAAATAATGTACTAAAATATAAACAAAGGCAATGAATAACAACCACGAGATCTCTATGATACCTCTTGGTCAACTCCAACCACTTGACCATTGATGATCCAACAGTGAGAATCTACTAGTAAACATGAAAAATAGCTGAACCTACAAAATAGCATAGCTCTACTGACATAGAGCGGTATAAGTTGGGTGTGAGAAAATAGTTTAGAAGGAAGCAACTAATGAATTCCTCCCATTCATTTCAAAAAAACATTGTATTAATACTATTTTGAAATACATTTATAAAAATAGTTTTTTATAGAGAAATTTCATTTCAAAAATAAAGACATTATTCATTTTTCCCATAATTTAAAATAATGAACAAGAAAACTGGGAGTTTCATTTTCACTTTCAAATCATTTACTTGTGAAATATTATTTAAACAATCCATACATTCAATGTTCTTCCACAAAAACCCCCAAACCAAGTTCAATGGAAATATTCCAAACATAAATACTAATTGTAATCGAGGAACCCTAGAAGTTGTAGGAATATAGAGGTGAACTAGAACATTTTATAAATGTAAATCTTCCTAAAGGAATTACTTACTCAATGAATTTGTAATTCCTTAACGCCCGACCATCACCCTACATGGCCTAGTCGTGGGGCCCAATCCCATATCAATAACCCTATGTATCCACCTACTATGGAAACATTCTAGTAAAATAATGTAGACCCATGAAGAAATCATTTTCCGTAAACCTCTTTTCTATGATAGGTTCCTATATTATTTTCCACAATGGTTGCCTTCCATACAATTCATAGAAATAAGTCACATACATTCTACACACACAACACCCAATCCAAACCACCCTGCACTTCTCAATGGTAGTATATATCCACCAAACATACATTACATAGGGGAGGTCTTATACCGAGGATCCTCGCATCTCACCGATCACTATCTAGGAGAGGTACCTAATCCAAGAGTAGTTTTCTAAATATCAATTTCAACATACAAAACATTAGTTTAGTTCTACCCATCTAGGGTATACTTACTATAGGAACAAACACATCAAAAACCATTTCAAAACTCATAAAGTCTCATTTTCACTATGCCTTTTCTAAGTGGAATTTAGGCTAAAATCACACACATTATCAGGTCAAAACTACAAAAAGGAAATAATTTCCAATAAACGTTACAATGAACTGAGTTGAAAAAATGCCCAACCCACATAAAGGTTCCAAACATACATTCAATCACTTAAATAAACAATCATATTTTTAATCAAACACCAAAAAATAACTCCCCACACAATTTTAAAACCACCCAATGCCACATTGTAATCTATGAAACTATTTTTCAAATAAAGGTAGAATTAGAAGACATAAGTTCTTTTCAGAAAACCATGGTTTAGTGGATGATCTAATCCAAAGGTTGTCATCTTTTTAAGGCTCATCCATCTGTGCACTCAATGAACCCACAGATGCACCCAAATCTAATGTTATAACCCAAGTAGTCTTTCCCCAACCATTTTAGATGAAACTACATAGACCTTCGACACACACAAGAAACCACCTCATCCTAGAAACACCAACTTTCATGAATCCAACCGCACAGATGCCAAAAAACATCTATAAAAATGTTTCTGTAAGAAAATACCACCCAAAGCACCTAATAATTCCATTTAATGCAAATAAATTTTTTAAAACTAAATTGTTTAGGAATGATCATGTGAATCGATAAAAAAAATCCAAAACCCTTTTTTTATTCAAATATTCCAATGAGATAATGCTATCATGTATTAAATAGGATAATAAGAGTGGTGTGAAAAAATTTTAAAACTAAATTAATAAAACCAAAGAAAAAAATAGATTGAAATTGGTTCAAAAGTCCTGGAAACACCAAACGATCGAGTGAGAAATTGAAAAAACCCTTGAAGACTAGAATATTAGGCGTCGAAGAACAACCTAAAAACCTAGAATCCAAGAAACACAAGAAAACACACAAACCTTGAAATTAAGTTTTTTCTAAGAGAGGTTTGTCCAATGAAATGTCTAGAAATAGTGAGAGGAGTGGAGAAATAGAGGAGAAATGGACAAAACCCAAAAATAGGAGTGGGGGTTATAGAGTAACAATGATTTATAATATTCTTACTAATTTTCATAGTGGGATGTTTTTTTCAAATAAATACTATTGAGGTAGATTAATTAGTGTTTTATTTTATTGTTGATATGGTTTTGCATTCAATTTATAATTCTATAATAGACTTCATAGCTATTAATTTTATATTAAATGCTTCCTTACAATTGAAAAAATATCAAGGACTTATGATATTGATATGATAATGAAGAGAATTTTTCTTAACTACTATTGTTTAAGATAATATATTTTTCATATTAGATATGTTCTACTATTGAATTAAAATATTGATTTTTTTCAAGATTTTTTTTAGTTTTTTTTTCAAAACAAGAGGTTTTGTATTCTAATTACATAGTGCCTAATGCTAAAATACATTCAAAACCCAATTATCAAATATATTAAGTAGAACTTTTTATATTTAATATTATTTTTTGAAATTTCTTATTAAAGGATTCATTTTTAGAGTACATCCACATAGGGTGTTCCAATTTATTTATGTAAAAGAAATATGGTTCAATGAGACTTTGAATTTACTATTAGATGATTAATAGCGACATGGTCAAGAACAAGTACCATTTTACTCACATAAAAAACTTTTGGGCCATCTCTTAGGAGTTTTATTTTTTGTAAAAAATGATCTGTAGTCTTTATACCAATAATTGATGTTTTATGTGGAATATATTATACAGATGGAAATTTTTACTAAATATGAGAATTATGAATTTTTAGTTATTCCCATTGATATCTACTGCACTATAAAAATCACTAGGTATAATTAAGAGAGTTATCCAATAAAATTTAGATAAATATGTTGTAATTTATATAAATGATATATTGGAATATACTAAAATTTAAATGTATCATCAATGCACTACTAAAAAAGGCCATTAGCGACCGCTATTGGCGGCCGCCAATGCCCTATAGTGACCGCCCAGCGACTGCCATTGGCGGTTGCTTCTGCGCCGTCACTGTAGGTCTTTAGCGACCGCCAATGGCGGTCGCTATAGGTGGCCCAAATGCCGCCGTAAGCGACCGCCTGTCGGTCGCCGTAGGCTGACTCGCGAGCACCATTAGTGACCGCCATTGGCGGTCGCTAATACTGCCCAGACGGCAGGCTATAGCGACCGCCAGAGGCGGTCGCTAAACTTGAAAAAAAAATTTAAAAAAAATTCATACCATAATATATATATATATATATTAAATAAAATATATATATATATAAAATAATGAAAATATTGATATATATAATATTAAATAAAGTATGTATATTTATTTATTAAATAATATATATATATATATATATATATATATATTAATGAAAATATTTAAATATATAATATTAAATAAAATATTTTTCATTTTTTAAATAAAATGTACAAATTGTGTTTTTTTCTTCACGGTGGAAAAGCAGACATAAAACAAAGGTAACAATCATAAAAAATGGAAAACAATTAAGCGCGCGCAACACATAAAGAACGCATAATGAGCCCTACTGCGCAGACTCCACGTCCGATTGGCGTGCCGTCTGCGCGTACACGTCAGGAATAATAATTAGATTGTTTCCCTGTGATTTCAGGTCAATCCGATGTGGTCTGCTATGATTTTGAGCGTGAGACGCCCGTTTTGGCCGTTTGTGACACCTGAACGGCGTTCCCGGTCACCGTGGCCACACGGTGCGGCCGATTGACCTGCCGTCTACTCGACCATGTCACAATTTACTCGCCCTTTGATGTCGTCTGATTTCAGGTCATTCGGACCTCGTTCGGCCCGTTTGGACCCCCCACGCGCGTTTATCAAGCGCACACAACACATAAAGAACGCATAATGAGCCCTACCGCGCAGACCACACATCTGATTGACATTCCGTCTGCGCGTACATGTCACGAATAATAATTAGATTGTTTCCCTGTGATTTCAGGTCAATCCGATATCGTCTGCTATGACTTTGACCGTCAGACGCCTGTTTTGGCCATTTTTGACACCGGAAACGCGATTCTAGTCCCCATGGTCAAACGACACATCCGAATTATGTGCCGTCTTCTCGAACACGTCACAATTCACTCACCCTTTGATGTCGTCTGATTTCAGGCCATTCGGACCTCGTTCGGCCCGTTTTTACCCCCCAACGCGCCATTTCAGCGCGCGCCGAGCTGCTAAAAACGACGCATTCGGTCGTGCCGTGAGCACCACACGTCCGATGGACGTGCCGCCTCCTCCTGCATCTCAGGAATAATATTCCTACCATTCTCGTGCGGTTTCAGGTCTTTCGGAGCACGTTTGCTCCGATTTCGACCGTCGCATGCCGTTTTGGTGTTTTATGACTCCGGAAACGCGTTTCTGGCCTCCGCGGTCAAACGGCACCTCCGATTGACATTCCGTCTGTCCGACCATTTTAAAATTCACGTAACGGATGTTGTCGTGCGGTTTCGTGGCATTCAGAGCTCATTCGGGTGGTTTTGACCCCCCAACGCGTCATTTCAGCGCGCACCGAGCTGCTAAAAACGACGTATTCGGTCGTACCGCACGCACTGCACGTCTGATGATCATGCCACCACCTCTTAAATCTCAGGAATAATATTCCTATCGATCTCGTGCGGTTTCAGGTTTTTCGGAGCACGTTTTCTCCAAATAGGACCGCCGCACGCCGTTTTGGTGTTTTTTGGCGCCGGAAACGCGTTTCCGGCCGCCGCGGTCAAACGACACCTAAAAATGACCTGCTGTCTGCCCGAACATTTTAAAATTCACGCACCGGTTGTTTTCGTGCGATTTTGTGGCTTCCGGAGGTCGTTCGGGCGGTTTTGACCCCCCAACGCGCCATTTCAGTGCGTGCCACGCTGCTGAAAATGACAAATTCGGTCGTACCGAGTGCACCGCACGTCCGATGGACGTGCTGCCTCCTCCTGCATCAAAGGAATAATATTACTATTGTTATCGTGCGGTTTCAGGTCGTTCGAAGAACGTTTGCTCCATATTCGACCGCCGCACGCCGTTTTGGTGTTTTATGGCTCCGGAAACGCGTTTCAGCCGTCGCGGTCAAACGGCACCTCCGATTGACGTGCCGTCTACTCGACCATTTTAAATTTCACGCAACGGATGTTTTCGTGCGGTTTTGTGGCGTTCGGAGGTCGTTTGGGTGGTTTTGAACCCCCCCCCCCCCCCCAACGCGCCATTTTAGCGCGTGCCGAGCTGCTGAAAACAACGTATTTGGTCGTGCAGCGCGCACCGCATGTCCGATGGACGTGCCGCCTCCTCCTGCATCTCAGGAATAATATTCCTATCGTTCCCGTGCGGTTTCAAGTTTTTTGGAGCACGTTTGCTCTGAATTGGACCGCCGCACACCGTTTTGGTGTTCTATGGCGCCGGAAAGGCGTTTCGGGCCACCGCGGTCTAACAGCACCTCCGAATGACGTGCCGTCTACCTGACTATTTTACAATTCATGCACCGGCTGTTTTCGTGTGGTTTAGTGGCATTCGGAGGTCGTTCGGGTGGTTTTGACCCCCCAACGTGCCATTTCAGCGCGCGCCGCGCTGCTGAAAACGACACATTCGGTCTTAACGAGCGCACCGCACGTCCGATGAATGTGCTGCCTCCTCCTGCATCTCAGGAATAATATTCCTATAATTCTCGTGCGGTTTCAGGTCGTTCAAAGCACGTTTGCTCCGAATTCGACCGCCGCACCCTGTTTTGGTGTTTTGTGGCTCCGGAAACGCGTTTCCGGATGCCGCGGTCAAACAGCACCTCCGATTGACATGTCGGCTACCCTACCATTTCACAATTCACGCAACGGATGTTGTCGTGCAGTTTCGTGGAATTCGGAGGTCGTTCGGGTGGTTTTGACCCCACAACGCGCCATTTCAGCGCGCGCCGCGCTGCTGAAAACGACGTATTCAGTCGTGCCGTGTGCACCGCACGTCCGATGGACGTTCCGCCTCCTCCTGCATCTCAAGAATAATATTTCTATTGTTCTCGTGCAGTTTCAGGTTGTTCGAAGTACATTTTCTCCGAATTCGACCGTTGCAAGCCGTTTTGGTGTTTTATGGCTCCGGAAACGTGTTTCCAGCCGCCGCGGTCAAACGGCACCTCCGATTGACGTGATGTCTGCCTGACCATTTCAAAATTCACGCAACGGCTGTTGTCGTGCGGTTTCGTGGCATTCGGAGGTCGTTCTGGTGGTTTTGACCCCCCAACGCGCCATTTCAGCGCGCACAGAGCTGCGGAAAGCGACGCCTTCGGTCGTGTCACATGCACCGCACGTCTGATGGACGTGCCGCCACCTCTTGCAACTCAGGAGTAATATTCATATCGTTCTCGTGTGGTTTCAGGTCGTTCAAAGCACGTTTTCTCCGAATTCGACCGCCGCACGCCGTTTTGGTGTTTTATGGCTCCGGAAACGCGTTTCTGGCCGCCGCGGTCAAACAGAACCTCTGATTGACCTACCGTCTGCCCGAACATTTCACAATTTACACAACGGCTGTTGTCGTGCGGTTTCGTGGCATTCGGAGGTCATTCGTGTGGTTTTGACCCCCCAACGCGCCATTTCAGCACGCGCCGCGCTGCTGAAAACGACACATTAGGTCGTGCCGCGCGCACCGCACGTCCGATAGATGTGCTGCATCCTCCTGCATCTCAGGAATAATATTCCTATCCTTCTCGTGCGGTTTCAGGTTTTTTGGATCACGTTTTCTCTGAATTGGACTGCCGCACGTCGTTTTGGTGTTCTAATGCGCCAGAAACGCATTTCCGACCGCCGTGTTCAAACGACACCTCCGAATGATGTGACGTCTGCCTGAGAATTTTAAAATTCACGCACCGGCTGTTGTCGTGCGGTTTCGTGGCATTCGGAGGTCGTTCGGGTGGTTTTGACCCCCCAACGCGCCATTTCAGCGCGCGCCGCGCTGCTAAAAATGACACATTCGGTCGTGTCGAGCGCACCGCACGTCCGATGGATGTTCCGCCTCCTCCTGCATCTCAGGAATAATATTTCTATCATTCTCGTGTGGTTTCAGGTCGTTCGAAGCATGTTTGCTCCGAATTCGACCGCCGCACGCCGTTTTGGTGTTTTATGGCTCCAGAAACGCGTTTCCGGCCGCCGCGGTCAAACGGCACCTCCGATTGACGTGCTGTCTGCCCGACCATTTCACAATTCACGCAACAGATGTTTTCGTGCGGTTTCGTGGCATTCGGAGGTCGAACGTGTGGTTTTGACCCCCAAATGTGCCATTTCAGCGCGCGCCGCGCTGCTGAAAACGACGCATTCGGTCGTGTCGCGCGCACCACATGTCCGATGGACGTGCCGCCTCCTCCTGCATCTCAGGAATAATATTCCTATCGTTCTCGTGCGGTTTCAGGTCGTTCGAAACACGTTTTCTCCGAATTCGACCGCCGCACTCCGTTTTGGTGTTTTATGGCTCCGAAAACGCGTTTCAGGCCGCCGCGGTCAAACGGAACCTCTGATTGACGTGCCGTCTGCCCGACCATTTCACAATTCACGCAACAGCTGTTGTCCTGTGGTTTCGTGGCATTCGGAGGTCGTTCGGGTAGTTTTGACGCCCAACGCGCAATTTCAGCGCGCGCCGAGCTGCTGAAAACGACGCATTCGGTCGTGCCGCGTGCACCGCACGTCCGATGGATGTTCCGCCTCCTCCTGCATCTCAAGAATAATATTACTATAGTTCTCGTGCGGTTTCAGGTTTTTCGGAGCACGTTTTCTTTGAATTGGACCGCCGCGCGACGTTTTGGTGTTCTGTGACGCCGAAAACGCGTTTCCGGCTACCGCGGTCAAACGGCACCTCCGAATGACGTGCCGTCTGCCCGACCATTTCTAAATTCATGCACCGACTATTTTCGTGCGGTTTCCTGGCATTCGGAGGTCGTTCGGGTGGTTTTGACCCCCCAACGCGCCATTTCAGCGCGCGCCGCGCTGCTGAAAACGACACATTCGGTCGTGCCGAGCGCACCGCACGTCTGATGGACGTGCCGCCTCCTCCTGCATCTCAGGAATAATATTCCTATCGTTCTCGTGCGGTTTCAGGTCATTCGAAGCATGTTTTCTCCGAATTCGACCGCCGCACGCCATTTTGGTATTCTGTGGCGCCAGAAACGCGTTTCCGGCCGCCGCGGTCAAACGGCACCTCCGAATGACATGTCGTCTGCCTGACCATTTCAAAATTCACGCACCGGCTGTTGTTGTGCGGTTTCGTGGCATTCGGAGGTCGTTCGGGTGGTTTTGACCCCCAACGTGCCATTTCAGCGCGTGCCGCGCTGCTGAAAACGACACATTCGGTCGTGCCGAGCGCACCGCACGTCCGATGGACATGCCGCCTCATCCTGCATCTCAGGAATAATATTCCTATCATTCTCGTTCGATTTCAGGTTATTCGAATCACGTTTGCTCCGAATTCGACCGCCACACGCCGTTTTGGTGTTTTATGGCTCCAGAAACGAGTTTCCGGCCGCCGCGGTCAAACGGCACCTCCGATTGATGTGCCGTCTACCCGACCATTTCACAATTCACGCAACAGATGTTGTCGTGCGGTTTCGTGGAATTCGGAGGTCGTTCGGGTGGTTTTGACCCCCCCCCCCCAACGGGTCATTTCAGCGCGAGCCGAGCTGCTCAAAACGACGCATTCGGTCGTGCTGCGCGCAACGCACGTCCGATGGACGTGCCACCTCATCCTGCATCTCAGAAATAATATTCCTATAGTTCTCGTGCGGTTTCAGGTCGTTCGGAGCACGTTTTCTCTGAATTCGACCGCCGCACGACGTTTTGGTGTTTTTGGCGCCAGAAATTCGTTTCCGGCCGCCGCGGTCAAACGAAACCTTTGATTGACGTGCCGTCTACCCGACCATTTTAGAATTCACGCACCGGCTACTATCGTGCGGTTTCGTCGCATTCGGAGGTCGTTTGGGTGGTTTTTACCTCCCAACGCGCCATTTCAGCGCGCGCCGGGGGTGCGGGGGGCTGTACGAGGGTGCTGGGGGGCTGTACGGGGGTGCGGGGGGCTGTACGGGGGCGCGGGGGGGGGGGGGGGGGGTGCTTTACGGGGGTGAAGTGGGCTGTACCGGTGTGCGGGGGGGCTGTCCGGGGGTGCGGGGGGCTGTACGGGGGTGCGGGGGGCTGTCTGGGGGTGCGGGGGGCTGTCTGGGGGGTGCGGGGGGCTGTACGGGGGTGCGGGGTGGCTGTACGGGGGTGTGGGGGGCTGTACGGGGGTGCGGGGGGGGGGGGGGGGCTGTCTGGGGGTGCGGGGGGGGGGGGGGGGGGGGGGCTGTACGGGGGTACGGGGGGCTGTACGGGGGGTGCGCGGGGCTGTACGGGGGTGCGGGGGGGGGGGGCTGTACGGGGGGTGCAGGGGGGGGGGGGGGGTTGTCTAGGGGTGCGAGGGGGGGGGGGGGGGCTGTACTGGGGTGAGGCGGGGCTGTCCGGGGGTGCGGGTGGGGGGCTGTACAAGGGTGTGGGGGGCTGTACGGGGGTGCTGGGGGGCTGTACAGGGGTGCGGGGGGGGGGGGGGGGGGGGCTGTATGGGGGTGCGGGGGGCTGTACGGGGGCACGGAGGGGGGGGGGGGGCTGTCCGGGGGTGCGGGGGGCTGTACGGGGGTGCGGAGGGGGGGGGGGGGCTGTCCGGGGGTGCGGGGGGCTGTACGGGTGTGCGGGGGGGCTGTCCGGGGGGTGCGGGGGGCTATACGGGGGTGCGGGGGGCTGTACGGGGGTGTGGGGGGGGGGGGGGGGGGTTGTCCGGGGGTGCGGGGGGTTGTACGGTTGTGCGGGGGGCTGTTCGGGGGTGCGGGGAGGCTGTACAGGGGTGCGGGGGGTTAGAGTTTTTAAATGCACGCCTTAGATAATATTAGCTATCATATAATAAACAAGAAAAGAAAGAAATTATAAGTACACAACCTTCTAATTTAAATTAAATGAATACATACAGTACATCAATGTCAACCCCACCAGTAAAAACAAAAAAACATATCTCGTTAATATATGATGCGTCACGCGTTGTCATCAATGCTACCTCCTTTTGGTGGTCCAGGGGCCTAGAAAAAATAAACATTATAAATATTTTAATAAAAAAAATGATTTAAATTAAATACATAAATACAGTATATACCTGCGTCGTATGATCCCCTGCACCATCAGTTCGACGCACATATTCCCGCGGTGCTCTAACCTCAGCTGTCAATTGCACATTTTCCTCCTCGGAAGCGCGCACCCGTGCCTCAAAATATGACATCTGTTGTGTCATATGAGCAACAGCAGGACCGACAACCGCAGCGCGTGACACTACAGAATGAGGAATCCCTGCTCCATAGGTCAAACTATAGCCATGCCCGTCCCGACCGACAATGCGATGAAAGATCTCATCCCGTCGCATGGGAAGTTATCGCTGGTCCTCTGGCAGATGTTCTAACTCAGCTTCAAATTGAGCCTGTGAAATATTTAAATATATATAAATATATATATGTTAATATATATATTTATGTAATTATTGGTAAGTACAGACACTTACTATCAATGCTGCAACCTATGGATCATTGCGATCACGAGTCCTCATCCACACCGACATTTTATCAGTTGCTGCACCTTTCTCTCGAAACTGTATATTAAAAGAATATAAACACAAAACCATATTAATTAATAAATTAAAAAATGAATAATATATACCTCTTGTCGGATCTGAGACACGTGACGAGTCCCGATCCTGTGAGGTGGTCCCTGCAACGCTCGATTCTCAGAATGGCGTGTTGACACCTCCTACATTCAATTCATTCAAATTTTAAACAAATCACATATTCTTGAAAATATATATACACCAAAATAATTATTATAAAAACTGAAACACCCTCAGTAGACCAATATGCAACCAAGTCACGCCACTGAGCTGGGAGGACACCTCTCGGGACATTTTGCAAAATGTCTAGGGCACCCACATTTGGTACCCGGTGGTCCCTCTTCACTTTGCCTTTATAATCTTTCCACATCTTATGGAATTTTCTCATACACACGGGCCTAAACTCTTCAGGGCATACTTTCAAATTTTTCTATAAACAAAATAATCTAACATATTAGTATTCTTTATACATAGAAAATAAAGTAAAATGATTTTCTTACATGAACCTCCCTCCATAGACGATCTAATGTGTCCTGAGGGATAGAAGCCCAGTCACGCGTGGTCAATGGAAATCGATGTGGGTCACGTATAATAGGTCCCAGCTGACGAATAAATGTCGGGGCATTCGGTCCCACAGGATGAAAAACCTCATCAAATGAAACATCTATCGTCGTGTCGGAATTCCATGATAATATGCCACGACCAGGGCCTCTCCTGCGAGAGGAAGAAGCAGCCGAGTCTGATCCTGTTGAAAACAATTTTATATATAAATTGAAAAATGTTATATATATATATATATGTATGTAAATTACATAAATAATATAGACAATGACATTCAAACATACCTCGACCCTGAGACGTAGATGCCCCAGATAGATGATGTGGATCTTCTGCCTCTTCCACTGACATGTCTGCAGTCATAGAAAACATCAGTAATAAGTCCAAAGTGTTTAAAAGATAAATTGGATTGTTCTTAAAAAATAAAACTTGTAAAACTGTTAATCAAACAAAAAATGGATTGAATAATTAGTTGTGAGAGAATTTTAAAAAATCATAAAGTTAGCAAAAGAAATATACAAATTATGTACAAAAACAGTCAATGCATTGCCAAATTTCAGATAGAACTAATAAAAATTCAAGCAGCACATGAGTCAGATGAAGAATACCTCAAAGGGATGATACACCGACCATAACATCAATAAATCAAGAGTAAAAACAACTTAAATATTTATGATTGAATTAAAACTTACAAAAGTGAGGATTAAAACTTATAAAGATGTATAAAATGATTAGATGATTTATGATATCCTAGGAAATTCTACTGAATAGCGGGAAAACAATTATACCTTTCATTAAGCATGCAAATCGACCGTTTCTCCTTCAACAGCCGCTCTAACCCAATAAATATCTTCTTCACATTGAACTATAGTATGTTGATCAAGTTGTTAGTAAACAAACGAAATAGTCTCAGGTTCATCTTCTTTAAATAAAAACACTCCTCGCCGAGACGTTTTGACAACAACTTGCCAACTTGGATCCGAAGGCAAAGTAACGAAGAATACATGTTCCACTTGTGATGTCAAAATGAAAGGTTCATTCTCAACTCGTTCATTATTTCTGTATAACATATAGTTAAAATTCACCAATGAAAACTGATATTGATCGACTTTACATCCACGCACTGGATCAACACAATTACACATTAGCAATATGTACTTCAAACCATGTGTGTATACAACTTTAATGATGTCTATCAATTGACCATAGTAATAACTAGAATCGACAAAGGGACAACCGATGCCACTGTTTTGTGTTGCTCGTTTGTCGTCAACATCTTTAATGCGAAATCGAAAACCATTAGCATCAATAGATTTATAACGATGAGCCGTTATAGATGGACCCTCAGCCAGTTGGATAAATACTTCAGGTAGCGTGGGGTCCCCTAACTCCCCCAGCTTACGAACCTACATAATTTATAAAAATCAATACTGATATATGCAGAAAGAATTAGTATAATATGTCACTCATAATGAAAATCAATTTATACATACATAATCCTTGAACCAATCATGAAATGACACATAATGAGATTGTTGAATTTGCAACTCAGTCGCACGATGCATCGCTTCTTTTATCTCATTAATGTGTTTCCTGCAAATGATAATGAGATGTTTAAAAGATCATCTTATGCAAACAAAACATGTAAAACTTATACGAGCACATTGATAAGATACATACTGAATTAATGGTGCAACTGATGGAGTATTGAACAAGATATATCGATGTTCTTGTATCCACTCGATGTTGTCCATATCAAATGTGGTTCCTTCTCCAACTGGTCCATCATGAATCCGAGAGGGCTTATCTAATTTTTTTTCAACATCCGTAAGATATTCTGCACAAAAGGTAGTACACTCATCTATCAAATAAACATTGGCTATTGATGCCTCTGGATGACCTCTGTTGCGTACAAATATTTTCAATGTACTCAAATACCGTTCAATAGGATACATACACCGGAATTGCACTGGACCAGCAACCATTACTTTATCAGTTAGGTGCACTGTCAAGTGGACCATAACATCGAAAAAAGAGGGGGGAAAAAGTTTCTCAAAGTGACAAAGCTTTTTTACAATTCGGTCCTGCAAACTTTTTAAATCACTCATTTGTTGATTTCTAAAACAAAGCTTTCTAAAAAAATTACGCATCTCAATCAAGGGCTGAACAACATTGGGGGATAAACAATCACAAATTGAGATTGGAATCAACTGCTGAAGTAATTTGTGATTGTCATGACTTTTCAACCCATGCAATGTCTTGCTCGTCAGATTCACACACTTTGAAATATTAGAAGAATAACCATCAGGCACCTTGACCATCTTCAAAATGGAAAGAAATGTTTCTTTCTCCTATGTAGTCATCATATACTGTGCAGCAGGCATATATGCCTTATTTCCCTCAGCTAACTGTAAATGAAACTATTTCCTTAAACCCATTTCTTCCAAATCACGGCGTGCATTAACATGGTCCTTTGATTTTCCACTGACACCTAAAATGGTCCACAATATGTTCTCACAAACATTTTTTTCAATGTGCATGACATCCAAATTATGCATCAACATGTTTGTTTTCCAATACAGAAGACTATAAAAAATACTTTTATTTTTCCAATTGTGACTGTGCTGCCTACCCGCAGCACGAATATTACGTACTGGTGGAGCCACCAAATCCCGAATTTCATATATCGTGCAGATATATTCTTCCTCAATCTGTGATAACATTTCGACTCCTGTCATGATCTTTGGTGCTGGGCTGAACTCTCTGGAACCGTCAAATGTCACTCTGTCCTTTCTGAATCTTTGTTGAGGATGGAGAAAACGCCTGTGACCCATGTATGCCCATTTTTTGGAATTTTTACGCCATACAGATTTTATACTTTTATTGCAACAAGGGAAAGCAAATTCCCCTTTCATACTCTAGCCTGATAAATTTGAATAAGCTGGGAAGTCATTGATTGTCCACAATAAAGTAGCATGCCGTTTGAACATTTCATTCGTTTCGAAGTCATAAGTCATCACACCATCGCCCCAAAATTCATTCAACTCATCAATCAATGGCTGAAGGTAAACATCAATCTTATCCCCTGGACTTTTAGGTCCATCATTAAGTGTGGAAAGTAATATAAATTTTTTCTTCATTCAAAGCCACAGAGGAAGATTATATGGAACCAACACCACGGGCCATGTGCTATGAGTTGCACAAACGATAGACTTGAATGGATTGAAACCATCTGCTGCCAATCCCAATCGGACATTACGAACATCTTTAGAAAAGTCAGGATGTCTCTTATCAAATTCCTTCCATGCATGAGAGTCTGCCGGGTGGGATAACATATCATTTTCATGAACTCTTTCTGCATGCCATCTCATTAAATTAGAAACTTTAGATGACATAAAAAATCTTTTCAACCTGGGTTTAAGGGGAAAGTAACGCATTTGATTTACGGAAATCAGTTTCCCCTGTATTGCAATCTGACTTTGATGAGTATTATTTCCCCAGTTCTCTTTCCACCTGGAAGCACCAAAAACCATACAAATATCCAAATGGGTAGTTTCTTTTCTAAACAACATACTGTTGTTTGCACATGCATCTATGGTCTCATATATAAAACCTAAGTTCTCTGTCAACTTACGAGCACAGTAATACGACTCATGAATCTTAGCGTTGACAGGAAGAACATTTTTCAATAAAACCAAAATCATGTCGAATGATGTATCTGACCAATTATTCAAAGTCTTCAAATTCAACAACTCCACGATAAACGACAGTTTATTGTAAGAAGTACATCCAGGATATAGTTCTGTTTTCGCATCATCAACTGCGTCATAAAACATCCTCGAATCATGATCTGCACCAGAGCGAAGATTTATCTCACCGGTCTCAAGATTCTGGATGTCAATGCCTTCAGGATCAGACCCACGTACCATTTCAGTAAGCATTTCATGCATTGGATCAGTCATCCTTGCATCAACATCCATCTGAGCTGCATCTATATTTTGACAACGAACATATTCTTCTCCATGACGAGTCAAACAGTTATAATTTTTCAGAAATCCATTAAAGAAAAGCTGCTCCCTCACAGTATCTGGTGTGAATTGATATCTTTTAGCACATTTTCTACATGGTCAACTAATATAGTCACTTCCAAATCCTCTCGTGATGTCCATAAACAGCATAATGCCATTGAAATACTCTCTAGACGTTCGATTTGGAAGATCAATCCAACTCTTATCCATAATAAGATCCCTATAACAAACATTTACATAAGACTTATTACATTTTCATTTTTGATATCAAATATATTTAAAATAAATACTAACTAATTGTTTGTGAACCATTTATAAAATAATAATGTAAGTGAAAGCCCATGTCATACCTGATTGCGCTACAAACCTGGAAGGGAGGGGAGCCGACGACGGTGCTTTGAGGGAGAGGAGCGGTAGGGAGCCGGAGCCGGAGCTGGTGCGGCGAGGGAGGGGACGAAGACAAATGGGACGGGGGTTGGCGGGGTGCGGGGGGGGGGGGGGGGGTGTTCGGGGTGCTGGGGGGAGGGAAGAGGGGGTGGAGGGCCAAGGGCGGAGGTCGGAGGCCGGAGGGGCTGGAGGCCGAAGTCAGGAGGGCTTCCGGAGGGCTCCCGAGGGCTTTCGGGCTGTCCGAGGCGGGTGGCGGGAGGCCGCAGGGCGGCCGTAGGGCGTAGGGCGGCCGGAGCCGGAGGGCGGAGGGCGGACGGGGAGGGAGGGGCCAGCGGAGGGCGGCCGGAGGGCTGCCGGGCTGCCGGAGACGGGTGGCGGGAGGCTCGAGGGAAGAGGGAGGTCGCAGGGCGGCTGCAGGGCGTAGGGTGGCCGGAGCCGGAGGGCGGAGGACGGCCGGAGGAGGGCGGGCCGGCCGGAGGGTGGGCCGGCGGAGGGCGGGCCGGCGGAGGGCGGGCCGGTGGATGGCGGGCCGGCGGAGGACGGGGTGCCAAGGAGGGCGCGCGACGGAGGGGGGGGGGGGGGGCGACGGGGGGGAAGGGTTCGGGGGGGGGGGCACGATCGAGTGGAGAGGGGGGGGGGGTGCCGAAGCCCCTTATTTTTTTAAGGAGGCTTAGCGACCGCCATTGGAAGTCGCTATAGATAACAGGGCTCAAATGCCCTGTTTTCTAGTAGTGATGAGACCCTAATATTAATTTACAAACATTGAATGAAATAAATTCAAATCTGATATTTAGTTACTATGAATTTGGGGTATATCAAATCTTTTTTCATAGGAATATGGTTTCTAAAAAACATAGATATTATAATTTATTTCTCTCATTAAAAATGAAATCTCTTAAATATATAAGGTTTTATATATCCATCATATTTTGAATGAAGAACAATATGCTCAATAGGGTATACAACACGCAACCCCATGTTTAATAGAACTATAAAATAGTAAACTATTATAAAAAATATAATATATTAGATGGAATGAATATGAATTAATTAATTATCAAAATTATAGGATTTAGAAATTTATATGTTAAATTTAATGACTTTATATTAATTATAAATAAAAATATAATCATTGGAATGAAAGATGAAATGTTTTCTGAAAATTTGATTTTTTTAAACTTTGGTTTTGTTTCAATTTTCTAACATAAATTAAAATTATATTTTCCAAAATTTTTGCATATTTATTTCAAAGGATTATATCAGTTGTTTGAAATAATTGTTTCAATTTTATCTTAGACTGATTTTTTATATTGTTTTAAAAATATTAATTTTTTTGTTGAATACAGAAAAATACTGATTATTATTGAAAACACGATTTTCATTTAAATAATTAAATGTTTACATTTTGATATAAATTGTTAAAAATTAATCATTAGTTCAATTATATTATAAAAATAAAATTTAGTTTTGTTTAGTAAATCTAATTTTTTTTATTTTAAAATTTTCATTTTTTTGAGAAAATTGTTTTTAGGAAAACTATTCTTCATAATGTCTTCCTATTTAATATTAAAATATATTTATCCTATTATTTCAGTTTAATTTCAAAAAATGGATTCCATATTTGTTATAAATTTAATTAATATTATCGAGAAAGGTCAAATTAAATTATTACCATAATGAATACTGAAAACAGTACAAATTAATTATATCGGCTAAGGTGAAAACATGTTTAATGTGATGGTAAACTAAGTAGATAAGGATTAAAATTACCTATGAAAATGAATAAATTATATTTTAATTATAATTTTAAATTATATACATCAAATATTATAATATTTGGTCATTTTCAATCAATTTTTATTATAATTACTTTATCATTTTGGATTCTTCGGGGAATTTTCCAAGTAATTTTTGAAAAGGTCCCCTTTGAAGACATATAAAAGAGAACTATTGATCCTATCTTATCCAAAAATCCTAATAATTTGGGCCAGAAAAACCCCTAAAAAATAAATCCCATAATTCTTTGACAAATTCTACAGGTTCTAGTATTAAGAAAAGACCTCGCATATAGTTATTAAGAATAGATCTAAAGGAGGTTTTTTTAAGAGAATGTAATCATCCAAACAAAGCTATTTCTTTTTATTTTATATTTCACATCATTAAAATATATTCTGAAACATAATATATAATAATATAACTATCTAATATATTTTTAATTTGTATTATGTTTATTTAACAATATATATTCATCAATCATTCCATTAAATGAGATGTGAATTTGTCGATCTTATGTATGGCATACTACTACCTCACGAACTGATGTGACATTTTTTCAATCTAAAACCACAAAATGAAAGACTAAATTATGAGTTTAATTTATATATATATTACTTGTGATATAAATAAACTTTTTATATTATAATTTCACATATAAATTCTTTCTATCAATTTCATTTTGAATATCATAAAATCATTCGAGTGTACAGTGGACTACCACCTCCTGAAGTGTTGTGTTTCATTTTTCCCACATAAAACACAAGGAAGATAATAATCATAAATTAAACTAAAATATATGATATATATGGATTTAATTATTATTTTTTAATATTAATACATGGCATATTTCTTTGTCTTTTCACCCATTATGTAAATTATATCTTCGAATCTGCGTACGTACGACCTACTATTTCTATGAAGCGATGCGATTCATTTTCAATGTAAAACAAAAATTAATGGATCTAAATATAAATATAATAATTGAATATAAAATTTATAACATTAATATCTATATTTTTAATATCTACCTATATCCTATGTACAAAAATGTGAATATTCATTGCCAAACAAGCATGAGGAAACAAAGAAATTCACACACAAAACAATAATATTAATAAAATATTGATAATGAAAGGGTGGTATGATGTTATAAAAGGATAATATATTATATTATAAAAATTAATATGGTTCTAATATAACAAAATATATACCATAAAACCCTAAAGTGAAATTTTAATGCATTCACTTCTAAAAGGAATCAAGAGGAATGCTATTTTCTCTTTATATCCTTTCATTGGGTAATATTATAATGTTATATAGCTATATTATATTATATGGTGTATATAATTCCCATTTTACATGAAATTTTCATCATATATCATAATTAATTTCAATTTATGTTTCAATTTATATTATTTCATCCCAGGATATTTGACTTTAAATTTAATAAGAGGTAAATAATTTAATAACTCACTTTCTTTTCATTGGGGTATATCAATTATTCATTGACTGTGATATTCATAAATTATGTGTGTAATTAATTTCACTATATACTGGTGTACTCCCACATTTAATTTGGACTTACATTTTATACAAAAAAAATATATTCATGGATTTATTCTCTTTTTGATGTTATGTCATTGTAATCGTTTCTTGTTTCTAATTGTATTCATTGGGAAATATGTCATATTATACAAATAACTTATTTTATAAGTTGTATTTACTACACATTGGATATGTTATATCATTATTATATTCATATTTACCGTATTTAATGGTTCATTTAATTTTATTCATTTCATAGGGATTACAATTCAAAAGTTACTAATGTGGTAAGAAAATTATGTTTTAATCTCATGTTAATATGGATTATTTTCAAATGAGTTTCTATTGATGAAAATTATTTGGTCATTGTATGATAGAATAAAATAATTTTCTTCTCATTTGTTAATCCATTATATTTTTATGTAATATTCCAATTTTACAATCATTGGTAATTAACATGATCAAGAAACTGCTTTTAACAAATTCTGACATCATTCATCTCTTCAGTCAAAAATAATGGTTATTCCACATAAATGATTCAAAAACTAGTAATTATTTTATATTATAAATATTAAAATTAATTTTTACCAAATAATACTCATTTTAAAATTGTATTAAAATTAATCATCCAATATTTTTTGAAAAGGTTTACCTTTTGACATTTCATTAAATAATGTGAAGGATATATGTTTTTATAACATACTTAACATGAATAGAACCTTCCAAAATTATTAAAACTCATTTATTTTAAGCCACGAGTAATTGTTGTATATTATAAATTTAAATATGATAAATAAGTGTTATTTTGTGAATTTTTTGTTTTTAAATGTGATTTTATTATTGAAAAGATTATTTTCTAAGATTATTTTCAAAGTTCATTTTATGATATTTCTATTATTCAATAAAAAACCCTTTTTACTAAACATATTATACTTGAGATATGTCATGATGATACCATAATAAATCATTCATTGGATGTTTTATGATCATTTTGATCAGCTAATGTATGGAAATTTCCTTTTATAATTAATTTAACAAACTGAGATTTTGTGAAATATTTTTGTTCAATTAATTTTAAAATTTTAGAAATTATTAATTATATTAAACTATATTTTTATATTCAATTACATGAATTACTAGGTTTATTTTTCATTATACATAACAATGATAGTATGCTAGACATGTGACACTAAGCTGCATCAAACCATAATGTAATTTTTTTAAAATATGACCATTATTATATATAGGTTAAATAAGTGGATATTAATAGTAGTAACTAAATTAATAAATATAAAAATTAATCTTGGAATTAATATAAATTTATTTATAAATTCTTAGTAAATAACCTGTCAATTTTTAGCAAATTAAATATATTCTCAATGAATATGATATCTTTACAAATAATTTTAATTTTAAGATATTATAAGCAAATTATAGATATTTTATAAAAAATTATTTGACAAAATGGAATTCAAATTTGGAATCATCATATTGAAATTATGTTATACTGAAATGATGGGAATTTTCCGACAATATTTTTTTAGTTAATAGTGAAATTATCGATTTATGTAAAAATATCATATCTATTAAATTAATTAATTAATATAAATTTAAAAATTATGTTTTAAATTAAGTTAATAATTATTTATTTATATTTAATTCAATTATTTTTTTATATAAATATATCTGGATTATAGTATATGTTTATTTTAGGGTTTTAAAATGGGGTATTATAAAAACTATTTTAAAATGAATAATGTTTCACCATTTAGTTAATTAAAATTACTCCAAATGATTATTATTTTAAATGAAATGTATATTTTAAATATTAAATAATCTTAATTTATATTTTTAAAATTATTATTTGAAGACATAGAGTTAATAGAATCTCAATTAGTGCTTGAAAAATACACATCTTAAAAATTCAATTTCATCATTTTTATTTTCATCATTTTTATTTTTTTTAATTTAACTTTTAAAAATTTTATAAATATATAATAAAATAATGGTAATAAAATTTCATTATAATATTATGTGTAATTGTAAAAAATATTAAAAAACATTTAATTTTTTTAGTTATAAGTGAAAAATATTGAATTTTAATTAAAAACATCCTTTTTGTTTAAATTTGTAATAAAATGAATCATAATATTTTATTGAATTTTATGTATAATTTGTTCCTTATACATATATTAATAAAATTTAAGAGATTTAATAGATTTCTTATTGAATTTCTATGAAAAATAATTTTATATTTTGAACATTCTCTTTTTAAAAACTGATATTCACATCATATATATAGAATTGATTTTAAATCAAAATTTTCCAAATATTTGGATTAAATTTGAACATAGGGATTCTATATTTTTTTAATTATAATAATTTTTATTATATAATATGTTAAAAATTATTTCCCACCAATATTAATTGTGAAAATTGAAAAAATTATTTACTATGGTTATGGTAAATATGAGTTTATTGGAGGTTAACATAAAAATATTAGGATAAAAAATGACCCAAAACATCTGTAAAAATAATTTTATGTATTTAATTAGTCCTTATCTCTTATATTATCAAGGAATATCAATTATTGGATTCTCATGACAAGAAAAATTGTTTTAGAAATTATTAATTTAAAAAAATACAACTATGCCACACACCTCATTTATAAATGGACACCCTATATCATCCCTTATTCACAACATAAAAACAATATGGTTTTGCCAAGAAAAACACAAATATCTATAATAATTCCATCCTCTCATCCGAGATTCCTTATTTATAATAAAAATCCTGCCATGTTTTAATTCTATTATGGGACCCAAGGAAGTTTATTGCTGGAAGGAAACTATGGTTTGCATTTTTTTGTCAATCCACATTGGGTTGATCAAGGAGTTTTCAAGAAAGGGATTCTTACCGAACAACTTAATGAAGGTGTTCAAGGTGGCATAAAATATTAGTGTTTTCCAAAATTTTGGGCCTCAAAATCAGCAGTTTATATTTTTTTGGGTAAATGGTGGTTTTACATAAAGGTGTCTGAAAATAATAGTTCATGGACTACCAAAAGATTCACAATAAATGATATTTCAACATAGAAGCATAATAAATGGACCACAAATGAAAAATTATTTAGAAGAAAGATATGATTTATTATAATGTTAGCAGTACACATAAGGAAACAGTTTCACCAGATAGCTTGTTGTATGAGAGAATAAGGTAGTGATTTGTGAAACTATGAAGGGAGATAGGAGGTACACATACTACCTATAGAGAATGGATCGCATGATAACTACGGCTCATAGGAGATGCATGGAACATGGTGAAGGCCATAAAGAATTGAATATTTTTAAATATCGGATTTTAAGATTTTTTGGATATATTTTACTATATAGAGAGAACTAATCCCATCATTAAAAAGGACCTTTATAATTTGAAATATAGGATGGATTCAGTGATTTAAAGAAGTGGTTTTTAGGATGAAAAACCGTCGATGGAGAAATGGTTCATGAGGAGGATTCAAGGAATGGATTATTAACCCAATGATACAGTCCACCAATGGGGTTTTGCAGGAAACGAATAATGGTTCGTAAAAGGTGGTTTTTTGATGACAGATAGCAGAAGAGGATTTGGTTTGTGGAGAAGAAGAAAAACATGGAAATGATATGTGAAGATTGTTTACAGAGGTAGTATGTGGAGGTGGTACATAGAGAAGCCTAGTTCATGTTGGAAGAAGGCCAGTTCACAGTGGAATTTTTCTTGAACTATCAGTGTATTTAAAATTGGATTACGTCTATCAGAAAATGGATGATTTAAACAGAAAATATGAATATTGATGTGCATAAAAGATTTAATTCCTAACCATTGATGTGACCTTGACGTAAATAAATAGAGTTCAGATTATTCTCAATGTAGTGAGCAAGGGGAGTTAATTGATGTAATCTGAGGGATGCATTTTGCTACCCTTATAACCTTTTAATGTCAGTTTCTTTAGCCCCAAGTTATTATGGAGAAATTTTTTAATCCACAGGTAGTGAAAATTAGTGGTCTTTGGTATGATGGAAAACATGTCAGCATATTATCCTTAGAGTATCCCTTAGTGGTAAAACAAGTAACCATGTTATGCAGTCTGTCTCATTGTGAATGTTTATATTACTGAACATTACCAACAGATAGATTTAACAGGTTCCTAAAAATATGGTAACAAGATCTATCATGTTAAAATAAAAAGTTGAAACCTTAATTCACCCATCCCCTATCAGGGTGATCTATGGTCATTAATCTATGTTAAACGTAAAGAGGATACCCAAAGAGGATGAAACGTTCATCAATGAGTGTTTTTATTTTTCTTCATCCTCCCCCTACTTAAATTCTTATTATACCACTATAATATAATAAACTCTATATCTTTTATATACTGATATGTTTATATATTAATGTAATAGCCTATAACAATATATAATTACATAAAATTAGTTATGATTTTATCATTCGTATGCACAATAGACAACCTCTTCATGAATGTATGTCATTCAATTTTTTATTAACACCTATAAATATTGAACATAATGATATATTTTTTATATATGAATTTTATTTATAATTTTCTGAATCTGTAATTTTTATATCATGCATAAATTTATGCTTTCAATTTTTTGGAATACAATAACATCACCAATGTGTTTGGGGAACCACTATATAACAAAAAAATGTGATTTATTTACTAATTACAGGGAAGGTATTAATGATCCGTTTAAATAAAATATGTGATATATATGAATTAATACTGATTCTAGAATGGGAAAATATAATTTTCGTTAATTTATTATAATCCAACATGAAAATGAAATCACCATTCATTATACATATACACCATTGTCTGCATAGATGATTTATTTCATTTTCTATCACTTAATTTCATGGGGATAGTGATTCAAAGTTAATAATGGGGTAAATGTTTTAAAGTAAAATATCATTGTTTATCAAGGCATTTTATGATTATTTTTCTAATGATTAAATCCTATGATCCATATCCCAAGAAACTCATTAATTTTATTCCCTTATGGTTATTATTGATACCATCAAGTAATATTAAAAATTTTCCATGTTTTTTTTACTTAAAATAATTTGGAAAAGGTTATTTTTAAAAATATGGCCTTCTTTATCCCTTTGGTTGAAGATCATTTTTCATCAAAAACTATGTTTTCAAAAAAAAATTAAATTTTTTACTATTGTCCTTATTATTTTTAAAATACATTTTCCCCATTTTTGATTTTTTTGGACACATTGTTTTGAATGGAATATTTTTTTAATTTTTTAAACTATTCCCATTTGGATTTTTTAGAAAATAGGAAAGGAATCATTGTTTCAATGTGTACAATAGAAAAACATATTCTCATAATAATGATCATTATTGTATTTAGTGATTCTATTATAATATATCAAGGTTATTTTCAAATAAAAATATCTTAAAAAATTATTTTTAAAAAGTTATTTAATTTGATTGGTTATTTTCAACAATAGTTGTTTTAAATGATCGATCAGAATCATTTTACGTATAAGATTTCATATATTGATGTTAAATATAATATTCTGGGTATATGATTCAATGATACCATTGATATTATTTAGATGAATAGTGTATGTTTATAATAAAAAGATGATTATGAATCCGTTATTTATTCCATGGGTTATACAATGAAATGATTCTTTTGAAACCCACTTCAATATACATAGGTTATTAAATTATGATTAAAAAACATTTTATTTTCCAAATGTTTTTATATAAAAAAATGTTTTTGAAACCAAAATATTCTATTGTGTTATGACATTTTGAATTTTTTTATGATAGTGTGCCCAACATATATGATTGAATTATGATAATTGTGGGACATATATCCCACCAATACATTGGGAAAATATTTATATCTCATGAGATATATGGTAATGAAATAGGAAGCGAAATAGCTTTAGTAAGGGACATTATCAGTTAAGATGGTATGCGGTGTGGACCCTGACTTCAATGATTGTTATAGGAGTAAACCCACTCAATTATGAGGAATGAGTTACCACTTGGGATGATGATGTGTCTTGTGAAAGAAGTGTTCCACGCATCGATTTCCCCAATATGTTTTATCAATAATACATGAGTACTAAGGAAATGATTATCTATTCTTAGTTTTATCCCATAATTCTAGGTGTTATGCTAATGTTATGCTCTCTTAAAACATGATCATCGATTTAATTATGATTTATGTCTTATAAACTACCATTTTTTCCATTACTCAAGATTCATATATTTGATTTGCAGGATATTGTTTTCATATGTTTTTATCATATTCATATACTATTATGCATAAGTTATTCATCTGTATGTCTGTAGATTACCCATACTTTGCATCTGAGATCACACTTTCTTATTTATCATTTTTCTAGGTTCTAAAGAATGGTTTATATAGGGTATGTTTATAAAGAGTATCAAGGGTAATATTTTTATGGGAGACATTTTATATATTTCACCAAATTATCAATATTTTGAAACATGTTCCAATGGGTACTAAAATATAACGGTCCTTGGTTATGTGTTTTTTAGGTACTCAATATTAATATAAATAGAAGTACTATCAAGGTTTATAAGTCAAAGATTAATATATTTGATATTAGATGAAATATTTTTAGAAATTTGGGATAATTTGATGAGAAAACATTATTGTGATCCCAAAGGATATTTCTAAGGATGTCTCTTAGGATATCCCTAAGGATACGTGAAATTATACGAAAATGACATATAATTTTGGTAAATTATAAATAAAGGGATTTCTAAAAATTAAATCCATGTTGAAATAGTAAAATTGGATATAGATCTTGGTATGATGTACTTATTAATAATAACATTGAAATGGGTGCATTGAGATGGACACAATCATCGCACGATGGGAGAAAATATGCATTATTGCACAACTAGTTTGACACTTCAGAGTGATATTCTTTGGAAATTTAGAAACTATTTTTAAAACATCATAAAGGATTTAAATAAATGATGAATAATAAATAATTATGATAAACATAATGGTATAATATTGAATGTAAGGATTAATGTCATCGAAATACTATAAGTTATTTTCATGACTATTTTTCACTCAATGATTATTTTTTCTCCCACTATGCTTATTGGTTTTATTAAAAGGAGGAAACCATAACAAACATGTTTAATAATGAATTTGACAGATTATTTTCGGATATGTCATATAATTAAATGATAAAATGGGTTAATGATTATATTATTATATGAAATATATTATCATGGAACAAGATTAACATAGTGGACCTTAATAAAATCTTGGAAAAATCGAAAAAGAGAATGATTTATATTATACAGAGTTAGAGTAGTGGAGAATATCTAGTCACGAAGATGCAGTTTAATATATTTCTAGAATGTTGGAAAAAGAATGAAATGGAATTTCTCAATGGTATAATTATAATTTTTGAGTGTGGAATATAATGTGAAAGAATAAATTAACATAAAATAAAAAAGTATGGTTACCAAAATAGATGAGAATAATGGCCGCACTATGGTATCCTCGAATTTGGAATTTTTAAAATTATAAATTTTGGGTATTATATAATTGGTTTTCATAAAGAGAAATCTCATGATGAATATTATTGATAATAAAGAGTATACAAATGAATTATGAATGGATGAATTGTTATGAAATAAGAAGACAAAGAATAATTAATGATGTTTGTTAAAAATGGAATTATTGATGTATTTATTCATTTAGATTCAAATAATTATATTTTAATTCATGTAATTTTGGTTATTAAAATAATTAAACATAAATTGACTGTTCCAAAATAATTTTTCAGTGAGGAGTTTCATGAAAATGTTAAATGGTTCAGATGGTATAGAATGATGATTTAAAGGAATGGATATATTTTGATTATAAGAAGGGTACCCTAAATATCATTCTGATATAGAGAATATAGTGTTTATTTGGATAAAGAGATGATTGATATGGATATAATAAATTTGTAAAGTATTGATGACACGAAAACTGATAAATTATGTGTCTAAAAACTGGTTTTTATTTTCATTAGTGGTGTCAGAACATTATTGGATTGATAAAATATGTTTATTAATATATGGTTTTATTAATATTATATGGAAGTATGAATGTTTTCATTGATATTTTATGGTAATTTTTGTTATTACGACGATTTGGGATAATATACGATGAATGTATTCGAATTATTTTCATGTGAAAATATAGACAAACATTATGATAGTTTTTTGGATTAATGTTAAGTTGATTTTGGGAAATTTTGTGACCATTTTTAAAATGAATTGGATTTTAATCTGTTAGAAGGGTCATAAGGCTGACCACATATGAAATGCATTATGTTTAAATTTTGAAAATGACTTATATATTAATTTGTTTCTCCACCATATGAATATTTATCCATATTTGATAAACAATGAAGCCCATTGTTCTATGATAACTAATGAGAGACAGAGTTACACACCATTTTATTTAGGGATATTATAATTTTTTATTGATTTTGGCACAATAAATTCTCCTTTACTTTTTGATGTATGAGATGAAGTGGAAATAAATCAAGGGAAAAACAATGGTTGAGATTTTTCTTATTAAATGTAATTAAATGAAGTATAAAATCTAAAATAATTTGTCATCTTTATGAAAATGATCATAAAATAAAAAAAGTATTGATATAATAAATTTTTATGATATCAATGAATGTTTTCAGAAAACATTGTTTTGTAGTTTTTCATTCATGTATCCTTTTCTATATTAACTAATTTCTAGGGAACAATGATATATTTCACTCCTTATATTTATTTAACATTTACACCTTATTAAAATATACAATTCCCACCTATTTTCTCTTATTTAAAAACCTAATTATGAGTTATTATATATAAGGGTGGTCAAAGAAAACGCCCCAAGATTTTATGGGGGGTTAAATGAAACACCTAGTGATTTTGTAAAATATTTTTTCCAAATAAATTTAATATTTTATTTATTTTCAATTAAATAGAAAACAACGTTTTTATTTCATTTCCTGCAAAATCGATTTTATCTAGTGTTACATGAAAAATTTATTGTGTTCATGACATGCAACATCGGGCTTTAGCAAACCATGAAGTATATGAAAAATTGATTGTGTTCATGACATGCGACATCAGGATTTAGTAAACCATGAAGTTTTGTTATTTAAAAAATGACCGTTATAAAAAATCTGTTAAATATGTTTTTATTAGTAGTATTAAATAATTTATGAAATAAATTCAATAAATTCATTAATCAATATGAATTTATATATAAATTCTCAACAAATAATCATTTAATTTTTACTAATGTAATTATATTCTTAACAAATAAGTTTTCATAAAAAAATATTTTTTTCAATTTTAATGTGATAATGTTATGACTAACTTAAATGTAGTATTGAAAAAATTACATGATAAAATGAAATTCATTTTTTTAATCATCATATCGAAATTAAATTGTGGTGAGATTTTTGGATTTTTTGAAAAATATTTATATTTCTGTGCAAATTTATAAATACATATTTTTAAAAACTATTATATCAGATCAATAAATTATTTAATGCAATTTCCCCAATTTTCCATAATTTAAAATAATATATATATATATATATATATATATTTATTTAATAAACCTAATTACTTTTCAATCTAACTTATATTTAATTTCGGTAATAGTTAGTTTTAGGGTTTAAAAAATGGGATTCTCTAAAAACATTTGTAATGTGAATAAAGTTTCTCTATTTTAGATTTATAAAATAATATCTAATAAGATGTGTTTTAAAATAAAAATAAATATATTATATAAAAGTAATTTCTAATATAGTTTTATATAATGTTTCTTTATTATTCATAATGTTAATATAAAATCATTTTGTGCTTGAAAAAAATACAATTCTTGAAAACCATGTTTTACATCGCACTTGCATGTTATGTATTAAATATAGAATTTTAAAGAATTATAAAACTAAAAATAATTTTTTAAATCATAATGTTAAAATTGTAATTGGTTCAGTTATTTATAAGTTTTAGAAAAATAATAAATTTTTGATGAATAATCAAAATTAATAAGTTTTAATTGAAAAATATGTATTCATTTAAATTATATTCAAAGTAAAATTATATATTAAATTTATTTTAGTGTAAAAAATGTTAATTTATATGTCTATTATTCCTATTTAGTTTATTTAAATCAATTCAATATTGATTTTTTTGTAAAAACATTGTATATTTTTGATCATTTTCTTTCTGAAAACCATCTTTTTTATGTCGTCTATGGGAATAATTTTATATCCAAATATTTCACATCATGAAAATAATGTTTGAAATGTATATTAAAAAAATATGAATAAAAAAATATTATATATCTAATAATTTAAATTTAATTTTATCAATATATAATAGTGAAAATATAATAAACAATTTTCCACGATAAAGGTAATAATGGGGTTATCAAGGGATAAATTAAAATGGTAATGGTAAAAATGTCCCTAATCATTTTCAAATCTCATTTTTTTGGATATATCATAACATTATACCTTATAGGATAGATAAATTACATTTGATATCATAGTGAAGTTGAAAAAACATGGGTGGAATTATTTTGTTCATAATATTATAAGTGTTCTACTAACATTAATTACAAATTGTCATCTCCTCTCCACTATTATATACACATTATAATGTATTTGATTCCGACAATACCTACTCAAATTGCTTCAAAAATTCCCTCCTATAATTATATAACAAATATTTTTTAGATAAATTCATACCTAGATGTATTTTAGAGCAACCTTAAAGAGGATACCTGAAGACGAAGTGATGTTCATCAATGAGATTTTCTATTTTATTTCATCGCCCACCTTAATAAATTCTCATTATACCAAGATGATATATTAAATTTAATATATCTAACATAATTATGTATTTTTATTTTAAAGATATGACATATAACCATATCCACTTCCATTAAACATGTTACGAAATAATCGTTCGTGTATACGGTGAACTACCTTCTCTAGTAGAGATGTATGTCATTTTTTCCATTACCACCTCTAAAAGATATACATAATAAGAGATTTAATTTTTATATACAATATTTATGATATTATTAATTTTTGATAATTTTTATATCACACATTACTTCATTAATTCTATTTTATGTGAATATGATATTGGATCCAAGGAGTATGGGGAACTACCACCTTAAGAGGCAATGTCATTCTTTCACACATTATATTAATGGTATTATGGTTTATTTTAACAAAAATATGGGATATATATGACATAAAAATGATTATGGAATATAATATTTCATTTAACTTTATTTTGTTTCCATATAACATTAAAATGGAAACAACAATCACTCATACGTACGACCTACCGTATACATTAACTATGTATTTCATTTTATATTATTAAATTTTATTGATTAAGGTAAATTAATATATATGGAATAGATATAATTTTTATATAATTTTTATAATTCTTGTGATTCATTAAACATGATAAAATTAATGTGACAAAAAATAACAAATCAAAATATATACGAAATATAAAGTATTTATTACAATAAACATAACCTTAAGTTCGAATTGCTAATAAAAAGTTAAAATATGTTATAAGAAAATAATATATGGTATTATATACATACATACATACATACATACATGAACATATATATATATATATATATTTAAAATATGTACAATTATCTTTTATTTACTATAAATGGGGTATTAATGTGTATGACATAAATCAAGACTTATGGTAATAGATATATGCCTCACTTTTTACATCGGTGTAATTAATGTCATGCTCAATAGATATTTTGTTTATATGGTGTGTATAAATCATGTAAATGTATTTTTTGATTATTATAATGTGAATTATTTTGATTTACATATCCACTATAAGATCTATATTTTATGCGGGTTACAGTGAAAATGTTACAAGAATGGTATGAAATTTCTGTCTTAATTTTCCTTCTCTGTGAAAAATTTTTTGTTATGAATCTGTATTATTTGATTATTTGTATATAAGGCCCCATTTGGAATGTAATAAATTAAATTTACTTTTCCTCATGATATTTTTTGTTTCATTTAATTTTATTCCACTATTGGGATTATGATTCAATTTTTTAATAATGGTAATGATTTTACATTACAATCTAATCATATATATTGATATCGTTTATGATTATGTTTTGATCATAAAATGTTTTTATGAATATTTCATGAAACTAAATAATTTTTCTAACCTACTTATATTAATTTTATATTTAAATTATGGTATAATTTTCATCTTTTTGATAATAATAATAACTGAAAATGGGTTTTTAGGAAAATTCGATTCTATTTCCATCATTAGGCATAATTATGTATTCTTCCAAAACAATGTACTACAAAAATTTGAGGAATTCATTTTATTTTTCATCTATTATTTTTAAAGTAAATTCTTAAATTTTTTTTTACATTTTAAAAAAAATTAATGCAATCATAATGTCATTTTCTAAATAATTCCCTTTTTAAGTTTAAGAAAAACGAAAAATGAATTTTTTAATGTCCCTAAGTTGAATGAAAAATCACATCATAATGAAAATTATTTTATTCTCACATCCCTTTATATGTTTCCTAGTATGTTTTAATTTAAAAAAATTACAAAAATTATATGTTTTATAAATTATTTTTTTAATCAGAAAAAATATATTCCTCAATTATTGTTTTAACTGATCAATCAAAATAATTTTACGTTTATGATTACATATGTTAATATCATTAATTCCTTACTGGGAATTTTATCCAAATAAAATAATATATTTCTTTATCTGAATGGTTTATTTTCATTACGGTATGATTTTTCCAAAAATCATTTTTCTTCCCTGGGTAATACCATTGGAAGATTCTTATGGAACTCTCTTATTTTTTTCATAGGTTATTCTAATGTGATTATAAAAAATATTTATTTTTCACAGGATAAAATAATATTTATTCTTTATGAACCACATTTATTTTCATGGGTTATAATATTATTAATGTATTATGATCTTTTGGAAAACATATGCATGATTCTTGTTATGTGACTGGTTGGACACATATCTCTTTGATGCATTGGGTAAATATTAATATCAAATAAGATGGAAATGATTATAATGGGGAGTGAAACTTGTTTAATATGGTAATTTTCATAGTATTATTTTCATGGGAGTTAACCATTACTATTATGATGGTTATGAGATTGAAATCAATCCAATATGAGAAAATGGATGCCACAAGGATTAATAGTGTTTCCCACCTAAGAGATATTTCCAACAATAGATTGTCATGATATGCTTGGGCAATGATCAATCACTGATAACAGAATTATTTTATATGTTTTATTTTTATACAATAATTCCATTCATTATTCAAATTTATTCTCTTACAGAACATGTTATATTATTTCTATATCATTAATTTCTTATGAACTGCAAATATTTATACCACGAATAAGGATTTTGGTCATTAATATGAAGGGTATGTTTTCCAAAAGTTATAATCAAATTATCATTCTCTTATATAAATGTTATACTTTTGTAAATCATTTTATAAGCATAAGAATAATCTAACATCACCCTTTCTTATGATTTTATTCCCCTGGTTATAAAAAATGGTATATAAATGTTATGATTTAAAAAATAACTAAAGGTGATATCATTGGTGGAGACATTGAGGTTTGTTCATCGAATTAATAAGATTGTGTTCCATGAGTCCCTATGGACTAAACTATTATTGTATTCAATCATCTGTTTGTCTAATGTATTGAATATTCATAAAAAAAGATATAATATCAATGTATGAAAATCCTCAGTCTCTTTAGTTAATTTTTCTAAAAAAAATCCCTTCATTGAAATATTTACTTTCTTATAATAATTGGAAATTAAATTTCTCCAATATACCTATATTAATTATAAAGGATATGATTATTTTATGAACTCTATATAATTTTATATATTGTATTCAACATTAAAAGTTTTATGATTGACTAGGGAAATTATAGTTACTATTAATTCCTTATATGATTTTCAAATTTTTTATATTGAATTACATTATTTATTTGAATTTATAATTCAATAAATGAGGATTGGTTTGAAATATAGTTCTACATGGGTCCTAGTTATAGATATCCTCTCAATGAATCAACAATTTAATGAGGCAAATTAGATGACAATCCATATTTAAATTATTATTTGGTTTATAACTACACATTATTACATTATATTGGAAAATGGTATTGATTTTGATGTTATCATGAGGAATGATATCATCACAACCAATATAAATAATTTCCTTCATAATGACTTCTGTTATTATTATGTATGACATTATTTCATAGTTATTTTAAATAGATGGATTTTTGTGCTCATGGTATTAATTAAATGTCATGTGTGTTTAATTATTTACCATTTCATTTTAGTTATGCCTTATGTAATCATGATGGTCAAGTTTTTTTTAAATGGAATGTGTGTTTAGTTATTCAAATTCCATTATTGATCATTCTTTAGTAACACATTATTTCTTCCATTGTACATTACCCTAACTAAGTATTTTATCTCGCCCATATTTTGTATCCATTCCCTGGAATCAAAAAATAAAACATGAATGATATTCAAGGATATTATAAAAAGAATTATGATATTATCAAAACAAATTTCAATTTGTGTATCCAATTGTAATATTTGAATCACGTATATATCTGGTTCACCAAGAATAATAAACTATTAATTTATTTGGATGTGTTCAATTTTGTCTCACATCAATGTAATAATGTTGACATTATCTCTATGTCATAGGGAAGTGGGTTGTTATAGTTTGTATTAGTGAATGTTTATAAGAATCATTTAGATATAGATTAATGAAAACTAGGATTAGTAATCATAGTCCTGTGACTGGATTTAGGATATTTATAGAAGAACAGACAAATATTTTCTTAAGGTAGTAATAGTACAGTTTTTCCTAAAAATAAATCATTTATTTGTTACTAAATGTTGATTTGGTTTGGAGAAAGACGTACATATGTGTAATAACAAAGGAAAGGAAATTTGGTGGGACTCAAGAATTGCATAGTACAAGAAAATGGTGCATATGGTGCATCTATATTGACACTCTTGTGGGTATTAGTTGGATAAATTAAATTTTCAATACAAACCATTATGATGGCTTTGAATAGATGATTCTATTGATTTGAATATGTTCATCCTAATTTTTCGTACATTGGAAAATTAGTGTTATGATTTAGAAATCCTCTAAATTATTATATGGTTATCACCTTATAAAAATAATTCCTCACACTAGGATTTCTAGTTTTAGTTATTGGAATGAATACAGAGGAATGTTATTATCGTTAAATGTTATGGGATTTTATCAGGAATATAATATTTTGGGAGTCATTTATTTGAATACAACCCATTGGATTAATATATTCTTTTAGTAAAAAATTAATTTAATGAATAATTTTATTAAAATTAGTAGAATAAAAATTATTTTTGTTGGTTTGGATTAAGGTTTATCATATCATTAATGATGAAGAAATTATGGGTTATTACAATTTAGGAAACATATTATGGGATAATTTTTTTATAATAAGTATGAAATTGAGTTAAATAATTATATCTTGGGAGATGTGTTATTAGGATGAGGTATATATAAATGCAATAAAATTATACAAAATAATAATTTGGGAATAATACATTTATAATTTTCCATAAAAAGATGAATGGTTTCAGATCACCTTCTTAGTGAAAATATTTTTTAATATTAATAATGTTAAATTTAATTGGGATGTAGGTATTTTTTGTAATAATATATGTTTATTAATTACTATATATTTTTACATAAAATATATTATTTCTATATTTAATGGTTTATATGTTTTTATGTTCCCATATAGTGGTAAACATTTTGGTATCAAGTAATATTCAATGATAGAATGAATATATTATAATTATTTTATGGATAATATGACCCATTAAATTTTAATTTTACTGCTTTAGGTATAAAAATTTATTTTCAAAAATCATTTCCAAAAGTAAGAGATGAAGTGAAAATTGATCAAACTATAACAAATGGATGAAATTATGCAAATAAAATAGATTGATACAATGTTTGTATATTTCTTTATATTCATGGATTCTAAAAGAATTTTGCATCTATAGGAAATGGATCTTGAAATAAAATGTTGTCATATTTCCTTTATATCTGCTGAGTAAAATGGCCACTTAAATCACCATATATTTATGGATTTGTAGTCATTAACATTTTCTTTATGCTTCATACTCTAGAGATCAATGACATCTATCACTCCCCATAATTAGTTGCTTTTTTATTTCATTTCAATATTTGTTCTTCCCAGCATTGTTATTCAATTTGGAATCCTAGTTATATGTTATTCTAGATGAATTTTATATTCACTACTCCATAATTTAAGAATATGTTTGATAAACCTTTTTTTGTTATTTGTGTTTTCAAATAATAAATTTTCATGTTTCTAACCCATGATTTTATTATTCATGTTTAAATTAGTAGGAAACCATTTATTGAAGGTGGGGGATAATTGAACTCCCCGAGATTATAAATTATTATTTTTATTTCAAACAGATTTAATTTCTTCAATAAATATGGTTACATTAAAATATGATCTTTTAGAAATAAACATTGTGTTTGATAGTGTAAAAAATAAAAAATACTGATTTGAAGAGAACTATAAACTATTATAAGAATGTAAACAAGATGTTAATTTGTAGGCTTAAATTTAAAATATTATACTATAAAATCTATATGGTTTAATCATGTGTGAAATAAATTATGTGGTTCTGTATTTATTATGAATAAAATATAAATCATTTGAATGAAAAATTATTATTTTTTTGGAATAATTTTTTTCTTAAAGTATGTTTCTATTCCCATTTCATATATTCTTTAAAATTAATTTTTACATAATTCACGAAATTTTTATGAAAAAGAAAATTTCATTTTTAAAATAATAATTTTAAAATTATATTTTACTATCTATTTGAGAATTTTTTAAAAAGAATAATTTTTCATGAATAATGAAAAATAATTTTTATTGATAATTCTATTTACATTAACGTATTTAGTAGTTCGTGTATGATCCTTTATTTTTCTAGGAAAATATCACTTTGAGAATTTTTTCCCTTGTTGGTTGAGTGCAATTCAGAGATGGATTGCCTTTTTCGAGAAGATAACATAATGATCTCATTTGTATGAATATTTAATTTCACAGAGACTGGATATTAATATGTTCAACAATCAAACCAGTGGTTTACATGAGTTTTGGAGGATTTGGAGGTGATGTGAATCCAGAGGTAAAAATTGAGATGAAAATGGTTCTCTAAAAAATTCCATAACGAGTACTTGTTAGAAAATTTGTAACTACTGTATGATGCAATTCGAAAATGGGTTGACGACATGAAGTTGTTTCAAATCATTAACATATTTCATGCTACGTATATATTTATCATAATAAATATTAACCTTAATGAAAATGTTTTTTAGCATATCAAGAATGTGAGTAAATGCATTAAATGAAAGGGTTACAAGACATGTATTCCATGTAGGTGACTATTTTATGTGTTTCATGCATTTGATTATCCTCATTATTTTGGTGAATCCAATCAACCTATTAATACCTATGATTCTGTATGTTTTTTTGGGTCCATTCACTCTATTTTGGATTTCTTACTTCTATATTCGATCCCTACTAAGCTATTCGTCTATGGTTTCCCCCTTTATTATATTTCTCTCTGCACTTGTGGTTGAAATATTTGGAACACAATTTTATTTTTTTTAAACATTGATATTGTGTAATCATGGATTTATTCATCATTCTTCCCCGCCTCTATTTCCATTAATGATACCCATTCTTGGAGTGGATAAATCATCGGTAAATTGTACGGAGTCTGAACCCAGCCTTTTGTTCTAATTAATTTTGAAGTATATGAAATATTATCATTGTGTTGATGTAACATAAACATTAATTAATTTATTAAATGATTAATTTTAAATAATATAATAAAATATTGGTCAGTTACATTGGGTTCTTATTGATGTAGCCTTGCATTTGGATACCATTTGGTTGGGTTCAACCAAGATTTTTCTGTATTGGGTAATAGATTAGTGATTTTTTAAATGACATTATAACTTAGGTGATGGATTGATATAAAATCCATAGGTAGGAGCTTATTTCTTTTTGATATGGAATTTGTTCATTGATATAGGTTGAATTTTAATAGGATATACAATTTTAATTTTCATAATTAACCATTGAGGCTTATGAAGTGATATTATAATATTCTTGCTACTATGACATGATTGTATTATCATGATGTAATGCTTATATTATGATGGATATTCATAGTTCTATTTTTTACTGATTATGTTGAGTGGGTTATTTTGAGTCCCATGTTGTAATTCTTATTTTGAGAATAATATTCCTATAATCATATTATAATTATTATATTATGTTTTTTATGAACAATACCATGTTGTACATATTATACTGACTGGGGTCTTCCAAGAAACATTCTGTATTACTTATATTAAGAATTAATTTTCCAATCCCATTATATACTACTTATATTGATCTATCTCTACACAATCCGATGGTGAAATTATTCTAAAGTGGGATCGACCAAGATATGTTTACTTTTTTTATATATTTGTGTTAATTGGTAGGCATGGTTGGGCTACATGCTCATAGATATGTCAGCTTTATTCTGAACAAGGATTATTTTTATATTTTGTTAATTGATTAGATAATACACTTATTATCATACTGGTTATAGTTAGACATGCTGGTGTCGACTTACTAAGATTAAATCCCATGATATTGGGGACACTATTTTTTACACAATATGGTTACATGGATAGTGTTTTGGACAAGGAAATGGTCAATGTTGATGATTTATTACATACTTATTGTGCATGGGATTAAATATGTGACGTACACGGGGTTCAAGATGGTGGTCTTTTATGTTTTTATTATGTCATATGATTCTTTTATTTTTATGATTTTTGTTCTACATTAATAAATATTTCATCATGTGATTACTTGATTAATTATTATTGGTTTATTGGATCCGTGGTGTATTTTTTCATTCATATGATATTACATATTTTCTTTATTGAGTTAATATTATGTTTTTTATTATGAATTGTTCTATATTGTTTTACTATATATGTGTGATTATAGACTCCCCACATTAAATATTATACCTCCATGTCTAGTCTGTATCCTTTTTCATTATGGGTGGCACACATGAGGTGTCACAACCAACTCGATTTGGATATTCGAGAGAGTGTTGGATCATGGGATGCTACAATATGATATCATATCAATAGGTTTTTGTTTTCTATTTCTTTTATATTTAGTAAAGGTAGTAAAGAGACATTGATGCATCCATACTTGTTAATGATACTCTTCCTGGAATTAGATAACCATTTTCTGGGAGAATGATCGAGTACCCTGGGATGAGATTGTCGTTTCTATTATTTGTTGAAACTATTTATGTTATTTAACAATGGGTGATTATTTTGTTGTGTGATGTTATTTTATCATGATGTTATTAGTTATAGGGATTTATAATCATGGATTATTATGGCACGAGATTATCATGCATTCATCAGGATAGACACAATGGGATATATCTCGACATGCATTGATCAGGATATGGACATATTTATTATTTATGATATATATATTCCAATTGAACTATTTTTTGAGATACCTAATATACATGACAAATAAAATGAAATAAATTATTATATCATTCTAAAACACTTTTAGGAAAAATTTAGAGAAACTTGATGTATGAACTCTCTATTTTTCACTTTTTTATGTTTACCATGTTCTTATAGATAATGTTTTAAAGAGTGTTCTTATCTTGTAAATAAAATTTCTCATCATTATATTTTAGCTAAGCATCATGAGGGTGGTAATCATCATGATGCTAAAGCATCTAAAATTGATCTTCCATTGGATCTTCTGGATCAAATGAATCGTGAGTTTCCTAGAATATTATTGGGGGTCATGTAATCAATGGAAAGGGAGACTATTTTCACCATTCCTTAAATGCCTAAATTGACGAGAGAGGTTATTTTTAGCATCATCCTATGTTTATTGTGAAGCGATGACCCCATGAATCCATGTTTTGGATACATTCTATCCATACAATCATTACTAATCCTATTAAATTCATAGATTAGTGGGTAAAAATTATGAATATATAATTTGTGGACCTACTAAGAATTGGTGGGATATTCAAGAGTAATCTAGTCAGAAGGAGAAGTTATCTAAGAAGGACATAAAGGTATGTTTCATAATACAAATATATGTAGTGTCCTTAATGGAAAAAAGGCTCATTCGTTCATGAATATGACATAAGAGGACATGCTAGTGATGAACTATGTGGAACGTTTCACCAACCTTCATCACATTGTTATGTCATTAGAAGCTGTTGAGATCTATAAGGTGAGATCTATTTAGGATGGGATTCTCTATAAAATCTTGTAATAGTTAAAAACGTTTCATCTGAGTAGAATTTTAGGCATGTTGAATCTATCACTCATCACTGATGGGTATATAAGAGAGGCCTTGAGTGGATTCCAAATACTTCTACAGGATGAACAAGGAGCACTTCTTTTGGTAGAAACAATCATCGTTATGAAGGTTTTTACCATGGAATTTATGGAATGAACATCAAGGGAATTGGAAATCCATCTAATGACTGTGTTACATTATATTTATCTTAGTGTATTATTTTTTTTTTCATGAGGCCTCACTATCCACACCTCTCTCGATAGTGTCAGTGTTTTAGAAGTTTGGGATACCATGAAAGGTATATAGTGACACATAGTAGAAAATTATTCTAAGGGGATCATGAATGGTAATAATGACTTGAAATGACTTGGCTACTCTTTAGTAGATAGGTAGTTCGAGTTCAAATGCATGTTTTATATGAGGGAAGGGACATTGTACTATTGTACATGAATAAGAGAACCTGGATATTGGAATAGATCTGGGGATTCACTTTAGAACTTAAGGTGGAGGGCCTAGTCAGTGAAACATTATTCAAACTACTCTACTAGGACCTTGTACTGTCATATGTCTGATTGTTTTATCATATTACCTTTCATGTTTTTTCCCTATAGAGGAGCATCAAATTTATTTTTTCTCATCCCAGATTTCAAGATTTTTATTCTTGGATATGGAAATATTGGATTTTTCATTCACCATAAATACCCCATTGGGATGGTGGTTAATTAATATCTATCATTGAAATTATTTTTATACAAAGATCAGTGGTTACAAATTATTATATGAACCATTTTTTATTTAAATTAAACATTTTCATTTAGTTATTATGATGGATTGGTTCATCTAATACATGTCTCTTATTAATAGTTACTGGTAGAGAGTTTCTTTTCTATCTCCAAAAGATGTTGTTATTCTCACTAAGATATATGGGATCATCAGGATTTTCATGTAGAACCAATTTAGTGTATATTTGATTTTTTATGGTTTAGATATGAATAATTGTTCTGTATACAGTTTTAGTGTGTCATGATTCATTTTATACAGTTGTAGACCATTTTGAGGATGTTATTTATAATGGGTTATATGAATTACCTAATTATTAAGTGATCCATTTGAAGATCAATTTGGTAGTATGAGAAGAGCTAAATTCTATTCAACAATATTGGAAAGCACTAGTAGATCATTGAGGATTTAATGTTTAGTTGAGAGATCCCAAAGAAAAACGTTTCATGTGGCCAAATAATTCTCTAGGAGGTTCTCTAATTCATCTCACTAAGAAGGCCGATGATACCTTGTGCTTGTGTGTGTATTATTAGATATTGAACTACATGATGGTCATGAACTGATGTCATCATCCTTGCATTAATGATACCTTTGAATATATAAAAGGTGTTAAGATATTCAACGTGTTTAATTTGATATAATTATAATAAAATTTGGGGATGAAAACTTTTGAAATACCTGAAACTACAATTAGGAGATGATATGTCGTGTATGAAATCATAGTGATGCTAACTGGTTTCAACAATCCACCAGTGGAATTTATTTCATTGATAAATATGTTATTTAATGGTTTAATGGGTTTGTTGGTGGTGGTTTATTTTTGAAAACATATTGTATTCATAGTTAGAAAAAAAGTCCTGAAAATCACATTGAAATGGTTCTAAGTTCATTAATAAATCATCACATAAACACTAAAACAAAAAAAATATCATTGTAGAATTGATAATGAAAAATTCGAGGGAATATTATAATGTAGGAGATATATGACTAGGTTTAGTTGACTCGGAGGATGTATGCTACAACTTAGAGCTTAATGAAATTGTACATTGACCATCAGTAATGACCTCTAGAGTTTGGGGTTGGTTACATTATTTTTCTTTTTGGTGACACATATGTAGGGGAAATTTAATATAATAAAATAGGGAAAGCCAATTCCAATGATTTTGGGTTCATTTGAGATAGTGGACATGGTTAGCCTAATGGAAATTGGGTTTTCCCTTCCACATCACTATAGTTCGATGCATGACATGTTTCACATTTTTTAGTTTAAAATATATTATCATTACACTTATCATACGGAATATATTTAAAATGTAGATATATAGGATTCATTATAAAATGAGAAATATCTGATATGGATTCTGATCCAAAATAAAAAGAATAACCTGGGTAGGAATATTCTTTTGATTTGAGTATATTGGAACCATAGGCTATTCTAGAGGAGACCTCTGAGATGGTGTATGGTATTTGAGCACAATTTATAGACATTATCATTGATACCCTACAATGATGATTTTAGTATATCAAGAATGTGTTTTTATACTTTGCGGTGGTTGAATGATCACATCTTTTTCCAAGTTTGTATATATATGAAATTATTTATAATCCATGGTGGTTGAGTCTTCTTTAGAGATAGCGAGATTTGTTAGGTAAAATGACCTAATGATCATTGAGGTATTTTTTATAATTAATGGAGTCCACGTATAAACATGTTATACATGCCTTAAGGGGTTATACATGATTTTTGAATGAAATCTAGGTAGTTTAGATCCTCATGTAGAAACTGGGATTAAAACTATTAGTTTGAGAAATCCATTTTTGTGTTCATGTTACATTACTTAAACCTATCACCAAACATAATATGTGAACTAGTTCAACATGTAACGTTATTACATGTCATGAACCTAATTCACTCCACATTTATATTTATAAAGTTATATATTATCTTAATGTGATTGTTAATTAGATTATATTGATTGTGATGAAATACGTGAAGTGAAATGGTTACACACTATGAAATCTTCATCCCATGTGGGATTATGTGTAGTATGAATTTTATTCTCCCAATTAATTTGGTTTATCCCTTCTTTCCCTCAAGATCTACAGTGATCCAATATTTTTTCAATCCATTCCCACTTTTTTAAAAGTCACATTTCAGCATCTAGTTCATGGTGAGTTTTTATGATTAGCTATACCCAAATCTTCCATTTTTCTCCACTCTTGTGGTGGAAATATCTTCATTGTAGTTGGTTTTGGTTTAACAAAGTTGTTTTTTTATTTATGATTTCTCTGTTGTCGTCCCTCACCACCAAAACAGTTAGAATTACAAAAATTTGATGTTTATAAGTAATTAGTTAATGTAATATAGTATGATCCAAACTCTATATTCTACGTAATTACAATTTATATGTAATATTTTTATTTCACCAATATAACAAGCACATACAATAATTTATTCACTGATTAATGTTAAATCATGGAACATGATATTGTATAGATCCCTTAGGTGTGATTATTGTTGTAACCTAGATTATAGCTACATAATGTGTGGGAGAATCCATGATTTATAAAAATTAATTAATTACATAATGTTTGATTAGTGGGGAATGAGAACATTGGTTATTTATTGATATAGAATTTCTAGGTAATTACTTATTTCTTATTGATATGACTATGGTTCACTGAGATAAATTGAATTTCAATTAAAAGAAAAACAATAATTTGAATACATAAACATTATGGTTTTTGATTTCATATTGTGATGCCCTTACTATTATTCCATCATTGTTTAATCATATTATAATTCTTATATTTAGAAGGTTATTCCCAATCACAGGTTGTAGTTATTATATGGGAGTTCAATGGGAAGTCCCATGTTTAATTCTTTTATTGAGGTGGTTATTCCCTATTCCATTAATTAATTATTATATTGAGTCAGATCTTCCCAGTCCAATGCTGTAATACTTATATTGATCAGGCTTTACCCAGTCACAATTTGAAATTCTTATATTGAGTGGGATCTTCCTAGTCCTGAACTATAATGATTTTTTGGGTATAAAATACTCAGTCCCATATGGAAATTATCATATAATGTGAATAAACAATTTGTTTTTATTTTCCTCTGTATATATAATTTTTTTATGGTTTTGATACATGATCAGAGAAATTCCGACATGGTGTCCAATTGGGTGAATTATTCTGAATGTATTTATTGATTTATTAAAACACCATTAATCACTTTATTTAATATAATAATTATCAAAATGGTTATGTTTATACACAAGGGTGTTAACCTATTGAATTTTAGTCACACCAAATTTGGTTCACCATTTTTTTACCCTAGATGATTATATGGATTCAGGTTTAGATAATGTTAAGGGATGTTTTGCAGATTTATTGCTAATTTAATGGGTTGGAGTTTTTTGATGGGGCTAAAATGGGTTTTCAGAAATGGGACTATTGAGTTTTTCTTATGTTGATTTATTATTTCATTTCTATTGTTTTTAGTTTGAATTTTATATATAGCTAAGTATTTCATTAAGTGAATCATTATTATTTTTTATTAGTTCTTCCTTTTTTCCATGTTTTATGATATGCAGATTCTTCTATTTTTTTGTTACTCTGATATTTATTATTATGAATTATACCAATTTATTGTAATCTATACAATGGGGTATATTCTATAAACTATACATACTACACCCCTACTTCTACTATGAAACCTCCAGTGTTTATGGAGGCGTGCCTGAGGTCTCATGACCAACCTGATATGACCACACAATAGAATGTAGGATTAGGGGATGCTAAATATACCTTTGAATTACTAATGAATTTAAATATAAAATTATTTTAATTATAGTATCATAATTATAATTATTGTTACTCCAAAAAATTTCATATCAAATTTTGATATTAAAACATTCTATAATTTAGAGAATTTTCACTTTGGAAAACCACCTTTTAATATCACCATCGAGTATAATTTTAAATTAAAATTTCAACTTATATGAGTTTAATTTCATATAATAGAATTAATATTTTTAATCAAAATAATTATTATTATATAAAAATTTAATATTAAATTATTAATGAATTTAAAAAAATACTAAAATTAATTGTTGCGGTTAAGGTTAAAATCTGTTTACCAAGATTTTAATATAAGAATATAATACTTAAAATTACCTACTAACGTGAATAATTTATATTTTATTGATAATATCATCCTATATATAAATAAAATAAAATATAATGAAATATAAAATCACTTTTATATGTAATTACTTTATCATTTTTCATTCGTTTAGAAAATTTAATTATAATTTTGAAGAAGGTCAAATTTCTCCATTAATAAAAAGGGAAATCCCTCCCCTCACATCTCCACAAATCTATAAAATTAATTAAATAAAAAAACTACAATAATACCTCCCAAAATTTAATACCTATATTCTAGTGGTTTCTTTATTCATAAAATACCAACCCTATGGTCCTTAAGAAGGAATATACAAAAGATTTTTATAAGGGAATATAATCATCTTAACGAAGATCTAACATTATCATTCTTATTTTAAAATGTTAAATAATGTATAATGCCACAAATATTATAAAACTGTTATATACATATTAATATATGTTAATTTTTATGGAATAAAATATAACCATTTCATGTTCATGAAATAGAAAATGAAATCATTTATTGGTTGTAAGACAGACACCCGCCTTACAAATCGATTTAACTGATTTTCCTTAATTACCTATCATTATTGTGAATAATGAGGAAATAAATGTATAAATATATTTTTATCATATATGTATATGTGTATTTATTATATTATCACATTTACATACTTATATTCCATTTCGTTAAAAATCCTATAACATCGCTCAAGTGTACAGCAGAATACCGACTCTCTATGTGATATGATTTGTTTATCACATTCATTTTACTGGGTAGGTAATATGGGTAAATTTATTTAATATATTGGATATATATTAGATGATATTTATTATATAATATTAATATATAGACCAATTTTATACCATTTAACCCATTAATTAGTTTATATTTTTTCTCATATGTACGTGCGACCTATTATCTCCATGAAGAGATGTGATTCGTTTTCCTTGTAAAACATTATTGAATGGTTAGAAAAATATAAAAAATGATACAAAAACATACATATAATCTCAATATAATTAGTTATATGATTTACCAATATCCATTACAAAAGAACTGAGACATTCCTAGAAAACATGCATGCGGAAACAGGGCAGCAAACACACGAAACAATACAAATAATAAAATATTATTAACAAAAAGGAGGAAATATGTTTTAATATGATATTATATGATATTATAAACATGAATATGTTTTTAAAATAATTTTATAAAATTATAAAATTAATTACATGTGAGGTTAATGATTTTTCAACCAAATGGAAGTGTAAGGTAATTGATTTTGTCCCAATTTCATTTCATTAGACATGTTGTAAATTTATAGACATAATTTATATTATACTGTGTATATATATCCCTTTTTCCTTGTAATATCATGAATAATTCATAGATAATGTTATTTTATTATTAAATGATATTATTTTATCCAACAAGATGTGACTTCAAAATTACCACATGGTAATGAATTTCATAACTTAATTTATTTTAATTTTTTTATATTAAGTTTCCATTATAATTGAAACTCATAAATTACATTTGTAATGAATTTTGATTATCATATTTCAGATTTCAATTGGTTTTATTTTTGTTGACATTTCACACACATAATTGATTCACTGATTAATTCTCAATTCAAATATATGACCAGGGTAAGTTTTTCCCATCTCATGTTGTTTAATTTGGGATATATGTCAGGTTACAAACCTTTTTTTAGGATGTGTATCTCTACCCCTTAAATATGTTATACCCTAAATATAATTATATTCATGGAATTTATTATATCATTTTAGGTTATTAATTTTTTGTGGTTTATGATTCAAAAGTCACCATAGTGGTAGTAGATTTATTTTTCAATACAATTTTGATCAAGATTATTTATAATTTAATTCACATTGAATAAATAATTTTATGATTCACTAATAAACCTATATAATTTTATCATGCTCTTTTTATTAAGGAATTTATCATGTAATGGTACCATTTTCAACTATTTGGTACTTAAAATGATGTATAATCTTTTTAGAAAATCCAAATATATTTATCTATTTGCTGAAAAAAAATATTTTCTTCTAATTTTATGTTTTTTAAAAACATTACCATTTTTTCTACGAGTGCTCAAAGTAATTTTTACAGATATATTTTTAAATTTTTTTAAATAAATCATCCACTCTCTAAACCGATCACTTTTTTACCATTTCTAATGAAATGTGAGCATAATCTTTATTTTTAAAATACATAGAATGAATAAAACCTTTCTCCTTCATAAAAACCCATTTCATCGATTAATCCACTACAAGTCCAAAAGTATATTGTTACAAAATTATATTACTAATATTCATGAAATCTTTAGTTTTTCAACGTGATTTCAAATGGAAAAATCTTACATTACTGAATAATCTTTTTAAATAACTTATTCATATAATTATTTTCATCAAAGATAATAAAAAATTAATTTTTATATACTATACATGAGTTGTAGTGTAATGATACCATTCATTATCTTGATGGTTTATGATTAGTTCCACTAGGGAAATTATTAACATTTTATTTATTAATTATATTTTGTAATCATTAATCTTTTCAGGAATTATTCACTTTCTTGTGATCATTGGACAATAAATTTCTCCTAAATATCAATATTTATTATCATAAATATTCTTTTTCCAAAAATGATAATTCATTTTACAAATAATATATTAATTTTAAAGTTATATTATATATTATAGATATTATTGTTAATCATTATTCCTTAAATGATACAAAAATTTGTAGATAATTCTTATATTGGATGAATTAAATTTATGATTAGATAAATTTGTAATGCATATGACATGAATTAATGGTTTGTAGATTAGTTATAGATATTACCATAATCAATCAATGGTTTCATCAGATGAATTAGTTAGCTAACCATATTTAAATGGGATTAATGTAGATACCAATCCAACAATTAAACATTCAAGGAATAAGGGGGTTATGGTAAGTTTATCATGATTCCTATGTTGATAAAGTAAAAAATAAGAATTTATTTCATTAATAATTTAGTTAATATTACCTATGGATATATTTTTGTGATATTCGTATTGATTAAATGAAATTTGTGTTCAGTTATTTCAATTAAAAATTTATTTTTCCTTATCTAATTATGATAATAACATTATTTAATTAATGGAATTTGTATTCAATTATTTATGTTTCTCTTTTGATCAATCATTATTTACTCATGATAGATTCCTATTTACATAAACCGTAATGAGAATTTTATCCCATTTTGTTTCTTTCCTATAAATATTGACAGTGTGCTATGAATGATATGAATGGATATTTTAGAAAGAATAATGATATACTGGAAACAAATTTGATCAAATTTTTGTGCTCATATTTATTAGAGTAATAATATATGTATCTTTTTTACCAATATGACAAAACTATTCGGTACTTTCGGAAATATTCGCTTGTATCTAAAACCAATGTAAAGGTCTCAAAAATAGTTCTAGATTAATAAGGTGGTGGTTGTTAATGTTTTTGAAGATGGAATAACTCTATACCCTCCTAAATATAGGGTTGTTAATGAATTTCATATACCTATAAATGTCACATATAATAAAAGTTTTCTTGAATCAATGGTTTACAACCTTTAGTTTTTTTAAATAATTTCTTAGTTAGATTTCCTATGAAATATGTTATATAAATAAGTACTTAAATTAATCTAGATATAATAGTTTAAAGATTAATTTCACAAGGTCAGAAATTAATTGGTGAATAATATAATTTTGGAACATCATAGTAGAAATATAGAATTTTTAATCCTCATTAATGCCTCATTGAGGGAATTTGAGGTGTTATGATGTTGAATGCATAGATAATTTCTAATTCTTCAGATATATTGAAACACCATGATCAATATTATCCTACACATTATTTGGAATTAGCTACCATTTATTATTATTTATCAATATAGAGAAGTAATTATATAGTTAAAATGAGAAATATATAGTTATTATACATTTTTTGAGAATATATTCACTCAAACTATGTTGAACATGAAATTGTAAATATTTTTAGAACTAGTTGAGGATTATGATTTCATAATTTATTACCAATGAGAATTTGAAAAAAAAAATATAGTTGATTATCTAGGTAGAAATTACAATTTATAAATAACTATGTTGTAATTTTAATATGATCATTTTGTAAATGATTTAATGTATGATGTCATAGAAATTCGCTAGCTAAGAACATGCCTTGTTTTATTTAATTATTAATCACAATTTGTATTGTCCAATATAATTATGAATTCTTTAAATGAAGACCATAATTTACATAGAAATTTATATTTAGTGAAGAGTTAAAAGATAACTTAATTAATCATTGAAACATGAGGTAAATTATGATTTTGAATAAAAATTGTGTGCCAACTCTCTCAATGTTGAGAAATAAAATATTTAGTAAATCTTACAACTCTACCTATTGTTTTCACCCTATTAGTAGTAGGATATTTAAAGACCACTAGAAGTATTAAGCGTTGAAGGTATTAATCAATTGTATTGAAGTTTATACAATGAATTGTTTTAATTTTCAAAACGTTAAATTGAAACGCCAATTATTGATTGACATTATTCAAAAATGTATAGTACTAAATTCAATATGAGAAAGTTAATAAATATATTTTATGTATATATTAGAAAATTAATATAAACATAATAATGATATTTTGGAGTATTTTTTTCAATTAACTGTATATGTCCCTTAACAATTTTTTAGGGACATAATATCATTAGATCAATTTTCTTGATTGCATATTTTGATGATTTTTAGGTTATATAAAGATCCTATATATAATATATCTTAATATGGTTCTAGTTTTTCATATTATTTTTAGAATTTCCTTTAGAATTCATTCTATACTAATTTAATAACAACTTTTCATCATCAATAAGATTGATAGTTTGAGTGACTAATTCAGACAAGGGAAGGAATGATTTTTTATTTTTCAATAAATTACCATAAATAGGATGTTAAAATAATTCATTGGTTTATTTTTATAATAATAAAAACTTTATTTATTGTATACATGTTGAAACACTTGAGGTATGATATGGAAAAAGGTGTCAGAAACCATATTTTATTGATGATGTAGGATAAATGTTGTTTTTGGGATTAGAGTTGGATGAAAACAATGGTTGATAAGGTATATATGATGCACAGATATATGAGTAAATATTAGAGTATTATGAAATTATATAATGGTAACTAGTTTTTAAATACTTATTTCTAGGTAGATGATTATGTTTTTTATAAATTATCCCTCTGGAATAGTTTGATGTGTTTTGAAAAAAATGGAAGATGTGTCCATTTTTCATTAGACCTTTTGAAATATAGTTGAATACCTGATCATCATACTACCAATTGGTCTTGCATCTAATTTTATCATTATTTCGTGATTTATTTCATGTTTCCTCCCTATAAAAATATGATCTGTATTTATATAATGTTTTATCCTCATGATGTTCAGCTATAAGGAAACCTTGAAAATAAGGAATAACTTTTACACCTTCATGACCACAAATAGAAACTATCTTCAAATATGTTAATTCATATATATGAGGTTTTTAGGATAATCGATATAGTTGGAAGACACATGGGAATCAAAAAATGCAATGACACAATGATATCCCAACATATTTCAATAATCAATAAAATTATCGAGACATAATTTAAACAAGGTGGAATAATTTTAAAAAACATGTAATATTAATATATAATCAATTTCATTCCCAATAAATATTCATATATCATGTTATATATACTATAATTAACTATAATAATAAAAGGTAATCATTCAATCAAAATAGAAATTGTTTTATTATTATTATTCAATTTTTATTATATAATAATGTTATATTTAACAGTTTAATCTCAAAATTTTATAATATAAATTTTATTATATCAACATTATATTTTTCATACACATATAAAATATATTATATGGTGATATTTATATATTTTTTGAAAATTATCTTTTCATTAAGTAGTGAAAATACTTATTTTTATAAAAATATCATTTCATTTTATTTTATAATGTAATAAGAAGGTCCCATTATTTATTAATGTAACTTAGAAATTATTAAATAATAAAACTAACTAAACATATTGCAATAATCATTATACCAAAAAAATATAAGTTTATATTTTTGATTATGAATGTGTTTTTATAAAAATTGTTTTCTTTGACATTGTTTTTTTAATCAGGAATTAATATATACCTCTTATAGAGACAGAATCATTATAAAAGGACACCATATTTGAAATCATGGTTTCCATATTTATTAGATAATTTCTTTTTTGGACATTATAAAAATTTACTGAACTAAATATTTAACATCTCTAAAAAGGAATATCAGGTAATTAATGTGTAAATTAATGTGATAAGAAATTATACCTTCTTTAACACAAGTTTTAATTTTTTTATAAAGGTATGTTTTAATAATAACCATCATAGAGTTGAAAATTAGGTAATTTTGATACATTTTACATTGGTAAAAAATATATCATAATTTTAAATATTGAATACCAAACAATATAAAATTCATTGTTTTAATATTTTTAATTTTTTTCAGATGGATACAAATAGGGTATGTTGAGTTATGTGTTTTTATTTGAAATATTAATGATTTGTATTTTTTTTTAATTTTTTTAATTTTAAGTATTTAAATATGTACCTCAAAATAATATTCAATTCAAAAAATATGATTCTACTAGTAATAAAAAAAATCTAGTAAATGATTTTTTAAATTGTATAACCAAAAATATTTGTATAATTTATCAATTCTGAAAACTTTTATTGACATATATAAAAAAACATGGGATGTGATAATATTTTATATCATAATTCCATTGATATTGTGATTCATTTAATTTAAAAATAATTTAATACATAAAAAATACATTAATTATATTTTATAAAAAAGAATAATTTACAGAAAGATTTAAAATTAATAAATCAAATTTAATCATCTTAGTGAATGGGATGTAATTTATAATATTATCCTTGTCCCATTTAAGGAAATTTTTTAATTTTTCAATAACATTCATGAAACCTATATCTTAATAAACTTTGGAGTTGTGTTAATCTTCACATGGTTAATAAGAGTTTAAAACTAAGAGATATGTCATTAATGAACACTAAAACACCACATTTTCATTTTTATGCGTCTTTATATTCATCTTCATTATATATTCTATATATTTAAATTTGGATTCATAATATGAGAGGTATTAATAAAAAGAATAAGGAATATCCCTTTTTTTAAAAAATGAAAAGGTAAATTGAACAAAAAGACGGGCAGGGTAATAAAAACATAAATGTCCTCATTCCAGGTGAAACAAACGAGAAAGACCTAAGATCATATTCAATCTGATAAGAAATATCATAATAACCATCATAATTAGAGATATATTCCATGGGATCGTGGGATATGGTAACCCTAGTTGGAATCAAATTGGAGTAATAATTCATATGTATTTATTTTCTAGGAGGAACAATTTGAAAACCATCATAGTCCATAACAACATTTTTCACGTTGGATAAATCCTGAGAATAAGATGTATTTATTGAATCATACTGTATATCCTCAAAACTTCCCTAAAAACCTTATAATTAAATTAATTTATTAATTTCTTCTTATGTTATTTGAAGACACTAAACATTATTCGGTTTTTTGCCGCTCAGTTATTGGATTAGAATTCTATAGACACTAATCCATATCCAAAGTCACTCATCGTTTAAGCCCACCCTCATCCAATTGGGAATTCTCTCCATGATCATTCACCAATGTTAGGGATTTCACTTTCTCATTACCTAAACCACCAATGTCTCTTTTATAAATTCATGAGACACATATTCCATCATTTGGGAAACACAAAGCCAAATATTCTCTTTTCCTCTAGGAATAGACAACATTTCACCGCAGAAAGAATATTTTTTCTAAATGTTTTACCACCTCAACTTATTCCTACAAAAATCATCCTAATGAATTTTTAATGAGAAAAATGAGAAGACAACATTCTTACATCAATTTTCTTTTATATAGAAAACAATATGATAATCAACAAAAAATTTATATAATTTATCATATTCACTTTAAGAGTAATATCATCATTTAATAAATACAAAATATTATTATAAATCAATAAAGGGATAAGGTCCAAATCCATATGGAACCTATCATAATGACTAAAATTTTCAACTTTAGTAGTCTTAGCCATTTTTATCAGAATTCCCATAGTTGAGGATATATCAAAAAAATCTTGTGGCTCCTTTAACGAAAATAAAGTTATATTAATTTAACACTTTTTAATTTTAATAATTCCTCTCCCATCACTTGTGTAAGAGAACCTCCTCTCCACACATCCTCTCTTATTTTGATTACACTAGATTAGAAAATAAATGACAAAATATCTCTTGAATTTCACTACCCATATCATCATGTCTGTGGTGTCACCAAAATAAAAAACCATGAATTATTAATGTGTTTGTAAATGAGGGTATATAAGGATAATGTATAATACCAAACAAACCTATTCCATATTTATTTAGTCATCATCAACTTTTAAATATTTATTAACTATTAATAAATAAGATAATAATTATATAAAATATAAAGAAATATTATTATGATTATATTATCACCATTTTCAATCTCCTTTTATATCCTTGGGGTAAAGGAAAAAAATGCTCGTTCATACATTTTGATTACCACCTCCACAATGTGATGTGACTTTTTTTTCATTACCACCATTTAAGGATTTTTAATATGATAGATTTAATTGATAAATATATGTTCTTAATTAAAAAATTAAAATTCAATAATGATAATATGTTATCTAATTTCTTTAATTATCATCAATTTATAAATGATAAAATTTTTGGTGAGTACATGTAGACTATAACCCCCATAAAGTGATATGATTTGTTCTACATCGTTGCATCAAATGGAAGATACACATAAATTTAATTGATGATCTAACTTGAAATTTAGGTTGAAATAATCTCTCAGAAAATATATAATTATACATATCTTTTTTCTATAATGTTTTTTAAATTTTTGTTTTACTCAAGTGTAGGTATTGAAAATCATCTTAATGTTGTAACATAATTCATTTTTCATTACTGTCATCCATTGATGAATTTAATCTTATAATTAAATTTTAAAAATTACAATTATGCCATTATTATTGTCTCAATGATTATGATATAAATCTTTTTATCTATATTTTTCATCCTACTGATGTTGTTTTGGGTTTATGAAATAAACACCCTCAAAACATGTGATGTAATATTAACTGTTGATGTAACAAAAAAATAGTCATAAATGATATAAAGTGTATAATAATAATGGAAATAATGTCTAATTTTTTTCATAAAATAAATAACTAATAACATTTTATTATTCTAGAAGATAAGGATTGTAATTGATAAGTTATATTTTAGGTAAGAGAGTACTTACCATAATCGATATTTTAAATATTTTGACAATTTATTTTATGATTCATTTTTTATAAATTTATATATTCGTGAAATTATTTATAGATGTATTTTATGGGCATAAATATATTAAATAGGGAACACTATGTCTATTTTGACATACAATGAATGGTTTACGAAAGGAATATTTTATTTATTTTATACAGATCATTTTGATTTCCTTTTCAAAATGTAAATTGAATGTTTTATTTTAAAATATATTAAATCAATGGATTTTACCACTTCCATGATCAATATTTTTATATGATTATTACATTTTTCTATTTCGTCAAAAAAACCCCTCTTTTTTTGTTCATGGTTCTTCAATATATTCTAGTGTTTTTCATATGGTTTAAAGAGAATATTTCATGTATTTTAGGATATAAATATGTAATATTAAAAAATTTATTTATGATAAGATATGTAATAATTATTGTAATTTAAGTGTTACACATCTATATAATATACAATTATTGAGCTTGATATATCTCAAACGAAGTGTGTGCCTCATATATATCTCAAACACATTAGATAATACTCATTATCCTAAAATACAATTGGTGAGTTTACTATAATGGTTTCATATTTGTATTTAACATGGATTTAGTTATTTCATTAATATGTTATGAATACAATTCTATATGTTACCAATGGAATATTCTATTTTCATTTTATGGGTTTTAATTTTTTTCTTGATAAAAAATTATGTTTTCCATATTGATATTATTTATTTAATTTCCTACATTTATAATATAATAAAGGTAAATATGTAATGGGTGTTTATGTTTCTAACTAAACTAATAGATTTCATCCATTTATATTCTATATTGAGATTATTGTTATCAAAAAAGGTTTTTATATATTTTTAATAGGGATGATGGATGATTACAAATAAGGAAGTCATGTTCAATGTCCGGAATATTAATATTGAAAGTGAAATGTGTTTCATTTTAATATTTTTATATTTTCGGAAAATTGGATACATAGTGAATGGGTACACTTTTTAATTAATGGGTTTGTAAATAAAACATATGAACTAATTCTATGACCATAAAATTCCAAAACAAATATTTGGAATAGAATATCTAGAATTATTTTCTAATGGATTATATATTTCTTAAAGTTAGTCCCTTATATAATAACATAAGAATAATTATTGAAATGTAGAACCTAGGATGATGTTGAGCTTTTTGATAATGATTAATGTAGATAATATGAAGAAGATGTTTGACAATCCAATATGAAACATTGATGAATGTGTATAGTTTACAAATTAAATATCAAAATACGAAATCTATAGTGTGGAATGATCACTAAAAAATGTCCATGTGTAGAAGAATACACAACCACCCAAACCATATAGAACATTTTATTTGTCAGATACTCCAAAACAAACTAGATAATCAAAGAAGAAAATATAGAAAATAAAGTTTTATTGTTATTAAAATATAGATCATATAAAAATAGTTTTTACATAACCATGATGTAAATTATGAAACAAGAGGAACAATTACAGTTGTAAAATGTTAATATATATTTTATGGTCTAAATATTTCCTATTATTTGTGTGAGGTATAAGGACACAAATTTATATACTCATAGTCGAGGATACAAATGAATGAGCTAAAGGATAGTAAATGTTAAAGAGGATTACATCCCAAGTAGTCATAGAAGAAATTAAAAACATAAAATTAATTGAATTATTTGTAAGATGAGAAGTAAATATTATATATAGTGGATGAAAATGGTTTTTGATCTAAATACAATTTTAATTAACTCTATTGTTTCGAGAATAATTATTATCATAATTTAGTCAAAATTGTGATTTTATAGAATGTAATAGACTAATCCTTTGTGTGAATTATAGATAGTTAATATGATTCTTAAAAGAAAAGAAATATAGATATTATCAAGGATATAATGTGCAATAATAAACGTGTTATGGTATTTGGAAATGTTTATAACTTCAAAATCATCTGTTCAGAAAAATGCAAAAAAATGGCAATGACATAAAACACGTGTATGTTCAAATAGTTGAAGGACATGGTCACAATTTACAATGGGTTCTTCATGTTGGTGACATGGGTATGAAATAAAATTAAACAAAAATTCATTCATCATCATATTAAGGATAATGAAAATAAAATTAATAAGAATCACACAGGGTATATAACTATATTATTAGTGGAGAAGAATACATTTTCTTTCTATACATGAAGAAGAGAATAATTTATGGAGTCATATTTTTTGACCCATATATTAATAAAATACGAGGAATAGTTGTAGAAATAATATATAATGTTTTATAAATATAATCATACTATTTATTATTATTTTATATTATAATTTTTTTAATATAGGAAACCATCAATAATCATATATACCAAATAATAAGAAGTCATTATAATTTTCGGGTTTTGTAGACATTGTCATTTTTGTACTGATATTACAATAATACATTGATGATAATTGATATTATTTTCATTTCAATTTGTTGACTATATATAGATTATTATGTAACAGGGGAAACTAAAAAATTTAGATGTCTTGGATTTCATTTCACATTTTTATATATTGGTAATGTAATATAATTTAGAGGGTTCACTATATTTCAGCACACCCTGGTTCCGTCAAACATTCTAGACATAATAATTATATGTGACCAAAAGCTAAAAAATATAATGTGAGAATAAATATATGGAATACTGGGGAATTTTTCTTGAAATTGTTTTTAAATTTTTTTAAAATAATTAATCATATTGATGTTTTCAGAAGGAAATTTAAATTTTTTGAAAATAATGAAATGATATAAAAGGAATTGTGGAAGATATATTGCATCAAAAAAATATCAAAGGAGATAGAGGGAAACGAATTTTTTAAAGAGAATAGATAAAAAATTCATATGATTCTGTGGTCAACATAAATAGGATATTTAAATTAATTGAAATCAGAAAATTGAGAATAAATATAGTAATAAAAAATTATTTTTCAGAACATGAAAAAATAAATAAAAATGGCCAATAAGACATAATTCAATCATATGTGATATATACTAATTTAGGAATCCCATTATTACTCATCATATATAACAATATTTTGGTTATTAAAAAAACATAAATATTTAACATTCAAGTAATCAATTTTGTATCATTAATTACAACAATAAATTATTTATTAGCAATAATGTATGGAAATATGTTGCGAGATAATTTTTCTTTGAATAATTGCATTTTAATTTTGATATTTTAATATTTGTATATTATATTTATAGATATATGAAATTAAATCTACTTCAATAATCATAGATAAACTTTTTTTACTAACTAATAGATCTGTAAAAATATATATCTCTGTGTGTTTGTGTTTGATTCATACATGTTATGCTAACTAACTATGATGATAATGATAAATAAAAATAGAAAACATCTAGATAAGTGGTTGAATCAACCATGTAAGAATGAATCAATGGGAGGAGATAGTGTAAAATAGATATACATATATATTATATGAATTCTTTATAAAATCCCTAATATCATAATAAATATTTTAACAAAAATATATATTCAAGAGACTCAGATGTTTTATAAATATATTTTTCAAAATTTATATGAAAAAAACTCTTAATATTTCATATACCACAAAAGAATAGTTTTTTAATGTTGGGGAATTAGTTTTATACAATATGAAAACATATTATTCATTTAATATCATATAAACAAGTCTTCGTAGTTGTAGGGTCGCAAAAATTTGGAAAAGGGAAGGTAAATACTCCCAAAAGTTTGGTAAAATAGATGGATGTATGTTTGATTGAAAAATTGAGGAGAAAACTGAAGAAATATGATTTTGAAAAGGAATATATCTTGGCTGCATAACATCATGTGGATAGATTAATGGAAGGAATAAAATGCAAACAACTAGAATACGGATGGTCTATGGTGCGCTGACATGTGAGGCTTTGGCCAACGAACGAAAATGTTTACTCTGAATTTACACCTGTGAATTGAAGCCACTGTGAACCATTTTTGTGGGAGAAAATATGACAGAAGTACGTCTGGAATAAAATCCCCAAAAATTGAGTATTTTGTAAATGTGGGGTATTTTTCTATGCCCTTCCAATCATAGATCCAAAAATCATTTTTTACTAAGTCATCCGCTAGCCAGACATCCTCCATGGGCTCACAGAGAAGGTGTCACCCATACTGCCGACACAGATTCGTTGGAACTCTATACAAGTACTACAAAGGGGAATTGAAAAGGTGTCATATATGATAGTGAGAGAGTGATATGGGATGGGTGAAATGGGGACGATTAACATGGAGGTGTGGGAGGAATTTCTCCCACAACCGATGCATCTTCTAGGCTCCATCCTTCACACAAAGCACTGTGTGGATTCTATCCTATGAACCATATGATGTTAGAGTATCTGTCTGATGAACCATATGTAGGAGGACATTAATGGAAATCCATAAAGAGTACCATATTAGTAGGACCCTATTCCTCCAACCAGTAGTCTGATAAAAAAAATATAAAAAAACGGCTCATGCATAGCCATATGAAGAAGATAGTATGTGGATTCCCATATGCGGAAGACAATATGCAGATGGTTCATAGTGGCTAGCTCTTCCATGTACCATCCTAAATTCCAATCTTGTTCCCGAACAATATCCTTTGCGAGAAAAATAGTTTGTGGCCAGCTCCTATGAAGATACTTCTATGAAGCCAACTCATACACAAACAACATTATGTTGAAAACCATTCAAACCCACCATCAATTACCCCTATGAATAATGGAGAGCTGAACCGCAAACCTTTTTGGCTCGGTCAACATAATTTTCCCTTGTTCTCTTATACCTACTGAACATTTTTCCCATAAATAACATGAGAAGATGCACTCTTCATGAACCTCCCAAAACCTCTATCACCAACCTCTTATGACAGGTTGTCCTAGATATCTATAGAAAATCACAACCTGAATGTTTATTGAATGCCCAAACACATAAATTCTGTCCATCAAACTATGTGATCTGGTGATTCAGGATCCTCATAAACCTCCATGTCTATCATAAGTGAAAGTCCAGTGTCATACAGACACCATTGTCTGACTATTCACTTCATTACCCTATGGCTCTGCCTATGTTGCCTATAAAACGACTGCCAACCAAAGGAAAATTAGTCCTTAGGTGAGTCCTCTCCAACCTATATATGTATCAGTGGATTCCATGCCACAAATCATTTCCCATAATCCAAGAATCACTAAATTCAGTGTTTACACTTTCCTTCCCTCTCATGTAAGAAGAATTTTAAAACAACCTAATCTGATTATCCTACAGATAATCATGGATTTGATAACAAGTAGTCAATAATAAATGACCTTAAACAATGATTTATCATATTAACCACATGAAATTAAAATCTATGGTACTAGTCCCTATAACATGACATTAAATAGTGATGTCATTGTTTATGATAAATGACTAAAAACTGTAGTATATCGCATGATTTTAGATCTTCATAAACCTCCATGACCATTTGAAATGGAAGTCCAGTGTCCTAATGACACCCTTTATATATTATGATCATCATGCCCCAGTGGCTCTGTATATGCCTTCTACCAAATCGACATCTACCAAAGCCAAGTTCATATTTAGGAGAGTCCTTTCATACCACTGTATGCATCAATGGCTTCCATTCATCATATCATTTCAACTGATTCTATATCCTCCATAATCTTGGTTTCACATTCCGTCCCTCTCATCTTCGAGTTACATCAGAATATCCAAACATGAGTTTACTCTAGATAATCATGGATTCTATAGGAAGAGGTCCTCATCGCATGACCCTAAACTATAAGAACCCAAATAGTTCTATCAACATGATGTTAAACTATGATTCCATCATCAAAGCTATTTGACATTAAACTATTGTATACCTAATATGATATTTTGGGAAACTCCCACAGAGGTAAGTCCCCAATCATCCAAGGCTAAGACGCCTGACCTTTCATACCATTTCACATTGAATGGTTCATCTCCCCGAACCTTCCCTAATGGTCACCCTGGTCTCTTTTGTTATAGGCTCTTCTTATCCCACTAGCAGGACATGATGCATGTGCCATGTGGATTTTATCACATCCTCGTGTTTCTCACACTGAGCATGACCCACATGGGATAATATGGTTCTGACGAATACAACATAAACATTCAAATTTATGATAACATTGATTCTTGATCAAAACAGGATATGTATGATTCCTACCAGAAGGCATGATCTCAAAAGGGAGCCCTCCCATAAAGGGTCCACCCAATCATGTCTCTATAAATGGTCAGCCCCCATGTGTACGCCCAAACACATCTAAACTATGAGAAATCTAAATCCTGATAAATCCATGATATATAGGACACCAACCCTAAGGCTCAACATCAAAACAGTGATCCCTTATAATGTTTCCACCCAATCATGTCTCCATAAATGGGTATCCCCAATGTGTAATATCCATCATGTTCTGAACTACGAGAACTCTAATACATGATCAAACATGGATACGTAGGATGCCTACCTGAAGTCCCAAGCTAAAATGGGCGCCCATCCAAATGGATTCACCCAATATTGTCTCCATAAATGGGAAACTCTCCTGTGTAATCCCCGCATGATCTAACCTACAAGGACTACGATTCATTATAAAAACGAGTATATCTAGGATGTATACCAAAAGGCCTTATCTCAAAATCGTTCCCTCCCCTAAAGATTCAAATCGATCAGGCCCTCTCAATTAGGAATCTTATTTGGGTAATACACAACTTATCCAAACTACATGGGTTCTGATTCCTCTCTCCATGATACATAGTAAACCCTTCTTATGGGTCTGATCCCAAAATCAAATCACCTTTTATCCCCCTTGGATGATGATTATCTCCACAATGGCTTAATATATAGCTTAAGTCAGAATCACCTCCATAGTGTCAAATATAAGAATTCCTACAATGATAATTCAGTTCAAGGGTATCCTAGGGACACGATCTTTGGGAATAAACCAAGGATTCAGAAATATATGAACATGACATAAATCTACAAGAGAGTCCCATAACACACAACAATCCTCCCACAAAAGGGTGCGGTGAGCCTAACCGCCAATCCCCTTGACCAATGGAGTCCACACGTGTAATTGGATGAATCATCGATCAACGAGCACCTTCCATTGGAAATCATGTCTACGAATCCTGGATAGTAGGGCCAATGGGTGTTCTTGGATCCATGAATAAACTTATTGGAGACCATATAAAGAAGTTAAATTCAAGGAGGAGAAATTTCACAAATTCTTGATCCCCACATAATCTACCGTTGGGACCAATAGTTCTCGAGGGTCTAATACGACCTATTTTAATGGTTAATGACGCATGAGGGGCCAAAAAAAGAAATGGAAAACTCAACGAGAACCCATCTCTATAGAAAAAGTAGAGGTGATGATACTTGTCGTACCATTTCCACACCACCAGAAGTGCGCCACCTCAGTGGTGTAATAGTAGTACTCCTATATAATTTTCTGATATCATTAGAAAATTTAATTACATATGGAGGGATATCAATGATATGATGATCTAGAAGATCAGTAAGGGGACAAATAATGGGTAACAAATCGATCCATGAATCTATATATTAAAAGGGTGAGTATATTCATCATCATCATATCATAATAATCATATCATCATCATAAGAATTATAAAACTATTTCAAGGAGAAATGTAATATAGAATGATAATAATAATTAATAATAATATAATCACAGAAAATCTTATAAATATAACATGACCATTGATATCATCATGTTCATATTGACAACCCAAAATTATAAAATATGAACATCATAGTCGGTAACATCAATGGAATAAAATACCAATAGTAGAAAGGGATATAACACCCTAGGATTTTAGGATATATTTAATATTTGAAATAAATTTTATCTATTGTATAGCATTAAATGATCATAATACTAACTTAACTTCCATTACACAAAATTATTACATTCATTGATGTTGTGTGTCGTATGAATGATTGGGTTTTAATTACTATTATTAATATAATTATTTAAAAGGTAAATTAAATCATTTCCATTAAATGGGAGGTTATGAATTTGATTAAATTAATTTTAAAATATATTATCTACAAAAAAATGAATTCATTAATTACCAATTAATTATATATTAAAATTAAAACCAATTTAATGTAATAGAAATGACTATATAACAAACTATTTTTATACACCAAAGGAATTTAATCATAATAAAATAAATTAATTTATATTATAGAATGATGTTAATGATATATATATATATATATATTCAATCCAATTTTATGACTTTCATCCAATAAATTTCATAGGAATAACATAATAACAAATCCAATTTTATGCATAAAAGTTGTATTTTTATAATGGTGGTTTCACAACCTTATAATGGAACACTTGTTTTGAATCAAAAATTTGAAAAGTTTATAAATTTAATTATAAATTTAAAACCAAATTTAACAAATAAAAATTTTATGGCAATATCATAGTGAATTTTTAGTTTTTCATGAGAAGTTTTATTTTTTTGAATAGTGAGAAATATTGAATTTTATTTAAAAACTAAAATTTCATATTAATAATTCATAATGTAAAATTATATTATAAATTTTCATAAAAGTTAAATAAGATCAATTATACATATACTAAACCAAATTAAGTGATTGGAATAATTTTTCATTGGAATTTATATATAAAAATTCATTAAACATTGAACATTTTCTCTTTAAAAACATGTTTTCTCAACACAACTACTAGATAAATTTAAAATTATTTTCTGTGACATATTTGATTGAAATTTGAAAAAATGAATTAAATATTTGGAATCATCATAATTAAAAATATCAAATATTTTCAACTAAATTTTTTAACAAAATTATATTTGAATGTAGTTATAATTATTCAAAATTATTTAGAGAAAAACAACTTTACCAATGGACTAGTCTTTGAACTTAAGGGGAAGAATAACATATAATGAATATAAAAATTTTAATTTTATAGAAATATTTCAACCTTATAATAACTTGGATAATGATTTCTAAATTATTGTTTCCACATTACCTTGAAAAAATGTGGCTGGAATTCTCTTTTTCAATCATTTATATGTTTTCTATTCACCCACATATAAAAGGCATTCACCTCTTCCCCCCACACCACACCTTAATATAATTTCATATAAGAAAAGATAAGACCATATCAGTCCCTGAATTCTATCCCCTAATCGCATAATACTTTTCTTGGAGAAAAATTCAATCATAGAATGAAATTAGAGTAAACCTACGGAGAAAACCTGAGGAAGAGTTATTGTTTTTCTAAAAGACTTATTATTTTATTTCCATGCCCACATATATTAATTGTTCTTATATCATAATAATTAAATTAAATATGTATAATAATTACATCTATATGTTGTTATGTTATGATTATTACTTAAAAACACCCACAGTTACATAAAATGGGTTACAAAATTATTTTTCGTGTGTAAGGAGAACTATCTTCTCAAAAATATATGTCATTTATTTTTTCATTACCACATATCATGGTTGTAAATAATGATTTAAATAATATTTTTAAATTATATTAATGGTATTTATGATATATTTATGATCATTTAGTTAATATAAAACACATATATTCATGCTTTCCATTTTTTTCTGAATATGATAATGTTGCTCATGTGTGTGACAGACTACCACATCCCAAACTGATGTGATTCATTCACAATTTACATGGTTGGTGTGAAGGATGGTTTTAAAAAACATATTTGATATATTTGACATAAAAATTATACTGTAATATATATATATACATAGTATTTAATTCTTTTCATTCATTACGACAATAATACAGAAACAACGTTCATGCATACGTATAGCCAAATATATCCATGAACAATGTCTTTTTTCATATAAGTAGATTCAGGGGACTAATCTAAATACATATATAATAAATATATAAAATATTTAAATTGTTTTTATATTATTTATATAAAAAAATTCTGATTGATGTAATTCAGACAAATAGAATAACAAGTCAAAACAAACTAAAAAAGGTAATTAAAACCCAAAATGATGAAACTAATTAATTATTATTAAAAAAATTGTTAGATGAAGTTATAAAGGGATCTTATATGATATTTTAAATATTAATATAGATCTTTTATAAGATAATAACATGATTAAAACCATTATACATGAGGTTGAATAGAATTCAACAAAAATTAAATATAAGGTAACTTATGTAATCACAATTTACATTCCTTTATGACTTATTTGTTATTATTCACCAATTCACTTTTTTCTAGGGTATATAATTCTCATTGTACATGTAATATCATGAATACATAATCCTCAAATAATTTTAGGTTTCAATTTGAATTAACTCATATTAGGGGATTTTAATTAAAAAATACCATGTCGTAAAAGTAATTATGCAAACTCACATTCTTTTATTGTTATTAATATTACATTAAAACAATTAGTTTAATTTAATCATTGTTCAAAAAAACATTAATTTTATGTTAAATATCCAAATTATTGTGTGATGGATTTGATTATTTCTGAAAATATGTTCCATTTTTTCATATTGTGTTTACTTTGAATGTTATTTGATTATCATGGGAAATATTTATAAATATATATCATTTATTTAATATATATATATATATATTTTATAAAGAGTGTTATTTATGTGTCTAATATATTTATAATATATACTGGGAAATATTTTCACAATAATGAGCTAGGTTGGAAGTTGTTTAATATAACCCCTTGATGAATTGGCAGTCTAATGAGTCAAATCATTTTTCTAAATCATATTGGCTTCTAAATAGTATGTTTTAAACTATTTTATAAGAAGTCTTGAGAGTAAAAGTTCCATATTCCTAGGAAACCCGGTGTTTAATATTTTATCAATTTTTTATTTATAATTCACTTTTTATTTTTAACCATGATAATTTCTCTATGAGATAAACTATGGATTAATTCTACTCTCATTTTATTGATTATTTGAACCTGTTATTTAAATAGCATGTGTTTTCATCTATTTATCATTCCAGATTATTTACTCACTTATTTCCCATTTTATTGATTACATGGAATGTTTGCTATGTTATTTACCTTTAAATATTAATTATGATTATTGAAATATGATATATTCGATTATAATTATCCCTTACAAATTATTAGATGTCCCCTATATTTTTTTCTTTTTCCTAGAATATAAAGTTGAATTTTGGAATGTGTTTCATCAATGTAGATATTTTACTATATGCATGATTTTATTTTTTCACAATGTACTATGTGTATTATGTATGTAATGTTTTTTTATGAAATTGCTAATCTTTTTTTATCCAATCGGATTTGAATCATGTATTTAGGCCAATGCAAAGGTATCAAGCAATGACTCTGGGTTTCTAGGGTTAGGGTTTCTATTGTTTTTTTACATATAATGTTTATTAGACCCCATAATAAATTGATTTTGGAAAACATAGATTATGGGACACAATCCTTGGATTTAATTTGGGAATATGAATAGTATAACATCTAAAAGCTTTGGTAAGGTAGAGATTATATAATTCATATTAGAAATACATACCTGTATGAATAATATAAGTGAATGTGGTTATAAATCAAATATTTCAAAGAGTAATAATCTCATAGTGGGAATGTAGATATTTATTAGAACATAACCCGATACAAAAAAACCATCCTTAATCTGGGCATAGTATTACACTCCCGGGCAATATTCTTATGATAATTCTCATTTTCATTACAAAACATTATAATCTATTTCGAACTAAGGATTTCAAAAATGAAATCATGTTTACTATTATGAGGTTTTTTATAGATAAAATTACAAATTAATCAATGTATTTCACTATTATATGGATTAAAAATTATCTTACATATTTTTATGTTCTAATCTATCGTGTCCCATAATTTAAAAATAGAATATGGAAAAAAGGCATGTATCAATACTATTGGCCAATGTAGATGTTTTCCAAATAATAAGCCCAATATAGATTGTATTGGAACTAAAAAGGTTATGGATATATTAACTAATATTTTTCAATTCATGTCGAATAAAAATTCCAAAATGGAGCAAAATAGTACATAAAAAGGTTCTCTGATGCTAGATTACATTATTCAATAAATTACCCCATAATTTAGTAAAACAACTAATCCAAAGATAGATAATCAATTTATAAATACTTTGGAGAATATATTTATTTCATTGGGATATATTGGAAAGGAAATGGTTAAACTGGAAGTGTATTGTCTCAATGGTAATGCAGATCAACGGTGGCCATTGATATAAAATTCTAGGGAGTTATTGGAAATAAAACCCATGAAGTACAACGATATTAATGATTCATTCATTGATAAATATTTCCATCATGAGAAAAAAATGACATTAAAATAATATTAATTTTCATAAAATAATTAAGAATACATTTTAATGGAATATGAAGATTTGGTTATAAGGTTAAATATGTATGATATGGATTTCATACGAAACATGAAGGGCCATTGTGATCACTTATTTGAAGATATTATGACATGTCTTTGAAAGAGTTTATTTTCTAAAAAAATTTAATCATATAATGAAACAGTTTTATGTTATAACAAGAAAAAGAAGAAATTGTCCATGTATTACGGATTCAATGGGAAGAAATCGAAGAATAGTACCGAAGAGAAAATAATGGATAAAGGAAATATGGGAAAGAAGTGTTTTCCATCATCTAATAACTATGGAACGATTGCCCAAGAATTGAATTAAAGGATTTAGATCTCATTATATGTTTGGAGAAAAGGGTTGCAAAATAAAAAAATGAAAATGTAGTGAAAAAAATATACGTATTAAGTGTTTAAATTGAAAGGATATTGGGAAATATAGAAATGATTCTTCCCACCATAGAAGGAATATATATCAAAATAATTCACTGGATCTTGGACTAGGTTATCATATTGATACAACTCAAGAGGAATAATCAATGCACTAATTGTTTTTGATCTTATAGTTATGTAATTTGAGTATTTTATAAATAATGTACTAGTTATGTAAATCATAAATTTTTAAGGAATTTAAAATAGTTCTGTTTCATTAAGTATATCACAATACTTTTTGTGTTGTACTGATAACCTAGTAAAATGATTCAGTGATAATTTGAAATTTTTGGAAGACACGTGATTGAGGGAAATATAAAGCTTAATATGTTCCTGATATTGACATAATTATGGTTTACAAAAGATAATATTAATAAATATAATGTAAATTCTATAATACTGAATACTTTTAAAAAAATCAATGACATGTTGAAAAAAATTCTATCATTGATGTAGTCTACATTATTTTTAGATTTAAGGAATATATCAAAATATATATTTTTTACTTAAGGAATATGAAAGAATGAATCATTTAAAAAAGGATTACATATTAATTCATGATATTACCATGTGTTCTGAGAATGCTTGTTGAAGGTATTAAGATGTTTAATATTTGACTATTAAGAGATACTTCATATTATATGATAGAGTAATGGTAATTTAATTTTATAAATTTAACTAAAATTATTTATAATGTTTTGGATCAAAATATTTTTGATTTTTCATATGGTCAAGCATTTATTTAATGGTTTAATTTTATATTTGGAAGATATTTTAGAGATTAATGTATTACTTCACCATAAGATTCAACATATTATAAAAGATTATGTATAAAGAGTTCAATGAAAAACCAGGGGATAATATTATTCTTATGAAACTGTAACACATCAATTAATTATATTTCCTTATATAATTTGATATTGAAATAATTTATCAACATTACTAATATGATTTCCAAACAAACATTTTGTCTTATTATCATTTTTTGATGATATCAATGTCAATTTTTAGACATTTGATTTATGTATTTTTGGTCATTAACATTCTTCTGAACACGTTCTCTAATGACATCCCTCAGCACACATGTGTAAATTTTCTCTTCAATGTCAATGTTTTCATTTCCCATGCCTGTTATCATATAATGAAAACTAGTTTTGAGATTAATCCCAATTACATTTATACTTAAATTACTCACTTATTAATTGCATATTCTTTAAAACATTTTACGATATGGGTTTTAAAAAAATTAGATATCCAAATTTCAAATCCATGATTTTTGAGATCATGTTTAAATTTTTAAATTTAATTTATTTAGGATTGTTAGATTCTAACAAATAAAAAGAAAAAATACATATATCATATTCATTTATCTGTTTGACATGGAACACTAAGAATATAAAGGAATATGACATCTTGATATATTATGAAATTTTAACTATTTAAAAAAAAATCTATTATATAACTTACAATGAATGAAATATTGAGTTTCCTTTCATTACAAGCAATAATGACTCTCTTCGATGACTTCATCTACACGCAATATAGAGTTTTACTGAATATTGTAAATATTATTTGTTAAACTATAAATTTCTTCTTACCCATTAAATTGGTTGTTATAAATATGATTAAAAAAATAAATAAAATTATGGGTTACTCAAAAATAAAATGAATTATTTGGTGAAAATTTAAATATAATTTAATTAAAAACTAATACAATTTAAAGGATATATTTTTATAAAAAAAGATTTGTTCCAAAGGAGTTCTATGTAATGGCTCTCCCTCTACACAGTCAAAGAGGTCTTTTCTTTGCTTTAGTAATAAATGAGGCTTCAGGCCCATCCTTTAAAAAAATTTATAAATAACGTTACTATCAATATTATCTAAGGAAAAATAAATATGGTAAGGTAAATAATTAAAAAATCATTTCATTTAATCAATAAAATAATAATGAAATGAAAATACATATAATATCAATAATAAATTTCATGGATAATAATAACATAATAATAAATGATTGAAATACTTTATATTAGATTTCATGAACTCATGCATAATTATATATTTAACATCAAGTCCTTGTGTTAATGATATTTAACTAATATGTAGCTATACACAAAAAAACCATTTAAATAAGTTTAACATACTGATTCATATCATGATTCAACTGATGCATTGATAGGCTATATATAACTATGCAGTACCCGTAATTACATGTCCATCATATTCCACATCTATTGAATTACTGATTTAATTCATGAAAATTATACTGTATAAAAACATTTCCATATCAAATAAGTGGAATACCATGGTATTTTTTTACATTCAATAGTTTTTTTTAAATAATAATTTTGAAAAGAGTTTTTAGGAAAAAAATGAACGTTTCTAAAATGATCAAACCCAAATAGAAATGGATATAACTGTTTTGTTTTTTGTGAATAATTTCTTCTAGTTATAGAGTATCAGACTGAGTATCAACAATCAAGGAATTTTTAATAAATATTAATATTTTTATTGGATGCATCCTCAGACTAAGATATGTCTTCATGAATTTATATATTTATAAAAATACTTTTTGTTCGAAAGTATGATTTTTTGTGTGAGGAAGTCAAAATAATGTTGAAAATAATGAAGGAAACCTATGAATTATGGATTTATAATGTACATTACTTTCTTACTTGAAGTCATAATTTTCCATGAAAAATTATTATGTTATCATAAATTATTAAAATCCCATGATAGATGATTTTTATTTAATGGATTAATATAGAAATTTCTATCACCTCTAGAAATTAAAAAAATGTTTTCTTCAAGTTCAAATGTAATGGGCACAAATGTATTCAGAATTCTGAATGAGTTATAACTGTTGAGGATTGAATTTTTTTCAAATATGGAGAGTGGATTTTCCATCGTAATGAAAATTCCATCATAATCATAATTCCATTGTAATGAGAATTTAATCATAATGATAATTCCATCATTATGTGGATTCTATCATACTGATGTCAAGTAATTTCCTATAATCTAACTCTATGAAATATAGTTAACTAGATTTATTCTGAGGAGAAAAGTAAATCAGAATGAGTTTAAGAAAGTATGTAAATAAAACTGACTCTTGAGAAAGAAGGTCTTTAGAACTAACTATGATGAAAAAATACACATCACAATTGTTTGAAACGATTGTAATATATTAATAGGGATTGAAAGAATGATTGATTATAAATGAGTAGAGGAAGATAATCAAATCATAATGATCAGAGGATGAAATTTATATTGTAAAAAGTACCAAAATGTTTTCACATTAGGATGAATGTGAGGATGTAAATCCAACAAAAACAGATGAATTTACATTAGAATGAATAAGATTTCAAATTATTGAGAAAATGATTTCAGAGAAATCAGGTGAACGCTTTAAGTAGAATTTTTTAATGTTAAAAGGTGGGTTTTTTCAGAGATATTAAATTTTATTATATAGGGAATTTTTTTTTATTTTGATACATTTTTATGGGTTTCTTATAAAAATATGCACAAAACATTAATTTTTTTTAACTTTTTCATGTTAGTAGAAATTAAGAAGCACTGGAAAATTCATTCAAATGATATATTTTTATAATGAGTCCTCATTATAATGTCAAGAATCCAAAAGTTGTTTTAACTAAACTGAGGTTAATTAGACTAATCCTTTGAGTAGAGTTTGCGTAATGAATATTATAAATGTGATAATTATTCTATTTCCATCAGAAATAATACATAGGACTGAGTCCATTAGAACTAGCCTCATTGGACAGAGAGAATCCGAAATAGAATTTATGAAGTGTTTTGATGAAATTCATTATAAAATTTTTAGATAATTTTTTCTATAGGAAAACATTTTAAACTAATGTGATCTAGAATAATCATTCAAATAATGATTCATATTGTATCTAATTTAACATCTAAACATTTTGTATTCACTTCATAATTATTGTGACATACCATATAAACATTAAAGTGGTTACTACAAGGATATAGGTTTTCAAACAATGGTCGGCCCTTGGACATATCATGTTATTTACATTATTTATATGTGATTCACACGTGACTACTTATAAAAATAATCTAGAGATATATAATTTAGTTATTTAAAAGGGTTTTCATTTTAAATGTATAGATATTTATAAATTTGAAAAAATGATTCAACCCCCCCTCCTTTGCAGTTGTTATTCAACATTTTAGAACATCAATTTCTATCAAATGAAAGGTTCCCTTACTAAATCCATTTCATTAAAAATATAAATTCCATCAATGGTATATTACATTGAATATTTCTTGGAAAAAATTTTTATTGTTGGAAAAATAAGATAATTCCTTATATCTTATATGTTATCCTATATGTTGTTGATGCCCCACAATTTGTTTCCTCCTTTTGAAAATGATTCCCTGATGACATTTGCTGATATGAAAAATATTGAAGTCGATGGAAACAACATGAAATACTATAAATATGTTTATTTTAGAAAACAAATATCAAGGTTATGGGTAATAAAGCAGCAATGTGTATGTTGGACAAAATGAATTGTAACTTCCAAGGGAACACTAACATGAAGGAATAAAATATAAAGAAATATATTGTAATATTTTTGAAGATGGAATAATGAGATAAAAATATATATTATTGAATTCATCACAAGTGTAAATAATTTGATTTTTCAATATTTAAGGATTCAAAGAGGTTCTAAAAGATTCTATAATAGTGAAGAAACTTATGATAAAATTTTCTTATAGTTTTATTCATTAATTTATTCATTAGAAGATATGAACGATTTATCTCTTATGGAATTTCATAACTCTGTTGTTTCCATTGAAATGAGGAAAGCTTCATTGTTAAAAATGAGCATGAAAGGAGATATAGATTTTAAATATTTAATAAAAACTAAAAATCATGATACTAAAGATGTAGAACCTTTTCATTCAATAGATATGTAAGATGATGTGTTAAATGATAAAATCTTGTATCATTTCTATAAGAACCACGGAAAAGGATGTATAAATTTTTATGGAAAACATCATCTCAAATGTTTTATGTGAGAAGAAATTAGATAAATTACTATTAATTTCCCCCAAGAAGAGAATTGGTGAGTATCAAGATGATTCTGGGGAAACACCTTGATTGATGAAGTGGAACAAAATTTATAATAAAGAAAATTTATTCAAAAAATACAATAAAAATTTTACTGGAAAAATATAAGTATGTTGAGCAAAAAAGATGAATTAGAATCAATTGAAAACATTTCATCAGACGTTGAATGTTTATAAAAATTTAGAACACTCATTGAAAATTATGGAAAAACTAACTATTTCTCATCTAGTGATGGAGGTGGTGAGAAATTATATTGAGACTATCAACTCAATACATAACATTTATCATGTTTTGGAGTGATGGTTGATGATCCAGTAGAGAGAGAAAAAAAGTTAAGGGGATCATAAGTTAAAATTTATGAATTGTTGAACAAGGAAAGATGGTTGATGATCTCAATAATAAATTGTAAGATAATGAAAGATAATTAAATAATATTCAATATAAACTTATTTATTTCTAGATTTATATGAAGAGGATTAATAAAAATTTCAAAAAAAAAATAGAAGTAAAATATGAGACTTCTTAAGTTTCTTTGATGCTTAGATCATGAATCAAGTGAATTCCTCACCCTCTAAAAATAAATTTTTGTCCTGTTTTTATAAAATTCCATATGATAATAAAATTACCTTGAATGTTTGGGTGGAGAAATTATTATATAATCCAATCACATATACAAAATATGAAAAGTCACTAAAATGGAATGTTGGTCCATTCCGACTGTATTTTATATGAAGAAGAAGTTATCAATTTTAATATTATTCATTCAGAGAAAGGTTGTACTTAAAAAGAAAATAAATATTTGATTCTTTTTGTTGGTGCTATGTAATAAATCGGAATATGGAATATTTTTTTTGATAAAACCAAACACATCCAAGAATAAGTTATTAAGATAGTGTATGTAATAGTAAATATATAATTATTAACATTCTTAACACATATGATGTTAGAAATGAAAAATATGAAGATTTTACATATAGTCCAACAAAAAATAAAGTTGAATATCTGGAAGACGTTTTTGAAAGATGTGATCAAGATGATCATCATACTGAATGATTTACAATAATTCTTCTAAAAATAGTCTATTGGGGGAGTAAAGAAAATAATTATGGAAAAAATATTGTTGGGGAAAGATCATTTTTTATTGAGTCTGCCATGAAAGAAAGTATAAAGTAACAAACCTTGGATACTTGATGGCGGTTTTTCTTTAAACATTAAATGTGACATCAAAATCATGAATCATATTGAAAATAATTAAGAACATGTTGATACCTTTGGTAATATTAGTTTTTTAAAAATTAGTGGAATTTGAATTGATGATATTGATGCAAAATGGATAAAATATAAGAATTATTTATTTCTTGATGTTTTAAAACATAACTTGTTTAAATTAATTAATCTTTTTGATGATGTGAAATTTGTGATATCCAAATAATATTATAGTGTTATAAAAATATTGATATAGGGATGACTTATTAGAAATATAGAAAGAAGTAGTGGGAATCTCTATCATATAGAAGAATTTAACAACTACTATTACTCTATTGCTGAATATGAGAATATGTTGTGGAACTGGAGACCCGGCCAACATAGAAAGAAAAATCATGAATATACTATCTATAGTTGATGTTTTATGAGTTTCTCATGAAATTATAATAATACAGAAATATGATTTTGTAAATTTTCAGAAATGGAAGATGGATAAAAAAGGTAAAAGAATATTGAGATTTATTATACAATGCATATTGAGCATATTAAATCCAATTTATGTGTTCCAATGATATATAAATCAAAAAATAAAATTAATACTTTATCTCTTTTATAAATGATTTCACTCAGATGAAAACATTATTTTTTTGAAACATAATGTGTAGGTTGTGGAAATGTTAATGTTTTTTAGAAACGTAGTTGAGAATGAAATGTGGGTATATATAAATAAGTTGATAATATAAATTGGTAACAAATTCACAAGAAATAAATTTTAAAAAATTATGATAATTAATGGTATCATGTACTAGTATAGTTCTCCCTACACTCATGAAAAAAATAAAATAGAATTAATAAAAAATATTTGTTTTGTAGAAATGTGAATAGAAATGATTACATGATAAAATAATTCAATGTTATACTAGAGAGAAGCTGTTATTTATATTGTACATATTCATAAAATATGATTGTTAAAGACAAAATCATACTTGACCTCTTATAAATTGTGGTGTAGAAAACATTCATCTAAGAAATTTAATGTTTTTGAAATCCATCATTACTTAAAATAAAATGTCTGGATTTGGGGATGATTGATGATAAAGATGAGGATGGAAATTTTATTCGTTATTCACCTAATGGGAAATGATTAAATGTTGGACCAAATGCATAAAAATATTTCTAGACTAATATTATTTGAATGTTACTGAGAATCAAAATTCATTAACCAATGTTACTAGGATTTTTAAGGAATAAAAACATATAGTTTCCATGGAAAATTAATCTAAGAAAAGTGATGTTCATGATGATTTAGGTGAATCATAGATGGGGATGTTTACATAAAAATATGAGCTCTAAAACTTCCCACTATAGAAAAAAAAGCTGAGACCAAAAATATTCTTCGTAAATAGAAGTATCTAGTTTAGAATAGAATGATGGTGAGATTATAAAATGAAATTTCAATCATTATAAAAATTGAACCCGAATCAATTTTAGAAGATATTTTACACAATTAATGGGTGAATTATATTAATTAATCGTCAGATAAAATTATGAATAATAAGAAATGTAATCTTATTCCACATGCGAAAGGTAAAAAAATAATTAGATCAAAATGGGTTTATATAAAAAAGTTAATGAACATGGTGATGTTTCAAGAAATAATGTTAGGCTAGTTTGTAAATTATATTAATAGGTGGAAGATAAGGAATTTAATGAAACACTTCCCCCAGTTTCATTGTTTTAATCCATTAGAATTTTATAGTAGTGGATTTTCATTGTAATTAAATTTTATATTTGATAGATGAAATGTTATCATTTATTAATGGTGAAAATGAATAGTAATATTAAATTGAACACCCTTGTGGGTTTCTACATGATGCAGATGAAAATAAATTTTGTATATTGAAGAAATATTTGTAAGGGATCAAACAGACTCTATGTGCCTGTTATTATATATTTGATTTTTTTGAAAATGTTGAATTTTTATAATGTAATGTTGATATAAACTTATATGTGAATTATGTTTACTATGGAACGTTAATTTAAATTTTAATATTGTATGTTTTAATTTTTTGGGCGATATAGAATATTTTTTAGAACATTTTTTAAAGAAATGAAATGAAACATTTAGATTTGAGTATTAGGAGAAATATTATTCATCCATGGTTTAAAAGTTCAATAAATGAAAAATACATTTTCATATTTCATGAAATGTGAAAAATATAATTCTAAAAAATGGTTATCATGGACAATTCCAAAGAAGTTTTTACTTATATCTAACTGGGTATAAATTTGAGTAAAGATAACTTTTTTAAAATTTTCAATCAGAAATACCTTAAGAAGATAATAGGAAGTCTACATTACGTTATATCTTCGTGGCCTATTATTATTTATGTTTTGACTCCCTTTTCTAGGTATCAATAAAATCATAAATAATTACTTCTGTTGGTAGAAAATGAATTATGATCTATGTCAAAGGAACAATATCACATCGATTATTATAAAAATAAAATTATGATATGAAGATTCATATTTATACTATTTTATATTGGGATGAAAATTTTAATGATATAAAATCAACCTTAGGAATGAAAATTTTAATCGGTGGATTTTTCATTAATTTGTTAATTATGATATAAATTTCAATAACATTGTTATTGTGGAAATGAATATGTTGTGGTTACTCATTACTGTACTCTTATTTTATTGAATAATGTTCAGCTGGATGATTTGAATGTAATAGTTTCAAAACCATTGAATATACTTTGTGATAATAAGAGTGCAATTGATCTATTGAAAAATAATGTACAACATCCATGATCAAAACACACTGTTATAATTTTTCACATTATAAAATATAATGTAGATTTTGGTTATGTTTTTCTTGAATATATCCCAAAAGAGTATCAAATTGTAGATGTATTATATTGGGAATTCCAATAATATGTTTTGTTGAGTTAGGGTTTAAAATTCATGTTCATACTCTTCTAATTAATTCCAGAAACTTATAAAGACCCCCTCTATTTTATGGATTATTTTTCAAAGTGGGAGGGAATGTTACAACAAAATACTCTGTATGAATATTTTACTTATCTTTCTTTTATACATCTGAAACTATTGTTATCAATTTTTAGGGGATAGGTAAAAAACTGAGAAATGTTTTATGTGAGGGGGTTTTATTATTACATGGATGTAAAATACTATTATCAATGAGGGATAGAATTCCACCAACCACACTACATCATATAGTAGTGTGGTGTTTAGAAAATCCCTTTTTAGAAATGATTTGTTTAGGTAGATGTCAAAAAAAATTATTTTGAACAAAATAAGAGTTTTTAATATTTTTGGAGATTAAAATATGTTTTCAATGAGTATCCTAACAAATCCAATGGGGGATATTTTATATCATTTTTGATGTTTTGTTTTTATGATTTCTTTTTAATTGTTAAAAAGTAAAATTTTCTAAAATTATACTTTTGAAAAACATATGAATGTTGAGGAATTGTTAGAAACCAAACACAAAGGTGAAAAAAAAAATTTCGAAATCATTTTTTCCAGACAAATAGTATTACACTGAGAAGCAGTGGTCACACAATATATCATAAATATTAATTTATTTATTAGATACATCATGGGCCTCAGATTCATCAACATGAAATTGTGAATTCATCAGACTCAGTGTTGTATTGTATTTTAGAATATGTAGAGTGAGGAAGTCATAATGATGTTCAAAATATTGAATGAATCTTGTGATGTCAGGAGTTAGAATATTCATTACTTTATAACTTAAAGTCAAGTGATTCTTTAATAATATTTATGTAGTCATAAATCATAAAAACATTCATGATAAAATTATATGATTGATTAAGGGATTATTGATGATTCTAATAGTTCTAATAATAAATAAATGTTTTATATGATATAGAAGTACATAGAATAGATGTTTCCAGAAATCAAAATTAGTTATAGGTGATGTGTTTTGATTTTTTTCAAAATTTATGATTGTATTTTTAATCATTATTTTAATTCTATCATAATGAAAAGTCTAAAAAATTGAGAATTATATCTTTATGATGATTCCATTGAAATGATGTTAAGGAAGTTCCATCTGATTGACTATGAGAAGATATATGAATCACACTGACTCTTAGGATGATAGGAAATCAGTCTAAATCTACGAACGAAAGTAAATCAGACTATCTATGAGAATAAAATTCAATCAGTGTGACTATGAGGCATAATTTCATATTGAAATGAGTTGAATGTGGTATTCTGATCATAATTTGAATAGTACTAAAGTTGGGTCATAAGGAAAAGAAGAAGACTATTAGATCAAAATGAGCTGGGGAAGAATGTCATATCATAATTGGTAGAGGAAATAATTTTCATTGGAATGAAGAAAAGGTAGTTAAATGGAATGAATTTGAGGACGTTACATAAGACTGAATAAAAGTTTTTATATTCATGAATCCCTAATTTGGGTCAATATTGAGAGGGTTTTATGCAGTCAATGTGGATGTTTTAATGTGAGGGTTTTTCGGAGATTGGAAATTTGTGTAAGTGAGGATTTTGTTACAGTTTCACCCTAGTTTCTAATGAGATTACTACATCCTAAAGAACAATAAATTCTTAAATTAAATATTATTCTTTTTGGAGGAAAAGGTAGAGTTTTTTAATGTTCATGTCAAAGCTGACATTCTAGACTAAGACCTCATTATAATTTCATACATCTGAATGATTTGTATACAGAACTCAGGTTCAAAAAACTAATTATTTGATCACAGTTTGAGTAATATATATTGAGAGTGTGTCCATCATACATATTCCATAAAAATAGATTCATCAGACTAAGTCCATCAGAACTATCCTCATCAAACTGATTGAATTGGACCCATCGAATTTAGAATGAGGATTCAGACTAAGAAGTTATAGAGCAGTTAGAACAAGGTTTTTTTCATTATTTTGATCAATCATTTGTAATAAAACATTTTAAACTAATTATAGTTAGTATAATCATTCGTATTGGGAGAGATATGTTTTCTAAGATGTTTTTTCAGAATTCGTATTCACTTAATCATTATAGTGAATCTCTATAGACCCGCGAGAGTGGACAAAGAAATGATGATGGTTCTTAAAATGAGGGTGAACCATGTAAATATTATGTAATTTACATGATTTCATTCCATTTCATGAATTAGTATATACCAAAATAATATTAAGTTATAAACTATAACTCATTGTATGGGTAATTATATAGAATTTATTTATCTTAATAAAATTGAACAATATATTTGACACCCTAGTTGTTATTTTATCCTTTATAAATTCATTAAGTATTTAAAATTAAAAAAATCCTAGTCAATCATATAAATTTTAATGTAAAATAACATATGTAAAAATGATGTACAATTTAATTAATAATAATAGACAGGATAATTAATAATGATATTTATATAAAATATAATTTCCATTTATTAGAAGAATGCGGCTTTTTAAAGGTAATGTTAATGATTGAATAATTTATTTTCATAGATAATATCAATTCATTCCCTAGTAAAACAGATCATATACCATTAGCAGAAGAAATAATGATTCAACAATTACAACATATCTAAATTGTAATATATATTAATTGAAGCATTTTTTCATTGATTAATAAAAATACCATAAAATATATTTAAAACAAATTTATGAAAATAAAATTTTCAAATTCATAATCAGATTTAAAAACTAACAAAATTCCTTAATATTAAGAAAATATTATTATCGAAATATAAATTTTCCAAAATTTATTTCATGTTTCAATGAAATGATTCATCATGATGGATGATGGTTTTGTTTATTTCAAGATTGTGAAAAAAAAATTCAATTCACATTTTATTATGAAAATCTATTATGTACATCATTTAGTGGATAAAAAATATATTATTTTTAACATATTTTTAAAAAATAAAAATATGAGTAATATTATTTAAAAATATATTATTTATACAATTTTTAAATAAATTTTTGAAAATATTTATTTGGATGAAAAGGAATTTTTGACCTAAGATATAAATGATGTTGACATTAATTAGAATCTTTTTCATGGTAATTTTAATTTATAATTTGAAGAAAATGGTATTATTACATGAAACAATTACATAATACTAGAGGGAAAAAAATTTAATGGTTTTATTACAAAATAATTAATCAATTTCATTAAATAGAAATTCAATTATAAATAGTTTCAATTAAAATGAGAATGAAACATAAATATATTTCCACTTTGGTGACTATTGAATTATAACACTCGTTAATGGAATTACATGAAATAAAACATTAAATAACATGAATATAAATAAAATAATTATATAACATATCAATGGTTTAGTATATAATCCTCATATAAGAATAAAGTTGTATAATATAGAATGTATACTAATGAATCACATTTTGGATGAGAAACCCTTACAGTGATTATAACATTGATTTGAGAATTAATCTATGAATTGATTATCTGTATAAATTTAAAATCATCATAAAAAGTGCAAACAAAAAATAGGAAGATCAAAATTATTAACCCATATAATATATATTACAATGAATATGTAATATAACCTAATGAAAACAAAGAGAGTTATTAAATTTTTGGGAAATTGGTATTTTTAAATTGAAATTGCTGTGATTCAAATAATTAAAATTGAAAACTAAGATAAAAATAATTTTCAAGCACTCATGATATATATTGGAAAAGAGGTTGTATATACTATATATAATTTAAATTACATGAGTAACATTACAATATGGCTCAATGAAAAGATATTGAGGCAAACTCACTTATGACATTCATTCATTTCGTTAAAAACACATTAATATCATTTATAATGGTTTAGGATTGTTATTTAGTTATAAAAAACAATATCTAGGATTTTAATGTTATATGTAATCTTATTATAGAATATTATAACCCATTTTTTACAATCATTTACTACAATTATGGTTTTGGGTGTTAATTTCTTAGTTTCCTCATGTGTTTTTTTAGCAATTTTTTTGTTCACATTTATTGGATATAGTTTCATTATCATTAGAATTGTACTAACATTATAAATATAAAAATTAATCATTTGATATATTATGTAACATTTTATAATGTTGGAAATAGAATATTAATCGCATTGCTTCATGGAGACGGTCGGTCATCAGTATGCACAAGTGACGACAACATTTCCTTGATGGGTAAAAGCGTAAAAAATTGTGTGATTTATTAATTTTATGGAATATATATAATGTATTATATATCGCATATATTCATTAAAATTTTCATTATTAATATCCATTTATTGAGAAATTGTAAAATTAATCACACCCCATTCATAAGGTGGTAGTATTCTATCTAAACATAAGATGTTATTATTGGAATCCTCATGTTTTAATGATCCCAAATAATATACAATATTTAATGATTTTTAATCATGTTTAATCTATCTAAAATAATGTGTATAAATGATTAGTTTCGTTAATCCTTAAGTAATTATTGTAAATTGTTTTGTTTATAATAATGTTCTCTTATGAGTGATTAATTTTAAATAATTCCATTAATATCACTGTTTAAGTCTATGTATAGAGATTTGACTATGTGTGAGAACCCGTGACTCTACCACTGGTTGTGTATTTTTGGAAATGGACCCATACACCATGCACATCTAGACACTATAACCATCCAGACACCATAACTATCCAGACACGGTAACCATCTAGACACCATGACCATCCCGACAACGTGACCATCCAGAAACTATGACAATCCAGACAATGCGACCATTGAAACACTATGACCATCCAGACATTGTGACCATCCTGACATTATGACCATCTAGACACTATGGCCATCAAGACACCATGACTATCCAGGCACAGTGAACATCTAAACACTATTTAAAGGGGACACTGTTTCATAGAGACATCATTTACATATATAATGTGACCCTATTTATTTATTTGTTTTTTCATTTTTCAAATTAATTTCTAACAGTTATATTTGATACTTTTAAATGCACTGAAATAATTAATGATTCATTGTAGACATGTCAGCTGACAGTTTGAGGTACGAGGTGCAGAATAAAAGCATTATGTCTTCCCCAACAAATGTATTCAATGAATATAATTTACTATGATCGTGGTGACTGTGGAAATAGTAGTGTAAAAGAAAAAACAAGTGTGTGTACGAAAAAAAATCATAAGCATTCATGAAACCTGACACTGTGGACGAACACATGAAGAATACATGAATCCTAGAGTCCAAAACCTTTTCCTTCTCTCAACTACACTATGAACATGAGTAAGATCTAGCTGACATACGGTACTCTATTTTTGGCCATAGGACTTGATTTCTATATCTAATTCATCCCAGAAGTCTAGAGCTGTATAGAATAAAAATCAGAGCACTTATAACTTTATCTCTTCATTTATTAACTATTTTTTATTATTTTTATCTTTCTAGCATTGTGTGTGTCTGTATAAAAACATGAATTGTCTTTTTCATCAAACTAAAGGATATAAGAGATCTTTTCTCTAACATCATTTCACATATGTGTATTCCCATAGATGTGTTTGTAAGAGGTCCATGTGTGAACTGATAGTTCCTATCCACAATGAACTGTGGAAGAGGTTGTTGGACCTAGATAGTCTTTTGTACTGTTGTTAACCCGATCCAGGGTGAGGATCATGTTTATTTATATAAAGAGAATTGTGGTAGTTGATCGCCAAGTGGATTGTATTAGGTCTCAAGTTGAGACTGGACCACTTGTTTTATATCCATTTTGTTGTTATTTTTATTTATATCTATTTTACTATTTAATTCAAAAGTCACTAAAACTACATTGATAGTTAATCTTGGAAAGAAATTATAATTGAATTTCCTTATTTGAATAGCTTCAAATGTAATGTTAATAATTGATATTAAGATTACTGAGAATTAAACAATATTATAAGAAGTAATTTAAACAATCAAACTTTCATAACCGTATAACCATTATTGACTGGTGTATATTTAAATTTATTGGGGAACCTTTTTGTAAATACTATTTAAACGGAAATTTGAAATAGATTCTCACTTAACCCCCTCTTGAGTACTCTAATCCGACCAACAATTATCATATTTAAAATGGAATTAAATATAAGAATATATATGTGATATTATAATTATAAAATTATAAATAATTCATAAATATTATATATAAACCAAATCCAAATTTACATCAAACTATCAATGTTTTAATTGAAAACATTTTACAATTTTTGTGTGTGGTGGTAGTACATCATAGAAAAGACTGACTATTTCATTTCACATTTGATAGAAGAGGATTTGGATACATATTACTCCAAAAAAATAATAAAATTTAATTATATGGGGGATACTCATGTTATTATATTGTTTTTAAGTCCGTTTATTATTTTGTAAAATAATAAGGGAATTAAAATTTCTTGATTCAGATGGTTATATTCTCTTAGAGAAACATCATTTAGATAGCTACATAGGGACAATAGGGCATGACTTTCGGGAATCAAAGAACATCTCGAATTTACCAAATTATTTTGGGGAGGGATTTTTTCATTTCTGTCAATTTCTGAATGTCATTATATGTTTGGGTATGTTATGGTATGGAATTTAATTTTATAAGTGGGGAAACGGGATATTCAACGAAATTAATTGTAAATTTTCCAAAAATAATGAAAAAATATAATGTAATTACCAATATTATTTTTCCAAATTCCATTAAATTATATAGAGAGATTGAAATATTATAATTACGAGTATAAAATATATATTAAGAAGGATTTTAGTATATTTCAGACCATATTTTCCATGTTTATCATCTCAGTACACCCGCGTTCAACATAACATTAATAAATACTTCTTATTGTTTTCTACATTAAATATGGGAAAAATATATTGATTTTTTTAGACAATGTTAATTATTATTATTCCAAATATGTATTCAATTTTACTATTTTTCAAAAAATATATGTGTCCAATTTAAAATTTAAATTAATCCCATAGATGTGATGAAAAAACATTTTTCTAAAAAGAAACATCTCATATATTTAGAATCGTTTAATATAATCATTCAATAGGAAATTAAAAAAAAATTATCTAAATTTTTTTTATTGGAATACAATTTAAATATTATCAGATAATTAAAATTTTATAAAAATCATACATTTAATTTCTTTATAAAAATGGATAATTTCAATAAAAACGTGTATATTTACTATTAATAGAAACAAATAATCAATTCAAATAATTAATATAAAATAAATCTAAGAAAAGTTTTACAAAAGAATTTAATGTTTTAATTTCATAAATAAATCTCAAAATATGTTAAAAAATATTAATTTACTTGTGTGATTTTAAAGAAAACCACCTTTTATAAAAATACAATTTTTTCAAAAAGCATGTATTTTTATATAAAATGAATATTATTTAATTTATAATCCATATATGACAATTGAATTAATTTTATACATGGTTATTCAATATAAGTTTTACTATTTACTTGTTATATTAATAGTAAATAGTATTCTTTTTTTAAAAAATGAATTTTATTATCTTCTGTTGTTGCATAATCCACACATTTAATAAACTACATCCACACAATATAAACATGCACTTGGAAATCAAGAGTCTAAAATTTAAAAATTCAACTTTCAAAACCTCACATCATAAATAAGATCAATAAAATATACCCATAAAAGAGAGAATTAAAAATAAGAAGGTCTTGTGGAATAACTCATAACAATGATTCCATATAAGAGGATAACATTGGTTGTAATTGAAAAAATGGAATGGAAGACAACTGTAAATAGTCATTGAGATATATAGAGGTCACTCGTCATAGGAAATTGAATGATCAAGATAATGTTAATGAAAAAAAATCATATATCATTTTTCAATTAGGAGGCCAATTCATGCGTTCGATATTAATTTAATAGGATAAAAAAATTCCAAATCCTTTTAGAAATGCTGGCTAATTATTTTATTGTCTTTAAATGTACCATAATATATGTACAAGATATCATTCTATTTTATAAAAATAATGTTACCCTTTGGTTTTACATTAATCAATTTTCAGTTTATCTATTACACTGTGAAATGAATATAAAAAATGAATTTTTATTCATAAATCACTGAAATAACAACTTAATGGATCATATGATCCATAAAATAATATTAATATATTACCCCTGGCATTAATTTTTAACAAAAACTATAATTTTTACCATAAGTTATGATAAAAAAACATAAATCATGATATGAAGAAATTAAAAAATCTATATTAACATTTTGACAAAAGTTTCATCCTAAATATCCCAAAAATAAATATACCAATACCCAAATTATCAATAATATTATCAGTAATAAAAATGGTTTCTCTTAAATGTGATGTCATACCTTTTATCATACATCTATAAAATGTAAAAACTATTATTCCTAAATAATATATTACGTTAATCCAAATGTTTATATGTACACATAAAGATAATGAAATGTGTTGAAAACATCATTATTTACATAATTATCATAAATATTATAAAATTTGTTTCCCTTAAAATATTTCCCTAATTGTAATAGCTTATAATTACATCATGATCAAAGATAAGACAAACATTAATTATTTCTAATACATATTATCGTGTTTCCATAATATGCTACTCCATTAATCATTATATTTAATTTAAGTAAAACATAAACTAAAGAAATGAGATTTATTTCCACAAATTCCTTTCTAAATACCCTACTTCATGATAAATTCCATTAATATTTAGCGTTACCATCATTCCTTTGAGTTTTATCCATTTAATAAAACAAAAAATTAGAGTGTGTGAAATAATAATCTAAATTGGAAATACATATAATCATTTATAGTATTTTTAAATAATGAAATCTAGTTTATATTCAGATACATAATATTTTTATCATTGTTCATTAATTATCATAATATATTCAAATACTACTTAAGGTATGTAACGAATATTTGAATTATTCTATGAATATACATCAACAGTGGAAAACCATGTGTAAAGTAAGTCCCATTTTTATGTACCATGTAATACTCAATTCAATCCCTGACATAACATTTTTAAATTTATAACCCATGGTACATCTATTCTAGAACCATGTCCATTTTGTTGTATCCATGGAGGGATTTGTTTCTATAAAAAAACATAATCTATACCTTTGGAAAACATTCTCAAGTATTTATTTACATGGAATAATTTATAAAATTTTATTATGTTCCATAGTATATGATTCTAATATTCTAGTTCTCATGGTTTCTATTAAAATTTATATGATACCAAATACAAAGACCCTAAACCCAGTATCCCTGATTCAATGTCAACATTGTTACATCTGTGCATGATACAAGCAATCTCATCCTAGAGGATTGAATACATTTATTGTATTGGTAAAATAGATCTACACACGATTACGACATTACATTTGAAAACTCAAATAACAATTATTTTGAGTATATCATTATTTGTTCAAGTATATCATTGTGTATCATTTATTGTAAACTTAACGAATTCCTATAAGAGGAAACCAAATATGGGTGACTTAAATTATAATTGAGGTATATGTAAAACAAGAGATACAATATCATAATAAATTTTTCATAATCAATAAGTAATATTAAATATATAAATAAGCCTTCAATTGAATCAATAAAATGACTATCAAGATTATATAAGTCATAATCAATACAAAAAGGTAAAGAACTGAAAATACAAGAATTTTAATCATTAGAATGATAATGCTATGGATCTAGAGATAATATAAATGTGACATTCTCAGGGATTATAATAGCTAAATTAATAACTAATGAAATTTTTAATATTTGACATCTTTATCTCATGCACCAATATACCTTTACCAGTAATACATTATGCCAAGATAGTATAACTCTTAAGTAGTTATAAATTTTTAACTCATTTAAATCAGGCTAGCCAACTGATTATTATCATGAGGCATACAATGAATCATGGGGGAATCTATAACTAGGCCCCACTCAAAACACTATTTCCTGTACATTAATCATATATCTGATGATCTAATTAATTCATGAACAATATGCCTTATCAAATAAAATTATGTAGTGAGTAGAAAATAAGAATTAATAATAATTTTAACAAAAAAATCCTATAATTTCCAATATAAAATTATTGTATGTAAAAGGTATATTAAATTATGTAATAAGAATGTTAATGATAATTTATTTTATATTTAGAAGAAACTTAATGTCTAATGATAAATATAAATTGAATATATAAATGGAAAGTTAATTATATCAAAAAATAGTCAATAAAGATACTGTAAACACTATCCCTCTCTGAACTAATCGTAAACCATCCAGAGAATCAATAGGTAATGTATCATTATGAAAAATATCTAGTATCATATATGTAAAATAATATATTTTATCATTGATGAGTATAATTATTACAAAAATATCATATTAAATTTTTTTAGGAATATAATCTTTTATAATTGAAAAGATATTTTAAAAAATAAAAAGTAGGATAATATTTAGAAACCAATTTTATTTATAAATGATATTTTAAACATGAAATGTAATATTCTAGGAAATTATTGGTCATAATAATTGATGGTTTCATTCATATTAACTATGTTAAAAAATATTCCTTTCACATTTATTAAGAAATGTAAAAAATAAACTAGTTAGGAAAATAATAAAAGGATTCATTTTAATTTATTTAAAAAATAATTATTTTGGTAAAAATTATTTTTTCAATAATAGTAAAATAATTTAAAAAATATTTTTTGAAAACATAGACTTAGAAGAAAATGTATTTTCGACCGAAGATAAAAATGAAGTATGATTTTATTAAATAAATCATGATCATTTTAAATAATAAATTGAGGAAAATGTTATTATTACTCAAAAAAAACATGAATGACCAAAGAATAATAAAATTACATTGAATTGTTAGAAAATTATCACATAATTTCGTTCAATGGATTTTTATGTACAAACAATCCCATTTAAAAGGAGATTGATACATAAATCTCTTTCCACATTGGTAAAATTAAAATTTTAAACCCCATGAAATGAATAATATCATCTAAATCATTAAATTTCATTTCTATAAAATGTTTTAGGATTTATTATATATGGGGAAGTCGATACACATCATCAAATAAGAGAGTTGGATAAAATGAAATATTTTCAAATGTAGATAATTTGTAATGGTAAACCCATAAAATGATCAAAATGATGAAGTATGAATTAATTAATAAATCAATTATAATTACACAAAGAAATTTTGGATATATAAAATCATATAATAATATGTAATTAATCTATTAATATCAAAGAAAATGATGATGTAATATTAACCAATGTAATGAAATTGAGTTAAGAAGTTCTTTACCAGTTGATAATATTCAATTCAAATACCCTAAGATAAAAAAATTAAAATAAAAACATAAAATACTATGAAAAATTATTTATTCATGATATTTAATTTAAGTGGGGTAGTATGTAATCTATGTAAAGGAAATTATGAACAAAATATTAAAAAGTTCCTCAATTAATGGAAATTGAGATAAAATTCCTTACCTCATAATTTCTTGGGGTTGAAATAAATTCATCCTTTTTCCAAATGGTTTTAAGAATATTATTAATTTCAAAAAAACCATATTCGAGTTTATAATATCATATTTTATCTTTTTATAACATCTTACTACCCCTCAATGATGAATATATTATTATTATTATATTTCGGCAGTTAATTTTCTTCCTTCCTCAATCTTGTTTTATTAGGAATGTTTCAGATATTTGTATAAGATATTTTTCCATCGTCTAAATAATGATATTAATATTTTTCATATCCTATTAATACACTAAATATATTTTTATAACAATTCTTTGATGTTTAACCTTTAAAATGAATCAAATTGGTTTGTGGAGATGGTAGTTCGTTCGTATACAAGATACTGATATCAGTTCCTTAATGGAAGAATGGGTGAGGTATTAAATTATATATAAACTTTAAATAATAAATAAAATATTTATTATATCATTTATATTCATTTAATTTATATTTATTACCTTGCAATGTTTCTGTTAAAATATAATAACATGGCGTCATGAGGTCATAGTCTGATGTATATATGAGCAACACTACCTTATCTTAAATTAAATGGAACATTAAATTGTATATATTATATTATAATTAAAAAATTATTAGTATATAAAAAATAATATATATCTATATCAATCATTATATCCAACCATGAGAGTTGTTTATGGAAAACAATTTACATCTTTTCATGGGGTAATAGTTTGTCTTACTCACGATTAATGATTTGATTTCCCATTTATTGAAATGAGATACAAATAATAATTATTAAATCAACAAAATAACATATATATATATATGGGATATAATTTTATATTATAATTTCTATGTTAATATGTTAATGAAGGATTTGAATGATGTAATAAAAGGAATGTGTATTGTTTGGATGATTAACTTTTCCAAAAAAAACTCATTTGGAACTATTTTTAAGGGCCATTTGGTTGGACTTATACGAATACAAACACAAATATATTGTAGATAAGGAATATAGGGGGGTTTATTGATTTTTTTTCATTAAAATGGATTAAGAGTTGCATTTATGTGATGGATGGGAGTTTCCATTTATAAATAGTGAAAGGTAACCTTTATAGAAATTACCTTGAAAAATATCCCAAAATAATTAAAAATAATAACTCCATTAACAAGAAAATTTATTGAATATAAAATTATATTTAATTTTGTATGAATAATGTGAAAATATGTCCTTCCAATAGAATGTAGGCTTTTTTTGGTCATTTTATCCTTTATCTTCATTGAATAACCTCCTAAGAAACCCATTTTCACCCTAACGATAGAATAAATTGTTTTTTATTATTTATGGTAAATAATTAATCATTCATTATCAGATAATATTAATTACTATTATTACTAATATTAAATCCATGTTGCAAAATTTTACCAACAAAATTATTAGTTTTTTATTCTATTCTAACATATATGATGAAAATGGGGTTTTACAAAGAGAAATATCTCATAAGTATAGAAAATTTAATAAAACAATTGAACATGAAACTGATTCCACTAAGAATAATTTTAATTATTAAAATATATGTGAACTAATATTTATTTCAATATAATTATTTATAAAAAATTAGTATTAAATTCATAAAATGAAAAATAATTTTTCAAAGTGAACTTATATTTTCACTATTCTACAAAAAAATCGTTCATTTCAAAAAATTATCAAATAATAACTATAAGATAATTTTGAAATTATGATTCAAAAAATAAGTTCATTTTTAAAGATAATTCTTAATAAAAGTTGTAAAAATTTATTTTTACATATGTGTGAACAGTGTAATAAACCAGCTTTTAAAAAAATATAGTTTTCTTAATACCATTCTATTTCAATTAAATAATTGTTATTTTATTTCGAATCAATGGGTAACTATTGAATTAAATTTTTACATGTGTAAACAATATAATTTTTAATAATTTGGTTAGTAAAATTAATACACTCCAATTTAACCATAAGGTTACAAATCTATATTAGTTTATAGTTTTTCTAAACTCAGTGTTTCACATTTTATACATAGTAGTACTCAATTTTGTTCTTTTAAAATATCTGGGATGGGTGTACCGCAGGATATCTAAAAGATTATTATTTTTTAAAATAAATATTATTTATAAAATCATGTTGTTACATTAATGAATAAAAATAAATATTCCATAATAACTAATGTATAACATAATTTTGGTTATCAAATTATTTAATTTAAAATAAAAATATCATAAAAATAAACATTATTATAATTAATGAGAATTTTTTAAAAAAAATCAATATTTACCGTCACTTGTTTTTTTAAAAATGAATCATTTCGATATAGAAATTTTAATAACCCTATATTAACAAAATGTAACATGAAAATTTTATTTAGAATAGTGTTTACAATGAGATATTGTGTAAATATAGAGGAATAGGAACTGACCCAAAATTTATTGTTGTGTTCAAATGTCCCTTTATAGGGATCCCATCATGTTTGGTAATATTTTTCACCTATTGTATAACCAAATTGTGTTTCATAAATTATGAATCCATGAGTGAATTATATTTATTTATGCTGTTCATGGTCAATTTTAATCATTACAATTTAATTAGTAATATTTTTTAAGACGGAATGATTTTATGAGAGATTAATTAAAAGTAACCATTTTGTTTTCGAATTAGTATTCCTAGTATAATATATTCATTAATTAGAAAAAATAAATATAAATGGTCAAAAACTAAAATAAATTATTTAAATATTTTAAATAACTTAAGGTAACTATTCAAGAAAGTAGTTATAATTAAATAAATGATTGTATCCTCATATATAGTTAACATACTAATAATGATACTTTTACCAAAGATAAGATAAGAGATATTATATATATATACACATATATAAATTTTTTTACAAAAATAATATAATCATTATTTTCATTTTAGAATACTAGTTTATGAATATATTTTTATTTAAGATGACTTAAAAGAAATTTCAATATATAATGAAAATTAGCAGAAAAAAATTGAAGGTATGTTACCTTTTTCTAATGTTAAACCATTACTAAAACTCTAAATTCATTAATGTATTATATTTTCATGAAACCAAAAATGAAATAATAATATAATAAGACCAAGTATGAGGTAATTGGGTAGGTATTTAGATATTTTATGTTTTTAGGAACTGATTCCTTAAGGGAAGGTTGAGTGGGAATTTATACTTGAGTGGAGGGGTAATATGTTAAAAAAATGAATAATAAATTGATTTCAATGTAGAACCTTGAATTATTCTATTATTTTATATTATGGATAGAATTTTATTAAAATTAACTTATTTCACTACTATTATAGCATTCAAAAATAGAATTAATTATTTACTTTAATAGAAATAATGCAAAAATGATAAAAAGTTTTTAAATCATATATGTAATATTTTTAGATGTTGGAAATTACATTTTATGTCTGGAAATTGAATTTATTATGTTTAATTTTTAAATTTATATTATTAAATATATTTTGGGTTAATATAATCATTTTATAACTATTAATATCTTCATTATATCAATATTACGTAATGAAATATCAATATTTCAAAAACTAAATCATTGAATTTACCAGAAATATTCATGTTTTTGGAAAATATTTAATATGTAATGCTCATAAAATTTCCAATGACTAAATCTAAAATTAATTTTTTGTTTATTTGAATAAAATAATATATTATATAATTTTAATAGTTAATATTATACCTTTTTTTTGAACATACATTAAAACACACCTTATTAAAAATGTACTTATATTTTTTTGAGATTCAAAATTTTAATATTTATGATATATAATTATAATATTTTCATATACAAATTTTACTCATTGTTAATTCTATTTACAAGTACTGTTACTATTATAGTGGTCATGTTATTATCCCAATGTTTAGGATTATTTTTCTAATGACTAGTTTACATTTTATAATTTCTAGTTTTCTATTCATAAATTTATAAGGAACTAATACATCTTATAAATACATTATATTTTTTTATTAATATTAAACCATTTCTTGTTTATTTTATAATAATATATTAACAAAATAAAGTCAATTATCAAATAATTTGTTTAAAATATTATTTTAGACTATGTTTATTAGATGGAAAAATGATGTTCCAGTATTTTAAAATATGTTTATGTAATATATTTGGGTATATCATCCCATTATACACATTTAAATTTCATTGAGTGTATTTTTTCAGAACATATATCCATATATATATATATATAAACTTTTTTTCTTTGGTTTTTATTATGTGTTACATTTTTTAACCCTATACCATATTCAAAGAAAAAATATAATTATATAGTGAGATTAGAAATTCCATATATAAATGGTTGAGTTCTTCTATTAATATACCCATCTAGAAATTGTACTCTTTAAATTTGATCTCAATTAGATGGGTGGTAATTAATAACGGTACTATTTTTCAATGAATTATAAATTTCTCGTGTTATATCTTTATACACAGAGATTTATCAAAGTACAGTGACTATGAAATTTTTTTCTTCTGAATTTGTTTTTCTCTATGGTCCGTGTTCACCACTAGTTCTTCTTTTTAATAAAGGATATGCTATAATAATAATAATATAGGATTTCATAATTTTTAGGCATCATGTAAATACTAACATAGGAGATATATTTGGAACACATCATGTACCTGATCTATATTCTATGGAAGTTTTTTTTAATAGGCCACATCTATTATGAAATAATGTTTCCCAATGTTTCTAATCTACAAAAGGCTAAGAATATTATTAATTTTAAAAATAATGAATCTATTTTATGGTGATATTTGATAGAACACATTGTCCCCAACATCAAACACAAAATAACCATGATTATTTTCATTATAGATCATCATTCAAATCTAACAACTTGTACTCTATTACTTAATATCATGTACCTCCTACGTCATATTTTATAGAAGTTTTGGTCTAGGTCTATATAATTCACTAACATCATCCCAACTTGTTGATTTTTTATAACTCTTTAAATATCGAACATCATTAAAGGAAATATAAATACATTGGAAGAAGAAATTGTATTACAAGAGCTCCATTATGGGAATATATTAATCTAATTTTATTTTAACATTCATAAAGAAATATCTTTAGATGTTATAGAGTTATTTAATTGATATATTTAATTGAAACATAATCTTGTATTGATATTATATTCAAATATCAAACTATTTATTAATCACATATTGAAAATGTTTTAACAAATAGAGGATAACCATGAACATGAATCCAATTTAATTAAGATTGTTATACCAGGAATCCTAACCATTTTATGTATATCTTCTCTTGTTCCTTATGAAAGTAATCATAAAAAATTGAAATGAAGTAAGAAGTGTTGTCATTTTCATCCACCATAACATATGTGGTGTATTAACCATTATAATTATTTCAAAATCCTATAGAAAAATAAATTGTTATGTTCTCACATTTCCATATTAGTATTAATAATGGGTGTATAATCTCTTTATACATATTATGCACTACCTTAAATTGTTTATATACAGATAAATTTTAGGTGTACAAAAAAATCATCATTTTTTATGTTTTCCCAAGAAAACTTCCCAATATAACCGTGATACATACATGGTGCGTACATATGGATTAGCTATGTGAATCATCCAAAAAAAATCATATTTTGTATCATCGATTAAAATAAAAAAATTTATTATTTGAAACAAAATATATCTTAATTTTTCAGTCTTAAATAAATTAATCTTACTTGAAATTTTATCACTCGGATTATTTTGAATCGATATATCATCTAATTTCTTCTCCATCTATTTAACTTGAATAATTGCTTAGAAAAATATTTGGGAATGTATGTTGATCAAGTAACACTATGGGTCTTCCATTTTAATGTTTTTTTTCATTGCATATAACCTTTTATATATAATACTATCGCATTATATGTGAACTTATTTATACCTCTATGTTAAGGATGTAATTTGTGGTTGATTTAGGGGAGGTAATATCACGCATATTGAGTGTCACGGTTCACAAAAACATATCATTGTATAATTTGAAATTAATATTTGGTTTCAACTATTTCTAGTTGATGAGGTGGAGTATAGATTGATTTTGGAGATGGGTCTTGGTGAAGACATATGAATTACTTTATTGGGAAATCATTTTTATTGACTATTTATCTGGTATCATGATCATGGTTAGCCTATGTGAAACCCTCTGTTTTATGTATTAATACATGAAAATACCACTACTAATTTATTAATTTCATTTGAGTCATTATTTTATTATTAATAAAATTTTCATTTGATGTTATAATTATTATGGTTATCTATTGATACAAATTTATATAATAAATATTCTATTATATATTGTTACCTATTTCATAAGATATATTCTACCAATGATCATACATATACCATCATTGATGATATATAACCACTGTTAAATGGGGATGCATTATTGAGGTAAAACATACTACTTTGGTATATAGTGGAGTTAAACTATAATAGGAATAGAATAATGTGGTATTATATACATATTTCTTCTTATCTTATTATTCATGATTTGGTAGGTGGGTATATGATTACTAACAAATATATGGATGATATATATTTTACTATTCTATAACCTACATGAGTTTTAATACATGTTACTAGGGAGTTGGAATTATTTTTTCTTTTTTCTCTTTTAAATATGGGTTAGTTTTATAAATCCAACTATGATGTTTGGGAATATTGAATAATTTTTATTTTTTTGGTCTAGGTTTACTTGGGGAATACATTCGTGCATCATATTGGAAGGTAAGTTTCACATGAAATTCATGTTATCGATAATAATTAACATATTTATTACAATATGTTCTATATTTAATTAGTGTTCTCATAATATCTTATATACTAAATTCATATATGTTGATAGTGTAATTCATCTTATGTAGAGTTATTGTTTTACTGTGTTATTACTATTTAGTTACTAATGAAGTGAATCAATTGTATCTGATTCTGGAATATGGATGAGTAGTTTGGAATAGATTTATTCCATTGGGAATTGAGATCCTTATGTAGTAGGGTTAGTATATAATACTATGAAATATTTTATGCTATTTTTTTCTATTTCTATTAGGGTGTTATTGAGAATTTTTCTTTAGGGTAGAATCATAGATATACATATTGTTTTAATCGAAATCCACCTAGGGAGAGTCTAGTTTTTTGGTTCCCATAGTGGATTAAAATTTAATTTTTGTGTTCATGGTATGAGAATTGATATATATTTTATTGTTAAAGGCATTGAATGGGAAAATTGTAATTGACTTTACTTATATATTTATGATTGGAGAATGTATGTTATGTTTTAAGTATTGAACATAGGGGTATAAGGTCTATAGAATATATTGTATAGCCTATTGATTTTTTTGGATTCAATACCATGGTAATATTAGTTATATTCTTCTTTATGGGAGATTTTCATACTTATATAAAATATTTTTTATTATTAGGGAAGGGTAACCCAAGATAGGTGTCAGATCTAAGTATGTTGTCTAACTTAAAAAATACTCATTTTAAGATTCCTATACTATTTTTAGGATATGAATGTCTAGTGAGAGACTTGTGATTCTATTTTGGCTCAACCTGATATAGTTCTTGGGAGTTTTTAAAATAGATGTAGAAGATATAATTCATATGGTTATATTAAAAACCTGCAAGCGTGGAATGGTAGTTTACTGATTAAATAGATAATACTATAATAATAATAATAGATCTCCTGATAAGGAGATTCAATTTATTATACTATTATAACTACATTATTTTCCAATGTGGTTTTTTATTTTTAATCAATGTAGTATACATTTCCACTATTGATGGTCTGTCATCATCACACATCAATATTAATTAAATAGGACAATAGTATATCACATAACATGTTCATATTTTTTGATTGATATGGTTTTATAATAGCCTTTAATTTGTGATATTTGTGACTTTATATGTTCTATTTTAATTATATAGAATGTGGAAGTGTGTTTAGTCCCCGGAAAATTGTATAGGATGTATGTCCCTTAGATGTGATTTCTTATTATTGTAGATTCTTGGAGTACACAACATTACGAACTGGTTGAAACTTTGTTAAGGAATGATGATAACGTTTTGAACAATCACCTTTGTGTGTGACTATGTAAAATACAAGAATATAATGATACCCTAAAACCTGATACAATATAAAGGTACTTATAATTGATATTTTCTTAATTGACTTCAATAAGGGGAATTAAATATTTCCTCTTTAAAATGGGTGGTCCTTGAGTTAATTGATTGATTTAGAAATATATTGAGAAATTGAGAGTAACATTTTGATTACTCATGACTTGGGTGGTCCTTTATCTATCTTTGGTATTTGGTTATCCATGGAAATTTAGAGAGGAAAAGAAGAACATAATGGAAGATATAGCACATGGGAATGTCAAAGTTTGGTTGTATAGTGAGTGGTCACGAGTTTTAGGGGTTTTCCATCAATGTAGAATATATGGAAGTAATTATTGATTATAATAGATCGTGCATTTGTAGATCACAATGATCTCATAGGCTCAAATGTGAAATTCATGGGTTTGTATATCTGGATTTGTTTCGCATAGTCTCATAAGTATTAGTTCTCAGTTAGTTATATGATATGGAGACATAAATATATAGGATTGATTATATGATGGGTATCCATTGTGGATAATGTTTAATACCTATTCATATTCGAGACGAGTGTCGAGAGAATCAAGTGTGATGTGTATAGAGAACCATGAATGATGGTTTTATGGGTTTATTATTGTTTCTTAGATTTTAGAGGCTCATATCCATAAATTAATAAATATATGGTCGATGGGAGTGATCAAGATTTTTCTACCAAATCATGATGATTAATAATGATAGTATTTTTAATGAGTTTCCGACATAAATTCATGAATTTAACATATTTAGTGATTAGGTTTGTGGATATTGATACTCTAAGGGGTTACAAAACCAACATTATGATACCCTCATGTCACTATTTTATAATATGATTTTTAACGTTAGGTTAGTGGATGTTTTTCAGAATTTACATGGGTTTTATTGTGTTTCAATAATCATGGGAAGATATTGGAATGAACTTTACACAATCTCTCCATCACCAAGAGTGGTAACACCATTATTTTCCCTATATTTTTTGAAGAATTCAGTGGTGGGACTCGGTTGTTCCATGGCCAGTAGGTTCATTATGTGATGAAATATAGTAAGTGGTCCAATTATTGGGTGATGTATATCACACTATTTTTGGGGAGGATTCTGGTATATATAATGTCCAAAGAAATGCTTCAATGATAGGGTAGTCACAATATTACTTACCCTATTCCATTTATTATTTTTGTATTTTTATTTTTCTTCCCTATTTTGTCATGGGTTTTTACCCCTTATCTATCCTCACATTGGTCACTCAACCAATAGAGAGATCCATGGAGTCACTCCATATTCTACCTTGTACTCCACCTACAATGATTATATGTGGTTCCTAAAAAAATATTTTACTTCTCCCATCAAGTATCTTCTACCTCGATCCTTCACATCAATTTAACATTCTTCCCTGTACCCTAATACCAATGTGGTATTAATAAATCCTCTTATGGTGATCTAAAAATAGTGGTTTATAGGTATTTAACTTTCTAATTTCATTTCCTTTTCAATTTTTTATTTAACCATCAAATATGGAATTTTTTATTTGGTTTTTATAGGATTGAGGTGGTTCCTTCAATTAAATTTATTTCTATTAAATTTCATGAAATGATTCTTTCATTTTAAATGAATTATTATAAAATTATACATATATGTGATATCTTTTATGTGTTATTAAATGGATTTAAATGGTTTTTATAGATTTAATAGACATGATTATAAGGATTTCTCATTTAATTCAAAAATATAATATTTCCCCAATTATCATGTTTTATAATATTTTCAAATTTTTCTTCAATGTGAAATATAGATATTTAAAATATATTATTTAAACAATTTGGGTTTTGAAAATTTGATTTCATAACATTAATGAGTTGTTTTCTAACAAGTGAGGGAATTCCCTAAGTTAAATTGATTTATGGTTTCAAATCATTCATGAATATTTTAAATTTGTTTCAAAGAGATGAATTGATTTTTAATGTGTATTACCATAGTGTGTTTTCATGGTTGAATGTAAAAGGATGATCAAATAATCTATAATCAATGGAACATTTCTAAATTCATGTTATATAACATTATAAAAAATGATTTATTTGAAACTGTGATACCTTTGGGTATTAGTCCCCTTGTTTATATTTTTGGAATTTATCGATTTTCACCTCGTGTGGAGGTTTTATATGATTATTTGGTTGATATGAAATGTATTAATCATAGTCTGGAAATATAGGTGATATAGGATTCAATTAAAATATGTTTTTTGATATTTATATTTTTTCATCCCCTGTTGAGTTTTTCATGGTAATTATAGGGAGCTGGTTAGAAGATCTATGTGTGAGTTACAATATCATAGTTATTAAAAATAGGTTATTTTTTCAGTAGAGTATCATCATTTAAATGATTTATTTTGTATCCTATAACACCAAAAATGGGAATCCAAACGGGACTTCTATACTCTCATAGTGGATGAGTTTGATTTTAGAGAAACTAGGTCTTGTAACATTAATGTTATATCAAAATGAAATTCCCATGAGAACCAATTCCTATTCATAATTATTTATGCTATCATATTCCAATTTTATTTAACACATATCCCATTATGTTATTCATACATAAATTTATTTTTGTTTTCTTCATTGTTCTATAATAAAATATTGGTACATGTTGTGTTCTGATCCATTTAATTTTATGTTTTTTTAATTTAAAATAAATTTTAAAAAGGGTTTGGAAAGTGTTTATTTTATTTAAAATTTATTTTTAAAATGGAACACAAGAAATCTTTAACAATTATGGGGTTTGGAAATTATCTAATGGTGAGAAATGATATGGATTTGGTTTTATAAAATTCAAAATCATGGTTTGAAATTCATTAATGAAAAATATTGATTCCAACACTATCTTATGTGACATGACTAGATTATTTATATAGGAATCATATTACATAAAATTATTTCTTAATTATTATATGTTAAAACACATTCTTATTTAATTATTTTCAAAATTGAAATTTTTCGATTAACTAAGAAAGTAATTTCATAGAAGCATTATTGTAATCTTACATGGAATGTTTTTATCACACCCTACATGTACATAAATGTGTGTCTGAAACATTCATGTTTTATCCCATTTCATTAAGTTATTATCTAAATTTTATATCACCAACATGTCCATAATTATGTTTTGGAATATTGGGAGTGATTATGGTCACATTTTGATGTATGAGTAATAGATCATATTGTTTATTTTTGGGAGTAGGGTTTTCAGACAATTTAAATGGGTGTATTTTGTATTGTAGTTTTGATTGTATTTCCATCCACTATATATTTAAGAATATGTTGATTCATTTTTATTTGGTAAATTCTCATTGAATTTTTGTTGTTTCTTATTATAGTTTGGATTATTAATTAATGTGTCCATGTTTATTACATTCACATGGATGTTTAATATATAGAGAGGTCCACCTTGATTCATGATGATTTTTTGATTGTATTTATTTATTATAAAAGTTTGGAATTGTTACCATGATCAAATTCTTGATACTTGTAAACTAGATTCCAACATTTGGGGATAGATAATTCCCTTCAGATTTTGTTTCTTGTTGGGTTAAATTAAGTTACAGTTTATACAATGATGTTTTATTAAAAATGGCATCTAATCTTAGATTTTAAAAGGGTCATTAGTTATTGAAGTTTTTGGTAATTATATGGGATTTTTTGGGATATAGAGACAAGAATACTAAATAAATAATGGGTTTTATGGGCTATGTCTAGCAAGCACATTCTCAACCAAATTCACAACTCACTACGTTTTGTCAGAATTTTGATTCTATTTATATTATTTTAAATTAATTTTGTTATATTATGGTATATTGAATAAATTTGTTGTTATGTGGGATTCTATCAGGGTTTTGTTGGTATTGGGTTTAAAATAAATGAAAAAAATAATAGGTGTATAATAAGATAGCATGACCTGATGGGCTATGTAGTGACCATGAACTGGGTTCTAGAACCATTTGATAGGATGTTACATGAGTAATATGTGATTCTTCATTTTAGTCATCCAATCCATGAAAATATTATTATATTGTTTGGATTTTTTATTTATACATCCTTATTCTACGGTGAATTAGTAGTAGTTGAAAATGAATCATGGAGGTTTTTTTAATATGTTTCTTCAATTAGATCTAACTTTGGTAAAATATTTTAATATATATATATTTGTTTGATTCTTTTGATATTGTTTTTTCATAAAAAGAAAATAATTTAAAAATTAATCCCAGTAAGAGTGAGGCCTTATGGATTGTTTTTAAATTAAACCATGTTTTTTACATTTTTTAGAATGTATTTAATTATGCACTTTTTTATTTGTTTTTAAGCGTAAATTTATTACGCTCAAGTATCTTATTATTTAATGTATTAAACCAATAAATTTATTCATAATTTTTTTTATTTTTTAAATAAGGATGATTCATATAGTTATTAACCATACCTAGAAAAAATATGGAGTTGGATTTTTTGTCATTCAATATCATTGATGTGGTGTTGTTTATTGGAAATTAATTTTGGGGGTGTCTATCTAGTGACCATGTTTACTGATTTTGTAGGTTGAATTGGGATGAATATAATATAAAATTTGTAGTTATAAAGAAGAGTTGATGTAGACATGTTTTCTGAGGGTGTTAGTGTTCCATGTAAGAAGTAGTTCTTGGGGTGTAATGAAATATTTGGGTGATAATCTATTTTATGATTTCTTTGTGGTGAGTTTAACGAAATTCAGTTTTTTAGGATGACATTTATTTGCTGTGTTCTTTAGATGACCTATTGATTTCTTCTTTGTAAATGGTGGTTATTTTTGTGATGGTCGTGTCTCTTTACATTATTATTCTCATTTATGTCTGTATATGGTGTGGGATATGATTTTACTATTAGTTTGATAAATTCAATGTAAAAAAAACATTGTTACATTGGAGATTAACTAGGATTGCGGTATTTTTATTGTCAAACAATTAGAGTTACAATGATGATATTTTCATACACGATATCCAATATTTGGTTTTCTAATAGGTTTTCCTTAAGTTACCGAATGTTGCAGTTTTAGGAGTCCAGATTTAAACCATGTTAAGGGATTATTTTTTTTGATGTATCCTACATGTTATTAGATATGTTATGAATTCAATGAGTTCATTTTCATATATTTCATTTGTTATGTTGGTTATACATTCATTTTATATATCAATGATTATTTATTTGATGAGTTGTGTGGTTTTTTTAGGATTAATGTTTTCATTGAATAGTTATTAGAGATGTTGTTTCTAGGTGATAAATGTTATATTAGGTGTTCCAAACATCAATTTCACCAATTTAGAAGATTTTAAATTGGTAGGGAGACATATTTTATGTTTCTCATACTGTTCATCCTATTTCATGATGGTTTATGACACCCTCTTTAATTTTAGGAATGGTATTCTATAAAAAATTATCATTTAATATGATCCCCTTCGGTCTTTACCTTCCCATCAGACATTTATGTTGGGTTTAGGTTTTTGAACATTCATGAATTCATGTTTTTAAAACAACTTTATGGGCTGGAATTTGGTTTTACAGGAGAATGGTGACACCCCCTATTAGATTTGTATTATATGTTATCTAACATATGGTTGAAAGAAGTTCCATAGTGTTTACATTGGTTATCAATTATTTCAAAAAGCCTTGGAGTTTAGAGGTTATAACCCAAAATATGTCGGATTATAATAATGATAGTTCATGCCACTTTCTAAACTAATTTATTTTATAAATTTTTTTATCTGAGTGGGTGGAACCATGACTAGGTCTGTTGTGACACAATATATCTCACACAATGATCCTATTTTGGGGGGAAATAAGTCGTGTTGAATTTGGTGATGTTTCATTATACAACACATCCTCATCGGTGTATAGATTTTTCTAGGATGTGTTTAATATAATTAAATGGTGTATTTACACAATAATATGTCCCAAATAGTAAGGCTTTAGGTTCAAGGGAAATTGTTTCATATTGTAATATAGGAATTAGATCTTGACCTATCATGTTCTTATTCATATATTAGTGATTTTACTAATTTTACCACTAAATGTTTTTTGGGGATTCCCCCTTATATTCCAAATATTATTCCACATATCCAATCGTTTTCTTCATGTAGACCATCCATATATTACATTGGTTCTTTTATCCGTCACCTTCAATTTATAATGATTAGTTATGGTTAATTCACTATTCCCTCATGAATCTTCTTCACATATTCTCCATTTATCATTCCCTTATGTTTATCTTTCATCCAAAAACCTTAATACCCAAAGAAGATTAATTTAGGTTTATGGAAGGGTTTTTCAACATGTGTCAATATTTCTAGGGATGATGATGGTTATTAACATTCTTTGTTTTTTCATTAACTATTAATGATGGAATGAGTGATGTATTGTATCTTATTTTAAGGTAGGTTCCTATAAAAATTCCATTATATAATATTTTATGATGATAATTTGGGTTAATTTTCTATTTAGTATGATATTATAATTATATAAGATATATGGGATGGGTATGAAATTTTATTTAAATAATTTTTCTTCTTTGAATAACATGGATTTTTGGTTTACTGAATATTAATTCCTTAATATAAAAGTCCCGGTGTGTCAATTGTTTATTAAAAATCCCAATTGGTTCATCAAAATGAAATTTTATGATTTAAAAGAGGTTCAACCCACCATTTTTTCTATAGAAGGTATTTAACTATTTAAAATATTTATTTACTAAAAGTATATCTGTTAAAATAATTTTAATTGGTTTTATAGATATTTAACATTCATGTATATTTTAAAATTGATATAATAAAGGTTTTTGATTTTAGTGTTGATTTTGAAAGTTTGATTCCATATATGAAATTACATATTTTGTTTAAATGACATACAATTCAAAATAATTTTTAATGAACCATTACACAAATGTTGTAAAAAAAATTTATACTGAGATATTGTTTGTTAATATGATTTTTGATTATATTTGTTCCTAATTTTCATATTAACCTAGTGTGTAATGATTATATGATACATGTGTTGATTTGAACTGTGATTTATTGTGACATGGTAATTAAAGGTGGATGATCTCTATTTAAAACACTTTATTATTTATATTTTTATGATATTTATCCTGTTTTATTTTACTCATCTCTAATTATGTTTATCATGGGAATCTTTGGAATAATAGTAGATGGTTTTGATGTGTGTTACACTATCTTAGAAAATAAGTATATCTAATTCACATAGATAGTACTACCCTCATTGAGGGTTATTTGGAACATTGTATGACAAAAAATGGGATGTTTATTTAATGTTGTTGTTTTATACATGGTTCCATAGATTGATCTGATGCACCAAGAATGGTATCCTCCAGGTCAATTCAAAGTGGGATTCCTGTGATTCTCAATTATTTTTACATTTTGGATTGGGTATCCCATTGTACATTTTTTAATATCTAATTATTTAAATGATTATTTTGTACTATTATTTTGGTTTTGGTTTTCCCTCTTATGTTTCATTGATATTTCATTGACCACTAACTACTTTAACATTTTAGCAATGATTTAGTCTCTTTTAAAATTGTTGTACCAAATGTTTTTCAATGTGTATATTTTAAAAGAAATTTCAATTTTAAATTAAAGGTGTTATAATATTTAACATGTAGGTCTTCAAAAATGGTTATATAGATGATTTAAAATGATTTTGTTTTGTTTCAATGAAATTTAAAAACAAATTATATGCTTTGGATCTGATTATTAAAAAAAATTACAACCTTATTTTACAATGAAGGTTGAATATTTTATAATGGAAACATAGTACAATAAATTATTTCAGAATTTTCTCAAATAAAAATGATTTTAAAAAATTATTCTCAAAAAATAATTTATAGAATGTTTAATAAATTGAATTGTATATGATATTTGGTGATATACTAATTGGTATGTTTAGCTCAAATATTATATATAAACTGTTGTGGATGTGTGTCAGAGTGTTTATATAAACCTTTAATGTTTTCTTATAGGTTTCATGTTTGTGATCTGATTAAAATATTTTTTTCTAGTTCATGATGTATTTTTTGAAATATGGCCAGTGATTATCATTCATATAGATATATCTATGTGGATTCTCAGATTATTTATTTATTTTTAGGATGATTATGCATCAGTAAATTCTCTATGCATGTTTTTTACTCCAGTTTTAAATTATAATTTCTTATGTTATATATTTTAAAATGAGAGAAATTATTATTATAGGGTTTTTCCTCATTTAATATTGATTTTTTTCGTGGTTGTTTAGATTCTCTCTTTATTTTGATGAATTTTTTGTTTTCCATTATATGGACTTCTCACGATGGATTCTTTTTGATTTCCACTAATTGTATTTATTTATTATACAACATTGAAACTTCTCCCATGTGTGTACTCTGAATACCCACGCCCTAGTTTCCAACATGTGGGACCAAGAACTCTTATTTGGATTAATTGAAAGAATATTTTGCAGAATTGGTAGGTTAACCTAGGATGTTTTGTTATAATGTTTAACATGTGAGAATTTTTTTTGTAGGTGTCTTGAGAGTGAGATTGTGGGTTGGGAGATCATTTATTATTATGGTAACCGGGTGTAGTTTCATGTTACTGGTGGTCGAGTTTAAACTGATGATTTCTATAAGGGGTGTTTTGGAATTTTAATATGTGAAATACATGAATCATGCTGTGTGTGGGGTTTAATTGTAGGGTTAGTAGAATTGTAAGTAATCATGACTTGTGGGTCATTGTAATTTTTGAGCTAGTAAGTATAATGATGTACTACCAGGATCGTTTAAATTTTATTAGGAACTATTTCTCATATAGAGTATATTCATTCTATTATAGTAATGAAAATCCTTTAGGATGATATTTATTAAGATAAGTTTAGGGAGTCATGTAGTTTGAATGATTCGTGTGTAGTATTAGTGTGATCATAGATGGTGTGAGATATAGATATAAACTGTTCATATTGAATTATTAATAGAAATAATTTGTGGGATATGAATATAGAGGCTTCCTAGTGAATTAATTTTAGTGGTTGGGGGTTGTAACATCACACAAAGGTTAATGTTTCTATAGTTGTATAGAATCCATGTTCTAATGAGTTTGGAATAATGTATTATTTTATTTTTCTATTCTAAATTGTTGATTAGAAATTCATGATGCGTTTTTAAAGGATTAAGAGGATTATTTTGAGATTATTGTTCGGGAGGAAAATAATTAATGCATTATTCCATGAATTAAAAAGGAAACCAGGCATGGTGGTTACAATCAAATAACATGATATCCCTAAAAAGATTTCATATTTCTATTTAAAAAGACATTGACCTTTTCCCACACAATTATAAGGCTACTGGGGGATAACATAAACTATGTATTCTATATAAGACTAAAGATATCTCATCGGTTGTCCTTTGGGATGGTATAGGTTTGTCTCTCTCTCATTGAGCCACTAAAACCCCCATTAGAATGCCATAACAATAATGTTGTTCTTAAAAGATTTTGGTTGATTCATTTAACCTCATGTGAATCCCTTGGAATTCTTTTTTATGGGGAGAAATTATAATCCCCCCCGAAGACCATTTTATTTTTTATCCAACATGTTTTGTCTCAATTTTTATTTTTTTATAGAGGGGGGAGGCTAGTTCCTACTCCATATCATTTTCATTTTGTTACCCTCATCACCCATGATGATCCAGACGAATTCAGTGCATTGATTGAGGAATTGTTTTGGTAATTACACCTAAATATATTTTAATTTAGATCTTATGGTGTGTATTTGGAATTACATTGACATATTAGGCTAGTTAGAGATGAAAATTCATGGTTGATCCATATTCTATTAGAAGTATTTTGATGGAAGTGGTTTTAGGTGTGTCTCAGGAGTGATCTCCACCATGTTGATAAAGATTATAACATCTTTTAACTATAAAGTCCTCATCTAGTTAGATGATGGATGATATAGGTTGTTCTAACATGGATAGTTTTATGTGATGATGGATGAGAATATAATAATGGTTTATCTCCATTTGAGGTAATTGGACAAAATATTTTTTTATTTTTAATGAATTGCTAAAATATGATTTGTGACATGGGTTTTTGCATCCTATGTTTGATTTATCATAATATCAATAGATTTTTTATAATTTATTCATATGATTTAGTTATGTATTTTTATTTTTGTGAATGAAACTAATAGAACTATGCTTTAGCATTATTTCCATAGCAGCAAATGACGTTGACATAAGTTCCATATGAATTTATACTAGGAAATAAATGGAGCTTCACCTGAGTTCTACTATGATACCTTGGACCATTATATGTTGAAATTTCAATACATGTAATTATTCGTGGTGTGTAATTTATAAGAATGTGAATTATGAATCCAACAGATAAGTTCATTTATTTTCTTGAGGCTTTGTTAGTGGTATCTAGACTATGGTTAGACTTTTATGACACATCTTCATTATATAGAAATTGATGAAAATGGGTGAAAGTTTATATTTAGATAATTATATTCATATAATATTTGTGGGATGTATTATTGGTCAGGAAATACATAGTATTCCTAGAAAATATTCCCCAATCCTCTTTTAGGTATGAGATGTTGGATTTTTTCTAGGTATCCTCGAGGATTATCCTAAATAGATTCATTTTAATTCCTTTATATCTTCTCTTGTATTACTTGAATGATCAAGGAGGTGTGTAATCATCCCTCTCCTAACATGAGTTAACTGGGTGTGTTATACCTCAATTTTGGATATGGTTATATTTTGGGTGTGTTATGGATTATCTAGAATATATTAAATGAGTGAGATGGATGTTATGTCACCCAAATTATTCCTTAGCTACAATCAATTAATAAAATATTTATTTATTCCATTATATTGGTATAATTATGTTATGGGGTGTTATGATATTATATATATCTGTGTGTGTGTGTGTGTGGTATATGAAATTCCCCTTCTATTCTATATTTATAGATTGTGGGATGAACTTCCCATTCACTCTGATATGCCTATGGCATGGTATGGCATGCATACGTGGGTTAAGGATGCATGTGGTTTATAATGATTGACCCAACATGTTTATGATCTACATAGTATATAATAGAGTAACCATTAACATCATGGAATACGATTGAAGACATTTTTCCATAGATATTTTACTGTACCCATGGATATTAAATATATTTTAATAGTAATGGTGATTCCATGGAATGGGATGTGAAACACGTATGGGTGGATATATATTGGATTTTCTTCCCTTAATATTGTTTTATAACATATGACTATGTATTTATTTACCATATCTAGGTTTTAATGTCATGTTATATTATGTCTATAATGAGGTGATGAAATTTCTAGGGGCATTATCCATATGATTTTTTAATGTGATACCCACCCTACCATGGAATACAAACCAATATGATATTGATGCTAAATAATAATTCGATTTTAAAATGAACTAAAATTATTTTTCCTATATAAATAGAAAAAATTCATAATTATTTGTTAATAACATTTGTATTGGAATACGCTCTCAATTATTTGATACTTACATGGAAGGGTATGAGGTAAATGTAATTGAATTCAATGTTAGTTTATATTTCTCATTGGTGTAAGATATACTGTCTATAAAGGGATTCTACCAAGTTGGATGATATTTCCGTGATATTATGATTATTGTGGAGGTATAATTACCTCTCACACAATGTGGCCAAGGTATTGGGACACCCAGACTCTTGTATTTACACTAATGGTTATGGATTTTATTCCATATCTTTTGATTTATTTGAGATGTTATCCTCTATTATATATGATTTCAAGGTATTGTATTTAAACTATTTTGTATTTTCTATCATTAAGAAAAATTAATATTTTAATTATTTTGACATATTAATGATTTTATCCCAACTATATATTTACATCAAGGGAATATATTCCTTTTACACTTCAAGATATGTTGATAAGATGTTATTCCCATTGATGTTGATTTTGGGAATGATTCCTTTTATGATCTTATATGATTTTTTTAGAGAGACCCCAACATTTGATTAAGTATGTATTCATAACATAGGTTTCTATTATAGGACCATAGTTGTGATATTTTTATTATTACTTATATTTCATGTCTATAATTATTTATAGGCATATCACATTGTACAATTAATTTATTATACATGTTGTTCATGGAAACTTTTAGTGGTTTCCAAATTAGGATTACTTAAAACTCTCTGAAGCATAATGATATTCAAGTTGACATATTAATTTTAGGAATATTTAGGGATACATCCAATATTTTTTTATTTGATAAGGTATGATATGGATGGAATCATTAGACTGGTCTAGGTGGAATCTTATGGTTTTTTTATAAAGATTCTTTTATTTTATTTTTCATATCATTATTCATTTTTGGCATAGGGTGGATCTTCTATATTTATTTCTTCATAACATCACCCCAAATAATTTTATTATACCATGTGATTTATTATTTGATTACTGAAAACATGTAACTATGATGTATATTTCCTTAATATTATAATGGGGATGCTATTATTATATATCTTCTACTATTACATAGTGTTTTCTGTACATGAGGGTATAATCCTTCTACTATAACATGTAGAATAACACCGCTAGTATATAACCACAGGTGTATGGGGAAATGTGCTTGTAGTATGTGGAACCCATTTTGTAATTTTAAGAGGATAATATTAACATATATGTTCTTGTTATTTAAAATCTTAAATGATAATAGACTATTATAATATGAAAAAAATGTGAAATGAAGATATAAGAGAGTTACATCATTATTGGATATGACTACTATGTTAGGGACTTATGCCTTGGAAACGTTGGCTAGTGTGAAACTAAAACATATAAAAGACACTTTAGTTGACATAGAAGAGGAATATGGGAAGATTTTTAGAAATAAGATGAATTTTTTTAAATAATTTCATAATGTGGTGAGAATAGGTATTTATACATAGATCACCGTTATATTTTGGGATAAGATAATGAATATAAAATTAATTAAATACTAATACCTTAAATATAAGTATTCTTTAATAATTGAGATTTTGGACAAGCACAGGTCATTACTGTATTTTCTTTTCTGTTTTTTCAGGATGATGTCATAATTTCATTATATATACACATTTATTTATTTATTTATTATGAAATTTCAAAAATTTAGCCATATTATAATTTTAAACTCATAATTAGACAAATATAACTTATTTTACAAAATTAAATTAACTATTAATAAATAAATTTTTCTAAAACACCATAATACATTAAAATTTATTATTTATTTATATATTATATTTTCCAACATATTAAAAATTTTTATAGGAATAATAAATTTCATTGCATATTATGGAAGTCAAATTTTACATTAATAAAAAATATTTACAAAATTAAGTATATTTTTTATAAAATGATATCTCAAATATTAGAGAGGTCATTTGAGTATTCACAAAAAAATAAATTATTTGTTATAATTCCCTAAAAAATAACAATTCAATAATACTGATGAATAATATTCCAGATATATAAAAAATTGATGAAAATAAAATATTATGTTATCGAAATTTAATATTTAAATTTACATAAAAATATTGGTATTAAATAAATTAATAATAATACTAAAAATGATTTTTTTTATTTATGTTATACTCAATAATTATTATATTTATTTTTTAAATAAAAATTTATAGTTTTCTTAAAATTTTTATATTTCAATTTTTTAAAATATATAATTATTAAAATAATTATCTGATTTCACAATTTTAATATTTCAACATACATGATATTATTCTAATAGTTTGTGTATTATTCTTTCGACTATTTTTCAAATGGTAATTTTTCATGTCACTTCCAAATATATTCTAATTGAATATTTTTTATTTAAAAATTTTATGTTTCACTTAAGATTCACCATATATAATTTATAAAATAACTTCTTAGTTATTAATCTCTTTGTTTCTTATTATAGTGGTTTATAGAAATATAGTATTTGTGGGAGACCATAACCCAAAATATCCCTATAATAAAGGGAATTTATTTCCATATGTTCATTATCTAATTTTTATTTTCTTAATGTTATAGAATGTAATTATTGATAATATTTTAATTTCTAAAATAATGAAATAATACACTTCTTTATCTTATATATGTTTTTCTATATCATAGTTAAAATTATATACCAAAATTCATTTAAAATAACAATCTTATATGTTAATAGGTTAAATTATCATTTGAAATGTTTAGGTAATTACACAGTGGATGTTGACAATAAAATACAAGGTGAGGCATACCACAAACTATGAAAAAACATACCCCATAGATGTTCAAAACACTATTATATCCCTTGACCTATTGACACTATTCCTTAAAACATTTATTAAAACCATATCCTTTAGCCCATTTAAATAGAATAAATTTAATCCAACCATCCAAAACTCCTCGAGTAAAATTTATTAATGATCATCTCATTCAAATTTCATAGATAAAATTCAACACAAATTTTCCCGACCATTCCATATGAAACAAAATTTATATTTGACCATGAATTTATTTAACAAACAATCCAAAATTATAAATTTTTTATAAGTAATTGTTTTTTTGGCCATTCTACAAAACACAATCCACTTCAATTTCCATACAATATCCCATTATAAAAATGCATTATATCCAAAAAACCTAACAGAAAACAACACAACCCACAATATGACATAGTTATTTTCCTTATTACATATTCATTTTAAATTAGTCACATCCCAATAATAAATGAATCCAAAACTAAAAAAAATTCTTCTAAAACCTTTGTATTTTACTCCTCCAAGGGAATATATTTCATTTTTCACTAACAAAATGCACACAACTTCGAAAAAAAGATCATCTTGGTTATGGACCTATAAACAAAAATAATAATACTATTTTACAATTATGAAATTTATTTTATAAAATTATCCTAAAATGAAACAATATTAATCAAAAAACGAAACAAGTCATTTAAAATTCCAAAAAAAACATTTAATTTATATAACAATCACTAACATAACTAGATAAAGTCATGAAATAAAATTCATTGTTCCCTAATGTTTTGATATAAAAATATATATTTAGTTAAAATTCATTAATAGGAATAATTTTCTTATTATATTCTAATAAAAATATTTAAATTAATATAGACATGAATATGTAACTAAAACATTTCATTCTTAATTTATTTTTACAAAAATATATTTATAATATTTGATAAAATACATGGTAATATTACAATGATATTATTCCTTAAATCTCATTCCTTTCATTCCTTTCCCAAATAACACATCACTAGTCTTATAATAAATTCCCTAATACTAACTAGAAATAAAAAATATATAATTACATATTTTTAATATTTTAGTTTATTATGTTTCAATAATTAAATTTTCTCATTTTAGTTTATAAATATTATCAAGCCGTATTAACATTACAAATAAACATACAACGGTAACCCATATTTTTTCCACTATCAATATCTTATACTTATATTCTTAAACCCCTTCCATTATGAAAAAAATAAAATTCCAATAAACCCGCAAAAAATATCAACATTTCACTAATAAAATTGGCACATATATATATAACCTCATAAATATAACATTCCTTACAATATCACTACTAAATGTGTCTTAATATATATTCCATTATTTGTGGGAAAATAGAAATAAAAATTTTACCTACTAAAACTGAAGGACACATCAACATAAAGATAAATTCACACAGTAATAAACTAAAAAAGCCTCTTAGTAAGTGACCATGGTTTACTATTTCTAAGATAACTATATCCATGAACATGACACCCCCATATTCTAAATATCTAAAAACAATCACACAAAATAAATTTATAAATTGTCCAAACATTATTATATCTATCAATTTTCATAGTTTTCAGAATGAATTCATCTATAAAACTAGAAATGAAAACTATAGAAGAAAATGTATTTTATCATGATATTATATGAAAATAAATTATATTATTATGGATTGAAAAATACTATACAAAAAAACCAAGGATCATATATTTAGATTATATTTTTTAATCCCATAGTGAAATCCATTGAAATATATAATTGTTTAACTTCATGAACATTGATTGTGGTCAAAATATCGAATGTTTTAGATTTATATGTAGCATATGGGAGGTAACCCTTCAAGATTATGGTTGGTATTTAATTATATATTTTAAGGTATCCATCAATTATCTATAATATAAAACATTTTTAGTTTTCAAAGTAATAGAAACAGTTTACCAAAATTCGATGACCAAAAAAATTAAAAAACAACATGATCAATGAATATTTAATATTTCAAACCCTAATGACGTTATATAAAATATCTTCATTGAGAATGGACTACCAAAATCCATACTTAAGCCCAAATTCAATGGGTTGTTAATCATATAGATTTCATAATTCTTAATAAAATATTATATGCATGATCCCATGATTTTTCATATTTTATACAAAATTACATCATTAGGATGACACAAAATAAAAAGGGTATTAAAATTGGCGTCAATATTAATAATTTTTGGAATCAAAATTCACGGTTTATATGAATAATTAACTCCAAAATTATTTATGAAAAAACCAATATTTTAGAACCCGTTATATGGTAGTCTTGATAAAAATAAAAATACGGAAATAATTTATTTGTAATGAGGAAAAAAATTTGGGAGAACAATGTGGAAGATTATGAAATTTAATCATTTCACTAAAAGAAGAAGAACCCTCTCATGATATTGGTCTGAATAACCCACATAAACTTACTTGTGGTCCAAGCCTAATTATTTGGAATAACGAGGCACATACAATCTTTGTGATTTAATCATTATATTAAATTATGGAGTATGAAGATACAAGAAACAATGAATAGAATATCCTTTTATAAAATATTCATATTTTTCAACAACATTCTTCTTTTTTGTAACCATCAACACCCTAAATAAATTTAGTTTTATGATTTCAAATGATGAAATTTTTTTCACTCATATTAATGAAACAACCTACAATGTTAAATAGATTACTCATCTCCCCCCCAAGAACAATACTAATGATTAAACATAATATTAGTCTTTTGATGTAACTATAAAATATTTTATGAAGGAGTGAACTAAATATCCAATAGATAAGATGAAATATTGTAAATAAAAAAGGTATTTAAGACATCATTAATGATTCAAAATAACAAAGAAAATATAAAATAATTCCACATTTAGGCATATATAAAATTTATCAAATTTAAAAAAAATGAGGATTTTATGATTTGAATCGAATAATTATATAATGTATAATAGCCTTAACCAATTTTATTAATTTATCCTAATAAAACATAAGATAAAATATTAATGTTTCAAAATATAGTATTCAATATTCTATATCCTTTTGTGGAACCATTTCCATATTTTACCCATAATAACATTTATATTTAATGAAAACCACATTTAAATTAGATTTCTTCTCTCAATAATGGATTTCTGAAGATAATGGAATAGTTTTCCATAATAGTTTTATGAAATTATTTCAAATAAAAAATATATTAACACATTTTTCTCATACATAAAAATTACATCTTATTAGATGAATCTTCACTACATTAAATTATGATCACCACAATAATATTAGAGGTATACTATATTATGAATCATTGATACAAAAAAATTGTTTATATGACATCTACATAATATTCTACTATGATATTCTTAACTATAATGATTTTTAGACATATAATATAGTGACCCTGGTCTTTAACACATATCATTACATGATTTTATGAAAAATTAAACATAAAATTACAATCCAATAATCCAACCATTCATTGAGACCATACATCTACATTGGATAACATGGGGATAACATTAAATGGGGGATGAGCTAAAGACCCAGTAAGGTAATAAACATTAAATAATGCATATTCCATGGATTAGAAGTCACAACATAATGATATGAAAGGAATTAATTATGATTAAATGTAATGAATAAAAATATTAGATCATATAACCTTGGATTTATAATAATGTAGAATTAGTATAAAATATGAATTTAGCAAGATTCATGGTTCATTTCACAGAGGAGTACAATTCAAGGCTTGTTGCACATAGAGGAGCACGATTCAAGGCTAACAATAAAGACCATTACACATAATGTCTCATGAGAGTAAAAAATACCTAGGGAATTGGAGCACCATCTTGGGGCACCCATCGGAATATGTTAATGAATATTTTTTCCACATTAATATTCATACTTAAATAATAAAACATTTAGATAAAAGTTACCCATGGAATGAATTGTGTATCATAATTATGTTAAAAGGCTTATCAAATATGAATATCCTAGTGGTACGCTGAAATGATGAATTTATATAAATCATAGACCATTATAATGTAAAATATGCATATATCTTGACTAGTTATTTCAAACTTAACTGATAACATGTATAAGAGTATTTAAAAACATTATAATTGAAATGTTTTAGTGTAGTTTAAAGAAAATATTAAAGATCAATCAAAAAATGGAATAATAGTTTATATAAAATCAGATGTGAACCAAAGATGTTTTTATAATTTTATGAGTCATTTTAGAATAATAATGGGGTCTTAAAAGAGATTATGTTGATCCCATAAATGTGTAATAATCCAGGATGTTCCCTTAAATCAAGATTTCATATTAAGAAGAGTTGAGTAGGGAACCTTTTAAAATCATGTATATCCCCTAAAAAAGATATAGGTATCTTAATAAACAATTTAAGAATATATAAAAATTATTTATAAGATTCGAATAGAATAAAATTTAAATTTCATTTAGGTAAAAGTAGATAATGAATAACCCGAATGAATAATTTAGGTTTGGGTAGAATTTCTTACCTTAAGACTTAAACCATTCATCACTTGATCAAAATGTGCAAAATACTCAAATTAAATTCATTAATTAAAAATTAAATAATCACTAAAATATTTATTTGATTTAGTGTAAACTTATTATGTTCATTTATGTCCCTATTTATGGGTAAAGCTGTTAAATTTAATTGTTTAAGGGTATTCATTTCTTTGGTTTTCTTGATCAGTTTACTTGTATATGTGTATGAAGGATTGTATAATGGGGGAAAAATTATACATTATTTATTAAATGTGTTATTGATAATATTTTTGGAGTTCAAATTGGTATTATGCAACATTTTTTTGTGTGCTATGTGGATGAATCATTATATAAAGAGTTTTTAATAATTGTTTGGGTTTATTACGGTGGTTTTCGACCACAATGAAATCAATTTCATTAAAAAACTAATATCATGTGTAAAAAATTATTCTAGAATGTTATATAAGATATAATATATATAATATAATATGGTTCAACTAAAAATGGTTTTATGACCAGCCTTGATGAAATAATTTAAAGATAAAATCTTGTCTTCAATGAAGGTGGTAAATTGACACCTCAAGGATGATGTTTTCATTCTTAAAGAAAAATATATAAGAGTAGATGCTTGATGAAGAATAAGAAAATAAAAATGAAAATTTTAAAATATATGTAAGATAATTACATTTTTATTCCATTTTGATGAGGGTATTTTGAGAGAGAAAAAGAAAATAATGTAACCTAAAATGAAATTGAAGGAAAATGGAAAAGCGTTTTACCCCTTTATTCTTTATTCTTGAGAACCTCCTTAGGAAATTATTTTTTGTATTTTGTTAAAAAATAAACACCTGGAATATGGGCAGAGGTTGATGAAGAGTGGGGGTAGAATTTGGAAATGGATCAAGGCATGAGGGGTGTAAGGAGTAGAGGTGGCTAGGGGTGGTATTTAAAGTGGAGGAGAAGAGTGTTTTCTCATTATTATACTTAATATTTTATTATTGTTATCAATAAAATAAATAATATTTATTTTTTAGACCAAATATTATAATTACTTCTTGTGAGTTTTAACCAATTGCTCTTACATCTTCCACGTATCAATGAATAGTGTATTTAACATATAATATTTATATACTGTAAATTACCGTATTTTACATATCACCAAAAGAATGATGTATTTCAAAAAAAATACCAAAAATTAACCGAAACAATTTTTAAGTGATATATTCAATTTCGAAATCCATTTTATAAAAAAATTCTATATATGAGAAATATAGTATTTAATTAAAACCATCGTTTACTTGGAAAATAAACATTTTAAAATTGAAATTTTTTTTTCTAACACTTTGAAAAATTAATTAATGTCTCCTAAAATTATCTTACAATCATATGAAATAAAAAAAAATTAATTTATGAATAAATTTAAGGAAAAAAATTTAAATTAAAATTATTAATTAAAATTTAAAAAGCACTTAAATATTTTTGAACACTTAACAAAAAAATTATTTAATAATTCATAAAATATTTATTTACTTATTCTATGATATAATTATATCATACTATCATATATAAGATGGAAACATTTTATTTTATACTTCCATTGGAGAGGTTACTAATCAATAGGACAATTTAATATTTATAACGGTCACATTACTATTCCAAATTTCACGTTGCTTTTTCATTGGTATAGGTTTCATAACATATATACACTCTTCTTATTTAAATCTTTCATCCTTTATAATACTTGAATTGTGATCTCTGTGTTTTCATACCATATGAAATAATACTAATAAAGTAATTTCTTTTTATTAAACTCTTATTCCTTACATATCATATCTAAATCCTATAAATAAAAAACTAGGGAACAGAAACATAAGAATCATTGTGATAAAATATGTCGAAACGGTATATAAGATGGATATAATTCACCACATAAACATAATATAAAATTTATGTAATGATAAAATCCTAATAATGTTCTAAATTCCATAACTATAAAATTATAAATCATAATAATGAATAATATCATAAATCATGGCATTTCATAAGACATGAATCTAGTAGTAATCAAAGAATATATCCCTAGAGTGCATAACATAGATATAAGAATCTAAAAAAACACAATATTATAATATTTTGAACATGTATAATCACTAATAGGTTCACCCGTTATAATAAGAAAATGAAATTGGGACCACTCATAAATTTATAAACACGAAACTATGATAACAATTAGTCTTATGAACACATGTTCTAGGTCTACTCATATTCTTATGCACATGAAAACCATTATTATTTATAATCTTACAAACATGAAAGCTACTTCCATGCTTAAAATTGAGAAAATGAAATTAGGTTCAAACATTACATATATATCGTTTGTAACAAGTAATTACCCAGTGCATTGGATTGATTTAATATTCCCATCCACGAAATAATTATAATCCATTTATAAAAATTACAAATGATCATAAATCATAACATTATAATAGATCCCGTGGAAAATAAACATGTCTCGTAAAAAATTATTACAATATTCTGAAACTATCCATATAAATAATAAAGATTCTATCATTGGATTGTATCCTTAATAAATCAGATCTAGCATTAAATTATGTTATAAATGTTGAAAAATTACGTTGAAGGGTCACTTAAAAATGTCTTATGGAAAATATAATATTCAATTTGAAATAAAAATTTATCACAAAAAAATAATTCCAAACTATAATGGATTATGTTTTAATTGAAAACAGACATGGAAAATTTATATTTAAGATTGAATTCATTGACCATTCAAGATGTAAAGAAATTAATTTAAAACTATATATGTTAAAGTAAAACTTTCCGTTCACTGTATTATAGAGAATTCAAAAATTAACTCTTTTTGGAAATGATGAGAATATTCCTTTGAAAATAGTTTGTAATAAAGAAAATGTGGGAAAATAAATTTAAACAAATCTATGTAAAATAGAAAAATGAATCATTTAAACTTTTCTTTAAAACATAGATATAGAATAACCATAAAGAATAATATATTAGATTTTCCATAAAAACCCAATTTGTATATATTGAGTACTTATGATGATGAAAATGAAAAAAGAACACATATTATTGGGAAATGAAAAAACGATAAGAAATTTCATATGTTTCATTAGAGGTATACAATAAAATATCATCATCAAAAGCCTAATCATAAATTATCCATATAAATAGTGAGATTATAACATAATACTATTTCAGCTTTAATAAGATAATAATTATAAAAATTGTGAAAGAAATAAATGAAAATGTATATGAAAATCCCCATGACTATCATAAGAATCATAAAAATTATATTCATGAATAGTATATATGACACATAAAATAAACAAGCAGTGTATATGGAATGTGTCTCAATGAAATTAAAGTGAGACAAAAATACATTACCCCAAGTCCAACTTCCTTCATACATGTTCAAACATCATATATAATAATTATATATTTATTATAAATCTATTCAAGAACCTTAATTAAATATTTAATTCCATATAAGAATTACATATAACATTTTATCACCAATTTATTGAGACTTATTTATTAAAATAATTATTCCAGGTGATATATGCTTAGATTTTTCTGGTATAGTTTTGTTCATTAGAATTTTCCAGGTACTTTTATACTTGTTACATCATTTATATAATGTTAATAATGATATTAATTTCTAATATATTCAATATATATATATATATAATAATATATTCAATATATATATATGTATATATATATCCATAATATTGAAGTTATAAAAATGAATTACACTATTCATGGAGATGAGATGCCATACAAATACCAGAATGATATTTTCAATTTTCAAGAAATGGAATAAAATAAAGAGGAAAAATAAATCTCCTTTAATGAATCATTATTATAAAATATATATCATATATATTTATATTATATATTTCTAGATTACCATCCATGTTATGTGGAGATAAAAAACGAACCACATGGCTTTATGGAGGTGCTAGTCAACAGATACGCACGAATGTCATTTTCATTTCCAACGGATTGAATTTTAAGAAATTTGAGATGATATTACAATTAATATATAATTATATTTTTATAAATATAAAATATAATCATTAAATCCATAACAATAACCATCCATGATTTCTGGTTATGGAAAATAATTTTTTTTAATTATATGGAGATGGTTAGACATACGTATAGAAAATCAATACTTCACGAAGAATTTAAGGGAAAAGAACGAATAATGGTGGTTTAATAATCATTATAAAATTAAATTATATTTTGGAATCTAAATTTATTATTATGTTAGTAATATAATGATTTATTGGATGGAAATGAAAAACAAAATGATCAGTTATGGCATTCAATTCTTCTTTTAATCGACAAATTTAGATATCAGTTTAAGGATAATGGGGATGGAATTTTGGGGCGACCAAAAAATTTATTATTTGGATATGGATATTGATAAGGTATTTTGGATGTTTATTATGGATCTATAACATTTAATATGAGCGAAAAACATAGGGGATAAGGTTTTATTTTATAATTAAGGGGGCATGAACATTTAAAATTTCTTAAAGCATAATATCACAATAAAATAATTCTCAAGAAAAATTCACCGAAATAGATAGGGGCTTTAATATATTGTAATATTTGAGTTAAATGACATAAAAAATTGGATAGTTTTATTTTATTCTTTAATAAATAATTTCTTTTAAGCCCGCAAGTAACCTATTTTAACCGAAATAATTTTAATTTCATTTCAACTCTTAAAGGGTTATAATGTTTTTTATATAGAGAAAACATATCATAACTGGAAATGGTAAAAATATATTGACCACATATTATCTAATTTTTTCTATTTCAATGTATTTTTTTAATATCTAGTATAATAATATTTTAGTAAAATATTATTAATATCTTTATTGACCCTATTACATTAATTTGACATTGAATAAACCAAGACAAAAATAAAATTTGTATCTCTCCCTCTACTATATCACTAATAGTTTATATATTTTTCAAAAAAATTGGTAAATTTTCTTTCCAAATTAAATTACTTCTAATTTTATCAATATAATTTATTTTATTATTCTAGTAATTTATTTAATATTGTAATTTCATTCCATAAGAATGTATGGTAACTATTTCAATCTTGAAAATTATAAATAAATTACGATGATAAAAAATCATTTATATTTAAAATAAAAACTTATGACCAAACTTATACTCTTTTTTCCTTATGTGATAATTAATGACATTTTAATGTCAAAAGAGTGTTTTTTTTGACTTTATCTTTTATATAAATATTTTCAATATATTATCATGTTAAAATGGGATCTTATCAATGAATAAATTAAAAAAATGAAATCATTAATATATATTCGAACAAAAAGACATATATTAATTAATTTTTTTATTATCTGAAATATACACATAGAAATTGATAAATACGTGTTTTGAGATATTTTAATAACTTATTATATTTGTTATAACCATAATTAACCCATTATAGCATTATCATGATAATAAAAATTTACTCTAATTATTATTTATTGTGACCGAAAGTAATAGTGACCTATTTAAAATGTTTGGATATCCTGATTTCAAATATGGAATCAAATGTTCAAGATTCAACGCCTGTAATTTTTGGAAATTAATTTAATATTAAAATAGAAAATTCAATTAACAATTGTGTTTTTAGAAAAAATTTCTTTTTTGTATAAAAATATTTTAATATAAAATTCAATTATAAAATCTGTTCGAATTAACACAATTATATAACCTAAAATAAAAAGGAACTATCTATATTATAAATATATTTCAATATATAATTCCAATTTATTGATACATTAAAAGCGATTACCTTTTCAAAAAAAGTATCATTTTTCACTATTCCTAGAAAATTAACGCTTAATAGAAAATTCCCAAAATTGCACCATATGATAATTTTAGTAATAGAATTTTAAAAATGATATGATTTTTATAAAATTAAATTTCAAAAAAAATTAGATATAATTATAATATTCTGTTATTAAGAGAAATAAAAACAATTTTTTATGGAAATGTATTTTTAACGTATAAAATGACCTAACTACAAATTTATTGATTATTATTTGGTAATTAATAAATAAATTTGAATTGATTATGACTTCGATAAATATAGTTTATAATGTCTTTATTTATATTAATAAAAAACTATTCAAAAACTTCTTTATAATGTTCTCATTTAAATTATAATATTTTATGGCTTGTCTAAGCTCGGTGCATTATGTCAAATGCTCTATCAAAGATATTGTCCTTCTTTAAAATAATCGGGGTTTTACAAAACCCCTCAAAATACACTCAGGCTTGAACATATTGGAGAATAGTAGAAGGAGAAGGTATAATTGATGCACCTAAAGAGACCTAGTTTTTTAAATTATATATTCAATGAAATTATATATTTTATTAATTAATATATTATTATTTCACATGAATAATATGATGAAATATAATATATTACTACAAAATTAAAAAATGAAATTTCAAAACATAAACTATCCATGAGTTTTTCATTTATAGTTTTTCAAATAAATTATTATTGTAAAAAAACAATTTGGAAATCATTTAAATATTTAAAAATATCAAATTTGACATGTAAAATGTAAGTTTTCATTGATTAAATAAAATAAAAATAATAATATTGAAAATTGCGAATCATTCTCACAAAGTAAAATATTTTCATTTTTTTTATTTTTATAGTATTCTTTATAGACATTGATCTTTTATATATAATATACATTTATATATGTTTTTTTATAATGATTTTCATAATTATATTTATTATTCCACTCCATAATAAACATATTCATTCAGAATTTTGTTTAAATATAGTATGTGGTATATGTCTTTGGGATTCAATTTAATTTTTCGTAGATTACATAGTCTTAGTTATATAGTATCTTAATAATAATAAATTATAAAAATAAAAAATAAAAAATCATCATAATAACATAATGAATGGTATATGTGATTATTTTAGAAATATAAAACTATTTGACATATATACCATGAATTAAATATATTTATATAGCGGTGTAATTTAATGATTTAATGTTCATTTATATTTGTCATTTTACATAAAATATTTTAAAAAAATTAATTTTAGAATTAAATAAAACAAATTATGCATTAAATTTTTATTAAATGCCAAATAAATTAAAAATATTTATTTAAAATGAAATCAAGAAAATAATAAAAATTAGATGAAATAAAATTAAATCGAACTAAAAATAAAAAAACTAACACCATAATCCATGACATTAGAAAATGGGTTTAAGAGGTGATTCATTGTTGGGATAGTAGATCTCATTTTTCTAAATTATTTGGGTGATTTCAATGAATTTTCACTATTATTATCCAATGAAGAAAAAATAATGAATATTTTATGAAAATTTTGTAATAAAAAAAATTTACAAATCAGTTGTATAAAAATTTCAAATTTATTTATGTGATATAATGAGATTTGATTATTAATTAAATAAAAACAAATTACAATGGAAAATATTAATTATTATTTTTGAATTATTAATTTTAATGTATATGGTTATTTTCCACTAATAATAATTACTTATAGATATTTTTTCTTTAATAATTGGGTAAATAAATATCTATAAAAATTTAATTTTTCCTTTGATGATTTTTTATATTTTTTTGTCAAAGAAATAAAATATTCATCTTTGTGGGATATAATAATCATCTTTTAGAATTTTTGTTTAGAGGAGTTATTCCATCCAAGGGTTTTTTGTTGTGTTATATTTTTTTCATCAAATTGGTTTTGAACAGTTGAAGATGAAAATTAATTTATATATATGTTATACAAGATAATTCATAGTTTATATAGTGATTATTAACCATTAGACTAGTATAGAAAAAAGTGAATGACATTAACACAATTTTTATGTTATTCTTTATTTTTATATTACATTATACTTAGGAATATACTTGGAATTCATTTATTTTTATATAAATATAACATGAATCAAATATGTAATTCATCACTAAATTGATAATGTAATTAAATTATTATAAAATAAAATATGTGTAACATCAGTTCAATTTTGAATAAGTATTTGTAATATAATATCATGATCGAACAAATATTATTCTATTATTAAAAGAATTTTTTATGAGGTGAAAATAAGAAATAAAAATGTTGGTCCTCCTCCAATTCCAAAAGAAAAAAAAACCAACATTAAACTTCGTGGTTTTCAACTATAATATTTTACATCCCCAATATTATTTAGACACATCCATGATTTTTATGAAGTAATTAATGATTAAAATTTTGTGTTTCGGATCCCATCCTAAAAGGGTATTCCCCAAAGCTAATGTCTAACGAAAGGATTTTTTTATTGGGGTGTACAAATACTGTAAAAATTCAACATAACCGCAAACTTGATTTCATGTAATAAATTAACTCTAGTTGAAAACATATTTTGATTTTATTGAATCAAATAATATTAATTAATGGAGTATAGATATTCATTAATTATTCGTATTTTTATAATAACATTATATACATGTTAAGATACTAATTTTTTATATAGAGAGATTATATTAAGAATGATCTAATTAATTATGTTATTTTATTATAAGAATGATTATATTATATTACAATTCTATAAAAATTATGTATCTGTTTAATATAGATACAAAATATTCGATTTTTAAGATAAAAATTTATTCAGATGTAAATGAATTCGCAAACATTAGAAATAAATATAGTCTTGATGGAATATTTAAACATGGGTTAGTAATGGAAAATTTATATTATGATTAGAAAAATTACAATAGGGACACAAATATATGATACATGTATAAATTATGTGGTGAGATTGAAATTGTTAACCAAAATACGAGGTATTGAATGTCATTGAATTGAATATCTAAATGTATTGAAATATATTAACACATTGGTAATGTAATAAAGATGTAATGGTGAGGTGTCTCATATTAATATTAGTTTGGGAATGATTTAGTGAAACCTAATTGAAAGTGGATGAAATTCACTATGTTTTTAATGGAGATAACAATTAGTATGGTGAAGAAACCCCATAATGAAAGAGAATTTTCCTACCAAATAATAAATGATATTAGAGTTAATGAAGATATATATATATATATATATGGGTGTGTTTGTGTGTGTTTGATTGTGTGTTTCAAAAAATAAGTATATCATATTTAACTAGGTGTCGTTGAGTGGCTCATTACCTCTTTGATTTAATTTTTTCTGATAATTACATAATCCATCCATCTTTGTTTTATTTTTATTATTTATATTACCCACTAATTTTTGGTTATTTTATAAATATTAATTTAATTAATTTTATTACATATTTTTTTGTTCTAATTCATTATATTAATCTATTTATTATTATTTCCCCATTGTCTTTGAATTTCAATCTACTCCCCATTATATATTATGTATTTTACCATTATATCATGGATATTTGGAAAATATTCATAATTAAATATCCCATAGATATGAATACAAGACATATACATATAATCTGTGTTGAAAATTCTGTGATGTTTCAAGCCATTACATTTTTAAAAAGTAATATTTTTTTATTACATATTAATAGTTTGACATTTTTGGAAAGTGTTGGAAACTTTTGTATTGAATTTGTAAAAGTATACGACCATTACATATTAAATTTTTTACCCCTGCATATTAATGGTTTACACGTACATTTTAAATCTATGAATATTCATCTACAATAAATATTCTCTAAAAAGTGAATATTTCCCTCCTCATATGTATTTCTCTCAAAGGAAAAAAACTCATGTATATTAATGTTACTATTTAATAAAAAAAATATTTCATTATAACAATTTATTGATGTCAAATTGGAAAAATAATGTTTTAATATACAGATTTAGTAAATAAATTACTCTAATGTATTAACAAAATATTTTTGTAGTTAGGATTAATGAATTATTTGAAACATAGCAATTTAGAAGAAAAAATTTTAAGATTCAAATTTATATCATTGACATGAGTAGTATCTTATATGTTTTTGTGAAATGAAGATATCATCACTATATAGTAATACATAAATATTCAATGTTTATTATTTATGCATTTTTATTTAAAACCCCATAAAATTTCGTAAAAAATTTAAATGTTGATTTTTAGTGCCTTAAATTAATGATATCCTTTCAAAGACATATTGTGATAAATTATAGACGTTCAATAAAAATTATTTAAATGGTATGCGATTCATTATTTTGATTTGTGATTGTTTTCTAATATTTCAGACATGGATTTCCCAAATAATATTGAATAATAAAAGATGATGATTATAGAAAAATGTCTTCATAATTGGATATCGAGAAAACCTAGAGGCATCATCATGAGAAAATTATATATACAAAATTCTGATATATTTTGATAACAATTATGATTTTCTGATTGAATTTCCACTTTTTATGATTTATTAATTCCTTATTTATATTTAACATATATTTAATATTTATCTATCTTAAATATTTTATTATGGTCTTGGATATTATTTTATTTATCTATTAATTGATGACATAATTTAAATTAGACTATTTTTTCCATCAAAAGAAAATCTTTTTGGTTTCACTTCTCTAAATGGTTCATGTATGTAAGCGGTTGTTCAACAGTAGTAAAATGTAGGTTACCTATTAGTTGTTCCTCCATAATTAAGTCTAGGTTATTATTAGGTTCTGACTCCCTGTAAAAAGATATGCTAATTTTTTGTGTATTATACTTATTGATGAGTATAAGGGTTTGAAGAATAAATTTATGATCATTGTGATCTAAACTACTATAAAAACTAGTTTTGATCATATTTATTTTCATCTCATTTTTTATAATTTTTATTTTTTTCAATTCAACCAATTATTTAATATAGACTATCTAATCATATGAAATAAAATTTAATCAGAGAAAACATCTTTAGGAATTATAAATTATTTTTACTTTTGATGATAAAAAACAAGTTCTATTAGAGATATCTTCATTATTTTTTGTGATTTGTTATTAATTTTACTAATACTATTTAGATATAAAACTTATTTTATAAAGAAGTATCCTGATTTGTAGTAATTTAATTATATATAATGTGAATCAATGGAAACTATAATTTGTGACAACTTTTAATCAGGTTGTCAATGATGCTCTAGTTAATTTGATTTACTAGATGATCTAGAATGAAAAAAATATAAAATTTCATTGATAATGATAATGATTTCATATCAGGAATATATATAACATTTAAAGATTTCATGATACACTCATTGAATCTTAAAAAATTGAAATGTAATATCAGTATGTGAATAATAGGCAACATTTTGAATTATCTAATATTAAATGAATGGAAAAACATATCTATTATAGAAATCATTTTTGGAGATAGTATTGGTTCTTGGGAAGGTAATAACTTTTTCGGTGAAAAATATTACTGTAATACTTCAATATTAGAAAATTATAGAGATAAATTTATAAATTTACAAATATCTATTTATTTTTATTTGGATGATGAATATGATAATGTATAAATAAAAGCTCTCTATTTTCATATTAGGAGATGTTTTCATATGATTTTTATTAAAGATAAAGTGTGTATTATTAATATTTTTGAAATCATGAAAAATATAGATTTTAATTTGCTTAATATTAAAATATAGAAAAATTAATTATTGAATTATAAAAAAATAATATTAAATTAATCAATGAAATATGATAAATTCAATGGAAAAAATCATTCTTATTAATGAAACTATTCACAAATTGTAGAAGAAAATAAAAAGTTAGAATGCTCTAGAATATGGCCTTTTGTCTCTCATAAAAAAATCAAGAGAAACCCAAACATATTTATAATGATAAGAACCCATATATAAATAAAATAAATTCTATACTGGTGAGAAAGTGAAAAATGATAATTGGTCATAGGGATAAGTTGAATATAATAATATAGTCGTCAAATCCATATTTTATTTATGGGTATAATACAATGAATGCATTAAATATTTTTTACAAAAAAACTAGATAGAAAATTCATTATAAAAGGGTACAAGGTAAATATTCAAAATCCATAAGAATATTTAATATTTTCTTATGATAAATAGACCACATATCGTGGTAAATAATTGAATTTCATATAATAAATATTAACACAAGATAATTACTTCATTTAATTAGTGTAAAGGAAAATATTGATACTTTAAAATCAAGAGGTGTTAAATCTCTAGATATGTAGGTATGAATATTTAAAATAATATTATGAAATTTTTATAATGATATAGTGGAATAAGTCATACAATGGATGTGTTTTGGGGATTCAGTATTTTATGTAATTATTGAAAATCAATAGATGTTTCCCTTCCTAAAAAAACAATTGAAAATGAATTAAATTTAGAGTAACTATTTAAAATTTTATAATAATGGTTTAGTATAAAAAAAATTTGGACATAGTATGTAGGAAAGGGTAAATACCTATTTTTCATATCCTTGTGTAAAATGAAAATACATAATGAATATATAAGGACTGTATTAAAATAATTAAAATCATATTAAGATATAGAATTTGTATGATAAATCGGAAAAAATATAAACCACATTGTTTCTTTATATATCAATTATCGTTAAAAAATAAATAATCTAGACTGCTAAAAATGATCAAGAAACTCACAAAGAATACTATGGAATGGTTTATTTTGAAAAATAGAAACCATATACGATGAAGAAAAATCATAAATAAAACATTTAATAGAATGTTAAAAAATTAAAATCACAATGTTCAATAGTATAACCTGTGAATAAGAATATTCCATATAAAATTATATAGAGGTGATATCAATAAATACATTTTAACAATTTTTATGAAAACAATTGAATATGATAAATACACTTAATAATAAATTAAAACTATTTAAAAATATTTAAGAGAAGTATTAAATAATAATTCCTTCACATTACGGTGAATGAGAAAAACCCCACTCCTTATATTATATTAAATACATCTAGTCTTTTAGAGTCTTGTAGAAAATTAACTATTTAGAATTTTTTGAATCTAGACAATATTATATTTATAATAAATTAAAATTATTGATATAATAATGGAATATAATATCCTATATAAAATTAGATGAAAGTAAATAACTTTTGAATATAAGTGTTGATGACTCCTGGAGTATCATACACAATTGTTAGAATGCTTATGTTTTTATTATCGTATAAGATATTTTGTTGGAAAGTAGTTTGATAAATAATGTTCAATGACGATCTATCTTTAAGAATGGTTTTTTGTATCAATTAGTTTTAAATAGTGAATCTTGGATCTAGTATAGATTAGAAGAAATTTGATTTCAGAGTAATGGAGCGCATAAATGTTTTTTTTGAAAGAAAACAATCCATACCTTAATAAAAAAATTGATACAAGTTGTTGATATAAGGAACAGTTAGAGGAAGATAGGTACATTTACTGGTTTCCATATTTATAGAAATCATTTATTACAAATCTAGGTTTTCATTTGAAAACGATTAATTTGGTTAATGGAATTTTTGAAGGAGTTATTTTGACCATATCTTTGTAAACCACATAAAGATAGAACCATGTTTTTGACATCAACATGAATAATTTTTTATATCAATTATTTTATTGTCACTTAAATAATATAATGTTGATATTAATGTATCCTTATTTTCCAGGACTACCATGCATGAAACATGATTACCCATATAAATTTAAATGAATAACTCTATGTGTAACATAAACCAATGATACAGGACATCATTCATTAATCATAGTTTCATGATTAATATTCCTAAATAGTATCCTACTAACTCAGCCATGAATTTTTTATCTTTAATATGATGTGAATCACCCATCACATATGTGGTATTCTCTTTCGCATAATGAAATTCATGGCCTCACATGGAAAATTCTGAAGATTATGTGGGATTTAGGGTGACGAATAATTGAAAATATATAGGAGGGGTTAATAGAAATCATCCTAAATGGTATTGATTCCTTTTATAAACAATCAATAAATTAATGAAAATGTATGCATTGACTCATATAATTTTAATTTTATGAGGGAACCCATAAATCATTCGTATATTTTTTATAAAATTGTTTTTTCTCTTCTTGTATATTATTCATATTATGAAATATCACAAGTAAATAAAATACAATGTGGAATATCATCCAAATGATAACACATATAATTTAGGTTCCTAATGAATCAAATGGTGTTATCAATCTTACAATATGTTTTAATAAGAATTGTGATTTTCTAATTTTTTCTCATATGTCACACCTAAGGTTGTGTTATGAAAAATCTTATTTTCTGAATTTCAAAACACTAGTTTTGTTATGTAAAATATAGAATATATACATCAAATGTATAGGATATTTAGTGAATATCATCATTAATATCCCACATCCACTGAACGTCATATAATTTAATTCTATTCCACCTATAATTATAACATATATTACAAGTTGTAGGACAATATTCAAAAAAAGGAATCTACCAATACACTTTTAAATGATATCATTAAATTCATTATGTATCACATCATATGACATGACTTTTCAATAAATAATTAATAATCCTTCCAAATAATCTCTTATATACTTTTACATCATCTATATGGTTTTATTAAAACTCAATCCCTTATCGTCCAACTACAATGTGTTTCAACATTGACCTATGTAGCATTGAAAACAATCTTCAGTTATTGAATCCTTTAATTTTTTAATGGTGTGACCATTAGAAAAGTTTCATTGGTACTCAAACTACAAATGGATTTGGAATGATATTCATATTAATCATGTGTATTTGTATATCTCTTTCCATCAACTACATGAAATTTAAGTATGAATTTTCCTATGATCTCATATTCAAGTTATCAAGTTTCCTTGGGACATAGAGTATTTTAATCCCTTATATTTATCTATACATTCCCGAGTCTTTATGTATAGGCTAAAAATTGGATCCAAGCTAATTATCAAGGTGATTAAGGTTTCAAGTGTTGTCTTTTACTGTCATGGTATTTTTTGAAGAACGGTAATTAATTCAGTTTGTTTTGTGGAAACAATTGTTTTGGGTATGTTTTGAAAAGAATCAAACCCATGTTAATTGTGACGATGAATTGTTAATTGTTATTTCATATAAATCAATATTTTTTGTGTGAACATTTGATACATTATTAATAGAATAAAGGGGGAGTGAAAGAGACGCTTCCAATCTGAAAAAATTGTATTCTGATTGTTTTTTCAAAACAATCGGAAAACATTCGTATTCAAATGTATCATATCGTGATGGCATAGAGAAATAATTAGTGCCTATTGTTCTTCCAATCAATATGAAAACAATAGTATCTAGATTGAATCAATTACCTTTCAAAAAGATAGGATAATGATAGGACATGAAAAGTGATGCTAATAGAATTGGTAAATTTGATGGAAAAGAGATATTGATTGAATAGATAAAGCCGATTGAAATGTGAGGCTGATTGAATAGGTAAAGGTGATTGAAAAGGGTGCTTCCAATAGGAAAGGTGATGATGATGGAAGAGGAGACACCAATTTTTTTCAAAACAATCACATCCTGGTTAATGAAATGGAATGGGTTGGTGTTGATTGAGTGTGAGTCATTTTCAAATTGTTTTCTATCATATCTGGGAAGATCATCCTTATCTGGTTTAATTGTATCATATATGAGATGATATTTATCTTTAGATTTTATTTGATTGTATCCACCAACCATTACTAGATATTATTAATGATCATATATAGCAATTGTAAGAAGAAATGATACAGAATCATTATATTAAATGATTATCGATTGTATCCGGCAATCAAACCCAGAAATGATCTACGATCATATCTAGCAATCGTATGCAAAAATGATCAGTTATCATATCCATAATGATCAAAACCAGATTGATCATATCCAGCCCTATTGTATCCAGGATGTTCGTATCCATCATGATCATATCCAAACCATTGTATTCGTAAAAGATCATGCTTGGATTGAGACGTAAATAAAAAATGCTGGAATGAATTGAAAGTTACAATACATTCCAAATTAACTCAAACGAAGCTATTGTTGATCATCAATGAATCAAAAGTCATGAAAATATACATGATACCAAAACATGTTGTAAATGAAGTGTGTTTTCTCATATGGGTAAAGATAAATGAAATGATAAAGATATGGATGAATGAATTGTAAAAGGGGGAGCCTTTTATTTGAAAGAGTGACTATATCTCAAGTAGAGAAGTGCATTTCTTCAAACACAATCATTTGGTATTATTTCAAACATTCCCTTAATGAAAATCGTACCAGATAATTGGTTTCAAACTCATGTATTTATCATTAGTTTTATTCATATTTACATTTGATATGGGAGTCAAGAAAAGTAGAAAAGAATATTGTAGATGTTTCGAGAAGAATCAGGAAGTGTTGATGAAGTCATAATTTCACTTAGAATTCAATAAAAATTAATTTTTGAGAGAATTTAAGTGAGTGGGAAAGTGTTTTGGGATTCCTGCCTAAACATGTTTTGGGTCACCTATAAAAGGCATGATGTATATTGTACTTGTGAGATGAACTGATGATAGGGAAGCTCTGAGTTTTCTGTGAGAGAAAGTGATACCAATTTTTGTTTTATATTGAATAAATTTTGAAGGGATTGTATTCAGATGGGTTGGATGTTAAGCCCAATTAGTCGGTTTTGATATTTTCATACTGGGTGTTTTCGTATTGGACTTCTTGTGCTGAGGAAGAATCATAATAGGAATCTTTATCGGTCTCAAGTTTGGAAGTTGTACCGATTGTATTCAACTTGTTAAGTGGTGTCGATTATATTTGGATAATGCAGTAGTGGAGATTCTTTTCGGCTGGTCAAGTGGTGGTGGTTCTACTCTTTTATTCAATTAGAAAAGTTGTCATGAAAAATTATATTAGAAGAATCATACTTAGAGTATCTCACTGGAGAATTGGACTTGGCATTCGGTATGATTTAGATATTTATGTCCTTTGAGGTTTTGACCTTCTTCTGGGTAAGAAATTGATTTATTTTATTTCTATTACATACATTTTTTTATTGAAATGAAGCACAGGTAAACTGATTTGTTTGAAGACAAATTGTATTACCCTATTATACTAAGAGGGTTCACATGGAATGGAGGGATTGTTTCACAGTGCTACACAAGTGTAAGGGTATATCATACTCATTGTAATCTAAAGATTGATTTCATATTAGATTGTGTGGTATTAGACCATTTCCATACCATACCATGTACATATCTATTCATATTGAATAGTGAACCTTGTAAATATTTTTGTTCCTTTGGATGTGTGTTGATTTTTTTCAGTGGGGAATTGAAGTCCTTAACCTAAGGAAAATATTGTTTCAATTGAAAAGAAACATAAAAGCAAAATAGTATCACTGATTCACCCCACCCCCTCTAAGTGATATAGTACTTCGACTGGTCACTTTCAATTGGTATGAGAGGTATGCTACCTTTTTTATTTTTTTCCGATGGAGAACATGAACTGTGTGAACTGTAAAGGTATTCCGGTCATTGATGTAATGAAGAATCATATCTGGAATGATCGAATGCTTCTATTTCTTATGTATATCAGTTATGATTTTCTTGAAACTACAACAGTTGGGTTTCTTCCCATTTATGATAGTGCTCCACATACACCTATTGACAAGATGTTTATTGAGAATGATCGAAGGTCCTAGAATAATATATTTTCATTAATTTTTTAAGGTCGATTCTTTAGAGTGAAAGGTGTTTCCTCAACTAAATGTATAATTGATAAGTCAAAAAACATATACGAAGGTAATGCAAAAAAGGATAAGTAAATGTAACAAATATGGAGATTAAAGTTTGATGATTTTATGATGGGTGAGCATGAGTATGTTAGAGAATTGATTACCAGGGGGAAAGAAATTTTGAGTACTATCAGATGTCCTGGTGAATTTATAAAATACTTTACATTTGTTGAAATGATATTGTGAATCCTACCTACCAAATTTGATGCAAAAGTTTCTTCAGTGGAAGATAGAGATCCTAAAACATTATCTCATGACTATTTACATATCACTCTTATCACTTATAAAATGTGAATAGAGAATGCTATAAAAAACAAAAAAATTGAAATAAAATTTTCATTCATGGAAATGAATAAATAAAAGTCATAGCATATTTTTAGTGAAGATTCAGCTAGGGATTATGACTCTGAAAACAAGGTATGAAAAAATCTCAATGAAATTCTATCCTTGTTTTCTAACATTAAGAAAAGAGGTACATGAAAACACAAAGAGAAGCATCAATTAAAATGTTTTGAATATGGAGGTGTTGGACTCTTTGAAGCTAATTGTTATCGATGAAAGAAAGAATATGATAGTGATGTTGGATAAATAACGATAATAATATCTTGGAAGAGAAATTGAGGCAAAGGAAGAGAAACGAAATTCTTCAAATTAAAAGGATGAAGTTTCATGTAAAATGATTATAAAGAGGAATATAGTGATTTTGAATGATAAAAATACATTGACTATGGTAATGAAAATACATTAATTGTCAATGTGAATGAGGAAAAATTTAGAAGTAGTAGTTCTGAAGAAGAAAAAACATAGCTTGAAATGCATCTGAATGAAGGGTTGAAAGAATTTCTGAGAAAGATTCAAAGTCTTGAAAAGAAAAACAATGATGGAAATGAATTTTCAAGAAACCAAGAATGTTTTGTCCGTGAGGATGAAAATCAGATTAAAGAGATTGATTGTTAGAATAAATCTCTTAAAGAAGAGAAGAATCATAATGAGCATTTTGAGGCGAAGCTGAAAGAAAAAGAAGAAGTATTGGAACTTATCCAATGAAAAAACTCTGAAGATGAAAAGAAAAGTATATGTTTCCAAAACACAATCACTGATGTTGGTGAATGTTCTTATAATGGGAAACTTGAGATGGATCCGCAAAAGATACCTTCGTAGGGTCACAAGATTAATGGAATTGTTTTCGAAATGAAGAAAGATGTGAATGTTATGTATGTGGCCAAGAAAACAATGTTGGGAATGTTTTTGAAACATTCTGAATTTGAGAATGTTTCTAATACTTATGGTTTTGATAATTCAGAAAATAAGAGAAGGAATCTGATTGATAATAGAAAGGTTTGTTAATTGGAATAAAATATAAGAAGGTGTCTGAGAAACATATTCATAATTCTAATCAGTATGGAAGCTTCAGAGGAAAATACTCTTTCTATGGGTATTGCTGATATTTTGGTGGATTCAACCACACAAAATGCATTTGTTGGTTCTTTAAACAACAATAATGTTATCCTAATGGTTATGAAAGGAATAGATTTAGTGGGTGTAATTCTCCTCAAAGAGATAAAAATGAGAATTTGTCTTAATGAAATCTAAAAAGAGTGATGTGAAGATTGAAAATAGGTTCCAATCCTTGGAAACCATTAGTGAAATATATAAAAAACATAGAATACATTAACAAGGATGGCTTGTTTTGTTATTGACTCCGAAAAAGATTCTCAATTCTCAATAGCTGAAGGTGTTTAATAAAAAGAATGTATAAAAGGTTCTTGTTGTTGAAACTGCATTGAATGTCATGAAAGGAAAACGGCCCAAGATACTTGATAGTGGATGTTCTTCTCAGATGATGAGATAATTGAGGTTGTTAATCGATGTGAAATATTTTAAAGAAGGAAGGGTGATATTTGGAAATGATGATTCTTTGAAAATCAAAGGTGTTGGGTCATCCATCATTAGAAAAGAAAAGAAGAAATATAATAAATCATTGTATGCTTATGGGATGAAACAGAATCTATTAAGTGTTTCACAATTTTTTGATGAGGGTAATAAATTTATCATCATGAATGATAGATTTGGGGTAAATAGAGAATATGATGAAAATATTGTCAAAATAAGTCAATGTAAAAAAGGATACTTGTTTCAGATTTGTGACTCAAAAAATTCTTGTAACATATGTATGGTGGAGGAGAATTAGTTATGGAATAAAAGACTTAGACATTTGTGTCATAGAATCATGAGAAAGTTATCTTCAAGAGATGGTGTTCGAGACAGTCTTGATTTTCCCATATTTAGAGATTGGTGTTGCACTATTTTTCAGAAAGGAAATATGACAAATGTTGTGCATAAGAAAGGTGATATTTTTTTTCAAAACAACCTCTAGATCTGATCGATTCTGATATATATGGGCCAATAAGTAAACAATTAACACATTGAGATAAGTACTTCATTACTTTCATTGATTATTTTACTAACATTTCGTGTGTTATGTATATGCAACACAAATCAGATTCATTGAAAATATTTAAAAGTTTCAGAAGAAAAGCTGAAAACGAATGTGAGTATTATGTGAAGTAGTTGAGTATAGATAATGGTGGATAAAATATCAGTGAATAGTTTTAAAACTATCTTGAGAAGCATGGAATTTGGCATGAGTATAGTTATCCATACACTCCCCAACAAAATGGGGTTTCTGAAATAAAAAATAGAATCCTTGTAGAAATGTGAAGAACCATGTTACCAGAACATGAACATTATCATTACTTTTGCAGGCAAGCCATGAGTACTTCTGTTTATATTTAGAACTGTTGTTTCTATAGGTCTCAATTTGGTATGGATCCCTATAAAATGTTTTAGTGAAAAACTCCATGTTTGATACACTTTAGCATTTTTGGGAGTCATAGTATTATAAATATGAAAGGTGGAAAATATAGTATGGTTGAAAAAAGATGAAGGTCAAATCATTCTCATTTACTATCCATAAGGAAGAGGATACACATTCTACAAAAAAGAATCAAAAATAATTGTTTATTCAGATGATGTGAATTTGATTGTAGTATATAAGAAATAGAAACAGGTTTAGGAGAACAATTATGTTGATCAAGTTGAAGAAAACAGTTTTGATAAGGTTACAGAATATAAATGGTGATAAACATCAGAAAGTTCATATAAGAAGAATAACCAATTCCATTACACATACATCATTTAATTCAATGGGGGAACCAAATGATGCGAAAGAAGCATTTGAGCTTCTAGAATTGGTTCAATCCATGAATGAATAATTGGATCATATTGAAATTAACAATACATGGGAACTCATACCCAAGCCTAAAAACAAAAACATATTTGGAACAAAATGGGTTTTCTGGAAAAATCTGAATGAAGATGGTGATGTTATAAGAAACAAAGAATGATTGGTTTGCCAAGGGTATTCATAGATTTGGGGTATTTATTTTTGTGAATCATTAGCTCTAGTGGAAAGACTTTAAAAAATTATAATATTTTTTTATATTTCCATGCAATGATGTTATATGATCATTCATAAAGATGATAAATTGGAATTAATAAATGGTGATCTTTAAGAATAAGCTTATATTGAAAAACCTTGTGTCTTTGTTAATGAAAATGAGGAAGGTAATGTGTACCAATTGAAAAAGAAATTATATGTCCTTAAAATAGCTCTTAGGGTACGATTTTCCAAATTGGAAAAATTCTTATGAAAGAAGAATTTTATCAAGGGAAGAGTGGATAACAATCTTTACATCAGAGAAAATCAAGAGTACTCCCTCACTGCAATTATTTATGTTGTGGATATTGTCATTTCTAGTAATGATGAACGAACAATGAAGGATTTTCAGATGAAATGAAAAATATATTCGAAAAGTCCTTGTTGGGGGAAATGAAATATGTTCGTGGGTTACAAATCTAAAAAAATAAAGAATAAAGACTCCTCTACCAAGAAAAGTATGAAAAACAATATCCCAAGAGGATTGGCATGGATTATTCGAAACATGTTTCCACACCCATTTCAGTGGGAACAAATTTGAGTAAAGATGTAAAAGGATAAGAAGTTGATCTAAAGGTGTATCGGAAATTGATTGGAAGTCTATTTTATTTTACTGCATTATGTCTTGATGTTGTTTATGTTTTTAACGTTTATAAAATATTTTAGATAATCACTTCTTATTGATGGAAAGAAATAATTCTCATATACATCATAGGAAAAAAAATTGGGAATTAGGTATTGTAGCATAGATAGTATTGATTTATTGGGGTATTCTAATGCATATTGTGCTGGAAATATTGATGGTAGAAGATCTACATTTGGTGGTGTATTATTTTAGGGAAAGAATTGTGTTATTTTCAATTCATTGAAACAAAACTCAGTAACTCTTAGTACGGATAAAGATGAGTATGTTTCTACTACTAAATCTACTACACAACTTATGTGGATGAAAACACAGTTGGAAGGCTTACTTGTTAAAGTGATGTTACCCTTTATCTTGGGTTGTGACAATCAATGTACAATAAATCTCCCTATGAATACTTTGAAATATTCTCCTTCAAACCATATTGATATCAAAAATCATTTTATCAAAGAGCATGTGGAGAAGAATTAATTGAAGCTAGAGTATGTTTCAACATCAGAACAAGTTGATGAAATCTTCACTAAACCATTATCGAAGGAATTATTATAAAAAATGAGGTTGAACATGAGTGTCCAATATCTTTATTTTTAGGGTTTAGGTATGTTTATTTTCTCCATATATCATCTCACCATTGGATTTTTTTATTAAGGTGGTAATTGTTTTGTTTAATAAATCTATTACACAAAAGAGAAAGTTGTGGGTACGATATGAATTGAGCATTATTGAGTTTGTGAACTATTCTATCAATTTGTTGGAGTGGATGTAGGAAAATAAATTGAATTGTTTTATAGGAAGAATGAAGAAAAGAAATATTTGGTTGTGAAAATATTTTGGATATCATGGTTATACTATTAATAATTATTGTTTCCTACAATGAGTTATCTCATGTAGGCTTAGAATTATTGATATGTAATAAATTATTTTAATTTACAATGTTTAGTGATTTATGAACCTTGGTCGACAATAAAATCCAAAGGGGTAGATTTTTGGGACCAAGATGATTATAAAGGTGATGAAGGTTTCAAGTGTTGTATTTTTTTTTATCATGGAATGTTTTGAAGAAAGCACATCACTTTACATTGTTTTGTGGAATCAATTTTTTTGGGTTTGTTTTGAAAAAAATCATACCCATGTTAACTATAAAGAATATTTGTTGATCTATATTTCATATAAATCATGAGTTGATGTGAGAACTTGTGAGGAAAACATGATTGAATAAGGGGTGAGTGAAAGAGATGCTTCCAGTTTGAAAACAAAATTTGTATTCAGATAGTTTTTTAAAAACTATCAGAAATGGATGGTATTCAAATTTATCGTATCTGGATTGTAGAGAGAAATAATAGGTTCCTATTTTTTCAAAACAATATTAAAGAAACTGTATCATGATTATATATATTTTCATTCAAAACAATTGGATACCAATTGGATGTGGAAAGTGACGCTGATTGAATAGGTAAAACCAATTAAAAAGTGATGTCGATTAAATAGGTAATGCCAATTGATAATGGTGATGCCCATGGGAAAGGTGATGCCGATGGAAGATGAGACACCAACTATTTTTTAAAATAATATTATTCATGTAGAATAAAAGGAATGAGATGGTATCAATTGATAATGAATCATATTTAGATTGTTTTGTATTATATCTAGGAATATCATCATTATAAGATTGTATGGTATCGTATCTGAGAAGATCTTTTTATTTAGTTTGTGTTTGATCATATCCAAGAATCGAAAACATAAATGATCAGCAATCGTATCTAGCAATCATAACCGTAAATGATCAGAAATCGTAACCAGAAATTATTAGCAATCATATCCAGTAATCATAACCAGAAATGATCAGTGATCCTATCAAGCAATCATAAGAAGAAATGATCAGTGATCATATCCAGTATGATCGTAACTAGAATCATCATATACTGCAAGATCATATCCAAGATGATTGTATCCAGCATGATCATATCAATACCATTTTATTCATAAATTATCATTCTTGGATTGAGATGAAAAGAATGAATCACAAATGAATGGAATGCTACAATACATTACAATTGAGCTCAGACGATGATAAAGATGATACTCAATGAACTCAATATCCTGATGATGGTCATGATAGAAGCACACATTGGTGAATGAAAGTGTATTTTCTTATATGGGTAAAGAGAAATGAAATGAGACAGAAAATTAAATTTTTTGTATTCAATCAATTTTGAGGAAAATGTGAGAAACCATACAAGACATCATGACTTAAAACACCATATAACAATGGAAAAAAAGTATAGGACAAACAACACCATTCCATCACAAAAGAGCTTCAACCTAGAATCAAATACAATAAAATAAGCTTTATTATACTCCACTTTATCGAAAAACTATCATGTTCATAAATGAACAGTCATGGAACTCATGGAAAGCCATACCCTCTCAAAATGCATACAGTACATTGTACTAGTGAGATGAACTGAATAGAGAGAAGTTCAATTTTTTAGTGAGAGAAGGGGGTACCATTTATTGTTTTTTATTGAATATTTTTTGTTGGGGATTGTATTCGTCAGGGTTTGATATCAGGCTAAAATAATATATTTCGTGTTTTCAATAATGGGTTTCCCTCTATAGGAATTCTCGGGCTGATGAAGGATTCTAGTGAGCATCATTATTGGTCACAGGTATTGAAGTTGTACCGATTGAATTCGTCTTGTTATGTGGTGTCGATTCTGTTCAGCTAGTGTACTTGTGCCGACTATTTTAGGTTGTTCAAGTAGTTCCAATTATACATTGTTTTATTCTATCAGAAAATCGGACATTATGAATTGTATTAGAATAATCGTACATAGAGAATCAAACGTGAAAATTGGACTTGGAATTCGGGCTGATTTTTTAATCAAAGTCCTTTGAGGTTCTTACCATTCCTCTGGGTAAGGAATTGTCGAATTCTTTAGAATTGAATACATTTGTTTAATTGAAAATAAGAAACAGAAAGATGATTTATTACAAAACTAAATGTATTACCCTATTAAGCTAAGAGGGTGCACATGCACAAGAGGGATTGTTTCACGGTGCTACATGAGTGTAAGGCTATATCATACTAGTTGAAATCCAAGGATTGTTTTCTTAGTAGATTGTATGGTATTAGATAATTTCCGAACCATACCATGGACATAACTATTCTTATTAAATAGTGAACATTGTAAATAAGTGTGTTCCTTTGAATGTGTGTTGATTTGTTTCTCTATTGGGAATTGAAATATTTAACATGTGGTGAAGTATGATTCAATTGAAAAGAGACATTAATGAAAAAGAGTAACACTAATTCACCCCCTCCCCCTCTCAGTGATACAATACTCCAACAGGCCACTTTTGCTAACCATTTCAATCAATTTATACCATTTCATTCACCTTTATAGATATGAACATAACATGACCTGTCATCTAAAAGATAACCATGTAATATGTATTATATAGGTGAATCTATAAACATAACTATCATATCCAAATCAATGTAAAAATTTCATAAAAATAATATGAGTGGGAAAATTACATCTTATTTAACATCCAATAAATGAATTAATTTCTAACATCCCAAGACACTCATATTTTTCTAACCATCAAGGTATGCATAAGAAAGGTATCAAGTCCTATATTTTCTCATGAAAGTTATCTCTCTAATATTAGGTATTGGGGAAACAAAATATGAACAATACAACTTTATTATTCAAATGAAACATTATATATAACACCATGTGGTATACCTTGGGAGGGTTTCTGGTAAAAAAACTAATTTTTCATTTTAATTATATTTTATATTAAAATAAAATAATCTATTACCATTAACCATAACATTTCATCACTAACCATGATAATATATGAAGGATATTAGTAAGGTAGAACTCAAACTCATAATTTTAGAGGCCATTTTATAAAATATAATAAACCAATGCAAAAAGTAGTGATTTTATTTTTTGTAACACACACATACCAACCAAACACTTGTCCATTATAACGAACCAACATGAGTTTCCCATATAGTGAACTCCTAATTCATCCTTCCACTGTCTCGAATATTTTCGTTGATACCTCAAAGCCGGTGATAGGAATCATGGGTATCAAACAAGACTATTGGGGATGGTTTGAAACTAATTAATCCAAATATAAAAAATCCAAACATTGAATTATGATTATTTAAAAAATAAAAGATCCAAAAATTAGAAAATATAATCATTTTGTACATAGTAAAAAACAAAAAAAAATTCCAAATGATGGGAAAATGAAGACAACTAGAACTAGTAAAAAACATGATCCAATTTCTTCTATGAAACTGAAGGTACAATCATCATCTTCATTTGAAATAATCCACCACCATTATCTCAAAAACTATATGCACTCAATTAAGGAATAACTTGATATCATTCCAAATAAATGATTTAAATAAACCTATATAAAATATTAAGACTATATACCCTCTATCATGAGTATATAGGGTATGAGATAAAGCCTGTAATAAACCCCCATTATTCCCACTCATTTTTATTATAAAATAAACATAAACTACTAGTATGAAAATAATGAAGAAAAATTGGTATTCACCTTCATTTTATACCATATAGAGACAAACCAAACATGTAGCATGCACTTTATTAAAGAACTCCATTTTAAAAACATTCCACATAATTGGTTTTACCAAAATCAATACCAATTTGAAAACCACTAATTATTCCATTATTGTCATTATTTTGAAAACGAAAACACTCATGGATTTAAATTTATTAAAATTATTTCCATTAAAACCATTGGATTAAAACTATTTACCCTCGTTTTCATTTAAAATATTTTTCTCTCAAACAATTCAATGGATAGTAAGGAAATAAACACAAAAATATAAAAAACCCACCCTAAGGGATCACAAATAATGGCAATAAGTGGATGGAAGAAAAAGTCAACATCAAGTAAAAAATGAAGGATTCAACACATCAAAAAATAACATCTAGGAAATAATAATCTCACATGGAAATATATATAGAAAATGAATGACATTTTATACAATTTTATAGGTAATACCTTTGGAAAGAATAGTACAGTAATAGAAACATATAGGTGGGAATAATGAAAAAAATTTAATGGTCATGCATCTGTCAAATGAATCACTCGAACCAGACTGCTTAGTGATAATCCACCAATATGGATGATATATATAATTACTTGAACTAGATATTTTATACCAGATTTATCTTCGCAGTTACCCAATACATCCATCTTAGTACTCTCAGTCTCCCAAGGAATAATAATAGTGGTGGTCGATGAGAAATCAATTTAATTGCATGACAATAACAAATCTCCTAAGGATAAAACCCTAATAACATCCATCCCACTAAGCACACAACCCTTAAAACAATCCACAATCCATGAGCACAACATGAATCACATAACAATGAATCCATCAAATAAATAACATGACATAATCAAGAGCACAAGATAGGATCAACAAGGTAATAATTACCATTACATCACAAGTGAAAACCCAACCATTACTTATTGAATATATATTTTAAAATACATTTAAAAAAAATAGAAATTCAAACACAATTACAAATCAATGAATAAAAACCAAAAGTTAACAACAAAATAATCCATGGGAAACAACATTTTTTAATTTATAACAGAAAACCACCATTTAAAACATGGAATCAATTAAAAATGTGTTCTACATTGAAACACCCATTTGGAATAAACACCAAATAACAACTGAATTTCATAATGAAAATTCTATTATGAATTTTATTAAATATGAATAATGAATAAATTACCATTTCAAAACCGAGTTCCACTACACTAAGAAAATAACAAACATTGTCTCATTGAAGCAATGCCCAATAATAGAAAAACCTTGAAATATCCAAAAATTCAATCATATAAATCTATACATTGACTCTAAAACACGGTTAATTATAAAATAATTCAGGGGACTCCTAAATAAATAGAAATTAATTAGAAATAACTGACTCGGGTGGTGGAACCATGTTTCCTATAATGAAATACACTGGAAAATAACTCCTAGGATGGATCAAAACCATCAAAAATTTAAATCCCCTATTTCATACAACCATAACCAATAAAATTATAAAATAATAGAAAAAATGGATAGAAAATAAGAGTAAAATTCGGGAAAACACATGATGAAGAGGAAAGAACCCGAGCCATTCATATCGGGTGAGAAATCACCAAGAAAAGACATGAAATCAAATTGGACGGCCATTAATAGATCCATGGGGATATGTGAGGATCCATTATTTGGGAAAAAATAATAAGGGAAATAAGTAATGAAACCTCACATAAAAAGAATCCAAAAAAATACCCCTCTTTTTTGGGTTCCACAGTACACCCACACGATTAAGAAAGCTGTTGAATAACCATGTAGATACCAAATAACATCAGATACAATGAATTATATCTTATACTTCATGGTTATTGTTGTCATTATCCATAACTATGATTCCTTTAAAACCCAAAATTTAACCCTTTTAGTCTGAAAATGCCTCAATCATGAGGTGATAAACTATCTCTCAATTATCCCAAACAATGTCACACTAAGATATTACAAGAAACCAAAACAAGAAACTCTATTCCCCAAGATATTCTTGATTCATGAAAGATGTGAAAATGACTAATCAATAATAAACTATCTCCAATGGGATACGAGTTGGACGATAAATCACAAGAGGGGTGCCTAAAAACTCCAAATCAACAAATATTCAACAAAATTATTCCATTAAATCCATTTGTGTAGCAAATGTCAGTAAGAAATACATAATTAATGTCACTGATACAATACCCATAAGGAGATTCAGATGAATTATGTCTCTCCCCACCATTTTCAAATCTCTTAAATTGGGTAACAAAAGAGAATACCTTAAACGAAAACATCGATTAGGGGGAATAATATATAAAAATATATGAACATTGTCGAATCAAACTCTCACCTCCTAAAAGGTAAATTTTTCAAACTAACTCAACATTCACATTGTTGATACATCAAGAAGATTAAAAATCACCATCATAGGGGATAAATTTTATGGTATGCCTCCGTGAGAAACAAAAAGGACTTGGGACCTTAGCCACCATACCTTAAGGGTAAAATAGGTTCTCAAATCATATTACCATCCCATATAGAACCAATAAAACTCTACCCAGGAATTTATCTATGGAGGAAAGGAAACATTCAATATAATTACACATGTCTTGTCCCAAATTTAAATCATTCCATCATCGTTGATAAAATGGCCATAAAATAGGCCATGGAATAAAAAACACTAGGGGCCTCAAAAATTACAATTGAACAATAATGAGTGCACTTAGTGTCCAAACACCATCTCATCCCACAAGATGAATGGTGTGGTTGAAAACTAGAATAATTAAAAATCTAAAACACAAAAAATCATTTAAAAACATTTATTAGTTTTAAATATAAAAAAACAAGCATATTTCCTTTCTAAGAAACTAGCCATTTTAGATAACACCACGGGATAAAAATTTACAATAATATATGTCAAGGGAAATAGATTTATTTTCTAAAACAACTTTCCAAATAATTTTCCAATCCAATTTGAATATGAATTAAAACAAAAATAGTGAATCCTATTTAGATAAACACATAATGATACTATTTACAAGAATGATGTACCACTTTGAACGACTATTTGAAAACAAATATTTTGAAATCCATTTGGAAATACATATTGCAAATGAGTTATCACATATCCAATTATGAATCTTTTTGAAAATGAATTCATTTTGTCATTAAAACCAACAAGATCTTAAAGCATCCAATAAGACATTACAACATGGCCAAATCGATTTTGAATCATTTAAAAAAATAAGACTCTATTGAAAAAACATTTCTCTAAATTTCTAAATATCATGTATCCTTAAATAGTCACATTAATAACCGAACATAAAATGGTAATTAATTAAACCGCAACACCAATTTCATATTTGTACCCAAACAAGTTCAAATCTGACTTAAAATGACACACCTAGTTTTAAAAAAACTATTAAATATTATAACTACCTATCAATCCATTTATCAAATGAAATTACAAGTGGAGAAAATATTTAATGAACAAAAAATTCAATCAGAACATACTTTAAATTCCCAAATAACCTAATACTTAGGGGTAAGACCATAAACCTATATAATTTTAAAACTGTCGTGGACTCAATAAATCATATCGAAAATAGAGGAGGTCAAAACCCTAGGTACAATACCATAAATATAGAACCAATAAGCATAATACTCATTCATCAGTAAATAGTTTTCTAGGATTCACATAGAAAATAATACAAGGCATGATCTTATCCTACTATGCACCTCATACAAAAAAAAAAGAATTCCCACAAAAAAGAGAATGAAATAAAACAACATTTGAAAACTAAATTTGAAATCAAATTACAAAAAATATTGAAATTTACTTTTGAAATCATAAAAAATATATTCATCACTCAATTATAAAATCATTAGATTATTATTGAGGCTCCATAGTCCCAAAATTATTTTAATGAATTGGTAATTCTCCATATTTTTCAAAATTATAAAATCATCATTTATAAAATAGAAATCTCACAAATCATGAACAAAATAATAAAAACCTATTATTTGAAATATCAAATCCCATGGAAAAATATTCATTGACCATTTTCTTAAAAACATATATTGTGAAAAAAAATTATTCATAGAATTACAATTTATGACTAAAAATCTTTTCTACTAAAGACATTTTTCTTAGCCCAATTTATAAATAATTCACACATTGTTTTCAAACCACTAGAGAATGTATTTCAAACAAAAAATGGCATCCACTATGAAAAAAATAATTTTCACAAAACAAAGTCCCCATGGAAAAACAATTAATAGAAGAAAAAATCCCAAATAAAAATGCATTCAACAAACAAATTTAATTCAAAATAAAAATACAAACTACACTATTTGTTACTACACTAATGAAATACATTAGTGGTTTCAAAATGGGAATAAAGAGAAGAAAAATAATAACTCCAAAGGAGTAAATTTCACTCTGAATGGTTTGGTAACATGACCTAACAAATTGTTCACTAACTATTCACTATGAACTATAGTGGTTTTAGACGTAATTTGAATATGAATCTCATTTTTTTCCAAATATTTTTTCTAACTATGAAACCTTATTCCATTCCCCATTTTTCATCTTCAATGATTGAACTACCCACTAAAATCACTGAATTATTCAATGGGGAAAAAATAACCTTCTTAACACATCTAAAATCCAAAAAAACATCCACATACAAATCAAGATCAATACTCATTCCAAATATGACCATGGAAACATGAGCTGAACTACATTAAATACGTATTTAGGACCATACTCACTAACCTAGACTTACCCCCGATGAAAATACATATCTCTTAACTACCTAACTACATACCAAAAAATTATTAGGGTTTCCAGATATTATTTTTTAATTAACCATCTTGGAATGTCCATTTATTGGATACTCGAGTTGGACCCCCACATATCTGAGGAGCATCCCTAGTCCCCACATACTGACGATAGAGATCCAGGGTATCAAACCAGAACATTTGGGATAGTTTCACCCTCATGAATCAATATAAAAAAATTAATACATTTCATAATGTTAATGATACATGGTAATATTCCCACCAAAAACACTAATGAAAAAAAATCAGTTCATATATAGTTACCAAAAATATCATGGAAGCTTAAATACAAGAAAATGAAGAACAAATAATCCAATGAAAACTAGAACCCATTAGTTTTAGGAAACCAATGATCTGATCAACAACTCTATGAGAATCTAAATAAGCCACCATGATATCGACAAATATCTTCTTCCCATGGAAGATGGCACATGGTCAAACTCTAAATAAGAAATATAAATAAACATGCACAAAATATGAAGTCTACATACCATCAATTTTGGGTAAGTTGGGCTTAAACCAATCTTAGTGGGATGCAATAATGACTCAAATTCATTCCTTTTATAAAAGAAACCAAAACTGCTAGTTTGAAAATAATTGTAACAAATAGGTTTTCATTTCCATTTTACACCGTATAGAGATAAACTAAACATAGAACCTGAAATTTTTATAAAAACAAATTACAAAAATTACATATCAATATTTTTATCAAAGAAAATTCCTATTCAAAAACCACTAATTACTCCTTAAATATAATTCCACAGAAATCAAACACTAAATTGGTGAAAAATATTTTAACACAATTTCTTTTAAAAGTTGAACATTCAAACCATTTCCTCTTTTCTCCTTTAAAAAATGTCTTTATACCCATTTCAAATGTAATCATGTAAAATGCGGAAACGATATTGAAATAACCACAATAAGAGTTCATAAATAATTCCATTAATTGGACGGAAAAACAAGTCCACATCAAGACTAAACCATGATAGAATCAACTCATCAAACAAGTCTACATAAAAAATAGTATTCTAAAATGACAATATGTATTGAAAAAGGAATAAAAAGTTTTTTGTAGAATGAAGAAACACCGTATGAAATGTTGTGAAAATAGAAAACACATGTAGGTGGAGCTACTTTCATCAGGTTAATAGTCACACATCCATCAATTGAGTCACTCTATGAAGTCTCCCTAGTCATAATCCCTTAAGATATGTGACGTGTACAGCTTGGGGGGATACCTAGTGGTAAACCTCATCTATACTTATTTTTTCTCACCACTTCCAACATAGTAGCCTCGGTATCCCCACAGAATATTAACAGATACAAAACATGAGAAATCAATTTCATAACATTAACATAACAATCCACCTTGGTCTAAACCTACAAACATGCTAATCCAAAGTGTCAAAATACCCATAGTAAGAAACCCAATCCATGACCAGATCATGAATCAAAATCCAATGAAACCAATACAAGGATAACACAACATCTTCAACAACACAAGTGTTTCTAAACATAAGAACAATCAACATCATGTCTCAAGTGAAATATGGTGTGTCACTTATAGAATATACATTTTGAAATTAATTTTCAAAACAATTTGGAATTCAAACACAATTCCAAAATAATGAAGAAAAACATCCATGAAAAATGATATAAGCCAATGGAATCTCAATTTTTACTTTATAACATCAAACCACCTTCTAATCAACATAAACCTTTAAATAAGAAATGGATCCATCTTTGAAAACATTTTTTCAAATAAAACCCAAATATGTTTTTCATTTCAAAAAGAAAACACTCTTTGTCATTTTATCAGACATCATGAATGACTGAAACATCATTTCATAAACCATTTAGATTGGGTTAGTCAATAACCCACATATTCCAATAGAAACCCCCAAAACCATTGAATAACTTTGAAAAATCAAAACTAGTTATCATATGAATAAATATATTAACATAAAAAATTAAATAGTCAAAAATTTGAAAAACACTTAAATAAAATGAAATAAATCCCAAAAACCAACCTCAAGTTAGGGGACCTTGTTTCATTTGATGAAATTCACTAGAAATGAATAAAAAGGACTTCTCACAAACTTTAAAAACTGAATGATATGATTTATAAAAAACAGAAACAAAAAAATCAACCATGCATATCCACTAGTGATAGAATAGAATAGTAAAATGTGAGAAAATCCAAGAAGAAGAGAAAGGGACACCTATCCATTTGAACATGGTGATGAATCACCTTAAAACCATCATGAAATCACTATGGATGGGATTTTTAAGATTTAATGATATTTGGTATAGGCTACATCATCGGTTTAAAAGAAGTGTGTTAGACAAGGAAAGAAACACCACCTAAGCCGCCAAAAGATAAAAATACGTTTCTTTGAGTGGGTTGACTTTTTAACCCACATTGTTAAAAAATTCATGATGTAACTATTCTAATAACCACTTTTATGTGATTCATGGGCTACATACTTAGTTTGTGTGGTTCTTTTAAACATTTTCATTAACCATTTGACCTGGAAATTCTCGAAATTTCACTAGTTTCATCCCAAAACTAACTACAATGGATAAATAATCATTCAAATACCCCATATAAAAGTTTCACAATGAGGTTCGCATAAAATCAAAGAACATTTTTTCACTAAACATATATGTATCCCATTAACACCAATTTATCACTATAAATTTTAATTGAATTATCAAATCAGAAGGTATGATATTCCACTTCATACACAACCACCTAAATTTGAAATATCCAAGACAACATATATATATATAATTAATGAACCAAACCAAGATAAAATACTAATATATAGTATCAATTAAAATTTTTATTGGTCATATCATTCAGAAATAAATACAAATTGAACTATAAAAGCAAGACACAATCGAAGGACATATTTATAATATAACACAACATTATGGTCTAAAAGACTAAAAGTTCCAAACATTTATCTACGTCTCTAAAGAAAAAAATTTAAATTAGTACCTTTATGAAGTTATGAGGTATCCCCTTACCTACATCATGAAAAATGATGACTTAATATACACTAATATGTATAAAAAGTATATGAGTAAAAAAATATTGTAGGAAATCCACAAAAGACATAAAAACCACTAAAATAAGAAAATGACAGCTTCTATTTTCCATAAAAAAATATAGCAGACTAAGACAATATACATCTCATGAAAATCATAGAGAAAAATCACACACACAAAAACATTTCACTAAAAACCAAATTCATCCACAAGACTACTGAAAACATAACAAAACCACATAGTCTATGAACTCCAAAACCCACTGAATGCATTCCTTTTGAAATTGTAACTCCCATTATAGACCCTAATACTGAAAATATCCTCCTTACTCCGTTATATATTATCTGTCGAAAGCTAATGACATACAGAGAACATGATTATTGGAATTTAATGGTGGATGGGATAAACTTCTCCCAATATATGACTTCTATTACAACACTAGATTCAACTAGTTCATTCAAATGATCCACATATGAACCAACAAAGTACTATATAATGAATCATGTGCACACATCAATACATAAAATCTAGTGTGATCCAATTTCATAATGGAATCCATGTTAGAATAAACAAGGCCTCTATTATATACGTCATGAAAAAAAACCAACACGACCTATTATTTTTTTTAACAAATATTTTTTTCAACCATCAATGACTGTATAATTATTTTCTTAATCAAATTGTCATAAAAATAATTTTACACTTTATTTTTAAAAAATTTATTAATAATTAAACAAAAATAAATCTAAAAACATCCAAGATTCATAGTTATTAAAAATAGTGGGTGAGGTGAAATCCAACTGTATCATCCTTGTTCAAAATGTACAGTCCAAGAGAAGGATCAACTATAATAATGAAATACATAGAGAAATGAACACCGTACATAATCATGTTCCTTAAACATAAGGGAGATATGATGTATGATGTTTTGAAGGGAATTAATTGGGTTAAAAATTGAGTTAAATAACTGCGGAAAAAATCTCCCATGACTTGCATTGACGTTTTACTTCTTCACCTAAATGTGGTGGATATTTCAGCTACTATATAAACTAAGATGAAAGATATCACTCCCTAGGACATTAATTAGTGCATTATATCAATCCATTTTATATATAACATAAGTGGGAAACCTTCAAATGCATTTTTGTTATGGTATTTTTTTCACTCTCAAATCATATGGTAATTTGATGACATCTACCATAGTGTAGAGAAATATTTCTCTCTAACTATATATCTCCTATAGAAATTGTCTGTTCAATACATGATTAACACTACAACAAATGATACTATAATGTTTAAATAAATGGTTCCTATTAGGAAACACGGAAATGATCGTTTAATTCCAAAATGGAATAAGGTAACTCCCATAATGATTTTTAACTCAACCATATAGCATGACTCATCCTAACCCAACCACCAACACTATGGTTTGGATATGTGACTATTTTAAAATGAGGAAATCCCAATGCACCACACCTAAGTCCATGCATTGCTGACTCACTATTTCACACAATGTGTTTCAGCCAATATAAAATGCCTAGTCACATCACCTAACATATAAACAAGGATTCAATGACATTTACCACAATTTTATGGAAAAGACTAGATAACCAGGACCATCTATATAAAACCAAGTTCCACATAAATTTTGTTTGAGGAAAATGTAAACGATGATAAGACATAAAAATATATATATTATCATATCTGAATACAAATAAATGGGGGTGTGACATTCTCCCCATTATTAGGCTTTCCATAATAAAAAATCACTAGGGTAGTAATGTTTAGACATTGTCTTAGAACACTTATATTTCATCCATTATCCCACTCCCAAATGTCCTTACATATAAAACAATGATACTTAAAAAGACATTCCAATAGTACATGTCAATATATAAATAAAGTATTATTCCAGTCCCATGATATTATGATGTATTGGAACACAATAAAACATCTGACTAAAGATGAAAATGATCTCAACAAAGTACTCAACATATATCAACATGAACTAATTAACTAACTTACCACCCAAAAACTCGAGTCAGTTCCCATGTCAAGGGAATAAAATTAGATTTCATAAGTTCCCATTGGCAATAAAAATAAAAAATCAAAATGATCATTATTGACAAACAATACATTGAAAAAAAAATGATTTTACAGTGCCCTGAATTATTACATATATGGTTTCTCTAGTGAAGACTGTGATAGTAAGACTAATGTCACTATAAGATATTGATGAAATAAATGAACTATAAGGATATAAAATTTCTTTAATATAGAACATATCATGACTTTATACCACATAATTGAAATTGAATGACCTAACTATATGATTTGGACATATACCACCTCCGTGGCATCATGGTTCTTAGGCATACTAATTTCAAAGATTATAATAATTCACTCAAACTAGTGGGAAGGTATATGTAACCATCATAAAATGCATAATGATAGAAATTAAAAATTCATAAAAATCAAAATATATACATTTAAAATCCAAATTAACTATTTATGAAACAATGAACTACCTGAATTGATTCTTGAATCACAAGATAAAAATTTCATTCTTCTCCCACTCATCAATAACTCCCCAGTAATAAGGATTAACCTAATGTAAAATCAATCAATATACACCAAATCATAGGTAATAGAATTCTAAATTAGGAATGATGGTAACTAGATGAAATATAGTGAATTTGTTGGTAATTTATTACCCTTTTTCTTGGTAATAAATTTTTCCATAAATAATGAAAATTGGAATTCTGGACTCACTGTTCACCAAAAGACTAGCGAGTTATAACATTGATTATTAAATAGATCAGGATGTATTAGACATAGTCAAAGTAGTCCTTAGTAAGACCATGAAAGAGAATATAGGAAATGGGGGTTTTCAATATACCATTATGTACATAGGATATGTGTCCTAGAGGGGTATACATATGATATCATTCAATCATGAAAAGAAAAATTTCCACATATTCTTAAATCTGGGTACATAACCTTGTAATTACCCATCCCATAGAAAACATCAAAGGAGGTTAGTTTTCTTAAAAAACTTATGATAAACAACATGTTACTAAGAAATTATAACTAACTTTGTACTTAAGGGGAAAGGTTAACCATATATCCCAAATCTACCATATAGTATGTTATTTTACATGGATCTGTTATCCATTTAAAACATATAATTTTATATTTCATAGTTTTCCTAACCAAATTCTTATCCTAACCATATATAAAACTGGATAAAATCTTTTAAAATTACTATATTGACATATTAATAACATTAATCAACTTTGAAAATGAATTTTTGAACCACAATGTTCCCCATATGACAAAAAATAAAATTACATGATTATTAATTCCATCATTGTTATACAATATTAGTGGTAATTGAGTAATATAACAAATACAGTTCACATAATATACTTCTACCCATGAGATATCAAAATGATCATCCCATTATCCATTATTTATCATAACCTCATATTTCCCATCCAAATTTTACATATTAATGTATAATAAGAATAAATATTAAATAAAATGAAAAAGGATTTTATGAATGAAATAAAAACCTCCCAATAAACATAATATGAACAAAAAATATAAACCAAACCAAAATATCCCTATGAAAATACCCAAAAAAACATTCATGGGTATAAAAAATAACGAATACCTTTTCCAAAAATCTACTATATGGTTTCCATAGATCAATTAACTACCTTATAACAATACATAAAACCAAATGAAAAAATAATGCTCCAAAGAAATGAAAAATTATTCAGTAAACATTAGCTTTTGTAAAATCACATTTATATAATCCATCATAAAATCTAAATTCTAGTAAAACCATTCAGAAAATAGAATTTTTTAGAATCCATTAAAAAATTCTTGAAAAAATTACAAATTTATATAATAAAACACGATGAAAATAATAATCAATTTGAAATACATTTTATAAAAAACATGCCCTTATATTAAAAGACCATATAAACACTACTAGATAGATCTTGTAAGCACTAATAGAGAATAATTGAAATATTTATAATAAATATTTCATTGACTAGAAAGGGATACTAAATTCATTATCATCTTATGTTTGATAAACACATTTAATAAAAAATATTATTTTTTAAATTTAATCTGTGGAACATTTTATTTTTACTAGAGATAAAATAACTTTCTACAATATGTATTCTTTGGTCATATTTCCTGACATGATGCTTAGGGTTTGTACATCATACTCAATAAACATTATTTCCAAATAAGAATAAATAATTAAAACAAGAATTAAATAGGAAAAATTGATATATCATATATTTTTCCATGATATCATTGTTAATATACCAATTGTAATTAGAATGACAAAAATATTAAATATTATAGTATAAAATCCCTCTTTAATGTGAAATAATTATTTTTACTATGCTACTTCTATAGAAACCCTAGATTTTCATAAATTACAATTAAATAATTTCAATGATAAAGGAAATTAATAAATTACACAATGCGGATACAAAAGTTTAGTATCATTTGAAAACTAAGACCATACATCACTTTTAAAACATAAAACATAAGCATTAATTTTATTCCTTCTTCTCTAGCTTCTTATTATCCCTTGTGTTCTCTTTAGTATATATTATCACCTAGGGATGTGCAAAAAAATGGGGTGAGATAAAAATCCTAGTAAGAGGATAGATATTATATATTAACAATATGATATGGGGTGATCATAATCATAACAACATCATCATGAGATGATAAATTAGATAAATGCATGGAATGTGGCAATGCCAAAAAATGAAACATCATATATTATTGGTCAACTACCACACATAGTTATAAAAAAAGATATCATCTTGTTCACTAATATTTCACTTTAACACATGAGATTAATCACATTACCCAATTCATTATAGCACTATATAATTTTGGGCTCACCCATCACATCATAACATTTTCATTGCGCTATATAATTATGGGTGCACCCTTAATATCATAACATTTACATTATCTTACATGCCACATATAACATATATAATTATAATAATATAATTAACCATTGAAATGAATGGGCATAATTTCATAATCATACATTCATAAAAATTTAGGTCTAAAATGAATGTGTGAATAAAAAACATGACATAAAAATCATCAACCTTGAGTGAAGGAAACAATCTTTAGAAGTAAAAGGAGTGTTTTATTTGAAGAAAGAGTTATTTTGGAAAAAATTATGATTGAAATAAACTCATTTGAAAAACATGTATATCCAATAAAATGTAAAATAATGATTAATAAATAAAATTTATGGAATATCCATTCTGAAAATGGGTTAAAATGGGAAATCACAAAGAAAGAGAGTTGGGTTTCGGAATTCCCCTAAACATGACTCTGAAGGGTTTATTACCATTAATTATCAGTATAATCACATTAAATTTATTAATTAACATTTACAGAACCTTTTTTAAATGGTTCTAATTCATTATGTATCTGTTATGTTGTTTTATGTACCTTTGGATGAGTTATACTGTTTAATTACGTCAATTGGGAGTGTTATTTTCATAGTTTCCATGATCGACTTGATTTTATACATAAATGGATATTCATTAAAAATGAGGATGAACATCCAGAATTTTTATTAAAGGATACTAATGATCCTATATAATTTTAGATGAACATTAAATGGATTTTTTTTAAATATCATAAGGATGATCCATTAGATAAAATTAATAAGGATCGTTTTAGATTAGTTTTGACGGTCTTTCAAACCAAATGAATTCATTTTGTTTTACCATTTAAAATTATGAGTTTTTTAATTTATATAAAATAATAAATATTTTCAAATACAATTTTAAAATATTTTTGAAACCATTTAATTTTTTTAAAATCCTTGAATATGTTCATGGAAAATGAATGTTCAACACCCTTGATGTTGGTAAATTTATACATTGCATGGGATGATTTCATTTCTAAGATAAAAGAGAGATAGAGAGAGGGAGAAATTTAATGTTGGATATTACATTAAATTTATATTATTATTGTATATTTACGTTCATGGAGTTATCTGTCCATTTTTATAAATGTAGGTGAGGAATGAATATGAAAATAAATTGAATATGAAATGAACTTAAAAGAAAAAGATAGAGGATATTCTTCTTGAATTCACCTACTAATATCATTCTCAAGGAGCATGTGATTTTTTATTTGATGAGATAAAGAACTCTTAGATTTTGGGTATGGGATAGGGGTTATTATAGGTAATAATATAATAAATTATCAAATAATTAGAGGTTTGAGTAGAAGAGGGTGTGAGAGGTGGTATCTATAGTGGCAGAGAGGGGTATTTTGGTATTATTTTAATCATTAGATTATTATTTTTCCCAAGACACAAAATAATGAAAATTATTATGAATAAATATAGTAATTAGTGAGTGTGAGATTCAAAAAATGGTTGCTTACAATATCCATGACTCAAACTGGATCCAAAAAGTATGATTTATTATTTATCATAAATTATAACATTTCACTATTCACCTAGAATTCAAGTATTATAGAGAAATCCCAAATATTCAAAAAATCCTTTCATTGACCTATAGAGTTATAAAATGAAATAAATTTTATGAAATTATTTTTCTAAATATGATTATTTTAGTTTTTAATTAAATAAATATTTTATTGGGAAATTACTGATTTTAAAATTATAGCTTATTTTTTTACTCTTTGATAAATTTTTTAAGATCTCATAAAATTATAATAAAATCATAAGAAAAATATATTAATTTATGAATATAGTTTATGAAAATAATTTCTCATTTAAATTTTATAATTAATCATTAAATTGTATTGAAATATTTATGACTTAAAAAATTACCAACGCTTAATTAATAATTTTAATAATATTTTCTTACATATAAAATTAAATAATTATATCATATTTTCACTTATAAAATGGATAAATTTTATTTATAATTTCATTAATGAAGTTAATATTCACTTGTATAATTTAGTATCTATAATGGTCATATTACTTTTCATAAGGGTAAAATTACTATTAGTAAGGGTATGTTACTATTAACTAAAAAAATAAGTTTCTCCTCTCAAACTCCAAATATTATACTGATGGAAACCATGTATGTCTCATTTTCGAAATTCAAATCACAAAAGTGGAAAAATTATGTTTATAGGCTAGTCTATAAAGGTCACATAGTATTTAGTAGTTTATTTATTAATTATATGTCATTGTGTTTCCAAATGTTATTTTATGTGACATAATTATAAGAAGGTAATTTTCATTGAGAAAACATTGGGTCATTACATTGTTCCCATCTTTTAAAATTTTGACATTGAAATTTCATTTTACAAAATTATTTGATGATAATTTTTCTTCATTTCTCTCCTCAGGTTCCCAATTTTCTTCTTCATACATATGGTTCCTCCACAACACCTTCAGAAGGTGTGTTTTATTATTTCATAGAACATTATTTCTCTAGTCCAATATTTTTACTGGATACTCTTAATAATAGAGATCATCTTCCAAACTGTACCACCTCTTAGTTTAGTACATGTGTGGAATCTTCTATGTACATACAGGGGAGTGATATGTGGAACACATCATGAAGAGGAACTATATTCAATGGACTTTCTAAGATGACAAGCCACTTCTCTTATGTGATACATTATCCCAGAGGGGCTAATGTACCTTGGGATGAAGTTCCCTTCCTTTCCAATCTACATGTACCTCTTCCGTGGTGCTATTCAAAGGTATACATTATGTCCAATTTTGAATATCATGTCCCTTCGATAGTTGTTAGCATAACACTTTTTAAAAATATGATAATCTTTGATAGGTTGTTTGATGGCTTGAACCTTCTCTGTCATATCTTCTATAAGAAAATGTCTAAGTAGATTTCTTTTACTAACTTCATCCGAACAGGTTGAAGATCTACATCAATTTCTATTCAGAAACTCATATGGATCCATCTGAATACTTGAGTGGAAGATATTATTGTATGATAACTCAACCAATGAGAGATGTTGGTCCCATCCTCCTTTGAATTTTTTATAGTAGGATCTTAGCATATCTTCCAGCATCCGAATAGTCCTCTAAGATTGGCCATCAATTAAGGGATGATAGATTGTGCTGAAGTTTAACATAATACAAAAGGAATATTGACGAGTCCTACGGAATTTAAATTTGATAGTGGGATCATGATCAATGTCAATCAATATTGGACCCCCATCCAGTCTCACCATGTCCTTCACATATATCTTTGCATGTTGTTCAAGCATGAGATCATCCCAAATTGCAATAATATGACCATTCTTGATGTATCATTCTAGCACACTTGATAACTCATTATATCCTTTGGATATATTAGGGAGACCATTGACGAAGTCTATAGTGACATTGTCCTATTTACACATTGGTAGAGGCAATGATTGCATCACCCCGTTGGAAATTTGTCACACTGAATTAACATACTGACATATAAAAAGCCTTGTAATATATTCTGAAAACTCCATCTTCATGTTGTCACATCAGATGTTTTTAGAGAGTTATTGGTACATATTGGTACTCTCATCATGGTTAGATAATGTTGACCTATGTGAATTTTCAAATATCTTCTTATTTATCACAACTGATGAAGGCATAGAGACCCTCTTTAGAAATAAAATCACACCATCATCATCGATATAGAACTCTATCATATTCTCTTCCATTACTGCATTCACCTTCTTTTGTAACTCTATATCATCCGTTTGTGCCTTTTTAATATTCTATTGGATAGATGGTTGAGAAATAATTTTGGAAAGGAATTATTTCTTCCCGATAGTAATGGTTTCCAAATTTATCCTTTCATTGTCCAAAAATATATTGTCTCTCTTGATCCGCGACATAGATATAGTAGGAGGTTCTTTTATGGTTAGAGCATCAACAACCTATATCTCATTTTTGTGATGATATGAAATATGGAAATCAAAATCATTGATTAGATCTAATCATATCCTCTAATTCATAATGAGCCCATTTATTGTTAATATTCACTTTAGGATCTTCTAATCAATATATATTTCAAACTTATCAATATTGAGGTAGGTTCTCCTTATTTTTCAAGAATCAAATCATAGATGATAGCTTCACATCATGTCTCAGGTAAGTATACTCATGGATCATCAACTCTTGTAAGGCTTTGTCTATCACATTATAATTTTTCGTGTGTACAAAACCCAAGACATTATTGGAATAATCATTTTATATCAAAAAACCTTCTCTGCTTTTCCATAATGTGTTAATATATATAAATATTATCCTTATCATTATCCCCTTTATTCATTCCTCCCATTCATCTATCAAGACATACATTACCTGTTTCCTTTTTAACTATGTCATAGGGATTTAAAATCATGAGAAATTTCCTTAAAAACATTGATATTACCCTAATGTGGAAAGAAAATTAGTAATTTTTGTGACACTTGATGGTCTATTTCATTCTTAAATTTTCAATTTCATGAAGGGTCCAAATAAATCCATCACTTAGAATCTCATGTCCCATGAATGGGACTTAGTACATCCAAAAGCCAAACTTTTTAATATGGTGTTCAACTTCTCCTTCGGCAATGTTCCCAACACAAGTCTTAGATATTCATCACATTTTTCATTTCTCATATAGTAGATGATATCATAATCGTTAAACACAAAAAAAACTATTATATGTAATTTTTAGAGGCATTATTCATCAAATACATAAATATTATAGGGGAATTTGTAAGACCAAAGGCCTCACCATAATCTCATAGTGCCCATACCTTGTATGTAATGTTTTCTTCTCGATATCATAACAAGATGGCCATAAATAACTAGTACCCTCTTCCATGTAATGGTGACTTTTTCGAATAGTTAAAAGGAGCTCATTAATTATTAAAGGTGTATCTCTATTTTGGTAATCATCCTTCATCACCTTTAGTTTATAATAAATAAAATAGAGATACACCTTTGAGAAGTACTGATCTCTTTGTAACTGATCAGACATGTCATTAATCCTTGGCAGATGATACTTGTTCATTATGTCCATTTTGATGAGTTCATGATAATAGATACACATCCCCAGTGATCCATCCTTCTTCTTGATAAAGAGCATTGGTGCACCATAATGTTATTCACTAGGGAATATGAACCCTTTGTACAAATACTCATGTAACTACCTCTTAAACTCCCCATGTTCGATAGGATCCATCCAATAAGGACATGTAGTGATAAGATTGGCTCTAGATATGAGTTATATTGAGATATCTGCCTCATGATCCATGTAAGGCCAAGTAAATCTTCAAGAAACAAATCAGTATATTCTCTCATGATAGTGATACCCACTGGTTTGACATTTTCCATTGACACCGCCATTTGAGTGAGGTATTCTTATTCATAAGGAATCGAAACCCACAAAATTGATGGATTTTCAATAGGAGATTCGTGATCTTCCAAAAAATTTTAATGAATCATGGGACGGTTCAGAATAAGAAAAGATATTTTCATTCCCCAAAAGATGATGTTTTTCTATATAATGAGATCCATTCAATTCAGAGTATGTCATCGAATTCAACAAAGGGTTGTATTATGAGATTATCTAGATGAATCTTACAACATAGGCCAATAGGAGTAGAGTACAATACTTTGGTTTCAATTATTTCACCCCTAGGTATTTTAACAGATATATAAACTTTATGGTTTCAGAGCATCAATTCCACAGTACTAGAAAGTCTGTATGATATAAAGAAATACATAAAACAAGAATCAAATAATACTTTTTACATTATTTGGTGAATTGGAAGTGTACCTTGTACGACTTCATTTTTCTCCTCCACTTCAGTTGTAGTTATGACATCATCCTTCCCTTTATTTTTTGGATTTGGTGGCTCATAGCATTGATTACCCTCGAGAACTCATGGTTTACTACACTGGCTTGCATAGTACCCTTACTCCCTAAAATTTTACCATTGGACCATGGGTGGTTCTCTCCATTCCTCTACCAAAATCCTTCATTCTTTGTTATTTATTTTCAACATTCATGATCTTGGTGGCCTTCTATTCCTCACATGAAGCATTTACTTATCCCTTTGAGGTAGTTCCCATAATGATTCTACCCACATTTTGGACATGTGGGTGGTCGAGTTTTCTTTACACATATGTACTTCGATCCTCCTTATTGAAAAATCCATCATTCTCATACGATGACTGTAGAAATGGTACCATTCTAAAACATCCATCTCCACATTAATTGAATATCAAAAAAATTCATCATAACTCCCAATGTCTTGAAATACATGAGACTATTGAGGGTTTGGTTTTAAACCACTAATGAATTTGTTAATTTTTTCATCGTTGTTGATAACAAAACTCAAACAATACCTTGCATGACATGGGAAATTTTAATTACAAGCGATGAAATATTAACCTTACTTTTTTTAATCACTATAATACTCTCTTCATATCTGTTTTATGAATTTGAGGGAAATAAATTTTTAAGGAACATTATTTAAATTCTTCCCACTCTCTCATCAATTTCATCCTTACTTTTGCTGTTCTTTATTAGAACCCACCCTTGATCGGCCTCTATATCTAGAAAATTAATAAATATATTAACACAATACATCACTAAAAATTGAAGAAAATAGAATATCTTCTTTATTATAATAATCGTATTTCCAAAAACTAGTAGATCAGAAGATCAACTGAACATCAGTGGTCGTTATAATGTAAAACACTAGATAGACAGTTTTTTCATCTTAGGTGAAGGAGAAATTCAAATTATTAATGTTATTTTTAATAAGATAATATATTAACATAGTACATCAAGGGTTTGAGTTGCAGGGAAGAGAAATTACAAACACTACTAGGAAGGGGATAGTTCATGCCACATGTTATTTTGGTTGACATGGTGTAGGATCTTGAGGTACTGCTATCTACCTGTGTCGGGCATGGGGGTGGCCGATCATCTAGTACAGGCTTAGCCCAATTAGGGATCATGATATTATTCCTCACTTTAGTAGATTTATTATTCAAAAGTGTAATATTACTATTAATATTTCTAACATTACAAATCATAATGGTATTTTACTATTCATCAATAATTATGTTTATCCATTCAGACTCCAAATATTTTATTGATCCCAACTCTGTATAGAATATTTTTACAATTCAATTTACAAAAGTTGAAAAATAATGTTTAATGGATAGGCTATAAAGGTCCCATGGTATTTATTAGTTCATTTATTCATTATATGGAATTATTTTTCTTAATTTGATTTTATGTGACATAATTATAAGAAGGTAATTTCATTAAATAAAACATTACTTTTTACAAATTTTTATGTGAATAATATTTAGTTATTATGGTAAAAATAATGGGTTAATTAAATTACATTATTCACATTCTAATTTATCTTCATCATAAAAAAAAATAATTACCTTGTTCTAGAAACAATTTCGTAGAAATAGTTAATTTAATAAATAAGAAGAACAACACCTTTAATAAAATAAAAATTATAATGTCATTATTTAGTTATGTATATGAAGTAAAATGTAATATAAATTTTGTATTCCTAATAGAACTTCTCTCTTACTACTGCATTTCTCCCAACCCACATCAATTAAATCAATGATGTTGCGGTGAATACTTCCCTAAAAGAGTTCAATTAGACTTTTCTTTCTCAAAAAACCATGGTAAATTGATTTTCAGTATACAGAGGCTAGAGATTATTTTTTATACTATACATTTCATGTTTAGAAACATTATATATATATATTCCAATCATTTCTAATAATAGAATGTAACAAACTGACTAAATTTGAAATATCCCACTCCCATAACAATCCATTGGTTTTGTTAAGTTCAAGAAACAACTATCCTTAGGTGCATCCAACAATCACCAAAGGATAACAATAAATTCAAATGGAATTAATATATAACATGAGATGATATTACAATACATACACAACACATTATGATCAGATATAAATAAACACATTAATATAAATATTTTACATGAATAAAAAATATATCTCACAAATGGTAATAAAAATAGAGCAATAGTCATATTGAGACATGGATGATAAGCTATATAAAAAAATTATTTTAAAATAATCATCAATATTTCATTATAAGTGAACAATACTTTACCTTCTTCTAAATTTTTAAATAGTTACACTCATACTCATAAACTCGGTAATGAAAAAAATAATTAAGGGATGATCTCTAAAACTAAGTAATGGATTAATAAACACTTCATCATTTTTGAGTTTATATGCATATGAAAGAACCTTGAAAATAAGGGATATATAATATCCATAATATTGATAATCATAAAACATAAGTGTGATCGAAGGGAAATGGAATTAGAATTAAAATCCAGAAAAGAACAACATAGAAACAAAATAGGCATAACATTTTTTATAAACATTTAATATAATCATTAAATCCAGATAGCATAAGATAAAAATGCACAAAATCATTCAACTATGGCACACATATTTTCATAGGGAAACATTATAATCTTCATCCACACCATCATCACCCACGATTTTTAATAACTATAATGTACTCGTGAATAAGTTTCTAAAGATATATCAAATTTTAAAAAGTATATTTGGGGGACATATATGTCTCTACTCATCATTCATCCATCCATATTTGTTTCACATGATAATAATTAACTTATCACATCATAAAAACCCCATGTAAAGAAATTATGTTTCTTTAAACATTAATATGAATATCATTCACATTTCATAATAACACAATGTAAACAAAAATGGGTTTTATAAAACATCCAAATGAAAATAATTCAAATAATGTATTATAAATAATTTTAGAAATAAAAATAGGTTTCAATCAATTTCAATATTTTACAAAATAACCTCATAAATGAAATCTATTGACACTAAAATCTTGATCCCCAAAATTAAAAACACAATAAAAAGGGATACTGAAACAAAAATCCTAAATCCATTACATAAATAAATTTTTAAATTTGTAGAGAATATAAAAACCACTTTAAAAAAGAATTTCTGAAAAAAATATAATCATCGATTTAAAATTTATAGTTTTGTGGAACATTTTATATAAAAGTATTTTTAATCTTAAAAATAATAGAAATAATAACAATTAATTGGAGTGTAATTGAATTAAAAAAAGTATTTTCAACAAATATATAATAAATAACATCATTTTAAATGGAATATATAGTAAACATAGTGGAAGGATATTCAAGAGAAATCATAATACCCAAATGATTATGTTTGAGTTAACAAATCCCTTACCTTTATTATCAAAATATATATAATTACTTTAGAACCATTTGGTACCTCATATTTCCCGAAGGTGTCTCATTAAAAATAGATATCTTAACCAAGAATATTTTGATATAAGACTCAATGAAACATTATCATATTATATAGAAAGAATAATGTGCATATTTTTTTAGGAAATTTATTTGAGTGGTAATGAAGTGGTGGAATGGGGCCCCTTTTAGAGGTGGTTAGAATGGAATTATTGTAATTATAACTACATAATTTAATGGGAGGAAATTGTAGACAAGTAATGTGGATATAAAAAATTAGAATAATTGATTATAGATATGGATTGGTTGAGACACACATAACCCTGAAATTAGATACATGTTTTAATCAGGTTATGTATTTTATTATATAGGTTAATTAATTTTAATATTTTTTGTTTTCTACAATGATAACAATTTTTTTATGATGGTAATTTCTCATTTATTCCCTTAGATATAATTTTCTTCAGTACATAAATTATACCATATAATCAAATATATGAAATCCATTTTATTATATAGTTTTTAAAAAGGGAATTTTTTTAATGATAAATATAATAAGTGTATAGTGTATTAATTATTTTCTCAAAAACACATAACCTATATTTGAAATGTAAAATAAAAATTTTTAGATTAAAATCAATATTTTTAAATTATATTTCCACATATAGAATAATATTTATTCTAGAAAATTGTTTTATAAATTCCAAGGCATACTTATATACTAATAATGTGTTCAATGCCACAATATTTTTATAAACAACATGTCATGATATTTACCAAAAAATAAATATCATTACAAAAATCCAAAAAAAATTCTAATATTACCTTGATATGTCAGAATTATATTTTATTTTTTTATCTTCATACTCTACAGTTAATAAATTTAATATTTTAAAAGTAATAATGTATGGTGAAAAAAGGTTCATGTGAAATCTTCCATAATGTATATTAGCTATAATTAGAAATATATGCCACTAAAAAATACCATACGTGAAAAATATAATATTTAAAAACAATAATCAGTATTAAAATATTTAATAAGCTATTTAGCTACATTATTGGAATATTATTACATATGGCATATTATTTCTTAGTTTGGTTACAATAATTTATACCAACTTATTAAACATCAACTTTATAGTGGTCAATATCTACTTTATTTAAAGGTGTCGTGATATGTTAACGATAAATGGTCTGTGTGGAGTAATAAATCAAACACAATATTTATTTAAGGATGAATATTTATCTCAAATCACGTGTGATTACTTTCTACACCCTTAACAAATTTCATCCTTGTAATTTTATTACTTATTAGATATCACGTGTGTGTATTTTTGACTCATTGAATCTTAGGAATCACACATTCCTTCATCAATCATTTCATTCATTTATAGAATATTTAATAAAATATTATTATAATTTAACCAATCCTTATTTCTTACATTTATAATTTCATTTATTTATGACCCATTTTTTTCCTAAAATTCAGTTCTATACATGTGACGGTTCAGGTAAGTACTTCATCAAAAGAGATACGTGGAACCGAAAATGCACATTGGATTTGAATTAATGGATAATTAATTGATAATTTATCATCCATACATGATCAAATATGTTAAGTGAACTAATGGAATTAGGTCTCACCTTTACCTTCTTCAAAAATCTGATAACATACTTCAATAGTGTTCTCTGGTGGAACTCCTTCTAATCAACTTCAAACTATATAGCTCATTAATTATTATATTAATAACTCTCAATTAAACATTATTTTATTTGAAATGTCACTATATGGTCTGAAATTTTTGTTTCATTTATTGGATAACGCATGATCCTATGATGTTCATCTCTCAAACTTCATCCAACCATGTTAAATCCCCACAACACTATACAGAGCCACATATAGTTCCACATTAATTATAAAATGGAATTTTTTATTATATAATATCACTACCAATAATATGTGTGGAAAAAAATCCTATAAATTATATAGAAAAATATCTTAGTCAACACTATAGAGTATGGATTTTCTTCTCACACTAAACATCTATTATAATATGACATGAATCGTTGAAACTCAACTATATCACAAAAAATTTCTATATTCATCTCCAAAACATTGAGGTAAACCTCATCTAACAATTAGATATAATTTGGAGTAGTACTCAAGGAATTATTACCTCTTACGATTTGTATATCATTGATATTTGGTCAAGTGATATATCATTCTGATAGAAATAAAATGCATTGACAAAATAAGTTAGTTGACTACAAAAAAATAACATTTTACCCCCATTAAAATTTTGGGGACACCTACAATGAAATAAATGGTAATTTTATCACCTTACAATACTCATATGAGGAATTTTTTCAACATACCCTTATAAATATATCTTTTATGTTGACATACATACTTACCATTCAAGAAGATGTATATCATGTGGTCCACTTCTTCATGTTATCTCTATATAAGATTTGAATTTGATATATATACTAATTCATATATGCAACATGAATATAGTAAGATATGAAATGGGAATCTTATAAAAGTTCCATATCATGTCTCAATTTTTATGTAAAATTTATTTTTGTTTGAATACATATAACTCCATATTTTTAAAATTAAAACTCTATAAATCTCATTGTCTCTTTTAGTAGTTTTGAATCACATTTAAGTGAATCTTTGAGGTAGTGGTAATGGATTGTTGAGTTGTTTGATTGTATTGTTAGAATTTTACTCCTCCTGTTATTACATCATGATTCATCCACTTCTAATCACTGACTATTGTGTATTTTTTAATCCTCATGATGGATAGAGTATCCTGATATATATTCTTCTTAAATCATGGACAAAAATATTTTACATCCTTGAGTGGTAAGGTATTGTGTATTATTAATAATTTAACCACTCAAAAAACTTGTTCGGTGATGTTTATCTCCTTCTGTGGGGATATATATTTGTCAAATTATTGAATCAGTATATATATCAAACTTTTCAGTATATTAAAATTTTATCCTAAATCATTAATTAAAAGATAACTACTTTAGACTAAAAATCACGTATCTAGTAATTTTTTTAATGGGCCATTAATTTAAGAGTTCTATGGGTAATGAAATTATTATTATTCATTTGGACTAATCCTACGCCATTTTTAGAATCATTATATGTTATAGACAATATCCCACTATGGTGAATTGTATGTACATTTGTTGTGACCAACATCTTCATTAATTCCATGAAACATTATTCATATTCATTAATCCAATTAAACATAAATAAATTACATCTTACAATTTTTAGTGTATTTTATTTCTATCTAAATAAAATAAAAAGGAATTAGTATTATCTATCTATCCCACGAATAATCAGAGTCTCAGGTACAGTGGTTGGTTTGGTGTAATGATTGAAAACTAATGTTTTTATAGGACCTTATGATATTTCCTTGATAGTGATTTCATGAGACAATAATTATACTTCATAAACCAATAATCCTAACTTTATATAAATGGAATATAGTTTCTCATTTCTCATGGTTATTATCATATTGTTCAAATGAATTTAATAATCTTCTTTGATCGTAGAATATAAGATAATTTTGATTATATATACTACCATGAATTTTTCAAGGCAATCCATAAATAATATATTCATTAAATACTTTATTTTAGTAGAATCATTCATAATTCCAAATAATATAATTTTAAATTCAGAGTGTTCATACCTTATACTATTTTTTTTTTGAAATATCCTCCCTTTAGACCACTGACTGATGATATCCAAATCAATGTTCAATCATTGTGAAATATTGATCTCCTCATATTTGTTTGATTGATTTTCAATACGTGGTAGATGAGGATTTTCTATCATTAATTTTTTAATCTCATGATAATAAATTCAAATACGAATGGATCTATCCTTTATTTTTTAAAGTATTGGTAAGGATGCACTTGGGTGAATGAAGCCCTTATCCAGATTCTCTTCTGGATACTTCTCTAATTCCTAAAATTAAATGGGGTCTATTCTATTAAACCCTATGAGAATGTCATAGATCTTGGTAGTATTTCAATAAAATACTCCAACTTATCATCTAGGGGATGTCCAGAAATTTTTATAAGGAAATATAGTAGTATATTACCACATAATAGGAATTTCATCAATTTTTATATCCAATGTAATTATTTGAGCCAAATATCCATCATTTGTAGGCATAAGGACCAATATTATAGAATTTTATACTAAGCAGAAGAAATAATTATAATCGGATGATACCTGATAACAAGATGGTTTGGAATAATAAATGATAAAATGATTTCCCAAAAAAATTATATCTGTTTTATGCAGGTGTATAAAATCCAGAAATAATAATTTTTCAAATTCAACCAATGCAATGATAATTAGATACGTGGGAAGTATCACCCTATAAAAATTGATCATAGATATTTTAATTCAAATATATGTGGTCATTTTACCTCTATGTGTTTTCAAATATAATTCCATATAATATTTTTTCAGGTGGTTATTCCATATTTTAAGAAAACAATTGTGATATAAAAAATGTGATGATTCAAAATCAAATGTGGTATTAGCTGATGAATATACAAATAAAGTGTAAATTTTTTCACTTAAATATCATGCTACAACACAATGATAGTTATTGGAAATTACCTTCTGAATTCTCTCGGTTTTGGATGCTTTGGAGTTAGATTTTCTTAATTGGGGAAACGGTAGGGAAATTGATTAACATAATATCAAAAATCTATATACATGATGTATTTGGTAATGAGTAGATTTTTATCTCGGACAGTTTTTCCTACGTTTCATTAATAACTCTCCTAGCCTCACTTGGGTAGCAATGGTCTTGATGTTTATTTTTTCCAATCCTAAAATACATCCATTTTTCTTTGAGAACTTTTCCAAGAATATTCATCACACACTCTTTGAGAGGAAATTTTTAAAATATATTCATCCATATTAATTACAATCAGAGTTCCCTTAATATTATACCTTTAATTTCTATTCCCTAAAAAAATTATAGTTCTTAATTTCCATCTCCTCCATTAACAAACATCAAATAATCTCCTCATAGTTCAGAAATTAACTTATTTAAAACATTATTCGAAAAATATTTTTAATATAATAGTGAGGTTGTTAATCTTGAATTCATATTAGGAGATATAACCTAAGGCATACCTCATGATCCTTATGAATTTTTCTATATATTTTCCTACTATATAAGGCTCAATTCCATTCAACTACTATAATTATCTCTCCTTATTCATGTGAATAGTGTGGAATATATTCTTGATGATGAATACATTCATGAAATCCTCCCATTTTATTTTGTTTATTAACTCATATATTTTTCAATAATGATAGAATACCATTGGATAAGTTCTTCTAAAAAATGATAGATTTTTAGGAAAACGTAATCATTCTCTAAGAATAGAGGAATGCACAATATCATTGAGAGGACATATACGAGATATAAAGAATGTTGAGAGGAGGAAAATCATTGTTGGGTACTTTTTAAACCAATTACAACTTTTTATCCATGTACCTCTTGAACAATTAGGATCTTGATTCTCTTTTTATCTTTTATATATTACAAGAAATAATATGAAAGAAGCATTAATAGCACACAAAATTTTCACAAGGATAACCACTCAATAACATAAGCTAATTCCTTACCGTGAATGGTAATGACCATTTCACATATTATACACTATAATGTAGTAACAATTTCAATAGGATGGATAAGAAAACCATATGTTAACCAATCTGAGTCTCTACACATTGAAGGGGAACATAAGCAATCTTATATTCTTGAACTAGTGATGACCAAGTCCAACGTGAAGCTCCTAGCTTGTTCATTTTACTTCATGTGAAGACAATAATATCACTATTGATAAGGGTTATCTACTTAAAAATAGTCTTCCACCTATTGAGACATATTAGATGTCACACTACTACATAATCTTACACTCTCCACTTGTTTATTTCTTAGTATTATGAATTTAATCCCCTTCTTTTTCCCAGCAGCAAACCAGAATTCTGCACACACATATTCTCCTTCTTCTACTATTCAAAATTAGTTTCCCTAAGAATTCCCCTTCTATATTCTTGAATCAAAAACTCCATATTTTTATTATCATAAAAATTAATAGAAAATCATATTAGCATCATTAAAACTAATCTTCCCTGAATAATTTTCAACCTTCATGTTGGAATACTATGTTCTTATTCTTCTCATCATTCTCTTTGACATAGTATTATATGGAATATTAATATGGCATTTTCCCACACACTCATTAACCTAAACCATGCATTCAATACTACACTTTTTGAATCCCCTTTGAAAAGTTCAACCCTTTAGAGAGCGCAACACATCAAAAAACACACTACGTCACCGAGCACATAGATTCAAATAAATCAATCCTTCACTGAGCTCAACCATTCACAATGAACCCATGCCTTTGCCGAATCCACGACCATTGCAAAGAAAATTGTCTTTGCAGGTCTCACTAACCTTTCAATGAAAACTACAATCACAGAGCTCACTGCCTTTGCAGAGCTCACTACCTTCATAGTGCTCACTTTCATCATAGAGATTACTAACTTGTGAACCTTCTTCTCAACTCGAGAGCTCTATGATTTTAGTGAACTCCCTCTACCTTTCCCTTGGGGGTAGTGACCTATTTATATGTGTTTTTCACAAACTCCAGAACCATCCTCACATCGGCTATTCCCCTAAATTCCAAATTGATGAGCTTCAAAAAATTATCTGAAATCCTCTCTATTTTGTGAGGTACCATGGAAAGTTTCATGCAACATAGAGCTCAACGTAATTGAGGAGTTTTCTATCAATTAAATTGTGCTACTCAATTGATTCTGTTCATAATTACGGAGCCTTCCATCAAAACCATTTTCCACCACAATGCTCCCTTACAATGCTCTCTACTTATGCTGTTCATGATGCTCTTTGTAATCATAGATATCACCATCAACTATCTTCATGTCTTTGTAAAATCTACTTCCTGAATCCCACATTTCTAAAATTTTCACTATTTCCATAATTTTTTGAGAAATTTTTGGAAATAAAATTATCACAATTCTAGCCAAAATAAAAATTTCTGACCTTAAAAATTTTGAACTCACTAGAAAATTGTGCCACATTTGACACCTGTATTGCAAAAGGAACCATTCTAATTGATATAATCTTTTTTCTCATATTCCCTTACAATTTTGGCATCAAATTTTTTCCAAACAACATATAATAATTTTGAAATACATTCCATCAATTCATCATCTGATTTTCCAAGGGAAGTACTGTAACTTCAATGTATTAGACAAGAATATTTCCATTCAAACAAAATTGAATATGATTATTTTCACCTTTACTCTGCAATTATTTTATACGGCTTTCATCACATGTTTTCCTTTCATATTATATTTGTGAAATACAAATCATAAAAGAATCATCTGATTTAACAAATTAGAGATTCTCTCAAGCATTTCATTCACTTCTATGATTCCATAATAATAATCCATGAACCATCACTTCCACCAATATCCATTAACATTTGATGTATCCATATTCATCATGATCATAACTGAAAACCTCATTGGAATATATTGACAAATAATACAACTTATACACAAAATTATTCCCAACAATCTCCTACTTTGTATTTTTATTTGAAACACCAAATGTTCTATTTCAAATGAATATGTCAATGTCGACATGAATCTATCTCTCATTACATTTTCTTTATATCCAATTTTTACTACTCAATAATTCATTTCACTTATCTCCCCCTTACTGAAAATAAATAAATAGTCCATGTGAAAAGGTAATCATTCAATACTTTTTAAATGGGACATCCATAATTTCACTCAAATTCTACATGAGCATTGTTCGGTGTTGAAAACAAGGAGATTATATTTAGAAAAAAAAAGTTGTCAACTACCCACTAACTATGATACAATATGAGATGGGAACTCCTCTATTTGTATTCAAGGGTCCTTCCACATTCATTCCACACTGATGATATGAAATATTTTTAATAAAAATCATCCTGAAACACATACACTCACTTCAACAAATGGATCAAAAACATTCAACTGAAATTGGAAGAATAAGTGACCTTAAGACTCTTCAATTATTATTATTTCACTAATTAATTCAATTACTTACCCTTTGTAAGATGGTATTTACTTTGATTTACCAAGGATAGGATATAAGGAAATGACATTCCTTTTGCAATGACATGATCGTCAATAAATTTCAAGAATAATTTGATACCCATAGAGATAATAATTTAGAAAACATCTTCATTTATCCCACCCTCATGGGAAAAAACTTCTTATCATCTTCATAAAAGGTAATCATCCATTAAATTGTTATTTGGATACTGATTTAAGAATCTTACAATGATGGTAGCTTCTTCAGCTATGCTATAATGTCTTGATATCACTCATTGTTTCTCAGGATCTCCCCCTAAGTGTTTTCTTCACCGAAAATTCCATTTATTATCAGAATAAATTGAAAATAGAATGAGATAAGAGAAAAAGGTTGATTAATTGAGTCAATAAGGTTTCATTATGAATTTTACATTCCACAATGTTTTGAAAATAAAAAAAACATTTCTTAAGCGAAATTATCATTCTCTAAGAAATATTTTCTTAATGAAATATTTTTTTATCTCCAAGAATTGTTTTACACATACTTTGGATTTCATTATCTTATTCAATGTCTTCTAAAAACCAAGTCTATTTTTTCATTAAAGTAATAAAAATTCAGAAACTTATTTAAAATCTTCAAATAATATAGTTACATAAAGTAACATGTCTTACTATTTTCAACTCCAAATTCTATGAAATCTAGACAGTGAATTCTTTGAAATTTAAACTCCAAATTCTCTGAAATTTAGAAACCAGATTCTCTTAAATTCATAATTAGAAATATCTAAAATTTATTAGCTAAATTCATTGAAATTTAGAGTCCATATTTTTAGAAAATCAGACATTGAATTATATAAAATTCAGACTTCAAATTATCAGATATTTGGACTCTGAATTCCTTATAATTTAGAATTTGAATTCATTATAATTGAAACTACGAATTCCTCTAAATCAGACAGTGAATACATCAGAATTAGCACTCTGAATTCCTCAAAATTCTGATGATGAATTTTTTGTAAAATAGAAACAGAATATATATTTGTTTTTAGAAGACAATTTATTAAATTTTTAGACTCCAAATTCAATTTCTTCAATGATTTGGGATTCTTCATATTTTGAAAAGAAACTTCATTTCCCATAAACATGTTTTTATTATGAAATGATGTTGTAAAATATATTTCTAACAAACTGTTCGTTGAGGGACACATGTACAGGTCCCTCCTAAATTCAAGGAAAAACAATGTCATTGGAGGAGGGAGTCGACCGATGAAGTTTTGCCTATAAATAAGATATTATTTGAACAAGCTCCTAATAAATCTATCAATCGAAGATCCAAGCAATTACATGTTGTGAAGTGATTTATAGAGATAAAATGACTCAAGTGCCTTATATATCTTATAAATATCTTCTTCAATAGTGAACATCCTGTTCACCTTGCTTCATTCCATTCTTATTTTTTCTAAGTACAATTGAGGCCTTCTAGTGATATGAAGACATTGGATTTGACTACCTTAAAGTTATAGCACTTGCGGGGATTAAAAGAGAGACTCCAATATTCATATAGAAGGCTTACCCAAATGTGGGAAAGACATACATTCGTGAATGTATAAATCATGGGACGTTTATTTATGTTTGATGGATACCAAAATCATAGGGATAAAAAATTTCCAACTTGTCACGTGTTTTTGTTTCATGTTTTATTTCTACTATATCTTAATAAAGAAAGAATGTATTTCTTTCTTATACTTTCTTATACTTTTTCTTACTTTGATTAGAAATATTCTATATACTTTAAGGCATGATCTTCTACACTCAATTTGTTTTATGAATCCATATTTCTGAATTATAAGAAAACATTTTCTTAGTTATGAACCAAATAGGGTTTCTGAATTGACCATGTTTAACTTTTTTAAACCGTTATTTACTCAATGAAAAAAGAAAAAACTTTTAAACCTAAAATTCATCCACATTTTGTAATTTGGAATCTTTATACGCTATTTCGATCTAATAATTGGTATCAGAGGAAGGCCACTACAATACTTATACTCACATATTATTTTTCTTGCTTAATTTTTCCCTTGATCTAAATTCTTCTTTCTAGACATTTCTTGTTCAGGTTTTGCGTAAAATAATTTATCTTTATTTGTAATAATTTTCTATTAACGTTTCTTGTGGAAAATATATTTTCTTTTATGATGTTAGGTTTGAAGATGGGTTCCATTGATAATCATAACTCAACCAGAAAACTAATTTTGGATTGTTATTATTAGGAGTATTGGAGATATAGAATGACGCCTTTTTTCAGTATCACTAGAGTAAATAATTTTTTCATTCTCACCAGATGATTCAAAATTCCATACAAGGATTTCTAAACCATCACCAATCAAGATAAACAATAATACCAAATAAAGTAAAAGTTACCTGATACTTTTTTTATTCTATGACCTATAATATATATAGTGAAATATCGTCTTGTGAGCCTAGAACTTCATCTAAAAGAAACTTGAAGTTACAAATTTAGGGAATTATAACCTGATACAAACTAGAAAATCTATGTTAATAGTTGAATATCATGATTTCTTATTTCCTTATGGTGAAATTGTTTGGAAAGTACAACAAAGATTTATGAATAGTGTCATTAGTCTTCAATCTATTGGGCGAGAAAGTTCTTGATGATGATTTTCCTGTAGATAAAATATTGACATTGTGCCTAATGAGTGGTATTCAAAAAGGATAGCTATTGATGAGAACATAAAAGTATCTAACATTAAACTTGATGATTTATTTAGAACTCTTCTTTAGAATTAAACATGGATGAAGTGAGATAAGGATTTTAATAAAAAGAAGAATGGTAATGGAAGATTAGATTTCACAACAGCAACTAAATTCAAGTCACAAGATAGTGTTACTTTATTTGAACCAAAAAAAATAATGTTATATACGAATCAACTATCATTGATTATTTATAGAATGAATTTGCCAATATTTCTTGAAGGATGAACAATATTGTGGGAAAGAAAGATTTTCATTATAGATATAATAAAAAATAATGATGCTCTTGGTCTCCATTACTTTATCCCTCCTTGATGACATTGGTTGTATCCTCTAGATTTCTGATTTTGAATAAAAATTTACTTTTCATGAGTGATGAATGTAAATGGGATAGAAATATCAGACCTGGTTTTCCTATTCTTAAGAGAAAATATAGGATCGAAAATAATTATGAATGAAATAGAACCATGTATTACAAATCTACGTAAAATAATGTATTGATAGAAAATTAAAACTAGAATTGCAGTTCAGGTCACACTTCAAATGAATCACCGAAATAAGAATCTTCTAGTAAGATTATTATTGGTCTTATATGTAGAGTACCTATTGAATATCATTGTCTTATAGTTAAGGTACACAATGTTGAACCCTTAACCAATATTTCTTTAAATGATAAATTTTCAAATAAAGAATATTATGAATCATTGGATGATGAATATTCGTTATTAGAGATAACGCATTAACTTTATTTGAAGATGTTTCTAGATTTTCTAAACTACGTGAAAATTAAAATTTTATAAAACAATTTTAGTGAAATAAAATTCTATAATTTCTAATTTAACTAAATAAGTATCAAAGAGTTCTTAGTATCTTGATCATAAAACATTTGATTTTTAAATTTTTTCTAAAAACCATATGAAAGTAAATTATGTAATGGATAAACATTCTATGGTTCTGGAAAATTTTATTTCTATGAAAATTATTTTAGAAAATAATTCATGTTCTAAGACTAATGACTTTTTGGATAATAATTTAGTCAGTACACTAAAATATGAATTTTTCCACCTAAATAATCATTTATTAAATTTTCGTTTAGGATGGAAGGAATTTGATAAAATGTATTCTCAAATTAATATTCTAAAGAATAGTTTAATAATTTTATATACTCTTTCATAACCTGTTTTTAGTAATAATTTTTTTCCCAAAGTGATCGCTTTTGTACTAAATTTCAATGTGGAGGAAATTGAGAGAAAATAAATTCTTTATATAAATCCCAATCAATAGGCTTTCATAATCCTTATTTGTCCTTGAAAATGTGGATTCCTAAGATTTTAAATTCTGAAATATCTAGATCCATGAATGTTTGGATTATGAAAAACTAACTCTGTCATTTTCAGGAATATTAAGAGATTACGAATAGAAGTACATGGTACATGGATAGTGTATGTTCACAGCATATTACTGGTAACAAAAACTTCTTTGAAAATATTATCAAGATGAGAGGTGGAAAGTTAACTTTTGGAGATAATGCGTATGAATAAATTTTTGGTATAGCTTATATTTCATCTTCATGTAAAAACTTTGATTTCAAATGATTTACTTGTTAATGGTCTTAAGGACAACCACATTAGAATATGACAATTATGTGATGATGGTTACCGTGTGAATTTTAGGAATGAAAAATTCATAGTACAAAATCCAAAGGAAGTGTTTATTCTCTCTTCCCATTGGCATGAGAATGTTTATACACTAAACAATTAAGTCCTGAAGAGCCAAGTATGACAACCCTTCTTTTATTACACACTTAATAATGATTTATTACCTAAACTCTTCACTTAATACAACATGGAAGAATGATTGTTCTAATGTATTTAGGTCATATGAACATTACATAATATCATAAAACATGAAACACATTATCTTTACTAAAAACTCTCTTTACATGACCACTACATTCCCTCATACATAACATTGTATGGGATAACCTGAGGACATACAGAAGAAAAGGGCGTGCTATAAATCCTAGTATGTGAATAAACATGGGATAACAAAAGGAATATAATAAATGTTATAAAATAGGTATATCAATGTGGAAAAAGAGAAACCTAAACATAAAGTCATGATAAAGCATGAAAATCATAAAATTGACATGTTTCAACAATAGTTAACAAGGATTTAGCATGATCCAAGGCTCATTGCACATAGAGCAAGAGTAAATTCTCATTGCACATTAATAATGAGTAAACCCTCTTTGCAATTGAATTGGAATGAGTCAACACTCATTGCACATGAAATATCATGATACTATTCGTTACCCAATGCATCGGAGCACTATCATGGTGAACCCTTCTTAAACATTTCATTTTATTCATAAGTGTGCTGAATGGATCGTACAACATGAAATCAATCATTTTCATTTTTTCACGATAAAGGGATGGGGAATACATAAAAGAATATTTATAATCAATAATTAAATGTTATCAAAGGTTAAAATCCTAGATAGATAAATGGGCGTGGTATTCATTACACAATGACATTGTCTTGGAAAATCGATACAATTTCGGCTGCGTAATGGCGTGACGTATGAATTCATAAAAATGGTTGATGAGAGATAAAGTGATTTCTAATCATATTTACATGAACTGTAATGTAATGGAGTAATGTAGATAAATTATCCAACATATGTAATAGAATTTAGAGTCAAAATACAAAATAATTTCTTGAATGTAAATGAAGAGAGAGAAATTCGTTAAGGAATTTTGGCATAGTAACAGGTGTACATGGAAGGCATTAATGAGAGAGAAGGGGGTCACCCATCATTCAAAAATAAAGAGGTTTATATGGGGGAGGTTTGTAATCATACCTCAACATATTTAATTGATTGTAAAATAGTATAGTACTATAATGAAATTAAGACAAAAATCAAGAAGGAGGAAATCCTTTACATGGAAGTGTGATTTTAAAGGCTTGAGAGGGGCTTGAGATAGGATTATTGGGAGCTTGGGGTGCCTTGGTAGGATTATAGAGAGAGGAGGGAAGAGGTTGGATTAACTCCAAAGGATTTTAGTGAAGAGGTAGTGGGATATTGCGTGGGTTTATATATGATATGATTGGGAATTCATTATTATTTAGGTTTGGGACACCACATATTAAAGTAATCAAACCCACAACCCAGACCATGGTTTTTTCCAAAGGGGATTGTAAAACGATATTTTACTCATCCAATGGATGAAATTCTTAAAATAATAGGGTTGCTTATGTGGAGGTGAGTCATACTCTCAAGGAAATCAAATTAAAAATAACTAAAACGTTTTATATGTCTTAAAGGGTACAATAAAGCTTTGTAAAATAAATCAAACAAACCTAAAATCCCATTATTATATTGGTAAAAAATATATTGGCCAAACATAATTTTTATATAATTTTAGTACATCATTATTGGTTCATTATGATGTCATAAAACAAATTATTTATTTAAATAGTATTTAATTTTTCCCTAAAAATTGACTATTTCGGAAAATTATGAAAAAATCACTCTTGGATAATTTTGACATCCCGATTCAAAAAATAATATTCAATTTTTACAAATAATTTTCTAAACATGTGAATTTTCCCTTTTAAAATAAAAATTGACATTTATTAAAAATTCGATGGTTTTGAGATATTTTTTTTCAAACCTTAATAGAAATTACTACTATATTCATAAAAAATATATGATCATGTATACTTAATACTAATTAATTTACTAATAATAATATTTTATTAAAATATTATGTAATTAAAAAATCCATTAATTTACCAAAATATACTCCTTAGTTGAACATTACCAAAAAATACAATCTCTGCATTATAAAATATTTACAAAGTAACAATAATAAAATGTAAATATATTCATTATTATATAAAAAATACTGTATATATTCAGAATGCTAGGTTATTGTTACATAACCCCTTAAAACACCCGCATTAGACATTAGGGTAAGGTGCACGATAGTGCAGACTCTTAGGTTGGATTGGATAACATCAATCTAGTGTTAATTTCTATCAAAATCCACTTCTCCCGTAGGCGGTTCTTCTCAAGCATTAAATATGCAAGCATGAATTGGGCTTGGTCAAGAGAGGAGCCCAATAATGCCACCTTCTTTCTGTGCTCTGAAAAATGGGCTTTTTACGGGGCCAGTCTAATGGATGAGGCCATCGCTTCCTTTGTTTGATTAAATTGGATTTTTTAAAGCCCTATATTTATACTAATCATGTCAACACGGTTCAACAGATATATTAGCAATGGTCACAATTCTAAATAGTATTTTAAAATCCAAAACATAAAACTAAATATGGGCTTACGGTTTACATAACCATTTTAATACACTTAAATAGACCAAGACAAATTTTCATTAATGAATTTTTGGGTTGTTACACCAATACCTACCTTACCTTTGTTAAATTGCAGATCAATCATGGTTATGGAATAGAAAACTAGGATATTATAACCTTTGGAATATATGAAAAATCTCAATGAGAAAAAATTTTAAGGATCTGGTGGATCTTAAATTTTATTTTTCAAATTTTTGTGATCCTTTCCAATATAGAAAACATTATAATCCATGTATAAAATCAATTGGTGAAATCTCAACGTCTAATGCATTACAGCTTGTGCATATAGATCTTTTCAGTCCAACAAAAATGGAATTATTAGAGGAAAATACTATGTACTTGTTTTACTTAATGATTAAAATAGATTTACATGAGTCTATTTTTTAGAAAATAAAGTTTTAGAGAACATGTAAAGAGTGAGAAAAAACATCTATTGATAACTATTCATAATGATCATGGAGGAGAATTTCAAAATTCATATATTGAAAGTTTTTAAAGTAAGAAAGGAATTACTCATAACTTCTCAGCCCCAAGAACTCCACAACCTAATGGTGTTGCTGAAAGAAGAAATATAACTCTTCAATAAATAACTAGAACCACATTGAGTGGATATTATATTGGTAAATCATTTTTTGGTTGAATTTGTTAGTACTGGTTGTTATACTATAAATTTAGTTTTAATTTGACATTTTCTTAACAAAACACCTTATGAATTGTGGACTGGTCGAAAAACTATAATTTCTTACTACAATGTTTTTAGATGATATGTATTCATTCTGAATACTAAATATAATTTAAACAAATTATCCCCCAAATCTAATGATGGAATATTCTTAGGCTATTCCACAACTTATAAGGCTTAGAGTGTTTTTAAAAAAACTACTAGTTCTGTGGAAGAAATAGTGCATGCAAAAATTAATGAAACCGATCCATGTGGATTTAAAAAAACCCAACCTACATCCTCTGATGTGTTTTCAAAAAATTATTATCAACCGTTGATACATGATTTTTCTAATAAGGAAAAGGTTCAATAAAATATTTTTGAATCATTTACCCCAGAATATTTTCTACCATAAGTTGATGAACTAGTTTTACAAAACCCAAATCAGTTTTTTCTTATGAATCATCCCATTGGTGGTATCATTTGTGATGTAAATCTATCTGTAAATACTATAAGATCCTTAAGAAATGAAATAAAACATATATAATTCCTTTCCCTATTAGAACCAAAAATCACTGATGATGCTCTATTTGATAATGATTGGATTAGATCCATGAAAGATTACCTAAATGAATTTGAAAGGACCAATGTCTGGACCTTGGTTGAAAGGCCTAAAGAAACATATGTAATTAGAGTAAAATTGGTCTCCAGAAATAAATGTGATGAAATTGGAATCATAGTAATATATAAAGCTAGATTAGTTACTAAATTATATAATAAACAAGAAAGAATGTACTATAAAGAAACATATGATATATTAAGTAGACTTGAATCTATTCACATTATATTATCCTTTCTATTATTCATTAATTTCAATATTTTTCAAATGGACATGATGTCTGATTTTCATAATATATATGTTCAAGGGGATGTCTATGTTGAACGAACTCATGGATTTGTAGACAAAAAATATCATGAACATGTTTTCAAATATACCAAATATTTCTATAGATTTAAACAATTTCCTAGAGCCTGGTATGATAACATGCATGATTTTTGTTACAAATCAATTATGTTTAGGAATTTGATGATCCAACTCTTTTTATAAATAATGATAAGAAAAAAAAAATTAACTATTCAAATATATGTTAATGACATCATATTCAGATCAAATCATCAATATTTAACTACTTAATTTGTGAATCTCATGAAATCTGAGTGTGAGATGAGTTTGATGGGTGTGTAAACAGTTTTCCTAGGATGTCAAATTTTTTAAACACTAGAAGGAATCTATATATATAAACATAAGTTTATTAAAGATCTTCTATAAAGTTATGGATATAACAATACTAAATGTATAATCACTCCATTTGGTACCTAAAATTCTACGGATCATGATGAAGCTGGGAAACAAGTAGATCAAACATATTCTAGAGGAATGATAAATACATTACAATAAATAACATCTAGTCATCCATGATTAATTTTTTTTTGTATTCATATGTGTAATATATCAATCTAATCCAAAGGAATGTCATTTAAAAGAAGTGAAAATAAAATTTCACTATTTAATGGGAAACATTGATTTAGGACTCTTCTATTCATCTCGAAATGATTTTGCTTTAAAAATAACTCCATATGAAGACTTTGGTGGTTTTAGAATGGATAGAAAAATTACATTTAGAATATTTCAATTAATAGAAGATTCATTAGTTTCTTGGTCTTGCAAGAAGCAACACTCAGTTTCACTTTCCACTACTGTTGTTGACTATGTAGCAGCAGGAAGTAGTTGTTCTAAAGTGTTTTGGATGCAACACACACATAGAGGCTACGGTATTATTTTCTCCCAATCCTAGATATTCTGTGATAACAGAAGTTCCATTTCCCTAAGAAAAAACCCTTCACACCACTCCCTGCTAATCACACATATATTAGGCATCACTTTCTTAAAGATCAGACACTAAATTTGTATATCATTCTTCAATTTATCATAATACATATCAACATGCTAATATTTTTAGAAAATAATTAACCTCATATGAATTTAAATACATTAAACAAATGTTTAGAATGATACCAGTAAAGTTATCCAATATGTTAATTGATTTTGAAACCTATCTCATTACATTAAGAAACTACTTTTTAGATGAGGAGTACATTTTTTGTTTTCCAAATATATTTTTTCATTCTCATTTCATAACCATAAAATTTCATTTCTCAAACATATTTCTTTTCATAATTATAAAATTCTTTTCTTAATAATTTTTTTGTAACAAAAAAATTCTTTTCTTAATAATTTTTTTTATCATATCCAAAAAATTAATTTCTTAATCAAATTTTCATTCATAACCAAATATTTTTTTTCTTAATCAATTTTTTTTCACAACCCAAAATTTCATTTCTTAATCAAATTTTTTTATCCCAACCAAAAAAATTATTTTATTAATCAAATTATTTTTTCATAACCAAAATTTATTTTACTTAATCCAAATTCATTTCTCATTACCATAAAAATCCACCAAATTATTTATAAGCAATAAAAATTTCAGAACTCAATATTTTGGAATAAAAAATTTCTATTCATTAATAAATTTTTCTGGAATCTATTTTTTTCAATAAAAACTATATCTATATCTCAAAATTCAGTCAAAAGAGTCCTAAAGGTATCTTTCCTTTCATATTTTTTACTTGTTGATATTTTTTATCCAGCTTTATGAAAAAATATTTTAGATTCAATTTCCTTAAATCTGATTTGTTTTCTTAAAATCTCTAAAGATCGGGCCCTACCAGATCCTTTATTATAATTCATCTCAATTGTTAGATTTGATTGTTCTTATTTCAACTATTGGATCAAATCTAGAATTCTAAATTTCACCTCCAAGCTTATATAAAGGACCCTTGTTCCTTGTCCCACATCTGTATTCAAGATATTGTGCACCGAAGCACTGCTCCTCTTTAAAAAGGCCGCTCAATTTTCCATGTTTTCTTACACTTCAGATATCACTAGAAGATTCTCTATTAGAATACATGTATTCAACCAAGGAAATAAAGGATTGTAAAATCAACATGGAAATGTTGGTTGATTGAAAATTCTTTTCTATGTATAAGGATTTTATTAATAAAAATATCAAGCTGAATGGATGGAAGACTTTTTTTTGTTACTATGTCAAAGAATCAGGATCCAGTTTATCATGACAAACATATATAATTATATGATATAGTATGTTTTTATGAGGAATTTTGGATGGATTTGTTTTCATTCAAAAGCTATGGGAAAACCTATTATCTATCTTTAAATATGGAAACAAATATTCTTGAAATTCCCTATGAAGGTGATGCAATATTCAGTACTCTTAGGATTCAAGATCTGTCATGAGGCATTAAGAAGGAAAATTCAAATGTGGGATGCAGACACAATGGAGTAAAAAAACCAAGGATCAACCATATATCAACAAACATAAAATCTTTATCTTTATGGGTAGATGGTTTCCTCATTCCAAGAAAAGGAGATAAGGGATCCCTAAAGAAAAGTGATACGATTATATTGGAATTTTTGGTTAACCTGAGATAGGTAAATCTTGTAGAGTATATCCTTCTTACAATCAAAAACATTTTGGGTGGAACGCTAAATTCTCAGATTATCATGTATCTGGTGATCTTGTCAAAGATCATAGTCCTTTTTTTAGAATCCATAAAAATTCCATGCAATTGTAAATGAAGAACCTTCAAGATCATGTTGATATGTGATGATACATTGAAAATAATGAAATACATTTTTAGTACCAAATATGGAATGATTTATGGTATTTTGGAATTTTAAATTGAATCTTTGACTAAGAAATTGTAGTTAAGAGAAACATCCATTAAACCGTAGATGAAAAGAAAATGGAAGGAACCAAAAACCAAAGAAAAATCTAAAGTTCTGAAAAAACCAGTTTGCACCACCAATGTTGAAAAAGGGAAAACCATTCCCTAATGAAGAGGTAGCGAAGTGGATGGACCATAAGAGGAACAATAAATAAATAGATCCATGTTATGGCTTAGATCCCAAAAAGGAAAAAGACTATAAAATTCATGCTACTGAATAACTTGAATGGAAATGAAAATAGAAGAACCTAGAAAATAAAATATCTGAATATGAGATCATTCATGCACTTGACAAGGATACTGATAATGCCTTTGAAAAGATTTTGGTACTGGAATATTTACTACAAGAACTAGTTCTAATAAAACCCATGAGAATGAAAAATCCAATTCTCGAACTTGTTGTGGAAGAAGAGATGGTTAAAGAAGAAGTATTGTAATAATAACAAGAAGAGGAAGAATATGAGAGTGATGATTTGATTAAGCATGTCGAAGAATATTAAGAAAAATAAAGTACTTCAGAAAATCTTTTAATCCGAATTTCCCAGGTTGAGTCTACCAAAATTGTTTCTCAAGGAAAATAGGATGATGGACATGTGTATGTTGATAAACATACTAATTTTGAGAGTAGAAACAATGATTTCATCAAACCTAATGATGTTATAGAAGATTATAAGAAAGAAGAGGTTGATTAAAATAAGATATTCTAACTTATTGATAGTGAGGTTGTGTCTCCAAGGGAGGGAAATTATTTATCGAAAGCTGACAAAGGAAAAATGGTGGTTGATGATACACCTAAGATTGCAATGATTGTTATGGATAAGAAGGATTTTGGTGGATAATCCAAGAGGAATATTGAAGAGATATACAAAGAATCTTTTTTAAGGGAATCAGATTCCGAATATTCATCTTCAATGGGTCAAGATTTCATTGTTCCGTCATTGAAGAAGTTAGTCATCACAATACCATTGATCCACAGTACTGATCCGATATTCCATTTACTTCAACATTCTTTCTATCACAACTCAGATTCGTTAATCCTGATGATGGAAATTTTTATCAAGATTGAAGAAAATTTTAGAACATTTCATATCAGCTATGATGCTAATAGGAGATCATTAAAGGAAATAAAAAAATTGTCTAAAAGTACGATTTAATAGATGAGAGACTTTGATGACTTCCAACATTCGGTAAAAGATTATTTTTTTCATTCATATGACATATTTAAAAATAATTCAACATCATTTTCAGAAAATAATAATCTTGAGAAAGTATCCCAGAAGAAATTGGAGAATAATCTGAATGGGAAGTTAAATTCACCTGCATTAAATTTGAAGAGAGAAAGGGAACTCAGAGGAACATATGCAAGAAATTATTAATCATCTATAAGAATTCATGATGTCTTAGGAATAAATTCTAATGTTTCATGAAGAAAATTTATGGATCTGGAAAAAAAGATTCAAGAGAAAGATCATTTCCTCACATGGTTTCAAGAAGATCATAAAGAGATAAATATGGTAAAGGCCACCTTGACGAAGACCTTGTCATATGAAGAGAAAAACGAATTATTTTCATGTAAATATGATTTTTTTTTATTCTTTCCTATATCAATTTTTTCTTATCATAATTTTAATTTTGTTATCCTTGATTTGTTTTATTTTTTATAGTTGTAAAAATTTAGTTAGTATTTTTTTCATTCTCTCTATTCATTTTTGAAAATATAAAAGGGGGAGAAAAGAATGGTCAAAATAATATTATGTAGAACGAATAGAATTATATATATAAGAGGGAATTTATGTAAGGGGGAGTCTACATAAAGAAGATATTCTTATCGAATAAAATGTAAATCTCTAATGAAGAGGAGAATATGATCCTTAGCTATTTCAAAACCTAAGGGGGAGTTAGTCATATTCATCATGGTTCATAAGTAAAGAGAGATAAATTATTCTATTATAGTTTCAATAGAAAATACCTTATTCAATATATTATTTTCTAAATGGTTATTTATTCTTCCAAAAAGGGGGATATTGTTGAACCATTAAGGATTCATTATGAAATTGTATTCCTCTATGTTTGGAAAATCAGAAACCCATTTTATTAAGGAAAAATATCTTTCTCTAAAAATTATTTTCATTATAAAAAAATTATTCTTAAGAAAAGTTCTACCCTTACCTTGTTTTTCATTATATTATTCAATTTCCTCTCAAAACCAAGTATAATTTTTAGTAAATGAAAAAATTCACATCCTTATCAAAAACCACAGAATCATATTGTTTCATAAACTAGAATATCTTTCTGTATTCAGAACTGAAATTCACTAAAATTCAGACTCCAAATTATCTGAAATTTAGACTCCAAATTATCTTAAATTCAGACTTAAAATTCTATGAATTTTGGACTCTAAACTCTCTAAACGTCACTCTCTGGTGTCTTTGAAATTCATCCTCTGAATTTTATAATAAATTGGCTATAAATTCTCTAAAATTCATAATTTGAATTCTCTAAAATTCAGAGTCTGAATTCCTTATAATTCATACTATGAATTTATCAATATTTAGATAAGAAATAACTCATAATTAAGACTTCAACTTCATTATAATTCAGTCTCTCAATTCATCAAAATCCAGATTCTGAATTCTTTGAAAAATAGGAACTGGATATCCCTTATAATCCAGTTGTTTATATGTTTAGAGACTGATTTTTTTCCCATGATTCCCTATATTTCATACATATCTACATTGTGTCATTTTACTTACACATGTTTTTATCATGAAATAATGTTATACAATTTGATTCTAACTGACCATTGGTGGAGTGACACATGTACATGTCCCTCTAAAATTCAAGGAAAAATATGAATGTTGGAGGAGGGATCTGACCATTGTAGTTTTACATAAAAATATGATCTCATTTTAACAAGCTCATAATCAATCTATCTATCCAAGATCCTAGAGATTACATGTCGTGATGTGACTTATAGAGAGAGAAAAGACTATTGTGCCTTGTGCATCTTAGGAACATGTTGTTCAACTATGAACATCTAGTTCAACTGTGAACATCTAGTTCAACTTTCTTCATGTGACACAGATTGTTTCTGAGTACAATTGAGGGCTTCCTGGGATAGGAAGACAGAGGTTCCAACTACATAAATGATTGAGGGTTTGTAGGGATAGCAATACATGCTCTGATATTCTTATCGAGGGCTTACCCTAGTTTGGTTAAGACAGAATTTCTTGAATTTATAAATCAAGGAACCTTTATCCAAAGTTGTTGGAGACCATACTCTTTGGGTTAATATATATCTGACTTATTACTTGTTCTTGTTTCATGTTTTTTTCATTGTTTTTTCTTATCAAAAAAACTTATAGCTTTCTTATACTTTCGTGTATTTTTACATAATCTAAAAAAAGATTCTATTGGCATTAATGTATAATCAACTAAACTCATGTTTCTTTTCTGGATCAATATTTCCATCCCCTAATAAAATTTGTTTCTTAGTTAAGAAAAACTGTGTGTTTGTAAAGTAATGTTGTTTAACATTTTTTAACAACGATTTCCTTATGGTTAAAATAAAATGTTTTTAAACCAACAATTCAACCCCACCCTTTTAATTTAGAATCTACAAACACTATTTTGATCCTACAGGGTTCTCTTTTCTTCATTATTGTGGACATAATGGTTTATATGGTTTTCTCAACCATGATTATCCTTTTATCCAATCTTCAAACATAAAAATTTTATCTTTAGTTATGGTTATGCTTGTGTGGATTTTAATACATCATCTATTTCTCTGTGAGTGAGATTTATCTCTTCAAGATCATTTAAAGCACTGTCATCTCCTGGTGCAACAATCATCTTTCTGAGAAATTCTTCTTGAGTTGTAATAAGTGTAATGAAATTTTTAACAGGGTGATATGCCTTTTTCCACCCTAGAAAAAATCATCCATCGTATAATGTGGAAACTTCTTTTTACTTTTTTTGACTATACTTAGCTTGTTAATTTTCTGTGTTCCTCATTCATTACAAATGTTCTAGCTACATAATCAATAAGTCATTAGTAACTGAGGAATCATGATTGGATATTATGCATGGATTCTTCTGAGTGTCATCCTTCCTGGTTGTTCTTTTTGATTCCCCACCCTTCACCTTCTAGGATTTGGAAACAAATTTCTTCTCCCTGTTCCTTCTTGAAATATTCATTTGGGGATTTGTTTTTTCAAAATTATTTGGATTTCTTTCAAAGTTAGCTTATTCATTCCTAGACAGCTTCTATGGTCTTTTCTTATTATCATCTTTGGAATCATGTTCATATGGGCATGTAAAAACCATGAGACAACTTCCATTGCATACATCATAGATGTTATCAAGCATTCTGTATCTATTTAGAGTATACAGATGCTTCTATTTTGGTGGATGTTTCTTCTTAATCTCTAGATTCCTCCCCCTTGATATGGGATTCCTGTGTGGTTCAAAATTTTTAGGATTGTACCAACAGTTTAATGCAAAAATCCGAAACCTATTATAGAGAAAAAATTGAACGAAAAATAGTTATTTCTTCGTATCTTCTATATACGGTTTTTGGGCCTTCTTTGTGATTTTTTATCTCTCCATGAGGAACCACCATCCAAATTAATCTTCCTATCCACCATAACCGTGGTGGTAGGTATATCATGACCATTCCTAATCCATACATTTTTATAATTTTTATAACACACTGTACATTTTGTAGAAAAAAATTTAGACACAATAGTACATGATGTTTTGGATGTTACCTATACTTTCATAGCTTCTAGTGACAGATAATTGATTGAATTCAGGATATTCTTATAACATGTTTGAGTTCATTCATCCTTATAATCCTCAACTGAACATTTAATACTTATAGAAACTGTGACCTTCTTTTGTGAGGCCTCAATATGTGTCATGTCAAGATTGGAACACTGATCTTCCTATCATGACCCATCAACCGGGGCCCGTCCCGTGACTACACCAAGCCCACCATCCATAGGCCAGAGGCTGGTGACTAGCACTGAAAGGCGTATTCCCCAAAACTGGGATGGAATTCCTTTATAACCTGTAAAACACAAAACCAAGCACACAACAAGATACGAGCACAAGTAAACTTTATAACAAAAATAGTGATAAAAGTTAGAGGGGCCAGAATAAAGCCCAACTATAAAGGTACAAGTACAACTAAAATACAATACCACCAAAGAAAGAAAAAGACAGCTATTGGGTCATCCTCCGAGGTTCCTACCTGATGGGTAGGTACAGATCGCCTCCTCAATACTCCACGCCTTCCCGTCTTCTCTGCATACCGACGCGTCGTATGGTCCGCCTCCAGGCACCGTCCCGTCCTGGTACCCTCAGCCTTGATTATCGTTGTCTATCGTCTGCACCAAACACAACATGGTGTGGGAAGATCCCATGTAGGGGTGAGTATAACGATACTCAGTAGGGACCCTGGGACCCTTAAGGTCTCACAAAATTCACAAAGGATATACCACAAATCCTGTAAACTAGTGAAAACACTACTTAGTTATATTCCCATACATATACCTATGTTTTCAAATATTAGCCATCTTATTCATGAGGAAACTCAAGGACCACCTCCTTAGCCAATGTACAACTATTTTATGAAGGATAGATTACTATGAAGGTAAGTGCCACACAGGTACACCACACAAAAGAATACCACAAAGGTATCGCTGTGAAAGTAAGTACCCCACATGTATTCCACACAAAAGAATACCACAAAGGTAAAGAATCCGCTCACACCATGTATATCTTAGGTAAATTAGTAGAGATTATTAGATATAAATACTGAATCATCTTACTCTGTTGAGAGGAATACCCATGAAGGATCCCAAATTAGAGACCCAGACAAGAACCTAGTACATCATCAGACCCACACAGGATCCGAGTACATCGTCAGAACCACACAGGATCCCAGTACATTGTCAGACCCACACAGGATCGTAGTATATCATGAGACCCACACAGGTTCCTAGTACATCGTTTGACCCACACAGGATCTGATTACATCATCAATCCCACACATGATACCAGTACATCCTTCATCCCACACAGGATCATAGTTCATCTTCATACCCACACAGGATCCTAGTACAACGTCAGACCAACATAGGCTCCAAGTACATCGTCAGAAAGACATAGGATCCACATACATCGTCAGACCCAGACAGGATCCTAGTACATTGTAAGACCCACATAGGATCCTAATACATCATCAGACCCACATAGGATCCAAGTACATCGTCAGACCCACATAGGATCCTAGTACATCGTCAAAGCCAGCTTTAGGGTTCCCACACTATGTGTTCATGTCTCTGGGAGGGTCTGCTCCTCAAACTACTGGGTGATACTAATACTATCACGAAGTCCCATGAAGAAGTATACCAAAGGAAAGCCATGTAATAGGGGTATCAACTCAATAGATGGTGTTTCAATCGGATTCCTGGTCTGTAAGTTATTATCCTTTTAGTCTCGGGGGCCCGGATTGGGCTCGATCCAACCCAACAATTCCCCAACTTTGTCAAAATATCATGTGTTTTACACTAAAAGGACCATATCTCTCCATGGTTTCTTGAGTCGTAGATGGTTCATCAAATGGAGACCATGTGCCAATGTAATGGCCAAAAAAAAATATAGGGTCAAAATTGGTCTGGGTCTAGTCTGACCCGGTCGAACCGACACGCCCTGCCGTCTCATGGGCCGACCGAACCCGGTTCAGGTCGACCCATACCTACCCGCACTGGGCAGCCAGGCCAATCTGCATGCATAGGGAGTCACATGCCCCTACCCTTGAACACCGAACAACTAAAGTCGTTCGGTCACTTGCAGCAAGCGGGAACCGCTGCAGATCCCACTCGGTCCAGCTCGGCCGGCCGAAATGGCCAGCCACCTTCTCCTCCCAGGGGCGTGTCATGCTCTACCCCTCCGTGGCTGGCCGAACACTGGTAGCCTTTTCCCATCCACTACGGCTAGGTTCTCTGCATCCCCTTTCTCTAAAAATGGTTCGTTTTGTGACGCCCCTCTGTGGCCAGTCGGGCATCGGCCGCTCTTTCTCCACCACCAAGGCAGACGGGCCGCGACTCTTCTACGGTGGTGTGATCGCGCCACCGCCTTTTTCACGGCCAGCCATGGAGCCAGCCGCCATTTCCGATCACCACCAATGTCAGTTACCAGCCTCCTATATCGCGAATAATACAAATGAACCACCAGATTTGTAGAGGGATCGGTCCATGTTCGTTTCGTATGTACCCTCTATGTTAGAGCGGTTTCAAGTGGCTCAAGGGAGGTGATTCAATGTGAGGGAAAAAAATTATTGTTGATCAGTCAAAAACACACCCCTACCTCAATGGTTTGTTGATGTTGATTAGGAGGGAAGGATGAACGTCAGTTTTTCATCATTGATGTCATCCCACATTGGAGGATGACCCGAGGAAAAAGTCGATGACATTGGAGAACATTGGTGTTCTTCATTGAATATGAATTCATCGTTGGAGAAGAAGATTTCCTCCAAAGTTCTCCCCCCCAATTCCCCTTTTCCAATAATTCACCAAAAAAAGAATAGCCAACAGAATTAAATAATTTTATCTATTTAATTTGATGGCATATCTAAAGATGGCTTAATTAATTGAAGGAATGTGGAACAATTAAATGGGTTGTGTTCGCCTTTTAAACTAGGAGAATCCCATGGTTCTTCATCAAATTAATGTGGGGGTTCGGGTGGTCCCCACTATTTGAATTCAAATTGGGAGTTTCCTTCTTTGGGTGGTCCCCACCTCCTTAACTCAAAAGGAGGGAGTATCAAGAAAAACAATGTTATAATATTTTATTTTTTTCTTCCTCCAAGAAAAGTTAAAAACTAATGTTCACCCTCGACCTACTACGATCAAGGTGAAGGTCTTATTATGTGAATATTGGCATTGCGAGTTCAAAATTGTCCTTAGATTTCAATTCCAAACACCAGTTTAAAAGTTAGAAAAAGTCACCTGCACGTTTACTGAATGTACCCGAAAAAAAAGTTCAGAAATTCATTTCAAAAATACCAAGCCTCAGAATCACACGCCGTAAATTTTTACAGACTCATAACATTCCCATATAATTAAAAACATTACATTGACTTTCTAGGTCTTTCCATTATCCCCACCTCAAGGATTTATGTCCCCATAAGCCACAACTCAAAATAAGGAAACAATTAGGGGTACTGAGCATGTATCTGAGCCTCCCGCTCCCATGTTCTCTCCTGGAGGTTCCCGTGCTACCAGTGAACTTACACTAGATGTATATACCTCCAATTAGGGACCTTCTCATGTCGATCCTCAAACACTACTGGAACCTCCATAAACATCGCGCCATCGACGATGTCTAGCTCGAAGTGATCGATGAGGTTGAATGGATCATGCACGTATCTCCTCAGCTAGGATACCTGGAAGACTTTGTGCACCCGGTGCAACTGAGGTGGAAGAGGTAGGTGTAAGCCACCATGCCAACGATGCTGAGGACCTGGAAGGGTGCCATGAACCTCAGAGATAACTTGCCTCCCCAGCCAAATCTCTTAAAACACATTTGGGGTGAGACCCATAGAAAGACATGGTTACCATCCTCAAACACCAGAGGTCCCAGTCTCTTGTTGGTGTAAGACTCCTTCATGCTCTGTGCAGTCGTCATCCTCTCCTAGATGATCTGCTCTTTCTCTATGGTATCCCATACCATCTATGTTCCTTCGAATTCTAACTCCCCTAGGTCAGTCCAGCACAAAGGTGATCTGCAAAGTTGCTCATACAATGCCTCAAAGGTGTCATTGCAATGGTGGTGTGATAGTTTTTGTTGTATGAATACTCCGCCAATGGAAACTGACCCTCCTAGTTGTGACCAAAATTGAGGACGCAAACACATAGCATGTCCTCGAGGGTCAGAATAGTCTCCTCATTCTATCCATCCATCTAAGGATTTAAGGGTGTTCTCAAATGAAGCTGCATCCCGAAAGCCTCCTACAACCACTTCCATATCCGAGAAGTAAAATGCGCATCACGTTGAGATACAATCATCAATGGTGCTCCATGTAGCCACCCAATCTCATGCATATAGAGGTGTCCCAATCTCCCTACTGAACCCTGCTCTCTGATCAGTTGGATGTGGGACGACATGGTGAGTCAACGAAAATCAACCAGATAAAATCATGAACCCATGATGTACATGGATGTACTATCATGAATTCCCAAAAAATCACATCCCACATCCACTCTAGAATCTTTAAAGGAGGCACTAAGCCTGGAAGTACCTGATACTCCAGCTTCACTTGCTGACATGTGAGGCATCGAGAGACAAAATCTGCTACTGTTTTCTTCATTCCCAACCACCAATGCTGTCTTCATAAATCCATATACATATTCTCCACTCATGGATGTACCGCTTGAGGGTATGTGTAGAAATCCCTCAACCATTCCTCTCAAAGCAACAGTGGTACCATAGTACGTCCTCTGAAAAGGATGACGTGCTCCCCACCTACAAAAAATTATTCAGGTGCTAATCCTGTGGAAATCTGAGCTCATTGAGCCTCACAGTCAGTGTCCTCATGTTGAGCCTCCATGAATCACTAAAGGAGTGGTGGAGTGACTGTAACAGACTGAGGAAAAGTTGCTCCATATTGATCCACAATGGATATCTGCAAAGCGGCCAGCTACTTTGTCACCTCTCCTAGCAGCTATATACCAGATCTCATACTGTGTGCATCTGCTACTACATTCTCTTCCCAGTAGTATAGACTATCTCAAATTCATAGTCCTAGAGGTACTCAAGACAACACTATTGTCTCAGGTTCAGGTTCTTCTTAGTGAGAATATACCTAAGACTCTTGTGATCATAGTAGACTGTATAAAGTTCTCCCATCATGTAATTTAGCTACATATTCAAGATGAAGGCCACTTCTGCTAACTATGGATTATGGGAAGCATAGTTCTTCTCATGTTGTCTCAAATCTTGTGAACCATATACTATCACTACTCCCTCCAGCATCCAGACACATCTGAGTCTGGTCCCTGATGCGTCATAGTAAACTACGTACCCAACACCCTCCTCTGGAATCCTCAAGCTGGGGGTACTTGTCGGCCTCTTCATCAGCTCCTGAAAACTCTACTGGCATCTCTCCGACCACATGAATAGTTTCCCCTTATTTGGTAATGCTGATAAAGGTACTACAACTCTGGAGAAATTTGGAATAAACCTCCGGTAGTATCCAAGAAAACCCACGAAACTATGTACCTTAGTCACACTACTGGTTGGCTCCTAAGCAGGTACTACATCAATCTTCGTTGGATCCACTGCAACTCCAGCCTCCGATAACACATGTCCCAGAAAGCAAACCTCTCAGATCCAAAACGGGAACATCAAGAGTTTACCATAAAGTTGTTTCTCTTATTGTGTGTCTAGAACTATCTTCAAATGTAAGTCATACTCCTCCTCACTGGTCAAGTAGATCAGAATGACAATGATGAAGACCACCACAAAGCAATCTAGGTATGGCAGAAAGGTCTTGTTCATGAGACCCATGAACACTTCTGGGGCATTGGTCAGGCTGAAAGGCATAACCAAGAAATGATAATGGCCATACTTATATCTGAAATCCATCTTCTATACATCCTTGTCTCTCACTCTGAGCTGGTGATAGCCTGATCTAAGGTCTATCTTTGAGAACCACCATTATCCCTTCAGATGATCAAAGAGGTCATCAATCCTTAGGAGTGGGTACTTTTTTTTCATGGTCATCTGGTTCAGGCGCCGATAGTCAACACAAATCCTTATGCTCTCATCCTCCTTCTTGGCGGACAAAATTAGGGATGCCTATGGAGAAACACTAGGATGAATGAATCAGTTCCTATGTAAGTCCTCTAGCTGTACCCACAGCTCACGAGGCTCCACGGGAGCCATCCGATATGCTCTTGTAGATATTAGTGTCATTCCGGGGTACAAATAAATGTAAAATTCCACCTCTATGTGAGAAGGAAGACCTGTGACATAATCTGGGAAAACATCCGTATACTGGTCCAGTACTATAGGATAGCTCGGACTCTCTGACCGCGTTGTCGAGCGCATCAAATTAGTTGTTTAATTTTGACTAGAATTTCTGCAGTATAGCAGCAACCCTAGGTCGTCTCTCGACGGAGCCTTAGATCATTAATTCTAAAATTTGGTTCTGATTATGAAATTAAAATGGTAAATGGGGTTTTATAATACTTGGGTTTGATGATTAAAGATGAAAATAGAAAATAAAAGCTATAAAACAAAGTAGAGATTAACAGAATTAATTAAGCGTGATCAACCCGGGGTATTCGTATGATGTTTATCCTTCATCGCTTCATGATATAAGGTTATGATCTTTTAACCCATGGTTTGTAACACCTAGAACTATAATGTTACTAAGTTTATACTAGGATACCTCCTAGGGTTCAGTCAAAAACACACAATGATTCATCGGACACCGCCGATGATTGAATGAATTGTGTTTGACTTCATAACCGAAACTCACCAAGGCAACACACTAAAAACTCAATGCGCTCTCCAGATTTGTATGTTATTTCTTTGTGATACCATGACATAAATGACATTTCCTTGATAGTTCTTGTGTGAGTTCAATTGACCAATATAAACCACACAAACCCCGCAATTGAAAGGGGGAAAGAAAGTGGTGAACGGTGTGGGAAACATCACATGAATGGGTACCCCCAAACATGATCATATGAGTTGAGCATGACATACCAGTACATAACTCAATAAAATAATAATAGAGGATGATGAAAAATAACACAACAATCTGGAATTTAAAAGATCATTCAAATATTACAAACATGAATCTCGGTATGTACATCATATTCCTCCCCGGGTGATCACAAGGGGTTTAGAAACCCATGGGAGAGGAGGAAGAGAAAGATGTTGGGGTAGAACTTCCCATATCCTCCAGAACCTCTAGGGATGATTAGAAGACTCCTTGGGGACTCCAAAATGGCAGAACCTTTCCACTTGGACGAAATTGCAAATGGGGATCCCAAGGTGCCATTTTATAGGAAAATTGGATGGTGGTTTGGGCACACAGATTTCTTCAATCCAGTTGTACCATGCGTTTCGGCCTTCAGACAGTCTTATCTCGATTTGGAAAAAATAGAACAGTTGTATCCCTACCTCTTGACTATCTCCACCGAATGTTTGGAACCCTTTGGACAACTACAGCTCATGATATTTATAAAATACAGAACACCTCATTTGACTTGGTCCAAATTCGGTGGCTTGGACAAATCAGTTAGGATGGTACCCATAGAGGCCGAATCAGCATTGGGTTCCTTAATATGAAATATAGCTTATTATGTTTTGGATAGGCCCACAAAGGTGCAGTCCATTTGGATGCACGGAGTTCGTGTAATATTTAAAACAGTGGACATATGTCAATGGATCCATGCAACGTTGGCCCATTTTTCTTCCACTTCATCAAAGGCCCTCCAAATCATCTCCACCTACATTTAAACAATAAAAACAAGTAACATTTTCCATTATAATATTTATTAACATTAATTGATTTATTCAAACATGAAGTGAAATTTATTATTATATTTGGAATATTCATTACAAAACTAGTTTAAAACTGTGGGGTAAGGGTGGAATAAAACAGTGAATCGTGGTACGATCACCCTCCCACACCTAAAAATTTTCACTCCTGGGAAAATACACATATCCAAATACAATGATTCATATATATATATATAGCCAACATCCTGAAGATTTATCATTTGAGGAAATTTTATTTAAAGTAAAGTTATCAATGCACGAACCACACCAAGGAGTTCTTCCTAGTGAAAATAGAAAAAGATGTCTCATAAATCATATCATAGCGAAATTCAAAAAGATTCATAATACCCAATTGAGAAACGAATTCAGAAGTAAACCATGACACTAAATCTTCATGTGTGTGTGTGAAAACCATTCCATGTTATTCTTTCCACTTTCTATCCAATAAATATATGCTATTTTAACATTTTTCATCTCAAATGATTTTGTCACCGAAACTGTCCTACATCCTTTGCAATCATATTTCAACACCCAATCATTTAAGCATTTCCAGAAGTCAAACCATAAGCTCCCGAACTAGATATCCCGATATGTTGCACATTTCATCACTCCCCTCATTTATTATATTTTTTTTGAAGTTTCAATTGGAACAAATCTCACACTAATCTCTCAACCCTTGTTTGATCTCCTCATGACACTAATTGAAATAGTTATAACAAGATCAAAGGTTGAGGAAGAGTGGTTTTTGACCTGCCCAAGACACAACAATTTTTTTTGAGGGTGTTCAATAGTCGGACATTAGGTACACATGCATAGGTCAATCTGGTACAGTAATGAAACAGATCGGATAAGGAACGAACGTATGGAAATATCATTTAAAGCTGAAAAATATTAACCCAACATATATTTCCCTTATATTAAGTGAGAAATGATCCCATTTTGTGGTTTGGTGCATGAATTTGTGGAGATATTAGTGACATGGTTTTCCAAAAAACTACTCACACAAAGTGCATCAATAATCTCAAAGGTTTCACCTAGATACAACCATTTATATCATTGAAAGAAAACCAATTCACTAAAAATCACTCCTTGATGGTAAACTCACACACAATCTCTTTTTAGCCTTCTTTATGGTATTTTTACATTCCCCACTTTATGGTCGCCACATCATAGAATTTCGAAATTGTTGATGGGGAAAAATAAAAATACCAAAAAGAAGGCCAGAAAGAGAAAACAAAAGGAGAAAACGATGAAAAATCCTAACTAACCCAGGAATGTATCCACCCCCCCACACCTAGAATGTGTAGTGTCCTCACTGAAATAATTGAAAATCTGAGAAGGAAGTATAAAACCTGGTGTGTTTTATTGGTATGATGTGTCGAGAAGGTGGATTCCCTCCACCAGATTCTTTGGAAAATCCTCATAGATTTTTTTAAGTCGATGCCCATTGATGGTAAGACTTCGTCCACTCTGCTCATGAAAAACCTGTATTGCACCAAAAGGGTAAACATTAGTAATAGTATAAGGACCGAGCCATCGGGAACGAAGCTTACCTAGGTGGATCTTAATCCTGGAATTGTACATGAGGACCTTCTCACCAATATGGAACTTCCGCTGGTAAATCATGCTATCATGAATAGCCTTTGTCTTCTCTTTATAGATTCGGGAGTTTTCATATGCATCACGTAGAATTTCTTCCAACTCTTGAATCTTCCGCTTTCTTTCCTCACCTGCATCTGAAAGGTTCATATTACAGTGTTTAATAGCCCAATATGCACGGTGTTCTACCTCCACCGGGAGGTGACAAGATTTTCCAAACACAATCGTATATGGTGACATTCTGGTCGGTGTTTTAAAACCAGTACGGTACACCCAAAGTGCATCATCCAAGCGCAGACACCAATCTTTCTTATTGGGTTGTACAGTTTTATCCAAGATTCTCTTAACTTCCCGATTTAAAATTTCTGCTTGTCCATTAGTTTTGGGATGATATGAAGTGGAGACTTTATGAACAACCCCATACTTACGTTCCATGTTTTTCATGTTACGATTGCAAAAATGTGAACCCTGATCACTAATGAGGAATCTTTGTAGACCAAACCTACTGAAAATATGGGACCTCACAAAATCAACAACCCCTCGAGAGTCATCGGTCCTGGTGGCCTTTGCTTCCACCCATTTAGATACATAGTCAATAGCCAATAAGATGTACACAAAGCCAAATGAATTTGGAAAAGGTACCATGAAGTCAATGCCCCATGCATCGAAGATCTCACAAAATAACATGGGTTGTTGGGGAATTTCATTCCCCTTGGAGATATTCCCTGTGAATTGAAAACGAATTCATGATTTACAAAACCTATGGGCATCTCTATAAAATTTTTGACAATATAATCCTGATTCAAGGACCTTTCGAGCTGTACGTTGAGAGCCAAAGTGGCCCCCACATGCCAAGGTGTGGCAGAAGGTCAAAACAGAGGTGAACTCATGGTCAGGGACACACCGACGAACTACTTGGTCACTAAAAATTCTCCACAAGTATGGGTCATCCAAAATATACCAATGAGAATCATGCTTAAGTCTCTGGGATTTTGAAGTGCTAAAATCAGGGGGGACCCTAGATGTTGCTAGAAAATTCACAATGTCCGCATACCCGGGGGTAAGGTCCACAACATCACAAATGTTCTCATGAGGGAAGAATTCTCCAATGGGTAGGGGTGAGTCAACATGATGGTCCAATGGTGGGGAAATCCTACTAATGTGGTCAGCTAAAACATTCTCTACCCCTCTCTTATCTCTAATCTTAAGGTCAAACTCTTGGAGGAGGAGCATCCACCGAATGAGGCGGGGCTTGGCTTCAGGTTTCTTTAGGAGAAAACGAAGGGAAGTATGGTCAGAAAACACAATAACTTTTGACCCAAGAAGATATGACCGGAATTTTTCCAAGGCAGACACAATAGAATGGAGTTTTTTTCTGTGGTTGTATAGTTTACCTTGGTAGGGTCAAGGGTACGCGAGGCATACGCAATGACATGAGGAGCCTTTTCAACCCTTTGTGATAAAACTGCCCCAACTGCAAAGTTAGAGGCATCACATATAAGCTCGAAGGGGAGATCCCACCTAGGTGGTTGGATTATGGGAGGTGATGTGAGACTCTTTTTTAGTGAATTGAATGAATCCTCACAATTTTTATCAAACAAAAACTCAAAATCCTTTTGTAATAACCGAGATAAGGGAAGTGCGATCTTACTAAAGTCTTTAATGAATCGTCGGTAAAAACCAGAAGGACCCATGAAAGACTGCACCTGACGAACACATTTTGGAAATGGAAGGGATGAAATTAATTCAATTTTAGATTTATCAACCTGAATTCCCTTATTTGAAATGATATTCCCAAGAACTATCCCCCACTCAACCATGAAATGACATTTTTCATAATTCAAAACAAGATCTTTTTCAATGTAGCGGTGGAGGACAGAACATTGGTTTTTGAAACAATCATCAAAAGAAGAACTATAAACCGTGAAATCATCCATAAAGACTTCCATACAACACTCAAGGTACTCAGAAAAAATACTCAACATAAATCGCTGAAAATTACCAGGAGAATTACATAGACCGAATGGAATCAATCTGTATGCAAATGTGCCAAATGGACAGGTAAATATTGTCTTTTATTGATCCTCATGGGCTATATGGATTTGGAAATAACCCGAATAGCCATCAAGGAAACAATAATGGGACTTACCAGCCAATCGTTCTAACATTTGGTCAATGAAAGGTATAGAAAAGTTGTCCTTCTGTGCGGCTTGATTCAGTCGACGGTACTCAATACAGACTCGCCAACTGTTTTGCACACGTGTTGGAACCAATTCATTCCTTTTATTTGACACAACTTTTATTCCTGTTTTTGTAGGAACAATTTGCACTAGGCTAACCCATTTACTATCAGATATAGGATAAATGATCCCTGCAACAAGTAATTTACTGACTTCCAACTTTACCACTTCAAGGAGAGTGGGATTCAACCGGCGTTGAGATTGTCTTACAGGTTTAGCATCAATCATCCAAAAGTATATAGTGCATACAAATAGATGGTCTTATCCCTGGAATATTATCCAATGTCCATCTTATTGCCTTTTTACACTCCCTCAAAAGTTTGAGCAGTTTCAATTCCTGCTGTGGAGAGAGGTTATTGGCATTAATGACGGGCAATTGGTCAATACCCTCAAGATATGCATATTTTAAATTAGACGGAAGTTGTTTAAGTTCAAACACCGATTGTTTTTGGATTGAGGGAGGGGATTTAGGGGGAGTGAGGTCCATGAAACTATCTATCTTCTCATGTTTATTCTCAAAGGAAAGAGAATCTATTGAAATGAGATTTGCAGAATCATCGATAGTCATGGGTACCTCAGAATAAACACACTCATCAATTAAAGCACAAAATTTACATTTTTCTGAACCCACACAACATTCAAAAGAAGAACCAAAACTCAAATCATTCATGGGTGAAGAAAAAAAATTAATCAGAGTTTGGGTTGAGGAGAGAATTGTGTGTGTGTGCATCGTTTGAGAGAACTTCCATCGAATAGATAGGAAGAGTGGAGTGCTCTTCAACAGGGTGTTTCACAGCCTCAAGGATGTTAAAACTTACCTTTTCTCCTCTGAATTCCATGGACAATATACCATTGTGAACATTGATGATCGTCTTTGCTGTTTTTAGGAATGGACTCCCAAGTATGAGAGGGGCATGTCCTTGGGTTCGGGTGTCTTCCATCTCAAGAATGTAGAAATCAGCGGGGAAGATGAGATTCTTCACTCTAACAAGGACATCCTCAATCACTCCTTTTGGATGCGTTGTACTCCGGTTGGAAAGTTGCACAATAATTCCTGTTGGTTGAAGCTCTCCAACCTGTAGAGAAGTATATACGGAGTGAGGCATCACATTAATGGAATCACCTAAATCTAGCATTACATCAGAAAAGATGGTCTCCCCTATGGTACATGGTATCGTGAATGTGCCCGGATCCTTGCATTTGGTTGGCATTGCTGGTTGAATCAAGGCAGAGACATTCCTCCCCAGGTTGACTCTCTCATTCCCCTTCAACCTCCTTTTATGGGTTCAAATCTCTTTAAGAAATTTGGTATAACGGGGTATTTTCTTGACTGCATCCAACAATGGAATATTAACTTGAACTTTTTTAAATGTATCCATTATTTCATTTTCAATCTCATTATCAAACTTTTTCTTAGATATAGAGAGTCTTTGAGGGAAAGGAAGATGAATTGATTGTTCATTTGAATCATAAATGATAATTTGATTGCCCGTTTTGTTTTGTTTTTCATTACATGAAATTTTTTAGGGTTGGGAAGGAGTGTTTTCAAGAGGGGGACATACCTGTTTCATAGAATTAGTAGAAGGAGAAGCTTATTTACCACTACGAAGTGTAACTACACATACATTACCTTTGTCCTTCGGATTGGAAATGGGTTGTGATGGTAGTTGTCCATAACCTTGCATTTTAAGCTCACCGATGGTGTTCGCCAATTGTCCCACTTGAGTTCGTAGGTCATGAATAGATGATTGTGTGGTCTGTTGGAACTGAAGGTTCTGGGTTGCAATTTGTTTCACCATGTCTTCGAAGCTTGGTTCATATTTGGGAGGAGTAGGAGGATGATTGTTTTGAGAAGTTGAAGGATAAGAAGGTTTCATACCTTGGCCATGTTGATACCAATTTTGCTTTGGGTAGCTTGAGTTTCCTCCTTGTCGGTATTGTGGTTGTGCTTGCCACCCGGGGTTTGGATTTTTCCTGAATGGTTCTTGCTTGAAGGAAGGTGCTTGTTGGAATGGACGGCCTGGGAACACAGCTGCATAGGACACAGATGAATCTTGATGTTGTGGGAACTGGTCAGAAAAATGAGTGTTATCATAACAGATCCCACAATGTAATGGAATAGAAGTAGAGAGCGAGTTACCTTGTGCTTGAGCTAATTGCCTTAGAAGGGTATTAATCTCATCAAGTTTAGTATCTACCTTTGGTTCTTGGGCTAAATGACTTACCTAATGAACTCCTAGGGTTGGTGCAATAGCTCGTGTACCAAATTGTTGTGCATTTTGAGCCATGTTGGCTATTAAGTCATGAGCGTCAGAAGGAGTTTTGTCAACTAGGGCACCACCAGCTGCAGCATCAATCATTCCACGATCCATGGGGATATGTCCCACATAGAAGTATTTAATTAATTTTTTTTCACTAATCTAGTGGTGGGGGAAGCTTGAGAAAAGTCTTTTGAATCTCTCCCAGTATTCATGAAGGGTCTCTCCTTGTGATTGCCTAATTCCACGGATTTCTTTCCTAATTGATGCAGTTCAGGAGGCAGGGAAGAACTTCTCTAGAAAGAGTTTTTTAGGTCATTCCAGCCCCCAATTGTGGAACACAAATAGTATAGCCAATCTTTGTCTACACCATCAAGGGAGAAAGGGAAGACCCTAAACTTAATGAGGTCCTCAAACACATTTTGTGGTTTCATGGTGGAGCACACTATTTGAAACTCTTTTAGATGTTTGTGAGGGTCCTCACCGGGAAGACCATGGAATTTTGGAAGAAGGTGGATGAGACCATATCTAATCTCAACGTTGGCTGCTTCTTCGAGATATTGGATGTACGCAGGTTGGTACTCCACATCAGGGGTGGTCAGTTCTTTTAATGTTCTATTACTTGCAGCCATGATCTCTGGGGTTTGATTTGGTTCAATTTGGATTGGTTTAGGACCAATTTATGTTCCACATGGGGTTCCACAATGTTACTTGATTGACCTTCTCTAGATTCCTTGATTTTTGTGTGAAGTGACTTTTCAATTTCAGGATCAAATTCAAGTAGTGTTCCTTTACCAGATCTTGTCATGCAACAATAATGTCTAGTTTGATTGATTCATTTTTTTGTTCTGTTTTTTTATTTGAGATGGATAAAAAAATCTCAAGAAGGGTGAAAGATGAATAGAATGTTATACTATAGAATTAGAGAGTGAGATGGAGAAGAGAGAGAGAGAGAGAGAGAGAGAGAGAGAGAGAACACACCAAAAACAACAAAAAATAAAGACAAACCCCAAAACAAAAACAATCAAATGGGGGTGGGGTATTTATAGGAGTACTAATTATGAAGTAAAATAACCTAATAAAAGTAAATAAAGAAAAAAATGATCTTGTCTCCCCGGCAACGGTGCCAAAATTTGACAGCATTGTCGAGCGCGTCAAATTAGTTGTTTAATTTTGACTAGAATTTATGCAATATAGCAGCAACCCTAGGTCGTCTCTCGACGGAGCCATAGATCATTAATTTTAAAATGTGATTCTGATTATGAAATTAAAAATGGAAATGGGGTTTTATAATACTTGGGTTTTATGATTAAAGATGAAAATAGAAAATAGAAGCTATAAAACAAAGTAGAGATTAACAGAATTAATTAAGCGTGATCAACCCGGGGTATTCGTATGATGTTTATCCTTCATCGCTTCATGATATAAGGTTATGATCTTTTAATCCATGGTTTGTAACACCTAGAACTATAATTTTACTAAGTTTATACTAGGATACCTCCTAGGGTTCAGTCAAAAACACACAATGATTCATCGGACACCGCCGATGATTGAATGAATTGTGTTTGACTTCATAACCAAAACTCACCAAGGCAACACACTAAAAACTCAATGCGCTCTCCAGATTTGTATGTTATTTCTTTGTGATACCATGACATAAATGACATTTCCTTGATAGTGCTTGGGTGAGTTCAATTGACCAATATAAACCACACAAACCCCGTAATTGAAAGGGGGAAAGAAAGTGGTGAACGGTGTGGGAAACATCACATGAATGGGTACCCCCAAACATGATCATATGAGTTGAGCATGACATACCAGTGCATAACTCAATAAAATAAGAATAGAGTATGATGAAAAATAACACAACAATCTGGAATTTAAAAGATCATTCAAATATTACAAACATGAATCTCGGGATGTACATCATATTTCTCCCCGGGTGATCACAAGGGGTTTAGAAACCCATGGGAGAGGAGGAAGAGAAAGAAGTTGGGGTAGAACTTCCCATAGCCTCCAGAACCTCTGGGGATGTTGAGAAGACTCCTTGGGGACTCCAAAATGGCAGAACCTTGCCTCTTGGCCGAACATGCAAATGGGGAGCCCAAGGTTCCATTTTATTGAAAAATTGGAAGGTGGTTTAGGCACACAGATTTCTTCAATCCAATTTTACCAAACGTTTTGGCCTTCAGACAGTCTTATCTCGATTTAGAAAAAATATAAAAGTTGTATCCCTACCTCTTTAATATCTCCTCCGAATGTTTGGCACCCTTTGAACAACTACAGCTCAAGATATTGATAAAATACAAAACCCCGCATTTGACATGGTCCAAATTCTGTGGCTTGGACATATCAGTTCGGATGGGACCCATAGAAGCCGAATCACCATTGGGTTTCTTAATATGAAAAATAGGCTATTGAGTTTTGGACAGGCCCACAAAAGTTCAGCCCATTTGGATGCACGGATTTCGTGTAATATGCATAACAGTTGACAGATGTCCATGGATCCATGCAACGTTGGCCCATTTTTCTTCCACTTCATCAAAGGCCCTCCAAATCACCTCCACCTACATTGAAACAATAAAAACAATTAACATTTCCCATTATAATATTCATTAACATTAATTGATTTATTCAAACATGAAGTTCAATTTATTATTATATTTTGAATATTCATTACAAAACTAGTTTAAAACTGCCGTGTAAGGGTGGAATAAAACAGTGAATCGTGGTACGATCACTCTCCATATCAACCGCTCTGAGGGTAAGGCTAGCCAACTGATGAGTGATCAGCTGCAATCTGTTCTGGGTAATTCCATCATGTGCTATAAAGGCTCCCTTCTCACCGGTGAAGGTAAACTTGGTCCCATCAGTACAGACACACCACACATTGCACCAAATACAGTCAATCTGAGCATGGACTGTAGATAACCATTGCATACCCAAGATGACGTCGTTAGGTCTCGACACCGCTAATAGGATATTCCAGCCTAAGGTCTCGCCTCATAGAGTAAGCTGAAACTCCTTCACCAGTGTGTAATCATCAAATCCTCTCCTGTAGGCGTCTCTAGCGCTATGGATTGAGCCAACGACTCCATCAGAATCTTCATGCACTGAACGAGGGTATAGTCAATAAAAGAATGAATGGAACTTGGGTCTACAAGTACTAAAGCTATGGTAGATTAGACACATATCGTTCCTCGTATCATCTCTGGAGCGCCGTGGTATTTGGCCTCAGCTGCTTGGAGCTAAGCTCACCCCGTCTACTTGCTCCCTATGGTCGGGGTGGACCACCTAGTGGTTGTCGCGATTACACCTCGAATCGTCGCCCACCGCCAGATGCACATCGAGCTTCTCTACCATGTCTTCTTGCTCCCTGTGGGTCTACTCTTTCAAACCTCTATCTCAGCCTCAGCGGTACTTTGACTGTCTGTCGATCCTCCGTACAAGGGGTCGGAAAGTCAGGAGCCATGTGACCCTACCCACCACATGTGAAACATTGCATGCTCCTCGCATGAATGGATCTATCAACGATACCCCACATAGCTGATCCTGAGTCATGCAGTCATCCACTTATAGTTATGGTCCTCTCGGACCTCTATGACATCTATCTGCTTCCGGCTTTAGAATACTCCTCTACGTGATGTCTGGTGGTATGTCTCGCTGCTGGTGACTGCTCAGCAAGAAAACTCTCTTCTAAGAGGGCTCTCTCTAACACACCTACCAGCGTTATGATGTTGAGAGAAATCAGCATAGCCTGATCTCCTTCCTGAGTCCGTGCTCAAAGGTATGGGCCCAGAAGAATGGGTCCCACACCATATCAGTGGAGTAGCGTGACAGGTCGGTGATCCTCACCAAGTTACAAGCCACAGTCATGTTGACCAGCTACAGATGAAGAAGCTCCTCTATGCGCACTACATGAAGATTCGCTGGAACAAACTCTACGTGAAATAGGCTCTCAAAGTCTGCCCAGAGATGTGTCACCTCATCATGAACCTGGAGCATCAAGCTCCACCATCTTCCTGCAACAACCTGTAAAAGACTGGAAGAAAGATCACAATGAGATCAATTGGTCTCCCTACCAGTCAGAGGACTCTCACTAGGGCCTCCAGCCAATCCTCATCGGCCTATGCGTATATCTTTCCTTGGATCCTCGGTGGATTCTAGCACTAGAACTCGTGCAACACGCTCAAGAAGGGTGCACCCTCTACTACTAGGGCTGGTGGCATCGGTGACCCAGTGGGTAATGGTACCGGTGGTGCCTACACGGGTGCCTCTATTGGAAGAGGGCCCTACACTGAGGCCTCATCGCTCGGTGGGCTATAAAATCTTAATATACCCAGAACCCTAGCAGGTTGTATTCGTGGAGGCATCCCGAAAAGAAACATGTGCACCAAATTCAAAAAGTTATACCTGGTGAGATGACTCAACGATATCACAAATAAAACATTTCAAAACTCATATGCAATCAGTGTTTTTGTGTACTGAGTTATAAATCATAATTCAAGGTCCTAGTTTATGGATATGTTTGTTGCTGCACCAATATTGGATTCCCTATTATGATAACCACACTCAGTACCCTTGACACTCGTTCCATTAAAATATCATAGTCTTATGTTCTATGGTAGAACTGACTCCTCTGATACCAATTTGTCCTGACCCATCCCCTGGGCCCCATGTCGTGACTACCCCAAGCCCGCCTTCCATAGGCCAGGGGCTGGCGACTAGCACCGAGAGTCGTATTCCACAAAACCAGGAAGGCATTTCCTTTATAACCTATAAACACAGACAACCAATCACACAACATGATACTAACACAAGTAAACTATATTGAAAAAAGATTGATGAATGTAAGAGGGGCCAGAATACAATCCAAACAGTAAAGGTACTAGTACAACTAAAATACAATACAAATTAATAAAGAGAAAAAAAACTATTGGGTCTTCCTCTGAGGTTCCTACCAGAAGGGTAGATATAGATTACCTCCACAGCACTCCACGTTAACCCCTCTCATCTCCAAAACGACACGCCGTATGGTCCACCTCAGGGCACTATCTAGTCCTAGTACCCTCAGCCTCGATCAACACCATCTGTCATCTTCACCAAACACGAAAAGTTGTGGGAAAATCATGTGAAGGGATGAGTATAATGATACATAGTAGGGACCCCGAGACCATCAAGGTCTCACAAAATCCACAATGGATAGACTAAAAAGCATGCAAACCAGTTACAAACCTACTTTGGTATATACCCATATATATACCTAAGTTATCAAATATTACCCATATCATACATGAGGAAACACAAGGCCCACCTCCTTAGCCAATGTACCACTATTCCACGAATGAAAGATTACCACAACGGTGAGTACCACACGGTATGCCACAAAGAATAATACCACAAAGGTATCACCGCAATGGTAAGTACCACACAGGTACGCCACACAGATAAATACCATAAAGGTAAAGACTCAGCTCACACAAGGTATTTCTTAGGTACCATAGTAGAGATGATGAGTTGTAATTATTAAACCGTCTTACTCTTTTAAGAGGTAGACCCATGATGGATCCAAAATTACAGCCCCACACAGGATCCTAGTACATTATCATACCCACACATGATCTTAGTACATCTTCATACCCACACAAGAACCAAGTACATCTTCAGACCTACACAAGATACTACTACATCATCCAACCCACACAAAATCCTAGTACATCGTCAGACCCACACAGGATATGAGTACATCATCAGACCCAAACAATATCTTAGTACATTATTAGACCCACATAGGATCCTAGTACATCATCGTACCAACATGGGATCCTAGTACATTGTTAGACCCACACCGAATCGTAGTACATTGTCAGACCCACACATAATACTAGTATATCGATGAACCCACACAGGATCCAAGTACAACGTCAGACCCACACAGGATCCTCGTACATCGTTAGAGCCAACTACAGAGTTCCCGTACTATGATTTCTTCTCTCTGGGAGGGTTTTCTCAACTAGCTAGAGGTCAATACTCCAACTACCAAGAAGTCCCATCAACATGTATCCCAAAGGACTGCCATGTAATAGAGGTCTCAACACAACAGACAGTGCGTCAATCGGACGCCCGGTCTGTAAGTTATTATCCTTTTAGTCCTTAGGGCCTGGTTGGATTTGCGCTCGATCCAACCCAAGCGTACCCCAACTTTATCCAGATCTTAAGTGGGGTATACCAAAAGTACCATCTCGATCCAAGGTTTTTGGTGCCATATACGGTTCGTCAAATGGACACCCAGTGTCAAAGTTATGGCCAAAAAAACATATAGGGGCGAAACTGGTTTGGGTTTGATCCGACCTGACCCATCCCATGTAACACCCCATGCTTCCATGATATGCTTCACTTTCAATAATGCAGTAGCTTTTATTGTATGGAAGTTCGAGATTCTAACACATAGTGGCCAATCAAAGTAGCCATTATGAATAGTAATACCCACTTTTTGAAATTTTATAAATTTTATCTTTCAAATTTGGCTTTATTCTTGCTTTTGGAATATCAAAATTAGCTTAGGTTAAAATTTTGGTACTTTTCGGATAAATTTTATATTTTGATGAATAGTGAAAATTACTAAATTTTAATTTAAAAAACTTTTTTAATCTAAATAATTAAAAGTGATAAATTTTGATTTTGAGTGGTTTTAAAGTATATTTAGAATATTTTTTTACCATTTAATACAATTTTGGTCATTGGACATAATTTCACATTTAAACCGGACATAAACAAGTGTCAACCTTTTGATAGTTATTATTTTTTAAAAACACATTTTTTGGTTTTGACAACGGGAATAATTTTTAAATTAATTACTGTAATTTCTGTGTTTAGAATTTGGTAAAATGGATTACATATTTGGAATCAGATGGTTCAAATTATGTAATTAAGACTGTTTTTTTTACATTAAGAATAGTATGGATGACAATTATATTTAATTATATTGATTAATTAGTAATAGGGTAGTTAAGGTAATAAAATAATATCAAAAGAATAAAAAATGACCCCAACATGTCTCCTAATTCTATTGGTGGTTTCATGGCTGACAATGGGATGCCTTGTTCCAACATAGGGACCCCATGGAATCACTTTTCTGTGATAGTGACATTTTATCATTTTATTTTTTAATGAAAGGAAATCATAACAAAAGTATGTAACACCTAAGTAAATTTTTTTAAATTTTTTCTAAATAAATGATCTATTAGGCTATAAATAGTCATTGGAAAGAAAAAACTATTTCCTACATCATGGTTCTTTTATAATTTTTATACATTAAAGAAATAAATTTATTTATGACACCATGATGATGTAGTGATTACCTCATTAATGAACGATTTAAATAAAATGAAAATATAAGGTAAAATATAAGACTAACACTTGTCAAAAATCTATTGGATGAGTGGATTTCAAACCCTTATCACCTTATATTATAAATATAACATTGTGGGACCATTATAATCCAAAAACCATTTTCTAATAAAATAATATTTTCAATCTTTCCAAAAGATCCCCTCCTATCCTCTTGTAAAAGGCCCCCACATATACCACCTTATTCACACATTCAAATCCATTTGGATCGGCCATCCTCTGCCCAAATACCCTCTCAAATTTTTTCCCTTCATCCTAGAAGCCTTTCAATAGTCATAAGTCACTTCAAGAGTCCTTTTGGTTCAAACCAAAGGGAGTTACCCAAACTAAATGTAACGATTTATCTTAACTTCTTTTCATTTATTTTACTTCTACAACCACTTAACACTTTTTATTATTTTCTTTTGAAACAAAACATGTATCCTAAATATACTTGGATTTTGTTTTGGTATGTATTCTAACTTCACATACACACACCTCCATATAATGGTTAATGAACATACTGTTTCTGTGGGTTATGAACTATTGCCTCATGAAACGATGATTGTTCAATCTTATTTTAACACCTCTCATGGTGGACATTAAGATGTAACTATATTTATATATGAAATATATTATGTTTATGTTTTCCTTATGCTTCTTTATTTTTAATTTATGGCATACCTTTATGATTTCCATTATGGGTAAATGCGATAATTTCATTTTAGGAAGTGCGGACTACCGCCTCCTCAAAGTGATTTGAATCGCTAATGCCATATGTGGGATGTATAAAGGATGGAATTAATGATATTATATATGATATTATACTGGAATTATAATATACCTTTATATCATTATGATTTCATTCCATTAAATACGAAATAGAAATGAAAGTAGCGTTCATGCGTACGTATGACTTATCGTCTCCATAAACGGTACATTTCACTTCATACCTCTAGATTTTATGTAATATTATTAATGCATGTATATACTGAATATATATGATATATATGATATCTAAATCATTAATATAATTCTGGAGATAATGGATATTTTACCACATAAACAACATGTAAGTATAAGAAGTTTATTTTTGACTCTAGTACCGAGGATCGACAAAATGACCGTTTTTAAATTAAATGATTAAATATTGTTCATAACATGGTATCAAGTGATATATAAGGAATAATGAACATGAAAAGGGTTCTTATGCAAATATAAATAAACTATATTTTATCATTTAGGAGATTTTTGAATGATCGAGTCATGTCGGACACGAGGTAAGGGACATCATCTCAATATCCTTTCATTGAGGCATATTTTTGTTTTAATACAAGACTTTCTATTATATTCTGTATAAAAACATTTGAATTTTAATTTTATTCAAAAGGAATATTTTTATATGAATCGTTTTACTAAATGAAAAAAAGTAATGTTTTTTCTTACGTATACGGTGACAATGACTTCTCAGCCGTCATGACCATTATTTGAGTTTCGGCTTCCTCTATAAGCCATAATCTTTTTTTTAAATGAAAAATAAATACCATGTTTTACTTTTCATTTATTTTGGTATTGAAAATGGATTTGATAATTTTTTGATTATATCAATGTGTTGTATTGATATCTTGTGATTGAAATGTGAAAATTTTATGTTTCCTTTATGCATGTTTTATGTGATACAATTCTGTTATGGATCATGGGAATTGTTTATGATATGTTTAAACCATTTCATATAAGGAATTCATTGGACTTTGTAAGTGACGAGTGGAGCCCGCTATAGTTCCTTGATGCATTGGCAGGTCTCATGAGACAAACTATTGTCTTGGCATAGGGCCTTGAAAAAAATTTATTTGTAGTCTTGGCACAAGGCCCTGACTACGTGGTTATGATAGTCTGACAATATGCATTCTATCCTTATGAAAGTGGTTATTGATATTGCATGTGATTATTCTACTTGTAGAATATTCATGTGAATAAGTAAATGATAGTATTTCATTTAATTTTTGCCCTGTTATAATGAATTTAAAGTTTAAAATGCTTTTGTTTTAGTTATACATTGCCTTAAATGTTTATGTTTATTTATGAAAGTTTCTGTTATATTGTTATTCTTACTGATCATATGAGCTCACCTCATTCAATATTTTATTCTTCCTAGGATGTGAAGAAATATTTTATGAATGACCTCTAGGTATAGTATGAGGGGATATGAGTGTGGACTAATGAGACTATGTTGTTTTAGTTTTTCACTTTATGATGTAATGTAAGACTTATGAATGTATCTAGTGTTTCCAGGTCTACTAAACTAATCGGACTTTTGAGACTTGATCTTTTGTGATCATGCCAATGTTATCTAATAAGGCACCGACTCTAGGTAACTAGCGTCGGGGCGTTACAGTTGGTATTAGAGGTAGTTTAGTACTAACCTTTGAAGCTAGATTTAGATAAACACTAATTAGATCACATATCCCTAAAATAAACATTGAGGACTAGTATAGATAAACATCCTAGAATTTTGGTACTGTAGAGATTTTGTGTGTTTTCCAAGAAATACATCCCTATCTGGATATGAGAAGGTAAAGGCGGCTCTGGCACAGATGTACCTAGGGGTAATCCCTGAAAACACTACTTTGAGCTAGACTCAAATGGGAATTGGTGAACGACAATAGGCCTTGCTGCACTCTTGGTTATGACACTCCCGGGGGATATGATTAGGATACTTCATTATTTCATTACAAACCATTATGAAGGGTTTATGAGTGAATACATCCTAAATGAAAACATTTTTATGATTATGTATTATATCCATAAACGGTTCTATGTATGTTAGGTGTTTTGCAAGATTGTTATTATGTATTTCCATTCATAAACTAATCTAGTTTATGACATTGTTTAGAAATGGAGCCTAGTGGAAGGAATAGATACAGTATCAATGCTCACACTCCATCTAGGGATTTCCCTCCTCCTCAATATAATTATATTGGGGCTGGTGATACATCTGGTGCTGATCAACTTATCACCATACTGGGAAAACTCACTCTGGTTACGAATAATAACCTTACTCGTATAGAGAACCCTAATCCGCAACGTGGAGGATCCATGTTAGACCGCTTCATGAGGCCACAACCACAAACATTTAATGGGGGTAAAAATCCATTAGTAGCTGAGCAATGGATAAATTCCATAGAGAAAATATTTCAGGCTTTAAGGAGTACTGAAAGGGAAAATGTTTTCATGGCAGTTTACCGCCTCATTAGAGATGTTGATAAATGGTGGTCATTGATAAAAAATGAAAAGGTTGAGGAAGAATTATCATGTATGGAATGCAGAGAGTTTAAAGATATTCTCTTATAAAAATAATTTCCTCATGGCCATCGACCAGACATGGAAAGACAATTTCTGAGTCTGAGGCAAAAAGAGGAAGAGAATGTTGGAAAGTATGAGTCTAACTTTACAAGGTTAGCGAAGCATGCTGCAGATTATATACGTAACCCAAGAAGTAAGATCAATTGCTTCATTTATGGGTTAAAACCATTTCTCTGTCGACCTTTAGTATCACAAACCTTTTCATCATACAAAGATATTTTCTCGTGTGCTATCAAGACAGAAAAAGAATTCTCTATGTCTTTTGAAAACAAAGTAAAGCATATAAAGAAGAGAACATTAGAGAAAGATAATGATAATAGGAAAAAGGGAAAGAAGAAATTTCCATTATGTGATAATTTTGGTAAGAAACACCCAGGTACTTTCCTATAGGGAATTGTATTTTGTTACAAATGTGGAGAAAAAGGTCACCAAACTCGTGATTGCAAGGGAAAGAAAGAGGTTGTCAATGTTGAATGCTACAATTGTAGCGAAATGGGGCATTATGAAATTGAATTCCCTAAGCACAAAGGAATCATACCTCAAAAAGGCCCAGGGAGCAAGGCCAAGCTTATGCTTTTAGTATAGATAAAGTTGAATAATTATTGTATTTTTGTTTTTGGACTCAAGAATTATATTCTGGTTATAAGAATAATGTGATATATATAAAGATTTTACATCAGTACTTGTTGTTTTAATTAAATTTTTAATATGATGAAAATAATCATATTTTTAGTATGTGATAATAAGATAAACTTTACATTGTTTGGGGAATCTGATGTTATAATTGATTTTTGAATTTAGAGACCTTTTAGAGAAGGTCTGGACAGAGGTATTTTGGATCACTATAAAGGTTGGAATAGATTAAGTTGAACATTGGATTGTATTGTTTAAGGTGAAAACATTTTAGAAGATTATTTTTGGAACATTATAATACTATATTTTTAGGAAAAGGACAACCTGCAGGTCGGGGGATAACCCGTCACATCGGAAAAAGATGCATGAATCGAACCCACAACCATAGTGCGACATGCCTTTATTATCTAAAAATAGCCTACAAGAAGTCCCTAGTTATTACAAAATAGTTTTCCTAATCTAAATGGTATGTGTTAATATTTGGAACCTTGTACGATTAGGATAAATATAATATTTTTCAGTTCTATTATCTTTTTGAGTGAAATATGAGTTTGTGGTAGAAATTAGTTGTAGGTTGAAACTCTACTTGTCAAGTATATATATATATATATATGTCTCTCTTATTCTATGAATAAATTAATTCTTAGTATTTTGGAAAGGGATATTAAAACAAAAAAATGTGTTATCCTAATTCCTTAGGTTTTTTTGAACTGATGAGATTTTTAATCACCATAGATTGAAGGCTTTGAGGCCCTCAATTTTACACATGTTTGTGATCCACGACCTCAATCACTCCATAAAAATATTTATGTTTTTTCTCCAATTTTGTGTCTCTATTTTCCACCAATTTTCTCCGAATCGAGATCATAATTTGGTGGTGACTTTTTCATTTCCCTTTCCCTCTTATTAAGGCTAAATATTATTAACCTTATTTCCGATGTGGGTTTTCCACAAGGGTATTTTCTGTTTTCCACATTTTATTTTCGTAGAAAATTATCAAATTGTGAGGACACAATTTATTGAAGGAGGGTAGAATGTAACACCCCAAGATTCCATGATACGCTTCTCTTTCAATAATGCAGTTGCTTGCATTGTATGCAAGTTCGAGATTTTAACACACCGCGACTAATCAAAGTAGCCATTATGAATAGTAATACAAACTTTTTGAAATATTATAAATTTTAACATTCAAAATTGACTTCATTTTTGGTTTCTAAGTATCTAAATTAGCATACGGTGAAATTTTGGTACTTTTCAGATAACTTTTATATTTTGATCCATAGTGAAAATTATAAAATTTTAATTAAAAACAACTTTTTTAATCAAAATATTTAATAGTGATAAATTATGAATTTTAGTGGTTTTAAAGTATATTTTGAATATATTTTTACCATTTAATACAATTTTGGTCATTTGAAATAATTTCACTTTTCAACCGGATAGAAACATGTTTCAATCTTTTGATAGTTATTATCTCTTAAAAACATGCTTTTTGGTTTTGACAGCGGGTATAATATTTAAATTAACTAAAGAAATTTTTTTGTCTAGAATTTGGTAAAATAGATTCCATATTTGGAATCATAAGTTCAAAATTATGTAATTATGACTCTTTTTTCTTTCTAAATTATGATTAGCAACGACGACAATTATCTTTAATTATCATGATAAATTTGTAATTAGGAAGTTAAGGGTAATAAAATAAAATAATAAAAATAAAAAATGATCCCAAAATGTGTCCTAATGATATTGGTGGTGTCATGTCCGACCATGGGATTCCTTGTGATAACTTAGGGACACCATGGATTCACTTTTTTGAGATAATGACATTTTATCATTTTATTTTTTAAAGAAAATAAAATATAACAAAAGTATGTAACACCTAAGTAAATAATCTTCAATTTTGTCTACATAAATGATCTCTTAGACTATAAATAGTAATTGGAAAGATAAAAATATTTCCTAAATCATTGTATTTTTTTATAATTTTTAGACATTAAATAAAAAAAATTATTTATGACACCATGATGATGCAGTGATTACCTCATTAATGAAGGATTTAAATAAAATGAAAATATATGGTAAAATCTAAGACTAACACTTTTCAAAAACCTATTGGATGGGTGGATTTATAACCCTTATCACCTTATCTTATAAATATTTCATTGTGGGACCTTTATAATCTGAAAACCATTTTATAATCAAATAATATTCTCAATCTTTCCAAAAGAGCCACTCCTCTCCTCTTATAAAAGGCCACCACCTCTACCGCATTATTCACACCTTAAAAGCCATTTGGCTCAGCCAAAATCAACCCAAATACCCTATAAACCTTATTCCCTTCATCCTAGAAGCCTTACCTTAGGCATAAGGAACTTCAAGAGTCCTTTTAGTTCAAACCAAAGGGAGTTACCCAAACTAAAGGTGACGATTTCTCTTAAATTGTTTTATTTTATTTTACTTCTACAACACCTAAAATATTTTTATTATTTTTTTTGTTACAGCACTAGTATTATCAATATACATGGATTTTATTATGATATTTATTCAATGTACACTTGCACACACCTCCATCTAATCATTAAAGAACATATTGTTTCTTTCGGTGGTGAATTATTTCCTCATGAAACAATGATTGTTCAATCTTTTTTTAACACCTCTCATGGCGGCCAGTATGATGTCACTATATTTATATATGATATATATTATTCTTATTTTTTTCTTATGCTTTTGTATTATTCATTTATGGAATACCATTATGATTTCCGTTATGCGTAAACGTGATAATTTCATTTTAGGAAGTGCGGACTACTGCCCCCTCAAAGTGATTTGAATCGTTTATTCCATATGTGGGACCTATAAAGGATGGTGTTAATGTTTTTATATATGATATTATACTGGAATTGTAATATACTTTTATATCATTATTATTTCATTCCATTAAATATGAAATATAAATGAAAGCAGCGTTCATGCGTATGTACAGCTTACCATCTCCAGGAACGGTGCATTTCATTTATTTCCTATAAGTTTTATGTAATATTATAAATGCATGTATATAATGAATATATATGATATATATGATATCTACATCATGAATATAATTCTAGAGATAATGGATATTTTACCACATAAACAACTTGTAAGTATAATATGTTTATTTATGAATCTAGTACCAAGGATCGACAAAATGACCGTTATTAAATTAAATGATTACATAATGTTCAAAAAATGGTAATAAGTGATATAAAAGGAATAATTAACTTGAAAAAGGTTCTTAAGAAAATATAAATTAACTATAGTTTATCATTCAGCAGATTAACGAATGATCGAGTCAAGTCGGACATGAGGTAAGAGACATCATCTCAATCTCATTTCATTGAGGCATAATTTTTTTTTAATACAAGAATTACTTTTATACACTGTATAAAAACCATTGAATTTTACTTTTATTCAAAATAAATCTTTTTTATGAAGTGTTTTACTAAATGAAAAAAGGAATGTTTTGTCTCACGTATACGGACACAATGACTTCTCCGTCGCCATGACCATTATTTGAGTTTTGGATTCCTATACATTTCATAAACATTTTTTAAATGAAATAGAAATACCATGTTTTACTTTTATTTTATTTAGGTATTTAAAATGGTTTTTATAATGTTTTTATTATATCAATGTGTTGTATTGATATCTTGTGATTTAAATGTGGAAATGTTATGTTTCCTTTATGCATGTTTTATGTGATACGATTATGTTATGGTTCTTGGGAATTGTTTATGATATGATTAAATATTTTCATATAATGAATTCATGGAACATATTAAGTGATGGTTGGATCACGATATAGCTCCTCGATGCATCGGTAGGTCTCATGAGACAATATAGTGTATTGGCACAAGGCCTTGACAAAATCTTATTTGTAGTCTTGGAACAAGGCCTTGACTATGTGGTTATGATAGTCTGACATTATGCATTCCATCATTATGAAATTGGTTATTGATATTGAATTTTATTATTCGACTAGTAGAATATCCATGTGAATAAGTAAATGTAATTATTTCATTTATATTTTCCCTATTATACTGAAGTTTAAGTTTAAAATGCTTTTCTTTTAGTTATTCATTGCCTTAAATGTTTATGTTTATTTATGAAAGTTTCCACTATATTGGTATCCTTACTGAGCATTTTTGCTCACCCATTTCAATGTTGTATTTTTCCCAGGATATGAAGAAGTATTTTGTGAATAACAAGCAGGCATAGTATGAGGGGATATGAGTGTGGACTATGGAGACTATGTTGTTGTAGTTTTTCACATTGTAATGTAATGTAAGACTTATAAATGTATCTAGTGTATCCTAGGATACTAAACTAATCGTTATTGCAAGACTTGATCTTCTGTGATCATTCCAATGTTATGTAATAATGCACAGACTCTGGGTAACTAAGGTCATGGCATTACATCCCGGCCCACTGGTTCCAGGCAAGCCCACTAGGTCTTGCCCGGCCCGCCGGCGTAGCCCGACCTGCAGGCCCAGCTTGGACGCATGCAAGGTTGAGTCACCCTCCCCCCACCCTTGAACAATGAATGACCAAAGTCATTTGGTCTCCATTAGCATGCAAGACCTGCCGCAGGTCCGGCTCGGTCGATCTTGGCTGATCTAAACAGACAGATGCCTTCTCCTTCCAGTGACGCGTCGTGTACTGCCCCTCCATGTCCCGTCGAATCATGGCAGACTTCCACCATCCATTGCGCCCAAGAGATCCATGGCCCATTGCTCCTACAGAGGTGTGTCTTGTGGAGCCCCTCCTTGGCCGGCCGGATGCCGACCGCCCTCTATCCACTACTATGGCCTTCTCCGGTAGTGTGGTCACGTTGCCGTCTTCGTCGCGACTAGCTGTGGTGCTGGCCACCGTTCCTGAGCCCCACCGGCGTCGGTTACCATCCTCCTCCATTGCGAAGAATACCAAATAACCAAAATATTTGTGGAGGGGTCGGGCCATGTTTCATTGGACCTTATCCTTCACGTTAGAGAGGTAGCAAGCGACTCAAGGTAGGTGATTCAACATGAGAGAAAAAAAGTAACGTTGATCAATAAAAAACACACCCCTACCTTGAAGTTTGTTGACATGGATGAGGTGGGAAGGACATGCCTCGGTTTGTCGTCATTGAAGTTGTCCCACATTGGAGGATGTCACGAGGAATAAGTTGAAGATATTGGAGAATGTCATCTTTCTTTATTAGAGAAGCGTTTCTCATTGGAGAAGAAGAGTTCCCCCAACGTTCTCCCCTCAATTACCCTTTTCCAGCACTCCCCCTCACAAAAAAAATTCCATCCAAATAATATATGCTTATCTATTTAATTTTTAGAAACATGTAAAGTTGGGTTAATTAATTAAAGGATGGTGGCACTATTAAATGGGTTGCATTGGAATTATTAACTAGGAGGATCCCAAGGGTCTCCCTCACATTAATATGGGGATTCGAGTGGTCTCCACCATTTGAATTCAAATGGGTGGTTTCCTTCTTTTGGTGGTCCCCACCTCCTTAACTCAAAAGGAGGGGGTTTCAAGAAAAAAAATGTTAAACTATATTATTTTTTTCTTCATCTATGAAAAGTGAAAAAATAACATTCTCCCTCAACCTACTACAGTAGAGATCAAGGTATCCTTAAGTGAATATTAACACGGTGAGTTCAATGGTGTCATTGGATTTCAATTACGAGCAGCAGTTCAAAAGTTACAAAAACCCACTCACATGTTTACTGAACGAACTCGAAAAAAATATCCGAAATTTATTTCGGGCATACTGGGCCTCAGAATCGTGAACCTTAAATTTTCACAGACTCTTAAAATTCCCAAATAATTAAAAAAATTACATGGAATTTCCCGGTCATTATACATCCAATTTTTGAAATTCCATATTGACGATGATCTTCTAGTCATAAATCATGATCATAATCACTTTACATATCTTCAATAACATTTCAACTTGACCTCCATGCATTATTACTTAGTTTCGTACCAAAGTGTCATGTTCTAGGATATTCATGGAATTTTTTTCCAAATCAAAACCCTTGACATCAGTTTTCTTCTATAGCTCATTTTTATGTGCATGGATCTTCAATTCTAAATTCTTATTGATTACCTCTTTCCCCTTTACTACTTTGAGCCATTTTTATAACTTATTTCCAATTCCCTCATTCTTTAATCAAAGGCTCCAACCTGTCTAGATATCTTTAGGCATTAAACCATTTTTTTCATGCAAGACCTTAACCAAAACATCATTTTATTCATCAAACTAGGTGAAATATTCCTTCATTAATTGAAATACTCCACAAACATGGGATGAAATTAATTTAGGGATATCATGAATATTAGATCTTAATATTTCAACTGATAATTCTTTTGATGATTTATATTGATCATGACCACTTTTGCATCAATTTCCATCATGAGAATAATATTCAAATGTACAGACAAATACCTCCAAATCATTTGAGGTAAGAAGGTTATCCATCTTCATGGTGGAAACATGATCTACCTTTCATTTCATTCCACGATTGATTTGTCTTCATTGTCAGCAAGGGATGGAGATACAAATGCTCCATATTATTTAGATAAGAGGGAATTGTTCTTCAGTTTTCTAATCACTATTATTTTAATTTTCATCATGGTCATTGAATATATTGACTTATTGTGAGAGATAAGTAAATTTTTACAAAAAAATGAAAATCTTTGTTAACTGAAGAACGATACTCAATTCAAAAAAATAGAATATATTCGATGTAGAGAATTCAATAGAGGTGAACCTCCCATCTGATACAAATTGAGATGACCAGTTTGGGATATGCCTATCAACGAGAGGGGGGGGGGAATATGTGATTGGGACTTTTTTTTTTAAATTCCAAAATTTTATCCCTATAACTTTTAACCTGTTAGGATCTGGACTCTCTTGTTCTCTTTTCCCTATCACATACAATAAAATGACATATGTAAAAAATAGCACACAATATTTTTACATGGTTCAACACTCAATAAGATCAGCTACATCCTTACTATGTATGTTGATGACTAGTTCATGGATTATCCAAAAAAATGTAGTATCAATTACAATGGGATGGATAAGAATAAAAAAATTTATCCAGTTTTAGTCCCTACACTTTTGATGGGGAAGGGAAACACTCTTATCTTCCAGACTTGGTGATGACCTACTCTAACATAAATCTCCTTGCTGGTTCTTTATACAGGTTCTGAAGACAGTCTTCTCCCTATTAATAAGTGTTCACAACACCAAAAGAGAATTAAACTTATTGAAACCTATTATAAGTCACAATTATTCTTTGTCATCCACTCTTAACTTGTTACTTTCTTAGCAGCATGCAAGTAACCCTCTTCTTCTTCCAAGTAGTAAACTACAATGTTGCACACTCTTCATATAATTCTTTTTTAGTGAAAAACTAGTTTCATTGAAACTTATCCTTATACTATCTAGAATCAAAAACACCCTTTGGTATATTCAAAACAATTAATACTATCTAAACCTAGAATTATCACAGCTAAACTACCCTAAATAATTATTAGCCTTCAGTTGGGTATACTCTATTATTATTATTCTTCTCTTCATTATCTTTGAAATAGTACAATCTGTAATAGAAATTTGGTTACTTCCCAAGAACTCGTTCAAAAAAATTATGTATTGAATATAGCCCTTTGTGAATCCCCTTCCCAAAGCTCATCCCATTGCAGAGCTCAACCCTTCATGAAGCACACTTCTTCATAGAACTCAACCCTTCGTAGTGAACACTGCTTTATAGAGCTCACTACTTTCAGTTCTCAACCATTCATAGGCCTCAAACCTTCTCAAATCACCCAGTCCATTATGGAAATAAATACCATCGCAATGAAAAATTTCTTTACATAGATCGCAGCCTTCGCTAATCAATCTTTCGTTGCAGAGTTCACTACCATTTCAAATCTCACCACAGTCACACTGATCATTTTCATCATGAAGTTTACATTCTTGGTGAACCTTCTTCGCAAAATGAGAGCTCTATGATTTTCATGAATTCTCAATATATGTCTCTCAGGGGTAGAGTTTTATTTATAGGCATATCTCATAGACCCCAAAACCTTCGTCGCCTCGTTAGCGCCATGTAAGCCCAAATTCCAATGCTAAAAAAAATTCTACCAAATTCTTCTCTATTTCACAAAACACAATGTAAATTTTCCAAGAACATAAATAACATCAAAATTGAAGAGTGTTCGTTCAATTTCATTTTTCCTCCACCAGGATTCATATCAAAGCTGTATAGGCTTCCATCAAAACCATTGTGCCACCATAATGCGCTTCACCTATACCTTTTGCGATGATCATCCTAATCATTGAGATCATCGTCAGCAATCATTATGTATTTTCAAATCCACTTAATGAATCCCATAATTTTTAAATTCATAATTTTTTCATTATTTTATGAGATCTTCATAGAAATTCACTTTTTTCAATTCTATCCAATTTCAAAAAATATTACCTCAATAATTTAGAAAACACTTGAAAATCATGTCACATTTGACATGAGGTTCATAAAAACCAACCATGCTGATTGAAAACATATTTTCTCTCAAATTCCTTCATAGAAATTTCATCACATGTTCTCCAAACAACTTATGATCATTGTAAAATACATACCAGCAAAGCATTATCATATTTTATAATGAAAATACTATAAATTCCATGTCCCCTCTAGGATATTTCCTCCCAATAAAAATTTAATATGACTAGAAACACATTTACTCCCACAATAAACTAGATGGAATTCATCACATGCTCTTCTAAAGTATGATATTTTTGAAATACAAATCTAAGAAGAATCATCTGATTTAACAACAAAGAGAATTTCTCAATCATGTCATTCACTGTTATGATTCATTGACAATTATCTAGCACCATTATGTCAACCAATATTCATTATCATTGGAGGACTCTGTATTCATCTTGATCATCCTTTAAATCCTAATTGATATATATTTTAAAAAAATACTACATATACACAAAATTGATCCCAAAAATGTTTTCCAGTTCATCAATCTATTAATTTTTTATGATAAGTTTTGAATACCCATTAAAGATGGTGAAATTTTTGATAAGAAATAATTTATATCTAACTTATCCTTTGCATGTTAAAAATATCAACATGGATTGGTTTATTATCTATTTATTATTATTTTTGTGTTATAATTTCTATAAATATTGGATAATTGGATCCCATCCCATTTGGATGCTCATTGGGATGATCATTTCAAGGCCCCTTATAACCATTATTTTCCATATTAATTCATGGTCTATACACTTCATAGATATATAATCTTATGTGGTAAGAACACATGATCTAAATATAATACTATTAAAATAAAATGAATGATTCATTAAAGACATTTTTTCATAAATATAAATTTTAATACTTCAATATGGCTTATTCATCGAAATTTACGAATAGTTTTTCTAACAAAAATTATTTAAATCCTTCAAAATATAATATAAATATAATTAGAATTAATAAAATCATATCCATTAGTAGTATTAAATATGATATATGGTTATACACTTTTGTTGTGCACCAGGTGTAGATTAAGATAATACAGAAGACACTTTTTTCATGATTATTACCCCTAGGAATATTATCCTTAGATCATGTATCCACTTATATTATTAAGATATGGAAATTATATTAAGGATAACCAAACAATATATTAATTTCCAAAAACATTGATATCATCTTATATATATACATATACCTTAGGATTATCCTTAGGTTTATTTCTAAATATCACTAATATATTCAAAAAAAAGTAAACCATCAAATACTTCCATATTTGGGGAACAAGGAAATATAAAAATATTTATATAATTATATTACTGAATATACATTACAATTCCAAAAATTATTTCACAAACCAAAGGACTAAAGGATTTGTGTTTTTGAGTATTATATAGATAATCTACTTATTTTAAATAATCATCTACATTTCATTAGAAGTTAACCTACTTGAGTAACACTAAAATATCTCATTAGTATCCCTCATCCTCATAGTATGGGTTATTAAAACCTAATAAATTGGTCAGTTAAAATGATAGGTATGTTATTAATAAACAATTTATCCAGGATGAATTCATAATCCTATGGAAAAAATAATAGCATTGAAAAAATATTTTTTCATCATGAATTATAATAAAAACTCAAGAGAGCATAAAACTACTTGTCTTAATAACATTAAACCCCAAGAGTTATGAATGGAATCATAATATCTATAACAAGGATAGAGACATTTAACATAAATTTTGAATAATTTTATAATAATATCATAATTTCTGACATCATTCAAATATGGAAAAATAGTTATCATAGGAAAACTATACTTTCATGTTTTACACTATCAGTTCCCATGTTCAAAAGAAAGAATTATGAGCTCAAAAATACATTTTATAAAGAGATATAAACAAAAAACTATTACATTATAGGGTTATCTAAAACCCCACACTTAATTCATACATACTTACATGTGATACATGAAAATAATTTAAATATAAAATCATAATAAACTAATGTAAATAAAATAGGTGTAATGAAATTTTCAAATTAATATCATTAAATTTTCATAAATAACCTATGGAATGTAGAATTAATGAAAAATATAAATTATATTTGTAAACCATTAATTTAATAATGAAAACATGTAAATAGTATTGGTTTGAAAATATTTCCAAAGGGTATAAAATAACACTATGAATTAAATAAATTTACAATGAAAACATGTTCCCTATGATCAATCACAATAAAAAAATGATTTCTGTAACATGATGCATAAATACACTACAGATACGTAATTTTTTAAATATATAGTGAAATTAATACCATAGATCAAAATATATTTCCTGAAAATAAATTTGGAATCATCAATATAAAATTCAATTTTACAAGTCACATTTCAAAAATAATCATTTATTATTGAAACTATGTTAAATGAATGAAATGAATTTAATTCAAGATGAAATAAAAACATTCATTACCAAGATATAAAAGATATAATATCTTTTAAAAGGGATAATGTAGTTATCATAGAAGAATAAAATTCATGAAATTATTGTATAAATCAAATGAACATGATTCAGTTTATAAATGCATTTCCTTTATTATGAGGTTCATTGGAATTGTGTTAACCTCATTGAGGAAATGGGAATTAACATGGAATAATTTTTGTAAATAGGGAGCTCAAGATAATATTTTTTATCCTATGGATGAAGAAATAATATTATGGTGATAATTAATGGATAATCGATATATTTTAATGTGGAATACAAACTATTTGATTGGTCATCAATGGGTGGTGAGAGTCCTCTTTTATGATTGTTGTGAATGGAAATTTCATAATTATAACCACTTAATATAAAGAGAGGCCATTTTAATCATTTCATCTATCACAAAAAAAGGATAATAATTTAGTAGATATAAGGTTGGATGATTAAACTCATTAATAACTCAATATAAAAACTTTTTTTGAAATTTATTCATTTCACTCCCTAGGGTACCCATTCTTCCCATTTTTGTTTTCTATAATCGTCACTAGTTTCATAATGAAGTGACTAATCTTTTACACTATATAATAACAATGTTCTTATGATATAATTTATACGTTATAGTTCCTTAAATAAATTCTATTATACAATATTCTTTTTAATAAATTGGTGGAAAAAATATGAGATAATAATAATATAATTTATAAATAAATTTAAATAATAAAATTTGTTTTTAAATATAAAATTTATTTTGATAAATTCAATTATGCAATTTATAATTATAAATCCTATTTATAAATATGAATTTTTTCTAGATATGTGTTTAAACATTTTCCATGATTTACTTATACACTAGTTGTGTTATAAAATTAGTGGTATCTATCAAAATGTTATATTCCACTATTCACATAAAAATAAATTTCAATAAAAAGTCTAAAAATATAAAATTAAGATAATATTTTCAAGAAAAATAGAAATATTAATTTATTTTTTCACATTCATTTTCACGAATTCATTAATTTAACTTCTAAAAAAATCTTATTATACTATGAAAATGTTTTCTATATGAAATTATCATTTATGTATATTTACTATTATTCCAAACTTAATTATAAAAAATATCATACATGAAAAATATAATTTTTTAAAAAGTAAATTTTAATTATAAAAATATATTATTATTTACAATGTTTAACAAGTTGAAATTGTATTAAAAGTGGCCTTTATTTCATAATGTTGATACAACCATTTGTTCCCCCTTAATTAATATATTTCCTTCATTTTCCAATATCTATTTTGTTAAAAAAAATTCAGGGTATACAATGTATTTGTATTGTCTCTAATGTAATATATCAAACATTATATTTATTTAGGGCATAATGCTTCACTAAAGTCATAGGTCTTTACAGAACTACATAGAAGAGATTTCTTCATGAAAACATATGTATGATACCTGAATGAAAACAATATCAAACACTAATGCCAAATATCAAATAAAAATAACTAGATTAACAATAGACTACAATGAAAAAATAGTATTATATGACCAAGAATCAACAGATGGATAAATTGCCTATGTGACGTGATCCCATGAAATACAAGACTACAACCTCTAAGCTCCATACTCCATCACTGGAGACCAAATATGGAATTATATCCCCAATAATGGTAATTGGACTCCCCATTACCATTTCATTTCTAAAAAATACTTGATATGTATAAAAAAGAAAATGAAGTGGTTTGGTGTATAAGACCAACATGAAATCCCCAAAATAATTCCAACTCCAACTACTAAAAAAAGAAAAAAATTATATAAATATTTATGTTAGATACCAATATTTCATTTGATGTATGGATCTATTAATTTTCTGTTTAAACCTATCATTCTATCAATATGTTGTTTCATAATTTGGTGAAATATATTTCAATATAATACAATGCTTTTTAAAAGTCGAGACCTTTAGTCTCATGAGATGAATCCCAATGAGTATTGTTGGATTAGGGTTGGTAGATACCATGTTGCATAACTATGTGGCCTAGTTAGAAAAGTTTCACTTTTAGTTTTACCATGAAAAACGATCCCAAACTACTATGAATGAATCTATAGAGGAGTTGAAATTTTGGCCCTCAGGGGTTGCGAAGGGTTTGGTGAACCATGGGCCAAGCCTAAACGGATTGTTCCTCTTATGAAGTGGAGATTCACTGTTTCCATACAGTTTGTACCAACAACGGGTCCAAACTATGTTCCCCTTCATTGATAGTTAAAATTATCCTTTCATTTTAATCTTTACAATTACTCACCCTAATATTATTTCATCACCATGCACTACTCCTCCTCCTTCATGAACGCTCCCTTCCACCTCATGCTAGGTATTGAAGCATCTCTGTCAATTATACTTTGATAGGGCCATAATTCCCTAGTTTGTTAGGAAAATAGAGGTTTCTTCAATCTAATAACATATTTTGTTGTTCTGTATACCCATCATGAAAAATATTTTTATTCATGATTTTATGCCTTATTTTCATGTTGTTATTTAATTTCTCTATTCATATATATTCAATCCCAAATTGGTAACTAATAAAAGAAGATGGTTCTTAACCCCCACAAGGTGGGTGGCTGACAACTTTACCTAAAGTATCATCATTTATATTTTTCATTATTGCGATGAACACAAGAATTACCAACTAATATCCCCAAATATTAATATACCATAAAATATTTTCCATATTTGGAACCAAAAAACCAAACAAACCCCCTTTAATCATTCTATGTAATGACCTCTATGAGAAACACCCCTTTTGGTGTGCCATTTATATGGATATCTGACTGAAATATATTACTAACCAAAACAACCATAGGTATTTTCCGATTGATTTTCACATTGGGATAAAATTAATTAAAATAATTGAATTGTTTCATTATAATGGAGAATATATGATTCGCATCCCACAAATTAATCAGAAATGAATTTTTTAATGGTATGAATCCACATGAGATCCTTTTTCTTTTGTAAATGACAACAGAATGGATTTAATGAATTGTTAATGGTTCTTTGAATTGGTATTCACGTGGAATTTTAATATTTATAAATCTATGGTTCTGATTACTACTATAGACCTTCCCCCTATTAAAGGAGTTATTATAATTGAGTAATACATGATTTCTAAAGGGTTTCCTTAAGAAACCAGAGGATATCCCCTTGATTTATTGAGCCAGTTTCCTAGGTAGATACCCACCTTGGGATTCATTCTATGGATTTTTTAGAATATGTATTTCTTGAAAATTTACTAATGATTCATTGGATCCAAAGGAGAAAATTTGAGTGCCTTTGTTATCTACATTGATTATATTTGATTCCCATAGACACAAGATGTCATATATTTTCTCCTAGGGATCCATTTATTCCTAGACATCATTGATGTTCATAGATATATGTGAATGCTCTTAGTCATGGATAGTTATGTTCATATATCATGGGATCTTGGAGAATAGGACCAATCTTCTGCTCTTAATTCTATTAGATATAATATTGTTATTTTTTTCCTTTTTCATTAAATGTATTTTATTAATAACTACAACCATGTATGCCACATTATTATTTATATAATCCGGATATTGAAATCATTTTGTATACATAACTATTTAATAATTTTCACCCTATTTATTTAATCTAGATGTTTAAATCATATATTGTTCAAGTTGTAAATTATTATATTCTTCAACTATTTTTTATTCATGTATTATATCGATGTCTTGAACTATGATAATGACGGTATAATGTCCTCACCATACCACATTAGACTCTAGATGCAATTTATAAGACACTAGCTTACATAGAGGTTCTCTTAAGGCCATTTGGACAATCTAGATTGATTAATAATGAGTGAACCTGGTGAAGGATAACCCAATGAGGTATTATAGATTTATTTTTCATTTTCATAATATTTGAGATGGTATACATGATATTAGAAAATGTTTTGATTTGTTAATGATATTTCTCCTACAAATATCTATCTTATTTATGGGGAAATGAAAAATTACTTAGGATGTGATTTTATGTTCTCGATTATTCGTATTACTGTTTCACTAATATCAAAATTGGGCGACACACATGAATTGTGAATTTTTTTTACTATTTTTGATTTTTTTATTAACCCTTGACCTTCTATGGAATGGATATAGTGTCTCAAACCTCATTATAGTATCCTATGGAATAACATGTTAAATATATTCTATTCCATACCTATTTTACAACATGCATTATATGATTCATGTTCTTTGTGAATTGATAGTTATATTTGAGAGTTTTTTAATCCTTCTTGTTTGAAATGAATAGTCGGATTGATAAAAATGTATATGTCTACCTTTAAGGTATTTTCCTATATTTTCTGATGCCCACACCATAATTTTACAATTTTAGTGTCTTTAGGGTCTGGACCACTGGCATCGTGATATGAAACATTAGTTTAATTAAATCACATGGATAGATATTGTGATTTAATAAATGTGTGTGTATATATAAATTTGGAGTGGTGATCTATCATTTAAGTCTTGGTGATATTCCATATAGTTCCAATTAAAACTTATAAAGAATATGACTTTTGGATTCATAATATAAGAAACATCTAATCGTAATATATATATATATATAAATTATTATGAACTTCTGTGTAATAAATTTAAACAAAATTGGTTTCCATAGAATTGGGATTCAAATTAAAACATAAAGATCATATTTATATATGAATTATAATTGAAATATTATAAGTTGAAACAACTATGATTAAGACTTGGAATATTACCAATAGTAATACCTTTGATCCTAGGTGTTTGGAAAAGTATATTTTTGGTAGTGAACCCCTTGGTATATTATTCATAATGAGAACATAATTTCTCCTAATATTTTATTCTGAGGTGTGTACTTATCAATTGTAAATATATTCCATCATGATAGCCATAGGTAGAGCTACAGGAAGGTAGTGATGACCAAGATCTTGAGGTGGTGGGGCCTAAACTGATAGTTGGGTCCCATACATAACCTTATTTTATATCTGGCTTGGTAATTAACACATATTTTAGAGAGGTTTTTATAACTCTCACACATTCCATACAGGTAATCCCTAGCCTTCACCAAAAATTAAGGTTCTAACACAATATTTAAAACATTAGAAAACCATTTCTTTTTTAAGGAGTGGTGTCCCCCTTGTTACTAAGTCATTGTTGTTGTCCATGTTGTCTATCATTTAGAATCTAGACATGCCTCTAGATAGGATGGTCAAACTCGACAATTATATGCCTCATAGTCTTCTTATAGAATGATATGATGTTAATACCAATGTTGATTGTAATCAAGATATTTTTTTTGGGTGGTATCCATGATGATTTATAATACTATTTCTTTATGGTGACATTGATGGATTACAAGATAATGGAATTTATGAATTTTCATCAGGGATACCTATCAGTTATATATTTTTTATCTTTCTTTTTGAGCATCATTATTTTACACCTTCCTACATATGTGATGAGCATTAAGGTGAAATATGATTTGTAGATATGCACAAATTATTTATCTTATCATTGATAAATTTCTTATATTCTACTTCTATTTAGGGGATCCTGAACCATGAACTTATCATTGATTTTAATTTCATCAAGGAAGATGATACCTTGAATTATGGATTATCACTAATGTTATAACAACACTTCTCTTTATTTCACACATAAACATGATTTATTACATAAAAATTTACATAAGGAAAATTCGAGAATCGAGTTGTCTAGTGTCTAGGGAAATTAAAAAAATTACCAAAAAAAATTAGAACATGGAACACAACATATTTATTGAGAACATATTTTACATGACCATAACATTCTTTCTTACTTAGTGCTTCCTGGGATAACGTGAGGACATGTATTTCAAAAGGGTGAGATATAAAGCCCAATAAGGGAGTAAAAATGTCATAACATGAAGAATAGAGTACATGTTAGTAAATAGGCATATCAATGGAGCATAAATGAATCATGAACATAAAGGCATGATATAGCATGATTATCATAACATGGAAATATAGAAACAACATTTAACATGATAATAGAATGAGCCAATGCTAATTTCACATGGAGCATGAGTAAACCCATATATCACTTTTTATCCTGATACTAGTCTTCACCCAATGGACTAGAGTGCCATCAGGGCACACCCATCTTAGTCATTTTATTTCATGCATAAGTGTGCCACAAGGATCATATATCATGGATTCACAATACATCGTCATTTATTCCACAATAAATGAATTTTTAATTCATACATGAAACTCTATAATAAATAATTAAATTTTCAAAAAGGGTAATATCATTGATATAGAAATAGGCATGGTATTCACTACACAATAACATTGGCTTGGAAAATCACAGTGCAATTTCGGAAGCATAACGAAGAGACATAATAATTTATAAAAATGCTTTATGAGAGAGAATTGGGTATCTCATAATATTTACATGAAATGGATAGAAAGGTGGACATATATATACAATTCCCAATATATGTAACGGAATTTAGATTCATAATAAGAAACAATTGCTTGAATGTAAATGAGGAGAGGGAAATCCCTTAAAGAATTCTGGCATGGTAATAGATATACATGGGAGTCATTAATAAGAGACAAATGGGTCTGTCATCATTCAAAAAAATGATTCCGGTATAGTGGTGTTGAAAAATTGTTCCCCATAATTTTGAATCAAATATAAAAATGAATGAAAACATAATTAAATATGGACAAAAATAAGAAAGGAATAAATTCCTTACTTTGAAGGGTGATCCCAAAGGCTTGGAAGAGTCTTGAGAGGGGCATCTTCGGAGCTTGGGGAACCTTGAGAGGGGTCAAGAGAAAAAGGGCAGAGGTTTTGGAGAGATCCAAATGGTTTTAGTGAAGAGGAATGAAAGATTTAGTGTGTTTATATAGCAAAGGAGAGGGAATTCATTATTATTTCGTTTTTGGACACCCCACATTAAACGCATCAAACACAAGAACCATCACATGGCGGTTTACCTTGGATTGTGCTAAAGTAGAGTGTAAAAATTTATTTTTTAAGGAAATTGGCCAAATATATTAAAATATCAGGCTTTCTTAGGTGGAGGTGAGTCACACTCTCAAGGAAATCATTCTATAATGTTTATGTGTTTTATAAGTCTTGGAGGGTCCACTAAGGCACTATAATATTAATAGAAAACAAATAAAATCATAGTTTTTAAAGGAAAAAATATATTGTCTAAACAACCATTTTATTTAATTTTATTATATCAATATTTGGTCATTATTGTGTCATAAAACACATTATATTTTAAAACAGTATTTAATTTTTACTGAAAAATTTTATTGGCTCGTAAATTAATAAAAAATTTCACATTGATAATTTTGTTGTTCGGATTTAAAAAATATTATTAAATTTATCTAAAAAAATTCTAAATATGTGAATTTTTTCTTTTAAAATAAAAATTGACATATATTGAAAATTCATGTGTTTTGACAAGAATGGCTTTCAATCCTAAAAAACTTACAATTTATTCATAAAAAATAATATGATCATTTATATATAATTATACAGAATTTTGTAATAATATTTTACTAAAATATTATTTAATTTAAAAATCCATTTATTCATTTAAATACATCGCTTAATTGAATATTAACTAAAAAATACTATCTGTTCCTTAAAAACTATTTACAAAGTAACAATAATAACATTAGTTTATATTATTTATTATATACAAAAATATTTTACATAATCATAGTTCTAGGGTCTTGTTACATAACCCTTTATAACACCGACATAAGACCTAAGGGTTAGGTGTGTGTCGGTGATTGACTCTAATGGAGGCTCAAAAAACAACTCTTGGGTGGTAATATATATTAAATTCCACTTCTCCCATAGCCGGTTCCATTAAAGCTTAATATGTTGAAGATCGGCTGGTTCATGGTCATGAGCGAAGCCCAAGGACACCACCTCCAATCTGGGCTCTGACAAATGGGCTTTGTATAGAGCAATAATACAGGATGAGGTCATATTTTCCTTTGTCTGAGTAAATTTAATTTACTAAAGGCCTATATTTATACTAATCATGTGATCGTAGTTCCACAACTATATTATCAATGGTAGAAATTATTAATAGTATTTTTATTCCTAAAACATAAAACTAGAGATTTAGAAATATTATATAACGATTTTACATCATAAGACATTTAATTAGATCAAGGGTAATTTTAATTAATAAAAGTTTGGGAAGTTACAATCTTCCCCCATTAATAAATTTCACCCTCGAAATATCCATTTCCCATACTAAAATATATGTGGGTAACATCACCTCATCTCATCCTCTAGTTCCCACGTTGCTTGTTCAAAATTTTGGTTAGTCCACAACACTTTCATGCGGGGCATTGTTTTTTTTTCTATAACTTTTCTCTATGATCTAAGAACTTCATAGGCCTATCTTCATAGAATAGGTCATTCTCCTATGGTACTAGATCTGGATTGATCACATGCGATGGTCCAGGTATGTACTTTCCAAAGAGTGACACATGGAATACGTCATGTACTTGAGGTAGGTTCAGTGGGAGAGCTAGTTGATAGTCCACTTCTCCAATGTGATCATGGATCTCAAAAAAGCCGATGTACCCTATAATAAGATTTCAATTCTTCCCAAATCATATATTTCTCTTCCATGGTTATATGTGGAGGAATACCATTTATCCAACATTGAACTATAGTTCTCTCTAATGATTATCAACATAGCTCTTTTGTCAACGTTGAGTAGCATTAGTGTGATGTTAGATGGTTCTAACCTTCTCCACTATTTCTCAGTCCATTTCTCAACCGAGGAGGTTTCACTCCCCAACATCATGCCAACATGCCAGTGTTCTACACATATTCCCATATAGGTTTTCTTATGGAGCCATTTGTATTCTTTATGGAAAATATTATTGTAGGAAAACTCAACAAGAGGAATATTTTGATCCCATCCTAATTTGATATCCCTTAAAAATTTCTCTCAACATGTCCTCATGTATTTCGATAGTTTCCTCAAATTGTTCATCGGTTTGAGAATGATATGTCCTACATAATTTTAGCTTATTTTTCATAGAATGTTGAAGACTCTTCCAGAACAAATAGGTGAATCTTGGTTCTCGATCGGATACAATATATAGTGTTAATCCATGAAACCTTAAGACTTATTTGATATATATTTTTTCTAGTTGATCCATAGGGAAATCCTCTTGAATTGAAATGAAGTGTATAGTCTTTGTACGACGGCCAACAACAACCAATAGAGCATTATTTCCTTTGGATGTCTTATCAAGTCCTATGACAAAGCCCATGGTGATGTTCTCCAATTTCCATGATGGTATAGGTAATGGTTGAATCATCTTCTTAGACTTCTGCCTCTCAGTATTCACTTGGTGACATACCAGGAACATTGATATATACTCAGTGATCTCATTCTTCATGGTATCGCACCAGTAATGGTATAATAGATCTCAATACACATTTTTGTTTCTTGGTTTAATGGAAACATTCAAACAATGTGAATCATCTAAAAGTTTAGTCTTTAACTCAGGTTTTGAGGGAACACATAGTCTTGACCAAAATCTCATAATTAATTCTTCATTAACATTGAACTCTGAGGATTTCTCTTTTAGAATAGTTTCAACTTTCTTCAAAGTTCCCACATCATCCTTTTCAGCATCCATTAAGCTTTCCAAAAGAGACAATTGAGCAATTATTTGTGAAATGATTGAAGATGTTCCCTTATTTAGGATTCCTATGTCTATATTCATCAAATCTAACAATACTGGATCATTTTCAATACCCATCAGTGATAGAATTGATGGTTTATTTCTACATAGAGAATATGACACCTTGTTAGCCATCCCAAGGTTGTAATTTATTGATAAGAATAATCATTAATAATATATAATCATCTTTAATGGTTCATATTCAGCTCATTCGATGTGAATCTATACATGAGGATTTTGGGACATGTATATATTTCACACATCTCCCTAAATAGAGAATGTCACAAAATGTTTATATAGAAGATTATTATAGCCAACTCCGTATCATTTTTTGGATAGTTTTCCTCGTGAACATTCAAATGACATAAAACATATGAAATGACTTTTTCATTTTTCATCAACACAAAAACCATACCCTTCTTCGAGTCATCACTAGATACCATAAAAAGTTCTCCATTTGTGGGTAGTGTGAGCATGAGTGTAGTGATAATACTCCTTTTCAAATCCTTGAAGATCTCTACAAATTCAACACTCCAATAAAACCTTACTCCAATCTGAGTTATATTGGTAAGAGGGTTGGACAATCATGAGAAATTTCTCACAAATCAGCAATAATAACCATCTAACCCCAGGAATCTATGGATATCCATCACCGTTGTTGGCCTCGACTATCCCTCAATTACAGCTATCATGAAGGGATCAATAGATATCCCATTCATTATGATTATATGACCAATTAATGATACCTACTTCAACCAGAACTCATACATGATTTACTTTTCAAACATCATGTCCTTTCTCAAGGTCTCTAGTACAATTATAATATCTTCCTCATCCTCCTCGTTGGATTTGGTGTATATTTGAATATCTTTTATAAATAATCCCCAATTTTATCAAGGTAATCTTTATAGACTCTATTGATCATGTCTATGATGATTGATGGAGCATTAGTGAGTCCAAAAGGAATTACTATGAATTCATAGTGCCCGTATCTTGTATGAAAATATGTCATGGGGATATATTTCTTATGTAACCTTACTTTGTAATATCCCGACCACAAATCTAGCTTGGAGAAGTATTGTGATCTATGTAGCTAATTGAACAGTTCATAAAATCTTGGTAGAGGATAAACTTTCTATATCATGATTTTTTTGAGGTTATTATTATCGATGAAAAGGCACATTGGACCATCCATCTTCTTGATGAAGAGGACTGGTGCACCCCATGGTGAAGCACCTGGGTGTCTAAACCATTTATACATATTCTCTTGTAGTTATTTCATCAGCTCTTCAAGCTCCACAACTGTTATTCTATAAGTATTCATGGATATTTTCAATCCCCATGTATAAGATCAATTGAGAATTCCTTATCTATTCTAGTAGCAAGACCAAGAAATTCCTAGAGAAACACTTCAGCGAATTCCCTCACAATAGGCATGTCTTCAAGGATAGTGGATTCCATTGACTCGATAATCCGAGGAAGATATACATTCTCATGGGGAAGTAATATCAATTCTTTAAATGATGGTTCTATACAAGATTCATCCTCTTTCATGCACTTGTATAGAATCAGGGGGTTGATTCACCATATAGACAGTGATTTCCCTCTCACGAAAATGTTTGTTGGCTCTATATAAGGAAAGTCAATCCATGCTAAGAATTGCCTCAAATCCATCAAATGGATTATTATGAGTTCTCTGGGAACATCAACCCACCAATTATGGTAGGGGAGGAGTTATATTCATGTGATGCAAGGATTTCCCCAATATCCATTCTCACTAACATCATTACATCCATGATTTTTTGTGGTGTTAGGATTGTTCTACTAAACAATTAGGATATAAAAGAATACATAGAATAGGAATCAAATAGTGTTTTCACTATTATTGAATGAATAGCTATAGTACTTTTCATCACATCCTTATCAAGGTTCAATTAGGTGGTAGTGAGGTCAAATGCTATCCCTTTCTTCCCTGGAGGTGGTAAGTTTCCTCAAAAACCCCTTAGCTTAGGGAACTAGTTTTCAACCTTCCCAAGTTGTTTAAAGTTAATGTAATGGATAATACGTTGAGGGTAGAATGTAGTGTTCATATCCTCTAAAGCACCCACTGGTTTTTTCTTGGCGGTAATTAATGGCGAGGATCCATTATCTTCTACACCTAAAGCATTTCCTCATTCACTTTGGGTAGATTCAGTGGTGCTACTTTAGTTTACATTATAAAGTGGGGTTCTATATTTTCTTATAAATGTTGGATTTATCCATCGGGCCTCTAGAATTAAATTCAAACTTACGCTTCTTCTCTACATGATACTCCTACGATTCTCTGATTTCCATATCGATATGGTGGGAACATCAAAAAATTTCCTCGTAGCTCTTAAAGTGACAGATCACTAGGGCATTCTTAGGATAGGTTTTAGACCACCAAATAAGCATCCAACCATGAATTAGGGGGTAATGAAAATGCCAAAGGCATATCATTCAGGCCTTGTGATGTTTTCCTCGTACGCTCTGATGGATTTGTTATCTTTTTTCATGAGGTAAAGGAATTCCAATTCCATATTAAGTTGGAGGGTGTGAGGAAAATATTTATCAAGAAACATTTTCCATAAATCCTTTTATTCCAATGCCTTGATCTTTTCCTCATGCTTCTTATTTTTTATCAATGCCCTCCATTGATCAGCTTCACCCTCCATATGATAAGTATCCAGAAGAACCATCTCCTTTTTGGTACAATTATGGATAGATAAGATCAATTCATTGGAGTTGATCCTGTTCTCGACAATTGAGGGATCGAATGATCCATTAAATGTATGAGGCATTTTTCAAATGAAGCTCTCGATTGCAACTTGTTCTTTTTTAGTGGGGGTTAATAGTTCCTATTTATAACGACCCTTACTTTTCTTATAATACTATAACATCGTTATAAAATAAATATCATAATATTATTACACCACAAGGATCGAGAGTTTTAGTGTATTGGGAAAACTGAGACCAAAATTCAATTTTAAAACATCAAGAATAAACATTTATTTAATTTATTCTTCTCTAGATTCTTATTGGAACAATACCTCTCTTTAGTATATGTAGTCACATGGGAATATACATCAAAAAGGGGTGAGCTAAAATACCCTTAAGAGGATAGATATGAACAATAGGACAATGGGTGAGTATAATCATAACATAGGAAAATGATCAAGAACGTGGAAGGAATCCATAATAAAATACTTGAAATATGGAAATGCATAAAAGTGAAAAACCATGTCTTTGTGGTTAACTACCACACATACTTATAAAAAATCGTGAATCTAGTTCATATATCATTTCACTTTAACTCATGAGATTATTCACTTTACCCAATTCATTAAAGCACTATATAATTCATGGTGCACCCATCACATTCAAATATTCATATTTCACTATATAATTCCTATTGCACCTGTCACATCATAACATTTTCATTATAATGCATGACACATTAATAATATGTAAAACTTGAAATAAACATAACACACTGAAAGAAATGTGTTTTGTATAATAAGAGTACATTCATAAACATTTTTTCCCTAATATAAAGAGGGAATATCATTCTGGACATATAACCATTAACCATGTGTGAGGAATTAAACAATAATCAATAAGTAAAAAAAGGGGTGTGATTATTTGAAGGAAGTGTTCTTTTGGAAAATATTGGGTTTTCATAAAATCAATTAGAGATAATTTATATCCCAAAAAGGTAACATAATTATGAATACATTATTTTTAGGGAGAACCCATAACGATCATGGAGTGAAACATGGAGAACCCGAAGAAATAAAGTTGGGTTCAAGAATCTCCATTACCTTGAATAAAAATTCATTATTCACTTTAATGTCTTTTATAACCACATTATATTCATTAATAAAAAATTACAGAACATTGTGTACATGAATATGGTGCATTTTTGGTTTCATTAGGTTATTTTATTTACCTTTTGATGGGTTATATAGATTTAAAACATCGTTTGGAAATGTTTGTTTTCGTGGTTTTCTTGAACGGTTCAACTATGTTCATGAATGGATGTTCGTTTAGAACAAGGGTAAACATCCAAAACTGATAATAAATATTATTAATGTTATTAAATATGTTTAAAAGATCTTATAACGAATTTCCTTATATACCATGTGTATGATTCATTAGATAAAAATTAAATGATGATCATTTGGGATAATTCGGGTGGTTTTTGGATCACAACGAGCATGTTTTCATTTATCATTTAGAATTATGTACATAAGTTAGTTATAGACAATTAAATAGGATATAATACATATATAATAATCTCCATCAACCACAAAATATTATCATGACTAGATCAGAAATCTATAAAGGAAATTGGAAACATGTCGTTCATGAAGGTGGTAAACTAACACACCACGAAGAATGTTTTCGATTCTAAAATAAAATGAAGTGGAGAAGGGGGTTGGATGATATAAAATCTAATTATTATCATAACATTAAATTATATTTATGATACTATAGTTACGATATCATTTGGAGGCGTATAGGTGGGGAGAGATCAAGAATAGAACATGAAATTGAAAGGAAATTAAACGAGAGAAATCACATCTTGAATCCTCCTGTTGAGATCCTCCATAAAGAACATAAGCATGGTCAGTTGATGAGACCAGAAGCTCTTGGACCTAGGGGAGGGGATAGGGAAGATTTTTTGGAAGATTGTATGGAAGGATTAAATTTTTAGAGGTGTGGGGAAATGAGGGTGTGAAGGGTGGTATTTATAGTGGTGGGGAGATGGGATATTTCAATATTATATTCATTAATTTCTTATTTATCCACAAGACAATGATTAGTGAGTCTTACATGACCAATAATAGTAATTTTATCATGTGAATCTGAATCAATTGGTCTTATATCATCATCACTACATACATGAATCTTTAATTACTCTATTTATCTTTTTTAATAAATTATTTTATTTCAGTATTCATAAAAAATTCAAGTATTTCAGAAAAGTCCCCAAAATTCACCCTAACACTTTTTTAACATTTATAAAAAAAATGAAGTCCACTATTTGAGAATAATTTTATATAAATTTTTAAAAAAAATTAATTAAAATCATAATTTACATGAAAAATACAGTTTGAAAAACATTTTTTTACTTATTCCAAAACATGGGTACATCATGCTTTCACTTAAATCTGACACATATAAGATCATAGGTGAGGTTACTATTAATAAGGGTATATTTATATTCTTAAGGGTAACATTAATATTAATATGTGTTTGTTATTATTCACCAAAAATTTAGATAGTTCTATTTGACTCTAGACAACTTACAGATCGAAACCGTGTAAGTCAGAGTTTTGAAATTTATAACATAGAAGTGGAAAAATTATATTTAATGGTCACATAATATTTAGTATCATTATATGTTATTTTTATTCCAATTGAGATTATACTATAAAGAATAATTATAAGAATTTATTTCCATTGAGAAAACATTGGGTCATTACATTCTTCCCCACTTATGAAATTTCACCCTCAAAATTTTTGTATTACAACAACCGGTGAGGGTACTTCCCCTTCATCACCTCTTTCGATTCCCAAGTAGCTTCTTAAAACTTATGGTTCCTCAAAAACACTTTGATAAAGTGGTCTATCTTTTTTATTATAACCTTATCTCTCTGGACCATAATCATTATTGGATGCTCCTCATAAGAGAGATCATCTTCTAGTTGTAACACCACTGAGTTCAGTACATTTGAGTGGTTGGTTATGTACTTCCTCAGGAGTGATTCATGAAACACATCATCGAACATAAACCATATTCTGTGGATGTGCAAGCCTATAATCCATTCCTCTTATGTGGGAAAGGATCTAAAAGGGTCCAATTTACCATTGGCCTAACTTTTTTTCTTTTTAAAACACATGACTCTCTTCATTGGTGATATTGAAAGGAATACTTTATCCCCAATGTCGAAATGCAAGTCCTTTAAATGGTCTTTATCAAATCTCTTTTTATAAATCTAAGAATATTTGTTGTATTTCAAGATGACTTTAACCTTATCTATCATCTCTTTCACAAGACCAGTTCGTAGTAGCTTTCATTATCCAAATTCTTCTAAACATGTTGGAGTTCTACATCACATTCCACACATATCTTTATATAGAGACATATGAATACTCGAGTGGAAGATATTTTTTATGAGAACTCAACCAATGGGAGACTATGATCCCATCCACCTTTGAATTCTAGAGAGAAGGATCATAGCATATCTTCATGTGTCAGAATAGTCCTTTCAGATTGGCCATAAATTTGGGGGTGATAGGTCATGCAAAAATTTAATTCATTACTCAAATAATTTTGAAGGATCCTCCAGAATTTAGATGTGAACCTTGGATCATGGTCAGTGATCGAGAGTGGAACACCATGCAGTCTCACCACTTCCTTCACATATATCTTTTCAAGTTTTTCATGCGAGATATCTTCTTGAATAGTGATAAAATGGGAAGTCTAGGTGAGTCGGTCAACCACAACCCATATTGAAATATTTCCCTTCGACGTATTTGGGAGACCCATGACAAAGTCCATAATAACATTCTTCCATTTCTATAAGGGTATAAGCAATGGTTGTATCAACCATTTGGTCTTTTTCATACTACTTTAGCTTTTTGACATACCATGAACCTTGATATATATTCCAAATTATCCTTCTTCATGTTATCCCATGAGAACATTTCTCAAAGATCACAGTACATCTTGGTACTACCATGATGGATTGTGAAAGTGATCTATGTGAATATTCTAATATATCCTTCTTTATCATGGGAGATGAAGGCACACAAATCTGTGTGCCAAATGCAATTATACCATCATCATCGATCTGGAACTCTTGCAGCTTCCCTTCGTTTACTACATTCACATTCTTTTGTAACTATAGATCATCCCTTTGTACTTGCTTAACCTTCTCTTGGAGAGATGGTTGCACAATCATTTGGGAATGGTAGGATGTATCCCATTCCCTTATGATTTCCAAATCTATCCATTACATATCCAAGAAGATATGGTCTTTCTCAATCCATAATATGGATAGAGTAGCCGGTTATTTTGTGCTTTAAGAATCAGTAACCCTGATCTCCATTTCAAGATGATAGTGAAGAGAGAAATTGTAAAATTCGATTAGCTCCAACAATATCCTTTGATGAATGATGATCTCATTTTGTGTGAATATATACATTATCCTCTTGTGTTCGGTTTATATGTCACACTTCTCGCCATAATGATAATGCCGCCCGAATTTCAAGGAAAAATCATAGCTACCAAATCTAGATCATGCGTTGGGTAGTTCTACTCATAGATCTTCAACAACTATATTGCATAGGCTATCAGATTATCATTTTTGATGATTACAAAACCCAATCCCTTCATTGAAGAATCATTTCATATCACAAAACTTTCTCAACTCTTTGGTCATGTGAGTATGGGTGTAGTGATTAGACTTCTTTTTATCTCTCTAATTCTTCACTCACATTCTTCTGTCTAGACATACTTTACCCCTTTCCTTGTAAACATAGTTAGTGGGTTTAAAAATCATGAGATATTTGACAAAAAACATCAGTAGTATCCATCTAATTCAATAAAACTATAGATTCTACGACACTAGAGGGCATGGTCCATTCATCAATCACCATTTTTTTGAAAAGTCCATATAAATTCTCTCACTTGTGATCAAATGTACCATGAACGTGACTTACTTCACCCGAAAGTCATTATTTCTGAACTTGGTATACAACTCCTCCTTTATAATTGTCTTCAACAAAAGTCATAGATGGTATTCATTTTCTTCCTTTCTCGTGGAGTAGATAAGAATATCATTGATAAACAAAAACACAAATTTGTCAGGGTATTTTTTAAATACTCAATTCATCAAATCCATGAAGATTTCAGGGGCATTAGTAAGTCCAAAGGGAATCACCAAAAACTCATAATGCTCATACCTTGTACGGAGGGAAGTCTTGTGAATATATCCCTTCTTCAAATTTAGCTAATGTAATCCACAATGAAGATCCACCTTTGAGAAGTATTGATATACTCTTAACTAATCAAACACGTATTAAAACCATGGAAAAAGATACATGTTATTTGTAGTGATCTTGTTGAGTTCTCGATAGTAGATACTCAACCACATTTTTTCATCCTTCATCTACAAAAAGATCACTTGTAAACCCTAATGTGATGCATTAGGGAATATGAACCATATAACTAGTTTCTCTTAGACCTTCTTCTCTAACTCCTCCAGTTTGATAAAATCCATCCTACTGATCGGGCCTTAACCATTCATGTAACTACGAAATCTACAAGTCTTAAAAACATGAAACATGACATCCCAGAACTCCACTACAAATTACATAACAGGAAAAAGTGATGGGGTGAGTGAGGCACGAACTCGATAGGAGCCATCCTATAGAGACACTTTGAGATAAGAGTATCTTGGGGTATGAGTTCTATTGAGAACATTACCTCATGATTTGGGGGATGTATGGGTAACTCTTCATGAAATATGGAATTTTATTCCCTCGTGATGGGAATTTCCGCAAGGTTGGGACTTTCCATTAACTCAACCATTTGGGATATGTATTATTCTTTATAGGTGATAAAAAACCACACCGTTGATGGTTTTCTCAAAGGAGATTCATGATATTCCTTGTATTTTTAGACGATCATGGGATGGTTCAAAATATGAAAATATATGTCCATTTTCCAATAGCAGATATGTTCTCTATACAATTAGAGCCAATATATTCCCATTATAGCGTCGAATTCTACCAAGGGAGGTATTATGAGATTCACTAGAAGATTCTTCCCACATATTCCAATATGACAAGAGTCAAATAGTTGGGGTTCAATGATTTCACCACTTGGTGTTTTTATATATATCTCTACATCAAGGTTTTCGGGATTTGATTATATTGATATAGAAAAATTACAACACATAAAAGAATGTGTATATCTAAAATCAAATAAGGTTTTTTCCATTCTTTAGGGAATAGAATGTGTACCTTGTAAGATTTCATTATATTTCTCCACTTTTGCAGTAGTGATGGAATATTCCTTTCCTTGTCCGTTTGAATTTGATGGCTTCTAACACTAATTACCAACAAGGACATCAGGTTTAGGGCATTGGCTTGCATAGTGTCATTGCTCCCTACAGTTGTTTCATTGAACCATGGGTGGGTCTCTCCTTTATTCGACCAAATTCTTATTCTTTATTTTCTCTTTTTGACACTCTAGAGCATGTTGTCCTTCATTCCCATAATTGAAGCATTTACACATCCCTTTTAGGATGTTCCCTTGATGAAAATACCACATTTTTGGAATGTTTTTTGTTGAGTTTTCGTCCCACCTTTATCATTGGATCCTCCAGATTGAAACTCCATAATTTGTTTCAAATCACCATTTACATGATACTATTCTCCAAACTACATCTCCACTTTGAGAGCACATCGAACAAATTCATCATAAATCCCAATGTCATGAATGGAAAGATCATTTTGAATGTGTGGTTTTAATTCACTAAAGAATCTATCAATTATTAAATCATTGTTGATAACAAAACCTGAAGCGTACCTTGCAAGACTTGTGAAATTCACTTCATAGGTTGTGACAAATTGCCCTTCTTTTTGCTTGAGCTATATGAGTTTTTTCTCAATATTCATATAAAGTGTTCGTGGGAAATCGTATTAATAAACATGATCTTAAATTCATACCATTCCATATCTTCAATTTTATCACATGGCTCAGTGTTATTAATCAAAGCCCACCATTAATCAGCCTCCACATCTAGATGTTAAACGTTTAGTGTCAAATTCTCCATCTCAGAACAGTGAAGAATAGAAATGATCTTCTCCATGGAGTTAACCCACTTCTCCAAAACTAGTGGAACATAAGATCTGTTACATGTCTGTGGACGTTGCCACATAAAACACTAGATATCCAGTTTCTCCCTCTTTGGTGAAGGAGGATGTTCCCCATTATTCTAGTTATTGTTCATAACCAAATATTGTTGGGTAATCATCACCCTGAATTTTTGAACTACACCTCCCAAAGCATTGGGTATGTCATTTGGGAAATCATTTAATTAGCCATTTCATGGGTTATTGGGTAAGTTTCTCCAAGTTCCCACCATTTTATAAAATATAAATTGATAAAACAAAACTTAAGTCAATAATTCAGGATTTAATAACTTTTTCATTATCACAATTTTTAATAAATGCATATGTTATGTGATCCCTATGAAAATATTCTTGTGTGAATATTTTTACCATGTCTCATACGAGAGGTTTTCTCTAGGGTTCCCTTATCCAAATTCCCAAATTAAGTAAACACTACCTCTAATACAAACTATAAGGACACTACATTTTATTACATTACTATTACATCATTATAAAGATAAAAAACATAATATTACTACACCACACGGATCCAGAGGTTTAGTGTCTTGAGAAAACAAGAACCAAACATATCTTTTACAAAATCTAGAAGAAAACATTATTTAATTCATTCTTCTCTACCTTCTTATTGGCACTTGATATAAGAACATTGCTTTTTATTACACACTTAATCCCGATTTATTACATAAAATATTCACTTGATACATCATAGAAGATCAAGAGGTCTAGTGTATTTGGGGATTAGGAACATTGCATAACAGCTTAGAAAATAAAACACAAAACATCTTTATTGAAAAAATCATTTACACGACCACTACATTCCCTCATACTTAGCATTGCATTGGATAACCTGAGGACATGCATACGAAAAGGGTGAGTTATAAAGCCCATTAAAGGAATAAACATTGGATAACACGTGGAATAAAATACATGTTATTAAATAGGAATATCAATATATCCTAAGAGAATATAAACATAATGGAATGATAATGAATGATAATCGTAACATGGAAATGTGGCAACAACACTTAACATGGAATTTTCATGAGCCAAGTCTCATTGCACATAGAGCCTGAGTAAACCCTCATTGCACATGAAGCACACATAAAACCTCATTTAACATGAATTATCATGGGTCAACCCCCATTTCACATGAAGTATAATGATAATATACTTTACCGAATGCATTAGAATGCTATTAGGGTGCACCCTTATCATTTCATTTAATGCATATGTGTGCCACATGGATCATAAAACATAGATTCACTAAACATCATAATTTATTACATGATAAATAAGTGTGGAATTTATACAGGAAAATATTTATACAATATGTCAATGTGCATAAAGTTTAATACCCTTGATAGAGAAATGGTCCTGGTATTCACTTCACAATGACTTTGGCTTGGAAAATCGCGGTGCAATTTCGGCACCATAAAGACGTGACATAAGAACTCATAAAAATGATTGATGAGATATAAAGGGGTGTCTCATCATATTTAAATTAAATTGAATTTAAATGAGTCATATAGATACATGTCCCAACAATTTTAATGAAATTTATATTCACGATACAAAAGAATTACATGAATGTAACTAAGGAGGGAGAAATTCCTTGCAGAATTTCATCATGGTAACAATTGTACAAGAGAGGAATTTAATGATAGATAAAGGGATATCTCATCATTAAAACATAAATAGGTCAGTATGGGGCAGGTTTGGAATCATACCCTAACATTTATAATTTAAAATAAAAGGGCGTAACAATATTATGAAGCTTGGATAAAAAGAGAAAGGTATGAATACCTTACATGGAAGTGTTATCCCAAAGGCTTGGGAGAGGCTTGAGAGAGGCATCTTTGGAGCTTGGGGAACCATGGGAGGTTTCTAGAGAGAGTAGGTCAGGGGTTTGGTGAACTCCAAAGGCTTTGAGTGAAGAGGAAGTGGGAGCATGGGTGGGTTTATATTGGAACAGAGAGGGAATTCTTTATTATTTAGGTTTCAGACACCTCAAATTAAACTAATCATAACCAAAATCCAGTCCATGGTCTTTGACCATGGTTTTTGAAAAAATTGAGTGAAAAAAAATATTTTATATTTCCAATGGCCGATCTTCTTAAAAAAATAGGGTTTCCTATTTGGAGGTGAGTCACACTCTTAAGGAAAATAATTTAAAAAGAGAAAATGTATTATAGGTCTTGGAGGGTCCACTAAAGCTTTGTAAAAGAAATAAATAAAAATTTTAAATAACATTATTTCATTTCTAAAACATATATTGGCCGAACATAATGTTTATGTTATTTTATTACATCACTATTGGGTCATTATGATGTCATAAAATACATTATATATATAAACGGTATTTAATTTTTACCCAAAAATTCGGCTGTCCAAGAAAATTATGAAAAATTAACCATTGGATAATTTCGACTTCTTTATTTCAAAAATATTATTATTTTTATCTAAATAATTTTTTAAATATGTAAATTTTTTACTTTTAAAATAAAAATAGACATTTTTCTAAATTTCATGCAATTTTAAAAAAACTGCTTTGAAACCTTTATAAAAATTATAATTGAATTCATAAAATTATATGATCATTTATATTTAATAAGAATTAATTAAATTAAATTAATATTTTATTATAATATTATTTAATTCAAAAATCCATTAATTCATCAAAATAGATTTTTTGGTTGAATATTAACAAAAATTACTATTTGTGCTTTAAAAACTATTTACAAAGTAATAATAATAAAATGAATTCACATAATTTATACAAAAAGATAATGTACGTAGTCATAGTGCTCGGGTATTTTTACATAACCCCATATAACACCCGCATAATACTGAAGGGTATGGTGTGTGATGGTGACAGACTCGTGGGGTGGCTCGGATAACATCACTCAGGTGGTAATATCTATGAACTTTCACTTCTCCCATAGTAGGTTCTACTCAATCTAACCATGTTCAAGCTCGTGTTGGGTTTGGTCAAGAGTAACCCCCAATGAAGCCACCTCCTTTCTGAGCTCTGACAAATGGGCTTCATAGAGGGAAAGTCTACTGGATGAGGTCGTCACTTCCTTCGTCTACGTAAATTTGATTTGATAAAACCCAATATTTATACTAATCATTTGATCATAGTTCAATATCTATATTAGAGAAAGTCACAATTCATAATAGTATTTTAAAATCCAGAAATATAAAACCAATAAAGTTCACATTTCCTATAACCATAATAAGTCATTTAATTAGATCAAGAGGAATTTTCATTAATGAATCTTTTGGTCGTTACAATATTCCCCACATAATGAATTTCCCTCTCGAATTTTTTTCCCACTCTAAAACAATTGTGGGACACTCTGATTCATCACTTCCTCTAATTCCCACATCACTTCTTCACACATTGGTTTTCTCCACAACAACTTGATGAGGGGCATTGACTTATTTCGTAGAACTTTTTCTCTATGATCTATGATCTTCACTAGTTGCTCCTCGTAAGAAAGATCATCATCTACTTGTACTACCTCTAAAGAGATTACATGTTAAGGTTCTAGTATTTACATACATAAGAGGGTTACATGAAAGACATCATGTGCATTGGCCATGGTAGGTGGAAGTGGTAGTCGATAGGCCACGACCCCAACACGAACAAGAGTCTCGAAGGGTCTGATGTACCTAAAACATAACATCCCTTTATTTCCAAACCTCATGACCTTATTCCATGGAGTTATGCATATAAATACCATGTATCTATCTTTAATATCATGGACTCATCGACGGTTATTTACATAAATGTTCTGTCAAATCTCAACTTCCTTGATATGCAGCTAAATGGTTTTAACGATTTCACCATTTATTCAACCATTTCTAGTCTTAGCAGCCTACGCTCACCGACTACATCCCAACCTACTGGTGTTTTGGACCTCTTCCCATATAGGGATTCATAAGGTTCCATTCGAATTCTTGAGTAGAAACTATTATTGTTGGGGAATTCAACTAGTAGAATATATTGGTCCCACCCTCCTTTGAAGTCCATAGAACATGATCTTAACATATCCTATAGTTTTTAATAGTTTTCTCGGATTGTCCATCATTTTGAGGGTGATATGTTGTACTGAGGTTCAGTTTAGTATTCAGATCATGTTGAAGACTCTTCGAAAATATAGAGGTGCATGTTGGATCTCTATCAGATACAATAGATAGTGGTACTCCATGCAGCCTTATCACTTCTCTGATATATATTTGTGCCAGTTTATCCAATGAGAAATCCGGACAAATTGTTATAATGTGTGCAGAAATTTTCAGATGATCCACAACAACACATATTTCTTTGTTTCCTTTGGATATCTTCAGATGTCTGGTGACAAAGTACATGGTGATGTTCTCTTAATTCCCTGCTGGTATGGGAAATGATTGCGTCTTCCCCTTATACGTTTTCCACTATGCCTTCACTAGCTAAAACACCAGACACATTGATGTATACTCAGCGATCTCCTACTTCATGTTATCCCACCAATAATGCTCTCAGAGATCTCAATACATCTTTTTGTTTCCTGGGTAAATAGTGAAATTTGAACTTTGTGCATCATCCAAAAGTTCCTTCTTCAGCTCTGGACTTGATGGAACACACAATCTTTTCCCAAATCTCATAATTCCTTCTTCAATAAAATTTAACTCCAAGGATTTCCCTTTAATGATAAATTCCACTTTCTTTTGAATTCCCACATCACCCATTTGACCAACATTTAACCCTTCCAAAAGAGATTCTTCAGTAATCATTGGTGAAAGGATTGCTGATGTTCCCTTCTTTATGATTCCAGTGTCCATATTTATCATGTATAAAAAGAATGTATCCTTCTCAATTCTCCTCAATGATTGTATTGATGGGTCCTTTCTACTTAGAGAAATATCAACATTGTTCTCTTTCCCTGGGTGGTAATGGATTGAGTAATCATAGTCATTGATTAGCTATAAGCATCTTCTTTGATTCGTGTTCAACTCTTCCTATGTGAATATATACTTGAGGATTTTGTGGTCCATATATATTTCACACTTCTCCCCAAAGAGATAATGCCACAAAAATTTTAAATCGAAGATCACCACAAACAACTCCAAATCATGTGTGGGATAATTCTTCTATGAACATTCAATTTCCTTGATACATAGGCAATGACTTTGTCATTTTGAATCAATACACAACCCAGGCCCTTCTTCGAAGCATCACTAAATACCACCAACAGTTCTCCACTTGTGGGTAAAGTGAGCACGAGTGTAGTGATAAGCCTCCATTTTAACCCTTTGAAGCATTTTTCAAATTCATCACTCCAGGAAAACTTAACTCCCTTATGAGTTATCTTGGTAAGAGGGTGGGACAATCTTGATAAATTTCACACAAATTTTCAATAAAATATAGCTACCTCCAAGAAGCTACTGATATCTGTTACCAATGTTGGCCTCGTCCATCCCTCAATTGCATCTATTTTACAGGGATCCATAGATATCCTAGGGATTTTGATGAAATGGCCCAAGAATAAGACCTCCTTCAAACAGAACTAACAATTGTAGTACTTTGTATAGTTCTTCTCCTTCTGCAAGGTCTCTAGATTAGTTCTTAGATGCTCCATGTGATCCTCCTAGGTTTTGGAGTATATTATAATATAAACTATAAAGGCTACCAAAAATTTACCGAGGTAATCTCTACAGACTCTATTCATCAAGTCCATGAAGATTGCTGAAGAATTAGTTTTTCTAAATGGAATTACTACGAATTCATATTGCCGATATCTTTTATGAAAAGCAGTCTTGGGGATTTCTTCCTTCTTCACCCTTACTTGATTATATCTCAACCGCAAATCCACCTTGGAGAAGTATTGTTCTCCACACAGATGATTGAACAAGACATCAATTCATGAGAGAGGATACTTTTTCATTATTTTTCTTTTTTTAATCTCACGATAATCAATGCATAGATGCATTGATCCATCATTCATCATGACGAAGAGGATTGGTGCACCCCATGGTGAAGAACTTTGGCGTATAAACAATTTATCTTGATTCTTCTGTAGATGTTTCTTCAGCACCTCAAGTGCCACAATATCCATTCTATATGGAGTCTTGGATATTGAAAACTCCCCAAGTATAAGATCAATTGATAATTCAACATATCTTCTAGGTGGAAGTCCAAATAATTCCCCAGGAAACACATCGGTGAATTCCCTCACTAATGTATTGTCTTCAGGGATAGTTGCTTCCTTGGACTCAATCATCTGAGCCAGATGCGAATGATCATAGGGAAGTAATTGCAGGAATGAGATTATGGATATAAAGAAGATTCATCTTCCTCCTCTTACTTGTATTGAATTCTGGGTCGATTCTCCACATGGAGAGTTATTTCCCTCTCACGACAATTTAAGTTGGTTCTATATAAGGAAAACCAATCCACGACAATGATTGCATCAAATTCCACCAGAGGGGGTATAAAGAGGTTCTCCAAGAAATTCAATCCACAGATTATGACAGGGGATGAGTTATATTCATTGGATTCAATGATTTCCCCATTTATTTTACTCACATACATCTTCACATCAATGATTTTTGGTGGTTATGGGAGTGTTCTACTAAATGTTCGGGATATAAAATAATGCATAGAATCTGATTCAAAAAGTACGTTTTCTATTCATGAATGAATAAATAGTGTACCTGTAACCACTTCATTTTCAGGGTTCACATTAGCAACAATGATGTTAAAAGCTCTCCCTTACTACTTTGGAGATTGTTGGGTGCCTTCGAAAACCCTTGTCTTGGGGCACTGATTTTCAAGATGCCCTGGTTATTTGTAGTTGTAGAAATGAACAACGGGTTGAGGTTCGAACAGAGCATTCCATTCCTCTGTTTTAGCAGCGGGTATTTCTTGTTAGCATTTAATAGCTAGGTGCCCTTATCTTCCACACCTAACACATTTTCTCTTCCCCTTTAGGAAATTTCTGCAGTGCTTCTTTCTACACATATGGCCAGTAGGGTGCTGGATCTTCCTAGCATAGTTAGATTTATCCATCAGGCCACTAGCTTTGAATTCCAACATACGTTTCATATCCCCATGATACCCCTGAGATTCTTCAATCTCAATTTCAACCTTGAGGGAAAATCAGAAAATTTCCTCATATCTATTGAAGTCACGGATCACCAATACTTTCTCTAGTCTTGGTTTTAACCCACCAAAGAAGTAGTCAACCATGCATTCGGGGGTCATGAAAAATCTAGAGGGGTATCTTTCAAGCCTTGTAATGTTCTACTCATACTCACTGATAGTTTTTTCATCTTTTTTCTTAAGGAAAAGGATGTCCATTTCCATCTTATGTCGGAGGTTTCATGGAAAATATTTATCAAACAACATCTTCTATAAATCCTTCCATTTCAACACCTCGATCTCCTCCTTAGGCTTCGTATTTTTGATCCCCGTCCAACATTGATCAGCTTCACCCTTCATACGATAAGTATCCAGGAGAACCATATCTTGTTCTGAATATTGAAGGATGGAGAAGATCTTTTCAATGGTGTTGATCCATTGTTCAGCAACTAAGGGATCAGATGATCCATTAAAAGTAGGAGGCCTTTGTCTCAAGAAGCTCACAATATAGACATGTTTATTCTTGGGGGGGGGGGGGTTGAACGTTATTCATGACCCATGTTTCTATTAAAATATTGAGTTAACTGAGATAGATGTGTGACAATGTTCCCAATTCTCGCTCCAATTGGATTGGGCATCTCATTATAACAATAATCACATGGATCTCTACATCAGTTGTTAGCCCGTGTCATCCTATTATCAGCCATTGGCTGGAATAAAAGGAAAGATATGGGTTACATATAAAGGGTAATCCATGGACAAGAAGGATTACTTATAAATAACTTTTATTTCCTTGAATTATGAATCCATAGGCTTCGATCTATGCTATTCATGATCTACTTTCTATCATATATTCATAGGGGCACATTTTTCATTCCCTTAATAAGGGTTCATACTAAGCTTGTGAATTTACCAAAGCATATCTCCGGGGAGTGTCGTTACCAAAAGTGTAGCAAGGCCCATTGTCATGCACTAGTTCTCATTCGAGTCTATCTCAATTCGGTGTTTTTGATTTTTACATCTTGGATACATCTTTGCTAGAGCTGACTCTACCTGCTTGTATCCAGACAGGGATGCATTAGCTTTATAAACCATTTACTCAATACTCACCAATACATATGGATTTTTTTCTTATACTTATTCTTGTTTCTTAGTCTTCAATAGGGTTTTCTAATCCTAATCCCAGAAAAAACTAAACCTATCCTCTGATACCAACTATAACAACCCTACTTTTTATTATACACATAAAACCTATTTATTACATAAAATCTTCACTTGATACAATGTAGAAGATCGAGAGTTCTAGTGTATTTGGGGCTTAGGAGCATTACATAACATCTTAGAAAATAAAACACACAACATCTTTATTGAAAACATCCTTTACATGACCACTACATTCCCTCGTTCTAAGCATTGCTTGGGATAACCTGAGGACATGAATAAGAAAAAGGTGAGTTAAAAATCCCAGTAATGGAATAAACAAGGAATAACATGAGGAATAAAATACATGTAATTAAATAGGAATATCAATGGAGCACAAGAAAAACATAAACATAAAGTCATGATACAGAATGATAATCATAACATGGAAATGTGGCAACAACACTTAACATGGAATTAACATGAGCCAATGCTCATTTCTCATAGAGCATGAGTAAACCCTCATTGAACATTAATCATGAGTAAAAAATTGTGGCAATTGAATTACCATGATTCAACCCCCATTGAAAATGAAGTATCATGATACTATACTTTACCCAATGCCTTAGAGTGCTATTAGTGCACACCCTTCTTAACCATTTCATTTCATGCATAAGTGTGCCACATGGATCATAAAACATAAATTCATTAAACATCATAATTTCATACATGATAAAGGATTGTGGAATTCATACATGAGACTCTTTAAACAATATGTAAATGTTCAAATAGGTGAATACCCTTGATAGAGAAATGGGCATGGTATTCAGTACACATTGACTTTGGCTTGGAAAATCGCGGTGCAATTTTGATATCATAAAGGCGTGACATAAGAACTCATAAAAATGGATTATGAGAGAGAAATGGGTGTATCATAATATTTACAAGAAATGGAATATAATGGGGTCATATATATACATTTCCCAACAATTTTAATTTAATTTAGATTCATGATATAAAATAATTTCTTGAATGTAAATGGGGAGAGAGAAATTACTTACTGAAATTCGGCATGGTAACAGGTGTACATTGATGGAATTTAATGAAATAGAAAGGTGTATCACATAATTAAAAGATAAATAGGGAAGTATGGGGGAGGTGTGAAACCATATACCAACATTTATAATTTAAAATAAAAATTACATAACAATATTAGGAAACTTGGATAAAAATAGAAAGGTAGGAATCCATTTCTTGGATGTGTGATCCCAAAGTATTTGGAGAGGATTGAGAGGGGATTTATGGGAGATTGGGGTACCTTGGGAGGATTATAAAGAGAGGATGTCAGAATTTGGTCGAACTAAAAAGGAATATCGTGAAGAGAAACTGGGATCTTGGGTGGGTTTACATAGGAATGGTGTGGGAATTCTTTATTATTTAGGTTTGGTACACCTCACATTAATCTAATAAAAACCACAAAACAGCCCATGGTTTTTCCCATGTTTCATTCCAAAGGGAAGTGGAGAAAAATATTTTATAATTCCAATGGCCTAAATTCTTTAAATAATAGGGTTGCTTATGGGGAGGTGAGTCACACTCTCAAGGAAAACAATTTAAAAAGACACAATGTTTTATAAGTCTTGAATGATCCACTAATGCTTCGTAAAATAAATCAAAAAAAATCTAAAATCACTTTATTCTATTGAAAAAAAATATATTGGCAGAAAATAATATTTATATTATCTTATTACATCACTATTTGGTCATTATTGTTTCATAAAACACATTATATATTTAAACGGTATTTAATTTTTACCCAAAAATTCGACCATCTCCGAAAATTATGAAAAATTCCCCATTGGATAATTTTGACCCCGTGATTCCAAAAATAATATTAATTTTATCTAAATAATTTTCTAAATATGTGTATTTTTACTTTTAAAATAAAAAGCGACATTTATCGAAAATTCATGGGTTTTGACAAAAACTTCTTTCAAACAATAATAAAAATTACAATTACATTCATATAATTATATGTAATTTATATTTTATAAAAAGTAATTTAAATATATTAATATTTTAATAAAATATTATTTAATTCAAAAATCCATTAATTCAAAAAATAGATTTATTTGTCAAATATTAACTAAATACAATATTTGTGCTTTAAAAACTATTTACAATGTAACAATAATAAAATGAATGCACATTGTTTATTAAAAAGAATAAAATTCCTAGTCATAGTGCTAGGGTCTTATTACATAACCCCTTATAACACCCACATAAGACTAAAGGTTATGGTGTGCGATGGTGACCTACTCTTGGGGTGGCTCGGATAACATCGATCGGGTGGTAATCTCTATTAACTTCCACTTCTCCCGTAGTCAGGTCCGCTCAAACATAACATGTTAAAGCTCGACATGGGATTGTTCAAGAGTGAAGCCCAATAATTCCACCTCCTTTCCGAGCTCTTACAAATGGGCTTTGTACGGTGCAAGTCTAATGGATGAGGACATCGCTTCCTTTTTCAGAGTAAATTGGATTTGTTAAACTCTATATTTATGTTAATCATGTGATCGCTATTCAACGGTTGTATTAGCAACGCTCACAATTAATAATGGTATTTTAAAATACAGAAACATAAAACCTATTAAGTTCACATTTCATATAACCATAATAAAACATTTAATTAGATCAAGTTGAATTTTCATTAATGAAAGTTGGGGTCGTAACACATGAGCTCTCCATAGTACATGTAGTCACCTGATGATATACATCAAAAATTGGTGAGCTAAAAACCTAGTAAGTGGATAGATATGAACAAAATAACTATGGTTGAGTATAATCATATCATAATAAATAGACCATGAACATGTGATTAATCAATAATAAAAGACATGAAATATGGAAATGCATAAAAATGAAACATCATGTATTAGTGTTTAACTACAACACATACTTTCGAAAAAATATAGCATCTTGTTCACAAATAATTTGACTTTAACTCATTAGATTCATCACTTTACCCAATGTATTGGAACACTATATAATTCTTGGAGCACCAATAAAATTCAAACATTCATATTGCGCTATATAATTCTGGTCACACCCGTCACATCATAACATTTTCATTATCAAGCTTGACACCTTAAAAAAATGTAAATTCTGAACTAAACATAACCCATGGAATGAAGTAGGATTCACATAATAATTATACATTCATAAACATTTGGTACCAAAAATAAAGAGGCTATATCATTCTTGATATAGAACTGTAAACCACGAGTGAGGATAGAAACAATAATCCAGAAGTAAAAAAATGGGTGTGTTTATTTGAAGGATGAGATCTTTTGGAAAACATTGGGTTTTACATAAAATCAATTCTAGAACATGTATATCCCAAAAAAATTGGATAATAATGAATAAATGATTTTTATGTAGAACCCATACTGATCATGGAGTGAAATAGGGGGAACCCAAACAAAGAACATTGAGTTCCAGAATTTCCCCTTCTTGAATCTGAATGCTTTTATCACATTAAAATACTCTATATCCAAATTAGATTGATTAATTGAAAATTAAATAAATTTTTTACATGAATATTGTTCATTATGGTTTTATTAGGTTATTTTATGCACCATTGGATGAGTTAGAGGGTTTAAAAACATTTTTTGGGAATGTTTGTTTTCTTGATTTTATTTAATGGTTCACTTGTATTCATCAATGGATGTTCGTGTAGAACATTGGTAAACATAAATTACTGATATTACATGTTATTAATGATATTACGTGTGTCTAAATGAACTTATAATTAATTATTCTACATACCATGTGGATGAATCATTAAAAAATAATTTAATTATGATCGTTTGGGATATTTCTCGCATTTTTTGGAACAAAAGATCATGTTTTGATTTATCATTTAGTAATATGTACATAAGTAAGTTATAGAAAATTTAATAGGATATAATACATATTAAATAATCTTTTTCAACCATAAAATGGTTTCATGACCATATCTGAAATCTGTAAAATAAATTGAAAACATGTTGTTCTTAAAGGTGATAAATTAACATCTCACAAACAGCGTTTCCTTTCTAAAATAAAAAGAAGAGGATAATGGGGATGGAAGATAAAATATCCCATTAGTAACATAACATTAAATTATATTTATGATACTATAGAAACCATACCATGTGGATGAGAACTACAGGGGAGAGATTAATGATAGAATGTCAAATTGAAAGAAAATTAAAGTAAAAGAGGGAGAGAAATTACCTCTTGAATCATCCTCTTGAGATCCTCCTTAAGATACCTAAGCATGGTATTTTTATGAGACTAGAAGCTCTTGGAAATGTGGTAGGGGCTATGAAAGACTCTTGGGTAATGTTCAGACAAGGCTTGAGGATAGATAGGTATGGGTAAATGAGGGTGTGAAGGGTAGTATATATTGTGCAGGGGAGAAGGGATTTCTCAATATTATATTCATTAATTTATTATTTATCCACAAGATAAAGAATAATGAGTCTTAAATGGAACATAATAGTAATTTTATCATGTAAATACGTATATTTTGTTCTTACATAAACAAAAAATAATACATGACTCTATAATTAGTGTATTTAGCTTATTTTGTAAATTATGGTATTTCACTTTTCACCAAAAAATTCAAGTATTTGAGAAAAAACCAAAAAATTCACCAAATTTTTTTTGACATGTAGATTCCAAAAATGAGTCCCATTTTTCAAAAATTATTTTTAAATAGAATTAATTTAATTTTTAATCAAAATCATAATTTAATTGATAAATTCAGTTTTTAATTCATTTGTTTACTTATTCTAAAACATAAATACATCATTCATTCACTTAAATCCTACATATATACTAGAATAGGTGAGGAGACTATTCATTAGGTTATATTACTATTTATAATTTCTTCATTAATATTAATAAGGTTATGCTACTATTCCCTAGAAATTATGTTTGTTCTATTAGACTCTAAACATCAAACTGATCACAACTGTATAAGTCAGGTTATCAAAATTTAAAACATAGAAGTTGAAAAATAATGTTTAATGGTCACATAGTATTTAGTATCATTATATTTCATTATGCTTCATAATATGATTATACTTTAAGGAATAATTATAAGAATGGATTTACAATGTCAAAACATTGGGTCATTACACTCTTGACCCTTGTTTTCATTCAAAAATTGTGTTAATTGAAAAAGTATCATAAAAATGATTGTGATTTATGTTCCCATTAGAATGAGAATCTCATTAAAACAGTCATCACCTTGATCTTCACATTGGATGTAATCTTGAGTCCTCCTATTACTGGTTATTGGCTATAATAGAAGTAATGTTATGGGTAACACATAAAGGCTAATCTAACGGCAAAAAATGGAAGACTTATAAATTAATTTTATTTACTTAACTTGTGAATTTATGGGCTTCAATATATATTATCTATGATCTACATCCCAACATATATTCATAGGGGTGTTATTTTATACCCTTAATAATGGTTCATACTTAGATTATGAATTTTCCAAAGCATATCCCCTAGAATTATCGTAACCAAGAGTGCATAAAGGCATGTTGTCTTGCACCAGTTCCTGCTCGAGTCTTTCTCAAAGAGGTGTTTTCGGGTTTTACCCCTAGATACATATGTTCTAGAGCCACCTCTTCTTAATTGTATCGAGACAAGGATGTATTTTCTTGATAAACAACTTACTCATTACTCACCAATATTTAGGTATGTTTTTATTATACTTAGTCATATCACTGAGTATTTCACTAGGGTTTTATAATCCTAATCCCAAAAATAACTAAACATATCCCCTAATTCCACCTATAACTAACCTACTCTTTATTTAACACATTAACATGATTTATAAAATTTAATTGCACATAATAAAACTCTAAGGATCAAGAGATATTGTTTTTTGGGGAAATTAGGAACATTACAAAACAAATTAGAATATAAAACACAACATCTTTATTGAAAACTTCTTTTAATTGACCACAACATTCCATCGTACATAGCATTAAAATGGATAACCTGGGGACATTCATAAGAAAAGGATGTGATATAAATCCCAATAAGGGGGTAAAAAAGGCATAACATGTAAAATACAGTACATTTGAGGTAATAGGAATATCAATGAATCATAAATGAAACATGAACATAAAGGCATGATATAGCATGATTATCATAACATGGGAATTTAGTAACAATATTTAACAGGATATTATCATGATCAAAGGCTCATTGCACATCGGACATGAGTAAACCCTGATTGCACTTTAATTTTCATGAATAAACCCTCATTGAAATTGACGTATCATGATACAAGTCTTTACCCAATGCATTGTAATGCTATTAGGGTTCACCCTTCTTAGTCATTTCATTTCAGGCATAATTGTGCCACATGGATCATATACAATTGATTCATAAAACATCATCATTTATTCAGGGAAATATTAATGAGGAATTACAAAATGAAACTATATAATCAATATGTAAATGTGAATAAAGGGGAATATCCTTGGTAGAGAAATGGGCTTGAGATGTACTACACAATGACTGTGGCTGGGAAAATCACAGTACAATTTCCGCAGCATAACGTCGTGATAAAAGAATTAATAAAAATGATTGATGAGAGGGAAAGGGGTATCTCATCATATGTACATTATATTTAATTTAAGGGGTAATAAATACACATGTCCCAAAAATTGTAATGTAATTTAGATGCATTCTAAAAAATTAATTTCTTGAATGTAAATATGGAGAGAGAAATCCCTTATGAAATTTCAGCATGGTAACAGGTGTACATGGGAGGTATTAATGAGAGAGAAATGGGTGTCTCATTATTCAAAAACAATTAGGGTAATATAGGGGAGGTTAAAAATTATACCACAACATTTGTAGTTAAAAATAAAAAGGCCCAAAAACCTAAAAATGTTTGGACAAAAATGAAAATGGACAAAATTCATTACATGGAATTGTGATCCCAAAGTCTTGAGAGAGGCTTGAGAGAGGATTATTGGGAGCTTGGGGTTCCTTGGAAGGATTTCATAGATAAAAGGGTAGGGGTTGTATGGTCTAGAAATGGTTTGACTGAATATTAATGGGACATTGAGTGCGTATTACTGGAAAAAAAATGGAATTATTTATTATTTATGTTTTGGACACCAGACATTGAACTAATCAAAACTACAATCAATACAATGGTTTACCCATGAATTTTGTAAATTAGGATTTTAAAAAGAATTTTATATGTTCAATGGAAAAATATATTAAAACATTAGTCTTTCTTATGTGGAAGGGAGTCACACTCTCAATGAAGCCATTTTAAAATATTAATATGTTTTATAATTCATTGAGGGTCCACTAAAGAACCATAAAACTAATCAAAAAAATATAAAATGAATTTTTTAAAGATAAAACTTGAATTGGTAGAACATAACTTTTATATTATTTAATTATATCACTATTGTGTCATTAGGATGTCTTAAAAATCATTATATTTTAAAACAGAATTTAATTTTTACCCAAAAATTCGACTCTCTTGGATAATTATGAAAATTAACCATTGGATAATTTGGATATACTAATTCATAAAATATTATTTATTTTATCTAAATAATTTTCTAAATATTTGAATTTTTACTTTTAAAATAAAAATCTACAATTATAAAAAATATATGGGTTCTGAAAAAACTAGCTTCCAAACCATAATAAAAATATCAATTTTTTTCATAAAAATTATAGAATAATTTATATTAATTAAAAATTAATTAACTAATACTAATTTATTAAAATATTATTTAATTTAAAAAATCCATTTATTTTTCAAAATATATTTCATAATTTAATATTAACTAAAAATTACTATTTTTGAGTTAAAAACTATTTACAAAGTGTCAATAAAAAAATGAATGTAATTTCTTTATTCTATAAAAAAATAATGCAGATAAATACAGTGTTAGGGTATTGTATCATAACCCTTATAACACCAAAATAAGACTTAAGGGTAAGGTGTGAGATGGTGACATACTCTTATGGAGGCTCAAATGACATCTCTCGTGTGGTAATATCTATTAACACCAACTTCTATCGTAAGAGGTTCCATTCAAGATTAACATGTTCATGATCGAAATATTCTTGGTAATATGCGAAGCCCAGTGACCCCAAGTCCCTTCCGAGCACTGAAAAATGGGATTCGTACAGAGGAATTCTACCAGATGAGGTCATCTCTTCATTTGTCAGAGAAAATTGGATTCATTGAAGACCTATATTTATACTAATTATGTGATCACTATTCAGTGGCTATATTAGCACTAGTAACAATTATTAATGGTATTTGGAAATCCAAATACATAAAAACAATGATTTTCATATTTTATATAACTAGTTTACATAATAATACATTTAATTATATCAAGATTAATTTTCATTAATAAAAGTTTGGTCCATTATAGAAGTAGTGGAGTGGTTCATCCATCATAAGGAAATGTAGTATTGATTGTTCTTAATTGAGTAATGGAAGCTATATTATTCATACTATTTATTTTGATATATCGCAATAATGGAGAAGGTGAGTTTATGTAAATATTCTGTGTGATCAATAGCCAGTTGAGTGGTGATGCTGGGGTGGATTGGGCAATCATCAGAGGTTTTTTAGACCGTATGATCGATTATTTATGGGTGACTATTTATATGAGCTTCACCATTTAATTTAGGATTTATAACTCCATTCCAGGTTGAAATCTAAAATTCCACTAGCCATAAAATCCAAGGATGGTGATTTGGTTGTGGATTCCAGAATTAGGATACAAATTACTCGATTCGAGGACCCACTCCAAGTAGTCTAATTTTGTCTCATGGAGATATATCTTCCATGATATATTTATTACATCTTATACCTATGTATCAGGGTAATTGGTTATCTACAATATGAGGTATGCATTTAGTATCATTTAATTTAGTTTCTTTCTTACTTGACAAAATAATTTCACATTATGTAATATGTATGACTATTGTGGAGGGTTATGGGCTCAAAATTCTGTATTTATAAGTATTGGTGAGTCTAAATACTCTGTTATGAGTACGGTCAGGGATTGTACGTCAACAAAGGGAGTACCCTCTCAATATTGGTGGTTATTAGTTCCTACGGGACCACTTCATAATCATGATTACAATATTCAGTATCATTAATCATGTGTAATATTTGATTCTATATAATTCTGATATTGACTTTTAATTTTTAGGGTATTCTTCATGTAACCTGATGTCGGTAGATATGTGAATAGGGTTGAATGGGTTATTTAGGATAGTCAATTTTTATGTCATCATAATGTATTAAGATGAGTGACATATCATATTTCTAGTTTCTTTCTAGATAATTTTGGATTGTGATGCACTAATTAAACTCTATTTCTAGAGAAATTTATGTATGTCTTCCTTAAAGTTTTTTCCAATCATCCTCCCAAGAGATAGGTAGATATAAATATTGACATTGTTCGATAGTGGAACTAACATATATATTACTTTTTTGGATTCCGCTTGAAAATATTAATGATCTCAAAAATAGTTATTGGAATGGGATTTCAAGGAGTTTATATGACCATATACATCTTCTTGACTTTCTACCATGTTTTTAACCAAAGAAGATGTGAACCTCATTATTTCCCAATATTTCAATAAATTGAATCAACTTATATTCTATAACTAGTATAAACTCCGTCCTATAGATTTTTCTTTGAATAAATTCAAGTAGATAAGGTTTTCATGATAATAAATTTGTGGTTAGGTTATCGTCATGTATTAGTTACTCCTTTGTTCATACACCATATGTTGTTTCAATGAAGATATTTCCATTATCAGTATCCAGTTTTTTTACTTTGATGAACATTCCTTCCATTTATATGTCTATAGATAATCAGGTTTTCTACACATATATAGAATCTTTTATTGAATTCCTTATGTCAGGAATGCTTGTGTACTCAAATATATGACACAAATATTTCAAATATATTGTAATCAATTTTATTACATTGAGAGAGAAACTTCTTTTTTCAATGATTAACATGTTCCAGTTTTGAATTGAAATGTTTTACAAAATGTTTCACATTATCTCAGAGGGGTGAATATATATTGGCATAGGGAAATATAGATTTATAGTTTCTTGGTACCATCCAATAATAATTTTTGATCTGTAGAGTTTCATGGTGTTGTATTTCTATTATGCATCTTATCTTCATAACATTTAACAAATTGAAACACCTCTTATAGGCCTAACTAAGAAAGGTGATCTGTTTTTGTGGTCTGAATCCAATGATAATGCATTTCTAGAGCTGAAAGAAAGACTTACGTAAGATTGTTTTTATAATGATAGAACCAAGAAGAAACTCTATGGTTTGTTAAGAAGAATTAGGCATCGGTCAAGAAGAAGATTTAATGTAGGAAGAAAGATTCATTATGTATGGGTCACTCTATTTAAAAAATCACAATAACGATTACTCGATGAATGATATTGATTTAGTTAGATTGGTTATTTCCTAAATTTTAGGCAGAATTAACTAATTAGAATGTGTTTCTATAGTATATGGAGAACAAAATCCTCAAATACATCAATATAAAGCATGAAATAAATATTTGACAGTGATGTTGTGTTGAATAGAAACAATAATTTGATTTTGATCATTCTAATACACATGTGTATAGAAATGATGTAGTGGTTTTTCTATGCTATAGGTCTTAGACACAGGTATTTAATGAGGATCTTATTGTGTGAAATATTATGACAATGTTTAATAAGATGCACATAGAGGTATAGAAGAATCTCAGTCAGTCGATCCTTGATGATTTATTAGTGACCTCCTCACTTATGGATAATGTCATGATGAGAATACATTCATACCCTAAGTGCTGATTACTAAAGAAGAGTGTTTCGGGCATGAACATGTTTCTATGTTGGATCATTGATAATTAATAGATATTGAGTATTCATGAATGTGTTTTAGTCGTTAGAGGCATATAATAAAAATTGATAGGATTGTCTCATTATTCTAGATTGGAAGTACACCATTACCATACATATATGGATTGGGATTTTCTCCTCAAGTATTTGTGCCTAAGAATGAAAATATAGATATATACCTTTGTTACATGGTATTCAACGTTTTAGAAGGTGATGGTGGAACAATAGGGATAATTATTAAATTTACACCCACTTCCCATTCCATATTTTATATTGGATGATGTCACAATGAGTTTTCTTACTACCTCACTAAGATCCCCCTAAGAGAGTGATGTTGTAAGGGTTATCATAGATAGGATAACAATGCTCTCTCACATTTTCCCTATCTTCGTGAACTTCTTTGTGGATGATATTTTGAGGATATTTTTTCTTTAGATTACATGCCTTCATGGATTTCAATGGACATTTATATCATATAGGGATTTTTAGTTCACACCATCGTCATGTATGGGGTTGTAAATGGATCTACATTTATAGTTTATTGTAGGTAAAACTTATATCCCCTATCCTGATAGAAATAATGATCAAATGATACAACTTTTATTTGAGATTCATAGAGCATGAATCCTAAATTTTGGAGGTTGTTGTGAAATGAAAATAAATATAGTGATGTTTTCATATAATAAAATCATCCAAATGACTGTATAGATAGATACTTATTAGTCTCTATGTGTTATGTTATATCATTCACCCCTCTTCTAGATATACTCAAGATAGGTTGTTCTACTGCTAACATGTTTCATTCAAGATACTTCATAGCTGGTATATCTTCCTAAGAAGTGCATGGAATCACCTCAATCTGGGTACAAATCTTATGCCGATCATCATTGAAAACCTATGGTGTTTATGTTTTGAGATGAATTATTCAAAAAAATTCTCATAGGCTAGGGAATCGGTGGATTCAGTGGAAGGGTATGTTATTATATCCTTTTGTTGGGTCTTTTATAGTTATGGAGAGGTTCAAACAAGTTTATTATCAATTGTAACCCTCTTAGATATACAAATATAATCATGCCATCATATATATGTCTCATATTTGTAATTATCATTGAGACCCATATAATGTCCTATAGGATGATTAGTTTAAATTGGGATTTTATTATTCTTTATAGGATCACAATATCCTAGTTGTTTGTTAGATAATTACGGTTATCTAATACATGATTGTTCCATTAGCCTGGGTGTTATGGAAACACAAACACTAGTAGGATGAGAACTCAGAGAGAGAGATGTCAGTGAATGTACTATTTGGAAAAATATATTAGAGTACCATGATTTACCACCATCAATAGGGAAACATGGGGATGATATGTATAAAGTGGGGGTGGTTAAAATATCATATATTTTATATAAATGTACATTTTCATTAATTTTCATTTAAAAACATTTCATTTGGTATATTCGAAAGATATTAACATGGTAATAATTGTTTCGTGAGAAAATGGTGCTCATTAGAAACCTATATATTTTGTTTTTTTGGAGTTACATCCTAAGACACACTGTTTTCGTATGGTAGGTAATAGTCATGTGGCTTATACATGAGGCCCTGTAAGAGTAGGTGAATGGTTGGATTATCCATGAAGAGGAGGGTGCACTAACATGTGACAAGCTATAGATAAAGTGTAGAAGGGAACCACATGGGCTACACATGATATTCTAAAAAGTGAGTCGATCCCACCAAGGTAGTTCCACTAAGGCAGTAGAGACACAAGGTTGGTATACGGTTTTTCCGAACTGGGTTACCCTTTAAAGAAGGGTAAAATTATTGTTTTCCCTTAACACCTTATAGATTATAATCCACTTTTTAGTTCTACTCTATGCAAAAATCCAGCTACAACATTAGAATTCTATTCATCCTCCAGATCGGCATTGAAGCCTCTCCTTTAATCAGAATCTGATCAGAAAGTCATTCATCATGTTGGTTAGCCAAAGGTAAGGCCTTCATTCGGGTACAATGATTTTTCATTTTTCTTTCCATCATCACTATTTTTTAAAAACAATCTTATATTCGTTATTTTCATGGATTCTGATTATTTCTCAACTAACAACCATTTTAGCACAAATTAGAAGCCGATATTGGATGATGCTTCATCAATTTCTAGGTAAATTTTCTATAACATTAATTCAGGTCTCATCATTTACATTTTTCACTATTGTGATTCATGCCGAAATTACCCACCTATCATCCAAAATTTTATATCCCTTAATGTAGTATCTTAATATGGAAGCCAAACGACCAATTAGACCACCTTACTATAGTCAGAGGTCAATGTCCTCAATGTGAGTCACCACTTTGGGTGTTCCACATATATTACTATAGGACCATTGTATATTATTAACTAAAATACACATCATTTTTGAGGCTTGACATTCACAATTCTATTTTAATTATTAAATAAATTTTTTTCGTAATATGGCGAATTTATGATTCCAATACAACCATTTAATTTTTTTTATAATGATTACTTTTAGTACACCACATGTGATGAATAGTCATTTATAAATGAAAATTTATTAGATGTAATTAAAAGGTATCAACTATTTAGTATTATTCTCACATGGCCTTTAAATATTTATAAATAAAGGTTTTATTTCTACTATGGACCTATTTTCTATTAAAATAATGGTCAAACATGAGAGGTCCATAGAATCGAAAGGGAATTCCTCGAGCACTATTATGTTGTCACCATGATTCATTGAGTTTGTTTCCATGGGAGATACCCACGATGAAATTTGGTATTGTTAAAATTTGTACATGATTGTCTCTGTGATGCAATGATGATTCAATCACTTCATATATATAAATTAGAATTAATTTTATTATCCCCTTTAACTTATATTTTTATCTTCAGACATGTGACTCCTTGGATTCTCTCCTTCGGATCCATTCATACATATCCCAAGATTTACAATGGCCATACTCCATAGACTCGGTTATAAAATCTCTAGTATAATGTCATTGTAATTCCATTTGATTACACATAGACCCCAATATCTATGTTTTGTGGTTTATTGATGTGATGTGGCTCAACCTTCAAGGGTCAAGGATTCTTTGGTTTCCCCTTAGTCCATACTATTCTACTATTATTAATTTGATGCCAAGGTTAAACATTGGTATCATGTTATTATTATTTCCAAGTTAACACCTTTGTTACATAGTTTATTAAAAGGTCATTTACATTTCACCGGTTTAGACAGATCCATCTTTGGATGAAGTAGGTATTGTCTATTATGAATAACATGTGGGGTGTGATCCTAAAAAAGATATTATATCTTGAATTTAATTCCACTCTTTATTCTTATACTAGAGTATTGATATGTATATATAGACATATTGGACTTGATATAGATACTATTAGTGGTGGAATGCTTATTATATCTCACACCATGTTTAGGACAAAAATTGGTACCCAGATATTCTTTATAGATGCTTTTAGAAACTTGGAAAATAACAATTCCATGGATTCTTGATCTTCTTATTGCATGAGAGCTTGGATGAATGGAGGATCATAGGATAATGATGCTATTAGAGATTGATTTGGACTTTTCATGTTCTCTTCATATGTATTCTATGTTACATACTACCACATATTCCCACTTATTTTGTATAGCATCAGGTAATTGAAGTAATTTTGTACACATAGCTCATTATTATTGTTCCCATAATTTATCTTATCTAGATGTTTTCCTCTATCACTGTTACAGTTGAAAATTTTCATTTATTTCAGCCATATTTTTATTCGTTAATTGAACCACGACTTTACAATTTAATCACGACGGTATTGTCTCCCCACTATGCCACCATATATGGTTATTTCCAGTTAGTGGCCAATATAATAATGGGAGGTTTTTTTAAGGCCTTGTGGAAAACCTGGATCAGTTACTGATGAATAAATTCGGACCCAGATGTCACAAATTATAAAAAATTATATTGAAGAGTAATAAAATACACAAGTGAAAAAATAATATTGACAACAGACACCAAAAACATCTTTCCATTAAAAATCCTTAGTTTCTAAAATAACAACCCTCCAAAAAACTCACCCACACATGTCATTATCTAACACTACAAATTCATGCATTAAAAAATAATTTATAACTACCACAATCAATTAAATTCAAGACCAGAACATCTTTTCTCTAACTCAAGCCCTCACATGGTCATGTATGAGTCTAATGGATGCCAATTTGGCACAGGAAACTATGTCCATACCAATAGGGCCATGTAAAATTCACCATGAAAACAAATCAATCTTTAAAATCATGTGTGGCGTAAATTCACCATAGTAGCCTAGTACAAATCAACATGGTCCGAACCATAAGAATCATGAAGAAACATAGAACCATACTTTCGCAAAAACTATTCCAAATAAAAATCCCCTTAACTAATGAGTGAAAATATTTTGTTTGAAAAGATTTTTCAAAATAAAAAAATCACAAAACATTTGATGAAACATTAATCATAGTTCAAAAAAATATTTTTAATCTATAAAAACCAAATATTTTTGAGTTATTGACATAATTATAGTAATTTTATATCCACCTGGATCATCCATGTTCATCTAAGAGAGGCCAATATAACCATATTCAGTTTATATTAATTCTCCTATAAATTTCCTATTGAAATAAAATGGTCTTTGAGAACTATTTAGGATAGGAATAATAATGGTGTGTAGGGAATTATATGGGTTTAAAACTATACATGACATCCAAAAAAATATCCCATGATTTCACTTATAAATTTACTACCACCCTAAAACTAAATTTTTCTTTCAACTGTTATAAAATTTATGATTACCATATCCATGTCCTACATCATTCCATAGTGAATTATCCCATTGGTTTTAAACTGATTCCATAAATCTGACCATCAAAATTCATTGACCATTGAAATTTTGTCTCTCTTATTTTATTTTGGAATTAAATGGAATATACCATTCCATAGAGAAGTCACTATCCATGTTTTTATCTCACCTACTAGACTTGACTTCTCCTTGACCAAGAACCACCAAGGATAATGCTATAACCATGAGGCTATCCATATTACCCCAAATTTGAATTCCTCCTAAAAAATGCCATCCCCATGGTATAAGGGAACACTATTTTAGATTTCAAAATCAATATAACATCTTGATTTCTCCTTGATGAAACACCACTAGGTCTAATAGTATAATTGTTCATATGTACATGTTTTCTATTGGGAGACTATAGGTGCATCAAGCCTAGTTGACCCACCATTTTTCACCCCAAGGTGTACATAGTATGAAATGGCTGCTTATTAAGCCAATAGTAGAAACACGGCTTCCACTGTGGTTACCAGCACACCGTGGTGATGCTTAATGAAACAACAACCTCCATTATCCAACCATGTTCCTCCATAAAACAACCCAAAACCAATGGAAACCATCAAAATGCCTAAGAAATTTAAAATATCATAGATAAATACTAAAAATAAGTGGTGTCAAATTTTTTAGTAACATGATATATTTTATATAAATAAAAGACTTTTAGGTAATTAATAAAACCATAAATAAGAAGTTTTATAGTTGTACCTCCTATTATAAACCAATATATCATCCATAAATTTATAATTATTTTATATATTTTTTTTAAATTCCTTACTAATTTATGTGAATCCTACCACATCTACTTTATACATTTCATATGACGCTCCAACTAAAAAACATCAGTCTGTAAAATCAATGTACTATTAAAATTTAATTTATATTATTACTTAGGAATTATGTTCTGAAAGTTCAACTAATAGAAAATTGATTGAAAGTCCATTAATTCATAGAATGTAATGCAATGATATTAATAAATTATGTTATTTATTTATAACTATTTATAAGTTAATCATTATCTATATTTCTAGAAATATTTCCATTAAAAATAATTCTATATTATATCATTATCGAAATAAAAAGAAACATTTACATTTTTCCTTAACTCATTCTAAACTCATTTAGGATATAATGTTATATTAACAGTATTTTTATAACCAAATTTTTCATGTAAAATTTTTCATTATAAATAAATAATAAACACATTTCTAAAATTTACTAACATGTGGTTTTTTTATCATATAATATTTAATTTAATTTTTTCAAATTAAACATCTCAAATTCAAAAATTATCTGGTTAATCTTTTAGAAACTATATTCTCCCCAAAATATAAACCTATAAATAAATTTTTTTTAAGAAATAAATCTTGTTTTATCTCAGTATAAATATATAATAGATAAAACATTCTATCCATTTGAAATATGGTGTTCCATGTTCTTTAGAGAATTATTCTAAAAAAATATTTTATAAACATCCACTGGAGGTGTTGGGATAAAATCCAATATCTTTTTAAAAAATCTTGATATATAATTTAATCATGAAAGAATATTTCTCTCCAAATATTCTTCTCGAAAAGTGTTATTGAAGCCATTGAATCAAAACCCATGTGTATTGAATTAATTAAATAATTTTATTCATATTTTAAAAAACAAACTTTGTTATCATATATGAGAAATTAGATTACTATATATATTATTTATATACATATATCTATAGTATAAATATTTTATTTTATTTACACATTATAAATAAACACCCCTTGATTCATCATACGAATGAAAACTATATGGTTTATCAAGAAATTATTGTAACTTCCCGACCCCAGTTACCCAGATTACGTGCATTATTACATAACATTGGCATGTTCACAAAAGATAAAATATCGAAAGACCGATTAGTTTTTTAGCCTTGGAAACACTAGATACATTCATAAAGTTTACATTACACCATAAAGTGAAAACTACAACAACATATTGTCTTCATAACCCCTCATACTATCCCAGCAGGTCATTCATAAAATACTTCTTCACATCCTGGGAAAAATAAAACATTGAAAGGGGTGAGTTTAGATTCTCAGTAAGGATAACAATATTGCGGAAACTTTCATAATTAAGAATAAACATTTAAGGCAATGTATAACTAAAACAAAATCCTTTTAAACATGATCTTCAACATAATATGTCAAAAATAAAATGAAATAATGTCATTTACTTATTCACATTGATATTCTACTAGTCGAATAATCACATTTAATTTCAATAACCACTTTCATAATGATGGAATGCATAATGCCAGACTACCATAACCACATAGTAAAGGCCTTGTGCCCAAACTACAAGTAAGATTTTATCAAGGCCTTGTTCATAGACCCTAGTTTGTCTCATGAGACCTACTGAAGCATTGAGGAGCTATATTGGGCTCCACCCATCACTTATTAAGTCCAATGCATTCCTCATATGACCAGGTTTAAACATAACCTAAACATTCGTATTAGAACTAGCATAGGAAATGTCAATACTTTATCCATAAACCATGAATGGAATAAAAATAACACATCCACATTCAACCATATCCCAAAACCTTCAATACTATATTGATGTTTTGTATCACAATAAATCAACTTCAAATATAGTTAAAATCTATCAATGGATGTTGACATAGATTAAATCAAAACTATTTGTGAGAAATATCTCTTTTTCTGAAATCATTTAAAAGCCATAGAATTAAAACATTTACTTTGAAAATATTCTTATAAGATTGAGAGGGATTCTTTGATGATTTTATAACGGCCGAAAATAGCTACACCTGCTGTACATGTTAAAAAAAGTCATTCCTTCCTTAATTTTGACGAAAAGGTTAAAAAGGGCCTTGATTGTAAAATGACAGAAATATTCCTTTATAAACATCCTATAAAAAGTCAAAAGGGTATAAATTACTTAAAACCTTAGTATATATAATAGTAAGAATGATTTTAAATACATTTTTAAGACAGATGGATGTAGATGATAAAGAGTTCCCAGTAGATAATTACGTATAAACAACCTCGGATAATGATTAGATTGTGAAATAAACCATTACCTTGTACTTTCCCTTGGTTGAGGGTAGTTTAAACTCCTGTATAATGGTGAAATAATTATTATTAAATTATACAATAATCATATACATTAATATGACATCATATATGATCATTTAACTTTTCTTTGTTAATAATATCTTAGTATTATCGTCATTTCGGGTGTTAACTTACTCATTTTATTTTATATGTTTTATTAAATAAGTAGTGTTTGTTATGGATTGGTTGTATCTTATTCATATAAATATTTATATCATTTCCTTGAACATTTTTTTAAATCATCAAATTATAATTAGACTTGCATGGATAAGTTGCGGAATGAATCTCATTGTGTTCGTGGACACGGTAGTCCGTATGTACAAACGTGCGACAATATCATCATTTTGATGTTAAAATAATATATAATTGGATGTTATATCATATATATAGAATCATTATCGTGTAATATTTATTATTTACATCAATTACACATCATTATTAAACCCATCCAAGTAGTAATGTATTGAATAACAATTACACCACAACGTGGAGACAGTAAGCCGTACGTACGCACGTATAGTGACATGTCATCTAAGGGATGGATAGAATACTGAAAATGGTTGTACCATATTTATAATAAAATAGCAGTATATAGAAGATACTGGAGTTATTATTTTATAATGGAAATTACAAAGAAAGAATAAGTGGAAGAGGAAAGGAACTTGAAAGAGGTTGGTGAAAACATTACCTCTTCTTCAGGTTCTTCCTTCTGATTTGATCAAAAGGGCTCCATACGATGGATTTAAAATCAAACTATGGCCTCTAGGTTGAATTGAGGGAAGCTGATACGATATTTGGGCAGGTTTGGGCTGAGCCAAAAGGATTTAAAGGTGTGAAATTGAGAGAAGGATGAGTGGCCTTTTATAAGTGGGGTGAGGGGAACCTTAATAAATGTTGGAAATATTATTTTATAATAAATTTGTATTCTGTTTATAATTGCTCCAAAGTGGATTATTTAATGGTTAAGGTGGATATATGTGAAACCCACTCAACAAATACGTTTTAACTAGGATTGGTTCACTATATTAACATTATCATTTTGATTTATCTCTTAGTTAAATAGTTTGACCATTACCATGTCTCTTTGTATTTTTATATTATATATTTAATAAACCTACTATAAAATACCAAGAGACCCCCAAGTGGTCCCTTAATAATACACATATCATTATATAAGTCTTTTTGTCGAGCAATAGATTTTTAGGAATAGAATATCAGTCAATAATATTTTATTTGTTTTAATAACTCATTTATGTCAATTTTGACACTATTTAATAATTGATTTTTGTTAAAGTCATATAAAATTTATTAATTCGAAACAAATTCAATTAAGAAATCCTAATATGTCAGAATAAACAATAAAAGTTTTGTATGTAATCAAAACATTTAAATTATATTTATTTTAACAATTATAATACTTATTATTTGATTCTTTCATTAATAAGTAAAATATTGCATCATTATTGTGTTATGAATAAATTTAATGGTTAGATGACTAAAAATTATAAATTAAATACCATTATGTAGGAAAATTTTTTATCTTTCTAATGATTATTTATAGTCTAAAATATAACATATATAAATCTATGTAAATTTTTTTTCTAAAAGATATATGCTTATGTCATTTTTGTATTTACTTTAACTTAATTAATATCACGTTTCATTATCCCTCACTAGTGGATCCATGGTGTCCCAAAATAGACCCAAAGATGCCCATGGTAGGACATGTATCAACCAGCAGGGTTAGTACACATTTGAGGGTAATTTATTTATTATTATAATATTATTTGGTTGCCCATATTTACCGGATTTACCCTTTAACCATGGTAAATAATATATTTGCCGAAGTAATTATTCAAAATGTCTAAAAATAAAATATATCTATTTAATAAAATTTTACCTCTTGATTATAAATATGGAATCCAATTTTATAAATTCAAAACATAGATGTGGAAGAAATTAACTTAAAATTAATTCCCGCTGTTAAAACAAAAAACATGTTTTTAAGAAATAATAACTATCAAAAGATTGACACTTGTTTATGTCGGGTTTAAATGTGAAATTACGTCCAATGAACAACATTTTATTAAATGGTAAAAATATATTCTAATTATACTTTAAAACCACTCAAATTCATAATATCTCATTAATAATAATTTCGATTAAAAAAGTTGTTTTTAATTAAAATTTAGTAATTTTCACTATTCATAAAAATATGAAGGTTATCTGAAAAGTACCAAAAATTCACCCTAATATAATTTTTATATTCCGAATCCAAAAATAAAGTCCATTTCGAATGATAAAATGTATAAAATTTCAAAAAGTGGGTATTAAATTCATACAGGCTAGTTAGATTGGTTGTGGTGTGTGTTAGAACTCAAAGTTGCGTACAACACACTCTATTGTATTATACAAAGAGAAGCATACCGTGGAAGCTTGGTGTGTTATATTCTCCCCTCCTTCAAATAATTTCATCCTAGAAATTTATAGAATACTGCTGCAAGAAAATACTCGGTTGGTTCTTCATCATATGTTCCTCAGGTTCCCACATTGCCTCTTCCATCTTATGGTTTCTCCATAGAACCTTTGCCAGACGAGTTGTCCAGTTTCCCAGCACTTGTTCTCTCGTTTCAAGAATCTTTACAGGATCATCGCAATATGAAATATCGGATTCCAGTTCTAATTTATTAGAGGTGAGTACATGCGTTGGGTCAGACATGTATTTTCTCAACAGTGAAATGCGAACACATCTTGATATTTAGAGAGACATGGCGGCATTTCCAAATGGTAAACCACAGCCCCAATTCATTCTAGAATTTTGAATGGTCCGATGTACCTGGGACTCTATTTTCCCTTCTTACCAAAATGTATAACTCCCTTCCATGGAGATACTTTCAAGAAAACATGATCTCTTACCTGAAATTCCAAATCCTTCCTTCGGTTGTCAGCATAGATCTTCTACCTACTTTGAGATGATTTGATGTGGTTTTCCATTACCTTTAACTTTTCAATAGTTTCCTCAAGAATTTATGGGCCTATCTGTTTTCTTTCACAAACATCATCCCAACCGGTTGGTGTGCGACATCTCTTTCTATATAACGCTTCATATGGTGCCATCTGAATACTTGAATGGAAGCTATTGTTATTGGAAAATTATACCCGAGGTAAATATTGATCCCACATACCTTAAAAGTCAAGTGAGCATGATCTCAAATTGTGTTCTATGGATTGAATTGTCTTTTTTGATTGTACATCAGTTTGAGGGAGGTAAGTAGTGCTCAAACTAAGTTCAGTATCTAGGGATTTCTAAAGACATTCCCAGAATCATGATGTAAAACGGGGACCACGATCTAAAGAAATTAATAGGGGTACTCCATGATGTCTCACAACTTCATTCATATATAGTCTTGCTAGAAGTTCAAGTGGTAAATCATGCCTTATAGCAAGAAAATGTGCTGACATAGTAAGATGATCAACAATGAACCATATTTCATCGTTCCTTCTAGGAGTCTTTGGTAGTCCCATGAGAAATTCCATCGTGATATTATCCCATTTCAACTCAGGTATGGGAAGAGTTTTCAATACTCCACCAGTTTGTTGTCTTCCAGCTTTCACTTGTTTACAAACCATACATCTTGAAACAAAATCAGCAATCTCACTCTTCATGTTGTCCCACAAAAAATCTTCCTTCAAATCTATATACATTTTGGTGCTCCCATGGTGTATAAAGAAATTGGAACTATGAGCATTGTCCAACAATTCCATTTCTAGATCAGTTATATCAGGAACACAAAGTCTCTTCCCAAATTTCAAAATTCATTCATCATATACAAAGTCACTCAATCTCCCGTAATTCATAGCTTTAATCTTCCTTTGAAATTCTTCATCATTGGTCTAAGAACTCTTTATCCATTCTAGTAAAGATGGTTTGGAAACCATTTGACAAAGTATTGATGTTTCACCTTCCATGGTGATTCCCATATCCATATTTACTAGATCCATGAAAATATGAACCCTTTCAACTCTCATTTGTTCAATACTCCAAGATCCTTTCTTCTCAAAGCATCCGCCACCTTATTTGCCTTCCCTAGGAGGGTAGTGTATCATGAAATCATAATCCTTGAGTAGTTCAATCCATATCCTTTGCCTCATGTTGAGTTATTTCTGTGAGAAAATATACTTCAAACTATTGTGATCAGTAAAAATCTCACATTTCTCACCGTAGAGATAATGTCTCCAAATTTTAAAAGCAAAGATTACAGCTTCTAACTCAAGATCATGATAGGATAGTTTTGCACCTTAATTTTTAGCTGTCATGATGCTTAGACAATAACCCCATCATTCTGCATAAGGACACAACCATGTCCTTTCTTTGATGCATCACTATAAATAACAAACCCATAATTCCACGATGGTAGAGTAAATATAGGATCATTGACTAATCTTTTCTTCAATTCTTTGAAAAATTCTTTACACTCTTTTGTCCAAACAAATTTGACCCCTTTACATGTGAGCTTCGTTAATGGGTTAGCCAATCAGGAAAAACTCTGGATGAAATGTCTATAATAACCTGCAAAATGAATAAAACGGTGTACCTCAGTTATACCCGTCGTTGCTGGCCATTCTTAAATTTCCCTTTTCTTAGAATTATCAACAGAGATTCCATCTTTATATACAATATGGCTATGAAAAGAAATCTTATGAAGCCATAATTCACACTTGCTAAACTACCCATCAAATTCATGTCTTCCCAGAGTCTTCAGGAGAATGCGCATGTGATTTTCATTATCTTTATAGCTTTCGGAGTATACCAGGATATAATAAATAAATACCACTACAAATTCATCATGGTATTCCTTGAAAAATTTGTACATTAGATCCATGAAAACAGAGGGTGCATTAGTCATTCCAAAAGGCATTACTCTAAACTTGTAATGCCCATACGTGGTTCATAATGCTGTCTTCAGAATGTATTCCATCTTCACACACAACTGATGATATCCAGATCGAAGTTCAATCTTTGAAAAGTATTGAGCTCCATGTAGTTGGTCAAATAAATCATCAATTCAAGGTAGGAGATAATTGTTATCTATTGTTATAGAATTGATCTCCCTATAATCGATACATAACCTCATAGATCCATCTTTCTTCTTAACAAAAAGGACAGGGCCTCCCCATGGAGAAACACTAGGGCGAATAAATCCCTTATTACTCAATTCCTCTGGTTGTTTATTCAGTTCCACTAATTCCACAGTGGCCATTCTATAAGGGGTCTTTGATATGGGCCTCGATCTAGGAATTAAATCAATGGAAAAATAAATTTCTCATTCTGGAGGATGTCTAGGTAAATCTTCTGGAAACACATCAATGTATTCTTTCACAATAGGTACATCCTCTATTTGAACATTACTGTCCTCATCCACAGTCATTTCATTCCCTTCCTCGCCAATAATTGAATTTAGTTGAGCTACATGGGGTGGATCTAGATAAGAATTAGGTGGTGACAATTCTTCTTTAAAGATAAGGTGTTCTTTATCATCATCATCAAAAATCGTAACCGCCTTCTTCTAACAATTAATCTTCACATCATGGTCTGAAAGACAATCCATGTCGAGGATAATATCAAACTCAATCACAGGTATGATGATGAGATCAGTAGATAAAGAACAGTTATAAGCTCCAATGGGAACAGATTCACAAAACATTATTGTGATGATACTTCCCTTAAGAGTTTTAACTGACAATTACCTTGTTAAATCAAACTGAAAATATCTAATTTTCCTAACAAACTGAGATGATATGAACCAATGTGATGATCTAGAATCAAATAAAGCATTGGCTAAACTTGTGGAAACCATTAAATTACCTACCACCACATCTTTCGGAGCTTCTACCTCAGCAGTAGTGATCGTATAAACTTTTCCTTCATCCATTGGCATTTTTTGAGGTAAGTTTCCCTAACTCATAGGACATTAATTTTCATAATGTCCCATCTTCCTGCAATTGTAGCATTTAACATCGGTATCTTCTTTCTTCCCCTTTCAATCACGAGATTGGTGGCCTTTTTCACCACATGTGTAATAGACTCCCATTCCATTTAAGAAAATACAGGTGGGTGTCTTCCCACATTTACTACAGGATGGATATTCAAATTTTCCCTTCTTTCCCTTATTTCCATTTCAAGAGTGATCAGCATATCTCTTCTTCTATTTCTTTGGTTTAAAGTCATAAGACTTATAAAATACTTTTTCTGTCTTGATAGCACATGAGACAGTATTGTCGTATGATGAGAAGGATTGTGAGACTAATTCTCGATTGAGAAATAATTTTAACCCATCAAATAAATGATCAAAATTAATTCTTGGGTTACGTATATAATTTGTAGTATTCCTTGCTATCCTTGTAAAGTTAGACTCATATTTTGCAATATTCTTGTCCTCCTTTTTCCTCAGACTCAGAAATTGTCTTTCTATATCTGCTTGATGGTCATGAGGAAAGTATTTTTCCAATAAAATAACTTTAAACTCCCCCCATTCAATGTTTGATACTTCTTCATCTTCCTTTTTGTTTTGAATCAATGACCACCATTGATCAACATCTTTAGTGAGGCGGTAAACTTCTAGGACAACTTTTTCCCTTTTGGTACTCCCCAAGGCGTGTAATATTTTCTATAATGAATATATCCATTGCTCAACTACTAGTAGAATTTTACCCCCATTGAATGTTGTTGGTTGTTTCCTCATGAAGAGATCTAACATTGATCCTCCACGCTGCGGATCAGGGTGCTCCATATGGGTAAGGTTATTATTCATATCCTGAGTGAGTTTTCCCAGTAGGGTGATTAGCTAATCAGCACCAGTTGTATCCCCAGCTCCACTATAATTATCTTGAGCAGGAGGGAAATCCCTACATGGAGTGTGTTCATTGATACGTTTCCATTCCATCCACTAGGTGCCATTTCTAAACAATGGAATACACTAGATTAGTTTATGAATCACAATACATAAATCCAAACATGTGAAACACATAACATGAATTGAACAGTTTATGGATAAAATCCATAATCATAAAAACGTTTTCATTGAAGAAGTATATACTCATAAAACCTTAAAAATGGGTTTTAAAGAAAATGATAATAATCCTAAGCATATCCCTCGGGAGTATCATAACCAAGAGTGCAGCAATGCCCATTGTTGTGCACTAGTTCTCATTCGACCATAACTCAAAGTGGTGTTTTCGGGTTTTACCCCTAGATACATATATTCTAGAGCCACCTCTACCTTCTTGTATCCAGACACAAATTTATTTCTTAGAAAACTCACAAAATCTCTACAATACCAAAATTCATGGAAGTTCTTCAACACTAATCCTCAAAGTATATCTTAGGTCTATGTGCTCTAATCAGAGTTTATCTAAATCTAGCTTACAAGGATTGTACTAAACATCCTATGATACCAACTATATTCCTGACCCTAGTTACCCAGAGTCGGTGCATTATTACATAACATTGGCATGATCAAAAAAGATCAAATCTCGAAAGACTGATTAGTTTAGTAGCCTTGGAAACACAAGATACATTTATAGTGTTTACATTACATCATAAAGTGAAAACTATAACAAAATTTTTTCTTTATAACCCCTCATATTATCCCTATAGGTCATTCATAAAATACTTCTTCACATCCTAGGAAAAATAAAACATTGAAAGGGGTGAGCTCAGATGATCAGTAAGGATAACAATATTGCAGAAAATTTTATAAATAACCATAAAAATATAAGGCAATGTATAACTAAAACAATAGCCTATTAAACTTGAACTTCAACATAATATGGAAGAAATAAAATGAAATAATTCCATTTAATTATTCACATGGATATTCTACTAGTCGAATAATCACATGCAATATCAATAACCACTTTCATAATGATGGAATGCATATTGTCATACTATCATAACCACATAGTCAAGGCCTTGTTCCAAGACTACAAATAAGATTTTGTCGAGGCCTTGTACCAAGACACTAGTTTGTCTCGTGAGACCTTCTGATGCATCGAGGAGCTATAGAAGGATCCACCCGTCACTTATTAATTCCAATTCATTCCTCATATGAACAGGTTCAAACATAACATAAACATTCGTATTAAAATTAGCATATGAAATGTAAATACTTTCTCTATAAACCATGAATGGTATAAAAATAACACATCCATAGTCAAACATATCAAAAAACCTTCAATACTATATGGAAGTTTTGTATCATAACAAATCAACTTCAAATAAGCCTAAAATCCATCAAAGGATGTTTATATAGATGAAATCAATACTATTTGAGAGAAATATCTCTTTTTTTGAAATCATTTAAAATCCACATAATTATAAAATTTAATTTGAAAATATTCTTATAATATTTTAAGGGAAGTCTAAAAAAATTATAATGTTGGAAAATAGCCACACCTGCCATATAAGATAAAAAAAGACATGCTTACCTTACTTCTGTCGAAAAGGTTAAAAAGTACTTTGTTTGGAAAATGACAGAAAGGTTCCATTATAAACATATTATAAAAAGTCAACAATCATATAAATGAAATTAACCCAAATTCTATTAAATATAAAGAATTATTTGAAATACATTTTTAATAAACATGGATGTGGATGATAAAGAGGTCCCAGTAGATAATTACCTTTAAACAACCTCAGATAATGAAGAGATTGTGAAATAAACCTGTACCTTGTACTTTTCCTTGGTTGAGGGTAGGTTAACCTCCTCTATAATGGTAAAATAATTTTTATTAAATTATACAAGAATCATATACGTTAATATGATATCATATATGATCTTTTAACATTCCTTTGTTGATAATATCTTAGTATTGTCGTCGTTTTGGGTGTAAAATTACTCATTTTCTTTTATATGTTTTGTTACATAAGTCATGTTTGTTATGGACAGGTTGTATCTTATTCACATATATAATGATATGAAGTCCTTAAATATTATTTTTAATCATCAAATGAGAAATAGACTTTCATGGATACAATGGGGATAAATCGCATCGCGTTCATGGAGACGGTAGTCAGCACATACGCACGAGAGACAATATCATTATTTTGGTATTAAACTAATATATAATTGGATCGTATATCATATATACATAATAATTATAATGTTTTATTTATTGTTTACATCAATTACGCATCATTATTATACCCAGACAAATAATAATGTATTGAATAACAATTACACCACGACGTGGAGACGGTAAGCCATACGTACGCACGTATGGTGACATGTCATCCAAGTGATGGATAGAATACTGAATCTGGTTGTACCATATTTATAATAACATTGTAGTATATAGGATATACTGGAGTTATTATTTTAGAATGGAAATAACAATGAAATAATAACTGGATGAAGAATGGAACTTGAAAGAGGGTGGTGAAAACATTACCTCTTCTTCGGGTTCTTCCATATGATTTGATCAATAGGGGTCATTAGGTTGGATTTATAATCAAAATAAGTCCTCTAGGTTGAAGTGAGGGAATATTAGAGGATATTTGGGTAGGGTTTAGATGATCCAAATGGCTTTGAAGGTGTGAAATTGAGAGAAATTTGAGTTCCCTTTTATAAGAGGAGTGAGGGGCATCGTAGGAAAAGCTTGAAATATTACATTATAATAAATTCATATTCAGTTTCTAATGTCTCAAAAGTGGATTATTTAAATTTAAAGGTGGGTATAGGTTAACAATCACTCAAAAAATAGGTTTTAGACCGGTTTGCGTCACTATATTAACTTTATCATTTTGATTTAACTCTTAGTTAAATAGTTTGAAAATTACCATGTCTCTTTGTATTTTTATATTATATAGTTAACAAACATACAATAAACTTCCAAGAGACCCCCAAGTGGTAAAAACTCATTTATTTCAATTTTGACACTATTTAATAATTCATTTTTGTTAAAGTCTTAACAAAATTATTTATTATATCCAAAGTCATTTAATCAATCATAACATTTCATATTCGCCAATAAAATATGTGTATGTCATCAAAACTTTCATATTATATGTATTTTAACATTTATAATACTAATTATTTGATTCTTTCATTAATAATGAAAATAATACATCATTATTGTGTCATGAATAAATTTAATAATTCAATGACTAAAAATTATAAATAAAATATCATTACGTAGGAAATAATTTTATCTTTCTAATGAATATATATATTATAAAATATAACATATATAACTCTATGTAAAAATTGTTTTTTTAAAAAATATATGCTTATGTCATTTTTGTATTTACTTTAACATAATTAGTATAAAGTGTCATTATAACATACAAGTGGACACATGTTGTCCCAAAATCGACCCAAATATGCCATGGTCGGAAAAGTATCATCCAATAGGGTTAGGACACGTTTTAGGGTAATTTATTATTATTATTATAATATTATTTGTTTACCCTTTTTTACCGGATTTACCCTTTAACCATGGTAAATGAAATATTTAACGAAGTAATTGATCAACATGTCAAAAAATAAAAGTTACCTATTTAAACAATTTGGTCCTCCTGATTCTAAATATGTAATCCATTTTTCTAAATTCAAAACACAGAAGTGGCAGGAATTAACTTAAAATTAATTCCTGCTGTCATAACAAAAATCGTGTTTTTAAGAAATAATAACTATCAAAAGATTGACACTTGTTTATGTCCGGTTTAAATGTGAAATTTCATCCAATGACCAAAATTGTATTCTATGGTAAAAATATATTCTAATTATACTTTAAAACCACTCATGTACATAATTTATCACTATTAATTATTTCGATTAAAAATGTTGTTTTTAATTTAAATTTAGTAATTTTCATTATTCATCAAAATATGAAACTTATCCGAAAAGTACAAAAAATTCACCCTAAGCTAATTTCAATATTCCGAATCCAAAAACGAAGTCTATTTTCAACGATAAAATGTATAAAATTAAAAATGTGGGTATTACTATTCATAATGGCATGTTTGATTGGTTGTGGTGTGTGTTAGAACTCGAAGTTGCGTACAACATATGCTACTGTATTATTCAAATAGAAGCATACCGTGGAAGCTTGGGGTGTTACAATTATTGTGTTTATAAATCCTTCATATTTAATACATTTTTAAACGATATACTGGGAATCATATAATCATTAAAATTAAAGTATATATTTATATAGCACTAATACCAGAATTATAAATTACCTTGATTTTCTAATACTATTTAAGGTATACTATAAAATTACATTCATATGTAATAATTTCCAAAAATATTGATATCTTTAGTAGTTCAATGTAGGTAATTTTATCAATTAGATTAATGAAAACTAGAATGTCATGGGAGCTTGAAATAGGGGAGGTCATGGGAATCCACCCGAACAAAAGCAACACATTTAGTGGGATGGCAACCGAAGTTGTAATAAATAATGAGTGGGATTCTTTGGTCACCCTTTGAGGCATTAATGAATTTTAATTCTATTTATATTTTATTTATTTTATATTTCTCTAAAATTTTCCTATTTTTATTATCAATAAAACACAAAAACATAGACATACTATTCAATGTTCATCTATACAAAAAACATTGAGATAACAAGGTATATATTATTAACCATATTCACATTATCAGAATGTTTCCAAATATTTTTCTAGAATGAATTTCTTAGATTGATAAGGGAATAATAAAATCCTATAGTCTCTCTATGGGATTAACATGAAAAATAAAAATAATTATATATGTGGTGAATAATTTTTATTTGGATATATTAAATTAAATTCATTTTCAAACCTTATTTGTGTCATTGTATAAAAAAGTTGAACATATAGATTTAATTTTTAAACTAATTCAATACTTTTTTACTCAATATGTTGATAGTATATCACAGAAAACATTATTACATAAAAAATTATATTTATCTAACAATCATAAAAATTTATTTCCATTAAAAATCTTGTTTCTATATAAATGATATCAAAGTAATGTTTTTTATGATGGTTCCATTAATATTTTACATATGTATTTATCATATGTGGAAAATATTTTAATTACATTTTATAAGAACATTTATTAATTATTATCCAACTAAAAGGATGAAAAATTCTAAATTCACCATATCCATTATTGAGGATGTACTAATATCTCATATATAAAGGACCCCACTTTTGTGTGATATTTATCATTTTATCAATTTAGATGTCCAATATTTTCAATCATAGTAGATATAACTATTGAATATTTGATTATGTAACACCTTTTAAAATCCATCATATGGACTAACACTAGAACATTCCTACTGTATTCTTACCCTTAGGGTTTTCAAGCTATTAATAGGAAAATAGTATGCCAAAACTGAGGAACCAGACTCTTAGTGTACCATCATTACATACATACCTTATAAAATATAATCTTGGGGTACAAAAAATTTGAATGAACATTCTAATATAATTTATCATGGTCTTGATAAGAAATTTCTATATAAGGAATATAATTCTTGTTATTCATTGAGATATTTAAAATCACTATCTTATCTTGTGTATTCCTATTACATGTATCTGTGAATATAATGGTTTAGTGTGGAAACTTATTCAATTACCTAAACAAATATGTTCAAACAATATTGATGTGTATCTCATTACACAACTCATACTTTGAATTATTAACATAATATAAAAAACCAACTATATTTTTTCACATCCAAATGTATCTCATGTATAAGGTACATGAAACACTTCCATGTAAAGGTTTATAATAATAGTAAATCAATAATCCTATAATGAGTTGTTTTAGTGAGATTTATATCCAACCCCCACATTTCTTAGCAAAGTAAAATCATCGAATCAAAAGAGTGGTCTGACTTAAGGCCCCTCATCATAATTATACTTTACTCAACATAGATTTTCATTAAATATATAATTCTAATACCAAATATGAATAGACTAAAATAAATATTTAATATCAATGTGATAACATATTATAATATCATTAAAAGTTATAACAAATTGAAATCAATCATAATTCATTCCATGAATCTTCATCAATGTATGTGCAAAATTTTCTAGAAGTGGATTAATAATTTAGTCATAAAACATCATCTATTCAAAATATAAAAATTTTATTCATTAATAATTCCTCTAATATACTAAATAAATGATTTTTCCATAAATTCAACATAATATAAACTATTAAAAACCAATCAAATTATAATTTAATTTTATCTTAGTCATACAATATGGAGATTTTAAAATTAAATAAATATACACAATTTATATTTATCTCCAACATGAACTCTTTGATATTATAATCTTATGAAGATGTTAACAAAATACAAGATATTAAATAAAATATATAAATTTTATACTTTGATTATATTATGTAAAAAATTTATAAAATCTAAATATCGCATAAATATTTCTATTTAACCATTGATCATATAAAATATAAAGACATATATTGATGTTATTTAAATAGTTTTCATAATTAATGCCATTAAACTATACATATAAATTTAAATAATAAAAAATATATAATTTAAGATAAAAAATATTTTTATTTTTACCACATTTAGTAATTTTTAAAAAAATTATAAATAAAACATATAATTTCTTATAAAGAATATATAAAAATAATATTTCTTACCATATAATTTTAAAAAAAATATATTTTAATTTTAAAAATTAAAATTATAAAGTATATAATTAATTAATTTTTTTTCATTTAATTAATATTTTATAAAAAATATATAATAAATTTATAAAAATTCATATATTAATAAAAAATACCAAAATAATGTTTCCTATAATTTTAATACTTTGATAAACATTTTAATAATAGTTTTAATTGAAATTTATGATATATAAATTTTCAACATATTTGAAATCTTATGATTTGAAATATATGATAAATGTAGACAGAGAATCCCAACAATGATATAATGTATTCGTGTTATCAATTGTCCCCTATGAATGATAATCTAACTTATAATAAACTTGGTGGATTACATAATATTAACTATGTGGCCACAGAAATTATATCGTAAGATATGTCCTATATGTGATATGGAATAAAGGGTCAATGACATATGTAGGATGAACCCATTAGAATTAAGTAATTATGGATTATCATAGTCCTAGCATTTGAGTAATCCTTATGTTCCTTGTTATCAAAGCTTATGATATATCATGATATCATTTGAGTAATATGATACACTATTTTGAGGAATCCCTTCAACACTAACAAATAGCAAAATAACCTATCTTTTAGGAATTAATATCATCTAAACTGAAGTATTTGAATTGAGTCACCTCCTAAAATATCACATATCATAAGATAGATATTTATTATTATTTTATGTATAAATAGTCACAAAAAAGGGAACAATAATAAACCCCAAACATTTTTTTATTATACATAATGAGACTACAATTTGATATCAAATTTTCATCTTTCTGATATAAAAAATCAGTGATCATGATGATGTTTTGATACCACTATATTATTTCTAATAATTTACTAATAACAAATGTAAACATTTAATATAATTAGAGTTCCTTATTAAAAATATCTATCATGCAAAAAAAAACAAAAAGCATATACAAATCTAACTGAGAAACTCTTCGTGTTCCTTACACCCATGATACACTACTTCAATCTTATATCACAAGTTCTTGAAGAAGATCCCCAATGGGATACATACTGAATGATCCCTCCATTGTGTATCCAAAAATTGATTTGAATCCCCAATCACATGTGATACACCCCATGTAACATACATTGTTTATAAAAATGAAATATTATGCTCGATATCATTCATGATATGGCACATTGAACATAATAGAACAACTAATTATTATTATTCAAATGGTGCTGTTATAACATTGCTGTTAGAATAGAAGGAATGAATAGAAAAATTTGAATTATGAAAATATTGTTTACACATGTATGTTAATTTAATTATTGGTTACTAGTTAATTATACATGAAAATGATACCCCTATAAAAGAAAATAAATATTTTTTCTAAAAAACAATTTTAATGTTTACAAGTGTGTTTCATACTAATAAATAAAAAAAATCACTCATTCTAGAATATGTTAATGAAATATATATATATATATATATATAATATCCAATCTAACGTTTAAAATTTATATAATGTGTTTTCTATTTATGATGTAAGAAGAAAATCCAATTTTACTTATAGAAGAAGTACTTTTCTAAAAAGGTACATTTGCCTCCTTTTAACTGAGTACTTATTTTAAATATTATTTTTGATAATTTAATAAATTATATTTGAAAAAAATATTCTTCTTCATTTAAATTGGAATATGAAAATATACATTGGTTGAATTTGTTTAATTTTTATGATAAGTTTCATGTTTTGATAAATATTGAAAATCTATTGCATTTCAATTAAAAAAACTTCTTAATATAAATAAATTATACTAGTAGATTATATTTTTAATAAGATTTAAGGATTATTTAGATCTATTTTTTAGAATTTAATCCAATTTATGTCATTAGAATCAATTTTACATTGAATTTTTATAAAAATACATTCCAGTCTTTTGAACTATTCCTCATTAAAAACTTTTTTTCTTTTTCCTTCATTGGGAATAATTTTAAATTATTTTTATTAAATTTTTTGTATTGATATTTGAAATATGGATTACATATTAGGAAAAATGAGGTCTAAATTTAGTAAATATATCCCTTTATTTTTGGATAAAATGTATGGAAACATTAGTAATTTTTTTATTACTTTGGTTAAGGGTAAATTAGGTAATTAAGGTGAAAAACAATATGTTAAATGTTATTCAATTACCATTGACATGTAATAATTTTATTACCAGGGTTACTCTAGAACGAAATAATCCTTTGTATGATTTTATGATCTATAGGTGCCAATCAGGTTAATTTAAGCCATTTATAGTATTTTTATTCAACAAAATTTCTTCCATTACATATATTTGTTTTAACAAATGAAATATTTTTACGCTCGGGTTATATAGTCTATATGTTCAAATATAAAACTTTTTTTAAATTATATTTTCGTTATCTTCATCATTATAATGTTTTAACATCATTTGGGAAGAATTAATTAAATTAAAGGTGTGCACTGTGATAAATATGTAAATGTTTAATTAATTTAAATTAAATATTAAGGTTATTAAAAATATTAAAATAAATATTTTTGGGTATATTTAATTTTATACAATATTTTTTATGAGATATGTTGAAATGTTATTGGATACATAGAAGAATTGGTTTGAAGATATCATGTTGTAATGATATTTTAAAAAGTCAAAGAATGAATAGGGTCAAAATTATCATTAATGATTTTTTAAAATAATAAATATTTTACTAAATGGTATAAACTTCATAATTCACTACAATTATATGAAATTATTTTTATATGGTTGAAAATTTCATCAAAGATCTATTAATGGTCCGTTTAGTATTTTTTGTAACAATATTAACCATATAAGTGTATAAAAAATGTTATAGTCAAACTATGTCGTTTTTTCATTAAATGAATAGATATTTACACAAAATAGTACAATATTTTAAATAAATTAGATTCTTCCATTTGGAATAGAATTTTGGTATCATCCCACTCTAGATTCCACTCACTGATACCACGATATTGTTGGTCACAAGTCTTCAAGCGTGCCTCCCTGAATTCCAAAGGCTACCAACAAATAGCATTGACCCTGGGAATGTACATGTGGAGACTATAACATCATTGTTAATATTAGATCAGAGTAGTATATATATATATATATATATATATATTTATATATACATATATATATATCAAATATGTAATAGTAGAAACAAAATAAATAGCAGACATCTGTGAATATGAATTACAAAAACAATACAAGGTAATTAATACAATAAGAGGAAGTTTAATAATCATAAGATAAAATATGATGATCATAGTTCTGTAACTATGCCAAAATTATCAGTCAAGGGGAAGGGGATAAAAAAATATTCAACATGCTAAAAAATAAAAAATTAGGTAGAATGTTATATATATATATAGAATCTCATGCATAATCTTTGTCCTATACTCCCAAATCCATCATACTAATGCAAGTCAATAAAGATTCTACCTCAGAATATTTCCGTTTTTTCCTCAATTCAAAAATTCTACACGGTTACCAAAGGCGGCAGATCATGGTGTAAGTTCAGTCATAGTATTCCGGCACCCGTTGTGTATAGAACATTCCATTTTTTTATTATTAAATAATAAATATTAATTAATAATCTAAATAAAAATAAATTTGTATAATTAAATACATTGGATTAGGATCCACTAGATACAAACCCAATTTTCCCCACTAAAACCAAATATGTTTAGTCTAAACCAATGGATCTTCTAATGATAAAATGGATGAGACAATATGAGTGGATGTGGACAATCCCCAAGCTTTTGATTGTTCTTGGAGTACATGTACATAGTTTTCTAAATCCAAGGATCATTTTTCATTTGTGGAAATAATTTATTTACATTATTATTAATTCAATTTTCAAAACCAGATTATTATGTATAGGGAGAAGCCCTAATCTCATTCAGGGAAATATGAAGAGAAATCACATGCATTGATCGAGGGGCCCATTATATGACCAATTCTAAGGAGTCCATCCATGGTGACCTAGGGATGATGTCCCATATGTTACTCCAACAATTCTATGAAAATTTAAAGTAATAAAAAAACTTTCATGTTCATACCATGTATCGAGCATAGGGTCCCAAGTCTATCTCTTGGAATAGCTCAAACAACAAATCTCTAGAGCATGTCCAAGGGGGTCTCCCATAGGGAACTACTAACACTCGTCTAGGAAAAAACCGATAATGTGCGGTGATCCCATCTTAGACATAATGTATGTCTGCCTTGTTGTATTTAAAAAATATTAACAATTCTAAAAAAGTGTTTTGAGAGTAAATCCAAATAGTCCATAAGACAAAACACTTTGTATCACCATCTATACAAAGTGAATGTATTAAACAATAATATACATATATATATTTTATAGCAAAGGGGACTAGATCATTAGTTCAATCCTTTTTGTTCCTAGAGGCGTATTGGTCATGTCTAATACATTAGTCATTAATTTATTTCATAAGGAATTGAGCACATTACCAAACCATTAAAAAAACACATTAGGGATAAGTAGTATAAGGAACCTAACTTGAGTCTCAAAATTTATTTCAACACAAAGTTTAATTCACTAAAATTGTAATATTCCTAGAACCCACAAGATGTGTTTAAAATTTTAAAGGGGGGATATGTATATGGTGTATCACCCTCATTAAATGACATAAAATCAAGGCGGTCAACCCAAAGAGATGATTTTCCATATACACTGGTTGCAAGAGGCATGGTAAAGAATTCAATTATATTTAATTAAATATTTATAGGTGAAAACAGAAGGGACTGGCCCACGATATGCTGACATGTTTAATAAAATGATTTGAAATTAAGGGAATATTACTAGACTACTTTTTTAGCCTCACACATCTTCCCTCTCCGATCATAAATCTTTGATTCGAGCTAGGTTGAATGAAATTGGGAAAACCATAAAATGACATAAAATTGGGTAAATGAGCTGGCACCATGATAGAAAAATGGATCTGAAGAGGAGCTTAGGAAAATAAGAAGGAGGATTTAAGAATATACCTATATCTTTATATATTTTCAATTAGTGAGACATACATAGTTCATATGGTGTAAATAGATTGTAACCAAGGATGAGTAATTTGAAGAGCATCAAGCATGAGAAGAGAAGAATAATCTACTAGAGAAAAGGTAAGATAAATGAAGAAATAGATTTAAATCATTAAATAAGTTTAAAATGGGAATTTCACCACCAAAAGACAAATGTGAACGTTTTGGTCTCATGGTTGGTAAAACTAAGTGTCAATTGTCCACAACAATCTATATCAAAGGGGAACCCTACATGATTTGGATCACATTTTATCTAACTGTGTTTTTACCATGGAAAACAATTCAATCAAAAAAGGGATTTGAATCCCATAGTCTTATACCCTATGTCACACGATTTTAGACAAACCATGCACCCCAAGGATGCCACATTCAGAAGCCACATGGTTTAGGTAACCGTGTGGGATCGGAGACATGGTTTCTCCAACTATTGTGGCCTAGTATTTCCTTCCCATTATGGTGGTCAAGTATCTGAATGATCATATAATGAACTAAATACCTCCTTGAACCTTGTTTCATCCTGTTTATGGTCGTTTAAAGGAACTAGATCAAAATAATAATAGTCTATTCCTTTTGAAATATCCATGACATTACAACATCCCCTCCATAAGACAAATTATCCCGGAGTTTCCCTTATATGGGTAGTATAAGTTAATCTAAGAAGAGTTTTGACCATTATGAACAATAAATGAATTCTTGATCCCAGGTATCATCATTTATGTGCATGTACTTCCAAATCACTTAGACTTGGGGAACTAACCATCATTTGAGTGCCTTCTTGCTCCAGTCAACTATACATATTGGAGGTTCCTCAATGGATGCACCAGCTTCTAGGTCAATTTCATTAAAGTCAAATGAATGAAATAGATTCGGAAGATACTATCAAAGATAATTTATGTGGATGATGTTGTGCATGGAACATTACCTCTTAAGTAACAGAAACTAATAGGCTAGTGGCCCAACTCTCCCCACTGTCTCAAAAGGCCCAAAAAATAGATGTAATAAGTTTCCCCATCTCATAATTTTTCTCTGACCCAATCTAGGTTATATATAAAGAAACAACCAATGTCCCACCTCAAACTCCATAGGTCATTGGTGATGATCAATAATTCACTTTTTCATAGAATGAGCTATATCAATATACTTTTGAATCAGGTGGACATTCTATGAGGTTCCTTACATGATATGAGGTCCTAGTATAGTTTCCTTAGATGCCTCTAGGCCACTCATAGTGGAATGACTTGTTCTAAATTAAAGATTCTCAGACAGGGCCATCTTATTTGTTTCCTGAAATCTATTTTTTTTTTGGAAAAATCAACAATAGGAATATTATTTACCTGTAAAGAAAAAAAATCCAATATAAAACCTTTTATAATATCCTTAAACACTTCTATAATCTGTTTAGACTGCCCAATGGTCTGAGTGTAATATGTTGTACACAAGAGAACCTATAAACCATGTGCCTTTTGCAACCCATTCTAGAATTGTGATGTAAATTAGGTATCTCAGTTTGAAAAGATAGAATAGGAAATACCATGATGTCACGTTGTCTCCTGTATTTAAATCCTTTCTAGCACATCATCAAGTAAAGTCGCCAAAATTGGGAGAAATTGTTAATACTTGGTCAAAATACTAATGATAACCCATACTAAATCATTGAATCAAGGGGATATCATAATTCCTATCAAAAAATCCATAGTGACATCATTTATTTTCCACTATGTAATCAAGATATAACATATGTAAAACCCTAATATTTTGTAAATTATTATTATTATAATTAATTTATTCTTTTTTATATTTTTCATTTCATGAAACACTGAAAATAGTTCATTTTTTATTAAAAAAACTATTTTTGGATTTCATTAATGAAAAATTTATTTTAATTGTACACAACATGAAACATTAATTTTAACTGTCTCTACATATAACACCAGTTATATATTATGTCACATGCAATAATGAATATCCTCGATGTCTTGTTTAACGTGTAAGACCGAATAATGATAATGCTATATTTTAAAAATTCTATTTAATATAACCTTGACATTAAATTATTTGATATGAAAAGGGTTATATAAATTATGAATATATATATATATATTTGAATAATTGGTTACAAATTAATTTGAAAATTTTTCAGAATCCAAATGAAGATAAAGGGAATTATTTTTTGAAGGACTATTTTCAATTGGAAAAGTAGATTTCTCATAATAAGTTATATTAATTACTAATAGTTTATAAAATTAATAAAATTTATATTTTATTTATTGAAAAAATAATTTTAATATTCATCAAATTGATTTTGTATGCATAAGATGAGAACAGACCCAATATTACACACAAACACATAGATTTTTATAAAAGTATATTTTACCTCCATTTTAATGGTGAAAATATTTATAATATAAAATTGGGAAATTTTATAAATATAATATGTTAAAAATACATCATATTTTAATGTCAAATTTATAAATTAGGTTAGGGTGATGTTTTTTTATTTTACTACGATTATTCATTTTTTAATAAATAGTAAAAAATATAGAATTTTGATTCAGAACATCATTTTCTTCTAATTTATTTATAAGGAAAAATTTTATTATAAAATGATTTTAAAGATTAATTAGGTCATATTTTCATCTATTTATCAAATTTAGTTCATTTGAATCAATTTAACTTTGAAATAGGGTATAAAAACATAGCTATCTTTTGCATGTTTTTACTTTAAGACTCTACAATGTCAACCCATTAGTGGGATTAATTTAAAATTAATTTATTCCACTTATGTGATTTGAATTTGGAAAACCCAATTCCAAATTCTGAATCATAATAATTTTTAATTTATAATAGTTTCAACTCAATTTTTTAACAAAATAATTATTGAAATTAATTAAATTTAATTAAAACGATTATTGTGAATTTAAGCATATCAAGGGAATAAACCTTAAATAAGGTCTCAAATGACCTTTCCAATTTAAAAACACTAATTTTATAGAAATATGTCGTCCATAAACCTTAAAATATTTTTTTTTCTATTCTGACTTTTTAGTTAAAAACATGGAAACACTAGATTTTTTTTCAAAAATGTTATCTATTTCCATTCCTTTTCTTTATAAAATGCCACCACATCTCTCACATCCTCAGACACCTAACACCACATATGTTAATTCAGTATATGTAAAATAAACATCCCAAATCCACCCACATTTCTCCTTTAATCCTCCCTTTGGGAATATAACTTTTATGGAATCCCTTTGGTGCAAAAAAATGGAGTTACCCGATTAAGATGTAACGCCGTCCCTCGAGCTCCTTTCGTTTATTTCCATTAACCAGTCCCTAAAAACATAATATTAAAAAATTTAAGAGGAAAAATAGTGTACTCAATATACTAGTTATTTTTTATGCTCTTTATTATACAATCACTTACACAGACTTACATGTAATTTCTAACAAACGTACTTTTTAGGTGTACGACGAACTACCACCTCACAAAACGTTGATTGTTCATTATACCTTTACATCCTCTCATGGTGGGAATTATGATTAAAAATTCATATATATATATATATATAATAGATGATATTTATACTGTATTTATTCTTATTTAATTATACTAAATCATATATCATTATACTTTCTTGTTTGTTTTAATATGATAAATTCCTATGAGGAAGTATGGACTACCGCCCCCCAGAGTGATGTGATTCATTCACACACTACATAGAATTTATTAGTAATGAATTTTGTAAACATTTAATATATATATATATATATATGATATAATAATTAAACTATAACAATTATATATATATATACTACATTTACCTTCATTCCTTCAATATGAAAATTTAACTGAAATAGGGTTAATGTGTACGTATGGACTACTATCTCCATGAATGGTTTATTCCATTTTATACATATATATTATATTTATTATTATAAAAAATGTATAATGAATTAAATTTATATTTATATCTTTATTTTCAATTTTTTACATCATGATATAAGTATATGGACCAAAGATATAATAAATTAACACATATGAAAAGAATAAAACGATTATTTCTTGAAATGAAGCCTTAACAAAGAATTAGTAACAAGTGGGTAATATAAAGTCATAATAAAACAATATATGATTTTAGATATAAGAATATGGTGCTAGGATATTTTTATCATAATCATATATTTATTATATATTAGGTTAGTATGAGTACAACAGGAGTCAATACACAAGGTAAGGGAATTTCATCTCGCTCTTTATATCCATGAGATACATGCCATTTTCATGACTCATTTCATTTTTGTGGTGTATATAATGACTATTAATGCATTTTAAAATTAATATTCTAAAATTTATGGGTATTTAAATAAAATTTAAATTATCCTTCTATTGACGCTCCTTTCCTTCACAGAGTCCTACGAATGGAAAAAGGGAATACCTTAAGCATAAAGATGGTCACCCTTTGAAGATCATAAAAAATTTACAAAGGCATGGACTAGGAACCCATTTGGAGGGAGTTGTGAAAGTTTCCTGTGCGCCGCACAAGTCACTTGAACACCCTATTCTTTTTTTCACCCAAGGTGTCTGGTTGGCAATATATAGCCCCTCTGGGCCCCCATTAGAAGGAAATTTTTTCCAAAACTCAGATTCAAGCTCTGGTCGCCCAAGTCTTCAACTCAACTCTTCTGAGAGCTTATACGACATCTTTTTACCTAGAATGGAAGACTTAAAGGAGTATTATAAGGCTTAAGTTTTTAGTATTCATCCACACTTGCGCACGTAAGTGTGTAGTACTCCTTAAAAGTGGAAACACTTGCACGTCACCCTACACTTTCAATGAAAATTGAGCACCATCCTTTTGGAAACATCTTAGGATAATACTAAATTCTTGATTTAAATCTTGCTCAAATATTACCATATAGATTCTTCATCATCCAGGTGAACCCATGCCATGCAAGTACACTTGCGCAGCCAAGACGTGCGCACCAAATGCTTTGTGCGGCCATACTTGTGTGAAAACATTTTTTGTGTGCCTCTCTCCCATTCACCTATCCTCTTCAAGATATTAGCCCTCAAAAACCTTTTCAATGCCATTTATGGCATGGTTCCTTTGTTGGATTCCTTATCTGAACAGAATTTAGTGAGAACCTCTCCCAAAACCTCATGAATTACAAGCTTTAGGTCACCATGGTTAGATGTTTCCTATATAACCTCATCCTTTAAGATGAGAAGATCTTTTAATTTTAGGCCTCCCTATATGGAGTAAGCCCCATGTTACAAGTCCCCTTATCATGGGCCTCCTTCACAGGAGTAATCCTCAGTCATTGTTTCCTTAAACATTGGGCTTCCTCCTCAAGAGTAATCCCCAATATTAATTTCTTTTGATTTGGGTTTCCTTCCAAGGAATAAACCCCAATCATATGTCCCTCTTAATTTGGGATTCCTTTTCAGGAGTATGCCCCGAGTTAAAAATAAAAATCTCCATAAAGTAAAAATACCTTTATGGACCCTGCCCTTGGGATTCTTTCCTATGTCCGGGTCATCATCTACTTAGGTTGTCATACATAAGTATTCCCCACATCATTTCTCATAACTGCATCTTTCATGGAACCATCATCAGGTTTACTGATACCTCTTGTTTCTCACACTGAGCACAACTCACGTGATCTTAGAGTGTAAAAACAATCACAACATCTCTTTTTGGATCATTAACCATGCATAAAACCCGTATTTTGTTACCCAATCTATGTGGACTTTTATCTCTACCTTAAAAGTAATGTACATAGGAAGCCTTTATAAGGTTCAAGCCCAACTTTCATTAATTATTTTCCATCCCATATGATGTTAAACTATATCCTTCTTATCAAACTACGTGGAATCTGATTCCTTTTTAACAAGGATGCATAGGTAGCTTATCTGCGGGTATGATACCAACTCTGAAATAATCCATGTCTTTCTTAATGACAATAAACTTCAAGTGCCCCACTGAGTGGCTTTAAAACCAGTATGGTTATCATAATGACCAAGATATTTCTATATAATGTATTGAAGGATACAATTGACTAAGAATCTATAATATATATTGATGATTCTCCATCAATGAAGAACCTCAAATACATATAATAGATTCTCTAAATCCCATAAATATCAATCATTGATTGCTAAATCTAAAGGAAAACTCATTTTCATATGTGGGTAATTAATAAGGATTCGTGAACATAACATAAATCTATAAGAGAGTCCCGAAGTTGTTAATAATTCCCCTAAAAAAGGTTTGATGAGCATGACCTCCCATCCTCTCGACCAATGAAAATTCTTAAGCCTCATTGGTCCACAACTAATGAGAAACTACCATTGAAAAGTAGGTCCAAATGGATAAAAAATCATTGTATGTTTATGGTTATATGAATCAACCTGTTTGATACCGATTGGAAAGTTTGAATCTTAAACAAACAAGGTCATCCCCATTTCTAGAAGAAACAGAAAATGGTGAACCCAAAATGAATCCTTAACCAAGTTAAATGATGTTTTACTTATTTTTTAGTACCTTATTAAACTCAATATGAGGGCCAACAAAGAAATCAATAACATTTGAGCTCATCCAAAAGATGTAGTTTGCCCAAATTTATCATTATTATGTCTACTATATTAAACATGAACTCTTTTCCAAGATGTCTCTGCAACAAAAAATGGCTTCTTTAAAGTACACAGATGTGAATGCCTCGGCTGCTACTTCTTCTAGATCCTCATCTACTCTAAGGATGAAATCACCTTCTTAGCATCTTCAACGTTGGGTCACAAATGCATTGCCGAGGGAATACCATCAACATGGTACCATCCCGACATTGGAGGATGCTCAAAATGCCCTCCATGTTAACAACTCACCCTGGTTATCCAGACAACAACGACCAGTGGTCAAGAAGCAGGTGGTGCCAACCACCGGCTCCAATCGTTCCAGGTCGTTATCCCTAGAATGCAAAAACCAGTCCCTCACATATTACAGGGAGGAAAATAAAGAGGTCACTCAAGGCCTCAGTTCAAGATGAAAGGGGCCCTACCGAAGGACTCCCACCAACAATCTCTTCCAGAATTGTGTGGTATTGCACCCTCAACAAGATGAGGGTATTTCATATAGGTGTTCGTCTTAGGATCCTTAGACCCAAGCATGCAAGACGATCCTTCGGAGGCGAAATTAGGCCAATATGGTGAATGTTCTTACCTATTTCCCCACCAGAGAAGTCCATCAATCTAACTTGATGGCAAACAACGAGCGAGCATATACACACGTCCGTCCTAATTTCACTTCCTAACAGACTCATCCGGAAGTAACACACCAATAATTCCAGGAAATTCTAGTGGAGTACTATAGGAAGGCACATATGCCTCTTTATAATTAATGAGCCAGTCCGCAGGCTCATCTGACTGCATCCGAAGAAGCTCGCCAACCAAATGTGGTGGCCACCTGTAAAGAGGCACATACACCTACTTATACTCATCAATTCTATCAGAAGTCTCATCTTCCTGTATTGAAAGAAGTCCATCAATCATATTTTGTGGAGAACAATCAATAGGCAGATACATCTACAATTCATCAAGATGACCAACCGTCTCATATTGTAGCACTAGGAGATGACAATTGGAAAGCCCCAATGACAAACAGGAGAAAGACATAACATTCTGCCCCCACACATGAGTACTATCAGAATACACTGACAGAAAAAAGGAGGATAGGATTAGGAACACACACCTACTCCAAACACATAATGGACATATATTCCCATTCCAGCAGCTGATGTCACCAAGCACATTCTGACATTGGTGAAGGGTAGAAGAAAATCCCTGCCCATATTCTGGATACCTATCATAATATTATAACAACTTTAACTACATCACAGGGAATGGAAAATAAATATATCCCTATCAGTGTAGTGACTCATCAACTTTCCACTCCGGAGTAGATACACACATCTGTTCTAGTCCAACAGGGTCCTGGGGCATACTCCCACATGTCATATGGACAATCAAGTTGGGCAGGAAAACCCGATTTAAATGGAGATAATCAGCCGAACCTGACCATTTCTCTTGAGCAGAAACATACACCTACCCATAATAACCACACTCCTCAACATGTGGATTCCAATGTTAGTAAGAAGGCATCCAAGAAAAAGACCCATGTAGCACAGTCGAAAAATCAAGAGCCAATCTTCAATAAAGCCTTGCTGAATTCTTCAGTTCTTGAAGACCTCAGACAATTGTATGTTGCAACTCAAGATTCTACTCTCTTAATTCTAGATTTCTGAAGTAATAACAATAATTTCGAAGGTCATTCTCAGACACATCCTCAATAAGGCATGCTTCATTACAATTCTGTCAATCTCAAAGTATCATCTTCAGATGAGAGCCACATAACCCTCTGTGTGGCTAGAAGACCATGGAGCAAGAGGTTTCATCTTTTGTTGTAACCCACCATGGTGGTCCTCCCCATGATGTTGAATTTAGATATTAAATTACTCTCCATAGTAGTAATTTTCATTTCATGGAGAATTCATAAATGGACACTACAGTAATGAGAAATCCCCCTTATATTAAGGAACATGAAAATGAAAAGCCAGTCATGTTCGATGCCTTACCACTCGCAGGATAAATACTTTCTCAATAAGAAGATAGATTTGGGTGTAGGTTATTCTTCAATCCACCCCTTGGTCATTCATCTTCAAATTTGACAAAGTAATTATCTACCAATCTTGTTGAATTTTATGAAGCAACAAAGAAGCACCCGCTTTGGTCTAATCAGGTAGAAGATTCTTCATTAAATGAAAAAGAGGAAGTGCTGAATATGAGAAAACAACTGGCGAAAGGTGAAATACCAGTCATGTTTTGGCCTTTGGCTGACTCTCAGTATGATATTCCATAAACATTGATAGAAGATTGTATTCACGATATTCGTCTCAACATATGGAAAACACTTTGACACTTAAAAGAGAAAATATTATCTTATGATAAATATCAAAACCATGTCAAGGTAATAGAATGGTTGCAATTCCAAATAGACTTGGAAACTCTCTCAGTCTCCCGACATCCAACCAATGAAAATGAGTAGAGATCCCTTCAGCGTACAAGCCTTGGGGCATTAAAAAGGATGTGCCAGTTAATTACCAATAACCAATCAGATATTTAAATCAGGGGATGTGGTGTTCATGGAGAATTTCATCTCACTGTGCTCTCTAATCAACAATTCCCAAAAAAAAATGGTCAAATGCAATGTTATTTTCCATGGTTTCCCACATGTAACTGGTTTTGTGTGTAATCAAAGGCTTTCTCAAGAAGATGCCTAAAATAATTCTTTCCAAAGTCGAGCATATAAAGAACATGTAGTCGAATTACACTTGCATCAAGAAAAGGATAATATCTAATATACTTCTCATTTAGATCATGTGCATCATTAGGTGATAGATGTGACAAAAATAATCCAACAGTCATCTGAGCCAAGTGATTTGAATGGATGTAAGATGGTGGATCTGGCCAATTTCGAAACTAAAGTCCGCAAAATCAGGAGAGCTTTTAAGAGTGTTTCAGATATTACAGATCAAGAGCCACCTCATCTTTCCAGAGTAGGGACTCATTTAATCCAACCCTCGGGATCAACAGACAGGATTCTGGGAGTTGAGTTTGAAAAAAAAGAACATCCCTAGTCCCCTAGAATGGAGACTTTTTCAAATTGTCAATCTCTTCCTCAGCGAAATTCAGTCTTCTCTTGATTAGGGAAGATTCCATAAGAGGAACACAAAACCAAATTATTAAGATATTCCCTCCAAATTATAGATCACAAACAAGTTCTTGAGGGATCAACCAAACAAAAGGAAATTTCTCATAAAGGATATGGAAGAAGATAGTATCGCAGAAGCGCTGACAGAAGGGTTGCAATGTGTTATGCATCGATAAATGTCATCAATGTTGTTGTCACTGATCCCCCAGAACATGCGGCTCAACCAAATGAATCAGATGAAGATGTTCTTGATCAAGAGGTTGTACACACAGAAATGAATGCAAGAGGTGTGCATTCCAGAATATAGAGGGTTGTCTAGGGGCAAGACATTCCTTCGGGTAATGCCCTTCCATACTCCAAAACAGAACATTCCAAGGAAAGGGTTAAAATCTAGGTTACATTCCACCCTACCTCTAGAGAAGGACAATCACTCTCATTAGATGAATGTTTCTAACCGTAAGAAGAAGAACTAAAGGAGTTAAAGAGGTTAAATGCAGAACAACTTCGAGGTAGTCTTCCTCCTAAGCATGCTGAAGTTAATCAATCAAGGGAATTTGTTGTAGATACTATGATGGAACAATAATATCCCACTTTACAGGTACACCCTCACATGTCCAATCATATGGGTCATACGTGACAAAAACCAACAATACTACCATCCGTGGCAGTACCGGTCACTACACCTGTCCAAACTCTAGTTATTGCACCTGCTCAGGTTCAAGCTCAACCTGATGTTTCTCAAAAATTAATTACTACCATTGAGCCATTAACAGCTCAGTTGGATGATATTTGAGGAAATCATGCACAAGTTCAACTAGAAAAGAGTGCTTACCCTGAATGGGTGGATGCAATTCATCCCCCATAAAATTTTTCAAATACCACATTCCCATTTTTAATGGTTTGGGAGATCCAGAACAACACTTAACAGATTTTGTTTCTCGTTGTGATCCTATTATGGGAACTCCTCAACAACAAGAAACCGTTATGATCAAGTTTTTTTTGCAGTCATTACAAGACCCCGCTTTTTTTGGTATAAAAGTTTGCAATCTTGGTCAATTATTGGTTGTGAAGATCTCTTCAAAAGATTTATTCTTCCAATTATCTCAAAATTACCAAAGACGACAGTTTTTTATCTTACCAATTGTAAGAAAAGGGAAAATGAAAGAGATTCATATTTCATTACTCGTTTGAAGGGATTAACATATTTTTTAATTTTAGAACTCCCTCAAGAAGAGTTTCATCCAATCTGTATAGAAAATCTACGTGATGAATTACACACACCGTTTATCCCTGTGAAATACATAGGAGGGATTTGAGACCTTACATAAAACTCTCAACTGATAGAAGACTCTCTTATAAAGACTAATGTTAAAACTCATGTAATTCCATCAGTTCCAAGAACGAGAATAGTGAAAGCAGAGACAGCTATAGTTACACTTAAACAAGCACATGTACCTGCTTCAACTTCAAAACCTTCATCACATCAAAGGGATCCACCTCATGAGCGTCAACAACAATGGCCACCTCATCAAGATGATAACAGAGATAAAAGGCAGAAACAATTTAAGGATTTAAAGAACAAATTTTATTATTTCCAGAATGAACAAGTTTCTGGTTACTTTATCTTGGCTCTGGAAAACAATCGGGTTCAGTTTCCAAGGCCCAAAAGGTGGAACAAGGAAGAAGATGAAGACCTGCCCAACTATTTCCCATTTCATCAGGTGTTGGGGAATCCCATTTAGGAGTTTTTTGTCTTCATAGACCTCCTGAAAAATATAGTGGACTCTAGACAAGTAAAACTAAAAGGTCCTTCATCCCAGGTTGCATGTGTTATTGCTACTGATCTAGAGGAAATAGGAATGTGGTATTAAGTCAAAAGTAAAAATGCATAGAAATATGATGATTGGATGGTCAGGAAAACAATCAACGGAAGTCATTCCATTTTACAAACACAATTGAATTAACCAATTGCGTCTTATACTATGTCCGCCACAACAAAACCCCCTTTATAAGAAGGTAAATCCTCAAATAAGTATTGTAATTTGATGAAATAAGAGCAGTCCGAAGAAGACGAGATCATGTCAAAGCCTAATTTTTCAGTGACTTTGGCAGATTTTACGCCATCTACATCAAATGTAGGGACACCTCCCTACCAAACAGAATATACTGAACAGGTTCATCAGGCAGAATCTCAATCAGATGAAGAATTGATCTTTTGTTTTGTTAACATGATTCATTTAACATATCCTTATGCCAATGACAGTATCGATTATGATGAGCCTATGTTCCCTGTTTCTAATAGAGGAATTAGAGGAAGAGACAGAGGTATAGGATACATGGAAGATGTGGAAATTCCAGAAGCCACTATTTCAATCCTACCCCTGCTAGAATAGTATATGTGTTAGAAACATGTGGCAAAGCCCTTCAGTGGGCTCAAAAAGAACAAGAATGTTCTTCCACACATGGCATATTTAGTCATGAAACAGTTATTTTGGAAGACCGGTTAGAGGTCACTCCTTCTTCCTCTCAGAAAATAGATAGACCAAGTCTGTCTAATCTACCGAATCTAGGAGTGTTTCCAGTTCCTGACCAGATACGGGATTCATCTACTGCCAAAGCATCAACTTCCAAGGCACCTGCAAAACCACATTTTCATAATGGGAAACACAGACTTTTGAACCAAAATTACGTTTTATTGAAACATTCAGCACGTCTGATGGACAAGTTATCAATTCTGGATGCCTTGAATCTATCAAAAGATATTCGAGAGGCACTTATAATGTATTTTTCAAGTCCTCAAGAATTCAGAACTGAAATTGCTACGGCTGAAGCCTACCATATAGAGAATGATCCTGTAGAATTCCATGTAGTGATATCTTTTAAAAATGAAGATGAATATGATGTTGTACATGGACATATCAGAACTTTGCATCTATTTGGAAAAGTCAATGACATAGACATCCGACGAGCTTTCATTGATAATTGCTTAAGGGTCAACCTCATTACTATTTGTACACTTCATCGATTTGGCCTCACCGAATCAGATTTATCTTCATCTACATTGATGTTTCAAGGATATGATATGAATGAACAATATTCTCTGGGAGAGATTACACTCAGAATTTAGTTTGAAGACCCTGTGTCTAATTCAGATTTCATGGTTGTTCGTCAGGACACACCCTTCAAAATTTTTCTTATAAGTCCTTGGAAATATCAATATGTGGCCATACCTTCATCGTACCATCAATGTCTGAAATATTGTTTAAATGGTCAAATTGTGACATTGTATGGTGACAAGTCCCTATTCAAAACATGTAAATCTCAATACATTGAGGCATAATTTTATCACATGGAGGGAAAGGAAAACTCCATGGAAAAGAAGGCCACCAAATTTAATGCTTCAAATGGTTTTGAAAAGATTCCAGTAAACCCATTCATACATATTAGTAAAAATTATGGGTTTACTATCATTCAATTGATAGGATAGACCTAAATCCAAACTCTATTTTGGAAACATCCATAATGTCAATTATGGCAATCAAGCCAGACATCATGGGAGAAAATGTTGATTCACCAAGCAGTGAAGAAAGCTTAAATTGAGATGTCTTCATTTCATCCACTGAAATCCAGAAATTCTCTACTTCATCAACTAGGCCATAAGAAGGTATAGAAATACCATAGGAAAATAATGATGTCAATTCACAATCCATCATCTCCTCTCTATCACCCCAGGAAGACCCTTCATCATCAATAAAGTCATAAATGGAAGCCTCTTCTTCAAGATGATCAAATTTTAACTTCTCCCCTAACCATGTAAATTTTGCTTCATCATATACTATGAAAGTAGATATAGAATAAGTAGCACATATTGAAAATGAAGAGGAAGATCTCAGTGATGCTACTCCATCATTTCAAGAGGGTATCTCTACTACTGTGGATGAACTCAGAGAAATAAATATGGGTACACAAGAAGATCCACGCCCCACATTAATTAGTGCAACCATGAATCTTGAAGAGAAATAAATGTATACTCATTTCTAAAGAAAAATCGAGATGTATTTTCTTGGAATTATACTGAAATTCCAGTTCTTGATCCCGATGTTTCCACTAATCATTTGGGTTTTCTAGAAGAACATTGAGGATTCAGGAAAGCAGTAAGAAGAACACACCCAACTTATGCCTCCAAAATTGAAGCTGATGTTGATAATCTTATCAAGGATATCTTTGTTAGAGAAGTTAAATATCCCAACTGGATGGCCAATATTTTCCTTGTGAAAAATAAGAATGGACAAATTAGAGTTTTCATTGACATCAGAGATCTTAATCGGCATTGTCCCATGGTTGATTTACTAGTTCCGATCACAGAACTCTTAATTGATGCAACGGCTAGATACAGAGCTCTTTCCTTCATGGATGGTTACTCTTGGTACAATAAAATATGAATGGACCGAAAAGATGAAGATTCTACAGACTTCATAGCTCCTCAATGTGTTTTTTTCTATCTGGTAATGCTCTTTGGCCAGAAGAATGCTGGTGCAACGTATCAACGTGCCATGCACCATATCATCAAACCCTTTTTAGGGAAATTTGTTGAATGTTATGTGGATGATTTGGTGGTTAAATCCAGACAATGTTATGATCACATGGCCAATCTAGAAATCATATTCAACAAACATTGACAACACAATTTGGGGACAAACCCCTTGAAATGTGCTTTCGGGGTAACCTCAGGAAAATTTCTCAGCTTTTTTGTACGCCATCATGGTATCAAAGTTGATCTTGAGAAGAACAATTCAATCCTTGACATATCACCTCCAAGAAATTTGAAGGAATTAAGAGGAATTCAAGGACACTAGACCTATATTTGGCGTTTCATTGACAATTTGGCAGGAAAGTGTTTACCCTTCACCATATTAATGAAGTAGGGTGTCACCTACCAGTGGACTATGGAATTTCAAGAATCAATCGATATCCTCAAGAATTATCTCTGGATTCCACTGGTATTAATGCCACCTATTGAATGAAGACCACTTATTATCTATGTGACACCTTTAGAGTGATCATTGGGTTCCTTCCTTCCCCAAAAGAATGATGCGGGGAATGAAAACATCATTTACTATCATAGTTGGACTATGCTAGAGGGAGAAAATCGATATTCAAGTTTGGAAAAGTGCTACCTAGCATTAATCATTGCTGTTCAGAAACATAAACACTACCTGCAACATCATGAGATCCAATTGGTATCTCGCAATAACCCGCTCAAATTTATCCTTAGTCGTCCAATGCTTACAGGACATCTGGCAAGGTGGGCAATTATTTTTCAGCAATTTGATATCTAGTATGTGTCTCAAAAGGCAATAAAAGGACAAGATCTAGCCAATTTCCGTGATGAACACCCATCTGTAGAAGATACATCATTCAATATTGAAATTCCTGATGAGGAAGTCTTCTCTATTCAAGATAATCCCCAAACATGGGAAATGAACATTGATGGTGCCTCCAGAATTCCAACAGGGAAGAAAAGGGAAGATCCTAATTTCAACAATGTTGGGTTAGGAATTGTGATTATTTCCATAGAAAAAGCAGCGCTACCCTACTCCTTCTTATTTATGGAAGGAGGTAAAAACAATGAAGCTGAATATCAATCTCTCATTAGAGGCTTGGAGTTGGCACTTCAGTCACAGGTGAATCACTTGAAGGTAAATGGTGATTTAGATTTGGTAATCAAACAAATCAATTGGTATTATTCCATCAAAAATGAAGAGTTAATCCCTTAGTGTGATTATGATAGAGTGTTAATCGAAGAATTTCCCTCGGAACCGATATTTTCTTCTGTCCCGTGATCACAAAATGTCCAAGTTGATTCACTAGATAATGTATCCATAGCCTTGGAAGATCCAAATTAGGATGAAACAATCATCAGTATTTCCCACCATCATGTAGTTTCACCTTTTTTCAAATAAGAATAGTGGAAATCAATGATATCAGTCCCATTTCTGAATCATATGGTCATACTATAGGATGTATGACACCTATCAGGGAATACCTTCAAAATGGAACTATCCCACCTGATTGAGCCGAGAAAGAACATGTCTGGTGATGTGTGGTCAATTTTACTCTTTATGATAGCCCAGATCACCAAAAAATTCTCTACATGTGAGGTCATGATGGAATTCTATTCAGATGTATTGATGTTGAAGAGACAATGGTCGTCATGAATGAAGTACATGCAGGAGTCTGTGGTGTCCACCAGTCTAGACACAGATTTTCTGGTCAAATTTGAAGACTTGGATACCTCTGGCCTTCAATGATCCAATATTTTGTCGATTTCACTAAGAATTGTCATTATTTCCATGTATGTAGAAACTTCATTCATCAACCCCTGATTTTATTTATACGGCTAAATAATCAAGGCCATTTTCTACAAGGGGAATGGATTTAGTATGACCTTATCCTCCAACTATAGCTAAGAAGATTAAGTATATTCCTACTTCTACTGACTTATTTTCCAAATGGGAAGAGGCAATACCTCTCAAAGAAGTCGGGTCTAGAAGCATTTTTAGCTTTGAAACGTCTAACATCATTACCAGATTTGGAGTTTCTCAAATCATATTGATGGATAATGACACCAAATATTGTTCATCCGAAGTAAGAAAATTATTTCATGAATACAATATCAAATCCAACCATTCATCTCGGTATCATGCAGAGGCCAATGGTCAAGTAGAGGCTTTCAATAAGACTATCTCACTCATACTTCAAAAGGCGTTGGATAAAGATAATAAGTCATGTCCTGATAAAAATTTTCATGCTCTATGGGATTATCGAACTACATCCCGCACTACTACGCGATCAACTTCGTATTCATTGGTATATAGAACGGAAGTCGTCTTTCCTTTTGAAGACAAATTACCTTCTCTTAGAGTCACCATTTATGATCGTTTATCTGCAGATGAACAATATCAAAAGTGACTGGATGAATTGGAACACCTAGATGAAAAAAGATTGTGCACACTGGACCATTTAAAAGTCTTTCAGAATCGAATAGCACGAGCTTTCAAAAAAAAGTTCGTCTTCATTCATTAATTCAAGGAGAATTGATATTTTTCACAGAACCCCAATGATACCAGGAAAGAAACCTCCAATTCTTGAGCCAAAGTGGGAAGTAACTTAATCAATACATAGGGTCTACCCTAATAGAGCTTATTCTTTAATCTCAATGGATGGAGAACTCATTACAACTCCAACCAATGCAAGATTCTTGAAGAATTATTTTGTGTAGTACAAATACATCTATTTTCCTTGTTGTAGGACATTAAACAGCATATCTTCCTCTATCGTCTAACATGATGTTAAATTGTGTCCCATTTATCATCCAACATGATGTTAAATTGGGCATCGTCCGAGCTGCAATACGTTAAACTTCCAAGCACCCCATTACTGTGACACATGAGATTAAACTGTGATCACTACATGCACATTTTTCTTTTAAACAATGTTAACATGCATGCCCTAGGAATATAACCATGCATAAGCCCCACATCAACCTTCGTGGTCGCATCTTTCATGACACAATCGTCAGGTCTGCTGCTGCTTCTTGTTTCTCACATCGATAATGACTCACGTAAGACAAGAACAATCTTCGACCGTGGCATTTTATCTAGGATTCTAACCACGCTTTAGTCCCAACATCATCTCCAGGTTATTGTACACATGTATACCCCGGTCTTCAAATCCCTCTCAATTAAACTACACAGCCTTTGATCCTTGCCTCTAAGGCCGCGTACGTAGGAGACCTCTTGATGTTCAAGCCCAAAACCAATTTCTTCACATTGATTCACTTTCATCCTATATGATGTTGATCCGTGAAGCCCCTGTCAATTGTCTTATTCATGTCGGTTCAATTTCATCCTACATGACGTTAAACCATGTATGTCCCATCGTCCTAGCTATATGACATTAATCTATACAGTCCCCCATTGTCCTTGTTGCAGGACATTAAAATGTGTAGCACTGGTCTATGCATATGGCCTTAAACTATCTTTTCACCTTTTTTCCGGTATGACTCTAAACTACAAGAATCCCTGATACCCTCACTTGAGAGGAATCATTATTGAATTGGTCTCCAACAATGTCATGTTTCTAGAACTACGTGTGTCTTGATTGTCATCCTTATGAGATACATAGTGAGACCCAAGACTTTAATCTTCGGTCCAGCCATAATTTCAATAAAGTCATTTTTACCCCTCATATGTACAAACCAAATCTATAAAAAGGGTATTTCAAGAACTAAGTGCATCTTGATTCCCATCCTCATGGGATACGTAGGAACTCTCGAGCATTGCTCGAGTCCAGCCCCGAGCCTTTGGGCCTAACCCCAAACCCCACTTTCTGTCCCTTGACTGAAAAGTCCCATTGGGAGCACATGGTGTGATATGTAACACGATGGTCTTTATTCACATAAGTTTTATAACAAATGCACGATGTGTCTCCCTCACTATGGTCCGAGCTCTATGACCCTAAACAAAGATCTTCCATGCTCTCATCCTACATGACGTTAAACTGTATTTCAAGAACTAAGTGTGGCTTTATTCTCATCCTAATGAGATATGTAGTGACATCCATATTTTCAATTCATGTCCCAGCCGCAACATTATACAAATAATATTCATGATCTACATGACCATTTTCTTGACATCTGATCAAAAAAATTCTGATACCTGAGAGTTCTTTTACCTGACTATGCAGCACGTGCCCTTAGGTGGACTTGCATAAGTTGTCTACATAACAGACCTGTCGGCCAAAAGATGATACTATTTGACTATGCAACTCATTCCCTAGTTGACCCTGCATAATTTAACATCCAAAACATGTTTTTCAAGTAATGGTAACTTCATTATTAGGAGATGAATATTTTTCCCTATTAGTCTTAACGACGACATGTAGGGATCTGCAAAAAAACTTCCATCCTTAACATATTTCTCCCATACTCTTTCTAAAGATCTAAAATTATTATGTATTATAAATGTTTCTATCTTCGGTTTTAGTAATATGATTTGAAAAATTAGATACTTTTTATCCCATGTTTGGGTCACACCTTCGTAGAAGTTACAATCCTCTAATTATTTCAAAATTATGATTGGAAATATCCTCTCCATATTCAAGTACATTTTTCCATAAAGAAGACTCTATGATTTGGAAAATTTGGATTTTGATAAAACTTTATTCAGCTTTTAGCAATAAAATGTTAAATTTCCGAGAGTAATTTTGCCTGACTATATAGCATGTGCCTTTAGGTGGCCTTGCATGAGTTGTCTACATAACTGACCTGTCAGCCAAAAGATACTACTATTTAACTATGCAACTTATGCCCCAGTTGGACCTGCATAATTCAACCCCCATAACGAGTTTTCCAAGTAATGGCAACTTCATTCTTATAAAAGACTTCCTCAAATGCATTTTAGCTCTTTTCCCATGTTATTCATTATATTCCAAATTTTTCAAGTCACAGTTTACAATTTTCCCCCTCCATAGTTGAATATGGTAATATGTTTCCAAAAAAATTATCAAGAGTTGAGTCAATATCATATATCTGATCAAAGCTAATCGAGCTTAAATATTATCCTTTTTATAGTCCAACATGCATGTATTTAAACTGCCTATAACAAATGGCATGGTACTCGTTAAATTTGGAACCTATAAAGGGTACTCTGAAAAAAAGCCGATTCCCTGCTCTCTAGAAATACATTTTTTAGGATTTATGCAATATAGAGAAATTAAAAAGATAGGGTTTGTAGGGTTGTTTGTATAACCCAAGTAAAAATAAAACTATGGTTACTAACCCAATTTTCTTAGGTAAAAATACCATCAATTATCATGAAAGTGAAGGTATAGTTGATTAGAGATAAACTATTTTTTATTGACGAACAAGATTAAAAGAACATCCATAGACTAGAGTCTCTTCTATTTTCATTCAAAAATTACATATGTATTTCAACATAACTTCTCATATTTTTAACAACATCCTGAGCTTCATCAGAAACCACTTGATGTTTATCTACTCGACCATCTTTACTCTCTTCAGCTCGATGAAGTTCATCTTTGGCATCTTTTATGGCTTTCATAACATCCACTTGGACTTCTTCTAACGAATTATGAAGTTTTTAAAGATCCACAGTAACAGCATCAAACTATTTCTAACGGTTCAAATGCTGTCCAATCTTCTCATTAATCTTTTTCTTCAGTTCCATTAGCTTTGTAGCATGATTAGCCTCAGCTTGGAACACTATATCCTAAAATTCATTGATATTGATCAGCAATCTAGATCTGATCATGTCTTGACAGCACCTTTTCTCTTGCTCTCTCCTCCGAATGACTTGTTTCACTACGACATGGATTTCATGATATCCAAAACTTCCAAGTACCATCAAGATGAATAGGAATGAATGTCTTGGAATTTTTGAATGCTGCTATTCAAGAGTCACCTCAGATATTATCTTCCATATATTTTTCCATGCCTCACGACGTGAGAATTGGAGTGCCTTTTGTACCTCTAGGTCTGATTCAGCATCGCAATCATAGGGAGGAACATAGTCTGGGATTAATTCACTTAAGGAAGTTCCATGTTCTTCTACTTCCCTGACCCTGGATTCTTCACCTTCTACTACTGTTTGGGCTGAGGCTGAGGCTTCACCTACAGATCTAGCCATTGAAGTTGACAACCCTGTTTGGCCAATTGAAAGTATGGTTAGTTTCAAAGGACAATAAATTTTGATTGATTGTATTGCAGGTTAAGTATGCCACAAATATCATCATATTTTACCTAACAGTGGATCAAAAACTTGTGAAGACTCCTCCCCATCTTTCCTAGCTTCAACAAGATTTTCAAGATGGATTTCATGAGGGTTCGTCGTGTTAAGTTCCACCTGAGCCAGTGTTTCTGCAATAATAGGGTTGATATCAATGTCTACACCACTTTCAACTATTGTTGGTTTAGCAATCTCTTTAGATGGAACTATACATTTTTAACCAAATAGGGTTTGAAGTGAAATCATGATAAGATTCAAAGGACAAATGATGAAACTCACATCCAATTGATTCTATAACTAGATCTACAAAATCTTCTAAATCACATGATAATTTAACATGACATAAAATTCCTTCAAAGGAAATGCCAGGTTTCATCATTTTATCCACTGATGTCCCAGATCCCAAGTTATTCTCACTCGTGGGAGCACTCGACATGTCTTCTTTGTGACTTTCATCTGGAAATCTCTTACCCCAGATAGCTTCTTCATAGACAGTTGTGGGGTCAACTGCGGTGGTTTCCAAATATTATGGTACATGTGTTGAACCTGAGACATCATAGAATGGAATTCAATTGTTGTCTCATTAGATGTTACATGATGTATTGTTAATTTACCATATGTCTTTTCTCTCATGGAATCAGAAAAAAGAGTGGTGTTGGAAACAGACGTCATCTAATCTACTCTCAGTATTTTTTCAGGAATAGCCATTTGAGTAGGAAACTGTGGTTGTTCTCCTACACCCTCAGTTTTACTCTGAGGATAGTCAGTCATTTCCCTTAAAGGGGAAACTGAAGAATCCCTTGAAATCCTGAGAAATTTGAGTAATTTTTCATAAGTTAAGATTCATGACTAATAGAAAGACTTACCACTACTGATTAGGCATTTTACTATGGTCTTATTTCATTGATGCTTTTACTTTTTGGCCTTTTTGGGTGAACTGGCGTCATCATCTCTGAAAATAGGTATCAGAGACTACAAATCCCTTTTCTAACTCCTCATCCATGTTATGCTAGCCTGGAGATACTTCACCTGACACATGAGGAGATTCAGTGGCTCCATGAGAAGTGCCACCAGGGCTATACCGTAGAGAAGGGATTTTAGTGGTTATTTAATTTACAAGATGTAGGATAGAAAAGATTATTTCCTTAAATAACAAATCTTTTATTAAATTCAAATTGAAAAAAATAGAAATATGAGAAAAAGGAAAACTTACATCTTCAGGAGCCATGTAATCACGCTACTCTTTGTCTAATGAAGGACCAATACCCTCAGTGGTACCACGATCCATCATTTCCTTCACCAGTTTGGTGACAAGAACTTACTTATCAGGGCATATATGAGCGTTTCTAGCTCTTTGATGTAAACCGTCACTTCATTGGGTTTGTCCTCAAAATGGATGTTAGTGGAAGCCCGAAGATTCTCCACTCTAGGGATATGAATCCCTTCACATAAGTCCATCCTAGTAGTCTTAGCATCACAATATAAACTCCTCTATGTCTGGATAGCCTCTATTCATAAATATTCATAAAGTGCACCAGAAGGCCGCGAGAAGGGTCCTACAATCTAGGACATCAACTTCTTCCCAGCTCCTGTAATCACAGATAAAGGATATGAAAATGAAACTTGTTGATCTATAAAATAATGGTGACTAAATTGACTCAATTATATAACTCACCATGAGTCGATGGAGTATGTCTCTTAACTCTGGTAGGTGGATTATATCTGGCACGAGGCTGCTTTGTTGCATTTCATGCCTCATCATCCCCATCCTTGGAATCTGGTGAATTAGCCCCGTGTGAGGAACCCAGTGAATCATCTCCTGGTGAGGAATAATCACCTTACAAATGAAAAACTTCTTTCCTAATGGTTCTCTTCTTTTTCCCCACCTGATGGACGTGATGATTTAGTACCCCTTTAGGGTATTATACTATCCAGCTCTCGGCATACCATGTAGTCAATTGACATGTTGATCCAATATATCATAGATCCAATACATCTCCAGTCTTCTCCATAGATGTCAGCAACCATAGTTGATGATAAACCATCAAATTCTTCTCTAACCTGACATGCACCGGAGTAGATACGATAATTTGCAGCAGACATTTGAATTGGCATGCGAATATGTATGGAGCATAGGCCTCGGATAAAATTTCACCATCATTCCTCATGGCCAGTGTACCATCTCTACATGCCAGCATGTATTCCCTTAACTCCATGATAGTTGTTCCATCGTCAAAAAATCACCATGTTGGTGGATTTTCATAAGGATTGGAGTAAAAATCCTTGAACATTCTCTCCCTTATTTTGATATCATAAGCGTTGAGAGATAAGGGATAAATTCTAGAAAAGGTCTAAATAGATGGTTGGAAAGAACATCCATGAACCTGTACCCCACTTTATACAGCATATGTCCTGAAGTGAGTAGTGATCCGTCCCCATAAAACAAGTAATAGTCCCACTATTCTTAGAGGATACATACCAATATAAACATGAAGTAAGATCCTATGACGATTTTCCCAATCTGGGGTGGCCAACCCAACCATCTTCCTTTCAGCCAACTTGGCTGCAATGACAAAGGTCCCCGACCTCAGTCCTCCTTTCGAATCCCGAACTGGTAAAAGGTAAACACTAAGCCAAATAGCCAAAAATCCTTCCATAAGGGTCTTCGCTGAAATTTTTTGGTTCACTTCATACCCCCACCTATCAAACTCTCAGGCTTCCAATATTGGCCAAAATGTGCCTGGAGAACCTATATTTGATGCTCTAGGGAAACTAGTAGAACGAGTTCAGGTAGGTCCCACCTCTTTATTCTTAATAAAAAACATGTACATCCAATCCTCTGGATGGATATCTTTTCTGGAGTGGGTTTTCCTAGTGTTGGTATTATTAATCTTGTGGAAATTTTTCATTAACTCTCGAGCAAAATCCAGAGTCTTCACTGAATCATTCCATGTTACCTTAGTGGGGATGAATTCATCATACATATCTCCCAAAATTGGAGCCCCTGAAATCTTGTGGACATCTGACAAACTGATGCCTACTTCTCCAGGAGTCAGATAAAAAGAATTCGTTTTCGGGCACCAATGACTGATTAACTCCGGCACAAAATATTCATTCATATATATATATATATGTCATCCAAGCCCAGACGACTTCATATTTTCTAGCTCCCTTCAGATCATCGACAAAATATGCACAGGTTTCTCACACCCAATATGCCCACATCCATGTCGTCTTCACACCTCCTCCAGAACGGAAATCCCAACTCTTTTTCAATCCCTTTGATTGGTCCATATGAGAATTTTGAAAAATAGAGGGATTGCAATGCGACATCAGCTCAGGATTGTGAGGCATCAGATCTAGAGCACATGGTCTATGATTCATTAAGAATGCCTTCTCCACTCTTCCAGCATTGGAAATTGATCATGCAACTGAGAAATTTGTCGAAGAGAAATTGGTGTATGACTGAAACTAGGAATGAGGTATATAATGTGTTACCTCTTGAACATTGACTCCTTGTAGATGAATATGTCCATATAAAGGCAATTAGATGCTCTGTGGAAAATTGGCATGATATTTCTTCAAGTACATATCCAAATCTGGGAGAGTTCTGTAGTAGATAACATAATAATCACGGCTAACAACATTTATCATGTCATCTATTCTCTTGCTGGCCAACTCATCGGTTGATCCAATTCTTCTGGGAGCCATTGAATCTGCACAAAGATCGAACAGACAAACCTTAAGTAAGTTTGTTTTGTGAAATCTTGTTGAAGGAAATCAAAAAAATGGAAAAGGAATTAAGGCACGCAAGTCCCAACATGGCGTGCAAGTCAATCGGGCCACGCTAGTTTTTCTGCCCTAGTCATGATGTGCAAGTCAAATACCTTCAGCAGAAGTGCAACAAAAATCTAGAAGACTGAAGACCGAAAACCGAAGCACCTGCGCGACAAGAGATCTAGTTTCCAGAAGTTGAATGAGTTCGGGTGGGAGTGAGCCTATATATATAGGATATCCAGACCACCTTCACACCATACTTGCGCCCCCAACATCTGTGTGCTAAACATGCATGCCACAAACCCTTGGTTCTCCGACATTAACTCAGATCTAGATCCCCTTTCCTTTTCATATCCAACTTGGAGGGGTTGATTCTCCTTTCTATCACAGAGTCCAACAATTGGAAAATGGGAATACCTTAAGCACAAAAGGGTCACCCTTTAATGAACATCAAAAATTGACAAAGGTATGAACTAGGAACCCATTTGGATTGAGTCACACAAGTTCCCTGCACACCGCGTAGGTCACTTAGGCACCACCTATAGGTTTCACAAGTCACTTGCATGTCCTATTCATTTTTCTCCCAAGGTTCCTGGTGGCCTATAAATAGCCCCTGTGGGCCCCCATTAGAAGAAAGAATTTTCCAAAACTCAGATTCAAGCTCTCGTCACCCAAGTCTTCAACTCAACTATTTTGAATGATTCTAAGGTAACTTTTTACCTATAATAGAGGACTTGAAGGTGTAGAATAAGGCTTAAGTGTTTAGTATTTATCTACACTTGTGCGCCTAAGTGTCCATACCTCCTTTAAAGTGGAAACACTTGCTTGCCACCCTACCCTTTAGTGAAACTTGCTCCCCTCCCTTTTGGAAACATATCAAGATAATACTAAAAGCTTGAGTTAATTATCAACAAAGTACTAACCTATAGATTCTTGGTCACACAAGTGAACCCATGCCGCACAAGTACACTTGCGATGACCAAGACTTGCGTGCCAAATGATTTGCGCGTGAAAACTTGTGTGCCAACATTATTTATGTGCCTCTCTCATGTTCACATCTCTTATTCGAGATATTATCCCTCGAACACCATTTCAAATCAATTTATGGTATTGTTCCTTTGTTTGATTCCTTATCTAAAAGGAATTCTGTTAGAACCTCTCCCAAAACCTAGTGACTTACAAGTTTTAGGCCACCCTGGTTAGAGGTTTCCTATATAACCTCATCCTTTAAAATTAGAAGATGTTTTGATTTTGGGCCTCCTTATCAGGAGTAAGCCCCAAGTTACAAGTCCCCTTAACCTGGGCCTCCTTCTTAGGAGTAATCCCCAGTCAAAGTTTCCGTAAACATTAGGCATCCTCCTTAGGAGTAAGACCCAATCATAATTTCATTTCATTTGGGCTTCCTTCTTAGGAATAAAACCCAATCATAATTCCCTCTTAATTTGGGATTCCTTTTCAGGAGTAAGCCCCGGGTCAAAGCTCCAAATCTCCATAAAGTACAAATAGCTTTACGGACCCTAATCTTGGGAATCTTTCTTAAGTCTTGGTCTTCATCTACTTGGGCCATCATACATATGTAAACGCTACATCATTTCTCATAACTGAATCTTTCGTGGCACCATCGTCATGTTTACTGATACCTCTTGTTTCTCAGACCGAGCATGACTCGCATGAGCTTAGTGTGTAAAAATAATCACGACATCTCTTATTATACCATTAACCATGCATAAACACCATATTTATTTACCCGAAATATGTGTACTTTGATCTCTTCCTTAAAAATAGAGTACGTAGGAAGCCATTATAATGTTAAATCCTGTATTAATGTAATTATTTTCCATCCTATATGACATTAAAATATATCCTTATTTTCAAAATATGTGGGTTCTAATTCCTTTTTAACAAAGAAACGTAGGTAGCCCATCTACGGGTACGATCCCAACTCTAAAATAATCCATGTCTTTCTGAATGAAAATAAACTTCAAGTGCCCCACTGAGTGGCTTTAAAACCAGTATGGTTATTTTAATGACCAAGATATTTCAATATAATGTATCAAAGGATACCATTTACTAGGAATCTCTAATATATACAGATGATTCTCCATCAATGAAGAACCAAAAATACATATAAAATAATCTCTAAATCCCATACATATCAATCATTGATTGCTAAATCTAATGGAAAACTCATTTTCATGCTTGGTGAATTAATAAGGATTCATGAACATAACATAAATCTATAAGAGTGTCCCATAGTAGGAAATAATTTCCCCCAAAAAGGTGTTATGGGCTTGAGCTACCATCCTGTAACACTCCAAGCTTCCACAGTATGCTTCTCTTTGAATAATACAATAGCGTGTTTTTTATGGAACTTCGAGTTGTAACACACCACAACCTATCAAACTAGCCGTTATGAATAGTAATACCCAATTTTTGAAATTTTATAAATTTTATCTTTCAAAATGAACATCATTTTTGGTTTCGAAATATCAAAATTATCTTAGGGTGAAATTTTGGTACTTTTCGGATAACTTTCATATTTTTATGAAAAGTCGAAATTACTAAATTTTAATTTAAAACAATTTTTTTAATCGAAATAATTAATAGTGATAAATTATGAATTTCAGTGATTTTAAAGTATATTTAAAATATAGTTTTACCATTTAATAAAATGTTGGTCATTGGACATAATTTCACATTTAAACTAGACATAAAGAAGTGTCAATTTTTTGATATTTATTATTTCTTAAAAATGATCTTTTTGTTTTGACTGCAGGAATTAATTTTAAATTAATTTCTGCCACTTATGTGTTTTGAATTTAAAAAAATTAATACCATATTTAGAATCAAGAGGTCAAAATTGTGTAAATAGGTAACTTCTATTTTTAGAAATTTTGAATAATTACTTCGGTAAATATTTTATTTACCATGGTTAAAGGGTAAATTCGGTAAATAAGATTAAAAAAATTATATAACAATAAAAATAAATTACCCTAAAACGTGTTGTAACCTTATTGGATGATAAATTTCTGACCATGGGCCTCGTTGGGTCGATTTTGGGACCCCATTGATCCACTTTTAATTAATAATGACACTTTATAGTATTTAAGTTAAAATAAATACAAAAATGACATAAGCATATATGTTTCAGAAAAAAAATTTACATAGGGTTATATATGTTATATTTTAGACTATAAATATTACTTATAAAGCTAAAAAAACTTCCTATATAATGGTATTTTATTTATAATTTTTAGACATTGAATAATTAAATTGATTTATGACACAATAATGATGCAGTATTTTCATTATTAATGAAAGAATCAAATAATTAGCATTATAAAAGTTTAAATAAATATAATTTCAATGTTTTGATGACATACACTAAATTTATTTGTTAAAATTACATGTTAGGATTGATTAAGTGAATTTTATTCTAATTAATAATGTTGTTAAGTCTTTAAAAAATCAATTATTAAATAGTGTCAAAATTGACATAAAGGAGTTTTTAAAACAAATATTATATTATTAATTGATATTCTATTCCTAATAATATAAGGATATTCCATAGGACTTATATCATGATATAGGTATCATTAATGGACCACTTGGGAGTTGTTTGGATGTATATAGTATGTTTATTAACTGTATAATATAAAAATACAAAGAGACATGGTAAATGTCAAACAAATTAACTAAGAGTTGAAACTAAAAGAGAAGGTTAATATAGTGACCTAATCCCATCTAAAACATATTGGTTGAGTTTTTTTCGACCTATTCCCACCATAAACTTTAAATAATCCACTTTGGATCCATTAGAAACTGAATATGAATTTATTATACAATAATATTTCTAGTTTTTCCTAAGGTTCCCCTCACCCATCTTATAAAAGGTCACTCCCCCTTCTCACTAATTCACACCTTCAAAGCCTTTTGTCTCAGCCATCCCCTACCCAAATCTTCTCTAATCATCTCTTAATTCATCCTAGACGCATTCCTATAGTCATAAAGCCAACCTATGGAGCCCTTTTGATCAAATCAAAAGGAAGAACCCGAAGAAGAGGTAATGTTTTCACTACCCTATTTCAAGTTACATTATTCTTCAACTTCTCCCTTAATTGTTATTTCCATTCTAAACAAACACCAGTATATTCTATATACTGTGATGTTATTATAAATATTGTACAACATTATTCAGTATTCTATCCATCCTTTGAATGACATGTCACAATAGGTGCGTACGTACGGCTTACTGTCTCCACGTCGTGGTGTAATTGTTATTCAACACATTATTGTTTGGAAGGGAATGATAATGATGTTTAATTGATGTAAATAATAAATATAACATGATAATTATTATGTATATATTATATACCATCCAATTATATGTTATTTTATTATCAAAAGAATGATATTGTCGCTTGTGCGTACGTACGGACTACCGTCTCCACAAACGCGGTGAGATTCATTCCCCATCGTATCCATGCACATCTAATTCTCATTTGATGATTAAAAAAAATGTTTAAGGACTTGATATCATTATGGATATAAATAAGATACAACATATGGATAACAAACACGTCTAATGTAACAAAACACATATAAGAAAAAGAGTAAGTGAACACCTAAAACGACGATAATACTAAAATATTATTACCAAAGAAACATTAAAAGACCATATATGATATCACATTTATGTATATGATTCTTGTATAATTTAATAAAAATTATTAAACTATTATACAGTAGGTTAACCAACTCTCAACCGAGGAAATGTACAAGGTAATTCTTCATTTCACAATCTCTTTATTATCCAAGGTTGTTTATACGTAATTATCTATTGGGACCTCTTTATCATCCACATCCATGTTTCATAAAAATGTATTTAAAATCATTCTTAATAATGTATAGAATATGGGTTAATTTCATTTATACCCTTTATTTAATTTTTTTAATATATCTATAAAGGAATATTTCCATCGTTTTCCAAATAGGGTCATTTTTAACCTTTTCGACAAAATTAAGGTAAGAATGTTTTTTTAACTTATATGGTGGGTGTGACTATTTTACGCCGTTATAAAATCATCAATGATTCCCTTACAATATTATAATAATATTTTCAATGTAAATGTTTTCTTTTGTAATTATGTGATTTTTAAATGATTTCAAAAAAAGAGATATTTCGCTCAAATAGTCTTGATTTCATCTATGTCGACATCCTTTGATGGATTTTAAGATTATTTGATGTTGATTTATTATGATAAAAAAACTTCCATATTATATTGATGTTTTTGTGATATGTTTTACTATGGATATGTTATTTTTATATTATTCATGGTTTATGGAGAATGTATTGGCATTTCATATGCTCGTTTTAATACGAATGTTTATGTTATGTTTAAACATGTTCATATAAAGATTGAATTGGAATTAATAAGTTACAGGTGGAGCCCGTAATAGCTCCTTGATGTATCATTAGGTCTCATGAGACAAACTAGTGTCTTGGCACAAGGCCTTGACAAAATCTTATTTTTAGTCTTGGCACAATGCCTTGACTATGTTGTTATGATAGTCTGGAATTATGTATTCCATCATTATGAAAGTGGTTATTGATATTGTATGTGATTATTCGACTAGTAGAATATCCATGTGAATATGTAAATAGAATTATTTCATTTTAACTTTTCCATAATATGCTTAAGCTCATGTTTAAAAGGTATCTGTTTTATTTATACATTACCTTAAATGTTTATGCTTATTTATGAAAGTTTCTACTATATAGTTATCCTTACTGAGCATCTGAGCTCGCCCATTTAAATGTTTTATTTTTTACAGGATTTGAAAAAAAAATTATGAATGACCTGCAGGGATAGTATGAGGGGATAGGGTGATAAGATGTTTTTGTAGTTGTTTTTACTTTATGATTTAATGTAAGACTTATGAATATATCTAGTGTTTCCAAGGATACTAAACTAATCAGCCTTTCGGGACCAGATTTTTCATGATAATGACAATATTATGTAATAATGCACTGACTCTGGGTATCTAGGGTCAGGGTGTTACAGTTTGTTACAGAGTAAGTTTAGTACAAACCTTGGAAGCTATATTTAGATAAACTCTGATTAGCGCATGTAGACCAAAGATGGATTTTGAAGATTAGTGTGGAATAACTTCCTAGAATTTTGGTATTGTATATATTTTGTGAGTTTTCCGAGAAATACATCCAAATCTGAATATGAGCAGGTATAGGTGGATCTGGCACAGATTTACCTGTGGTAAAACCCAAAAACAACACTTTGAGCTAGACTCGAATGGGAACTAGTGCACGACAACGGGCCTTGTTACCCTCTTGGTTTCGATACTCCCGAGGGATATGCTTAGGATAATTATCATTTTCATTACAAACCATTATGAAGGGTTTATGAGTATATACTTCTTCAATGAAAACATTTTTATGATTATAGATTATATCCAAAAACTGTTCAATTCATGTTAAGTGTTTTATAAGTTTGGATTTTTGTATTACGATTTATAAACTAATCTAGTATATGCCATTATTTAGAAATGGCGCCTAGTGGAAGAAATGGAAACAGTATCAATGCACGCACTCCATATAGGGACTTACCAGCTATTAAAGATAATTATAGTGGAGATGTTGAGTCAACTGGCGCTGATCAGCTAATCACCATACTAGGATAACTCACTCAGGTTATGAATAATAACATTACCCATATGGAGTACCCAGATCCACAGTGTGGTGGATCAATGTTAGATCGCATCATGAGGAAACAACCACCAACATTCAATGGGAGTACAAATCCACTAGTAGCTAATAAATGGATAAATTCCTTAGAGAAAATATTCCATGCCTTGGGGAGTAGTGAAAGGTAAAAAGTTGTCATGGCAGTTTACCGCCTCACTCGAGATGCTGACCAATGGTGGTCATTAATTTAAAACATGAAGGAAGTTTATGAAGTATCAAATAAGCAATATAGGGAGTTCAAAGCGGTTTTCTTAGAAAAATACTTTCCTCGTGACCATCGAGCGGATATGGAAAGAGATTTTCTGAGTCTGAGGCAAAAGGAGGATGAGAATGTTTCAAAGTATGAGTCTAACTTTACAAGGTTAGAAATGTATTCTACAGATTATATATGTAACCCAAGAAGTAAGATTGATCATTTCATTGATTGGTTTGTTATTTATAATGATACTTCAAAGAAAGGGCTTGGTTGTTTCCTTATGCAGAATGATAGAGTTATTGCATATGCATCACAACAGTTGAAAATTCATGAGCAAAACTATCCTACTCAAGATATTGAGTTAGCTACTGTTATATTTTCTTTGAATATATGGAGGCATTATCCTTATGGCGAAAAATTGTGAGATATATAATGATCACAAGATTTTGAAGTATATTTTCTTCCAGCAAGAACTCAACATGAGGCAAAGGTGATGGCTTGAACTACTCAAGGATTATGATTGCATGATACACTACCACACGAGGAAGGAAAATAAGGTGGAAGATTCTTTGAGCGGAAAAGATCATGGAGTTTTCAAAAATATGAGAGTTGAAAGGGATTCAATTTTCAAGGATCTAGTAATGTTGGATATGGGAATCAACATGGAAGGTGAAACATCAATACATTTTCAAATAGTTTCCAAACCATCATACTAGAAAGGATAAATAGTTCTCAGACCGATGATGAAGAATTTCAAAAGATGATTAAATCTGTGAATGATGGGAGATTGAGTGACATTGTTTATGAAGATGGAATTTCGAAATTTTGGAAGAGACTTTGTGTTCCCGATATACCTGATCGAAAAAGAGAATTTTTGGATGATGCTCATAGTTCCAATTTCTCTATACACCCTGGGAGCACCAAAATGTATAGAGATTAGAAGGAACATTTTTTGTGGGACAACATGAAGAGGGAGATTGCTGATTTTCTGTCAAGATGTATGGTTTTTCTACAAGTTAAAGCTAGAAGGCAACATCCTGGAGGATTCATGCAACCTCTTCCCATACCTGAGAGGAAATGGGATAATATTATGATGGAATTTGTCATGGGGCTACCAAATACTCCTAGAAGGAATGATGCAATATGGGTCATTGTTGATCGTCTTAAAAAGTCAGCACATTTTCTTGCTATAAGATAAGATCTACAACTTGAACATCTAGAAATACTATATATTAATGATGTTTTGAGACTTCATGGAGTACCCGTATCAATTGTTTCAGACCGTGATCCCCGTTTTTCTTCAAGATTCTGGAAAAGTCTTCAGAAATTCCTCAATACTGAACTTCATTTGAGCCCTGCCTACCACCCTCAAACAGATGGACAATCAGAATGAACTATTCAAACCATAAGAGACATGTTGAGATCTTTCTAACTTGACTTTCAGGGTATGTGGGATCAATATTTACCTTTGGTAGAATTTTCCTATAACGATAACTTCCATTGAAGTATTTGGATGGAACCATATGAAAAATTATATGGAAAGAGATGTTTCACACCAACCTATTGGGATGATGTTGGTGAAAGAAATCTCATAGGCCTAGAAATGGTGAAGGAAATGATGGAAAAGGTGAAGGTAATCCAAAACCACATAAAAGATGCTCAAAGTAGGCAGAAGAGCTATGCTGACAACCAAAGGAAGGATTTGGAATTTCAAGTACGAGATAATGTTTTCTTGAAGGTATCTCTATAGAAGGGAGTTATATGTTTTGGTAAGAATATTAAATTGAGTCCCAGGTACATAGGACCATTCTAAATTCTAGAACTAATTGGGTTGTAGCTTACCGTTTGGCAATGCCGCCAAGTCACTCCAAAGTTCATGATGTGTTCCATGTATCACTGCTGAGAAAATACATGCCTAGCACAATGCATGTACTAAACTATGAGGAACTAGAACTGGAACACGATCTATCTTATTGCAAAGAGCATATCAAGATTCTTCATATGAGAGAACAAGTTCTGAGAAACTGGACGACTCGTCTAGTAAAAGTTCTTATGCAGAAACCATAAGATGGAAGAGGAAACGTGGGAACCTGAGTAACTTATGATGAAGAGTCACCTGAGTATTTTCATGCAGGATTATTCTATAAATATCTAGGATGAAATTATTTTAAGGAGGTAAGAGTGTAACACCCCAAGCTTCCACGGTATGCCTCTCTTTGAATAATACACTAGCGTGTGTTGTACGCAACTTCGAGTTCTAACACACACCACAACCAATCAAACTAGCCGTTAGGAATAGTAATACCCACTTTTGGAAATTTTTTTAAATTTTATCTTTCAAATTGGACATCTTTTTTGGATTCAGAATATCGAAATTAGCTTAGGGTAAATTTTTGGTACTTTTCAGATAACATTCATATTTTTATGAATTGTGAAATTTATTAAATTTTAATTAAAAACAATTTTATAAACGAAATAATTAATTATGATAAATTTTCAATTTGAGTGATTTTAAAGTATATTTAGAATATATTTTTACCATTTAATACAATTTTAGTAATTAGACATAATTTCACATTTAAACTAGACATAAGTAAGTGTTAATCTTTTGATAGTTATTATTTCTTAAAAACACGCTTTTTGTTTTGACAATGAGAATTAATTTTAAATTAATTTCTTCCACTTATATGTTTTGAATTTAGAAAAATGAATTCCATATTTAGAATCAGCAGGTCTAAATTGTTTAAATAGGGAACTTTTATTTTTAGACATTTTGAAAAATTACTTCGGTAAATATTTTATTTACCATGGTTAATGGGTAAATCCTATAAATAAGGGTAATGAAATAATATAATAATAATAATAATAAATTACCCCAAAACTTGTTTTAACCCTATTGGTTGATACATGTCTGACAATGGGAATCTTTGGGTCGATTTTGGGACCCCATTGATCCACTTGTAAGTGATAATTACACATTATATTAATTAAGTTAAAGTAAATACAAAAATGATATAAGCATATATCTTTTAGAAAAACAATTTTGAAATTAAGTTATATATGTTATATTTTCGACTATAAATATTCATTAGAAAGCTAAAATTCTTTCCTACATAATGGTATGTTATTTAAAAAATTTAGAAATTTAATAATGAAATTTATGTATGACACAATAATGATGCAATATTTTCATTATTAATGAAACAATCAAATAATTAGTTTTATAAAAGTTAAGATAAATTTAATTTGGAAGTTTTTAGGACATCCAAGAATTTTATTGGTTAATATGACATCTTATGATTTCTTAAATGAATTTATTTCGAATTAATAAAGTTGTTAAGACTGTAACAAAAATCAATTATTAAATAGTGTCAAAATTGACATAATGTAGTTTTTTTTAAAAATATTATATTATTAATTGATATTCAATTCCTAAAAATCTAAGGTTCAGACAAAAGAATTATATCAGGATAGATGTATAATTAATGGACAACATGGGGGTCTTTTGGTTGTATATATTTTTTTTATTAACTATATAATATAAAAATACAAAGGGACATGGTAAATGTCAAACTAATTTACTAAGAGTTAAAACTAAAAGATAAGGTTAATATAGTGACCCAAACCTATCTGAAACCTATTGTTTGAGGTTTCTTCATCCTATAACCACCTTAACCATAATATAATTCACTTTGAATCCATCACAAACCAAATATGAATTTATTATAAAATAATATTTCTAGCTTTTCCTAAGATGCCCCTCACCCCTATTATAAAAGGGAACTCCCCCTTCTCACTAATTCACACCTTCAATGCCTTTTTCCTCAGCCAACCCCGGCCCAAATATTCTTTCAACTTCCCTCAATTAATCCTAGAGGCATTCCTTTAGTCCTAAATCCACCTATGTAGCCCTTTTGATCAAATCAAAAAGGACGAACCCGAAGAAGAGGTAATGTTTTCACCACCCTCTTTCAAGTTCTTTTCTTCTTCAACTTCTTCTTTCTTTATTATTTCCATTCTAAAATAATAACTCCAGTATATTCTATATACTGTGATGTTATTATAAATATGTTACTACCATATTCAGTATTCTATCCATCCTTTGAATGACATGTCACCATATATGCGTACGTACGACTTACCGTCTCCATGTCGTGTTGTAATTGTTATTAAAAACAATATTATTTGGATAGGTATGATAATGATGTTTAATTGATATAAATAATGAATATAACCTGATAATAATTCTGTATATATGATATACCATCCAATTATATATTATTCTATTATCAAAAGATTGATATTGTCGCTCGTGCGTACGTACGGACTACCGTCTCCACGAATGCGATGCGATTCATTCCCCATCATATCCATGCAAGTCTAATTCTCATTTGATGATTAAAAATAAGGTTTAAGGAAATGATATCATTCTATATATGAATAAGATACAACCTATAGATAACAGATACGTCTTATTTAACAAAACATATAAAAGAAAATGAGCAAGTGAACAACCAAAACGACGATAATACTAAAATATTATCAACAAAGAAATTTTAAAAGATCATATATGATATCATATTTATGTAAATTATTCTTCTATAATTTAATAAAAATTATTTAACTATTATACAGGATGATAACCTACCCTCGACCAAGGAAAATTAAATGGTAAATGTTAATATCACAATCTCTTCATTATCCGAGGTTGTTTATACGTAATTATCTACTGGGTCCTCTTTATTATCCACATCCATGTTTCGTAAAAATGTATTTAAAATAATTCTTACTATTTTATTGAATATGGGTTAAATTCATTTATACACTTGATTTACTTTTTATAAAATGTTTATAGGGGAATCTTTCCGTCAGTTTCCAAACAAGGACCTTTTTAACCTTTTCGACAAAATTAAGGTAAGAATGTTTTTTTAACATACATGGTTGGTGAGGTTATTTTCCGTCATTATTAAATCATCAAAGCATCCATTACAAGCTTATAAAAATATTTTCATATTAAATGTTTTCTTTTATAATTATGTGACTTTTAAATGACTTCAAGAAAAGAGATATTTCTCTCAAATAGTTTTGATTTCATCTATGTCCACATCCTTTTAAGGATTTTAAGTTTATTTGAAGTTGATTTATTATGATACAAAACATCGATATTATATTAAATATTTTGCGATATTTTTTACTCTGGATGTGTTATTTTTATACCATTCCTGGTTTATGGAGAAAGTATTGACATTTCGTTTGCTAGTTTTAATACGAATTTTTCTGTTATGTTTAAACCTATTCAAATGAGGAATTCATTGGACTTAATAAGTGACGGGTGGATCCCACTATAGCTCCTTGATGAATCGATAGGTCTCATGAGACAAACTAGTGTCTTCGAACAAGGCCTTGGCAAAATCTTATTTGTAGTCTTGGCACAAGGACTTGACTATGTGTTTATGATAGTATGGCATTATGCATTCCATCATTATGAAAGTGGTTATTGATATTGCATGTGATTATTAGAGTAGTAGAATATCCATGTGAATAAGTAAATGACATTATTTCATTTTCTAATTGTCATATTATTATGTAGCCCAAGTTTAAAAGGATTTTTTATTTATACATTGCCCTAAATGTTTATGATTATTTATGAAAGTTTCTGCTATATTGTTATATTTACTGAGCATTTGAGCTCACCTGTTTCAATGTTTTCTTTTTCACAGGATGTGAAGAAGGATTTTATGAATGACCTGTAGGGATAGTATGCGGGGATAAGAAGACAAGATGTTGTTGTAGTTGTTTTTTACTTTATGATGTAATGTAATACTTATGAATATATATAGTGTTTCCAAGGCTACTAAACTAATCTCTCTTTTGAGACTTGATCTTCTGTGATCATGCCAATATTATTTAATAATGCACCGACTTTGGGTAATTGGGGTTGGGGCGTTACACATCCTCTCAACCAATGAAAATTCTTAAGCCTCATCGGTCTACAACTAATGAGCAACTGCCATTTTAAAGTAGGTCTAAATGGATATAGAATCATTGGATATTTCTGGTTCTATGAATAAACCCATTAGAAACCGATTGGAATGTTTGAACCTTCAACAAACAAGGTAATCCCCATTTCTAGAAGAAATATCTTCCTTCTTGGGGTTTATGCTCCAAGAGTCACAAAAATGGTTCGATAGTTTTGTCTCAATTTTCCTTCATTGAGAGGCATGTTTTGTTATGAACCTATATTATTTTTTCATGGGTTATATACTCCCATTTAAAATTTTATATCATGATTCTGATTATTTTATGATATTTTAATCTTCATTGAATTTTCTTTTCTTACAAGGATAGTATGACACTAAGTTACCAAAAGACGAGATTTTATTAAAACAATCTCATTATTTTTCGAGATTTTTTATATTTATTCTTCTATTGATGAAATATTATGATCCCTGTCTCAATAACACTCATGAATATTCTCACCTTCCAGTTAATCATGATATATTCATGTATTGGTACCATTTTCTCAATCTTTGGTGCATAGTATAATTTTTATTTTTTAGGACAACCTAACTTTACCCTCTCTTTGGTTGAAAATTTGTGTTCCTTGGAAACCATGATTTCTAAAAACGATTTAAAAAATATGTTATTGTTATACTATAAAATTTAAAATACCTTTTTATCCTTTTATCATTTACAATTGATTTAAAATTACACTTATTGTCTCTCTCTGAAAAAATCACTTTTCTAACCATTTTACCATTAAAATTTAATGTTCAATTTACCTTGTATTACCCACTATCACTTATGTGAATATTAAATTACATGTTTAAAAAAGAAATTTTTATGAAAATGTTTTTTAATAGTAATTTTCAAATAAACTGTTTTCTAAATGTTTTCAACATTCTTTAATAAGTTCATATGTATAATTATTTTCACATTTTATCAACATTCATTTATAAAATTTTCAAATATATGGTTTTTGAACTATTTTCAAGACACTATTAAATTGTTTAAATGAAAAATGTTTTCAAAAAGGATTTATGATTAAAACATTATTTTAAAAAATTTCAATAATTATTTAAAAAAATTTAAGCTATTTTATATAAAACTTTTTTCAATACATTTTCCAAATTAAGGTATAATTATTATTGAAAATTGTTTATAAAACATTTTCAATATTTATTTATATGTTTTTGAGAAGGGTTTAATGGGAAATATTATTATATTTTTTCCATAATCCTTCATACATTATCAACATGTTTTCAAATAATTTTTGTAAAATGTTTTTCTCAATATTATTTTATATGTTTTCAAGGAAAAATGATATCAAAATGATTTCAACCCCTTGTTAAGTATTTTCAATTTATTTTAAAATAAAATTCGTTTCAAGGGATTCATGTTTTAAAAATAATTTTTAATAGATGATTGCTTATTTTCCACATGAAATTTTGTTTAATGATATTTCAAAATTATTTTCCATTTAATATGTCATATATTTGTGTTAATCATGTTTTTTTTGGGAAATTATTCAATATTTCCAACCATATTTTTTCTACAAATGGTTTGCATTTTGATGGCATGATTTTTATGTCACCAGTTTCATTTCATGTGTTACAATATGATTTTTTATGATTTTGGGTCACTTGTATGTATGATTTCATTATAAGATGGGTGGGACCTATATATAATTCCACTGAATTAGGAAAATGTTTACATATCATTAGATAGACAAATATGGTCTTAGGAGTGATCCTTGACTACTATGATGCACATGGGAGTAACCCATGACTACCGAGATGGTATAAGGACAGATCTCATGATACTTAGATGGCCATGGGAGTGAACCCAGGAATACTAAGATGGCATGAAGAGTAAAATTGTGCTACTAATATGTCCATGAGAATGAATGATGACTAGCAAGATGGTATATGAATTAGACCCATACTACCAAGATAGACTTGGTTGTGATTCCTTGATTACAATGAAAATAATATTCTAAATTTATGTGTTTTCCACAATTCGTTGTTTTATTTCTATTTAATTCTCTCATGGATTCATTTCATCATTTCCTTATGATTCATGTCATTTTAAATTCCAATCGTTATTCTAGGATTCATTTTTAGATCATCGATATTAAATGTATGATCATATGATGTTATGATCACATTCTCACAACCCTATGCCCTTATTAATGCTTAAATGTATCCCTTGTTTACCCTTACTGAGCATCTGACCTCACAATTTTTTATGTTTCCTCTCCATCATGTTATGCTGATATTTATAATGATTGATGTTTTGAGAAACATTCTTGTAAATAAAAAACTAGTAGGTGATAATTTTTCTCACCCATATACCATTTTCATGTTTCCGTGTTTCCAAGGGAACTAAAATTATGTAGAGATTAGGCATTCATTTTTATAATGTTTGAATTATTCCAAAATGTTGATGCAATTTCTGTGTATGTTTTGACTAGGTTATAATGTTGTATGATTTTAGTATGTCACTGGTTCTCAACCTTTACCTGTTGAAAAGTTGAGCACCGAGTGATGAAGCATGTTATCTACCTCTTCATACTTGGCCTCCAATAATGATGGTTAATATCTATCCACATCATGTTGAGACTAGGGTTAACTACCCATACAGAGGCATGATATTTCTTCATCTTATATTCCTATATTTCATAGGGACCCAAAAAAACCCATGATACTTTAGGGAATCACTTTTTTCAACAACCTAAAAAAGTGGGAGGTTTTCTCTTTTGACGCTCTCTATCCAAATGAAGCCCTCATAATTTGATAATTGTGTCATCGATGCCAACTTCATTAGAGATGATGTAATTGTTAGATCTACTATCACTGGAAACCCATGATATGCTAGAAACTGAAAATTTAGCTTAGATAATATATCCATCATCAATCACTCACTGTTGGTATCCATAATGGCTTCATTCTGAGTCTTCTGGGTTAAGGCACCATCTATGAAATTACTATTTCAGATTTTTTAAGAAATCTCTATGTCTAATAATTGGAGGTCTCCCTACCCCTACACTATATTAAATTGAAGTCTCACTATATAGGGATTTATTTTAGAACATTATGATCTATGTAAACAATTAATCACTCAACCAATAGATAGTGCCTCCAATAGAGTGGGGCATGAAACATAACATCTAGCTTGATCTCATACGTAGGATAGCTCCGCTTGTGAGACCCCAGTTGGAGGTAACCATATTTCTTGATTTGATCCCCCTGCATTAGAATTGCACCCATATATGTGGGAGAATCATCATAATAAATAGTATAGCTTATTCCCATCTTAAGAAGAATCAAAATCAGGGCTAAAGTGAGTCTCTCCTTTAACTCCTAAAAAGTTGTCTCCCATGATTTCATATAGTTGAATTTCATTCCCTTTGTGCTCAATACTGTAATACATTCATCTAGGAAGGATTATTCCTTTATAAATCACCTATATTATCTATCCATACCTAATAAATTTTGTATATAAAACACATTCATGGGATGCTCTCATAGAACCACGACGCTCAGGTTTTCTGTGTCAACAGATACACCCACATCTGATATTATATAACCTCTAAAGTTTATATTTATGATCACATAGTGGTACTTATTGAGAATTATATATATCTAGATCTATATCAATTTAATCATCAAGATCTAAATATGGGTTTTCCAATTTTGTCTGGTGCACAAAAACATTAAGATATCTTCCATGAAGACTATCAAAAGGAATCAAGATATGAGAGGAAAAACATGTTCTTTAAATCCATGAAGAATACCAACATGTTAGTTAGATATAACTATATATATAAATACTCATATGAGATATACCTAATCTGAAATGTTGAAGTGGTATATTTTATGCCATCACACGAACCAAATGGTTCCCCAAAATCAAATAAATCTTTGTGAAAATAATTTCTCTTAGGAGATGGTCGAAGAGGTCATATATAGAGGCAATAGATGCATGTAATTCACTATGATCCGGTTTAGTCTATTTTAATCCTTACATAATTTAAAAAAATATTCCACCTTATTGGTGAAATAAATTAGTTTACCCCAGGACTATTTTTTGGGTTTGATAAGACCCTTAACCTCTAGGTCTTCAATCTTCTTATTCAGTTCCTGAATATCTATATGTTTGATTATATGAGGAGGAATATCACTAGTGAAACACCTAGAACCATCACTATGGTGACCTAAATCAATCTCTACAGAGGTTTTATGGATAAATCATTGAGGATGGTATCCTAGAACTGATCCATGACTCGAAGTAATTCCACAAGCTACAATTCTGATTCGTTATAACTAGGCTGGCCATCTGAGATTTCATCCCTCCCATCCTAGTATTCTTGAGTCCAGCTGAAATTGCATGGAGTTATTAATACCCCTTATAAATATACATACTTAACTTGTGTGATAATAAATATACATGTCAGTGATAGAATTACACAAAATCCTTGTAAGGAAAATTTTAGTTCATAAGGATAAGAACATTGAAACAAGTCATCTTGAGGACAATAAAACTCGAAAGAAAAAGGATTCTAAATTTTTGAAAAAAGAACTCCTAGAACAGGAATATAACCTCATCTATAACTCATAATGTCATATTAATGTTCATAACACAACTTGAATACTATATTAATAAAACCATACTCTATATAGTTTTTGAAGATAGAATAGAGTGTGATGAGCCTACATAGAACAAGGTAGATACTAAAGTGGAGGCTACAATAATAGTACATCTAACAGTATATTTCCATGTACAATTCTACTCTATGGTAGGCTTCCATGCATAAATGTGGCCTATAGAATGACCCTATGATGTTTCCTGAGTAACTTCAGATGGTCCACTCTTAAAATTCCAAATGGTTGAGGCATGATTCCCTCATCCACGAAATCCAACTCAGCTTGAATAACTAGTAGAAGACCAGATTCCCACCTAATTGGGATTCACTGATATGAAACATGTATGTGGGGGAGGAGTAGATTCAAACTCACTTTTAACTAAATGAAATGATTAGAATAACCTCTGTAGGTGACCAATCTGGTCACAAGCACAAAATTTGATTGATTTCCTAATACACATGGGACATTTTTTTCCTAACTAGACACACTGCTGCCACACTACATTGGTTTCAGTGCATGACACCTTGCTAGTACCACCCCATGTTATACACACTATATGTCTATTCCTGTCATTATATTAACCACTACCCCTCCCAGAGGATGAACAACAAAATTTCATATCTCTTAATTCCATCAGGATCTGCTCAGGGATAAGGTCCTGGTACACAATATCTGAAATGGTGGTCAGTTGAACGACCATCACTTATGATTGAATGGAATATGAAATCACATCCCAAAATAACAATTCAATTTTCATTTCTTCACTGATAAATGTATCTTTGAAGCGTTGTAACATAGTGATGTGAGATGAATCTTCCATTACTAACATGTATCCTTGTTCGTGGTTCATGAGTTTTTTAACATGATCTATTCTAATGGTTCTAGAAAATATGTATTCAATGAATCCATCTAGAATTATACCCTGATCATACCCTAATATTGACAAGCCTATTTCAGAACATCCCACAACCACTTAGACAAGTCACGTAGCATATAGGTCAGAAGATTAACCCTCTTCTATGAAGCTGTCCCAATATGACAAACAATTTACATCATAGACTCATTCCACAACTCTAAGCATTAATAATTCCATACCCATAGAAGGGGGGAGGGTTCTGTTGTTTGAAATCTCGAGTCAACTCTTCTATAGAAGGGGTATGTTGAGATTTTCCCTGAATTTTTTGAATAAGGTGAATGAAACTGTCTTGAAACTCAGCATAGGTGGCCAATGGATAACGTGGAGGAGTTTCTTTTGGGGGAAATACGTGAGGTATCATGGGTAGCTCAGGAGCCCCCACCTCAAGAGTGTGTTCATCACCAGTTTCTAGGAATACAACACAAGGTCACTATTGTGTCCTAGATCTATCAATGCCAAGAAAATTCCTCGAATATTTTTTTAATCAGTAAGAAAAGCTGTAATGAAACGATAGGCATAAGACCATCCTATTAATGAAACTCACTCCTCAAGATACTCCTAGTGAAAGGTATTGGTAATCTAAATTTTTCAAAAATGAGTTATAGGATACACAACCTACTTTCCACTACTATGGTTGGGTCATTATAATGTCTCACATTTCTTATATATCAGTTCATTTCATTTTATAGATCATTTTAATTTATTTATGAATCTAAATTCCATTTTTAGTGGTTTAATTAAACATATTTCCTTGTCTAATCCACAAGGTCATGTACACCATATATGTTAGATGGTGATTTCCTTTCAATCCTAACAACAACACCTTTCATCCCATGTGACTGATGGTACATGTATCAATATGACATAATTGTTTAATTGAGTCTTCTTCTTTAACCTATGATTCGAGACACTACTAGGTTAAGGATTTTTTTTATGTTCTATTTGTTTTTTCTAATTCATGTATGCTGATTTTTCAACTTTCAAAACAATATAAAAAAGGAAATACAAGACATTAAAAATATAGAACATCAAGAATCACATGAAAATCATAAATTGAATAAAGAAATTAGGTATAGTGTTGCATAATGCATGTAATGTTTAAATCCTATTGTTACTAGTACGGTGAATTATTTGATGTTACCTCATATAATCAAGAGAGGTATAAATAACCCATTTATATAATGAAAAAACTAAAAACATCCAAAACAAGTCTATCACCCAATGGTGAAATCCATGAAACAATAACTACACAAGAAAAGATAGTAGTTACCCATACCATGTAATTTTAGATTCCACTATATGTTGGGTAGATACTCCCCGGAATAGGGTCATAACCAAATTAATATGTCCTAGTCTTATATATAATCCCAAATAATAATAAAAAAGTAAAATAAATGTCTTTGATACCCCTTTGTAGATCCCATCTCAAGATGCCACTCACTGATGCCCCGAGATAGACGGTCCTAATACCTCAAGCATATCTCACAAAATGTTAGAGACTATTCACTAGATTTGTGGGCCTAGGGTAAGTCTATAGTGAGTTTATTCCCTCATTTATAAATGTTTAGTGAAACAATATATATCTATATATAATTTTAAATAGTGGAAACAGAATCAATAGCAGAAAACATCTAAAATGAAATACATAACCATACAAGGTAAATAATAAAATATGTTGAAAATGAGTAATCAGTAGATATAATATGATGATCATGGTTCTAAAACTATTAAAATATTATCATGTAAGGAAAATGGATAAAAAGAATATACAAAATTCTATCAAATTATAAAAAAATGAAAAAGGTTATATGTCTAGCTTATCAAGCATAGTCTTAGTCCTCTACTACCAAAACCATCTTATTAATCCATGTTCATTAAGCGTTTGATTTTTTCCACATACCATAGTCAATACCTGAAAACAAAATGTATACTTCAGTACTAAAAGAGAGCATAAAGGGTGTGAGATATGATCTCAGTAATCTAGAACCCTTGGTGTCTAGGCTATTCCATTTAATGAAATGTAAAATAAGATGGGTTCCTTAAACATTTAAATGAAGATAAAATTAAATAAGTAAATACATTAGACATGGTTATACTTTGATACCATCCCAATTTACATTCATTTTTCCTAATATAGTGAGTCTCAACCAAAGGATCTTTTAATTGTAAAATGTGCAATATAATATAATAGGAAGTGGAATATCCCCAAGATTGTGATTGGGATTAGAGGAAACATCCCTACATATCTAAATATAGGGAAAATTAATCATTTATAAATCATTCATTTATCATTTCATTAATTCAATTTTGGAATCAACTTTATTATGTATACCGAGGCACCAAGATCCCATCCATGGAATCCCAATGATAATTTCCATGTATCACTCAAGGGGGATCATCATATGACCAATGGCTTGGATTCTATCCATGGTGATCCAAGGATGATATCCCACATGTCACTCCAATCATGGTGTGAAAATTTCAAGTACTAAAAATCCTCTTATTCTTTACCAAGGATCACATATAGGGGATCATGTCTCTTTATAGGAATGGTTCAACCAATCATTACATTGATCATGAAAAAGAGTTTTCCCATGGGGTACTAGTGTCACGCATCTATAGGCCAAAAAAGATAATTCTGGATTAGCATGTCTCAGGTATATTTGACTTCAATCTATTGTATTTAAAAAAACATAAAAAATATTCATAGAAATACAAGACACACTTTCCAAGGGTCCTCAATTGGGATCCCAATGTATCACCTTTAACACTAAGAAAAAGAATTAGAAAATGAAAGTACATAAATATTATGTTTGGAAAGGGGGACTCATTCATTATTTCAAGCATCTTTATAATAGGAGGTGTATTGGTCATGTATAATCCATTGGGTGGCCATTTATTACATAAGGCATTGGGTACATAGCCTAACCACTAAACTGACTCATTTTCAAAATGTAGTGGAAGGGACCAAACATAGGTATCAACATGTAATTCAACTTATAGATAAATTAAATAATATTAAATAATAAAATAATCTGCAATAAGTGATAGAAAAATTATAACATGGTGAAAAGGGGCTTGTGGGGGGATCACCCCTGTTAAAAGTCAAAAAATCAAGGCAGTTAACCCAATGGGTTGAGTTTCCCCTTAAATGGGTTCCAAGAGGCACTATAAATAATTCAATTTAATATTATTGAACATTTAGAAGTGAATCTTAATGGTTTCGACTCACAGAATGAGGCAACATTTTATATAACACAATAAAAACAAATGGAAAGAACTTATACCACCTATATTAGATTTTTAGAGACTCCCTAATCAAGAACAATGTTTTTATTCAATAAAAGTTGGATTAAAATGGTGAAATTGTTAAATGTCCAGAATATTGGGAAAATGATATAGCACTGAAATAAAAAAATAGATTTAAACAAAAACGTTAAAAATAATCAAGAGTATTTAAGAACATGCTTGCAGATTCCCATTGCTTCCAACATCGAGTGAAAGAACGATCATTTTGAGGAGGGAGCATAAATCCTAGAAGGAAGATGTTGATGGGCTTCTTGAATGGTATTAGAAGAAAAATATTCAGAAAAAAATGTATGTGAAAGGGAGAAATGGGTTAAAAATTTAAAAGGGGTGAAATGAAAATTTTACCCCCAAACATAATTGTGCAATATTTGGCAGCACGGTTGGTCAGGCCATATGCCAACCTTGCACTTGTATCAACATTGAAGGGTCAGCTCACACAGTCTGGTGCCCAATTTATCAAACCCTATGAAAACTGTGAGAAACTGCTCTATCATAAATTATACATACATCTCAAGGTTGGGGACCTTGGGATTATAGGAACTCGGCCGTAAAAGTTACATATTCTAGTTATTTTGACTTTATTTAACATCATTACAATCCCAAATAACTTTCTAGTATATAGTTTTTGAATGTTAAGAAATAACTCAAATCAATCCACCAATAAGCATAAAAAGTGGGTTCCATTAAAACAGTATCCATTTCTTAGAAAACATAAAACAACAACATGATTTTATTTTCATATATTCATAACATTTAAGATGTATTCATTATTTCTCTTACATGTCCTTATAACATGTGAAATTAATTTAAAAACATTATATGTGCCTCAAAATCTCATTAATGGATATGAAAATTCGGAATGAAACCATAACTCCATGAATACTTATAAACACATGGAATCATTTTTACAATGACATGTCTCTGACCCATAAGTAATCACATACATTGTGAAAAATGTGATTTCTATAAATCATAAAAAATATCAATAGAGAATAATGGTATCTTGGGGTATTAAATACTTAATTTTATAACCCTCAGGGATAAATTAAGATTTTTATCCCTCACTACTACCTTAAAATGCAACCCTCGTGACTATCATAATATTTAACCAGAGTATTTAGACATGAAGTAACCATACAGACGACCTCCAACCTACACATAGCCAAAAAATTGGAGGAATATAATTGTCCCAGATTCCATCATAAATAAAATTCCATGATCCATAGTGTAATAATAATACGTGAATAATTTCATAAAAATGTTTATTTTTTTAATTTCGTAAAAAAAGAATTTTAAATAAAAATTATAAAAAGAATGTCACATAAAAATATCCTATAATTGAAGTGATAATTAATTTAAAGAAAGTATTATGTGTATACACTCTCAATATAAATAATTGAACATTATATAAACAAAAAATCATTACCCAAATAATCTCAATACCACATAATGAATAATGTAGAATGTTAACCCAATGAACAGACACTAGGTTAAGAATTCCCTTACCTTGGGGGTTTCTTTCTCAAACCACATTTAAACCACCTGTATAATGGTTAAAAAAGTTTTATTAATATTATATAGAAAAATTTTGTTTTTTATAACACCTTTTATTCCCATTTTATAACTTCACTCTACCCCTTAATTAATAATATATTGCATCTTCCATTGTTTTGGGTATATTCTTTACATGATTTCCAAGATCAGTTTATAATGGATTTCTTTGTTGAATGGAAGAAAAAATATAGAAGAGGAATGAAATTGAATTAATTATATTCCATAATTTTATATGATTCCAAAAATCATTTTTGTTATATGGAATGAGGGTGAATCCTTAGATAAATCATTAGTGATATTCGTTTAGATTGTTCTGGTGGTACTTTGATAATCACGAACTTGTTTCAGTATATATCATAATATTATGTATATATGTTTACTCCAAAACATTAAAGAGGATATATCATACAATATAAAATTTGTTTCAACCATTAAATAATTTTATAATCAGTTTTGAAGGATGAGATGGAAATTGAAAACACGTCATACATTATATTGGTAAATTAGCACATCATGGACAGTGTACGTATTTTTAGAATAAGAGGAAGAAGAGAGGAAGTATGATGATTATTTTTTTCTATTTACAAAATGAAATCCATAATATATATGATTATGGAGATTTAATGCCTCTTTGAAAAGGGGAGGTTACGTGAGTATATGAAATAAAATGAATTGAAAAGAAAACATAAGAAAATGAAAGAGGATTCTATCCTCTTGATCTCTTCTTATTAAGATCCTCCTTAAGGCCTTTTCTATTGGAATTTTGGTTTAACCATAAGGTCTTGGATGTTTGTAAGGGCCATTGGAGGGGTATTCGGCATAATTTAATCAATTATCAATGCACGATAGGTGTGGGAGGAAGAGTGGGTGAGGATGGTATATATAGTGAACGAAAGGAGGAGTTTTCCCTTATTTTAATCATTAGTTTTATATGTTTTCTCAAGACTATATATACTATTAATTAATGTGACTAAAAATAGTAATACATGCATATGAGTTTGATCCAATGGCCATTTACATCAACCATGTCTCATGCATGATGCATAAATTCATTTATTTTGCATTCTTCATAAATTATCAAATTTAACTATTCACAAAAATTCATGTATTTTAGAAACATTAAAAAAATGTACCATAAAAAATTTTCAACTTGTATAATTGATAAATGAACACCATTTTTTAAATTAATTTTATAAATACTATTAATTTAATTTTAAAATAAAATAATAAATTAATCCAAAAATAACAATTTTATAACTATAACTCATTTTATATCACCTTGAAAATTTAATTAAGATAGAATTATATTATAAACTTTTGAAAATTAATTTACAATATGATTTACTATTGATATGGTTCATATTACTACTCATATTACTATTCAAAAGGGTATGCTAAAATTCACCAAAAATAACATGTTGGTTCTATCAGACTCCAAAAAATATAAATCACAACCATAGATGATTGTTTTTCAAAATTCAAATCATAGATTCATAATAATTATGTTCAATGGATAGTTTATGACTATATAATAAAAAGTTTCATTATTTATAGATTTATAGTTTTAGGATATTCAAATTCTTTTTAAGACCTCATGTTGTTATATTCTCCCAACCTTATAGAAATTGTGTCCCCACAATATTTTTTACTTATTAATCAAGTGATGGTACCTTTACCTAATAGCATTCTCAATATTTGTTCTCTTAGAACAAGAATCTGAACAGGTTTCTCTTCAAATAAAAGGCTATCTTCTAACGAAACTGCATTTTGGCTCAGAAAATGATATCAATCTGGAACATACTTTCACAACATCGAAACATGAAAAAAATTGTTTACCTATGATAAACATGGAAGAAAATATACTTTTTTGGTGAATGGTCCATCTTTAAACTAAATTTCAAAAGGTACAATGGACCACGAACATAGCTATCCATTCTTACGAAAATGCAGAAAATGTTTCCATGGTGTTATTCAAAGTAAATCATGGTCACCTACCACAAAAGAAAAGTATTTCCTCTAGTTATCTTCATATCTTTTAGGCATTCTCAAAGTTGTCCTCATGTTTTTCTAGATCATCTTCAAATTTTCAGCAACTTCTTCTTCTAATTATGGTCCCATCAACTTCTTTTCCCCAAAACCATCCCAAAATGAGGGATTTCAACACCTCTTGCAATATAATTTTTGAAAAGGTTCCATCTATATACATGAATGAAAATATTATTATAAGAAAAATCAACTAAATAAATATGATAATCCCAACTTCCCGAGTAATCCATTGAATATGATCGGAGCATATCCTCCAATTTCTGAATCGTCCTATCTGACTGCCAATATAATTGAGGATGAAAAGTTGTACTAAATTTTAATTTTGTTCCCAAGGACTATATAATTATTTTTAAAAGGTTTTAATTGATCCTAGGATCACTATCAGATGCAATTTATAGAGGAGCTCCATGTAACCTTACAGTCACATTGAGGTAGAGTTGAGAAAGTTGTTTCGAAGACATAATATCTCGAATAAGAAGGAAATGAGTAGGTTTATTCATTCTATCAACAATAACCCAAATTTAAATGTTACCTCGATAATTCTTCTATATCCCTATAATGATTCCATACATATATTATTTTTATTTTCACTTTCGCACTAGTAAAGGCTGAAAAATATCCATCAGTGAATATTTATCTTCTTTAAACTATTGAACTGTCAATCATTTTAGGGTAAATTATAAAATATAACTTTTTTATTCTATATAAATATTTATACTCTTGAATTTCTCTATACATTTTTTTGCTTCCAGGATGAACTGAAAATGGAGAACAATGAGCATCTGACAATAATCATCTCTTCTATTGTGAACCACAAGGTACACAAAATTATTTCCCAATTCTCAAAACATAGTCTTGATCATGGTTAAATTATGAAAACATACCAATTTTAACCAATTCTAACATTTTCTATAGCTCGTTGTATTCCTTATGAGGATGCATAATTTGTTTTGACAAATATGATTGCACTAAAATGTAAAACAAAGCATTGGAATTTCCTACACCAACATATTCCAATAAAAATATTATAAAATAATTAATCAATGGGTTATGTTCCAATCATAACATAGTTAATAAAGAATTATTTTTTTACTCTCATGTCATCTAGCACAATGTTTTATTTTCCCGGATGATAATTGAATATGAAAACATGATTTTTTATCAGCTCAATCCATCCTCTCTACCTCATGTTTTTTTACATCTGAGTGAATATATACATCATACATTTATGGTTGGTATATATACTCTAAATTTTCAAAGAAAAACCCACATCTTATAATTAGAAATCATGTGTGTTGTAATTTAAAAAATGGGTTTTTAGTTTTCATACTGCATAAGAAATTACCTAATCATTCTGTACTAGAACACAATTAGGTTTCTTTAATGAAGTAATGTTGTAGATGAAAAACATGAAATTTCTTGATTAAAGGGCCAAAATTGGTGCATTATCTTATCTCTTCATCAATCCCTGAAAACAGAAATAAAATTCTTCTATCCAAAAAAATTTTATCCGTTTTCATGTTAACTTTTTTATCAGGCTAGATATCCATGTCTTTTTTAACAAACAATCGATAATTACCAGCATGTCCAAGAAATATATGAATATCTAGAACATTTTAAGTATTTAGACATTAATCAACCACTTTTTTTAGAAGGATAAATTGTTATTAAATCCTTATATAAAATATGACCATGAGAAGAAATATGTTGGTTCCATAATTCTCATTTTCTAAATTTTCCGTACAGTTTATTTTCTTTTCATGTTTGAAAAAAAACCGTTAAATGTTTTTCATGCTCCTATTTACTATTAGAATATACAATAATTTCATCAATAAAAACAACCAAAGATTATAAAATAAATAATTAAATATTCCATTCATAAAATCCATTAATACTGTAGGTGAATTAGTAAACCCAAACAATATGAAAAAAAATCATATCCCATATCTAGTTCCAAATAATTTCTATGTGATGTCTACTTTCATTAAATTCTACAGATGCTACTTGGACATTAGGTCAACCATCGAAAAATATTGTTCTACCTAGAGTTGAAAAAAATCATTGATATGAGCCAATGGATAATAGGTTTTAACATTAATGTTATTTGATGATCCCTAATCAATTAAAAGTCTCTTTGAACCATTTTTTACTTAATAAACAATACAAGAGCACACTATGCTGAAGTGTTGGGTCGGGTGGAGCCTTTATCTAATAATTATTGAAACATTTTTTTGACTCTAAAAGTTTCATTTGATCCATTCAATAAGTGTGTTTTGAAATTGGCATAGCATTAGTAATAATGTCACAAGTAAATAAAACATCCCATTCAGGCATAACATCCGGTAACTCATTTAGAAACATATAACGATATTCATCTACCACTGGCACGTCATTATATGGAATAGTTCTCTTGTTTTCAACAATATTATCAAGATTACATTCATTTCCATCATTAAAAATTTTCCCATATTCTTGATATGTTTTCAATTGTATGGATTTATTATTGAATACAAATAGAAAATATTTCTAGAAAATAAATTCTTTAGCACTACAATCTATCTTAGCATGGTAAACTAAATTCCAATCCATACCCAGAATGACATCAATCTATATTAAGGACAAAACAACAAGGTTTATAGGTAAATTATTTCCACAAACTAGAATAGGAAGATTCTTATTATTTCTCTTTTAAATAATATTTCCCCTAGTGTTCTAGAAATATGTTCTGATCTCCATTTTTGAGGTGGTATTTCCAATTTAACATAAAATTTCACAAAAATAAAGTAATGTGTAGACCCCATATCAAACTATACATTAGAAAAATCCAATTACAAAAAACAAAAAAAACTAATAAAACATCATTGGATTGCCTAATGTCTACTAATGTAGTGGTAATGGATCTCACTACAGCATTCTACTTTTTGTCTAACTTCTTTGCATCATTTGGATATCTCTTTTGGATGTAATTCTCATAATGACCCATCTCACCACATTTAATACACATTAATGTTTTATAATCAGGATTTGTCTTAAGAACATTGTCATTACAATCTCAAGATTTAGGTCCAAACATACCCCCATCAAAAACACTTCTCATATTTGGTAGGCATTAACCATTGTGATTTTTACAATACTTTTCACAAACTGAAAACTGACATTTTTACCATCATATTTCATTGATTGATTATTATCCATCGATTTACATCTATACCGCTTATGCATTTTTCAAGGTACATGTTGTCATCATAAAACTACATTTCTTCCCTATCATCAAATTGGGTAATTTTCTAATATCCTTTGAACTCAGGGGAATCCAATGCCCTTAGATATCGTTTCTTCAATCTGGAGTAAAAAATGGTGATTTTTCTATCAGGATCCAGAAAAATTTTTGTATCATACCTCTCAAGTCAGATGATGTTCACTTCCTACACGGAAACTAAATTTTCCTCATACTTCAATTCAAGGATTTTATTGTCCTTCTTAAGTCGAACCACCTTTGGAAAATACTTTTCAATGAAAAAGTCTTTTTAAATTCATCCCACTCTAATCCATTGTTCTCCTCTCAATCCCTAACTTCTTGACCATTGAACACAACTAATCTACTTCACCTTAAAAATTATTAATGGAAAGAATTATCTATTAATTATCTAAACATCCCATAACATAGAATATCTTTTCAAGTGATTTAATCTATCCTTCACCCACAACTAGGTTAGAAGATCAACTTAAAATATGAAGGTGTTTCCTCATTAAATGTATGATTATCATCATACAATTTTGAGGAATCTCTAGTATTTCACATGCATGGATTCAACCACATTTTATTTTAATCTTTCAGTTGATCCATTACTGTCATAATCTTCTATGTTCAAATTCCCCCCATTCCTTGATACAGATTCAAAATGATATCAATCTCTCGGTTCCTTCCAACTTCACTTTACCTATTTCTCCTATCAAAAACCATTTTGAATAAGAATGTATTAGATGTAGAAACAAAGAAATATTTAAATTCAATATCATTTCATCATAATCATAAGGTAATAATCATTTACAGTATTCTATTAACATCATTTAAACCATTATTGTTATCTAAATTTTCCTCTAATACCAACTATAAAAGCCCGACCTTATAAATTACATATTCTAATTATTTCAACTAGATTTAAAAGTATTACAATTCTAGAGATCTTTTTGGTTTGTAGATTTTGAAACTTATAACATAACTCATACATATCATCCCACAATAATTAAAAATGGGTTACATTAAAATAGTTTCCATTTCTTCCAAAACATAAAACAACAACATGATTATTTTAAAAATCATCACAACATTTAACAGGAATATATTCTTTATTTTACACATCCTTATAACATGTGAAATTAATTTTAAAACATGGGATGACATAAAAATATTACTATGGGATTTAAAATGAATGAAATAATACATTAGTCAATGAATACTTATAAACGTAGGAAATAATTTTCACAAAGACATGGTTCTCACCCATACGTTATAATATACATACATTTCGAAACATGATATTTCTATAAATCATTGAAAACATAAATAAAGCCTAAGGGTATATTGGGAAATTACTTACATAATTTTGTAACCCTCATGACTACCATATGACTTGTAGCCCTCATGGATACCTTACAACGTAACACTCACGTCCACATTATTGTGTATCCACCGGAGTTACACTTGTAGTTACCATACTAAAAACCTACAACATACACATACCAAATGAACTGAAATGAGATTTAGGTCTCCCCCTTCATCATAAAAAATACCCATTATCCAGAACATAATTATAATACATTATAAATTCCATATAAATTTTTGAATAGAATTTTTTTCAGAAAAATTATTTTAAATGAAATTTTTTAATGGAAATTCAATTAAAAATATCATATAATTCTTGTGATAATTAATAGAATGAATGGATTTTTTATACACTATTGATAAGAATAATAAATTATTATATGAAAAAATTAATAAAAAGTTTCAATACCACATAATTAATAATGTATAAGGTTGACTGAATGAACATACATTCGGTTAAGAATTCTTGTACATTTAGTTTGTCTTTCATGAAACATTGTTAACCTATTGTGTAATGCTTAAAAGTTTTTCATAAATATTTTAAGAAATAATTTTATGTTTATAAAACCTTATATTATCATTTTATAACATAATTATACCCATTACTTAATAATATTTTGTTCATTCTATTAATTTGGGTTTGTTCTTTACATGATTTCCAAGATCAGTTCGTAAAGGATTTCCTCATCAAATGGAATAAAAATTCAAAAAGATGAATTAAATGGTATTAATATGATTCCATAATTTTGAATAATGTGATAATTCATTTTCTTTATATAGTATGATTATGAATCATTAAATAAATCATTATTGATATCCATTTAGATCATTTTGGTGCTTCTTTAATAATCACGAACTAGTTTTATTACATAACCTAATATTATGTATGTTAACTACAGAACATGAAATATTAATATCATAAAAATTAGAAAAAATCTAACATTAATACCAATTTATAAATAGTTTTTATGGACATAATGGAAATGTAAAACAAATCTACCATGATTTTGTAAAATCGGCACATCACGGATGATGTTTTTATTTTTAGAATAATATGAAGAGTAGAAGAAGAATGATGATGATTTATTTCAACAAACATGATAAAATTTTGAATATATAAGATTCTGTACATTTCATGAATCTTGTATAAGGGGATGGGAAGGGATTATATGAAAATAAAATAAATTGAAAAGAAAACAAAATAAATGGAATAGGAAAATATTCTCTTGATCTCTTCTCCTTTAGATTATTTTTAGGGCCTTTGTATTTGGCTTTTTGGTGAGACCAGTTATTTTGGGACATGGGGAATAGCCATGGTAAGGGGATTTGGAATAATTTAGATAGTGATAAAATCATTATAGGTGTGATTGGAAATATAGGTGAGGATAATATTTATATTGGATGAGAGGAGGGGGTTTCTATTATTTTAATCATTAGATTAATTTTTTTCTCAAGACTATGATTAGTTTTGATTAATGATACCCAAAATAGTTGTATGTGAATGTGAGTTCAATATAATTGCCATTTACACCATCCATGAATCAATAATGATTTTTAAACTCATTTATTTAGCATTTTTCTTAAATTATCATTTTTAACTTTTCTTCAAAAATTTTGGTATTGCCGAAAAATTCCAAAAATTCAAAGTGAAAATTTTTTAGTGTGTAGAATTTAAAATTGAACTCCATTTTTAAAAAATATTTTTATAAATATTATTCATTTAATTTGTAAATATAATAATAATTTATTCATAAAATGTCAATCTAAAAACAAAAAATCATTTTATATCACATTGATAAATTAATCAAGATCTCAATATCTTATAGACATATGAAAATAAAATAATAATATGAATTAATATTCGTAAGGGTCATATTACTATTAAGTTTAAAATTTAGAATGGTATATTACTATTCACCAAAAAAAAGCTGGTTCTATAGGACTCTAAATAACATACTGATCACAACAATAGATGATCATTTTTTTTGAAATTCTAATCATAGAAGAGGAAATATTATGTTTAACAAATCGCCTATAATTATGTCCTTAAAAAGATTCCTTTTATTGAGATTTACTATTTGATGCATATAAATATATTTTTAAAATGATTTTTTGTTACATAGATTCACATTTTTTAGAAAATCTATGGGGGCCCCTTGACCACATTTCAATTAGTCGTAATGTTTAGAGAACCATTTAGGCTAGGATGCATGGGTTCTCCTAACCGTGCGACTCAGTATTTTCACCCCATTTCAGGACACCAGTCTCAAAAATAATCCAATATGTCCTTGACCCATTTTGGTATCATATTTAGGCCCTTTTAATGTAACTCAAAAAAATTATGGCTTATAAATTTTTAAATATTTTAGATGTTATAAAATTAATTTATATTAATTTAATATTTTGAAGAATTCCATGTGTGCCTCTCCCCTATCTTAAAAAATGGAACTTCTCCTTCCTATTTATTCACCCCTATAAACTTATTTAGTTCAGCCACGCTCTTCCCAAAATCCATTCCATGATCCATCCCCACATTCAATAGTTTATTTTTTGGGTAGAACACCATTCCTAGTAGTCTTATGATGTTTTGGAAATGTGCTTGTCTGCAGAAAATGTATCATTTTTAATCTTGTATTTCAGTTTTATTTGTTCCAACAAATACATCAAGTCTTCTTAAACCATTATAAAATAATTAATCCAATTTTTTAGTTTATTTTCATTTTTTTATTTTAATATCATCATATTATCCCTCTCTAATTCCATCTTATAGGAAAAGAATTATCATTCCCATGTTCTGTGAACTACCTCCTCACAAATCGATATAATTTGTTTTCAATCACTGTCACTCTATAATGATTATAATATTTTAAAAAAATATTAAAATATATATTAATGAAATAATTATTATTATGAAATATTAATATATATAATCAATTATTTTCTTTCCAGACACATAAAAATTATAACATTATTCGGCTGTATGTGTGAACTATGACCTCAGTGATGAGATGTGATTGGGTTTTCTTCACCATATCCCATAAACAGTAATGATGATAATATTATAAAAAATAATATGATATATATGATATTATTATATTTCATTAAATTTAAAATGATATTAACCTTAATTCAATAATGATCATTAAAAATTGAAAACGTTACTCAAGTGTACGTACATTTTACCGTCTCCTTGATCATAATGTAGTTAATTTTTAATATTCCAAATCAATGGATGGGAAAATTGTAAAACTTATGTATAATAGTAATTATTTTTTCATGAATATTATTCTAATGAGGATAGACTAAGGACCACTTTTCACTATAGACATCACACCAATTTCATTTTTGATTTATATTCCAAATATCATCAAAATGTCTAATATAAATATTAATAATTATGTAATTGTAATAAAATGATAGTAAGTGATATTTAATTACAAATAATCTTGAAAACGGTTTTCACGAAATAAAATAATTAACCAAATTTTTATATTCATGAATATAAATATTGTACATGATATGTCGGACATAATGTGAGGGACTTCATCTCAATCTCCTTTTATTGAGGAATATATTGATGTTATACACCCAAAATCTTTAATGTGTTGTATATAACACCCTTCAAAATATAATATCATTAATTTTTCTTTTTTATCGTGTTATTTAATATTTTGTTAAATTTTATTCATTTAGGGGGTTTATGATTTAAATTATCAAAGTGCTATGGAAAACATTTATGGTTTAAGGATTTAATTTCAAAACCATCTTGTCCAAGACAATATTCTTGATGTTAATTTATGTATTCATTTATATGAATATAAAATTATTATAATGGATATTGTAAATCTATTTTTAATTTCACTCAATGTTTTTAAATGTAAATAATTTTATTTGTTTTATTCGGTACTTTTTTAACAAACAACTACATGAATTCTCTATTCCTAACATGCATGGTGCCAATTAAATTTCCACCATACTGTCTATTATATAATTTAAAGATTCATTTGAAGTCATAAATTTTTTCACAATTGAATATAATTATTTTATGTTTTTGGTATTTTTCAATTGAATATGGGGTTTTAAAAATAAAATTTCTTATTTATACAAAAGTGTTTTTCATATGGGATTACAATTGTTTTTAAAATGGTTTTACAATGAAGGAGTTTTATTGGTGAAATGGTGTATGAGAATTATATGAAGTGGGTGATTTTGATAAATCTTATATTAAGTGATGATCTCGATTATAGATCATGGGCGTGCACTATATAGGTTATACGATTGGTTGAGCCCCATTATAGCTTAAGAAAAAATGGTGATCCTGATATAGATTATATGAATGGATGAGAACTATTTTATATCATAGGTGATCCCGATATTACTGATATGGATGGTGATCCCCATAATAGATCTCCAATGGATTGGGTAAAAATTACATTTTACTTTGACCCTATGGTTATATCAATTGAAAGTGTTTTGAAATGGTTATTTATTTGATACTCTAAGTCTCCTAATGTAGTTTTAATTTTTTTTATATTTGTTTTAATTGTTTTGTTTGAGAAAAACATATGTTTATTTTTGTCAGTGAAAATCTCTTGTTTGATTTTCTCATAAAAATAAATGGGCTTTCATATTTTTCATTATACTAATGGTTTTTTCTTCTTATCTCCCTTTCTATGTTTTTGTGATCATCCAATGTTCTAAAATCATTTCGACATCGATAAAGGATGTGTTGAGATAAGGATGAGGACAAGATGAAAATTGTGATGTTATATCATGGATTTAATCTGTGATTTTTATAATGTTTTTTTTGGAAACAGATACTAGGTAATATATTCCACTTGAAATGGATGTGTTTAATTTGTAAGAGTTTTTTTTATTTCTCCAAAATACTAAACTAAAAGGATAATCGAATTTTTGTTCATCTTTAGAAACTCTAGAATATGTAATGTGTAATTTTGAGTCCTTATGCCCCTAATTCTCACATTATTATCTTGTTTTAAAAATGAAAAATTCCTATAACATCACCTTGATTACAGTAAAATCATATTATCTAATGATCAATGTAAATGGGAACAAGGTATATTTACAAATAAACATACTTCACAACATATATTTCCTCTATAATTATTCTACGTGCATCAAATTTTCCTATATATATCCCTTTGATTATGACTCCTAGGGAAATAGACAAACATTAGAAAATGGTGAGCAATAAATCTAATCATGGGATAAATAATGAAATTAAAAAATAAATTAACAAAATGGGTGAAACATAATGGATGACATAAAAACATAGACATAAAGAAAAGGGTTATATGATCCAATAATCATGAGTCATGTGATATCAATCTTCAGCAAAGGAATAATTAAAAATTCATAATAATCATAATAATTATATTTCAGTATCTTGGATAATAAAACATTTGTAATGGAATTACATATCCATTTATGCTCATATCTCTTAGGTGTAACCTAAAATTGGTATACTCCATCATCTCTTAGGAGTAACAAAACTCCATCAACTCTTAGAAGTATCTTCCATCTAGTTAACTATATCTCATTACTCAATTCATTAGTGCACTGGAAAGGTGCACTATTCATATGTATTAATTCATGTGTTACACATAAGGGAAACAAGAATAAAGTAATCATATACTATTAAACCAGTTGGAAATTAAATGGGTATCCAATAATTTTTTATCCTTATAGGTAAATTCTTATCAATCATGATTATGACTTATGGGTTATATAAAACATAATGATAATAGTTATATATTTTAATCAATAATTTCCCCATTAAATGTGTGTATTGGTATCTTGGTGAATAAACATCAATTATAAGAATCATTTATGTGTATTTACTTTGAAAAAATGATCATGCATAACTAATAATAAGGAATGAAAAAGGAAGTAATGGATAATTCTTTAATGTGATCATATTTCCACTATATAACTCATTCATAGGAAAAATGACAAGTTGATAAAAGGTAAAATACTAGGGAAATATGAATTTTTAATGTGAAGAACAATAGTGGTTACAAATTTTATGGGAATGAGAACCATAAAATGGATTATTGTGTCTATTCTTGTGAATATCAAATAATAAAAATTAGAAACTATAGGATATTCACCAAAAGAAGGGTAGAAACCCAATTAAAGTAATGATAACAATAATTGTCACTACTGGAAATGCAGGATTTCCCAACAGTTCTAAACTCTTGGGAAAGGCTGCAGAACTGTTGATATATGTTATACCAACGGTTCTACAAACCATAAGGAAGTAAGCCATTGGGAAAAGTTTTTTCCAATGGTTTATAGTAAACCGTTGGGATAGGGTGCTGAAAAGTTACCCTATCCCTAACGGTTCTGGAAAACCATTGGGAAATATTTTTCCCAACGGTTTACAACCGTTGGGATACAGTGAACAAAATTATCATGTTTTTCCCAACAGTTTGGCAAACCGTTGGGAAAAACCCAACTTATCCTCTTTCCCAATGGTTTAGAACCGTTGGAAAAGGTGTTTTACCAATGGTTCTATGAACTGTTGGTAAAACAAGACCTACACATTCTATGCCAACGGTTTTGAACTGTTGGCGTATCCTCTACTGGGAAAATTGCACAGCAGCTCTGCAATTTACCCAGCATCTCTCCAATTTGATCACCGGCTCTCCAATTTTCCCACCAGGTCTCATTTTGTGGTTTCCCTCTCATTTTCAATCCAATTATTGTACCTACAATAAACTAAAACATACATATACAATTATTTTACATGCAATAACAAACTAACACTTACCTAGAGAGAACAAATTCATACACATTTAACATATAATGGTGGAACTATACACATCCATAATTAAATTAGAATTCATAACGTAATTATAAACATACATAATTCATTTAGAATTCATTTTAAAATTTAGATGACAATTATATGTGGAATCCGGATGTCAATTCATAATTTGATCGGTTTTTTGTATACCATATATTTTTACTTGAAATAATGTCCATTTTAAACATAATACATGCACCTGGAGACCTACCGGCCACACTGCGCCTCAGATTGATGCGGGGTTGACTCGTACACGTCACATATGACCCATGGATCGTTGTGCTAATGTATCGACATAATACGAATGCGTTTGTTCAGTTTTCCATATGCCAGTTGATGTTTTTCAATTAAAATGACGTACTTTTGAAACAAAAGGCAGACACTTTGTGTGGTGCCGGCCACACTGCACCTCTAATTGAGGCGGTATTGACTCTTACACATCACATATGACTCATGGATCATTCTCCTAAAGTTTCAATGGAAACCGAATGCGTTTGGTCTGTTTTCCTTATATAGTTAATTTGTTTTCCATTTTAAGCAAAATACAGACACTTTGAGTGATTCCGGCCACACCGTGCCTCAGATGCAAGCAGGGTTGACTCGTACACATCACATATGACCCATGGATCGTTGTGCTAATGTATCAACACAATCCGAATGTGTTTGGTCAGTTTTCCATATGCTAGTTGATGTATTTCACATCAAATTTTGTCATTTTGAAACAGATGACAGACACTTTGAGTGGTGGCGGCCAAACCGCGCCTCGGATTGAGGCGGGGTTGACACGTAAAGGTCACATATGACCCATGTATCGTTGTGCTAATGTATCGACACAATCCGAATGCGTTTGGACGGTTTTCCGTATTCCGGTTGATGTTTTTCAATTAAAATGATGTACTTTTGAAACAAAAGGCAGACACTTTGAGTGGTGTCGGCCACAACGCGCCATCTCCGTCATTCGACGATTGTTCTCCATCATTTTTTTCCTCCGTCTCTCTTCAATTGGCTTCCTTTCCTGCTTTTGAAAACAAATATTTAATTAATTAGAAAAATAAAACTAATGTGTAACCCAAAAAACTAAATATATGAGGGAATAGGGGATTCATAGGAAATTTAGCTATCAATTGTTTTAGAATAGCTTGAATGGATTTAATAAATCATACAAGTTGTAACGTTCACCAAGTTAAAAATAATGTTTGATTATGTTTAAATACAGTTCAATTCCAAATTAGAAAATGTAATTAAAATAAAACTACCACCAATAAACATTGAAAATTCATATAATTGTAAATTAAGATATCAATCGTTTTAGAAGAGCTTGAATGGATTTAATAAATCATAAAAGTTGTAATGTTCACCAAGTTAGAAATATTGTTTGACTATATTTGAATACCATTCAATTCCAAATTAGAAAATGCAATTCAAATAAAACTGCAACCAATAAACATTGAGAAATCACATAACAGTCAAGTAAGCTATCAATTGTTTTATAAGATCTTGAATGGATTTAATAAATCATACAAGTTGTAATGTTAACCAAGTTAGAAGTATTGTTTGACTATGTTTGAATACAGTTCAATTCCAAATTATATAATGCAATTCATATAAAACTACAACCAATAAACATTGAAAATTCACATAACGGTCAAGTCTGCTAAAACATATTTGTGATCAATACTAAATCAATTTGAATATTACCATCCTTAACAACCCAACTCAAGGTAAACCAAAAGAATTTAGAACATTGATGAATGATTCTATATATTTTCAACCACAACTTCATGTTCACAGTCAACTCTGACAATTGAGCTATTTGAGTCATCAAAAGAAATAAATGGATTGGTTCCAATGGCACTAGGGATAGTGTCAATTCCATCATCACCATCATAAAAAATATGTCTTGGAATTACTTCAACTATGACACCAAATTCAGGTCGATGTTGGTCTTTGACATAAAAAACTTTTTTAGCCATTGATGCCAACACATATGGTTCTTCAGCAGCAATAGTGCGAGTCATATTAATTACTTGAAATCCACAATCATCAATAAATGTGCCATGTCTCTTCATCGAATCAAACCCATGGCATTTCATCATTGTGACTCGTCTATGATAGTAATAATCCAATGTTATTATTTTCTCAACAACTCCATAATAACCCACATTTTTAAATCACGGTCTACTATCTGATGCACTGGAATAACAATCTATTATGGTAGTAACCATAACATCATCATGTTCTGTTCTCATGTTCTTTCCTCGTTCAGTGACAATAAATTTGTACCCATTGATAGCAATTGATTTATAGTCATGAACCATGGTATTTGGACCAAAAGCAAAAGATCTTATTTCCTCAGAGACAAAGTCAGCAGAAAAACTCAATACCTGCAATATAAATTACTATTAAATTTAATTAAATATTGATATAATTATTTTAAACATTAATTATTTTATACCTTCAATTTTAACCAAGCAGAAAACTTTTTGCTCTGAAAAGTCTCTCTGCTTCTCAATGATAAAGAACAATGGTTCCTATTTATCATTTTTTTATGTTCCCTATAAATAAAAAATATTAATAATTTAATAGATATATATGTAAGATATACATAATCATTTTAGTTACCTGATATAGTCATCGAACACATCACAATTGACCAAAACTATGCGATGTGCCATCTCCCGCACTTCATGGCTTAATGTCTTCAAAGTATATGATCCAGGAATTCCTCCTGTTTGAGGAAGTGATGGAAAACTGGGTTCAATTTTCTCATACTGTTCTTCTTCATTTCTCATTGGTCTGTTCAATTGTGTAGTAAGATCCGACAAATGCATCGAGCATAAATCCATACATTCTTGAGCCAAGTAACCGTTCATGATAGAACCGTCGGGTAGATTTCTGTTTCGGACATAATACTTTAATGTGAACATATTTCTTTCAGTTGGATACATCCAATGAAAAGAAACAGGTCCTCTGAGAAGTATTTCAGTGGGAATATGGACAGTCAGATGCAGCATGCATGTGAAAAATGATGGAGGAAATATTTTCTCTAACTCACACAAAATTAATGGGGCATCTGTCAACATTTTTTGTAAGAAAGACTTGGAAAACATCTTAGCACAAAGATCTCTAAAAAAATAGCACAACTGAATAACAACCACCCTTACATTATTGGACAAAAGATGATGGATTTCTATTGGAAGAAACTCATGCAGTAGAACGTGATAATCATGAGTCTTCAAATATTTTAGCTTCAACTCTCTTCTGTTGACCCGTTTAGATATGTTGCTTGAATAGCCCTCAGGAACTCTAATAGTCTCTAATACTTCCAGAAATTACTTTTTTCCCGCAGGTTTAATCACATAAGAAGCACATGGAAGTTGCCATTTATTTTCACTGATACGCACAGGATGCAATTCTGGTCTAATACTGCAATCCACCAAGTCACGCCGAGATCGTAAATCATCTTTTGTCTTCCCCTTGACATTTAGAAGAACTGAAAGCAACATTTCGCATATGTTATTTTCAATATTCATTACTTCTAAGCAATGATGTAACAAATTGGTTGACCAATAAGGAAAATCAAAAAAGATACTCTTCTTCCTCCAATTGTAACAGGTTTCAGTGGAATCATTATTTCTCTTTCCAGATTTCATTTGACCCTTCCCGAATGAAAAACTGAAATCTTTTAATTCATTAAGCACATCAGTTCTAGACATACGCTGAGGTGGATCATCGGTCTCTATGGTATTATCAAATCTTCGACGACTCGTTCTATATGGATGATCCTTTGGCAAGAATCGTCGATGTCTCATAAAACAGAAACTACAGCGATGTTTCAGTCTTTTTGATTGTGTATTCTTCATACAAATTGTACATGACAGTTTTCCCTTCGTGCTCCATCCAGACATCATTGCATAAGCCGGAAAATCATTGATCGTCCACATAAGCGCAACACGCATCTGAATTATGTCTTTGGAACATGCATCGTATGTGTGCACACCCACATCCCAAAGAAGTTTCAACTCTTTTATTAAAGGTTTCATGTATAAAGCAATATCAATGTCGGGATCAGAAGGACCAGATATGAGTATACTAATGAAAGTGAATGGTTTTTTCATACACAACCATGGGGGAAGATTATAAATGTGTATAAAAACTGGCCATGTGATGTGCGAAGTAAGCATATGCCCAAATGGATTAAAACTATCGCATGAAAGACCCAGCCTCACATTATGCACGTCAGCTGCAAAATTAGGATGTCGAGCATCAAATCTCTGCCATGAAAATCAATCTGCAGGATGAACCAACTCATCATTAGTCTTCTTTCTCTCGGTATCATGCCATCTCATTTTTATTGATATGTCATCATACATAAAAAGATTCGGAAGTCTGGGGATCAATGGAAAGTGAAACATTACTTTTTGTGGAACGCGGGATGGTGCTCCATCAGCTTTTGACTTCAAGCGGGATGTGCCACATTTTATACAATCATTTCTTTCAGTGGTTTCCTCTCAGAATAAACTGCAATATTTCAGGCAAGCATGAATTTTATTTCTTTAAAATCCATGTTCCTCAACTAACTTCCATTCCATATAGTGGTTTGAGGGAATATCTGCATCATCTGGAATTTAATCCTTCAAGAGGATATGAATGTAATCGATTGTTGTATTAGAAATTCCATACATAGTTTTCCCATGAAACAATCGGATTAAAAATTCCAGCTTTTTCATTTTATCGCATTGTTGATATACTGGAGTCGTGGCAACATCATTCAATTTTTTCACCCTATCAATATCATCATTTTCACTAGATGCATCAGCTGTCCTCATATGGAAGTCTTCTGGATTCGAAATCCTTTATTTTTCATGATGAAAAATAAAAAGAAATAGATCATCTAACAAATTATCCATTCTAGTCCTTTCATTTCAATCATCACCAATTTGAGATTTCATTTTCTCCCCATTGTGATACCACACAATGTAGTTTGCTTGAAAACCATTTTTTGTTATGTGGTAGCTGACTTCTTCACGGCTCAACCAAGGACTAACAACACAATTGAAACATGGGCAGTGTATGCGACCACTATCTGAAGCATTGTGAAATGCAAAATCTATAAAGCTCTCCAAATTGTTTTGAAAATCGCTTAAGATCCAATCGGTTTCATACATCCAACTTTTGTCCATTCTGTAAAAAGAATTTATATATGTAATTTTTTCATAAACAATTCAATAGTATTGAACTTTAATAGAAAATACATTTAAGTAAACAATAATGGAAGAAAATAATCAAGGTATCAACTACACTTGTGAAAAAAACATACAAATGTGTTATTGAAAAAATGTAAAACCAACAAGAAATTAATGTGTTATATCACATCACAGCATGCCTCATCCCATAACCATATTAGTAGGGTATCATGAACATGAATAACATCAACCTTGTGCCATCCTCCTACTCTACATGACCCCAACCACATGCCACATCTTATTATAGCCTTATCACATCACACCTCACCAGAAAACACTAGGGAAATCATAGTACATATCACCTGAAGACACATGGACAATCACATCGCATATTGCCTAAAAACACATGGTAAATCACTTTTGAAGGAAGATTAGGGAAGACATGGTAGATATCCAACCATATAACCACCATCCTAGATATTAGAAAAAATACCCATAACTCAAAACCTCTGATCGTTGGTAAGTTTATCCAACTCTGGTTGGGAATGTGTTGAAATAACATAAAAATACATGATATATAGATAGCACAAAATACTCAAACTATTGGTTCACATTAACTACATAATCACACACTTCACTACTAACATAAAACACATAAACCACACCACCACCACACAAGATGCATAGCATTTCTCACTTTAATTTATAAGCCACTTCATTCACACTTACATTGTCCATTCAGTTAATGTTAAATTAACTAAATCCCCTTTCCACAAATCCATTTCTATTCCATCTCATTTATTTAATATCTTGTTTTTTTTTGTTTTAATAGGATAATTTATTCCATAGATAACCAAAAAACTAATAAAACCAGAACACAATAACTCACCATCTCACAATAACCATCAACGCCATGTAACATCGACCAACCATCTCACCAAAACAACCACATATCACAACCAAAATATTACGCATCACAAACGACCGCACTACCAAAACCACCTCACCACATCATAGACCACAACTTCATCACACAACAGCTCCACACGACACAACAACACCACACATCATCACTATCATACAACTTCACATGTCACATCCATGCCCACTAACTATCACATTACAACCCCACATATCACAAAGCCCAACTGGTCACCTCAATCCCCATAAAACAACCTACAACATACAATGAAACACAACAAAAAAACCTCTCATAGAGGCTATATACCCCAAATTCCACAATTTATTTATTCAATGTCTTTTATTACATTACCCCTTTATTTAGCATGGACATTATAACACAACTGATATTCCATGGGAAACTAATTAATTAACAAAATATTCATTCATTTCCCTATTTTTCACGGTGAAATCACATCAAAATCCAAACTTAAAACTAAAATATTAGATCAATAACAATAAAAATGCGGTACCATATGTGTATGAAGAATAAAATACCTAATTTGAGATGATTCAGATGGGTTTTCACTTATTTGGATGGGGGAGTTCGAGAGCAGCAGATAGCTGAAGCTGGATTGATATCTTAAAACTAAAATATTAGATCAATAACAATAAAAATAAGTTACTATATGTGTATAAAGGAAAAAATACCTGATTTCAGATGGGTTTTCACCTCTTCGGATGGGGGAGTTCGCGAGAGGAGTAGTGCGCTGGAGCAGGAATGAATTTAGGGTTCTATCATGAATGGTGGAGAGCAGCACCATGAGTGTATTTGGGGGAAATCTTTCCCAACAGTTTTTAAAAACCGTTGGGGAAGAGATATTTATGGTACCCTTTCCCAAAGGTTCTATAGAACCGTTGGCAAAAGGGTACCCTTTCCCAACGGTTCTTTTGAACCGTCGACAAAAGAGAACCTAAAACACCCCTTTACCAACGGTTTCCTCAAATTGTTGGAAAAGGGGTATATTTTCCCAATGGTTTCAGTGAACCGTTGGGAAAGGCTTCCTTGACCATTTCTTTACCAACGGTTTCAAGAAATCGTTGGTAAAGAGTTCCCTAATCCTTCAGCACCAACAGATTAAGAAAACCGTTGGTAAACACCCATTGGTAAAAACCAGAATTCCAGTAGTGTGTTGAAGGGTACATTCTGCGAATATAGAAATCAATTGAATTTAAATTTAAATAAATTTATTCAGATCATTTGTTGTAGATTATAATGTAGGGGTTAATTATCCAAAGAAAATCCCCCAAGTGTGTCAAAGTAGGTGCATATAAAGTGTAATGGTTTGTTCCATCCCTATTTGTTACATTTATAGTTTTAGTGGTTAGAGGTGTTTAGGGGGGTTCAAATACTTTTTTGGTGGATGCAATAGTTTCAATAGTTTTTCTGCATGAAATACTCACCATGATAATGTATTCCACAATGTTTAATGGTGGTTCGTAGCTGGTGTAGTTGAGTGGTTAAAGGATTTTATGTGCATAAGGGGTATAATGTGAAAAGGGTAAACACCATGTAAGTAGGATTCACATCATTTATTAAATTAGGTGTTTAATCCTCTTAGGTGATGTGGTTTTTAGAAAATTCTGAAAATTCTCTAAAAAAGAGGACTACATGCTTTGTAATGGTTAAAAGATGTGTAAATGTTAGGGTCAAAGTTTTAAATTATTATTATTGGAATATTATAAGTCCTTTTTGAACCTCTATTCGTGTCTCATTCTGTGAAAACCCTAAGCACCCAGAGAATCTCTTCTAACCATCCTTCCTCCCTCTTTTCTCAATTGGTTTTGAAATTTTTTTCATTGAAAATATATGGTGATTCATCCTCTTTTTATCATCTATTTCATTCCTTTGTTAATTAGATTTTTGATTTGGTTGTGCGGTTTGGTTTTAGTAATTTTCTTAGGATACATTTTGATGGAATTTTGGTGCGGTGTAGGTTTATAAGTTGTTTCTCCTGGTGTGGTTGTGGTTGAGAGGGTCGGTATTCACCGTACTATGCATAATGAGTTTTCAAATGTTATTTAGGTAGGGAATCCCAAATTTTTCATTATTGTGTATCATGAGATAGGGGTTTACTTTTGTTACTCTATGATTTATGGTTGTGTTGGCATAATTGAGGGTAAATAACTATCTAAATTTATATTGATGTGTAATGGGGTTTTATTTTCATGGTTTCATAACATTGTTATGTTTGTCATATTTTAGTGGTATAGTCCTTATGTATAAAAAAGTATCACCATTGGGAGATTTTTTATGCTATATTATATGTGATCCGATTTTTGTGCTTGTTATGATTATTGTAATACCCCACTAAAATAAAAATTTCTTTTCTATTAAGATCTAGATAATTAAATGTCATCCCCTAGGAATATGTTTTGTGTGATCATGCCCCTCAAATAAAATGGAATGTGAAAAAATCACTTTTTAAAATATGTAAAATTATATTGATGTGTTTTTATGTGTGGTTGTGCTTGTGGGGTATCAATTTTTAGTTGTACCCTCTAGGGATGATAATTTGTTTGGTCATTCTTTTTGGTATGTGAGGAGGTGGTTTTTGGAAAATCTTCTAGGGATTTAAGGTTGTTTGATGGACGTTATTTTTTATGTATGTTAGGTAATTTTTTTAGATATTCTTGTGGGGTGGAATTTGTTTTATTGGACATGATTTTGGGGCATCAAGGTGGATCGTTTGGCTGTTATTATAGGTTGGTGAGGTGGTGGTTTCTTTGGGGATGATTTTGGGGGTAGTGATGGAATAAATATTTTTTAATGTCGTTCCAAATGGACAGAGATGAGGTTGGTAAATGGGATCTTAATGAATAATGAATAAATAATTTATAGGTTCAATGAGTAAATGTGGTTGATGCTAAATAATTAAATGAATTGGTAGGATAATGGGATCTGATGAGAAATATGAAATGGCGATTATGTATTGTTGTGTGGTGTAATGCTTTTATTGGCGACATAAAATGTGAAAGTGTTTTTAGTTGGTCATATTTTTTTGTAAACTCATAAATTAGGTTTGATTTTTTTATATTATATATATATATATATATATTCTCTGTGATTTCTATTCACACCCACCCACATTGTGCACTGTTTTCACACACCATCATAGTTATCTGGGGGTGTCTTCTCAACATCCAATGAGGAGGATAGGTGTATGGTTACCCACCCATACACATTATATATTCTAGTTGAGGGATTTATTACATAGTTGTGATGTTTGGAGATATAATATTTCATTCGATTGTGTTTTTGATAGCTTAGGTTCTTTCAGGAGTGATGTGACCATGCTTATGGAATAGTGGCCCATGTGTTTTGGGAAAGAAGTGATATGAAGGATCTTATAGGGAGACCTATGGTGGGGGTAGTGTGTGGTAGTTTTAGGGTATGAGGTTGAATTCCTACATTTTCCTAATAACTTACTACTCTGGTTTTGGTAGGGGTTGTGTTGTGGCCCATGTGTTTTTCAGTGACATGTGATGTGGTCATGCTTTAGGGGTGGTGAGACCTGGTTTCTATGGTTGATATATGTTGTGAACATGATTCTGGAGATGTGTTCTATACATAATTGATGAGAGAATCAATCCATTTGACATTGGGTTGTGATAGAGGCATATAATTGGGAAAGAAATGTATGGTACCCTTATCAATTTTATTCATGTTATATTGTATTACTTGTCTTAAAATAGTGTGTGAGATAGCCCTGGTGAGGTTGGGATTAGTTAGTATACCTATATAGGTGTTGTTTGGGTCTAATGTTTTCTCACCAGTTAATTATTATGAATTTTACACATGTAAATGAGAGACTTTGGGTTCTCTACTGGGTATACAGGTATGTTATGCCTATGTATACAAATTTTTTTCAGGTTTCTCCTAGGATTCCTAGACCATGAAAGACATTAGTAGCTCAGACCTTGGATAGTTGTTAAGTCAATACATTTTTTATTCTATTGGGTATTCACATTGAAAATTTTAATATATGTCAGTTCTATTTATACATGTTTTTTGGGCTGGTTTTGGATTGTTTCAATATTATTTCATTGAGTTTTATTATGATTTTTCTTATCTATCGATTATATTTATATTATTGAGGGTAATGCCTCCCATACATGGTATTTTCTTACCATCGGTGCTAATCACCCAAAAGGGGCATACTATAGGAGGGAATCAAGGGTAGTTATCTCTCTCCCCTTACTGAGGTATCCATGGTGGGAGGGGTTCATGATAGAGTGGTATCAAAGGTGATTGTTGATAGATAGGATGGAATTTGGACATATTAATATTGAGTATTGCATGGGTTGTCATAGAAAAAATTCTAGTTGACCATCTTCCATGACATTAGCTATGAATAACTTCAAGGAAAAAAGATTTTAGGGCCCCTTGATACATTTTTGGAACTCTAAGCTTATTGAATGACAATATGAGGTGGACCTATATATAGGGTAGATACTTAAGAGAGGTACATGCATAAGGATGAATTTTTTTCTTATTTCAATTGTGTTTTTAGAAGGTTAAAATGAATAAAATGAATAAAATGAATAATAAATGAATCTCAATAAAATTACATACTACCGGACATAGGATGTTCTTATTGGATTTTCTACTGTGGATCATTTTCAATGTTCATTTTTGGCACATGAAATAGAGGTTTAATATACTAATCAAGTTTACCTTCATATGGTTGATATGACCAAGGAGGATATATCTTGGTTGAGGGCATAGTATTCATTCTAGCAGTTGGATTTTGGAAAGTAAGATGGTAGTGTTTTAAAGGAAGATATAGATAGATGGCTAGGGGATCTTGAGATCTCATTCATTTTGATTAGGTCCCCAGTGGAGTATGGGTCCCCATTAGTATTTATCCAAATTATGGGAGTTGGTAATCAGTGGTGAATGTCATATCTGAGTGAGAGGAAGAAGGAAAATGTTTTATTGGTTGAATTTCATAATGATATATGGGAAGGGTTTCATTCTTTGAACGTGAATTATATGAAGTTGTAGGAGGATATCCAACCTTAGTAGTGGATTATGGTTGTATGGGAGTTTTGAATTATTTTCGAGGAACTTCTAATTTTATCGATTGTTTTTCTCTCAATGAGGAGTCTCATGTGATATTTCATGAGGAGGCACTCAATCCTTCTATCAAGTTTGTAGTGACTAATTTTACATTTCCATCATATTTGGAGGATCATAAGAAGGTAGAGGTGATCAAGAAGATTCACTCATTTGGATGATTATAGTAAGAGGTTATCCGGTATAGTTCCTCAAAGAGTAGAGTTTTCTGTGGAATGTCTTGGGAAACTAGATCTTCGATGTTTTGATCATCGTGATGTTAACCTCATGAAATTCCTTTTTGGACTTATTTGTCCAGGGGTTTCTATTATTTTTATAGGGGATTTATAATAGTGTTTTTGTTGTGGGGTTTGTGTCCATCACTATAACTACTGATAAGAGGTTCTCTGATCACAGTTTGGTGGAGGTGAAAGGGTTCAGTTCAAACCTCATTATATGTTTTCAGTGAGACCATTTCTGCAGTAGTGGTAGTAGGATTTATATCCTACAAGGTTAACTGAATAAGGTATAGGTATACCTGAAGATGGTCATCCTTTTTAGGGACCATGAACTAATCATGGTCATGGAGGTGGTCATTGGAAATGTGGTAGAGGCTCATGGAATTGTTAGTCACACATAGTGGTGGTGGAAATTCTAGATGTGCTAGTGATCATAAGAGGTATGTTCATACTGTATCATACCCTAGTTTGTGCCTTGTTGGATTTAGGATCTTTTCACTCCATTATTATAGCCACTCTATCCCATGCTCTAAGACTATAAATAGAGTGTATTATCTTTCCCTTGGTGTATAATGTGCTAGTTAAAGGCCATACTATCTAGTTTAATGTGTTCTGGGATGTAGACTGATGATGGAGCCACATCAGTCATGTGGGGATCATTTCATTCTACAGATGTATCCATATGATATAATCATCATCATCGACTTGTAGTACTGTATGTGTGCTATAATCGACTGCTTCCATAGGTGAGTAATGTTCTCAGATGTGGATAGTCAGTGTGTGGTTTTTTTGGCAAGAGAGGTTGTTAGGTGGAAGTCAATGTGTGGACCCCCTTCATTATTTGATGGCTATGTTTTCAATAGAATCATTGGAAACTAGGACAGAGGTGGTACCCAATGTCATTGGGGAGTTCATAGTAGTTTTCCTCAAGGGGGTTGTGAAGCTAACCCCTTGACATGATGTTTAGTTTGGGAATGACATGTATCCTAGTGCTTCTCTAATTTTTATGGATCCTTATATAATTGAAAATTCTATGTAGTGAGAGATAATGATTCTTAAGGATGATCTAATACAAAAAAAAAATTATCCATCCTAGTTTTTTTAGAGGGTTCTATAGTTATATTCACAAAAAAAGTGGATGGTAGTCCATGGTTGTGTGCACACTTCAATATATTGAATCAGGTGATGGTCTTGAACTGTTTACTTTCTTCTAATGATAGGTGGATATTTTACCAGCTAAGCTGTTCAAGATTGTTTTCAAATAATGATCTTCATTCTTGATATCACTAGTTGAGGCTAAATAAGGGTGATATCATGACGTCTTCCATCAAATGTTTTTATGGTAACATTGATTTTGTAGTCACTTAATTTGGTGTTATGAACGCACCAACTATGTTCATAGAGATTATGAAATATATGTTCTGGGATTTATGGGACACATTCTTTGTCAGATTCATTGATGATATCTTGATCTACTCAAATTCAAAGGAGGATAATGGATATCATCTCCAATTCATTTTCAATGTCCTTTGACAAAACTAGATTTATGGAAAATTGTCCAAGTGTATGTTTTGAAAATGGGAGGTGTATTTACCCGAGCATGCATGGCCACATCTAGATATGGAAGTACACTCACTGATGGTCATGGAAGTGGTTTCATAAAAATCACCAAATAACATGGCAGAGGTTCAGAGTTTCCTTTGTCTTGTGGGTAATTATCATAGTTTTTTACCTAGTTTCTCATGAGTAGTATCCTTATTAAGATATTTGACCAGGAAATATCTGGAATTTTTATGAGAAATATCAGTGTGAAGAAACATTCAGTTTTGTGAAGTGGAAGTTTTTCACTACTCGGGTGCTTTTTTTCATGAAGAGGGTGTTATATTTAAGGAGTTATGTGATGCTTCCCATAACGGTTTGATATGTATAATGATGGAATATATGGAAGTGGTATGTAATGGGTCTGGGTAATTACTTACCTGCAATCATAACTATCCCACTAAGGATCTGGAGCTAGTGGTGTTAGTTTATATATTGATGTTATAGAGGAATTACCTCATTGGGAGTGCATTGGGGTCCTCACAGATCAAAAGAGCTTGAGGTATATATTTTCATAGTGTGATATGAACTCATGGAACTCTAGGAGAATGGATTTTCATTAGGACTTTGATTTTGAGATCTATTACACCTCATGAAAAGCGATATTTGTGGTTGAAGCTTTGATGAGGATGTCAGGGAATAAAATTGTTTGGGATTCGGGGAATCTTGGGGGGAAGTTCAGGAGTTTCCATCCTTGCACTTAGATATAAGTGTAGACGGTGGAAGACACTTTTTGTTTTAGATTATTGTGTAGACCAATCTTATGTAGATGTTGATGGGTTTTAGTGTGGCGACTAAGCGGATGAGGTGTTCACGATTGTGTTGTACATGGTTATGCTTCAGATGGATGGAAGAAGGGCATTTGGATTTGGGAATTGTTTCGTGTGAGGTTGTCAAATTTGGTAGCGATGAATGGAATATTTCTTCATGAGTTTCACATAACACCATTGGCAGTACACCTAAGAGTTTCAAAGATGAACTGTGAATTGAGGATATAGTTTATGTGGCCAAGGATTAAATCGGCAATCGCAGATCTTGGGGAAATGATATTGTTTTTCCAACATGTAGACGTCTAGGATAATCTCCATGGAAATTTTTTTTCATCATTTTTATGTTCCTGAGTGATATGGGTGTACATATCAACATATTACATCACAAGGTTTCAAGGGGATCATGTAGGTTGTGCTGCTATCTGGGTGATCATGGATCGGTTCAAGAAATCAACCCACTTATTAGTGATTAAGGATCCATGCACATTGGATGATTTGTCTAGGAAGTATGTGAATGAGGTTTAGTGGTTTCAGGGAGATCATGAGGTCCTTTTTCTCATATTGGTGTGAAAATTTTGCAGTGTGGTTTTTAGGGGATTAAAAAATGCATTTGGAACTCTATTATGACGTAGCACTGCATTATACCCTTAGAAAGATAGGAATATGTAGTGAACTATCCAGACGTTCTATGATATGTTGAAGGCGCAAGTCTTATACATTTTTGAATATTTAGTATGAAACATTACATTAGGTGAGATTTCTTATAATAATAGTTATCACTCTTCTATTGATATTGATCCATTGGAGGGGATGCACAGAAGACCATGCTTGTCTCAATTGTGCTGGACATAGGTTAGGGAGGTAGTATTTCTTGGTCCTAATGAGGAGTAGACCAGGCCAGAGAATGCTCAACTTGTTTATAATAGGGTGAAAGTGTAGCAAGACCAACAAATGTCTTAAGAAAATTGTAGCAGGATTCCCTTTTATTATGAGGATAGAGACCACATATTCTTGAATATTTCTCCTCAGTGTAGGATGTATAGGTTTTCTAAATGGATTAAGAAACCTCTTTCACTTTTTAGGTCCCTTTTCAATTTTGGGATATGTTTCTATGTTGTAATATAGGTATTTTATTAGATCATTACAATAGAAGATCTAAAAATTCTTTCAAATATATCATATTATTTTATATCTTCATGAACACTCCAACAACATTGAATGGGGAGTGTCGGTATTGAGGATGAAGAGATAATCATCAAGCATCCAGAAGGGATCCATGATTTCCATGATATGGCACTATACAGAAGACACTTTCTGTAGGTTTGTGCATTGTGGGGGTAAGGTGTCCTATTGGATAGTACAATAGAGTGATAGATACAGATGTGTACCTAATATATGGAGTTGATTTTATTTTTTATTTATCTATTTTCCATTGTGATGTGATGTTAGGGTCATTTTGTTTTATGAGATGATTTGTTTTCCAGTTTGTGTAAGGAATAATCTGTGAAACATTCATGACATATCAAAATGGGAAGACTTGATTCCTAAAATAGACATGTTAACTATAATGAGATTAAACCCTTGTCGGTGAGTGAGTTCCTCCCATATTTGATTGTATCATGACATGGAGGATGAAATTTCCATATTTTTATGTATGGGAAAATGTTGTTTTTTTGGCTATGGTGATGTTGTTGTTTCATATAAGGTAGTTTATGGTTGTATTTTTATGAGCTTCAGCAACATATTTTTTGTAGTTTTGTTTGGAATGTTTTGTTGGGGCTAGCATTTGATTTATGACATGATCCTTAATAACTATCTTACATGGTGGTTGTTCGGAAGCCTTTTTATCTAGGTTTGGTTTTGGATTCTTGAGGGAAATAATAATTTCAGAGGTATCTGATGTAATGGTTTATGCCTTATCAATAAAATACATTGATTAATTTGGTAGTTAGAGGTCTCCGAGGGAGGTAATCAGTGTTTTTGGTGGAGGCTAGAGTTGCAGTTGAGTTTCTATAGGAAATACATACCATGTAAATGTGTTAGAAGATGTATTATGGTTGTTCATTATTTGTCTAACTGGGTGGCTCATGAATTATGCATGGCTATGGTGTGTCCTAGGTAATGTGTATAAGTCATGTAAGTAGGATTCTAGTCCTATAATAAATTACTTGATAAATAATTCAAGGCAACGTGATATTTGGTGAAAGATGGAAATTTTCAAAAACATGATGATTATATGTTGTTTAATGGTTACAGAATGATTAAATCTCATGATCTGGGTTTTAATTTATTTTTATCAGTTTATTATATTTTATTCATCTTTCTCTATTCCTCTCTCATTTCTGGTGAACTCTAGGCACCCCGAGGAGCCCTCTAAGAACTCCATCCTCTATCTTTGATATGTTTTTTCCATTTTTTGTTTCTTGGAAATAATTAGTGCATCCTTATGTTTTCTCATCATTTTATTTCTATTATTCTTCATAGTTTTTCCCACCTCTGCGCTCCTTCACATCCCTCAGAACCAACACTAAAACCATCTAATTACAATAAGAGAGAATGATATAATTATAGTTGGTGATTTTTTCCTCCCTATTCAAATATTCTAGTGTGTTTCAGTTTCAATACAAAGCGTTATTGTATCATCATTCCAATTTATCATCACATAATCTCATAAATTAATAAACGTTAAATGTCCTAAAATTACCTTTTTAATATTTTATTTCAGGGGGAACACCATAGTTGGTCTATGTTGATTTCGTTTTTCATATATAAAAACATTACATAAATTATTTAAACATGTTTAACATGTTCCATCCATGTTATTGATTAAAAAATTACATATAATACACATATCTATATGGGTATGATCCTTTATAAAAAATATACAAATTTTTATGAAATCAACTAAAATCTCATATGAGATAATAAACTTTTTTATAAATTTTAATGTATAGTAATATGTCTCAAAAACGTAAACCAACTTTAAGGATATGATGTAAAAAAATATAATATCAAATTGAATTTTTTTCATCCTATGATTCAATATTTTCATGTGTAATAAATCCATAAGAAATGAAACCTTATTGAATTTTTCAATACCAAGAAACAAGTACACTAATTCATTATCTTGTATTTAAAAAACCAATTATGGTTATCCATCCACACTAGAGTCTTGATATCAATTCCCTGTGGTAAAAATCATTACGTAATAGATATTATCATTAAGATCATGTAATGTCTCACTAAATAATTTTCATAAATTGTTATAATAACCTATTTGTGAAATTAATCATAGTATTCCCAATAATGAATCCAATACATATTTTTTATAAAAATTAAAAAAACACATGTTTTCTCAATGTATGTGATGTCACATATTCCCTATTAAAAAAACATCAATACAGATATCAAATAGTATTATTGACAATTCGTATCATTCAATTTATAAACTTCTTGATTTTCTATAATCATTTTCCAGAAAGTGTATTTTGAAGATTTATTCAAATTCATTCAATATATTTTTCACGTTTTTATGGTACAATTAAATTAATATTATGTAAGATAACATGAAAATGAAGAGGATAAAAATATTAAAGTGAAATATAATTAGACATTTTAATATTAAATAAACAATTAATTTAATCCAAATAAATATTAATATTAAAGAATTAAAAACATAAATAGATGGTTGGCATAAAAATTACCACATAGAAATAATAAAAATTTTAAATCTATTTAAATAAAAAATCGATATTTAAAATATTAGATAATTTAGTAAAATGAAAAGATATTATGGTTATTTTTTCCTTTCCCATGCATAAAAATCTAATATTCTAAAAATGATATTTTGTAATTACATAATGATTGTCATGATAAATTATTAACTTAGAATAAATATAATATAAAAAATGTTTGAGGAACCAAAAAAAATTGAGATATATAAGATTGATATATAAATAAGTAATAGCCAATATACAAATAATTTTTCATAGTTTTATAAAAAAATTATTTTTCACATGTCTCCAAATATATAAAAATATATTAGATTTAAATTTATTTTCTTCAGATAATGTTACCTGATAAAAAATGAAACAAAAATTATATATTAAGAATTAAATAATAATTTTTTATAAAATATGTTTAAATATTATTATTTATAAAACATGAACATCAATATATATTTTTATAAAAGAAATTATATTTGATTAATTGATATTCAATTCAATTAGAATTTATCAAATATAGAATAAAAATTCCATCCATTATCAATTAAATAATTAAACTATAATACATATTTTTAGTTTCTTCTATATTGGATTTCATGATATAATGACATAAAAATAGTTTAAGAAATATATATGAGGGAGTAATGATGATTGACATTGACCAATGGAAGTGAAGGCATAATTTAATGTGTAGGGAGAGCTATCTCACAGAACGTTTCGGGGATGCACAACTACAATTTTTTTAGTTTGGTGAAAAAAAAACTTTTGTTTTTAATGTTCGTTTCCAAATGATGTTATATTAAAAAAATAAACCAAAAATATTAAATGCTTAATTACTGAAAACAATGTTTAAAATATTTTCCATGTGGATTATGTAAAAAACTAATATGTTCAACAATATATAAAAATTCCATTGATATTGGCTTTTCATATCAGTTATATAATATAATGATCTTCATAAATAATATTTCATGACTATTAAAAAATATTTTAAAATGTACATGATTTTTAAATAATTTTGCATTATTAAAATGCCCAGTATTGAAATCATTTATTACATCAATTATTAAGATAAATGATATGGAAAATTATTTTTCTTGTAATTTATTCTCATAAATGTTAGATAAGGTTATTATTTTAAAGTATTGAATTGAATAAGAAAACCAATTATTTTTCTAATAAATATAAAACATAACATAAACAATTGGATTTAAATTATAGTTTTTTAAACATATTCATAGATAATGAAGTAAATAAATTATTTATGACTAATGAAAAATAATACATTTTCTAAATTCAATCTATAAACTAACATATGAGAAATGTGTACAAAAAATTTCAATCTATTTATATATATAGAAAAGGCTAATTTATTACATCCCTCCTCCTACCCTTGGTATGTCGAAGAAATTTCGTTTCTTCTATAAACAATCAGTACCAAATAATCATCTCTACATAGCACCACCATTTAAAAACACTACCATATGTGCTATTAAAAGGATCTTTTAATATCACTAACAAAGTGCACATAAAACTACCCTTTTAGAAGAACTTTTCTTAGCGCTGATGTAACAAACCAAGAATTTACTCATAGATTTATTATAGAATGCATGGATCACTTGGTCTCTTCACAAACCACTTTGTTATAACCTAACCAAGTAAACATAAGTTTGTAACTTCTGTGATTTGAATTTCAAAAATATGACATACAAAATAACAATGAGTAAGTTATTTGGAGTCCGATAAGAAAAACAAATTTTTTTTTGGAAATAGTAACCTACCAATATGAATTGTACTTTCCCTTATGAATAGTGATATACCCTGATGAATAGTAACTTTGCCAAAGATAGTATATAAATCATATTCAAGTTGGAGTATGATATACCTATGTTTTGGAATAATTAAATAAATATTTTAAAACTGTTTTTTTAAATAAATTATGATTTTAATTAAGTATTAAATTAATCATAATTAGAAAAAAATTGAAAAACGGACTTCATTTTTGGATTCTACACGTTGAAAATGGTTGTGGTGAATTTTTGGTATTTTTTTTAAATACTTGATATTTTTATGAATACTGAAATACAATAATTTACTAAATAAGCTAAATACACTAAATATAGAGTCATGTATGATGTTCTACTATTGTAATCCCAATTTATTCAGATTCACATGATAAAATTACTATTCTTTGTTAGAGAAGACTCACTATTCTTTATCTTGTAGAAAAATAATAAATTAATGAATATAAAATTGAGAAATCCCCTCTCCCCTCCACTATAAAAACCCCCCACCACTCCCTCTACTCTTCACTCCAATCAAGCCTTGTTACTTCTCTAAATTCATTCAAAATATCCTCCCAACCTCTTATCCCACGTCCAGAAAGCCATGGTCTTATAAAAAGTGCATAACATCTCCCTTAAAGTGTCTCTCAAGGAAGTTTGGTTCAAGAGGTAAATTCCTCTTTGGAATTCATTTTCATTCCTTTCAAGTTCATTTTTTTTCTTATTCTATGATTACCTCTCCTAATCCAAATGCTATGATGACTTCAACACCATAAATGTACTGGAATTTTTTCTTGATAGTTTCATAATATATCATCATATCTTTTTTTACCTTATTTTATACAAGTAGCAAGAACACTATCCAAGATTTTTCAATTTTCCACATTCAAGGATGACGGGATTTCGATTTCAATTATCATTCTCAATTTTTTTCATGAAACCATTCTTGTTATGGTTGAACCATATTATTATATATGTAATATACCCTCTATAGGGTTCTATAATCTCTTTCTACAAATTGTATTATGTAATAAATAAAAATGAGTTTGTTGTAATCAAATCCCACAAATTAAATGAAACATTTATCATTAAAGTTTAATATAATAATTCATCATCATTCCATGTAACCAAGTTATATAAATGATCATTAACACTTATGGATGTTCATAAATAATATTTAATTTCAATTCTGGAGATTTATATCCATTTCACATGAACTCCAACACTTATGAGCAAGTGAACCGTTTATTAAAATAAAGAAAACAAGCACTCCGGAGTGATGATATTCGATATTCTAACTTATCAATAGGTACATAAAAGAACTGAACAGAATTATGATAGACTAAATACATGTATAATAGGTTCTGAATTAAGTTATTAATTATTATAATTTCATATTTTAGGACCTTAATATCAAGAGGGGAAAACATTTGGATTTAAGGTAAGGGATATCTTTACTCAATTTCCATTTGTTGAGTTAAACATCAATGTCATTGGTTTTGTATTTTACCAAAAAAAATTGGAATGACCTATTATTGTTTTATTCTATAAAAAAACATCTATTGTGTGGGTTTATGTTCTTAGAAAATAATTATTTCATTGATTTGTCCTCAATATAATGATATGCTCTTGGTAATGGTTGCTTCATCCCACTTCTATCTTTTTGAGATATTCTATATTCACTACTATTAATTGTGTATGGTGTATGTATACTACCCATTGATTTTTTATACCATGAATCTTCTTATTATCATGACATTCAACGTATCATTTCATGAATATTAATTATGGGGCATTGGGTTCAATTGATTACATTGTAGTAAGTATTTTCTACCCAAACAAATATTTTCAGTTATGTTCCTATTATTACCTATTTACCTAATTAAAATTCATATTTATTCTTATATACACATCATAAATTTAGTGTGAATGTCTTATATATGTGTACCAATCAGAATCATTATTTATTTTTGAGGATGTTACATGTTTTAAAATAAGCTTTTAAAAATTCTTTTGAAATTCACGCTTGATTCAAAGAAAATCTATAATTCATACCTATTTTTTGTTCGATCTATAATCTGTTTTAATATATGTTTATATTTTTAAATCATATATTTTTACATGAAAATTATATTTTGGATCATTTCTGAGTTTATAAAAGAAAAAAATCCTTAGTTCTTTAAAATTTCTTTAATGAATATCTTAAACTACCCTAAAATGTTTTAATTCTAAAGCTTCATTAAAATCACATTTTACATGATTTCACTTTAGTATGACCTCTTTTATGTCTCAAATGTAATCTGAATGTCTATACCTTTTCGTTTCTAGAATATTAATGTTTAAAACCATATTTATGGAAAGTACAAATGATTTACCAAAGGAACTCTTCTTTCTAAAGTAAAATGGACTTTTCTCATCACACCTTAACTTTTTGATATATATGCCTTGTTCATTACTTATTTAATTCTTATGGTGTATGTAATACCATTTGGTATATCGTATCGAGAATCTTTTTATTCTCATGATATTCTAATGCATTATTATTTGAATATTTCAAGGTTGTATGGGATACTTTGGAATGTTTAAGGATTGTTTCCTCAAGTATTTTCAATGGTATCAATTGAAATTATATTTATTTATGTCAACATCTTTTGATGAATCCGTATCCTCAAATATATACAAATATTGAGAAGGAATATTATACTTGTATTAAATATTTTTATAAATAATTATTTGGAAATGCAGTAGTAGGTGAGGCCCTCTATGTCCCCTTAATGAATTGACAGTTCCCATGAGACAAATCAGTTGGTGACAAACCATTCAAGTTTGTTTCAAAAAATCATACATGTTTATACATAGAGACTTAAACAGATTTTATGGAATTGTGGTATCATGTTCCAGATACATGACATCCAATTAATAATAATTCTCTTTATTCATTTTCAGTTATAATTATCCATGAGGTTTTCACTATGAAAAAACCTATGGATGTAGTTTCATTCTCAGTTTATTAAAGGCATGTGTTCTTCATTTATTCACCAAACCATAATGGCTATGCGTAATTGTTTATGATTTAGTTATTATTGATTCATGCTTCCACTATTTGTAACCTTTTCTGAGAATTTGATCTCAAACCGTTTATTTTAGCTCAATAGGTTATGAAGAGGATATCATTTATTGAGTTCTCATGGGTTCAGTCTTTTAGTTTTTGTTATGTGTTGTTTTTTGTTACCTTCCCCAATGTAATACGAGTTACATGTGTGTATTTAGATTCTTCAAGACTACAAAACTAATCATTCCTTCAGTATTTGATTTCTTGTAATCATTCCAGTGTAATTAGTAATACACTGACTCCGGTATAGAGGGGGCAGGGTGTTATATTTGGTATCAAAGGAAGTTTAGTAGAAACCATGGGAACTAGATTTAGAAAATGTAGTTTTGGGAAGAAATCTGTAAGATGGTCTTTGTGGGTAAACAAACAACAACATCCTAGAATTTTGGTATGTAATATATTAAGTGGATATTTCTTGGAAATAAATTCTTGTCTAGATGCCAACAAGTTGAGGTGGCTCTAGAACAGATGTACCAATGAGTGAAAACTCAGAAAAGGTATTTTGGGCATGACCTTGGGTATCTTGGTACACAACAATGGGCCATGCCGCACTCTTGGTTTGACACACCTAGTGTATATTCTTAGGATAATTCACATTTTATTTACCCACCACTGTGAGGGATTTATGTCCCCAATGTAACCAAAGTATATGGTTCTAGGATTTATGATGCATAAATTTATGCTATGTGCTAAACCATAGTTGGATTTATAGACAGTGCATTATTTTATGTGCTAATATATAATATAGAATTGATTGGATATGGTTCCTAGTAGAAGGAATGAGAACTTCAACAATAAACGAGATGTGAAGAGTAAGAAATATCATTTCTCTAATGGTTGTTTCTGATGCTTTCGTTGGGGCGCACACATCCGTCTGTGGGGATGCACAGCTATTGCCTTGTGTTCCCACATTCCAAAGTCCGGCGTCATTGATTTTTTATTTTGGGGTGTTTTCTCCTTGATCAAAATGGGATGATGGGATGTCGGTTATTCCTTCCATGGATTCCTCCTCGGAACTCATCACATAGTTCAGGTCTCCCTTAACGATTAAGTTCTGGTTCATGAATCTCATTCATGGTTCCATATCTCTATGGATGATGGTTAATTACACTAATTTCATCAGGACAATCCTTGGGGTCTTGACATGGAAGCAACCTTCAGTCGGAGTACAAGGTAACATCAGGCATGTCGGGGCATATCTAGATGCGTGGACATTGGGGAACTTGTATTATTCCTCCTAAGAGGGAATCTGAAGGGCACAACACCCAAGGAATCCCATTTCGAATGCAGGGAATCATATTCCATAGGCATGTATCTGAGGTTTTCCTCTACTTACCATGTTCAACATAGGGTATGCTGCAAGTTTAACGTCTACCAGAGACGGTTATGAAAAAGGCATGTCTTTTGAGGTTTTTTTCAGGCATCTCATCTTTATGTAGAGGTAGACTGCGAGTTTAATGTTTTTCGGAGATGAAATGAGGGTAATAAAAACATCTCATAGAGACAGATCATATTGGTATATCCCTGGGAGGTAACACATGGATGTTTTATTGGGTGGATGGATTATAACACTCGATAAGTGCAGACCCAAGATGGTGTGTCCCATAAAGGTCTGATGTCACACCATGAAGGCTGATCTAGACACCATTGAGGGCAGATCAGGGAGTGTACACCCCAGAATGGGGGAACACCATGGTTTACAATTGACTATGAGTGAACCTCAGGATGGTTTCCTATATAATATATGTAGATGTCAGGGCTCAAAACCCACGTAGTAAAAAGGGGTGATGAATTGGGGTGTACACAAAGTACAATGACCTAGAGACATTCTAGGGATAACACTTGAATTGCATCACAAGTACTGCAATGATCAGTGGGAGGTGGATGACAGGATCCCACTAGGATTTGGTGGCCTAGGTGAGAATCTGGATGGGTGATGGAGAGTTGAATGGAATGGAGTGGGAATGAGATGGGACCGTCGAGAAGGTGACCTCAGTGTTGGTCATGAGACTCGAAGAGACTTCTTACATATCCCCGTGGAAGGGAATCAAAGTCTGTGTAGTTCGGTGGGATGATGGGACACCTGAGGAGGCGGCCCATGAGAATGGACGCATGGATAGAACGCGAAGGAATTCGAACCTCCGGGTTGTGGAATGATGTTCGTGGAACACATGGGATCAAGGGATAGATCACGATGAGAAATGGGTGATGGGCTTGAATCTCATGGAGGCTTCCTATATATCCCTGTGGTAAGGAATCAAAGTCCGCGTAGTTCATCTGATGATGACATACCATCAATTGGGGACTTTAACATCTTACCACCAAATGAGGTTGACAATGGCTTACCACTGAGTGGAGGAACAAAGGCTTACCACTGATTGAGGTCCACTGTTTAACGTCACGTAGGACGAGGGTGATTAGATGTGAAAGAGGACCTGGGTCCCAGATAGACGGTGGGATAGAACCTCATCGAGGCTTCCAACGTGCCTTTCCTTGGCAAGGATCAAAGACCACATAGTTGAAATGTTTTTTGAACCGATGTGAAGATGGTCGGGACCAATGGGGGGTGGGCTTGATCCTCAGGGAAGCTTCCTACATACCTCGCCTTGGAATGGATCAAATACCATGTAGTTAGGTGTTTGACGAACTGACGTGAAGATGGTCTGGAACAATGGGTGGTGGGCATGAACTTCAAGGAGGCTTCCTACGTACCTTTCCTTGGTAAGGATCAAATACCTCATAGTTCAGGTGTTTGTTGATCCGATGTGAAGATGGTCGAGACTAATGGGTGGTGGGATTGAACCACAATGAGGCTTCCTATGTACCTCACCTTGTCAAGAATCAAAGACCTCTTAGTTTATGTTGGGTGTGGGGATTACACTCTTGGCTTCCCATAATGGTATTTATGGTCGATGCTTACTACTATAAGCCCACATGAGTCATTCTCGGTGTGAGACACAAGATGTAGAAAGGACCTGGTGATCACGGCACAAAGGTGGTTCCATGAAGGGTTGTGAAAGGGGCTTACGTAAGGAAGATGCTCGGGTGCCACTATAAAGAGACAATGGTAAATGGGGCTTATGCAAGGAAGTTGACTGAGTGTCTCTATGAAGCGGAAATGGTGAATGGTGATTAAACAAAGAAGCTTCTTGGGTGCGGCTATGGAGCAGCAATGGTGGATGGGGCTTACATGAGGATGCTGATGGGGAGGTGCTATGGAGTGGCAATGGTGGATGGGGATTTTTCTAGGAAGCTTCCTGAGTGCCACTATGGAGTGACAATGGTGGATGGGCTTATGTGAGGAAGCTGCCTAGGTGCCGCTATGGAGTAGCAATGGTGGATGGGGTTAAATCCAGGAAGTTGTCTGGGTGCCTCTATGGATTGGTAATGGTGGATGGGGCTTAGGAAAGGAAGCTTCCTGGGTGCCACTATGGAGCAGCAATGGTGAATGGGGATTATGCAAGGAAGCTACTCGTGTGCTGCTATGGAGCAGCAATGGTGAATGGGGCTTATGTGAGGATGCTGCCCGAGTGCCCCAATGGAGTGGTAATGATGGATGGGGCTTATACTAGGAAGCTACCCATGTGCCGCTATGTAGCGGCAATGGTGGATGGGGCTTACGTGAGGATGGTTCTCGGGTACCGCTATGGAGCGGAAATGGTGGATGGGGCATACGCAACGAAGCTGACCAGGTGTCACTATGGAATGACAATGGTGGATGGGGAATACGCGAGGATGCCACTCGGGTGCTGCAATGGAGCGGCAATTGTAGATGGGGCTTACGAAAGGAAGCTTCCTGAGCGCCACTATGGAGCGGCAATGCTGGATGGGGCTAACACAAGAAAGCTTCTCGGGTGCTGCTATGGAGCGACAATGGTGGATGGGGCTTATTCAAGTATGCTCCACATGTTCCACTATGGTGCTGCAATAGTGGATGGAGATTATAGGAGGAAGATGCCCTGGTGGCGCTTTGGAGTGGCAATGATGGATGGGTCTTATGCGAGGAAGCTGCCCAGGTGCCTCTATAGAGAGGAAATAGTGAATGGGGATTACGCATGGATGTTGCTCGTGTGCCGCTATGAAGCGGCAATGGTGGATGGGGCTTAGGCAAGGATGTTGCCCGGGTTCCTCTATGGAGTGACAATAGTAGGTGGGGATTATGAAAGGAAGCTTCCCGTAATGTCTTCCTCATGTTGTCCAGGAATTAATCCCATCCCATTGGTGGGTTGAGCCCTTCACCTTTGAGCTAGTGCATAAGAGGGATAATGCCAAGGGCATTGGAATCAGTCCGAACAAAGGGAGATGAAATGTGTAAATCACATGCCCGACATTCGGAACACAATGAGGGTGGCGTGGCGATGGAGGATAAGTATTGACCGTGTCCAGAACACATGATCCATATCGCGTTAGCCTAAAATGGGGTGAAGCATATGAGGTCCGACTGCTGACCATGTTCAAAACACATAACCTAACATAATTCTTTATCTGAAGTCTTATGGGGCGTTGGCCCAGGATGGTCGGTGAGCCGATGCGGCAAGTGACCTGGCCATTAGGGGGTCCCTTCAGACATGGAAGTGGATGAAGATCAGGATGAAGGGCACACAAAGCGTGAGGTGGAGTGATGGAATGTTAGAATAGATTCCAACGCTCTTGAAATTATACCACTATAATCATGGAAATTGGCATCTTATTCTTGGTGCATAAGGCATCTCATGTTTGGAGAAAAATTCATCATATGTTGGGCACATATGGTGTTCTACAGTTTATAGTCATGTAGATAGGACTATTAGTCATCTTATGCATGGAGAATAAGGCATATCTTGTTTGGAGTAAGATGCATCCTATATTGGGAACATATGGCGTACTACTATTTAGTGTCTTATAGAAAGGACCGTTAACATCATATGGTTGGAGAATAAGGAATCTATTATTTTGAGTTAGGGGCATCCTATGTTTTTCAAATAGGGGTTAATACAGTTTTAAGTCATGTAGCTTAGACTATTTTCATCTTATACATGGCGCACAAGTCATCTCTTATATTAAGTAAGATGCATCCTATGTTTTTCATATAGAGATTACTGTAGTTTAAAGTCATGTAGATTTGACTATGATGCATAATGTGACTAGAAATGGTTGATGTTTGGACTTATGCAAGGGGGGCCCTTTCTGGTTCAACATGGCATAGGATTCAGGTGATGGTGTTCTGATGAGTTGCTTGAGGAATGGTTCAACTCAAGGTACTCGGGGGGGGGATTGATGAAGAGAATCTCAACTGACCGACATAGGAAACATACCAAGAGGGATATATTAACTCAAGGTGTTTCATGGTCTACTAAGGAGTATCTCAAACCAATGGTATCCCATAGGTCAAAGGCGGTTGCGCATAAGGGTGCAATTGAAATTGTCGACGTCCAAGCCTGAAAAGTACATGGTGCGACTCTCTATTTTCCCCCCGTGCATATGGACCAGCAGTCGTAGGCCTAGGCACCATGGCACATAAGATAGACTACGCATAGGATGGGATGAATGCAAGATTGGACTCTGCGTCATAGGTACGCGCAAGATTCTGCTCCTTGGTAGTATTGTGCGCAAAGTCGGAAGTCTTGCATGAAATATGGAAGTCTTACGCACAATATTGATGTCTTGCGGGAAAGATTGGAAGTGTTTCATGCAAGCTTGAAGGACTGGCACCCAAAATTGGAGGTTTTGTGTGAATGTGCAGAATCTTGAGTGCACATGACTTGGCCAGAGAAAATGCCTGGCGAGGATCAATCCAGTGTGGGCATGCGCGAATGTGGACAAATATGGGACCTTTCGCACAAGATCTCACATGGAGGATTACATTCTTCCTCGTGGACACATAAGATGAGATATTATGGGAAACAAATTGGAATCCAACCTCTGGAGAACCTACCCAAGGGGTGGGGCATGCACATGTATTTATCGGCGAACCTGGGAGCAGTTGCACGGAAGATTCTGCAGGCGCAATCATTTTTTTGCACAGGGGGTGTGCGTAAACTTTCGTGCATAGAAGTTTTTTTCCACACAGCCTATAGTGGGCGCACACACAAAGAGGAGTTTGACATCGCCTTTGGAGTGTAAGAAACTTGGGCTCATATTCTTCTCTTTTTCACACCTCCAAAAACTAGAGTGCCACCTTCCTTGGATGATTTTCGGGTACCCTGGGCGGAAGTTGTCATCTCATTGGTCACGTAAAAGGTTTGCGCGCAAGATTTTACTATTGCATGCAGGATTCCATACATGTGCGCATGACATCCATTATTGCGTGCAATATTTCACTTCTTTGGCACAAAACTGTCATTCTTGCGGGAAAGATTTTACTTCTTGCGCACAAAACTGTAATTTACCACAAAATCGTACCGAATGGCCATTTCGAGCATCCTAACTTCGAATGGCCATAACTTTTGATCCGTAACTCCGTTTGGGTCCCAAAAACCAGTCGAATCAAAGCATGTAGAATGAGATACGCTCCTGGATAATATATGGAATCATTAGGTGAATTACATGGATGTGTTTTCCGGTGCCAAAAAATTCCCCCCAAAGAATGGGGTCTAAAGAGGACAAGGAGGGCGAGGCAGAATGTGTTCTGAGGAAACAACTGAGGAAAAAGCATCAATTGTGGTCCATTATATCTCGAACAAATGGTGGATATAGTCAACTAAATCTACAATCCCATGTGATCCATGCTCGGTGTGGGAAAAAAGAGATAATAGCATCTTCTGTACGATAGTGCTAAACCACGAAAGGTGTGAGGGGATCAGAATGGGACATCAGTCACCATTTAGGAGAATCTTAAAAGATAGAGGGATCATGGCTGGAGAACATGGCTCTCTGAAAAGACATCCTACTTCTCCCACCGTGCTCTGGTGCATGATCGTGGTAACACCAGGGGCATTAGAATCAATCCGAACTGAGGGGGGTGAATGGTGTGAATCACAATACCCAAAATGTGCAACATTATGGGGGTGGCATGAAAATGAAGAATAATTGTTGACCATGATTGAAACATAATATCCTTATTGTGTTAGACTGAATTGGAGGTAACAGACGAGGGTCGACCATTGACCATGTTCGAAACACAAGGCCTGACTCAAAATGCTACCAATTAGTCTTCCAGAACATTGGCTCAGGATAGTAGGTGAGCCAAGGGTCATGCATCCATACTGTTATGGGGTTCCTCTAAACGTGAAAGAGGACAATGATCCAAAAAAAGGGTATAAAAATCATGGAGAGTGGAGTGATGGGTTTTTCGACTGGATTCCAACACTCTTGAAATTATTCCACCATGGTGGAAACGCGTTAGGGGGGTATATTGGTCTGATCAGGGATCAAACATACTTCTGAATAGGACCTCTCTGACGAGGAAACGGTTTCATCCCAATGTTATCATGGAGCATTCTAACCTTGTTTAGGGTAACACTGCTATTTCATGGTTCCCCAAAATAGATCAAGTCAAGGGACTGAAAATAGAGGGTGGAATGGGAATTATGATTCCTGGGGCTGGACCCGGAGACAGGATTTCTGGGGGTTCCTATATATCCCATGGGGATGGTAATTAAGCCACACATAGTTATTGGGTAAAAATGAGGTCAGAGACTACCACTTGTAGAGAGAATATTCTTTGGAGATGAATCTAACACATCCCATGATTATCATAGGGCATCCTGAACTTGTTCAGGGTAGATCCACAGTTTAGTGTCATGGGTTTAGAACATATGGATTCATGCAGTTTAACATCATACAATGGGATGTGGAATGAAAGGGAAGATCACAGGAGAGGAGTATTTGGTGCAGTAGCTATAAACCCGATGTGAATGAGGACTTGCTCTGGATCACACTACGTATCCCAGGTGGAAACTCTTCGTGCCAGGGGACCAAAGGTGAAAATTAAGTTGGGCCCAAAGAAAAGTGGTCGACCATTCCTACGCACCCCAAGAGGATGATAATAAAGCCATACATAGTTCTGATATAATATTTTCACATCATGCGAGATGAGGAAAGGTACGTGTGACATGGTTGCGCAAGTAGACATCCTACAAGAACTACTAATCCCACGTGAGCCGTGCTCGATGTGGGAAACAAGAAGTAGTGATGGGAATTTCCTAGCATAGGACGGCACATATTAGGGATGATGGGACAATAGGTGAGTGATATCCCACTGATGTTGACCCACCTATGTAACACACCTAGATGCGTGGAAGAGTAAAGAAGAGTATGTAGGAATTCCACATGAACGTAAAGAAGTGGAAATTTTTGAATCATGACGCTCAATATCAGGACCACAATGATGCTGGCATGATAATAGTGGAAAGATTTTGACCATTTTTGAAACACAATATCCATATCGCGTTATCTTGGAATGGGGACAGGAAAATGGGAGTCGACCGCTGACCATGTTCTAAACATGGGACATGTCACAAATGTCGTCCGAGAACTTTAGGGATGTTGGACCGAAATTGTAGGTAAGCTGAGGTGGCATGAGACTAGGCCATGAAGGGGGTCCCTTCGGATGTGGAAGAGGATGAGGATCCAAATAACATGCTCCCGAAGATTTTAAATGGAACGAGGGGAATGTCCTAGTGAAAATACCACTCTTCCGGTTCTTTGTCAGAATGCATATGAGTACAAAAATATGATGCATCAGATTGAGGTAGTCGAGTTCCTTCCAAAGGAAAAGGGTTATAGGGTCGCATGCTTTCAACATAAGTTCCTAGGGTTGACCATTAAGGGGGATTGATTTAAAGGACTATGCGTAGGGTGGAGAAATAGCCAAATGTGATGCATGGTTCCCATAGGTAAATCTTAGTTTTGGGTCATTGAACTCAGAAATCACCTGGAAAAGATATGGGAAGCACATGGTGTGGCTATTGAAAAACCCAAAATGAACGATAACTTAAGAGGTACTCGCCACCCAAAATATTCCCAAATGAGTTTGGGCCAAGGGGATGAAAAAGAAGGGATAGGATTTGTAGATTCGTGGGGCTAGAACCAGAGACAAAAAATGCATCGGAATTCCTACATATCCCAGGAGGATGGGAATAAAGCCATACATTGTTCTGGAAGATGTTCTGCAGTTTAAATTCTTGCATCAAGGATGCAGAGTTATCTTTGTTTTTGGTCATAGAGCTCGGACCATGGATGGTAGGAAACGCTGGAGACACATGGTGGGGTAATTATAAAACATAACATGAATGGGAACTTGGGGTTTCATCCACCATGTGTTCCTTGGAGAGTTTTTAGGTTGAGGGGATGAAAACAAAAGTTAAGTTGGGCCTGAGGCAAAGTGCACGGGTGTTCCTACGTACCCCAGGAAGATGAGGATCATGCCACATGTTGTTCTATAAGGAGGTATTGTGAAGTTTATCGTCATGCAGTAAGGATGTGAATGGTTAAGATACCCCACAGAAAGGAGGTGTACGGCGCGGCGAGTAACCCAATGTGAATGTGGACCTAATCTTACACCACATTGTACAACCCTAAGTGAGAACTTGGGCTGGGGAGGGCGAGAAGGACAATGGGCCTGAGGCCAGGCCTCAGATGGAATGTCCTCGCTAGTTTTCAGTTTGACGTCTTGCAGTGGGGACAAAGTTAGGGGTAGGGTATCTCGTTCAGGTATGTGTACGGCATGGTGAGCAACCTAATGTGACTAAGGACATAATCTCACACCACATCGTTCAACCATACGTGAGAACTTAGGTCGGGGGCCCGAAAAGGCTAAGGGGACTGAGAATGGGCCTCAGACGGAAAGTCCCAACCAGTTTGTTGTTTAACGTCTTGCAGTGAGGATGATGGTGATCTTTGTTTAGGGCCATAGAACTTAGATAGTATATGGCTAGTTTAAAGTCATATGAATGGGATAGAAAGGGAGAATCATCATGCTTATGGAACACCACAAAGAAACAATGATGATCGAAGAAAACTATTGACCAGGTTCGCAACACAATATCCTCCCTTATGTGACCCAAATGGGGGTAAACAATTGAGCATCATCCATTGAACATATTCGCAACACAGGACTTGCATCAACTTGTCACTCACAATCCTCGATGTCATTAACCCGTAATGGTAGGAGATTATTTGGTCCGAGCATCCATGCTATTCGGAGGCCATTCTGGATATAGAGGGTGATAGAAACTCAAATGATGGGTCATGATGAGCATATTAGGGAAAGTTCTCATGGAACGGATGATGAATGATGGAAGGGATATCTCAAGGGGATATGTGTGGCCTGGATAAATTACCCAATGTGAATTGGGATGTGAGTCAATACCTCACCACACAATCCTAGATGGGAACATGGGCCAGGGGCCCAAAAAGGCCAAGGGACCTGAGGTTGGGCCAAGGATGAGAATTTCTCGCCAGTTTTCAGTTTTTTGTCATGCAGGACAAGTGATGAGTGGTTTTACATCCTTAAGTTTCAACAGATCTAACTGTTTAACGTCGTGTGATATGGATGGTTGTGATCTTAGTTTAAGGTCATAGAGCTTAGACCATTTTTTAGTTTTTTGTCATACTAAATGATAATGACCAATTTAACATCATGGCAGATGACATATAGTTTAACGTCATTCGGGATGATATACCGTTTAATGTCACGTGGGATGATAATGAGCAGTTTATCATCATGAGGGATAACATACAGTTTAACGTCATGTGGGATGATATACATTTCAATGTCATGTGGGACGATAATGATCAATTTATCATCATGACGGATGAAGATGAACAACTTAACGTCATACAGGATGATGTGGCAGTTTAGAGTCATGCAGGATAATAATGATCAGTTTAATGTCATGACAGACGAAGATGAATAGTTTTACATCATGCGGGATGATGATGCAGTTTAAAGTCATACAGGATAATAATGAGAAATTTAACATCATGGTGGATAAAGATGAACAGTTTAACGTCATGCAGGATGAGGATGTCGTTTAATGTCACGCTGGACGATAATGAGTAGTTTAAAGTCATGATGGATGAAGAAGAATTGCTTAACACCATGTAGGATGATGATATAGTTTAATGTCATGCAGGATGATAATAAGTAGTTTAACATCATGATCTATGAATATGAACAGTTTAATGTCATGCAGGACGATGACGTAGTTCAATGTCATGCAGGACGATAATGAGTAGTTTAACATCACGATGGATAAAGATGAAGGTTGTTATGCAGTTTAACGTCGTGAAACTAGGACATGAATATGTTTTACATCATGACAAACGAAGATGAACTATTTTACATCATGTGGGATGATGATGCAATTTAACATCATGACAAACGAAGATGAACAGTTTAATTTCACGTCAGATGATGATGTTGTTTAATGTCATGCAGGATGATAATGAGCAGTTTAACGTCATGACAGATGAAGATGAATAGTTTAACATCATGTAGGATGATGATGCAGTTTCAATTCATGCAGGATGATAATGAGCAGTTTAATGTCATGATAGATGAAGTTGAAGGTTGTTATGCAGTTTAGCGTCATGCAACTATGACATGAAACCACAAGGACTGTGTCGAAAGAGGTATGATCATCTCTACCCCATTATAGTGGGTTGGGATGATGGGGAATCTATATGATGGTATTTCCTTAAAATTCCCCAATTGTATGCATGATTGTTCTTCGTGTGTGAAATTTGAAACCTTATAATGAACCTTCCACGAGCTGGTGTCAAAGCCACAGAGAGGACCTCTATAGTTTATGCAACGTGGTAGTTGGGGTGATAGGGAGTGTCGCAAGGGTAGTAGGGATGAATACATTCCCTCAGTTTGGACGGGCGATGAAGGAAGGATTGTGGGTCCGACGGGGCGATGGATCCAAGAAGGCGTGGAATCTTGGACATCAGTATGACGGGGGTGATGGATCCTAGAAGGCATTAAAGCCTCAACATCTGTATGATCGGGGCATTGGAGGTAAGAAGGCCTGGAAGCCTCGACGTCAGTACGACATGGGCGATGGAGCTCGGAAGGCGTGGATGCCTCAACATCGGTATGATGGGGCGATGGATCCTAGAAGACATGGAATCCAGGATGTCGGTACGATAGGCGTGATAGAGCCCAAAAGTCCTGGAAGACTCGACGTCGGTATGACGGGGTGATGGATCCCGGAAGGCATGGAAACTTGGACTTCGATAGGATGGGTAAAATGGATACCGGAAGGCGTGGAAGCTAGGAGTGTCGGTATGATGGGGGTGATGGAGTCGGGAAGGCGTGGAAGCCTAGATGTCGGTACAATGGGGGCGATGGAGCCCGGAAGGCGCGGAATCCTGGAGAGTCCTCCCATAAGGCAAGGAAACTTTGTTGATTCAAAGGTAAGACCTCCGTGATGTTTGATGTCAGGGATGGGGAGAACCTCTGTGTAGAATGGTTGTTGTGCAGGGAGAAACTCCGTAGTGGCTGTTTGTACTGTTGGAGATGCACCATTGGATTTGTGGTGGTTTCCTCCGGCTTTCCCTATGAGGGTAGTGGATTCAGAAATGAGTCAATGAAATCGGGAGGCGGATGCCACCTGTGTGGCCTCTTAAGTTTCCAGAGTCTGGGGTGGATGCCACCTGCGTGGCCTCTTAAGGTGGCGGAGTCGGAAAGGGGCCGATGGAGTCAAGGGCAGATTCCCCCTACATGGCCTCTTGAGGTGGTGGAGTCGGTGAGGAGCCGATGGAGTCAGGGGAAGATGACCCATGCACGGCCTCTTGAGGCGGGGAGTCAGCGAGGAGCTGATGGAGTCGTGGGAGGATGCCCCCTACGTGTCCTCTTGAGGCGGCATAGTCGGTATGAAGTTGATGGAGTTGGGTAGCGGATTCCACCTGTGCAGCCTCTTGAGGTGGCCAAGTCGGCGAGCAGTCTATGGAGTCGGGGGAGGATGCCCCCTGTGTGGCCTCTTGAGGCACCAGACTCAGTAAGGAGCCGATGGAGTCAGGTGGAGGATGCCACCTACGCGGCCTCATAAGGCGGCGGAGTCAGCGAGGAGCCTATGGGGTCGGGGGTGGTTGCCCCCTGCGTCACCTCTTGAGGTGGTGTAGATGACGAGGATCCGATGGAGTCGGGTGGGGGATTCCACCTGCGCGGCCTCTCAAGATGGTGGAGATGGTGAGGATCCGATGGATTTGGGGGGTAGATGCCCCCTACGCGGCCTTTTGAGGGGGCGGAGTCGGTGAGGAGCCGATGGATTCAGGTGGGTGATGCCACCTGCGCAGCCTCTTAAGGCGGTGGAGTCGGCGAGGACCCGATGGTGTCGGGGGCGGATGACCCCTGTGTGGCCTCTTGATGGGCCATAGTCGGTGAGCAACCGATGGAGTCGGGGGTGGACGCCCCCTGTGCGGCTTCTTGAGGCGGCGAAGTCGGCATGGATCTGATGGAGTCGGGTGGCGGATTCCACCAGCGCGGCCTCTTGAGGCGGTGAAGTCGGCGAGGAGCCGATAGAGTCTGGGACGGATGCCCCCTCTAGGGCCTCTTGAGGTGGTGGAGTCGGCGAGGAGCCAATGGATTCGGGGGGGGGGGGGTGCCCCCTGCACAACTTCTTGAGGAGGCGGAGTCAGCGAGGAGCTGATGGAGTCGGGGGTGGATGCCCCTTGCACAACCTCTTGATGCGGCGAAGTCGGTGAGTAGTTGATCTAGTTGGGGGTGGATTCCCCATGCACGACCTCTTTAGGCGGCAGATTCGGCGAGGAGCGGGTGGTGTCGGGGGCGGATGCCCCCTGCACAACTTCTTAAGGAGGCGAAATCGATGAGGAGTCGATGGAGTTGGGTGGCGGATGCCACTTGCACAGCCTCTTAAGGCGGCGTAGTCAGCAAATAGCTAATGGAATCGAGTGGTAGATACCAATTTCACGGCCTCTTAAAGAGGTGAGGTCAGCGAGGAGCTAATGGAGTTGGGTGGCGGATGCCACCTGTACGACCTCTTAAGGCAACGGGGTCCGCGAGGAGCTGATGGTGTCAGGGGCGTATGTCCCCTGTGCGTCCTCTTGAGGCAGCTGGGTCGGCGAGGAGCCGATGATGTCGGGGGTGGTTTCCCCCTGCGTGGCCTCATGAGGTGGCGGCGTCCGCGAGGAGCCAATGGAGTCGGGGGTGGATTCCCCCTCCATGGCCTATTGAGGCGGTGAAGTGGGTGAGGAGCGGACGGAGTCGGGGGCGCATTCCCCCAGCGCAACCTCATGAGGTGGCGGAGTCGGCAATGAGTCAATTGAGTCGGGGGTGGATTCCCCCTACGCAGCCACTTCAGGCAGCGGAGTCGGTGAAAATCCGATGGAGTCAGGGGAGGATGACCCCTGCGCGTCCTCTAGAGGTGGCAGAGTCGGTGAGAAGTCAATTGAGTTGGGGGCGGATGCCCCCTGTGCGGTCTCTCGTGGCGGCGGAGTCGGGGAAGAGCTGATGGAGTCGGGGCAGATGCACCCTGTGAGTCCTTTTGATGTGGTGGAGTCGGTGAGCAGCCGATGGAGTTGGCGGAGGATGCGCCATGCGTAGCCTCTTGAGGTGGTAGAGTCAGCGAGGAGCCGATGTATTCGGGGTTGGATTCCCCCTATGAATCTTCTTAAGGCGGCAACATCGGCGAGGAGACGATGGAGTTGGGTGGTGGATGCCACATGTCCGGCCTCTTAATGCGTCAGAGTCGTCAACAAGCCGATGGAGTCTGGTGGCGGATTCTACCTGCACGACCTCTTATGGCGGCGAGGTCGGTGAAGAGCCGATGTTGTTGGGGGAGGATTCCCCCTGCGTGGCCTCTTGAGGAGGCAGAGTCAGCGGGGATCCGATGGAGTCTGGAGAGGATTCCCCATGCACTGCCTCTTCAGGCGGCTGAGTTGGCGAGGAGACAATGGATTCGGGGGGCGGATGACACCTGTGTGTCCCCTTGAGGCGGCAGAGTCGGCAAAGAGCCGGTGGAGTCGGGGGCAGAGGCCCCGTGCACGGCCTCTTGGGGGTGATAGAGTCGGCGATGAGCCAATGGAGTAGGGTGGCGGATGCCACCTGCACGGCCTCTTGCAGCAACGAAGTCAGCCAGGAGTTGATGGAGTTGGGGGCGGATGCCCCTGTGCAGCCTCTTGAGGAAGGCGAGTAGGCGAGGAGCCGATGGAGTCGGGTGGAGGATGCCACCTGCGTGGCCTCTTGAGGTGGCAGAGTCGGCAAGGAGTCGATGGAGTCGGGGGAAGATTCCCCCAGTGCGGCCACTTGAGGCGGCTGAGTGTGTAAGGACCCGATCGAGTCGGGGGGCCGATGCCCCCTGCGCGGCCTCTTGAGGTGGCGGAGTAGGCGAGGAGCCGAGGGAGTTGGGGACGGATGCCCCCTGCGTGGCCTCTTGAGGCGGCTGAGCCGGTGAGGAGCTGGTGGAGTCAGGTAAAAAATTCCACCTATGCAGCCTCTTGAGGCAGCAGAGTTGGTGAGAAGCTGATTGAGTCAGTGGCAGATTCCCCCTACGCAGCCTCTTGAGGTGGCATGGAGATGATGGAGTCTGGTAGTAGATTCCACCTGCGCCGCCTCTTGAGGCGGCAGAGTTGGCGAGGAGACGATGGAGTTGGGGGAGGATGCCCCCCTTGTGGCCTCTTCAGGCGGCAGAGTTGGCAAGGAGCTGATGGAGTCTGGGGGTGGATTCCCCCTGTGCATCTTCTTGAGGCGGCAGAGTCAGTGTGGAGATGTGCAGTTCGGGGAAGATGCCCCTAGCGAGGCCTTTTGAGGCAGCGGAGTCGGTGTGGAGACGATGGAGTGGGGGGCGGATGCCCCCTGTGTGGCCTCTTGAGGTGGAAGAGTCGGTGAGGAGCGGATGGAGTTAGGGGCGGATTCCCCCTGCACGGCCTCTTAAGGAGGCGACATCGGCAAGGAGCTGAGGTAGTTGGGTGGCCGATGCCACCTGCACGGCCTCTTAAGGAGGCAGAGTCAGCAATGAGGCGATGGAGTCGGGTGGCGGATGCCACCTGCGCGGCCTTATAAGGCAGCAAGGTTGGAAAGGACCAGATGGAGTCGGGTTTTGGATGCCACCTACGTGGCCTCTTAAGTCGACAGAGTCGTCGAGGAGCCAATGGAGTTGGGGGCGGATGCCCTCTACGCGGCCTCTTGAGGCAGCGGAGTCGGCGAGGAGATGATAGAGTCGAGGGAGGATGCCCTCTGTGAGGCCTCTTATGGTGGCAAAGTCGGTGAGGAGCTGAAGGAGTTGATGGAGGATGCCCCCTGTGCGACCACTTGAAAAGGTGGAGTCGGCGAGGAGAAGATGGAGTCGAGGTCGGATGCCCTCTGGGAGGCCTCTTGAGGCGACATAGTCTACGAGGAGCCGATGAGTTCTGGGGCGGATCCCCCTGCAAGACTTCAGAAGGCGGCAACATCAGCACGGAGCCGGGGGAGTTGGGTGGTGGATTCCAACTGTGTGGCCTCTTAAGGCAGCAGAGTCAGTAAGGAGCAGATAGAGTCGAGTGGAAGATGCCACCTGCACGTCCTCTTAAGGCAGCGAGGTCAGTGAGGAGCCAATGGATTTGGGTGGCAGATGCCACCTTCGCAGCCACATAAGGCGGCGGGGTCGGTGAGGAGTCGATGGAGTCGGGGGCGGATGCCCCCTGTGCGCCCTCTTGAGTCGGTAGCATCGATGAGGAGCCGATGGATTCGGGTGAGGATACCCCCTGCGCGGCCTCATTAGGTGGTGGAGTCGGTGATGAGGTGATGGATTCGGGGGAGGATGCCCCCTATGTGGCCTCTTAAGGTGGCATCGTCCATGTGGAGCCGATGGAGTAAGGGTCAGATGCCCCCTGCGCACCCTCTTATGGCGGCAGAGTCAATGAGGAGCTGATGGACCATAGTTTTCATGCATCTGATGGTAATCAACCTCTCACATATGAAGAAGAGGGGATTCACATTGGTGATTCCTCAATTTTCCCAGCATATATGGTCTACTTGCTATAGAAGGCGAAGAGATTCACGTCAGGTTCACCATTTGTGTTTTTGACGCTTTCACCGGGATGCGTGCCTCCGTCTATGAGGATGCACAGCTGTTTCCCTTCATTCCTACTTTCCAATGGAAGGTGGAGTCTAATCCTTATTCAAGGACATTTTCTCCTTGATCAAAACATGATGATGGGATGTGTATTCTTCCTTCCGTGGATTTCTTCTCGGAACTCCTCACATAGTTCTGGTCTCCCTTAATGATTAAGTTATGGTTTGTGAATCTCGTTCTCGGTTCCATATATCTATGGATGAAAATTAATTACACTACTTCCATCAGGACATCCTCTGGGGTCTTGACATGGTAGAAACCTTCGGTCAGAGTAGAAAGTAACATTCGGCATGTCAGTGCATATTTGGATGCATGGACATTGGGGAACCTGTATTCTTTCTTATAAGAGGGCATCTCAAGGGCAGAAAAATTGAGGTATCCCATGTCAAATTTGAGGAATCATATGCCATAGCCATATATCTAAGGTCTTCCTCTGGCTCCCATGTTTAACACCGGGTATGCCGCAAGTTTAATGTCTAGCAGAGATAGTTACGCCAAAGGCATGTCTTCCACGTTTTTCCTCATGCATCTCATATTTATCACAAGATAGACCATGAATTAAATGTTTTGAATATATGGGATGAGGGTGATCAGAACATATCATTTAGACGGATCATACTGGTACATCCCTAGGATGATGCACTTGGAAGGTTTACTGGTTTAATGGATCAGAACACTCGATAAGAGTAGACCCAAGATGGTGTATCCCAAAAATGGCTAGATGTCACATCGTGAAGGCCGGTCTGGACACCACTGAGCGCAGATCAGGGAGTGTGGACACCATAATGGGGGAATAACAAGGTTTACCATTTACTAGGATAGAACCTCAAGGAGGTTTCCTATGTACCCTGTGTAGATGACAGGGATCAAAACCCAGGTAGTTCGAAGGGGTGATGAATCGGGGTGTACAAAGAGGACAATGACCCAGAGAAATGCTGATCCTTATGCTTGAATTGCATCCCAAGTACTGCTAGGAGTGGCGAGGATGTGGATGACAAGACCCAACTGGGATGTGGCAACCCAGGTGAGAATCAGGATGGGTGATGGAGAGTTTAATGGAGTGGAGGGGGAATGAGATGTGATCGTTGTGAAGGTGACAATAGTGTTGGTCTTGAGACTCGAAGGGACTTCCTATGTATCCTCATGGCAGGGAATCAAATTTAACGTAGTTCGGTGGGATGATGGGACACCTGAGGAGGTTCCCTGGTAGAATGGATGCAAGGATGGGACCTGGAAGAAGTAGATCCTCTGGGTTGGGGCATGATCTTCCCTAAACCCATGGGATTGAGGGATAGATCATGATGATAAATCAGTGATGGGCTTGAACCTCATGGAGGCTTCCTACCTATCCCCCTGGCAACGAATCAATGTCCGTGTAGATCATCTGAAGATGGCTTACTTTCGATTTGGGAATTCAATGGCTTAAAACTGAATGAGGTTGACAATGGCTTACCGATGAATGGAGGAACACTGGCTTACCGTTGATTGAGGTCCACATTTTAACATCATGTAGGGCGGGGGAGAACCAAAATGAAAAACGACCTGGGTTTCAGATAGATGGTTGGCTTGAACCACATGGAGGCTTCCTATATACCTTTCCTTGGCAAGTATCAAAAACCATGTAGTTCAGATGTTTGGTGAACTGACGTGAAGATGGTCGGGACCAATGGGTGGTGCGCTTGAACTTCATGGAAGCATCCTACGTACCTTGCCTTAGTAAGTATCGAAGACCACGTAGTTCATGTGTTTGGTGAACCGACGTGTAGATGGTTGGGACCAATGGGTGGTGGGCTTGAACCTCAAGGAGGCATCATATGTAACTTGCCTTGGTAAGGATCAAAAACCTCATAGTTTAGGTTTCTGGTGAACTGACGTGAAGATTGTTGGGACCAATGGGTGGTGGGGTTGACCCTCAAGGAGGCTTCCTACGTACATTGCCTTTGAAAGGATCAATGACCTCGTACATCAGTTTGGGTGTGAGGATTACACTCTAGGATGCCTGTAGAGTATGTCATGGTCGATTCTAACAACTCTAATCCCACGTGAGTCATGCTCGGTGTGAGATACAAGAGGTAGCAAGGACATAACAATCACATCTCAAAGGTGCCTCCATAAAGGTTGGTGAATGGGGATTATAAAAGGAAGCAGCCTGAGTGCCACTATAGAGTGACAATGGTGAATGGGGATTACACAATGAAGGTGCAAGGGTGCCGTTATGGAGAGGCAATGGTGAATGGGGCTTACGCAAGGAAGCTGCTCGGGTGCCGCTATAGAGCGGCAATTATGGATGGGGCTTACGCGAGGATGATACCTAGGTGCCGCAATAGAGGGGAAATGGTGGATGGGGATTGCACGAGGAAGGTGCCCGGGTGCCTCTATGGAGCGACAATGGTGGATGGGGATTAGGCGAGGAAACTGCATGGGTGCCATTATGGAACAACAATGGTGGATGGGGATTATGAAAGGAAGTAAGATAGGTGTCACTAAAGAGAAACTATGGTCGATGTGTCTTATGTAAGGAAGTTGTCGGGGTGCCACTATGGAGCGACAATGGTGAATGGGGATAATGCAAAGAAGCTTCCCGGGTGCTGCTATGGAGTGGCAATGGTGAATGGGTCTTACACGAGGATGTAGCTCGGGTGTCGCTATGGAGCGGAAATGGTGGATGGGACTTAGACAAGGAAGCTACCCAAGTGCCACTATGGAGCAGAAATGGTGGATTGGGTTTACGAGAGGATATTTCCCAGGTGCTGCTATGGAGCGGCAATGGTGGATGGGGCTTACGCAAAGAATCTTCTTAGGTGCTGCTATTGAGCGACAATGGTGGATGGAGATTACGGGAGGATGTTGTTGGGGTGCCGCTATGGAGCAGCAATAGTGGATGGGGTTTATTCAAGGAAGCTGCATGGGTGCCTCTATGGAGTGGCAATGATGGATGGGCTTTACGCAAGAAATCTATCCAGGTGCCTGTATGGAGAACAAATGGTGGATGAAGCTTACACAAAGAAGTTGTTCGGGTGGCGCTATGGTGCAACAATCGTGGATGGGGATTATGTGAGGAAGATACCTGGGTGGCCCTATGGAGCGGCAATGGTAGATGGGTCTTACGTGAGGAAGCTGCCTGGGTGCCGTTATGGAGCAGAAATGGGGGATGGGGCTTACGCAAGGATGGTGCCCATGTGCCGCTATAAAGTGGAAATAGAGGATGGGGGGTACAAAAGGATGTTTCCTGGGTGCTGCTATGGAGTGGAAACAGTGGGTGGGGCTTACATAAGGAAGTTTCATGTAATGTCTTCCTCATGTATGGTCGTGAGGGCTTCCCAACCCATTGGTGGGTTGAGGCCTTCGCCTTGGCACTTGTGCAAAAGAGGGGTAATGCCAAGGGCGTTGGAATTAGCCCGAACAAAGGGAGGTGAAAAGTGTGAATCACATGACCGAAAATAGGAACTCAATGAGTGTGGCATGGTGATAGAGGATAGCAGTTGACCGTGTTCGAAACACAACATCCATATCGCGTTATCCTGAAATGGGAACAAGCAAATGAGGGTCGACTGCTAACCGTGATCGAAACACAAGACCTGACTCGATACTTTGTCCAAAGTCTTACGGGCCGTTGTCCAAGGATGATAGGTGAGCCAATGAGGCCTCAAACTAGGATTTTAGGGTGTCCCTTTAGACATAGAAGTGGATGATGATCTGAATAAAGGACATGCAAAGTGTGAGGTGGAGTGATAAAATGTTTGAACGGATTCCAACGCTCTTCAAATTACGCAACTCTATTCATGGAAATTGACATCTTATGTTTGGAGGATAAGGGATATCTTGTTTGGAGAAATTGGCATCCTATGTTGGTCACATAGGGTGTTATACATTTTATAGTCATGTAGATAGAACTATTACTCATCTTATGCTTGGTGCATAAGGCATCTCTTGTTTGGAGAAAGTGGAATCCTATGTTTGGAACATAAGGTGTACTACACATTAGAGTCATGTAGAAAGGACTATTAGCTTCTTAATCTTGGATCATATGGTATCTCTTATTTTGATTCAGAGGCATCCAATGTTTTTCATATAGGGATTACTATAGTTTAAAGTCATGTAGATTATACTATTATCATCTTATGCTTGGCGCACAAGGAATCTCTTATATTGAGTAAGAGGCGTCCTATGTTTGTCATATAGGGATTACTACAGTTTAAGGTCATTTTGATAGGACTATTAGGCATAAAATGCCTAGAAATGGTTGGTGTTGGGACTTACGCAAGGGCGGCCCTTTCTTGTTCAACCTGGCAGAGGAGTCAGGTGATGGGGTTCAGATTAGTTGCATGAGGAATGGTTCATCTCAAGTTACTTAGGGGGATTGATGATGAGAATCTCAACTCACAACAGAGGAAACAAACTAAGAGAAATATACTAACTCAAGGTGTTTCATGGTGTACAGAGGAGTATTTCAAACCAATGGTTTCCCATAGGTGGAAGGCGGCTGCGCATAAGGGCACTATGGAAATTCCCTACGTCTCGGTCTGAAAATTTTCCCGTTCAACTCTCCATTTTTCATGGGGGTCAGTGACGATAGTGAAGGGACTGACCCGGAAGGCCGGGACCGTAGCCCAGCACTGACCCCTAGTGGGGTGCAAGGGCGTAGCCCCCCCCCCCCCCCACGGTATGGACCAGCGTGCATAGGCCTAGGCACCGTGGTGCATATGATGGACTACACATAGGATGGGCTGCACTCAAGATCAGACTGTGCGGAATATGTACGCGCAAAATTCAGCACCTTGGTACTATTACGTGCAAGATGGAAGTCTGGCATGCAATATGGAAGTCTTGCATGCATGATTGATGTCTTGCGCACAATATTGGTTGTTTTGCACGAAATCATGGAAGTGTTGCACACAAAATTGGTAGTATTGCGCACACAAGACTTGGGAATAAAAAATGCTAGGCGAGGATCAAACCACTATGGGCCCACGTGAAAGCAGACCCATATGGGACCTGTCACACAAGATATCATGTGGAGGATTGCATTCTTCCTCATGGGCATAGAATATGTGGTCATATGCGCAATAGAGTTGTGGTCGACCTTTGGAGAGCCTCCCTAAGGGGTGGGGGCTACACTAGTATTTATCAGCGAACTCGGGAGTGGTTGCGTGGATGATTCCGCAGGCACAAGTTGTTTTCCACGCTAGGGGTGTGTGTCAACTTCCACGCATGTAAGTTGTTTTTCACGTGGTCTACAACGGGCGTGCATTCCAAGGGGAGTTTGAAGTCGCCTTTGGCGGGGAAGAATATTTTTCACGGATTCTCCTCTTGTGTGTACCTATTAAAACTTGTGCGCCACCTTCCTTGGACATTTTTCGGGTAGCCTGGGCCAAAGATGCCCTCTCATAGGTCACGTAAAAGGTTTGAATGCAATATTTTACTACAACTTTCCAAATTCCATACTTTCCCACAAAACATCCATTCATGGGTGCTTGATTTCACTTCGTGCGCATAGAACTGTCATTCTTACGTGAAAGATTTCACTTCTTGTGCGCAAAACCATACTTTGCCCCCAAATCGACCCGGATGGCCATTCCCTGTATCCTGAATTCGAATGGCTATAAATTTTGATCTGTAAATCCATTTAGGCCCTAGGACCATTAAAATCAAAGCTTGCATAATGAGATACACTTTAGGATCATATATGTATGCATTCGGTGAATTACGTGGATGCGTTTTCCAGTGCCAAAAACGGTCTTAATCCATGTTTGAAAAGTAATATTATCTCCCATGTATCCCCATCATATGATAAAATAATATCATGTGTCGACAAGGTATGTAAAGACTTATCTGATTCCTATGGATTTGAAGGGAAGAAAAAAGAATAAGATGATTGTAGAGAGATACAGGGATAAAGGGAAGAATGGAAATAATTGCATTCCCACAGGTTATAATAGTGGAAAGAATCACTATGGTAAATGTTTAAAGGGAATGTGTGTTTCCTACAAGTGTGGAGAAAAAGGACACAAAATTCATGATTGTAATGGTATGAAAATGGTTTCCAATGTACAATTATTCAATTTCAAGGAGATGGGACACTATGTGAACCAATGTCCCAATCATCAAAGTAATATACACTAAAAGATGACTTTGGATAATGGGCAAGTTATGATGCTACCACAGATAAAGTATAATGATTAATATGACTAGTAAAGAATCATGCCACTTGAATTTTTTTCAGCAATGTACTTGTTGTATGAATTATGAGATATATAATTATTATACTACAGTACTCTTTCATTATGTATTTGTGGTCATATGATGAATGGTACAAAAGAAAAGTGATTTAGTGGAAAGTTAAACTTTTTAGAAAAGAAACATTATTGAGGGAAAGCCAACCCTTAATATATATATGATGTTGAGATAGTGGTGAAGAAATGATTGTTTCAGATAAGTATAGAATATCATGGAACTGACTATTAACTTGTCAATATGTAGTTTATGCTGTCATCAATGAAGTTTACAGCACTTTTGGATTTAAGGAATATATAAAATAACCAGTATCTTACTTAAGGAATATGGACGAATGCATGTATCCAATATGGTTTTTAAGGTAATTCAAGTTATAAAAAAATTCCAAGAGAATACAAGATGAAGTATTTCACATGTTTGGAATGTGAATTTAAGAGTTACTTCTTGTTGATTAAGGGTTATTAATAGGTTCATCTATGAAATTTAGAGGAGTTCAGTATAATATGTTGATTCATTATATTTTGGAATTTTCTCAACCATTTATGAAATGGTTTACGTTGATCATTGTATGAGATTTTATAGGTTAATGTATTGCTTCACCAAATGGCGTAACCCATGCTATGTGATGAGGTATAGATAGTTAAACTACAATAAAAGATGAGTTTACAAGTAGAAATATAAATTTATACTCTTATATAGTGGAATAATTCCTCAACTCAATGAAAATAGTCTTAAATAAAATGTTTTCTTATTATCATAATCATTGATAATTTTTTTAGTTTATAGTTTAGTAGTAATCAAAATTAATATGAAAATTTCCTCTATTATGTTCCATCAGAAAATCATTGTAAGATTTTTTTCCATGTCCAATTTTTTTTATTCCAACTACTATCACCTCATTAAAAGGCATTATTTTGGGGTGGACACCTCATATCCATTAAATTTTTTTAGGAATATATTTTGTGAACCCTATTTCGAATGTGGGTTTCCATAGGGGAATTTTCAAGTATCAACCATTAACATTCAAAGTTCAATTTAAAATTTTGAGGATGAAATTTTTTTAAGGAGGGCATAATGTAACACACCAAGAATTTAAAAATAGATTTATTATAGAATGAATGGATCACTATGTCTCTACAAACACCACTTTGTTATAACATATCCATGTAAACATAAGATTGTCACTTTTGTGATGTGAATTTCGAAAATCTGACATACACAGTTGTGATGAGTAAATTATTTAGAGTCCGATAAGAAAAAGATAATATTTGGCGAATAGTAACATACCCTTATGAATAGTACCATACATTTATGAATAGTGATATACCCTACTAAATAGTAACCATACCTATGATAGTATATAAATAATATTCAAGTTGGAGTATGATATACCTATGTTTTGGACTAAGTAAATAAATATTTTAAAATTATTTTTTATAATAAATTATATTTTTAATTAAATGTTAAATTAATTGTATTTTAAAAAATTGAATAATGGACTTAATTTTTGGATTTTATATGTCTAAAAAAGGTTGGGGTGACTTTTTGGGTTTTTTTTGAAATACTTGAATTTTTTATGAATAGTGAAATACCATAATTTACAAAATAAGCTAAATACACTAATTATTGAGTCATGTGTGATATTCTACTGATGTAAGCCCAATTGATTCATATTCACATGAAAAAACTAATATTATTGGTCATGGAAGACTCACTATTCCTTGTATTGTGCAGAAATAATAAATTAATGAATATAAAATTGAGAAATCCCCTCTCCCGTCCACTATAAACCCCCCCATCACTCCCTCTTCTCTTCACTCCACTAAAGCTTTGTGCCTTATCCAAATTCATTCCAAATATCCTCCCAACCTCCTCCCCCACTTCCATAATTCCGTGGTTTCATAAAAATTCCAAATCTTCTCCCTTAAAATGTCTCTCAAGGAAGATTGGTTCCAGAGGTAAATTCCTCTTTAAATTATTTGTCTTTACTTTCAAGTTCATTTGTTTTCTTATTCTATTATTACCTCTCCTTATCCAATTGTCATGATGACTTAGGTAACTTAAAATTACTCAAATATTTTCATGATATTGGAATAAGTTGTCATCATCTCTTCCTTTTACCTTCTTTTATACTAGTACCAAGAACACTATCCAATATTTTTTCAATTTTCCACATTCTAGGATGATGGGCTTTCAATTTCTATTATCATTCTCAACTCTGATCATGAAATAATTCTTGTTATAGTTGAACCAGATTATTATATATTTTATATACCGTATTTAATGTTCTTTAATCCCTTCTACAAAAGGTATTGTGTTATAAATAAAAATGACTGTGTTGTAATCAAAACCAACAAATTAACTGAAATAGTTATCATTAAAGTTCAATATTATAATTCATCTTCATGACATGTAACCATGTTATATAAATGATCATTAACACTTATTTATTTTCATAAAAAATAGGTAATTTTAATTCTATAGATTTACATTCATTCCACATGAACTTCATTACTTAAGAATAAGTGAACCATTTATGAAAATCAAGAAAACAAACACTCTGGAGAAACAGAATTTGATATTATAACCTATCAAAAAGAACATAAATGAAATAAACAGAAATTATGATAAACTAAATACATGTATAATAGGTTTTTAATTATGTTATTAATGTGTATAATCTCATATTCCAGGACTTTAATTTCCAGAGGGGAACACATTAGAATTTAAGGTAAGGGATATCTTAACTGAATTTTCAATTGTTGAGTTAAAAATTAATGTCTTTGATTTTGTATTTTACCATAATATGTCTGAATGACCTATGATTGATTTATTCTGTATATCCAATTTAATTGTTTGGGTTTATTTTCGTAACAAATAATTATGTCATTGATTTCTCCTCAATCTAATGATACATTCAGGGTAAGGGTTTATTCATCCCACTTCTATCTTTGTGAGATATTCATTATTCACTTCTACTAAATTTGTATAGAGTATGTCTACTTCCATTTGTTGTTTCATACCATGAATTTCTCAATTTTCATAATAGTCAATTTATCATTTTATGACTATTAATTTTGCGGAAAAGAGTTCAATTTTTACAATGTAGTAAGTATTTTCTACACGAACCTCTATTTTCATTTGGGTTTCTCTTATTCTCTATTCACCTCAATTAAATTCTTATTTATTATTATGTACTCCTCATAAATTATGTGTTAATTTCCTATATATTTTTACTAATCTCAAACCTTCATTATTTTTTGGGAGGTTATATGTTTTAAAATAACCTTTCAAAAATTATTTTGAAATACAAGCTTGATTTGCAGAACTTCTAAAATTCTTACCTCTTTTGTTGTTTAATCTATAATCTATTTTCAGCCATCTGTATCATTTTAAATCATAAATTTTTACATGAAAATTATATTTTGTTTAATTTATGGGTTTATGAAATAAAACATTCATCTGTGCTTAAAAATCACTTTAATGAATTCCTTAAACCGCCCTACAAATTTTTAATTATAATGCTTCTTTAAAATCACTTTTTACATGATTTCACTTTAGAAGGACATCATCTATGCCTCAAGTATAATCTCAATGTCCTAAAATTTTATTTTTTGGGATATTCATTTTTAAAACCATATTTATGGAAAATACAAATTATTTACCAAAATAACTCTTCTTTCCAAAGTAAAATGTATTTTTCTCCTCACTCTTTAACTTTTTGATATATATGCCTTGTTCACCACTTATTTATTTCTTGTGGTGTATGTACTGCCATTTTTTATATCATATCTAGAGTCTCCTTATTCTCATGATATTCTATGGGATTATTATTTTAATGTTTCAAGGTGGTATGGGACACTTTGGAATGTTTAAGGATTTTTACCACCAAAACACATCAATGGTCTCATTTAAAAGTATCTTTATTTATTTCAACATCCTTTGTTGAATGTGTATCCTCAAATGTATATAGATATTGAGAATTTATCTTGTACTTGTACTAAATCTATGTAGAAAGAATGGTCGGCACAAGCAGCGGCAGGTGGGGCCCACTATAGTCCCTTGATGCATCGATATGTCTCATGTGACAAATCAGTTGGCAAAAAAAACCATAGAGTTTATTTCAAAAAATAAGATGGGTTTATACCTATAAACATAGACCATTTCTACTGTGTTGGGGTATCTTGTTCTAGATTAATGACGTCTAATTAAAAAGAACACTTTTTATTCATTTTCATTTATTACTATCTATGAGGTTTTATCTATAACAAAACCAATGGATGTAGTTTCATTATTAGTTTATTAAAGGAATTTTTTCTTCATTTTTTAATCATTCCATATTGACTATACCTAATTTTATAAGATTAAATTAAAATTGATTCATGATTCCTTTATTTGTAACCCTTAATGAGCTGTTGAGTTCACCCCTTTCATTTGTTTACTTTCAAAATGTTATGAATAGGAGACCATTTATTGAGTTCTCATGGATGCATTCTTTTAGTTTTGATTATGTGTTGTTTAATGTTAACTTTCCCAATGTAATATGAGTTACAATTATGTATCTAGTTTTTCATGAAAAAAAAACTACTCAGTTTTTTGGATTTGATTCCTTCTAATCATGCCAATGTAATTAGTAATTAAATGACTCTAGTATAGAGGAGTTGGGGCGTTACAGTTGGTATCAAAGGAAGTTTAGTTGAAATATTGGGAATAAGATTTAGAAAATGTAGGTTAGGGAACAAACCCTATGATGATGAATGAGGATAAACAAACACGAACATCCTAGAATTTTGGTAAGTGATATATTGAGTAGATGTTTCTAGAACATTCATCCAATTTTGGATACAAACAATTAGAGGTGGCTATGGCAGAGATTTACCTTTGTGTGAAAACTCCGATCATGAGTTTTGGGCTCGACCTGGGGTATCCCGGTACATAAAAACAGGAATTGTAGCAATCTTGATTTGACACTCATGGAGGATATTCATAGGACAATTCACATCTTATTTACCCACCATTGTGATGGATTTATTTCCCAAAAGTAACAAAAGTATATGGTTCTAGGATTTAAGATTAATATAATAATGCTATGTGTTATACCATGTTGGGATTTATAGAGAGTTCTTAATTTTATGAGCTAATATATAATATGTAAATGATTAGATATGGAACCCAGCAGAAGGAATGAGAACATCACTAATGCATGGGATGTGAAGAGTAAGAAAGATCATATCTCTAATGGTCTTAAGAAATATTTTCAATGGAAGATTATCTCCTATGTATCCTTATCATATGATGAAATAATGTAATTTGTTAAAAAGGTATGTAAATAATTATCTATGTATATTGGATTTGATGGGATGCAAAAGAATAAGAGGATGGTAGAGAGATATGTGGATAATGTGAAGAAGGGGAAGAAGTGTTTTTTCACATGTGATAACTGTGGAAAGAATCACTCTAGTAAATGTTTAATTGGAATGGGAGTTTGGTAAATGTGGGGAGATAAAGTTCACCATGTTCATGACTGATAGGGTATGAAAATGTTTTCCAATGTACAATGCTTAAATTTCAAGGATATGGGACACTATGTGAACCAATGTCCCAATCGTCAAAGGAATGTACGCCAAATGATGATTTTGGAGAATAAGAAAGTTATGATGCTACCGTATATGAAGTAGAATGATTAATATGACTAGTACCTAATCATGCCATTTGTATATATTTTCAGTAATGTAATTGTTTTATGAATTATGAGATATATAAGGATTGTACTACAGTACTCTTTAATTAAGTATTTGATGTCATATGATGAATGGTAAAAAGGAACAGTGATTCATTGGAAATTTAAACTTTTTAGAAAACAAAATTGATTGAGGGAAAGACAACCTTTGATATATATCTTATGTAGACATAATGATGAAGAAATAACTGATTTAGATACATATTGACTAACTTGGAAATTATTATTGACTTGTCAAGAAGTGGCATGTGCTATCATTAATGAAGTTTACAACACGTTTGGATTTAAAGAATATATCCTCTAACATGTATCTTACATAAGAAATATGGAAGAATGCATGTTTCAAATATGGTTTTTATGTTAATTCAAGTTGTTATGATATTTCAATAGGAAACATGTTGAAGTACTTCAAATGCCTAGAATGTAAATTTTAGTGCTATATTTTGTTGATTAAGTGTTAATAATAAGATCTTTTTAGAAATTAAGAGGACTGAATTATAATGTGTTGAATCACTATATTTTGTAATTTTCATAACCATTTATGAATTTTTTTTAAGTTGATCACTGTATGAAATTTTAGAGGTAAATGTATTACTTCACGAAAGGGTGTAACCCATGTTATGTGATGAGGTATAGACCGTTAAACTACATTAAAATGATGATTTTATAAGTATAAATGTGTATTTATAATCTTTTAGAGTGGAATAATTCCTCAACTCAAGGAAAATAGTTGTAAATAAAATATTTTCCTATTATCATAATCATTGATAATGGTTTTTTAGTTTATAGTATAGTAGTAATCAACAATGATCTGAACATGTTCTCTATCATGTTCCATCATAAGGTTATTGTTAGAATTTTCTTCCATGCCCAGTTTTTTTCGTACTAATGTCACCTCATTCTAAAGCATACTTTTTGGGGTGAACACCTCATCTTCATTAACATTTTTAGGAAGATATTTTATTAACCCTTTTTTTGATGTGGTTTTCATAGGGTAATTTTCAAGTATCAACCATTAACTTTTGATGTTCAATATAAAATTTGAGGATGAAATTTATGTAATAAGGGGGTAATGTAACACCCCGAAAATTTAAAAATAGATTTATTTTAGAATGCATGGATCACTAAGTCTCTACAAATAGCACTTTGTTATAACCTATCCATGTAAACAAAAGATTGTCACTTCGGTGATGTGAATTTCAAATATCTTACATACACGGTTGCAATGAGTATGTTATTTGGTGTCTCATAAGAAAAACAAAATTCTTGGTGAATTATAACATAACCATGTTAATAGTAACATAACCTTATGAATAGTGATATACCATAATGAATTGTAACCTTACATTGGATAGTATATAAATAATATTCACATTAGAGTATGATATACCTATGATTTAGAATAAGTAAATAAATATTTTAAAACGATTTTTTTGGATAAATTATGATTATAATTAAATATTAAATTATTCATATTTAAAAAATGACAAATTTACTTCATTTTTGGATTCTATAAATCAAAAAATGGTTGCGGTGAATTTTTGGGACTTTTTTGAAATACTTGAATTTTTTATGAATAAGGAAATACCATAATTTACAAAATAATCTAAATACACTAATTATAGAGTCATGTATGTTGTTCTATGGACGTAAGACCAATTGATTTGGATTCACATGATAAAATTACTATTCTTTTTCATGGAAGACTCACTATTCATTGTCTTGTGGAGAAATAATAAATTAATGAATAGAAAATTGAGAAATCCCCTCTACCCTCCATTATAAACCCCCCATCACTCCCTCTTCTCTTCACGCCTATCAATCCTTGTGCCTTCTCCAAATTCTTTCCATATATCCTACAAACCTCCTCTCTCACGTCCTGAAATCCTTGGTCTCATAAAAAGAACAAAACCACTCCCTTAAACAGTCTCTAAAAGTAGTTTGGTGCAAGAGGTAAATTATTCTTTTCAATTCTTCATATTTCCTTTCAAGTTCATCTATTTTATTTTTCTATTATTACACATCCTTATCCAAATGATGTGATGAATCAGGTACCATATATGTACTAGAATTTTGTCCTGATAGTGGAATAATCTATCATCATCTCTTCCTTTTTCCATCATGATTACTAGTAGAATGAACACTATCCGAGATGTGTCAATTTTCTACATTTAAGGACAATGGGATTTCAATTTCTATTATCATTCTCAATTATGGTCATTACACCATTCTTGTTAGGGTTTAACCAGATTCTTATATATGTAATACACTCTATGATAGGTTATGTAATCACTTTCTAAAAATGGTATTAAGTTATAATGAAAAATGAGTTTGTTGTAATCAAAACCCACAAATTAACCAAAACAAGTATCATTAAAATTTTATATAATAATTCAACCTCATGTCATGTAAAAAAGATACGTAAATGATCATTAAAACTTCTGGAAGTTCTTAAATAATATTTAACTTCAATTATGGAGATTTACAATCATTCTACAAGAACTCCATTACTTAATAACAAGTGAACCGTTTATGAAAATCAAGAAAACAAACACTCTAGAGTGACAGAATTTGTTGTTATAAATAATCAATAATGACATAAATTAACTAAAAAAATTATGATAAACTAAATACATGTATAATATGTTTTTAATTATGTAATTAATGTGTATAATTTCATATTCCATGACCTTAATTTCAATAGGAGAATACATTAATATTTAAGTTAAGGGATATCTTAACTCAATTTCAATTCATTGAGTTAAGCATCAATGTCATTGGTTTTTTATTTTAACAGAATATATGTGAATGACCTATGAATGTTTTATTCTATATATCCACTATTATTGTGTGGGTTTATGTTTCTATCACATAATTATTCCATTGATTTTTCCTCAATATAATTATACATTCTTGGTAAGGTTTTCTTCATCCCACTTCTATCTTTGTGAGATATTTTGTATTCACTACTATTACTTGTGTATGGTGTGTGTATACTGCCCATTGATGGATCATACCACGAATATTTTTATTTTCATGACCTTCAATGTATCATTTAATGACTATTGATTTTGGCGAATAGGGTTCAATTTATTATAATCGAGTATGTATTTTCTACCCGAACCTCCATTTTCATTCAGGTTTCTCTTATTCTCTATTCACCTCAATGAAATTCTTATTTATTCTTATATACTCCTAAAACATTCCATGTCAATGCCCTATATATGTGTAGCAATCAGTATCCTTCTATATTTTGTGTTAATTTACATGTTTTAAAATAATCTTTCAAAACATCTTTTGAAATTCACGTTTGATTCAAGGAACTACTAAAAGTCTTACCTATTTTTATGTTCACTCTGTAATCTATTTTAATCCATGCTTATATTTTTAAATCATATATTTTTACATGAAAATTATATTTTGGTTCATTTCTAGTTTTATAATATAAATCATTACTTTTCACTTTAAAATCTATTTATTGAATTCCTTAAACTGCCCTAAAATGTTTTAATTCTAAAGCTTCCTTAAAATCACTTTTTTACATGATTTAACTTCAGTAGGACATCATTTATGCCTCAAATGTAATATCATTTTTCTTAGATTTTATTTTCTAGTATATACATTTTAAAACCATATTTATGTAAAATAAAAATTATTTCATAAAATAACCCTTCTTTCCAATGTTAAATGGATTTTTCCCCTCACACTTTAACATTTTGAGATATATTCCTTGTTCACCACTTATTTCTTTCTTATGGTGTATGTAATACCTTTTGGTATATGATATCAAGAGTCTACTTATTCTCATGATATTCTAAGGGACTATGATTTCAATGTTTCAACGTGGTATGGGACACTTTGGAATGTTTAAGGATTATTTCCTCAAGAATTTTTCAATGGTATCATTTAAAAGATTCTTTATTTATGTCAACATTCTTTGATGAATTTGTATACTCAAATATATATGGAAGTTGAGAAGTCATATTGTTATTGAATTAAATATATTTATAAAGAATTATTTTGACATGAAGTGGATGGTGGGGCCCACTATAGCCCCTCGATGCATTAACAGGTCTCATGAGACAAATCAGTTGGCGACAAAAACTTTGAGTTTGTTTCAAAAAACAAGTTGTGTTTATACACGTAGACTTAAACTGTTTCGACTGTATTCGATGTCATGTGTCAGATACATGACGTCCAATTATTTATCATTCTCTTTATTCATTTTCAGTTATTACGATCCATGAGGTTTTCACTATGAAAAAACGTATGGATGTAGTTTGATTGTCAGTTTATTAAAGACAAGGGTTCTTCATTTTTTCACCATGCCATATTGAATTTACCGAATTTTTTATGATTCAGTAATTATTATTCCATGATTCCACTTTTTGTAACTCTTACTGATCATTTGAGATCACCCCTTTCGTTTTTTTACCTTTAATACGTTATGTACAAGAGACCATTTATTGAGTTATCATGGATGCAGTCTTTTAGTTTTTGTTATGTATTGTTTTTTTACCTTTCCCAGTGCAATACGAGTTACATTTTTGTCTCTAGATTCTTGAAGACTAAAAAACAACTTGGTACATCAAGATTTGATTTCTTTTAATCATGCCAATGTAATTAGTAAGTCATTGACTCCGGTGTAGAGGGGTCGGGGATTTACAGCTGACAAAAGTACACAATTTATGAATACTTTTTTAAACGTGATAAAGGGTACTTTTATTAGAGAATTTCACAACACTAATAAATGGTATATTTCATAAAATAATTATCATTAAAAATCATATATTAATATTTTTCTATATTTATATTGATATAAAATGTAATATATTTTATCAAATTTGATTTATATATGGAAAAATACGCATTGAAACTTAATATATAAAATATTTAGTGAAAAAATGGTCATAAAATAATAATTAATAATTTTTAATAAATTATAAATTATTGTCTAGTAATAGTCATTTATTAATAATTTTATGTTTGAATAAATCAAACAATTAATAAATGATCTATAATAAGTTGAAAATATGAATTAAACATTAAAAGCTGATAACTTTTGATTTAAGTGTCTGTTTGGGCTCTACAACATATCGAATTTAAACCTACAATGAGCTCTACACACTAGTGACACGAGTGAATCCCTTTTCACATTTTATGAGGAATCAAAGTCCAAAAAAATACTTCAGAACATTGTTTTTAGTTGGGATATCCTAATTTTTTAATATTCCAGGGACTTTCCGACTCATTTAAGGGGACCATTTTCTCGTTTTTAGTGGGGACTAAATTTTTTCCCAATACATAAATTCATATTGACATTATGGATTTGAAATACTGTCATTTTTTCATAACTTATTTTTTATATTATCAAACATATACATATTTTTTTTATATATTCACACGTGAAAATTAAATTTTATAAATATATATGTAAACATATTTACATTTTAATTATCTTTACAAATATATAAATATTATCTAAATGAAAAATCATATCCATATTGTTTAAAATAAAAATATATGTATATTTATATACATGAACAATTATTGTATATATAATTCTTATATATATATATATATATTTTTGTGTACTAAGAAATATATATATATATATATATCTCTCTATTTTATAATATTTGTTTATAAATATTTATATATAATATACATAAATAAATTCCAATATTTATAATTATATTTATAGTTGCACCCATATATATAAATATATGTCTTTATGTCTTTATAAACTCACAAACATAAAATATTATATATATGTATTAAAATATATATATATATATATGAAATGAAATATATATAAATATATTGACAAAAAATAAAATAAAAAACAATGCAATATAAGGGAGTGGAAGAGGCACAACCATATGGGAGGGAGGTCTCTAGATCGAAATTCATCAAAAACATGATCATGCGAGCAGGTGAACATGATCCTAGCACTGTTAACCAGTTTGGGGAGGATAGTGATATTATTTTTTGGATGGGGGGCTAGAGAAGAATTCTTACAAGGGATGGGGGTTCAAGCATTTATAGGGGTCCACACTCAAATATGTAGATTTTTTTTTTAAATTTTTTAACATTGTCATTAATTTTTAAGCACTGATTAGTTGGGCCTTTATTAGTAGGTTTTTAACATTGAAAAAAAGACGCCACTTTTAACATCGTTAAGGACAAAAAGTCTTTTTTAGCTCAGTTAAATCCCTTATTTCATGATGTTAACGGGTTGATCTATAGTCAATAATATAGAGAATTAGTAATAAGAATAATATTTACTATTTATTTCTTTCACAAGTACAGAAACATAATAATATTTATAGTAATAATTTTTGAACAAAAATAATTCATTAACATTATTAAATATGTAATATAAATTAAAAAAAATATTAAAGAATAATAAATAAATGTGAAAGATAATGAAATATTATAATATATGATAAATTAAACCGTTTAGATCAATAGTCATTTTCCAATTAATTACACCTCAAATATTTCCATGACTTCTCATGGTTCGATTAAAATATCATAGGTGTTACTTATTGATCATTTACTAATTCAAGAAAATCATTAAATAAATTCTCACCATATATTGGAGTCAATTTTCCCTTTTTAAATGAATATTAAATGATTTTAGAGCATTTAGAATATAGATTATAGGTTGGCATTCCTTAATATAGTGATTTTCTCAATGTATTATTGCAGTCTTCCTTATACAATATGTTCAGTAAGTCCCCAAAGTAAGTTATACCTATGCACAATTTCACTTCTCATTTTACTAAATTGTTGATATATTATTTGAAAATATAAAAACGACTTGAATATTTTCTCTCCTTTATTTTTTTGATGACATATATAACGTAATATTCAAAAACGATCTTGCACTGTATTTGAAATTTCACTCAAACCATAAAAAAATCATTGGATACAAGTGTTTTTCTCTATTCCTACATAAAGTGTTTCGGTATCTTTTATTTATAGAATGATCCCTATATTAATTTATATCATTCCTATCTTTTTATAAAATATGTTTTAATTTTAAATTTATGGATATTAGTTTCATGAGTATATGCATCTCCTTGTATCTGTATTAGGTTTAAATTCATTTAAAATTTCACCAAACCTCATGTATTTCAATGATTTATCAATGTTTGAGTTGATTCAATGGAGATTGGGGATAATTTTCATTAATACTGGCCTAGGATCAAAAAATATATTTATATATATTAATAGTTACCAAACGGTAGTTTTATGTACATAGTGGGGAGGGGAACAGAATTATAGCTACAAGAGGATCACCAGCCACCCCAAAGACCATAGATTGGGTACTCAGAATGGCATTGGGTATCTGCTGATGTCTGAATAGGTACCCTATGGCCTTCAATTATTTTAAAATTTAAATTTAATTAATCATTTAAATAATTTATTTACATAATACGAGACTCTGTAGTCACTTTTTCTACCCTGGCTGTAAAAACCCTACCCCACTAATATATCTCTTCACTTCCTATGGTTTGTTCTCTCTCAGTTCGAACAAGTTTCTTGTGTCATCAATCCTAGTGAATCTTATATAGTGATCATATGACTCTTATTTTACCAATACATTATTTATGATTATATTTCAGTATGTTCTATCATTTACATGATAAATTTTATATTTTTTTATGTATTTTAATATATACTAATTAGTGGAAATACTTATAAATTTTTTCAATGAGCCAACTTCAAATGGATAAATTTTTGGTGGTCCCATGTCATTCTTGATGGTTGTTCATTACTTTTTGGTATGTGTGATATGTGGTCTCACCACAATTTATATGATTTCTCTAAAAACTTAAATGAATTCCAGTAACCCTTATAAATAGTTTAAGTTTGATTAGTACCATAGTGAAATCCATTATCATTATTACTTGTTGTGATGGCCATCAATGGTCGCACACCTTTTTTGATAGGGGTTAAAGCTTATTCCTGGAGCCTATTAATGCATTTCAGAAGTTATTTTTTTATGATGTAATTAGTTAGTTAAATTCATCCTACATTAAGTTTAGAGTTGTGCATTTTTCTAGGGTCGCCTATGGTTAGCCCCATAGTTAGATATTGAACTATTTCAACCACTTTTTCTTTATGATATATGTGTGGGTGAGAGTCTCCAACTTCATTAAAGTTTTATGAGGGGTTTAGATGTTCAGTTTAAATTATAAAAAGGCGTTTGTGAGTGAGAAGTGGCCTAGATTAGTATATTAGATTCATTGATGTGATTACCCAACAATGAAATTCATTATTTAATCTTACTGTATTGCAAACCTCAGTGGGTTAATATGAGGCGTCAATAAACATGTTGGTTAACAACGAAATAATCCTTGGAAATCTCTCTTATTTTTATCTGGATATTTTGTAACAGATTATGGTACTATTGAGAAAATATCACTATGTGTAATTGTAACCTTTCCCCACATTCATTATTCTTATATAGGTTGGGATCAAGATTCTTATGCGATGAAATAATTTTTGACCGATTCTACATTCACATGGTTCATTGCATAATTAATCAGATGTATTTTGACACAATATTTTATGTTTTCATGCCATGATCATGATACCCATTACATGAGACCTTATATATTGAGGCCATCACTCAGCTTTATCTGATTTTATTATGCTTAAATCATGATTCCCATGGTGAAATTTCATATACTAAGGCCACTACTCTCTTTTTTCAATAATGTGATTGTGTGGTTATGATATGTTTAGGTTGTGATACATATATCCACGAGATTCAAATGAATTGTAATTACACTAATTTGATGTGGTATTATGATTATATTGGTAGGGTCTTCCATTCCAATTGGCTTGGTAATGTTATAATTTGATCTGGATGCATTTAGCTACGACCATAGAGGCATGGGAACATACATCCATATATAAAATATTAGTTATTGTGATATATTTTGAGACACCCCCAAAACTAACAAATTTAGGTACAGGTACACCCAATGTGAGTGTCTAAGGATTCAAGGGTGTGTGTTTTAATTTAGTTATCATCATTTGGTAATTATTATAAAATATTAATACATGGATGCAATTTATTAATTATTCTATTTTGGGACACAATTTGTTTTGGACTACTGGGCTACACTAACATCTTTCATAATTACCCTAATGTGCAAGAACACTTTTTCTTTATTGATTCATGTTGGGGAATGGGTCATGTTATCATTGGATGAAAACCAGAGGTAGTGATGATTTAGGTGTTTCTAATGGGAATTTACTCGAGACCAATTTTTCAGTCATTTATAATCTTTTACTTATTTCCAAGGACTTCTATTTTATGATATATCCACGGGACGATGAGTTTATATTTGTGCAGATGTATGCCATTTCCTATTCTCAATTTTTTGTCACCTGGCTGATAAAATAGTGTACAAATAATTGAGCTGAGATATCCTTTTTATACTTTTATTCATGTTAATTTATTTAATATACTTTTTTCAAATGATTTATGTGTATATGTACCAAAGATATTATAGTATCCCAATGTCAAAAAAATATAATCACCATTGGTGGGTAGCCTATGTCCAAAGAGTAGGCACTATTGAGGTGTTTGTCACTCAATTCCATCAAAGAGATGGTGAAATTTATCAATGATTCTTCAAATTTGTATCACATATTTGTTGTTTCATGTTTTTACTATTTGATATATGGAAGAGAAGTGATCAGGTTTTTTTGAAGAAAAGATGATCCATATGCCTCAAAATAGTTCACCCATGTATTGGTCATATTCATATTGTTAGTGATAAGATTAGTGTTCCTAGATTTTTTTTTATAGTTTGGTTACTTTTTTCATATATGATACAATATGTATTATTTTATATATTATGGTATTATAATCCTACCTTGAGGAGAAAATCAGTGTGAATTCATGTATCATTTTTGGCATGAGAAAATATGTTCATATAATTTGAGATGAACCATATTCATATGCATAAATTATTGATATATTTTTAAAATCCATATTACAAGGGAAAATAATGGTGTTATTTTTTCTCTTGAACTCTCTGATTATGATATGAGGTTCGGTTATTTAAGGTTTCAAATACATCGTATATAGTGTTTTATTATTCCACTGTATAGTAGAATTCTACATAACCGTACAAAAATTATGTTCTACTATCATTAAATGGATAAATTTACTTTTAAATATATCATATTCTAGCACTGAGAGAGGGTGGGTAGCTGGGGATATAGTGAACGCAAGGGGATATGTGAGACCCTGAGTTTATATGTGTGTCTGTGTATAGTATAGTAGGATCCTCTAAATATAATTTTTTACCATATCTATCATATTAAAACGTGTAATACATGTTATTATGAGTCATGCGTATCGGATATTAGTGAAATGAAACAACCAGGAATGCCAACCAATCAACTCGAGGGTGGCTATGAGCCAGCCACATCGATTTTTTATCATGATATCCTAGTTGGTCATGTTCCTCTCTTGATCCAAAGATCCATGAGAGTCCATATAATTTTATTCAGTATGTAGAATATTGATCCCCAAAAGGTGATTCATTCGTGGCCAATTTTCCCCATGAGTTTTATTTAAATTATCCACCTAAATTTATTAGTGTGGGTACACCTCAAGTTATTGATATGCCAATTGAGTTCGTTAACATTATCATTGTTCAATTAGATGAACCCCATGAGTTGTTTGTGAATCATTTATGGTATATTATTTTATTACCAGTGAGGAGCTAGTGGGATGTCCTTGTCTTGGTAGATTACAATATGTGGTTTCCCTAGATGGAATTTAATGTTATGTTTTTATATAATATCATTCATGATATTATGAGGGATAATAGAGATCACTAGTATATACATATAACCATGTGTAGTATGTATATGGTGGGCTATGATGATCTTTTTATAGATATTCGTCAATTTTTTTCTATATAGGAGAGTGATGAGATGCCCGGGGTTAAATATTTTGATGATGGAATGATGCATTCAATTCATTCTCAGGTGAATATTCTATGGCTTATAAGTTTTTTTGAAATTCTGAATCATGAACTTATTATAGAGATATATTTAGATAAGGATGGACCTTTTGGGAATTATTTTTTTTACCAATAGTTCTTTTGGAATGATATTTTGATTTGGAGTTGTTGTCACTGTGGGGAGAGTATTGTGTCATAATGGGAGTTTGATGAGTTTGGGAGCTAATGAAAATGAGTTGGAGAATACATAAAGTGCATATAGGTTTGGTGTTTTATTTTTATGAATATATAAATCATGTTACAACTAATATAAAATGATTTTTATAATGTGGTTATGGATGTTAGTATTTCTAGAGATGGATGAAACACTACGGTAAACCCGTATCATTTACGACGGGTTATTTGTGACAGGGAGGGGTCCCATCGCAAATAGTCTTTTCGGAAGGACTATTTGTGATTGGAAACACCTCCTGTCACAAACAACGACCTATTTATGATGGGAATATGATTCCCATTTCAAATACCCTTCATTGGTTTTAGAATTTTCAATGGGTCCCATCGCAAATACCCTTTTTAACCACTGTCGAATAATTAATTGGTGTTTATCATTTGCGATGGGATTTATCACTCATTGAAAATATTATGTCGGTAGGCACGTATTTGAGATGGGGCCCATCATAAATACCATCTTAACTACCATCCCTAATTAATAGGGGGTTAGTATTTATGATGGGTCATGTTGTAAATTGTCTAACCTATATATACTCTTATCCATTTGATGCATTAAACACCTCTCTTAACTCCTCTCTCTCTCCCTCTCTCTGAACTCTCATATTTCTCTCTGAAAATTTTCCAACGATTTAAATTTCGTATTGGAGATAGTTTCAAAACATTTATCATACAAAAGATTTATTTTTATGGTATTTATCTATCACTTTAATATTTTAGTTAATTCAATTAAGTTTATGTTAGTTATAATTATTTTAAATTAGCGAGAATTAAATTAAATTATAATTTGATAGTTATCTTTTTCATTATTTATCTTTAAAAATGAGTTTTTTTCATTAATGACAAGTACAAATAATTTTTAATAATTATCGGTAATTAGTAATACAAATTAATAAATAATAAAAATGAGTAATAAATATTAATAATTACTAATAATTAGAAATGAATAGGGAAAATTAGTTATCATTAGTAATAAATAGTACTAGACCATGCTATTGCACGAAGTATTCGATTACTGGATTTTCATTTAATAATTGATTAATATTTATAAAAGTTTAGAAGAAATACTAATGTTTATTAAAATGAAATTTCGATAAGTTAGTCACTATTTTAGTACCTAATGAAAATTCCAGGTCAAGAAACTTCTGTAGAGCATTTAGGTGTTCGGTTAAAGGGGAACATTTTCAATGTACATAACTCACTACATCAATTATGCTAGAACATCCATGAAGAATCATAATCATGAAAAAATTCCAAAGTATATCCACAGGCTACATAACATCCCTGAAATAAGGCAATAAGAGTCTGATAAGTGCACTAAGAATATAGGAAATGTTACCACGAAATACATTATTTTAATACGTCATTGAATGTTAGCTATCTTACCCACTGTAAAGGAAATATAAATAGGATTCCACACCAGATTTCCAAACCCTCACATAGTTTATGCCTTCTACCGATGTTAGTCTAGAAAAATAGCTAACACACTGGTTTGTACCTATAAGTAATCATAGAAGAAAAACATAAAAGAATCTAATCAATCATTTTATACATAAAAATAGAAATTTGGATGGACAACACCTAGTGCTCGAATGTTCATGTAGAAGATTCAACTGAAACATCACATGAAAATCGTCAATGGTCATCCCTGAAGGGAAACCGGAAGACGTCATGCCCTGATGTTGGGATCATAGGCTGTATAACAAGATAAGCATGTCCAATAACTATAATACAAGATCCACTATTCTAAAATACATGATCCAATACTATAAAAAAATGATCCACTACTCAAATAAAACACATTATCCACTTCAAAATTAATGATCCACTCCCCAAAAAATGATTATTCCACTGCTCATATAAAAAAATGTTCCACTACTCTTAAAAAAATCTACTTCTGAAAAAAATACATGATCCAATCCACTATACATAGAAAAATCAAGATCCACTACTATAAAAATGATTCACTGGTCTAATACATGTCATGTCATATTCAGTATAACTAAATGTAACTAATAACTCCAATAAAATATACGGACAAATATTTCTATAATACGACAATAATCATATATTCCACTAAAATACGATGTTTTTCCATCATGTAACCTAATATGCAGGATAATAGCCTTACATCACCACCATGGAATGGTTCACTGAAGTCGTGTTTATGACTATAAATATAGTTTTATTATAGATGTAGAAATTTTGACCAAGAAAAAGATGTACAAGAAATGATTGGTGACTCAAAGAAGGAGATATATTCTATTGATGATTGAATAATCCATATATAGCTAGAAAAACTAATACTTTGAGAGAACTAAACACTTTTCCAAAAAATTGTGAGAACCCACAATATAAAGGGGATCACTAACAATGTAAAAAACTCAACACATCTATTATTCTAAAACATCCATCCAGAATCAAAATCATACAAAAAAATTCCAATGTATATCCACAAGCTGCATAACAACCCAGGAAAAAGGAAAAATAGTCGGATGTGTGCACTAAGAACATAGAAAATGTTACTATGAAATACATTAATTTAATATTTCATTGAATATAAATTGAAATACCTATAGTAATGGAAATTTAATTGGGATTCCTCACCAGATTTCCAAAGCCTCAGCTATTTGCTGCCTTCTACTGATGTTAGGCTAGTAAAATGGCCGACCTAGTAGTTTGTATCTATATGTAATCATAGACGAAAAACATTAAAGCATATAATCAATCATTTTATACGTAAAAATAGAAATTTTTATGGGCAGTACCAAGTGGTGGGATGTTCACACAGAAGATACAACAGAAACATCACCTACAAATCATCAATGGTCTCCCTTGAAGGGAAACTAGAAGTCATCTTGCCCCGATGTTTGGCTCATAGGCCATCTGATGAGATAAGAATCTCCAATCACTATAATACATGATCCACTTATCTAAAATACATGATCTAGTACGATAAAAAATGATCCACTACTCAAATAATACACATGATCCTTTGTAAAATTCACGATCCACTGCACAAAAAAGTTCTTGTTCCACTACTCATATAAAAAACATATTCCACTACTATAAAAAATTCCAGTATAGAAATAAAATACATGATCTAATCCATTTTTCATATAAAATGAAAAACCCACAACTATAAAAAATGATCCACTGGTCTAATACATGTCAAGTCATATTTTGTATAACTTAATGTAACTAATAACTAAAATAAAATATAATGATCAATTGTTCTATAATAAGCCACTAATCAATGATTCCACTCAAATCAAGTGATATTGCATCATGTAACCTAGTATGCGGGATCAAAACCTCGCATCACCACAATGGAATGGTTCACTGAAGTCATGATTATGACTTTAAATATAGTTTTATTATGTGTTACATTTGAATGTAAAATTCTCCAAGACCAATAACAAAATATTTCAAGAAAATAAAGCAGTTGTTTTACCTGGATTTTTATTTCTGAGTTATAGTTGTTGAATAAGAGTTAATGAACTAGGAGTTTGAGCACCTACAAAATCATCTAACATTTTCTCATACTAATTCAATAATTTTTAAAAATAATAATACATACTAACGAAGATTACCTTCGATATATTATGTATTCAAACCTTATATCCTTTATGGATTCATTCATTACATACTAATAATTCATATCAAATTAACCATATCAACCTTATATTGTGATCATAAAAAATATGGAAATATTTTTTTCATAAGAAATATGGAAACACTTATTAAGAAGAAATACATAATTGAAACACATCTCATCCAATATCGAAACACATGGTTTGTTGTGAATACCTTAGCCATATTAAAGTAGTCAAACCTTATATCCTATCGAGATTCATTTAGTACCTACTAATGCAGAATATCAAACTATCCATATCAACCTAAATTGTTGATCATAAGAAATCTAGAAACACTTACACATAAGAAACATGGAAAGTGATAAGAATATGAAATGTGTAAAAAAAACTATGTGTGAAAATTTGGGAAACAATTGAACATTCTATCCATAAATATCTATGTATAACTTATATGAAAAAATTTACATATAAAAAATGTTGAAACAGTTAGTTTTTCACATTATGTAAGAAATTATGTAAATTTCATGGCCATCTAAATGCAAGTGCAACTAAATGATATGTCCAAGTAATATAAAAATATGGTAGGTAGATCTTTATAGATAAGTCAGTGGGGATGTAGCAGTATCAATGATCGAAGGTACCCCTAACACACATTCCTCCACCCATGATTTTATAGGAGTTGAATTGAAATTCCTAGTGAAATTTCAATGGCATCCGTAATGATTCCAAAAAGTTACATTATTAATAAAAAAGAAATTATAACCTTAACACAATGACTAATTAGAAGCACCAAAAGACATGACGCACCAAATCAACATAAAAATAAAAATATAATCGAACATCATCTCCAACAATATTGAGAATAATGGTTTGTGAAGATTATCATTACCATATTAACTAATTATACTTGATATCATACATGTATTCATTCAGTACATTCTAATTTTGGATATGAATTTATACATATCAACCTAAATTTGTTACCATAAGAAATCTAGGAAATGGTTTTCATATGAAATATGAAGCAATCTGTAAATAGTCATACGTAATAGACATGTAGAGTCATTATGTCTTAGAAATTGGGAAATAATTATATAAGCAATAATTAAAAGATTGCTATGAAATTTAACATAACTGATATCTGACACAAAAAGATTTGTTTCTAAAAATAATGATTAATTATGAAAAAAATAATACATAATAATATTTATAGTAAATAATATATAGCAATAGTTTCTAAGACGACATACTAATATCGAGACATTCTTATGAAAAATACATCAAAGGATATTGAGAAAAACATGTTATGAAATTTATGATAAAAAATGATAGTGATTATTAATAAAATAAAAAATAATAATGATGAAAATAAACAACAGTTAACGAATCATAAGTATAATGGAAAATGATAAAATATTGAGAAATAATTACCTTGAATCGTCGTTACCATTTATTTTAGAAAACATGATATGATGATAAAGATACCTGAATCAAAAAAGTCATGCAAGTTCATCAGGAACTACATTAAACTTCAGATAATATAGAATCAATGTAGATATCAAGAATAACAAAACATTTGGCAGGAAATGCATCACATAATGAAACAACAACACAATGATACAAATCTACAATGGGGGGAGGAGTAAAGATAACAAAATATTTTGGATAAAAAAATAGGTAAGTAATATACAAAATGATAAAAAAGAAAAAAAACATATTTTAGAGAACACATTATGTATTGTATATTGAATCCAAATATAGAATAATATTTATGTGGCTACATGAAAAAATTTATAATACATATTTACTAGACATTTATATTGTAACATCACTTACTGGATATGCAATCTGGTAATCCACACTCTACAAATAATATCAAATCTTCAAGAAATTATGCATAAGCAATCACAAAAAAATTTTGAATAAGAAAAATATTTTGTATAAACAATATGAAAAAATTAAATATAAGAAATATGCAATATGAAATATGAAAAAAAAACTATATATAAGAAATATCCAAACAATAATATATGGAATCTTTTTAAAGAATATGTAATATGAAAACACTTATATATAAGAAAATTTATATCAATTTTGTATATGAAATATACAAATAAAATTAATTGATATCCAATTGAAAAGAATAAATGAAATGTACGGTTTTATTATAGAAAAAATGCAAATGAGCACAGAAAATGCATATTTTTTAATTCTAATATTTCCATAAAAATTAAAGTCAATCAAGTGTGTGGTTATATACCAGACTGGATGAAATATACATGGTTGATTTAATGTACCCAATGTTTGGGAGTCGACAGTGCATTTAGTCAAATACATTTTTAATAATCGAATATATTTATAAAAACACCAATGTAAATCTATATGATTGAAACTATAGAAAATGAGTATTGAATCAAATCAGTTAGGCATACCTAAAATGGAGCAGACATTGATGTGAAATTATAACTCCATATCAAACATGGGAAAAATTATAGATGTATAAATATTGACCGAGAAAAATATGTAGTGGCAATGGTTGATGAATAAAATCAAGAGATGTATTGTATTGATGATTGAGAATTCTATATGTAGATGGAAAATTTAATTCTTGGAGAGAACTAAACCTGTTCCAAAAAATTATGAGAACCCACCATTTGTGAAGCACTGAACTCTATTATAGCTGGAAAAATTAGTATGAATATAGTTAAAAGCGATAATAAAAAGTAGATAGAATTGTTACAGAGAAGATATAGAGGAAAAAATACCATATTATGGATGTGTTGATAGCTGGATCATTCTGTGCTTATGGAAAATTTTGACCCATTGTAAATTTCTGTACAGGAACAGAATATGGAGGTAGATTTTCCCCATGAAAAGAAGTTTTTATAATGGTGAATGGAATCAAGAAGATGGTGAGGGGAGTTATTAAGAAAATAATATATCAGAGGAGACAATTAATAAAGAAAACCCTATGAGATGGTGAGGGATTTCTCAAGGGGAGGGGAGGGGGTTGGAGGGATTAAGGGTGGAGAGAGGCAGATTATACTGTTGGATGATGACAGTAGAGCTCGAAGGATATCAATAACATGAGGAAACATTGGAGATAGGATTCCAAAATTCTAATGCGGGAGTCCTAAAACGATTTGAGTGTATTGTAGAGGATTACCCGATGTAGTGGATGAGTGAAGTGGTTAGAAGGATGTCAATGATGGATTGCGGGAAGAGATGGACGAGGGTTGGTGAAATCGAACTGCGAACCACAGAAGAAGATGCAGAATGTCGGGGGGGATACAGATTTGGTGGGAGGGGGTTTCAGGAACCCTAGTTGATGGATAGGGAGAGGTCGTGGTTGCTATTTTTTGGGGATATGTATGAGACGGATTATGTTTTTGGAGGGAGGAGTTGATTTTTTGGGCGATGTGGATGATTGGAGAGACGACAGGTAAGAGAAAATGGAAGTGGAAGAAACTTAGTGTGACACATGGCAATTGGAATTACTAGATTAGTATATATAGTAGATTATAAAATAATTAGTAATTAATAGGAATAAATAGGAATAAGTAGGATTAAATAGTAATAAATATAAATAATTAATAATAATTAATAATAATTAACAATAATAAATAATATTTTAGAAAAAATAGTAATAATGAGGAGTAATTAGTCAAAATTTGTAATAACTAGGAATATTTAGTAATACATATGAATAATTATGAATAAATAGTAATAATTAGTAATAATTAGGAATAATTAGTAATATTTTTGAACAATTAGAAATCGGTAGAAATAAATAGTAAAAATTTGGAATAAAACATAATAATTTTTAAATAATAGATATAATTAGTATTAAATATAAGTATTTAGTAACAAATATGAATTATTAGTAATAAATAGGAATAAATATGAATAATTAGCAATAAATTTGAAAAATTAGTAATAATGAGAAATAATTAGTTAGAATTAGTAATAATCGATAATAATAAGTAATAATTAGTAAAAATTATTAACAGATAATAATAAATAATATTTAGTAAATATTATTAATAAAAAAACATAGAATAATTTGTAATAATTTGTAATAAATAGGAATAATTAGAATTCAATACGAATAAAGACGAATAATTATTAGTAATTAGTAATAAATATAAATATTTAGTAATAATTAGCAATAAATATTAATAATTAGTAATACTTAGTAAACAATTTAATTAATTATAAATAATTAGTAATAATTAGAAATAATTGGTAAGAATTAGTAATATTAATAATATTTAATAAAAATTAGTAATAATTATGAATAATTAATAATAAATAATAATAAATAATATTTAGGAATAGTTATTATTAATTTGTAATAAATTAGACTAATTTGTAATAAATATGAATAATTAGTAATAAATATGAATAATTACAAATAAATATGAATTGATATGAATAAATAGGAATACATATGAGTAATTAGTAACAAATTTGAATAAATATGAATAATTTTCATAATAATTAGTAATAATTATGTATGATTAGGAATAATTAGTAATAATTAGGTATAATTAGGTTTAATTTGTAACAATTAGGTGTAATTATGAATATTAATTAATAATTAGTAATAATTAGTAATAATTAGTAATAAGTAGTAATAATTAGTAATAATTAGTCGTAATTAGTAATATTCCATAATAATTATCATTAAATTGCACAAATTAGTAATAATTAGAGGTAATTAGTAATAAAAAGATATAATTTTCTATATTTAGTAATAATTTAACATAATTTCTATTAATTATAAATAATTAGTAATAAATAGTAATATGTAGTGATAATTAGTAATAGTTCGTAATAAATATTTACAATTAGTAATAAATAGGTATACATCGAAATAAATTTGTCTAATTAGTAATAAAAATTAACAACTTGAAATAAATAGGTATAATTAGTAATAAATAGGTATAATTAGAAATAAATATAAATAATTATTAATAATGGGTATACTTTGAATGCCCAACCATGGGTTGGAAACTAATGATAATAAAATAGTTAAGAAAATTTAAAAGTACCAAAGAAGGATTAAAAATGAAATGGTCTCAGATGTGGTGTGTTTTAGTGCTCGGAAGAAGAATATGAATGTCCCCTTCATAGGTAGAAAGTAAAGTGAAAGACCACTTGAAGGTATTTATTGAATTACTTCTGATTGGTTCTTCCTTCAGTTGGAGGCAACCTTTTGCATGACGGAGATGTATGTTTTTGTATACAGGGATTACGTAGTAGTCTAATAGCTACTTGTTATCAATTTTGAGGATGGTTTCTATGTGATTCCAGAGATGAATTTCCAAGACTTGTCATTATAGTTCCAAATATTGGTGGAGGCTTGTGATTCTTCATATGGGTCATCATCTGATGAGCATGAACCATCAACCAATAAATATATACAATTAGTATTAAATACGTATAATTATTAATAAAGAGATATAATTAGTAATAAATAGTTATAATGATTAATAATTTTGTAAAATTAGGTATAATTAGGTATAATTAAAAATAATTTGTAACGATTAGTAATAACTTGTAATAATTAGGTATATTTAGTAATAATTATGTATACTTAGTAATAATTAGGTATACTTAGTAATAATATTGTATAATTAGTAATACATAGGTATAATTGTTAAAATTTTGTATAATTATTAAAAATAAGGTACAATTACGTATAATTCGGAATAATTAGTAATAATTAGGTATAATTTGTTATAATTAGGTTTAATTAGGGAAAATTTTGTATTATTTGTTATAATATGTATTAATTAGATATAATTAGGTATAATTTGTAATAAATTTGTATAATTAGTAATGAATAAGAATATTTTTTAAAAAATATTTATAATTAGAAATAAATGGGTATGGTTAGTAATAATTATGTTTTATTATTAATAAATATGTATAATTAATAATAATAATAACAAATAGTTATAATTACTAGTAAATAGGTATAATAAGAAATAAATAGGATTAATTAGTACCAAATAGGTATAATTACATATTATTAGAAATTAATAGTAATCATGAGTTATAAATATGTTTAATTAGTTATAAATATGTATAATTTGTAATAATTTGTAACAATTAGAAATAATTTGTGGTAATTATTGGTAATTATTGGTAATTATCAATAATTATCTGTAATTAAGAATATTAAGGAATGAATATAAATTTTTTTCTTATTTTTAATCATGTTTTTTGTTTTTCAAATTTTTCATAGAAATGAATTATTTTATATTTTTTTGGGAAATATTGAACAAGGTAGTTGAAAACATCCATTCTTAAATTGTCACACTTTGATAAGTTAGTGCATTAATCCGAACATTTATAGTATAAATCTTATATATATTGAGGCTGTTGAATCTTTTTTATCATTTGCAACATCAAATACTCAATTTTATTTAAAAAGGAAAATTCAGTGTCCATGTAAAAAATGTAGTCTTGGAATGTTTGAAACATTTGAAAAATTTGGCGGTCAACTATTTCATTTTGGTTTTAAAACAGATTATATATTTTGGTTTCTACTTTGTCAACAATGTTCCATAGAAGATACTAATAAATTTGTTTCGGATCTAACATAGTTTCCAAATCTAGTACCTAATGAGGAAGATCTATCTTTTAATCAAAATGAACCTTATTATCATATTGATTTAACTCCTTAGTTGGAACCATATCAATTTGATGAGATGCTGAGGTCCACTAAGGATGCATTATATACTGGTTTGAAGATAATAAAATTTTAAGTCGTTGAAAAATTTATAAATATTAAATCAAATAATGGAATGACAAATAACTATTTTTATTAGATATTATCATTGGTTAAAACGCTATTACATGAAATAAATCTATTTTATATAAATTTTTATGAGTGAAAGATGTTTTCATGTAATATGGGTCTTGGTTATAAGAATATTATTTAATGTTGAAATGATTGCATGTTATATTATGGTGAAAATTACACCGGTGGAAATCCCACCTATACCAACACAATGTTCCCAAAGGTTTAATAAAAGCATTGGAAAAGGATACTATACCAACGGTTATATAGAAATGTTGGTATATTCTTATGGTTTTTTTCAAAGGGTTTAATGAAATTTATGGGTATAAGGTTGATTAAGAGGTATTTCCCAATGGTTTAAACAAACTGGTCGGTATAGTGTTAGGTCCACAAGGCTGAATACCCTGAGATGGGGGGGGAATGACGGTAAGAATAATTTAAAATTAAAGCCCGTTCTGATATTGTTTCACTGTTAAGAGAAATACTCTTTTCTCTCCTTATTGTTGCACAATATAAACAGAAAGTAAATCATCCACAAGACACAGTGATTTTTACTTGGTTCACCCTCATGGGGCTACATCCAAGAAGCATACACTAACAAGTTTCCAGTCGTACCAAATTCCTCTAATCTTCAATATATGTGGATAAAAGGATTCGGTAACAGTCACCCTACCCCAGGCTCACTGCCTTTACAAGGTTTGGGGTCAGCTGAATGCTTTCCCAAGGGTCACTCACTGTTTCTCTCTCTCTGGCTCACTGCCGGTGGAGACGATCACCTTCTTCCTCTTCCTTTGCTCACTATTCTGGAAATAATCCACTCACAGTTTATAGGCATGTAGGTAACTTCATTTTCATGAAGGAATGCATTTTTCTCTTTTATGTAGATGGTCTGTTGAAGCCCAAATTTCACATGTAGATGAATATCACTTTACACCAAAGGTATCGGGAAAACTTCGAGCTTCCACACAGCCTGAAAATATGGTCGGGGAATAAACCTTACATGGCGCGCAAGTCTATTCTGGTGCGCAGGTATCAGCGCGCAGGTATCAGCGCGCAGGTCACAACTAGCGCACAGGTCCACCGCAACCACCTGCGTGACACAACATTCTTCAACTTCAAACCTGTGCAACTCACTTCCTTTTATGCTTAAACCAATATTGGCATGCAACTACCAACCAGCGTGCAAATTCAACCACTAGAGCGCAAGTCGACCTGTGCGACCATGCACCACATGCACGACCATCACACCTACGCGACAGGAGATCTGGTTTTTCATAGTGTTGAACTCCGTTGAGAAAGAGGATGGTTGGTTAAGTATTTATAGGCACTTGGAACACCCTGCGCGATGGCGCACTAGTCTCCCCTCGGTGTGAAAGTCTCGGCACACATTTCTCTTCCCCTATAAGTCACTCATGCGACCAACTTCCAAACATGTGCGACCTTCATTCCTTTACCATAATTTGAGCTCTTGATCTTGAAAAACACCTGGCGTGCAAGTTCCCAAGCCTTCTAGGCATCGGCGCACAAGTCTCTTCACGACGCGCTAGTCACTTGCGCAAACAACCCAATATATGCACGACACTTATCCATTTTCCATAAATTGATGTTCTAATCATGAAAAACATATGGCACACAAGTTTCATCTCCTTCAAATACATGGCATGCAAGTCCCTTTGCCAAAAACCACTGTTCTTCATTTGTCGATTTTTAGGCCCAAAAATTTGGAAAACAATAGAAAACAGTGCCACCTTGATTATGTTCGTTTTTTACCACCTCTAGATCATCTATCTCTTTTTCGACGTTCTTAAATCAAACATGGATGATTAACCACAGCTCTTCAACTCGACATTCCACCATGAAATCCCCTATGGCAACATGTTTGTATGTCATTGTTTTTCTTTTTCAACAATCACCACTCAGATGTTCACTTTTTCAACAAACACAATCACCTCAAAAATGCTTCAATGATACCTTGAGGGATTTTTTCCTAACATATAGTTTCGAAGAGTTTTTTCAAAACGATTTTTTAAAACTTTTGGGAAATAAAATCCCTAAATATCAATGCCTCCAGGGATCTCAAACTCCATAGATCTCAAATGTTTTTCCCTAAATGAGATATCAATGTACCATCTTGAATATTGTTCTTTAAAACTCGACCATCTCAATGATTTTTCTATAAATCTCAATGTAAACCTTACATCCCCGCACAAAATTTTTGGTTTCCCAAAGATTTTTTCTTCCACTTTAAATGGGTATGTGTGAGTTAATTTATTTTATATTTTGTCATCTCATTTTGTTGTAATGTAATGTGTATTATGATCACTTTACATATAGAAGGCATATATCATTTTAGTTTGTTGTTCGAACCCTACTTCCCAACCTTCTCTTGAGGGTTCTATCTCTAATTTCCAACAGGGTATCTATCTTTGATTCAAATAATTTTTGTTCTTCCATTTTAAATCGGTACGTGTTCTAAAATTTTCTTTACATTTTTTCATTCCATTTCACTGTAACGTACAGTGTATTATGATACCCTTACAAACACAAGCCATATATCATTTTAGGTGGCGGTTTTGTTCAGATTTATCTGTATAGAATAATTTTTATTGATATTGAAGAGGTCAATATGATCTAGAGTTATTTTACCCTTGGTTTTTTTTAAATTTAAGGTCTATTGACATTATTTTATTGGTTAGACATAAATATAGTTATTGAATTATTTATCCTAAGAGAAACAATATGATATTAATTAATTATGAATGTACCCCTAAATGTTGTCTTTGAAATATCACACTTTAACATTAAGATAATGATACACACACTCTATGTCATTCTCTGAAGTGACGCATCCACATATACCACTAGAGTGGGCTTGGGGTCATATTCATGTGTGAATTATGATAGAACCAAAATTTACTCTATTACATGATCATTTATTCCTACTTCATCAAGCGGTTCGGTCATACAGTTGTAATGTTTTTTGAAATTCAAAATGAGTGTTAGGAATTCATGTCACAATTTTCATAGGGAGTAATAAATCATTATTAAAATATTTATATCATTTATTATCCTAGGAAGGCACCCATTATAAAGGAGTATAACCATCATATAACTCACCAATGTTGTTCATGCCTACACATTTTTTAATCTCATATATATATCTCAGGAAACAAAATAGCAGGGTCTTATTCACCGCTAGTTGATAGTATTGGATGTATGTGGAGGTGAACCTGAGGTGTGGTTGTGCACATCATTGGATTATTTTATTTTTCTTTTATTCTAGGCATTATGAATCAATATTAGAGTGTCTTATTTTTCTCAATATTTGTGGAAAATTATATGATCATATGTTTGTATTAGACAGGTGAGTAATGAACCCATATCTAGTGGTAAATATAGATTAATATGGTTAAGAAATTACGCTTCTTGATTATCAATGTTACCTAGACACCCCCACCCCCTGGACACCTCATACCCCCTTGGACAACACCCCCAACCCCTAGACAGACCCCACCCATGGAAACCCTTACCCCCTTGGACAGCCACCCTAATGCCCTGGACAACCCACCCCCCAAGCCGCCAGACACCCCCCCACTCACTGGACACCACCCCACCCTCATGGACATCCCCCAACCCCCTTGGATGGCCTCCATCCCACTAGACACCACCCCACCCCCTTGACACCCCCAACCCCCTAAATATCCCATCCACCCTTGGGAACAGTCCCTCCACCCCCGGGGATAGTTCGCCCACCCCATGGACACCCGAACCCCTTAGACATCCCCGTAACCCCTTTGGAAAGCATGCCCACCCCCTGGACACTCCCTACAACTAGACAGCCCCCACCCCTTTGGAACCCCCCCCCCCCAGACACCCCCTACCCTATGGACAGCTCCGCCACCTCTATGGACACCCCAACCATTATGGACAGCCCCACCACCCCCATGGATAGACCACCCACCCACGGACACCACTACCCCAAGGACAACCCCCACCCCTGTGGACAGCTCGTCCACCCCCTGGACACCCTCTACCCCCTCGACAGCCCTGCCACCCCCGTGGAAACCACGCCCACCCCATGGGCACCTCGTACCCCTGGACACCCCCCCCCCCTTACCCCGTGGACAGCCCACCTACCCCCGGGACACCCCGTACCCCCTGGACGTCCCCACCACCCACTTGGATAGCTCGCCCACCCCCTAGACGCCTCGTACCCCTAGACATCCCACATCCCCTACAAACCCCCCCCCCCCCAACCCTATACTACCTTGAACCCATGGATAGACCTTCCATTCCTGTGGATAGTCCCCCATAGACAACCCTACCCCCATCGACAGCCCCACACCCCTGTGGATAGCCCGCCCACCCCCATGGACACCCTGTTCCCCCAGGACATCTTCTCCACCCCGGTGGACAACCCGCCCACCCCCTGTACACCATGTACCCCCTTGATAGTCCTACCACACCCATGGACTGCATGCCCACCCTCTGGTCACCCTATACCCCATAAAGATCCCCCACCACCATGGACAGCCTGCCCACCCCCATGGACTGCCCGCCTACCCCCTATGGACACCCTTACCCCCTTGACAGCCCCTCCACCCCTGTGGACTAACCACCCACCCCCCTGGACACCCCTCCCACCGTGGACAGCCCTCCCCACCCCACCCCTATGGATATCCCACCCACCCCCTGAACACCCCTACCCCCTAAACAACACCAACAACCCATGGACACCCCCTATTCCCTCTCATTTATTTTCTTTTTTCAGTTACATATTAGTAATCATTTTCTAATTATGTCCATATTTGTTTCAAATGAAAAAAATGTAACCAACTAAAAAGAGGCAACAGAAACATATGACTAAAAACAATCATCGTATGACTGAGATGGGCATTCCACAACTTCTGCCTATAGTGAGTTTTTTATTTTAAATATATATATTTAAATAATATATAATGGGATGTGATTAATTTTATTTAGAAATTCATGTAGGATCCACCTATTAGTGATGATTATTTGATGAGAATCCTAGTAGTGGTCTCAGTACTCATGGTGTTGGTACGAGGGGGTGGTATGAGAGCTAGACGATCTGGTCGGAGGACCCGATTAGACCCTTCCCCACCCACTGACACACCATCCATCCCACATTCTGATCCTAGTGTGTCGTTAGGGACACATGATATATTTTGGCCTCTCATATTTTCACCACCCTTTACAGCTGAGCCTTCTCACCCGTCTGTACCATATCCGATAATGATTCCAACTCCACATATAGCATCGGACAACCATCCATATCATCTTCGTTTAATTTGGATTCCGTCACCCTAGTCTTTTATATTCCATCTTCATCAACTCCTACTCCACTAGATGATTCCCCTGCAGAGCATACATTGGGACCCACTCCACCTCTATATTGTGTTCCATCAGTGTCTGTAGATCCAGCGGTTCCCACTGATCAGACTATAGCAGGTATACTTATACAACCCTAACAAATATTTACACCATTATTTATTTTCATTATAAGATGTATTTATAAAATATTTGTTTTACTTTCATAACAGATACATCTACTAATAGGAGGATGGGAGAGGGAGTACACGCATGTGTGTGATGTGGAACCATCGTACATAGTTAATGGTGGAATACAATAAAGATTGTCAAATGATTGAAGAATCGGGGTAACAATGTTGGAGTTTTTTTTGACGTTTGAAAAATACTCTGACATCATTACTGCCAGCCCACTCTAATGGAGACAGTTGCCAAATGAAATCAAGGATAAATATTGAGATAATATATGGGTAAAAAATTAGTAGTATTTAATAAAATATATTATAATTTAAATTATATGAATTACTATTTTGGTGTAAGATTCAGTTTAATTTCCCCGATGGTGAGGGTGCACGACCAGCATGTTTAAAGGATTTTTGCTGAGATTTGGAGAGCTTATAAGAATGAGTTGTATATTGGATGTCGTGCTAGATTTTTTACGGAGTTACAGGCAGTACCTATTGTGTATGATTGTCTATTAAAACAATATCAACAGATGATTACTCATTGTACGACTAGTGAGTTTAATGTATTAATCATATTAGAGGTATTTAAATAAAAATTTTCATGTTTTTTGATAAAATTAATTATTGAATTTTATTTTTGAATCATCCAGAAGAAATAAAAAACATTCATACTTAAAAATACCTCCACAAAATCAGATGTACTACGATGCCATATCATGAGTGGAAGCAAGCACGATAGTTTCTAATTTTTCTTAACATGAACATTCTATTATTTCCTCCATAATTTATTCGATTACTAAATTTGTTATATAATTTTAGTTATGAAATTAATTATTGGTATCATATATTTAATTTTGGTTCCATACATTCAATATCATTGTAGAGGCTTAAATTGAATATAGAAGGATGTATTCCTTGAGAAAAAATGTTATTCTTGAGTAGAAGGAAGAAAGATGGCAGTGTGGTTAATGAACCGAATCAACATCATATTATATGTTATAGATTAAAGATTTACAATTTTAATCTATATTTTGAAAATTAATAATATATTTATATTTGTAACATGATTCTTTAGAGGCCTTGGAGCCCATGAACCTGACTATTTTGGGCCAAACGATCACTTACATTAGGTGTTTGGAGAAGAGAACCCTGGTAGAGTACATTGCTGACCTGGGAAGAGTATAGTTCTCAATATATATTGCCCCCCTCAGGTACGTGTTGTTGTTCCACTGAGTTCTATCATGTCAATGCACATGTAGAAAAAAAAGAATAAAGGGCCACAAAGATGGCAGAATAGTCTGATAGGTCCAACACTGCAATTATGAAACTGATGGATGTTTTACATCAAACACATACACCAGAGGACAGAACATCATGTGAGGAATATAAGTCGTCGATGAGTTCTACATATGATGCACCATGTGTATGTTCTAGTAGTCGTCGAGATGATGGCGAGGAGGAGGCTGGGGTGGGGGAGGAAAAGAGAAAGGTGGAGTCCATGGTGGCGGAGGAGTGTGGGGAGGAGGCTAATATAACAACCCATAATTTACATACATGGTTATTACTTCAAAATTGAAGTACACTTATTACAACATATAAAAAATCCATTAAAGGACCATATAGGTATAGTGTCTTTAGAAACTGGGAAACATAAACAACTGGTTTCTAAAGCATCTACACTATCTCCCATTTATTTAATCATATCTAGAGTTCCTTTTAGCATATCCAACTTAATAACCTTCTTCTTGACCTGGGGAAAGAAAACATTCAAAAGGGTGAGCTCAAATGCTCAGTAAGGGTAAACAAAAGAAATATCAATAATAAGAACTTGACATTTAGGAAATCATAACCTGCAAAAGAGATCATAATTTCATAACATGTGATAAATCATAGTAGTGAAATGTAATCCCAATAATCATAACATAAAACATGAAACTTTGTGGAATACACACATAATCAAAGAGAATCATTTCTTAGTAGTCAAGACTCATTTCCAAGACTATCTTAGCAGACAAAGTCCATTTCTGAACCGAGTTCACTCCTCATTTCAGTCATGTATCAATGAACCGGTTTAACTTGCCATTCCGTCCATGTCTATCTCATGATATATAAAATCTTTACCCAATGCATTGGAGGTAGATATAGTTCCCACCCATCTCATAATAAAATCATTCTTATGTGTGCCACAAAATCATAAATCATACATCATAGCATAACCCATGTAATAAAAATGGGATTCTTAATCATCATTCAATCATAATATAATCTATATAAGATAAAAGGACATCATAAAAATAATTCCATCATAACATAATCAATACAATGTAAAAATAGGAATAGAAACAGAACACTATATTATCTTAGACGGAAAATAATTTTGATAAAACACTTGAACTCTATTCTGGAGGAAAATATCCTTTCTACTTCAAAAAAATTTTCCTTACTAAACATGTCATATAATTTTAAACCCAAAGAAGTTGATGAAAAATAAACTTGAAATTTTTTAAAGTAAGCTTCCTGGAAATATTGTTCTAAAAATCCATTCATGCCGTATAAGTTAAAAAAACATTCTTCTCGTACTTTTGCCGAAAAACTCAAAAAGTACCTCATACGAAAAACGACAAAATATTCCTTTCATATCTTTTACTTAAAACTCACCGAAGGGTAAAATTGGATTTAAACAATTTTAGGTGGAAGGAAATAATATTACATATTGAGGAATCATGGATGTGGATGATAAATATTCCCCATTAAATTCTGAAGTATAAACAATCTCGGATAAAAATTGAGATTGCGAGACTTTCCATTACCTTAGGTCTGATATGCTTTGTACGTGCCCAAAACTCCTGTATAATGATTTAAATAATGTCATTGACTTATTACATAATCCTATTCATTGTTATGATATCATATATGGTCATATTCTTAGCTATTTATTAGTAATATTTCATTATTAATTGTTATTTATGTGTTTATTGCTTTATGTTCTTATTTGTGTTTTGTCGAATAAATTTTTATTCCTCATTATTGGATATAGATACATAATTTACAGAATTTTATTAGTATAATATTTATCATATTAATTCATTCAATTCATTTATATAATCATTATTCAATTAAGATCATATAGAACGAGTCACATCACATCGTGGAGACGGTAGGCCGTACATACGCACGAGCGATGATATCATTCCCATGATCGTGGAATTGTATTGAAGTGTATGTATACTATTTACAAATCAATATCACTTTAAAATAATCATATATTGTTATTATTCAAACCATTATACCCATCCAAATAAGGTGGTGGTGGAAAGCAGATTACACCATGACATGGAGACGGTATTCCGTACGTACGCACGCGCGGCGATTTCATTTTCCGTAGGATGGATAAGAGGTGAAATAGGTTTGTTTAATATTTATAATAAAATATCGTTATATGAGGGATACTGATGTTATTACCTCATAATTAAAAAACTAATGAAGAAGAAGTTGAGGAAGAAAGAAATTGGAAAGGATCGGTAATGAATATTACCTCTTCTTTGGCGCGCCTCTTCATAACCTCCTCTTAGGGCACTAGGGTTGGAATTTGAAGAATACAAGGACCTATAGGATGTTTTTATGGAAGTGGGGATGGGAAATGGGTAGAGGTGGGATGAGATTGAAGGCTCATATTGGTGTGAGGAGGAGAGGGAACATGTGCCCTTTTATAAGGGAGGAGAGGGGCACCTTTTGAAAGTGTGGAAATATAATTTTATTATAAACTTATTTCGGTTTAAAAAGGTCAAAAAATAATTAAAGATGAATATAAGATGACTCATGGTCGAAGTAAAATCATACAATCCGAATTGGACATGTTTTGGAAAATATTTTAATCATTATAATCTTATTTATTTAAATCATTTATTAATGTGGTAAATAATTCATCATTATTATGTCATAAATAATTTAATTTATTTGGTGTCTAAAAATTATAAAAAAATATCATTATGTAGGAAATCTTTTTATCTTTCCAATGAATATTTACAGTCGAAAATATAATTTTTATAACCCCTTATAAAAATTAATTATTAAAAGATTTTTGTTAATCTCAATTTTGTCTTTACATTAAATTAATTAATCCAAATTGTGATTTTCACTACCAAGCGGCTCAATGAGGTCCCAAAAACGACCCAAGGATTCCCATGGTCGGCCACTACTCATCTAATAAGGTTAGGAAATGTGTCAAGGTAATTTTGAATTATTATAATATTCTTTTAACCTTGAATTACCCTATTTATCTTTAACCGTAGTAATTAAAAATTACCGTAGTTACTATTCATAATATCAAAAAAAAAAGTAACCTTGTTGACGCTCCTTTCATCACAGAATCTAAAGATCGGAAAAGGGGAATATCTGATCTCAAATTGATTCAACCTTTTAAGAAAACATCAAAAATCGACAAAGGCATGAACAAAGGATCAAAACCAACTGCACCGCGCAAGTTATATCACTGTCGCGCATGTGGACTTGTGCGACGAACCTTGGCGCGCAAGTGACTTGCGCGACCTAAGTGATAACCGCCCGGTAACCGCCCGAGGTCTTCTCCTGCCTATAAATAGACCCTGTGGGCCCCCATTCATAAGGATCTTTTTTTAGAAACTCGGATTGAAGCACCCGACGCCCAAGTCTCTTCTCAAAGTTTCCGGAACACTTCTAAGGTAATTTCTTACCTAGAACGGAAGATCTAAAGAGAAGAAGGAAGGCCAAAGTGTTGAAACTCACTAACACTTGTGCTTCGCCTTATTCCTTCAATAGAACTTGCGCATCCCTTTTCTAGAAGAACCTCACAAGGATTCTAAAGGCTTTAAGAAAGAGTCGCTCAAGTATTCTAATGCTGGTTGGAAATCGCGCAAGTACCCCTCATGTCGCGCAAGTATACTTGCGCGATCAATACTTGCGTGCCGCCGCAATACTTGCGCGCCTTTCAAGACTTGTGATCTCCTACCTTGTTGGGTGCTCATCTTGCCCATTTTACCCCTCTTAAGCCATTACACCTTTCCTTTTCAAGATTCAGTCTTCAAGAAACTCTTCAAAGCCATTTATGGCATGATTTCTTGATTTGACTTCCTTATCTGAAAGGAATTCTGTGGAATATCTCTCAAAACCTAGTGATTTAAATATCCTTATGTCACTAAATATGGAGAGTTCATTCATTCAACCTCATCCTTTAAGATGAGAGAATCCTTAACTTGGGTCTCCTTTTTTAGGAATAACTCCCAGTTATAATCTTGGTCTTCCTTTTCCGGAATAAGCCCCAAGTCCCCTAATTTCTCTTTAAACAGTCCTAATTTACCCTTGATTTGTGTTTCGTTTTCATAAGTAAAACCCAATCATAAGTCCCCTCCTATCTTGGGCATCCTCCTTAGGAGTAAGCCCCAAGATTAGAGTATTCAAAATCTCCATGAAGCACATATACCATTATGGACCCTGTTCATGGATTTTCTCCCTAAAAGTGAATTCTAAACCTTCATCTATCTGGGTATTCATACATACATAAGCCCCAAACCATTTCTTATGATTGCATCTTTCATGGCACAATTGTCTAAATTTTACTAATACCTCTTGTTTCTCACACCGAGCATGACTCATGTGAGCTTAGAGTGTAAAAGTAATTGTGACATCCTACTTTGAGCCATCAATCATAAACATCATACCCTTATACGAACTACGTGGGTTCTGATTCCTTTTTCAAAACAAAGGATACGTAGGTAGCCCATCTATGGGTTCGATCCCAACTCTGAAGTAATTCATTGTCCTTTTGAATGACGATAAACTTCAAGTTCCCCACTGAGTGGCTTTAAAACCAGCCTGGTCATCATAATGACCAAGAGACTTTTATATAAATGTTTTGAAGGATACCATTGACCAAGAATCTCTAAATAGATACAGATGATTATCTATTGATGAAGAACCTCGAATACATATAAAAGATTCTCTAAATTTCTTACATATTTAATCATTGATTGTTAAACAGAAGGAAAGCTCATTTTATACTTGGTAATGTAATAAGGATTCATGAACATAACTTAAATCTATAAAGAGAGTCCCGGAGTAGACAATAATTCCACCCAAAAAGGTGTGATGAGTTCGACCTCCCATCCTCTCGACCAATGCAAATTCCTAAGCCTCATTAGCCCACAAGCTAATGAGCGCCTACCTTTGGAAAGTAGGTCCAAACGGATGTGGAATCATTGGATGTTTCTGATTCTACGAACAAACCCGTTAGAAACCGATCGGAACGTTTGAATCTCCCATCCAGGAGGTCATCCTCGAATTCTGTGTGAAACATAAAATGGTGAACCCGACGTGAATCCTTAACCAAGTTAAAGTGATATTCTTCTTATTTGTTAGGCCCCTTGGGCCAACAAAGCAATAATTGACATGTGCTCATCCAAAAGATGCATTGGCCGGATTCATCTTGATTATGTCTGTTATATGGAACATGAACTCTTTTCTCAAGATCTTATGCAAAATGGCTTTCCTTAAATTCACCCCTGTGAATACTGCTGCTGTGAACACCTCTACTGTGAGGTCAGCTGCTGTGAAAACCAATGCTGCTACTCCTGCTGGAACGTCGTCCGCTCTAAGGATGACATCACCAACACAGCGTCTTCAATGCTGGGTTTCTAATGCACTGCTTATGGAGTACCGTCGCAACGGTACTATCCCAACTCTGGAGGCCGCTCCTCAAGCCCTCCAAGTTAACAACTCTACCTGGTCGTCCGGACAACGGCGGCCAGCGATCAAGAAGCAGACGGTGCTGACTACCGTCTCCAACCGTTTCGGGTCGTTATCTCCAGAACACAATTTCCATTCACTCCCTTACTCAGAGGAAGTGAATGAGAAGGTCCCTCAGGGCCTTAATTCAAAAATAATGGAGTCCTTCCCGAGGGCTCCCATCAACAATCGCCGCCAGACTCGTGCGGCAGTGCGCCCTCAACATGATGAGGGTACCGACTCCAGGCATTCAGCTCAGGTTCCTCGAACTCGAGCAGGCAAGATGAACCGCCAGAGACGGAATCCGGTTAATAATGGGCAGGTTATCATCCCTGCCATCTCCGGAGAAGTCCACCAACCTAACATGGTGGCAAACAATGAGCAGGCACACACACCTTCCCGTTTTAATTTTGCTGTCTAGCTGACTCGTCTGGCAGCATCAAGCCAATCCCGCCAGGCAATTCCGGCGGAGTACTATAGGAAGGAACATACACCTGCTTATGCATCACCAGTTAGGCAGTAGGCTTGTCTGACTACATATGATGGATCTCGTCAACCGCGTTTGGTGAAGTGTAATCAGCATGCACATACACCTTCTAATACTAATCAAGCCTACCAATAGTCTCGCTTGGTAGCGCACGGAGAAGTCAGTCGGAAAGCCCTGACGACAAACAGGAGGCAGACTCAACTCTCTGCCTCCACACTTGAGTACTGTCAGGATTCACTGACAGGAAAAGGAGGACAGGAGCAGGAACATACACCTACTCCAAACCCGGAATGGGCGTATATCCCCGTTCCGGTGGCTGAAGTCACCAAACATATTTTGTCAATGGTGAAACAGCAGAAGAAAATTCATGCTCATATACTGGATGCTTGCCAGGATATCATAACAGCTTCAGCATCATCTTAGGGACAGACACATAAATCTATCCCTAGCAGTGGAGTGACACATCAACGATTCACTCCGGAACAGACACAGACATCTGTTCCAGTCCAAGAGGGTTATGGGGCATACTCCCCCATATCATACGGACAACCAAGTCAGGCACATACACCTGATTTGAGTGGATATCGTCAGCCTAACCTGACCAACTTTCCTGATCAGGCACATACACCTGCTCAGAGTAACCACTTTCATCAACTAGTGGTTTCCAAAGCGAGTAAGAAAGCATCTAAGAAAAAGATCTGCCCAACACAGTCATGAGATCAAAGGCCAATCTACAACAAGGCCTTGCTCGATGCTGTTGTTCTTGAAGCCCTCAGACATTTATCTGTCGGAATTCAAGATTCTACTCCCTCACTTCCCAATAATAGGAACATTAATTCTGAAGGTCTTCAACAGACACTTCCTCATGAAGGCTAGCTTCATGAAAATTCGTTCAATCTTGAAGTTTCTTCTTCAGATTAGAGCCACAGGAACCCTCTATGTGGTCAGAAGACCAAGGAGCAAGAGATCTCATCTTTTTCTGTAACCTATTATGGTGGTCCTCCCCATGATGATGAATTTCGCTGTGAAAGTCCTCTCCGTAGTAGTGATTCACATTGCCTGGAAAATACTCCAGTGGACAATGTAGTGCTGAGAAAGACCTCTTATCTTGAGGCACATGCAAATGCGAAACCAGTCATGTCTGATGCTTTATCGCTAACAAGTGAAATAATTTCTCAATCAGAAGATAGCCCAGGGTGTAGGTCATTCTCCAAACCACCCCTAAGTCATGAATCTTCTATTTTGATCAATGATCTCTCTACCAATCTTGTTGAATCCGATGAAGCAACAAGGAAACACCAACTCTGGTCAAAACAGGTAGAAGAATCTTCATTTAATGATAAAGAGGAAATGCTGAACATGAGAAAGAAACTGGAAAAAGGTGAGGTACCAGTCATGTTTTGGCCTTTGGCTGACTCCCAGTATGACATTCCAAAGATGTTGACGGATGATGGGATCCATGATATTCGTCTCAATATATGGAAAACTCTTTGTCAATTAAAGAAGAAGGTATTATCTTATGATGAATATGAACATCATCTTAAGATAATATAAGGGATACAGCGTCAGATTGATTTGGCATCTCTATCAGTCTCTCAGTATCCGAAGGCTGAAAAACAACAGAGAACCCTTTAACGTTCATGCCTTGGAACACTAAGAAAATTACGTCAGTTAATTGCCAATGCTCCATCTGATGTTCATATCAGAGGATGGATTGTTCACGGAGCACTACATTTCACAGTGCTTTCCAGTCAGCAAAGCCCGCCAAAAATGGTCTCATGCAATGTTATTGACCATGGCAGGCCATAGTCAATGGGCTTTGTTCATAATCAAAAGCTTGCTCAAGAACATGCTTCAACTAGTTCCTCTCAAAATCAAGCATATAGAGAACAAGTTGTTGAATTGATCCTACATCAAGCAAGCGAGAATATTGCACAAGCCTCTCGTATAGAGCAAACACGTCATCAAATGACAGAAGTTTCGGAAATCATACAACGGTCTGTTGAACCAGGTGATAAAAGTGGATATAGGTTAATGCATCCAGCTAATTTCTGAACTATGATTCGCAAGATCAAGAGATATTTTAAGAAGATCTCAGACGTAGCATGTCAAGAGCCACCCCAGCTTGTCAGACTAAGCACTCCTTTAACCCAACCCTCAGAGTCAACAAATGGGATTTGGGGAGTTGAGCGGAATTAGCAGGAACATCCCCAGTTCACGAGACTGGGGACTCTTTCAAATCATCAACCCCCTTCTCAGAGAATGTCGGTCTTTTCTCGATTGGGTAAGAAGCCCCAAGAGGAACGAAGAGCCAAATTATCAGGAGATTCCCTCCAAATTATAGATCGTCAAGAAGTTCCTAAAAGATTGAATCAACAAAAGGCAATGTCTCATCAAAGACATGAAAGAAGACAATATCACAGAAATGTTGATAGAAGAGATGCAATGCATTATGCATCAATCAATGTCATCAATGGCGTTGTTGCTAATCCACCAGAGGAGACTCACTCAGGGGACTCAGATGAAGAGCGTCCTGCTCAAGAAAATGTACGCACCGATACAAATGAAGAAGGTGTACGTACACGAAGTCAAAGGATTACTCAGAACCTAGGTAATCCACTTCCCTCCCTCCAAAAGGTATCCAAAAAAGGGAAGGGAAAGAATCAGGTTACATATCCTTCCTCTGGAGAAGGTCAATCGCTCTCATTAGAGCAAAGGTTTGCACAACAAGAGGAAGAAATGAAAGAATTAATATTGTTGAATGCAGAACTACTTCAGAGTAGTCTTCTTATTAAGAATGATGATGTCCGACAGCCGAAGGAATTTGTTGCAGTTACTGAGATGGATCAAGAATATCCTCCTTTATTAGTACACCCTCAGAGGTCTAATCCCGTGGGTCATGTAAAACAACGGTTGGCAGTGCTACCATCACTTGCAGCACCAACCACCACGTCTGTCCAAGCTCCATTAATTTCACCTACTCAAGACCAGATTCAACCGGATGTTTCTCAAAAGTTAATAACTACTATTGAGCCATTAACAGCTCGGTTAGAAACTATGGAAGGGAAATGGGCGTAAGTTCAACATGAAAAGAAAGTTTACCCTGAATGGGTAGATTCAATTTCTCCTCCATCCAGTTTTGAAACCCTTTTTCCCCTACTTTCAATGGATCAGGTGACCCTGAACAACATTTGACGCATTACATGTCTTGTTGTGATCCTATGATGGGAACTCCAGTGCAGCAAGAAGCAGTGAAACTCAGATGCTTCGTGCGAACCTTGCAAGGACCAGCTTTTGTCTGGTATACAAGCTTGTAATCCCTGTCAATCATCAGATGGGAGGATCTTCGTCAAAATTTCCTTCTTCAGTTCAGCTCAACTTTTCCAAAAATGACAGTTTTCGATCTTACAAACTGCAAGCAAAGGGAGAATGAAAGAGTCTCTGATTTCATTGCTCGCTGGAAGGGATTAACGTATTCCATGAGTTTAGCACTTCTTCAGGAAGAACTGTTGCCAATCTGTGTGGAAAATTTGCATGACAAATTAGGCATGCCATTGATCCCTGTGAAATACACAGGAGGGTTTCGAGACCTTACTTCAATCGCTCAGTAGATTGAATATTCCCTTATACAGGCTAAGGTTAAATCTCGTGTAATTCCATCAGTTCCAGGAAGGAGAATGGGTAAAGAAGAAACTGCTACAGTTATGCTTAAACAAGCACATGTACCTATATCTACTTCAAAACCTTCATCTTCTCGAAGGGATCCACCTCCTGAACGCCAACAAAAAAGTCCGTTTCGTCCAAATGATCAAAGAGATCAACGACGAAAACAATTTGAGGATTTGAAGAGTAAAATATACTCTTTCCGAAGTGAGAATGTTCATGGTTACTTCATTTCAGCTCTGAAAATTAATTTGGTTCAATTACCAGTGCCCAAGAGGCCAAACAAGGAAGGAGATGAAGACCGTCCCAATTATTGTCCATTTCATCAAATGTTGGGGCATCCCATCCAGGAGTGTTTTGTCTTTAAAGACCTCCTGCAAAAGATGGTTGACTTGGGAAAAGTCAAATTGAAGGGTTCTTCAGCTCATGTAGCGTGTGTTACCGCTACAGATCCAGAGGAAGGAGGCGAGTGGCAGGAAGTCAAAATCAATACTGTGCAAAAATAAGATGATTGGATAGTCAGAAAGACAATCAATCGGACCCATGCCATTTTGCGAACACAATTGAAGAAGCCGATTGTGTCTCCTACAAAAGCTATAGTGAAGCATCCATCAAAAGACAAATCCTCAAAAGGGAAGCACAATTCAAAGAAGAAAGAGGAATCAGAAGAAGATGAGTATGTTTCGAGGCCTAAGTTGTCTTTAACTCTGGCAGATTTCATGCCATCTACTTCAAAGCAACAGGCACCGCCCCATCAAACGGCACAGCCTAAACAGGATAGTCAGGCAGGGTCTTTATCAGACGAAGAGTTAATCTTCGGTTCTGTTAATATGATTCAACTAACAGATCCATATTCCAGTCTTGATGAGCCTGAATTCCCTGTATCAAATAAGGGAATCCGAGGAAGTTCTAGAGGTTCAGGATACAGGGGAAGATATGGATCTTTCCGAAGCCACTACTCCAATTCTACCCCTGATAGCACTGTATATGCAGTAGAGACTCGTGGTAGAGCCCTTCAGCGAGATCAAAAAGAACAAGCAAGTTCTTCTTCCAATGGCCAACTCAGTTTTGGCACAGTTATTATGGAAGACCGATTAAAGGTTCCATCTTCTTTATCTCAGCAAGTAAATGGATCTAATCAGTCTAATCATCTAAAACCAAGGATGTTGCCAACTTCTATCCCAATACAAGATGCATCAGCTTCCAAAGCATCTGCTTCCAAGGTACAAGCTAAACCACATATTCCTGTTGGGAAACGTAGACCTCTAGATCAAAAGTATGATATATTGAAACACTTGGCCCAAGTACCAGACAAGTTATCAATTTTGGATTCTTTGAATCTGTCAAAAGATCTTCGGGAAGCACTCATCGAAGCTTTGTCAAGTCCTCAAGAGTTTGAAGCTGAAATTATTGCAGCTGAAGTCTATCACATAGATAATAATCCTGCAGAATGCCATGCACTGATATCTTTTACTGATAAAGATGAAAATGATGTTGTGCATGGGCACATAAAACCTTTGTACTTATTTGGAAAAGTCAATGGTGTAGATATCAGAATAGTTTTCATTGACAATGGTTCAGGAGTCAACCTCATGCCCATTCGTACACTTCGTCGATTGGGCCTCACAGAATCTGATTTATCTCCTTATACCATGATGTTACAAGGATATGATAAAAATGAACAAGAAACACTGGGCGAAGTTACACTCAGAACTCTGTTTGGAGATCTTGTATCCAATTCGGATTTCATGATTGTTGATCAAGACTCAGCTTTCAACATATTTCTTGGAAGACCCTGGCTACATCAGCATGCAGCTATTTCTTCATCATACCATCAATGTCTCAAATACTGTTTCAATGGTCAAGTTGAAATGTTGTATGGTGATAAGGCTCCGTTCAAGACATGTGAGTCTCAATACATTGAGGCAGAATTTTATCACATGAAGGGAAGAGAAAAATATACAATGAAGGAAATTACCAAAATTAATGCTCCATATGGTTTGGAGAAAATTCCAATAAATCCATTTACACATGTGAATACAGATTATGTGTTACATATCAGTTAAATTGACCAAATAGGCCCAAATCAAAATACTCTTATGGAAAGATCCATAATGTCAATTACGGAAATTGTGCCAGACAACATGGGAGAAATTGGTAATCTACCAAACAGTGATGAAAGCATAAGTGGTGACGTTTTCATTTCATCTGCTGAAGTCCAACAAGTCTATACTTCGCCAATCAGGCCAGAAGAAGTTATAGCAATAGCAGAGTTGAATAATGATGTCGATTATCAATCCATCATCTCCTCATTATTTCCCAAAGAAGGCCCTTTATCATCAATAGGGTCGGAAATGGAAGCTTCTTCTTCAAAATGTGAAAATTTTGACACCTCTTATGATCATGAGAATTTCTTTTTGTTATCTACTATGTAAGTAGAAACGGAAGAAATAGCACATAATGAAGAGGAAGAGGAAGGTCTTAGAGATGCTCCTCCAGCATTTGAAGAGGGTATCTCTACCACTGTGGATGAACTCAGAGAAATAAATCTGGGTATAGAGAAAGATCCACGCCCCACTTTAATTAGTGAGGCCATGACCCTTGAAGAGAAGGAGATGTATATTTCTTTTCTAAAGAAAAATAAAGATATTTTTGCTAGGAACTATACAGAAATTCCTGGGCTTGATCCTGATATTTCTACTCATCATTTGAGTTTACCAAAAGAACATCGAGGATTTAAGCAAACCACGAGAAGAACACACCCAACTTATGTTCCAAAATTGAAGCTGAAGTGGATAAGTTGATCAAAGCTAACTTCGTCAGAGAAGTTCAATATCCCAAGTGGTTGGCTAATATTGTCCATGTAAAGAGAAAGAACGGAAAAACTAGGGTTTTCATCGATTTCATAGATCTTAATCAGTATTGTCCTAAAGATGATTTCCCAGTTCCGATTACAGAACTCATAATTGATGCGACCGCTGGCTATGAAGTACTTTCCTTCATGGATGGATATTTCGGATATAATCATATATGAATGGCCCCAGAAGATGAGGAATCTACAACTTTCAGAGCTCCTCAAGGTTTGTTTTGTTACCGGGTGATGCCCTTTGGTTTAAAGAATGCAGGTGAAACATATCAACGCGCCATGCATCGTATCTTCAAACCTTTCTTAGGGAAGTTTGTTGAGTGCTATGTGGATGATTTGGTAGTTAAATCCAAACAACGTTCTAATCACTTGGCTGATTTGGAAGTCATATTCCACAATCTTCGACAACATAATTTGAAGATGAACCCCTTAAAATGTGATTTTGGGGTAACCTCAGGAAAATTCCTCGGCTTTGTTGTAGGCCATCGTGGTATTGAAGTCGATCCTGAGAAGACCAAATCAATCATTGGTATGTAACATCCTCATAATTTGAAAGAATTAAGAGGAATTCAAGGACACACAGCCTATATTCGGCGTTTCATCGCCAATTTGGCAGGCAAAAGTTTACCCTTTACCAAATTATTGAAAAAAGGAGTCACTTACCAGTGGACTGAAGAATGTCAATAAGCATTTGATGTTCTCAAGAAATACCTCCTGAGTCCACCAGTACTCATGCCACCTGTCGAAGGTAGACCACTTATCCTCTATGTGACAGCTCTAGAGCGATCATTGGGTGCCTTTCTTGCTCAAAAGAATGATGCTGGGAATGAAAATAGCCTCTACTATCTCAGTAGAACTATGCTTGAAGAAGAAACCCGGTATTCAAGTATTGAGAAGTGATGCCTAGCATTAATCTTTGCAGTTCAGAAACTGAGACACTACCTGAAACATCACGAGGTCCAATTGGTATCTCACAATAATCCGCTCAAATTCATCCTTAGTCATCCAATTCTTACAGGACGTCTAGCAAGGTGGGAAGTTATTTTGCAGCAGTTCGACATTCAGTATGTATCTCAAAAGGAAATTAAGGGCCAAGCTCTGGCTGATTTCCTGGCTGAACATCCTTCAGTGGAAGACACGTCTTCAGATATTGAACTCCCTGATGAGGAAGTTTTCTCTATTCAAGAGAGTCCTCAAACATGGGAAATGTGTTTTGATGGTGCTTCTAGAAGTCCAACAGGGAAGAAAATGGAAAATCCCAAATTCAACAAAGTTGTTTTAGGAATTGTACTCATTTCTCCAGATAGAGCAGTGTTACCTTATTCCTTTTTATTGTGGAAGGTGGTACTAATAATTAAGAAGAATACCAAGCTCTCATTACAGACTTGGAGTTAGCACTCCAAGCACAAGTGAATCACTTAAAGGTGAAAGGTGATTCAGACCTGGTAATCAAACAAGTCAATGGGGATTATACCATCAAAAAAGAAGAATTAATCCCTTTGTATGATTACGTCAGAGAGTTAATGGTGGAATTCCCATCAGAACCGACATTTTCTTATGTCCCAAGATCACAAAATGCTCAAGCTGATGCACTAGCTAATATAGCCACAACTCTAGTAGATCCAAATCGGGACGAGACAACCATCAGTATTGCCCACCGTCGTGCAATTTCACCTTATGTTCAAGCCAAAACAGAGGAAATTAATGAAATTAGTCCCATTCCTGATCCATATGGTCATACTACAGGATGGATGTCACCTATCAGGGAATACCTTCAAAATGGAACACTTCCACCTGATAGAGCCGAGAAAGAACAAATCTGGCGACGTGTGGTCAATTTTACTCTTTATGATAGCCCAAACCACCTAGAGAAAATTCTCTACAAACGTGGTTTTGATGGAGTTCTCTTCAGATGCATTGATGGTGAAGAGACAATGGCTGTCATGAAAGAAGTGCATGCTGGAGTCTGTGGTGCCCACCAATCTGGACATAGATTGTCTGATAAAATTCGAAGGCTTGGATACTTTTGGCCTTCAATGATACAAGATTGTGTTGATTTCACAAAGAAGTGTCATTCATGTCAAGTACATGACACATTCATTCATCAACCTCCAGAGTTGCTTCATACAGCTAAATACTCATGGCCATTTTCCACATGGGGAATGAATGTGGTGGGACCTTACCCTTCAGCTACGACCAAGCAGTTTAAGTACATTCTTACTGCTACTGATTTCTTTTCCAAATGGGCAGAGGTAGTACCTCTCAAAGAATTCAGTTCTAAATGCATTTTTAGCTTCATCAAGTCTAACAACATTACTACATTTGGTGTCCCTCATACCATATTGACGGACAACGGCACCAACTTCTGTTCTTCTGAGGTGAAGAAATTGTATCAAGAATACAACATTAAATCCAACCATTCATCTCGGTATCATGCGGTGGCTAATGGCCAAATAGAAGCCTTTAACAGTACTCTTTCAAATATACTGCAAAAGATGGTGGATAAAGATAAGAGGGCATGGCCTGATAAACTCTTTCATGCTTTATGGGATTATCGGACTACCACCCGCAATGCAACGCAGTCAACTCCATATTCGTTGGTATATAGAACAGAATCAGTCTTTCCAATTGAAGTTCAATTGCCCTCACTCAGAGTATCCATTTGTGATCAGTTATCTGCAGATGAGCAATCCCAAAAGCGATTTAATTAATTGGAACAGTTAGATGAGAAAAGATTGTGCACTTTGCACCACTTGGAAATCTATCATAATCGAATAGCACGAGCTTTTAACAAAAAAGTTCGTCTTCGTTCATTCATTCAGGGAGAATTGGTATAAGTTCTCAGAACACCAATGATACCAGGAAAGAAGCATGCCAAGCTTGAACCAAAATGGGAAGGACCTTATTCAATACATAAGGTCTACTCCAATGGAGCTTATTCATTAATCTCAATGGATGGAGAACTCATCACGACTCCAACCAATGCCAGATTTCTGAAGAAATATTTTGTATAAACACAAAATATGGTCCCCAGAACCGAGATTCTTACAATTGGTTCATACATCAATGGTCCAGTATGACCTTAAACTGCAACTACGTCCAACATGACGTTAAACTGTATAAAAGTCCCTTACGTCCGGAAAGACGTTAAACTACAGAAGCACTTAATAGCCCAGTATGACTTTAAACTACATCATCCACGGTCTATGCATATGAACTTAAACTATTTGCACTTTCGTCCAACATGACGTTAAACTGTAGAAAAGAAGATGTCCCTGCAACATGACACTAAACTGTGCAGCACCATTTCGTCCTTGATATATGACATTAAACTATAAAGCAATGGTCCAGTATGACCTTAAACTGCAACTTTGTCCCACACAACGTTAAACTATGAAAAAGTTCCCTAAACCATCCAACATGACCTTAAACTGCATCTTCCCTGGTCCATGCATATGACCATAAACTATTTTCAAGTCTCTTACGTCCAGCAAGACGTTAAACTGTGACGTCCTAACTACATGACGCTAAACTGTATAAAAGTCTCTTACATCAAGAAAGACGTTAAACTGTGACGTCCTAACTACATGATGCTAAACTGTATAAAAGTCCCTTACGTCTGGAAAGACGTTAAACTATATAATCTCAAAGGTCCAACATGACATTAAACTACACCATCCACGGTCCATGCATATGACCTTAAAATATTCGCACTTTCGTCCAACATGACATTAAACTGTGGAAAAAAATCCCCAATGCGTCCAACATGACATAAATGGTGTGTTATTTTGTCCTTACTGCATGACATTAAACTGCACAGTCCCCCTTTCGTCCAATATGATGTTAAACTATATATTCCCCATCGTCCTAACTACATGACGCTAAACTGTACAGAAAATCCTTGATATGACCTACATGACATTAAACTGTTATTTTGTCCCTGCTACATGACACTAAACTGTGCAGCACCAATAGTCCTAACTGCAAGACTTTAAACTGCATAGTCCCTTGATATGTCCTACATGACATTAAACTGTGCTTCGTTAAGATTGTTGTTATCTCTTGTTTCTCACACTGAGTATGACTCACGTGATCTTAGAGCAAACCTCAACCATAACACTCTCTTTGGGCCCCTAACCATGTGTAAGTCCCAAAAAACATTTTTTATTAGATCATTGTCCCCAAGAACAACTTGATCATTAATTCATTCTTTAATTTAACTACACGGACTTTGATCCTTTCCCTCCAGGATGGGTATGTAGGCAACCTCCCAGGGTTCAAGCCCGAAAACAATCTCTTCACATCAGTTCACCACCATCTCATATGATGTTGATTCGTGAAACCGCCCCTAGAATCAATATCTTTACATTGATTCACTTTCGTCCTTGTTATATGACATTAAACTATGCAACACTTTTATCCGGTACGACAATAAACTACAATATTCTTTGATTTCCTCATTTGAGAGAGAACTATTATTGACATTGATTTTTCAATCATGGTTTTCATTTTCAAAAGACTACGTGCATACATGGTAATGCCTAAACTTTTTATCTTAGGTTAAACCATCATTGCAATAAAGCCCCCTTTCACCCTTCACATGTACGAACCAAATTTGTACAAAGGGAAGTTCTAGAACTACGTGGACTTGATTCCCATCCCTATGGGATACGTAGGAACATTTGAGTGTCCCTCGAATCCAGTCCCAAGTCTTTTGGGCCTAACCCCAAATTTCACTTTCAGTCCCTTGGCTGAAAAGTCCTCATGAAAACACACTGTGTATTCATTATTATGGTCCAAATTCTATGACCCTAAACTAAGATCTCTAATACTTTCGTCCTGCATGACGTTAAACTGCATTTCAAGAACTATGTATGGCTTGATTCTCATTCTTATGAGATACGTAGTGAAGTCCAAAATTTCAATTCAGGACCCAGCCACAACATGATTATGGTTATCATTGACCTATGTATCTCTATATATATTGGACAATACCCATCTTTATGTGTTATAATCCTAACCTTAAATATTTTCAGATCATCATAACCCTTTTCATGACTTCTAGTCACAAAAATGTCAAACTTCTGAGAATTCTTTTGCCTGACTATGCAGCACGTGCCCATAGCTGGCCTTGCATAAACAGTCCACATAACAGACTTGTCAGCTAAAAGATGCTATTTATTTGACCATGCAGCCAATGCCCTTAGGTGGCCCTGCATATTTCAACCCCTAACGGGTTTGTTAAATAATGGTAACTTCATTCTTGGGAAGAATGCCTCTTTTGTCCTTATTTGTCTTAAAAGACAGTATGTAGGGATCCGCCAAATATAGCCATCCTTAACATATTTGTCGCATATCCTTTTTCATGATCTGAATGTATTCAAGTCTATGGTTTATTCTTCTTCCCTACGTTTGGGTCAGACCTTCGTAGGAGTGATATTCATCCAGTTCATCGATAATCTTGTCTGAAAATATCTTCTCCATATTCAAGTACCTCTTTCCATAAAACAAACTCTATACTTTAGAAAATTTGAATCTCCATAAACATTCACTGGCTTTTAGCACTAGGAAAGTAAATTTTTGAGAGTTCTTTCGCCTGACTATGCAGCACGTGCCCATAGGTGGCCTTGCATAAACAATCCACATAACAGACTTTTCAGCCGAAAGATGCTATTTATTTGACCATGCAGCCAATGCCCTTAGGTGGCCCTGCATATTTCAACCCCCTAACGGGTTTTGTTAAATAATAGTAACTTCATTATTGGAAACTACTTCTTCTAATGCCTTTTAGCTCTTTTTCATATCATTCCTCAGATTCAAATATTCTTAATCCATAGTTTACATATTTTCTCTCATACTTGAGTATGGTAATATGTTTTCAGATAAATTGTCAAGGAATTGAATCAGTTTTAATCCATTTTGGTCAAAGATATTTCGACCTTAAACATTACCCCCTTTATGTCCGGTATGCATGACTTTAAACTACCCACAAAAGACAAAGGAACTCTGAATAAAAGTCAAGTTCCAGCTCACTAAATATACATTTTTGTATGATTTAGGTAATATTGAGCAATTAAAAGATTCAAAGTTTGTAGGGTTATTTTTAATAATCCTAGTAAAAATCAAACTATGCTTACTAATCCCATTGGCTTAAGTAAATTTGAAGTAGGAAATGAAAGAATGCAGGTACAAATGATTGAAGATAAAAGTGTTTTTTTCATTAATACACAAGAGTTAGAAGGACATCCACAGACTGGAGTCTCTTCTCTTTTTCAAGAATTACAAGAGGCTTTCAACATAACACTTCATTTGATTTACGGCATCCCGAACATCATCAGCAAAGACCTGGAATTCATTCATTCAACTGGATACAATAAGAGATGGAGTGATACTAGCTCTTCTTGGAACAATTGTAAACGGATGTTCTTTAGTGCGGTTTGAGAAAATTTTATGTTGATCAAACAGTGACTCTGTTTCTGTCCAAGAGACTTGGAAGATGGATACATGGATTTGAGAATGGAGCATTGGAAGTAAAGAGCCATTTGGATAGAGTACTCTTTTCAGATATTGCTCTAATACCATGTTTGTCTTCTCTCCACCAATCGGCAGTGGAAAACATTTCAGCCCATGGGTTTCCAATTTTCATATCTGCAAGGAAATGACATGGAGGAAGAATTTGAAAGTTCACACCATTGTTGTTGCTCTGGATGCACAACATAACCAAAATAGAGGAGTAGCAGTGCAGCTGCATCTCAGGTGTATAATTGTTTGCATTTAGAACATTGACTCCTTGCAGATGACCATGACCACACAAAGGCAGATGGATGCTCTGTGGAAAATTAAGATGATATTTCTTCAAGTACTTAGCCAAATCTGGGAGAGTGTTGTTGCAGATATCATAGTAATCATGGCCAATAATGTTCATCATTTCATCAATCCGCTTGCTAGCCAGTTCATCAGTCGTTCCAATTCCCTTGGGAACCACTGAATCTGCAGAAAAGATGATTAAACTAACTCTTAAATGGAAAAAATGGCTAAGGCATAAAGGCACGCAAGTCTAAACATGGCGCGCAAGTATGAATACCTTTACAGGAGCGCGAAATCAAGGAAAATAGTGGAAAACATAGCAACATGCGGGGCTAAGGTGACCTGCGTGACGAGAGCTCGAGAAGGTATGAAGTCCGGAAATCTGGATGCTTGTATGGAGGTGAGGCCATGTATTTATATGCCAGGAGGCCTATCTGCGCGCCGTACCCAGTGTGCTCAAGGCCTGCGTGACACAAACTTGTGCGCCGACCTCTGTTCCATGAGAACTTGCGCGCCTCCTTTTCCATTGGATGGATTCGATTTCCTCAGAGTCAAATCCTCATTTCTCTCTGGATCCAACTCTGAGGGGGGACTTTTGTTGACACTCCTTTCGTCAAAGAATATAAAGATTGGAAAAGGGGAATATCTGAGCTCAAAGTGATTCAACCTTTGAAGAAAACATAAAAAATCGACAAAGGCATGAACAAAGGATCAAAAGCAACTGCACCGCGCAAGTTATATCACTGTCGCGCAAGTGGACTTGCGCGACGAACCTTGGCGCGCAAGTGACTTGCGCGACCTAAGTGATAACCGCCCGGTAACCGCCCGGGGTCTTCTCCTACCTATAAATAGACCATGTGGGCGCCCCATTCATGAGGATATTTTTTTAGAAACTCGGATTGAAGCTCCCAACGCCCAAGTCTCTTCTAAAAGCTTCCGGAACACTTCTAAGGTAATTTCTTACCTATAACGGAAGATCTATAGAGAATAAGGAAGGCCAAAGTGTTGAAACTCACCATCACTTGCACGCCGCCTTATTCCTTCAATAGAACTTGCGCGTCCCTTTTCTGGAAGAACCTCAAGAGGATTTTAAAGGCTTTAATAAAGAGTCACTCAAGTATTCTAATGCTGGTTGAAAATCGCGCAAGTACCCCTCATGTCGCCCAAGTATACTTGCGTGATCAATACTTGCGCGCCGCCGCAATACTTGCGCGGCTTTCAAGACTTGCGCGCCCCTACCTTGTTGGGTGCCCATCTTGCCCATTTTACCCCTCTTAAGCCATTACACCTTTTCTTTTCAAGATTTAGTCTTCAAGACACTCTTCAAAGCCATTTATGGCATGATTTCTTGATTTGACTTCCTTATCTGAAAGGAAATCTGTGGAATATCTCTCAAAACCTAGTGATTTAAATATCCTTATGTCACTAAATATGGAGAGTTCATTCATTAAACCTCATCCTTTAAGATGAGAGAATCCTTAACCTGGGTCTCCTTTTTTAGGAATAAGTCCCAGTTATAATCTTGGGCTTCCTTTTCAGGAATAAGCCCCAAGTCCCCTAATTTCTCTTTAACCAGTCCTAATTTACTCTTGATTTGGGTTTCCTTTTCAGGAGTAAAACCCAATCATAAGTCCCCTCCTAACATGGGCATCCTCCTTAGGAGTAAGCCCCAAGATTAGAGTATTCAAAATCTCCATGAAGCACATATACCTTTATGGACCCTGTTCATGGATTTTCTCCCTAAAAGTGAATCCTAAACCTTCATCTATCTGTGCAGTCATACATACATAAGCCCCAAACCATTTCTTATGATTGCATATTTCATGGCACAATTGTCTAAATCTTACTAATACCTCTTGTTTCTCACACCGAGCATGACTCACGTGAGCTTAGAGTGTAAAAGTAATTGTGACATCCTACTTTGAGCCATCAATCATAAATATCATACCCTTATACGAACTATGTGGGTTCTGATTCCTTTTTCAAAACAAAGGATACGTAGGTAGCCCATCTATGGGTTCGATCCCAACTCTGAAGTAATTCATTGTCCTTCTGAATGACGATAAACTTCAGGTGCCCCACTGAGTGGCTTTAAAACCAGCCTGGCCATCATAGTGACCAAGAGACTTTTATATAAATGTTTTGAAGGATACCATTGACCAAGAATCTCTAAATAGATACAGATGATTCTCTATTGATGAAGAACCTCGAATACATATAAAAGATTATCTAAATTTCTTACATATTTAATCATTGATTGTTAAACAGAATGAAATCTCATTTTATACATGGTTATGTAACAAGGATTCACGAACATAACTTAAATCTATAAAGAGAGTCCCGGAGTAGACAATAATTCCCCTCAAAAAGGTGTGATGAGTCCGACTTCCCATCCTCTCGACCAATGCAAATTCCTAAGCCTCATTATCCCACAAGCTAATGAGCGCCTACATTTGGAAAGTAGGTCCAAACGGATGTGGAATCATTGGATGTTTCCGGTTCTACGAACAAACCCGTTAGAAACCGATCGAAACGTTTGAATCTCCCATCCAGGAGGTCATCCCCGAATTCTGTGCGAAACAAACATATTAACATAATTTTGACCCACTGATTCCTAATATGGAATCCATTTTCCAAAATTCAAAACACAGAAGTTGCAGTAATTAATTTAAAATTAGTCCCATTGTTAAGCAAACGGGTTTTAAAAGTTATAACAATGCCAAAGATTGAAATGTTTTTACCTAAGAATTCAGTGTAAAATTAATGCTAATGACATAAATTATATTAAATGGTAAAAATATATTCTATTTATACTTTAAAAACATTAAATATTATAATTTATCCATATAAAGTATTGCGATGAAAAAATTTGTTTTTAGTTAAAATATAGCATGTTTTTACTATTCATTAAAATATGAAAGTTATCAGAATAATATGAAAAATTTATCCAAAGTAAATTTTTATATCTTGATTCTAAAGAAGAATTTTATTTTGTCAAATTGAACTTATAAAATTGTCAAAAACCAGATTTAAAGTGGGTGCTCCATCAAAAGGCGGTAAAACTGCATCTTTTTAAAAATACTTCTTTTATCCAAAAAACTGATTTTGTTTTCATACCTCGTTCTAGAATATATATAAGATGAATTATAATGTTATAAAATTAAAAATTCAGTTAATACTATTCATAATGGCTAGTTTATAATATTATAATATATCGTTGTTTAGTGAAACTTGGTATTGCGTACTACACACACTATTGAGGAAGGTTGCGATTGTGTGTAACACAAGCCATGCTAGTGTTGTGTGTAGTGGATGATTCCTTTGCATATAACATATTACATAAAAAATATACTTCTCATAAAATATCAGGGTGTTACATTCTACCCCCCTCAAAATGAATTTCTCCCTCGAAATTCATCACTTCGTAACAAACATATGAGGATACCTCTCCCTCATCATATACTCAAGTTCCCATGTAGCTTCTTTTAATTGGTGGTTCCTACATAAAAAATTAACTAAGTGAGTGGTATTGTTTTGCAAATCTTTTTCTCTACGATCCAGAATCTCTATCAGTTGTTATTCATAAGAAAGATCTTGCTCCAGCGGTACAACTTCTGAGCTGAGTACATGTGAAGGATCAGGTATGTACTTTACCAGGAGAGATACATGGAACACATCATCAACTTGAGAGAGATTCTGTGGAAGCACCAATCGGTAAGCTACCTTCCCAACACAATCCATAATTTAAAAAGGACTCATATACCTAGGTCTCAGCTTTCCCTTCTTTCCAAATCTCATTACTCTCTTCCAAGGAGATATTCGTAAGAACACTTTATCTCCCACTACAAACTCTAGGTGTTTTCTTCGATTGTCAACATAACATTTTTGTCGACTCTGAGTTTCTCTTATGTGTTGTTGAATTGATCTGACCTTTTCTGCCATCTCATTAACATGATCAGGTCCTAATAGATTTCTTTCCCCAACTTTATCCCAACAAGTTGGAGATCGACATTTCTTTCAATAGAGAGCTTCATACGGAGCCATCTGAATACTGGAGTGAAAGATATTATTATAAGAAAATTCCACCAAAGGTAGGTGTTGATCCCAGCCACCTTTAAAATCCATAGAGAAAGATCTTAACATGTCTTCTAGAGTTTGAATTGTCTTCTCAGACTGACCGTCTGTTTGAGGATGATAAGCAGTGCTGAAACTCAACTCTGTATCTAGAGTATGCTGAATACTTCGCCAAAACTTCGAGGTAAACCTTGGATCCCGATCAGATAAAATGGAAAGTGGTACTCCATGCAATCTTACCACCTCCTTTACATATATCCTAGCAAGCTGATCAAGACAGAAATCCTCTCTAATAGCAATGAAGTGTGCCGACTTTGTAAGATGATCAACTATGACTCAGATAGCATTATTACCCTTGGATGTTTTACGAAGTCCACTAACAATGTCCATAGTGATGTTTTCCCATTTCAATTCAGGTATGGGTAATGGTTGTAACATCCCCTTAGACTTCTGTCTCTCAGCTTTAACTGACTGATATACCAAGCATCGAGAGACATATTCAGCAACATCACTTTTCATGCCATCCCACCAGATGTACTCTTTCAGGTCTCTATACATCTTCGTGCTTCCAGGATGAATAGAGAATGAAGAACTATGAGCCTCATCCAGAAGCTCCTTAATTAATTCTGGGATGGGAGGAACACAAACCTGATTCCTGAACCTTATTATCCCATCACAATCAAGGTTGAATTTAGGAACATTTATCACCTTTTTTTGTAACTCTACATCTTCTTTTTGTGCCTCTTTAATCTTCACATGTATAGATGGTTGAACATTAATTTGAGAAAGATAATATTTTCCCCTTCCATTATAATTCCAAGATCCATCCTTTGTAAATCCACAAATATTGGATCTTTTGTGATCCTCATCATGGATAAGCTAGCTTGGTCTTGTCGAATTAATGCATCTGCCACTTTGTTTTCTTTCCCAGGTTGGTAATTAATTGAGCAGTCGTAATCCTTAATCAACTCCAACCATCTTCTTCAGTGCATATTCATATCCTTCTGTGTGAAAATATACTTTAAAATTTTATGATCAGTATAAATATCACACCTTTCACCATAATGATAATGCTTCCAAATCTTTAATGCAAAGATTACCGCAGCTAACTCCAAATCATGAGTTGGTTAATTTTGCTTATGAATTTTCAACTGTCGTGAGGCATAAGCTATCACCATATCATTTTGCATAAGAACACACCCCAATAGCTTCTTGGATGCCTCACTGTAGATCAAAAACCTTTCTCCACTACAAGGCAGTGTGAGCACAGGTGCACTAGATAACCTTATTTTGAACTCCTTGAAATTCTCTTCACACTCCTCTATCCACACGAACATAACTCCTTTTCGAGTCAACCTGGGGAGTGGATTGGATAATCGTGAAAAATCTTTCACAAAACGTCGATAATATTCATCCAAACCAAGAAAACTTCAGATCTCAGTTACTGTTGTTGGTCTCGACCATCTTTCGATAACCTCTATTTTTGTTGAATCCACAAATATCCCCTCTTTTGAGATTATGTGACCCAAAAATGCAGCTTTTTGAAGCCAGAATTCACACATGGTAACATTGGCATAAAGATTCTCCTTTCTCAGGGTCTTCAATACAATTCTCAAGTGATCTTTATGTTATTCCTTGATCTTTGAATAGAATAGAATATCGTATATAAATACTACAACAAACTTATCAAGATATCCTCCAAAGACTCTATTCATCAGATCCAGGAAGATAGTAGGGGAATTAGTAAGAAAAAATGGCATCACTATGAATTCATAGTGTCCATACCTTGTACAGAAAGTTGTCATTGGTATATACTCCCTTTTGACCCTTAATTGATGATACCCTGAATGAAGATCAATCTAGGAAAAGTATTGAGCTCCGCGTAGTTGGTCAAATAAGTCATCAATGCACGAGAGATGATATTTGTTCTTGATAGTGATCTTGTTAAGTTCTCGATAATCAATTAAGAGTCTCATTGATTCATCTTTCTTCTTGACAAATAGAACTAGTGCTCCCCAAGGTGACGCACTAGGGCGTATGAATCCTTTATCAAGATTCTCTTGGATTTGCTTCTTCAATTATTGAAACTCAATTGGATCCATTCTATAAGGTGTCTTTGAAATAGGTAAAGCACCTGGTACGAGTTCTATTGAAAACTCAACTTCACGATTTGGTGGAAGACCGGACAATTCCTCTGGAAATACATCATCAAACTCCCGTACAATGGGCAGATTCTTAATTGTGAGTTTCTCACCAACCATTTGAGATATATAACTTTCATTTAGTGGAATCAATACCCATAGGATGGATGAAATTTCCACTGGAAGGTTATGTTCATCCTTACATCGATAGACGATCATAGATTGATCTGGAATATAAAATATGACTTCCCTTCTTTGGAAATTGATATGAGCTCCATATAGAGAAAGGCAATCTGTGACAAGAATCACATCAAATTCCACTATAGGAAGGATCACAAGATTTTCAGGAAGAACTTTCCCACAAAATTAAATCGGAGAATAATTATAAACTTTTGATGCAACCGTTGTGCCATTAGGGGTTGTCACAGCTAACTCAACATCTAATTGTTGAGGTAAAACGGCAATACCCATAGAAAATTCTTCAGAAATAAATGAGTGGGTGGATCCAGAATCAAATAAGACATTTTCTACTTTAGAGTGGATGGTAAGTGTACCTTTCACCACATTGTTATTATACTCCACATCACAGATAGAAATTACACGTGACTTTTGTTTTTCATTATCCTTAATAATTTGTTGACGTTGATCATCATAAAAAACCCTTGGAGTAGGGCATTGATTGGCATAATTCCCCATTTCCTTTCACTTGTAACATTGAAGTGAAGGAGGTGCACTATGTGTAGCATTTTCTTGGTTCGCATCACTAGACATCTTCTTACCGTCATTGCGACATTCAAATGCCCGGTGACCTTCCTTTCCACATTGGAACATTTACTTGTCCCTTTAAGACAACTCCCTCCATGTTTCTCTCCACACTTTGAGCATAAGGGAAAAGTCATCTTCTTTTCAGTGTGGTCTTTAGATTTTTATTTGAATTCCATTTTCCTTTTCTTATCAAACCCATGTGACTGATGGGTTACACCAGTCTCCATCTCAACCTTGAGAGCACATCAAACAATTTCATCATAGCTATTGAAGTCCCTTATGGCTAACTCCCTTAAAATACATGGTTTTAAGCCACTAAATAATCGATCAATCATACTCTCAGGTTGGATAATAATCTCAAAAGCATACCTTGCAAGTCTTGTAAAATTTTCTTCATACGTACCAAAAGATTCATCATCCTTTTTCTTCAGTTCAAGAAACTCTTTATCCATCATTGTTCGAAGAATACTAGGGAAGTACATATTGAAAAGTAAGTTCTGGAACTCATCCCATTCCATGGATTCAATTTCATCTCTTTGCCTCGTATTCTTGACAAGATTCCACCATTGATCAGCATCACCTTCCAAACGATACACTGTTAAGATGGATTTGTCATGTTCCGAACATTGATGAACTGAAAATATCTTTTCAGTAGTACTTATCCATTGTTCAACAACTAATGGATCAGTAGACCCGCTGAACGAGGGTGGATGCTGCCTCATGAAGGATTCAACATAATGATGCTCCTTACTTTTCTCGTTTGGAAGTCCTGCATGATTCATAGCTTGAGAAAGTTGTGTGAGCATGGATACATGATTTTTCATTCCAACTCCCATATAGTTTGGTTGCTTAGGGGGACAATCATTGCATTGCCCATCACATTCCGAATTAATACGGTTCCTTCGAGTTCCAGACATTGCATAAAACTAAGAAGAATACTGTTAGTAACACTAATTATTAAAGGTAAATCACATAACAAAGAACAAAATTTTACACTTAAAGTCTTATCATAGGTTGTTCATGGAAATTTCTAAAACACTAAGATTGTGTTCTATGCTTAGATTTATCCATAGGGTTCTTACTAAGGCTTTCATGTCCTAGTTTCCAAAGGTTGACTATACCTTTCCTCTGATTCCAAATATAATGACCTATACATAACATACATGGTTATTACTTCAAAATTGATGTACACTAATTACAACATATAAAAAAACCATGAAAGGACCGTATAGGTATAGTGTCTTTAGAAACTGGGAAACATAAACAACTGGTTCATAAAGCATCTACATTGTCTCCCGTTTATTTCATCATATCTAGAGTCCCTTTTGGCATATACTACTTAATAACCTTCTTCCTGACCAGGGGAAAGAAAACATACAAAAGGGTGAGCTTAAATGCTCAGTAAGGGTAAACAAAAGAAATATCAATCATAAGAACAAGACATTTTTGGAAATCATAACCTGTAAAAGAGATAATAATTTCATAACATGGGATAAATCATAGTAGTGAAATGTAATCCCAATAATCATAAATTAAAACATGAAACTTTTTGGAATACACACATAATCATAGAGATTCATTTCATAGTAGTCAAGACTCATTTCCAAGACTATCTTAGTGGGCAAAGTCCATTTCTGAACCGAGTTCACTCCTCATTTTAGTCCTGTATCACTGAACTGGTTTATCTTTCCATTCCAGCCATGTCTATCTAATGAGATATAAAATCTTTACCCAATGCATTATAGGGACATATAGGTCCCACCCATCCCATAATGAAACCATTCTTATCTGTGCCACAAAATCATAAATCATACATCATAGCATAACCCATGTAATAAAAATGGGATTCTTGATCATCATTCCATCATAATAATATCCATATAAGATAAAAGGACATCATAAAAATAATTCCATCATAACATAATCAAAACAATTTAAAAATAGGAACAGAAACAGAACCCTATATTATCTTAGATGGAAAATAATTTTGATAAAACACTTGAACTCCATTCTTGAGGAAAATAACTTTTCTACTTCAAAAACATTTTCCCTTGTTAACATGTCGTATAATTTTAAACCATAAGAAGTTGATGAAAAATAATCATGAAAACTTTTAAAGGAAGCTTCATGGAAATAATTTTCCAAAAATCCATTCATGCCGTTTAAGTTAAAAAAACATTCTTCTCGTACTTTTGCAGGAAAAGTCAAAAAGTACCTCGTACGAAAAATGACAAAATATTCCTTTCATATCTTTTACTAAAAACTCACCGAAGGTTAAAATTGGATTTAAACAATTTTAGGTGTATGGAAATAATATTACATACTTAGGAAACATGGATTTGGATGATAAATATTCCCCATTAAATTCTGAAGTATAAACAATCTCGGATAAAAATTGAGATTGCGAGATTTTCCCTTACCTTAGGTCTGATTTGCTTTGTACGTGTCTGAAACTCCTGTATAATGATTTAAATAATGTCATTGACTTATTAAAAAATCATATTAATATTTATGATATCATATATGGTCATATTCTTAGATTTTTATTAGTAATATTTAATTGCTACTTGTTATTCGGGTGTCTATTGCTTTATGTTCTTATGCGTGTTTTGTCGAACACATTCTTATTACTCTTTATAGGATATAGATAAATAATTTACAGAATTTTATTAGTGTAATATATATCATATTAATTAATTAAATTCATTTATATAATCATTATTCAATGAATATCATATAGAACGAGTCGCATCACATCGTGGAGACGGTAGGCCGTATGTACGCACGGGCGATGATATCGTTCCCATGATCGTGGAGTTGTATTGAAGGTTATGTATACTATTTTAGAATCAATAACAATTTTCAATAATCATATATAGTTATTCTTTACACCATTATACCCATCCAAGTAAGGAGGTGGTGGAAAATAGATTACACCACGCTGTTGAGATGGTATTCCGTACGTACGCACGCGCGGTGATTTCGTTTTCCATAGGATGGATAAGAGGTAAAATAGGGTTGTTTCATATTTATAATAATATATAAGTATATGAGGGATACTTATTTAATTACCTCATAATAAAACAACTAAATAATACGATGTTGAAGAAGAAAGAAATTGGAAAGGATCGGTAATGGATATTACCTCTTCTTTGACACGCCTCTACTTAACCTCCTTTTAGGGCACTAGGGATGGTCATTGAAGATGCCCAAGACCTCTAGGATGTTTCTACGAAAGTGGGGAAGTGAAATGGGTAGGGTTTGGCCGAGATTTAAGGTTATAATTGGTGTGAGGAGGAGAGGGAGGAAGTGCCTTTTTATAAGGGAGGAGAGGGGCACCTTTGGAAAGTGTGGAAATATTATTTTATTATAAACTTATCTTCGGTTTCAAAGGGTCCAAAAATCATTAAAGATGAAGATAAGATGACTCATGGTCGAAATAAAATCATCCAATCAGAATTGGAGATGTTTTGGAAAATATTTTAATCATTATAATCTTATTTATTTAAATCATTTATTGATGAGGTAAATACTTCATCATTATTGTGTCATAAATAATTTAATTTATTTGGTGTCTAAAAATTATAAAAAAATATAATTATGTAGGAAATATTTTTATCTTTCCAATGAATATTTATAGTCAAAAATATAATTTATATATCCCCTTATAAAAATTAATTACTAAAAGATTTTTGTTAATGTCAATTTTGTCTTTGCATTAAATTAATTAATCCAAATTGTCATTTTCACTACCAAGTGGCTCAATGGGGTCCCCAAATCGACCAAAGGATTCCCATGGTCGGACACTACTCATCCAATGAGGTTAGGACAAGTTTCAAGGTAATTTTTAATTATTATAATATTCTTTTAACCATGAATTACCCTATTTACTTTTAATCGTAGTAAATAAAATTACCGTTGTTACTATTCATAATATAAAAAAATAAAAGTAACCTATTAACATAATTTGGACCCAATTATTCCAAATATGGAATCCATTTTTCAAAATTCAAAACACAGAAGTTTCAGTAATTAATTAAAAATTAATCATATTGTTAAGCAAACGGGTTTTAAAAGTTAAAACATTGCCAATGATTGAAATGTTTCTATCTATGAATTCAATTTAAAATTATTGCTAATGAAAAAAATTATATTAAATGGTAAAAATATATTCTATTTGTACTTTAAAAACATTCAATATTATTATTTAACCATATAAAGTAGTGCGATGAAAAATGTTTTTTTAAAATAAAATATAGGGTGTTTTTACTATTCATTAAAATATGAAAGTTATCAGAATAATATAAAAAATTTATCCAAAGTAAATTTTTATATCTTGATTATACAGAATAATTCTATTTTGTCAAATTGAACTTACAAACTTGTCAAAAACTAGATTTATAGTTGGTGCGCCATCAAAAGACGGTAAAACTGCAATTTTTGAAAAATACTTCTTTTATCCAAAAAATTGATTTTGTTTTCATACCTCTTTCTAGAAAATATATAAAATGAATTATAATGTTATAAAATTCAAAATTCAGTTAATAATATTCATAACGGCTAGTTTATAATATTATAATATATCATTGTTTATTGAAACTCGGTATTGCGTACTACACACGCTTTCGAGGAAGGTCGCGATTGCGTGTAACGCAAGGCAAGATAGTGTTGTGTGTAGTGGAAGATTCCTTTGCATATAACATATTACATAAAAAAAATATACTTCTAATAAAATATCTGGGTGTTACAGCTATGGTGGAAGAGGAGGGTGATAAGGAGCTGAGGCTAAGTACAAGGGCGAGGAGGAGGGCATTGAGTGGGGCAGGGATGATGATGGGGATGGCGATGAGGATGACGCTGAGGCCGATGATGATAGTGATGGTGATGAGGGAAAGATTGATATGTTACATTTTTTACTGATATTACTGACCATTGATGTTTATTAATTTGTTGTTCTGGAATATATGCGTGATTAGGTAGGTCACATTATCTTTATTATTTATATATAAATAATAAAACATGACTTGTTGATTTGATATGAATAACTCAACCCTCCCCTAGATAGCCCTGCCACCCCCGTGAATAGCCCGCTCACCCCTGGATACCCCATACCACCTTGACTGCCACACCAACCTCGTAGACAGCTCGCCCACCCCCCATGGACACACCGTCCCCCCTGGATAGCCCCGCCCACCCCCTGGACACCCCAGACCCCCTGGACAGCCCCACCACCCCCCTGGACACCCCTACCCCCTTGGAAAACACCTAAAACTGTGGAAATCTCACCCACCCCATGGACACACCTACCCCATAGGATAGCCCTGACACCCCTATGGACATCCCTCCCACCCACCTTGACACCTTGTACCCCCCCTAAACAACCTTGCCACCCTATAGACCACCCCGATCACCCCCTGGACACCCCATACCACCTGGAGAGCCCCGCCACTCCATGGACAGCCTGCTCACCCCCATGGACACATCGTACCCCCCTAAACACCCCCAATCCTCGTTGATAGCCCGCCCACCACTGTGGAGATCCTGCCCACCCCCCTAGACACCGCCTACCCCGTCGATAGCCCCACCAACCACGTCGATGCCCCCCCCCAGGACACCCCACCCCCTGTGGAAATCTGCCACCCCTATGGACAACCCCCTTGGACACCGCTACCCCTTGGACAACCCCACCTCCTCCTTGGACAACCCACCCACCCCTGGACATCTCGTACCCCCTAGACTCCCCCACTCACCCCATAGACATCCTGTACCCCCCTGAACAGACCCATATAGACAATCTGCCCACCCCCAAACCCCCATGGACACTGCCAACCCCTTGTAAACACCCCCAACCCCTTGTGGACCCCCAAACCCCATGGACACCCCCAACCCCCCTTTGGACAGCCCACCAAACCATGTGGATAGCCCACCCACCCACTAAACACACCCTACCCCCTGGACATCACCCACTGCTGTGGACAGCCTGCCCACCCCTATGGATAGCCCGCCCCCCTAGACACCAACTACCCCCTCAATAGCCAACCAAGCCCCATGGATAGCCCTCCCACCTCCCACGACACCCCCTCCCTCCATGGACACCCCCCCTCGTGGACAGCCCCCCCTGGACACCCCTACCCCCCTAGACAGCCCCGAAACCCCCATGGAAAGCCTGCCCACCCCCTGGACACCCTCGAGAAAAACATTCTTGCTCGAGTAGAATGAAGAAAGATGGAAGTGCGGTTAATGTACCGAATCTGTAGTGGATAGTAATATTTACATTGATGATTTAAAATTTTAATCACTATTTTTTAATAGAATAATATATTTATATCTGTAACATGCTGCTTTAGGGTCCCTTGATGCCCAGTAATGTGAAAATTTTTGGCTAAACAATCACTTACATTAGGTTTTGGGAGATGAGCACCCTCGTAGGGTACGTTGCTAGCCTGGGAAGATTGTAGACACGAAGAGGTATTGTCCCTCCTCAGGTACAAGTTGAACTACCACCGAGTTCTAGAAGGTCAAGGTACATGGAGAACAGTCTGAAAAAAGGGCCATAGAGATAGGAGAATAGTCAGCTAGGGCCAACACTACATTTATGAAACAAATAGAAGTTTTACGTCCAACACATCCACCAGAGGCCAGCATATCTTGTGATGAATATATTTCATCTATGCGTTCTATATATGGTTCACCAGGTGTTAGTTCTAGTGGTGGTCGAGATGATGGTGAGGAGGAGGCTGAGGTGGAGGAGGAGGAGGGTGAGGTGGAGTCCAAGGCTGAGGAAGAGTGTGATGAGGAGGCTGAGGTGGAGGAGGAGGTTGACAATCATGAGAAGGTTCTTACAAAACGTCTATAGTACCCAGCAAATCCAAGAAAACTATGGATTTTTGTGACACTAGAGGGTTGGGCCATTCCTCAATCGCCTTTTTTTGAAGGATCCACATTATAGTGACCCAGCCTTTCCTTACATGACTCTTACATCATTTAAAAGATAAACAACATAACAGTATTACACATAGAGGATCGAAAGGCTTAGTTTCTTGGGAAAACTAGGACCATACATAACAAATACAACATCCAACATAATTTTTTTTTAATTTTTTCTTCTCTAGCTTCTTATTGGCACTTGTACTCTCCATAGTACATGTAGCCACCTGAGGATATACATCAAAAGGTGTGATCTAGAAGCCAAGAAAAAGGATAGATAAGAACAATATATCATGGGTTGAGCATAACCATAACATAGGAAAAGATCATGAACATAAGATGAGCATAAATATAAGACTTGAAATGTGGAAATGCATAAAAATGAAACATCATGTATTAATGGTTAACTACCACACATTTTTGTGAACCAAGATAGCATCTTGATAACACATAATTTCACATTTACTCATGATATTATTCACTTTACCCAATGCATTAGAGTGCTCTATAATTCTGGGTGCACCCTTCACATTCAAACATTCATATTACACTAATAATTCCAGGTGCACCCATCACATCATAACATTATCATTAACATGCATGAAACAGAGAACATATATCAATAATGAACATAAATAACCTATGGAAAGGAATGGGTTTCATCTCATAATAACACATTCATAAAAATTGGGTTCCGAAAATAAAGGGGGAAAACATACATGATACAAGAACCGTCCACTTTGAGTGAGAAGTAAAAGGGGTGTTCTTAAAAGAAGAGTTCTTTTGGAAAACATTTTGTTGGACATAAAAACTAGTGACAAACATGTATATAGAAAAAAATTAAAGAAAATGATGAAAAATTGATCTTTAAGGAGTAACCATATCAAAAATGGATTGAAATAGGTAAAACCCGAAGGATGAAAGGTGGGTTGGAAAATTCCCCCTTACCTTGTACCCGAATGCTTCCTTCTCTTTAATATCCTTTATAATGACATTATATTAATTAATTATAAATCAAAAACAATGTGTACATTAATAGGGTTTATTCTGGTTTCATTATGTCATATTATGTTTCTTTAGATGTCTTATAGAGTTTAAAAACATTGTTCGGGGATGTTCATTTTTATGGTATTTCTTGGGTGTTCACTTGTATTCTGAAATTGAAGTTTGGGTAGAACATTAGTAAACATACAGAAATGATATTACATGTCACTAATAATATTACAGGAGCTATAATGATTTTATAAAGAATTTTATTAGATCCATGTGGATTAATCATTAGATAAGAATTAAATGATGGTTATTTGGGTAAATTTGGGCGGTTTTTGGATCACAACGAACTTGTTTGAAATTATCACTTAGTAATATGTGTATAGGTTATTTACAGAACTTTAAATAGAAAATAATACACATAAAATATTCTGGTTCAACCCTAAAAATGGTTTTATGACCAGATCTGAAGGTAGAAATGGAAGAAGAAAGCATGTCGAACTTGAAGGTGATAAATTAACACCTCACGAACAATGTTCTCTTTAATAAAATAAAAGTAAGACGTAAAGGGGTTTGGATTATATAATATCCCATTAGAATCATACAATTACATTATATGTATAATAATGGAGTTACAATACAATTTGGATGAAGATAGGTGGGGAGAGATCAAGAAATGAACTTGAACTTGAAAGTGAATTAAAGGAGAAGAGGGAGGGAAATTACCTCTTGAATCCTTCTCTTGAGAACCTCCTTAAGGGCATAATAATGGTATTTTGATGAGACCAGAAGCTCTTGGACGTCTGGGAGGTTCTAGGGAAGGTTTTTGGGCAGAGTTTAGAAAAGTCTTGGAGCTTGAGAGGTGTGACGAAATGTGGGTGTGAAGGGTGGCTTTTATAGTGGAGGGGAGAGGGGTTTCCTTAGTATTAAATTCATTAGTTTATTATTTCCCCACAAGACAAGGAATAGTGAGTCTTGAACAAACAACAATACTAATTTTATAATTTAATCCCCAACCATGTGGGCTTACATAGACAGAACATCACACAAGACCCTATAATTAGCTTATTTAGCTTATTTTGTAAATTACGGTATTTCACTTTTCATCAAAAATTCATGTATCTCAGAAAAATCCAAAAAAATTACCCCCACCATTTTTCTATGTGTAGAATCCAAAAATGAAGTCCTTTTTTCAAAAATAGATTTCTAAATATTATGAATTTAATATTAAACATAAATAATAATTAACTTAAAAACAGTTTTTAAGATTAAAATTGATTTTATAGTGATTTCAAAAATTATGTCGGGTCTTATAAAATTATCTAAAAACTATAAGACATTGATTCAATAATTTATGAATACATTTTAGGGAAATAAATATTCTTTTAAATTAATTAATTAATTATAATTATTTATTTATGACTTACAAAATACCAAAACGTTTACTAAGGTCAAATTGTCACTTTCAAAGATGTCTGAATTTTATTTAATTATTCATAGGTAATGTTACTCTTATGTTGGATGATTTAGTATTCATAAGTGTAATATTACTATTAATAAGGGTATGTTACTATTCATAAGGGTAGGTCATTATTCACCAAAAATTATTTTTGGTTTATTAGACTCCAAAAGTTATTTTGAACACAACAATGTATGTCGGATTTTTGAAATTCAAAACACTGAAGTGAAAAAATTATGTTTAAAGGTCACTTATAACTTAGTAGTTCATTATTTTGTGATTTCATGTTATTTTATGAAATTAATATAATAAAGGAATTTCCATTGAAAAACTTTGGGTCGTTACATTCTTCCCCCCTTAAGAAATTTCACCCCCGAAATTTCACTTTACACAAACAGGTGAGGGTGTTTCCCCTTCATTACCTCATCTGGTTCCCATGTTGCTTCCTCAAAATTATGGTTCCTCCACAAAACATTTACAATATGGGTTTTCTTTTTTGCATAGAACCTTATCTCTCTGATCTGAAATCATTACTGGTTGCTCCTCATAGGAGAGAACATCTTCCAGCTGCACTACCTCTGAGTTTAGTATATCTGTGGGGTCTGGTATGTACTTCCTCAGTAGAGATACATGAAACATATCATGAACTTGATCCATATTGGGTGGAAGTCCAAGACGTTAGGCCATGGCGCCTATACAGTCAAGTATCTCAAAGGGTCCAACATACCTTGGGCTTATCTTCCCTTTCTTCCTGAATCGCATGAATCTCTTCCCTGGAGATATTCGAAGGAAGACTTGATCTCCAACTTCGAACTCTAAGTCCCATTGAAAGTTGTAATCATAGATCTTTTTCCGACTTTGATCCTCTTTGATGTGTTTCTGGATGACATGAAATTTCTCTGTCATCTCTTGAACAAGATCGGGCCCAAGTAGCTTTCTTTCTCTAACTTCATCCCAACATGTTGGAGTTCTACATCGCTTCCCATAAAGAACTTCATGCGGAGCCATCGGAATACTCGAGTGGAAGCTATTGTTGTATGTGAACTCAAGAAATGGGAGATGCTGCTCCCAACCACCATTGAATTCAAGAGAGCATGCTCTTAGCATATCTTCAAGCGTCTGAATAGTCCTTTCAGACTGGCCTTCAGTTTGAGGGTGATAGGTCATGCTGAAGTTTAATTCAGTACTCAAAGCATGTTGCAGTCTCCCCAAGAACATAGATGTGAACCTTGGATCATGGTCAGAGACAATTGAGAGCGGAACACCGTGAAGTCTCACCACTTCCTCCACATATATCTTTTCATGTTTTTCAAGTGATAGGTCTTCTCAAATGCCGATAAAATGGGTAGTCTTGGTGAGTCGGTGAACAACAACCCATATTACTTTATTTCCCTTAGAAATATTTGGGAGACCCGTGACAAAGTCCAATGTAACATTTTCCCATTTGCACAAGGGTATAGGAAATGGTGCATCATACATTTGGACTTTTGTTGCTTAGCTTTAACTTACTGGCATACCAAGCACCTTAATATATATTATGAAATCTTCTTCTTCATGTTATCCCACTAGAAGTGTTCTCGGAGATCATGGTACATCTTGGTACTCCGAGGACGGATAGAGAATGTTGAGCTATGTGCATTTTCCAATAGCTCTTTCTATATCTCGGGTAATGAAGGCTCAGAAAGCAACATTCCAAACCAAATCACACCATCATTGTCGATATGGAACTCTTGCATCTTCCCTTCCTATACTGCATTCACCCTCTTTTGTATCTCCACATCATCCCTTGGTGCTTCCTTAATCGTCTCTTCGATAGATGGTTGTGCAATAATTTGGGAAAGGTAGGATGAACCCCCTTCCCTTATGATTTCCAAATACATTCTTTGCATATCCAAGAATATAGGGTCTTTCTCAATCCACAACAAGGATAGAGTAACAGGATATTTTCTGCTTGGTGCATCAACTACCATGTTTGCATTTCCCAGATGATAGTGAATATAGAAATCGTAATCCTTGATTAGCTCTAACCATCTCCTTTGAATCATGTTGAGCTCCTTTTGCATGAATATATACTTTAGGCTCTTGTGGTAAGTGTATATGTCACAGTTCTCGCCATAAAAGTAGTGCCGCCAGACTTTCAAGGAAAAAATCACGACTACCAGCTCCAAATCAATCATCGGGAAGTTCTACTCATGGATCTTCAACTTTTGTGAGGTGTAGGATATCACATTATCATTTTGCATTAGTACACAAACCAAGACTTTCTTTGAAGCATCACTATATATCACAAAACATTATCCACTTTTCGGTAGTGTGAGTACATGTGCAGTGATCAGCCTTCTCTTTAAATCCTTGAAGCTTCCCTCACATTCTTCCGTCCATACATACTTTACCCCTTTCCTTGTTAAATTAGTTACCATTCTTCACAATCGTGAGAAGTTCCTCACAAATCGTCGGTAGTACCCAGCTAATCCACAAAAACTACAGATTTCGGTGACACTAGAGGGCCTGGGCCATTCCCCAATCACCTTTTTCATTGAAGGATCCATAAGAATTCCCTCACTTGTGATCACATGTCCCAAGAACGTGACTTTCTTCATCCAAAAGTCACACATTCTGAACTTGGCGTACAACTTCTCTTTTTGTAATGTCACCAACACAAGTCTTAGATGTTCTTCATGTTCCTCCTTGCTCCTGGAGTATATGAGAATATAATAGATAAACACTACCACAAATTTGTTGAGGTATTGTCCAAAGACTCTATTCATCAAATACATGAAGATTGCAGGGGCATTATTATGTCCAAAGGGAATCACCAAAAACTCATAGTTCCCATACCTTGTACAGAAGGCAGTCTTCTGAATATCTTCCACCTTCACCTTTACCTGATGAGATCCAAAACAAATATCCACCTTTGAGAAGTATTGAGCTCCTCTTAACTAGTCGAACAAGTCATCAATCCTTGGGAGAGGATACTTGTTCTTTATGGTTATCTTTTTGAGTTCTCGATAATTGATACACAACCACATTGTTCCATTCTTCTTCTTCAAAAAGAGCACTGGCGCACCCTAATTTGATGCACTTGGGCATATGAACCCTTTCTCCAGATGCTCTTACAGTGGCTTCTTTAACTCATACAGTTCAATGGGATCCATCCTATAGGTGCACTTCGAGATATAATTATCTCCAGGTATACGTTTAATTGATAACTCTACCTCATGATCCGGGGGAATTTCGAGTAACTCTTTTGTAGATACATCGCCGTATTCCCTCACGATGGGCATTTCTTCAATGTTGGAACTTTCCTTCAACTCAACCATCTGGGCTAGGTATACTTCTTCATAAATAATCAACACCCACACCATTGAAGGATTTTTCATAGGAGATTCATGATCTTCCTTGCATTTGTATAGGAGCATGGGATGGTTCGAAATATGAAAAGATATTTCCATTTTCCGACAGTTGATATGCGCTCTATATAACGAGAGCCATTCCATTCCAATTATAGCGTCAAATTCCACCAAGGGAAGTATTATGAGAATTTCCAGAAGAATATTCCCACATGAAACAATAGGAGAAGTGTAAAACACTTGGGTTGCAAGGATTTCACCACTTGGTGTTTTTACAGACATCTTTACTTCAAGGTTTCGGGGCATCGATTCTATAGTTCTAGAAATCTTTCAAGATATAAAAAAAAGTGTAGAAATAGAATCAAATAAGAATTTTTCCATTCTTGATTGAATAGTAAGTGTACCATGTACTAATTTATTATCATTATCCACCTCCACAATAGTGATCGAATAAGCCTTCCCTTGTTCCTTTGGCATTGTTGGCTGCTGACGCTGATTACCCTCAAGAACTCGAGGTTTAGTGCACTGGTTGTCATAGTGACCTAGCTCCTTACAATTGTAGGATTGAACCATGAGTGGTTCTCTCCTTTCATCGGCTAAATTCTCCTTCCTTTTCTTGTATTTTCAACACTCTTGAGCATGGTGTCCTTCTTTCCCACACTTGAAGCATTTCCTCGTCCCTTTGAGGCAGTTCCCATTGTGCAAATTCCCACATTTTTGGCATGTGCGTTGTAGATTTTTCTTCCCACCTTTATCATTAGATCCACCATCTTGAAACTCCATCTTTCTCATCTTATCACTATATCCATGGGACCACTCTCTAAACTCTATCTCCACTTTGAGAGAACACCGAAAAAATTCTTCATAACTCCCAAAGTCTTGAATTGCAAGAGCCTTTAGAAGGTGTGGTTTTAATACACTAAAGAATCTATCGATTTTTCTATCATTGTTGATATCAAAACACGAATCATACCTTTCAAGCCTTGTGAATTTCACTTCATAGATTGTTACAGATTCTTGTTATTTTTTCTTGAGATCTATGAATTCTCTCTCCATATTTGTATGAAGAGTTTGTGGGAAATACTTATTAAAAATCATTTTCTTAAAGTATTCCCATTCCATTTCGTCAATTTCCTCCCTTGGCTAGGTGTTCTTAATCAAACCCCACCGTTGATCGGCTTCTCTATCTAGACGATAAACCTCTAGAGTCACCTTCTTTGTCTCATAATAGTGAAGCACATAAGAGATCTTCTCCATGGAGTGGAACCACTATTCTGCAACTAGGGATCGGAAAATCCACAAAACATCGGTGGTCGTTGGTGTATAAAAAATTTGATAGCCAGTTTCTATATCTTTGGTGAAGGAGGACATGCCCCATTATTATGGTTATTGTTCATAACCTGAGATAATTGGGTAAACATCTCCATGATTTTTTCAACTCCCCCTCCCAAATAATTGGGGATGTCATTCGGGCAATCGTTGCATTGGCCCTCACAAGAGTTGTTGGCCTGATTTTTCATAGTTCCCACCATTTTCTAAAATTGAAAGGGTTAGAACAAAACATAAGTAAACAAGTCATGAATACATAAATTTTTTTATACTAAAATCATTACATATGGGATCCCTATGTAAATACTCTTGTGTGAATATTTGTACATAGTCTCATACTAGAGGTTTACTCTAGGGTTCACTAATCCTATTTCCCAAATTAACTAAACCTTGCCTCTGATACCAACTATAAAGAGCCGAGACTTTTCTTACTTTACTATTACATCATTTAAAGATAAAAAAAATAATAGTATTACACATAGAGGATCCAAAGTATTAGTTTCTTGGGAAAACTAGGTCCACACATAACAAATACAACATCAAGAATAAACATTTATTTAATTTCTTCATCTATAGCTTCTTATTGGCACTTTTCCTCTCCTTAGTACATGTAGCCACCTCAGTATATAAATAAAAATGGGCGATATAGAAGCCCATTAATATGATAGATAATAACAATATATCATTGCATGAGAATAACCATAACATAGGCAATAGATCAGGAACATGAGAGGAGCATAAATAAAAGACTTGAAATGTGGCAATGCATAAAAATGAAACATCATGTCATAGTGGTTAACTAACACACATACTTGTGATCCAGGCTAGAATATTATTCACAAATCATTTCATATTTACTCATGATATTCATCACTTTACCCAATGCATTGGAGCACTGTATAATTCCGGGTGCACCTGTCACATTCAAACATTCATATTGCGCTATATAATTTCGGGCGCACCCGTCACATCATAACATTATCATTAACATGCATGCCACATAGAACATATATCAATAATGACAATATCTAACCCATGTAAAGTAATGGGTTTTATCTCATAAGAACACATTCATAAACATTGGGTTCCCAAAACAAAGGGGGAATAACATACATGATACAAGAACCGTCCACTTTGAGTGAGAAGTAAAAGGGGTGTTCTTAAAAGAAGAGTTCTTTTGGAAAACATTTTGTTGGACAGAAAAACCAGTGAAAAACATGTATATCCCAGAAAAGTAAAGACAATGATGAAAAAATGATCTTTAAGGAGTAACCATTTCCAAAATGGATTTAAAGAGGTAAAACCTTGAAGATGAAAGTTGGGTTCGATAATTTCCACTTACCTTGTACCCGAATGCTTCCTTCTCTTTAATGTATGTATAATGACATTATATTCATTAATTAGAAATCCAGAACCATGTGTACATTAATAGGGTTCATTATGGTTTCATTATTTCATATTATGTTCCTTTGGATGACTTATAGAATTTAAAAATATTGTTTGGGGATGTTCGTTGTTTTGGTTTTTCTTGGGTGGTTCACTTGTATTCTGAAATTGATGTTTGGGTAGAACACGAGTAAACATCCAGAAATTATATTGCATTTAATTAATTATATTAAATGACCTTGAATGATTTTATAATGAATTATATTAGATCCATGTAGATGAATCATTAGATAAGAATTAAATGATGGTTATTTGGGTCAATTTGGGCGGTTTTTGGATCACAACGAACTTGTTTTAACTTATCACTTAGTAATTTGTCCATAAATTATTTCCAGAACATTAAATAGAACATAATACACATAAAATATTCTGGTTCAACCATAAAAATGGTTTCATGACCATATCTGAAGGTATAAATGGAAGAAGAAAACATGTTGTTCTTCAAGGTGATAACTTAACACCTCACGAACAACGTTCTCTTTAAGAAAATAAAAGGAAGAGTGAAAGGGTGTTGGATGATATAATATACCATTAGAATCATAAAATTACATTATATTTATAATAATGGAGTTACAATACATTTTGGATGAAGATATGTGGGGATAGATCAAGAAATGAACGTGAACTTTAAATGAAATTAAAGGAGAAGAGGGAGGGAAATTATCTCTTGAATCCTTCCCTTGAGAACCTCCTTAAGGGCCTATGATTGTTATTTTTATAATACCAAAAACTCTTGGAGGTGGGGGAGGGGCTAGGTAAGGTGTTTGGGCAGATTTTAGAGAAGGAATGGAGCTTGAGAGGTGTGAGGAAATTTGGGTGTGAAGGGTGGCTTTTATAGTGGAGGGGAGAGGGGTTTCCTTAATATAAAATTCATTAGTTTATTATTTCCCCACAAGACTATTAATAGTGAGTCTTGAAAGACCAATAATAGTAATTTTATAATTTAATTTCGAACCAAGTGGTATTACATCAGCATAACATCACACATGACCCTATAATTAGCTTATTTAGCTTATTTTGTAAATTACGATATTTCACTATTCATGAAAAATTCAAGTATCTCAAAAAAATCCCAAAAATTTACCCCAACAATTTTTTTAAATGTAGAATCCAAAAATGAAGTCCATTTTTTAAAGATAATTTTCTACGTATTTTTAATTTAATATTTAATTAAAATCATAATATACTTAAAAACAGTTTTTAAGATTAAAACAGATTTTATAGTGCTTTCAAAAATTATGTAGAGTCTTATGAAATTATCTAAAAAACATAATAAATTGATTAAATAATTTATGAATACATTTTAGGGAATTAAATATTCTTTTAAATTAATTAATTAATTATAATTATTTATTTATGACTTACAAAATTCCAAAACGTTTACTAAGGTCAAATTGTCACTTTCTAAGATGTATAAATTTTATTTAATTATTCATAGGCAATGTTACTATTATGTTGGATGATTTACTATTAATAAGGGTCATATTACTATTCATAAGGGTATGTTACTATTCGTAAGGGTATGTCACTATTCGCCACAAATTATTTTTGTCTTATTAGACACCAAAAATCATCTTGAACACAACCGTGTATGTCAGATTTTCGAAATTTAAAACACAGAAGTGACAAACTTATGTTTAAAGGTCACTTATCAATTAATAGTTCATTATTTTGTGATTTCATGTTATTTTATGACATAAATATAAGAAGAGAATTTCCATTGAAAAACATTGGGTCGTTACACACAGAAATTCCCTCACTTGTGATCACATGTCCCAAGAACGTGACTTGTTTCATCCAAAAGTCACACTAGCTTAACTTAGTGTACAAATTCTCCTTTCTCAATGTCACCAACACAAGTATTAGATGTTTTTCATGTTCCTCCTTGTTCTTGGAGTAGATAAAAATGTCATCGATAAACACTACCACATATTTTTTGAGGTAATGTATAATGACTCTATTCATCAAATCCAGGAAGATTGTAGAGGCATTAGTAAGTCCAAAGGGAATCACCAAAAACTCATAGTTCCCATACCTTGTTTGAGAGGTAGTCTTCTGAATAACGTCCTTCTTCACCTTTACCTTATGATATCCAGAATGAAGATCCACCTTTGAGAAGTATTGAGCTCCTCATAACTGATCGAACAAGTCATCAATCCTTGGAAGAGGATAATTGTTCTTTATGGTGATATTGTTGTATACTCGATAATCGATGCACAAACACATTGTTCTGTCCTTCCTCATCACAAAGAGCACTGGTGCACCCCAAGGTGATGCACTAGGGAGTATGAACCCTTTGTCCGGATGCTCTTGCTGCTGCTTTTTTAACTTCTCTAGTTTTATAGGAGCCATACTATATGGACACTTCGAGATAGGAGTAGCTCCAAGTATGAGTTCAATTAAGAAATCTACCTCATGATCTAGGGGAATTCTAGTTAACTCTTCATGAAATACATCGATGTATTCCCTCATGATGGGAATTTCCTCAAGGATGGCACTTTCCTTTAACTCAACCATTTGGGTGAGGTATGCTTCTTCATAGGGAATCAACACCCACACCATTGAAGGATTTTTCAAAGGAGATTCATGATCTTCCTTGCATTTGTAGAGGAATATGGGATGGTTCATAATATGAAAAGATATTTCCTTTTCCCGACAATTGATATGTGCTCTATATAAAGAGAGTCGATCCAATCCCATTATAGCGTCGAATTCCACCAAAGGAAGTATTACAAGATTCGCTAGAAGAATATTCCCACATACACTGACAAGAGAGGACTCAAACACTTGGGTTGCAATGATTGCACCACTTGGTGTTTTTACAGATATCCATACTTCAAGGTTTCAGGGCTTTGATTCTATAGTTCTAGTAAACATGAATGATATAATGGAATATGTAGAACCAGAATCAAATAATACTTTTTCCATTATTGATTGAATAGTAAGTGTACCTTATACTACTTCATTATCTTGGTCTAGCTCCACAGTAATGATGGCATAATCCTTCCCTTGTTCCTTTGGCTTTGGTGGCTGCTGACACTGATTACCCTCGAGAACTCAAGGTTTAGTGCACTAGTTTGAAAAGTTCCCTAGCTCACTACAATTATAGCATTGAACCATGAGTGTTTCTCTCTTTCATCGGCTGCATTATCCTTCCTTTTTGTGTATTTTCAACACTCATGACCATGGAGTCCTTTTTTCTCACACGTGAAGCATTTCCCCATCCCTTTGAGGTAGTTCCCATGGTGCAACTTTCCACATTTTTGGTATGTGCGTCGTTGAGTTTTCTTCCCACCTTTTTCCTTAGATCCTCCAACTTCAAACTCCATCTTTCATTTCTTATCACCATATCCATGGGACCATTATCCAAACTTCATATCCACTTTAAGAGAACATCGGACGACTTCTTCATAACTCCTAAAGTCTTAAATTACGAGAGCCTTTCGAAGGTGTGGTTTTAATCCACTAAACAATCTATCAATTTTCATATCATTGTTGATAAAAAATCATAAATCATAACATGAAAGTCTTGTGAAATTACCTTCATAGGTTGTGACAGATTCCCCTTATTTTTTCTTGAGCTCTATGAATTCTCTCTTCTTCATCGTGTCAAGAGTTCTTGGGAAATACTTGTTAAGAAACATTATCTTAAATTATTCCCATTCTATCTCTTCAATTTCCTCCAATGGCTTAGTGTTCTTAATCAATGTCCACCTTTGATCATCTTCTCCATCTTGACGATAAAATTATAGGGTCACCTTCTCCGTCTCAGAACAATGAAGAACAGAAAATATATTCTCCATGGAGTTGACCCACTATTCCACAACTAGTGGATCAGAAGATCCATTAAACATCGGTGGTTGTTGACGCATTAAACATTCGATAGCAAGTTGATCCATCTTTGGTGAAGGAGGAAGTTCCCCATTATTATGGTTATTATTCATAACATGAGATAATTGGGTAAGCATCGCCATGAATTTTTGAACTCCACCTCCAAAATCATTGGGGATGCTGTTTGGGAAATCTTTGCATTGGACATCTCACCAGTTTTTGGCCTAATGTCACATAGTTCCCACTGTTTTATAAAATAAAAAAGGTAAGAAAAAAAATAAGTAAACATTTCATGAATACATAACATAATAATTAGAACTATTTATACTAAATTCATAACATATGGTATCCCTATGTAAAGATTCTTGTGTGCCTTTTTTTACTTAGTCTCGTGCTAGAGGTTTTCTCTATGGTTCAATAATTCTAATTCCCAAATTAACTAAACCATTCTGCTAATACCAACTATAGAGACCCTGACTTCTCATACATTATTATTAAATCATTTTAAAGATAAACAACGTAATAGTTTTACATATAGAGGATGTAAAGTATTAGTGTCTTGGGAAAACTAGGACCATACATAATAATTACAATATCATTCATAAACATTTATTTAATTTCTTCTTCTCTAGATTATTATTGGCACTTTTCCTCTCCTTAGTACATGTAGCCACCTGAGGATATAACTCAAAATGGGTGAGCTAGAAGCACGATATGAGGATAGATAAGAACAATATATCATGGGGTGAGCGTAGTCATAACATGGGAAGAGAATCATGAACATGAGAGGAAGCATAAATATAAGACTTGAAATGTGGGAATGCATAAAAATGAGACATCATGTCCTCGTGGTCAACTACCACACAAACTAGTGAACAAAGATATCATCTTTTACACATCATTACACATTTAATCATGAGATTCATCATTGGAGAACTGTATAATTCCAGGTGCACTCGTCACATCCAAACATTCATATTGTGCTACATAATTCCGGGCACTCCCATCACATCATGACATTATCATTGTCATGCTTCACACATGGAACATATATCAAATATATACATAAATAACCCATGGAAAGGAATGGGTTACATCTCATATGAACTCATTCATAATCTTTGGGTTCCCAAAAGAAAGAGGGAATAACACACATGTTACAAGAACCACCCACTTTGAGAGAGAAGTAAAAGATGTGTTCTTAAAATAAGCGTTCTTTTGGAAACCATTTTGTTTGACATAAAAACCAGGGAAAAACATATATATCCTATTAATGGAAAGAAAATTATGAAAAAATTATATTTAATGAGTAACCATATCAAAAAATGGTGTGAAATCGGGAGAACCCATTAGATGAATGTTTTGTTTGAGAATTTTCCCTTACCTTGTATCTGAATGCTTCCTTCTCTTTAATGTCCTATATAATTAGATTATATTCATTAATTAAAAATCCAGAACGTTTTTTAAATTAATATGGTTCATTATGGTTTTATTAAGTGATTTTATGTGCCTTTGGATGAGTTGTATATTTAAAAAACATTGTTCGGGAATGTTGGTTTTTATGGTTTTCTTGAGTGGTTCACTTGTATTCATAAATTGAAGTTCGGGTAGAACATGGGTAAACATCCAGAACAAATATTACCAGTTATTAATGATATTATATGAGTTTTAATGATCTTATAATGATTTATATTAGATCTATATGGATGAATCATTATATAATAATTAAATGATGATAATTGGGTTAATTTGAGGGATTTTTCGATCATAATGAACTCATTTTATTATATCACTAGAAATATGGTCATAAATTAGTTCCAAAACATTAAAAAAGAGATAATACATGTAACATTTTCTGGTTCAACCATAAAATTTTTTCATGACCAGGATTGAAGGTAGAAATGGAAGAAGAAATCTTGTCGTTCTTGAAGGTGATAAATTAACACCTCATGAACAACGTTCTCTTTAATAAAAAAAGGAAGAGGGAAAGGGGGTTGGATGAAATAATATCCCATTAGAATCATAAAAGGACATTAAATGTATAATACTCGAGTTAAAATAACATTTATAATAAGATAGGTGGGGAGAGATCAAGAAATGAATGTGAACTTGAATGGAAATTAAAGGAAAAGAGGGAGATAAATTACCTCTTAAATCCTCCTCTTGAGATCCTCTTTAAAGAAGCTTGGCTTGGTCTTTTGATGAGACAAAAACCTCTTCAACATGGGAAAATGGATAGGGAGGATTTATGGGCAGATTATAGAGAAGTATTGAAGCTTGAGAGGTGTCAGGAAATGAGGGTGTGACGGGTGGTTTTATAGTGGAGGGGAGATGGGTTTCCTTAATATAAAATTCATTAGTTTATTAATTTCCCCTGAGACAAGGAATAGTGATTCATCCATGATCAAGAATAGTAAATAAGGCATGTGAGTTCAGGATTTGGGTGCTTACATCACTTCTGATGTCAGGAATAGTGGGTTTTAATTATAATGTATTTATACGGTAAATTAATGTATTTTACTATTCACCAAAAATTCAAGAATTTTAGAAAAATCCCATAAATTTAACCCAACCATTTTTCAATGTGTTGAATCCAAAAAATAAGTCCATTTTTCAAAAATAATTTTCTAAATATGATTAATTTAATATTTCATTAAAATTATAATTTACTTAAAAAGATAGTTTTTAAAATTAAAACTGATTTTATACTACATTCAAAAATTACGTAGGATCTTATAAGATTATATAAAAACTATAAGAAACTGATTTGATAATTAATGAACACATTTTAATAAAATAGATTTTATTTTAAATTAATTAATTAATTATAATTATTTATTTATGACTTATAAAATACCAAAACGTTTACTAAGGTCAAATTGTCACTTTCTAAGATGTCTAAGATTTATTTAATTATTCATGTGTAAGGATACTTTTATGTTGGATGATTTAATATTCATAAGGGTCATATTATTATTCATAGGGGTAGGTTACTATTCACAAGGGTGCATTACTATTCACTGAAAATTATTTTTGTTTCATTAGACTCCAAAAATCGTCTAGAACACAACTGTGTATGTCAGATTTTCAAAATTCCCAACATTGAAGTGACAAAAAAAATTTAAAGGTTACATAGTAGTTAGTAGTTCATTATGTTGTGTTTTCATGTGATTTTATGACATAATTTTATGAAGGGAATTTTCATAGAAAAACTTTGGGTCATTACACCCACCCTTGTGGACAGCCCTCCCACCACCCACGACACCCCCTCCCACTGTGGGCAGCCCCCCATAGACAGACCCCACCTCCCCCCGCCCTACACCCCACACCCCACCCCCCGGAAACCCCCTACCCCCCCCCCCCCCTCGGACACCCCCTACCAATATGGACAGCCCCGCCACCCCCGTGGACTTCCCCCCCACCCCTATAGACCACGTACCCCCTAGATAGCCCCGCCGACCCCCTCGACAGCCCTCCAACCCCGTAGACAGCCTCGTCACCCCCTGGATACCACATGCCTCCATGGAAATCCCCACCACCCCCGTGAACATCCCTCCTGCACTCCTAGTTAAACCTTCTCCCCATGGACCCCCAACCCCATGGACAACCCGCGCACCCCCTGGACACCTCGTACCCCATGGATAGGCCCACCACACCCGTGGATAGCCCTCCCACCCCCTGGACACCCCGTACCCCCTAGACACCTCATACCCCCTGGACAGCCTGCCCACCACCTAAACACCCCGTGCACCCCTAGATAGCCCCCACCCCCGTGGACAGCCCACCCACACCCGTGGATTTCTCCCCACCCCCTGTACACCCCTAATCCCCCTCGACATCCCTGCCGGCCCCATGGACCGCACACCCTCCCCGTTAGACAAATTTTTTCCCTGTGAACACCCCCACCCCCGTGGACTACCTACCCACCCCCTGGACACCCACTACCCCCTGGACAACCCCGCCACCCTATGGACAACCCACCCACCCCCTTCACACCCCGTACCCCCTATACAACCCCGCCCACCCCCTAGACACCCCGTACCCCCCTGGACAGACCCCTCACCACTGTGGATAGCCCGCCCTCCCCCTAGACACCCACTACCCATGGACATCCCCTCCACCCCCATAGATAGCCCCCACACCCTCGTGGACCGTCATCCCACAACCCTACACACCCAAACCCTCCTAGATACCCCCCTTGTGGTCATCCCCCACCCCTGTAGATAGCCCCACTTGGATACCCACAACACCCCAGACAGCGCAACCACCCCCTTTAACAGCTTTGCCACCCCCTAGACACCTCGTCCCCCCGGAAATCCTTTGCCTCCACCATTGACACCTCGTACCCCCTTGGACATCCCTACCACCCCCATGGATAGCCCGCCCACCCCCTGGAAAAGCTGTACCCATTGGATAGCCCCACCCACCACTTGGAAACCCTGTTATCCCCTAGACAACCCCCACCCTTGTGGACAACCTGCCCACCCTCTATACAACCCCACACCCTAGACAACCCCTCCACCCCCACGAACAGCCCCCACCCTCGTGGATAGTCTTTCCACTTCCTGGACTACGCCAAGCCCCTAGACAGCCCCACCACCCAAGTGGACAACCCTCCCACCCCTTGGACACCCCCTACACCCTGGAAAGCCCCACCACCCTCACGGACAACCCACCCACCCCCTTGGACACCCTATACCTCCGCGACAAAACCCACGCCCGTGGACATCCCCCACCCCCCTTGGACACCCCCATGCTACAGACACCCCATCCCCCCCGTCACCTACACCCCCTGGACACCATGACCCCATTGGACTATCCCCAATCCCCATTGACACCTCCACCCCCATGGACACCCCCACCCCAATGGACACTCCCCACCCCCATGGACAGTTAGCCCACACCCTGGACACCCCTACCCTCTGGACAGCCCCCCCCCCACCCACATCCCCACACTAATGGAAAACCCATCCACCCCCTGGGACACCCCCTACCCCGAGACACCCCCACCCCCTAGACTCCCCTACCCCCAAGACATCCCCCACCCCAACCCCCTGGACAACCCACCCACACCCATGGACACCCCATAACATCATGGACAGCAAGCCCCCTAAACTCCCCTACCACCTAGACAGACCCCACCCCACCCCACCCCATGGATATCCCACCCACAACCCTAGACACCCTGTAACAACATGGATAGGAAGCCCCCCATCCCCCCCCCCATGGACAGCCCGCCCACCCCCGTTGAAAACCCAGACCACCCTAGATATCCCCCACCCCCGGGGAAATCCCACCCACCCCTGGACACACCTACCCCATGGAGAGCCCCTCCACCCCCGTGGATAGCCCACCCACCCCCCTCGACACCCCATTCCCCCTCGACACCCCCCCATGGATATCCCGACCACCCCCCTAGAAAGCCCGACCATCCCCAAACACCCCCATCCCACAGGACATCCCCCTTGGACACACCTGAACCCCTTGGACAACCCCCAACCCCCTAGATAGCCCCCCACCCCCTTGGAGCCCCACTCCCACCTCCATAGACACCCCCACCCCCGTGGGAAACCCTCCCACCACCTTGACTCCCCCACCCCAATGGACAGCCACCCCATCCACCTAGATTGCCCCCACCCCTGGTGACCACCCCACCACCTGGACACATCACCCACTAGACACCCCCACCCATATGGACCCCCCCCCCCCCACCCTCGTGGATAGCCCCCCCCAGACACCCCATACCCCCTTAGATAGCCCCCCTACCCCCTAGATGACCCCCACCCCTGGAAACCTCCCCACCACCTACACACTGTATTGAGTAGGACATGCCTTTGTATCAAATGATTTTTATATTATATAATTGAGTGTCACATTAATTATAATTCGAAATGGTTATAAATGATACTATTTTTAGGTGACAATATGCATTTTTTCATGAATAATTTTGTTTTGTATTAAAGGAAGAAGTTGTTTGAGAAGTAGGTGTAGAAAAATGGTTGACTAGGAATCAATGTTTAATGTCAATGAAAGATTTGTGGAAAATTAAAAAATTATAAATGTTATTAAAATTGTTTGTTTTGATAATTATGGAATTATATTTCAAAAATCATTAAGTCTTATTATTCTATACAAGGATGGAAAGGTGTTTTTGAGAAAACCACTAATTAAATAAAAATATTGATTTTTTAAAGAGATGTTAATGAAATTTGTTAGATTGAATTTGATTTTGAAAATAAAATTTAAACATGAATAAGATTTTTTTATCAGATCACTATGTAAATAGTTGTTATGAATAATGTAGTATAATGCGACAATAAAAAAGAATACGGTGTACCAAAGTATACAGTTGGTTTTTTGGGTAATCATCACACATGTATTGTGTGATGAAAATGATGTTAGTTCAGATAAAATTTTATTTTAGGAATAATTCTGGGAGATATATGAATTTTCATGATAAAATCATTTAGAGTAAAATGATAATACCCTTCATGGTGAAGATAATAATACATAAGTGATAATACTGATATGGGAGAATCATTCCATTTGTGTTGGGAGCCTATTTTGGTGTATTCTTTTATGATGAGAGGAAGGAAAAATATAATATTTATATATATAGTGGTGAATCTAGTTGAATATGTGATCTTGGTTTTATTAGGATAATTCTAGGATATAACTTCTCATATTGAGTAGTGATTCATATACATTGTTTGCTCCTCATTTTTTCATTTCATGATGTCTCTGAAGATCAGTGGTATGTTTTTTACTCAAAACATTTATAGAGTTTTATTTTACAAGAAATCATGAATTAAATAAAAGAGTATTGTCCAAATAATCACTCCTCTCTTAGTAAAAAACACCATACAATGAGACCATCACAAGTGTTATCAAATAATCATAGGTTTCCTTCATATATGATAAAATTTTATTGAGAGGTTGTTCCACTATGTTTGATGATTCAGTCTCCCATTTTTTTTGTTAGATTGAAAACATTAATTAATTGAAAAATATGGTGGTTCCTATAATAAATGGGGAAAATTATTATATTTAGAAAGATTGGATTCTACTGTAGTTGTTTTCAATCAGTCTATATGTTTTTTAGGATACTACTAATTATTTTATACCACATGGTGAAGGTATTGTGATAAGGATGGTCGATAGAAAGAATTTAAGGGATAATTTTCATTATCAAAATTCAATCTTTTAAAAATTTATTGGAAAATATTTTCTTAATGTTAAAGGGATTGATATAGAAAAATGTATTTTAGATATGTTGGAAAATATTTATGAAGGTATCTAAAATGTGAAAAGTTCTATGATATAGGTTTGAATATTGATGTGTAAATCCCTCAAGAATAATGATGTAGAAATATTAGATGAGTTCTTCACTAGAATTATTGATGTTTTAGTACATTCATTGTTTCTGGTGAAAATATTTAAGATTATATGGTTCATGGGATTATAAAATATAATTTTACAGTTATTTTTGATGTAATTATATCTACACTCAATGATTGTGGTCTAGGTGTACATCCAATAAATGATTTTCACATCATTTAGATTGCGTATGAAATGTGTCAGGTAAGTGACTTCAAGAAGAAATGTAAGAATAGTTTCTCATAAATATATGATATATTATGTTAATTTAATAAAAAAATTTACTTTTAGAAGATATATTTATAAAAATAAATGTTCATATCACACTTCTCGTACCTTAATGATGGTCATTAAGAAATACATATTTTACATTAAATAAGGTTTATGTTCATGTATTTGATTAAAATTAAATAATTTTAAGAAATAAATAATTTATTATTCATTGTTGGAATAAAAACAATAAATATTATAAATTTAAAAAAATAATATGAAACTAAAAATGTTTAACATAAATATTAATAATACAATTGAAAAAAATGAATATCTTATAAAAATGTGTAATTTTCATATATTAATTTGATTAGAAATGAATTAATGTTATTGGAAAAAATTGATTTTTCATAATAAGAACAAAATTCTAAATATGATATTTAATAATTGAATATTCTTGAAAATGAAGAATATAAATTGAAAAGTCACAAAAAATGATGAAGGAATCAAATTGATTTAAAAATTGGATATTTGAATCTAATAATACAATTTTTTTATAAAAAAATGCTTGTAATGCTCATATATATATATATATAATTTAAAAAAAAATTAAAAACATGCAAATTTTATATAAAAATTGTTTCATTCATGATAAATTAGTTGATTATTGGAGTGTATTCCCATATACCATATACATGATCAGTTTTATTTGATGAACTACATCAAAATCATATACTGTATCCTTATGTAATGATGTAATAGAAGGAAAAATTTAACATAATTATCAAACATCCTCAAGATTTTCATCACCCTACGGATTTTATTCATTACAGAATAAATTGACCACTAATCATTTGATGGGTCAATAATATAACATATTTTTTCTAGGTTTCTCAAAAAAAAATATTCCTATTTTCTACTAAATATATCAAATAAAAAAAGTTCAAATCCACACTAATCATGTTTCATATCACTATATTTTGTATCCAATTTATATATAAACAATGTTACTAAAAATTTAGTAATATATATATACCATATATTCTCAAAAACTATGAAATATGGTGTTGATTTAGAAGTATGGACTTTATCTTTAGAGCATAAAAAATATAGAGCTTTAGTGATGAAAATTACTCCACTATTTGAGAAGGTACACTCACCATTCTTGTTTTCTGTTTTAAATGTCTCACCATGAATATCAGAACCAGATTAAATGATCACATTAGTAATTATTCCCCCGGAAAACCAATTCAATATTTATTATGTGGAAGAACCAATGTTGATATTCAATATAAACAATTCAAAACATATATTCTTATATTCATTTATCAACCACATTTCATTTGTTCCTAGATATTGAACCTTAAATCTAATAATATGTGACTATATATGTGTGTGTGTGTGCTAACCACACCTATGTTGTTCAAAATGTAAAAATGTGCATGTATCACTTCATCGTGTTGAATTAACTATAACAAAAATCCATAGATACATTTATATTCACTATCAAATTTCAAATTTATTGATATAGGGAGACCAACATGATCCACATTGAATAAATAATTTTTATAGTACTCAATAACATATATATATATATATAGTATTAGATATCCTCTAGTTGATATTGATTCTTAACAGTTCCCTTCAAAAATTCGATATATCTTTCAAAAGAACACATAAAAATATATAAATAGTACCATATATTTAATCTCTCATTAAAAATTAATTAAAATATGTAACATTATATCATATATAATAGTTTAAAATATATTAATGTTGAAAAAGAATAAAGGAAACATCTATCAGTAACACATTTAAAAAAAATCTGGATCTATGGCATTGCTTCAAATTGAATAAAAAATGTAATACATCGTGATGATAATTTTTTTAAATGCATGAACAATTTTCCAAGTGATTCAATAGATATAATATATTGCATAAATACATAACTATCATGTGATATCATATATATTAACTTTAAATTCTTCTATGGCATGATTTTTTCACATTTTTTGGAAACCCAGAAGGTACATTAAAACCATCCGAAAATTAAAAATTCATTATCATATCATTCAAGTTGAATGTTTGAAAAGTGAGAGTAAAATATATTGGTTTTACTTTAATAGTGTAATCTAACTCCAAATATATTATGATGGTCATCAAGTCCATAATTTAATGAAATCCCATTTTTCCTTTTTTTAATGTTTAAAAATATTCAAATCATGTAGTAATAGATGTTTTTATAAACATACATAACTTATATTGTATATTTTTCACCCAAAAATATGTAATAATGAATCCATAATAAAATAAACTATTTATTTCATGTACATGTTTCTTTTCTAAAACATACCTTCTTTCCAAATGTGGAGTTGATATTTTTCATTGTGTCTTATTATTATTATTTTTATAATGGTTGTGAGAAAAAAACATACTCTTTTAAACCGTTAAATTATTTTTGGATTATAGATAAGGATGATCTATCCCAAAAGAATCTATAACATTCCATGTAGATTTACTTTTTTTTGGAACCCCAAATGGTTTTTTTGGACATGCTGATGACTAATGTTTTACTGACATAATAATGTGCTGGAGAGAAGTAAGGTATATTAAAAAGAAGTGGCGTGATGGGAAAATATTGATTGACTATTTTTTCTTAGGGTTAAAACAATTACCAACAATGATAGAACATCTTGAGGCCATTCAAATGTTATAATAAATTCTAAAAGAATATCATATAGTCATGAGTAGTAAAAAAGAAGTGATGGAGAAATCTTGGAGAAAATAAGCTGTATAATAATATATGACATCATTATTTGAGTAGTAGATACTGAAAAGGGTAAATCGAGAAAGGACCACACCGTGGTAGTCCCCATGTTGGAATTAAAATTCACCAATGAAGCCCAATATATGGATGTTCAGTGGTCAAGGATGGGGCCTGAATCACCTTGAATATCTTGAGATGAAAAATTTATATTCATATATTAAAACACAATAAGGATATGCGTGGAACATTAAAATTTAAGTAGTGAAATTTTGTCAAGAAGAAAAAACAATATCATAGAACTGGTTGTGTTGCATTAAAAATGGACAGTAGTTGGACATAATGTTTTAGTGTATGGAATTTAATGTCTAATTTTAACATATGAAAATTCATGAACTAAAAATGGTTGTGGTTCTACATTTGGTGAAGGATTTTTGTAGGAAATTAAATGAAGACGTTGAATTTCTATAAGGAACTGAAAAATTTCCAGTGGCCCATAGAAATTAGATTCTAGAAGGGACATTTTTCAGGAAATACGAAAATCATTCCATGGTGTTTGGTTGAATACCATTTTGGTGAGTTTTTCTATGGGAGATATTCCAAATTGATGACTGAAGACTCAAGTTATTCATGAATGGTTCTTTAAAATTTCATACACCATGGATATAAAATTTATGCTTCGACCCATGTAATTATTAAATGAATACTACAGCTAATCAATGATGGGTTAAATATAATATAAATTTATGAATCAAGGTGGTAGGAATTGATCTATTCAGAAGTTATTTCATAAAAACATCATTTAGATGGTGATCATGGTATATTTTATGTCCCCTTAATGTGGTGAAATATTTCCAATTTATAGTATTGTAATCTCCATGATAGTGAGGGTGATCGAGATAGAAGTAATAATTATATATGGAGGACACAATGCTATATCATACTTATTGAGGAGATGAATAAGGGGTTATGATAAAGGGACGGATTGTAAGGATGTTTGGGTACCAATTAATGAAAATTCCATTTTAGAATACTAATGATATTATTGTGCATCAGAAAGAAGAAATAAGTTCCCAATACCACATTGAATGGAGTAGTTCTAGTTTAATTATGGAAGTAGAACGTGTTTCATTAATGGAATCTTCTAAAATAATTTTTATTGATAATCTCTTGAATATAGACAAATAATGTAAATAAATTAAATGATGTAATAAAATTAATTGATGTTGAAATAGATGTATGTAACAACCCCAAACCTTCACTCCTAAATATACGGATAAAACAAAATCAATAGTTTTATGGCTATGATTGTGATAATTATGACCCAATTTCATCCATCCAATACTGATAATGTCAAATTGAAAAATTATATCACTTATATTACCAAATAAAAATGTTGTTTTATTGTTTTAGAAAAAAAATTATTATAAAAACAATTTATCTATATCTATCATTTCATATTCTAAAATATGTATTCCCTATCTCTCATAAAATTCATTACACATTAAATAAATTGATTATCATCATTCTTCATAACCCAATAATATGGAAAATAAATAAAGAGTGAGCTCCAAAACAAAATATGGGTAATCATAATCATTAATAATCAGTTTTAATTTAAGATCATAATACGATAAAGATGATATGGTGTAATAATGAAATTACATAATCCTAAAATATGTGACTTCTTTCATATTAATAACAGATTACAAATCATGACACATGGAATAAATCATTAACATAAGATAAGACTCATATAAGTGAATTACCCTAATCCACATTAAAAAATCCATGGTCAAGGATTAGTTACATATTTTTTCAAACATAGAGAAAATATGTTGTTATCATATAACACTATTATCATATTACATTTACAATCACTAATTTATATGGAATTACTATCTTGGTTATTTCCAACAATATCGTAGGAGAAACCTATAAATGGTTATCTCTGTCTCATTGACAAATTCATTGGAGGTTTATAAAGAAACTTCCCATCACATATCTGGAAAAGAATCTTAAAGATTCAGTTTCACTCCCCAATCATACTTCCATCAATACTATTCATTTACAAAAACATGAATCAAAAAATGTGGATGTTTTCATTATATCAAAACTATCATAACATGATTTAACCCTAAAAAGGAAATGGTTTTCTTATAAATCTATTTGATACAATGATAATCTATCTATAGAATGAATTACTATGGTATCATTACAATATACCCTTGTTGGAGAATATGTGATATCTTGTTTTATTATTATTGATTTATTGAAATACCACTAAAAGATACTTAAAAATATTTTCAATGAAAATACTCTTTCAACTTTGAAAATAACTTTAAAAAAATTAAAATAATTAGGGATTTGTAAATGAATCATTGAGACATGTGATATATGATTTGAATAATTGAGTTGTCATGATATCATAAAATTATTTTCGTGCATAAATTATTAAAATAATTATTTTATACCCATCTTCTACACACAGAGCCTTATAAAAAAATATATAATTATATTGAAAATATTACTATAAAACTAAAATCATGTAAAAATTATAATAAAATAATCATTGAATAAAAATCAAAACATTCCTGAATTTTTTAGAACCCATAGATATGAAAAATGGTTTTTTAACTAAAAAAAGAAATAAGGTCATGTTTTCTTAATAATAATTTTGAACCATTTTGATTTGTAAATTGAATAAAATGGCATATAAGATTCAAAATTCTAATTATATATAGATGATAAGAAACATTAAATGGTCTAATCAAATAAAGATCACATAATTTCATCAATGTAAATTAAAACACATACAATCATAATTAAAATGGGATTGGAACATAGACAACATACCACATTGGTATAAAGTTCATCATTAGTTCAATGAAATAGTAAAATAAAAAGTATAATTAAATATAATAAATATAAGGAGATTAATGGAATAAAATTTCAAAGCCGTAGAATATACACCTCATAAATGAATATAATTTCATTATAGGATTGTATGACCAAAAGAAACAAAAAATTGATATGAAAGGATTTTTATTGGTCAAATTATTAACATCAGAATTATTCAACATAGTGATTATTTGTATAAAATGAAAAACCTCAAAAAATAATTATAACTATATCATAAAACAATCAAAAATGCATTTCACGCATAATTTTGGCATATTATATTCAATAATGAAGTGATATAACACAATTAGAGGAATTTGAGTTATGAAACCTCCTACCACTTTGATAACATCCCAATCTATAGAAAATAGACTTCACATAGAACCCTGTATCCCTAGAGACATGTGTTTTACCCTACATGGGTCCCACCAATGATCACAAATGGGTAATTAGTTTAATTATTTCCCACCAATCCAAAACATATTCTTTGTAGTGTTTTTTGTCCTTACACACACAAAAAATGAAAAACCTACAAGGATATCAACGATATTTTTCATTAATACATGTGTAACTTCATTAAATATATTTTTATAACTAGTTAGTTTAAGGGAAATAAATTTGAAAATTTTTCACATGGGTAGTGACATTTATCCTTTTAACCCATTTACATTCTCAGGAATTATATTGACCCCTCCCCCATTTAGATCATAATTTTCTCATTGCCAAAAATACATATCAAACCTGGTAATTCCACCACACATCCTAATGGGTCCCCAATCTAGTCAGAATTTAATAACTAAGCCCAACAGGTACCACACATATCTAGTGGACACGTGTTTTTCACTTCCAGCGGACCTCCTATATGCCTGAATGGGTCATTAGATGAATGACTAGGTCCCCAAGCTAACACATATTTTTCCTGTGTGTTTTTTCCTCACCATAAAACACAATGAAAAGACATATTAGTTTTAAGATACATAACATTAATCTACGAAAAAACCTCTAATACTATGGATTTATAATTAGGTAGTCTCTTAAAATGAATGGTGTTCCTTGTTGACATTAGTAGTAACAATTTTACATTTAACACAATGATGGGGTGTTACGTAATCGAAACCCATAGGATTAAGTAACATGAATCATAACATAAAATATAATAAATTAAGAAGGATTAATTATAAAAAAAATTTATGGTATGTATATACACCATTTAAAATAAATTAGGAGTATATTATTAAAATATGCCTCAATGAAGGGAAATTGAGTGGAAATACTTTACCTCAAGACCATATATTACTTGTATGTCATTTAAATCTCATATAGTAAACATATATCAATTATATACAATATTAAGAATAATTTTCAGGCTTAATATTTTATCATGAAACGTGTTTTTGTTTATTTAAATTACATATTTTATTACTTAAATTCTAATTTTCGCATGTGTTTTTTAAGGATTTTCCTTTCATAATTTCAAAATGACTTGATGTGTTAAATATGTTCATATGTTTCATTGTTCCATATTATCATGAATAAAAATAATGATATAATTATGATTTTAATACATTACGAATACTTTTAAAACAATCCGTGAAACTTGATTATAAAAATGAATAATGGTCAAAGCATGGAAACAGTAGGTCGTACATACAGAAGTGTATCAATTTCATTTATAAATTAATATGAGGGACATAAAATTTGTATTATTTTATATATTAAAAAATTACAATGTCATAAAAATAATTTTATTTATTTAAATACACTTATATATAATCTATGAGACTCCGTGATGAAAAAATGTTCAGAGTGCTTCATTGAGGTGGCAATCCACACATATGCATGAACAAAGTTATCATTATTCAATTGATAGAATGGCATGAACTTAGATGATGAAATATATTTAAACATTTAAAAATATTTAATAAATTTTATTTAAATTAATTATATATATCATTATAGTCATCTGTGAAAGGTGGTGTTGGATTACCAATTACATCTGTTCGCATAGAGGTAGTCCTCCATACAAATAAACGATGGATTCATTTCCAATATTATTAAATTTGGAGATATAGTGAAGATAATACATAAAAATAATAAAATATAACTATTTTAGAAATATTTATTTTATTATATCTTAATGGTTTGAAGGTATTCAAAGGATATATAAGATGATATAAAACTAAAACATTTCGTTAAAAAGGATAAATATTTTTTATACAACCACATTTTCTTTATAGAATATGAATTTTAAGGTTTGTATTAATATGAAACTATGACCACTATGATATTTGGAGTGATTTAGTGAAGAGATTTGGCAAGTTATTGGCTGAAAAATATCACTCATATTATATGAGGGTGAGATAAGAGGTGTCCCCCTTTTATAACTATGGGTAGTAGTACTCAAAATTTTTCAAAACATTAAAAAATTAAAAGGAATCATTTTTGTACATCTTGTTGAAAGATAGATTAAATTAAATTTAAATATGATATATTGTTTAAATTATATTATCCAATATTATTTAGTCATGTTTTATGTTATTAAAATACTTATCCCTTTACAATCTCCCCACATTAACCCCTTTTATAGTTAACTACAACAATGCATTTTTCAATTATCAAGGATTATAAATTCAATTCAAACTAAATAATTAGTTAATAAATTCAACACGGATAATATTATAGATAATCTACCATTCTACTTTTCATAATTTAGGATTTTTAAGATTCTTAAATCATTCACTAAAATATAATATAACATCAAAAATCATTAATGTAAATTTGATATATATCCACATATTTCATGTAAAAAACATCAATGGACGTATGAAATTCTAATAAAAACACTTTAAAAAACAATTTTAAATTACTAATTACTACATAATTTTTTATAAATCAAAATTCATCCAAAAAATATTATTTTTTGTTTTTTTTAATCATTTAAACCAATTTCTCTACTCCTTACACAATCATGGTGATATTGATGTATATGCATCTAAGGTAATTATATAATTTAAAAAATTTTAAAACAAATTACCAAAATAAAAAATAATTTTAAAAGTAATTTTTTTCTTTCCCAACTTATCTATATCAATATGTGAACATATAAGATAATTATAAAAGAACAATAAGGTCATTTTGTGTTTTTTATATTTTAAAATAATAAATAAGTCATTTTAAAATAAATAAGATAAAACATTGGATGATTATTGTAAATTCCTACACATCTAATATATTAAATAAAATTGTTTGTGACATTTTTTGTCATTATCATGTTATTTTTAATAATTATTACTAGATTTACCCTTATTGGGGTGAGGAATATATACTATGGTTACTATTCATAATAACAAATATAAAAGAATATTCGTTGCAGCACATTAACCTCCTAATTACTAATATAGAATCCATTTTTCAAAATTATATTTATAAAAATGAAAAAAAAATTAAAATGCATTCATTAAATACAATGATAAACATATATTTAGTTAAATTAATTTTTAAGGTATAAAATAATGTTATACCCAATTTATATTAAAAGTCGATTAGATTTTAACTAATGAAATTATTTATATATGAAGAATATTTATGTTAATTTAAGTTTAAATTAAAATCAAAATGATAATTTTCAATGAAAAAATATATTGTTTTACAGTAATTAGAATTTTTCCCATTCAATAAAAATTCAATCATTTTAGAAAAATACCATTATTTAACCCCCAATATAATTTTTATATTATGATTTAATTTTTTTAATTTTGTTAAATATTTTTTTCATAAAGTGGATGAAATTAGATATAAAATCCACTCACGAGACGGAACATCCATTTTTTAGTTTTACTCTATTTGTAGTAATATTATCTAATCCAAATGGTAGAATTAGGTTTACCTTTCAATACAGATTGTAGAAATATTCCATATGTCAAATAAATATGTGATATTCCACTCTTAAGGGCTACCCAACCTAATGAACTAGTATATTTAATATGATGAACCACATGACCCCCAATGATACATTTTTTAAGCTAGATAAGCTTGTTATATCACTAAGAAATTAGATACATCAAAGAATCAGTTGACATTAAGATAATAGTAGATGAATATAGTGAAAAATATGAACTTTAGTCTTCTAATGACTAATCATGATATGCTTTATATAGTGTTTTTCATTGTTTTTTTCTATACTGATGAATTCTTGTTTGATGTTACTTCACATAACGCTACTGTGTTTTTCATTAGGTATATCTCCATTACATTTATGTCATAATCAGTAAATATTATGTTGGAGTCATCTCATTTATAATTGGATATTAACGTTGCATCCAAACATTTCAATAGTTTTTTTGGTAGTGTGAGTTGGGTTTTCAATTTCCACATCAAGATAATTTTATAATTATAAAAGTATACATCAATAATATTTAAAATATTTATTACAAAATATATATTTTTGAATAATAAAATATCATTAATAAAATATTGATCGATTATTTCATATGAAATAATTGAATAATTTTTCTTTTTACGAAAAATTATATATATATATATATTAATATATCATAAAAAGATTACTAATATTCTTATCATCCAATTTATGACTAGGCTATAAAGGCCATATTGAAAATATTAATTTTTCATGGTCAATTTAATCTCGGTGTTTCATGTTGAAAACACTATTGATCATAGTGTTATTTTAAAATAGTGGGGTATTATATTCTCCCCAATTAATAAATTAAAACCTCGAAATTTTAACTTGACCTATGTAATCTAGGAATAATATTTTAAATTACTATTTTTGGACACCCACATTATGAAAAGGGTTAATAAAAATTATTCTTAAAATACCGAATGGGAAATATGAGCATCATCCAAAGTAACAAATAAATATGTTTATAAAGTAGGAGAACATTAGTGGGAAGTGAAAATATGGATATGGAGGAAAAATTAATGTCCAAATAATGATGAATAGTGAAAAAGTACATTGATCACAAGAAAGTTATTGATCATGATAATGTTAATGACCCTGAAACCATAAAACAATATGGGCTGAAAAAGACCTTCAGGTCCTCAAAAATAAATGCAATTTGATCACATTTATACTTCAAAATCAAATTCTTCAAATATAATAATCAATTATCACAAAGACTATAAAAAAGAAATTATAATAACATTTGAAGATTAATATCATAATTTTACAAATATACATTACAATATCATATTTTTATACAAAAGATGAGTATTTGAGATGAATTTTTCATATCGGAAGCATGAAAATCATATTCTATTATATCACATAATCCAAAAAAGTATAATAATTTATTAATCATATCATTATAAAATTACCAAAAATGAAAAGTTTAGAAAATGATAATATAATATCAAAAACAAATAACCCATTATATGAAGAAATAATACATAACAACTAAAATTGAAAAATAAACCTGAAAGATCAAAATAAATAACCTTATCTACCAATATTCCTAAATATACTCAACAACTATGGATGTTTTAACCTCAATGGTTTTCTACTACCTTTAATATTAGATTTGAAAAAATTTAATAACATTTTTTTCAATTTTAATTCTTGTCAATGTAAAGGATTGTATACACCTCAACCTAATAAAGCACCTCACAAAATAACATCGATCACATCAAAATCCAAAACAAAAAATATCATTATTTTTTTCTATTCCATTTATATTTTTTCAACCACAAACTTATAAACCCATGATGTTATACATAATTGTTATGTTGAAGTCAAATGAAAATATCCTAATCTCTAAAGTTATCTGAACATTGCTCTGATACCATCTATAAAAACATAGAATCCACACTCATTAATTTGGTGAAATAATATAATAATTAACTTTCACACTTTGATACTGATAAACTTGACCCAATTTTAAGCATCCAAATAATATACCTATTGTAATGTCATGACCCCAGTTACCCATAGTCGGTGCATTATTACATAACATTGGCATGACCACAAAGGATCAAGTCTTAAATGACTGATTAGTTCAGTAGCCTTGGAATCACTGGATACATTAATAAAGTTTACATTAAATAATAAAGTAAAAACAACTTCAAAAACATATTGTCTCCGTATCCCCTCATACTATCCCAACAGTTCATTCATAAAATACTGCTTCACATCCTGGAAAAAATAAAACATTGAAAGAGGTGAGCTCATATGCTCAGTAAGGATAACAATATAGCGGAAACTTACAAAAATAACCATAAACATTTAAAGCATTGTATAACATAAAAAAGCCTTTTAAACTTTAGATTCATCATAATATGGCAAATATAAAATGAAATAATTCTATTTACTTATTCACATGGATATTCTACTAGTCAAATAATCACATGCAATTTCAATAACCACTTTCATAATGATGGAATGCATAATGCCAGACTATCATAACCAAATAGTCAAGGCCTTGAGCCAAGACTACAAATAATATTTTTTCTAGCCCTTGTGCCAAGACATTAGTTTGTTTAATGAGACCTACAAATATATCAAGGAGCTATAGAGGGCTCCACCTGTCACTTATTAACTCCAATGCATTCCTCATATGAACAGGTTTAAACATAATATAAACATTCGTATTAAAACTAGCATATGAAATGTCAATACTTTATCTATAAACCATGAATGGTATAAAAATAACACATCTATATTCAAACATATCACAAAACCTTCAATTAAATATGAATTTTTTTATCATAATAAATCAACTTCAAATAAACTTAAAATCCATCAAAGGATGTTGGCATATATGAAATGAAAAATATTTGAGAGAAATATCTCTTTTTTTGAAATAATTTAAAAGTCACATAATTATAATTGAAACAATTTACTTTAAAAATATTCTTATAATCTTGTAAGGGAAGCTTCAACGATTTTATAATGGTATAAAATAGCTTCACCTGCCGTATAAGTTAAAAAAGTCATTCTCACCTTAATTCTGTCAAAACGGTTAAAAAGGACTTTGTTTGAAAAATGACGGAAAGATTCCATTATAAAAAGTCCAAAATGGTTATAAATAACTTTAAACCATATTTAAAAAAATATTATGAATTGTTTTAAATACATTTTTACAAAACATGGATGTGGATGACAAAGAGGTCCTAGTAGATAATTACATATAATAAACCTCAGATAATAAAGAGATTGTGAAATAAACCCTTACCATGTACTTTTCCTTGGTCGAGGGTAGGTTAAACTCTAGTATAATAGTTAAATAATTGTTTTTAAATTATACATGAATCATATAGATAAATATGATATCACATATGATCTTTTAATATTTCCTTGTTAATAATAATTTAGTATTATCGTCATTTTGAGTGTTCACATATTCATTTTCTTTTATATGTTTTGTTACATAAGCTATATTTTTTATCCATAGGTTTTATCTTATTCATATATAGAATGATATCAAGTCCTTAAACGTTATTTTTAATCATCAAATGAAAATTATTCTTGAATAGATGCGATGGAGAATGAATCTCATCGTGTTCATGGAGACGGTAGTCCATACGTACGCATGAGTGATAATATCATTTTTTATATTAAAATAAAATATAATTGGATGGTATATCATATATACAGAATAATTATAATTCTATATTTATTATTTACTTCAATTACACATCATTATCATACCGATCCAAATAATAATGTTCTGAATAACAATTACACCACGACGTGGAGACGATAAGTCGTACGTACGCACGTATGGTGACATGTCATTCAAATGATGGATAGAATAATGAATATTACAGTACCATATTTATAAAACCATCAATGTATATTGAAGATACTGTATTTATTATTTTAGAATGGAAATAACATAGAAAGAAGAAGTTTAAGAAGAAAGGAACTTGAAAGAGGGTGGTGAAAACAATACCTCTTCTTCGTTTCCTTCCTTTTGATTTGATAAATAGGGCTACTTAGGTTGGCTTTATGATAAAAATAAGGCCTATAGGTTGATGTGAGGGAAGATGATAGAATATATGGGCAGTGGTGGGCCGAACCAAAATTCTTTGAAGACGTGAATTAGTGAGAAGTGGGAGTGCCCTTTTATAAGAGGGGTGAGAGGCACCTTAGGAAAAACATAAAATATTATTTTATAATAAATTCATATTCATTTTCTAATGGCTCAAAAGTGGATAACATAAATTTTATGCTGTGTATATGTCGAAAACCACTCAACCAATAGGTTTTATACAGGTTTGGGTCACTATATTAACTTTATATTTTTTATTTAACTCATAGTTAAATAGTTTGAAATTTACCATATCTCTTTGTATTTTTATTTTATATAGTCAATAAACATACTATAAACTTCCAAGAGACCCTAAAGTGGTCAATTATTATTACACCTATCATTATATAATTCTTTTGGCCGAACCTTGAATTTTTATGGATATAATATCAATTAATAATATAATATTTTTTTTAAGAGCTCATTTATGTAAATTTTGACACTATTGAATAATTGATTTTTGTTAAAGTCATTAAAACTTTATTAATTCGTCTAAAATTAATTTAAGAAATCCTAACATGTAATATTAACCAATAAAATTTGTGTATGTAATCAAAACATTAAAATTATATTTATTTTATCATTTATAATACCAATTATTTGATTTTTTCATTATTAAAGAAAATACTACATCATTATTGTGTCATAAGTAAATATAATTAATAAATTTCTAAAAATTATAAATAAAATATCATTATGTGTGAAATATTTTTATCTTTCTAATTAATACTTATAGTCGAAAATAATTTATATAACCCTATGTAAAAATTGTTATTCAAAAAGATATATGAATATGTCATTTTTGTATTTACTTGAACTTAATTAATATAAAGTGTCCTTATCACTTTCAAGTGGACCCATGGGGTCCCAAAATGGACCCAAAGATGAAAATGGTCGGAAATGTATCACCTAATAGGGTTAGGACACCTTTTAGGGTAATTTATTATTATTATATTATTATTTTGTTACACTTATTTCCCAGATTTACCCTTTAACCATGGTAACTAAAATATTTACCGAAGTAATTATTCAAAATGTCTAAAAATAAAAGTTACCTATTTAAAAAATTTGGACCTCATAATTATAAATATGGAATTAATTTTTCTAAATTCAAAACACAGAAGTTTCGGAAATTAATTCAAAATTAATTCACGCTGTCAAAATAAAAAGCATGTTTTTAGGAAATAATAACTATCAAAAGATTGACACTTTTTTATGTCTGGTTTAAATGTGAAATTACATTCAATGACCAAACTTTTATTAAATGGTAAAAATATATTCTAAATATACTTTAAATACACTCAAATTCATAATTTTTCACTATTAATTGTTTCAATTAAAAAGGTTTTTTTATTAAAATTTAATAATTATCTCTATTCATCAAAATATGAAAGATATCAGAAATGTACCAAAAATTAACCCTAAGAAAATTTCGATATTCCTAATCCAAAAATTAATTCCATTTTGCAAGATAAACATTATAAAATTTCATAGAGTGGATATTACTATTCATAACTGCTAGTTTGATTGGTTGTGGTGTGTGTTCGAACTCAAAGTTTCATACAACAAACGCTAATGTATTATCCAAAGTGAAGCGTATAGTGGAATCTTGGGGTGTTACACCTATAAACTAATTTCTTTTTAAACTTACATTCATGAGGACCACTTTGGCATAGTGTATCAGAGAATTTAAAAAAAAAATCATATATAATAATATCTATTTCTGTAAGTGGGAGTTTTTCGTATTGTACCATTATTTTCAAATTACACATTTTTTCTTCAACATCTCCCATAAAATTACTCCCACATTGAAAAATGTACATAACATCATTCTTCATAACATATGGAAATAGAAAAAATGGTGATATCCAAATCTCTGAAAGAAAAATCATCTGGACTAACAATTTCATTTCATTAGTGAGTATAAGACAATAATAAGAGTATGATTGAATAATCAATTTAAATTATTATAATAAAATTGAATTAATTATCATCAATCATGTATCATAAATATTGATACATATAATAACAAAATAACATTTTACAAGAGTCATATATGCCTAAAATCATGATCCATGTGAAAAAATCATTGATGAATGATTTAATAGAGAAATTCTCAAACAAAGAGAAAACATGATTTCATATATGAACTTCGTTATCATATCACTTTTACAATTAATATTACTATTAGAACAACCTATATGGTAAATTTTAATAATCTTCTTTTATAATTTTTTAATTAGTTAACTCATTCACATTACCTAATGAATTGGAGGAATATAATAGACCCCCCAATCACATATCTGATATAGTTCCTTAAGTATTTGGGTTCACTCCACAGTCCTATTCTCATCAATAATTTCTAAGAACTATATCATGAATCAAGACACATGGATTCTTAAATTTCAATAAAACTTACATATCTATATTTTCTTGTGAATATAAAACAATTTTAATAATAATATCCTAGAAGAAATCATAATCCATGTAGACAATGAATAACGACTTTATCATTAAATCATATCCACATTTAATCATATGTAATGCCAAGGGTTTTTACCGTTGATGAATATAAATTATTCTAAAATATCATTAAATCATTCATGAAGGATATAAACATTCCACATAGAAAATAAATTTAAAAAACAAAACAATTCATTAATATTTAGAACAACATTTTGTTGAGAAAAACAATGGAAACATGTAAATTATAATTCAATTAAGTTAGTGGGATAGATGGTGGGAAATTAATTTCATTCAGTAATCATTGGAAAAGGATCTTGTTCACACCATCAGTAAAAAGATACATATTCATGACAATAAAAGAAGAATATATTAAAAAAAAATTAAAACATGGAATCAAAATAAGATAATCAGTAATTAATGAATATGAAAAAAATCTCAAAAACCATTTAATCATAATGGATATTAAATAAAATGGATTTCTTCTAGAAAGAGGATACACAAGGTCATTTTATTTAAATTATTTTATAAACCATTATGAGTACAAAAGAGAAATAAATATTGTAATTAAATATAAAATTTTCAAAAATATATATAAATGCTATGAAAATTGAAATGGATTTATCAGTAAGGATCATATACTATTCTCAATTGAAATTCAAGGATTAACTATCTGAACTAAAAATGTATTGAAACATAAAACCCATACACATTGGTAATGGTTTTTTTCACAATCCATGTGGAATAATAAATTCAAATAAATCGTAAAATTTCATTAAAATAAATATATTCAAAATATAATTTTTCATAGGTGAATTATATAAACCTTATAAAATAAGTGACACATATAATATAAACATATGTCATAATGAAATAAAATATGTGATGAATTACCATTAAAAAAATCATACCATCTACTTGACAAATAATACATAGAGATATTATATATAAAAAATCTATTCCCCAAAAAAGATCAACTAAACAATAAATTCAACAAGGGCTATTTTATATATAATCTTGGAAAAAAATATTCAATTATGATGTTCTATTACCCAAATAATATAAATTCTATTAAGAAAACAAATAGATTTGAAAAATTCAAAATAAAAAACCCCATGATGAAGAAACATGAATTGATACATAAAATATCATGAAATAATAATTATGGATGATATACCATGAATAATTATACATTATAAACAATAAATAATAATTTAGTTGTATAACCTTATAATATTTCATGGTAAAAAGAAATTGTGGAAAAATTCTAGACATGTAGCTCATATCTTCCATATTTTTCTTTTAAAATCTATATAATAAATTTATACTAAATATTTACTTTTTAAAGAACCATTTTTATGATTAATTATTCATTAAACCATATTTTTTTATTTTTATGACATATTTAATTACTTAATTGGATAAGTCTTCGTTGGGTATTATAAGGACGTCTAGTACATAATATGGAAACATATTTGGTTTCGTAACCATCATAAAATGGGCAATCATTAAAATATATCTAGAATAATAATCTTTATATAATAATAATTTTTATACATTAACTAGAAATTAAAAACTAACCTTGAATAATAGTTGTGAAAAAAAATTATATTACAATCATTGAGATGTCAGGTCATACGTATGCATGAGTAACATATGCATTTTTCAATGAACATGGGGGAAAGAAGTTAATTATTATTACATCTATAAATATTGATTAATATATCACATATATCATTCGATTTATTTTAATACACTTTAAAAACCATCCAATTGTTTTTTTGATTAAAAAATAATAACCTCACTTCATGAAGGTGGTAGTCTACACGTACTCACAGACAACGTGATCATATTAAAAGGGAGACATTGTTACAAAAATAGATTATATATTATATTTCTATAATGGTAATTATATTATTTAACATTATATAAATTAATTAAATCTATCATCATAATCATCTTCTAGAAGTGATGATGCAAAACAAATTACATTGGTTTGTGAGGTGTAGTCCACTGTAAAGGCATATAATTATCTCAAATAATATTTGGTAGAACAAGGATATGAGATAAGGTAAATACTTTAATGTAGTGTAATTTTAGTGTATTTTTATACTAATGATGTTATGTCAAAATGTTTAGAGTTTTTTTGAAGGAATAAGATAGAGAAATAAAACTAAAATATTTGGTTAAGAGCTATACCACCTATTTAGAAAACCTCATTTTTTTTATACCTTAAGACCAAAGAGGTTAGGATTATCCCAAATATAATATATATAGCCAATAGAGATGTTTTTTGGAGAGGGATTTGGGTAGGTATTTTTTGAAATTTATTTCTCCAATGGTGTGGGGAATAGAGGATAGAATATCCATTTTATAAGGGAGTGGGGCACTCTTGTAATTTTTTTAGCATTAAGATATTACTATAACATCAACAAATCTGGAACTCTCTCACATGGATATAAAAGGTCGGTTACGGTTCCTCATGTACACCACCCCATATGTAAGAGGCTTCCAACAAGCCATGAGGTGTAGATAATATAGTGGGGAGACAATACCCCTTTGTTATGAAGTATCATTTGGAAAAAATCATATTTAAATATAAACAGTGAGTGTAAAACAACATGGAATACCAGAATAAAATCCAAATAAATAATTCAATAATCCTTAATTAATAATGTAATTTCATTCTAAAATTTAACTAATTTCATGATATAAAAATACAAGAAAAATACTAGAAGTCTCAAATAGAATATTGAAGTCCCTGGTCCGAAGCCCCATGCTACCCCAATATCCAAAATCTGACCAAACCAAAAATAAGAAATCAACATCACGGTCCAAATCCCTTGTCCAAATCTACATCTATGAATTATTCTTGGGCTATATATGGCTTCCCAAATAGGGTGTGAGTAAAACATAGTAGGTTGACACCACTATGTCAAAATAAACCATATTGATAAGAAGTTTATGAAATAAAGTGGTAAAAATGTGTAGAAATTAATTTAGCAACTAAATAAATACATTAAAATGCATTATATACATTCTATAATATCACTGATCATTTCTTACTTCTATGCCAACACATCCTTATAACCATGTAAAGTCACAACAAACAATCTGTATCGATGCCGTATAAGCATCACAACATGGGCCTTGGAATTTCCCACTCTCTACAAGCATTAAGACATGGATGGGGTCGTGCCTACTCCCTATCATCATTAAATCATATTCCTATACATGTTCCTAGCCCTAGACCATTATATATGCATCTCGTCGTCGAATACAATTCCTATCACACAATATGGATATCACAATATAAAATCATATATCTCACTGGTTAATTATGTGAATTACCATTATTATTTCAAATGACACATTCAATTCTATTCACAATTGATTACAAATTATTTCAAAAAGAAATATGGAAAAAATATGGATTCTATAAAAATAGATCACCCTTGGTCTCAAGTAAGTGTAAACATACTTTTATCATATATCCAATTAAAAATCCATTTGACAAAAAAGGTATTAAATGGACAATCTCATTTGATTAGTGAATTAATTTTAAGTGCACACCTCATTAGTGTGATCATTATAGGGAATATAATTGACAATAATAAAACCATTGGGTTGTGATTTAGACCCCCTACATAACTCTAAAGATCCAATAACACTTCTAATGATAGATTCCCACATGGAATATTGAGTGAGTGATTGAAGAACTATTCTTAGGTCAAGGTTGATCAATATCATAACCAACAATGCAATTGGTCATGATATTTCACTACAAATTGTTGGAAAATAATGATGAGTTGGAATAATATTACCAAAGGAACATGAAAGGGATTGATCACATGGATGGGGCATCCAAAAAGGGGTATGGAAAAAAAATCGCCTAAAGGATACCCTAGGGTCGAGAGAGAAGAAGATGAATCTAATTGGAAACTAAATTAGTTGTATAACAGTTTTTAAAACTATAGGGGGAATTCACACGGTGTATAAGATGGTTTCATGATGTGTGAATTTTTTTCATTGTTTTCACCAAAACCTATCACCTCAGATATATTTTATTAAAATATACGAGGAATTACATGATGTTTAATCCCTTTACACAAAGTGAAAGTATTATGTAGTTGAGATTTTCATGCGATATTCCCTTTAACACTTCTCAACTTACTATGAACCCATTTATATCAAGACTCCATTAATTTAAACTAGTATACATCCCTGAAAATTTGGACATATTTAAAAAAAAAATTTATCTGAGAAAAACTTTTCCACTAGGGCTGAAACAAAATATTAGAGAGAAAAATATCTAAACAATATGGGATCTAACAACCTCTACAACTTATAACAGATCCTCCCCAAGATGCCTCATGCATCATTGTGTGGTCTCAGTGACCAATTATGACCACTTTGTTCACATATGAGACTCCATTTCCAATGTCTCTAATGAAACTTGTTGATGCTTCCACTACACCCGAACCATCATTATAGTCATTCCTCAATGATTATTCTCATTATGATCTACAACTTGTATAGGATACTACTCAAAGGATACATCAACATAAATATCAATCCATGCTACATATATCACATGGGAAGGGATTGTAGTATATCTTTACACTTGAGACACAAGGAACACATAATTAAAGGAACCGTAGCATTGTGAAAATAGATAGATGGTGAGCCACTGGAATGACCCATGCCACTATTTTGAATGGTTTAAAAATCTTTTCATTAAATCACCCTATTTTTAGATATGGATGCACACCAACCTAGGTAAAAGTGAAAGTAAAACATGTGGACCAAACCTTGAATTCAATAGGTCATCTTAAATGATTTACATACAATTAATACCTATTATATGCGATTACCAATAGGTATCTAATCAACTAAAAATGTTCAGATGTCTCATACATGAGACAAGGACCAACTAGTGATGAATCACCTACCTCCATCCAACAAAGAGGAGAATGAAAAGTCCTTCCATTTAAAATTTTCTAAATGTTCCATTTTTATTTATTCATTGAAGCTAATATTGAATGAAAACTCCAAGAATGTCAAAGTTTTCTCCCACAAACCACCAAAATACAAAACCCGTGATCTAAGAATATACTATTGAACAATAATAATTTTCTCATATTGGCCATCTGTCTCTGGATGATAGGCTATAAAAAATAACTTTTGATCATTGTGCATTCTGAATACCCTACAAGAAACATGATGTGAAAAGAGGATCTCCATCTGAATCGATAATCCTTGAAACATTGTGCTACTAAACTACGTTCTGCATGTAAGGATTTCCTAGTTCATTAACTATAAAGGATTCTCTAATAGAAATGAACTATGTTTCCAAAGTCAATAGATCTACAAATACCAATACAACATCATTATTTCATGTTGTTGTGGGTAATATCATCACAAAATCCATTCTGACGTCATCTCATTTCTACTCCGGGGTGGAAAGGGTTGTAAAATCCGAACTGGCCTTTAATGCTTGGCTTTCACCTACTAACCAGTGAAGCATCTTATGATGATTATTTCTACATACTTATTCATTCCTGAAAAGAATTCTTATTTGGGGAGATCACAATACATATTTGTTAAACCATGATGTACTGCCCATCAAGAAGCAAGATACCCCATCATTAGTTCCTCATGAATTCTCGTAGTAACCCTTCCTCCACCATAAAAATGGAGATATTTTCCATTTCCAAGAGACCATCCTGATTGCATCTCCCTACCAAATAAAGTTTCTCTCAAAATTGATCCTTCTATATCAGATAACTTCTCGGTCTTAATCCAATCTAAAAGAATATGTATAATAGATATTGAACTCATAGATACTACCCTATGAAATTCAAAGACATTGATATGAATGTCTCCAAAGAGATATATTATTCTCCACTCATCATAAGATTCCCATACAACATATGCCTATGTATTTTGGTTTAGGGAATTAGTAATGAGGTTTCCCTTTCCTATTCTATAATCCCATTTGATGTCGAAAGACTATGTATAGTTGACCCACCTCCTTTTTTAAAGGTATGTTCAAACTGATAAAATATACCTCAAAGGTTTTTGTGATCCATGTATTCCACAAAACACTAACCCATTAGACAGTTTCCCCAACATCTCAGGGAATATAAAACATCCTTTATCTCAAGATCTTGAGTAGGGTTATTACTGTCTTGCGGTGTCATCTTTATAGAGCCATAAGTAACCACATGATCATCCTGCCATAAAACATATCTGGGTCCAACTTAAGATATATTTCAATACATGGTATATCCTTTATCTGGCATAGGTAAATTGAGGATATGTGTTTATCCCATCAACTCTTGGAAATAATTTTATGATGAATTAGAACAAAAAAACGTCATCCCTTTATCTGTCAGACCAATCATTGGTGCTTCCAAACATTATAAATTTTGGGTAAAATACTGATAATAACTTCATAGAACTAGAAAAATATAAATTTTTATGTCATTATAGGTTTGTTTCCCTGATAGTAAGGATGTGAATATCTATGTATCCACTAAAACTCCTACCTCTAAGATGAAATGGACCATGAAGTTCCCTCTGTTTAATCAAAAAATGTATTTAGTTATCTTGGCATAAAGCAAACTCTCTCTATTTGTAATTATAATGATGTCATGATGTTCTGAATGGTCATCAATTTATTGGGAGAAAACTACGATATGGTCGATGAAAACTACCTAAAACTAATCCTAAATCACATCTAAAATCCTATTTGTTAAGGTCACGAACACCACAAGTTCATTAATAAATCCCTATTACATCAATACAAATTCACTCAACCCATACATACTTCTAATAGTAGTCTGAGTTATGTCTAACAGTCCCAACCTTAGTATATGATATCTAGATCTCAAGTCAATCTATGTGAATATTTAATCACATCTCAGTGGATCAAAAATATCATCAATTCATTGGAAATAGAACCAGTAATATACTATCATCTAGTTCAATATCTGATTGTGCACACATAAGTGAGAAGATCCATCATCCTTTTTAGTGATTTAAACTATATAACCCCCCACCTCCTCCGATGATATACTCATCCATATAAAGCCTTTAGATTCCAAATCTTGTAACTCAAAATTAAACTCTGAAATCTATAATGGTTCCATACAGTAAGGCTAGATCGAAATTGTCTCTGATCCCCACACTAAATTGATCATGAACTTGTTATTTGACTTAGATGGTAACTAGTCAAACTCATTAGGGAAAATATACATAAAATTTTCTATAACAAGAGGAAAATAATCCATCAATATACTTCCATTATCTAGATAATGAACGGAAAAATTAGCCGTGATACAATACAGTCTTCACTAAATTGTTCCTTCATGACAACACTAAAGATCACACGAAACCTAGTAAGAATAGTTGATTCCTTTTAGATAGAGGAAATAAACATTCCTCTTGTAAGAGTCAATATGAGACAATTATAGCACCAAATAACCCATGACAATATTCAAGTTGAAGCCTTTCATTTCCAGCATGAGCTGTTACCAAACGTAATTGTAACCACCAATATATGGAGAACATGCCTTGAAACAGTTGATATTTTCATACTACACTACCAAAGGTGTGTCACTTGATAAAAGACCATCCATGATTATCAAATATATTCCAAAACCATTAAAAAATAATAGTAGATGGAAACAAGTGATTATGTTATATCGAACAAAACATTAACAAATGTGGATGATATAAGATTCGTATCACTGACGGTAGATGGCCATGCATCCACATTAGTACAAGTAATATGAATAACATGAAACTAACATGTCCCTATAACCTAGTATTCAGTATTAATACATTAAGCTACACTCCTTGCTTAGTCATTTTGCTTAGGCCCGAGGGTATCACATCCCCTTCCATGACATGAATGGCCTGTAGAACTCTAGCTACTAGCATGCTGAGCTGTAGAAAAGTCATTTACATATTTATGTGATAATAATGATCCCCTTCAACCATTTAGTTGAGTAAAGTTTAAACAGATCCAATGATGATGAACATTTCTAACATAGATGTGACATTTGACTATGGGGAAAAGACACTGACTGTGATCGAAACCAAACATGCCACACTGATAGAACTGAAATGTCATATGGTGTTGAGATAGTTTTCCACTAACCAGACTACTCTTCCCATTACTTATATGGTGAAAATGATCATAACAGTTTTTTTACCACTCAAAGAATAACTCCAATATTTTCCTACGAAAATATCTTGTCTTTTACTTGGGGCTGCTTTTATATTCCCTTCTATGATAAGAGCCCAATTTATTGTGTATTAAAAGATGATAAATATAAAATTAAAAACATGTGACCTAACCTCATAATTATTACCATACTCAAATCCTCTCAGCCTGGATTTCTCATCACCTTCCATGGATTGTGCAATCTGTTGTAGGGTTTTAAAGGTCCAGTGTTGTCAATTACGAACAAATAATTCTATGTAAAATGTATGAACTCATGTTATTTTTAATACCATAAGTTCTGATGAATGAAATATCTCAAAAAATGCTTCTAAATTTCCTTCCAACATATCTCATCATATTGGCCACATTCTTCTAGAATATCAAACCTATACTTTTTTGGTCCAGGAAGCTTATACACATCAATATTAACCCTCAAATTTAAGGGTGTCTCAATATTGGTGATGATTTTCTCAATAGACTAGATCGAGAACTAGGCTACTAAGGGTCCAGCTTCTATATTAAACCCAGGTGGATGATGAAGCTAAAAAACTTTTTAACATCAGACATAAAAGGAATGGTTTGAACAATATCCCTTTTATAGATCACATTACCCTTATGAAGTTATCGAAAAGATGATCATCTATTTTCTCCTCAAGAACTACAAGATGTTCCAATTATGCTACATTAAGAGATTGATAATTTCAACTATCCTGAACCAAAAGTTAATGATGATGATGAGGAGACATTTTATATACACGATAAATACACACCTTAGAGAACTGTCCAGTAAGAAGATCAACCTAACATGTGACTTTAACATAGAATCACTAACTCTTGTTCTCTGTAGATATGTATTTAATGTATTTTAGCATTAAATGACAAAAAAAATTAATTTCTCTCATCAAATAGGTATTTAATTTTTTTAGTTCAACAAGAATATATATATATATATATATATTTCATAAAAATGTAAATATACCCATATCATGAACTATGTAAGTCAGTATTTCCCTACATACCTATTATGATGCATGTTTTCATAAATCGCACCATGTTGGGCCATGAGTAAAAAAATCAAGAAATGATATGATCATAAAACAATAGTCCTTACACAACATGTGAATCACCCATGTTACTAAAACATTAAATTAACAATCACAAAGTATAAACAAGAATCTCATCTTTGGGTACTCAGATTTTCCATCGTACATGGGTTAGCTACTCCCATGAAGAAGCTCATTACCAATTCCTAAAACATCCAAGTAACCTTTATACAATTACAAAATAGTATAGAAAAAAAAATAGTTTCTCAAATACAACTTTGTAAGGTCCCCAAATCGAGAACTATATCACATGTCCAGAAAAGATTAGTTACGGGATCATAGGTGCGCCTGCCTGTATTCCAATGTTTTCCCACTTATATCTTGGGTGTGGATAGTATTGTGTGGAATTATACCCCCTTAGTATAATGTTTAAATTAGAAAACAATTCATATTTAAATAGAATCAATTAGAGTAAAACAATTTGGAAGACAACAATAAAATCCTACTAAATAATTCAAAATTCCTATAGGAATAATTTAATTACATGCTAGAATGTAAATAAATGACATTCTAGAACAATAAAATAAAGACCAGAAAAATAAAATAAAACACCCAAATCCTTGGTCCCGAGCCCAATGCTAGTCCCATCTCAAATGTCTATCCCTATAAAAATGAAATCTAAAAAGGGTTATTTCCCTTGTTCAGACATGCATTGACTAAGTATATCCACATAATAAAAACGTCCTAAATTTGGTGTGTTTAGAACTTAATAAGACGACACCATAACATATAAATAAACTATCCTAATAATAAAAATATTTAATAAATAGATAAATAGGTGACTTAGTTAATTTAACAGTTAAATTAATAAAACAACCTACTTTGGTGCCATGCCATAATATCTCTGAGAATGTCTTAAAACCATGCCAACACATCCATATAACCAAGTAATTTCACAAAAAAAAACTTTTTTCAATGCCTTATAAGAATTATAGAATAGGACTGGGCATAGATCTCTCTCAATAATCATTATAACATTGACCGAGCTGAGTCCTCTCAGTGTCAGTAATAAATTATATTCATGTGAAAGTGCCATGTCCTAGAATTTTACATAAGTATATCAGTATTGAACATAACGTATTCCATACTACATGGATATAAAAATATCACATCTAATATTTCAATGTTTAATAATGTGATTCTCCATTATTATTACCAATGCCGCACACAATTCTATTCATAATTAAAAAAAATATATCAATAATGATTATTCCAAAAAATAAGGATTCTATAACAATAAATCACACTAGGTATCATGTCATGATAAAAATAAATTAATAAATTATCCAATTATAATTCCATTTGAATCTAATGAAATTAAATTGATAATCCCATTTGTTTATTTAAAAAAATTTGTGTGCGCACATCATTATCATGACCATGATGTTTCAAAAACATGACAGTAATAAAACCAGAGGTTTATGATTTGGACACCCATACTTGAACAAAATATCCAAAAACACTTCCAACACCTGGAAGGAAAGAAGAATATGTTTTGAAAAATTTCAAATAGATTCATAGATCATGTTTGATCAAGATCAAAACCAATAAGGCAATTGGTCAAGATATTTCACTATAAGAAGTTGGAAAATAATGAAGAGATAGAGGAATCTGTCAAAGTGAACATATGAGGGATATGTTGTGTGAAAGGGACATAAGATAAGAGTTTTGGAAGTCAAAAATATTTTGGAGGATACTTTAGGGTAGAGGTATAAGTAGATGAAAATGATTGAAAAAACATCACCCACATAACTGTTTTTAAAACTATAGGTTCGGCATTTGCACAACGTGTAATAGGGTTTCACATCTTGTAAATTTTTTTCATGGGCTTCTTGAAAAACATGTCACTTCATATTTATTTTAATAAAACCCAGTAATAAATACATTATGTGTGATCCCTTTATAAATCGGGTAAATTTTCCACAATTGGGTACTTTATAACATATTCCCATTAAATTATTTTAACATACCAAGATCCCATTTGTACCCAGACTCCATTAATTAAAATAGGAATACATCTGTAATATTTAGGTCATTTTCTCCGATAAAGGATCTTCATCTCTGAACAATACATTTCCACTCATGGTCTAATGAAAAACATTGAGAGAAAAATACATGTAAATAGATGAGAGATTACAATTAAGAAGTAAGATTCAAAGACATGTGGTAACAAATTAGAATATTTTAGAATTTAATATAATATATGTTTGAAATGGGATTATACAATAGGACATAAACATGATTTTATGTCATTTTAACCATTATCTATTTAGTTTAACTCGACATTAACCATTTTAGCCTCAACTACAATAACACATTATTTAGTTATTAATAGAAATAAATTTACTTTTAAGTAGTCTATTGGTTCATAAATGTTCTATGGATGACAATTTAGATGATTTATAATTCCAATTATCTTCATTCAATATTATTTTGATTTTTAAATCACCTACTAAAATACAATATAATAAAAAATATATTAACATTATTTTAGGAAGTATTCATATATTTTGACATCAAAAATATAAACAATGTTATTGAATTTGAATATAAAATATATAATGATCAATAATAAATTATTTGTTTTCAATAAATTAGTGTTATCCCACAATTCATTCAAAATATAACTTTTTCTATTTTTAAAACCATTTACTAAAATTTTTTCTGCTATTTTCGCAAGCATTATGTTGGTGTTGTAAATGGATTTAAGGTAATTATACAATTACTAAAAATATAAATAAATTACCCTTAGAATGGTAAAGGAATTTTTAATAAAAATAAGCTTTATGATTCATTTAAAACATATTTTTATCAGTATACGATCATATCGGATAAATTTTATTCTATGAGGGAGAAATTTTTTATATTTCTTTAACTAAAACAATATATAATTAATTTTCAAAGAAGAATGGAATTTATTCCTAGTAATGAATAATGGATCAATATAATAGATCCAAACTCATCCAATATATAAAATTCATGTGTTAGAATTATGTTTACCTATTAAAATATTATATTTAACCATTATTACCCCTTGTACCCTAACTATGCTCACAAATATTTATTATGGTTGTTATTCATAAAGAAAAAATGAACTTAATTACCAAAATTAAACTTCCTTATTCTGAATATGGAATAAATTTTTCAGGTTTCAATACCTATGATTTTTAGGAGTCTAATTTAATATAAATTTCTAAAATGTATAGAAAATAACTTTTTGAATTATGCTTTATAATGAAAAAAATGAACATATTACAAATTCATGTATAAAAATGACTAAATTTTAAATATAATGATTAAATATAACTAAATTATATTTGTGTTAATTAAAGATCAATTTAAAATAATAAATGGAGTTTTTCTAAGGAATGGAATGCTACTTTTTTTAAAAATCATTATTCATTAAAAAATCAATCTTTTTCAAAAAATCCCCAAATTTCCCCCAAATATATATTTTATATGATGATTTTGAAAATTATACTTATATTCCCAAATTCAGTTTATAAAATTGGGAGAAATTATTTAAAACATTCACTAAAAATGTCATAACACCCATTTTAAAAGAAAAACTACTTTTCATGCATAAACCGTCATTACTAAATATTAAATTAATTTTTAATGAAAATGAATTTTTATTGATAATGAACTTTTTATATAAATTTATAAATTTTTACTAATATTAGAAACCTCTAAAAACATTCTAGATTATAACATTCATTTTTAAAACAATATTACATCATATTTTTCTTAAGCTTAGGTTTCTGTGTTGTATGCACTATTCACATAGTGTTATTTCAAAAAAATGCGCAATTAAAAGAAAAAACACTATAAACTATTTCATGATGATTTTTATTAAATTATTGAGAATATTAAAGGATGTTTGAGGTAATTACACCAAGTAAATAGTGGGTTATATCTATACCATTTTAAGGGGAGTTACCCCAGGTTGTAGTGACTTAACCTAAACACCCTTTGATGAATAATGCACATTTAGTGATTTGGTGAATCAACACCTTATTGATTGCATTATAAAAATACTATATTATAGTTTTGGACAACGTAAAAACAATTTCGCATTTACTTCCTATATAAACAGCAAAAGAGGGTAATTGGAACTGAATGAATATCATATATGATGGGTTGATCAAGCGAATTATGTTAGATCATTATTTAATGTCAATAAAATTAAAATTGACCCTAAATGTTGACGGGAAAATATTGTGACCCATAACTTTTGTAAATTCATATTTAATCTTGATAGATAAATAGTCATTTCATTACATAACAATCCACACAAGAAGTGAATCAGTATATTTATATTGGTAATATGGATAAATAAAAAAAAGTATTCATATGTGGTCTATATAATATCTCACTATGTTATTCATACCTAGAAAATTCTTCTATCATATAACTCCTAAAAAAATTCTTCATATTATAGGGTAGGGAAACATAATATAGGGTGATCTCAGAGGCTCATTTAATATAAGCACAAGATATGTAAATGATCGCATTAGAATAACATTAGAATAAGTGTATGAGAACATGATATTAAAATAAAAAAATCATAGCCTACTTATCTTAGGATTGAATATTGAGTAAATTAAAAAATCATCAATTTTCATAATACATGATTCATAAAGAAATAAAATAACATATGTCATGATAAATTAATATTGGCATATGGAATAGATTTTTGGCTTACACATTTTCACAAAAAAAATCATTTCATTATTATTCAATGATCACTGCCAAGACATTCATAGTGGATTAAGTTCAATCCACATTCCATCTTAGTTGTCAAGGTCCACTTTCAAGGCTATCATATTTGAGAGACTCCATATATAAACTAAGTTTACACCCATTTCTAGTTTGATTTATCTCCTACAATATCCATCTTATCCCAATGCATTTGAAAGATATATATTTATGGGTTCACCAATCACATAATGGAAATCATAAAAATATGTTCCACAAGATCTTAAATTATTCATTAATTAATAACCCATTTAATGTTACCAGTTTTATAAAAATATCATCATATCATCATAGTGTGTCACATGGAAAAGAGATGGGTTTTATTATGGTTTCATCATAACATAATAAACCTGAGTAAAATAAACTATTTTCCTAGAATCATTGTCAAATACTAATAACCATAAGTGAAAAAAATGATTTTCTCTATTATCATTGGATCATAACCCTACTGAATCAAAATATACATCATGTAAAGTTATCATAGATGAGAAATTCCTTTAAACTATATATGGAACATTTACAATGGAAGTTAACTTTTTCATTTTGAGGTCATATATTTAAAGTCTAAAAATTTCCCAAATGATAGGAAAAACATTTCTTTAAAAATAAAATTAGAATCTTACAAATTAATTTTCAAAACATTAATCCACTATGATGGAAAAAATTATGCTAATTCCATGTTTTGTTAATTAATTATTTCTATCACATTTTTTGTTAGATGTCAGTTGTAAATATTTTGGAAAATTATAAGAAGATTATTTTTAAATGATTAATTGAAAATTAAATTATGTGAAATAATTAATTTATACTATTATAGGAAATGTTATAAAAAATTATTGAAATCATTTTTATAAAACATATTAATTGATGACAAATCATATTCAATATAAGAGAGAAATAATTACCATTTCCAATTAAAATATTTATTAGGTCTCTTGAGTTATTAATGATACATAAATTAAAGGAAAAAAAATAACTATATATAATTTACATGAGGAGAAGGAAATTAATTATTTTTTTATATTTATAGAAATAAATTTAATCATCAGAAATATAATCATAATGATTTCTGATAAATAATGAGTCTAAAACATAAAACCATTACCACTTCAGTGACATAGGAATCATAAGACACATTAATGTATAACATTAAATGAATCATTAAATATTAATAAGATAATTAGATTCATGATATATCATATTAAATGGGTTGTATTCACACGATACAAAATAAAATTCATGAGTAACATAATGTATTCCCAATGTGGACAATTTAGTATGACAAACCATTACCACGAGTTCCACGAGATTCCAATGCAATATGATATCCTTTATGAAATGTTTAAATTAATTATAATTCACTAAAAGTTTTATAAAAATAATTATAATATCAAACACAATCCACTTATAACATTACATATCCTATTTATTATTAACTCTTTATTAAAATCATTTTTTTCATGTCTTAACTATTTTGTTATTCATGAGGATTTCAATTCGATTATTCCATCGATTTTACTTTTTTCATGATTTTTTATTAATTTCTTTAATTATATTAAAATAATATATTATTTATTATATAATAATTACAGTTAACCATAAAAAATAGAGATAAAAATTGAATTACATAATTTATGGAAATGGTTAGTCGTACGTTAGAAAGAAGACTCTTTTAAATTTCAGAAAGAAGAAATGAATTAAAGGTAAATAATAATTAAAAATTATAAAATAATTATTAATTAATACAAATTCATTAAATTTATCCTTATTACCATACATGTTCAATGGAGTGGAAAAAAATCACAACCCTTCATGGAGGTGGTTGTCCATATATATGCACGATCGATGTTATCATTTTGTAATGAATTGAAGGGTTTGAAAGTAGATTAGATATTATAATATAATAATTATAATAATTTCATAAAAACATATGTAAATTTCAACCCCATCATAAAATTAATTCAGTAAATATGGTGATGGAAAATTAATTGCATAACTACATGGTGGTTGTAGTCCACACATATAAATAATCGATACATTCACATCACATTTGATGAAATAGAGGGCGTATGTCTGTGGTTCGCTAAAATAAAATTTATTTTATTATATTTAATGTACTCAAATTTTAACATCATTGATAAATAACAAAAATTTATATTTGGTAAAAAAATAATTAAAAAATGATTGGTTAAGGAGATAACATCTTCTTTGAATGGAATCTTTAAAATCACTTTTATTCCACCCCAAGGTTGGTTTTATGGGGATAAAAAACTCTAGAATGAATCAATGGAATTAAAAATTAAAATTTTGTATGCTTTTATCCTGATAGACGGTGTAATTCATTGTAAAAGAATGTAGGGAGGGGTGTCCTTTTATAAGTTAGGTGGAGGACACAAAAGGAATTCCTTAAAATATAAAAATATAAAAATATAAGTTTTCATAAAAATATTTATAAATTTGTTGATATTATAAGGTGCGTAGTATATGTTTGAAATATTTTTGTAAATTAGTATATAGAAATGTTTATGTGGAAAACATACTCTAATTTATTTGTTTAACCACCGGTAAACCTATTTTAAACATAACCGAGGTTATTGTTTTCTACTATTTTTACTACTCATTATGAATAAATGAAAGGGGAATTATAAAAAATAAAAAAATCTTGATTATAAATAAAGACAAAATTTTATAAAATTGAGTTCCTAAAATTGATTGAATGTCATGTAACATTTATTTCACAAAGTGAGACAAAAGTAAATTTTTGTAATTGAAATGTTTTATTGACTATAATTTTTTATATCAAAATCCAACATAAATATAATTGTAATTAAATTAATTTGATTATAAATAGTTTAGATTTTATAATATCACTTTTAAATCCCTCGTAAAACAAAATGGAATATTTTAAATTATTTAAATGTAAATATAGTTGATTAAAATAACTATTTTTCAAAATTCATCAAAAACATATTCATTTTATAAAATTAATCAAAAATCACTAAATGATATGTTTTACATGGTTATTTAAATAATAAAATTCATTTTATCAATTATATATTCTAAACAGGGAAAACATTATTTAAATTACTTTGACTCAAAAATAAATAAATAACAATTTTTGTAAAAAAATTAATTTTTGATTCATATATAGACATTATTAAAACAATATCTACTTCTTTATTAATATATTTTTATCATATTAAACAATTATGCATATTTTTAAAATTTATTTATTTCAATTGACACCTCCAATTTAATAGAAACATTATAATGGTACCCAATATAACATATCATTTTCCCTTAAGGTTACATGTACTACATGCAATCAAACAAGTTAAATTTATTTGAAATTAATTATATCATAAAATATAGTTATATTAATTTATTCCCCCTTAAATTTAATTTCTTCCATGAAATTATGTTACTCCAATACAAAAAATGAAGATATATTTCATTCATTAAATCCTCAAGTTCCCATGTAGTTGCATCGAATTTCTGATTCTTCCATGGCACAATAACAGGTTGACTAGTCTTAATCAGTAGCACATTATCTCGATGGTCAAATATTTCTACTGATATTTATTCATAAGAACGATTATACTCTGTTGTTATGTCCTATTTGGTCATTACACATTAAGGATCAGGTATGCACTTCCACATTAGTGATATAAAGAACACATAATTAATATTTGAGAGGTTCTATGGATGCACCAAGTGATACGCTACCATCCTTTGTCGTTCAAGAATATCAAATGGTCTAATATTCCTAGGGATTATCATTTATTTATTTCTGAATATGTTAAAACCCTTACATGGATAAAATTTCATAGATTTCTTTTAACCAACTATTAATTTAATATATCTCCAATGATTGGGAGAATAACTATTCAATCGACTCTAATTTGTGATGAGTTTTTTCTAAATAGATCTAAATTTATCTTCCATTTCCTTATATATATCTAGGCCTAATATATTTTCTTCTCAAAAAACATACCATGTTGTTTAAATTATAAACTTATTTATATGAAGTTATTCACAATCATCTAACTAAATACTCAATTGAATCCTACTATTTTATGAAAACTCAAGATGTGGAAGGTGAAGATCACAAGAAGATTTAAAATACATAGAGTATGATCTTAACCTATACTATATAGTTTGAATGGTTCGATGAGACTAAAAATATATATATTCACAATAATAAGAACAAAAACTCAACATTATATCAAGACCCCCCTGAATAATTCTCTTTAACATCAAGGTAAGGCATAGATCTTGATCAACTATAATAGAATGTGGTACTCCATGAATATTTAACAATTATTTATTGTATAATATATCATGTTAATAAAGATAGAGATTTTTTTGGATGGATATAAATTTGTTAGCAATTTTAATGTTATCTAATATATCCCAAATATCATTTTGGAGTTTAGAAATTTTGGGGATTATGATGAAAAAAAACTAAAGTGAGTGTTTCCCATTTTAATTATATTATGGATAAGGGTTATAAAAACTCCTTAGACTACAATATCTAATCCAAAAATTTATGAAATACCAAACACTGAAATACATAATCTACAATATCATTGTTCATATTCTCCCACTATAAATACTCCCTCAAATCACTATATATCTTCAGAATTCTTGGATGAATAGAGAATGATGAACTATTGGCATCATCCAATAGCTCCTACCCCAAATATGGAATTGATTGAACACATACATGGTTCCTAAAAATTATCATCCAATCATAATCAAGGATAAACTATGTAACATTTGTGAAATTATTATACAGTTCGACATCTTCCTTTTACCCATCCCTAATCCTTTCATTTATGGATGAATGATCACCCATTTTAGAGAGTTCATATTTCTTCCCTTCCTTCATGATTTTCATATCTATACTTCAAAAATATATTAATATTGGATATTTTTTCATCCTCAACATAGATAATCTATAATGATACTATCAACACTAAATATCTACTATATTTTTTTATTTTCAAAAGTGGTTTTGTATTGAGTATTCATGATCATTAATCATCTCCATCCATATTCTCTAACACATTTTCAACACTTTCTGAGTGAGTATATACTTTAAAATTTTATTATTATTATAAATATCACAACCTTCCCCATAAATATAATTACTCTATAGAGTCTATGAAAAAATTAAAATATCTATCTAAAAAACATGGTTTGAGTAAATTTTCTCATGAACATTAAATTATCATGAGGTATATGTTATAACTATATCATTCTACATGTGAATTCATTCTGATCTCTTCATTGATGCTTCACTATAAATTACAAATCCATCTCCACTATAGGGTAACGTAAGAAACGGTAAAATATATAACCTTTACTTGAGTACCATAAACTTTTCCTCAATTTGATTTATCTAGAGGTGTCTTTCTCCCTTATGAGTTAACATGGTAGATAACAAGATAGTTGTGAGAAATTATCAACAATTTATCAATAATATCTATCCAAACTGATAGAACTAAGAATCTACATGATAATGATTAGTATATGACAACATTTAATAACATCCTTATTTTCTAGATCCATCAATATAAATTCACATGAGATTTTATTACCCAAAAAATGAATGTATTTTTTGTCCAAAATCCACCATTGGTAAATTGTTTATACAACAATACCATCTTTTGGGTCTAGTAAAATTATCTTGTGATATGTACTCTTTTCCATTACCCTTTATTATATATGAATATAATCTATAAATAATAAGAAAATTTAATCAAGGTAATCTATAAAGAATTTAATTATTAAATCCATAAAGGGAGTTGGGGAATTAGAAAAACCAAATTGCATTAATATATATATTCATAGTGTCTATACAAAGTGCAATATGTTCACATGGGAACATCCATATTCTTAACCATAAATTTATTTTTTCCAAAACAAAGATCTATATTTGAAATTTACTGAGGATTCTAGAGTTGATAAAAAAGGTCATCAATATAATGAAATGGATACATATTGTATATTTTGATCATTTTATGTAGCTGGTAATAAATGAATAACAAAATTGATTTATCTTTCCTCATAATAAAAATAATATGACCAACCTAAGGTGATGCACTTGGAATAAATACATTTTCAAGGATTACATGTAGTTTCTTCTTTAATTCCTATAAATCAATCAGGACATTCTATATAGAGAATCAGAAATAGTTGTAGAACCAGGTATGAGTTCTATTGACAAATTAATATCATGATTTTTTGAAATAAGAAGAAACATATAATGAAAATACATCAAAAAAGTCTATCATAATTGTTATATCATTTATTTTGAGTTTTTCTATAACCAAATCAGATAAATTAGCCTTTTGATATGAATCAAGAACCATAAATTGGTTTAAATTTTCATTTTTTGTTTATATTTTGAATCTCACCAACATAAAATCACAAGTTTTTTTGGATTATCAAATGTGATTTACATTAGTTGGTAATTAATGTGAGATTAATATAATGAATGTTAATCCATTACCAAAATAGTATCAAATTCATATATATGGAGAATAATGATATTTGAAGGAACTGAATTATGATAAAACATAATCCAAGAAGAATAATATAATTTTGATGGAATCATCATTACATTAGTGGTTTTCACTACCAATTCAACATCTAATAATTGATTTTGTACTATGATAACTTTAGAAAATTCATTAGATAGAAAATAGTGGGAAATAATAAAATTAAAAAATAATTTAATAGTTCATAGGAAATGTTAAATGTACCTTTTATCGTTTCATTATCAGATTCAACATCAATAATAGTGATTGTAAAGATTTCAATTTATTTCTTTGCTTAAGTGGTTTCTGACAACAATCTTCATCATTATATCTTCTAGTTTGAATAAATGTTATAATAAATCTTATTTTCAGTGAATTTAAAACATTATAGTGTTAGTGGTGCATTTTCTGGTTCATTACATCCATAATTGCTAACATCATCCCATGACTATAATATCTTATTACTAGATGAAATTATTTTCCACACAAGAAACATTTACCAATTCTAATAAGATAATTTCCAAAATTATTCCTTCCACACTATCAGCATAAAAGAAATATCATCTTCTTCTCTCTAGGATTTTTGTAATTTAATTTGAATTACATCTTTCTTCTCTAATCATACATATAAGGTTTATAGGTAAATCACATAACTATTTCAACCTTGATAAAACCTGAACATATTTTTTTCATTGATCTTAAATTATCTAGTGGATATTTACCTTTGGAAACATGGTTTTAAGACACTAATGAATCAATCAACCATACTTTTCTATTTGATGATATTTCCATATGTGTAACTCATATATGGATATTTTATTCTTATGTAATAATAGATTCACCATTCTTATCTTTTAGAAAATGGAAATATTTCATCAATTTTTTATGAGTATAACGAAATTACATTTTAAATCTTAATCTGTTAGTCTCATCTCACAATACAGATTCAATTTCATCCCATTACCTCATATTCTTAATAATATTTCCCCATTGATCAGATAATAAAACCAAATTATTATCATCCAAAATAAAATTTTCATTATCTACACATTGGAGAGAATAAAATATATTTTCACCAATACTAATCCATTTATTAGATTATAAAGAAGCAAAATACCCACTACAATAAGGTAGTTGTTGACTCCTGAAAGAATCAACATAACATTATCCATCTCATTCTTAGTTGGATAATCAGTGCTATTCATATCCTGGGAAATTTGTGTAAGGATAATAATGATATTTTTATTCTATCTCCTATTATATCTCATTAATATAGAAAACCATAATTTTATTTTCTACCACATTAAAAATTAACACTATTAATTTAGGATCATACATTGGCTAAAACCAAAAAAAACAAATTGGGAGAAATAATAACCATATAATGTGAAAAATATTTATTTTATGTCAAAATACAAGATAATTATATCATTATATGACACAATAGGTTTTTCCTAGATCATCAATGATAATTACTAGAACATCAGGATGTTATCTTCAACAAAGAATAATCCCAAGTGTTCTCACTAATATTTTATCATTCTAATTTCCAATCTTAACTAACCTTTTATCTAATGTCGAATATATTGACCCACACATTTCATTCATTGATAATACATATAATTAGATGAATATTAATATTATAATATAATTATCTATATACAACCATATAGGTTTTGTTTTATTTTAATCATGGAAACCTAAAATAGATCCTCATATGAGTTCTACACAATCTTCCACTATGTTCTTCCTTACAACAACTCTTCTTAGATATAACATACTAAAAGTTTCACCTATATATCATAAGGAAGGGAAACATAATAAGGGTGGGCTCAAATTCTCAGTATGGGTAAACAAAAGATGTATTAATGATCCCATAATCATAGCATGTCCACAATCTTATATGTAAATGTGCTAGAAATATAGAAACTATACACATAAATTAAAATAAAATAATCTTAAGTCATTTAAAAATATGGAATTTCCTAAAACATAACAAATGAAGAAATAAAAAACCATTATCCATGACATAATGAAATTTTCATAAGACAAAGATTTAGGGAATAAGTATAAGCTTAAAAAATTGCCTTAGTAGTAAAGGCTCTCTAACAAGATATTCGTTGTGGATTGGGTTCACACCCCATTCATTTTTAGTAGTATATAATTACTCCTAAAATTATCGTAGATGATAGAGTCCATTAATAAACTGGGTTCAATCCTAATTCTCGTACTATTTATCACGTGATATATCTATGATTACCTAATACACCAAAGATATACATAGTTCTAAACCCACTTGTTATATAATTAAATCCATATATATGTCTAAAAATATTCCATAAATGATTCTTCATTAAATAATCCATATATAGGGAATGAGTTTCATAAAAATATCATCATAACCTTATAGAATAATCCATATAAAATATATGAGTCTTGAAATTTTTTATCATAACATAATTAAACAATAGGAAATACAAATGTTCATTTCAATAATCCTTAAATTGTTATAATCATAAGACATCCATGGAATTAATGTATATTCTATCATTGGATCACAACCCCATTGAAGAATAATTAAAATCAAAGGATATAATCATAGATAAAAAATATCATTAAAATAACACATGAACATTTAATTTGAAAATAATCATTTCACTTTGACACCCCATATTTAAAATATAAATATTTTCAAAATATTAAAGACTTGTTTTAAAAAAGAACCACTGAATCATATAATGAGAGCTTGAATGTATTGAGTAGTCATGATTGTTGGAAATTACTTTTATGTTTTTTATGTTAAAAAAACAATTCGTTTCAAATTTTTTATAAAATTAAATTGACAATTATTCCAAAAATTACTAGAAGATTACATTTAATCCTTATTTTAAAAATTAAATAATATGTAAAAATGATTTTAACAATTAATAGGAGAATAATAAAAACATTCTTGGAAGAATTCTTATAAAACATGTCCATGAAAATAATGAGAGTTTGAAGAGATTAATAATTTATATTTTTCATAAAAACACTATTTTGTTCTATTAAGTTATTATAGGGTGTAAATTGAATGAAAAACCAGTATTTTATAGAAATAAGCACATTAGGTAAAAAAAATAAAGAGTTTCTAGAGATGTTGACAATGAAATTTCATCATTTTAAACTTAATAATAAACCACTAGATAAAAAAATTAGAATTTATTATAAAAAACTAAATTATTAATAATAAAATATAGGTTCATCTTATAACCAACGTCCTAAATACGTCAATTCGAGTTAATAAACACTTACCTATATCTCCAATTACATATATAGTATTATAAAATATTTCATATAAATATAAATTAATTATAATTCAATTTTTGACACATTTAAAAACATTTAATAACATATATGATAAAATTATAACATTTCAATACACATTTATTAAAAACTCGTTAAAATCACCATTTTGGTGTGTTAACTCTTTCATTTTTCATTATAATTTCCATTCAGTAGTTTTAATAATTGTACATTGAAAATTATTCCATCATATACATACTGTTAATAAATATATAAATTTAATATATATTTATATTCTACAATAAATGGAAAAGATAAAAAACGAATTACACATATTCTTAGAGACAGTTGGTTGTACGTATGTATGCACGCTATCTCACTTTTCAACTATGGAATGAAACAAATTAGAATTATATTTTAACATAAAAAACATTATTATGTAATATGTATCATATATATTCCAAAAAATTAATTTTATTACCATCCATGTAAAATGTAAATGGAAATTAAATTATGTCTCCTTGTGGAGATTTTAGTCCACACGTACACATGAATGACATTATTGTATTACAATGGATTTCTATGTAAGAACATAGATGAAAATATTATAATATTTGAAGTATAATTATGCAAAAAATAGCATGTATATAATATATAAGACTCTCATACTAACCGTCCATAAAATATGTTAATGGAAAATTAATTGTACCACTAGGTGGAGGTGGTAGTCTACATGTTCAAACATGATAAACATTTACTTAACATCGGATGAAATAAATTATTGATATTATGGGGTTATGCATTAATAATAACAGTTCATTAAATTTTGGAAACTATAATAATAATGTAATGATATATATCATAGATTTAGTGGATGTAAAAGATAATGTAAAAAGGATGTGACATATTAAGGCAAATACCACTTATATGAAACAATTCCAATAGATCTTCTCATAAAGACCCTAAGGTTGGCTTTTGGGACACAATAAACATTAAAAAGTGTCTATGGAAGTATATACAATAGTTTTTCGGAGTTTGGTTGATCTAAAATCATATTTTGGTCTAATGAAGATAATGGATGGGGTTTTCTTTTATTAGGGTGGATAGGACACACAAGGAATTTCCTGAAAAAATCTAGTATAATAAAGTCATTTAAATGAAAAATATTTCCATAATGAAAGGTATTCAATTGTGGGATAGGATGATCTAAAAATATGAGCATAAACAGTGTCTATAAAAATTTAAGTGGAAATAAAAACATTTTCTCTTGGTTTATATATAATAAACTAGTTTTTACATTAACCGTCATGAAATTTTTTACTATTTATACTATTCAGTGTGATTACAGATGAAGGTACCATCAATAAAAAGTAATTATGTGATTATTCCAAATATGGAACACAATTTATAAAATTCATTTAATGGATGAAATATAATTTAATTTAAAATTACTTCAAAAAAATGAAATGGAACGGAGTTTTCTACAAATGTTCTCTTAAGTATAAAATGTTTTTATACAAAAATATAATTTAAAACTAATTATAATGATGTTAATTTAAGAAATAATTTTATTAATTAAATATTTATACAAGTATAACCATTTTAAATCATGATGGTACTTTTTAAATGTATTAAATGAAAATATCGTTCATATATATCATTATTTATCACTACTCATTAAAAAACTAAACATTTTAAAAAAAAAGAAAATTATAAAATTGAAAAAATTTTACAATTGAATTCAAAATTGGAATTATTTTTATAATTTATGTAAGATTTTATCCCAATTATCTAAAACTCTAAACCTTTATAGTCCTTGGGTATATAATTGTTAAAATATTTATTATTAATGTTTTATTTTATAGATGGAAAAATTAGGTCACACTTGTCGATATCAAATAAATAAATATAACTTTTATATTTTTATCACTAGATCTAGGAGTGTAGGATCATGAATTTTACATACTCTCTGGTTCTTCTACCTACATAATTAATTTTGTGATCAATATTTTCAATCCATATCGAATTAAGTACCCATGAAGATTTCTGATTTCACATGTTTAAATATATAGAACATGATATCCTTTAGGGAGACTCTCCCCCTTAATCTATGAATCCATAGACTCATCATTATTCCATGTAAAGCAAGTATATTATAGATATTCATTTCTATTATTTTAATTTTTATTCACTTTCATGTTCGAAATTTTTTTTATCACCATGGAGACATGGTAGATAATCCATAGATAGGGTATTTGACTTGTCCTTATTTTTCTTATTATTTTGTGTTTTATATTTCATCTTTGGTACTCATCCATCTGTATTTGATGGTTTTTGATCATTCATGTTCGATTGAGGTTAGTGTTTCAATGAAATTTCATTTTCATAGAATGCCATATAACTCTTCAGTATCCTAAATATTTTCCCCTAAATTTATTCTCATTTGCGTATTCTTAGTCAAATAATGTTATGTTATGGATGTTTTAGAATTCCATGGATTATTAAAAAATGTACTTTAATGAAACTTGATCCTTACATTTTTTAACCAAAATGTATTTATACTATGATTTTTTTTAATTTCCTAAAAGGTTTATTCTTATATTATTTCCAGAAAAATAGTTCTTAAATTTATATAAGAATTTATAATAATATTACATGGGCTGTTTTTGAGGCTAAAAATATTTTAATGTAAAAAAATTCTTTAGGATTTGATGGGTTTTTTGATATTTTCTTATTTTTCATATAGATAAAGAAAATTTCCAATGTCTATCGAGTCGTATAGTTTTATTTTGTTATGAAAATATATTATTTTATTATTTAATATGGATTTAAATTTGGTTTATCCTGATAAAAAATGGATTTGAAAATTAATACATGGTTTTATGATTGTATTTCAAAAAAGGTTAAATGTGTTCGAAAATTAGCATATAGAGAAAATCCAATTTTCCACTCCGTATAAAGGTGGTTTCGTACATTATTATAATCTCATTGTTCAAGACCCATGATATTATGTTTTAAATTATCATATATATATTATTAATTTAATGTTATTAATGTCTATGTATAGTTCAATTAACAATAGGGCATCTATAAATAGGGGTTATAGATGTGAGATGAGGAGTTCAAACTATGATACCTTTCAATGTGTTTTATTATTAATTGGTAATAGATAATCTCTAAAAAATTTCACCATCACTAGTATCTCAATTCATGGTAACCATTGGTATGTGTGATATTGAGAGGTAGATTTTATTTTAATCATATTCATGTACTAACTAAAATCATTTAATCCGTGAAGTAACTCTTCCCATAATAATTCGAAATTTGTAATGCTGTGATAAAGAAATCAAAAAGATTGTATATTGGTAACATGATAGATAGGCGGAGAGATTACTCTATGTGAGTACATATATGATCATCTCACTAGGACCATAAGAGTTTCCCATGATTATATATTACTTAATTAGTTTTTATTACTACCACACAATTATTATTATCCCATTATATTATCATTCTCTACTGTATCTTGATGTAGGTTGGTTGAATTTTCTATTTTTTTGTGTGATGTAACAAATACCTCTCCACTAGTACCCCTCCTGGTCTAGTAATGAAAAGAAATAGGTCACCCTTAAAATCTAATATCTTATAGGACATGGTTTAGTTAATATCATCGGGAGTATAGAATAACAATTTGTATAAAATACACATGTCTTATACGTTTATAGAATAAAATATATGATGATATCTAGTAACTAACTCAATTAAAAGATGATAAAAAATCCTAGAACATGAATATAATGTCATATATAAAGTGAAAAATTAAATATAAGTTCCTAAAAAAGTCTAGATAGTGATCATTATCTCTGACAAGTCTTGAAACAATGCATGAACTAGTAATACCAAGATTGAAAACTAACTTGATCCTATACACTAGAGAAAATGATTACATTAACATTGGGAAATAATATAGTTATACTCAATTGGATCCTCCACTAACCCTCCTGTAAAAAATTATAACTAACCATAAAAAATTTTAGTGAAAAAATATATGAAACCAAACCATCATCTAAAAAGTTAATTCTATTTCTTATCCCTAGCATGGATATCTCACAATATAATGCATACATGTACGTTTAACAAAATGAAAATATATATATATAGTTAACCCACTTATACTTCCTTATTGATTATTTTTTTTACTCATTAATGGATCATGTCTTGTGATCATTCTTCCCATGAATCATCCTAAATAAATCTCAGGAAATGACCTGAATATCTCATCCTACATCCATTAAATCACATTATATCCACATTTTTATAATCTTAGCCATTTCAAACTATAAATTCATAATCTAATACAACCCTGATATCATGCATTATACATTAAGTTGTCGGATCCCTTCAATTTAAGACCATGGGAAGTCATAACCACCATGACTGGATAAAAGAATGTTATATATCCTTAAGTATTTACATCTCACACATAAATTTATTTTTATACAGAGATACATAAAATCATGGATATTAACAAGTAATGAAATATTGTTGAATGAAGTTTGTGGGAGAGGGAGTAATCAGTGATTTATTCCCTCTCCAACACATCTATTAGGGAAAACAACACCCAAACATTCAGGTGTCAGTCAGCCTTCTAAATTAGGTGGTTAATTATATAAAAAATGAAACTTAATGAATATAACACACATCAGCACAATTAGTATCTACCTAGACTTGTAGTCTTCTGCATCTATCACCCCAAAAGAAACATGGCTATAATCATTGGGGAGTACAGAAGTCAAATTCATAAAATCACAAATGAATTTCTTTTCATCACTATTACAAATTCTTTTGTTAATTTATATATAACGAATATTTCATTAATCCGGATTAAAATTTCCATTTTAGAGATCCATTTAATTAAAAGAAAAAAAATTTCCATGAACATTATTTAATTTCTAGATTCATTAATTATTCTCTCTACTAATTTATTCAAAAAAATATTTTATCACCATTAATATATCAATATTTAACCTTACCACAATTAATAACACACAAACTAAAGATTTTATTTATTAATTCCATATACTAATCCAATATTTTCTGTACTCTTGGAATCATCCTAGGACACCACATGTAAGGATGAACATGTTATTTATATAGATATATCACATCAACAAGTCATAAAACATTGAAAAAAATATCTAGAAAAATATGAATTAAAAAAATCCCAAGATATAATTTGTGATATATCATTGGTCTCTAATAATACCAACCATTATAGTATCATCATTGAAATAATCTTTCACATCCCTCTTTTATTCACCATCACTAGAACAAACCATATCTATAGCCCCAATCATACCATCCCATTGTTTATCAAATATTTCTCCAATACTAGGTTTCTAATAATCCAATCGATGCGCTAAAATCCAAGAGAATTCATTTCTTCTTAATAAAAGTAATTATATGATGTCCTACTCAAGGGGAAACTAATTCCACTTTAATAAGTCATCATGACTTTAAGAAACAATAGAATTATTTCTCAACCAAAAAAATTATCAACAACAAAATGCCGTGTAATTATCATCATGAATTAACCAGTTCATTATGAGTTGTATCAATAAAAATAAGCTAAAGTTTTTAAATATTTATTCCTTTTTAAAAAGAAATTATCATTCTATAAACATAACATCTATATTCCATCAAATTCCCTGAATAATGGTAATCAATTTACATGTCTATTTTATTAGTTATTATATCTTGATTGTGACATTATTTTGTCTATCTTATTATACGTATATAAAAGAAGAAAAATAAAGCAACCATTAATTAAAAAAATACAATATCTAGAATGTAAAATGATAGTATCAATTATAATTTAAGATATATAGGATGAAAATGACTATATTTTAATTTTAGTATTCCATTAACAATATATAATATTATCTTTATTAAGTTAAATCAAGTATTACCTAAAATAGGTAAAGTATGATATGTAAACACATGAAAATAAAATAATAGAGGTAAATAACACCCTACAGGAATAAGATGATAAATATTATCAAAGAAAGAAAACCGATTAAGAATCAACCACCACTAATGTAAACACAACCAAAACCAAATTAATAATCCCTAAAACCAAAACATAGTATTCCACTTTCAATTCTTACTAAAAACACACTTAAAAATAGTGGAACCAACATGATATATCCCCATTAAATAATGATGACAAGGTAAATTGTATTTTGGTGATAAGATAGAGTACTTTGATTTTTGAGACTACAATCCATATGAATAAAAGTGTTTAGACTCTACTGAGGGGATGCAGGAATGTATTGAAGGATCAAGGGGTTGACAAATGTTTTGGTGAAAATATAGAAATCAGAACAAATAGAAATGAAACTCTCTATGTATATAGTAATCATTGAAACCTTCCACCACATCATAGTAATATCTATCTACATAATATCTCCCTTCATTAAAAACAAATATAGATTTACCAACGTTTTTAATTCCTTATACACCATAAATTAATGTGACTTTTGAAAAATCATTGACCATTTTAGAAACGTTTCATTCTCTACGACATGGTTCATGGTTTTTCACCACTAGAAAGATACAACAACCCTTCTATGGCATAGGGTAAGCACTTCGTAATTTCATTTCCCTAGTGAGCTATACATGCACGCATCATATTAGAACCACTACACTTCAAAACATGGTTTTGTGGCCTCATATTTACCATATATAGAATAGTGTGGGAAGGTTCACAATAACGTAATGTTTTGGCAGTGTTCAATTTGTAATTACCTATCTAGGTTTTGGTCGTATATGTAAACCAAATATGTATATAAAAATAAAAAATTATCAAAAAATTATATATAAAAATTTATCCTACAACCAATAAATTCAAAAATATAGAATTAGAAGAATATAAAATGAAGGATGCTAAACTAAATGATACAATAACCTTAAAATATAACATAAACAGCTCCAACATAATTGATACATGACCCACAATTACCCACAATATCTCAAAATGCCCATCCTCTAAAACAAATGGTAAATAAATGAATGGTATAATATTCTAGTCACCTGTGATAAAAAATAACATATAAAAATACACAAACAATAGTTCATAATAAGGGTGTTATCCAGGCAAGCCCATTTGGATTTTATTAATGAGTATATTAATTTACTTTAATAATAAATTCCATAAATTCTTGTTTGATAATAATTTATATATTATGGTTTTAACATGAGAAAGGATGAGAAAAACGAATACAATGATTTATCTATTTCTTCTAAAAATATGGGCAATTCCTTTTAAGAACAACACAGTAGCATCCCGTAAAAATCATTACTTTTATGAATAATAAATAAATTAACCAAATTCAATAAAATCACATTAAAATCATGAAAAGGGGAATTTAAATTCATAAAAAACCCTTTACCAAGTATTTTAAAAAAATATTAAAATACCATTCTCAAAACAATCATTATTTTTATTTTTAAAATGTACTCTTTCTGAACCACTTATATATCATTTTGAATGTAAATAAAAGTCAGCAAAAATTTAAAAGGAATAAATGAAATATTAATCTTGATATCAATCAACAAGAATAAATCAACCAACAATTATTCTATTTTTCCTTGAAACAAAATCAGATTTGGGAGGCATAATGACTGAATAATTATTAGGATCCCATAAATCATCCTTAATAGGATACAGAATCGTGGGAAAGTCACGAGGCTTTAATATTATTGATACTAGGCAAGATTTGTTGGATCACAATCTCTAGGGTCCACTATGTGAAATTATGATATCACATTTTTCACACTTTAGGTAACTGTGAGAAAATTCCACCAATAGGAGGGATTAAATATCATTGGGAATTAGTTAAATTATAAACACTAAGCTAGTGTAACAATAATCTTACCTTCAACATTTTTACCTATGTATCCCATGATGCTAAAAAATAGAGGTGATAAATAGATGAATCAAAAAATCATCACCTGATAAAACCATTAATGAAAATTAAATAAACCTCAACTAAACAAAAAAAACCACATATAAAACATCCTAATTCATATTCATGTGTGAGAATCAATGATAAAAAATATTCAACCTCCCCCTTGGGGCCAAAATCCCTAAATGTACGCATTAATAAAAATGGGCTCAATCTATTACAAACCAAATCTCAAAACACATCATTTTAACAATTTTCCAAACATGCCATTATAAAAACATTTGGAATGATAAAAAAATTACTGAATTTCAAATATAACAATTTTATAATATTTTATAATCACTAAGAATACTATAGATTCTATTGAAAACTTTTAAAAATTACATAAGGAGTTGAAAAGCTCAAAACAATTAAATTAAGTGGAATTTTAATTATTCATAAAAACATTACTTTTAATTATGAAAAACTCTTCGTAAATGAATATGGAATCAAACCACCCTTTAGAAAACATTTATTAATATTAACTTGTAAAACATGTGTTCTTAGAATCCCAAGGCATGAAAAAAGGCCATGCCTGATTTAGAATCTATTTAAAACAAATTTTAATCCCATTATAGTTAATAAAAATTTGTATCACATGGAAATAAAATCAATTTAAATGTTCATTCATATCATGGTATAAAATATAATGTAATAAAATAAAAACACATACCATGATCCAAGAAGATTCATTTTAAAAAACATCACCTATGATACTAAATGTATATCTTCTCAAGAAGAAAACCTCCACATACCCAAATTAACCAACTCCCCATAATATTAACTTAACTAAACCCTAAAATCGACCCACATGTTGGTTTTGTTTTAGAGGAGAAAATAAATATTGTGGTGAAGGAAGCAGGGAATGAAAGTAGAAGGAAATTTATCCATGAAATGAAATTAAAAGTCAATGAATAATGACCCAGAAACCAAAATATGATAAGGGGGAGAGGGAGAATCCCAAAAAATCTAATTAGGCCCAAAACACACATGGAATTGGGATGAAATAGGTAAAACCCTTAAATACATGATGGGTGAAAAACTAAAGATAACAAACTATTAACCCTTATAGACAAAAACAATGGAAAATCCCCTACCAGTAATATTTATGACACCTTATTAAAAACTTTCTACCATATTCTCCAATGTTTTTTAGTGGAGTACCTCCCATTAGTTGATCCACTACCTCTAGACCCATAGATGTTGAACAACTTACCCACATTATATATCATGGATTCCTCCACCATAAACCTATAATTCCCCTACCAATATGGATGTCAGAGTAGTTTTACATTTCAAATAAGCCTATTAATGTATCCCAAACCTATTACATGGATAATCATCATCATTAACGGACAACATAGTGAACACCCCTCTCACTGACTATTACATCAATGATATCTAAACTATAGTATAGAGGAGTTCCCTATGGAAATCACATAAATTTTGGGACCCTAGTCCTTCATTGAAAAAAACTATTGTTCAAAGAAAAAATAACCAACCAATATAATATCCCAAGTGTATCCTAAACCCGTAGTATACTGGATTTCCACTACCCATTACCAAAATACAACTTTAGACTTCATAAAAAATTAATACCCCAAATACAACCACGAACATCCAAATATCCCGAAAATAAACATAAATAAATATAATTTTGAAATGTAGATATCCCAATTCACCATGCCAGGGAAATTGTTTCACCCAATATTATACTGAAAAAGGTAGAACTAATAAAAATTTATAATCCAAACATTAGACCAGAAAAGGATAAAGGGTGTGGAAAATCTATAGATAGATCCAATAAAAATTAATTACCACTCATAAATAATTCTTCAAAAATTGTTGAATAAATACTCAAACACCAAAAAATGAAAACCTTAATAATATCTTAACCCTTAATTACCCATGTTTGATGATCTAGGAAAATTTCTACATACTATTGGTCTCCCCTCCATTTAGAATTCATTTAATTTTGTGGAACAATAGATAAGAACACCCCAAAGAAAATAATACACAAAAAACCCCATATTTTTACTAATTATCAAATTATATAATAATATTTATCTCATAGAAGTTAAATATATATACATATATTTCACATCACTACATGATTTCACATCCTTGAAAATGATATTAATAATAAACAAACTAGATCAATGATGAATCCTAATCTATAAAGGTACTTCCAAAAACACAGTAATATTGAGTAACTAAAAATGTTATCTCATAAAAGTATATATTAAAACTGAAAGTCATAAACATACCTCAATATGGAAAATGTGGTTATGAATTCGGGATATGAGACTGGTCAAAGGATATCTCATGGGAAACCCCATGTAACACCAGCTCATGATGATCTTGATATGAAATATTAACCCATCACACATCATATAATAATCGGTAACCAATTTCTCATCTCAATTTACTGAAAAATAATCTGCAGAAATCCCCTTCACAAACCATAAGATAATCCTCTTCCCATTTCCCACATCATGCACAAATATCAATGAGAATCATATACCATTGAAGAATGATCATCCAAAAATAACCACCACTCAAATAAGATAACACTACAAGGCACTCAAAGTTCTGTTGTAAAACCCATAAACTACTTATGGTGAGAATATGATTGGATTCCACTAAAACACATGTATTTTAGTCAGTAACAAAGGATTCACGGGTTGGTGGGGTCTTTGAGATTGTTTCTAGATAAATATAAATGTATGTATCATTCAGTTATAGTCTTTTGCTAAATGAAGTAATGAATCATTTCTTCGCATCCTAAAACCACCGAAGATGGGGGTTCCTCTACCTCAAGAAATCTGGGATTGAATCATTGATTTTGGCTATGAAAACCTTTGGCAAGGGATTTAGATTTTTATTTCATCATTTAATAAAATATATTTTTTAAATTATAGGATAGATCTTCCCTATTTAGTGGAAATTGAAAAACATCCCTCTGCTTTTTCTTGTCAACATTAGAGAAGGGATATCATTTATCAATATGGTAAATCAATTATTATATTGTGTGTTTGGAGTCAAGTGGTAAATATAACTCTCTTTTGTTATCTCATATTAGTATCACTCACAATGAAGTGGCCATAAATTATTAATGTATTATCTTCCAATTTCTAACATATTATTTTTATTTTCATAATTCTACCGGATTAACTCAAATAAAAGGACAATATTTGATTATTGTATTTATATGAGTATAATATAAGTGTTTTTGTGATATAACACATGTTTTTCACCATTTATCATCATGTTAATTATGTGGTACTTTTGATATTAAAATGTGGTTGACCAAAAAATAAAATAAAATACCCATTTCCATAAATCTAAAAATGGAACCTCTCAACATGCCAGAAAATATTTATTGGATAGTAAACTAGATTGTTTTCTACTCTATATGGTTATTTAATATGGAAAGTACGTTCAAAAATAAAAAAGATGAATCCAAAGGATTTTTTTACTTATGCTGTGACATTTTTGTGTGACTAGGACATTATCCACTGATGTGATGTGCTTGATATGAGATAAATTTTATAATTAAAGGGGAAACCCTAGGGTATCAAAAAAAGTTCTATTGGTTCCATTTTATATTATTAATTTTCACTAATCAACTAAATTGAATAATTAGATACCATATGGGTTCATGACATAAGTAATTTTATGACTATATAGATTAGGATTCCTAGTACAAGTTCAATGATACGATGGACATGTTTTCTATGCAATGACTGATTTAGTTGGAATAAATAAATAAATTTTGGAGTTGTTTTGAAATATTTATTGATGTTAAATGTATTTAACTCCTTGGGGTGAACCATATTGGCTTTTATGATTATACCTGACACAATAAAATGTCCATGGTGTTTCTCCTTCGTTTCGGCAGTGATTCATGCTACTACAAAACAACTTGGTTGATTCCACATGTTTTAAATGATGATTTGTAATTCTTTGGAATGTCATGAGGATATTTTAGTTTAGGATATTCAATGATTCATTTTAAATTATAATTTTTTTGGTGATACCCCTTGGGTGTTGAGATGATGAATAATAATTTGGAATTCCCCAAGGTGATTCCGCATGGGTTTGACAATATTTTCTGATTATTTAAAAAATATGGTTTTAAGATCAAGGGGTTAAAATTTAATCTTGATTATATACTATTGATAGATACATCCCTCTAAGGGAAAATAATGTATAGATGTTCTCTTTTTCCCCTTTAAGATAAATGAATCAATGATAGGTTTATTTACATTCGTTGTTCGTTTATTTTTTATCCACATCAATAAAAACAATATTGATTTGAATGGATATTCCTAAAGAAGTAATTGGTGGTGGAATACAAAATCATACTCACACCCTACATATTACATCATTTGGTACCAAACCATACATCATGGTTAAAAGACATGACCTGAGTAATCACTTTATGGTTGGTGGGTGGGTGGGATTGCATGTATGAAGCATCTATGTTTGGGCTATGTAAGGACCCGAGACCATTTCGGATAGAGTAGCAAATGTCTTTCTATTTATATTTTGGATTATGATATATGTGAACTAATATTGATTTATTACTTCCTAAAATTTATAATATGGTTCATTTTGATATTGCATGGGTTATGTTTTATTATTTATCATGAATTTTTGGGATATAATTTTACTAGTTATTTATCGAGATGCATGTGCCTTCCTCAATTTCAAAAGTTTCTTTTACATTTATATGTGTGTAAATTCCCAAAAACATAACACAATTGACCTATATATATAGTCATAAATATATGTCAAACTAGTATGCATGCTTGAAATCATGTTTCTTCAACATTTATGATCACCAGTAATTGTATGGGGTGGTGGGACATTATGAAGTGGTATGTGAGGTCATTATTTATCTATAACCATTACTTTATGATAGATTTTGTTTCACATCTTCCTCCATATATCCCTATATCATGTTTTTTGTATGATAAAAAACACTCAATCATTTCTCAAATTATATTATTTATGTGATTCTTTGTTATGATAATTGATTACCATTTCATGATTTTAATGGACCATGTGATGGAATTTAATAGAATTTATGGATACTTATTAAAATAAATGAATCTAAAGTAAATATCTTCATAAATAATTTTATTTGTGTTAAAAAATCATGGAAGGAATCCCTTGATAATATTGAGATTATTAAAACAGTGATTTAAGGGACATAGAGTATGGTGAGGCTTTGCATCCAACATAGGATACTCATTGTTGTGCATCAGATTTCAATGATTAATGAATTATCATACTAAATAGAGTAACATCATCTTATTGGTGGATTAACACCCACATATAGTTTAAATCAAGAAGAAATATAAACCCCCTAGGAAGCTAAGTAGCTATCTAGTGGAATCATCCAGCTAGCCATTGGATTCAATCCAGAAATAGAAATATGCAATTATTATAGGTTATAAAATCTATGAAACTATCCATTATATCCATTACATTTCCCAAGGAACATTTATCTCTTATTAAACCTATAAATAGATACCTAAATAGTTTTATAACATATCATGGAATTTCTAATACTCCTATTAGTCCTAATCAACATCAATACGATGATGAATATATTGTGATATCAATATCCTCTAAAGATATAATCTTCAATTATCAATCCCAAAGTCTCATATCTACAGTTACATTTTTATCCCCTATTAATTATATGATCCATATTTAGAGATAAGAGATATTTTTTGAGGTATTCGAGATAATAAAATAATTATACTCGTCATATAACTTCTACAATGGGTTTTTTTCCAAACCAAATAAAATAAAGGGAGACTGCTATTTACTACCATTGATGTAATGGAGGTGGTTTTCTTTCTATAACACTCAACAACTATATAAATAAAGGGAAAAATATAAAAATCTATTAAATTTATAGGAGGTGATGTTGGGTCTCTCACTGAACTATTTTAGAACTATAATATCAAATCATATTTTCTCTCGCATTTAATTTCTGTATTTCATCACTCATATCATATTGATTCAAAAAATAACATAATTTTGATATTCATTAAAGCATATACACTTACTCTCTTAATTTACATTGATATTATTTTTTATAAATTATATCAACATTTTTTGTATTTTTTTATCTATCAGAATTTTGGTAATTGATAATCATCTTCACTCTCTTATCATATATTAATTTAATTGTTGAGAACATTCATCAGCCAAATTAAATCATCACATTATCATTTTTAATAAATTTATTATACATCTAATAGCCCAAATACCTTAATTTTTTTATTGATTTTGATAATCCACCTTTCAAAGGATGAGGTGGAACCCTTACAAGGCCCGTAGGATTAAGTATTACATGGCCCATATGCCTTAGTGGAATTCATTTCCCATAGACTTCAAACATTACATAAAACCCAGAATAACTACATGGAACTACTCCTCCCCAACATCTTCATCATGAAATAATCTCTCTACCTTCATAAGGCTGTTCGGCTAGGCTATCCTGTGCCTGCATAGGTTTGTCCCGATGGCAGATGCCAGACCCTATCATTCATTAAATCGTGTAGCTTCTGCTATGGTGAAATATCCTTACTCACCCTCCTATAGAGCTTGTTCCTGGTAGGTTGTCTAGTTTTCATCTGCACTTAAGGTGGCCCAAAGGGCTTGAGGTGGCCCGAAGGCCTTACTGGCCCAAAGGCATGGGTGGTCTGAAGAATTGGGAAACTCTTCATGCTGAAAGATCAGATGATTAATGCATTAATATTACATTAAAAATACTTTTGACAAAGATGACACAATGTTCAAATCATTAAATTATCATCCATTTAGAATTATTGATGTTTCTAAGGGTGATCATGAAAAAAGTGAAAAATTATGTTGTTTTCATGAAGTGGAGAAGATGAGAGAATGATGTGAAGAATAAGGATAGAAATGTTTATTTGAAGTACCATGGGGACATTCATTTAAATAATTGTTAATGTTAATGTTAACACTAGTTTTTCGCCGTAATTATAAAATGGTCCAACCCTTGAACTGTCCAGCCAGCATCAACCAAAGGCTCATGCAGGATAGGTGTCAACCACACCCAAGGGGAAGCCGACCATGCCAACCAGAAAGTTGTAGAGGGTGGTCGTAGAGTGTTCCCACATTGTTTTGGGATGAAGATCATAAAGGGTGGGCATATAGATCCCCTGCAAATAACATGGTACAGTGTGGATTCATGGAGTATGAGGGTGTCAAATGTGATAAGGGCGGAGAACTTTCATTGTTATACTACACAACACCCATATCCCAAATTCGATATTGGAAGAAATGTAGGTACTATTCATGATTAGAAAAACATTTAAGTGATCTCATCTGCACATGCCAGCCGCATTCATGATATAATGGCCTCCGTCCATCCATCCATGTCGCTTGAGTTTGAACCAGAGTTGTCTGGTCCTTTAGTGACATTTAAACCAGCCATCGTCTTCATCTTCCTCCTCCAAATTTTTTAGATGCCACTGCTATCCACTGTATTTGATGAAGAACATTGATTAAATCACCATAGAAGATTATTTGACATCATGAGGGATACTGGTTCATACTGAGACCATGCATGCAATCTTTGTCTTTCATGCATGAGTATAACTCGAAGAAGAAGGTTTGGTCAAAGAAATTGAAGCTGTAAGGCCATGTGGAATGATTTGTGCTAGATATAGATATAGATATGACGTTTAATCTTGAATTAATGCACAAAATAAAAAAGGGAGAAGGTATCGCACATGAAAAAGAAATACCCAAGAATCTCGTAAAATCATTGACGCAGGTTTGAAGATATTAAAAAAAGAACCTCTCAACTGATTTAAGGGGGATATTTGAAGAGCTAATATTATGATATTTTAATGAAAAAAAACTATTCATACATATCTATAAAAGTAGAATCTATAAGGAATAACTAGCAGTTACCTTTTTCATATTTGAGTGATCTTGTTCCAAAACAAAGAAATCCCTAGTTTAATGTATTTTGTGAACAATCAAGATGTTCTGAAAGCCTTCAAGGATTTGCAAAGAGGGGTGATCCACAAGCCATAAAAATTTCCACACACAATTAAATAACTTAGAAAATAAATTCGATGCATAACACGAATTGGTTACCATGAACACGCAACTAGTTTTCCAAACCATCAACATGCTATGTGAAGGGCATATAATCATGATCTAGTGCTTGAGTTTTGTTATCCCACTATGCTTTGGAAAAACAAATGTAACGACCCAAGGTTTTTCAATAGAAATTACTTTCTTATATTTATGTCATAAAATCACATAAAAGAACAACATAATGAACTACTAAGTGATATGTGACATTTAATGATATGTTTGTCAGTTTTGTGTTTGGAATTTCGAAAATCTGGCATACACGGTTGTGTTCCAGATGTTTTTTGGAGTCTAGTAAAACAAAAATAATTTTTAGTGAATAGTAACATATCCTAATGAATAGTAACATAACCTTTTGAATAGTGATATACCCTAATAAATAGTAACCTCACCTATGGTGGTATAAAAATAATATTCAAGTTGGCAGTGCAATATACCTATATTTTATAATGAGTTAATGCATGTTTTAAAAGTTGTATTGATAATAAATTATTATTTTAATTAAATATTAAGATAAAAATATTTAGAAAATTATTTTTTAAAAATGGACTTCATTTTTAGATTCTAATCTTTGAAAAATGGTTAGGGTGAATTTTTTGGATTTTTCTGAAATACTTGAATTTTTTATGAATAGTAGAATCCGATAATTTAAATTAAATGCTAAATAATGGATTAATTGAGTCATCGATGATGCTCTACTGATGTAAGCCCACCTGGATCCAGATCACATGACAAAATCACTATTTTTGGTCATGGAATACATACTATTCATTGTCATGTGAATAAATAATAAATTAAGGATTATAATATTTGGAAATTCATCCTCTCCACTACTATAAAAAACCCCTTCACTCCCTCTTCACTCCACTCCTCTCATGCTCCAAGACTTCTCAAAATTCTATCCAAATATCTCCCCAAGGTCCTCCCCCGCGTCCAATATCTCTCAGCCTCTGCCAAATACCAAATCCTTTCCCTTTAAGAGGTTCTCAAAGGAGGAAGTCTCAAGAGGTCATTAATAACAAGTGGAGAACACCATCGGGTTTAAGGTAATGGATCCTCTCCTTTTCTCTCTTAATCAAGATTTTCCACTATACTATGCCTTTATGTGTGTACTATAAAATTATGGGGTATGGTTAATAACCTCCCCCATACTTCCTTCAGGATTTATATGTAATTAGAAACCCCATTCCTCTCTCATAAATCCCTCTTGGTCACACCCCACGCCCTGCCGATAAAATCGTAATGAATTCTACACAAACCTTCTTTGTTCTTTTGGGTTGCCTTATATTTCTTTAAAAATGGTGTTATATTATCTATATATGTGAGTATTATGACTTCTGGTTAGTTTTACAATATTATTATATCAATACCCTTCCATCACATTCTTTCGGGGATATACAAGATTTTGAAAGATTCCCTCCTTATAACATTCCGATAAGCCAACCTGTTTTAAGGGGGCCTCCCAAATTTTTACCCAAATTTAAAGTTCACTCTATCCTATTTTTTAAAACAGATTTTTATTTATAAAATCAGTATATTTATTATGAAAACATTATTTGTTCAATTCTGGTTTTATATAAAAGAATGTCCTCTTTTCTATTTGAAAATATCTTGACTGTTTTCCTTAAAACTGCACAAAAATGTTTTAATGCTAATGTTTCTAAAATAATTTTTTTATTTGTTGTTTCTTATATTTGACACCACTTACCATGTTATTTTCTTATTTTACCCTATGAATGTCCATTTATGTTCTAATCCCTTCCTTTCATGGACACTTTCTCGATACGCCCATTGGATATGTTTTATGCCATGATTGTGATACCCAATTCTCTCCATGGGTAACCTTATGTTTATGAAAAATTGATTATGTATGTTTACTCATCTGGAAATAAGATTTATGTGGTATGAATATTTATGTGGAAAGAATATTCATGAAAATTATGAGATGTGTGCGCCTAGATAGCGCTCTAATGCATTGGGTAAGGTTTAGTCTCATGAGATGCGATGTGAAATGGGATTGGCGGATAGCATTGACCCGTACTGAAATTGGAAATGGGATTGGTGGTTATCCATGACCCGTACTGAAATGGGAAATGTGTTTTCAAGTTATCCTTGCATGTACTAAAGATTTTTTTTATTCTGACAAATTTATATGATTGAATTTTTATATGATCCCATTCTTTTATTAAATGATTTCATAAGTTTCATGCTTTGGATATCATTATGGCATGCCTCTTAACTCATGTGCTTGAGATGTATCATTATGTTCATTCCCTTACTAGGAATTTTTATCTCATCCCTTTGATCATGTGTTCCCCAGGGTACCCTATTCAAATGTAAGGGCTCAAAGTATGTTAGTAGCTCATTATGGAGATTAAATAATGAAGTGTTTTTTAGCCCCATGTTTTGTGTTGTATGTACCTAGACTTCCGAGAAACTATACTTAACTTTCCTTGAATTGAACTATGACGTTGAATTATGGTTAAAATCATGAAATGTTATATGTAAAAGGCTTGGTTCGCTATAGTTGGTATCAGAGGATGGTCTAGTTTTATTTGGAGATTAGGAATAGAGCACCTTAGTGAGAACCTTAAGGATAAGACCAAGTATAAGGAAACAATCCTAAATTTTGGTGAGTATATAATAAGTGGTTTATCAAGCAAATACATCACTATCTAGATACGAGCAGGTAGAGGTGGATCTGGCACAGAAGTATCTAGTGGTAAAACCCGAAAACACCGCTTTGAGCCAGACTCAAACGAGAACTGGTGCATGAGAACGGGCCTTGCTACACTCTTGGTTACGACACTCCTGGGGGATATGCTTTGGTAGATTCAAGAGATTAGTAAAAACCATTATTAAGGGACAAAAAAAGCCCATAAGAATATATGTAAAGAAATATATTGAGGATAACCTAGGTTTTAACCTAAGGAATCACAAGTTAGGATGTACTTATTCCTTATAATTTTATCCCTTTATGTTTAATGTTTCATTTTATGATCAATAAATAAGTATTCAAACCCCCTAATTGTATGTTCTTCATTCTTAGTTAATGGCGGGAAATAGAAGAAAGTGTTCCAATAATCAATGTGATAGGCAATGTGATAACCACCCAAATGATATGCCTGAGATGATGGGAGCCCAAGTTGAACATATTGTGAACTTGCCAAACCAGCTATAGAAAATCACAATCAAGAATTGATACATATTTGAATGCCCAAATTCATCAAGGAGGAGGAAGATGACATATCATGGAAGATTATCTGATAAAGGTGATCAAGGAAAGAAGACCAAATTTCCATTGTGCAAAAAGTTTGGAAAGAGGCATTAAAGAGAATGTCACAAAGGAACAAAGAGATGTTTTAAATGTGGGATGGTTGGGCATAAAATAGACAATTGCTATAAAAAAATGGATAATGTGATGAATAGAAAAAAGGTTATATCTAATGTATCATATACTATTCATTGTTGTGAATGTGGAGAAGTTGCATATTATCCAGGACCATGCTCCATTGGAAGGGACGAGAAGCTTGATGAGCATCAAAACTCTAATGATAAGGGGAAAATGAAAGTCCAATTTTGAGATAGATCATGATGATTTAAATACATGTAAACTCTTTGCAATAATTGTGTATGCCATGATGTATTTCAGTTCATGCCCTATGATCATGTCTTAAATGTTTTCCTGGAACATCGAGTCACTACTTAAAATTATGTTCTATCATTTGGGGAAAACTTCTATAATTTTGTATAACATGTTGATGTTTGTGAAACTTTTCATCTTTGAAATAATATAAGTCTCCCTTTAGTTTTATTTGATGAAATTCTGGGAAAGGATTGACTTTATCCAGATAGATCAAATATAAATAGATTCTAATAAATTCTTGGGCTACATACTAATACAAAATGATAAAGTGATAGCCATTTCCTAAAGGCAGCTGAAAATCCATGAGCAAAACAATCCCACGCATGATCTGGAGTTGGCGGCTGTGATATTTGCATTGAAAATATGGTGACATAATCTCTATGGAGAAAAATGTCAGATATATACTGACCACAAGAGTCTAAAATATATAATCACACAGAAATAGCTTCATATGCGCCAATGAAGATGGATAGAGCTCATCAAGGATTATGATTGCTCAATCCACTACCATCCTGGTAAGGAAAACAAGGTGGAAGATGCTCTAAGTAGAAAGGATCCTACATCTTTATCAATGATGAGAATTGAAAAGGATATGATCTTCTTAGATTTGGACATGATGGACATGGGAATCATTAAGGGAGGAACATCATCGATCCTTTCTCAAATGATTTCTCAACCATCCCTCTTGGAGAAAATAAAGGTTTCTCATATAAAGGATATGGAAATTCAAAAAAGTGTGGAAGGTGTTAAAAATGTGAAATTATATGATTTCAAAATTGATGAGGAATGAGTTGTAAGATTTGGGACATGATTATGTGTATCATCTGATCCAGAGATAAAGAAGGAGTTATTGAATGATGCATATAGCTCGACCTTATCTATCCATCTTGGGAGTACCAAAATGTACCATGATCTCCGAGAACACTTCTAGAGGGATAACATGGAGAAGGAGATTTTGGAATATATATCAAGGATATTGGTATGTCAGTATGTTAATGATGAGTGACAAAAGACCAAAGGTATGATGCAGCCATTGCCTACACCCATGTGGAAATGAGAAAATGTTACTATGGGTTTTTTCATGGGTCTCCCGAAGACGTCGAAGGGAAATAATACGATATGGGTTGGGGTTGACCAACCCACAAAGACATCCAATTTCATCGCTATTTGGGAGATCTCTTGCTTGATCAACTTGAAATGTTATATGCCAAGGAAGTGGTGAGACTACACGGTGTTCCACTCTCAATTTTCTCTGACTGTGATTGTAACGCCCCAACCCCAGTTACCCGAAGTCGGTGCATTACTTCATAACATTGGAATGATCACAAATATCAAGTCTCGAAAGACCGATTAGTTTAGTATCCATGGAAACACTATATACATTCATAAATGTTACATTACATCATAAAGTGAAAAATCACAATAACATAGTCTCCATAGTCCACACTTTTATCCCCTTCAGACTATCCCTATAGGTCAGTCATAAAATACTTCTTCACATCCTGGAAAATATTAAAACATTTAAAGGGGTGAGCTCAGATGCTCAGTAAGGTCAACAATATTGCGGAAGCTTTCATAAATAAACATTAACCTTTAAGGCAATGTATAACTAAAACAAAATCCTTTTTAAACTTGAACTTCAGCATAATTTGGAAAAAATAAAATTAAATAATGTCATTTACTTACTCACATGGATAGTCTACTAGTCGAATAATAACATGAAATATCAATAACCACTTTCATAATGATGGAATGCATAACGCCAGACTATCATAACCACGTAGCCAAGGCCTCGTGCCCGGACTACAAATAAGATTTTTTCAAGGCCTCATGCCAAGACACTAGTTTGTCTCATGAGACCTACCGATGCATCGAGGAGCTATAGCGGGCTCCAACCGTCACTTATTAAGTCCAATGCATTCCTCATATGAACAGGTTTAAACATATCATAAACCATAACATAATCGTATCACATAAAACATGTATAAAGGAAATATAACATTCCCTCATTTCAATCAAAAGATATCAATACAACACATTGATATAATAAAAACTCTTTCAAAACCATTTTCAATACCAAAATTAAAGAAAATTAAAACTTTGTATTTATTTTTCATTTTAAAAAGTTATGGCTTGTAGAGGAAGCCGAAACTCAAATAATGGTCACGATGGTGGAGAAGTCGTTGTCACCGCATATGTACGACAAAAACATTCCCTTTTTTCGTTTAGTAAAACGCTTTGTATAAAAAAGATTCCTTTTGTATAAAAGTAAAAGTCAAAGGGGTTTATACACCGTATAAAAGAAGGTTTTGTATAAAACAAAATATGCTTCAATGAATGTAGATTGAGACGAAGTCCCATACAAAGATCATTTTTAAAATAAAATAGATATATTATTTGTATTCACTATAAGTACCCCTAAATAAAGTACAAATACAAGATATGACATAATAATATAATGACAAATTTTCAAAGTACGAGATTAACCCAAAGAATGGAAATCGGGTTAAGAAATTCCATTACAATGATAATTATTAAATAAAATATATCTATTATGTGTATTCACTATAAGTATACATAAAGAAAGTACAAATACAAGATAGCACATAATAATATCATGACATAATTTGAAAATAGGAGATTAACCAAAAGAACAGAAATTGGGTTAAGAATTTCCCTTACAAAGATCATTCTTAAATAAAATATATCTATTATGTGTATTCACTATAATTATACATAAAGAAAGTAAAAAATACGAGACATGACATAATAATATCATGACATAATTTGAAAGTTGGAGATTAACCCAAAGAACAGAAATTGGGTTAAGAATTTCCATTAAAAAGATCATTCTTAAATAAAACATATCTATTATGTGTATTCACTATAAGTATACATAAAGAAATTAAAAATACAAGATTGGAAATAATAATATCATGACATAATTTGAAATTAGTAGATTAACCCATAGAACAGAAATTGGGTTAAGAATTTCCTTTACCTTGTGTCTGACTTGACTCGATCGTTCCTTAACCTCCTGAATAATAAACTAGAGTTAATTTCTATTTACTTAAGAACCTTTTTCATGTTCATTATTCATTTTATATCACTTATTACCATGTTATGAACATTATGTAATTATTTAAGTTAATAACGGTCATTTTTTCGATCATTGGTACTTGAGTCAAAAATAAACTTCTTATAATTACAAGTTGTTCATGTGGTAAAATATCCATTATATCCAGAATTATATTAATTATTTAGATATCATATATATCATATATATCAAGTATGTACATTCATTTATAATATTACATAACATTTAGAGGTAAGAAATGAAATGCACCGTTCATGGAGACGGTAAGCCGTACATATGCATGAACGCTACTTTCATTTATATTTCCCATTTAATGGAATGAAATCATAATAGTATAAAGTTGTATTATAATTCCAGTATAATATCATATATAATATCATTTACTCCATCCTTTATACATCCCACATATGGCATTAACGATTCAAATCACTTTGAGGGGGTGGTAGTCCGCACTTCCTTAAATGAAAATATCGCATTTACCCATAATGGAAACCATAAAGGTATGCCATAAATGAAAAATACAGAAGATTAAGTAAAACATAAACATGCTATATATCATATATAAATATAGTGACATGTTAATGGCCACCTTTGAATGTGTTATATGAGTGTTGAACAATCATCGTTTTGTGAGGCAGAAATTCGCCATCCACAGAAACATTATGTTCTTTAACCATTAGATGTAGGTGTGTGTAAGTGTGGCTTGAATAATTCGTATAACAACATTCTAGTATATTGAGTATACTATTTTTGTTACAAAAGAAATGAATAAAAGAGTTTAGGGGGTTGGAGAATAAAATTAAAACAAAATAACATAGGGGAAGACATTACCTTAAAATTGGGTAACTCTTTTTTGATTTGAGCCAAAGGCTTCCTTGGGAAGAATTCTGACCAAATTGAGGCTTCTAGGAGTATGATAGGGATGTTGGGAGAGTATTTGGGCAGATGTTGGCCTAGCCAAAAGGCTTTGAATGTGTGAGTAAGGTGGTAGTGGTGGGGGCCTTTTATAAGTGGATAGGAGGGGCACTCTGAGAAAGTAATGAAATGTTACTTTATTATATAATGATTTTCGGATTTTAAAGGTCCAAAACTTATATAATTCGAGGATACGGTGATAAGAGTTCGTAATATACTCATCCAATAGGGTTTTGACAAGTGTAAGCCTTGGATTTATGTTATTTTTTCATTTTATTTAAATCGTTAATTAATGAGGTAATCACTGCATCATCATGATGTCATAAATAATTTAATTTATTTAATGTCTAAAAATTATAAAAAACTATCATGATGTAGGAAATCGTTTTAGCTTTCTAATTAATATTTATAGTAAAAAATATGACTTTTATAACCCGATTTAAAAACTGTTTTAGTAAAACAACCTATGTTTGTGATATTTTTATTTTATCTTTAAATAAAAGTTATTTATGTCTTTTTCCTACTAAAGTGGCTCCATGGGGTCCCCAAGTTGACCCATGGATTGTCTTGGTCGGCCATAATTCATCCAATAGGGGTAGGACAAGTGTCAAGGTCATTTCATATTATTATAACACTATTTATACCTTAAATTTCACTAATTACCTTTAATCGCGATTAATTAAACTTAAAAGTTACTATTCACCAAAAAAAATTAATCCCATTGAACCACATTTTACTTCCTAATGACAACCATGTATGTCAGATTTTTGAAAATCAAATCACTGAAGTGGTAATATTTCATTTAAACGAAAAATCAGTTATTTAACTACCACTTAGTTGTTTCACTATTCATCAAAAATTGATGTTTTTCAGAACAATTGAAAAATTTCACCCTAAGCTATAATTGATATTCCAAATTCAAAAATGAAGTCCATTTTGAAATATAAAATATATATAATTTCAAAAAGTGGGTATTACTATTCATAATGGCTATTTTGATTAGTCGCGGTGTGTTAGAATCTCGAACTTGCGTACAATGTAAGCTATTGCATTATTGAAAGAGAAGCGTATCGTGGAAGATCGGGGTATTACATTCTCCCCTCCTTCAATAAATTGCGTCCTCGCAATTTGAAATTTTTCTTTGAAAATAAATGGTTGGAAATAGAAAATATTTTTTTGGAAAACCCACATCGGAAATAAGGTTAATAAAATTTAGCCTTAATAAGAGGGAAAGGGAAATGAAAAAGTCACCACACAATTATGATCTGGATTTGGAGAACATTGGTGGAAATTAGAGACATATAATTGGAGGAAAAATGTAAATATTTTTAGGGAGTGATTGAGGTTATCAATCACAAACAAGTGTCAAATTGAGGGCCTCAAAGCCTTCAATCTATGTTGATTTAAAATATTATCAGTTCAATAAGACATAAGGTATTAGGATAACACATTTTTTTGTTTTAATATCCCTTTACTAATGTTTAAAAATTAATTTATTCATAGAATAAGATATAGGTATATATATTTATGCTTGACAAGTAGAGTTTCAACCTTCAACTAATTTCTACCACAAACTCATCGTTCAATTAAAAAGATAATATAACTCAAAAATATTATATTTACCCTAATCGTACAAGATTCAAAATATTAACACATACCATTTAGATTACGAAAACTATTTTGTAATAACCAGGGACTTCGTGTAGGCTAGTGGTAGGTCATAAAGGCCTGTCGCAATATGGATGTGAGTTCGATTCCTGCAGCTTTGTCTGAACCAATAGGGTTATGCCCCACCGTTCAGGTTGTCCTTTTCCTAAAACTATAGTGTTATAATATTCCAAAAATAATCATCAGGAATTTTTTAACCTTAAATAATACTATCCAAAGATCAATATAATCCATTCCAACCTTTAAAGTTATCCAAAATACCTCCGTCCAGACTTTATCTAAAGGGTCCTTAAATTCCAAAATCAATTGTAACATTAGATTCCCTAAACAAAGTAAAGATTCTATTATTGTCACATACAAAAATATGATTACCTTCATCATATTAAAACCTTAATGAAATCAACATGTACTGTAGTACAATCCTTATATGTATATATCACATTATTCTAATAATCAGAATATAATCCATGAGTCCAAAAGCACCAATACATTAATTATTCCGCTTCAACTGTAGTCACATCCAAAGATTGGCCTTGATCCCTTGGCCTTTTTTGAGGTATGTTTCCCTGACGCTTAGGACATTCATTTGCATAATGCCCCATTTCCCTACAATTGTAGCATTCAACATTGATAGCCTCTTTCTTTCCCTTGCAATCATGAGCCTAGTGACCTTTTTCTCCACATTTATAACAAACTCCCATTACTTTTAGGCAAGTACCAGGGTGATTATTCCCACAATTATCACATAATGGAAAATCCTTCTTTCCCTTTTCCCTTTATTCTTCTGTTGTTCCACCATTCTCTTCTTCACTTGCTTTACTTTATTGTCATAAGACTTAGAGAATTCCTTTTCTGTCTTTATAGCACACGAGACTATATCTTCGTATGTTGAGAAAGATTGTGATACTAAAGCTCGACAGAGAAATGGTTTTAACCCATCAAAGAAACGATCAATCTTAATTCTTGGGTTACGTATATAATCTGCAGCATGCCTCGCTAACCTTATAAAGTTATCATCATACTTTGCGACATTCTCATCCTCCATTTGTCTCAGACTCAGAAATTGACTTTCCATATCTGCTCGATGGTCATGTGGAAATTATTTTTCTAAGAAAATTTCCTTAAACTCCCTCCATTCTATAATTGATACTTATTTATCTTCCTTTGTGTTTTGAATTAGTAACCACCATTGATCGGCATCTCCAGTGAGGCGGTAAACTGCCATGATAACCTTTTCCCTTTCACTACTCCCCAAGGCGTGGAATATTTTCTCTAAGGAGTTTATCCATTGCTCAGCTACTAATGGATTTGTACCCCCAATAAATGTTGGTGGTTGTTTCCTCATGAAGCAGTCTAACATTGATCCTCCACGTTGCGGATCAGGGTGCTCCATACGAGTAAGGTTATTATTCATAATCTGATTGAGTTGTCCCAGTATGGTAATAAGTTGATCAGCACCAGTTGTATCTCCAGATCCACAATAATTATCTTGAGTAGGAGGGAAATCCCTACACGGAGTGCGTGAATTCATACGGTTTCCATTACTTCCAATAGGCGCCATTTCTAAACAATGGCATAAACTAGATTAGTTTATGAATAAAAATACATAATTCCATACTTGTAAAATACATAACATAAATTGAACTATTTATGGATATAATCCATAAAAATGTTTTCATTAAGGAAGTATATACTCATAACCCTTCATAGTGGATTGTAAATAAAATTAGAATTATCATAAGCATATCCCTCGGGAGTGTGGTAACCAAGAGTGCAGCAAGGACCGTTGACGTGCACTAATTTCCGTTTGAGTCTATCTCAAAGCGGTGTTTTCGGGTTTTACCCCTAGTTACATATGTGCCAGAGCCGCCTCTACCTGCTCGTATCCAGACTGGGATGTATTGCTTGGAAAACTCACAAAATCTCTATAATACAAAAATTATAGGAATTTTATCTATACTAATCCTCAAAGTCTTTCTTTGGGCTATGTGCTCTAATCAGAGTTTATCTAAATCTAGCTTCAAAGGTTAGTACTAAACTGCCTCTGATACCAACTGTAACACCCCGACCCCAGTTACCCGGAGTCGGTGCATTACTTCATAACATTGGAATGATCACAAAGATCAAGTCCCGAAAGACCGATTAGTTTAGTAGCCTTGGAAACACTAGATACATTCATAAATGTTACACTACATCATAAAGTGAAAAACCACAATATCATAGTCTCCAGAGTCCACACTTTTATCCCCTTCAGACTATCCCTGTAGGTCAGTCATAAAATACTTCTTCACATCCTGGAAAATATTAAAACATTTAAAGGGGTGAGCTCAGATGCTCAGTAAGGACAACACTATTGCGAAAGCTTTCATAAATAAACATTAACATTTAAGGCATTGTATAACTAAAACAAAAGCCTTTTTAAACTTGAACTTCAGCATAATATGGAAAAAAAATTAAATAATGCCATTTACTTACTCACATGGATATTCGACTATTCGAATAATCACATGCAATATCAATAACCACTTTCATAATGATGGATTGAATAATGCCAGACTATCATAACCACATAGCCAAGGCCTCGTGCCAAGACTACAAATAAGATTTTGTCAAGGCCTCATGCCAAGACACTAGTTTGTCTCATGAGACCTACCGATGCATCGAGGAGCTATAGCGGGCTCCACCCGTCATTTATTAAGTCCAATGCATTCCTCATATGAACATGGTTAAACATATCATAAACCATAACATAATCGTATCACATAAAACATTCATAATGGAAATATAACATTTCCACATTTCAGTCACAAGATATCAATAAAACACATTGATATAATAAAAATGCTTTCAAAACCATTTTCAATACCAAAATTAAAGAAAATTAAAACTTTGTATTTATTTTTCATTTTAAAATGTTATGTATTGTAGAGGAAGCCTAAACTCAAATAATGGTCACGACGGTGGAGAAGCCTTTGTCGACCCATATGTACGAAAAAAACATTCCCTTTTGTCGTTTAGTAAAACGCTGCGTATAAAAAAGATTCCTTTTGTATAAAAGTAAAAGTCAAAGGGGTTTATACACCGTATAAAAGAATGTTTTGTATAAAACAAAATATGCCTCAATGAAAGGAGATTGAGATGAAGTCCCATACAAAGATCATTTTTAAAATAAAATAGATATATTATGTGTATTCACTATAAGTACACATAAATAAAGTACAAATGCAAGACATGACATAATAATATAATGACATAATTTCAAAGTAGGAGATTAACCCAAATATTGGAAATCGGGTTAAGAAATTCCCTTACAAAGATCATTCTTAAATAAAATATATCTATTATGTGTATTCACTATAAGTATACATAAAGAAAGTACAAATACAAGATAGGACATTATAATATCATGACATAATCTGAAAGTAGAAGATTAACCCAATGAATGGAAATTGGGTTAAGAAATTCCCTTACAAAGATCATTCTTAAATAAAATATATATATTATGTGTATTCACTATAATTATACATAAATAAAGTAAAAATAAAATATAGGACATAATAATATCATGACATAATTTGAAAGTAGGAGAATAACCCAAAGAACAGAAATTGGGTTAAGAATTTCCCTTAAAAAGATCATTCTAAAATAAAACATATCTATTATGTGTATTCACTATAATTATACATAATGAAAGTACAAATACAAGATAGTACATAATAATATCATCACATAATTTGAAAGTAAGAGATTAACCCAAAGAATCGAAATTGGGTTAAGAATTTCCCTTACCTCGTGTCCGACTTGACTCGATCGTTCTTTAACCTCCTGAATAATAAACTAGAGTTAATTTATATTTACATAAGAACCTTTTTCATGTTAATTATTCCTTTTATATCACTTATTACCATGTTATGAACATTATGTAATTATTTAAGTTAATAACGGTCATTTTGTCGATCTTTGGTACTTGAGTCAAAAATAAACTTCTTATAATTACAAGTTGTTCATGTGGTGAAATATCCATTATATCCATAATTATAATAATTATTTAGATATCATATATATCATATATATCCATTATATACATTCATTTATAATATTACATAACATTTAGAGGTAAGAAATGAAATGCACCGTTCATGGAGATGGTAAGCCGTACGTATGCATGAACGCTACTTTCATTTCTATTTCGCATTTAATGGAATGAAATCATAATAGTATAAAGTATATTATAATTCCAGTATAATATCATATATAATATCATTTACTCCATCCTTTATAAATCCCACATATGGCATTAACGATTCAAATCACTTTGTGGGGGCGGTAGTCCGCACTTCCTTAAATGAAAATATCGCATTTACCCATAATGGAAATCATAACGGTATTCCATAAATGATAAATACAGAAGCTTAAGTAAAACATAAACATATCATATATCATATATAAATATAGTGATATCTTAATGGCCACCTTTGAAGGTGTTATATGAGTTTTGAACAATCATCATTTCATGAGGCAGAAATTCTCCATCCATAGAAACAATATGTTCTTTAACCATTAGATGTAGGTATGTGTTAGTGTAGCTCGAATAATTCTTATAAAAACTTCCTAGTATATTGAGGATACTGGTTTTGTTACAAAACAAATTAATAAAAGATTTTAGGGGGATGGAGAAGCAAATTAAAACAAAATAACATAGGAGAACACATTACCTTAAAATTGGGGAACTCTTTTTTGATTTGAGCCAAAGGCTTCCTTGGGAAGAATTATGACCAAAGTGAGGCTTCTAGGAGTAATATAGAGTAGTTGGGAGAGTATTTGGGCAGAGGATGGCCGAGCCAAAAGGCTTTTAATGTGTGAGTAAGGTGGTAGTGGTGGGGGCCTTTTATAAGTGGAGAGGAGGGGCACTCTTGGAAAGTAATGAAATGTTACTTTATTATATAATGAGTTTAGGATTTTAAAGGTCCCACACTTATATAATTCAAGGATAAGGTGATAAGGGTTCGAAATATACTCATCCAATAGGTTTTTTACAAGTGTATGATTTTGATTTTACATTATTTTTTCATTTTATTTAAATCGTTAATTAATGAGGTAATCGCTGCATCATCATGGTGTCATAAATAATTTAATTTATTTAATGTCTAAAAATTATAAAAAAATATCATGATGTAGGAAATATTTTTATCTTTATAATGAATATTTATAGTCAAAAATATGACTTCTATAACCCCATTTAAAAATTGTTTTATTAAAACAACTTATGTTTGTGACATTTTTATTTTAACTTTAAATAAAAGTTATTTATGTCATTTTCCTACCAATGTGGCTCCATGGAGTCCCCAAGTTGACCCATGGATTTTCTTGGTCGGCCATAACTCATCCAATAGTGGTAGGACAAGTGTCAAGGTCATTTAATATTATTATAACACTATTTTTACCTTAAATTTCACTAATTACATTTAATCACGATTAATTAAACTTAAAAGTTACTATTCACCAAAAATTATTTTAATCCCATTGAACCAAATTTTACTTCCTAATGAAAACCATGTATGTCAGATTTTTGAAAATCAAATCACTAAAGTGGTAATATTTCATTTAAACAAAAAATCAGTTATTTAACTACAACTTAGTGGTTTCACTATTCATCAAAAATTGATGTTTTTCAGAACAATTGAAAAATTTCACCCTAAGCTATAATTGATATTCTGAATTCAAAATTGAAGTCCATTTTGAAATATAAAATATATATAATTTCAAAAAGTGGGTATTACTATTCAAAATGGCTATTTTGATTAGTTGTGGTGTGTTAGAATCTCAAAATTGCGTACAATGCAAGCTATTGCATTATTGAAAGAGAAGCGTATCGTGGAAGCTCGGGGTGTTACAGTGATCCAAGGTTCACATCTATATTCTAGAGGAGTCTTCAACATGCTTTGAGTACTAAATTAAATTTCAGCATGGCCTATCACCCCCAAACTGATGGCCAATCTAAATAGACTATTAAGATGCTTGAAGATATTCTAAGGGCATGCTCTCTTGGATTAAAAGGTGGTTGGGATCAGTATCTCCCATTGGTTGAGTTCTCATACAACAATATCCTACACTATAGTATTTAGATTTCTCCATATGAAGCTCTGTATGGAAAGCGATGTAGAAATCCAACCTATTGGGATAAAGTTGGAGTGAAAAATCTACTTGGACCCGATCTTGTTCAAGAGATGACAGAGAAGGTCCAAGTCATCTAGAAACACATCAAAGCTGGTCAAAGTCTGCAAAAGATCTATGTTGACAACCTTCGAAGGGACTTGGAGTTTGATGTTGGAGATAAAGTCTTCCTTCGAATATCTCCATGGAAGAGAGTCTTGCGATTCGGGGAGAAAGGGAAGATAATCTCATGGTATATTTACCCCTTTGAGATCCTTGACCGCATAGGAATTGTGGCCTATCAGCTTGCAAATCTACTGAATATGGCTCGAGTTCATGATGTTTTCCGCGTATCACACTTGAGGAAGTACATACCTGATCCCTCACATGTACTAAGCTCAGAGGTGGTGCAGTTGGAAGATGATCTCTCTTATGAGGAGAAGCAATTAAAGATTATAGATCGGAGAGAAAGGTTCTATGGAACATGACAACCCATCATTTCAAAGTGTTTTGGAGGAACAATATATTTGGGGAAGCAACATGGTAATTGGAAGAAGCAATGAAGGGAAAGTACCTGCACCTGTTTTTGGCTTAGTATGTAAAATTAAATTTCGAGGGTGAAATTTCATAAGGGGGGACGAATGTAACGACCCAAAGTTTTTCAATTGAAATTCCCTTCTTATATGTATCTCATAAAATTGCATAAAATCACTACATAATGAACTACTATGTTATATGTGACATTTACACATAATTTTGTCACTTCTGTGTTTGGAATTTCCAAAATCTGGCATACACGGTTGTGTTGAAGATGTTTTTCGAGTCAAATAAAACAAAAATAATTTTTGGGGAATAGTAACCTACCATAATGAATAGTAACATACCCTTATGAATAGTGATATACCCTAATAAATAGTAACCTCACCTATGGTGGTATGAAAATAATATTCAAGTTGTAAGTGCAATATATCTATATTATAGAATGAGTTAATGAATGTTTTAAAACTAGTTTTGATAATAAACTATAATTTTAATTAAATATTCAAATAATCATATTTAGACAACTATTTTTGAAAATTTAAAATCATTTTTGGATTCTATATGTCAAAAAATGGTTAGGGTGAATTTTTTGTATTTTTCTGAAATACTTGAATTTTTGATGAATAGTAGAATCTGAAAATATACAATAAATGCTAAATAATGGATTAATTGAATCATCGATGATGATCTACTGATGTAATCCCACTTGGTTTGGGATCACATGGTAAAATCACTATTCTTGGTCCTGTAATACTTAATATTCTTTTTCTTTTTAATAAAAAATAAATTAAGGATTATAATATTATGAAATCCCTCTTATCCTCAACTATAAAAACCCCCTTCACTCCCTCTTCTCTCCACTCTTCTCAAGATCCAAACCTTCACTAAAGTCTTCCCAAATCTCTCCCCAAGGTCCTCCCCCACGTACAGAAGCTCTCATCCTCCTCAAAATACCAAAACCTCTCCCGTTAATTGGTTCTCAAATGAGGAAGTCTCAAGAGGTCATTAATAGAAAGTGGAGAACACCACTGGGTTTAAGGTAAGGGATCCTCTCCTTTTCTCTCTTAATCAAGATTTTTCTCTATAATATTCCTTTATATGTGTACTATAAACTGATGGGGTATGTTTCAAAACCTCCCCCATACTTCCTTCTGGATTTATAAGTGATGAGAAACCCCATTTCTCTCTCATCAATCCCTCTTGGTCACACCTGACACCAAGCCGATAAAATCGTAACGAATTCTACCCGAACCTTCTTTGTTCTTTCGGGTTGGCTTATCTTTAATTTAATCTGATGTTATATTATCTATGTATTTGAGTCTTATGACTTTTGTTTAGTTTTACAAGATTCTTATATCAAGACCCTTTCATAATATTCTTTTAGGGTTATACATGATTTTGAAATATTCCCTCCATAGAACTTTCCAATTTTCCAACCTGCTTTATGGGGACTTCCCAAATTTTTACCCAAATTACAAGTGCACTCTATCGTCTATTTTAAAACACCATTTTATTTATAAAATCAGTATTTTTATTATCAAAACCTTCTTGGTTTAATTCTAGTTTTATATAAAATAATTTCTTCTTTTCTATTTGAGAAGATTTAGAGTGTTTTCCTTAAAACCGCACAAAAAGGATTTAATGCAAATGTTTCTAAAATACATTTATTTATATGTTTTCTCTTATATTTGACACCAATTACCATGTTATATGCCTATTTTACCCTATTAATGTCCATGTGTGTTATAATCCCTTCCTTTCATGGACTCTTTCGTGATACGCCCATTGGATATGTTTTATGTCATGATTGTGGTACCCAATTCTCTCCATGTGTATCCTTATGTTTATGAACAATTGATTTTGTATGATTACACAAGTGAAAAAAGATTTATCTGGTAAGAGTCTTTATGTGGAAAGAATATTGATGAAAATTTAGAGATGGTTGCGCCGAGATAGCGCTCCAATGCATTTGGTAAGGTTATATCTCATGAGATGCGATGTGAAACACGATTGGCGGTTATCGTTGACCCGTACTGAAATGTGAAACGATATTTGCAGTTATCCTTGACCCGTACTGAAATGGGAAATGGTATTGGTAGTTAGCCTTGACACTTACTAAATAAATGTTTTATGATTCTGACACATTTATATGATTCCATGTTTATATGATCACATGCTTATATTAAATGATTTCATAAGTTTCATGCTTTGGATATCAATATGTCATGCCTCTTAACTCATGTTCTTTAGATGTATCCTTATGTTCGTTCCCATACTGGGAATATTTAGCTCATCCCTTTGTTCATGTGTTCCCTAGGGTACCCTATGTAGATGTAAGGGCTCAAATAAAGTTAGGATCTCATCATGGAGATTAAATAATGAAGTGTTTTTTTAGCCCCATGTTTTTTGATGTATGTACCTAGTTTTCCAGGACACTATACTTAAAGATCCTTTACTTGTACTCTAATGATGAATTATGGTTTAAATAATGAAATGTTATATATAAAAGGATCAGGTCACTATAACACACATAACCCATTATTCTCTTGCACAACAAAGAATATTAACGCCCTCAGGTATGCATGTTTAAAGTGTATTATTTGCAAGGGTATGCCTTTGGGTGAAAATGATCTTTTTTTTTTATAAGGGGAGAATGTGTTTTCATGCATGTATGTGTATCCTTTTATGAAGCTTCAGGAAACTGTTGTTCACATTTGAATATGTAGGAATAACTTCTCTAAAGACCTACACCCATTCAATTTATTGTTTCATTGTGCATCGTCCATGTTCATACAAAGATAAATAAATAATGGAAGAGTTTGTGGGATTGTGCAATGGTTTATACCCATTTGGGGTTTCACATAAGAATAAGAAGAAGTGGATCATACTTTCATGTGTGAAGACACTTAAATAAAGAACCAACACAGTGGGTGCACATGTGTGAAGAACGAATAAGGGGTGAAAGAAAAGGAAGAGTTCACTTTAATACCACAGGAATGATCCCATGCATACGTGAGAAAAAAGAAAAAAGAATTGATTATGATGATGCCATGTAAGATGATCAGCATTTCTAGAACAATCAAAAAACTATTTGTGATTCTATCCAAAAAAAGTAATAAGTTATTGTACATTTGGTTGTTGAAATAATGAATTGTATAGAGGAAGAAGAAATGTAAAATTGGTCTTGAACTGAAGAAGAGAGAAGAATAGGTTGTTTAGTTTCATGATAGTAATCAGGTAACAACGACTAGAAGAAAAAGAAGAACAAAAAATAAATCTGACATCCAATAGGGATAAAAATATTTAATGCTCTATTTGGTGTTGAAAACCCATTTTGATGAAAGAAGAAGATTGTCTCCATAGACAGTATAAATAACTAAAAAGGAACCTATATGTGGAACAAGGTCACCAACAATTCAGGAAGATGATTGTTTCCCTTAACTCTCTAAATTGTAGGGACTGACACTGGTAAGGAATTTTTCTTTTCCCACTCCAAATTGTATGGACACACAATGTCCATAGGATTGTTTCCCTAGACAACCCACCATAATAATTATCACTTTATAGTGGAGAATCCATGTGCTGGCCATTCACATGCATGTAAAAGATATAGTTTATCTTCTTGAGTAGTGAACCCTATAAAAATATCATTTGCATATTTTTACTGCTGTATAATATTGAATAATATAGGGAAATGTCAATAATAGAATAACAATCCTAGCAAGTCAAGAGTTACACGGATAAGATGATTGGGAATTGGTTTATAAATTCCCCAACACTAATTTAACCCCTCTCTGTGTTAGAAATATCCAAAACCATTCCTCTAAATTGGTATTAGAGGGAGGTTCACCCTTTTTGTATTGTCTATAGTGAAGTGACTATATTTTAAATAGTTGAGTTTCTTTCCTGATTAATCAATGAAGTGTAGTTTCAATGAATATTTAGTCATCTCTGAGAAGAAGACAATAACTACAAAGACCATGATAAACATTAAAAAGAAAGATAAGATAATATTTATGAAGAATTACCTCTTATCTAAAAATAGGAAGTATCAAGTTCTACATACCTTTCTGATAGTAAAGACACATCATGTGTGAAATGTTACAAGAAGCAGGATCATGTTCCCCCTAATATGATGGATAACATTAATACCTCATGTTATTAGGAGGTATGTGTTAGTACATTTGGAAATTGTTCCCATGATGAAAATGCTAGTATAAGTGCTGATGATCAATCTAAAAATTCAACAGAGTTATCAATAGATAGATTAAGAATGATTCATCATTGTGTTCCGGAAGAAAGTGTATCCCCTGTTAGTGGAGTATATCAATGAATGCAAGAAGATATCACCCTATTTGGAGAAAAAAATTATATTTTGGTTATGATCTGGAAAAAAATTGTTGAATTTCTAATTCTCTCCAGACACGTTGGAATCTTTGAAGCAACAAAGAGGGGACTTTAAATGAGTAACTCAAAATGGCTCAAAGATGTTGAAGAGAATGATGGATTCAATGAGTCTCTGATTGTGAAGATACATGCACTTGAAGATGAGCTGAAGAAGAGAAATTAAGTCATGAGTTTATATTTGTATGAAAATTGCAAGAATATTAACGAACTTGACTCCTTGTAACAAAACAATGTGAAGTATCATGAAGATAGAGTTGACGGAATAAAGAATGATTCTGATGAGAAAATGATTATGATTGAAGATCATAAAGTCATCCACAATAAGAAATGTCTAGAAATGGATGCTCAGTTGACCAATCTTTAGAATACATATATTTAGACTTCAAAAAAGAAGGAAATAGTTTATTCTGGTACTCAATTTTCATTGGAGGATTATACTATTAGAAGAACTCGAACATGTGATAAGAATTTCATGGATTCACTCATTGATCTATTAAAAGTAGCTGATAAATTTCATGTACCATCCATAACATCTTGTACTCATGTTTGTAAATATGTTTCCACAAAAAGTGTGGGATTGTGGAATTCATCAAAACAAGTATGGATAATGAAAGATGAAGAGATATATGAAACCATGACTATGGTGTATAGAATGAAGAATTTGAGAGGTGGTTCTTCTATTATAGTAAAGTAATGTATGAAGAAGGCTCATAAATCTTGTTTAGAAGGCATAAAGATGTCATGATTTGTGGGAAAATGTTGGTGCTGCAACAGGTTTGGGCATTGTGCATTGGATTATTGGTACAATCACTTAAATTTAATAGCATAGATAAAGTCATTAAAAATAGGGAGTACCTAGAGTATCCAAATCCATATATCTAAACATACCTATATACTTCCAACATATTTGGAATTCTAGATAACATCTGTGATGTATGCAATGGGAGTGGTTATAAGGTCAATACATTTTCATCTCATTTTGTATCTAAAAGTGATACGAAAATAATATCATAGATGATAGCCCTGAAAAAAGAGTCATCCATGGGAAATAGATATAATAGTGTTCTAAAAACTAATTCTCCCAAGAAGACTCCAAGAAGATAAGGAGGTAAGTCCATGGATTATAAATCGAATAAGTTGAAGGGTAGTGAATCTAAAAGACCTCCTCAGAATGATATAACTCAGAAGAAGCCATGTGGAAGATCTGATCATGATCCCTTTGTCCTTAATGACATATTAGTCATCTGGAATAAATATTTGGAATGAATTAGAAATAAGAAAGATGCACGAGCTGAGGATAGTTCAAAAGAATGTAAAAATATTCCACATGATAAAAAAGATGAACCGTGTGTGTGGTGAAACAAGGTTTTTCACACTGTTAAAAATTGAATAGCATTTATTCCAACTCAAGAAGAATTTCTTAATGAGATAAATGTCTCACCATGATATTATAGTTCTTTAAATGTTGTTGAAGTTAGAAGGTTGACACAGAGAAATGGAGGAATTTATAAGATTTATACAAGAACAATAAATATTTAACATCAAATGTGAAAGTGTGTAGAGGGGAGAAAATTAATCATTCTAGTTGAGAAAATCATGTCAACCTTGCTTTTCAGATTGATGATATAAGGAGGATCCACCTTATTCTATTCATTTTTTTATTTTAAATGATCTGATAATATAGGTAATTGAAGGTGATGTTATTTATTTGGGTAGAACCAGAGAAACATTGATGATAAGTGTTCCCCTTTATGTGGACAAAATGAAGAAGATACAAGAGTTATCATTTCAATTAGTATCAATTCCAATTACTCTGGAAATTACATGAATATCATGTCATTGGAAAATGTATTCCATTTATAAATCTATAATCTTGGGTTACCCAAAACATGGATCATATTATACAGATGTAGTAACTGAATTAATGAGTTACATAGGAATAATGGATGTTCCCCAAGGTCACTCATCCTTCCAGTCACACTTGGTTGTTTTTGATCCATTCATTGATGTTAGAGTATGAGTTTTAGGTTCATTATTTAATATCACATTCAATATATTCACCCTGAATTGAATTTGTAAACCCATTAAATACAAGTACATGAGTTCTCATCTAATGAGGTATCATTATTAGTTGGTAATGGGAAGCTTTGTTGTCTAAATAAAATCCTCTTGTTTTCTACACCGACTAGGGATCATGTAGACTTCATGTCAAATGATGGATGGAAAATTTTAAAAGTATGGATAGATACCCTTTCCCCATGAATAGTTTATTTTATTCAACAAAGGGTAGATAAAGTCAAGTTAATGTTCAAATGTGAGAGAGAGAAAAAAGTAGGGACGGGATAAGATTCAAATTTTGATATTGGAACATTCATTTGAGAAATGACTTTGGATTATTGACAACGAATACAAAAGGGATGATTTTTGGGAACATGTTTTGTATGAATTTTTTTTTTGTAAAAATTTTATAATACTAGTCAAAATTAATGTGGGTTGACAGATGGTGAATTTATAAATTCTTCATGGTGAAAAATCAGATGATTGATGCATTGATCTTATGTTCAAGGAACTTGTGTCAAAGGTGATGTAGTGTTTAAACATTTAATTATTATCCATTGGGGATGATTGAAGATTCTATGTGTGATCATGGAAAAAGTAAAAGAATTATGTTATTTGTATGAAGTGGAGAATATTATAGAATCATGTGAAGAAGAAGGGTGGCCATTTATATTTGAAGTACCAAGTGGCTAGGCATTTAATTACGTGATAACATTTATGTAAACTCTTTATTTGTGGTCTTACATGAAAAAACTGGCTCCACCCTTGAACTAGATATCCATCCACAACCTGAGACTCAAGAAACACATCAGTAAACCATTCCCATGGGGAAGCCATCTAGGCCATCCCACATGTAGTAGAGGGTTGGTGTATAGCACACCCATAGAGTTTTGGGTTGAATCCCGCAAAGGGTGGGCACAAAGTGCGCCCACAGAGAACACGGTATGAGGCAGTACAATGGAGGGATATGGAGAAATATGAAATAAGGGAGGAGCAATTTGATTTTTATATTGTAGGCCAGTAGTATCCTAGTTTTTATGTTGGACAAAAACAAGTGGGTAATGATCATTAGTTTAGAAAAATCAGAACTGATCACTGCCGTACATCTCATCCAGAATCACAGTCTAACGGAAGCTTTCCATCTAACTACACTGTGTGAGTTTCAACTGGAGAAGTCTGATTCTCCTGTGGCATTTGAACCAACCAATGCCACTGTAACGCCTCGACCCCAATTACCCAGAGTCAGTGCATTATTTTAATACATTGGCATGATTACAAGAAAACAATTCTCGAAGAACTGATCTGTTTAGTAGTCTTGGAAAATATATTTCATATATAAATGTGACATTACACTTCATAACATACAAAAAAAACATAAATAATCCTTCATGAACACCATTATTTCCTAGGATTAACCCTGCATATCAATCACAATACACATCTTGGAATCCTGGGAAAAATAAAACATAAACAGGGGTGAGCTCAGATGCTCAGTAAGGATATCAATACAGCAGAAACATTCATAAATAAGAATAAACCATTAAGGAAATGTATAACTAAAACAAAAGCCTTTTAAACTTGAACTTCAGCATAAGATGGAAAAAATAAAATAAAGTAATTTCATTTACTTATTCACATGGATATTCTACTAGTCGAATTATGACATGCAATATCACTAACCACTTTCATAATGATGGAATGCATAATTCCATACTATCATAACCACATAGTCAAGGCCTTATTCCAAGACTACAAATAAGATTTTGTCATGGCCTTATGCCAAGACACTAGTTTGTCTCATGAGACCTACCGATGCATCGAGGAGCTATAGCGGGCTCCACCCGTCACTTATTAAGTCCAATGCATTCCTCATATGAAAAGGGTCAAACATAACATAAACATTTGTATTAAAACTAGCATATGAAATGTCAATACATTACCCATAAACCATGAATGGTATAAAAATAACACATCCATAGTCAAACATATCACAAAACCTTAAATACAATATAGAAGATTTGTATTATGATAAGTCAACGTCAAAACAAGGTTAAAATCCATTAACGGATTTTCACATAGATGAAAATGATTTGCAAAACTCTTTGTGATAAATACACCTTTTCCATGAAAACATTTAAAATTCACACAGTTTAGAAAGGAATACATTTAAAAACATTTTTGAATTAAAGTGTCCCATACCACTTTGAATCTTTTGGAAGGAATTAACATTTTAAAAACATTCATGTCCATATAAATAAATCCTTTAAAAACAATTTTGAAAACATGGACATTAATGAGAACGATTTAGAAAAATAAATATTTAAAACATTTAAAATGATGTTTTAGTAAAAAGTCCGATAAAAATAATCCCGTTTAAAACTCTTTTATTAAACATGTACATGGATTATAAATATGTCCCAGTAGATACTTACGTAGAAACAACCTCGGATAGTAAAGAGATTGTGAAATAAACCCTTACCAATTTGGTAACTTACGAAACATACACCCCATGAAAGGTGAATCATACAATGAATATGTAAATGCACATAAATTAAAGTGTATTACACAATGAATACAATTATGTACAGTACATACACCACACGAAATTTAATAGTGGCAATATGATACGAATCTCATGGGAATAAGGAGTGAGATGAAAACCTCATACCTTGCACTTTTCTTTAGATGAGGGTACATTTAGCCTCTTGTATGAATAATATATTATGTTATTAAATTATACCAGAAAAATATTAATATTTATGATATCATACATTATTCATTTATGACTTTATACTACCCAATTAATAATAATTTTTATGTTATATTAATATTTCAGGTAACAATCGCTTTCTTTATCGTACGAGTTTTAACTTGTTACTCTTGATTGAATCACTTTGATCATGATTTAAATACATCCAGAATATAAAACATGATTTATATATCATATATATTTAGTATATAAATATGTAATTTGATATATATATTAAATGGAAAACACCATCTATGGAGACGGTAGTCCGTACATATGCATAAACGTTGTTTCCGTTTTTATATAGTATTGAACAGAAGTAAGTGAATAAGATAAATGTAAGTAAATAAATACTTATATATATAAATATATATATATCTCAAATGGAATTATTATGTCATATATTATATACTTATTAGTAATATATATTTTTATAATCATCGATGAATTGTGAACATTGAAATGAATATCATCACGCCGTGGAAACGGTAATCCATACGGACGCATGAGATAAAATATCATTCTTTTGACATTAAAATAATATATAATTGGATGGTATATCATATATATAGAATCATTATAATGTTATATTTATTATTTAAATAAAATACACGTCATTATTATACCCATCCAAATAATAATGAATTGAATAACAATTACACCATGATGTGGAGACGGTAAGTCGTACATACGCACGTATGGTGACATGTCATTCAAAGGGTCAATAGAATAATGAATTTGGTTAATCTGAACTATTCGAATTTTGGCAGAATATTTAGTATTTAATATTATTAAATTAAAAATTAAATTATTCATACATGTTAGTTTGGAATTAAATTTTTAAACAAGAGTCAGATTGTGATTCTGTATGTGTTTTTGAGTCCGGAAGGGAGATTTTATCCTAGGTAAGGCATAAAATAATGTCGGGCATCGGGGTCATCCCATGCCCCTTTTTCTTCTTTTCCTATTCATTTATTTACATTATTATCTTATTTCCTCCTCCCCCTTTCACACACCTCCGATTCCTCCTACTAGGTCATGTCATTTGGGGAGAATTGGAGTTTGATAAAGATAGATAGTTGGGAGGAAAGAGGGGTACCAATTTGATGCTCTCGACACACTGATTCGGCGTGCAACAACTGTGAGTCATGAAATCAACTGATGATTCGGCGGTTTCTGCCCAAAGGTAGGTTTTTTATGTTTAATACATATATCCCCTTTTAAAATGTCATTTTATGTCTTCAAAGCCCTTTATTTCTTTCTTGCAGCCTCTTAAGGCCAGATCTATTGTATCGGGGGGAAGCGGGCGTTTTGAGGGATTTCACGTCGAAAAACACGGAATACAGGGCGTGTATTTAAGGGTATCACACGGTGTGTTCTTCCTATTCAAGGAAGAAGAATTTTTCCAATGTAAACTCTATGTAATTTGAGTACACTCCATATATTGGATTTCAGTGTGACCGACCGTGTGAAATAAGACACTGAATAAGGGTTTTTAAGGAGTACACACCGTGTACTATAAGTACACACCATGTACTATAAGTACACACCATGTACTAGTACAAGGGCATGTGTTTGGGGGAAAACACACACAGGGTGACATTTTGTTAATAGTACATGCCATGTAGAGTAATGTACATGCCCGGTACTATTACTCAGGTAGACCCCATCGGTATGGCCATGTGTTCTGGAAATATAATACTTCATCATAGTAGTTTTGGGATATCTAGTTCCTTGGAAGTCAGAATTGGGTGTGTGAGTAGTCCATTCTGGGAACTTTTTCATGTATATCGCAATGGTGGAATCGTTTTTACATTTAGAGGTCATCTAAATGATGTTTTGGGGATTTATATCTAAATGGATTGGTTTTTTCTCCAGTTATCGAGTTCAGTTGACACCTGAGAGTGAGACTTGGCGTGGATGATAGGTTGGGGGTTCATACCAACATAGTTGATTCCTTTAATATGATATGAGTTGTGAGATATCTCATGTAATCTATGCTACAGAGGAAGTTCCCCTTGTGAGAAGTTCCCTTCCGGCCTATGAGGCCGTGAGACCGAGCACTTCTAAGGATCCCCTGATGGATTCTTTACTTGTGTACAGACCTAGAAAATCCCTTGTAATATCTCTCTCTTGTTTTCCCGAGGACCCATGTTATGGAATGTCTATGTTGTCCTTAAATTTAAGATTCCTCGCTTACTCTTTCCTAGGGATCTTCTGTAGGATGTCATCTCTTGTGTTTACCTAGAGGATCCTGAGTATGATGTCTCCTCAATGTCTGACTTGAGGGACTGAGCGGGTGCCCTTTGTTTGACCGACCCTGAGTTGTTATGTCAGGTTTGGGTAGGAATGGTGATTGGGTTTCACTTAGAACCCATTCCAAACTGATAATACTTTGGGGCATTGGATGTATTTTTGGGTTGGGTGTTTCGGGACACCCTCAATAATTTGTTTATATCTCACATGGTTGGCTGATTCAGTAGGGGTTACCAGAGGTGCTTTCTAGTTGGTGGTTGTAGAGCCTGACGCAAGGAGTCTTCTTATTTTTTGGGATGCCTACGATGCCATGTGTTACTGATTAGAGGTGGTTTGATTGTAAATAGGGTAATTTACTTTGTTTTGGATGTTTTTCCCATGTATCTTGATATGGATCGTTCGGTCTAGCTTTTCGGTTAGGCCTCTTTGTTTTCCATGCCTAGTATTGTTAGTATGGAGTGGTTTTATCTAACATGTTATGATTTGTTTTAGACTATTATCCAATTATTTTTTGAGGTTTATTCCAGCTACCATATATCGTTGTGCAAGATTGACTTACATAGGGTCGTGAGAACCTCGTGTAGTAAACCATAAGACGAATGGATGTTGAGGGCTTCTCCAAAGTGTATGTTTACTTTTATGTTTTGAGACCACGGGGGGGATGGATGTTGAGTGCTCCCTCATAGTGTCTATAGTTTCTCTATGTGGGACACAGGGGGAATTGGACTTTGATTGCTTCCCCACAGTGCCTTTTAGTTACCGATATGAGACTATAGGTGGAATTGATGGTGACTGCTTCCTCAGAGAGTCTTTTCTAATGCTGAACCAGAGGGGTTAGACTATGAGTACTACCAAGAGGGTTGCTTCTAATTATTTGGATGAACTAGAGAGGTTAGGCTTCGAGTACTTCCCCGAGGGTAACCTGTTTTTGATTAGATTTCTTAGATATATAATTCCAACGTTGGAAAAAGCAGGTACATGTTGATTGGATTATAGACCCAGAGATAGACTTAATGATACACAACATGAGTGGATCGACATCTAGCTCAATTCCCTTGCATAGTATGTCTAGTAGATCGGGCTTAAGGTCACAAGGATCGACTACTGAAGTGGTTTATTACAATTTGAATAACCTAATCATGAATATTCATATTTATTTATATGTGTATAGGTATGTTACAATACATGTGTATGTATATAGATATGGACATCCATGATGGAACATACCCAGTTGGAATGGATTACATACCCTAGGATCAATTGTGGGTGGACGTTTAGTTTACTTTTTTTGTTGTGTTCCAGCTAGGCTAAGCACGCTTCTATTTCATACACTTAGCAGCACAATTATAGGTAGCTTGTTGGGGTGCCCTAATGAGAATGTTTCTCACCCATGCATGTGTAACTCAGTGTATGTGTTTACCTTATGTCTTCTTTTTAGGTTTAGCATTAGTTTAATGGTGGACAGGTCTGAGGCCCGGTGTTCAATGATTGAGGAGAGATGCTCGAGTGGTTCTATAGATTATACTGAAGCAGTTCGATAGTGTTTGGATATCAGGTACATGGGTTGGCTCGGAGTTAGTAGCATATCCATTTACTTTTACTTTAATTTTATTTTTTACTTGTATATATTTCTTTTGGACCAATGGGTGACTATTTTTGTATTGTATAACACAGTTTTCCAGGCTTTTACAACATTTTACTATTGCATCTTGTTCTATTTCAATTTTTTATTCCTTCCCCACTCTTTTTACTTTTCTCTATATGTGATACTTAGTTATTTCTACTGTTTTCATACTCTGGTATGAGGGAATAATCTCCCCACTATCGCACCCTAGGCCTTCACTGCTAGTTGGAAGCTTTTAGCATATGGGGAGGTGTGCTTAAGGCCTTGTGGTGAACTAGATCGAAACACCGATTAAGTGGATTCCAGGTCGGGACGTTACAATGTGGTATTAGAGGAGTTTCTTTTACAGGTCTTTACTATTTGGGATATGGTAGACAATAGTATTAGAAATGTGTCGGAACTTGTGATGGAAATCGGACTGGGGTGTTGAGAACACTTGTTCCATTAAGAAGTCCAGGTTTCCAAGGTTTGGTATTACTGTTCTGATTTTACGATGTTACAGTTGTATATGATTTTTACCTTGAGCAATGCACATGTTGTGTTGTGTTTTTATTTACTATGGATATCTACCTCATGGACATTGGTAATATTCCATGGATGGATTATGACTCTTGATCGAAAAAGGCAAGAGGCATCTCATACGTCATACTAGGCACGTTGGATTCATAGCATATATGCCTGCTAGTGTGTCTTTCTACTGAAGACTGAGACCTTCGGGTATTCTTACACATACTTTTTAGTCTTATGGGTAGTTATGTGGATCTTCATTGAGGCTTTGGTGTGAGGATTATGACTCAGTCCCCAATAACAGGTGGTGCAGGGACCCCAATGGGTCGATATGGCACATGATAGCTTTCTGTTTAACCCATATTGGGTGTTGTTTCTTGGGACTATGGTTATCTAGTAGGATCTTTGATAACAATTTTGATAGATACCATGGCTTTTCTTATGAACTAAACATCCTTGTGGTTTTTTCGTATACGGATACCTGATGAGTGTCAGTTCAGTTTTTCTTCTACTTGGGTTATGAACACTAGAGAGTAGTTACTTCTGGGGATGATTGGAGAGGATCAGGGCCCTTGTAGGCTATGTTTTGGTTTTGAATTTCTTTGGTCATTGTGATTTTTATCATCTTCTGAGTGGTTTTGGATCTTTTAGGCTTGGTGGTTATACCTTGAGACCCAGTTTGTGAATATTATTCTGTAGGGCTAGGTGGAAGACCTAGAGACCCATGGTTTTAACATGAACCCTTGTAGGTCGATATCTATTCATTTCTAGGGAAACATGTGGGAGAATAGTTTGCTCGTGATTTCCAATGCCTTTTGGTGTTCTTGTTTTTTGCGACTGGCATCAACGGGCATGACTATTTGGGTGCCTGGACAGTCAATCAGTGTTTTTGATGTTGTTGTTTCGAGTAGCATCATTTGAATCTAAATCGGTGAGTGGTTAGGTGCAAGATGGGGACTGATGTTTCAAGACGTTATGTGGACTTTGATCTCAGAATTTGGGTTGGAATGTCATTATTATGTAGAAGTGACATTGTGAAATACTGGATTATCATTAAATGGTTGACTTGTTCTTGAATCCTAATCGGGTTTTGGCAGGATGTCAACATGTATCTGAGGGAGCTAGACATGCCTTTAATGAAATCTTAGTGTAATCATGTAATAAAATATCATGTGCTATCTTGATTCATCTTGAGTATGCTGAGAGAGATTCAACCCTACATCGAGCTTCCTTTTCTTCCATAATGTTCATCCCTCTTGAGGATGAAACATGTTTTGGTTTTCCTCTCAGAGCGTTGTATGGAAAGCCATATGTTGGGGAGTTCACCATTGGCCCTTTAAGGGTGTCTTTCCTTGTTTTGGTTAAACTTTGTTGTTTTCCATGAGCTTTTGAGCTCAGATTTTTCTTTTAATATGACGACAAGGGTGTTCCTATGATGGGGAGTATCAGTTTGGTCGTGGTTCAATATCTTTTCTATATATGGTGGTTATTAACACTATAAGGGTAGTATTTGGATGGTCTAGATAGCTTGGTTGTGTATATGCTCGGGTTGGGAGCATGGTAGATGGTACATTCACTGGGCTTCTTGGGGACGAGAAGGTTTTTGGTGGGTAGTTTGTAAAAACCCATGTTTTCCTGGACTGTCGTTTTGAGGGTAAATTGCTATATTTACTGCTAGATGCTCATGAGGGTTAAAATGGAAATTTTCCCCAACAATCTTTATTGGATAATTTTTCTGAAAACTCTGTTGGTCTTGGAATTGGGAGTTTACCATAGGATAGAAGTTTGGAGGAAATCTGAGTTGTTCGATTTTTTGTGGAATCTTTAGTATTTCATATTATTAAATTAAATATTTAGTTATTCACACATTTTTGTTTTGGAAATAATTTTTAAATAGAGTTTTTATTGAGATTATGTCTAATCCATTGAGTTTGGATGGGGTTTTTTATCCCAGGGAGGGCATAAAATCATGTCAGGCACTGGGGCCGGCCCGGGCCCCTTTTTCTTATTTTCCTTTTCTTTTCCTTTATTCCTTCTCTTATTTCATCATCTCCCTTGTGCATGCCACCTATGCCTCTCCCTTGGATATTTAATTTGGGGAGAATTATAGTTTGAGAAATATAGAGAGTTGGGAGGCAAGAGGGGTTCCGGTTCGAATCTATTGATGCGCTGAGTCGGTATGCGACAACCGTGAGTCGTGAAATCATCTGATGCTTCGATGGTTTCTGCCCGAAGGTAGGGTGATTTATTTTTTCACCATAGATCCCCTTTATACATGTTGTTTTAAGTCTTTAATGACTTTAATTTCTTGTTTGTGGCCTCTTAAGGCCAAATCTACTGTTTCAGGGGTGAAAACGGGCGTTTTAGGCGTTTTGACGAATTTCCCATCGGAAAACCCATAATACACAGCGTTTGTTTCAAGGGAACATGTCGTGTGTTATTATTGTTTGGGAAAGATGAAGTTTCCCAAAGTAGACATTGTATACTTTGAGTACACATCATGTAGTGGATGTTCGTGTGACCAACCGTTTGATATAAGACACAGAATAGTGGTTTTTAAGGAGTACACGCCGTGTACTATATGTACACACCGTGTAGTTGTACATGGTCATGTGTTTTGGTGAAAACATACACGGGGGGTGACGTTTTGGGAATAGTACACACCATGTATTGTAAAGTACAAACCATGTATTATTACACAGGTATACCCCATGGGTCTGGCCATATGTTCTGGACTTGTACTACTTCAACTTAGAAGTTTTGGGATATCTTGTGCCCTTGAAGTCAAAATAGGGAGTGTCAGTAGTCCATTATGATCATTTTTACAAGTAAATTACAATGGTGGAATCAATTTTACATTTATTTGTCATATAAATGATGTTTTGGGGGGTTTATATCTAAATTTATGGATTTTTCTCTAGTCATCAAGTTCAGTTGAAACCTGAGAGAGAGACTTGGTGTGAATGATTGTTTGGGGGTTTAGACCAATGTAGTTTATACCATTAATATGATATCATTTGTGAGATATATATTATAACCTCTTCTATAGAGGACTTTCCCCTTGTGAGACGTTCCATTTTGGCCTATGAGGCTGTGAGACTGAGCACTTCTAAGGATCCTGTAACGCCCCGACCCTATTTACCCAGAGTCGGTGCATTATTACATAACATTGGCATGATCACAAGAAATATCAAATCTCGAATGACCGATTGGTTTAGTAGCCTTGTAAACACTAGATATATTCATAAGTTTTACATTACATCATAAAATGAAAAACTACTACAACAACATAATGTCCCCACAGTCCACACTATTATCCCCCCATAATATCCCTGCAGGTCATTCATAACTTACTTCTTCACATCCTGGGAAAAATAAAACATAGAAAAGGGGTGATCTCAAATTCCCAGTAAGAATAAAAATATAGCGGAACATTCAAAAATAAGCATAAACATTTAAGGCAATGCATTACTAAAAAAAAGCCTTTTAAACTTGAACTTCAACATACTATGGCAAAAGTAAAATGAAATAATGCCATTTACTTATTCACATGGATATTATACTAATAGAATAATCACATGAAATTTCAATAACCACTTTCATAATGTTGGAATGCATAATGCTGAACATTAATTTCTTTGTCAAGGCCTCATCCCAATACCTGGGGGCTAACTGTAACCGGAACCCAACCCGGAGTGCCTCTAATAACCGGACACCAACCCAGAGTGCCTCTAATAACCAGACACCAACCCAAAGTGCCTATAATAATCGGAGACCAAACCGGAGTTCCTCTAATAACCGGAGACCAAACCGGAGGGCTAACTTTTACCGGTCCCCAACCCAGAACATACTTTTCTAACACATTCATCTGAATGAAAGGTTGAAATATAACATAAACATTCAGATTAAAAATAACTTTTGAAATGTCAATACTATAAACAATAACCATGAGTGACATAAGAATAACTTATCCACAGTAAAAAATATCACAAAACCTTCAATAAAATATGGAAGTTTTGTATCATAATAACTCAACTTCAAATAAGCTTAAAATCAATCAAAGGATGTTGACATAGATGAAATCAAAACTATTTTAGGGAAATATCTTTTTTTTAAATCATTTTAAAAGTAAAATAATTAATAAATAATACATTCAATTTGAAAATATTCTTATAAACTTGTAAGGGAAGATTCGACAATTTTATAATGGCGGAAAATAACCACACCCTCTGTATAAGTTAAAAAAACATTCTTACCTTAATTCTTCCGAAAAGGTTAAAAAGCACCTTGTTTAGAAAACGATGGAAAGATTCCTTTATAACCCTCTTATAAACAGTAAAACAAGGGTATAAATGACTTTAACCTATATTCTTGTAAATAGTAAAAATGTTTTGAAATACATTTTTATGAAACATGGATGTGGATGATAAAGAGATCCCAGTAGATTATTACATAAAAACAATCTCGGAAAATGAAGAGATTGTGAAATAACCCTTACCAATTTGGTAACTTATGAAACATACAACCCATGAAAGAGGTATCATACAATGAATATGTAAATACACATAAATTAGAGTGTATTACACAAAGAATATAATTATAGGTAGTACATACACCACACAATAGGTGATGGTGGCAATATGGCATGAATCTGACGGGAATAAGGAGTGAGATGAAAACCCCTTACCACGTTAATCAACTGAGTCGTATGGCCAAAAGATAATAAACACCAAATGATTTACAGAATAACATGAATATAAAGAGAATCATGATAATATATATCAAATGGCAGTACACAATACACCACTTTCAATAATTTAGTGGCGAACAATGGAAATCTCACGAAATTGAAAGTGAGATAAGAAAATCCCTTACTTTGTACTTTTTCTTTGGTCGACGGTAGGTTAACCTCCTGTATAATGGTGAAATAATTTTTATTGAATTATACAAGAATAATTTACTTTAATATGATATCATATATGATATTTTAACATTGATTTGTTAATAATATCTTAGAATTATCGTCATTTCGGGTGTTAACGGGTTCATTTTTCTTTATATTCTTTATTATGTGAGCCATATTAATTATTAATGGGATGTATATTATTCATATACAGAATGATATCAAGTCATTAGATACTATTTTTAAATCATCAAATTATAATTATACTTGAATGGATATGATGGAGGATGAATCTCATCGCGTTCATGGAGACGGTAGTCCGTACGTACGCACGAGCGACAATATCATTCTTTTGATATTAAAATAATATATAATTGGATGGTATATCATATATAAAGAATCATTATCATGTTATATTTATTATTTACATGAGTTACACATCATTATTATACCCATCCAAATAATAATAAATTGAATAACAATTACACCACGACGTGGAGACGGTAAGCCGTACGTACGCACGTATGGTGACTTGTTATTCAATGGATGGATAGAATAATGAATATGGTTGTACCATATTTATAATAAAATCACAGTATATATATGATACTGGAGTTATTATTTTATAATGGTAATAACAAAGAAAGAATAAGTGGAAGAATAAAGGAACTTGAAAATGGGTGGTGAGAACATTACCACTTCTTTGGGTTATTCCTTTTGATTTGATCAAAAGGGATCTTTAGGTTGGCTTTCTAATAAAACTAAGGCCTCTAGGTTGTAGTGAGGGAAGTTGAGAGAGTAGTTGGGTAGTGGTTGGCCGAACCAAAAGGCTTTGAATGTGTGAAGAAATGAGAAGGAGGAGTGCCCTTTTATAAGAGGGGTGAGGGGCACCTTTGGAAAAGCTAGAAATATTAATTTATTATAAATTCATATTCGGTTTCTAATGGCTCCAAAGTTGATTATTAAAAGTTTAAGGTGGGGATAGGTCTAAAAACATTCATCCAATAGAATTTAGACAGGTTTGGGTCACTATATTAACCTTATCTTTTAGTTTTAACTCTTAGTTAATTAGTTTGACATTTACCATGTCACTTTGTATTTTTATATTATATAGTTAAAAACACTTACTATATACATCCAATCGACCCCCATGTGGTCCATTAATGATACAAATATCATGATATAAGTCTCTTGGCCGAACCTTATATTTTTAGGAATTTAATATCAATTAATAATATAGTATTTGTTTTAAAAACACTTTTTTGTCAATTTTGACACTATTCAATAGTTTATTTTTGTGAAACACATAACAGAATGATTACTTAGAAAAACGTTAATTACATAAATGCTAATATATTATATTATCCTAGAAAGTTATTTTAATTAATTAAAAGTTTCATATTATATTTATTTGGGTATTTATAATATCAATTATTTTAATTTTTCACTATTATAGTAATTAATTCATCATCATTGTGTCATATATAAATTAACTTATTTAATGTATAAAGATTTGAAATAAACTATAATTATGTTGGAAATATTTTTAGCTTTCTAATTAATATTTATAGTCTAAAATCTAACATATATAACTCAGGGTAACAATTGTTTTTCTAAAGGATATATGCTTGTGTCATTTTTGTATTTATTTTAACTTAATTAAAATAAATTGTCATTATCACTTACAAGTGGATCCATGGGGTCCCAAAATCGACCCATAGATACCCATGGTCCACCATGTATTAACAAATAGGGTTAAGACACGTTTTAGGGTAATTTAGTATTATTATAATATTATTTTTTAACCCTTATTTACCGGATTTACCCTTAACCATGGTAAATAAAATATTTACCGTAGTAATTATTCAAAATGTCTAAAAATAAAAGTTACCTATTTACACAATTTGAACATCCTGATTCCAAATATGGAATCCATTTTTATAAATTCAAAACACAGAAGTCGAAGAAATTAATTTAAAATTAATTCCCGCTGTCAAAACAAAAAGCGTGTTTTAAGAGATAATAACTATCAAAAGATTGACACTTGTTTATGTTCGGTTTAATTGTAAAATTATGTACAATGACCAAAATTATATTAAATGGTAAAAATATATTATAAATATACTTTAAAACCACTAAAATTCATAATTTATCACTATTGATAATATTGATTAAAAAATTTGTTTTTAATTAAAATTTAGTAATTGTCACTATTCATCAAAATATTAATGTTATCCGAAAAGTACCAAAATTTCACCTTAGGCTAAATTCAATATTCCGAATCCAAAAATGAAGTCCATTTTGAAATATAAAATATATATAATTTCAAAAATTAGGTATTACAATTCATAACGGCTAGTTTGATTGGTTGTACTGTGTGTTAGAACTCGAAGTTGCGTACAACACACGCTACTGTATTATTCAAAGGAAAGCGTACCATGGAAGCTTGGGATGTTTCATTTTAAATTTTTTTTATGTCCCCCATTTAGTAAAAAAGTTTAAAATATTGTATTTAAAAATTTTTCACTATTAAAAGTTGATAAAAGTGCAATACTGAAAATGAATCAGTTCTTGCATTATGTCTAAGATACTCATAATATGGATTCTAAAATTATAAGGATTATATAAAGTTTAAAATTTATTTAATAAAATTCATAACCTCTTTTGAATGGATTTTTTTTGGTAAGCCATGGTGTGATTGAACTCGGTGTTGCGTGTAGTGCAAGTTATTGAATTATTTTGAAGAAATAACACACTATGAAATCTTGGGGTGTTACATTCTCCCCTCCTTCAATAAATTGCGTCCTCGCAATTTGAAATTGTTCTTCGAAAATAAAATGTTGAAAATAGAAAATATATTTGTGGGAAAAACCACCTCAAAAATTGGGTTACTAAAATTTAGTCTTAATATGAGGAAAAGAGAAATGAAAGGGTCACCACCAAATTATGATCTCAATTAGGAGAACATTGGTGGAAATTAGAGACATATAATTGGAGGAAAAATGTAAATATTTATAGGTAGTGATTGAGGTCATCAATCATAAACAAGTATAAAATTGAGGTCCTTAAACTCATCAATCTATGATGATTTGAAATACCATCCGTTCAGCAAAACATAGGGTATTGGGATAACACATTTTTGACGTTTCAAAATATCTTAGTTGAAATCCCACATCGAAAAATGAATTAATGAGGCCTCTATTTAAAATAAAGAGTGGAAAGTATGAAGATTACCGAAAATAACACATACTAGGGTTCCATGTAGGAAAATATGGATATGGAAGAGAAATCTAGCCATCAATTACTTGATGGAGAGTGGTAGAGAACTTGGATATGAAAAGGCCAACAATCCCAAAGCCATAAATTAGTGATGATTTAAGGTACCATCTAGGACAACATTTTTTTTCTAAGTTCCTTTTATTAATGTTGAGGAATTTATTTACGAGATTGGCTAAGATCATAAGGAGATATACTTACTTTATAATTAGAGTTTTATCCATGAATAAATTTCTACCACAAACTTATCTTTCACTCTAAAAGATAATGGAACGTAAAAAAATTCTATTTATCCTATTCATATAGGGTTAAAAAAACGAATTTATAATTCATCTACCAGATCTTTTTTAAAAAAACTACATTATTTAATCTCGGACATCACGTGGGTCAGTGGTAGGTGATAAACCCTTGCCGCCCTTCAGTTGCGGGTTCAAGTCTCGCGGCCTTGCCGGATGCGACGGGTTGCCGCCCGACCTCCGGGTTGTCCTTTTATGGCAATCCAAAATAATCCAAACTAGAACTATCCAAAATACTTCTGTCCAAACTCACAGTCCAACATTTATAAGGAAGGTAATCATAATGTAGATCCTTTTTACCCCGCAATAGCATATGAATACCTTCATCATGTATTCTTTTAATACACTGAAACATTTTGAATTACCATATTCCTTATTGATTACATTCATGCTCCCTTATTCCATATAGAATGCTGGATATACTTCATCAATCCAAAAATGTTTTAAACCCCAAAAATGATGGAATATACAAATCATTAATCAGTTTCAAGGTAGTCAAGAATATCCAATATAATTTATCCAAAACAATCATGTATTATTCCAAACTCACTACCTCGGTATCAGAACTACATTATGGTTTATCATTCTCTCAAACATATATTTTCCAAAAATTTATCTTGCTATTGAGTCACTTTTCTTTGTTCCACACAATCTAAAGTCCTTAATGAAATAGTACTGCAGTACAATCCTTATATACTCCATAATTATTATTACAAGTACATTGTTGATACAACACTCAATTGACATAATCAACATAAGAACTCAAATCATTCCTCTTCATCTATGGTAGTATCATAACTTGATTATTATCCAATAGCATCATTTGCGGCATAGTCTGATGACTGGGACATAGGTTTGCGTAGTGTCCAAACTCCTTGCAAATGAAGCATTGTACATTTGAAACCATTTTCTTACCATTGCAGTCACGTACATTGTGCCCTTTTCCTCGACACTTATAACAAACTCCCATTCCTTTCAGGCAAGTTCCAGGGTGTATATTTCCACAGTTATCACATATGGGAAAATTCTTCTTTTCCCTCTTCCCTTTATCCATATTTCTCTCTTCCATACTTTTCTTCTCTTGCTTCCCTTCAAAGCCATAGGACTCAGTAAACTCTTTACTTATCTTATCAACACATGATATTATTTCTTCATATGATGATAATACATGTGAGACTATTTATCTTGTAAATTCTGGCTTAAGACCATAAAATATATGATCCTTCTTTCTCTTTGTATCATGTGCATTGCTAGAGTTTTCATTCCTTCTACTGGGCACCATTTCTAAACAATGGAATACATTAGATTAGTTTATAAATAACAATACCTAATCCCAAACTTGTAAAACACATAACATAAATTAAATAGTTTATGGATATAATCCATAATCATAAAAATGTCTCTTTTGAGGAAGTATATACTCATAAACCATTAATAATGGTTTATAAAGAAAATGATAATTATCCTAAGCATATCCACAGGGAGTGTCGTAACCAAGAGTGCAGCAAGGCCCGTTGTTGTGCACCAGTTCCCATTCGAGTCTAGCTCAAAGCGGTGTTTTCGGGTTTTACCCCTAGATACATCTGTGCCAGAGCCGCCTCTACCTGCTCATATCCAGATAGGGATGTATTGCTCGGAAAACTCACAAAATCTCTACAACACAAAAATTCTAGGAAGTTCTTCTATACTAATCCTCAATGTTCATCTTAGGTCTCTGTGCTCTAATCAGAGTTTATCTAAATCTAGCTTCCAAGGTTTGTACTAAACTTCCTCTGATACCAACTGTAACACCCCGACCCTAGTTACCCAGAGTCGGTGCATTATTATATAACATTGGCATGATCCCAAGAAAGATCAAATCTCGAAAGACCGATTGGTTTAGTATCCTTGGAAACACTAGATATATTCATAAGTTTTACATTACATCATAAAATGAAAAACTACTACAAAAACATAATGTCACCACAGTCCACACTATTATCCCCTCATAATATCCCTGCATGTCATTCATAACATACTTCTTCACATCCTGGGAAAAATAAAACATAGGAAAGGGGTGAGCTCAAATGCCTAGTAAAGATAACAATATAGCGGAACATTGAAAAATAAGCATAAACATTTAAGGCAATGGATTACTAAAACAAAAGCCTTTTAAACTTGAACTTTAACATAGTATGGCAAAAGTTAAATGAAATAATGCCATTTACTTATTCACATGGATATTCTACTAATCTAATAATCACATGAAATTTCAATAACCACTTTTATAATGTTGGAATGCATAATGTTGAACATTAATTTCTTTGTCAAGGCCTCATTCCAAGACCTAGGGGCTAACTGTAACCGGAACCCAACCCAGAGTGCCTCTAATAACCGGACACCAACCTGGAGTGCCTCTAATAACCAAACACTAACCCGGAGTGCCTCTAATAACCGGAGACCAAACCAGAGTTCCTCTAATAACCGGAGACCAAACCGGAGGGCTTAGTTTTACCGGTCCCCAACCCGGAACATACTTTTCTAACACATTCATCTGAATGAAAGGTTGAAATATAACATAAACATTCGGATTAAAAATAACTTATGAAATGTCAATACATTAAACAAAAAACATGAGTGACATAAGAATAACTTATCCACAGTCAAAAATATCACAAAACCTTCAATAAAATATGGATGTTTTCTATCATAATAACTCAACTTCAAATAAGCTTAAAATCCATCAAAGGATGTTGACATAGATGAAATGAAAACTATTTTAGGGAAATATCTCTTTTTTTTAAATCATTTTAAAAGTAAAATAATTATAAAATAATACATTAAATTTGAAAATATTCTTATAATCTTGTAAGGGAAGATTCGACGATTTTATAACGGAGGAAAATAACTGCACCCGCCGTATAAGTTAAAAAAACATTCTTACATTAATTCTGTCGAAAAGGTTAAAAAACACCTTGTTTGGAAAACGACAGAAAGATTCCTTTATAAACCTCTTATAAAAAGTCAAAAAAGGGTATAAATGACTTTAACCCATATTCTTGTAAATATTAAAAATGTTTTGAAATACATTTTTAAGAAACATGGATGTGGATGATAAAGAGATCCCAGTAGATTATTACATATAAACAACCTCGGATAATGAAGATATTGTAAAATAACCCTTACCAATTTGGTAACATATGAAACATACAACCCATGAAAGAGGTATCATACAATGAATATGTAAATACACATAAATTAGAGTGTATTACACAATTAATATAATTATGGGTAGTACATACACTACACAAAAGGTGATGGTGGCAATATGGCGTGAATCTCACGGGAATAAGGAGTGAGATGAAAACCCCTTACAACGTTAATCAACTGAGTCATATGGCCAAAAGTAAATAACCACCAATTGATTTACAGAATAACATGAATATAAAGAGAATCATGATAATATATATCAAATGGTAGTACACAATACACCACTTTCAATAATTTAGTGGCGAGCAATGGAAATCTCGCGGAATTGAAAGTGAGATAAGAAAATCCCTTACTTTGTAATTTTTCCTTTGTTGATGGTAGGTTAACCTCCTTTATAATGGTGAAATAATTTTTATTTAATTATACAAGAATAATTTACTTTAATATGATATCATATATGATCTTTTAACATTGATTGGTTAATAATATCTTAGAATTATCGTCATTTCGGGTGTTAACGGGTTCATTTTGCATTATATTCTTTGTTATGTGAGCCATATTAATTATTAATGGGATGTATATTATTCATATCCATAATTATATCAAGTCGTTTGATAATATTTTTAAATCATCAAATTATAATTATACTTGAACGTATATGATGGAGAATGAATCCCATCACGTTCGTGGAGACGGTAGTCCGTACGTACGCACGAGCGACAATATCATTCTTTTGATATTAAAATAATATATAATTGGATGTTATATCATATATACAGAATAATTATCATGTTATATTTATTATTTACATGAGTTACACATCATTATTATACCCATCCAAATAATAATAAATTGAATAACAATTACACCACGACGTGGAGACGGTAAGCTGTACGTACGCACGTATGGTGACTTGTTATTCAATGGATGGATAGAATACTGAATATGGTTGTACCATATTTATAATAACATCACAGTATATATATGATACTGGAGTTATTATTTTATAATGTTAATAACAAAGAAAGAAGAAGTGGAAGAAGAAAGGAACTTGAAAAGGGGTGGTGAAAACATTACCTCTTCTTCGGGTTCTTCATTTTGATTTGATCAAAAGGGATCTTTAAGTTGGCTTTCTGATCAAACTAAGGCCTCTAGGTTGTAGTGAGGTAAGTTGAGAGAGTATTTGGGTAGGGTTTGGCCGAACCAAAAGGCTTTGAATGTGTGAAGAAATGATAAGGAGGAGTGCCCTTTTATAAGAGGGGTGAGGGGCACCTTTGGAAAAGCTAGAAATATTAATTTATAATAAATTCATATTCGGTTTCTAATGGATCAAAAGTTGATTATTAAAAGTTTACGGTGGGGATAGGTCTAAAAAAATTTATCCAATAGAATTTATACAGGTTTGGGTCACTATATTAACCTTATCTTTTAGTTTTAACTCTTAGTTAATTAGTTTGACATTTACCATGTCACTTTGTATTTTTATATTATATAGTTAATAAACTTACTATATACATCCATTCGACCCCCAAGTGGTCCATTAATGATATAACTATCATGATATAGGTCTCTTGTCCGAACCTTATATTTTTAGGAATTTAATATCAATTAATAATATAATATTTGTTTTAAAAACTCTTTTTTGTCAATTTTGACACTATTTATTAGTTGTTTTTTGTGAAACACAAAACAGAATGATTACTTAGAAAAGAGTTAATTACATAAATCCTAATATATTATATTATCCTAGAAAATTAGTTTAATTCATTAAAAGTTTCATATTATATTTATTTGGGTATTTATAATATCAATTATTTTAATTTTTCACTATTATAGTAATTAATTCATCATCATTGTGACATATATAAATTAAATTATTTAATGTCTAAAAATTATAAATAAACTATCATTATGTAGGAAATCTTGTTATCTTTCTATTTAATATTTATAGTCTAAAATCCAACATATATAACCCTATGTAACAATTGTTTTTCTAAAGGATATATGCTTGTGTCATTTTTGTATTTATTTTAACTTAATTAAAATAAAGTGTCATTATCACTTACAAGTGGATCCATGGGGTCCCAAAATCGACCCAAAGATACCCATGGTCGACCATGTATTAACCAATAGGGTTAAGACACGTTTTAGGGTAATTTAGTATTATTATAATATTATTTTTTAACCCTTATTTACCAAATTTACCCTTAACCATGGTAAATAAAATATTTACCGCAGTAATTATTCAAAATGTCTAAAAATAAAATTTATCTATTTACACAATTTGAACATCCTGATTCCAAATATGGAATCCATTTTTCTAAATTCAAAACACAAAAGTGGCAGAAATTAATTTAAAATTAATTCCCGCTGTCAAAACCAAAAGCGTGTTTTAAGAGATAATAACTATCAAAAGATTGACACTTGTTTTTGTTCGGTTTAATTGTAAAATTATGTCTAATGACCAAAATTATATTAAATGGTAAAAATATATTCTAAATATACTTTAAAACCACTCAAATTCATAATTTATCACTATTAATTATTTTGATTGAAAAAGTTGTTTTTAATTAAAATTTAGTAATTTTCACTATTCATCAAAATATTAAAGTTATCCGAAAAGTACCAAAATTTCACCTTAGGATAAATTCGATATTCCAAATCCAAAAATGAAGTGAATTTTGAAATATAAAATATATATAATTTCAAAAATTAAGTATTACTATTCATAACGACTAGTTTGATTGGTTGTACTGTGTGTTAGAATTCGAAGTTGCGTACAACACACGCTACTGTATTATTCAAAGGAAAGTGTACTGTGGAAGCTTGGGATGTTTCATTTAAAATTTTTTTGATGTCCCCCATTTATTCAAAAAGTTTAAAATATTGTATTTAAAAAGGTTTCACTATTAAAAGTTGATAAAAGTGCAATACTGAAAATGAATCAGTTCTTGCATTATGTCTAAGAAACTCATAATATGGATTCTAAAATTATAAGGATTATATAAAGTTTTAAATTTAGTTAATACTATTCATAACCTCTTTTGAATGGATTTTTTTGGTAAGTCATGGTGTGATTGAACTCGGTGTTACGTGTAGTGCAAGTTATTGAATTATTTTGAAGAAATAACACACTATGAAATCTTGGGGTGTTACAGATCCCCTGAGGGATTCCATTACTAGTGTGCTGACCTAGGGTGTCCCTTATAGGATCTCTCTCTTGTATTTCCTTTGAGAGGTCCCCTGTTATGGAATGAATATGTTGTCTTTCATTTTAGGATCCCATCTAGGATTCCTCCCTTACTCTTCGCTGAGGATCTCATGTAGGATGTCTTCACTCCTGTTTACCTTGAAGATCCCGAGTATGATGCCTCCTCAGTGTTTGACTTGAGGGACCGAGCAGGTGCACATTTTTTGACTGACCCTATGTTGTTACACTGTGTTTGGGTTGTCATGGTGATCAGGTGTCCCCTAGAACTCATTCGAAACTAATAATACTTTGGGGATTTGGATGTATTTTTGGGTTGGGCATTTAGGCCACCCAAACTCGTTTTTTTTATCTGACATGGTTTTCTAATGTAGCAGTTGATACCAGAGGAGCTTCTTGGTTGGTGGCTATTGATCCGAATGCAAGGTGCCTTCTTTTTTGTTGGGATTCCTTAAATTCCTTCTATGCCTGAGTAGTTTTGGTTTTATTGTAAATAGGGTAATTTACTTTGTTGGTGATGTGTTTACACTTGTTGCTTGATATTGATTGTTCGGTATAGCTTTTCTTGTTAGGATGATTTGTTTTCCATGCCTAGTATAGTTATGATGGAGTGGTTTTATCTAATATGTTGTGATATGTTGTATACTGTTAGATATGTAGTTATTGAGGTTTAATTTGGCTGCCATATATTCATGTTCATGATTGACTTACAAAGGGTTGTGGGAACCTTGTGTAGTAAACCATTGGGAGAATAGACATTGAGGGTCTCTCAAGAGTGTCTCTTTACTTTTATTTTTTCGAGACTATAGGGGGGGTGGACTCTGAGTTCTCCCTCAGAGTGTATGTAGTTCTTTGATGCGGGCCCTAGGTGGAATTCGACATTTAGTACTTCCCCAAATTCCATTTTAGTTAACGATACGAGACTATAAGGGGAATTGACAGTGAGTACTTCCTCATAGAGTCTTTTTTAAAGCTGAACCAGAGTGGTTAGACTATGAGTACTGCCCATCGAGTTGCTTTTGTTTGTATGGTTGTACTAGAGGGTTTAGACTTTGTGTAGTTCCCAAAGGGTTACATGTCTTTTATTAGCTTGCTCAGATATATAATTCTGGAATTGGCCAAATCAGGTACATGTTGATGGGAATACAGTCCCATAAATCAAAATAATGATTCACGAATTCAGTGTCACAACATCCAGCTTAATTCTCTTGCATAGGATGTCTAGGATATCATTCGTAAGGTCCCAAGTATTGACTGATGATGTGGTATCTTGTTATTTGAGTCATCTAATCATGAATATTCACATTTATGTATATGTGTATTGGTATGGGAATATATATGTGTACGTATATAGATATCAACATCTCTGATGGCACCTACCCAGGTGACAGGGATTCCATACCTTAGGCTCGACATTGGTTTCATGTTTGGTTTACTTATTTTGTTGTGTTCCCAATAGGTTAACCATGTCGATGTTGCGTACACTTAGCATCACAGTTATAGGTTGCATGTCGGGGTGACCTATAGAAATTTTTTCTCACCCCTACATGTGCACCACGGTGGACATGTAGACATTATGTCTACTTTTCAGGTTTATCATGAGTTGCATGGTGGATAAGGTTGAGGCCCAGTGTTTCATGATCGTGGAGAGCTGCTCTAGTGTTTCTACTAATCGGGATGATGTAGTTTGATAGCGTCTGGAGATCAGGTATGTGGGTTTCCTTGGAGTTAGAAGCAGATCCCTATAATTTTAATTTCAGTTTCTTTTTTACTTTTATCTATATTGTCGGCCCAGTGGGTGACTAGTATTATATTTTATTGCATAGATGTTCAGATTTTACAACATTTTACTATTGCATCTTTTTCTATTTCAGTTGTTTATTACTTCTTCACTCTACATACTTTCCACTATTTATGACACTTACTGATTTTCTATGTTTTCTTACTCTGGTATGAGGAAATAGTCTCCCTTCTATCACACACTAGGCCCTCACTGCTAGACGATCACCTCTGGTGTATAGGGAGGCAAGATTGAGGCCTTGTGGTGACCTGGATCAGAGCACCAATTTACTGGCTTCTGGGCCAGGACGTTACATTACTACTGACATTTTTCATAATGACTGATGCACATGATTATGAGGTTATTGATTTATGGTATTTTATTACATTACTAGAATGGAATGGGCATGCTTGATCATCAATAAGGTAATGAAAAATTGTTCATATTCCATTTGTGCGATTTCCTATAATTTAATACCTATATTGTTCTATGGGTGTGTTATTTAATGTGTATACATCCATTTATAGTCTATTTTACAATATATTTATATAGTGGATTCTTATTAAACCAATAATTGAAATGGATAAATGTTTTTTTGATCACTTTTTTTCTTATAATGTGGCATAATATAAATACAATTCTAATATAAACATATAAAGAATTTACCTCCATAACTTATAATTGACATTTCATTTATCTAGGAATATTTTTTGGAAATATATTGTTAAATTAAGAGGATAAAAATTTATTAGATGGTCATGTATCTTTTTTATAAAGTGGTATTATATAAGTAAACTATCGACTAGAACTTATAAATTATTTTCCACAATAATTGTTTATTTAAATTTCATTGAATATAGCCAAAAGTTACAGAAATTATTATCAAATAAAGAAAATAAAAACTGTCCATGTTTTGGATCTTGTATGCATGATGAGAAGATTATATATATATGATATGGACTATATGTATGGGTAGTTGGAGGTATTTAGAGTTACTATGTTATGATATCATTATGGTACAAGATATAGAAAATAGTGTGGTGTTTTTCATGTTATTACATTCCAAAAACATTGGTATAATAAATATCAATTAAAATGGGTTTTCTATGGGTCATATTCATGAATTAAATAATATTGGGATGGGGAAATTGGTATATATATATATATATATATATATATATATTCGGGATACTATTAGTGTGAGGAGTATAGGATAGTGGAATGTTACACCATCATATTTCAACATTAATATTTGGATTGTGACAGTCAAAACAATTATGATACAACATGACTATTTGTGACCCATGTGTTCTTATTTGAATCCTAATAGTTGGTGGAGTAATAATTATTTGGGTATTTATATGAGAAAACTATAATTTAGAGCATGATAGTGACACCTGTTTCATGTATCTTTGTTTGATTATTGTTAAGAAAAATATGTTTTACGTAACCTAGGATTTGGATTTGGGATTAAATATGTGATTTTGATACCTATGATAACCCTATAGTGGTATCACTAGTAGAAATGTTCCTGGTGATTTTGAGATTTGGCATCAAATGTTGTTGATTCATTTATTATGAAGATGTTTGTGGATTTTTTCTTATTATTTAGGGAGATAAATGTGATATATAATCAAAACCCCAGAGAGGGTTTGTCGTATGATTGAGGATTACATAAAAGTGAGAATCAAGGAAAATCCATCACATTGATATTTATGCGTTGAAGTGATAATAAATACATAGAAAAGAGTTTAGGTTCCTTTTATATTTTGGGTGTATATGTTGTACCATGATATGGGGGATTTTGTTTGGATATTGATGGTGCAGTATGAATTGGATGCATAATATCTTTATTTGGTGATCCAATATGTTTAAATCCATAAATATTAGGATATGGGTAAACTATTATTGTTTTCTAGAAATTATTGTATGGTGGGTGACAACGTGGTTTTCCTTAGGATGAATATGGTACCCTAGTCTTCTGTGAAATGAAGCATTGAGTGGAATAATTTTCCCCACATGATTTGTAATCTAGTAGGAATGGTTAGGAGGGTTATTAGGAATATAGGACTCGATCAGACAGGATATAAATCATGATATATGAAACATATCATAAAAATGAGATACACTAGGATGGATAGTGGTCACTTATTCCTTGTTAGAATCATGAGCAGTTGAGAACCATTGTGAATGGTTTAAGGAGATACTACTTTACTATGTGATAAGTTCACGGATTGTATTAATCCTATATAGTGTATGGTTTTGTGAAATGAAGTATTATCTATATATAGGTAATATGTTTTTCTATCTTTATATGGATAGATTTTAATGGAAGGTGAGATGCGTTGATGCATGATTTTTCAGAAATCCTTAGGATATAGATATGGATTTGGTTATGTTATATAACTCCATAGGCTGTATAATAGGTCAAGATGAATTATGGTGTCAATTTATGATTCAAGTTAATATATAGTCCATTTTTTGTATGTTTCTTGGTTCCTAGAGAATAATTCGATGCTTCAAACTTATGAGTTTCTGTTGTGTTTTAATGAGCTATAAGAATCCTATGTTTTTATATACATTGTGAATTGAGGTCACGAGTTTTTGATGAGATAGATGGATGATCCATTATGAATGAATAATAGAAACTTATGAGATATACTATTTTAGAATAAAAATTAAGAGGATATAATCTCTTAAGTCTTTGATGCATGTTGGTCAGAGATACAACTAATACAGTATATTAAATTGTGCAGATTGTTATGGGGGTGGATGCATCAGAGTGTATTCAATGAAAGAGATGATATAGATGTAATAATTAAAAAATAATCATGGGTTCATGAGGAATTTAGTGTAATTGATATGGTTAACTTGTGTAAGATATGTGCTATGACCTTTTATGAAATGTGAGTCAGGGTTTGATGCCCCTTTGGTCATGTGAGATTCTAAGTGGTTAATCCCCTCAGTGTGATGGCTATGGGATAAAGATAGTTCATCAACTATGTAAATCCAAGAGATAAAATAAGTAAGATATTTCTATGAGTCTAGGTGGGCCCATAGAGTAATATACATGAGTTTTTCACAGTGGTGGAAGGGTCATTGACTAGTGCAGTCATTGACATTATCTGTAAAAGTAAAAATAAAATTCTATACTACATAGTAGACATAGTAATGTTGGGTCGATACATAGTGATGGTGGGTGATATTTTTAAGGGCTTATTTATTCGTACTCTATTGTAAACAAAAAATATAATTGTAAAAAATTATTTTGAATAATGTGATATGTTATATATAATAGGAGTGTGTGAGATATAATGTGTTAAAACTAAGTTATATTCTGAGAATAATCATGTCAAAGATTCAGTGAAAACTAATTGAATAAAAATTCTAAAAATATGATTCTCATGACATGTAATTTAGATGTAACATAAAGATGGTTCCAATAATTTTTTTTATATTTTACCTCCATAATATAACAATAATTGGATTTTGACATGATATCCCTACAGAAAATGATTTCAATCATCCGAAAGAAAATTTAGTGTTTAGATATCATCCAGGATGTAAATTATTATTTGTTAATAAAAATTCATCCCATAAATCCCAAAATAGTAAAAATATATTTACAATTTGATATGTCACTTAAAGCAGTTTCAGTATTGGAATACATTCTCCTTTCAATCAAAATTGAAAATTATATCAGATAAATAAATGTCCATGAAGAAAAATGAAATAAAAAATTATAAAATTAATAATAGAAAATTGTTGAAATTTTTGGATAACAAAAAAAATATATATATAAAATTACCATAGTTAATGTATAAAAATCTAATAGAAAACATAATAAAAAGGGAAAAGTAATAGTGAAGGGAAAATGTAACACTATAAAGGATAACCCTTTCAGTTCAATGATATCTCTTCCTATTTCATCCTCATCATTCACTCATTCTGATTTTCGTAATCATAATCCAGCCTCAATTTTCTCCATCTGAGGATTCATGATTTACCAATATTAGTTCTCAATTAGTGACTTACCTATAGACACCCATCACTAGATATCTTAGTGTCGTTGTATGCTAATAAACAAATTGTCATGATTATATAGAATTAAGCCCCAATGGATAGATCTGTTTAGTAGTCCTGGAAAATTACATACATAAATTACTATTATATTAAAAATGAATATATTGATTACAACATATTTTTTTCTAATTTCTAAATAAATAACACCTAGGGTAGCTCTAATCCATCATGTAAATCCCTGCATATCTTTCATAGTATACATCCTAGATTCTTGGGGAATGAATCATAAAAAGGGTGTGATCAAATACCCAGTAAGGTAAACAATATAATAGAATCAATAATTAAACAATGAGAATAGTTAATATAAAAAGGTAAATAACTGAACACACATTCCATATAATCAATAAACTGAATGTAAGAACATATGAAATGTTACAATGTAGTAACTGATCACACGTGCCATAAAATCAATAAACTGAATGTGGGAATGTAAACAATATGGTATGGTAATAACTGAACACACATGACATATGAATAATAGAAAATGAAATGTATCTATAGATATTATTACAAAAAATCTCATGGAAAAATAATAAGTGAATTCTCAATAAAGGAATTATTATTTCTCAGATGTCATGTTTCCTATGAACATGATTCCTTTACGATCAAAATACAGTTTAACCATCCCAATTTTCAAAACTATTTCATCCCATGAGACAACTAATACATCAAGGGGATTCCATTCACTAGCCCCAACCTATGTATTGCATGTACAAAGAATTAATCATATATAAATTAAATAACAATCCTTATCAAATATATGTATCGAATAATGAATACAGATCTTTCAATATTTCCCTAAACAATTAAACAAATTTCAATGTAGAAAATATATGTAAAATGGTATGTGGGTTATGCTATGGGAATATCAATGATAAATGAAATCGATAATTCAGGGGAAATTCATTTTTCATTGATAATAATAAATTGAATAATTTAGGTTGACTAAGAAATAATTCAAGGAAGAGAATTTGGATACTATGCATGGAAAAATCAATAATAACCCATTAAAAAGAAGAATAAGGATGATGTAAATACTAAAAACCGAAGTGGATTATAATAGAGGTTTATTGTCATTGGTGAACTAAAAGACAATATTTTGAAAATATTATTGAGGAAAATATCTTCTTCTTTTGAAAATCCTAAAGAAATTATTTTCATAAAAATTAATGCTTTTAAACATGAAAAGGAGGCTTCAGTGAAATGAAGGTGGATGAATCTATACGTGTCGTATGGGGTAAAAAGAATATTCCTTTTGTATGAAAAAGGATTAAAAATTTATCATTAGGAAAGATACATGAGTATTCCTTTTAAACATTGGTAAAAGACAAAAATAGGGTAAAACATTATTTACCAAATGATTTTAAAAACCTTTTCAAAACCTTTTTAATAAAATATGGGTTTTTAATAAAAATAGTTCTTTAACTGAAGAGAGATATAATTTCTGGTTTTATGAATTTTTTTTCTAAAAAAATAATATTACCAAAGAGAGGGAAAATGGTACTAACACTTAAAAATTGTCAATAATGACTTGATAAGAGGGAAAGGGATTACTGAAAAAAAATTATAATTTCTTGAATGTAAACACCATTGAAATATCACAAGGATTAGTGTTGAGGAAAATAACCTTTAATCAATCCAAAGTGTCACATACCCCATTGAAAATTTTTTAATTAAAAATCCTCATGAAAGGATAATATTAAATGAAAGTCTTAAATACCATGAAGATAAGGGTTTCATGCTACTCTATTTCAATGTGGAATTATCTACACCATTTATAAGAAATTAGGTTCACCATAATTAAGTATGCCTCATGAAATGAAAAAGATACCAGAATCCCTTACGTTGTGTTTTTTTCAGGTGAAAGACCATTAAATTCCTATATAATAAATTTTTTATAGCTTTATACATTCTTTAGAGCCTTTTTAATGCTTATAATTACTTTTATTTCACTTATTACCACGTTATATACAAATACACAAACAATTTTGACTAAATCAATTGTTATTGACCAAATTAGGTTTATTTTTCTAAACAACTATTGTTAGTAAACAATGGTTATAGGGTTCATTATATTAAATCTCCATAAAAATAACCATGAAATAATTATCATATTTTTACATCAAATAAACGTTTAAATTCAATCATTATGTATTGTTTTGAAAATTAGAATATGTTATAATACTGGTGAAGGTATTCCATACGTACGCATGAGTAACAATCTAATTTTTAAATGATCGTTGTGGAAATAAGGTAAGTAACAAAAATATTTCCATAATGATAATTTTATAATATTATTTAATTTTATTTACTTATTTATATAATTATGTGATGTAATATGAATCATGTCATGTCAAGGAGATGGTAGTCAACACATCCACAAATGACGTTATCTCTTTTAAAGTGTGTGATTGTGTAATTAAATAGACGATATATATATAAATATATATATTATTTTGAGAAATATAATTATGTCATTAATATATTATTGATGTTTTGTATGTCACTTATGTTTAATTATTTCTATTAATTTTTTCATCTTTCATTCCAGGTATCCTTGGAACAAATCACATTGCTTTGAGGGGGTGGTAGTCCACAATTCTACAAATGAGATTATCGTATTAACACAACTTGGAAAGCATAAATGTATGTTATAAATAAAAATTGCATCAGTATGAAACATTTTTAATAACAAATATATTATATATAAATTTATTATTCATTATAATGGTCACCATAAGAGGAGGTAATAGGTAATTGAACAATCATCTTTTCGTGAAGCCGTAATTCGTCGTTCATGAAAAAAATATATTTGTTGCCTATTAGATGGAGGTCTGTGTAAGTGTAGGTATAAACAATAGAATTAATTTTTTTACTTTATTGAGGATACTGGTGTTGTAATTTATTAATATAATAATGGTATATTTTGGGTTGGATAAAGGAAATGAAACTAGGGAGATTGAGAAAAGACATTACCTTTTAATCGATTAACTTCTTTGGGATTAAACAAGATGTCATCCATGGAAGGTATAATGTAAAAAGAGATGAATCTATGTCGGGGGTAGGGATTTTGGGAGACTATTCAGTCAGGTCTTGTACTTACTAAATAGTTTTGAGTGGTGTGAGGAATGAGTAGTGTTTGTGGCCTTTTATATTGAAGGAAAATGACACACATGGTATTCTTGAAAAGATGTTAAGTGTGCACATTTTATTAACAAATAAAAGTCATAAAAAATCATCAATACTCCAGGATAGAATGTTTATGAAATATATAGGTAGATCCAATGAGTTTTCAACTAGTGTCTTTTTCAGTTGGGCCCTCAAACCTACGTTTTAGTCTATTTTAATCCAAATTACACCTTAATTACTTTAATTAATTCTAATCACTTTCACTAAAAAAATCCAAAATGTATGTAATTTTATTTGATAAAAAATATTATCTATATTATAATTTTTTATGTTGTATTTTCAAAATTTAAATCACAAAAGTGGAAAATTTATGATTTATTCTAATATCATACATTGATGGATTAACTGTTTTTAGTAGAAAAATATTCGAATATTTGTTATGTTTTTATATTAAATTTAAAAATTTAAATTTAATCTAATTAAATATATTTTATTAATATATTTACAACTAATACAATATTAATTTAAAAATTGTTAATAATATAACTCAACATTAATATTTATTTAAACGATGAGGGATTTTTATACTAAAACATAGTATTTTCCACTATTCACAAAAAAATGATTTTTCATAGAAAAATCCCATAAATTCATCCAAAGATAATATTAAAATTAAAAATTAAAAAGTAATTTTATTTTATCAAATTAAATTCATAAAATTCTCAAAATTAAGATTTGAAAGTGGTTCTCCATTAAAAGGCGGTAAAATACCTTAATCCAAATATATATTTTATGTGAAATATAGGGTTTTAAATTATGTTAAGCTTACAAAATATATTGTATGAATATCAAAAAAATTATTGATATGTGACATATATTTTAAATTATTATCACTCAATAATATTAAATAATTTAATTCATTAGGGTAAAATAGTTTTGTCTGCATAAAAATAGTTTTCTTTAAAAATATTATTTTAATATTCAATTAGTTATTATAATCATCTCAAGTTCATTTGTAATGAATTATTTACTTATCTAAACCATATATTTTCATAATTTAGTTGATAATTTTTATAACAGCTAGTATATATCTTATTATATTAAATTATAATGTTTTAATTATAGATTATTTCTCGATAAGACTCTGTATTGCGTATAACACAAGCCATCTATGATGGACGCTTTTGCGTATAACACAAGCTATAGAGGAAGGATTATGTTGCGTATGATGTAATCTAACTTAGTTTCATGTGAATTAATATCGAACTCTATGTTTCAGGAATTAAATGATATATAATATAATTTAAATAGTAATGATATTATAAATAATACAAAAATTATATTACATTACTCACTTGTAGTCGCATGTCATGCACGCAATCGAATACAAGGTTCTTAAATTAGATTTTCAGGGTGTCACACTACCGTATATTTTTCAATATATGAGTACATGAAGAAATTATATTTTTAGGGAATTTAGAATTATCCTCAGTGTTAGTAATCGAGTTAGCATCCCATGAATGGATTTCATCTTCTACCATTATCACTAACGAATAATTTCAGTTAAAATCTCATAATATAATGGCACCCAATTGTCGGTCCTACTTTAGAACCAATGACAGTCAAAATTGATTGATTATAATCTTGATTCACACTTCTTTGACATTAGAAATAAAATTATAGAAAAATATAATTCTTTAGAATCATAAATATCCATCAATCATGCCCAAAACCATCTATAGAATCCTTTCAATAAATCATAGCACCCAAAATAATTGGTCTCAATAAAAAAATCAACCCATTTACTTGAAATAATAATTATATGGAATAACCTGATCCAATTTCTATCAACACATAGCTCACCATCTCAAACTTTCCCAAACACTCCAATGAAGCCCACTGAGTTGATTGTCATCAACAAAAAACCATCTGACCTTTCTAACATTCAGTAACATTTAATATTTCTTATAAATTCATTAAAATATTAATAACAAAACCATAAAAGAACCTAACTAGTCACATTTTTCAATAATTCATTTAAAAAGATGCTCATGAACTAATGCTTCTTATGATAAAATTAAATAATCATGTATGGATCCATTATGAAACAAAAAGAGCTCTAGTATTACTCTTTAAATCTATTAATATCTTCCATCGATCATAATTTGTTATTTTCTCTTAATATTCATAGTTTTAATTATTAGGAAAATATACACAAATTATTGAAAAACTTATAACTTTTGACATCGATCAAACATATGAGAAACACGTCTATAATAAATTCTTGTTGGCTCTTAATCAAGAAGCTTGATAGAGTCTTCCCATGGTGGATTTAGAGTCCTAGAAAATAATCTATACATGAGTATCATGATCAAAGTCATTATCTTCCTAGATTAAGAAATCTCAAAAGTTAATCAATGAACCTAACTCGCTCAGCAATGGTTCCCCTTGAACAGTTTTGGTATCATCATGTACCCAGTACATTAAAACTCATCATATGGTTTTAGGCATCATCTGACATGCTAGTCTTAAAAAAATCAGTATTTGATGATTTGACTAATAATATAATATCCCAACATCACACCATATACTTTAGGATCATATTTAAATCATGACACATCGATCACGGTTCATCATTGTATACCAGATCATTTTTTCTTCCTTTTTGATCGACTTAGACTCTCCAGGAGTATATCTTTCTCCTTCATCAATCAATTATCAATATCAACAAATCCCCCAAAAATATTTTACTTCACCTCATATCCTATAGAAAGCATCATCATCTAGTTTTATATATGTCCACATGAATTTTGGATACATTGTAGGTTTCTTCCCTTCATATGGTCTCTTCATTAATATATATTGATTCAGTCGTCTTATGGTCAATGTTGTGATTGTGAGAGTGCCATGCAGTCACATCATGTTTCCAGTTCACATTTCCACTTTCCCATTTGTTAAAATTTTCATGGTGAAAAATAAAAAAAATTAATATTCATTCAAAAGAGAATAAAATATTACAAAGTAATACTTATTAATTATATTGAATTAATATGTGGATAATTATTAGGAAAAAATTTCCATAAATTGTTCGTGAAACCCAAGAATATATAATTTAAGATATTGAATTATTTCAATATAAGAAATATAAATTTTAATGCAAATACTTAATGTATTCAAATTTTTAACTAGAAGGAAAATATTCAATAAACCAATATTTAAGAAAAAATGATAAATAATATATTAAATATTTTACCTAAATTACGCAGAAAATGTGTAATGAATTAAAGACTCAAAAAATTATTTCACACATAATAATTTTCTTGTCCTACAGAAATAAATATTATAAAATTTAATGGAATAAAATAAATCTCAAGACCCAAAGAGTGGATATAAAAAAATTGATTTTTAATTGAATTTCCCACGTGGATTTTCTTCATGAAATAAATGATTTTTTCATTTAAAAATTTAAAAATTTCAATGATAATTGCATTCTCGGTTTAAAAATCAAATCATTCATAAAAATATTAAATTTATTTAAATATACATCAATATGAATTAAAATGAATTTGAAAACTCTTATTTATGACCAAAAGAATTGGTAAACCTAAATTCCATCTTAACATAATTAAAATGAATGTTGAGTGAAATTTAATAATTATTATAATAGAAAAGTTATACAAAATAAAATACTGAAATAATAATAAATGTGTTCAACCAAGATGAATATTTTTTGTCCATAATTCATTTGAATGAATATTTTAATAGTTTAAAACCAATTTCAAAACATTAAATGGTAATGATGGTATCAAAACATTAATCAAGTCTTTTATCATACAATATATATTTCAATTTTGAAATAAGATTACTAAACATAACTAAAAATTTATGTAATATAGAATTAAAATCTTGAATGTGGAAATACTAAATTCAATCTATATGATAATTTTGAAATACTGAAAAATGGGAAATTGATACATTACTATAAATATCTAAAAAATATGATTTTTTGAAGCATTCAATATAAAATTGTCCTTTATATCAATTTACAACCCTCCCCCACATAAAATTAAAAAATTCCATCGCTGTTTAACATCATGGTGCAGAAATAAAAAAAATTCACAAAAATATTTTAAATAATAATTTCAAAAATAATTTCATTATAATGTTTTAGTGACAGAATAAATTAAAAATAATCTTTCCATATTTTTGAATTAATTATTGAAATTTATTTTTTAAAAAAATTATTTTATATTTTTATAGACACACTAATTTTTAAAGAATCATTAGAAGATTGATGTAAAATAAAGAATCCATCAAGTAAAAGAAATTGTATTATAAATATTATAGGCTATACAAAATTCTCATCACACATTATTTTAATATTATTTAATAGTTGATGAAATCTAATGGTGTCGTTATTAATATAGACTATAAATGTTTAGAATTTATTTTACCCGTCTTATACTAACTATAAACATATAGAATATTTGACTGTGTGGGGTCTCTCCTAAGAGAAATGTCTTTAATAATTCAATATTTTCCAACATTCTTGATTTTTTGATATAAATTATCTAAAATGAGATGATTTGTGGAATATATTTGATAAAAAATAATACAAGGAAGTAGAGATGATAGTTGATATCAAAGTATGGGTTTTCATAAATTTGTACAATTCAATAATAATTTCTTATATTACATAAAATTAATATTCACAAGACTTTATAAAGTATAAACTCTATCCTTTGTGTATCGACAATAATATCCTAATGTAGTTGACCACTATCTCAGGGTACATCTATAACTAGAATAGTTTTATTATTTTTAATCTCAAGCTGAAATGTGAAGTTAAGTCAACCCTCAATCTTTCCTACCCTTAACCATGCGGAGTTACCACCCATAATTACCACCATTCACCATATGTAATTAGTGATTTGATTAAGATTATACTCAATGTAATATAAATAATTAGGAATAATGAATAATAAATAAATAATCAATACATTAAAGTAATTATCCTTATCAATATACTCTGTCTGCTTCCGGAAAACATTTTCACTAATAATTGTCTTCATGAACATAAACTAATTATAGTTCAAGGAAGATGGGTTTATAAAAGAAAAGATATCCTAAATCAAAAATACTTGTATTGATTTTATAAAATAATGTATACAATTTACTTTTGAATAATGAAAATATAATGTATCAAAATTCTAAACTACACTCACATATGAATTGATGGTTCCCATCTTCCCACCAGTAAAAATATCAGTGTTAAATGTTAATATTTCACTAAGTTGGGGTGCATCCCCCAGGTGGTTGAGTATCACTTTACAAATAATACATTGTCTCTATTTATAGGGAGACTTATCGACATGTATCTCATTTTAAATATCCTTCATCTCCTCTAATTCAATTTTTTTCTCTTTAGAGGTCAGTGTGTGCATCATCATGTCCTACCATATCCCACAACTTTTAAATCGTTAATTTTCATGAGATGATTCGATTTATAAGACTAGATTATTTCAATTTCAACAAATCTCTTTATCTATTAATTAGAGAGGTTTTTTGGTTGGGTATTCATTTGTGTAAATATTCAAATATAACTCCCTTTTCATTAAATCTAATTATCAATATCAAAATATTCTCATTATTTTTGAAATTTTCTAAACACCTCAGTAGTAAGTGATATCCCATTCATCTAATCTTCTTCAAATATCCCTCGAAACACACGAAAACATATCCATGGGGAGATAATTTTTTTGTTTGAATTTTTAGTAGATAATTTTTTCGTGACATGGAGATTCTATGGAAATAAAGCCTCAATCACTTATGTTCTTATAAATTCATGTTTATTTAGTGTCATGTGAACCCATACATGAACCACTATTATATGATTACTCCTCACCTTTTATGTTACCAAGTGTTATGTATCAAAGGAAAATCCTATATTTTAATATATTTTATCATGATAAAACCTTATTCTATTTCTATTAGTTCATGGTACATCCCAATGACGATGCCAAAACCCTCATCTTTTTCCTTTATCCTCATTATATAAGTATGGAATATTGTATTCTTCAATGGCATAGAAATATTTTCTTTAGTGTAAGGATCCATGGGAAATTGTGCACTGGATTGACCGTAGTGAAACCACTCTCTATTGTTTTGAGCTTCATCGGTCCATATGATGAAAATTTATGGTTATAGTGAATGGACCATCAAAATACCAATAAACAGAGATTAAATTTTATCCAACCATGTTGATACTAAATTTTAGTGACGATTTGTAATTTCATTAGGTGTATGAGGAAGACAAACGGATGAGGAATGCTGGGAATCCATCGCATTGGATGTCACATAATACCAAGAGAATGTGGTCATCCGACATCTAATTAACCATGGGGCTCGATAAGATATATAATAAATCTCATGAAATGATCCATAAAATATTCTGAATGAGTTATAGAGGTCCTCTACATCTATTTTTCCACCCTATAATGGTGTTTCCCTCCCAACACTGCTGCATAGATCTGGCTCCCAGGCACTAGTGCTACTCAACACCCATTTATGTGAAATGCACAATAGATTCGACTCTTAGAAACCCAATGGGTTCTCTCCCTAGGTGATCTTGGTTAGAGGGCTATAACGGGTTAGAAATGTGGCATCTTACCAATAGGATGAGGGAAATCTAATGTTATCCTAAATTTTTTACATATACACACATAAAAAACATAGTTAAATTATTTTGAAAAAACACATGTATTGAAATTATTTTATTTCATTTCCAAAAATTTCATTCTAAATTAGAAATTACCCATAAATTATTAAAATACAATGAATGTATTGGTATTTTCATATAAAAAAATGACATTATATAATAAATAACTAAAAAATATGTACATGTTTATGATCATCATTAGTCTAGAAAACTACATTCCTAATACCCAAAAATATAAGACAATGTAACCAAATTTAGTTCCCAGAAAATCATCTCCCCCCCCCACACACACATATTAGTAACTATATATAGATTTATAAATTCATCACTAAAACTATTGAAACATATACATGGAATCAGCTAGTGTTTTTAAAGTAAAAAATCTTTCTAGGACTAATGAAGAACACCATAAATTTACATCAATCATTTATGATTATTAATTACCGCTCAGACCCTTGAAATAATCATCACTGGAATAGCTGATTTACTCATATAATTTCCAATAAAAATCAATAAAAATAATCAAATATAAATCATTATATATTAAAATTGATGATTAATAATATGACACGAATAAAAGATTAATAGGATGTGAAATAAATCATTTAACCATGTCAAAAATTATTATAAACTATGATTTCGAAAAAAATCTGAGTAAGGGATAATGAATGAATGAAACATCCCTGGTAGTATGGTATTTTTGAAATTAATTCTAAAAGAATAAAATCGAAGAAAATTAAAACTATAGGTTTCCACCCCATAGTGTTAAATTTATTGTATTCAGCAAGACTCCCCTAGATACATTTCAATGTCACTTAGTAGGTGTGGTTTCCTACGTGAGAACCAAAAATAATTTTCCTGTTTATTTTTTAGAATTAATTGATGTCTGTTATAACAATGATCAATAAAAACACAATAAAAAATAATAAAAACAACAAAAATACCCTGAAAACAACCTTCAACATATATGGAAAGATCAAAAAATACTATTAGTAAAATATAAGTGTGAAATAAAATTTATACTTCCTTAGTGATTTTAATACATTAATTTTTTAGTCAAAAACAATGAACTCCCTAAATCTCTTCCAAGAACCCCTTAATCTCATCAATTTAGAACAAAATCTGCAGAATCTCACTTCGAAGTTGTGTTATCCACATCTAGTTTTAGAGCTGATTTATCAATTTTGAAACATTCAGGAAGGGAAAGATATATAATGGGTGATCTTAAGGGATTAATTTCATTCTCAAATATCTCTAAATCATTTCAACTTCCCGGTCTTACTATGTTAATTCTGATAGCGGATGTGTTTAAGTAGAAATATTCATGAATATTGTTTCCAAATTCAATTTGATATGATTTTTTAATATTTTAAATCTATTTAAATGGCACATCCACTATAATATTAGAGAAATAAATATGTTTAAATTCCCTATTATAAAATTTAAGAATAATTTTTTATTAAATAATGATCAAACAAATCCATTCCTATATCTTCCTAAACAAACTCCTTAGAAAATATAATCACAGACATCAATTTTCACCTAATATGTTTGAATTATACCCTGAACATAATGATATCATAATTAAACTCATGAAGTTATATACAAGGACCATATAACATTAATTCAACATTCATAATTTGATACATTACAATTTTATGATGGTAAATTAAAAAAATCAAACTCCAATGATTTTTTCCATTAGGTCACTATATTTAAGTAGTTTCCTTAAGAAATCATAATAACAATTATTCAATTGAACATTATATTGGAAAAAATACATCGTTACTTCCCTCAATTTAACTAGTTCATGTATTAAACACATAAATATATTTAAACATTCATCTTCCCATTCATTTATCTCAACAAACATTTTAAAAAATATACCTAATAATAAAAATAGTAGTATATATTTCATTTTAAAATTATAAATATATTTTTAATGATATTTATAATTGGTTTTATTTTAAAAAAATTAATCCCTAAAAATCACAATACCATCCCTAGAAATGACACAATACTTTTTAGGATCATGGTTATTGATGTTCTCAAAAAATTACAATTTAAAATTTTCTACCAACTACAATATAGTGGGAGACCAGGTCGAAAAACATAGATGGAGGGTGAGATATTATAAGGGATTATATAGTCATATGATACTCAAAAATGAATACCTTGTGGTAAAAATTTATTTTAAAAAATTTGTGAGATTATATATGAGTTATGAATTATTTTTTTGTGAATTAAAATGAAGATAATATATGTTATGGAATTTGTCAAAAATCACTAGAAAATTAATTAAATCAATATGAAAATATATGATGCTAATGAGATGAAATTTCCAAATAAAATGAAGAAAAGAAAAATATTTATTTTTATATTCTCCCAAAAACATAACTTATATTGGAAATTAAAATATATCTCTCAAGAATGTAATTTCATATTTTAGTGAGAAAATATAGTTATCAAAAATCATCTGGTAAGTACATTTCAATTTGTTTGTGTACATTAAATATTCAAATTCCAAATATCAAAAATAATATTAAAGAAGTGGGTAAATGATTTGATATTATGTCAAAGAAACATTTCATCCTAATTTCAATAAAAATTGAAAAAATAATGAAAAAATAAATGGCCAATGTGAGTGAATGTAATTTAAGAAGTAATACTCAACAACATTAAGTGGTTTCCAAATTTTGGTAAGTAAAAAATTACATGGGAAATTATGTATGGTTCAAGATTATAAATGAAACTGAAAATATAATAAAAATTTATAGAGGAATAGAGGTGGGAATATATAATGAGGAAAATGAATTTCTCCCTCCCAATTTAATGTATATCTCTTCCTAATTAATCATAATTATTTACTCACTCCAATGTTCAAGAATATGCTCATTCCAAACTTCTCTCCATTAGAGGATTTTATATATATACCGATGTATTAATCAATTATGAGTTACATTTTTTGTCTCACTATATGATGAATTTATAAAATTAGGTAGTAAAAAATTATCCTCCCAATCACTAATCCCTCTTGAATCTTGTCACTATCTTTTAAATTCTATTTTTATTAGTAGCTAATAATTGTTACTAAAAACACACAGAAAAATGGTTTCCTTCACATGATTTTTGATTTAACAAATATTAAATATGAACATGGATGAATTGTAGTGTTGATTGATTAATCTATGAATTCAAAAAAAATTAAGAAACAAATCACAATATCATATTATTATGATCCATCAGCAGATCCCAATACCGTTAGTGGACACTATTTTAAATCTTATCACACAACCTCAATTACCTAAATAAATAACCTATATAATAAAATACACTCAACATTTATATTTTAACAATTGATCCCAATTTCATTGACCCTTATACAAAATTATCCAACAATGATGAACACTCCAATAGACCCTCCATAGAAAATAACCATATTTCCATGACCATCAAACCTTGGTAAACATCATTAATCATAATAATTTTCTACAACATCATTCTTACATTCAAATTCAAACCATAAATTTTCCATATTATTATCCATATTCAATCATGAATTTTTTAAAATACAACACACAAACTAATACTAATTGTGATTATTATTAAAAAAACATATCTGTATCCATTAGGAAAAAAACACCAATTTTACACAATAAAATGATCAAATTTTTCCTTTAGAAACTAGTGATGTGGTATTTTCTTCATCATAATAGCATCTATTGGGATTGATATTCCCCGTCATCATGGAAAATAAAATCTTTGAATATTGAAAAACTCATCCGGAAATTAAATTACAAACAGAAAACAAAATATCATAATAAAAATGATTGAAAAATTCACCCATTGATGGATCTATATTCTTGGATGATGATCCCTACTCATGTTTTACTATCAAATTATTCTTATACATTTTTTTATCATATCGGGTAAATCAAATTAGTTTACAACAGATCAAAACTTACTCTGCATTAGTTCCACATGGATGATATCAGTTTAATTAGATACCTAGTTGGTTGAAACACATCCCACGACTTTAGCCTCCATATACCTGTCGGTCGTAAACCAGGTAGATAATTTATTATAGAACCTATAATATGATTTTCTCGAGTCCAACTATATATAAAATGTTCATATATAAATTAGCCATAATCATCCATGGTTCTACTTCATAAACCAAATAATAGTTTTTTTATCTCATTTGAACCACTCTCTTTGAGAGTTTACATCGGTTATAATTCATTAACTGATCTATATACCATATTTCATCCTAAAAAAGAGTTTTTTCATCCTTGTATTTTATATAAAACTATAGTATTTTTATTTTGTTTCAAACACTTGAGTTTTGAATACATGGTGGGTTTCCTCTATTCGTGTAGTATATTCTTTATGGTAGGTTGTTATACTAGTCTTCTAGTTAGTGTAGTGATAATGATGGTTCTATGTGGTCACTACATGCTACTAATTTCCCCTTTTTTAAATTTTGACAGTAACCTTGATGACAGGTAAAATACATTCATATGAGAATAAAACATATACATTCTTATTCAATTTTATGAATTAATAATTCAATAAATGTTAAAAAAATGAAAGTGGAATTTCACTTAAATAAAATGAAAAATAAATGCTTTACCAATAATAAATTTATATAAAATATCAAACATTTCACTCCAATATTCATTGATTTCTTTTATTCATAAAAATATTAACATTCTGTAACTGATGAACTAGCAAACTAATATTCAAAATAAATAAAATTTATTTCACAAAAATGATTTATAAAATATGTAATGAAACATACCCACATTAGTTATTGATATTGATTTAGATCTCTCATGACCAAGTGTGCGTTGGCAGGTTGTTGATAGTAATTATAACTCATTTCAATGGGGAAACAATTTTAAAGAAATTTTTGGAGAATAACTCGAGATGAGAACATTTGAAGGTAAAATTAGTGGTGATCAAGAATAAAAATGTTTTTCTAATGGTTGATATCAGGTTGTATAATGATCATTTATTTTTAATAAATAAGTCATAAGGTTGGGAAAAAAGATATACATAGTGATAACACAATGATCATTTTGAGAAGTATTCAGGGTTAATCAAAATTAAACCATTCATAAAATACAAACCATAGGTGGTTATATGTTTATGAAGATTTTGGTGATAAATGATGTGACGTTAAGTATAGAAAATGTAAAGTACCCATGTACCTAAATTATTTGATGAAACCTTATAATAATTTTTATAATCAAGATTTGAATATTGAAAGATATGTGATAAAATTTATGTGGCATGAGTAGGTAAGAATATCGGGAAGTTTCCTTATAGGTTAACTGGGTTTCTGTGACATTGGAACTCATGGATGACATGTAAGTTTCAATAATTAATGAAGGAATTATGTTTCATGTATTATTAGGAGTGATACTGTGGGTACTGATGAAAATTACTGGAAGAGAAATATCAATGTGTGAGTAAGTGGATTTATCCAAAATGTTCTAAAATTTGTAATTTTAGACATCATGAATTTCTCTTAAAGAGGAACATCAATGTTGAGTTGGCTGAAATAATAAGCATCATGATGCCAGAGCGGATGTGGTATCGAGAAGAAAGTCTTATTTCCATGTGGTGCATGTAGTACCATAATAATTGATTATTAGACCATGTCTTTTGAAGTATATATTAGATAATGTAATGATTATCACTAATATGATGAAATAATATGAGGTTAGGAATATATCATAAATAGAATTGTGATTTTTAGCAGTGGACTAAGTGTTGTGTGGTTGGGATGGATTCCACTAAGATCTAGTGATTTCATCATGTGTGTCAGGGGGTGAACCTTATTTTTTACACAATATTAGAAGGTAAACCCTAGTTCATGACATAATTCTAGTGGGGAACACAATTTCTTGACTTGATTTATGGGGAGATTTTTCTTAATATTTAAGGGGACAACCCATTTCATCAAATGATTTATGGGGTGAATCATTTGATAAATCCCAAAAAAGGTGTTGTTTTTTAGCATATGTATTAACTAAATGAAGTTGGTGTATAGTATATTGAGAATTAATGGGACCCTATATGTTGGGTCATTGATAAGATATTGATCAAGTGGGTAAAAAATCATTTGATGAGTATCCAATCACATAGTTGATTGTATTAAACACACTCCCTATTATGAGATAGTCCATTCATGTGTGTATAATGGATGAAAATATGTAACTATATAGAGACATGGGAGAGAATTCAAATTTGTGATCCTATTTTTATGATTTTTTCTGTAAATGAGGACAATTGATTTTTAATGTAGAATTTCAGGGATGGACTACATTCAGGTGAGTAGTTTATAAATAATGACCTTATTCGAGTTTAGAATCTGTTCTTTTTTCCTAACCTTAACATTTTAGTTAGTGTTGTAAGTTTTTGTGGTTGTAAGTGGCATATTGGTTATTTTAGGTAAAATTGGTAGTTATGCACCAACTAGCTATAGAACAAAACTAATTCACATTATTATGTATTAATTAAAATTGTGAAATTGCGAACGATATGGGAGTATCACTATTCCCTGAAAACTGAAGAGAAGAGTTAATCATCCACAACAAAAAATCCATTAGTTGTTTATATTATTTAATTAAATTAAATGATTATTTTTAATAGGGTAGTAATCTTCCCTAAGATTTTTCAAATAAAAATTACCTCTTACCTTATTCTTCATGCATTCATGGAAGGTATTTGTTTCATTACTCTGCAAAATTAGCCATTATCGATGGTGTTTTCATGTAAGAGGTAAAGATACCATTCTAAATTAATAATTCAAATAAATCATTCATAGTCAAGTAATCTTATGATTTGAATGATTTTCCCCATATTTCTATGCTATTCATATTAATTTGATGATTTCTAATGATTTATATTGAATCAAATGTTGATTTTGTTTTAATTTACATTTTTAGTATAAAGTAGATGGTTTATGAGTGATTGAAAAATTTTGTTCCATTTATGTGTATGTTCATTATGAGGTAGTGCTAAAAATATTGTGCATCTGACCTGTAAAATAATATTAAATACCGATAACACTAAATAATTAAATTAAACATTTTAATAGGCCAATAACATCCAAATTGATTGTAAAAAATATCATTATTCACCTTAGTGTGTTCTTGAACAAGGAATAGGACATAGTAGATTAATAGAAAACCTCAGTTGTTTAGTATACATAATTTTTTCCATGTAGTGTTCAGTACATTATCCACCCATGGGGTGAGTTTTATTTGATAATAAATAAGAAAATTAAATATAATACCCTAGATCTTCCTAAAACATGAGATTTGACCATAAGTGAGTAGATAGGGATGGTTGGGACATGCTATAGGATCCAATATCAATGCTTAATTTATGAGACCTAAATAAATTATTACATGGGAAACTCTAGTGTTTCTTGGACATTTGTATTTTAATTGTAATATTGATGTAGATAACTAGGTAAAACTATAGGATCTTGGGTTTAGTTATGATTATTTTTACATCATACCACAATGGGTGATTCCCTCTATGTTAGGTAATGATCTATTATACTTTTTTACACCAAGAGAATATTTTTATTTCGGCTCAATGGGAATTCTACCTATATAATAATGAATTGGGTGATTCCGATATGGTTTGACAAAGATAATTCTTAATTTGGGATTTCTTAGGATCATTCTACATGGCTTCGGTAGTATTTCTTAATTATTCATATTACCCAGGATTAATCGTGATGGGTTTGGATTTACATCCGTTTACATAATATAGACAATTACATTTGTATTATTTCAAAGATAATATGGTTGTTCATGGGTGTAACTTTAGAAAAAAAAAATGATTTTTCTGGTATTTATTTATTTTTGTCCTACCTTTATTTTTTATTTATATCAAAATTGTAATTGTTTCTCAAATTAGATATTCTAATAGAGGTTTTTGTTGGTGTCCTTATAATTAATACTCACACCCTTTGTGGGAAACCATTTTAATCTAGAGAATAATTCATGGTAGAAGAACCCTATGTCTAGTTCTTTAATTGGATAGTTAGGACATAGCATTGAAGTTTGGGAATGGGCAAGGTCTTAGGGTTGTGTTGGATTGGATTTATATTTTATTTTTAATTTATATTAGGTTTTTATTTATATGATAATCTATTATCGTTTTAATACCATACATGTATTGTATGGTTCATTTTTTAAATAAAATGATTTATTTTTTTTATTTTTTATCTCTTCTTGGATGCATATTTATAGTTTATTTATTAGGATGTTTGTGATTAACTTTATTTCAGTTTTTCTTTTTTACTCATCTATGTGTGTATATTCTCCCAACCATAACACCATATATGAGAACAACTATTTTTCATCCTCTATATTATTAGAAGTCATAACTAAGGTCATACAGAGACAACTGGTCAAGGAACTAATCATTATTATATGTCGGTAAGATATTAATGATATCTTGGACAATCATCCAATCAAAATATGAACCTCTTTATGAACCTCAGTCTAGAGTCCCCAAAAATTATCATTACCCATATAAAAACCACAATCAAAATTCCTGCAAAAGCAATCCCTTATAAAACTACTAATGGTTAGAAAAATGACCACATAAAACAAGTTACACAATACATTTTCACCCCCTCATCCCAAAAAAAGTATCCAACAACCAATTGACTCTTCAAAAACATGGAATGAAGATAAAAATATTAAAAATACCATTGTGAATATGAATCCATGATTTACTAAACCAAAATGATTTATAAATATGACCCCATCTACTCAATTCAAATCAGGGGACATTCTAAATTCAAAAAGGACTACACTCATGAAAAAATTGTAAACAACAAAATGTTTCATCCAAAGAAACTGTATTTCTAGAATTAATTCTACCCTTCATAGTAGGAATACATTAACCATAATAACATTTTAATCCAACACATTAATCCTTCCAAAACAAAATAAGCATGTTCAAATCCACTAATTATCAGAAATAAAAAATTCCCCATAACCTAAGGAGAAAATTACAAGGACCTTATATCTTCCAACAGTAATGATTCATTTCTAAAATACACCATAATAAATAATTAATAAAACCCCTTTTTAATTTAAACACAAGTGATTTTGAAAATAAACAGCCATTTGAAAATATTTTAGTTCATTTATAAATCTCTTCACAAAAATATTTAATATTATTTAACCTAATTTTCTATTTTAATATATTTTTTTCTATAAGTTTCTCACACAATATTTAGGAATTTGGCTTAAACATAGAAAATTAAATTTTAAAAAATCAATTTCTATATCAATATACACCACAATTTAAAATATTTCAAAGAACCTTTTTTTATCTAAACCTCGCCACTCTTGAAAACACTCCAAGAGGCCCAATTTCATTTCTAAAAAACCAATTAAACATGTTTTAATACCCAAAGAAATTCCCAATTTTCATAATTAAATAAAACAAATTAAATTTTTTCATGAAAACAAATTCCATTTAAAATTAATAACTAAATAATTATTTCAATTCCAAATATTTTTTCATTAAATTCCTCTTTTTTCCGCACAAAATCTAGTTACCTCAAGAACCACACATGAAAAAAAATGAATATAATCCAAGAAATAAATATATCTTAACAATTATTTTACCATTCCCCAATATTGGGAATCACCCAAGATCAATCTAAATATCCAATGAAAATTATATATAGTAAAATGAATTTATTGAACATCAGTGCTAATAGAAAATTGACCAATAATGAAGTAACCTATGAATGGATTTTAATGTTATGCACCTGGATTCATTATGGTTTTAATTTTGGGTGATATAACTATCTTCCACTAAATATTCTTCCATTACCACCCCCACCCACATACTCAATGTTGCCCCAAGTAAACTAAACAATTCCATTTATGATCAAATAGCATCATCTCATACAAAAATTCAACCAAATAATCTAGAAAATCAAAATCGTAACTACCCATGATATATAAAACACCATCGTGATTGATGGTGGTCTAGAACCTACTAATGGAAAATCTCAAAGTCCATAATGAAAATAATAAATATCTACTAATAAACTGCATTTAAAAAAATTTCATTTCAATAATATCTTCCCTTCTAAAAACATAAGATTTAAAACCATTTTATATCGAAGTTTCTTGGTATGTCAGAAAACTAGTACACAGCCAGATTCTCTACAAGGCCAGAAGGGAATTTCTAATCTAAAATGGATGTAAATGATTTCAATGGTAATTAATATGTACTGTTGCGAATAATTATACCCCTATTTAGTAATAATCATGTTGTGGAACCAATCTAGAATCCAAAATGATCTATAAAGGAATTCTAAATCCGTGAAAATTATATATGTAGATACAAATATATAATAATCCAATCATGGAATATGAAAACAAATATCCCTCAAATTCATAAAAATTTGTAGTAGAAGTAATACATAAAATACATTGGGATGAACCATTGAATAGTATTTCTCGAAAATAAAAAGAAACTAGAATAGGTCCAACATAACCTCCACATGACATATAATCGACCACCATATTCCAAAATTTACATCCTTAGAAAAAATAATATATAAATTAATGATATCAAATACTAAGAAGATGATATAAAATAAAAAAATTGTCCCACACAAATACACATACATGTGTATAGGAAGGGTAAGATCCAAAAATTATCTATGGGATTTCACCAAAGTATTTTTTCAGATCATTTAATAATACAATCCCTAAATTCTATCTTGAAGATACATTATAAAATAATTTTTTCACAAGATAATGAATAATGAAAAAACATATTTCATTATAATTCCCATTCCTCTGCTATTTTAATACTATCTAATAATAAGAGAGTAATATCTTTACTAAAATCATAGTTTTAAATAAAATAATTGAAAAAAAAAATCGTTTCAGTCACCTTAAAACATTGAAATTTTGAATTCTAAATTTTTAACCAAAAAATATTGTCTTCCTCTATTTCCAAATAATTTATCAAATTACATTTTATAAACAAACATCACTTTACTTTTATAAATCCACACATTCTAAAAAAATTTAAATTAGATTGAAAGAAATATAAAATAAAAATCAAATCTAGATTTAAATTAAATATACACTATGAAATCAATCGAGAAGAATAAAATAACCAATAACCAAGATAATGCGTCATATAAATGATTTAATTTTAGTAGAAACAAAATATGTATGTCTATCATGAACCCCAATATCAACCAAAAATGATATAGGATTATGGTAAACTAACTATGCTCTAGCAAGAGTCATATTGGTCTTCGTTTGTATGACCCCTATCTCTAGGGGCCCTTATGTGAAACTAAAATATCCCATTAGACACTCTTTCAAATAATAGAGTACAAAATAAACCCAAATTTGGTGTATATTTCTTAGATTAATATCTATCCTACACAAACTATGATTGTGTAACATTTATCTATACTTTTTTACATAGATAACTAGAGATCATCTGATATCAACAAAATGATGTGAGCCACAAATGAATCAAAATATCATCACATTAATAAACCATTAAATGAAAATAAATAAACCACATCACCCATTAAATTCCATTTCATGAAAAATACTCTTTCAAAGTCAGGAATAAGAATCAATAATAAAAAAATATTTACAACCTCCCCCTTGGGCACCCAATCCATAGTGATCAAAATATAAACAGACATTTCAATTAATGGAAAAAATACCAATAAAACACATTTTGAAAATTTTATTAATGAGATTTTAAAAACAAGCTTGGATAACAATGCCAAATCAACATCAATTGAAATAAATCAATTTCAACATTATTTTAGAACCACTAATAAATCAAAAAATCCCTTTAAAAAACATTCAAACACAAACAAGATGTTATAATCTCAATAATATTGAAGCATCACAAAATTCCCTTTTTAAATAAAAAAGATCCAATAAATATTTATATATCTCTATAAAAATAAAATTTTTGACAATTACCCCTTTAAAACACTTAAATTTATTTATAATATCAACTTTTTTATTTTAAAAAAAAATCAGCATGCGACATGTTCAATCAGTGTTTTGAAAACATTTGAATCCCATTTTAAATCTCTCCAGTGTAATACACATATATATAACATGGAATGAATATTATTTTAAACATTCAACCATATAATAGTATAAAATAAAAATGATGATATAAAAACACAAACCTCGATCCAAGAGGAAACAAGCTGTGAAAAGTTACCTTTTATGAAAAACATCTAGTTGTGAAGGAAGACAATCTCTATATGACCTAAAAAACTATAAAACCATACATATAAACAAGTAAAATAATAAAATATAATATAATATATATTAGGATTCATTGTAAAAATTCATGATTCAAGAAAAGGAGACTGAAAGCATAGGAGAAATATAAGGAATGAACTATACTTTATAGGACCCTACAAATCTATGAAGAAGGGCCATGGAACTAGGTGCTGAGAAGTATAATGAAGGTGGATCCCCCCAACTCAAACTAGGATTATAGTTTGTCATGGATATCAAAGAAAGGGGTAAACCCCTTAAATACAAATGGGGGAAACTATAATTTCCAAACAAAAATGAACCTTCATAGACAAAAATCTTGGCACAAACCATGCCCCAATGATTCATAGCACACTTCCCCCACATCATGGGGGAATATATAGTGTAGCCTATTGGGTTTTAGTGTAGATGAATGAACCTATTAATTTTTAACTACTATTTTTGGTAAATACACTGATGTATATCTATCTATACTATGACATTTATTTCTCCAGAAGACGCCTGATACACTACATCCTCTATGCATTATGGTCTAGTGACCCCCACCAAATAACCCCCATGGAACAATGTTGGAATACATTTTTCAACCCTAAATTGGGCAGGAAAACATCCTAAAGACACCCCACAACACTTTAGTGTGGCATTCTACATTGTAGTGTATGGGAAATCCTTTTTGAAAAACTACAAATCCCAATCCCATAGACCTCCCTAACATAGAACTTTTCTATATGTATAAATAATACCAATTGTCATATATCAATGAGGTAACCTAGATCCCTATTATCTTGTATGATGTGACCTATTAAAAACCCTACATTACACTTTTTGAAACAACAAAAATACTATATAAACACCCAAAAACATCTTAACAATCCTAATTTTAATAAACATTAATACAATAGTGACATGGAGTGTAACCCATACAAATAGTGGAATGATAACTTTTAATCTCCATAGAATCCACTTTGGGTATGTGACTCACCCAAGAATATAAAAAAATTTAAATACACACATTCATATATTCTCTTTAGTCTGGATAGTCTGCTCAATAAGACCATCCATTTGCAGATGAATGGTAGTGTAATGTTATAACTATGAGCCAAAACAACACTGAATACCCCAAAACCATTGATGTAAGATTGTTATAATGATAAAATATTTTTTTATTCAAAACCAAAGGACGTATATCTACCTCCATCAAATACATTTTTAACAATTACCCCCCCACAAAATTCAACACCTTGGCCATTAAGATCTGATAAAACGTTGTCAAGAGGTCCACGTTAAATCATGTCATGTCACAAACTCAATTATCTTGATGAAATTAGAAAAATAATTCTTTCAAATTATCCTCCTTATTACATTGGGGAATATAGATATTCTAAAGAAACTCACTAGAAATATGGTTCTCAGTAATCAACCTTTGGAAAACCAAACACCGAGTGACTATCACTGCAAATTATTCCATCAGTTGTACCACTAAAAATAATGTCAGAAGGTGAAATACCTATTTCCTAGAAAAATATATACCATTATTATTTAACTATAAAACTCATAGTGTAACAAAATATAAATAACAAAAGGAATTAATAGAATCCCCTTTAATAACACCTGACATTGGAAATTCTGAAACCATCCCTTTTGAGTATTTCTAAAGACAACATAATCACTCTAGAACTCAATATCCAAATCTTCCAATAGAGATTCCTCCAAATAATAAACCATGTATGCTCACACCATCATTCTATAAAGATATAATCTACAATCAAAAACTACAATCTCAAGTAACAACTTAGAAAACTATTCCATCACTCTCCAAGAGTGTCTAGAATCGTGCACAACCCCACCACTTGAATTCCTTCTAATGGAATCAAAACAAATCCTATTTCAAAATGTTTAAGAAATATCAATGTCATAATCCTATAATAATCCCATCATCCATCACTAAAACTGGTTCAAATCACACTAGGTGAAAACATAACCCAAACAATTTGCAATCCTAAAGGATCTTAAAGAATTAAAAGGCAAGGTAGTGCCACCACTACATCAGTGAAAATAATGTCCTAGAACTCTCAATATCATGGGTGGAATAGTTTCATTCATAATTCTATAATAGCTTGTACCTATAATAGATAACAAACCAATCTTAAATCATAACACAACCCAATAAAATACATTAAGCATCACGATAAAATATTAATGCAACACATTCATATGACAACAATGGAACCCAATAAATTGGAAAATTCTCCTCCAAATGCAAAAATTAATACTATAATTGGTTATTAATTATTAATTTAGGATCTTTACTCTTCAATGATGTTATTAGAGTCATATTCTTAGAGGATTCATAAATAATCCTCATTTATTTTCCATCAATACTATGGAAATTATTCACCACTACAATATTCTTAGTGGTTACCCAAGAAACAACGATGTTAACCATTAAAGAACACATGGATACTATATCTTGATGCAAACTATATACCATGAATAGAACTCCAAATTCCAAGAACTCATACGTCAACCACTTCTTTAGAAGCTAATGAAAGTGAATATATTCTAAAACAACCTATAGATGATCTTTGTTGTCATCTAATAACAATGAATATAAATGGATTTCATTGATAAATTTAACTATGATATTATAAAGATAATCATGGAACTCTACATTAATTAGTATGATGAAAATGGATGGGGTGTTCATATAATCTAATGAAATCACAATGAACTCATAATGACCATAACGACATTTGAGGTATTCTTTGAGATACCCTCATCCTTCACTCACATTAGATTATATCTATTACATAAATCATTCTTTTATAATCATCATTCTCCAATAAAAATCTTGAATAATATGTTAATCCATTTTAAAGGGTATGAATTTTTCAATTTCACCTTATTTAAAGGAAATCAATTAAAACACAACTAGTGGATTCCATCTACTGTCATTGAAAATAGAATATAATCACCATAAATAGACATTGTAGGTTGAATGAGTCCCCATTATAGAAGATAATTAATCTGAATATGTACCTCCAAATACTCAATCAATGTTAACCAATATAGATAATTTGATATAGGAGTGATGTTTAGTTTCCAATATACAAAAAACATGGTCCCCAAAAAGTGTTAGCTTCTCAACCACTTCCATAAACACATAGGTGTATAATCCAAAAACACTAGGAAACACCACTAGTTGTTCCCCTTTTAAACTCAACATTATCCCATCAATCAATGAATATAGGGACTCAAAACACCTTTGACCTCTATTATGTTGTCACTCAGCAAATAAATATTGCATGTTATCAATCAGTGTTATAGAATATAGTATATCATATAAATAAATTCATATTATCCTTCATCAAACATAGATAATTAATTCATGAAATTATTTTGTGTGGTTTTGATAATAGAGACAGTAATTCTCTATAATATATATGTGGCACTAGAATCATCTCAAAATATATACCCACATCATATAGGCCATCTCAACATCAAAATTTCAGATTCAATAGAAATAAAACTAGAATTATATCCCATTCATGTTCCAAACAATTCACTATGTATGGGGAAATGAAATATTGTGTATATATCGAATAAAAAGAGTCATATAGAAAAGTTAAAAAAACGAAAAAATAGAACCACTCATGATTAATATATTTAAAAGTGCATAGAGCTATAAGGAAAGAATTTTACTCGGTCAGGTTTCATGACCTCTCTAACCTTAATGGGAATAACCCCCATGGAAATTATCTCATCACAATCCCTTAGAATGAAGGGTAATAAAGGGTTTTACTCTACCTAATTGATCCCCAAATTTTTGATCATAAAATATATTACCTTGTAGTTGTTTCTTCCATGGAAGATACCACTACAATGGCAGAGGCTAAATTGGGACATTATCTCTATATTTATTACTGAGGATGGTCATACGATCAACGTTATGATGCCTATGAACTACATAAAAAATTATGATCAATCAAATTAAATGGGTCCAAGAACATCCAATTTCATTAAAACTATATGAATAAAGAAGGGATTGAGTCATTATTGCCTAAAATATTTTGATTTAGATAGAAAATAAGTACTTTTAGACAAGCCACAACTCCATAGATAGATATATTCACTATCATCTAGATATGATCCTTTCTTTAATAGTTTCCTCTCAAATACCACTTCAATCACCTAGACCTCATGATATATCTTCAATATAAATGTGGTGACCTAGAATGGGATCTCTAGATGTAAAAACTACTAAAAATGTTACACACCATCCACCTCATCGAGAATATGTTTCAAATCATAACATAATAGTTTTTTATAATGGATTATATACAATCAAATGATTTAACCCCCCAGATGAAGGGTAAGAATCACCTATCATTAATCCACCTTCATGGTTGAAGAATTAAAAGATTCCTAAAACTAATATCATAAATTCTCTCATATAAAAGATTATTTCTCTTGATCCCTAATGAATAAGAACAGTTGTAGTTGTGCTTCCTCACATAACATCATCTTCATAGTGGAATCCCAGTTCTACCACAGATCATGTATCGATATCAATGAAATGTTGACCTCCACCAACCATGCCTTGGTATCTTGAATTGAAATAGAACCATCAAAATTCATAATATAATAGACTAAAATTCTCATAGAAACCTCCTCCAAGCATCAACAACATCATACTCAAACCTTTGATGATATTTTGGCAGATCTTATTGAATTTCATCTTATTGAACATGATAGGAATGGCATCCTAGATCCACTCCACCAAATGAAAAAATGGTAAGGGCTCCCTAAACTCATAATATTCAATATTTAAGATAAATTTATTTAATAAATTATAAAATATTTCCCAATTTATAACAATGTTAAATATATGAATGGATAATTATGATGCAAGACCATTACCTTGATCTCCATACTATAAGTAGTACCACGTCACATAGAATTTATAGTAAACCTTAATATAGATGAATTAGATCACTCGGGGATCTAAAATATTATTTTCTTGTTGGTTTTCCTTAAATGTATCAAATGAAATGTTCACTTAAACTGTTTTCTTACAAATCCATGAATCTTTACTCCTTATTATCTACACGATCCATACTCCCTCATAATAATCATCTTTGATACAACTCTATCATGAGAGAAATCCACTGCAACCCTTACTGGGCCTCAAAAAAAGTGATGGAGTTAACCTCTAATTTTCACATCCAATAGGACATGGGGTGGGGAATAGAATTGAGTGTATATAAAAAAATTCAGAATTACATTATTTGTATATTTTTAAAGAATAACTAATAAGATGAGATCCACCAACCAACTCCATGAACAAACAATCTAGCATAAAAATATATCAATTTAATTTCATACATTAATTAAACAAATGAAAATTAATTCCCAAAAACCTATTGAATGGCCACGATCTTTTTAAACACTATAACATCTAAATGGGTGGTTAATTTCTAGTTTAGTCACCAATAAAATTATATAATATAAAAATGATTTATATATAAGTAGGGTGAGAATAAAAGTTTACATAGTAGGATCCTCCCCAAACCATCACATTAATAATTTTAAATAATCATATTATTTCTCAATAAATAATCAAATGAAACCAACTATTCACCAAAACCAATAATGTTGTTTTTTCTCCTTATAATGGTTTACCTACTAAATATCACATAAATTTAAGTGTAACCATATCAGAACATCGATATAAATGAAGTTCCCATTCTTACACATTCTAACTGATTAGTTTCAAACACTCACAATGGGTCAAATTTTATTCTTATCCCCACTGAGTTATCCTACCAAAATCATTGGAAATAAAATCATAATTTATCTTATATACCATTAATCTCTCTATGTCTTCATCACCATAATAACTTCAAAAATATAGAAAAATTTTATATAACATTATATTGTGGATGTCATTTTTTATACCATAATACATCAATGAAAATGCATGTACAATAATGGGAATCAATAGCCTCATTGATTGGATAAAATTATGTGTTATAACCAATAGATTTTATATTGTGTACATAAATTTATTTTATGACAGAGACCCATCAAAATAAAAATATTCCAACATAATTCACCACAAAAACGTGTTACTGAGGGTGAGGGAGCAGTCATCCAGCTCTACCCTCTCCAAACTACATGATGGAAAATACACCCACAAAATAATTTTGGTGGAATTCACTATATGGACAAAGTTTTTGTGGATTATATAATAATTAAATATACATAATATAAAAAAATCCATGCTTAGGGCAACTACCGTGTCTTAAAATCAATTTTTGTTATCATCCCACAATGCACCTAGCAACCATTACAAATTCTTACGATATTCAAACAAATAGAACCACACAATCATCAAGTATTAATCATTACAAAAAATCATTTATTAAATTAGAAATTAAAAATATTTTATTAATCATCATTAAAAATTTTATTTTTTAAAATCATTCAACTACAATACACACACATCCATAGACAATAATTAATTTCCAGATTCATTAGCCATTCTTCCTGATCATTTATTCTATTCATTATAATTTTATAATATAAAAAAATATATCATTAATCCAATCAATATAAATGTTACACGTTATTAAATTTATTAAATAAATTTAACATTTATAAATCTTAGTACTTTAAGAATCATCTTAATCATCCACGCTAAAATATTTCTAACCCTTTCATAGATTCTTACTAAATCAATATATTGGAAACTGTGGAAAAAAACATATTAATAACTATAAATTTAAATTAAATTTAAATTATATAACCATTGATCCATCCCATCATTGAACTCATTGAAGAAATCATTTCCTATATCCCATTCTAATCTACCATCACGTAAATCAACAATTACTAGATCCAAGGGAAAATCATCCCATTGTTTATCAAATATCACACCAATACTATGTTTATAATAATCCTGTAGAGGCTACAACATTCTAGATCCTTCATTCTAGGAATATAAATTACATTAATAATTGTAAACATAAGGGAAACTAACTCCATATAATTAAGGAATTATATAGTTTATCAAACATGAACAAACTCATTATTTAATTGACAAGTTCCTTATTCATAGGTTCAATATTAAAAAGAAAAAAAATTAAAAAACATTTACCTACATCAAATCATCAATTAAAATTATCGAAGAGTAACTTTTATATTAAATCATATTTATAGATGAATGATATTAAATTTATAAGACTCATTCATTAATCATTAGAAATTATTCCAAATTTACATTGTTTATCCATTTAAAAGCACATAAACTATACTAAAAACAACCATATCATCATGATATCACAATATATAGAAAATTAAGATGTAAATTCAATGATAATTTTACACATACGTGATCACAATTACAAAATTATAATTTCATTCATCAACAAACTTTCTATATTATTATCTTTTTAGGTTGAATCTATAACTAACCAATGAAGATAAAGTATTATACTTTCAATCTTCTATATAACATAATAAAAGTAAAAATTACCCAAACATGATTATAAGTTCAACATTTTTTGAGTAAAAATGGATGATTAAGGATCATAATATACATACTAAAACACAACTAAATATAATTTAACACTCATTAAAACTAAACACATCCAAAATATTTAGGTCTTACTCAAAACACACATCCAAAAAGAGGAAATACAACACTCTATATATGAAAAATATATAGAATATGGGAAACCAGAATATGAGAAGAGAGATTATGATGATAATTTGGACTTCAATCAAGATATAATGAAGGGTTTAGTGTCTCAAGAGAGGAAAATATAGATTGGTGAGTTGTAAAGTGATTGGCTAGGGTTTACGAGAAAAATATTTTTTCTAAACAATAGGGATGAAATCCCTTAATTCGAAGAGTAATCTAGGAAGGCCTCTACCATGGAATAGTGATATCCCTCTATGTCAATGTTCACCTCAGACAATGTATATCTCGTTTTCAAATTGTCTGAAATTTCTTACATCGCTTAAAGTCACAAATGTTTTTAATCCTATTTAACCCTTTTAACGAGCACCATTCAATGAAATATGGATTTATGCAGGTTTTTTGACACCCTTATATTATCAGTGGCTTCCTCTATGCTGTAGATTCAATAAAATTGATGTCTCATCTCCCATTCACACTAATCTAGCATAACTTTGCTAAGAACCACTATTCCCATGAACATGGAATGGTAACTTCCCTTTTCCCATATAGATACTCGACATACACCATGAAAAATACTATAATGCAGTGAAACCTTCTTAGTTGCTTCCCCATGTATCATTAACATAGCCTAACCACACCCATGTGAAGTGACATTCGCTACACTATGTCAATTTCCTACCATCAGTTTCTCATAGGTGGCACATGAATCCAAACATGACCAACTAAATGGAATAGTGTCTTGATTCTAATTGAGAGGGACCCTTGATCTCTTATTCATCTATAGACCACTATACCCTTCATAATGGTCTCCCATAACCATTTATATCAGCCTATTTTACATGATCTAAAATACCCGTGTAAAACGATCTCTAAAAAAACTCTCATCCATTTTTTCACTCTAGTTTACCAAGAACCCCACATAGTCCTTAAAACAACCAATTAATCAAAATGAAAACCAAAAATATAATTCCCCAATATTAATCATCTATAAATCAAAAAACATACATCACTACCACCTCTGTTACTACATAGAGACCCAATAAATGGCCAACAACACTTCTTATAGTGACCTAGACTTCTCATGAATGGATATTACATATTTCTAGATGAATATTGATTATATTTCAAAAACACAATCCTATGGACCATAATATTTTAGAGTCTTTTAAAAATTGGAAAATAATCTTATAATATGGTGATGTATCTCCAATGTTTCTCACAAATACCTTCCCATTTAGAACTCATTAGTGAAAAACAATATATAAAAATTATCATCATAACCTGAGGAAAGTAAATATAAAAAGGATGGGCTCATATGAATTGTATATTAAACACAAGAAATTTGTATATATGATCATATGAAAGTATATGAAAAATATAAGGGTACATGATAATGAACCTGAATTTAGATGTTCATACCCACATGACCCAATATCAAATACTCAGGTTATGTCATAAATATTATTAGTTTATAATACATTAATAATAAGGGAATCATATAACATGATCCATGAGGGAATAAAATTTACCTAATACATATATTTGTTTCATGCATGTAAGAATATAAAAAATTATGTTGAGGATACCAATAAAGACATTCATAAAATGTTAATCTTGGGCTACCCAACTATGTACCTAATCTGGTCTTGGCATTACCTCACATGTACACTCTTTTAGGCTCAAACTAACCACCTATGTACCCTATTTTTTCTCTTGGTCTATCCACCAATGTACCCTACTTTTCAGGATTAGGATAAAAACCTGTTAACCTTCTTTTCAATCAATGGAATAAAACCCAGGTACCTAGTTTCTTAGACTTTGGCTAACCACATTTGTACCCTTCTGTTCAGGAATGGGATAACCACCCATCTACAATAATTTTTAGCATTGGGCTAACCACCTATATATTGTGGTTTTTATGCTTCAAGTAACCACCCATGTACACTATTTTTTTGTCTTTGGATGACCACTATTATATCCCATGATACCATATAACTTTTATTAGTGCCTAATGAATGAGAGGAAGATATGGGTCCTAATTGTAACCTTATGAAACACATACAAATCTATGACTCAATATCATAAAATATTTACCTTATCATAACCCATCAAATTTAATGGGTCTCATAAAAATTTCATCATATCATAAACTATGGAAAATAGATTGGTTCAATATTCCTGTAATAATTTATCCATATAAATACTTATAGAAAAATAATTTGTTTTTATAATAATTTTATGAAGGTATAAATAATTGTAGATAAATGAGTTTCATAAACATCAGGTCATTATAAACCTAACCATTAAGGGTGAGAATTAGAATGCAGTCCTTAGATTATATCCCCTGTAAGAAATAGGAAACTTCAAAAGATTTTATAAGATATGGAAAATAATTTCTATCAATCATTTAAAACATTTCGAAAAGAAAATATCGTTTCCATATTCAAAATCGTTTTTTAAAACATAAAACATTTGTAAAATACATTTCTTCAAAAATAACCAGAAAATATTATGAAGGATTCTTTTAAAAATCAATGAAAACATTTCATGAGAAATATAACCATTTATATTATAAAAAAATTTAAAATATCATTGAAATTTTTTATTAAAAACAATACTTTTGAAGAAAAATTTTCTTCAACTAAAAAAGTTATTTATCATAATAAATTAATTTGAAACATGAAGTACATAATGAGAAGAAAAATTAAAGGAAGTTATTAATTCTCATGGAATATAAAATGTATAATATAATTCTTGACTTTATTGGTTTATAGATGAGAATATTTCATCAATAGAATCATAATATTAAATAATCTTGATAAATGATGACATTGTAACATAAAACTATCACCACTTTGGTAACATTGAATTGTAAAACATAGGAATGTGTAAAATTTAATGACATGTAAAATAAAATAAAATTGAAAATATTAATGATATATCATGTTAATGGGTCATTATATACCCCTCATATAACATGATAGGTGAATAACATAACTTATGTCCCAAGACAAAAATCTCTTCCCTCTTTGATAATTTAGGATTTTTAAACCCCATGAGAAAGATATCCTAACATTGATACGAAAATCCCCAAAAATTTAATGATAACAATGTTAAAATTAATTCATTTTATGTATATATATACCAAGTAAAAGAAAAAGATGTTGGATATGGAATGTGTCTCATAATAGTACAAAGAGAGGCAAAAATCCCATACCATAATTCTCGACTTCCTTCACACTCATACAAACCTCCTATATCACAAACATTAGTATATTATACATATATTATAGAAACATACATATTTATAAAATACCCTTTATGATTTACTAATGTGATTTAATGAACTATTTATAACTAATTCCATGTTTAGTCGGTATCTTTGGAAATAACGATCCTGTTTTTCATATATGGGTATATTTGTTAATTTTGATCATCTTCAATTAAGAGTCTTTCCAAAAAAAATATATAATAATAATAATCATCATCATCATATTTATAATTAAATATTATTTTAAATTGAAATCATACAACATTTTTTTGGGAAATAAATTATGTTCTGATCGTGGAGACGGTTGGTCATAAATACACAAGAGTAACATTTATATTTTTCAATGATCATGATGGAATGGTGGTATGTAATATATTATCTTTCCATAATTATAATTATATAATAAATAAAAAATTATTTCTTTATTTATAATTATACATATCACCCTAGTGTTTTCGTGATGAAAAGTGGGTCACATCGCTTCATGAAGGTGGTAGTCCCCATATACATGAACGATGTTATCATCTTTTAGTGGGTGAAAAGTTAATGAATTAAAATGATATATTATATTTTAAAAATTATAAATATTTAATGAATATTATATGTATTTCATGAATATAACGTATATTTATCCTTCGACATCTTCCATGTAATGTGTTAGTGAAGAATGATTCACATCACTTTGCAAGGCAGTAGTCCTTTGCACACATAAGCAACAATTCATTATTCTAAAAAATGAATATGATTAAGCTAGGTCAGATATAATAATTAAATAAGAGTAATTATATCCATTATTTTAGATATATAAAATAAAATATTCATTAGATTGATTATTGAGAGATGGAAAATTATAAATTAATGACATCTATTTGTGAGGCGGTAGTCCACCGTACTCAATAATTATGAATTCATAACCTATTTGTTAAAATATGATATATTTGTTGGTCATGAAATTAAATTAAAAAAATATAAGTATATGTAAGATAAATAGTTTATTTTATCATCATGTTAAATTAATTATTATTGTAGTTGTCGGAATAAATATTCAAATATGCATGTTGATGAACATTAATTCTTCTTTGGGCATCTTCTTTAGGTTTTCACCAAAATCCTTTCTCGGAAATATGTATGAAAAAATAATGATTATATGATGAGTGGAGGTAATTTGGAAAATTATTTGGGTGGGTCTTGTATTGACCATATTGGTATGAGTGACTGAAGAATATAGGAGAGGCAGACGATTATTAAAAGTAGGGGAGAAGACACACTTGGTATTTTTTAAAATAATTGAGTGCTGCCATGATTTTCATATGTCAAAAGGTTCTAAAATGGACTGTTATCCAACCATATTTGTTTAATGTTATCCAAATGGAAATAAAACTTTTTTTATATAATTTTATAGTACATTTTTACCATAAATGTTTTAGTTTAACATCTTAGTAAACTTATTTTTACCATGGTCATAATAATTAAAATTTACTCCATTCAATATTCATTTTGATCAAAAATTATATTGATGAAATTATGTAATATAGATTATTATAATTTGAAATATATAATACATTTTATCAATTTCCATTAACATAATTGTAGAAATTCAATTAAAAATTAATCCCACTTACTTGGTGATAAAGTGGGGTTTTAAAGAGAAAATGATCAATGTTTTACAATTTTTTATATAAAGTATCAGCATGAAATTGATTAAAATAACCTAAATTAAATTAATGGATGTATAATTGAAATAATTTAACAATAAAATCATTTTAAAAAATAACTTATCATTATAAATAAATTAAAATAAAATGAATTTGTCAATTAATATTATTTATTTTAAACTATTTATAAAAAATAACTTTTTAGAAAAATCCTAACATATTACCTAAGGACATATTTTATATCATGATATCAAAAAAAAATTATTTTTGTAAATTTATTTAATAAATTATGAAAAATTTATATTGAAAATATGTGAAAAAAAAGGAAATACAATTACTTTTTTAGAAACATATTTTTATAAAGGGTAAAAATATATTTATTTTAATAGCTTGTTTAGAAAACACAAAAAATGATTGTTAAATAGTTTACTTAAAATATATAATATGTGAATTTTATTCGAATCATTCACCAATTTGTTTTGTTTAATTTAAATAGTTGAAAAATGTTTTATTTCAAAAATGTAGTTTTTCAGAAAAAAGATCACCTTATATTCATATTTATATTAATAGTCCACAATGAATTCAATTTATATACATATTTAATTCATATTTTTATAGTTTATTAATTTATATTCATACCCACCATTTCAATTTATATGTGTTAACTATCACATAAACTAATAATATTTCAATAAAAAGTCACAGTTCGTTTTAAATTAGTGTTGTGTGTAGCGTAAGAAAATTTAGATATTGAATGTAATAAATGAAAAAATCAGTTTTACAAATAACACAATATTAAATTAGTATTTTATGTAAAGAAAAACATAAAAAAATTAAATTTATTTCATGAAAACATATTTTAAAAAATCTTTGGGTGTTACACATCTCAATCTTCTATAATTCCAAGGATCTTTCTCACAAAATCATCAATTCTCAAGAAAATTAGAGGGGGTATTCTAGAAACTGGTCCATTATATTTGGTTTGAGTATATTCTTAATTTATTTTTACATATTGAAATTTTAAATTTTTATATGGATTCATCTATAAGATTGAATACATGGATTTTTTATTTTTGTATCTTGATCATTCATGATTAATTAATATTTGATTATTTATTTGGTTTAACATGAGTTATCAACTATAGTATTTCTAAAATTGTTTTGAAAAGGGTTTTAGTAGGGTAAACTTTAAATAAAAAAATGGTGGTTTATTAAGATTTTAAATTCTGATTTTAAATTGTGTTTTAAATTATTTTCATGTCTTTTATTTCTAAAAAGATTATAGACATACCATTAAATTGTTATTAAAAACTAGAATTTAGGGAATGTTATGTTAACAAAAATGTCTAGAATCTTTCAATTATTTCAACCAACTATGTTATATTTATCACACAACAAATAAACCTCTCTGTGTTATTAAACTTTGTGGATTTTAACATTTAACTATTAGTTCTTGACTAGATCATTCTGTGAAATTTTTTCCATTCAAAATATCATATAGTGGGTTGGCATTGATAATGTATTATGACTTAGGGTTACGAGTAATTTTCAGTTTAATATTATTCTGATCCTTTTCTTCATTTGTGTTCCAACCACATCATCCATTACTATATTTTTCAATGATATATTTTATTCTTTCATTGGTTTTGAATTCAATGTTTGATATGGTTATTTACTTTTAGTTATTAATTTATTTACATTAATTGTTTTCTAAAACAATTTATTTGATTTTATAGATAATTCTAACGTATCTGTGTAACATGTATGATTATTAAAAAAATTCTTCATTATTATTTTTATTATATAGTAAAACGTAATCCCTAGTGTTTGTCTCTTAGATTCATAGTAAATTGCATCGAAAACTTCTTGATTGGGAATACCCTTTTGGCATAATCATAGGCCTTATCGGGAGATATATATTGATATCCTAGGCCTAGTCATGATATAAATGGTATCAGAGAATAGTTGTTAATTTGGAAGTCATAGCAGATAAAATATTGGAATTCTGGAACTCCATATTTAAATGTGGTGACTATCTAGCTAGATCATATCATTCAATGCAATGATCTACCATGGGTTGTTCAGTTTTGAGTAATGAATTTTAAATTATTTTTTCTATTTTGGGTTATAATGATCTTGATTTATGATGTTCACAATTTTTTTGAAAATTATATAGTCTATTTAAAGGTTTTAATTGTTTTAGAGTAAATATGGTATGAAAATGAAGTGGAACGTAGCTAGATCACCTAGTCTATAACATTATACAGAGACCATACACATTGTTTGAAGTATCTCCCAACAATCATTTCAATATTGTAGAAGAGTCCCAAAAATCATGTAGAGAAACTGTGTACAGTTATTAAACCCCTATATATGGTTATTTATGATGTATTGACGTAATTTAATTAGATTTCATTAATATATTGTGTTGAAAAAAATTGTTTCGAAGTGTTTTTTAATTATTAAAAAAAACTCTAAAAAATTTAATTTATTTAGATGATTCTTGAAAGAAAAATGATTCCAGTGACATGAAATGTCTCATTATTGAAAAAATATTAAATTTAACATTCTATTTTTAACTATCATTATGATTTAGAAGGTTCTTTTCTGATTTTCTATTTATTATTATCATCTTTGATGAAAATTTTATTTGTTTAGTGTGAGATAATCCTTGGGATTTTATATTGAGTGTCATGTATCTTATTTCATTGCCGTTTTCCTCCATGAAATGTATTAATGAGTCTAAGGAAGTTTTTATAATGTAATGTTCCCTAGATTAGAGCCACTCAATGTTTAAAATGTACCCATTATAGTTATCAACTATTCCCAAACACAACATAAAGTGCTAGAGATGAAACCATCTTAGAATTCCCTCATCCCCCACTGTGATAATGGTTTTTAATAGTATATATACTGGTAAGGTTAGATTGAATGTATATTTATTTTAATAAAAACTCATAAGCCCACGAGAGTGAAAACCCCTTCGAGGTTATTTGAATGGTTGATTCATGAATGGTGGGAGACCAATTTTTTTTATTCAAATGAAGAATAATATTTATTTGAGAATATTTAAAAACATATTCATTTAAAATAATTATCATAAAAGGTGAAGGTGAGGGAATATATGTATCTTTTAGGTCATCTAAAACATGAGAGGATGGTGAAATATCATGTTGAAATTTTCATAGTGTTGTTATATTTCTCCCACGAGTAGGTTTCTACAACTCAATGAAACAATATTTAATTGTAAGACATGTAAATCAACATCACCATGAAATCATGTTTTTACCATACAAGGCATCATTTTGAGATGTTCTCAACAGGTCCATGATAGAATAATTTATTTCTATGGGATGTCACGAATGGGTGTTGACTTTATCTCTTTAAATAATGTAGAAGGTTCATTATATTCTTAAAAGAGGGAGAGTTATAATAACAAGTTTTGAAATAAATACTATTTGGGAGGATCCCCCTATTATTTTTTCCATCCTATTAAAAGGGCGTGTTCTATTTTATATTTTTTATTTAGTTAGATTAGGAATTTTAGGCCCTCTTTTATGAATTTATTGATGATTTATCATCATTGTTATTAAATGAGACATATATAAATTTTTTTACATTAATTTATATACATAGGAAGAAATTTAAACCTCTTTAAAAATACTGAATTTAATCCAATGGATCATATTAATGGTTACCACTTATAAATTTCATTTCATATTTCATTAAATTTCTAATGTATATCAGTGTATTCCTTGTCATTGCATTGTTTAGTACATTGTAAAATTATCCCCAAATTCCACCGTATTAACATAAACATAAAATGATGAAGAGATATAATATAGGTATCATCTAATTAATTATATTTTTTGGATTCATGAATATCAATTATATATTTTGAGTGTTTTTTAATGTATCATCTGGTATTCCCTCTTTTTCTAAAATCAATGATTATTTGGGAAGAATGTGAAATATTGACCTCCCTTGTCATTATAATTTTAATTATTTATTTGAACCTAAATTTATTTCATTAAGGAGGGGTTTTTGGGGTTTTTCAGTGTTTTATAATTTTTGGATTTATATAGGTCACAACATAGACACGGTAAATCAAGGTATGAAGGGTGATTGTAATGTTATGGCTAATAGATAATCACGTCATGGACCTGGGGTGACATATATGGATGATACATAATGATTGGAAAGCATTAAAAGTTATTATTTTAAATTTTATATTGGGATAAAGATATATCACATTGTGTACTAGGTGTGGCTAGTGTGATTATATATAATTGTTGAGTGACACATAAGTATTCTGAAATTTAGGAAAATATTGGATTAATTTCCTAGTGGTGGAGAGCCAGACCATTCAATGTGGAGTTTATTTTATGATTGTATTTAAAGGTAATCATGCGTACCAGTTTAATATTAAATATGTGTAAACTTATACAAATGGCTCCCAATATTTGTTTAAAAAAATAGGTGAGGTTGAAGTTTATAATAAAGAAGAGGGTGTTACTTTTTATAGAAAAATATTTTGTTTCAAGCCCTCATGTATACCATTTTATTATATTAAGAAGAAGTCTAGTTTGTCTTTGATGGGTGAGTGTTTCACCGTGACAGGTATGTTGTAGGAGATTCTATTCCATAAAGATTGGATTGGACAAACTCCAAATCGATGAGGAGGAATGCAATGTAATTGTGTACTATAGTGAAAGCTTCTTGGTATTAACCTACTTCTAGATACAGTAATCACACAAAGATAGTGGAATCAGGTAGTGATTTGTATGTGCCTACATTTTTCTTTTTTTTCTTTTTGACTCTTAGTGAATTAAATAAACATGAGTACTTACCCTTTATACCAATATATTTTATTGAATAAGTGACACATTATGTGCAATATCCCCCCTTCCTGAATGAAATCATTGAAAAATATTCAATTACTAGTGGAGTTTTTAAAAGTTATATCTTAATTTATTATGTTTTTTATTTAAACTTCATGACTCTTGTTTTCCATTCACCATGGGTTCATGGTGGACTAATAAAGAACATATATTTTTAATTAAAACTTTGTATCAAATTTTATGCGGTGTCTGTATTTCATATATAGTCCACTAATTTCTATATTTAAAAGTTTCACACAATCCGAACTCAATTAATGTTTTTGTTTCCATGATATTTCTATTTCCTGACAGACCAAGGGATTCTAGATTTTTTGATAGTTATTTTCATTAAAATAATACTCATTTGGTGAATCAAAGTGAATAGGGAATTTTTTTACTGTTTCGTTATTCTATGAATTAAAATAAATCATCATTTGAAAATAATCATATTCTGAATCTTTTTTAATGAAAGCATTGGTATACAATTTTTATATAAAAATAACTACCATGTTTATTCAAAAATATTTTGTAGAAAATTGTATTATAATTAAAAGATTAATTTTTTATGATTTTACATCAGTGGTTTTATGGGTTTAAAGGATTCCATGGTCATAATTTTTTAATGATTATACATAATTGGTTTCTTGATATTTTCTATTAATGCCTACAGATTACTAATTTTTTGAATTTTTGACTTTTTTAAATGGTTTCTTGGTATAAATTTATATTCTAATGGGTTTGTTTGATTTAATCAAGTTTTATATCTATTAAAAAGGATTTTTAAATTAATACCTAATTTCAACTTAGTTAGTGAAAATATTTTTACTCTGTTTTACTATTACCTTATAGCTGAAGTCCAATTTGGTAATTTTTATAACAGTTTTATCATATAATATGATACTCCATATGGTTATGCCCAATGATATTATGTGTTATTTGAGGATATAGATCTCAAGAGATTAAAGTGATTATTTTTTATGTTTATATGAAATAATAAGAAATTTTTTATTAATAATTTCTATATGAGTGGGTTGAGGAGTTGATATTCTGTTTCCTTTATATGAGTTATGTTATTGACCTTTAATTAATGTGATATAATTTTTTTCACCATATATAGAAGATAAAATGGTGGGAACCCTTGTAATATATGTCAGATATTGGGTGATAGTTTCTATGTTAGAATGGTTCATGTGTTTACTATGATCTCTTAGTGCATTAAGAGAGTTAAATTTTGGAGTACTACACAATGATTCTTGGATCGAGAAATCAATGATCTTAAATGTTAGAAACTTGATTGATAAGCCAGCATATTGTTCTTTTAGTACATACAGGATCATCTAATTATAACCATCATTTTTTACCATGATTGGGTAATTCATACATACTTTTTCATATGGATACACTTTTATTATGATCTTGTTATACTTTCACATAATATTTTATCATGATCCGTGTTACAGGAATTTTTCCCTCTTATGGTGTGATTCATTAATATTCCGTGTTTAGTGGAATTTTTTGATAATTACCATTGTTTTATAGATGATTTAGTAAGATTTGCATAAATGATTTTAAATTTCTATATATTTCTCAATCACATTTTTAATACATTTTTCATTATTTTATCACTTGTAAGTAATATTTTTGGGTTTTTTTAAAATTTGTTTCAAAAAGATTTGGTATGTTTGTTTTTAAATGAGTTTATAAATTAATAAAATATAATGGTTCTTAAACAAAAATTGAGATTTAGATATGGTTTTTAAAACCCGATCATGAGCATTTTATCTTAAAATAATAAATTGAAACCTTTGAATAATGTATTTTAGAATATTATGTATTGAATTTTTGATAAAAAAATAAATGTATAGACTACTTTCATGGTGAAAACAAATTAGGATATTTTTATCACAACTTAATTATAACACATTTTTTCTATAGACTCAATGGATTTTTCATGTTCAGGTTCTAAATTAACTATTTTAGGGGTATGTTTTTCCTCTGGTCAATCATAGAGATGGTTTTTGGTGATATTGGATGTGACCTCAGATTATGATAATATTATCATTGTGGTATTTCTAGGATTATTTTAATTATTTCAAATAATGTATTTCATAGAAACTTCATCATTTTCTATATTTCTAAGAGATATATTTTTTATACTCCCTTATGTTATGATAAAAAAAGAGTTGGGTATTTATTTTTGGTTGTTCCTTGTTTATCGTTTCTTTTTAAAAAAATATATATATACTATTTCATGGAATTAAAATTTCTTTGTATTCCATTTCAGATTCAAATGATGTTTTTCGTAATTTTATATTTATATTATTTCAAAAAACCATTACCTATTATTTTTATCTAATTCATATGAAATATTTTCTAGCCAATGTGTATTATGATCACCCTTTTGGATTTTTTGATGTCTAGGTTTCGTGATGACTACAAATAGCTTTGGTTGGTTCATCACAGGATAATTTATATTTATCATTCAAATCCAGAAAACAAATCATTTTTATAAATAAATAAAATTATATACAACAAGAATGTAGTTATTATACTAAAATACGTATTGGAAATGATAAACTAATGGAATTATTGGTGAAATACTTCCCTAAAAAATGATGTGGTGTGCATGGGAAAAAATACCTACTATTTATATTTTAAAATTTCTTGTACAACCGAGTTATCTTGATAAATTTTAGGCCACCTAAAAATTTGATATCATTTGAATGATTTTTTTTGTGTTTTTGGATCGACCCATTGATATCATTTATATGGAATGTGATGGTTTAGTTTGGAGTATGGATGTTCACACATAAGAGATAATGTACACATTTTATGAATCGGTTGTGTATGTTTCCCAGTTTCCAAAGAAAATAAACCTACAAAGTTCTTCCATTGTTTTTTTATTACATGTAATAAATATTCATCTATTTAGATGTAATATCTATGTATTATATTTTTTTCCAATTATAGTTGTAACCCAAGTAAGTTTTTGTTAAAATGTGGAAACTAAGATTATAAATCCTTAGTAAGAACCCTAAGGATAATTCTATGTATACGATACAATACATATGTTTTTAAATGTTCCAAAATAACCCACTCTTACACCTAATTATCATGAATTGAAATGCTATATGTAATTTACCTTGATTATGTTGTTTTACCACTATAATTATTTATTTTAGTCCACAGATGGTACCTGAATAAACAATTTTAATGTAGAATGCAGTGGGAAATGAAATGATTTTCATACTATGAAACTAAATTTTATGGGATGTGAAATGAAAAATACTATTTCTATACTCACAAATATTTCTAAAATAGTGAATCATTATGGACTTCCCAATGAGAAAATGAGGGGAAAAAATTCTTTTGAGTCCTTCATAAGGCAGCATCCACCTTCATTCAGTGGGTCTTTTAATCCACTAGAGGATAAGAAATGAATTATTTTTACTGAAAATAAATTTTTGTTTCTCCAATGTTCAATAAATGAGAAAGTAATATTGGAATTATATTTTGTGTAAGGGGATGTGGATCAATTTATGAATATTATCAAGAATGTGAGGTAAATAAATGAAATTGACTCTATAGAAGTATATGAGTTCAGGAACTTATTTTTTCATAATTACATTCCTTTTATTCTTCAAATTAAGATAGAAAATGAGTTCCTTGAGCTTATGAAAAAGGATAATGAATTTATGGCTACCTATGAAGAAAATTTTACAAGATAATCTATTTTTTCTTCTGGAATTTTCATCAAATCAGAATGCATTATTGATCGATTCTTATGTGGATTAAAAGAAAGTCTCTAAAGGGAAGAAGCTTTATGGTATATTTTTAGACATGAGGAAATTGTTTCATGTACTCTAAAGGATGAGATGAATATTGGAGTATCTCATCAATCATATGGGTTTTATAATAAAATAAAAATGGAATTAAGGATAATATAAAATCACTATTTTATATAAGATTATCATTAAATTACAATCAATGTGTAGAAATAATCATAAAAGAAACTATAATAATAGGAATAGAAAGTGTTATCTATGGGAAAGATGGTCATCAGGAAATTGACTACCAAAGGTATGGGGAAAAAGATAATGATATGAATAGAGAAAGCATTACATAGAATGAAACTCCCACACATCAATGATTCAAGTTCAAGGAAAATGGGGATTATTCTAAATAATTCCCAAATAGGAGGATTATCGATGATGATTTATTTGTGCAATCTCTTATGGCCAAATACAAAAGAAAATCATGTGTGATCACTACTGACAATGTGAAGTATAACAGTTCTGTGTTTAGCAGTAGACATAACATCCACTCTAAATAAGCTAATGTTTCATTTGATATTGGATCCACCCAATCATGTATTTATAAATAATATTCTAATTATATTTTTGTATTAACACTAAAATTATATGTTTAGTGAGCCTTGAAAACTCTTAATGACACAACGATCGAATCAAAAGTTCATAATTCTTCTCTGGTTGATGTTTCTAGGAAATTGTTTTATAAAAATCCTGTAATCGTTTATTTGAATTCATTGTGATTCCATCGTGTATTTCCGTTATATAAATAGAGATCATATAAATTAATGTGGAAGGGAATTAACATTAAATATTCTGAATGAATTCTATATCATCAATTAATGTAAGGGTGAATATGGACATCCATTGTAAATTGGTTCAAAATTGTGGGGATTAATTCCTATAAATAAAAGTTATCAATATCATATGGTTATGTCAAAACATAGAATTAAGGATACACCTATAGTAATGGATTTTTTATGTCTTTCAATAATAATGTATAGGTCTTCAACAATGTGTTGAAGTAAAGTTCTCAATATAACACAAAACATGTTATATTTTAATTTTAAATTTTCCTTATATAATTTCCTAAATTGAGTTATAGGAATTTAAGAAAACACTCAATGAGAATCCTGAAAAGGGATTCATACATCCTAGTTTCCACCTTGGTGTGCACTTTTTTTGTTTGTTAAGAATAATGATTGATCAATGAGACATTGTATAGGTTACTAAGAACTTTATAAGGTCACCATAATGAATAAATGTACTCTCCTCCGTATTGATGACTTACTTAATCAAATTTGTAGAGATCAATACCTTTTTATGATTGATATTCCTTCTGGATATCATCAATTGAGGGTCAAGAAAGAGGATAAGACCAAGATGAGATTCCATACATGGTATGGACACTATGAACATATAATAATTTCATTTGAGCTGACTAATGTCCCTGATATCTTCATGGATTTAAGTAATGGAGTATTTAGAGACTGTCTTGATCATTTTGTGGTATTTCATATAGAGAATATTCTTTTAAATTAAAAGTGGGAGCAAGAACTTGAATATCACTCGAAGATTATTCTACAGATCCTAAGAAAGGAGAATTATTATGAAAAATTTACCATGTGTGAATTTTGGCTTTAGAATTTTTAGTTTTTGGGAAATTTAATCTCAATATATGGTCTATTTATAAACCTCACAAAGATAGATATTATTGAATGTGGGCCTAGACCAACAACGGTAAATGATATTTGACTTTTTCATTGTTTGGGTGGATATTATCAATGTTTTGTGATATTTATTTCATGAATATGTAATCCAATAACCATATAGAATCTAAAAGGAGTTAAGCTCATATGGACAATTGAACGTGATGATAATTTAACTGAGTTGAAAACAAGGTTAGTTAGGGCACCATTGCTCAAAAAACCCTATAGTGGATAATAGTTTATGATCCATAATGATGCATCAATGAAGGTGTGGTGATGTGTTCTCATGAAAAATGATATGGTGAGCTTATGTCTCATGAAAATTAAAAATTCATGTGCAAGATTACCTAACCCTTTTTTTAGTTAGATGTGGTAATTTTACCCTCAACGATATAGAGTAATAATCTTTATTAAGAAATATGTGATGTATATACTGATCATAAAAATATTAATGTATATTTTCAATCAAATGGTTTTGAATATTTGGAAATGAATATGGATATAGTTAATTAACCATTATGACTTATTAATACATTAACACCATGGGAAATAAAAAATCATGGAATATGAATTTAGTTGAAAGGACCTTGTTATCCTATCGATGATGAGGATCACAAAAGATCCAATATTTAGGGATTTCCAAAGGAAATGTCTGGAAATATTAATATAAGGGAGGAAATCTTATCTATCTCAAATTAATGTTCAAAAATATAGAAAAGTGAAGGCTAACGAGGCACTTAATAAAGATGTATAGCTTAAAAAGAGGGTGAGAAATGTTTCTGACATTAACATTGATTTTAATGGAATAATTAGGTTCTATAACTATGTTTATGTTCCTCTAATATGAAATTTAAAGAACGAGCTATTAGAAGAGTTACATTGTTCATTATTCTCCATTCATCCTCGAAGCACCAAAATTTATAGGGACCTATAATATAATTTTTAGAGCGATGTAATTTAGAGAGATATTATAGAATATGTTTCCCAGTGCTTGGCTTGACAATACATTAGGGTGGAGACACTGAATTCTAAGGGGATGTCTCAACTATTACCCATTCAAAAATGGGAATTAGAAAACATCACCATGGATTTTTTACATCAAACTTCCCCAAATATCAAAAAACAACAATGTTATATGGGTTATAGTTATTCACCTTAATAAGTCAGAAAACGTCATTGTTATTAGAGAATAATTATCTCTTGATCACCTTTCTATAATATATATAAAATAATTGGTGAGATTTTATTGAGTACTGTATTCCATTATATCTGGTCAGGATCTGAGTCATAGATTGATGTTCCATAGAAGTCATCATAGGGTTCTGAATATAGATTTAAGTTCCAAAACTGTATATCATCATAAAAAAGATAGTCACTATGAGCAGAATATTCACTCACTAAGAGCATCTCAGTGTCGACAAAAGAGGGCATGATAAAAATCGAGGAAAATATATAGCATTTGAAGTGTTTGAATTGGTATTTCTAAGAATATCATACACAATGTAAAGACCCGTAAAATTCAAGGGAAAACTTTTTCTTAATTTTCTTTGGAATTTTCCAAGAATTCAGTTTCTGACGGCACTTGATTCTGAGGCCCGGTGTGCTCGGAATTTCTAACCAAAGATTAGCTCGGGTACGTTCAGTGAATGAACGAGCGGGGTTTTCTAACATTTGAACTGGTGCTCGGAATCGAATTACGAGGGAACCGATTAATTCGCAGTGCCGGTATTTGCTTAGGAACACCATTTCCGAAGTTGCGTTTTCATGAGAGAAGTTGTTAAAAAAATTTGGAAGTTAAAATAAAAATTGAGCTTCTTTTTTTATTTTTACATTATAATTAAAACCTTCGGGTGGAATTTGGGTAACCACCCAACTTCCCAAGAGAGGTTATGAGGGCGGTGGGGCCCACACGAACCCCACCCCTTCATATTCCCTAACTCCTTCAACTCACCATTAAAGTTGATAACTTATGTTAATTAATTTGGTGAGTTTAATTTGAGAGGGTTAAAGAAACTTTTAAAATTTCAACTTAAGTCATGCTAGTAAAATAAGGGAAGTTCTTATTTTATTTTGGTTGGAACTTCTTGCATTGGGAGGATTTGGGAGAAAAGGGAAAAGCTCATGAAGTTCTTCCTCCTCGACGAAGAACGCGAATAACACGAAGAACCCTGGATCCTCGGAGATCGACGACACGAAGCCGACGAATCATTTCTCCATGACGCGACTCTCTCCTTCCACGATTTCTTCTTCCGTGATGGTTATTTCCACGAAAACCCTCGCTCAATGAATTCGACGAGGAAGGGGTTTATTTTATTTGTTTGTTCGTGATTACTCCTGTCACATTCTTCCTTCCATTTTGAACCGCCTATTATCGCAATAACGGGAGGAGGTTGGACTGCACAAACATGGCCGACCCTACTCCCCCCTTGTTGGTTGTTTTTTGTTGCGGCTCATGTAAGGCAGCGCAGTGCCGAAGCACCACGTGGGAAATGTTAAAGGAAGGGAAGAGAATTGCAGCGTCGTCGCGCCGCGCCGTTGGAAATGAACTAATCTGTGGTGTTGTCGTGCCGCGCCAAAGAACCTTGAAGGAACCTCGAAGACACCACGGCCGGAGCAGGGCCGCGGTAGAGTAGGGGAACCGGTGGCCGGTTCTGGGTCGCCGGTGTCAGATCAGGGGGACATGCCCTTGCCGGTCTCTTGGCAGCAACAACCGGCCGGCCAGAGCAGGCAGGCCAGACAGGGGAAGAGTCGGGGGTTACAACCCCCGACTGGCCAGCTTGAGTGGCCCCCATCATGGGGGCCGCAGTTACACACAGTGGGGCAGCGCCCCCCCCCCCCCCCCCCCATCTGCTCGTCCGAAACGGCTGAGCCACCTGGCTGGTGCGAGCGCGCCAGAGAGCCGGGCCGGCTGCTCAGGCCGGGCCGCGGCCAGGCCGGGTCGGGTCACGCCAGTCGTGCCGGGCCGTGCCTACCGGGCCGGGCCGTGCCCAAGCAGGCCGGACCAGGACCCAGGACGGGTCGACCCGGTTTGGGCAGACCCAGAGGGTATCGGGCCAGGTCGGACCGGGCCCGAACCCCCTAATACTGAACCTCTCACGGTCTTTTGCCCATAAAATGGGCTACAGACCTCCGATCGACGCACCGTCAGCTGCGATGCGATCCTTGGATCGAGGCGGTTGTTTTTTTATATCACACTCAAGGTTTATGAAGACTTTTTGTTTGGCCGAGTTGGTTCGTACACGAAACCAACAGGGCCCTCGGAGCGGAAACGCTTATAACTTGAGTTCCAGTCATCTGATTGATGTACCGTCGACTTTGATAGATTCCTCTAAGTGAGACATACCTTTTTGGCTTACTCCACTCGATTGTTGAACGAAGATGGAGTACAGTCAGGTTGTTTTTGACTTAAAAACCAACCGGTCCCCTAGCACGAAAAAACAAATAACTCTCAGACCGGGCGTCCGATTGACGCGCCATCTGTGACATTGAGTTCTTGTTGATGATACAGAACTTTTTGATACATCAACTTCGGGCTACATGTTATTTGATGTATCATCCCCTTGGCTCGTGGAGCGGACCCTCCCGAACGAGCTTGCTGTGTGCGGGAACCCTAGAGTTGGTTGCGACTGTGACAGCGATGATGACTGTATAAAAATCCTCTGTGGATTCAACGGCAACAACTACAGCACTCAGGGATCCTACGTGGGTCGGTGCTACTGATCCTGTGTGGGTTCGATCCTATGTGGGTCAGTGCTCAGCGGTCCTGTGTGGGTCAGCGCCGACAGATCATGCGTGGGTCCGATCCTGTGTGGGTCATTGTGGGGGTTAGTTACTTATCGATCCTTTGTGGGTCATTGGGGGGGGGGGGGTTAGTTACCTAACGATCCTTTGTGGGTCATTGAGGGGGTTAGTACCTATTGGTCATGTGTTCATCCGATGGCTTAGATGAATCAATGGAAATATATGATCATCTCTATTTTCTTATGAAGAAGTATACCTGTGTGAGCTAAACCTTGACTTTCAATCCTTATCTTCGATAAGATTGACTTGATATCCTGTGTGGATTACGTTGTGATTTCTTGTGTGGATTGGGTTGTGTTTTCTTATGTGGACTGGGTTTTACTTGGTCTCGGATGTTGTAGCCGAATGAGAATTTATTACTTAGGTATATGTATGGGCATATACATAAGTAGTGTCGGATGTTACTTCGTGATTGTATCTTTCCTTTGTGGTTTATCCTTTGTGGATTTTGGGAGACCATCTGGGGTCTCGGGGTCCCTACTGAGTAGCTTATACTCACCCCTGCACGGGCTATGCCTGCACTACGTTGTGTTGGTTGCAGATGACGGACAACATTGATCGTGGTTGAGGCTTGCAGAGGAGGATGGTAACTAGAGGTGGTCCACTGGGCGGGACGTACTCTGAGCGGACGGCTGGACCTGAGGAGCTGTGGAGGCTATCTGTACCCACCCTTCAGGCGGGACTTTCAATGGATGGCTCGAGGCTGCGGCTTTACTTTTCAGTTGTTGTACTCTCTTTCATTTGTACTTTACTTTCAGTTTGGGTTTGTATTCTGACGCACTTACTTTACCACACTTTCTTTTGTACCCAGTTTTTACTTAGTGTTTACTTCTGCTTGCTTGCTCTGTGGTGTTGTTTACTTTACAAAGGCAATGCCTTCACTTTTTACCAGGAATTACACCTTGGTGCTAGTCACTAGCCCCTGGACTATGGAAGGCGGGCTTGGGGTAGTCACGGCATGGGCCCTGAGGACGTGTCCTGACAAATTGGTATCAGAGGAGTTCGGTTCTACCGCAGAACTCAGGACTCTGATCTTTTTCTATGTGAAGAAATAGTGTTAAGAGTATTGAGTGTGGTTATCAGTCCAGGGAGTCCAGTGTTGGTGCGGTGGCCGAACTATCCGTACACCAGGACCCTGACTTCAGATTTCTGACTTAATGGACGAAAACATGGATTTCATGTGTGTTTCAAGTTTTCTTTGTGATTACTTTGTGGAAGTTCACTAGGTATACTTTTTGACCGTGGCACACCTGTTTCTTTTCAGGATGGCCCAAAGACGGTAGCCAGCTAGGGTTCTGAGAGTTGTGCGTGACGACAGCCCACCGAGCGACGAGGCCTCGGTACAGGGCCCTTTGATAGCAGAGGCACCGGCGGTACCTCTACCCACCGAGCCACCGAAGCTTCCAGCCCCAGCCGCTGACGATGCACGTCACCTTAGTGCAATGTACGAGTTTTAGCATCATCGACCGCCCAGGTTCCATGGGGAGACAAACCCTCAAGAAGTCGAGGATTGGTTGGAGGCAGTTGTACGAGTGTTCAGGTTAGTGAGGACACCGGCAGACCTCATGGTGATCCTCGCATCGAGCCTCCTGCACGCGGCTGCAGGCAGATGGTGGAGCTTAATGCTCTAGGTCCCTGATGAGGCATCTCTCCTCTGGATAGAATTTGAGAGCCTCTTCTGCTCGGAGTTCATCTAAGCCAACATCTGTGTGGTGGGAATCCAAGAGCTTCTACAGCTGCGGCAGGGCACCTTGATGGTCGACCAGTACTCGGTGAGATTTATCGATCTCTCGCGCTACTTGACAGACATGGTACGGGACCCATTCTTCTAGGCCCGGACCTTTGAGCAGGGATTGAGGCATGAGATTCGGGCATCGCTGATCTCCCTCAGCATTCTGACACAGACAGGGGTACTAGAGCGAGCCCTTCTGATCGAGAGCTTCCTTACATAGCCTACATCAGCAGTGATACCTACCGCATGGCAGCATGTAGTAGAGTCTTCTGCAGCAGGCAGTCGATGGATGACTCATGGGTCTAGGCAGACCAGACCCTCAGGCAGAAGACCTCAGGACACTAGCTTAGTGGTGCGGGGCACACAGCACATAACTAGTCTTTTGAGAGGCAGACGGTGCTACACATGCGGCGGGCAGGGCCACATGGCTCGTGACTGCCCGACCCGCCGTGCAAAGGTGCAGCAGACTGTTGAGGGACCACCCAAGCAGAGGTAGAGGGTCGACCTTGGTGGTCCGCAGGGAGCAGGAGGACGAGTCAGAGGAGCTCGTCGAGCAGCAGGTGGTGGGCGATGCTTTGAGGCTCTACCACCACCACCGCCAGGAGGTCCACCCCGACCACAGGGAGCTGGCGGGCAGAGACAGGCACAGTTTCAGGCATCGGTGGCCTACAACCACTGCGTGACTGAGATGATTCGAGGTACTATCTGTGTCTATTCCACCCTTTCTGCAGTTCTTATAGACAGATGAGCGAGTCATTCTTTTGTAGCTGCAACCCTTGTTCGGAGCTCGGAGATTCCGACAGAGCCGTTGCCTCGATCCATACGGCTAGAGACTCCTATGGGAGTAGACTCTCCGATTACGCACTGGAGTCGATAGTGTGAGCTTACTCTAGGAGGCGAGAGCTTCAGCTGGGATCTTCTTGTAGTGACGTCGATGCCTTACGACGTTATCTTGGGCATGGATTGGTTATCTATAGTCCATGCACAGATTGATTGTATTAGGCGCAAGGGGCGATGTGTACGCACTGACGGGAGCAGGTTCACCTTCACCGGCGATATGGGAGCATTTGCATCACAGGATGGACTCTTGCAGAGGAGAGGACAACCCATCACCCATCAGTTGGCTAGCCTCATCCTAGGAGCAGTTGACGTGCGAAGTCCTAGTTTTCCTATAGTGGTGGATCTGTATGCGGACGTTTTCCCCGACGACGTTCCAAGACTACCTCCTCGCAGAGAGGTAGTCTTTTATATTGACCTGTACCCCAGGACCACCCCGATATCCACTCCAGTATATTTGATGGCCCCCGCTGAGCTTCGAGAGCTACGGGTACAGTTGGAGGACTTGCAGGGCAAGGGATTCATCCGACCTAGTGTTTCACCCTGGGCTTCCCCGATATTGTTCGCCATGAAGGCGGACGGGAGCTTGCGACTTTTTGTTGACTATCGTCACCTAAACCAGGTGATAGAGAGGAACAAGTATCGGCTAATGAGGATTGACGACCTCTTCGATCATCTCAAGAGATCACAATGGTTCTCAAAGATAGACCTCAGGTCAGGCTATCACCGGCTTAGATTTCGGGACGAGGACATGCAGAAGACGACCTTCAGGTGTCGGTATGGCCACTAAGAGTTCTTGGTTATGCCATTTGTCGTAACCAATGCTTCAGCAGTGTTCATGTCCCTAATGAACAGGATCTTTCAGACATTCCTTGATCGATTTGTTGTGGTCTTCATCGACGACATTTTGATATAATCGACCACTAAGGAGGAGCATGCCTACCACTTGCGGGTTGTACTAGACACAGTCTGAGAGCACCAGCTTTATGGAAAGCTCTCGAAGTGTCAGTTATGGTTGCGTGAGGTACACTTCATGGGACACGTCATCTCTGAGGTGGGAGTTGCGGTGGATCCTACGAAGATCGAGGCAGTGCTAGCTTGGGAGCCAACCATGAGTGTGACAGAGGTGCGAAGTTTCTTGGGGAAAGCTGGATACTACCGGAGATTTGTGCCAGACTTCACTAGAGTTGTGGCACCACTCTTAACTTTGATGAAGAAGGGGAAACCCTTTGTGTGGTCAGACAGATGTCAGCAGAGCTTCTTTGAGCTGAGACAGAGATTGATCAGCGCGCCTATATTGAGGCTTCCGGAGGAGGGAGTTGGGTACGTAGTTTACTGCGATGCATCAGGGACCGGACTCGGATGTGTCTTGATGCTGAAGCGGGCAATGATCGCCTATGTATCACGTCAGTTGAGGCCGTATGAGCAGAACTACGCTACCCATGACCTAGAGTTAGCAGTAGTGGTCTTTGCTCTGAAGAAGTGGCGACACTATCTGATGGGTGAGCGCTTTACAGTCTATTCTGACCATCGGAGTCTCAGGTACATCTTCTCACAGAAGGACCTGAACCTGAGACAGCGTCGATGGCCCGAGTTCCTCCAGGACTATGACTTTGAGATAGTCTATACTCCTAGAAAGGGGAACGTGGTAGCTAATGCCCTCAGCAGGAGGACGGGCATTCAACTGATTGGGGAGGCGACATAGCAGTTAGTCGCTTTGCAGATATCCTTCATGGATAGAGATGGAGCAGCCTTCCTTTAGTCACTCCTCCACTACTGCAGTGGGTCAGAGAGGCACAGTGTGGGGACGCCGACTGTGAGACGCGACATGCGCAGATATCCTCAGGACAGGCACCTAATGGATTCTCTTTAGGGGGAGAGCATGATGTCTTTTTTAGAGGACGTACCATGGTACCAGCTTCTTTACATGAGGAGGTGCTAAGAGAGTTTCATACTTCCCCTTTGGCGGTACATCCTAGAGTGGAAAAGATGTACCAGGATCTCAGTCGACAGTACTGGTGGTCGGGCATGAAGAAGGTTGTGGAAGAGTTCTTTTCTCGATACCTCACCTTCCAGCAGGTGAAGGCAGAGCACCAGGTACTAGCATGCTTGGTGAAAACCTTGGAGGTCCTGGAGTGGAAGAGGGACGGGTTATCTATGGACTCTGTGACTGTACTTCCACACGCTTCCAGAGGTCACGACTCCATTTGGGTGATTGTCGAACGACTCACCAAGTCGGATCACTTCTTACCCATCAGAGAGCAGGGCTTAGTGGACAGCTTGGGACGCCTCTACATTTAGAATATTGTACGACATCACGGTGTTCCATCATCTATCATCTCCGATCCAGATGCTTTCTTTACTTCCCAATTGTTGAAGGGGTTACAGGAGGCGTTCGGGACACAACTACATCTTAGAACCACCTTTCACCCTCAGACAGATGGTCAGACGGAGAGGACCATTCAGACACTCGAGGACATGCTCCGTGCATGTGTCCTTGACTTTGGTCATAGCTGGGAGGACCACTTACCTTTGGTGGAGTTCACGTACAACAACAGCTACCACTCCACCATCGGGATGGCACCATACGAGGCATTGTACGGCGGACCTTGCAAATCACCGTTGTACTGGACAATCCCTGGGGAGTCAGCACTTGTGGGACCGGATATGGTCCAAGCTACAATGGAGAAGGTCCAGGTCATCCAGGAGCGGATAAGGACATCTCATATCTGGCAGAAGTCTTATGCTGACAGAAGGCAGAGACCAATAGTGTTCGAGGATGGCGACCACGTCTTCTTACGGGTCTCACCTCGACGTGGATTACGGAGATTTGGCCAAGGCAGCAAGTTGTCTCCATGCTTCATCGGACCGTTCCGGGTCCTCAGCAGGATTAGAGAGGTGGATTATCGCCTGGCTCTACCAGATCAGTTGAACCGAGTGCACGACGTCTTGCACATATCTCAGTTGAGGAGATACATGCACGACCCGACACATATCATTGACCCTGGGGAGCTGGACATAGATGATGGGGCGACTTTTGCAGAGGTTCCAGTGGAGATCGAGGATCGATAGGAGCGAGTCCTATGTGGATGGTTGATTCCTCTAGTGAACATCAGATTGCATCACGGGAACCTCCATGATAGCACTTGGGAGCGGGAGGCTCAGATGCGTGCACAGTACCCACATTTGTTTCCCGAGTTTGTAATGTATCTTTACGGGGACGTAAAGTTCTGAGGTGGGAGTAATGTAAAATCCCGTAAAATTCAAGGGAAAATTTTTTCTTAATTTTCATTGGAATTTTAAAAGAATGTAGTTTCTGACAGCACTTGATTCCGAGGCCCGGTGTGCCCGGAATTTCTAACCGAAGATTAGCCCGGGTACGTTCAGTGAACGAACATGCAATTTTTTCTAACTTTTGAAAATTTGCTCAGAATCGAATTCTGAGGGAACTGATGAATTTTCAGCACCGGTATTTTCATAGGAACACCATTTCCGGAGTTGCGTTTTCACGAGATAAGTTGTTAAAAAATTGTGGAAGTTAAAATAAGAATTGAGCTTCAATTTTTATTTTTACGTTGTAATTAAAACATTTGGGTGTAAGTTGGGTAACCACCCTACTTCCCATGAGAGGTTATGAGGGTGGTGGGGCCCACACGAACCCCACCCCTTCATATTCCATAACTCCTTCAACTCATCATTAAAGTTTATAACTTATGTTAATTAATTAGGTGAGTTTAATTTGAGAGTGTTAAAGCAACTTTTGAAATTTCAACTTAAGTCATGTTAATAAAATAAGGGAAGTTCATATTTTATTTTTGTTGGAACATGTTGTGTTGGTAGGATTTGGGAGAAAAGGAAAAAGCTCTTGAAGTTCTTCCTCCTCGATGAAGAATGAGAAGAACACGAAGAACGCCGGATCCTTGGATATCGGTGATGCAAAGCCGACGAATTATTTCTCCGCGACGCGACTCTCTCCTTGCGCGACATCTTCATTCGTGATGGTTATTTCCAAAACGAACCCCCGCTCAACAAATTCGATGAGTTAGGGGTTTATTTTATTTGTTTTTTCGTGATTACTCCTGTCACTTTCTTCCTTCCATTTTGAACCGCCTGTTATCGCAATTACGGGAGGAGGTCAGACCGCACAAAAACGGCCGACCCTCCTCCCCCCTTGTTGGTTGTTTTTGGTTGCAGCTTTTGTAAGGCGGTGCGGAGCCAAAGCACCATGCGGGAAATGTTAAAGGAAGGGCAGAGTAGCGCGGCACCATCGCGCCACGCTAAAGAACCTCGAAGACACCGTGGCCGAAGCAGGGCCGCGGCGGAGCAATGGAACCGGCAGCCGGTTCCGGGCCGCCGGTGTCGGAGCAGGGGGACCGGCCCTTGCTGGTCCCGTGGCGGCAATAGCTGGCCGGCCGGAGTGGGCCGTCTAGACAAGGGAAGATCCGGGGGTTACAACCCCCGGCTCGCCAGCTTGAGTGGCCCACCATCATGGGGGCCGCAGTTACACACAGGGGGCAGCGCCCCCCCCCCCCCCCATCTGCTCGGCCGAAACGGCCGAGCCACCTGGCTGGCGCCATCGCGCCAGCGTGCCGGGCCAGGCCGAGCCACGCCCAAGCAGGCCGGACCCGGAATTGGGACGGGTCGACCCGATTCGGGCCGACCCAGAGGGTATCGGGCCGGGTCAGACCGGGCCCGAACCCCCTAATACTGAACCTCTCACGATCTTTTTCCCATAACATGTTCTGCGGACCTCCGATCGACGCCCAGTCAGCTACGATGAAATCCTTTGATCGAGATGGTCGTTTCTGTATATCTCACTCAAGGTTTTGGAGGACTTTGGGTTCGGCCGAGTGGGTTCGTACACGAATCAAACCGGGCCCTCGGAGCAGAAACGCTTATAACTTGAGTTCCGGACGTTTGATTGACGTGCCGTCGACTTTGTTGGATTCCTCTAAGTGATACAGACCTTTTTGGCTTACTCTGCTAGAGGTTTGGACGCAGTTGGAGTATGATTTTGTTGGTTTTGACTTAAAAACCAACCGGGCCCCTGGGACGAAAAATCCAATAACTCTTAGACCGAGTGTCCGATTGACGCACCGTCTGTGACGTTGAGTTCCTGTTGACGATACAGAACTTTTTGATACATCAACATCGGACTACGTGTCTGTTGATGTATCAGACCCTCGGCCCGTGGAGTGGACCCCCAAAATGAGCTTGCTGTGTGCTGGAACCATAGAGCTGGTTGGGACTGCGACGACGACGACGACTGTACAGAAATCCTCCGTGGACTCAACGGCGACGACTACAGCACTCAGCGATCCTACATGGATCAGTGCTACCGATCCGGTGTGGGTCGGACCCTATGTGGTTCAGCGTTCAGCGGTCCTGTGTGGGCCAGCGCCTACAGATCCTGTGTGGGTCCGATCCTGTGTGGGTCATTGCGGGGGTTAGTTACCTATCGATCCTTTGTGGGTCATTGCGGGGGATAGTTACCTATCAATCCTTTGTGGGCCATTGCGGGGGGTAGTACCTATTGATCCTGTGTGGGTCCGATGTCATAGATGAATATTTTGGAAATATCTGATCATCTCTATCGTCTTGCGAAGAATTATACATGTGTGAGTTGAACCTTGACTTTCAATCCTTATCTTCGATAAGATTGACTTGATATCCTGTGTGGATTACGTTGTGATTTCCTATGTGGATTGTGTTGTGTTTTCCTGTGTGACTGGGTTGTACTTGGGATTAGATGTTGGAGTCGAATGAGAATTGATGACTTAGGTATATGTATGGGCATATACCTAAGTAGTGTCGAATGTTACTTCGTGATTGTATCATTCCTTTGTGGATTATCCTTTGTGGATTCTGGGAGACCTTCAAGGGTCTCGGGGTCCCTACTGAGTAGCTTAAACTCACCCCTGCATAGGCTATGCCCACACTACGTTGTGTTCGTTGCAGACGATGGACAACGCTGATCGTGGTTGAGGCATGCAGAGCAGGACGGTACCTAGAGGTGGTCCACTGGGCGGGACGTACTCGGAGCGGACGGCTGGACCCGAGGAGCTGTGGAGGCTATCTGTACCCACCCTTCAGGTGGGACTGCCAGTGGACGGCTCGAGGCTGCGGATTTACTTTTCAGTTGTTGTACTCTCTTTCAGTTGTACTTTACTTTCAGTTTCGGTTTGTATTCTGACCCACTTACTTTACCACACTTTCTTTTGTACCCAGTTTTTACTTAGTCTATACTTATTCTTTCTTGCTCTATGGTGTTGCTAACTTTATAAAGGAAATGCCTTCCCTTTTTACCGGGAATTACGCCTTGGTGCTAGTCGCCAGCCCCTGGCCTATGGAAGGCGGTCTTAGGGTAGTTACGGCACGGGCCCTGAGGACGGTTCGTGAAAAATTGGTATCAGAGGAGTTCGGTTCTACCGCAGAACTCAGGATTCTGATCTTTTTCTATGTGAAGAAATAGTGTTAAGAGTATTGAGTGTGGTTATTAGTCCAGGGAGTCCAGTGTTGGTGCGGCGGCTGACGTATCCATACACCAGGACCCTGACTTCTGATTTCCGACTTAATGGATGAAAACATGGATTGCATTTGTGTTTCAAGTTTTCTTTGTGATTACTTTATGTCAGCTCACCAGGTATACTCCTTGACTGTGGTGCACCTGTTTCTTTTCATGATGGCCCCATGACGGCAGCCAGCTAGGGTTCTGAGAGTTGTGCGTGATGACAGCCCACAGAGCGACGAGGCCTCGGTACAAGGCCCTTTGAGAGCAGAGGCACTGGTGGTACCTCTACCCACCGAGACACCGATGCTTCCAGCCCCAGCTGCTGACGATGCATGTCACCTTAGTGAACTGCACGAGTTTTAGTGTCAGCGACCACCCAGGTTCCGCAGGGATACGGACCCTCAGGAAGCCAAGGATTGGCTGGAGGCAGTTGTATGAGTTTTCAGGTTAGTGAGGGCACCATCAGACCTCATGGTGATCCTCGCAGCGAGCCTCCTGCACGCGGTAGCAGGAAGATGGTGGAGCTTAATGCCCCAGGTGCACGACGAGGCATCTCTCCTCTGGACGGACTTTGAGAGCCTCTTCGGCTCGGAGTTCGTCCCAGCCACCCTTCATGTGGTGCGCATCAAGGAGCTTCTACAGCTACGGAAGGGAAGCTTGACGGTCGCCCAGTACTCTGCGAGATTTACCGATCTCTCATGCTACTCGACAGACATGGTACGGGACACATTCTTTCGAGCTCGGACCATTGAGCATGGATTGAGGCATGAGATCAGGGCATCGCTGATCTCCCTCAGCATTCTAACACAGGCAGGGGTACTAGAGCAAGCCCTTCTGATCGAGAGGTTCCTTGCTAAGCCTACATCAGCAGCGAGACCTACCGCAGGGCGGCATGTAGCAGAGTCTTCTGCAGCAGGCAGTTGATGGATGACTTAAGGGTCCAGGCAGACTAGACCCTCAGGCAGACGACTTCAGGACAATGGCTCAGTGGTGCGGGGCACATAGCATGGAACCAGTCTTTCGAGAGGCAGACAGTGCTACGCATGCGGCGGGCAGGGCCACATGGCTCGTGACTGCCTGATCCGCCGTGCAGAGCAGCAGCAGAAGGTTGAGGGACCACCCAGGCAAAGGCATAGGGTCGAAAGTGGCGGTCCGCAGGGAGGAGGTGGACGAGGCAGAGAAGATGGCCGAGAAGCATGTGGTGGGATACACTTTGAGGCTCTACCAACACCACCTCCAGGAGGTCCACCCCGACCACAGGGAGCTGGCGGGTAGAGACAGTCACAGCTTCAGGCAGCGGAGGACTACAACCACGGCGCGCCCGAGATGATTTGAGGTACTATCTATGCTTATTCCACCCTTGCTGCAGTTCTTATAGACACATGAGCGAGTCATTCTTTCATAGTCGCTTCCCTTGTTAAGAGCTCGGAGATTCCAACAGAGTCATTGGCTCGATCCTTACGGCTAGAGACTCTTACGGGAGTAGACTCGATGATTACGCACTGGTGCCAACAGTGTGATCTTACTCTTGGAGACGAGAGCATCAGCTGGGATCTTCTTGTAACGGTGTCGAGGCCTTACGACGTTATCTTGGGCATGGATTGGTTATCTACAGTCCATGTACAGATTGACTGTATTAGGCACAAGGTGCGATTTGTACGCACCGACGGGAGCAGGTTCACCATCACCGGCGATAAGGGAGCATTCACAGAATAGGATGGACTCTCGCATAGGAGAGGACAACTCATCACCCATCAGTTGGCTAGCCTCATCCCAGGAGAAGTTGACATGTGGAGTCCTGGTTTTCCTGCAGTGGTGGATCAATATGCGGACGTTTTCCCCGATGACGTTCCAGGACTACCTCCTCACAGAGAGGTAGTCTTTTATATTGACTTGTACCCCGGGGCAACCCCGATATCCACTCCAGTATATTGGATGGCCCCTTTTGAGCTTCGAGAGTTACAGGTACAGTTGGAGGACTTGCAGAGAAGGGATTCATCCGACCCAGTGTTTCACCCTAGGCTTCCCCGATATTGTTTGCCAAGAAGGCGGACGGGAGCTTGCAACTTTGTGTCAACTATCATCGCCTGAACAAGGTGACAGCGAGGAACAAGTATCCGCTAAGGAGGATTGAAGACCTCTTCGATCAGCTCAAGGGATCACGGTGGTTCTCGAAGATAGCCCTCAGGTCAGGCTATCACCAGTTAGAGTTTTGGACGAGGACGTGCAGAAGACGGCCTTCAGGTGTCGGTATGGCCACTATGAGTTCTTGGTTATCCCATTCGGCATAACCAATGCTCCATCAGTGTTCATGGACCTCATCAATAGGATCTTTTAGCCATACTTTGATCGATTTGTCATGGTCTTCGTCGACGCCATTTTGATATACTCGACCACTAAGGAGGAGCACACCTACCACTTGTTGGTTGTACTAGACACACTCCGAGAGCACCATCATTATGGAAATCTCTCGAAGTGTCAGTTCTGGATACGTGAGGTCCACTTCTTGCGACACGTCATCTCTGAGGAGGGAGTTTCGGTGGATCCTGCGAATATCGAGGCAGTGCTAGCTTGGGAGCCACCCAGTAGTGTGACAGAGGTGTGAAGTTTCTTGGGGCTATCTGGATACTACTGGAGATTTGTGACAGACTTCTCCAGAGTTGCGGCACCACTCTCAGCTATGACGAAGAAGGGGAAATCCTTTGTGTGGTCAGACAGATGTCAGCAGAGCTTCCAGGAGCTGAGATATAGATTGACCAGCGCGCCTATCTTGAGGCTTCCGAAGGAGGGAATTGGGTGTGTAGTTTACTACGATGCATCAGGGACCAGACTTGGATGTGTCCTAATGCAGGAGCGGGCAGTGATCGCCTATGGATCACGTTAGTTGAGGACGCATGGGCAGAACTACACTACCCATGACCTGGAGTTAGCTATAGTGTTTTTCTCTCTAAAGATGTGGCGACACTATCTGATGGGCGAGTGCTTTATAGTCTATTCTGACCATCAGAGTCTCAGGTACATCTTCTCGTAGAAGGACCTGAACCTGAGACAGCGGCGATGTCTCGAGTTACTCAAGGACTATGACATTGAGATAGTCTATACTCCTAGAAAGGGGAATGTTGTAGTTGATGCCCCCAACTGGAGGACGAGCATTCAGCTACTTGGGGAGGCGACAGAGCAGCTAACCGCTTTGCAGATATTTTTCGTGGATAGAGATAGAGAAGCCTTCCTTCAGTCACTCATAGTCACTCCTCCACTACTGAAACGGTTTATAGAGGCACAGCGTGGGGATGCCGATTGTGAGACGTGACGTGCGAAGATATCATCAGGACAGGCCCTTGATGGTTTCTCTTTAGGGGGAGAGCAGGATGTCCTTTTCAGAGGATGTACCATGGTACCAGCTACTTTACAAGAGGAGGTACTGAGAGAGTTCCAAACTTCCCCATTGGTGGTACATCCTGGAGTGGCAAAGATGTACCAGGATCTCAGACGAGAGCACTGGTGGTCGGGCATGAAGAAGGCTATGGCAGAGTTCGTTTCTCGATGCCTCACCTGCTAACAAGTGAAGGCAGAGCACTAGGTACCAGCATGATTGGTACAGCCTTGGAGGTCCTGGAGTGGAAGTGAGACGGGATATCTATGGACTTCATGACTGCACTTCCACGCACTTCCAGAGGTCACGACTCCATTTGGGTGATTTTCGACTAACTCACCAAGTCAGCTCACTTATTACCCATCGGAGAGCAGGTCTCAATGGAAAGCTTAGGACGTCTCTACGTTCAAGAGATTGTACGACTTCACGGTGTTCCATCATCTATCGTATCCGATCGACATGCTCGCTTTACTTCCCGTCTGTGGAAGGGGTTGTAGGAGGCATTCGGGACGCAGCTACGTCTTAGCACCACCATTCACCCTCAGACAAATGGTCAGACAGAGAGGACTATTCAGACACTCGAGGACATGCTCTGTGCATGTGTCCTCGAGTCTGATCACAATAGGGAGGACCACTTACCCTTGGTGGAGTTCGTGTACAACAACATCTACCACTCCACCATTGGGATGGAACCATACGAGGACTTGTATGGATGACCTTGCAGATCACCGCTGTGCTGGACAGACCCTGGGGAGTCAGCACTTATGGGACCAGAGATGGTCCAAGCCATGACGGAGAAGGTCCAGGTCATCCAAGAGCAGATGAGGATAGCTCAGAGCCGGAAGAAGTCTTATGCTGACAGGAGGCGGAGGCCACTAGAGTTCGAGGATAGAAACCACGTCTTCTTGAGGGTCTCACCTCGACGTGGATTACAGAGATTTGGACAGGGCGGCAAGTTGTCTCCACACATCATCGGACCGTTCCAGGTCCTCAGCAGGATTGGCGAGGTGGCTTATCGCCTGGCTCTACCACCTCAGTTGCACCTAGTGCATGACGTCTTCCACGTATCTCAGTTGAGGAGATACATGCATGACCTGACACATATCGTTGACCATGGGGAGCTAGACATAGAAGATGGGGAGACTTTTGTGGAGGTTCCAGTGGATATCGAGGAACGACAGGAGTGGGTCCTACTTGGATGGTCGATTCCTCTAGTGCGCATTAGATGGCAGCACGGGAACCTCTAGGAGAGAACTTGTGAGAGGGAGGCTCAGATGCGTGCATAGTACCCACATTTGTTTCCCTAGTTTATAATTTATCTTTACGGGGATGTATATTCTTGAGGTGGGAGTAATGTAAAGACCTATAAAATTCATGGGAATTTTTTTTCTTAATTTTCTATGGAATTTTACAAGAACGCAGTTTATGGTGGCACTTGATTCAGAGGTCGGGTGTGCCCGGAATTTCTAACTGAAGATTAGCTCGGGTACGTTCAGTGAACGAACGAGCGGGTTTTTCAAACTTTTTAACCGGTGCTCAGAATCGAATTCCGAGGGCACCGATGAATTCACAGCACCGATATTTTCTTAGGAACACCATTCTGGAGTTGCGTTTTCACGTGAGAATTTGTTAAAAAATTGTGGAAGTAAAAATAAAAATTGAAGATCAATTTTTATTTTTACTTTGTAATTAAAACCTTTGGGTGGAAGTTGGGTAACCACCCAACTTCCCAAGAGTGGTTATGAGGGTTGTGGGGCCCACACGAACCCCACCCCTTCATATTCCCTACCTCCTTAAACTCACCATTAAAGTTGACAACTTATGTTAATTAATTAGGTGGGTTTAATTTGAGAGGGTTAAAGAAACATTTGAAATTTCAACTTAAATCATGTTAATTAAATAAGGGAAGTTATTTTTTTATTTTGGTTGGAACTTGTTGCGTTGGGAGGATTTGGGAGAAAAGGGAAAATCACTTGAAGTTCTTCCTCCTCGACGAAGAACGTGAAGAACGCAAAGAACTCTGGATCCTTGGAGATCAACGATGCGACGCTGACGAATCATTTCTCTGTGACGTGACTCTCTCCTTCTGCGACATCTTCTTCCGTGACGGTTATTTCCACGACAAACCCTCGCTCAATGAATTCGATGAGGTAGGGGTTTATTTTATTTGTTTGTTCGTGATTACTCCCATCACTTTCTTCCTTCCATTTTGAACCGCCTGTTATCGCAATAACGGGAGGAGGTCGGACCACACAAACACGGTCGACCCTCCTCCCCCCTTGTTGGTTGTTTTTTGTTGCGGCTCCTGTAAGGCATCGCGGTGCCGAATCACCATGCAGGAAATGTTAAAGGAAGGGAAGAGAAGCACGGCGCCGTCGCGCCACGCCGGATGGTCAAAGGCCGCGGCTTAAGCCGCAGCGGAGCAGGGGAACTGGCGGCAGGTTTTGGGCCGCCGGTGTCAGAGCAGGGGGACCGGCCCTTGCCGGTCCCTTGGCGGCAACAACTGGCCGGTCGGAGCGGGCCGACCAGACAGGGGAAGAGTCGGGGGTTACAACCCCTGGCTGGCCAGCTTGAGCGGCCCCCCATCATGAGGGTCGTGGTTACACACAGGGGGGAAGCGCCCCCCCCCCCCCCCCCCATCTGCTCGACCGAAACGGCTGAACCACCTGGCTGGAGCCAGCGCGCCGAGCTGGCTGCCCATGCCGGACCGCCAGGTCGGGCTGCGCCTAGGCTGGGCCGCGCCCAAGAAATCCGGACCCGGACCTGGGGCGGTTCGACCCGGTTTGGACCGACCCATAGGGTATGGAGTTGGGTCGGACCGGGCCCGAACCCCCTAATACCAAACCTCTCACGGTCTTTTTCCCATAACATGGGCTGCAGACCTCCGATCAACATGCGGTCAGCTACAATGTGATCCTTGGACCGAGACGGTCGTTTCAGTATATCACACTCATGGTTTTGGAGGACTTTGGGTTTGGCCGGGTTGGTTCGTACATGAAACCAACCGGGACCTCGGAGCGGAAATGCTTATAACTTGACTTCCAGGCGTCCGATTGACGTGCCATCGACTTTGTTAGATTCCCCTATGTGAGACAGACGTTTTTGTCTTACTCCGATCGAGGTTTGGATGTAGTTGGAGTATGGTCGTGTTGTTTTTGACTTAAAAACCAACCGGGTCCCTAGGACGAAAAAGCTAATAACTCTCAGACCTAGCGTCCCATTGATGCGCCGTCTGTGACGTTGAGTTCCTGTTGACGATACGGAACTTTTGGATACATCAACATTGGAATACGTGTCAGTTGATTTATCAGCCCCTCGGCTCATGGAGCGGACCCTCCTGAACGAGCTTGCTGTGTACGGGAACCCTAGAGCTGGCTGCGAATGTGACGACGACGATGACTGTATAGAAATCCTCCGTGGATTCGACGGCGACGATTACAGAACTCAGTCATCCTACATGGATCAGTGCTACCGATCATGTGTGGGTCCGATCCTATGTGGGTCAGCGCTCAGCGGTCCTGTGTGGGCCAGCGCCTACAGATCATGTGTGGGTCCGATCCTGTGTGGGTCATTGCGGGGGTTACTTACCTATCGATCCTTTGTGGGTCATTGCGGGGGTTAGTTACCTATCGATACTTTGTGGGTCATTGCAGGGGTTAGTACCTATTGATATTGTGTGGGTCCGATGGCTTAGATGAATCAGGGGCTATATCTGATCATCTCTATCGTCTTACGAAGAAGTATACCTGTGTGAGCTGAACCTTGACTTTCAATCCTTATCTTCGATAAGATTGACTTGATATCTTGTGTGGATTACATTGTGATTTCCTGTGTGGATTGGGTTGTGTTTTCCTATGTGGACTGGATTGCACTTGGGCTCGGATGTTGGAGCCGAATGATAATTGATGACTTATGTATATGTATGGGCATAAAACTATGTAGTGTCGTATGTTACTTTGTGACTGTATCTTTACTTTGTGGATTATCCTTTTTGGATTCTGGGAGACCTTCGCGGGTCTCGGGGTCCCTACTGTGCAGCTTATAGTCACCCATGCATGGGATATTCCCACACTACGTTGTGTTGGTTGTAGATGACGGATAGCGTTGATCGTGGTTGAGGCTTGCGGAGCAGGACGGTACCTAGAGGTGGTCCACTGGGCGGGACGTAATCGGAGCAGACGGCTGGACCCGAGGAGCTGTGGAGGTATCTGTGCCCACCCTTCAGGTGGGACTTCCAGTGGACGGCTCGAGGCTGCGGCTTTACTTTTCAGTTGCTGTACTCTCTTTCAGTTGTACTTTACATTCAGTTTGGGTCTGTATTCTGGGCCACTTATTTACTGCACTTTCTTTTGTACCCAGTTTTTACTTAGTGTTTACTTCTTCTTTCTTACTCTATGGTGTATTTTACTTTACAAAGGAAATGCCTTCCCTTTTTACTGGGAATTACGCCTTGGTGATAGTCGCCAGCCCCTGGCCTATGGAAGGTGGGCTTGGGGTAGTCACTGCACGGGCTCTAAGGACGGGTCGTGACACACAATAAGAGTGTTGAGATTTGGAATTATCGGAAAACTATTCCATAGGTATATCAGTCCTTTTAAAATTCATGATCGTGTTGGTAAACTAGCTTATATATTTTAACTTCCACCAAATCTCCCTTAAGTTATTAGGTGTTCATTGTTTCACTCATGAGAAATTACATAGCCAATATTTCACATGTACAATCATAATTATTCAAACAAATCAAGAATAAAACTTTTATGAGAAAAAAACTGATATATATTCTAGGTCATATATATAAATTTCTATTGAACAAGACCACTCCGTTGGTTTGTTTGCATAACTACCCATTTGAGGAAGCTACATGGGAAAATAATGATGTGATGAAGTAGAGGTGTCCTCATATTTTTTATATATAAGTGATTTTTTAGGAGAAATACATTTTTAGGGGGTATAATGTAACACCCTTATATTTAAATAATTGTTTCTCTTTAAATAATTTTAATTCTTAAATATATTTTGTTACATGAAACTGTGAGTTTAAAAGAATATTTTAAATATTTTTATGTCAATTATATAGCTATCTATTAAATTGTATAGAATAAATAATAATGACTAATTTAATAAATAAATATAATGTTCCAACTCAATATTAATATATTCGTATGTTCTTTGATAATGTGAACAAATTTTTTAAGTAAAATAACATGATTTTTCAAAAAAATGTGTTTTCTTCAAAAATGGGTTTATCTTATTTTCATGACTGGATAAAAGTTTTTATATGTTATATAAAATTGATTTGAAAAAAATAATTTCAGTATTTCAAAATTATTGAAAAATTTATATTATTATAAAGTATTTACGAGGTAAAATTTTATTTTGGAATAGCTATAAAAATTTATTAGTTTTTATAATTTCAAAAAAATTATGGTATTTGAAAAATATTGTGTAAATAAATTTCTTATACCACATTAATGTTTTATATGATCATTTTACAAAAAAAATTGTTTTCCATGGAATTTAACCAGTTTTATTTTATATTAAATTCTTAAAAATATATATTTTGAATATTTAAAAATGGATTTTGATTTTATATTCATAAGGTCTAAATTTATTTTATATATCTCGTTTGTTTTTCTCATATATTAATACAAATGTTCATGAATTTTTTCACCATAATAAAATTTACTATAAAAATTTAGGTTAAAATAAAATAATAAGAACTTTAAACTGATCCAAACACACTAAAATATTTTATTTGATGACATTAACTCAACCCTTAATACAAAAGGATCAGAATAAAAATGTTTAATGTAAACATGTCCATGATAATTACTAATATAATATTTATACCAACTCATGTCATTAAATTTTTCATTGTTTGTCTTAAATATCCCTTACATTTCCAAAAGGGAAAAAGGTATGTTATGAATGAGTATAAATGTAAATGTTAAAATTAATAAATATATTTTCATTACGGAAATTTATTATCATATTTTTGGGAATCTTATATGAGATTTTGATATTTATAAAATTTTAGTTTTAATACATTTATAGATTTGACATTTAGGTTTTAAATACTCTTTAATTTTTAATATAGGGTTACCAAAAGGTTATATTAGACTATAAATATTATTCTAAAATCCAGAATATCTATATTTAAAATGGTGTTTTATTTTTAATTTTTTTTAACACATTAATATATTAAATAATTACAAAACACTGATGTAGTAATTATTTTATTAATGGAAATATCAAATACCAGTTATTAAAAATATTAAATTAAATATATTTTTAGATAATTAATGTGATCAACAAATTTTATAGATGAGATTGACCTCATTGTGATATAAGAAAATGTATTTTATGAATTTAACATTCCTTATGGATATTTTTAAAATTTCATGTAATTAATAGTGTCAAAATTTATACGTATGTTATGTTACCAAAATAATATGTTATTTGATTATTTGAATATGTTAAATCATATTAAAAAATTAAAATTCATTAAAATATTGTACAATTTTTTTTAATGTTTTCATTAATGGTATAATTTACATTATATGATTTAAAATTACAACATTTTAACATCGAAATATTTTTTTCCTCAGTTGAAACTAAAATAAGATAAATAAGGGTTAATCAAAATGATGCGGTTTAAAATAATTCCAAAAAATGAAAAAAAATATTGGATAATGAGAATAAAACCTTATGTTATATGATATTCAGAAACATGGACTTTTTAAAGTATTTTTATTGATACTGAATTTATTATATATAAATAATTTTGGAAATTCCAAAAGTGACCCTCACCCTATTTATAAAAGGTCACCTCCTCCATTACTATTACAGATCACATTGAGCCTTAAATCTAAAAAACACTACACCAATTAATATTCTGAAATTACCTAGACACATTATAGAGTTTATGGGATTCTCAGAAGACTAACCCTATTGTCTATCAAATGAGATCTAAAGAATGTTTTTTAAGGAAGATGTTAACCTCTTGTCCAACCCTGTCATGACTATTTCTTATTCTGCATCCAATTCATGTGTTGTATAAATTATAATGTAATAAATTCAGTATAACTTATATTGTGGTATGTTATTATAAACATGGAACAATCATATTCCACCTTTTATCCATCCTATGAAATACCAAAATCCCCACATGTGTGTACATACGACATACTGTATCCACTATATGGTGTAATTTATTTTGCACCACCAAATTATTTTAATTGGTATAATGATTGAAATAATATATATATAAATATATAATAATTGTAAAAATATATTTACTAGAAAATTTGGGGGAAGCCCCTTCCTTAAAAAAGAAAAACCAGACAGACCCCTTTTGTGGGAAAAGGGGGAACCCATCACACATTCAAGAATCCAAAGGAGCAAACGCCTTAAAATACAGTGGCACAAAGCCCAATGGAAAAAAACCATTAAAAACAGATGTATCAAAGTCCCAAAACCCAATCAAAAATCTACAACGAGGCCTAGGCCCAGAAGATTAAACATCATCCCCTCCCTCTATAACCGCATGGCACAGTATAAAAATTATATTTATTTTGGAAGGAAAATTAATATACACTCCTCTTCCTAATAATTTCACCATTAAGGGAGTGATACCATCTCCGTTGTGTATATACAGTCTACCATCTCCAATATGCGATGCGATTAATTTTCAATATTCTTATTTAAATACTATTTATAATAATTTATATAATAAATAAATATGATATATATTAAATTAATATAATTTTGTAAATGATGACACTATATCTTGTGAAAATGAACTTGAACTTATACGATAAAACATGTAAAGGAAAATGATGTAGTTAACACCCAAAATGTAACACCCCAAGATTTTATGATAAGTATTATTTTTAATTTATTTGATTTCATTTGTTTTATGCTACACAAAGAATATATTGTGCTATACGCAACATTGTTTTAGCTTACAGTATACGCAATACTATTCTTGGATTGTGTTACACACAATTCAATGTTTGTTTGATATTAGTCATTATATGAAACATTTAGTGTATATGTATATATATATTCAACGTATAAATGAAATATGGTTGGATTCTATTATATGAAACAACAAAGGAGTCTTGGAAAACAAGAAACCCTGACTTGGCTTTCATTTCACGCAATCGTGACCTTCCTCGATAGCGGGTGAAGTACGCAACACCAGGTTTCACTAAACAACGAGATATTGTTATAATATTATTATAGACTAGCTGTTTTGAATAGTATTAACTAAATTTTGAATTTTATAACATTATTATTCATCTTAAATATTTTCTAGAACATAGTATGAGAACAAAATATATTTTTTGGGTAAAATAAGTATTTTTTGTAAAATGCAGTTTTGCCACCTTTTGATAACGCACCCAATTTAAATCTAGTTTTTGATATGTTTATGAGTTCAATTTTACAAAATAAAATTCTTCCTTCGAATCAAGATATAAAAATTTAATTTGGATAAATTTTTCATATTATTCTAATAACTTTCATATTTTGATGAATAGTAAAAACACGATATATTTTAATTAAAAACAACTTTTTTCATCACAATAATTTAAATGGATGTATTATCTTTTTAATTAATTTTAAAGTGTAATTAGAATATATTTTTACCATTTAATTCAATTTTGGTCATTGGAATTAATTTCACTTTGAAATTGGACATAAACAAGTGATGATATTTTGATAGTTTTTGTTTCTTAAAAACACGCTATTTGTTTTGATAACAGGAATTAATTTCAAAATTAATTAATTCCACTTCTATATATTGAATTTTGAAAAATGGACATAATTTTTGAATTCGTAGTATCAAATATATCTTAGGCTGAATTTTTGGTATTTTTCTGAAAAACTTCAATTTTTGATGAATAGTGAAACCACTTAGTGGTAGTTAAAAATACTGAATCATTCTTTTAAATAAAATTTTACCACTTCTGGGAATTGAATTTCTAAAATCCTATATACATGGTTTTTATCAAGAAGTAAAATGTAATTCATTAAGATGAAAATAAATTTTTGTGAATAGTAACTTTTGAATTTTATTTACCGCGGTTAATGGTAAATAGGGTAATTCAAGGAAAAAAGAATATTATAATAATTCAAAATTACCTTAACACTTGTCCAAACCTTATTGGATGAGTAATGGCTGACCATGGGAATCCTTGGATCGATTTCAGGTCCCCATGGAGCCACTTATGAAAGGCAATGACACATTAGATTCATTAATTTAATGTAAAGACAAAATTGGCATTAACAAAAAGCTTTTAGTAATTAATTTTTATAAGGGGATATATAAATTATCATTTCGACTATAAACATTAATTGTAAAGATAAAAATATTTCCTACATGTTGGAAGTTTTTTTTATAATTTTTAGATATCAAATAAATTAAATTATTTATGACACAATAATGATGCAGTATTTACCTCATCAATAAATGATTTAAATAAATAAGATTATAATGATTAAAATATAATCCAAAACCTGTGCAAATCCTATTGTATTATTTTATTTTTATTAGGAGTCATCTTCTCTTCTACATTAATTATTATTGGACCTCTTGAAACCGATGATAAGTTTATAATAAAATAATTTTGTCACACTTTCCTAAAGAGCCCCTCTTCCCCATTATAAAAGAAACCCACTTCTATGCAATTCCACACACTTTTCAAGTCGTTTGGATCATCCAAAATCTGTCCAATTAAGCTTTCTACATCCCTATCCTCCCCCTAGAAGATTTACATTAGGCAGAAGACACTTCAAGAAGTCATTTTGGTTCAAACCAAAGGATGTTACCCAAATTAAAGGTAACAGTTTCTCTTAAATTATTTTCTTTTATTCTACTTCTCCAACCCCTAAAATCTTTTTAATCCTTTCTTTTGTGACAAAACCAGTATCATAAATATACTACATTGTTTTTATGAGAAGTATTCGAACTACACTTACACACACCTCCATCTAATGGATGAAAACATTATGTTTCTGTGGATGACAAACTAACGCCTCAAGAAACAATGATTGTTCGATATTCTCCTACCGCCTCTCATGGTGGCCATTATGATGGAAATGTATATATATATGATATATATTATGTTTATGATTTCCTTATTCTTCTTTACTTCCCAATTATATCAAGAATTTGTGGTTTCCATAGTGGGGTAAATACAATAATATAATTTGAGGAAGTGCGGACTAACACCCCCTCAAAGTGATGGATTCATTAATGCCTTATGTGGGATGTATAAATCATGTAGTTAATGATATTATATATGATATTATAATGTAATTATAATATAACTATGTATAATTATGTTTTAATTCCATTAAAATAAAAAAATAGAAATGAAACTAGCATTCATGTGTACGTACGACTTACCCTCTCCATGAACAGTGCATTTCATTTATTACCTCCATATGTTATGTAATATTATAAATACATGTATATGAATGATATATATGATATATATGATATATAAATCATGAATATCATTCTGGATATAATGAACCTTTTTCCACCTGAACAACATGTAATTATAAGAAGTCCATTTTTAACTCAAGTACCAAATATCGACAAAATGAACATTATTAACCTAAATGGTTACATAATGTTTATAACATGGTAATAAGTGATATAAAAGGAATAATAAATTTGAAAAATGTTCTTAAGTAAGTAGAAATTAACTTTGGTTTTTTATTCAGCGGATTAAAGAACGATCGAGTCAAGTCGGACATGAGGTAAGGGAACATCTTAACCCAATTTCTGTTCTTTGGGTTGATCTTCTCTTTCTTGTTTATGTCATCCTTTGATTATGTGAGAAATGAATTTTTATATCTTTTCACGTGTTTATATTTTCATTATGTGACCTTATAGTGAATACACATAAGTGCTCTATTTACAAAAAGTTCTTTGTAAGGGATAATGTTGCAATCTCAATTGTTTTCTATCCGAGATTGCTTATACGGAAGTATTTACTTGGGTTATATTTATCATCCATGTCCAAGTTTTATAAAAATGTTTTCATGTATGTTTAAAGTCCTTTTTACCCATTTTTGACTTTTACTACATGCTATGTATGGAATCATTCTTTTACAAGGTACTTTTTCAGTTTTCTGGAAAATGTACGAGAACAATGTTTTTTTTAACTTATACGGCATGAACGGATTTTTACAGTTTCATAATGCCTTATTTTCAAAAAGTTTACTCACCAAGATTTCATGATTATGTTCAAAGAATCCTTTTCATTTAAAATTACATGTCATTTTGTGAAAATAAAATGATTTTGAATAATAAAGGATATTTTCCTCAAGAATTTATTTTAAATGTTTTATCAAAACCATTTTCCATCTAAGATAACATTATTTCATATGTGTATGTTTCAAGTATAATGTCTCTATGATTTACATGGTTTCACTTCTCATATGATGAAATGATATCCATTTGTTTTATCTGGATTATGTTATGATGGGATGATTTTTATGAAACTCGTTTTATTCTTTGGGTTATAATAAATGATGTATGATTGTTTTGTGAGACATGTAAGAATGATTTTTATATGAGATGGGTGGGACCTATATCTCCCTCTAATGAATTGGGTAAAGATTTATATCTCATGAGATAGAAATGGATGAAACAGAAAGTCAATCTGGTTCAATAATATAGGGCTGGAACGACAAGTAAACCCGGTTCAGTAAGGGACTTTGTCCACTAAGATGGTCTTGGTAGCAATGCCTTTGCTACTATAGAAATCATATCATGTTCTTAATGGTTTCCATAGTCACTTGTTTTATTCCCATGCTATTTTATCATGATTAATGTTTCTCTATGATCTATGCCTTATGTACTACCCTGTTTTATGTCATTGCCCAAGATTTTGATATTTAAACATTATGTTCATGTTTTTAAGTTCAAATGTATATGATATGTTTTATTTTATCCATGAATACCCTTAATGAGCATTTGAGCTCACCCATTATATGTTTTCTTTTCCCCAGGATTTAAAAAAATGTTTTAGGTAAGAAAACAGAAAGGGGAGGATATTTATGGGAGATGTTTAAGATCTTTCACCATGATTAGAAGATTATGTTCTGAGATTCCAAATACACTAAACTATTACGGTCCTTGTGTGTCTGTTTTTGTTATGTATTTTTTATTACGAAAAAGTTATGTAGTGTCCATATACGTCGAGCTTCGGGGCTCTACAGTTGGTATCATAGGAAAGGATTAGTTAACCTTTTGAAACTAGGATGCGAAAACTTTAGTGAGATCCCTAGAGATATTTCTAAGGTATGTCTAGGGATGTCCCTATGGTTAAGTATTAGTATAGTTTATAGTCCTAGAATTATGGTAATGATTTTATAATTAAACCTAAGATGTAAGATACTGAAGGTACTCCCCCTTTATTATTTTGTTTTCCCTAGCATGATTTTTGCCTCTCACACTATTCTTTTTGGGTTTTAGACGATGGTCGGAACCTGAAGGAACCGTGTTGATCAATGTAATAGACAATGCAATGACTGTCCTCCTAAAAAAACCAATGTTATGGGAGATGGAGTACAAAATATTATTTCTATATATACACAAGCTATGAATCATTCTGGACTTCCAAATGAGAAGAGAAGGAAACAATATTCTATTGAGTCCTTCATGAGGCAACGTCCACCTTCTTTCAGTGGGTCTTCTGATCCACTTGTTGTTGAACAATGGATCAGAACCATTGAAAAGATATTTTCCATACTTCGTTGTTAAGAACATGAATATGTCATTATGGCTATTTACCATTTAGAAAGTGAAGCAGACCAGTGGTGGACTCTAATTTAGAACACAAGGCCCTAAGGTGAAATTGAATCCATGGAATGGGATGAGTTCAAGAACATATTTTTCAATAAGTACTTCCCTAATATTCATCAATCAAAGATGTCAAAAGAGTTCCTTGAGCTTAAGAAAAAGGATGATGAATCTATTGGTATATCTGAGGTGAATTTTACAAGGCTTGAAAGGTATGCATCTGGCTTTATCATCCAACCTGAAAGTAAATTTGATAGATTCTTAAGTGGGTAAAAACCAAGTCTTCGAAGGGCATTAGATATAAGATACTTCAGTATCTATGAATAAATTGTGCGTTGGGCTATCAAGGTAGAACTGGAAGTTGGTGTTACATATCCATCTCTTGGTTTTGACAAGAAACGAAAGATGGATTTCAAGGACAAATCTCAGAACGATGGTGAAAAGAAGATGAATGTTTCATTATGTTCAATGTGTGGAAAGAAGCATGGTGGAGATTTCCTAAAAGGTAATAGAAAATGTTTTAAGTGTGGACAAGAAGGTCATCGAGCAGTTGATTGTCGATGTAATGGGAAAAAAGGTTGCTAATGATGTGAATGGAGAAAAGACTTCAGAGAACACTCCACCAACACTTCAATGTTTCATGTTCAAAGAAATGGGGAATTATGCTAATAAATTCCCTAATCCACAGGTTATTGATGATCGATGTGAAAAACATCTTAAGGCAAAGGATAAAGGGATGTCTCATTCAATCACTATTTGTGATGTTGAGTATGACAATGATTTTGTGTAATGATTAAGTGTTTTTGTAATGGGAATTAAAAATAGTATCATGGAATATCATTTAAGGTATTGTGGAATTTTTGAATATCTATGTATTGGTTTTCAAGAATTTTAGGGTACTGGTAACCATGAAAAAGTGATTGAAATATTTTTTAGAAAAAATATTATATGTGCATAATGAATGGATAATGAAAAAATGAAATGCGCTCATGATTGATATAAGAACTAAGTGATATCATGGTTTGAGTATATATAATTTATGGGATTTTGGTATGTGGAAAGAATTATCTTTTTACAGCATTCATGTTTTCACTTAGGTTCAATGGGTATTCATTTTTCAGAGAATACATGATTAAGGTATTCACATGTTTGGAATGTGACCAACAAGATATATTGTATAAATGATGTTATTCACGATCTTGTTATGTGACCTTTCCAAAAATCATTTTATGTATACTATGAGATTGGACAAATGTATTTTAGATCAGTCTAAAGATTGGAAAGGGTTATGTCGGACATCAGATAGTACTGTTTAAGGCTAGAACATTTTTCAAAATTATTTCTGTAATGTTATAATAGTATAGTTTTAGAAATAGGAAAACCTGTAGGATGGGTGACAACCAATCACGTCGGACAAGGCCGTGGGAATCGAACCCACAGCTGATGTGAGACTTGCCTTTATCGCCTACCACTGGCCTACAGGAAGTCCCCTATTAGTAGAAAGTAGTTTTATTTTTTTAAGCGTTATGATAGATTAAGTATAAGTCCATTTTTGGAACCATATACGAATAATATCACCATAGATGGACTTATGTATATAATGTTTACTATCCTTATGTTTGAGAAAGATGGAATGACCTATCATTCTATCGCATGATTCGCTAACAGATCATGGAAAACAAATTCAACTTCATTTCTTTAAGAGATGAAGTGGAAATTTTTCAAGGAATAAACAACAATGAGATTGTACTAAAATCAACTAAGAATTTATTTTAATTAAAATATTCTTACATATTTGGGAAATTATATTGAAAGCCAAAAATTTTGTCCTAGTACTCTTATCTCTGATGTATCAAATGGTACTTTAGATCATCACAAATCTATGGCTTTATGATTGTTGGCTTTTTCATAGCCCTGTTCTCTACCACTCTCCATCAGAACATGACGGTTATATTTTTATACTATATCGATATTTTCACCTATTTTCTCCTATGTGGAAACCCAGGGATTAGTTAATTTGGGTAAAAATTACATTTCATACTTTAGTTTTTAAATATAGGTTTTGGTATTCCATTTTTACAATGTGGGTTTCTACTAAAGAAACTTTCAAGTATTAAAACATTTGTAACCCCGATGAATTTCGAGGGAGAAATTCATTTTAAGGGGGTAGAATGTTACACCTTGAGATTTTATGATAAGTATTCTTTTTAATTTAATTGATGTAATGTGTTTTATGATATACCAAGATTATCTTGTGCTATACGCAACACTGTATTATCATGTAGAATATGCAACACTATTCTTGAATTGTGTTATACACAATTTCAAGTTCGTTTGATAGTAGTCATTCTACATAACATTGAGTGTATATGTATATATATATTCAATGTATAAATGAAATATGGTTGGATTCTGTTATAATAAACAACAAAAAAGTCTTTCACAACACGCAACCCTAACATGTCTTGCATTACACGCAATCACGACATTCCTCGATAACATGTGTAGTATGCAATACCAGGTTTCACAAAACAACGAGATATTGTTATAATATTATTATGGATTATCTGTTTTTAATAGTATTAACTACATTTTTAATTTTATAACATTATTATTCATTTTACATATTTTCTAAACATGGTATGAGAACAAAATAAATTTTTCGGGTAAAATAAGTATTTTTCAAAAAAAGCAGTTGTGCCGCCTTTTGATGGCGCACCCACATTAAATCTAGTTTTTGAAATTTTTATAAGTTCATTTTGACAAAATAAAATTATTCCTTGGAATCAGGATATAAAAATTTAATGTGGATAAATTTTTCATATTATTCTAATAACTTTCATATTTTGATGAAAAGTAAAAACATGCTATATTTTAATTAAAAACTACTTTTTTCATAACAATAATTTATGGTGTTATATTTTATTTTTAATTGGTTTTAAAGTGTAATTAGAATATATTTTTACCATTTAATCTAATGTTGGTCATTGGAACTAATTTCACATTGAAATTGGACATAAACAAGTGATGATCTTTTGATAGTTATTGTTTCTTAAAAACACGCTATTTGTTTTGATAACGGGAATTAATTTCAAAATTAATTAATTCCACTTATATGTATTGAATTTGTAAAAATGGACTTCATTTTTTAATTTGTAATATCAAATAAAGATTATGCTGAATTTCTTGTATTTTTCTAAAAAACAACAATTTTTGATGAATAGTGAAACCACTTAGTGGTAGTTAAAAAAACCGAATCATTCATTTAAATAAAATTTTACCACTTCTGTGAATTGAATTTAAAAAAAATGACATACATGGTTGTTATGAAGAAGTAAAATGTGGTTCATTAAGATGAAAATAATTTTTGTTGAATAGTAACTTTTGAATTTTATTTACCATGGTTAAAGGTAAATAGAGTAATTCAAGGTAAAACAAATATTATAATAATTAAAAATTACAATAACACATTCCAAACCTTATTGTTTGAGTAATAGCCGACCATGGGCATCCATGGGACTATTTTGGGACTCCATGGAGCCACTTATGAAAGACAATGACACATTAGACTAATTAATTTAATGTAATGAAAAAATTGGCATTAACAAAAATATTTAAGAAATTAATTTTTATAAGGAGCTATATAAATTATATTTTCAACTATAAATATTAATTGGAAAGATAAAACGATTTCCTACATGTTGGTATTTTTTTATAATTTTTAGACTTCAAATAAATTAATTTATTTAAGACACAATAATGATGCAGTATTTACCTCATTGATAAATGATTTAAATAAATAAGATTATAATGATTAAAATATTATCCAAAACCTATCGAATTCCTATTGGATGATTTTATTTAAAATATTAGTCATCTTATATTCGACATTAATGTGTTTTGGACCTCTTTAAACTGAAGACAAGTTTATAATAAAATATTGTTTTCACACTTTCCTAAAGAGTCCCTCATCTCCATTATAAAAGGAAACCACTTCTATGCAATTACACACACCCCTCATGCCATTTGGATCATCCAAAATCTACCCAATTAATCTCTCTACATCCCTATCCTCCCTTGAGAATCCTTACATTAGGCAGAAGGCACTTCAAGAAGTCCTTTTGGTTCAAAGCAAAAGAAGTTACCCAAATTAAAGGTTACAGTTTCTCCTAAATTGTTTTATTTTATTCTACTTCTCCAACCCCTAAACTCTTTTTAATCCGTTATTTTTGAAAAAAACCAGTATATTCAATATAATAGTATGTTTTTATTAGAACTATTCGAAGTACACTTACACACACCTCCATCTAATGGATGAAGAACATAATGTTTCTTTGGATGGAAAACTAACGCCTCACGAAACGATGATTGTTCGATGTTCTCCTACCGGCTCTCATGGTGGCCATTATGATGGAAATATATTTATATATGATATATATTATGTTTATGATTTCTTTATTCTTATTTACTTCCCAATTCTATCAAGCCTTTATGGTTTCCATAGTGGGGTAAATACGATAATCTCATTTGAGGAAGTGCGGACTACCGCCCCCTCAAAGTGCTGTGATTTGTTAATGCCTTATGTGGGATGTATAAAGGATGTCGTTAATCATATTATATATGATATTATACTATAATTATAATATACTTATGTATCATTATATTTAAATTCCATTAAAATAAAAAAAATAGAAATGAAAGTAGCGTTCGTGTGTACGTACATCTTACCTTCTCCATTAATGGTGCATTTCATTTCTTACCTCCATATGTTATCTAATATTATAAACACATGTATATGATAGATATATGTGATATATATGACATATAAATCATGAATATCATTCTGGATATAGTGAACCATTAACCACATGAACAACATGTAATTATAAGAAGTCTATTTTTGACTCAAGTACCAAATATCGGCAAAATGAAAATTACTAAATTAAATGGTTACATAAAGATTATAAAACGGTAATAAGTGATATAAAAGGAATAATAAATTTGAGAAGGGTTATTAAGCAAGTATAAATTAACTTTGGTTTATTATTCAGGAGATTAAAGAACGATCGATTCAAGTCAGACACGAGGTAAGGGAACATCTTAACCCAATTTCTGTTCTTTGGGTTGATTTTCTCTTTCATGTTTATGTCGTCCTTTGATTATGTGAGAAATGAATTTTTATATCTTATCACATATTTATACTTTTTTTATGTGACCTTATAGTGAATACACATAAGTGATCTATTTATAAAAAGATCTTTGTAAGGGATAATGTTGTAATCTCAATTGTTTTCTTTCTGAGATTGCTTATATGTAAGTATTTACTGGGGTTATATTTATCATCCATGTACAAGTTTTATAAAAATGTCTTCATGTATGTCTAATGTTATTTTTACCCTTTTTTGACTTTTACTACATTGTATGTGTGGAATCATTCTTTTATGAGGTACTTTTTGACTTTTCCGGCAAAAGTACAAGAAGAATGTTTTTTAACTTATATGGCACAAACTGATTTTTATGTTTTAATAACGCCTTATATTCAAGAAGATTAATCTACGAGATTTCATGATTATGTTCAACAAAATCCTGTTCTTTTAAAATTTCATGGAATTTTGTGAAAATAAAATGATTTTGAATAATAAAGGGTATTTTCCTCCAGAATTTATTTCAAATGTTTTATCAAAACCATTTTCCATCTAAGATGACATTATTTCATATGTCTATGTCTCAAGTATAATGCCTCTATGATTTAAATGGTTTCACTTCTCTTATTAGGAAATTATATCCATTTGTTTTATATGGATTTTGTTATGATGGGATGATTTTTATGAAACCCATTTTATTCTTGGGGTTATAATGAATGATGTATGATTGTTTTGTGGAACAAGTAAGAATGATTTCAATATGAGATGGTTGGGACCTATATATCCCTTCTATTCATTGGATAATGATTTTTTTCTCATGAGATAGAAATGGCTGAAAGGACAAGTAAATTCAGTTCAATAATACAGGGATGGAACGACAAGTAAACCTGGTTCAGTAAGGGACTTTTTCCACTAAGATGGTCTTGGCAGCAATGCCTTCGCTACTATGGAAATCATATAATGTGCTTAATTGTTTCCACAATCACATGTTTTATTCCCATGCTATTTTATCATGATTAATGTTTCCTTATGATCAATTCCTTATGTACTGACATGTTTTATGTCATTGCCCATGATTTTGATGTTTAAACATTATGTTCATGTTTTTATGTTCAAATTTATATGATTTGTTTTATTTTATCCATGCTTACCCTTAAATACATTTGAGTTCACCCTTTATATGTTTTCTTTTCCCCAGGATTTAAAAAAGGTTTTAGGTAAGAAAACCAAAAGGGGAAGATCTTTATGGGAGATGTTGAAGATCTTTCACCATGATTAGAAGATTACGTTCCAAGTTTCCAAAGACACTAAACTATTATGGTCCTTGTGTGCCTATTTTTGTTATGTATTAAGTATTCCACAAAAGTAATGTAATGTCCATATACGTCGAGCTTCTGGCCTCTACACATAACAAGTGTTAATAATTAAATATTATTATCAAATAGGTAATGAGATGATATATGAGGATCATATATGATATAATAAATATTAAAATGGTTCTATAATAATTTAATAACAGTATTTGAACCATTATATTGATGTTTTAGATATGTATGATAGAAATCAGGCCTAAGATAATGGTTAATTTCACAATCTAATTATTATTCAAGATTTTCTATACATAAGTATCAGTTGGGGAATTTTTATCTTTCATGTCCAAGTTTATTAAAAAAAATTCTATACCATTTTTCTTATTATTTTATATTCTTATAGTGTCAATTTAAAACATGTTTGAATATTTACTAAATTGTTAGAAAGGAATCATTTTTTTCCAAATGCGGTTCTTTGTAAATTTTTCTGCAAAAGTACAAAATGGATTTTTTTAATTTATATGACACAGAATGATTTTTCTATTTCATGACACCTTAATTCCAAGAATATTATATTTTAATATTACATGGTTAATTCCGAAAAAAATTCTGTTATAAATTTTCACATTTTTATGAAATGAAATCATTTTAAAGAATAAATGATATTACCCTCTAATTCTGTTTTCCAGTGATCTCTGAAAATTATTTTTCATTTTAGAGGACGTTATTTAATGTTACATATAACTTATTGGGAATATTTTTCATAGATATTATTTATATTATTTATATTATTTATATGGTTATTTTATATTTATTATGAAATGATATTTGTGAAATGAATTTATTTTCAATGGGTTATGTTGTGATGGAATGATGTTTATGAAACCCATTTCTTTTTATCAGTTCTGATATGATGAATTATTTATATTTTATTGTAAAAAATATATATTTTTTCATTATGTAACGGGTGGGACCAATATCTTCTTTAAATACATTAGGTAAAATTTATATCTCCTTAGATATATAGGACTAGAATGAGGAGTAAAATCGATTCAATAATACAAGGTTGGAATTATGAGTGAACCTAGTTCAATAATGGACTTTTTCCACTACTATAGTGATGGAAATGATCCTTGAATAATATAGAAATTATTTTCTATTTATATTTATATTCCAAAATTAAATGTATTTCATTATGATCTCATGGAATATGTTCTTTGATTCTTTAGTAACATCTCTTATTTATCCCATGACATTATATCATGATCTTTGAAATGAAAGATGTAATTTTCAAATGTTTTTTTATGTTCTTATGCCATGTCATTATGGTAAGATTGATATCTCTCTTTTTTACCCTTAATTAGAATATGATCTCACCCATTTTTATGTTTTTCCCCAAAAACTGAATAATGATATTATATAAGATGTATCAAAAAGGGTTCTAGTATGAAAGAATAAGTGGGTGAGGATGTATATTTTTTATGATTATGTTGTTTGTGTTTCCCAATATAAAAAGAAACTAAAACATTATGGTTCCAGTATTGTTTTTCTATTTTATGTAATGACTAATTTTCCATTTAGATTTAATATCTATGTATGAAAACATTAGGCTGTTATAGTGAACTCTATGAAGGTGTTCGAGGATTGGGCTAAATGGAATGGGGGAGATTTCCTCAGGGGTTATGTGCCTTAATTTATAATATGTTAATTTATTATACTTTTTATAAAATATAGGTTGTAGAATATATCCAATTATCAAATTATTACTTCTTTAATGTTTTGGACTACATTCTACTTAGAATTGAAGAAACCACATTGATGAATCTAGACGTTGAAATATTGTATCGATTTTGTAAAAATTAATCATGATTATACCGAAAAAGGATCATGTACATTGTAAAAAATAATTTTTTTCATTCTAATATAGTTTCTTTATGATGATTTAATAGGGTTCCCACATAACTTCATAATGTAAATTTTCATCAAAATAAAAATAGACAATCGACAATAATTTATTAGACAACATGGAATATAAATAAATATTATGAAAGATGAGAGTTATTCTTTAAAAATTCATAATTTCATGAGGTACGAAATAAAAAATAAGAAGAGATTAACATGATAAATTTTTCCTTGTATAGATTTATAGAATTATATATTGATAATATAATGGTTAGAATATAATGAACTTATAAGAACATAGTCAAAGTATAAAGAGGAAGACTCAATGAGAAGAAGATTGTGTCTTGAAAACTGTTACCTAGGATTATAGCATTGATTGACATACTCTAAATCCTATATAAAATATTTATACCTATTATTAATATATTTATACACGTTAATAAAATTTATTTTACTTAATACATTTCATTTAGTATTATTTATTATCTATTTATTAGTTATTCATTGTTAAAATTATTCATTGGGTGTTAATTGTCTGGTTTGTTACATGCCTTGTTTGATATAGTAGTTTTGATCCTTATCCTATGATTACGTGTTCATCCACTAAACAATAATTAGGTGAATATATATTTGTTTTTTTTATTTCTATATTCCAGTGGTCTTTCAATGTTATTTATTTTAAATATTCAAAAGCATTCCCAAAAAAGATTCTATGGATTTATTTTGATACAATAATAATAATATATTTTTATTAATAAATGAGATTATATATATAACCATTCCAAAAAAATTGAATCATATTAAATTCATCATCACTACAACATATTATCATTATTTATTTTTTAACCATTTATGATGAAATTTTTGTATCATTTTACATATTTTTGTTAAAAACAACCCAAACAAGAACATTTTGTAACGAATGAATAAGTAAGAATATATTATTGTGTATTTATAATATGAATTTTACAAAAGGGTTTTTAAAATAATATCGTATTTATGTGTTAGAAGTTATTTAATAACATTTAGATGAAGAATATAATAGAAAATGATTTGGTAGTGGATAAAATGTAATTGAAGGCTCGAAAATTCTCTTGGAGAGATTCTTGTTAATTAAAAATTTGGGGATCATTATGGTGACCAGAAGTTCGAAACAATTGGAGAGTATTGGTAGGAAGAAAATTTTTGGAATTATTAAAGAGTAAAAATAATTAATTGTTTTGATTGAGGTGGCTAAATGATGAGTTTATAGATTGGAATTTTCACAATTACCCACTCTGTAATATGTATGGAATGAAATCTCTTCTGGTAAGTGGATAAATAATAAATTATGGATGAGGATAGATTATTAATTACCTCATAACAAAATATAGTGTCAATGTTTTATAATATTTTATGAAATTGACCATAATTTTAACCCATTTACTTCACTTTAACATTTAATGTGGTAACTCAATTTTACCTTGGAAAATTTTTTGTTCATGAAAAAATAAAATTTAACTCATTGAAAAAAATTGAAATGATGATTCTAAAAATGAAATTCATTTTTTAATGTATTATTTATATGTTTATAAAATTAATTGGAACTCAAAAAATCATATCACTTTCATTTTTTAAAAAATATATATTTAAGCATACTAATAGATTTATTAATATAACATGTTATATAATAGAAAATATATAAAATATAATTTTTTAACTTATAGATATAAATAATACATTTCAATAAATTTAATTCCCCAAATATGATAAATTTAACATTTAATTAAATAATACTAATATATAAATAAATATTTATTTAAATAAATTTTATCTCATTATGAGTGACTTGATGAAATACAATTTATTGTAGTTAATAAATTATGTATTGTAATTTTTTGTTTATTTTATAAATATTTCCCTAAATTGTATCTATTCATTTAATTGTTTTCATTATTTAAATATAATATATTTAATTAAAATTCATAACTCATAACAATAATTTTTTTAGAAAGAAATGTATTTTCCTAAATTAATTGGTATATTCTTATTTAATTCATAAACGTTTATTTTATATAAATTATTTAATATATATATACTGAAAATATAATTATAAAATATTTATATATACTGTATGACAATATTTATGGACTATTAGTATGATTACTTGTATTTTAACTAACAGTTATTTATCATTTGTAATTATCAAATAACATCAGCGTTACCAACATTAAACACTATAAATTCATTACACTCTAACTAATTAACACTCATATCATATTCAATACATTTTAATATAGGATATTATCAAAAAAATCTATTCAGGGAATTTTTATCATTATAGGTTCAATCATACGTATATTTATTTTCAAGGGTGATGATTATTCAATATAAATCCTAATTGTAAAAAAATAATTTTTTGTATATATTTCCCCATTTTACCTTATATGAATTTACAAATTTTAATAATCCATGTATGTAATAATCCATTGTATGAAATATTTTTTATCATGTACTTTGGTTTTTGAATTCATGTATGAATTAATAAATTCTTTATTCATTTGATCCATATCATGATTAATTTATTTCATAGTATGGTATTTATTCATTATAAAGAATAAAATGAGTATAATTAATGTTGAATATGTTTAATGAAATATAATAGTAAATATAAAATTTTCACAGATATCCATAGATTTCATCAATTGTTTGGGTACTAATGATGTTTTTTTATAAATTTCTTGTGATTTTTTCCCACTCAATCAGTTAACATGGAATAGAGTAAAGTGTATCTGGAAAGGAAAATAGAAATAAATTTTTAATAATTTTGCGAAGATGATAATAATATCACATTTACTCATAATAACCTTTATTGGGCATGTATTTTTGAAATTAAATATTTCTTTGAAGAAGCTCTTGGGTTGTATGCTCATATAGAATTATAAATTTATATCCAATACCTCTTGCAAATTGATGATCCATAAACATAAATACCATATAAATGATTTGTATATATATGTTATGATCATCGCATTAAATATTAAGTGAAACTACCAACATAGTAATAAGGGTTACATATTGGAATGCCTATATATTTTACAAAAAATTTCTTTAAGAATAAATTTAATTTCATCGATAGCTTCTGATGTACACAACACCGAGTTTAAACAAAACATTGTTTAGTCTGGATATGCACACATAATATAAAATTATTTTTTAATAATGTTTGAATGATTATATGAAAAAATAAAATTGATTTTTCAAATTGGAATATGAAAATTATCTTATATGTTGTTTTTGGGACTTTCTTTAGGAGTTTCATTTTTTATTAATAGTGTAAAAATACTGAATTCAAATTGAGAATTTCCTTCTCATTTAGATAATATATAAGGTAAAATTATAATTTAAATTGGTTTTAATGTTTGATTAATTAAATAATTTGTATATTATTTCAATTTATGTCATTATTTTAATCATCATTTTAAATTTTTATATAAAAACATTACAGACATTTGACTATTTTCACATTAAATCCTCTCTTTCTCATTGCATCTATGAGATTAATTTAAAATAAAATTATAAAAAATATGTGAAGTTAATTTGTCTAAATGGATTAAATCATTGTATTATTAAAAATATATATTATATAATAAGTCCAACTTAATTTTTTACCACAATAATTTGTGATAATAGTTACAAATAATTATCGTGATCAATTTTTAAATATGGTATTGTGAATTACATGTGTTTCTATTAGAATTAATTTTACAAACACATTGGATTTTAACAAAATAAAATTGGATTTAATGTCAATAATAATAAGTTATAAAATATATAGTAAAAAATTATTATTAGTCTTCAAGGATAAATTATAATGGTAAATAAAAAGATACAAGTTTCCATGGTAAAACCTAAAGGGTAAAATTGAGTAAACATAAAAATCAAGTAATAACATGACACAAATGTTAATTTTTGGGAGGTTTTAATGGACCCCATAAACCATAAAATCAATTATTAATCAATATTTAGGCATTTGTGGTAATGGATACCTCTAATAACTGAATACTTTTGAGTAGTTATAGGAATAACAGTCTTTCTCAACTTTAAAAGTGAACTCACTATACCATCTTAATGCCACATTATATCTAATTTGGTTTGTAAAGACCTACCCTAATAACATAAAAATTCCCCAATTAAAAATATAAACCTTATTTTGGGATCAAATCTATTTTTTAAAGTATTAGTTTACAACCAAAGGAGGGTACCTAAAGAGGAGGTTTCTTCAATAACGATATTTATTTTACTTCTTTCTCTACCCACCTTACTTTTTTTATTAAAAATTAATTATAAAATATAATAAGTATATTATATATAATGTTCACTTTTTATACCATGTTAATTAACTAGAACCATCCCCACTCCATAAAATGGGTAACAAAATCATCGTTCATGGGTATGACATATTGTCACCTCGTGAACAATTATTGTTCATTTTTTCATATCCATGTCTCATAGTTGGGTATGATAATATATATAAAATATATATATTAAATATTTATAATATTTATATCTATTGATTTACTATATAATATATATATATATATATATATTTACATTCTATTCCATTGGAGATGTGATAAAGCCGCTCGTGGGAATGACCTGCTATAACGTCATGAAGTGATGTTATTCGTCTTTCACTAACACAACACATATAAGGTGATGAAGGTAAATTTAATGAATATATTTTATATAAATGAGATAATTATGAAAATAATGACATTTTTATCATTTTTAATGATATGATATATCATTTTATTTATTACATTTTCACACAAATAAAGATGGTAACATTGTTCTTGAATGTGTGGACTACCATCTTCAAGAAGAAATGTGACTCACTTTGCATCACCACACCTCATGGATGATATATATAAGTATATAATATGTTATATATGATTCTATTGTCATTATTTAATGTTAAAATAATACTTAATTATTTTTTATAATTGTCATGAAAAATTGAAATGTTACTCTTATATATGTATGTCCATCCATCTCTAGGTTCATAACATACTTCATTTTTCATAACCATCATTAATGATTTATAATAAAAGTGCTATTGGAGTATAAATAAGATAAATATTTAATGATTTTTATTCTTGAGATGATAATACTGTATAATATTCACAAGAAATATATCATTCATAATAATTCACTAATTATAAAACCAGACAATTAATAACTTAAACAAAAAAATAATTACTGATTGCTAATATACAAGTTAAATGATGTTATAAAAGGATATTTAATGAATATATAAATATGAATAGGGTTCATTTTTAAGTTTATGAAAAGTTTAAAACCACAAATGAGAGTTTAAATTTCATTCATTAAAATGTTTGTGTGAGGTAATAGATTTCATCTAAATTTTTATTGCATTGAGAATTTTTTGTTACTATCCAAACATTAACTTATTTTGGTGTATATACATCCCTTTGACACATAATATCAAGATTATGTCATATTTCATGGTATTTTAAGATTCAATATTAATTATCACATCCATGGGTGTTTGACGTGAATATTACCAGTCTAAAAAAGTTATTGTAAAGTCACACATTCTATTTTGATTGTTAAATTTTTTCTTGAAAAATACACTTACCAGAAATAATTTTTATTCAGAAATTACATTTCTAATAAATATATATTCTTAAATGATGGATATGAATAATTCCTAAATTTTATACCATTGTTTCATTTGGTTCTTACTTTGAATTTTATTTGATTAACTGGGGAAATATTGATAAATCTGTATATTTTACACAATATCGATGTTTAATGTTGAGGAATATTAAGTCATGAATTAAATAAATTATTCAATATATGTTGTATGATTTTGACATAATGTGATGGGTGGTCCCTGATATTATATAGCCCCTCGATGCATTGTAATTTCTCATGTGACAAATTAGCAGGGAAAATTAAATGGGGTTTTATATGTAGTTTAAACCATCATGTGAAACATCCTAAAAGTATAAGTATTATGTACCTCATACTTGATGTCCAATAATTATGTATTTCATTCATTAAGAGTTCAGTTAGTATTATCAATGATATTTTCATTGTGATATTATCTCTTGATGCATTTAAACTTTAATTATTTTATTAAATGGAATTCTTTTCAGTTACTTAGCTTTCAATATTTATTATGGCTTATCAAGTTATTTAAATTTAATGCATTCTTAGTTATTTACCAAGATATGATAATTATTCTGATTAATGTAGGACAAATTCCTATATAATTAACCCTTACTTTTAATTTCATCTCACCATTATTTTTTTTATTTTCCTAGGATATGAAGTGGAGGTATTTGAATGAGTTTTCAAGGATAAAGATTATTTGATGTTGTTATATATTATGTATTATTTAACATTCTCGATGTAAATTTTGTATCATGTATGTATCTAAATCTCAAAACCAATACAACTGATACTCCATTTTATATTTAACCCTTTTTATATATGCCAATGTAAGAATGAAAAGACTAGCTTCAAGATATTAGGATTATAGTCACCGTAGTCAGTATCGTATTCTATTTAGTAGTAACCATGGGAACTATATTTGTGAAAACATGGACAAGAGGACATAACCCTATGATACAACATTAAGGATAGTATATAAGAACATTGCATTGTTTTGTTAACATAGATTTTATGTAGTTTTCTTAGAAATAAATCCTTGTATAGATAATACAATTAGATGTGGTTCTATCCTAGGGGAAACTTGGAATAATATCATTGAAAAGGGTGCATTGTTCTACACCAAATAATCTCGTCATGCCTGAAAATGAGAAATACTATGAATCCGGTTTGACTCTCATGGGGGATATGCTTAGTATATTTCAAATTATATCTAAAATACATTTTGAAGGATTTGAAAACCAAGATATCCCTAAAATAATATTTATCGGAATCAGAGTTCAGAAATGCAAAATTTTTATTTCATTCTATCTAATACACCATATATAGAATAATATATAATGATTTATTATTAATAATATTATTGGAAAATACATTATATTCATCTTTTTAAAAATAGAAACTACACGGAAAAAGTGTATTAATAATCACGTACAGTGTATATATTAATGTACCAAGGATACTAATATATATTGTATTGTAAATGATAAAATTATAGTTATATAAGGGAATATTATTGAGATTATGGAAAATAGATTTTCCCAAATAGGAAAACCTAATAAAAAATAACTTTTAATTTTTTTGGATCATTTTATGTGAAATAATTCCCCATCATTTAATGGGATTAATAATAAATGGAGACTGGTTAATGAATTATGTCTTTAATGAAGAACTTTGTGGCCTTAGAATGTGGTGAAATATAAAAGGTAACACCTATAGTGTATTTTATGAAATTTTAGTCCTGATCAATGGTGTTTATTGACCTAGAATACTTGGGAAGAATAATAATCCAATGTGATGGTGTGGAAATGTTTTAAGGATATATTTTTTCAAAAAATATTTCCCTCATGGGAAACCAAACATGGTGAATAGAATGTATCTAATCATAATGAAAAATGAATAATCTTCTTTATTGATTATGAGGATAAATTTACAAGGTTATATAGGTATTCTATGGATTACGTACACTACATGAATGCAATAATGACCAATTAATTTAAGAGATTAATCCATATATCTTATAGGATCTATTCACTGAAAATTATTCTTCATATGATGACTTATTTTAATTTGATATCATCATAGAGAAATAACTTTACATGTGTTTTATATTCTAAGGATGTAATGGAAGAAGATGATGTCATAGAAAAAATGGATAAAGGGAATATGGGAATAGAGGATTTTCTAAAAAATAATAATTGTGGAAAGAAACAATCTAGTACATTCATGACAGGAATGGGAGTTTTCTAAAATAATGGAGAGAACGGATACAATGATCCTAATTAAAATTTTATGAAAAATTTTTCCAATGTATTTGTTTCATACATCATGATTTGTGACACCACACATACAAATGTATCATGCATCAATGGAATATACCTCAATAAAAGATAATGGGTTAGGGTAATTTTATGTTATTACCATATATGAATAATAATGATTAATGTTAATGTATTTGGATTTATGAAATATGTAACATGAGTATTTTTTCAATGATATCCTGGTTATAAAAATTATGAAATGTATAAGGACTATATTATAGTAAATTTTCATTTATAATTTTAAATCACATGTTGAGTAGAACTGATGAAAAAAAAAATTGATTCAGTGGAAGGTTGAACTTCTTGAAAAAATGGATGTGGGAATTATAAAACATAATATGATCCTAATTTTGAGTAATTAATTTTATATAATAAGATTATTTTAATGGTTAACATAAATTTCATATTATGGACTACTTTAAAATGATTAATGATTATTTTTCAATGTTTTTTATGATATCATTGATATAGTTAGAAACATTATTAGATTAATAAAGTATATCCAATAATTTATTCTTTACATAAAGAATAAAGAAGTATTCTTGTTTTCTCTAAGGTTTTATGATCATTAATGTTGTTACCATATTTCAAGAGGTTACATGATGAAGGTATTCACTAGTTTTATTTGTGACCATTAATAGATACTTCTTGATTTGGGATGGATTATTGGTTAGTTTATTTTTAAAATTCAATGACCTTTGTTCTAATGATCTGGGTGATGATCCTTTTGAAGGGTCATATGTTTAACCATTTATGAATTGTTTTAATAATATATTTTGATGATGTTTTAGAGAATAATGTGTTGCTTCACCACAAAAATATTTATACATATTGGAATACATATGGTAACCATATTGGTTTTGTAAAAAATATTATTACAGAAGGAAATAATTTCCACTCTTTTATGGATGTTATGGTCCGTTAAAAGTAAATTTTAGTGTTTCAGTCATGAAAAATTAATTTTTGGAAATCCATTTATTACAGTATAGGATAAATTGTAAATTTATCGATGCAAAACCAATGGATGAAATTGATTAAATTGAATAAAAACATAAAAAGTAAGAATCTTTCATTATATTCTTAAAAAGTAGAATAAATTGTCATATTTTGGAAAATGATATTGAATAAGTATGTTATCGTATTATATAAATACAAAATTAATCATATTGTCATTTAAATCATCACATATTAATGGTTCTGATATCCTTAACAATCCATTAATCATTCACATTCATTTTATCAATTTCCATAGTTTCTCTCTATTAATATTTACACATTACACCCATGTATATATATTTACATTCCAATAATTTTATCCTATATGGGAACATATTTTTATGTTATTCCATATGACTTTTTTAATTACATTTCCTCTATTATTAAAATAATATTTTATTAACACTTCTTATGATGTGGGTTTTTCAAGAAAGGGTTTTCCAAATATTAAACCCTTTATTAGAGATATCAATTCAATATTGTGATGAATTTATTTATTTCTTGTGGGGGGGATTTGACACACAAATAATTTATAATATAATATTTCATGAATATTTTTAGTTTCATTACTGGCAATTGATGAATGCAACACCAGGTTTAAAAACTGTTTAGTCATGCTTTTCGAACATAATTTATAAATAATTAACACTTATAGAAACAATATTTTACAAATTTAAGATTATTTTTTAAATAAGAAAAAAAATTCATAGGTTGATTTTTTTTATTTCTCTAAGAGGTTTCATTTTTTTTATTAATTTTAAAAAAATACTAAATTTTAATTAAAAATTTCTTTTTTATTTCAATTATATATATGGATAAATTATATTTTGAATTAATTATAATGTAAATTATTTATATTTTATATCAATTAATCCCATTAGTTATTTTTAATAATCTTTATTCAGAATATTCATAAAAAACATTGCAATATATTTATCATTTTATCTTTAAAAACATTATTTCTCATTGTGTTTGCCGGATTAATGTTAAATTTCATTCTTCCATGTATGAGAGTAGAATTTAGTGACATGTATTCTATGTATAGAATCAGAATGATTTATATTACCTAATAATTTTGAATTATTTTTTACCATAATCATTAATGAAAATAGTTGAAATTAATTAATTCCATTAAGATTAGATTTTCATTTTGTTCTTTACAAGAATTTATATGAATATAATTTTTAAACACATTTTATTTTTTCATAATAAATGATATTCAAAATTCAAAATCATTTTGTATAAATTTTCAAATAAAAATTATATTTTTTTGTTTAAAAGCCTAAATTACCTATGTAAAAATGATACCAGTTTCCATGGTAAAACTAAAAGTACAAAATTGAGTAGAATTAAATAATAAATAATAAAATGATAAAATTGTAATTTTTTGTAGTGAATGTGTTTATCTACCGAATATTCATCCCCTATATTAATAATAAAAATTTTATGCTCATAAGGGAAGAGATACATCCCAATAACGAAAACTTTTGAGTATTTTCAATAATGTCACTCTTACTCTACATTAAATGGAATCTCGCTCTACGCCATTCTATACATGTTCAAACCACATTGGATCGGAAAATTCCAAACCAAATCACTTCCAATATGCCATCTCCTCATATCAGTGGCAATATATTGGTCATAATGTACCGTTTGATTTCTTATGTGAAATCCTTAGAGGACAGCCATAGAAGAGGTAATGTTTTTTCAACGAGTATATTTGTATTTCATCATCTTCCACCTCAATAAATATATATTAAACAATGAAGATATTACATAACATATATCTTCAATATACCAAAATGTTTTTATAATAATTTAATTTTGTAATACAATCTTTGCTTTCATAAAATGAGTTATGAAATCATTATTACTATGTATGGCGGATTACTTCATCCCAAACTAAAATCATTCATTTTTTCTCTTTCCACCGTTCAAGGGTTGGAATTTTGATTTATATAATGTATATATATGATACATATAAAATATTAATACCTATTTAATCAATATATCATATATATCTTTTACCCATCCATTTTGTAGGAGAAATAATAACATCACTCATGTGTATGGTAAATAGGCATCTTGCGAAGTGATTTGATTCTTCATTCACTAAAGTGTCACATGAAATTTCATAATGGTAAATTTAATTATTATATATGATATAAATGATATAATTATGATATTCACCACATATTTATCATTTTATTTCATTCATTTTCACTCATGTAAAGACAATAACATAATCCATGTATGTGTAGACTAACTCCTTTAGGAAGTGATTAGACTTTATTTTCAGCCAAACCAAAGGTGGATTACATATATATGTTTATAATATTGTATATATGGTGTCATTATAATTTTTGGAAGGTAAAATATTTCAGAAATATTTTCCATAATGATCATTGAAAAATGGAATCATTACTCGTGCATATGTACGACCAACATTTCTAAGATTGTATTGTTCTTAATTGTTCATAAACATAATTTATAGATAATCAGAAAAAGTATAATTGATGTGTAAGTATTGTAATTATTTTATGTATATTATTCTAGATATGATTAAACTATATATTATGCATAATAACTCTTACATTTATAATAATGCATGAATGATAAAATAAGGCAATTAACACCTGAAACAATGAAAATAATGAATGATTATTAATTTATTGGTGAAAAGGTGTCATAAAATGACAATAAAATATAGTATAAATATGAATATAGTTCTTATATATTGTAATAAAATTTTTAAATACACTATAAATTTGGTTAAATCATCGTCAACCAAAAAAGAAACACGAGGTGCAATATATTTTCTCAATTAGAATTCCTATAAAAATTATTTGTCATTATTCACCCATTAACTTTTTGGTTGGGTATATACTTCCCTTTGAAATGGAATATCAGGACTCAATCATACCTCCGGGTTATTTTGTGTTTCAAATTTAATTATCTCATCCATGAGTATTATACTTGAAAATTACCATGTTATAAAAGTTATTATACTGTCGTACTTCCTTTTTTTTATTATTCACTTTATATTGAAACAATCATATTATTATAATATTTTTCATTAGATATTAAATTATATTAAATGTAAATATTATTTAATTATAGAAATTATTCTTTCCTACACCATATAAAATTTTTACATGTGATCTTTTCTTTAATATTTATTTGATTAACTGGGGAAATATTGATAAATCCATACCATTTATTCATTATATATATTTGATGTCATGAAATATTGATTAATGAATTAAATTTATTATTCAAAAAATGGGGAATGTTTTATTGACCTATATTGATGGGAAAGGCATAGTGTAATATAGCCCCTTAACACATCGGTAGGTCTCTTGAGAGAAATTAGTTGGTAAATTAAACAGTTTTTACAAGTATTTCAAAAAATATTTTGAAAGTTATTAATGGGAGAGGTGTCATGATCCATATACATGATGACCAATAATAATGAATTTTTCTAATTTGGAGTTTAGTTATTATTATCCATGATATTTTCCCCATGATATTACATCAGGATTCATTTCAATTTCAGTTTATTTATTAAATGGCACGTGTTTCTAGATATTTACCTTTCCATATTGATTATTCCATATCCAATTATATAAATTTAATTTTTTCTCAATTATTTTCCATTCCATGTTGATTATGTGTATTGATTCTTGATCTAATATATTTTATATAACAATTACTTTTTATTTGATCCAACCCTTATTTTCTTTTCATTACTTCTGATATCATGAAGAGGACATCGAATGATATTTTAATGATGTAGTTTACTTAATGTTTTATGTATTATGATTAATTTTTTATTCCTAATAAAAAATGGGAATCAGGTATGCATATGTTTTTCCAGAACCACAAAATTAGTCGGTCTGTCAATATTTTACCTTTTTATATATGTAAACATAATATAGTAGACATCAGATCCTGACTAATGGTGTCATGATTATTACATATATATATTGATCACAATAGTATAAATAATATATTCACACAAATAAGCCTGAACATGAATCAACGAAGGTTGTTTGATTTAATCATGGACTGTGATTTCCCAAAACACTTCCATCATGGAGAAGAAAGAAATGATACATGATGATATTAGAAAAAAGATACATGTTAGCCTATATATGATTAACATAGAGAAAGACCCTATCTTCATGGATATATTAGGAATACATCTATAAATAATAATTGTATGGACGATATTCTCCCCTGACCAATTGGTTACCCAACTATCTATCAAGTAAAAAATTATGGAGTCACAAATGAATGATTTAGAGCACGAATAGAATGTATAAGAGAGAATGTAAGGGAAGAATACTGAATTTAGTAATGATGAAGATAGATTTATTACATTTTTATCTTTATTGTGTGACATTATTAATATAGATAATGAAATATATATTTCATGGTGCATAAAGTGGATCTTTCTCTATCCACTCTAGATGTACCAAGATATTCCATGATCCTTAAGGGAAATTCTAGTGATACAATAAGAAGAAAAATATATTATAGTAGATTTGAATGAAACTAGTTTAACAAATTTGTTAGGAAATCCATATAAATTTCAATGTTTAATTGAAACATTAACCGTACATGAATGGAAATGGGAGAGAATTATCGTGGATATTTTCATTGGTGATCTAATGATATCTAAAATAAAAAAAACCCTATAGGTTTCTTTAGATCGAATCATAATGAAAACTCAATTAATTCGTTTTTGGATGTTTTATATCTCATCCAATATAACATTATATATATAAATAAAGTTGTGAAACTTTATGATGAATTACATTGTTGGGAAAAATACCTCATGGTAATATTGCATCATTTTAGGTTGGTTGTGTTTGCTAAAAAAGTATGTTTTCATGGTAAATTATTAAGTTCCAAATATCATGTTGAAAACACATGTTGACAATGATTCACAAAAAAAAAGGTAAATACCATTGGGAGGGATCATTGCAATGGTGTAAAGGACATGAAGGAAGGTTCTACGAATAAGGTGAAGAGCATTCCAAGTGAGATTTGTGAATGTTTTTTCAAAGGGTATTACCCAATGTACAGTGAAATTGGGGTCTTAATTAGTGGATGAATGTGGGAATTCAATTGAGAAGCTACATATAGTAGAGGATAAATTCATTTTTGATAATGAAATGACCTACATGTCTATAAATAATAGGTGGATCTTCTCGAGAAGTAGTGACAATAAATCAGTTGAGGGCGCAGTGAGAATTCAATTGTGGATGGTTGTAAACTAGGAGGGATTGTGAGTTCACTTCAATCTTCATAAACAGTATTGAGCTTATAGTTGAGTTTTTTCATCAGCACATCGTCGGTGTATAATCCTCTGACAAGGCATAGTGAGGGTGAACCAAGTAAAATTGTGCTGCCATGTGCATGCTTCATGATTTTTTTATAATCTATAATGGGAAGGAGAGAGAAGAATATTTTTTTAACAAGGAAACAAGATCAAAAGTGTAATTTGTTTTAAGCCTTCATACCGTAATTTCACCCCCCCCCCCCACCCCTCATATCATGGTATCTAGCCTAGTGGACATAAAATTTTAATGATATTGGATCATGATGCATTTTTTAATTTATGATATTATGTAGTCTTCAACATACCCTTGTTAATAAGTTAGAATTAAATACAATTCATCACCCCCATAGTGATAGTCAACCAGAAAGGACAATTAATACACTCAAAAAAAGTTTGACGGCTTCGTCAATGGACCTTTAAAGAGATTAAGATTAAAATCCATTCATGGTTGAGTTCACATACAAAAACATTTTCTACTAAAGTATTCATATGGATCTATATGAAGCTCTATATGGGAAAATATGTAGAACACTATAATTCTAGAAGAAAATAGTTAATAGAATTTGTATGCAATAAGAATTTTGTATGAAATAATAGTGATGGTCCAATCAATTCAGTTACATATTAAAGATTCTGAAATATAGTTGATGAAATATTACAACAATATTTAAAGGGACATTTAGATTGAAGTAGGATGTAATTTTATCCTTTGAATGTAAATTGATAATATATTCCTGAGGTTTTAAAAGAAATAAAAGATCATCCCTAGGTAGATTATCCATTTAAATATCATTAATCTTTTTGGATTTGTTCCATATCAATGAGAAATTCAAATAAACTAAATTCTAGTTCATGATGTGGTCCATGTATATTTTATAAGGATTTAAATATTCAATAAATAACATATACTAAATCACAAGCTATTAAAAATAGATAATGACCTATCCTATGGGTTGAAACTGGTGAAGAGTTTAGGTATGGGGTTTGTAGGATCATCCCATGGTCTCAATAATGAAATTAACACAAATAAATACTTGACATATAATTATTGAATCGACATGTAAATAGAAAATAAAAAATAAATAAATATACATAGTATCTAGTATTCTATATCTCAATGGTGTAAATTCAATGAAGATCACCTAGTGATAGAAAAAACTCTATTTTATTGGTGGCAAACTATCCACACGAAACGTCAAATTCTATGAGTGTACCCATCATATTTCTAGGATTTCTTTCACCTACTCCAAGAAGATAAATAGAGAAAAGTTAATGAATAGTGAGATATTCATCTTTATATTGTTACATTATAATAACCACACTATTAATGGGATGTTTTATAGCATTTTAGAGTAATCCTTCAATCAATTAAAGTGGCTAATAATCAGTTTCAAGAATTTGGTAGTAGCCATATTTTATATAAAATCTGTTTGTTTGAAGATGATCATTTGAACACTTTAATGATCAAATATCATTTAAAATTAAATAGTAATATATCATAGTGAATAATAAAAAAATAAATACCATTTAGATTATAAGGTAGAGTTCAGTCACTTGATATCTGATATTTTATGCAATATCATATATCTTACCATATGACACATGTATATCTACACCTTTAATGACATGGATATATCATTTACATTAACATTAAATCTATTTATATTATGCTTTATAATATCGATGGATCATACAATATGATTCAACACATTATATTTTGTATTCATCAATATCTTATATGCATTAAAATATCATATAGAATTTATGAAAATCATTTAAACTCATTGTGAAAACATAAAAACATCATTGGAAATAGTTTATCAAACTATTAACATTTCAGAACAAATACTTGTATAAAATTTTATTCCTTAATATATGAACTAAATATTGACCCTATGAGAGTTTTTACAGTTGAGAAAATATGAATTCCCTAATTAGTAGATATAATCAAAGAGTGTTTTATTTGAAGAAATCATTGCTATGTAGCTTACAAATGTTACTACATTGATCAAAAAAAACATACTCATATTAATGTATGAAAATTCCAACCATAAGATGTATTAAATACAACATATGTATACTAATTTTATATATTTTTCATGATAATGAGTGATCACTAGAGTTGTAACATGTCAATATACTATAGTTAAACTCATAGTTTTTTTAGTCTCTAAGTGGACTGATAAAATAAACTAATTACATTACATGTAAATTATTATAATATGTAAGAACATAACATGTAAGTTATCAATGAATAGATATTAGTTTCATCAATTATTCAACTGAATGTGAAGAGGTATTTTCTTTTTAGAAAAGTGGATAAATCATATATTTGATGAACTCAACAAATGAAATGATTAAAAAATACCAAACCACCACCTAATTATCAAATCCTAAAGCCTTGTGTAAAAATGGTATCAAAGTATGAAGGTTCATTTACATTATATATTTCAATCCACTTGTAGTAGAGATTAATATTAAGCATACACCCTTATGTAGATCAATGAGTAAATGACATTCCATGTGATGTAATTTGGTGGGTTATTATAAATAACAAGTCAATACATATTATATCATGATTCTACTGATTGGGTCTATAAAATATTCGACTCACAATAATCATGACATATGATCATAACCCATAATACTATGTGATGATAATACATTAGAAAAAAAACTAAATTTAACAATCTGAAAGAAAATTATCATTTCATTATCCATGTAATATATGTAACACAAATGACAGAAGGATAAATAGTGACTTCCATTATTATAAATTCATGACATATTTTTAACTATTAAATACAATTTGTCCCATATTTCATAAATATATATTTAACACAGACATCCTATTGTTGTGTGTTAATGGTTTTTTGAAAGGATTGTATACATTATCATCTATAGCCACCAAAATGTTTTTCAGATCACCCCTCCCAAAATTAAATCAAATGAGATGGAATTAACCAAGTATGAGTTTGGTAAATTAGTGAGATAGCAGTCCAATGGAATAAAAATTTGATATATTTTTTAGTTTATAAATATATATTTCACCAAATTCTACGACCCACCAAATATAAATTTATGAACATATTTATTTGAAAAAATTTATTCACCACATTTCATGTGGTGATATACAAATCATTCATTTTAGAGTCCTCCAAAATATATTCATTGGAAAATTTCTAACTTCTTCCTCTATCTTTATGGAAACAAAAATACCTAGATTGTTATATTTTTTCAACTTTTTATATTAAAAGATAACATGTGTTAACAACTCAAATTATTTATTCCTCTTATTTAAAAACAAAGAACTGATCCTCAACGGTTTTCTTATTACTAAAAGATATTCTTGAGATCAATCCACATAATTTCATTAGGATTGCTTTTGAATCTACTTATTATGATTAATGAGTATAATACATTGATTAGATTATATAACAAAGAGAATATGATTGATCATATTGTAGATTCATAAAGATTCATATTCAACCTTTCAATTTTAAAAAAAAAATTAATATATCATCCTAATAATTATGCATTTAAATACTAGTAAAACCCATTTTTGGTGCTCCCCAAGAAAAATAATTTATCACCTTTACAAAATATGTTTTTTGATTCATCCAAAAAATCTTATTCATTATATATCTATAGGTATTCATATGCATTATATAAGGTGTTTTCTGCATTTTAATCATCAATATTATTTTTCCCAACAACCTCCTTGTAGAATGTAAATCTAGGATATCATTTTTTCTTAGTATAATATCATCCAGATACAATACCAAAAATCTAATAAAAATCCAAATAATCCACTTATATATAAAATAATAATTAACATTCACTACCAAACCAAACTATATAAATGTGTAATTAAAAAGGATTTTATATCCCTTAGAATCTTGTTTCAATTCTTAAATGGGTAGTTTTAACATGAAAATCATATAAAACATATATGGAAGTCCAACACATTCCATTTATATATAAATATATATACCATAAAATAAAATAATTTTATGTAATTTGGTTATAAAATCAATTTGATATATCTCATGAAATTAATGATGTAGAACGGAATTAAATATATTAATGTACTTTATCATTTTTAGTTGTGAAAGGGTCTCTTCATTGTCTATAACAAGAATCATTTTTGTAAACCATTGTCACCAAGAAATTATTATATGCAGAAACTCTATCATCAATGGAAATTTTCATATGGAAAATCCATTTTCATTCTATGTGGATCACCCCTTCACGTCTATCCAAAATTTCCAAACATGGTCTGTGTATATGGAGTCAATATCAGAATTCATGGAATTTATAAATATCTCAGAATCAAAACACATAATTGAATAATTTTAGGTATTATGGTTAGCATCAATGAATATTAATTAATTATTACTTTTCCCTAAAAATATATATCTCTTATCCTCCTGATTAATTCTACTAGACATTTGATGTTCTTCTATAAAGTGAGTCAGTTATAATTATACAACTCGTTTTGAAACTAGGTCAACATCTGTCTCAATAAGACCTCCTTTTTATTAGTCTAAAACTTATCTATGTCCAAATTTACCACCACTTAAAATTATAAAGATATATTTTTTCCCAATAAATATACATTTTTGGGATATCAACACTTTTTTCTCATGTGTATTATAAAAATGCTATTTTTTTAATTTCCATAGGATGACTAATAATTAGAATTTACCTTGCCTAGGGTTAAGCTTATCTGAATCCAAAAATCAGTAATATTAATGATAGAAAAAAATAATTATAAATTAATATTTAGATGTTTCCTAATCTATATCTCAAATGGTATCATTAGGATAATTTATTTGAAATGTATTTATATAGGAATTGAATATCATTAAGAGTATATCCCCATGTTGAAATAGAAAGATCGCAATTACTCACCATCAGTAAAATCTGAAATATTAAGGTAATATTCTTCTGTTAGAATACATTGTTCCATTATAGTGTTCTAGGAGGAATTATTTAACGTCCTCAACCCAAAAGCCACTAAACTGGTGCTCTGAGCTGGGAAGTTACATGACCTTAAGTGTGCCTCCCCATACGCCAAAGGCTGCCGACTAGCAGTGGGGGTCTATGGAGTCAAGTGGGGAGACTATACCTCATTTTTATCAGATTAAGATGCAACATAAATTAACCAAATAGAAAAAACAATAACCAATAAACAAAAAACATGTATAACAACCATTTCCAACAATAAACATTCCATGTCATACTACAAGTGCAAGAGTGAACAAAACCCAAAATAAAGACAGCAGCCAAAATCCCCAAAATGGTCCCAACTTCATGTATAGATCCTCCACCAAGTGCTACCCCTGTCCACTCAACTATCTTGCAAGGACCCTTGCCCTTCTCCTGACCTGCAAACATGAAGTCTACTCGGGTACCAAACGGCGGCCCGAGCAGGGTGTGAGTACAACTCAGTATGCCACCACCAACGGTGTCTACAAAATATCTAGTATAACATGTAGTGCATGAAAATGGAATATGAATTATAATTACCATGTAACTACTTGTGGTACCATTAACAAGTTCCGAGCCAAATCCATTGCCACTTCTATTACCTTTCATTACACACCAATTATCATCACATACCAATTCATCACATATCCAAGGGTTAATCACCTACATTATGTTACATGGGTCTAAGGCCAACAATCAAAAGAAAGAGGGTAAACATATCATTTTCCTATCTCACTAGGACTAACCCCCTCATAATAATCCAATCCTCACCATGTATCCTCAGTCCTGGTGGATGCAACCATTAGGAGAATAGATCCTTAGCCCTCATTCCTAACCTGTGCATTTAGGGTGGAGTTCAGAGCATCAGTCTTTACTCGACCCATGGGCGTAGATCCTCAAGTCATACCCCAAACTACCAATAAATGTGCACATGCTTATATATAAGTAACCATCAACCTACCATTGCATTTCTCTTAGGAAAACACCATTCACAAAAAAACTACAAAGTAATTCACATTATGCCTTAACCCATTAACACATTATCATTTCACATCATTTAACCATTCACCCAATTCCAATGTGTTATGCTTATCTCACTACGCATTCAACACTGGACTCATAATCCATCCCATTATGGTCTTTAAATCAGTTTACACATTAACCAATTTAACTCGTTCATCAGTCCCAAAAATCATCCATTCAACCCATTTAGTATAACCCTCAGGTTTTTACCAAGTCTAGTTGCGTCACCTAACTTCTATTACAAGATAAACCAAACATGCCAACATATTCATCAAGGTCACTTCCCTTTATTACAACAAGGTCACTTGTTCAACCACCTTGCTGGAAACATTCTAAACGATGATTCTGACCTTCGGAAGATGCACCACTTGTCCACCCAACTGGCACGACAAGCCCACCACCCGAATCTCCCTTTAGGTTCCCTTCAGAGATAAGTGCCTGATCCATCACCTCTGGAATATTATTCATGCAGAAGATATTCACATGAGACCTGATCTCATGTCTCAACCCATCCTAGAAATGCCTTGCTATCGCTTCCTCATCCGCGGCTAACACTGGGACGAAGCGTTGCAAATTAGTGAAGCGACTAGCATAGTCCATCACTGATAGAGATCCCTGAGTCAGGCTCATAAACTCTGCTGCCCGCTCCTGCCTCAAAGTCTCTGGGAAAAAATGCTCTAAAACATCTCCTATAAAATGTTCCACAACATCCCCTTAGCTTGCTCAGTCTGATCCTGAATGTCCCACTGACGCCTTGCCTGGCCCCCGCAACATGTAAATGTCTAGCTTTACTCTCTTTTCAATAAGTGTCTCCAGATGATCCAGTATCGTCTGGACAGTCTCTAACCAGAACTCCACTGCCTCTGGCCCACCATCCCCAGTGAAAGTCAGAGGGTGCTGCAACTGGAACTCCCTGGTTAGCTCAAACATACTCCGTGCAACCCGCCCTGGGTCCCGATCCATCATCTGCATAAGGCGATCCATGTTCTCTTTGAACAGTTACTCTCTACCTTCATTGATCACCACATTTTCATGCTCTTCTACTGGAGGCGTGTTCTCAGAAATAACCTCCCATTTCCCAACTGGCAATCGACGTCGTGGTGTCATCTCTCTACATTGCCAAACATGAGATTTAGAACGCATACCTTAAAACTTTCAAGACTTCCTCAAAAAGCCATTTACTACCTACAAAAACCCATTTTCATATTCTAATTTAATAATATTGGCACTTCAAATTCACCACCCCGACCATCCCTACCACGGGCCATTTTCCACATGGGGTAAACAACCATTCACTACCACCAAACTCACACAACATTTTACAAAACATTTTCCAATTATCTTCAAACCCTTATGTTTTATTAAACATCATTTACCCACTTTTTTTATATCATTATTCTCAATATTTCTTGGTTTCATGAAATGAATGATGCACCCTACCTTCCTGCCTCACACACCCATCCCGTGCATGTGCCTAACAAGATGCATTCCACCTATATCCCCTTATGTGCCTACAATGATGCATGAATGCAAGTCCTCGTGTCGTTAAGGCCATGAGCCAAATATTATAAAATAGTCACATCAAACCACATTTGTATCACCAAACGGTGAAATATCATCAACTGTATCAACACACAACCAAGAACAACATTTCCCACCCAAGGTGACTTGGGTTTTCCCCCGTACATCGGTTACCTACTCCCAAGCATGAGCTCATTACCAAGGATCGACACATCTTAACCATTGGAAACCTATCCCAAATAATAAGACATCAGATAAGGAGAAGAAAGACCTCCTCTGATACCACTTTGTAACGTCCCCTACCGGGAAGCTACTAAACAGGTACTCCGAGATGGGTAGTTACATGACCTTAAGCGCACCTCCCCATACTCCTAAGGTTGCGGACTAGTAGTGGGGGTCTATGGAGTCATGTGGGGAGACAATACCCCCTTTTTATTAGAGTAAGCCGCAATAGAAGTAAACCAAATAGTGGAAACATTAACTCATAAACAAGGAACATGTATAACAACCATTTCCAATAATAAACATGCCATGTCATACTACAAGTGAAAGAGTGAAAAAAGTGACAAAATAAAGAAAAAGGAAAAAATCCCCAAAATTGTCCCGACTCCAAGCCTGGATCCTCCAACAAGTGCTACCCATGTCCACTCAACTATCTAGCAAGGACCCTTGCCTTCCCGTGACCTGCAAACATGAAGCCTTCTCGGGTACCCAACGGTGGCCCGAGTAGGGTGTGAGTACAACTCAGTAGGGCACCACCAACGGTGTATACAAAAAATTCAGTATAACAAGTAGTGCATGAAAAAGGAATATGAATGATAATTACAAAGTAATTACTTACTGTTCCATTAAAAAGTTCAGGGCCAAAGCCATTTCCATTTCCATTACAATTCATTACACACCAATTATCATCACTTACCAATTAATCACATTTCCATTGGTTAATCACATACATTATGTTACATGGGTCTAAGGCCAACAATCACAAGCAAGAGGGTAAACACATCATTATCCTATCTCACTATGACTAACCCACTCATAATAACCATATCCCCACATCGAAGCCTCAGTCTGGTTGGATGCAACCGTTAGGAGAATAGATCCTCAGTCCTCATTCCTAACTCGTGCATTTAGTGTGAAGTTCAGAGTATCAGTCTTTACTCGACCCATGGGCGTATATCCTCATGTCATACCCCACACTACTAATCCATGTGAACATTATTATATATACGTAACCATCAACCTGCCATACCATTTCCCTTAGGCAAACACCATTCACAACAAAGCACACAGGAATTCAAATTATGCCTTAACACATTAACACATTACCATTTCACATCATTTAACCATTCACCCAATTCCCATGTGTTATTCTTATCTCACTAAGAATTCAACACTAGAATCATAAACCATCCCATTATGGTCTTTAAATCAGTTTACACATTATCCCATTTACCCAGTTCAGCATTCCCATTAATCTACCATTCAACCCATTCCATATAACCCTGAGGTTATTACCAAGTCTATGTGCATAACCTAATATCTATTCCAAGTTCAACCAAACATGACAACATATTCATAGAGGTATCTACCCTTTATTAAAACATGGTCAATTGTTCAATCACATTCCCTAAGTCTGGTAAAAGCCAACACATCCCCTGGATGTCCCCAATTAGGTCAAGTCATTCCTAATGCAACCCATGGAGATCGTGATAGTTTCCATTTAACATTTTAAACACCAATATTACCAAACATTCTACGTTTATTCAAAACATAACCAAGGGAATGCAAGAACACAACTAAACATGCACAATTACCCAAATAACATTGGGATATCACTTGTAGACCACCTACCTTGAAACCACGGTTGAACGCACTCTCAATCGATTCCTTAGACCTCGATCCAACCAACCTTTGGAGCTTCAACCTAAAACTCACCGAAAAGATAGGGTTTTAGAGATTCGGAATAAGAGGGAGAAAAGATACAAACCCTAAACCAAAAATATAAGCAAGGATGGGATTAGCCTTACCCGAAGCTTCGTTCTCCAACCAATGGAGATCTAAATGGACAAGAATCTAAGGAGAACCACCCTTGGGAAGCTTGGGTTATCCAAGTTCGTCACCAGGGTTGAGAGGGGATGAATGGAGGAAAATCTCGAGTTGGGGTTTAAAACCTCGGAGTGGAAAACATGTAATTTTTTCCATCTTTAAGATGTCACACGGTTTAGCCGCACGGTTTGACAAACTGTGCACAAACAGTGTGAATGATACTACCAGGAGGATAAGGGTTTCATGGTTTCCTTGGGCCGACCGCACGGTTTTCCCTGGCCATGCGCAGGTCATGCGCCCAGGCTTATCTTGCCCAGCTTTCCTTTCTTCCGTGCCCCAATCCCCTGAAATACTCCCAAGGACTCTCATACTTTCAGATTACATCCCATGAAACCCGGAACAAGGGATTCAACCAAAAAATAATGAAAACATACCCTTCCAAAAACTAGGATCTTAAAAATGTTTTTGAAATCATTTCACAATCTCTCAGTTGATCATTGAAATACTACCTCAAATTTTCACAACCCCAATCTTATCCGAGAATGTTGGGAGTTTTACTAACCAAATTCTATAGTTTTTTCTTAAAATCCTTAAACATTTCAAATATAATTAACTTATTATTATAAAATAAAAACCATAATAATTTAATTATTCACTAAAGGTTTCAAAAATCATAGACCAACCCCTTTCTAGATTATTCAATTGTTCAAAAGACCACTATGTATATGATCTAATAATCCATTATCACATTAACATTTTCAATTTTTTTTATTTTTACTTATAATTAGGATTCTCATGTATAAAATTAATAATAATATAATGATTCGAATAATCCATTTCTATGCATTATTCGATTTTGTTTCACATTTATATTTCCAACATGAATCATCCAATGACTTGTGGTTTTAGAATTGACCATAATCTTATAATATTGAAAATTATAAATTGGATTATCAATTTTAAGAATATATAAACGATTCAACATATTCTCATTAATGGAAAAAATAGTTCTTGTGTATATAATAAATCTTGCTCAAAATATTTAATGAATAACACATATACTATAATAAAGATAGAAAAGTGGAATTTCAATACATTTTTAGATTATAATAAGATATTTGAAATTCTATAATGAATACACTTTTTAGTCCTAGACCATATGTATTATTCTAAAAATCCAAAAATTGTTTTTTATTCCCCATATATAGATACATTTCTCTTTTATTCAATTCAATCTAATTGTTATGTATTTTATTATTAGAAAAATTATGTGACACAATCTAGGTATCCAATTACGAAAAATTAGGGTTAGGTAATTTTTATTCCTATAGAATTCATATAATATTGTTACAATTATTCTCAATGAGTAAACTTCTCATCCTTGGATACCAATACATTAATATTTTATATTTCATACCAATAGGGGTCCTTAAAATGATAATCATGATTCATTACCTAAACTACATTAATGACTTTGGTGAGTACCACATTTTATATATTTTCTTTATGTAATTTTAATAAAATTACTCACACTAAAATGATCATCACATTAACCATTAACTTAAGCGGGATAAGATCCATATTTAACAGCATATTATGACACATTGCTGATTTTACCAACATTTTTCTATTTAGGATGTCTATCATGAAAAGTTTATCACATTTTACTATAATATAGTTAGGTGAAAAACTCCTTTATCAAATCCCCAAATTAATTATTAAAACATATTACTCTTGGATCCTAATCTTATTTGGTTCAATCATTCAACTATTGATAAGATATTAAAATAGAATAAGGTAGCCTTATCATACTACGGTCACCCGAATAAAAAATTGTTATACATGATAATCCATGGCACACATCTTTGGTATGACATACCAAGTTAGATGATCAGGTTATTGATATGATTTTTCCTTGGATAGAATCTCAAACTTAGTATTATTGGGGTTTCTAAATTTCACCATTTTAAAATAAACCAAATGTATATTAAATCTAAAACTTTTTTATCACAAAAAAAATTATTTTCTCATGTTTTTTAACATTATATACACATGCTTCAAACAATTCAGTTTTTGAATCAATATTCCATCCTCTAAATTAATATGTTCATGTCCTATTAATGTGTAACTCTTTACACAACTCATAGTTTATGTAATGTGTATAAAAATAGATTCTAAAAATATTTACACATATCGAAATACATACCACACATAAGTACTTGAAAACATTTCATGTAAAGGATTATAATTATATAAATCAAGAATATTCACAACAGTAAGCAGGACATGAAAGATAAATGACCCACACATTTCAATACATGGAATAAACTAGTATTATAGTGAGTATTCTAACCCAATGTCCCTCTTCCTAGACTTCATTAAAAAAAGTAGGTCTCAATTTAGTCTTCACTCAAACACAAAATATGTATAAACAATACTCAACTTATAAATTTTGGATTATAACAATATAATAAAAATTATCAAGGTAGATGACAACTAAATGTCAGTTTCTCATACCTAGAATATAATTTATTTAATTATGAATTTTTGAAAAGTAATTCACCACATAAATTTACTCATACATAATATTAAAATTTTATAAACATTTTATATACATGAATATTTACAAGAAATAAATAAATAAATAATCATCTTATTTATTTGATCAAAAAGGGATATTTATAAGAAACATTTAATATATTATATTTCTAGGAATAATATTTCATTTTTAATGAATAAAACTTATCATATAAAAAAATTTATAAACTACAACTAGTTTTACATAAAATATTAAATTTAGAAAAATGGATTATATCATATTTTATAATATATAGTTTTGTTATCAATCATAATTCATGATCTTATTATGAAAAACAATAGACAATATCATCCAATAAAAATCAAATATTATGATATGTGTTCATGTATAATTTTGTTCATCACATGATAAATATTTTAATCGGTGATACCACATATATCTATATTATGATGTGACACTTTATATTATGAATCATGGATAATAAATGATTTCCAATGAGAAAAATTTCTATATCTTATTAAATAGTGTAAAATAACTATATTTGGCCAATAATAATATATGATTCATGCCTCAATATAAAAAGATAAAAAAAACTCAAATTCCCATGTTACAATATCCCATATCATATACAGTAGTTGAGATATTCAATTGCTAATGCTTTTCAACACAATATTTTTTTTATGATATAAACATAATCACATTATTATAATAATTTTCTTAGTAAAAAATGTATAAAAACATATTAATTAAATAAAAATGTGTCTTTGATACCCCATATGGGTTTTATATGAACATCCCATGCTCTCAATATAAAAAGAAAAAAAATTCAAAATCTATCATCATCATTGTTAATATATAAATGATGAATATAAAATAATTTATTACACTTCATATATAGCAACCATTATCTTTTTAAGGTCTATTTTGTGTATACAAACTATTGGTAATGAAAAGAATCTCACCTTTATATTTAGTATACCATTAACTATAACCTCATATACTGTGAGAGGATCAATCTAAATTCAAATTTGCACTTCAACCTTAATATTGAAAATAAATGTATAAAATAGAAGGGAGAGATAAATAATTTTGATTGAATTATTAGATTACACCAACCATTCTAAAAATAAGATGGTTCATTCCATTGTATAATTCTTACTCAATAAATGAAAAAGGTCAACCATCATACTCTAATTTTTGAAAACAACGATGTGTAAGATAATGTATTCCCCTTTATTTATATATAATTTATGAACACTTAAATGGTCATAAAATATTTATAAATGTTTTAATAATCTATTTAAATGAATAATAATATATAGAAATCCATTTTGGAATATGTTCAATTTTTAATCCAACCAATAACTCAAATCATATTTCATATCATTTTTTGTCCCATAAAACATGGGAATGTATTTTCCTTTAATGATATATCCACTTCATTTCTCATGATATTCCTCAAATGAGAGATTAACTTTTAATAGGGATTAATCATATAATATAATTACTATCACATTACATAATATCCATCACAGTGACTGAATAGAAATTTTTTTACACAATGACACACCATACCTAACCGAATTTCTTAAATGAAATCATAATTATAAAGAAGAATCATGGAAATTTTAGGATTAAATGAAAAAAATTACAATCATTTATTCCAAAATGAGGATATGGGTTCACATTTCTTGGATACTAATTCAAAATTTTGGATTAATAGAAAAACCAATACTTTTATATAAGGATTATTCCTTTAGAATACATTGTTTATCATATTTTTTACTATTTTATTGTGTAGTGTAAAAATCATACACTTCATAATAAAAATTAAAAAAAATAATTTATATCATAAAAAAAACATATATATGGGGAATTAATATACACGATAATGTTTGAAATAGTACAACAAGACATTATAATGAAAAAATAACATAATACTAAATTAGAAATATTTACCATCGTGGCCCACTAGAATTATCATGGTCATAAAAAATAGTATAAAAAGATAAAAAAAAATAATAAATTTCATTGGAATATTTTAATGAATTTAAATTATTTTGAGAATTATAATATAAATGGGTTTGTTAAAAAAATAATTTTACAAATAAAATTAAAATATATCTCATAAATAATAACTTTAATAAAATAAATTATTAAATATAAATAATGTAGTATCAAAAACTTAATATTCAAATTATTAAACTCAAAAAAACTATAAGTTTATATATTTTAATAAATTATATTCTAACTTATTTTGTAAAAAAATTATTTATAATGAAAACAAAATAATTTTTACTAAATATTTAGAAAAAAATATGAAATTAATTTAATTTTTCCAATCAACATTTTTCATTGTTTAATAGTAAAATTGTTTTATTTTTGGAACAATGAAATAGTATGTGTATAATGATAATACTATTAATGGGAAACTAATTTTATAATATTTAATAATAATTTAATAATGATTCATGTAATTTAAAAAAATATCAATTTTGTAATTCTAAATAAGGACTCTATTTCATGTTTTATTTTTGAAAAAATATCATATTGAATATTTTCTATAGAAATATCACTCCCCCTCGACTACAAATACTCATCCCTCCCATTTGGAAAATCACATTACAAATAAATTTCATTTTCAAATATATGACTATATACATTCTCCCTGGCCCTATATGAACCTAGGAATATTTTATACTCATCTAAAGAGAATTCTATAAGGTACTATCAACTATGAAAACAAAAAAAAGGAACACATATTTGGTAACAATCTTTTTAATAATTTATGTCTTCATACGTTATACTTGAACATGATGCAAGATTTGTATAAATATAATGTTTGGGAACTACATATAATGTTTATAATGTATCTGTCTTATTAAATTTCCACATTCCATGTATCCTTAAATTGATATCCTTGTTGTTATGATGGATTTTCTTTTCTAATGATAAAAATGTGATTATTGTGATCACCCTTATACAATATTGATTCATCTATCAAGTTAAATTCTTATTCCCAGCCACCCCGGTTGGGATTTTATCGAACCTTTTTTTTGATATATTTACCTAGGTGATTACTGGTACTATAGGGATCATGAAATCATATAGGTGCACTATGAAGAAGGATATTAATAGTGGTTTAAATTTTTATGCATTCATGTTGTATGAACCAAATTTTCTTAAAAAACTATACTGATAGATTTATGGATTTTAGGTATTAAGTATTTTTTTCTTAAAATGGATCTAAAATAAATGTTTAATGTGTGTGGATATTTATGTTTCTAATAAAATTAATATTTTATTAAACTTATTTAAGTCATTTTATTTTAAAATGTAGTATTTTGTTATTTTTTAAACTAGAAAAACCCAAAAAAAATAAAAGATTCATCATAATGGTTAGGTTGTAACATATTAGACTAATTATCTATACATCATACATCAATAAGAATTATGAAACCTAATGTGCATTCTAAATATCCATTTAAGGACCCAACCTTTAACATTACATATTCTGGTGTCTATGAACAAGAATTCACATTTATAAATTCCTTTGGATATTTTAGGTTTAGTGTTTGAGATAATTATGTCATAACTAATTCATAAAATCTAATATATTAAAAATTATACAATTATACTCAATATCTAGTTTTTCAAAATATTGAACATTTAAAATAAAATATGATTTATCTTCATGAAAACCCATCCTGAAATTCAATTTTAGTTCTCCCTTTCCCTTACACATCATTAATACCTATAAAAAACATTTCAAAATGTAAGATGGGAAAAATTCTAGTATGGTTCATAAAAAATGAAATTTGATAGTGTAATTGTAGGATAACATGAATTTATATAATATTACATTTTTATATTTGTGAATGTTTATGAATAAGATATTAATTTTATGTTAAAGGAGAATCTTTGTCTTATAGCTTACTCGATACGCAACAATAGGTTTCTCTGAAATCTTACGTTGCGCACAATATTGAGTTATACCAAAAATTACATAATAATATTATTATTTTTAAACATAGTTTATGTCTAGATGTTGTATTAGAAGGAATGAATATAAATAACTAAAATATGATTATGCATGTCTGTTAATTAGTTTTACATTTATCTAATAAATTTAATAAGATTAAAATGAGGATAAATCCAATTTTAAGCATAAAATACTCTCATTTTTTTAAAATCCAGTTTTACCACTTTTTGATAGAAACTGAATTTAAATATAGTTTTTGTTAGTTTTATATGATACATGTGACAAAATAAAAATTCTCAAAAGAATCAGGACATCAAAATTTAGGTTGGATAAATTTTGGGTAGTTTTATGATAAAGTTCATTTCTTAATGAATAGTGAAAAATACTGCATTTTAATTCAAAACTGGCATTTCATCTAATTTCCATTATATACATATATTATAATTTTAATTGTTTTAAACGTGTTATTGTATTATTTTTTATCTTTTAATACAAATTTTTTCATTGGATGTAATTTCACTTTTAAATTAGACATAAACACAACTCGATATTTTTATAATTTTTACTTCATAAATACCTTCTTTTTCGTTTTGAAAATGGTAATTAATCTTAAATTAATTTTTGAAAATTGTGCATTTTGTATATGAATAAATGGATTCCATATTTTTAATCTAAAGGCCAATTTTTTTAAAATAATTACCTTTTACTTTTGGACATTATAAATAGTAACTTCATTTATTATTTTTATTGACCAGAGTTAGAGGCTAAATATGGTAAATATCAGTAACAAATAATATTATAATAATATAGAATTCCCCTAACATAGGTCGTAATACTATTTCTTTCATAGGTTTGATGATGGGAATCCTTAGGTTGATTTTAGGACCCTATGGAGCCACTCGGGTGTGATAATGACAAGTTATAAAAATTAATTTAAAGTAAAGAGAAATATAACATAAATATGTGACTTTTACTAAACCAATTTTAATATAGGTTTACATAACTGATATATTTGACTATAAATATTAATTATAAGTTTAAAAATATTTCCTACATCATTCTAATTTATTTATAACTTTTATACTTTAAATAAATAAATTTATTTTTGAATAAATGATGATGATTTGATTACCTTATTAATGAAAGATTGAAATAAATGATATTATAAATATTAAAATAAATTGAATTTGAAAATTTGGATTCTATAAAATAATTTTATTGATTATAATGAAATATTATATTTTAGTTAATTCAATTTTTTTTAATCAGTCATTTTTTATGACTTTAAAAAACCAATTAGAAAAATAGATTCAAAATGTTCATAAATGAGTTTTTTAAACAAATACTACTTTATTAAATTACATAATATTCCTAAAAAGATATGAATCTTCCAAATGAATTATATAATTTTAGAAATGTATTTAATGATCCACTTTTGGTTTGGCTGTAATTTTATAGTAACTATAGTATCCATATATTATGAAAATACAAGAACACATGGGGAGAGTTGATGTTTTTAACTAAGTGTTAAAGTAAAAAGGTAATGTTATTTCTATGACCTAACATTGTAAAAACCAATTTTTTGAGAGTATTGAGACCCATTATCATCTTATAATTTCAATATATCCCTTAGGAACTATTATAATTCTGAAAATAATTATAATAAAATAATACTTCAAGGCCTTCCAAAAGTGCCCCCTCTCTCTTATAAAAAGCCACCCCCTCTGCCAACTTACTCACACCTCTCATGCCCCTTGTCTTGTCCAAATTAATCTCAAATATCCTCCCAACATTCCTAAATTCTTCATATATGTATTAACATGGGCATAAAGAAATTTTTAAAATATTATTGTATCAAATCAAAATAAGTTACCTGATTTAGAGGTAACATCTTCTAACAAGTCCATATCTTTTATTTTCCTTATTCAATCCCTATGCTCTTCTTAATCTTTTATTAAATAAAAAATTAGTATAATAAATATACCCTGATTTTTTTATGATAATTATTATAACTTCACTTACACACACCTCCATTTAATTGATATTAACATATTGTTTTTGTGTACGGTGATCAACTACTTAACGAAACGATTATTTTTTCTGTTTTATCCTACCACCTCATAGGGTGTACATTATGATGGAATTGTATTAATATATGAAATATATTATATTTATATTTCCTCTATTATTATGTTTTTTTATTTATATCATACCTTTTTTCTTTCCATAATGTGTAAATATAATAATTTATTTTGAGGAAGTGAGGACTACTACCCCCTTAAACTGATATGACTCATTCATGCAACAAATGGAATATATAATGTATGAAACTAATGTAATTATGTAACACATATAACATTGATATTATATTGGAATTATAACATACCTATGTATAATTTATTTCTCATTCCATTAATAATTACAAAGATATGAATGTAGTGTTCATGCCTACATACGTCCAACCGTCTCTATAAGCAGTACATTTCATTTCTTATCTCCAAATTATATGGACTATTATAAATAAATATATAATGGATATATATTTTATTTAAATCATTAATATTATTATAAAGATGATGGAATTTTGAGTACATGGAAAATTTACATCGAAATAAGTTCATTATCGACTCAAGTACCGAATATAGACAAAACGACTAATATAAGCATAAATAATTTTCTAATTGTTATAAAAATATAATAAGTAATATAAAAGGAATAATAAACATTAAAATGTTATTAAGCTAGTAAAAATTAACATATTCTTATTATTCATGAAGAACAAGGAACATACTTGATGATTTGGACTAAAGTTGAGGGACTTCATCTCAATCTCCTTTCATTGAGGCATATTTTGATTTATATGTGGATTGCTTTTATACTATATAAAATCAATCCCTGTGGTGTTTAATTTTATTCAATTGTATTAAAAATGAATATTTTTCTATGAATTTTTTTACAAAACTACAAAAGGAATGTTTCTATTTAACATATGTGTCATCAACGACCTTTATGTCGTTGCGAGCATTATTTGATATTTGGATTCCCCTACAAACCCCTCTGTTTTTAAAAAGAAAATTAAACACCATTTTAATTTTTAGGGTATTTTATTATTGAAAATTGTTTTCAAAATGGATTTATTATGTCAATATCTTTAACAAATATTTGGTGATTTCAATTTTTAGAACATGTCTTTCCATTATGCTTATTTTATGGGTTATGATTATGTTATTGTTCTAGGGAATTTTTTACGTATACTGGTGGTTCCATGACAAACCAAGGGTGGGTGATCCCATGTTATCCCTCCAATGAATTTGGTAAAGTGATTGATGTAAACTTTATGTTTTATCTATAAATAGTAATATAATATACTATGAAGGGTATTCCAAATGTAGCCATGATGGTTTCTCCCTTTATAGATATGAAATCAATAATGTATGTATGTTATGGATGCCACAATATGACTTTATGATTTAATATTTCTATGATATATTAATAAATATTATTATTTTCCAAGGTATCTTAAGGATCTTATGTTTTATGAGTTGAAATAATGATTTTATGGATTTGAATGTATTCATGTACTATTGTTTTTTTCCTTATTTTTTATCCCTTTCAAGGATTTTTATCATCATACCATGTTTTTTAAATTTGTTTCATAGGGTATAAGGAAGGGTAATAGAAAGGAAAAATTAAAGAATATTTTTATGAAGAATATAACTATTATTTTATTTAAGGTATTTTTATGAAGAATTGAGTAGATTAGAAGTGTCTAATTTTTAATATTTGAGATGTAATGTAATAGTTATGTCCTCATTATCTAAAAATATAAACCTAAAAATATATTTAATGTGAATTAATATAAAATTATTGATTAATCTCTAGATTAATTAATGTTTTAAGTATAGGGCCTTATATATGGTCAAGGGGTCAGTTTAGATAACATTAAGAGTTAGGATATTGTTCAATGGAAATCCATAAATTATTTTTACCTTATTGTAAAATTGAACTAATATAGTATTTGAATATTACCATGTTACTTCATCTAGGATATGTCTGTGTTTAGAATGATTTTCCATAATGGACATAGGGAAAGTATGATGGGATGAAACCAAGAAGAAAACAACTAGCCAAATTAGTAACTAGAAATGGTCAGAATTAGAACTGAAGAGTTTGTTGTAGTGATGTCATAATTGAGTTAGGCAATTAATGGTGGTGGTATCCATTCCTAAGATCTTCCAGATAAACTAAAAAAAAAAATTTAGTGTAGGATTTCATGCGTAAACATCCCACGTCATTTAGAGAATCATCTGACCCGGTGCTTGCTGATGGGTGGATTAAAGCACTGGAAAATATTTGCAATCTCATGGGGTGTTCAGGATATCCAAATTTTATTCTTGATGTTAACCATTTTAAAGGTGAATATAATTAGTGGTGGTCGATGGTTAAAAATATTATGGATAGTGAGTAAAATGGTGATCATTATTGGGATGCATTCAAATGTATATTTGTCGAGAAATATTATCCTATTGCAGTTTACCAAAGGATGAAAAAACAATTATTGGAATTGAGGTAGGAGGATGACTCAGTGGCTCCTTATGAAGAAACATTCACTAGACTGTAATAGTATTCACCAAATTTCATACTAGATATTGATATTAAAATATATCATTTTTACTTATAATTAATGATAAATTATTGAAGGGCATTAGATTCTGGTGAGTTCAAAAGTTAAGAAAAACTTGTTCGACTTGCGAAGAAGGTGGCAATTGAGTTTTCTGATGATCAAGTGTTCATTGACTGACAAAAAAAGTGGTTGAGGAGGAAGACCAAAGGGAATAACTCTTCAATATATTATGATGGTAATAAAAATAAGATTACATTTTCTGAAAATTGTGGTAAATTGAACATTGGAGAATTCCTTTTGAATTATGGTAAGTGCATACAATATGGTAAAATAGGGCATAAGGCTTTTAATTTCAATAGAAAATATTAGGTTAGTGGTAAGACAAAATCTTATTTACATTTAGTAATATATATTAAGTGCAATTAGTTGAGTCATTATGCAAAGTAGTGTCTGATGATGAACTCAAATGATGCAAACCAGTCAGAAAACAGGCAGAAAGGGGAGGTGAAATCCTTTACAACTACATGAACAGAATTTGGGATATCAAATGAATTAGTATGAGTTATATTATTAGTTTATATAGATTTTTCAAATGTGTTGTTTGATTCCGAGACAACACATTATTTTATTTATTATATATTTTCTAGAAAATTTTCAATTCCATCTCACAAAATGATTCCTGAAAATTTGGTAAAAACACCTGGGAGAAATGTTTAGGCCATAAGAAATTATAAGATCTTTCATGTCCTTCTATATGAAAATAATCTACCTTCAAACATCACTGTATTGACTCTACTAGATTTTTATGTTATTTTTGGGTATTCATTGAATTTTCTTTTATCATGCTAATATTGATTGTACAGATGAAGAAGGTTGTTTTAAAAAAGAATCTCAGTTTATGTTCCAGAATGAATGATTACTTTTGATATCATATCAGTAAGGTGATAAAATAGTAAAATATGGAAATGAATGTTAGCTTAAACATATTTATGAAAATAAATGGACTATTCGGATTATTTATGTGCTAATTCTCAATTAGTATCTTGAAGTTTTTTCTGATAAGTTTCCTGGTATAATACCTAATTGAGAATTTGAATTTTCTGTAGACATGGATCTTGATGCTAATACATTTTCAGAACCCCCTTATTGAATGGTTCAAATTGAACATTTAGAGTTATGGATGGAATTAAAAGAGTTATTATATATTGGCCTCCTTCAACCTATCACAAAACCATAGGGTTATCTTGTATTATTTATTAAAAATAAACATGGTTCAATGAGACATTACATTTATTGTAGAGGCTTGAATAACATAATCGTTAAGAATAGGTATCATTTTCCTCATATCGATTATTTTTTTGATTAGTTCGAGGGAGATCATTATTTTTTGAAGATTGAGTTTAGGTCAGTGTACCATTATTTGGAATTAAAGGATGAAAACATTTTGAATACCATGTTTTGTAAAATATATGGCCATTATGATTTTGTATTTATAGTCTTTTTGTTAACCAATGAAGTGGTTGTATTCATGTATCTTATGTATATAATTTTCCATGACTTCACGGATACGTTTGGGAGTTTCTTGATGATAGTTTTATATATTATAAAATTAGGTAGGTGAATGAAAGTCATTTAAGGGTTTTCTTGCAAACCATAAATGAAAAGAAACATTATGGGAAATTCAGAATGTGTGATTTTTGGTTAAAAAATATTTCATTCATTGGTCACATTAGTTCTAATTATGGAATAACTATTGATATTGATAAAACAAAAGTTTGTTTAAAATGGCCAATACCCACAAATATAACAGATGTTAAAAAGATTTATTTGTTTAGATGGTTATTATGTGAGTTTTGTTTAATATTATATACACTGATCTATCTCAGGGACTACATTAACTCAAAAAGGTGTTATGTTTATCTGAAAAATTGATTGTGATGGATTTTTAGGAATTTAAGAGAATATTGTTGAATGATCCTATTTTGGCACTACATTATAGAAATGAAAAATTTGTTATCTATACTGATTCTTTATTGAAAGGAAATGAATATTTATTAATGCATAATGATTAGGTAATTTCTTATTCATTACGTTAGTTGATAACTCAGGAGTAAAATTCACATACACATGATTTGGAATAAGATGCTATGGTTTTTACATTAAAAATTCAATAGCATCATTTGTATAGTGTGAAGTGTAAAATATATAATGATCATATAATATTGAAGTATATATTCAATATGAAATAATTAAACCTGATACAGAATAGATGACTATAATTAATCAAGGATTATGATTCCACAATTCATTGTCATTCAAGAAATTTAAACATTTTGGCTAATGCTTTGAGTCAAATGATTAATGATATATTAACCATGATACATTTGGAACAATATCCTCTGGTTTTTTGATTTGATTATATTTGAATAGGATGTTGTTTGTGTAGGGAATTACTCTATTTTTTAGGTGGAAGTGAAATCATATATATCTGAAATAATTATGAAAGCACCGAATGAACAAAATGAGTTGCAATAAAAGATCAAATTGGTTCAAAAGTGTGTGTTACATGAATTTAACATTCATAAAGAGTGTGTTTTGATGTTTTAAAATAGATTATGTGTTCCTTTTGATTCACAGTTTAAGAAAGCATTTTTATTTGAAACTCATAGTTATACATTTTTTGTTCATCCTTTATGTACTATGATGTATAGAAATATTTATGAGTATTACAGGTGGGATGGAATGAAAAGATATATTTATGAATTTACCCTTAGATGTTTGATTTTTCAACAAGGTAAAGCGGAGTGGTAGTTACCTAATGAGACTCTTTAACCTTTTCTTGTGGTAGAGTGGAAATGGGAAAATGCGTTCATGGATTTAGTAGTAGGATTATCAAATTCTTCTTGATGTAACAATTCAATCTTGGTTACTGTTGATCAATTAAACAAATCTACCCATTTTCATTCTATTTGAGATACTCTATCTCTAGATCAACTTTCTAAATTGTATATTAATGAGATAGTATGGTTATATTGAGTTCCCCTATCTATTGCATCTCATCATGATTTGAGGTTCTCTTTTCACTTTTGGAAGGGCCTTTTGAGGTTGTTGGGTATTTTATTAAATTTTAGTATAGTTTTTCATCTGTAATCATATGGGAAGTTAGAATGAAAAATTCTAATATTTGAAGATATGATACATGCTTGTTCAATAGATTTCAAGGGAAGCTGGGACCAACATCATTCTTTGATTGATATTTATTATAATGTTAGTTTTCATTCCATTATATAAATGGAACCATTTGAAACATTATATAGAAAGTGGTGCCGAAATAATGTTTTTGGGATGAAGTAGGTGAATGGAAGTTGATGGGCTCAGAATTAGTAGAAGAGGTGGTAGAGAAAGATATGTTGATTCAGAAGCACATGAGAACATCTAAGAACATTAAGAAATGTTATGTGGATAACTAGAGAAAGGAACTTTATTTCTATGTAGGTGATCATGTATCTCTTAAATTTTCTCCATGGAAAATTGTGGTTCATTTTAGTAACGGAATGTTGAGTCTGGTGTCAATTATACTATTGGAAATCCGAAATAAAGATGGATCAGTTGCCTATAGGGAGGCTTCAACTCCAAATTTATCCCAGGTACACATTATTTTTCATTTCTCAGTGTTAATAATGTATATGGTGAATCCATCTACTATTTTCAGTACATAAGAAGTTTAGTTGGAAAATAATCTTTCTTATTAGGAACAACCCATCCAAATTCATGACCACATAGAGAATTTGTTCCATAATAATTTAATTCATTAGGTAAATATTTAATAGAAACATCATATGGTTGATGAGGAAAAGTGGGAATCTGGTAATGCTATGAGGGATAAATACCGCCACATATTTTATATGTAAATTAAATTATGGGGTGAAATTTTCAAAAATGGGGAATGATGTAAGATCCTAAGTATTTATTGAGTAATAATTTTTCATATTTATTAACATTTATGAATAAGTTATTAATTTTACATTAAAGGGACACTTTGTATGATATCGTACTTGATACGCAACTACGGCTTTCTCCAAAATCTTACGTTGCACAAAACATTAAGTTATACCAAAATATAATATATTATTATTATTGTTTTAAATGGTATTTAAGGTCGATATTGTTTTTGGTGGGAATGAATAGAACTAACTACATTATGATTATACATGTTAGTTAACTATTTTCTCATTTTTTTCAATAATTATTAGAGGCATAAAATTAGGATGTATCCAATTTTAATTATAAAATACTCTAATATTTTTAAGAGATAGTTTACCACTTTTTAATGTAGAACCCTTTTAAATATATTTTTTTCATTCGTATATTTTCAATATGAAAAAAATAAACATATTCCATATAATTGGGACATCAAAATTTTCATTGGTTAAATTTGTAGTGATTTTCTGAAAAAAAGATTATTTTTAAGGAATAGTGACAATACTGTATTTTAATTCAAAACTACCATTTAATCTAATTTATTTATACAATTATCTTGAAATTTTAATTATATTTGTAGTGTAATTGGATTACTTTTTTATCTTTTAATATTATTTTGGTCATTTGATGTAATTTTACTTTTATATTGGATAAAAACACATGTCAATCTTTTGATAGTTTTTACTTCTTATAAACATTTTTTTTGTTTTGAAAAGAATAATAAATTTTAAATTAATTTATAAAAATTATGTGTTTTTAATTTGAAAAAACTAGATTCTATATTTTGAATTATAAGGTACAAATGGTTTAACTAAGAACATTTTATTTTTGGACATTATGAATAGTAACATCAGTAATTATTTTTATTTACCGTGGTTGAAGGGTAAATCTGGAAAATAATGGTAACATAATAATATTATAATAATATATAACTACCCTAATGCATGTACTAATCCTATTAGAAGAAATATTTCCGACCATGGGTATCCTTGGGTTGATTTTAGGACCCCATTGAGCCACTTGGGTGTAATAAGGACATGTTATAAAAATTAATTTAATGTAAAGAGAAATATATCATAAACATGTATCTTTTACTAACACTATTTTAATATATAGTAAAATAAATAATATATTTGAATATAAATATTCACTAAAAATATAAAAATATTTTCTACATCATGTTCTTTTATTTATAATTTTTGGACATTAAATATATAAATTTGTTTATGACACAATGATGATGAAGTGGCTACCATATTAATGAAAGATTCAAATAATTGATATTATAAATTTTAAAATAAATGTTATTTAAATTTTTTATGAATTAAACAAATTTTTTGTATGATTGTGTCTTATTATATTTTATTTTAATCCTTTGGTTTGATGTAATCAAGTTCTTATGACTTTAAAAAAATCATTTACTATATAGTATCAAAATCGACATAAATGTGTTTTTAAATCAAATACTATTTTATTAAATGATATAATAGTCCTAAAAATCTAAAAATTATAAAAATGAATTATATAATGTTTATAATATCATTAATGATACACTTTGGTTTTTCTTGACATTTTATTGTAACTATAGTAACCATATATTATGAAAATACAAGAGGACATGGTGAGAGTTAATGTTTTTAACTAAGGGTTAAAGCTAAAAGATATGGTTACTTTTGTGAGATAAAATTGTCTAAAATTAGATATTTGAGATAATTTATACCCACTATAATATTATACTAGAAATATATCACATTGGAACAATTATAAATGGAAAATAAATTTATAATAAAATAATATTTCATGACTTTCCTAAAGTCCCCTCTTGACTCTTATAAAAGGCCACAACCTCTACCCACTTACTCACAACTCTCAAGCCCCTTGGATCATCAAAATTATTAACAAATAATCTCCAAAAATCTATATGTGCCTCCTATAATAATTATAATTGTAATAAAAAAATTAAAGAAATCATTTTTCCTCAAATAAAAACCAGCTACCCAATTTTGAGGTAATATCTTATCTCAAGTTCCTTTATTTTATTTTCATTCATCACTGTATGTTATCTAATTATTCTTTCATTACAGAAAAAAAAGTATCCTCAATATACTAGTATATTTTTATAAGAATTATTCTAACTACACTCACACACACCTCCTTCTAATGGATACGAACATACTGTTTCTTTTTTACGGTGAAATGATGCCTCACGAAACGATGATTGTTCAATTTTCTCCGACCACATCTCATGGTGGCCATTATGTTGGTAATTTATTTATATATGATATATATAATATTTATATTCCCTCAATTAATATGTAATTTTTTATTTACAACATACCTTTATGATATCCGTAATGCGTAAATATGATAATTTCATTTGAGGAAGTGTGGACTATAGCCCCCTCAATGTGGTATGACTCGTTCATGCCATAAAAAGAACATATAAAGCAAGTAATTAACTAAAATATGTAAAATATATAAAATATATATTATAATGGAATTATAACATACCGATGAATAATTTATTTTTCATTATTTTAATAATGACAATGAAAAGAAAGTATCATTCATTTGTATGTACGACCTACTGTGTCCATGAACGGAACATTTTATTTCCTATCTCCAAATGTTATAGATAATAAAAAATAAATATATTATGGATATATTTGAAATTTTAATCATAAATATAATTACGGAGATTGTGGAATTTTGACTACATTGGCAATTTACATCAAAACAATTTCATTTTCGACTGAAGCACCGAATATTGACAAAATGGCAGATATGGACATAAATAATTATTAATTTGTTTCAAAAAGGTAATGAGTGATATAAAATGAAAATAAACAATAATAAGGTTCTAAAACAAGTATAAATTAAATTAAGTACATTATATAGGATGAACATGGAACATCCATGATGATTTGGACTCATGGTAAGGGACTTCATCTCAATCTCCATTCATTGAGGCATATTTTCATTTACACATGGATTTCTTTTATAAGGTATATAGTCAACCCCATTGAATTTTAATTTAATTCAATTATTTGTAAAAGGAATATTTTTATACCAAGTGTTTCATTAAATGACAATTGTAATGTTTCTTTTTTAACGTACACAGCGATAACGACCTTTCCGCCACCTTGAGCATCAATTGATATTTGGCATCCTCTACAAGCTGTAATGTTTTTAAAAATAAACGTAAATAATATATTCCTTTTTATGGAATTATGGAATTTAAAATAGTTTTAATAATTTATTAATTATGTCAATATCATTAAATTTTATCTTATAATTTCAATGTGGAAATGTTATCTTTCCTTTATTCTTGTTTTATGTGTTATAATTATATTTTGGTTTTTGGGAGTTATTTCCTTATATGGGTGGTTCTATGATAAATTCAGGGTTTGTGAGCCCATTAAAGCTCTATAATTTTTTATGTATCATTATTGAGGTAAATGTTATGGTTTATCCTATGAGATTTAAGGAATATAATGTGATGGGTATTCCAAATGTAACCATGAAGGATACTCCCAATGTTGCTATGAAAGATACAATGTAAGTATGTTATTGATGCCACAAGATACCTTTATGTTTTATGATTTCTTTATGTTACTCATAAATCTAATAATTTCATGAGTTATCTTAGATACCTTATGTTTTATGATTGAAAATAATGATTTTGTAAATTTTTATGTATTCATGGACTAATGTTTTCATTCCTTATTTTATATCCCTTACTGAGGTTTTTATGCTCATCCTATGTTTTTTGAAATTGTTTTTCATAGGGTATAAGTAAGGGTAAAAGAAAAGAAGAATTTAAAAAAAATCAAGAAAATAAATCTTGTTTTATTTGAGGGTTTTTAATTTTGTGAATAATTGGATTGATTATAATTGTCTACATTGTAATATTTTAAATGTAATGTAATAATTATGTCCAATTTCTCTAAAATTCTAATCCTGAAAAGATCCTCAATTTGAATTAAATTAATTTTATTTAATGATCTAAATATTAAGTAATGTTTTAATGATGGGGCCTTATAGTAGTAAAAATCATAAAAACCAATCAAAAACCTTTTTTACATATTTTTCATCTAAAAAGGGAATCATTTTTCTTCTTAAATAATAAATTTATTATATTATGAAATCAAACTATTTATAAGAAACACATATTATAAGATATAAAATACTTGTACGATCCTTGTCAAATTATTATCATATGACTCATACAATAACAATTTTAAATTAAATGACCATATTTTTGACATGCACCTCTTGAAAACCTATTGCATTTGAGTGATATCTTATCAAACACATCATATAAGATATAAAAGGAACACCTAAAGCTATTTTGGAACAACTAACATATAATATATAAGTGGATCCTCTTTGATATATAATCAATAACAACCCAATATTAATACAATGTCCAATGACCATATGATAAGTAAACCCTTAAAACACCCTTTTAAACACATATGTAAAGTACTTTGGGATATCAAAATACCCTTTTCATTAAAACAAAAATTTAATATATAAAAAAATCAAAAAAAATAAGAAAAAGTTATAATTGAAAATAAAATTTGAAACTTATAATTTAATCATAAAATAATTATGCTATCACGATTGTAGAAAAACCAACTCATGAATAATCCTTCCATATTTTTTTAGAAAAGTTCCAATGTACGTCTTTTAGAAAACAATTAGAGAATTGATTTGGAAAAAAAATTTAAATATTAGAAATGGGTAAAATTGGATTTAAAAATTCAAATAATGATATTAAAATTATTATTTAAAACATTTTTAGGAAATTTGGATGTGGCATAAAAATGGGATTATAAACGAAACATTAAAATAATTTTTTTAAAAGAAATTCCCTTGCCTCGGGTCGACTTATCACGTATGTTTTTTATAATAATGAATAATAAACATAAAATAATTATTTACCTTGTTAGTAAAATATTTATAATTTATTATTACTTTAATATCAATTTTTCCATGTTATGTATAAATACAAAATCACTTAAGTTCAAGTGGAACATTTTGATGATATTCTGTGCTAAAGTCCAAAATGACGTCATTATGTTGACTATGGTAAAATAGGAAATTATTTCCTACTCAAAAAAATAATAATGATGAAATAATTATAATTTTTATAATCCAATTATACTTTTAAATCATAAAAATATATATGGTTATGAAAAATTAATTTTGTTACAGTCTTAGAGATGACAAGTCATATGTTGGCATGTGTTACGTTTCCATTTTGCAATGATCATGATAGAAAGAAAATAAGTGTTGTTTTATATTTAAATAATTATAATGATATCATATATATAATATTACATATTTTATTATACTTATATATATCATCCATGTGATATGTTGATGAAAAAAGAGTCACCTCACAACGTGGATGTGACAGTCGACACGTACACCTGAATGATGTAATCAATATTCAACGAAGCGAAATGTAAGTATTTAAATGATATATTATATTTTAATAATGATATAGAATTCGTAAATTTCATATATATAAACATTAATTATGTCATTATTACTTATATTGAGATATGGTGATGGAAAACGAATTACATCGGTTAGTGAGACGGTAGTCCTCAGTACTCATGAAAGATAAATTATTTTCTTATTTTATAGAATAGGATATGAATATATGTAATAAAAATATAATAATAAAACCTAAATATATTTATCACACTGAATTTATTATTTTATCATTGATTAATATTATTTGATGGATCTGGTTTTAGAATCAAAAATAAAACATGCTGCTAAAAACTGTATCTCTTCTTGGCAAACCTCCTTTTCTTAAAACAAAAAGACCTAAAAGATTGGTATTCTGTGTAAAAAAGACCTCTAGAATAGTTATATTAATTATAGTAAGGTATTGGGGTACTTAATTTATGAACACAATTTGTTTTTATTCTAGATAAACATAGAATAAGAGGGTCCCTTTTATAAGACAGGGGAAGGATGCTCTTTGCGTTTCTCAACATATTAAATTAATATAATTTAATATTAATCCAAACCTGGTTAAAAAGTTATTTGATTAAAATATTATATGAATATGGGTATAAATATTATAATAAAATATATATTATATATGTTATGACTATATTTATTCCCTTATCCTTTCGGCGTAACCCCTATTTAACCCCTTTAACTCTTAGAGTGACAACATTTATTTTTCCTATTGAAGATTAAATTTAGTTACTATAAAATTAAAAAGGATGCATAAATGTACCATGGTTGATATTTAAAACATAAAATTATTCATATTTTCTATTTTATTATTTTTATGAATTTTATATAATCAAAATAAATATTATTTACTATAAAGTCTCCATAATGTCAATTATTCAAAAAATTCATTACTTTGATTTTAATAATATCAATAAAACCTAAGAAAATATAAAAATGTATTTTATTATATCCCAAACATGTAAAAAATAATATATAAAATTAATTTTACACGTTTTTAATGAAAATTTAATTCTTATTTTTGCATTTTTAATATCTTTTATTTCATATTTTTGTTAACTAATTAATTAATCCAGCAGCGTTGTGGTAGCATTTAAAGTACATTTTTCTTCACTAAAAATGAAAAATACCATTATTATGATATGTATTATGTTTTTAAATTATATTTTATAGTCTCTTGTATCCTATAGAGAAAATTGTTCTAAAAATATTACACATAAAAAAACAAGAATGTCACATGTTTAACATTTCATTATGTAAAGTTATCTAAATGCCATAATTTTTTCCAAAAGGACCCAAATTTTCATATGACATACAATTTAATTTTTATGTTCTAGATATACTCATAAAATAATATTTATGTAAGTGATTGGGTCATTAAATAGTTATTATCATTTTATTTTTCATCTATATTAACAGATTTACCCTTTAACATGGTAATAAAAATTATTATGGTTCCCCTTCATATTTTAAAATATATAATAGGGATCCTCTTATAAATTTGGGCCCAAATATTCCAAATATAAATAAATTTTATAAAATTTAAAACAAAAACAATTAGATTTTAATTTAAAATGAAATCATAAAAACAAAATGAAACATATCTTTTTAGAAAAATGCTCTTTTAAATAGGAAATATTTTATACTAAATCAAGTATAATAAAAAAATTAATAAAACTAATTCTATTATAATAAATAAAAATTAATAAAAAACATAATCCTAATCCAAAAAATAATTTGACCTTGTAAATAAATTATAATAATATATAGTATTTAATTAAAATAAAAAAAAATCAATATTTTGAGTAAATAATCATAAATTAATCCTAATATAATTTTGAAATACTAACCCTAAAAATGATATTCATTTTTATAATTAAAATTCAATAATTTTCATTTTATGTTTTTAATAGTCTATTAATAGATATATTTTAAGTAAAACTATTTCCTTTTTTATTTTATGATTTTCAAAAATGAATATATAATGAATATATCTATATAATTTATCGATATTAGTAAATATAAATATGATTTATTATATCATTAGTAGGGATTTTACATCCCCCTATTGAAATTGCTTCCTAAAAATTTTGAACTCATATATGATAACCATGGGTTGACTTTTGAAAAAAACATTTTCCGAAATCCCACATCATAAAAAATGCTTCTTAAAAATATCTCTTGAAAACATGGAACGGAAAGCATGAAGGTCACATTAGATAACAAATACGATGATTCCATGTAGAAAAACATAGACCTCGAAAATAACATCTAACACCCATGGGCAGATAGAGAGTGACATGAAATATTTTCATGAGAAATTTAACCACAAAAATACTGTAAATTAGTGATATGTAAAAACGCCATTGATTTCAAGGTAAAATAGTAAACAAATACTGTTTTTTAAAATTATTTTCCTATATTTTAGGAATTCCATAAATTACAAGGCTAGTTGCATAGTATAATATAATCACTTTAAATTTATATTATTATTCTTTATTCAATTTCCACCAAAATTTCTTGCTTTTTCCAAACGATGTGTACTCAAAATAAATTTTTCATTCTTAAAACATTAAAATCAACGTCTATGGATCAAAAAATACTAAAAAATTATCTATCATTTCCTCCTTTCTTTTGTAATTAGCCAAAATAAAAATAATCACAAAAGTAATAAATAATTCCCTAAAAATAGTAAACCATTATCTGATGAAAAACATTATTAATCTATAAAATTAAATAGTAATAAACAAATTTTAATGTAGATCTTTCACAAAATAACTATAATTAAAATTAATTAAAAATAATTCTTCACATATATTGAAACCCAAAAAATTATAAACATTTGATCACAGGGGTATAATGTATGTTTTATCATTTTGTTATAAATAATATAAATCAAACATAATATATTAATTAAAAAACTAAATATCATAAAAAAGATAATCTATAAGATATTATAATCATTTCCATAATTATATTTAATCACTATAAATCAACAATAAAACCATATATTCATCCCAAATATAATTCAATATTTCTTACTATAATAAAATCCCATACTATTCTATTAATTAGTCATATGGGGTCCCCAAATTAGTGAACATCTTCTGAGATAACATAATAGATAACAAAAAATCAATTTCAAAAAAATAATTACTTATTTGATAAAACATATTTTCCCAAAATGAACATAACCTTTATATTTATGTTATTTTAAAAAATAGAAAATAATTTCATAATAACGAGTACATCATGTAGGACATTTGTAGAAGATACTTTCTTGTCTCTCTTCGATTATGGGTTCAAAACATGGGTACAATATAAATGAGATATATTTTCACCCAGTCATTAGGTTTTCCTTTTTCTAAAACTATAGTTATATAACCGATATAGAATTCCCAAAAATGTGATATTCTTACTCAAAAATAACTAAAATATATTTATCAATAATGGAATGTTTTAACATTAAATGTTCTCTTATAACATTCTTTATGCATCACTAAATGTAATAATCCATATTTAACTCAAAGATAATTGTCTCAAAAAATATCATTAGTTTCTGTAAAATTTAATAACTTAAATCATAAAATGGGTTCCAAGTCATCATACATATTATAAGACATAAAATCAGAAAACCATGGCGGTATTTATTACTCTTAATGTAACTTTTCATTAGATAATATTAATATTGAAATTTATCAAAACCTCCCTTAAGGACCAATTGTAAGGAACCATCCTAAGACATTACATATTATAAGGTCTATGGACTAGAATTCACATTCATTCAACCTCAAGTATATTTTTAGTTAATATTTTTAGATAATTAGGTAATTTCTAACACACAAAAACTCATATATTACAAATTAGACCCTTATACTCAATATCAACTTTCATGCAATACAGAGGTCTTGAAAAATATTATGATTTCTTTTCATGACAAATCTTCATAACTTTCAATTGTATTTCTTCATATCTTTTACCTGTCATTAGGCCCTATGAAAAACATTTAAAAATTTGTGATAAGCACAAAAATATTAGTAAGGGACATTAATCATAGAACATCATTATTCTAATGAAACAAATAAAAAGCAATTCAAAATATTTTCTTAAATATTCATATTTTTGTCTAGAAAAAGAATCATTATTTCTTTTTAAAATGTCATTATATTACCTTTTAAAATAAAATTATTTAAATGAAACATAGAATCAACCATAGAAATTACAGGTAGGTTCTTTGATATATCATTATCATATGACTCTTACTATGAAAACAAAAAATGGAATAACCATAGAGTCAAATTATCCATTCATAGAACCAAATTCAATCAAGATTTATCTAGTCACACCCATCCTATAAGCTATAATGGGCTGACTCGATGCTATCTAGGTGCACCCAAAATCTAATAAATAAAGAGATCATTTGTGAGCTACTATAGGTCCCAAACCATCTTATAAACTCTGTATAAATAAAAAATCTTGAATAAACACCGCAAAAAAATCTTTTAAAAACATATGAAATATGACTTTAGTTATAAAAATTACCATTCTTTTAAAAATAACTTTTCAGAATCATAAAAATACACACATAATGGGAAAATATATTATTTTAAAAAAATTATGAAAAATTATAATATGAAAATAAAATAATTAGGGCATATTGATGCAAGGAAATTACACTCTTTTTAAGTATGTTTAAAAAACATTTCATTTGTATTTTTCTTAGAAAAGATAAAAATTAGCTAGTTTAAAAAATAGAAAAATCATTTCAAAACAATTTAAAAAAATTAAATCATTGGTAAAAATTAATTTAATCTATAAAATAATAATATTAAAAACATTCTCCAAAATTTTTTATAAAATATTAATATAGAAGAAATTTGGGTTTTAAAGGAAACAATAAAATATTTATTTTTAGAAAATTCCTTTATCTGTAGTTTGAATCGTTACATGAATTATTTATCTTCTTGAATAAGTAATTAATTTTTATTATTTACTATATTTTTACCATTTTTGAATTTTATTATTCCTTTTATATCTCTTATTTTTGTGTTATATATAATTAATTAATCACTTAATTTCATGTTGAACAAGTTGATGATATTTTTTACTTATATCCAAAATTACATCGGTTAGTCGAATATTGACAGGTGCTAATTATTCCATTTTCTATAGAATACGAAAAATGAACGAATTATAATTTTTTTACACCATTTATATATTTAAATTCTACTATTTAATTTATCTATAATTAATAAACTATGTTACAATCATGGAGATGTTAGGCCATATGTACGCATGTCTAGAGGTTGCATTATTCAATAATCATTATGAAAAAAAGTAAATTGAAATTTTTTATACCTATAATGATCATTACAAAAAAATATCATATTAATTATTTAAATGAAATTATATATTTCTTTTATGTGATATGGTGATTAAACATGAAACGCATTACTAGATTGATGTGGTATTCCTAACATACACATGAACGATGATATCATCTTTCTATGCATTGAATGGTAAGAAATTAAATCTTATATAATATTTTATAAATGAAATATATTCCATAAATATCATAAATATAAAAAAATTCTATAATTATAATTTATCATGAGATATGGTGATGGAAAACAATTTACATCGATTCATTTGGCGGTAGTATGTTGTACACATGAAATAAAAATTCATTTTACATTTCATTAAAGGGTAGATGGATATAGGTCATAAAAAATAACATATAAATATATAGATGATACTTGATTCATTATATTATCATAGTTTAAAAAGTTTTTATGGATGTGTAATAAGAAACAATTCTAAAACATGTTGATAAAACTATACATATTCTTTTGAAAGCTTCATTCTCTAAGCACCATAAGATATATAAGATTGATATTATGTTTAAACAGTACCCTTATAATGTGGGGAGGTATTATAATAAGGTAATTGTATTGTAATCTGATTAAAAAATTGGTTTTTAAATATAAATAAATGAGATGAAGTATTTCTCTTTTATATGAGAGGGGAGGGGAACTCTTTCCATTTCTAAAACTATTTAATTAATATAAATTAATGTTTACATTAAAAAAGATGCAAATATATTTATTAAAATTATAGTATTCGAATGGGTTTATATCCGATAATTTAATAAAAATCATGAAAGTCATGGCTATATTTCTACCCGTATCTTTTTGTTTTATCAACTATTAACACCATTAACTCTTACCATGCCAAAATGGATTTGTAAAAATTGAGGGTAAATATATACAATAATATGAAAAAGTCCCAAAAATTAATAATGGATGGTATTTTAAGTCTTATTGAAATAACTTGTCCTTATTTAATATTTTCATGAATTTTATATCATTTAATTAAATATTATTTATAATATAATATCGATAGTGCTGTTTTTTAGAACTATTCAGTATATTGACTTTAATAATATCAGAAAAACCACAAATATTTGAATAAAATAGTTTATTATATCAAATTTAATGTCTATATATTAAATTTTTTCAGATTATTTATCAAAAATTGTATATACTTTATTATTTAATTTATCTTTTATTTTATTTTTCTATTAATTACTTAATTACTCTTTTTGTGTTGTGAAAGTAGTTAGGGTAATTATATAATCAATAAAATTTGAAAATTAATTTACACTATGAAGATAAATATTTTATATTTATAAATAGAATTTTTTGTAGAACATATCCTCCGGATAATCCATATTAAAAATACTAATCTCATTAAAAACAAGTGCATGACTTGTTTGACATTTCATTAAATAAAATACAATGAAGGACATGATTTCTTCATGGTTGCCCCAAAATAACATACATTCGACCACTGGATTATTATTGTAGATATATAATCTTATAATATTATTTAGGTATTTTTTTAGGTCATTTAATAGGTCTAATATTTTTTTAACCTAAATTACCCGATTTACACTTTACTTTGGTAAAAAATTAATACGGTCGCCATTCTCATTTTCTAAAAATAAATCGAACCTATTTATAAAATTTAGAGCTATTTATTCCCATTTTGAAATCTAACTTTCAAATTTAAAAACATTGAATTAAAATAATGTAATTTAAAATTAAACTGGTAATCAAAATGAGAATGAGTATTTTGGAAAAATTCAATTAAAAATATAAATATTTTATACTAAATTCAAGTATAAATCCATTTAAAACTAATAATTCTATTATTATAATTATGAAATATCTAAATAAAATTTAAAACTAATCGATAAAATAATTTCGACTTCTAAATAATTTTTAATAATATATAATTTTCAATAAAAATAATAAAAAATAAATTTTTTTAGAAAATTCTCAAAAATTCATCATAAGAAAATATTGACCTGAATAATATAAAGTGAATTGATTTTTTCAAATTATAATTATATAATTTTAAAATTATACATTTAAAAAAATCTAATGAAAAATTTGTTCCAAATAACCATTTATTTTTTGATATTATGGTTTAATTAGTATATTTATAATGAACATATCTACATAATTAATGCATAATAATAAATATTAAAATTATTTATTCTATAATTAGATGCATTCTTACACTCAATAGGATATTCCATGTTCTAATGTAATCACTATTATAATTTGAATGTTTTAGGATTTATCCTAAATAATGAAAAAATGATACAATATGAAAAAAAAAATTTGTATCTAATCACATAACAGACAAGATATTAAATGTTTGTCAAAATTAATGGAAAAAATACATAGCTAATAAAAAAGGCTAAAATGATTAAAAAAAATTATAACATTGATCTGTATATTACACCAAATATTTATTATGATCATTTCCCCAATTTTTTCAATATAAATGTCATAATAGGAGGTAAATTATACCCTTTAATTCCTATTTAAAAACATAACATCCCTATTCAATATTTAAAAAACATTACCCCTTTTATAGTAAATATGTATTGGAATTAGTAAATATCAATAAATGATTGGAATAAAAGAATTTTTATAGTAGTTTCATTATTTTAAGAAACTTCCCCTTCTCCACTGAACGAACACCCAATACATGTTCGGTGGACTTATTCAGATCCATTTATCAGGATCTCCTAAGTATTTAATGTGAGATAAAACATCTTCAATTAAAAATTACAAGATATTATTCTAAGAACTAAAAATCAAATATTTCTCAAATTTTCCTAAATATAAAAATATAAATTAATATGCACTCTATAAATAGAATAAAATAGAATGATATTTAAAGCATCAATTTATAGATGATAGTTATATAAGAAATTGATATATCATAATCATCATACCTAAAATTAGTATTTAAATTGTTATTAGATTTTAATTAAATAAAATACATGTCATGATGTTACCATGATGTGTTGAGACATATATAGTGATAATTGATGATGAAGAATTAATGAAGAGGAAATGATTCAGTGTGTTTGATTTTATTATCAATACAAAAATCGTATTCTATGTTATTCAAAATGATTATTACTCAAGTTCAATTTAGTTTCATATAATTTATGGAGTTTATAATTCATTTATATAATAAGGATACGCAAATGGAGTTTCCTTCCACAAAGTATAGTATTGTGTCTTTGAAGTCGACTATACAAGGAGGCATACACCACAACTGATGTCCACACTACTAATTGATGACATTGAGTTATACTATACCATATAAGATATGTTCATTCCATATAGATGTTAGTATTTATAGTATGATGGAAAAGGGTCTATGGGGAATCTACTCCATAGTGAAGGTCTTTGTTTTAAAGCACGTTAAGATAGAATTTAGAGGAACAGGATAATTTTGGACTTCTATACCAGAACATTTTCAAAACAAAAAATTCAAGTGAAGATTAGGACTATATAAAAACGAGTATTTCCCTCCCCCAAAGAAATGAATATGGTTTTTAATGGATCCAAAAAATTATTCACCCCCACACCATATCGTCTATTGCAATTTTTGGTTTTGTGTGAATGTTGAGTGATAACCTCTAAAATCTAAAATGAATTGTTATAATTACATATTTCACACCACCATATTTATTTTATGTCGAGTGATAAAAAATTAAAACCATTAGGCTATCCTATAATCTCATAGAGAACATCCTATATATTTTTTGGAGGGATAATATTGGCTAGTCATGATGAAATGATTACTTTGCCTCATATATTAAATTGGATGGTTATTTCAACCTTCATTAACTATAGATTAAAAAGTAATAGTCACTATAACATCTGTTATTTTCTATTGAGAAAATATTCACTCTATTTTTCCTTCTGTGTATCCTTGTGTTTTCCCCTTGTAATTTGGATAAAAATACTGATTTCTTGATTGAGAAAAGGGGGTGCACGTTTGGTCCACAGTTAGTAAAAACTGTGTGACCTTTCCAAATAAACCATACAAATATTTTTTATTTCGTACAATATAGAGTTCGTGGTTAGCATATGATTTTTTATACTGTGTGGGCTAACCATGCAATGTATCTTTTCTGGATAGTGACGGGTTCAGAGATGCATATATGTTTGGAAAGTATTGTGGGAAAACCATGTGACATGTTCAACTAATTAAAAAGTGAGAGATTACCATTGTGAACTATTCAATTTTATCCATAATTTTCCCCCAACCACCCTATTTGGGATTTTTATACATGGGATCTCCCTTCAAGATTACTTGAAACCTTGTAACATCAATATTAAAGTGGTTTTGACCCTATTTCTTTGAGGAATCATCATGTAAGTGCTTCTCCTCTTTATTTATATATCATTTTAGGGTTTCTCTTCCCTCCACCTTGAGTTCCAATTTTACAAAGGGTTTGTTAACCAAAAAAGGTTTTTATCATGTGTTGTTGAGAGAAATATTTATGGTTATAGTTGGATCCTACTTTTATAGGGTCATGTGGGGGTCAAGATGTGGTTTAACACCAATTTACAGATGTTTCCAAGTGTGAGTTAGGTGTTTCTACACTTTTCCATTTTTATATGATTTTTATATGATTTATTTATTGATTAAATGAGTTATATAGTTTATTTTTTGATGTGAAATATTTTTTCGATAGTTTTTGTTGTGCATATATTTTGGAAGTTGGTTTTTAAAAGGAAAATGGCTATATTTATTATGTTCATCATTGTGGATTTACTTGAATATATTTTATTCCTTGTATGTATGGTGATAAATGTTTTTTAAAAGTGATTTAAAGGTTGGAAGGTTTATAAAGTATAATTTCTAAGTGAAATGTGCTTCTTTGTTTTGTACCTTAAATGCGTATTTAAATTTCGAATCAGGTGTGAAGCATATTATAAAATGGGAATTATGTAAATATGAATTTTAAAAGGTTATTTTTCCATTAAAATGGTTTCATTTAAATTTTCACATCTTTTTATGATTTGAAATGGATTTTTTTGATTGTGAAAGTGGTGGGAATTTTTTTTCAAATGGTTTTAGTGTGTGCTTGGAAATTGGGAATGGTTTTGGTTATGTTGAATTGATTATTTCCTTTTGTTATTTTGGTTCATATATTATGTTATGAATGTATTTATATATTTGATTGGTGAATATGAAATTAGGAATAATGGGGATCCTAGTAATCAAGGTGGGAGACTACAACTAGTACACTAGTTGAATCAGAAGTGGAAACATCGAGATTCATATAGAAAGATTAATGCTAGTTGACTCAGAAGTGTAAATTCCTGGATTCATCAAGTAGAATTTATGATTGAAATACAATCTAAACTTATGATATAGTTAGAGACTACTGAAAATTGGGATTTATATCCCTCTAATTGATTGTTCATGCGAATTATATTGGTATTGGAATATTATTTGGATACAATTGTAAATTTTGATGGGATCCCCTCTAATTGATTATTCCTGGGAATGATATTGGTAGTTGTGATGGAGTATTTTGATCACCGAAGTATGAAGTTTCTTGGGGTATCACTTTTTCTAGTTACCTATAATTATTTTTACAATGGTAATAACTTTGACATGATTATAATGTGATGTGGTGACATCTGCTGGTATACAGTGGACCTTGTGTATATTTCATTCTCCAGAATGCTTTTTAAGAAATGGTTTTCATTGAAAATGTTCCCATGATAATGGTTTTTTCGTAAAATTTTCTCTGGATAATGATTCAAAGGATTTCAAATTTATGTACATTATTATTTGTATACTAATTTTATATCATGTAATATTTTCATTTTGGGTGGCATCTTACTAAGATTTGGCTCAAACCGTGATTACACCTTTGGGTGTTTGTTGATTTTGTTATGTATGACCCATGTAATGGTAAGATGTAACATGGTAGTGATGGTGGTAACTATTTTTGTAGTTCCTTTTTTTAGGAATTGATCATGTGGATTGAGGGTCATTTCACTATAGTTTCATACAAGTTTTTGTGGTAATTTTGACATTCCCATTCCATTTTTTTACTTATGGTATTGGAGAATTTTTTATAACATAGAATATGATTTTTTTTTACGTATTTGGTTTTGATACTTAGACTATGATGTTATACTATTTTTCCTTTTATAATTATTTAAATGGTTGAAATCATTACCAATTTATATTGTTGATACATAGACACTATGTTTGATCTAATGGGCATTAGGAATGCCCTTTGGGCTATTCCATGAATCCTTCTAGGAGTTGGGTTGGATGGAACTACTGTTATGTTCATGAAAAAATGGTATTAGTGAATGTCACATTCTTTTGGGTTAGGTTATTTTTGATGATTTTGGATAAACTGGAGCTTGGATTGGTAGGACTTGAGGGTTTGGTTGTGTGTGTGGTGTCTAGCTAACAATCATCGTGATAGGACTCTAGTCACCATGGTATTTTGGGATTTATTTTTATTACTCCATCAGGTGATACATACAGTCTAAAAATTGTATATGGAAACTAGGTGGGGTGGATTGGTTTTGTTTCCCATATTATTATGGTGGATGATGTTTTGTCCCATGTTATTGAGTTTTTTGAGATTTTATGTAGTGGCTAAAAATGATCAAATTGTTAATTGATGGGTTTTCCTTGTGACTATTGATTATATTAGAAAAATGTATTATATAAGAGTTCTTTAAAGGTGCATGAAGTGGTTGATTAGATTTCTCCTTCACCTATTGATCATAGGTTCGTTTATTTTTTGGTTTTGGTTTTCCAGGTTTTGGGACAATGGGCGGGCTTGGGTCTTTCTTAGGTCTGGGAAGTAGAACATGTTCCTCAAAAGGATAAATATCATGAGTTTCTTAAGAAGAAGAATCCTTCTATATGTGGTAATGTGGACCCTAGGTTATAGATGAGTTTCTTGATATGATTGAGTGATGGATTGTGTTTATTGATACTTATGATGCAGTCAGAGTGAAATGTTCCGCATTTATATTGAAACAAACTACTAAAAAGTGTTGGGATTCAATGGTGGATGAGGGAAAGAACAAGAAGATGAGTTAGGAGAGATATCAGGGTCATTTTTAATGACAAATATTGCCTAGAGTTTTTGGATTATTCATGGTGAGAGGTGTTCGTTTAGTTAATCCAGAAAAATATGACCATGATAGAGTATGCTAACTATTTCACAGATTGTTTAGTATGCACTTGAGACTGTTACTAATGTTCACCTGAAGGATCAAGGGTTAGTAAGGGGTTACAACTAGAATTATGATATCAAGTCTTCTTATTCAAGATTAGAACATATTCTGGCGTGGTCGATCATGCTGTGATGGTTATAATTGATCATAAGGGTTAGCCTAGTTTTCCAGGTGGAGTTTAATAGTGGTAAGTGGCATCTCATCTAAAAATAAGAAGAAATGAGATGTGAAAGAGAATAAGGGGGGTCAAAGTTTAGTCCAGCCCTCCCATTTATCTTCATTTGTGGCTTTATTTCATGGAATGGTTGTGTTCTATTAGTGTGGGAAGTCATGGAACATGCGGGAAATGTGTTTATTTCTACCATGGCATTTCTATATTTGCAGATCTTATGGAATGTGTTGCAGATTTGCAAGGTTGAACCCCCATATCAGAGTGGAGTTGGATTTGTAGCTTCTATAGGGATAAAAACTCATCCAAAACCTTCCAAGACTGGGGGTATTCTAGTTGAAAGTCATGGTGTTTGTTATGGATCTTCCTATGGCATGATTAAGTTTAGGGCATAGTTATTATATAATGATCATTCTTAGGGTTAGGTTAATAGAAGTAAACATCAATAGGTGGATCGATCACTAGTGTAATTGTGTGTAGGGATTGTGATTGTTTTAGATATCGTTATTATTTAATTATAATTACCTATTTTGTCATATTCATTCTTTATTTTAATTTATTTTTTCCTCTTTTTCATGTGTTAAATATTCTAACTGAGCTTATGAAATATTTGATGGAGTTTCTAACGCCACTTGGAAATAATAAAGAGTAGGGTTTTAGGTGTCCATATTGTGATCTTACCCTTTCATGGATCGAGTTGTATTGGGATTTTCTGGTTTTAGATTTTTCCCACTTTGACATGATCCTTGGTATGGATTGGATGGTGAGTTTTCAAGAGCAGAAAAACATTTTTTTTTGTGGCAATTGAGTTCTGTGGAACCTGATTGAAGTGAAACAATTTTTCAAGGTTAATGGGATCCTTGGTTAGGATGTACTGGGTCTCCACATATGTAATTGGGAATTCTCATATTTTAGATCTAGTTGATCATGTTATAGGATGATTATATTACTCTTGATGGTTGATTAACTCTTGTTGTGTATGAATTCCTAGAAGATTTCTTAGGTTTTCCTACAAAGAAATGCATGGAGTCCTCTATCAATCTGGCACTAGGAACACAACTGATATATATTCCCTTGTATTGTAAGGGCCCCAAAGAGTTGTGTGAATTAATGGTATAGTTGGATGAGTTGGAATCCAAATGATTCATTCACCAGATAATATCTCCTTGTGTTTCTTGAGTTCTGTTTATGAAAAAGGACAATGGATCTCTCCAATTATTAACTAATTATCGGAAGATGAACAGGGTGACAATTAAGGACATGTACCCTTTTCCACATAATGATGGCCTTTTTTATTAACTTATGTGAGAAAGGTTTTTTATAAGATTTATATGCATTCTGGTTATCTCTATGTCTGGGTTAGAGAGGTGGATGTTAAAAAAAAACCTTCCATAGAATGTACAAACATTTCGTGAACTTGGTCATGCCTTTAGGGTTAACAATTTCTTCAGCGGTCTTTTGGTCTTCTATAATAGGGTGTTCCACCAGTATCTTGACTACTTTATTATGTTATTCATGGATGAAATCATGGTCTATTATGGGACAAAGGATTATAATGTGCATCATTAGATAATTGTAATGGGAAAACTTCATGATCATCATCTCAATGCCACATTTTCTAAATGAACCTTCTAGATCATGGAGAATAAGTGTCTGCGCCATGTGATTTGAGGAAAATGGGTTTATGTGGACCTTGATAATATTTTTAAAGTGATTTAAAGGGATAATTTGAATAATATGTTTTAGATCATGAGCTTTTTAGGCCTGGTAGGTTATTAAGAGTGATTTTTTTTATATTTATTTGTTAGCTAACATTTTTTATGAAGGATCTCATCTGAAAAGGTCTGAATTTTGAATAGTGACTAGAGTGTCAAGCATTCATTTAGGAGTTAAATCAGTTGGTGAACACCACCCCTATTGTGATCTTTCCGGATTCTAGAATGGGATATCTAGTTTATCGTGATTCATAAGGTTTAAGTATTTGGTGTGTGCTGATGTATGATGATCATATAGTGGATTATGATTCTCGATAGATAGAACAACGAGAAAATAATTAACCAACACATGAAATGGATTTAGAAACAAGGATTAATTCCTTAAAGATGTTGTGCTATTATATTTTTGAGGAAATATATCTTGATTATTTGGATATTAGGATTTTACCCAACATTTTATCCCAAAATTATTTGAATTTAAGGAATCATTGTTGGGTTGAGTACCCTCAGTGGTTCGACTATGATATAGTCTAAACCCCCAAAAAAGGTAATGTGGTCATTGAAATCTTGAGTTGGAAAGTGCAATTCCATGTATTAAAATAGTCCATTGATGAGTACACTTCTAGGGGATATTTGCTCAGATGCACATGGAGACTATGGATTATAGTGGAGGTGTGTTCCTGGCCATTGTTCTGTTAACACCTTCCCTTCTTGAGTAAATCCAATGAGATAATCATGGTGATGAGTTTTATAGTAATCTGTGATGTTTTTACATGGTGGGGAGATGCCTTGCGATTGGTCATTATCTCTTATGGGTATTCTGTTCTTTAAGGGTTGCATTTTGGTGTCATTGTTTTTTAGAAGGGTAGTGATACGAGATAACCACTAGAATATATGGAATTTTCATCCTGGTGATACCAAGATATAAAATGATGTTAACACATAATTATAGTGGCTAGTCATGATGTGGGATATAGAAGACATTATATAATAGTGTTATAAATGTCATCAGATCAAGGAAGAGGACCATAGTCCCTATGTTTTTTTAGCCACTACCCATTCATACATGGAAGTGGGACGAGAGTGTCATTGATTTTATTTTTTAGATTACCTCACACACTATAGTGGAGGAATTCTATATGTTTATTGTTTGATCTTATAACCAAATCAGCCCATTTTTATCTAAAAATAGATTTTTCCAATGTGGATGAGTTGGTTCAGTTGTTTGTTCTGAAGTTGGTGGGGATATATGGTGTGTTATGAGAAATGTTTTTGATAGGGACCACTGTGTGGCCTCATTGTCTTTGGAAGGACTTCAGAATGAAATGTGGTTGAAAATCATGTTGAGTACAACATACCATCCCCAAAAAGATATTCAGATAGAGAAGGAAAATCAAATTTTGGAAGACATGATCTAGGAACGTGTGTACTATTATTGAGGTTGGTGGGATAACCATTTGGTATTTTTTATCATCTTATATAAATGTAGTTACCAATCCACAATTCAAATGGCTCCCTTAGAGGTGCTTTATGGTCGTCCATGTCAGTCTTCTTTGTGTTTGGTTGAGGTGGGTGAGACCTTACTATTGGGGTCAATCCATGTTCAAGATACCATTGATATAGTCAGGTTGATCAGGTTGAATTTGTTCATATCTTAGATTTTATAAAAGTCTAATGCTAAAAAAGTCACTGAGGTTTGGAGTTTTTTATGGGTGATAATTTGTTCCAAAATGTTCCCCCTTACACGGTTCATCATCATTTGGGTAAATAATGAAACCAAATGTTGATGTATGTTCGTCCTTTTCAGATTAATGAGTCGATTGGTAAGTTTTAATACATGTTAACATTTACTTCTCAACTGACATAAATTCATGATGTGTTTCATTTCTCCATGTTGAAAAACTATAATCCAGATCTATCCCATGTGTTGAATTGGGAAGAGTTGGAATAGGAGCCTGACTTGTATGTATTTGAGCGGCCGGTATAGATTTTGGATTCTATATAGAAAGTGATTCATTGAAATCCTATTCTGTTGTTTTTATTTCATTAGCATCATCATAGTGACAAACATGAGATATGGGAGAAAAGTTTGTAGGTTGAAGTGGACTACCCATTTTTTATTTCTGATCAAGCTTTGGGTTGAATTTCTGAGGGCAAGATGTTTTCTCAGTGTGAAGAATTTTCACATATATAGTATTATTTTTATGGTTCTCTTATATGTATTTTAGTCCTTATATTTATCCTTGAGTTTTCCCCCATCTATTTTAGAGAAAAATATATCGTTTTCACATGAAATCTGGTGGCACATAGTTGGAGCTTATTTAGGTAAGAACCATGCACATTTTCCTAGAAACAAGGTAGCATTTTGTCATTATAAATGTTAGTGACCACATGGTTAGTGTGTAGTTTTATTTTCGATATGTGGGATATGTGTGCTCTAGGAACATCTTGGACAGTGAGGGGAACAATATTGCGATACAGTTCAAAAAACATTTGCTCAAACTGTGTGACATGTCCAATTCATTAAAAAGGTGAGAAATTACCTTTGTGTTCTCGTTGATTTTAATAATAATTCTCCTCCTGTATTCCCCATTCATAATTTTCATCCATGAGAGATCCCTATAAGATTTCTTATTTCCTTATAACGTCAATCCCTGGGAGTTTTGGACCATGGTTATTCAAGCAATCATCAATTAAGTACTTCTCCTTCTAATTTCTCCCTCTTTTCGGGTTTCTCTTCCCTATTTCTTGTGTTCCTATATTCTAGTGGGGTTGTTGAACTAAAAATGGTTTTATCTTGAGTTTTTGAGAGAAATATTTATGTTCATTATTGGATCATTCCTCTATAGAGTATTGTGGTTGTGTAGTTGTGGTTTAATGTCATTTATTGGATGTTTCCAAGTGTGAGGTTAGTGGTCCCATGATTTTATATTATTAAATTATTTTGATTTTATTTTGTGAGTGCATAAATATAGTCTATGGATTATTTTTAAGGTGAGAAATATGTTTTTGGATGAGTTATTGATTCATCTATGATGGAAGTTGGTTTTGTCAAATGAGATTGTCTATATTTCATTTTTTTCATTATGGTGTTTCACGAATTTATTTTATTGTTTTTTTAGAAGGTGTGAAATGATTTTTCAAATATATTTAAGGGTGAAAATGTGTTTGAAATTGATTTTCTTAGTTAAATATGATTTTTTTGCATATTTTCTTCCTTGTTGTTCACCTAAAATGTGTCTTCAAATTGTGAAAGGGATGTAAAGAATGTTATAAAATGTTTTTGATGTGAATATTATTATAAAAAGAGAATTTTCTATGGATGTGGTGGGATTGAAATGTTCTCTTTATCCTGTGATTTTGAATTGGTTTCATAGATTGGGATAGCACTGAGAAATTTCTCTGCAATTGTTTTTAGTTTGAGTTTGGAATTGGAAATAGTTTTGGTTATGTTGAAGTGATGATTTCTTTTTTTCATCTTATTCATGTCTTATGTTATGAATTAATTCATATATGTGATATTTGAATATAATATTGAGCCAAAAGGGAATCCTGGGTATCGTGGTGGGAGAACTAGAACTAGTATGACAGTTGACTCGGAAGTGGGAGCACCGGGATTCATCTAATAGGGTTCACTCAAGTTGACTCAGATGTGGAAATTCATGTATTTATCTTGTACGATTTAAGATTACAACAGTAACTGAACATATCATATAATCTGAGGCCACTGGACCTTGGGATGTGTTCACCTCCAATTTTTCATTCATGAGAATCATGTTGGGATTGGATTATTATTTGAAAACCATTAGACATTAGGAAGGGATCTCCTCTAATGGATCATTAATGGGAACACAGTTTTTAGTTTAGTTGGATGATTTTGATCACCAAGTTAAAAGGTTTCTATGGTCTCACTTTTCTTGTTACCTATAAAAATTTTCTGGTGGTGCGTTATTGTGACGTGATTCTTATGTAAGGTGGTTCCATCTATTGTTTTATGTTGGACCTTGTGTATATTTCATCTTAATGAAATTTTTTTGAGAAATGAATTTCATTGAAATTTATCCCATAAGAATGGTTTTTCTTAAAATGTTCTCTTGAAAATTATTCCAATGCATTTACATAAATGTGCATGTTGATTTTTATTCTAATGTTATAGTGTGGAATCATTTAGTTGAGGAGGAATCTTACTGGGATTTTTATCACACCCTATAAGCACCATTGGGTGCGTGTATACTTTTTCATGTATTCCCTATGTAAAGGAAAGATGTATCAATATAGTGATGGTGGATCTGGTTTCTAGAGTTCTGTTTTTCATGTTTCAGTGGTTTTGGCTTGAGGGTGATTTCTTTCTTGTCTCATGGAGGTCTTTGTGATAATTATGTTGTTACCATTTTATTTTTTTACTTTTGGCTCTAGTTAACGTATTATAATTTTGAATCTGAAAATTTTATGCACCATGTTTATTTATGGTATTCATTCATGTAATTTTCAATCATTTTTTGTTTTCTCATAATTATATAAATGGGTAAAATAAATATAAAAGTATATTTTTGATACCCAAGCACTAGTAATCATCCCATGGGGATTATATCACGACCCGCCTTCACCAAAAGGAGGGAAGGGTCATCAGATTGCCAGCCCCTTCCTTATTTATGTTGAAGGAGAGATAATGACCCCCAAAACCCGCCTTCAATAGGTCCTAGATTGGCGACCACCACCAAGGGTATAAAATCACCCACTAAATGGAAGGCATTACCCCTTTTTTCCTTTAACAGGATCGGGAGATAAGATAGAAAATACCACAACACCAAAACTAAAAGTGCATGTACGTCTAAAAGTAAACCATTCCCACATGCATGTTCAAAGGTAAAAGATATAAGTCACAAAGCCCCAAAGGAAAAAAGGAATACTAAGAAAATAAAAGCAACAACAGAAACTGTCCCAAAATTCCATGCTAGTAAGGTCTCGCGCAATCCCCGAAGACCTCCTGGAAACTTGAAAGTAGTTGTATATTCATAGGGTGAGCATACAAGTATACTCTGTAAGGAAAAACCAAAGACTCTTGTGCAGAAGTGGGGAGACGTACTAAAGTCCCGTGAGAAGCAGACAACCAAACACTATCAAGGAGTTCATCTATCCCATTCACCGGCCACACTTGACAAATAACGCAAGCATGTAATGTATAATAAAGTCACATTGATTTTTGGGTACCCCGTGCCACTTTCCCAATGGTTATTGAAGTCATCATACGCATCAAACCAATATCAGGATTCTCACCACAGTCTCACTACCACACCCGCTCGCACACACCTGGGCCATATCCTCACATAGTCCCACTGCCAAACCCCACCCGCAAACACCTGGGCCACAACTGTCACATGTAACCACACCTGCAAACACCTACGCCAGAACAACCACCGCCATGCATGAAGACACCTAGGCTAGAAAATCTACTTCCACGCCCAAAGACACATGTGCCTCATCTCGAAGACACTTGGGAAACCACATGCCTGCACACACCTAGTCCAACCACCACACTACCCTGCCCAAAGGTTCAGGGGATAATAATGGACTTCATGCCATCACAGCCTGCCTGTAGAGTCTTCGGCTATTCAGGAAAGGGAGTAGAAAGGAGATAATAACCAGCCACTAATAGAAGTGTTTGGAAAAAAACGCTCCCCCATAACATGGTGTTTTTTAGAAATAATTGATCATCTTGGATGGGGCGGGAATAAGAAACACATAACTACAAGTATATGTATAGGTATCAAGCACTCACCCAACTCTAGGTTTTTTGTCAGCCTGCCTAATGAACACAAACATCACCCATGTCCAAGTCACAACTCTCACCAAACCAAAAACTATTTTTCCCATTCATGTTTTCATGTTCATTATTAATGTTTAAATAAGTTTCTACACCAACTTGGGAAACTAGCAAGCATAAGAACAATCCAAGGGAAGAGCACAGTCAACACCAACTTAAATGTTCAAACCCGGTTCTATTGTAAAGTCACAACAACAAAATAGATAAGGGTCCCTCAAAGTACTCGAACAAAGGAAAACCACAAGATACTACCTCATGTCCCTCAAATTTTAGGAGCCGATGGTTTCTCACCAACAGAAGATCCCACCCCAATTCGTGATATTATCAAAGTAACCACCCGACCTTAAATTCAAAACTGAAATCATAACCACAGCGGATCCCATCCCCACCCACATCACCCAACAATCAGCCCGTGAAAGTAAAAACCAAACCACTACCACCAACACAAAGCAGGATCATGCCGGTATTTTCATATTTAAAAGATTTAACACACTCCATGATTTCAATCTCGGTGTGCTTTAGTCAGGGTTATCATAGAATGGGTTGATCCTGGTGCTTTCAATTTTTTTACCCGAATATACATAATTAACTAAATTCAATTACACAGAAGAGGTTCACAATCATGTTACAATCCATTTAAACATAACCAGAGGTAAGGGTTCATTAGTGTTCAGGCAAAGACCACCAACGGCCTAAATTTTCAGTAGGTGTAAGCTCGCACAAATCAGAATTCATTAAACAAAGAATCATCGATCACACCCCTCCCCTTAATTCTTTGGAATCCGTTTATTATCTACATTAAAGTTTGGTTCATCCAATTCTACAGAAACAAAATCATACCCACCCCGCATGATACACAGAAAAGAGAGACGAAGGTGAAACCCTACTTGATTGACCAACGATCGAAGTTTATCTTCACGTGCCAGTAACAACGGATGCACAATTTGCAGGGGTGGGGCTTGAGAACTCAAGCACACGTAGATGAAACTTTGGGAGGGTGATTGAGAAAAATAAACTAGGGAGAACCCATTTGTTTATAAGGACTGGGGATAGTTGAGATAAGAACGCGAAACCACATAAGGAGCGGGGTCGTAGGTTTACCATGCGGCCCTGCACGTCATTAAAGGGTCCCCGCCTTTAGCGGCAGTTTAAACCGAGGTCATGCACTAGGGTACCTCTTAAAAATTTAATTAAATTCCATTTACGGGTGTTACTGGGATTTAAAACAAGATTAATGTGGTCAAAATAAGGTTTAAAACCCAATTTGCGCAAACGGGAGGCGCGACTAGAAAACCCGTGGGGATAGGTGAGAGCCACCGGTAGCTGGGAGATACTAGTGGCTGACGCTACCGGTAGTCGAGAGATACCGGTGGCTGACATCTACCGGTAGCCGAGCTATAGGTAAGCTGCAGCAACCGGTAGGCCGAGCTACCAGTAGCCAACAGTTACCGGTAGTCGTGCTACTGGTAGGCTGCCGCAACCGGTAGGCCGAGAAACCGGTAGGCCAAGCTACCGATAGATGACAGCTGCCTATAGCCAAGCTTCCGGTAGGCTACAACTACCGATAGGCCGAGCTACCGGTAGGCTAAGGCCACCGGTAGGCCTACCGTTAGCGGTCAAAACATGACCGAGAAGCCTCGATAACTCTCCCAGACTACCCAGAACACACATCATCAGATTTTTCACTAAGCAGTGGACCTCTAAGAACCCGGTCCATTACATTAGATACCTCTCAAACTATTCTCATCCTCAAGAATCAAAACATCCCCTATGTAAAGAGAGGGTCCGAACAACCACCTCAAAAGATACCTCTCATGAGTGAACCTAATTGTTAACTAAAAACACCTCCCTCTAAAGAACCAAGAGACATACCATGTCAAACGTCCTAGTCATGTGGGTTGGGGAGTCTCTTCCCCCTTGTCATGATATTATCCGCTTTGGGCAGCACTAACTCGCCCACATGAGTTTAATCGCATTCACCTTAATGCGTCTTGATTTGGGGACGGATCCTCCCTCCCCATAGCCAGGACTTTTCACACACATTTAGAGTAAAAAAACACATATTTCATAGCCAACAAAGTAAAATGCTCCACCACAACAAGTATAAATAGAATAATACAAAACTCAAAACAACTCTGGGTACTGGGAACGCATTTGTGCTTCCCTCTCCCACGTACTCTCCTCAAGCCCACCACGTCTCCATAAAACATGAACCAAGGGAATGGTTCGCCCACGAACCACCTTATCCTTGCGATCCTTGATCATCACTGGTCTTTCCACAAAGGTCATGTCATCCTCGACATCCAACTCTCCCCAGCTGAGGACGTGTGAATCATCGTGAAGATACCGACGAAGATAGGACACATGGAAGACATCATGTATCCTCAGTAGAGGCGGTGGTAACGCTAGCTGATAAGACACTTCACCGACCAGCTGCAACACTTAGAAGGGTCCGATGAACATTGGTGAAAGCTTACTCCAATTGTCGAACCTCTACTGTCCATGCCTAGGGGATACCTTCAAGAAAACGTGGTCTCTAACCTCAAACTCCAAGGGCCTTCTCCTGATGTCAGCAAATGAATTTTGTAGGTCCTGGGACACCTTCAACATTTCCCTTATAAGCTGAACCTTCTCTGTCGTTCCCTGCACCACATCTGGGCCAAGGATTCCCGACTCTCTGACTTCGGTCCAACACACAGGTGAGTGGCATGGCCTCCCATACAAGGCTTCAAATAGGGCCATACCAATGGTAGAGTGATAGCTATTATTGTTGGAAAACTCTTCCAGAGGCAGGTGTCACACCCATGATCTTCCTGAGTCCAGAATGATTTCTCGTAGCATATCCTTCAAGGTATGGTCGGTGCGCTCTATCTTTCCATCTGTCTGGGGATGGAAGGAAGTGCTAAGACATAGCTGGGTGACAAAATCATGCTGCAATCTTCTCCAGACTCGTGAGGTAAACAATGCATCCCTATCCGAGACTATGGACCTCAGAACTCCATGCAACCGCACCACCTCATCCACGTACATTCGTTCCAAAGCATCCTCTACACTCGACTCCTTAATCACCAGAAAGTGAGCCGATTTCGTAATTCAATCCACTACTACCCAGATGGTGTCGCAACCCCCTTGAACCCTGGGTAGTCCCATGAAAAAATCCATCGAGATTTCCTCCCACTTCCACTCAGGAACATCTAGAGACTGTAGCAGGCCGCCTGGAACTCGGTGTTCAGCCTTCACCTGCTGACACACTAGGCACTTGGCCACAAACTCTGCCACTGTTCGCTTTACTCTGAGACACCGGAACTATCTCTTCAGACCATGGAACATCTTGGAAACTCTTGGGTGCACTTCTATGGGTGAGTTGTGGAACTCACTAAGAACCTTTCCATGCATCACCTCTGGAAAAAATAGATTTCCTCAGAAAAGAATCTGGTTCTGACCATCCTCCATCCACCCTTCTGGAGCACTGCTCTGGTGAACTCGGTCACGCATCACTTCGCACTCTAGGTCTCCCTACTGAGACTCCTCCAATTGCTACAATAGATAATATTGTACTATCATCGGATACAAGAACCCTCTACCGCCATCATTCCTCGCATCCATGTGCAAGGCAGCCAACTCCTCCATCGCCTACTAGGAGTCTGCCGATTCTCGGACCTCATCCTTCTATGACCTCCTGATCAAAGCATCGGCCACTACATTCCCCTTCCCTAAAGTGTAGGAAATATAGAAGTCGTAATCCTGGGGGAAATCCACCCACCTTTACCACCGCAAGTTTAGGTCCCACTGGGAGAAGATATACCTCTAACTTTTTTGATCTGTGAAGACCACAAAATGTTCTCTGATGAGGTAATGCTGCAATAACTTTAGAGCCAAAACGACCACTGCAAACCCCAGGTCATGGGTGGCATAATTTCTCTCATGAGGGTGTAACTACCTATACCCATAAGATATCACTCCTTGTTGATGCATCAACACACATCTGAGGCCTTGCCCTGAATCATCACAGAACACCTCATACGTCGCCCCTTATTCTGGTAATCTCAGCACTGGGGCACTAACTAACTTCTCTGTCTGATAGATGAAGGCTACCTCGCACTGCTCACTCCACATGAAAACCTGGTCCTTCTTGGTCAAGGTTGTCAAAGGGGATTCCACTTGGGAGAAGTTGGGTATGAACCTCTGATAGTAACCTGCCAGCTCGAGGAAACTACGAACCTCTGCCACATTCTTGGGTGTTACCCAAGAAACAACTACCTCAACCTTTGATGAGTCCACTGCTACCCCCTGCTCGGATACTAGGTGCCCAAGGAAGTTCACTTCTCTCGTCCATAATTTGAACTTTTACAACTTCCCATAGAGCTGGTGCTGTCGGAGGACCACCAAAACCATCCTCAGGTGCTCCGCGTGGTCCTCCTTTGATCTTGAATAGATCAGGATATCGTCGATGAACACAACTATGAACCGATCTAGGTACTCCAAGAAGATGGAGTTCATAAGCCCCATGAACACAGTCGGGGCGTTCGTAACACCAAATGGCATGACTACGAACTCGAAGTGTCCATATTTGCACCTGAAGGCCATCTTCAGGATGTCATCCTCTTTCACCCTCAACTAGTGATACCCAGACCACAGGTCGATCTTCAAGAACCATCAAGCGCCTTTCAGTTGGTCGAAAAGATCGTCTATCCTCTGAAGAGGGAAGCAATTCTTGATCGTCACCTGATTCAGCCTCTGGTAGTCTATGCACAACCTGAGACCACCATCTACATTTTTTGTGAACAAGACTGGAGTACCCCACGGTGACGCACTTGGTCGAACATAACCCCTCTTCATTAGATCATTAATCTGAATCTGCAGCTCCCGTAGCTCTGTAGGTTCCATCCGGTAAGGAGCCATCAAAATCAGATGACCACCAAGCTGCATGTTTATCCCAAACTCGATATCACGTCGAGGGGGTAGAGACGTCACCTCCTTAGGAAACACATCCATAAACTCACTGACAATTCCTGGAAACTCCACCATTTCAGCAACTACTGACTAAACTAATTGTTTGGCTAACAAGGAGAGGAGGGGTTCCTCTCGCCTGCTGCCCTCCTGACTGATCCGCTCGCCGGTGAAAGTAACATGCCTGCCGCCCAAGTCTGAGAACACAACCCTTCCTTGGAAGCAGTCGACGATGGCACACACAGAGAACAGCCAGTCAATGCCTCGGATGAAATAGTATGGTTGTATCTGTAGCAGTAGTAGATCCCTGACCGACTGATGTGTCCCTATCATCAGTTTGTATCCTTGACAAACATATAACAAGTCAGTCTGACCTCCGACTGGTGTGCTCAGCACCAGGGGAACTAGAAGTCACTCGACATCTAGACCCAAGGAACGGGCTAGAATGGGTGCAACAAAGGAGTGCGAAGCTTCGGTATCAAAAAAGGCATAAGAAAGGGTGCTAAATAAACTGATCGTACCTCGAACGACCTCCGGCCCTTTTGGAACTGCTGCCTTCGTGGCATGCAACTATCCATGCCCAGCACCTATGCCACTTGGCTATCAGCCACCTCCCCAACCACACCTTGGTCGAGTTCCCTGAGGAGCGCCCTGAGGATGGCCTCCTCCTGCAACATCTGCACTCGGAGGAGCAGGAGCTCGCTGCCCCTACTACTGCTGCTGGAAAAGCCTAGCTGGAAGCTGCTGCTAGGGCGGGTGATGGGCATGTCCACCACCGCCATACTGTACTCGGTCCAGGCACTAATTACAGAGATGTACATGGCTCCCACAGACAAAGAACCACAGTCCTAGGCCCGAAGGGAAAGGGCGAGGACCGGGGGACCAGAATTCGAACTGTTGCGGCCTGCTCCCTGATGGTCAAAACCTAGAGGGTCCCGATGCTGGAGGTTTGGTGCTAATAGCCTTTAACTTTGACAGGCCTAGCTGAATCCCCTCTCGTGACACACCTCCCAATGTGTGTATCCTCTCCACCACCTATGCCTTCTTCTGGACCTCCAAGTATGTCGGCAAGGTGAAGGGGGTAACAGCGTACTGGAGGGAGGGTCGGAGCGCCTCCTCTAAATGTCTTGCCCGAGACTCCTCGTCTGGAAAGAGGTCCGTAGAAAAATGTAGGAGGTCCTTGAACTTGATCCCCAGCTCCCTTACCGACATGATCCCCTACTGGATGGAGATTATCTCCTACCACTTTTCTACCATCATCGTTAAAGAGAGGAATTCCGTCCAGAACTCCTTCTCGAAATCAGCCCATGCCACCTCAGCCTCTCTCCTCTCCCCCAGGTAAACTATCCACCATTGACATGCGTCTCCCCGCATCTGGCTAACGGCCAGAGGAACCCAGTACTCAGTCGGGGCCCGAATCAGGCCGAAGGCTATCACCAGCTCCTCTAGCCAGCTCTCTGTCTTCATGTTAGAAGTGATTCCCTCATACTTCTTGAGGGTCTATCGCTAGAAGGCCTGAAGTGTCTTCTACCACTGGTCGTCTTCTTCCTCTCGATTAGTCCTCTGTCGATCGGCCAAGTCAACCTCCTGAGCCTCGATCTCCCGTACCACACGTGGTCGACTTCCAGGTGTCATAGCTACAATGTAAACAAGGAATGCCTAAGCCCAAGTAGTGCAGAATATTTTTCTTAAAAATTTCTTATGCTTCTTATTGATTTCAATTCCCAAAACACCCATGAAACATAAGAACACAAGACATTATAATGCATGTAACGTAACTAGGTTCTCTACCCTATATTCAGTGTGGCCTCACTTGGTCATTTGGTAGGTCCAGAGTCCTTGCATCAAATCATGGGGGGCCCTAAAATCCTGTGTCCTAGCTATTCTTCCCTGGCCTAATTCATGCACCACAGTCACCCAACATTGTTGCCCTACCATCCCATACAACCATTACTATGCCTAACTCCAAACTTCATCCTATATCTCAACCATACCTATGATACCATTCTGTCATGACCCGCCTTCACTAAAGGGAGGGAAGGGTTAGCAGATTGCCAGGCCCTTCCTTCTTTAAGTTGAAGGAGAGATAATGACCCCTGAAATCCACCTTCAATAGGTTCCAGAGTGGTGACCAGCACCAAGGGTATATAATGACACACTAAATGGAAGGCATTACCCCTTTTTTCCTTTAACAGGATCAGGAGATATGATAGAAAATCCCACAACACCAAAACTAAAAGTGCATGTACGGATGAAAGTAAACCATTCCCACATGCATGTTCAAAGGTAAAAGATACAAGTCACAAAACCCCAATGGTAAAAAGAATACCATGAAAAGAAAAGAAACAACATCAACTATCCCAAAAGTCCATTCTAGTAAGGTCACGCGTGATCCCCGAAGTCCTCCATGAAATCTGAAAGCATTTTTATATTTGTAGGGTGAGCATACAAGTATACTCAGTAAGGAAAAACCAATGACTCTCATGCACAAGTGGGGAGACGTACTAAAGTCCCGTGGGAAGCATACAACCAAACAATATCAAGGAGTTCATCCATCCCACTCCCCGGCCAAACTCGCCAAATAACTCAAGAAACTAATCTATAATAAAGGCACATCGATGTTTGGGTAACCCGCGCCAATTTCCCACTGGTTATTGAAGTCATCCTACGGATCGAACCAATCCCTCTATTCTCACCGCAGTCCCACTACCACACCTGCCTGTAGACACCTGGGCCATATCCTTATGCAGTACCAATGCCAAACCCCGCCCACAAACACCTGGGCCACAACTGTCACACGTAACCACGCCTGCAAACACCTAGGCCAGAACAACCACTGCCACACCCAAAGACACCTAGGCAATAAGATCTACTACCATGCCCGAAGACACCTGGGCCAACCACCACACTCCCCTTCCCGAAGGTTCTTGAGCTAATAATTGACTTCAGGCCATCATAGCCTGCCCATAGAGTCTTGGGCTATTCGGGAAAGGGAGTAGAAAGGAGCTAATAACCAGCCACTAATAGAAGTGTTGGAAAAAACACCCTCCCCCATAAAATGGTGTTGTTTAGCACTAAGTGCTCAACCTGGATGGGGTGTGAATAAGAAACACAAAACTACAAGTATATTTATAGGTAAAAAGAACTCACCCAACTCTAGGTTTTTCTTCAGCCTGCCTAAAGAACACAAACAACACCCATGTCCAAGTCAAAACACTCACCAAACCAAAAACTATTTGTCCCATTCTTGTTTTCATGTTTGTTAATAATGTTTAAATAGGTTTCTTCACCTACTTGGTCAACTATCAAGCATAAGAACAAGCCAAGGTAAGATCACAATAAACATCAACTTAAACGTTCACACCCGGTTCTCTTGTAATGTCATAACAACAAAAGGGATAAGGGTCCCTCAAAGTACTGGAACCGAGGAAAACCCCAAGATACTGCCTCATGTCCCCCAAATTCCAGGAGTCGACGGTTTCTCAACAATAGAGGATCCCACCCCAATTCATGATATAATCAATGTAACCACCCAAACTTAAATTCACAACTGAAAGAATAACAACAGGGGATCCCATCCCCACCCACATCACCCAGGAATCAACCCGTGAAAGGAAAAACCAAACCACTACCATCAACACAAAGCAGTCCCATGCCGGTATTTTCATATTTAAAATATTTAACACACTCCATCATTTCAATCTCAGCGTGCTTTAGCCGGGGTTATCACAGAAATGGTTAATCCTGGTGCTTTCAATTTATTTAGCTGGATATACATAATTAACTAAATTCATTTACACATCAGAGGTTCAAAATCATGATACAATCCATTTAAACATCACCAGAGGTAAGGGTTCATTAGTGTTCTGAAAAAGACCCCCAACGACCTAAATTTTCAGTAAGCATAAGCCCGCACAATTCAGAAATCATTAAACAAATCATCATTGATCACTCCCCTCCCCTTCATTCCTTAGAATACATTTATTATCTTCATTATTGTTTGGTTCATCTAATTATATAGAAACAAAATCATACCCAACCTGCATGATACACAGAAAGGAGAGACGAAGGTGAAACCCTACTTTATTGACCAACGATCGAAGTTTATCTTCACATGCCAGTAACAAGGAATGCACGATTTGCAGGGGTGGGGATCGGGAACTCAAGCACGCGCAGACGAAATGAGGGGAGGGTGATCAATAAAAAGAAACCAGGGATAACCCTTTAGTTTATAAGTACTAGGGACAATTGAGATAAGAACACGAAACCACATAAAGAGCGGGGTTGTGGGTTGACCATGCGTCCTCACACGTCATTAAAGGGTCCCCACCTTTAGGGGCGGTATAAACCTAGGGCACACACCAGGGTACCTCTTAAAAATTTAATTAAATGCCAATTATGGGCGTTATTGGGCTTTAAAATAATCTTCAAGGGGTCAAAATAGGGTTTAAAACCCAATTTGCACAAATAGGAGCTGCGACTAGAAAACCCGTGGGGGTAGGCGAGAGCCACCGGTAGCCGAGCTACCCATAAGCTATAGCTACCAGTAGGTAGAGCTACAGGTAGATCGAGCTACAGGTAGGCCGACAGTTACTGGTAGCCGAGCTACTGGTAGGCTTGCTACCGGTAGGCTAAGGACACCGGTAGGCCTACGGTTAGGGGTCAAAACTTGACCGAGAAGCCTCGATAACTCTCCCAGAATACCCAGAACACCCATAATCAGATTTTTCACTAAGTAATGGACCTCGAAGAACCCAGTCCATTATAGATTAAGAATACCCTCTAGTTCATGCCATGAATCATTCTGAGTGTCGGTGTTGATAGAACTCTAGTATGGTTCGTGAAAAAATGGTATTAGTGTAGGAACACTTTTATTGTTCAGGTTATTTGGGATGGGTCTAGATATACCAGAGCTTGGATTTATCATGATTGAGATTTTGGTTCTGAGTGTGGTTTCTAGTCAACACACCCTGTGACATGACTCTTGTTGTCATGTGATATTGGTATTTTCTTTGAATTCTCTTCCAGGTGTGGCATACAGGTTGCAAATTTAATATAGACATTCGGTGGGGTTGGATTGGTTTGGTTTTGATTGTTTTTTTTTGTTTTGGTTTTGTTACGATTTATGGAATTCTTTGATATTTTTTTTTAAATTTAAGATTTTGTGTTGAAGGTTATACATTGTGATTGTTTCTAGTTTTATTAAAATTCTTCCTCTAAGAGTTTCTATGCAATCACTGGGAGAAGCTGGAGAGAGTTATACATTTTCAATTGATCATAGGTTTATTGAGGAAATGGTTCAAGATATATACGCTATGGTAAAAGAGGTGGGATCTATTCCTGCTCAGGTCGGAGAAGCTGAACAATTTCCTAGAAAGGATAATGCTCCGGAGTTTCTCAAGAACAATCATCCTTCTTTCTTGGGCAATGCAGAACCCTAGGATGAAGTGGAGTGTCTTGAGAATATAGAGTGGATTTTTGGGTTTCTTGATACTCCTAAGATAGTAAGAGTTACATTTGACTCATTCATATTTGAAGGACCAATAAAAATGTTGTGGTACTCTGTGGTTCAATCAATAAACCATGAGGAGATGAGTTGGAAAGACATCAACATCATTTTCAATGATCAGTATTGTCCAGTGGTTTTGGATTTCTCTATATCATAATAGTTCATAGAAAACAACTAGGGAATGAAAAAAATTATATTGTATTCTAACCAATCCATAGAGTTGGTTTGGTATGAAGATGAGATTGTTTCTTATGATAATCTGAATGCTTGGGGTTAGAAAGGGTTGTGGGAAGAAATCCATTCTTAGTCTATCTATTCGAGGTGAGAACCTATGTCTAGGTGGTCGATCATGCTATGATGGTTGAGATTGATCATAAGGGCCAGCATGGTTTTCCAATATTAGTCTCACCAGTGGTTAGTGGAAGATCATATAAAAAGAAGAGCAAGTAGAATGAGCAGGAGAAGATGGGAGGTGGTTGTTTAGGCCATCCTTCCCGGCTGGTTCATCCATGGATTCAGGTGCTCAATTGATTTGGTTCTATTACTGTGGGATGGTAGAGAACACCTGATCAACCATTTTGTCACCACACAAGCCTTTCTATTGGAGTGGGTCTTTGGGGAAACTACATCATATTTGCATGGTTTCACCCCTATATCAGAGTGGAACATGATATATAACTTCAAAAGGGATGATATCTTAACCAAAACCATCCAGGATAGTGAGTTATTGGTTAAGAGGACATGGAGGCAAGGATGGATCTTCATATAGACAAAGTCACATCTGGACAAAGCAATAAGATAGTGATCATTAGGAGGGTTAGGTTAAGAAAATGAAACATAATGTGGTTGATCGAGCAGCTATGGAATCAAATGTAGAACCTATGACAGTTCGAGGTACTGTTCTTATTGCCTCCTCTTTAGTTGTTTTTTATATTGGTGTTTTAGATTCTTTTATTTATACCCTCCTTGTTGATGTATTAAATTTACTAACTAATCTAATATTGTATATTACAATGTAGGTAATGAAACATGGTAAGAAGTGAGAGAAGTGATTCATGTGCCCATCTTGCTCTCTCACCATGTTAGGGGTCAAGTTGGAATGGGATATTCTAGTTTTAGATATTGACTTATTTGACATGATTTTTTGTATGGATTGAATAGTTCATTTTTAGGCACATATTTATTGTTATATGTAGTGATTGATTTTATATAAACCTGATGGTGTTACCAAATTGTTTCAAGGATAATGGGATCCTCAGTGTGGACATGTTGTACCATTACTTCCAAAATAGGGAAATCTTGTTTTTTATATGTCATCATTCACATTGGAGGAATACAATAGTACTCTTGAGGGTGGATTACCACATAGGGTGGATATGTTCTCAAAGGGTTTTCTAGATTATTTCTCAGGTTTTCCTTTAGAGTGGGACATGATGTTCTTTATCAATCTGGAAATATGAACACAACTAATATATATTCCCTCATACCATATGTACCCCACCTAGTTATTGGAATTAAATATATAATTGGATGACTTGGAACCCAAAGGATTCATTCTCCCAAGAAAATCGCCTTGGTTCATTGTTGTTCTATTAGCGAAAAATGATGATGGATATCACTGATTGTGTATTGACTACTAGAAGATGAATTAGCTGATGATTAAAAACCAGTAAACTGTTGCCCATATTGATAAACTTTTTGATTAGTTTAAGGGGTAATAGTGTTTTTATAACATTTATATGTGTTATAGTTATCCGCAAGTAAATTTTATAGAGGATGATATTTTGAAAAAATCCCTCCAAATAAGGTGTAGACATTTGTAGTCCTTTTTCATTCCTTTCAAGTAGATAAATTCTCTATAGGTCTTTTGGCTCTTAAAAAATGTGTGTTTTTCTAGTATATTGCCTCCTTTGTTGTAGTATTTAGGGCTCACATACTATTTTATTCCATAACCAATGAGGATACTTAGAGGTAATTGATAATTTTTTTGGGAACCCATTGAGAACAGTGCATCTAGGACAAGTGATATAACTAAATATTCTAGATTATGGAGGAGATGTTTTTGGGACATGTGAATTCAAAACAAGGGGTTATGATGTACCTTGAGTACTTCAATACATATATTTCATAAGAGAAGCTGATGAATGAGTTTTAGATTAGGATCTGTTTAGGTATGGTGGGGAAAGGAATGAGGTTTTTTCATGATTTCTCTCATCTTGATTCAACTATAAGGGATATCACCTAATAAGGGGTGAAGATTGAATGGATCCATGACTATCAAGATTCCTCTGTGGAGCTAGAGTAGAGGTTTAACACTACCCCTATATTGATCTAACTAGAAGTTGCAAATGGATATATGGTTTTTTGTGATTCTTCATGTATGGGTCATTGGTATGGGATGATGTAGGATGATCATGTTGTGGAATATGGATCTCTCCAACTCTGACCATATGAAAATAATACCCCAACCCATGACATAAACTTGGTACTATTGATGTAATCCATAATGATGTGGAACAATTATCTTTTTTGTTATATTTTGGTGGTTTATTTGGATTATAAGAGATTTTACTCAATTTTCTAATAAATGTATTTGAATTTCAAGTAGTGTCATTGGTTTGAGAACCTTCAGGGGTTCGAATATGATATACTCTAAACCCCAGTAATAGGTAATTTGGTAACACATACATTTAATTTTACTGTTCCATTCCTAGAGAAAAACAGACTAGTGATGAGTTTACATTGATGGGGATATTTTCTCAGATGCACGTGCAGACCATAAAGCAAAGTAGATGTCTGTTCTTTCCCATTGTTCAGTTATAACCTTCCCTTAATGTGTTAATTCAACAATATCATCATAATGATGAGTTCTTCTAGTATTCTATTCAGTTTCTACATTGTAGGGAGATGCGTTATGAGTGGTAATTGTCTCTTAAGTGAATTTTATCATTTAGAGGTCCCATTGTGGTGTCGTTGTCTATGTGAAGGGTGGTGGTGCATGATAGATACTAGTCTATATGTGTTCATAATCCTAGAGATACCATGATGAAATATGATGTGTGTCCACATTTCTGGTGTATACGGTTGATATAATATATAAAGGACATTATTTCGTGGTGTTATACATGTCAGGAGTTCAAATAATATCACCAAAGTTTCTCTGGTTTGCTTCATTCATTACCCATTCCTACCATGAAGTGGGACAGGAGAACCATGGATTTTGTTGTTTGAATACCTCATTATCCTTGAGGGAGAACTATATTTTTTGTAATTATAGAATGTCTGAACGAATCATCCAATTTTGTTCCTATCCATGATTCATCCAAAAAGGACGATTTGGGTTGGTTGTATGTTCTGGAGTTGGTACAGCTTCATGGTGCATCATCAGAAATTGTTTTGGATAGGGACCCATGTTTAAAATCATGGCTTTGGTAATTATTTTAGAAGGAAATGGGGTTGCAAATATATTTTAGTACAACATACCATTCTCAAAAAGACGGTCAGACAAAGTAAGAAAATCCAATTTTGGAGGAAATGCTCTGGGAATGTGTGTTGTATTTCAAAGGTTCATTGGATAACCATTTGGTATTGGTTGTGTTTTCATATTTCAATAGTTACCAATACTCAATTTGAATTTACCTCTTTGAGGAACTTTATCGTTGGTCTTGTCAGTCTCCATTGTGTTGGGTTGTGTTGGGTGAGACCTCACTATTGGGACTGAGCCTTGTACATGATAATTTTGATAAATTAAATTTGACAAAGTAGGATTTATTGATGGCTCATAACCACTATTAGTATTCTTCAAATAATAGGTTTCTATATTTGGAGATTTCTATGTGTGATCATGTGTTCCTAAAGGTTTCCCCTCACATGGGATATCAACGTTTTGGAAAACAAAGAAAACCCGAAATTAAGGTATATCGAGACTTTTGTGATTTTTGAGTAGATTGGTATGATTGAATTCATGTTACCTATTTATACTCAAATGACATCAATTAATGACATGTTTCATGTCTCCTAATTGAAATCTTATAACCCTAATCTATTATATATGTTTAATTTGGAATATTTGTAATTATATCTTGACTAGTGTGTATTTGAGTGACAGGTACATATTGTGGATTCTCAACAGAAAGTACTTGATGGAAAGTCTATTAAATTGGAATGAGTCCATTGGATGCATGGTAGTGATAATAGTGATACATGGGAGTGAAAGTGTTGGGTTGAGGAGTAATAATCATTTTTTTAATTAAGAATTCTATTTACTTTATGAGGTAGTTATGTTTTCATATTATGGAGAATTGGAACATATGTGATTTTATTTTGAGGTACTCTATTGTATTTTATTATTCTTAAAGATATCCTTTATTTGTTCCCATGTATATTTGAGAAAATAGAGATTTTGGGATTGAATGATGGTGTCACATGGTTATGGTAAACCATTCAGCCATTCCCATAAAATTGCGTGGAATTTTTTCATTTGGATTGTGGTGAATGTGAAGTTAGCACAAAGTTTTCTAGGCTATGAATGATAACCATGTGGCATGTCCTACTGAGATAGTGAGGGGCACATGGTTTATACATGGTTTGGAAATCCATATGGGAACTTTTTTTGTATTTTATAGGTAATTAAAATATTTAGAAATTACCTTTATGTTCTCTTGAATTTTAACCCTAATTCTCATCCCATTAACCTATTAGGTATTCTAATCCATGGGAGCTCCCTCTAAGATTTGTTGAATCCCTAGAACATAAATCCTTTGGTTGTTTTGACCATGGTTCTTTAAGGAGTCATCTAGTAAGTGCTTCTACTCTTGGTGTATCCCCTTATTTTGGGTTTCTCTTCCCCCGTTATTGAGTTCCTATTTTCTAGAGTGGTTATTGGCCCAAAGAGGGGTTGATCTTGAGTTTTTGGGATAAATATTAATGGTATTTTCAGATCATGCCATTATAGGGTCTTGTTCTTGTGTGGTTTTGGTTTTTCACCGATTTTCGGATGTCTCCCATTATGACATAGTTGGTTCCATGATTTTACATTATATGTTCATTTTGATATGATTCTTTGGGTCATTAAATATGTTATATAGATTATTTTTTCAGTGAGATATGTTTTTTAAAGGGTTTGTGATAAATATGTGATGGAAGTTAGTTTTTGAATGGAAAATGGATATATTTCTTGTGTTCTTCATTGTGGTGTTTCTTGAATATATTTTATGACTAGTGTGAATGGTGTTAAAATTGTTTTCAATGAGTTTTTATTGTGAAAATTTTTTTTATGTGTATTTTCCATTTGAAATTGGTTTTTGTTGCAAATTTTCTTCAATGTTATTCTCCTTAAATGAGTCTTTAAATTTTTAAGGAGATTCCAATATTTTTATAAATTGGTTTTGATGAGAATGTGTATTTTAAAAGGGTTTTTCCCTATGAAGCTATTTGATTTGAATTTATTTTATCCTTTTATGCTTACAAATGTGATTCACATATTGGACATGTGGTGTGAAATATATTTCAAATTGATTTTAGAATGAATTTTGAAATAGGAAATAGTCTTGGTTATGTGGAAGTGATGATTTCATAGTGTGTTTATGATACATGGATTATGTTTTGAATGTATTTATATCTGAGATATGTGAATATGAAATTGATCTCAAAGGGAATATCATGTATCTATGTGGGTGAACATGAAAAAGTACGCTAATTGAATCAAATATGGAAACATATTGATTAAACTAGTAGGATTGAAACTAGTTGACTATAAAGTGGAAACACTCGTATTCATCTAACATGATTTATGATTATGACACTAACTAAACATATGATATGATCAGAGACCATTGGACCATGGGATTACTTACCCTATATTGTCTACTACAAGGGAACACAATTTTTATTAGCTTACTATTTGGAGACCATTATACCTTGTAATGGAATCCCCTATAATGGATTGTACATGAGAATTCTATTGGCTGGTGAGTTGTAATACTTTGATCCCTGAAGTATGAGGTTGATAGGGTCTCACATGTGCTAGTTACCTGTAGGTATTTTCTCATGGTGTTCTCTTGTGACATGATTCTTATGTGATGTGGTGTCATCCGTTAGAGTATAGTGGTCCTTGTGTATATTTAATTTTAAACAAATATTTTTCTGAAATTGTTTTCTTTGAAGGAGTCCCCATGAGAATGGTATTTTTTAAAATGTTGTCCTGAAAATTTTTCAATGGATTTTATATAAACGTTCATGTTGATTTTCTTATAATGTTATAGTATGAAATATTTTCTTTTGGGTGCAATATAACTGGGATTTTTATCACACCCTACACACACCTTCAGGCATGTGTAGACATTGTTATGTATGAACCAAGTAAAGGCAAGACATATCTTAGAAGTGATGGTGGTTCTCTTTCTTGAGTTCCATTATGGAAGGTTTTTGTGGCGGCGGCTTAAGGGTGATCTCCCTTTTATTGCATGGATGTATTTTGGATAGAGTTCTTTTCCCCATTGTATTGTAGTACTTTTAGTTTTGTTAAATGTTTTATAACTATGAATCTGAAAAATTGTAGTACCCTTTTTTGTTATGATATTCAATCATGTGATATTCTATTATTTCATGTCATTTATGATTTTGTAAATTCTTAAAATTATTCGAAAACTATATTACTGATAACAATGAACTAGTTTTAAACCTATGGGGATTGGGAATTTTCTTTGGGTCATACCATGAATTAGGTCGGGTTTTAGGTTGGATGGTACTCCATTTTGGTTTATGATAGTCATAATTATGATAGTGGTGATATGTGTTATGTTATTTTAGAATGGAACAATTGGGAACTGAAGCATTTACGATGGGGTCTAGTCATAAATGACCCGTTGCAAAATACGACATCACAAATAGTTTTTATGCGACAGTTCATCGCTAAAAAAATATTTTCAATGGGATCCCTTCCCATCGAAATTAGTCTATACTGGTTAAAAAAATTACATTTATGATGATCCCATAACAAAAAAAACATAATTAATTAATAATTAATTAATTCTTGTAAAATTTTATAAAATAACAACAATAACAACAATAAAAATAATAATAATAATAATAATAATAAAATTAAAAAATAAATTAAAAATAAAGAAAAATAAATTAAAAAAATTAAAAAAACATTATAAAATAAAAAATAAAGAAAATAAAGTAAAAAAAATTAAAAAAAACCAAAACAAAATAAAAAAGACAATATTCATAGCATTTTATCAGGATAATATTAATAATAAGTAAAATAATATAAATAATAAAAATAATAAATAATTAATTAACTAATTAAAAATTATAAAATAATAAAATAAAAAAACTTTGTATTCACAGCTATACAAATACACACTATATAGAAATTTAAATTTATGGATTAATAAATATTTAACAAAAAAATCATTCATATAATTATTAGAAAGCATATATAAATCACTGAGTGGGAGTGTCATTTGGAGGAGCTAGGGGAGCTGGAGGAGATGGTGGAGGGAAATCCATTCCTAACCTATGAGTGAGACATCATATGCACTATATCATCTTCTCATACTGATACCACTACCATCAAACCTTACCTCCTCATCCTTATCCTCTAATTGATGTCGACATGGGTCTACCTACTCCCTATTAATGGTCTCTATAGGCTCACACTAATGTCACAGTTTCTCCTAATGTTGTGCATCATATGATGAGGAATCTCCACAAGCTCCTCTCACATTGTACAACAGCATCACAATGGTACAATAATAACACCCACGAATCAATTGCGAGATTATACCAATAACTCAATAATTCTCAAAAGCATAATAAATTGCATTAATCCATGATACCTCATCAAATCTTACTCCATTGGAGATCATATCCTAGATCTCAGCCTGAATCTCAACCTATTAATGAGACATCTCAGCCTCATATTACTCCTTCAATTGAAATTGAAAATTAAAATAGTTAAAATATTATTTTCAGAAAATTTTAAAAATAAAAAATAAATTATACAGGCCACAATATTTCATTGGTGATCACTTTTATTCATTCTATTGATAGAATCGATGTACGTCATCCTATAAATATCTGACTCTATAATATTAAGTTGTTTGACTACCTTTATGAGTATAAGATAAATAGTTCACATTTAGTGTTAGAAAAATTATTATAAAAATAACATACCAAAGGTTGTTGATGCGTACTGAATATATGACTACCATCTCAATGCATCACTCTTATCTATCTCAGTTATGTCAACGTAATGATGCTCTCCATTGAAAAGTTACTCCCATCCCACATGAATGATATCTATCCCAAACCTGATATGAGATATAATATTCCAAATGGGGTCACAAAGACTGATCAAAATCCATGAATCAAACTTTCAGCATTGATTTCCTCCTTATACTATGAAAAAATTGATGGAAACGGCCAAAAATATATCACTCCCATGCCTCCCAGAGAGATTCATTCATTAAATCATCAACAGGATAACATAAACCCAAAAAATAATTAATAATATCAAGTGGCTAATTAAATTAATTACAAAATAAATATTATTTATTTATGTACCATCCAATGATCGAACATGCAGTGTTGAACATATGGGAATTTGATTCCATGGAATCCATGATCATGAAAAACTCTTCAATAATATAGAACTTCCATATCCATTTTCTATATGCAAAAAAAAGTAGCGAAAAAAGATAACTAATAATTAATTAATTATTACAAAAATAAATTAATGAAAATTAATGAAAAATAACTGAAATACCAAACTGATCATACCTCAACATGTAAATATCGAACTAAAGAAGTGGACGTCACTTTGGGATAGGGTTCAGAATCATCAATCTGGTATGTTTGTGACCCCTCCTAGTCATTGGTAAACCACCAGCAGTATGAGGGTCATATGATATACCATCATGCTCATCATCAATTAGTACAACATCATCCATCTAATTTATTTTATCAGATAAATGTTCATTATCCTTCTGAAACATGAAATTATGGTCATCAACAAATAACGGAAAATAAGTTTTACCTATGGATATATATTATTTATGATTATAACTAGTGTTTAATTTTTTTCATTCTTCATCATTATATACACATATCATTGTGCCAATATTCTCATATTCCTCAATGGTATCATCAATTTCCATGGGAGTTTCATCTTCATCATCTATGGCTATTTAAAATCCACATGTTACCTCAACAACATCATTTAGTCCATCAAACCATAAATATTGTGTCTCATCATCAATATTATAGTCTCTTTATGGAAAATATTGATTTGGTGTTGTATCTGGATAATTTTCAATTCTGTTCACTTCAAAAAAACACATTCTCTTTGGATAGATTGAATATCATGAAATTCCCTTTTTTATTAACATCCACCAATCATTGAACTCTCTTGAAGCAACATTATTATTTGTATAATAAATTTCATGTGTACAATGATCCAATAAAAATTGTTCATTTACTACCAGAAGGATTTCTATATTTAATATCAACCATTTCTTGTTATTGATGAACATGAAACCCATATCAATATCCAACCAATGAAAATTAAGGGTCCTTATGTAATCATGTTCCTGATATAGGAGTTCAATTATTTCATCATACATACCATAAAATTCAACATCACTTTCTCTATGATGATATCTATTCAAGAAAAGTCCACTATTCATATCTTTTTATTCCCCATATACACATTTATGAAATTAATAACAATTCACCACATATGAATTATAAGATTTAACAAGTTTGGATGGTGGGTTACCCAATAGCCACAACCAATTATCAATTTTATTATCATGTCCGGTTATAATATTTTTCATTAATCAATAATAATTTTTACTAATTAATATTAATTATTATTAATTAGAAAAAATTATTACTACTTACCACTAATTACGAAAAATTATTTCTAAGTACCACAAATTACAATTATTTTATACTAATTACCACTAATTTTAGGTAATTAAAACTAATTACCACCAATTACAACTAATTACCACTAATTATTACTAAATACCACTAATTATTTCTAATTATAACTAATTATTACTAATTATGGCTAATTATGACTTATTATTACTAATTATGACTAATTATTTCTAATTATTAATAATTATCACTAGTTACCATTAATTATTATGAATTACCACTAATTTTGACTAATTTTGAATAATTATTAATATTTATTACTAATTATGACTAATTATCACTAATTATGTCTAATTATCATTTATTGTCACTAATTATAACTAATTGCTAATTGTAACAAATTATCACTAACTACTAATTATTAATAATTATCACTAATTATTTCTAATCGTCACTAATTATAACTAACTATAACTAATTTTAACTAATTATAACAAATTATCACTAATTATTATTAATTATCACTAATTATCATTAATTATCTCTAATTATCACTAATTATTACTAATTACCACTAATTATCTCTAACTATCACTAATCATTTCTAATTATTACTAATTGATACTAATTAGCACTAATTATTACTAGTTAAAACTGATTACCACTAATTAAAACTAATTACTCATAATTTTTAATAATTATTAAAAATTATTACTTATTCTTACAAATCATCACTAATTATTACAAATAACCATTAATTATGATTTTTCACTACTTTTCACAAATTTTTTCTGATTATTATTAATTACAACTAATTATCCCTAATAGTTACTGATTATTACGAATCATTACAAATTATAAATAATTTTTACTAATTATTAATAATTTCCTCTATTTAGTAATAATTATAACTAATTACCACTACTTATTACTAATTACAACGACTTACTAATAATTATTATAAATTATTACAATTTTATATTAATTACCACTAATTTTTACTAATTACCACTAATTATTGATAAATATTTATGACATTTACTAATTATCACTAATTATTACTAATTATGACTAATTAATGTTAAGTTTTACTAATTACCATTATTTTTTTCTAATTTTCACTACTTTCTAATAATCACTTCTAATTTTAAATAATTACAATTAATTACCACTAATTACAACTAAATTTTAGTAATTATTGCTAATTTTTACAAAATACTGGTAATTATAACTACTTATTATGAAATATTACTTATTTTTACTATTTATTTCAAATTATTATTAATTATTAATATCTATTAATAACTATTACTAAATATTACTAATTTTTACTAATTAAAAAAATTAATACAAATTATTGTTATTTTTTTTATAATTACAGGTAATTTTTACTGATTTCTTATAATTTTTTCTAATTACATCTACTTTTTACTAATTAGCCCAAATTTTTACTAATTAAAACAATATTTCACAAATTACTTCTAATTTTTACAAATTACTACTTGTTATTACTAATTACTATTTATTATTACTAATTACAAATAATTATCATTTATAACTACTAAATTTTATTCTTTTTTAACAATTCTTGACTGCTTGCTTCAAATTATTACTAATTACTAATAATATTTACTAATTGATGCTAATTTTTAACAATTATATTGATTTATCGCTATTTTTACTAATTACCGCTAATTAAAAATATTTGAGGGTGTTTTTTTAACAATTCTGTGGCGGTGTTTTGAAGATGAGGTTGAAGTTATGACAGTGCAGGTGGTTTCTATGATGGATGTGGTGGTGGTATGTTCTCCAGTGGGTCTCACCGGTATTATGGTGACATCAAGGGGTATGACTCAACATACCTCAAATCTCGAGTTTGGCATCCCAAGGGGATGTGATGAATTAGTGTTATTCATTTTGAATTTCAAATTTTTCTTGTTGTTTGTTGTATTAGAATTTTAGAATCTCATGGTGGTTTGGTTCGAATAAAGGGGAATGTGAGGTTCCTACTTATCCATTTAGTGGATTATGTAAAATAACAAAAAAAATATTTGCAGGAGAGGTAAATTGGTGAATGGGGAGAAACAATTAGGGTGGGAATATATATAGGTCAGATAAGTAGCGACAAGACTATTTGCAGATGGAATCCCATAACAAATAGTTCCTTTAATAAATGCTTGTGGTGGTGATTAAAAAACTAATTTTGAAAAGTCCCATTACAAAAACTCACCTACTGATAGATTATTTGTGATGGGTGAATGAACTCATCCCAATTAGAATTATTTGTGATGGGTCCCATTGAAAACAGTTTATGCAATAAATTTAGTGGTTAAGAAATAATTGTGATGGGTCCCATCACTAATACTGACCTTCTAATAGAGTATTCGTGACGAGTCCTGGTTCCCGTCCTAAATACCCATTCTTGAGTATTAATGGGAAGGCACACCAATTATTATTTGCAATAGGTTTGTTCACCAATTGAAAATACATGATCATTTAATAGTATTTGTGATGAAATTCAAATTCCATCACAAAGTTTTCCTTCTAGTGGACTATTATAGATGGGCATAGGGGCCGCTGCAAATGAACCATCACAAAAAGTCATTTTTCCCGTAGTGGGCGATTTGAATTTACAGTTTATATTCAAAATATAAAGTGCATAAATATTGGGGTTCTATTTATATTATATATGTGTGGATAATCTAAAAATATGGGAGATTATATAGATTTTTATGATAAAGTATTTTTAGATATGTGATATATAGTGACGATTCCGTGATTATCCAAAGATGAAAAGAATTTGAGGAATAATAAAAATTCTTGTAGAAGTAGCTGTGAAAATTGGCACAAAGTAAAGAGTTTATACGTGAATTACTTATTGTTAAAGAATAAGTGTAAGAGAAGCACTAAATCGATAGACTTGTTTTAACTTCATTACAAGGATAAGCACAACTCATTATACTTACATGACTAAACTTTTGGGTAGTATGGATTCAGTGAAACAATAATATACAAAGGACTAGAATCATCATTTTATAGGTGAATATTTTAAATTGTTTTTACCCTTAGTGTGTGTGTGTGTGTAAAATGATTAAGTTCACTTTAACCAGTGATGAGGGTTATATAACCAAGTAAACATAAAAAATTAATTGTTCATAGATTCATTTACCCCTAACTCTCAGTTATTATTCTTTAATCCAGGAGCTTCATTTTTAAGTGATATCATAGTGAGTTTCTCCTCATTGGTGATTTTGTGTTTGATGTTTTAAAAAGTAGTTTCTCTTAGTTTGATTTGTTTTCCTTGAATTTTATGTGTATTTTATTGAAACATATAATTCAATGATTTTAAATGTGAGTTCTATTTTTATTGTGAAAATATATCCCATATTTAAAATCCAATATATTTCCATACCTGTTATATATTAGTGTGTAGATTTTAGAAGGTACAAATGTTAGATTTTTTTCTAGAACTAAAGGTGTTTCAACTATAGGTGAAAATAAAAGGAATTTTCAAAAGATAGTCAAAAAAATAATTTTATATTTTTATCAAATTTTGAAATTAAATTTTAGAAATTCAACTGACTTAAAACTGAAAAATATATTTGTGATAAACTAAAAAATTAAAATTGAGGATAGAAAAATATATTATTGTGATAAATTTAATTTTTGGAGAAATATGTATAATTATCCATGGATTCATGATGATTAAAGTTTTCATATTTTCACCACAAGAATGAATGATGTTCTGAGGAAAATTAGATGATAGATTGAGAAGTAAGAATATGTTGATATTGGTGAAAATATTAGGTGTATATTACCTAATATGTTTAATTCTAAAAGTATTTTCTTTGGAAAAAAATATGCATGTAAAATTTGTGTGGATTATTTGTATAGTGTTTTAATGTCTTAGGTGATTTGGAAATAAAATTCTATTAGAAACAAGATAAGGGTGAAAGGAAAATTTCTTTCAAGGCATCAAATTAAGATAATAAGAATAACTTGGATGATGAGTGTATTGATTACTCTAATTCTAATTTTGATTTGGTTTCAAATTTGGATAATATGATATCTCTAATCTCTAGAAATATGATAAGATGGAAGTGAATAATTAATGGTAATATTATACTAATTTTTGTTTGTTTGGATTAGATGATTGTTTTTTTCAAATTGTCCCAAGGTAAAATTAGATGGACCAATGATGATGAAGAAGAAGAACCAAGGAGATTCTTTAAGATTAAATCATCAAAGATCATTAAACCATGAGATTCTTCTAAATTTACTAGAATTAATTTCTAAAAATTCAGGAAGACAAGTTTCTTATATAAATGTGAATTTAAAGATAATATCGATGAGGTAGATTAAATGAAGATAATAAATGATGTTCATGAAAGACTTATCATTGATGAAGTGAGTGAAGAAGCCATCACTATTAGAAAATTTAGTGAAGTTGTTGACAAAGAAGAAACATATATAAAAAACATTCCCAAAATATAATTAAATTTATTTATCTAAAATATTTTAAAATACTGAAAGTAAATAAAATAAATTTAAAATAGACTTTGAATCATTCATTGATGAAGAAAAATAAATGTTTTATGATGATGTGAAAGGGTTGAATAAGTTGTTTGATAATGTGAATACTCATAACATGATTTTAGAAAATATATAAAAGTAGAAGTAAAATGTGGTTGATAATTTTCTAAAAAACATGACAAAAATTGAAGAAAATTTTATGAAATATATCAGATTTAAATATTTATATTTTAGTTAATTTAAACAGAACTGGGAAGCTCTTGATGAGTAAAAATAATTTCTCAAGGACGATATAAATGTTAAAAATTATTTTAATAATATATAAGATAATAAACAAATCAAGGAGAATTTTTTTTCAAAATTATGTAATTTCCCAAATTCAATAAACACTATGTACATCTATAGTAATTTATAGGAGACTAAAAATAGTAAAGGAAAAATGGATGAAAATAAGATGGATGTAAAGAATAACATGTCAGTATTTTACATAAAAAATTATTCTTCAAAAAGCTTCTAATATTAATGGTGGAAAAATGTTGAAAGGTTTGTTTTTAGTTCTTCAATGAATGATGTTTTTAAAGGAAAAAAGGTTTTCATTGTAATTTTTTTCACTATGGACGTTTTGGGAAAGAAAAGGAATGTGTTGGTTTGATGACCAATATAATGATTAGTGTATATGTTTTGGAAGATACATTTTTATGGGGTATCACTTTATTCAAATGAGAAAAATACATATAAAACCTATGAAATATATATTGAAAATTTAAAATACATTTCATGTAGTGGAATATGTTTTTGAATGAATTGAAAACACTATTCATCAGAAAAAATGGTGTTTTGTTGTTCTATAGTCCATATTAAAGATATTATACTAATAAGTCTCATAAGAATATGTATGAATGAAAATTTATTGCTTGTGTATATCATGTATTATATAAATAAACCTAAGGTGAATTTTTATAGATTTTGGCCAGTGGTAGTTCCTCAAAAGTTATTTTGGAATAAAATTTTAAAATTTTAATAAAATTTGGCTCTTTGAAAATTGTAAATAATGGTTCACTCAAAATAAATGATGACATATTTGGAATTACTATTAAAGATAAATTGAAATCCAAGATTAAACTATATATTAATAGACTAAAACATTTTTGTATTAGCATGTATCAGTTGTAAAATGAATTAAATGATTTTTCTCAAAAATAATGAATTGATAATAAAACATTACAAAATATATTTATATTAACAATTAGAATGTGAATAAAAGGTAAATTGTTTAAAATTGTGGATTCGTGGAGTTATTTTTAATTTTGAATGATAAAATAAAATCAACAACAACATTAAAAACATGGTCATAATATCTAGAAAAATATGTGAAATATTATTAGTGGATAAAATGTTCATGATGTTTATAAGTTTAAAAGAAAATGGAATTGGATGTGTTCGACTTGTCAAAATATAAATATTGTGAATAATACACAAAATATGGTAAAAATATAATATACTCATCCTATACAGCTAATTCACACTAAAATTTTTGGCCACGTGAGGATGAAATCAAAAATCTATGAAATGAATTTTATTTCATTTGTTGATGACATTACATGTATTAAATATACTACATTTATAAAACATAAATTAGAGTCTATAAAGAGGTTAATTTTTGTTAGGTTAATTTCTTTGAAATATTTTTGTACAAAATAATGACTGTTCAAATAATGAATTGTGAGGAGTATATTAATAAAATATTTAAATAATATATTGAAATGTGTGGTATCTATAATGAAATAAGTGCACCATATAAGACGTAAAAATGGTGTGGTAAACTAATGAATATAATTCCAATGAAGATGGCATGAATAATTTTTCATATCATGACACATCTTATTATTTCTGGTGATGAGATATTGGTGCAGTGGTTCATATTCAAATTCATTATCTTCATATGAAAAATTTGGATATTTTACCATATGAGATTTATTACATGATGTTTCTAAGATTTTAGTATCTAAGAGTTTTCTTGGAAGCCCTTACATTATATATGATAAATGTGAAAAATATAATTAAATATTAGAAAATTTATTTTTCGTAGATTCATAGGTTTTTAATTAATTTTTAAAACAATGATATAAGTAAGATTGTCATTTTTATTGATGTGACTGTGATGGAATAGAAAAATAATATAAATAATAATGAAAAAGAATATTCAACTGGTGATTTAAATGAATTAATATTTGTAAAACAACAAGGTGAAGTTATATGAAAAATTAATAGTTTTGAAGAATTTAATATTGAATATGTTGATTCATAAAATTAAATTGGGGAATAAAAATATAGCTCAAATCATCCATGGCCATGATGTCATGTTCAGGATCAAAATATCATTATAAAACATGAAAAATATATTTGAAATAGATGAACATTGAGGAAAACTTTGGATATATCATTATTATCTAAGGATGAACAAACATATTTTCAAGAAGTAATACTGCATAAAAATTGGATTATTGTTGTGAATGTACAAGGACCCTACTATTAACATTACATAATTTTGAGTTAAGTCAAGATATCACATTGAGGATATTTTTAGGTTTATATTTTTAGAGAATTAGGCCATAACATTTACATTAAATCTCAAAAATTACAAAGTAGATACTTCTACTCTATCTAATGTTTCACCAAAATAAAACCCCTTAAATAAAAAATAGTTATTTTATTGATATAATTCTTCTTAAATACTTCCATTATGTTACCCTTCCTTATACCCTGTGAAATAAATTCCAAAAACATGGGATGAGCATAAAAATCTCAGTAATGGTTATAAAATAAGGAAGGAAAACATTATCCCATTAAAAAATAAAAACCAATGAAACCATAGTTTTCAATCATAACATATCTCATGACATCATAATATTTATGAATAACACACAAAAATCATAAATCATAAAGGTAACTTATGGCATCCATATCAAACACACATTGTAGCTATCACAACAACATAGGGAGTTACACTTGGAGTACCCATCACAGTATATTCCCTAAATCTCTTAGGATAAACATCATGTTTACCTCTATCACGTTACCCAATGCATTGGAGGGCTATCTCGGGCTCACCCGCCCTGGGTTTATCATAGAACCACCCATATACGTTAACAATGCCCAATATCCATTACCTATTCAAAAAAAGTAAAACAATCATAAAGGAATATAACATTTCCACATTGCAATCACAATATTTCATTTCATGATATTGACATAATCAATGCTTTATCATACTATTTTCAAAACCATTTAAAACATTTAATGAAGAGATTTTCGAATCAAAGTTCCCCATACCACAGTGGATATTTTAAAAGAACTAAGTTTTAATCCACTCATATAAATATAAATAATTCCTTAAAACCATTTTTAAAACATGGAAATTAATGAGATATATTTAGAAGAATAAATCATTAAAATAATTAAAATGATATTTTAGTTAAACAGTTTTTAATAAAATGAAAGATTCTTGCATAAAAATAATTGAAGAATAACATTTAATCATAAAATTATAATATCATGAGAATAAATGGATTCATGATATAATATACTAAAGAACAGTATATACACCATATAAGAGTGAATTGATGCATAATAACATTGAAGTCTCAATGGAATGTAAATTGAGATGAAATCCCTTATAAAGATGTTATCCTTAGAATGAAGAAAAATAAATGAAATAATTATGTGTCACAATTATAAATACACTAAATATGATTATATATTAATTGTAAATTAATCGTATAAAATTCACGCATATTTTTGTAAAAACTACACCAATAACTTGGATGTTTAACTCAATGAATGGAAATTGAGTTAAAATTACACTTATCAAGTTCATATCGATGACTTTAGAATTTATCAATGGAGAGATTATGTGTATCAAAAGAATATCCACAAAAATGGAAGTAGAAATTATGACATAAATAAATAAATAGTGATTCCGCACATAATAATAGCAAGACATAATTAAGAATTAGAAGATTATCCCAATGAATTGAAATTTGTTTAAAAAGTTCAATTACCAATTTGGTAACTTACGAACCATACAACCCATGAAATAAGGATCATAAAATGAAGATTTCAATACCCATAAATGAAATTATATTACAAATATAGTTCAAATTAGGGGTAGTACGTACACCACACAAATAAAATAGTGACAAATATAGCATGAATCTCACGGGAATAAAGGTGAGATAAGAAATACCTTACCACGTTATAATCAATAGAGTTGTATGAAACAAAGTTAATAACCACCAAATGAATCATAAAATACCATGAATATAAATAGAATATTGATATAATATATCAAATGGCATTACACAATACAACACATTCAATAAATAAGTGGCGAACAATGGAAATCTCACGTAATTAAAAGTGAGATAAGAAACCCCTTACCACATTGTAATCAATCGAGTCATATGACCAAAATCTAATAACCACCAAATGAATCACAGAATACCATGAATGTACATATATTCATGATAATATATATCAAATGGTAGTACCCAATACACCACATGCAATAAATAATTGGCGAACAATAGAATTATCATGGATTTAAAAGTGAGATAAGAAATCTCTTAGCACATTGTTATCAATCGAGTTATATGAAAAAAAAGTTAATAACCACCAAATTAATCACATAATACCACGAATATAAATATTATAATTAAAATATATATCATATAGACATACAGAATACACCACATTCAATATATAAGTGGAAAACAATGGAATTCTCACGGGATTAAAGGTGAGATATGAAATCTCTTACCTCGTGTCCGACTTGACTCGTATGTTTAGTGTTCATTCGGAATAATAAAAATAAGTAATTTTATACTTACTTAAGAAATTTTTTAATTTTTATTATTCCCTTTATATCATTTATTACATTTCTATAACAATTATTCAATTATTTGAATTCATATTTGATATTTGGTAGATGTTTGGAACATTAGTCAAAAATGAACTTGTTATAATTAAAAATTTTCCAAGTGGTCAAAAGTCCATAATCTCCATTATGATATTCATGATTTAGATAACATATATATCATATATATAAATTTTATATGTATTTATAATAATTCATATCATTTGGAGTTAAGAAATGAAATACACCGTTCATGGAGACGATAAGTCGTACGTATGCATGAACGCTACTTTCATTTATATTTTATATTTAAAGGGATGAAAACATAATAATACATAGTTATATTATAATTATAGTATAATATAATATGATATATATGTTAGATAATTTCATTAACTTGATATTTTATATGTTCCATGTATGTCATAAACGAATCATATCACTATGAGGGGGCGGTAATCTGCACTTCCTCAAATGAAATTATTGTATTTACACATATTGGAAATCATAAAAGTATGTTTTTAAATAATAATTAAAGAACCATAGAGAAAACATAAACATAATATATATCATATATAAATACAGATCCATCTTAAAGGCCACCCTGAGAGGCGATAGGAGATAATTGAACAATCATCGCTTCGTGAGGTGTTAGTTTTTCATTCAGTGAAATAGTATGTTCTTCACCCATTATATAGAGGTGTGTATAATTATAGTTAAAATCCTTATCATAAAAACATTCTATTATATTGGGTATACTGGTTTTGTTATAAAATAAAAGAATAAAATGAGTTTAGGGGGTTGGAGAAGTAAAATAATACAAAATAATTTAAGAGAAATTGTTACCTTTAATTCAGGTAACTCCCTTTAGTTTGAACCAAAAGGACATCTTTAAGATCCTTTTGCCTAAGTCTAGGATTATAGGTGGAATAGAGGGATCTTGAGATCTTATTTTATCAGGGGTTGGATGAGAAAAGGTTCTTTAGATGTGTGAAAAATGGGTTAGAGGTGAGGGATTTTTATAAGGGCGGAGGGGTTCTTTAGAAAAGTGTGAAAATATTATTTTATTATATAATGATTTTCGGTTTCTAAAGGTCCAAAACTCATTAAGTTCAAAGATAAGATGACTCAAGATCAAAATAAATTCATCCAATAAGAATTGTAAAGGTTTTTGATGTAATTTTAATATTTACAATCTAATTTATTTAAATGATTTATTTATGAGGTAAACAGTGCATCATTATTGTGTCATAAAAAAATTAATTTATTTGATGTCTAAAAATTATAAAACAAATACCATGATGTCGTAAATCTTATTATATTTCCATTAGTAATTATATTCAAAAATATAACTTATATAACCTTATGTAAAAAATTAATTTACTAAAAGATATTTGTTTATGTTAATTTTCTCTTTACATTAAATTAATTAATCTAAAGTGTCCTTATCACTCTCATGTGGCTCAATGGGGTCCTAAAATCGACCCAAGTATGATCATGGTCGTTATTACTCATCCAATAAGGTTTGGAAAAGTGTTGAGGTAAATTTATATTATTATAATATTCTTTTTTACCTTGAATTACCTTATATACCCTTAACAGTGGTAAATAAAAGTCAAATGTTACTATCCACCAAAAATTATTTTCATCTTATTGAACCACATTATACTTACTAATAACAACCATGTATATCATATTTTTGAAATATAATTCATATAAGTGGTAAATTTTCATTTAAATGAAAAATTCAGTTTCTTAACGACTACTAAGTGGATTCACAATTCATCAAAAATTGATGTTTTTTTAGAAAAATACCAAAATTTCAGCACAAGCTATATTTGATATTCCTTATTGAAAAATAATGTCTAATTTACGAAATTCAAAACATATAAGTTTCATTAATTAATTAAAAATAAATTTCCGTTCTCAAAACAAAGCGCATGTTTTTAAGAAATAATAACTATCAAAAGATTGACACTTGTTTATGTACAAATTTCAAAGTGAAATTAATTCCAATAACCAACATTGAATAAAATGGTAAAAATATAATCTAATTACACTTTAAAACCAATTATAGAGATAATATAACCATATAAATAAATTATATTAAAATTATGTTTTGAATTAAAATACATTATTTTTCATTATTCATTAAAAAATGAATTTTATCAGAAAAATACCAAAAATTTAACCAAAGTAAATTTTGATATCCCGAATCTAAAGATGAATTTTATTTTGTCAAATAAAAAATATAAAAGTGACCAAAACATGAATTAAAGAGGGGTCTCCATTAAAAGGAGGTAAATCAGCCATTTAAAGAAAATTAGAGAATTTATGCATCAAATTAGATTCTTTCTTATTTTAAGACTCTAGAATTTATTGGATAAATGTAAAAACATATAAAAAACATGTATAATCATATTGTAGTTAGTTCTGTTCATTCCCTCCATTACAACGACAATGAATTAACTACTATTTTGAATAATAATATTATATTGCTATTTTTTAGTATGACTCAACATTGTGTGCATCAAGAGATTTCAAAGAAACCCATTATTGCGTATCAGGTATGCCATCGAATCATGGTGTCCCATTTAATTTAAAATTAATATTTAATTCACAAATATTAATAAATATGAAAATGTCTTACTCATTATTTATCTGGGATGTTACATCCTTCCCCCTTTTGGAAATTGCGTCCTCACAATATTAAAACTGAGCTTGGAAAATTAATTGAAAGTCCAACATCGGAAAAATTGTCAATAAAACTATCACTATATAACATATGAAGAGAAGTACAAATGTTACCTGAGACTATATATTCTAGGATTCCATGAAGACATGGATATGGAAGAGAAAAGAAACCATCAAGTTTTGATGGAGTGTGATAGAAAACATGGTTAGGAGAATGTTAACCACTAGAAAATCACAAACCGCTGATAGGTTAAATTGTCTTTGATTACCCATTAAAAAAGTAAATGGGCAACGTTTTTGTTTTAAGTTTATCTTCATAAAGTTCAGGAATTCTTTTACTACTAAGAATAAGAACATAGAGAAATATACTTACTTTTCAAGTATAGTTTCATCCTTTAATAAGTTTCTACCAAAAACTCATATTTTCTACAAAATATGAGTATTCAATATGACTTGGTCACACCTAAAGTGCTAGAATCAACTTCTAGAGAATCACATTATCCAAAAAAGATGAAGAATATATTTACCATGTCATTAGAATTAACCAAAACCAAAAAGGTTAGTATAAGATCAGATTATCTCGAAAAAGGATAGTCCTTTATAAAAAGAAATACTATTCCTCATCTCCAAAATTCAACAAACAGTACAGTAAGATCAACAATGACCATTCAATAAACAAAATTCCCAAAAATTCATCAATATAATCCAAACTAATTTTGAAAACCAAAATTCATAAGAATTTAATCCCACAGTCTCCCATAGTAAATCCTAATATTTATCTCCAAATAACATCGACTACTTTTAATGTCTCATACTAAAGTGTAATTAACCTAATCACATATTCTCTATGATAGGTTAATCATTTCCACAAATAACCCAAATATCCATATTTTCAAAATAAAACATTGATTCTTCCAAAAATAATATCTCAACCATTACTCCACAAATTAAATCTCATAGTATTCTATTTTCCTTAGGTATATACTATTCACCAAAAGAGAGAACATCTCCCAAAATAACCTTTATCACTTAATCACCTAATCATTTCTATAATATGAACATCCATTTGATAGAACATAATATCAACTTATTCTTGATCCATAAAATAATTTTACTAAAAATAATAATTAGTAATACTAACTAGGGACTTCACGTCGGCCAGTGGTAGGTGATGCTCCCTTGTCACCCTTCGGTTGTAGGTTTGATTCACGTAGCCTTACTGAACGCGATGGGTTTCCACCCTTACTTCAGTTTTCCCTTTTTCTAAATCCATATAATTTTATAACATTCCCAAAAATGAGATAAATTCCAAAAAAATTAACCATAACAGATTTTAACCATAAGAGTTCTTATTGCATCTCCCATTTCATTCAGTATCTCATTAAGAAAACCACTATATTTTCTTTCACATTTGTTATTATGTTGGTTCCTAATAGATCCAACCATTTACTAAAACTAAAAAGTTCAGTGTGAGTTCATCTATAAAATCATCATATATTATCTTATGATGAGGGTAAACACTAAGATATACTTATTCATGTTATCTTAAACTCATTGGATTTATCTAAAATAACCATGACTCTTTCGAATATGATAAACATTATGGTTATGTCACTTATTCTTTAATAACATCCTAACCTCTAAAGTTAACTAAACCGATCTTTGATACCAACTATAAGGACCCGACTATAAACATTACATAATCCTGAGATAAGTCAAGAATTCACATTGTGGGTCCTTTCATGTTTAGAGTTTTAGAGAATTAGGTCATATCTTTTACATTACATCTAAAAAATTACAAATTAGACACTTCTACTCTATCCAATGTTTCACCAAAATAAAACTCTTTAAAAAATAAGAGTTATTTTATTGATATAAATCTTCTTTAATACTTCCTTTCTCTTACCCTTCCTTATACCCAGTGAAAAACATTTCAAAAAACATGGGATGGGCATAAAAAGCTCAGTACGGGTTAAAAAATAAGGAAAGAAAATATTAGGCCATTAATAAATACAAATAAAATAAACCATACTTTTTAACCATAACATACCTCATGAAATCATAATATTTATGAATAACACATAGAAATAAAAAATTATAAAGGTAACTTATGAAATCCATATCAAACTTACATTGTATCTATCACAGCTACATAGGGAGTTACACTTGGAATACCCATCATAGTATATTCCTTAAATCTCTTAGGAGAAACATCACATCTACCCCCGTTACGTTCCCTAATGCATTATAGAGCTATCTCGGGCTCACCCGCCCTAGGTTTATCATGGAACCACCCGTATACATAAAAAATGGACAATATCCATTACACATTAAGAACATGTAAACCATCATAAAGGAAGATATCATTTCCACTTTTCAATCACAATATATCATTTCAAGATATTCACATAATCAATGCTTTATCAAACCATTTTCAAAACCATTTAAAACATTTAATAAAGAGGTTTTTGAATAAAAGTGCCCCATAAAACTTTAAAGATTTTAAAAGAATTAACATTTTTAACCATTAATATACATATAAATAAATCCTTAAAACCATTTTTAAAACATGGACATTAATGAGGAATATTTAGAAGAATAAATTATTAAAACATTTAAAATGATATTTTAGTAATAGAGTTTTTAATATAATGAGAGACGCTTCAATAAAAATAATTTAGTAATAACATTTAATCAAACCATTATAATATCATGAGAATAAATGGATTCATGATATATTATGACAATGGATAGTATATACACCATATAAGAGGGAATTGGTGCATAACAACATTAAAGTCTCAATGGAATGTAAATTGAGACGAAATCCCTTATAAGGACTGTATCATTAGATTAAGCATAAATCAGTGACATAATTATGTGTGAAAATTATAAATACACTAAATATTATTGAAAATTATGTGTAAATAAATCAGAGAACATTCACATGTATTTTTGTAAAAACAACACCATTAACTTGGATGTTTAACACAATGAATTGAAATTGAGTTAAAATTACTCTTATCAAGTTCATATCAATGACATAAGAATTTATCAATGGAGTAATTATGTGAATCAAAGTATATACACACAAAAGGGATTGGAAATTACAACATAAATAAATTAATATTAATTCCATACATAATCATGGAATTACATGATTAAGAATTTAAAAATTAACCCAATGAATGCAAATTGGGTTAAAGAGGTCCCTTACCAATTTGGTAACTTACAAAACCTACAACCCATGAAAAAATGATGATAAAATGAAGATGTAAATACCCATAAATTAAATTATATTACACAAAGAGTACAAATAATGGGATGTACATACACCCCACAATGGAAATAGTGACAAATATAGCATGAATCTCATGGGAATAAAAGAGAGATAAGAAATCTCTTACTACGTTGTAATCAATTGAGTCATATGACCAAAAGTTAATAACCACCAAATGAATCATAGAATTCCATGAATATATTTATAATCATGATAGTATATATCATATGGATTTACATAATACCCCACATGCAATAAATAATTGGTGAACAATGGAAATCTCACAGAATTAATAGTGAGATAAGAAACCCCTTGCCACATTTTAATCAATCGAGTCGTATGACCAAAAGTTAATAACCACCAAATAAATAATATAATACCATGAATATATATAGAATATTGATAATATATATCAAATTTCAGTACAAAATTCACCACATGAAATAAATAAGTGGTGAACAATGGAATTCTCACGGAATTAAAAGTTAGATAGGAAATCCCATACCAAGTAGTAATCAATCGAGCTATATGACCAAATGTTCATAACCACCAAATTAATCACATAATACCATGTATATAAAGATAATAATTATAATATATATCAAATATAAGTACACAATAGACCACATGCTATAAATAAGTGGCGAACAATGAGATTCTCACAGAATTAAAAGTGAGATAAGAAATCCCTCACCTCATGTTCGACTTGACTCGTATGTTCCGTGTTCATCTTGAATAATAAAATTAAGTTGATTTATAATTCCTTAAGAAAATTTTTAATTTTTATTATTAATTTTATATCAATTATTACCTTTCTTTAACAATTAGTTAACTATTTCAGTTCATATTGGGCATTTTGTCGATGTTCAGAACTTTAGTAAAAAATGAACTTGTTATAATTACAAATTGTCCATGTGGTCAAAAGTACATTATCTAAAGAATGATATTAATGGTTTAGATATCATATATATCATATATATCTTGTTTATATTTATTTATAATATTCCAGATCATTTGGAGTTATGAAATGAAATGCACCGTTCATAGAGACGTTAAGTCATACGTACGCATGAACGCTACTTTCAATTCTATTTTATATTTAAAGGGATGAAAACATAATAATACAATGGTATATTATAATTATATTATAATATCATATGATATATATGTTACATAATTTCATTAACTCACCCTTTAATAAGTTCCATGTATGTCATAAATGAATCATATCGCCTTGAGGGGGCGGTAGTTCGCACTACTCAAATGAAATTATCGTGTTTACACATATTGGAAAACATAAAGGTATGTTTGTAAATAAGAATTACTGAAGTATAGAGAAAACATAAACATAATATATATCATATATAAATACAGTGCCATATTAATGGCCACCAAGAGATACGGTAGGAGATAATTGAACAATCATCGCTTCGTGAGGCGTTAGTTTGTCATCCACAAAAACATTATGTTATTCCTCCATTAGATGGAGGTGTGTGTAAGTATAGTTCAAATACTTCTCATAAAAACATCCTATTATATTTAGGATTCTGGTTTTTTTATAAATGAAATTAATTAAATGATATTAGGGGGTTGGAGAAGTAAAATAAAATAAAATTAAAGAAAAGAATTTAGAAGAAACGGTTACCTTTAATTCGGGTAACTCCCTTTGGTTTGAACCAAAATGACTTCGTGAAGTTCTTTCTGCCTAAGTTTAGGATTCCACGTGGAATAGAGGGATCTCGAGAGATTATTTGGGTAGTGTTAGGATGATACAAGGGGCATTAGAGGTGTGAGGAATGGGTTATATGTGAGGGATTTTTATAAGGGGGGAGGGTTCTTTAGGAATGTGTGAAAATATTGTTTTATTATATAATGATTTTTAGTTTTTAAAGGTCCAAAACACATTAAGGTAGAAGATAAGATGACTCATGGTCGAACATGATTCATCCAATAATAATTGGACAGGTTTTGGATGTTATTTTAATATTTATAATCTTATTTATTTAAATAATTTATTAATGAGGTAAACACTTCATCATTATTATGTCATAAATAATTTAATTTATTAGATGACTAAAAATTATAATAAAATACCATGATGTAGGAAATGTTTTTATATTTCCAATGAATATTTATAGTCTAAATGATAACTTATATAACCCTATGAAAAAAATAATTTACTAAAATATATTTGTTTATGTCATTTTTGTCTTTACATTAAATTAATTAATCTATTTTGTCATTATCACTCCTAGGTGGCTCCATGGGGTCCCAAAATCGACTCAAAGATGACTATGGTCGGACATGACTCATACAATAAGGTTAGGACATCTGTTAATGTAATTTTGTATTATTATAATATATTCTTTTTACCTTGAATTACCCTATTTACCTTTAACTATGGTAAATAAAAGTCAAACGTTACAATTCACCAAACATTATTTTTATCTTATTGAATCAAATTTTATTTACTAGTAACAACCATGTATATCATATTTTTGAAATTAAATTCACAAAATCGTTAAAATTTCATTTAAATGAAAAAATTAGTTTTTTAACTAGTACTAAGTGGTTTCACTATTCATCAAAAATTGATGTTTTTCAGAAAAATACTAAAAATTCAGCCTAAGCTATGCTTGATATTCCTAATTAAAAATAATTTCTATTCAAAAAAAATAAATACATAGAATTTTCATTAGTTAATTTAATATCAATTCCCGTTGTCAAAACAAATAACGTGTTTTTAAGAAACAATAACTATCAAAAGATTGACACTTGTTTCTATATAAATTTCAAACTGAAATTAATTCCAATGACCAACATTGAATAAAATGGTAAAAATATAATCTAATTACACATTAACATTAATTATAATTATAATATAACAATATAAATAAATTAGATCAAAATACAGTTTTGAATTAAATTATAGTATGTTCACTATTCATTAAAAATGAATTTTATTAAAAAATTACAAGAAATTTACCCAAAGTAAATTTTGATTTCCCGAATCTAAATAATTTTTTTTAGTCATATAGAAGATATAAAATTTACCAAAACTATATTTAAATATAGTTCTCTATTAAAATGTGATAAATTGACCTTTTAAAGAACATTTGAGTATTTATACATAAAATTAGATTCTTTCTTATTTTAAGGCTCTAGAATTTATTGGATGAATGTAAAAAAAATTAACACAAATTTATAATCATATTGTAGTTAGTTCTTTTCATTCCATCCATTAAAACGTCTAGGTGTTAACAACTATTTAAAATAATAATATTATATTATTATTTTTTAGTATGACTCAACATTGTGTGAAACGTAAGATTTAAAAGAATCCCATTATTTCATATCGTGTATTCCATGGAATCATAGAGTCCAATTTAATGTAAAATTAATATTTAATTGAAAAATATTAATAAATATGAAAATATCTTACTCATTATTAACTTGGGATGTTACAGAATGAAGAGTTGGATTAGATAGAAATGATTGTTACTTGGGAATTTGCATCAAATCCCACAGAGAATAATATTATCGGTATAAAGTTGATGTTCTAAAACAAGATGAATGAAAATTATGAAGTGGTGTGCAATAATGAAAATTTTTAAGTAAGTGATATTAAACAGTTAATGGTATTGACTTTGATGATACCGTTATAAGAGTTTAAAGGCCTTAAGTGGTGAAAATATTTCATGTTGTTATAGAAAAATTAAGTGCTAGATATTTAAAATGGATTCCATGTCATCCTTCTCCAATGAGGAATTATAGGATAATGTTTATATTGAAAAACCATGTATGTTATTTCTTGTTGAAGATAAATATTTCTATTATAGGTAAAATTAGGATTTATATGTGATAAAGAATCCACCATTATCATGATATTCTAATCTAGACATCTATTTAAAGATGTTGAAATTTAAAAATTACTGAGTTTAAAAAAATACATTAAAGATGATAAGATGGTATCTATCTTTTTTATCATTCAAGGAAATTATATATTTTTATGAAAATTATTAATACGCTTTTTAAGTGTTTTATAAATAAGTGACGAATATTTTTGAAATGTTTTTGATTGGTGATATTAGGTACTTTCATAGAATTTATATTATTTAGGAAAATGGTTATATTTTTTATCATAAATGAATTATGATACTAAAATGTTGAATAATTATGGAATTCAGGATATAAAATCATTTTTATTACCAATTTTAATGGGATAATGTTAACTTAATATGAATAGAGAATTGAAGTTGATATAAGAGTGTATTGGATGTTTATTAGAGGTATACTTTACTTGATAACTTCATGATCATATATAGTATATCTTATTACACTTTGTTCTAGATAAGAATGTGTACCAAAATTATTCCATTACATGGATGTAAATAGAATACCTAGTTATATTGAACCCAAATAATAATATATATTGAAATATTAAAAGTAATTGAATATTGATCTATTTGGGTGCTCAAAGAATGGTAGGTTGGGATTTGTTTATGATTGGATATATACATCTACTAATGATTTACATCTTTTAGAAATTTGGAATTGTTGATATTCCGGGAAGTAAAATTTGGTCACCTTGATGAAAAGAGAGGATGATTATATTGATTACAACAATGCCTCAAGCCAACTCATTTGAATGAACTCTTAGTTAGAGGATTTAAAAGATGATGAGAAGGTTCCATCGCTATTTAAATGTGATAATCAATATATTGTAAAATTTTCAATAAATCTTTATCAATGTTTAAGATTCTATAACCACGATAATTAATACTAGTTAATAAAAGTTTAATTGGATAATAATGAGTTAAAATGGGAATTTTTTCCAACAAAGGAGAATATTTTATATGCTCTCACCAATCCACTATCAAAATAATATTTTTAGAACAATAGGTTGAAGTTAGGTGTTAAACCAAATTCATTACTAGGAAAAATAATGGTTTGAACAATAACACTTAAATATTGTATTTAGATATCATTGTAAATGGGGGAGACAAATGATAACATAAATCATTCATTTATATTTATCTTCTTATTGTTTCCTAAAAGGGGATTATATAATTTAGGGGGTATGCATCAATTTGTGTTATTTTATATTTAAAAGAATAACATATTTAGGGAGATTTATTAAAAGAGGTAATTTTAGATTTTATCATGTGATGAATTATTTCAAAGGTTTATTGGAATTGAATTCAGTTCTTAAGTGTTGGTGATGAGATGATAATGTAATGATAAAGGATTATGAGTTATGTCCTAAGGATTATTAATATCGATCAATATCTTAAAAAAGAATTAAATTTTTTATTCAATTTTTTGGTTCCTATAAAAAATTAACTCATGTGGGTTTATAATAAGTATATTTTGATCTATTTGATAGTTTTTATAGTTTTAGAGTGATTTATGATTCTTAGTTGAAAACAAATTTCAATGGTGGTGATTTTTCAGATAAATAATTGCTGAGATGGATATTGTGATAAGTGATGCTGAGGAATTGGTAAAGGGGTTATGATTAAATGGGTTGGATTTTTTAATACATAAATTGTATTTTATATTAATTCATATTATTATTTATTTAATTCAAATTTTTTTCTATCATTAATGGAGTTAAAGATACAAGTAGATTGAAAGGAAATTATGATAGAGCTTCATAATGAAAAGTATATTATTACACCAAAACAGTTTATTAGTGAAGAAGGACAATGATGAAACTAATCGTCATGCCATATCAAATAGACATCATGTTGGGTTAGGGCACATAAGAGGTGTCCATGCTATGGAAAATATCAAAATTGGTAGTATGATGGAAAATGCTATACCCGACTTTAACAGAATAGTGAGATTCCATATGGTAAAGAATGGTAAGTTATAATTAAGTGGTTATGGAAAATTTAGTCCATTAAATAACTTGTTTCCCATTCCATAGTCATGTGGAGATATAGATTACTAAGGTGTAGTGAATTCACCTTTATATAGTTGGGCGATAGACTAGTTTTGGTGGAACTATAAATTTCATGGCCTCTACACCATGTCGCCAATTCCACGTCATAGTCTTTTGTGTATGTTCAATGATAACCACTAAAAATCAATAGGATAATCCATAATTACCCATCCCACACCGAAATAATGTGTGTATGATGAGTGATAACAACTAAAAACTAGGAAGATACACCATAATTCCATGAACCACATTGTAAATTTTTATTTACATTGTTACTCTGGGATGTTTAAGTTGGAATGTTTACAAGGATTCATATTCAAAATTTGGTTGTTATTTCAGGGTATTCTAACCACCACGATGATTATAATATTCAATAGTAATTTATAAATGATCCAAAAGTTTTCATTTAATAATTGGATTTTAATTTTCTGTTTAAATTCAATTTCTAATGTGCAATAAGATGGGAGTTCCCAGATGATTTTGGATGTGTAGATTTTATGAGAAGAGTTAGGGTTGTATAGATGATTAAGAAGAATATAAAATATAAATTTAAAATAAATTGATGATTATTTTATTATAAAAGGTATAATAGAAAAATAAAAGGAAGATAATATGATCTATAAGTGGCTATGAAAAGTTTAACAAATTAAAGAGCTCATATATTACTTTCTACAAGATCAATAAGAAGAATAATAGATGAAAAACCTCAGTGATATAAGTCTATCTTTAGAAGAATTAGTAATTATGGATGTAATTTTTTTAAATTTTTTCATTATGGAAAAGGCTATCATAGTTAATAGACTTGTTATAATATATGTTCATGGGTAGACCATGCATGTTATTCCTATATAATTGAACTAGAGAGAATTATGGTCTCAATAAAAGTTGGTTCCTACCAAGGAATATCCTTATCATTTTAAGGAATAAACCTTACTAATCTACATTTACATTCATATATATGAGTTGGAAAGTGATAAATATTCTCCTTACCTAGTGATGAGAGTTTTTTCACCAAGGAAACATAAGAAATGGAATTAGATCCTTGCTTCACCCCAATTACATTTCATCACTGATCTTGGTGGTTCATTTCAAGGTGCTAATGAAAAAAGTCTGTGATTCTTTTAGTCAATAATTTAGAAATATTTATTCATCACATAACCTATATACTCAAATTAAATATCTTCACTGGTTTTTACATGATCATGAATAGTAAATTGAATGTTTTAACTGATAATATTATAAATCATGTCCATAGTTTGTGCATCAACTACACCAACATTTGGTTTCTCACTAAAATTTTATTTTTACATATTGTGAAAAAAAATCAATTGGAACACTTAAATATAAATTAAAAATTTTATTTAATGACTATAATTTTCCTAGGGAAATTTAGTAAACAAATCTTCTCATTAAGAATTTTTCATTATTCCTTTCAATTTACCCTTTTCAATTTTTTTAAATCCCTCATAAAATATACCTTTGATAAGATACCATTTCAATGTTGAGAAAATATATATCATTTCATTCAAATTCCATCAATCTACTAAAAATGTATCTTGGATTTTAAATTTTATTCTCACATGATTTGTATTATCTATTTTCAATTATATTTTACATATATGAGTAAAATCATATTTATAAATAATATATATGAAATAATTATAATTATATTTAAGAATAAGTCAATAAATTTCATTATATATGTGATTTATGACTTAGATAATTTTAAATATATAAGATAAATTTTTTAATATAACTCAATACCAAATGTCAAGTAATTTATCAAATTATAAAATTTATTGGTGTAACTTTCACATTCACTAAATATGTTTGAAATGTTCTTTCAAGATATATCTATTTTATATGAATAACATAAAATATTGAATTAATCCATAATATTAACTTTCTCATGCGTATTATTATTGACTTAGAGATATTTCCACATCATCATAAATATAAGAAACATAAAACAAAAATACAAAATGAGAAACTAATTTTAACATGATTAACACTTAAATGAGATAAATTATTAAAACAATGATTTGTAATTAATATTAATAAAATTTAATGAATTTCATAAAGAGAAAAATAAATTATCCCCCTTTTAATGATCACAAAACCCAAAAAATATGAATTTGTTTTAATTAAACATGTTTTAACTATAAAATAATAACCATTTTCATTAATTTTTTTTCTACTTCTATCAAATTTTAGTATATAAAAAAATAATGAATTGATGTAAGTATCACACAAACATTATAAAAAAATTTAACTCAAATTGATTAAAAAATTATTCAAGTGAACAAAAATTCATAACTAAACTACATTAATAAATTATAATAAATATTTACTTCAAATAAGGCTGAAATAAAACAAATTTATTTCATTTAGGCCTAGTCCCTAAATGTAATTTGTTATTATTTTTTTAGGTAAATGTTTTATCACTTCAATAAGAAAAAAAGGTTCACATTAATTGATGGAAAACATATTATTCATTGAGTTATTTTATTCAATTAGATAAGTCTTTTTAATATTTAACACCATTATTTAAAAAAAGGTGAAAATTTTGATCTTAAAATCATTGAAATACTATAATAATCATCTTCCAATTTATCCTATTACATTTTTATTTATTAAAAATAATATTTATAGGGTTGGATGGTTGAGATGAATTTGTTAAAGTTTGAGGTTTGGATGCGGTCATAATAAGATGGTAACAAATGTAAACATGTCAATGTTTGTGATTGAGGACAAATATATTCTAAATTTTAATTGATGATCATTCATTTCAATCTCATGAAAATACTAATAGGGACCAAATATCTTTTATCGTCCTAATGATAATGTCTATAGTTTTTCTAGTGTAACAGATCCTAGAATATTCTGGTCTTTCATTTCATATAAATATTTTCCACACAATTGAATCCTTGAAATATTTTAATCCTTATTAAACTAAAGTAAAACATCATATCCTTTCCTCAACATATTTCCCTATAATTTTTATATTTAATTCATGTCATTGTTTTTTACATAATCATGTCAAAGATGATAAATATTATATTCTTATATGTATATAATATTATTCATATGTTAATTAAACGTTTCTTTATCATGTTCAACCAATTTTCTATTGAAACATAATACACTACCATGGTCTTTCATTTTTTTAAAGTATACATATCCTCATAAAAATTCTGAATGTATCCTTTTTTGGAAATATCTCTATTTTCTTTCCAATAACTTCATCAAACTAAATGGTGACTTTTCACTATAAATGGGTTCTTCCCCATTACTATCATATATTTATATATGTAAAAAAAATTATTTTGATCCATATTTATATGTTAATGCATCATGAATTTTAGAAAAAAATTTGTTTTTAAACATTATGATCATTAAAATTTTAAATAAATATAGTCCCCATATATTTAAAAATATCATGTCCTTGAAGAGATAAGTTTCTAATAGGATTGAAATCATTAACACTATCAAAAATTATATTGAAACCATCTCCCCAATATCATCATGTTCAGCCCTCATATTTTTTAAATTATTAGTATAATGACCATGTTTAAAATAATTTTTGTATGTCTAGAAAATTAAATGTTTCAACTAATACAAATAATGTAAAATATTAATATAGAGGTTTATTTTTCACTTATTTCACTTCAATAATTTATTATTTTATAATTTCATGAAATTTACATAAATTTATTACATCAAAGTATTAAGTTGTTATTTTTTCCTTTACAACTAAATGATCCTAAAAACATAATGAAATAACATATTCCATTAACAATTCGAATTGATTTTTAATTAACCATGAAATACCACTCTAAATTATTTTTTTCCTTTTAAACAATTATATTTGATCTTTTAGAAGCTACTACAATTTATTAAATTTTTTATAAGAAAATGATGTTTGTTTTAAGTATCCATTTTCATACATGTCTAAATAAGTTTCCATCCACATATTTAGATATTTCATTGTTTATTTGGGGTGTTGGAATTGTGTTATGGAGAAATTTTCATACTTTATCATGTCTTGGTTACAATCCTAGATAGTATTAATTTTGTATATCCTTCAATGAATTTTATTCAATAAAAGAGGCTCTAGAGTATTTTTAATAATATCACTGGGATAGATGATATGGCGTCGATGGAAAGTCATGTTAGCTTGATGAAATAAAAGACACAATGGATGGAAGCTTGTAAAGTCATTATGATTGATTCAACCCATTTTATAAATGACATGTCTTTTCATCATGAACAGAGGTGGTTTGTGGGATGGGAAGGCATCAAGTGATGGATGTGACAGTCTATGTTGAGAAGAGTTGTTATAGTTGATAGAGTGTATTAATAGAGACATTGTATGCAAACTGGGATGGTATGAAGGATGTTGAAGGTGAATTGGATATGGACATGTCACTGGAACAGTGGTGGAATTGAGAGGGCATGGGGTTCTACATCAGAAGATGCACGTGGTGTAGGTGGTGGGCATACCTTTTGGTGGAAATGAGACAACAATAATGGGAGTGGGAGACAGAGGTCCATAATTAGTAGGATGCATAATATATTTCAATGGGACAATAATGCAATGGTATTTAATTCCTACTAGGGATACATGACATGTAATGGGTTCCCCTCTCTCAAAACGATATGTACTTTCTGTTATTTAATAAAATGAGGCTTCAACACTAACATTTAATAAGAAATTAAATCTTTCCTGGAATATTTTAATCCAATATTCAAATCATTTTCCTTATCTTCAATCTAATAAATGTATGTAATATACAAACAGAAAAAATATATAGAATATTTCAAAACATTAACTCTTTCTTCAGTATGTAAAATTATTTTCCCATATAACACGCCTCTAGATCGTTTGTGGGATGTAACTTTCAATTTTTCTTTAACATAATTTTTTTTACTTTCCATAAATAATGTTTTCATGGTAATATTTAGCTTCATATTTATTATTATTCTATATATATTTAATAGATTCATCAACTTCATGTTCATCTTTGTTGGTTGAGTCTTCTACCACTTAAATATATATATAATCATTTACTATAGTAATTTCATCATCCTCGTCTATGTTTCTATCATTATTTATATCCTCATATGTTTTAGAAGGTGTATTAATATCCATCCCAGCATCAGAAGTCTATTGATGACCATGTTTTAAATTTTCCCTATCTTTATTAGTTGAAATTTTATTACTGAAAGTAACATTTTATAAATTTTTATATTCATTTTTATCTTCATCGTCTTTGGGAAGCACATTCATAATACTATCTATGAAATATATATCGAAAAACTAATTTTTAGTACTAGTAAGTTTTTTTATTTCAAATTCAATAAATACATTAGATTGTTCAACCTTATTAGTAGAAGGAATATATTATTCATTATTTTCATCAAATTATATAGATTACAATTTATTATTGAATACCTTGTTTAAGGATACACTATAGATAAAAATAATTTTTATTAAAACTCCTACAGTCATCAAATTCTGATGATGAAATTTCAATACTTCTAACTAATGCCACTATACTTATCTTTCGTGCAATGAAGTATTATATAATCATTTATACAGATTAAAATTCAACTTCTTCCTTCTTTACCTATAATTATTCATAAAAAATATTAAAATACATGAAGGTTCATTTTATTCTCATTCACTAAAAGATAGAGTATATTCTTATTTTGATAAATCAAATTTTCAAATTCACCTGGACATTGTGAAATTGAAATTATCCTAAAACTACAAATATAATTATATTTATGATTTATGCTATTGAATATTTTCTTTTAAAAATCATTATTCTAAGAGAATATAATTTTTTCAGCCATTATACCCCTATCATCTACTGTATATTGGATAATAAATAATGTCCCTTTTGTTGGAACTCAAATATTTCATCCCACACAATATTGGTAAATGTTAAAAAGACTTCTATTCACCATATAAAAAATTGAATCTTCAGTTCTAATAAAAATAAACTATGAATTTCCATTAAAACTCCTACCACCATTATATTAGAAAACTTGGTCTTCTTCATAAAATATAAAAACTAACATTCATAAAATCTCAATACTATGTGCAAAACTAGTTACTATGAATAATCCAAGAGAAATCTATAGTATTACATATTAGATTTTTTCTTTAAAATCATCTAACATTTCTTTCTTTTAACACATAAAAAATAACAAATAACATATTGCTTTAATTTTTCCATAATCAATAAATATCATTGGTTTCTAGATTTTGGGTTTACATTCAAGATAAAATTAATATGATGCATCAGTCAATTTAATATTTTTGACACAATATTACAACTAATTAAAATAACTATATAAAATAATAGAATAATAGACATCACAAATAAACTTGATGACACATAAGAGAGATTAAAAAATTGATTAAAACTAATCAATAAGATATAAAAAGTTGATATTAATTAAAAAATTAGTAATATTATATTTCAAACATTTGAGTAATTTAATATGATCTACTCTATAATTTAATATAAAAATGTCCATATATAAGATTAAAAATATCAATAAAAATATTATACAATTAAATAAAATAATAATCTAAATATTAATAGTCATGAAAATTATTATAAAACATAATAAAGGAACTTAAAGTTAAACAAACCCATATCAGACATAATAAAATAAAAAATGATCAAGAGAAAGAGTTTCAAAGAATATATATTTTTCTTTATGGTTTTTGGTAGTAAAATCAGTACAAGTGTTACCTTTTTTACTATGATATCTCAAGAAATGTTTTCCTGCAACAATGTGCTTATTTCTTGAATGTCTTATAATATTTTTATAAATGTTGATTTCAATAGTGTTATCGCATTTTTTAGATACATTCCCAATGTTAAATCTAAATTACTTCAACGTATGATTCACTGCCAAAAAATAATCACAAAAACTACTAGCAATAATATATTTAGATTCAAAACATGATAAAGAAACAATGTTTTATTTTATTCTAGAATAAGTAAACATAATACATTCCAAAAATAAGATCTTCTCAATTTTCTATTCCAATGTAATCTAAAACTGCCAAATCATAATAAAAATATGATTCCAAATAAAATAAATCTATTTTACTAAACAATAATCCCTGAAATATAAAACCATTCAGATACCTTTACATCCTTTTGGAAACATTAAAATTTGAATCATTAGGACTATCTTGAAACATCTCTCTAAGACACATAACAAATGTAATGTTTGGTATACTCAAAGAAAGATATATCAAGATTTTAATTACTATTCTATATATCTTTTTGTCTACTATATTTCTATATACATCTATATTATATTTAAATTTATACTCTATAAGAGCTTTATATTATTCACTATTTTCACATACAAAGATATTTAATAAGTATCTTCTGTTTTTTCTATTATTGAAACCATTCCCAAATATTTTTAATTGATCCTAAAATAAATTAAATTGTTGAATTCTTCCATTATTCTAATTTGAAAATATTTTTAATTGAGTTTAGAAAAGTCATTACACAAATCGTATTTTTTAGAAAAAAAATCATTATCAACATATAATTGAACTAAAAAAATATCTCATCATAGGGTTTCATTTAACAAGTAGGGGATTACCTCCCTAAGGTAAAAAAATAATAAAATAAAAGAACTAATATTTATATACAAATTTATTGGTGCTTGTTAATACCATATAAATTTTTATCCTATTAAAAATAGAATTTAGAGATAGAGGATTTTGGAAACCAACATTTTTCTCTATATAAAATTCCACTAATGGAAAAATGTTAAAATTATATTTATCATCTATATAAATGGTTTTAAATTCATATGAGATATATAGAGAATGAGGATAATAATAGATTATATCCTATAAAATACTGGACATTTCTCTTCATAATACATTACCTCATCATCAATTTATCATTTTACCAATAATATCTAATTATTCTTAGTAATCACGCCATGATTAAATTTTTATTCCTGAATAAAAATATTGATCTCTTAATAGGGTAATTAAAGGTTATCATAAAGAAAATATGAAAATTTATTTCTATCAAATATAAACAACTCTTGTAACATAGATAAAACTGTACTTTTATTACTCATGGATCCAATATACCTTTAGGTTCATGAACTGAGAAAAATTCAAGATAATAATGTATATTTTTACAAATTCTAATATTACTAATACCTTTTTCAAATCCATTATTTTCAAAATATAAACAATATAATTTTATGAATCAAGTGTCTCTATATAGTACAATATCATATTATTTAGTTTATAAATCTTTCTGGATTTTATCTTATAGGAATGTGTTCCTTATCATTATACTTTTTTCTATTTCCAAGAAATTCATGTCCCTTGTTATTAATTGAATCATCATGTTCATAAATAGATTTTTTATTTTGAATAAAAGGATCACATTCATTAAAATTCATAAGAATTTCCCCATAAACCATCCTTACGTTTTTATTACAAACAATGTAGGATTTATAAATTTTTTAGTAACCAAGTAGGATTCCTTCGTTATCATTAAGAAAAAATTTACCATGGTTGACCAGTTAGGAGACAAATCATGATTACAAAAACATTACATTGTCAACAATTTCTATTTATTACATTCCATATCATAGTGGATGTTTTCATAAAAATAGTTTTTATTGGAACTCTATTTTTGAATTAAAAATACTTAAAAAATAATTATACCAAAAATTAGTGGGGTAGATACATTCATGTAACATCATTCTATAAATTTCATATAAATTCTAATTATTTCTTCCAAAAACATCATTTTTCTAATGCGATATCGGAGCGTAACTTTAATTACATACAATTATTTGACACAATTAAATTAATTTCATTTTATTCAAATTATCATCAATTGTTTATTCATAAATAAAGTGTCCTGAAATATTTACATTTCTGAAAAAGTTTTCTAAATTTAGTAAATATAAAAAACTATTCACTTTTAACAATATATATTTAAAAAAAATTAATCTACAGTAAAACATTATTAAAAATCAATTAACACATCCTATAAAGTAATGTTATTATAATGGCTCAAAATAAATTCATGTGGATAATTTATAAAGTTATAGAATTAAAAACATCATTCATTGATTTGAAAATAATATTTTTCATTATTATACAATTGACATGCATCAAATAATCACTTTTTATAAAACTTTATTATAAGAAAATTAAATATAAAATTATTCTTAAACATCTTCCTCAAAGAATAAAAATTATAGTATTCAAGACCTCTATTCCAATACCAAGATTCATTAATTTTAAAATTCATCCAATTTTTATTCTATAAATAAAATATTAAATATCTAAAATATTGTAATTTTAACTTCAATGTAATTTAAATTTTAGAGATTTATCATTTTAAAATAAAAAATAATTATTATAAAAATATATAGAGTAATCATCATGATGGAGTTGAGAGATTAATATTAGATAAGTTTTCAACCCTTTAACTTATAAAAAATTTTTTATGAAATAAATTATAGTTTTCCAATTTGTATAACATCAATCAGAATGACGAAACCATTTTAATGAAAATGAAAGTTTGATGCCTTTATATAAGAACAAAAATCCATTTCATGTAACGACAATCATTTATATTAAAATAATTTTTTTTATAATTGGATATTCAAAAAAATCTCTATATATATGATATTCCCATAGCTAAACCAATTAATTAATGGATAGAATATTTGAGAAATAAACATCCTTATGTTTTTAGAATAAAAATCATTTTTACTGCAAAAAAAATTGAATGTCAATTGGAAGGGACTCAAATAAATAAAACATTTTTTTCTATCTCAATCAGAGTATATTTATAAAATATTGTAAATATTTTCAATGAGAATGTCTAGTCCAGTTATAAAAATTCAAGATTGAAATTTCATGTTATCTAAGGAGAAGGAATCTATTTTAAAATAAGTTTATAAATATAGGGTGATGGTTCTTTGGCTTAATTTTCTAAAATCTTGATTAGTGTCATAGTTTTTAAAATTCATGAATTTTTGCATGGGGAGGCAATAGAGAGTATATTCAAGGAAAATTAGTTTATGTAACACTATAAATAAGTAACGTGGATTATTAATTATATAAATTGTTTAATATACATGTATCTATATTAAATAATTTATGATTTATGAAAATGGTTTTTTATATAAACATTGGATGGGAAATATAATCATGTAATAATTATAGGAAAATTTTTATTTACTTTTTGAGGTTCTATTTTCAGATATATGCCTTTAATATAACATTATATTCATTGTCATATATATAAGTTATAAATATTGTAATTATAGAAGTATGTGTGTATTTTATTTGGTTTAAGGGTTTGTTGGAAGAACTTGAAATGTGGTAAGAAAATTGAAATTTCTTTTATAATAGTCAGAATTTGATTCATCTTTTATGGAAACTTTGGTTTTTCTCTATGATGAAAGAAACTTTTCCAAAGAAACAATTTGTATAAATGCTTTTGTAAGATGGGGTTATGGAGATAAAAGTGATAATGGAAGTTACAATCCAGTGGAAATGCTAACTAATTTCAAAGATCAAGATTTTTCAGATTTTTTATACGACTTATTTGTGGAATAAATGTATGGTGTTTGAAAGATCATAGAAGTAAAAACTACAACATAATAAGGGGCATTCATAAGTGTCCTAGAATAATTTTTGAACGCCTTAAAAAAATTTAAATTGAGATATTGTTCTTATTAACTATGTTTATATAATTGTTTTATCAAATTAAAATAAACATGTTTGATGGAGGGTTTCAAATCAGGTTTTTGGATCCATATATTAGCATTCGTAGTGAAATTGTGATTCCAGATGTATAATAAGTTGAACAATTTCATTATTATAGAACGATAAATTGATATGTTTTAGATGATACCATTATTCATATATTATTTTGATGATTTGGTTAATTTTCAAGGTAGATAATCATATCCTTGGTCAAGTGATGGATGAATAAAAAATCCAAATTTTATGGAACATGTGGAACTATATCACTATTATAGGATATAATTATAAATATTTGTGTTGGGTAATTTTATTGGGGACTCATTATTATTTTTTCCTTTTGTTTGGGTAGAATGTCTAAATTTTTCATTCACTATGGTATTGTTTGGATGTTTGGGAACAAGTAACTCAATGGTATAATCTATTATTAAATTAAAGTTTCAATGTTTTCTCATTGGGTATGAATTTTTCAGAACCAGTTAATTCCTTATATTCAATATTGATTTCTCACTTATATTTTTCATGGTGTCTTAGGAGACTGTTGGGGTTATAGTTATAATGATTAAGAATATAGTTGGGGTGCGGCGTAGAGACACTGATACATTTTATACATAAATACTTCATCTTATTAGAAAAATATTGATTTCAAATCAATGAAATCTATACCATAACCAAACTGGTTTAGGGAATTTTATGTCATGGATACACAAGAAACAAGTACATAAAAGATTTACATAATTTCCCATTAAGTTCCCCACCACTAGAGCCATTCATAGATATATCATACATAAAATAAATCATTATAAATTTGGTAAGGGAAACATAAAAAATGTGGATTACATATGATAAATATGTTTAATCATAAGAGATATACATCAGTGAAGATAAGTGATCTTAATATTTGAATAAGTGTATGGGATCATGATAAAAACATACATAAGTTATACAAAAACGCTCAATGATCATTAATCATGAATCATGGAATAAGGCATTGTAATAACAATGTAAATTAGTCATAAGACTAAGTAATCATGATTAATCAATCATTTTCCGTGAGAATGAAATATGAATAAGGAATAAATTAATTTTTTTTACTTAAGATAAAAAGTCACTTTGTTAGTAAATATTAACTCGCCATACTATCATTCTGGTAAAATTCCAACAATGGAAGTTCCTAACCTATAATTTCCAACATTCTCATTGCATTAACATCTATCTAGATAACTCAATCATATATTAAGATTTTATTAAATTTATCATCTTTTTTTATTTCTCTACTCCTTCGTCATTACCCAATACGTTGAATGGTTGTAATAAACTCACCGATCATTTTTTATAACATAAAAACACCTCATCAGTTTGAAACAGAACCAATCATCACATAATCGTAATATATTTATATGTATTCCCCAAGATCATGAATACATGATTAATTATATCAAATATTAAACCATGGAATGAAAATGGGTTTAATAAAAATGTAATCATCAAAAGCATAAACCATCCATAGAAATAATAATTATGGTAACATTGGATCATATTCCCTATAAATAATAAGAAACATTAAAAGATACATTTTTAGATCTTAAATAACATTAAAAGATCAGTGGAATATTTCTTAATGGAAAAATAATTTTTATTTTAAAATCCATTATTTAATAGGTAAATATTTCTAAAATAATGAGGATAAAAAAATAATTTATAAGAACCAAGGAAACATAAAAATGATTCTTCTTGGAAAATAGTAATCTTGATAGTAGGGAAATCCCTTCATGTGTGTTACATTAAAAAAATCCTTTAATAATTTTAGTAAAAATTCAAAATCCACACATTAATAAATGAAGATTCCATTAATTATTTCAAAAAAAATAAAAAATAATTTTATAAATGACCTTAATAAATAATTTTAGTATAATTAAAAAATTATTGAAATTATTTTAATGAAAAAATTGATAAAAAGGAAAATATTCCCAAATAAAGAGAAAAATAATATCAGTTTTCCTTCAAAATACTCTTTCGGTTTCTTGAGAAATTAAAGAGGACAAAATGAATGGAAAAAATGTATTCTAAAGAAATAACCATAGTAGAATAAAAAATTAATTATGAAATATATACCATATAATATAATCATTTTAATATTTAATCTTAATCCATCATTATAAAAACTGAGATTATAACATAAAACCCTTAACGCTCGGGTATCATTAATGTCATAATTACCATGGAAAAAGTAAAATATAATGAAACATTAAACAAAATTATCTTAATTATAGTATTGATACAAAAAATAAATTTATTAGTATATACAAAGCATAATATAAGATAGTGTATAACATAACATATACCCAAAATAAGACAATTTGAAATGATAAACCCTTACCACTTTGGTAATATTTTAATCAAACCCCCATGGCTGAATTTTTTTTTTCAATTTAAATATGTGGAATAATGAATAATAAATGATATAATTTTTTAAATGTTTAATTATTTATTCCGCATAAACATAAATAAGTTCATAATATTTATCATGTATGAACATAGCAAAATTGAGACAAAGTACCCTTACCTTATATCCAACTCTAATCGTAAGATATCTAACCTACTATATAATAAATTTGGATTTATTATAATTATATAAATAATAATATTCAAAATAATAATATCTTATATTATCCACTTATATCATTTCAACAACTTTTTATTAATAATTCTCTGTTAGAGTAGTCGTTTTAGGTGTTAACTACTTCCTTTTTCTTGTATGTTTTAATTCAGTAGCTATGGTTGTTCCTCATTGATCATGTTTACCAAATATATCTAATTTAATCATAATATTAATATAATATATATTTTTTATATATTTATTTTACAATTCATATCACATGGTGATGAAAAATTAATTACTTCACTTCATTGAGATTGAAATCTATATGTACATAGGGGTGATGTTTCCACTCTTCGATGGATGGAATGAAAGAAAGGTAAATATTAATTCTCCATTAAGAAATAATTATTATATTATGAATATAAAATATTTTTATTAAATTTATCTTTATTTTTAATTATTTAATTAAGAAATGATAAAAAAACACATCGTTTATTGGAGGTGGTAGTTGACATATATGCATAAGCGATGTTATCCTTTGACAATTGATAGAAATTTAAGAAAGCGGATTAGATATTATAAATACAGAAGAATAATAATTTTATAAATATCATTTATAATAATTAAATACTTCATTTTAACCACCCATGAAATATGGTGAACGCAAATGAATTTTATTGTTATAAGGAGGCGGGGATCCACATGTACACATGATCGATACTTTTAGTAGTCATTTGATTAATAAATGGTGGAAAATTATTTTGAATTAATCATAATACCATTTAATTATATTTTCAATAATTTATTGATAATTTATTTATGGATACAATTGGTTTATAGAATATGTAAGAAGGAGAAAATGAAAGAACTTGGTTAATATTTATGCCTCTTTTTTGAGAGACCTCCTTTGGCTTAAACCTTATTCCTTGAAGATTGGAATAATAAGAATAATATAATATTAAAAATTAATTTAATAATTATAGGATTTTTTAGTAGTTATTGTCTGATATATAATGCTTATATGGTCTGAATAATAAAAGAAAGGATATTTCCTTTTATAGGTGAATTGGGGGGAAAACATGGAATTTCATAAAAATAATCAATAATATAAGTAAAATTGCTAAAAAATAAAGTAAATATAAAAAATATGTTAACTAAATATATTATAAGGTTTAATTGTCCTTAATAAATTTTAATTAGACATTTTGGGGTAGAAATCGTATCCTTATCTCTTTGTTTAACCCCTGCTATACCCATTTTAACCTTAAACATGGTAAAAAAATTACTCTATTTTTATTCACTCTAACCAAAAATTATGTTTAACATATTATATTATATTAATTACTTAAATTAAAAATATGTAATACATTTTAATGTATTCAATTTCAAATAGTGGTATAATTTAATGTTAAATAAGCGTGAAAACCGCAACAAACCCCCATTTTGGAAAAAACTAATTTTTAAAATAATACCTCATTTTAATAAATTAATTTATTTTTAAAAATAACTATTGATTTTAAAATATTTTATTTAATATTTTATATATTAATCTAATTAGTATGATTTATTTTAGAGTTATTATTTAAATTTATTATGATAAAAATACATTATGCGCATAAGAATTGTTTTTTAAGAAATATGTGTTTTTAAGTTGAAAAATTAACTTATGAAAAAGTATAGTATATTGCTGATCCATATGTAATTACTTATTTTATTTATAATTAAATGATAATTGTGTTACTTTATGAGAAATTTCAAAACATAATAGTAATTTTACATGAATTTATGTGATAGTTTTTAAAAATCGTTGTTTTTCCACTATTCACTGAAAAATAAATCTTTTTAGAAAAATATTCATAAATCACCCAATCTTAATATTCAAAAGATGATCAATAATAATATATATATTATTAAATATTTTTTAAATTTTTAAGAAAATAATTATAATGTTCCATGATAAAAATTTTAAAAAACTATTATCGATAAAACATATTTATGAAGCATAAAATTTACTTAATGAAATATGAGTACCCATTTATAAGGAATTAATAAATAAATTTTATTGTGTAAAAAAATTATACTTATTTTCCAAAATGTGTTTATTATTATTCATACCTTATAATTAAATGGTTATTTCATAAAATGTTATTATATCACAGTTCATTTTGGGTCGGGGTTGTGTGTAACATAAACTATCAAACACTTCTAATATATCAATATATATAATTATAAAATATTTAATTGTTACATTCACCACCAGATAAATTATTTCCACATAATTTTTTTCTTGGTTTTGAATGTTTGATATTAAATAATACCTTTTTTGAAACCCCATTATGAAAAGGAGTAATAATGATTCATTCGAAATGGTAAGTGGGATACATAAAGGTAACCATAAATTACACCTAATTATGTTCCCAAATAATGAGAACATTTGAGGGAAGTGAAATATTTAAATGGAGAATAAATATAATTTCCAAATAACAATATATAGAGGTAGAGAACTTGGTCATGTGAATGATAATGAAAACAAAACCATAAATTGGTGAGGTGTGAAAACAAACATCAATTCATCAAAAAAACTATAAGAAAGTAACCATTTTTATTTTCAAGGAACTATTCCCAATAACTGATCAATTATTTTACCATGGAGTATGTGAAAATATACATAATTTTTTTATCTAATACATAAATTTAATTTCATTTTTTGGTTAGGTGCTTAAATTTTCTTCCACCTATTTTCATGCACACTCCAATAATGAATGAAATATATAACTTTTTCACACATGATGCAGTAAAATTTCTTTTTAATTGATCATATGATGCCTTTAATAATGACGTGGAATTTTTGTTGTATCAAAATATTTACAAAAACCAAAATGGTTTTCAAAAGTGTTCTAGTATGCATTAATCATCATATGATGAAATAATATGTTAATATATAAAACAAATATAATAAATTCTAGATTTTAACATTAACCATTCCATAAATAGTTAACTATAAGACTCAACCAAAATAGGTCAAACCAAATTCAAAACCACAAAATTTATAAAAATGTTCACAAATTTTGAAAAATCAAGTTAACTCTAATCCTCAAACCATATACAATATCTCTAAACATCACACACTAAATATATGAATATATTTTTCATAAAATCTATTAAAAAAATATTATATTCCAAATAATAATAAAACATCAGTGTACACATATATGCTTTCAATGAAAATTTAATATATCCTAGTTCCTCAAATTAAATTGTAGAATATTTAATTTAATAATTAAATCAAAAAATAAAGTAAAAATAAAAATTTATAAAATAAATCGCATTATCATCAAATCAGTAATCAATTTCATGGTCTAAGATACTGTCTAGTTTAAATTATCAAAATAATTATTCTCATTATCATAAATAAACATTATTATCCCAACCATATAAATAAATTAAGGGTCATAAATCCCTCAATCATGTGTTATCCAAAAATATCACCATACCACTAAATCACTTTTCTATGTTATCAATACCATTTAAAAAATACCTAAAATCCCTAAAACACATATTTGGAATAATCCATAGATGATCTTTATTATTATAACTACAATATAGTTGACAAAACACTACTAAAACATTATTCTTGAATACCAATAAAAAAATTCATCCATGATTCAAATTCAAATGTTGAATAACATAGTACCCTCCTTAGTCCATGAGTATTCCCTTATATTCAGGGATTGACTCATGTAATTCCAATGTTCCCATGAAAAATATAATGAAATAAAAGGGTATCTTAGTAGGTAATATATGTTACTCAATTGAACTCTTTAATATTTACTCAGTAATTATGTGCTCTGTTTCCTTATTTTCCACACATAAAACATCTACACATTCCTCTGAGTCGTCCATTGGATCTTCTTAAAACATTCTCAACATATTGGATGTTGATTCTACATTCCTCCATATTATTCAACACCATTTTTAACTTATTATGTTCATTAAAAAATAGTTATATCTTCATGTTATAAATCATCTACTGAGTTATATAATTTTTAATAATCACAAGATTTTACATTCTATCTCACATATGATTTGGTTACTCATGAGGAAAATTATTTCATTGTCTATCAAATTCGGGAATGACATGATTTTTCAAGGTTCATGTAATAAACTAAAACAAAAACATAATGTAATAAATAGTAATTAGTTATAATAAAATCATGAAAAAATAATTCAGATGATTCCTAATTTGTGAAACCTTATTTTCTTTATATCCCGCATTATGTTTTACCTATGTAATCCATGTAAAGACTTGAAAAACATTATACATAATGGGAAATGATTTTTTAGTTTTTCTTCTATTTTTTATTGGTTTATCACATTTTTTGGTGGAACCTTGAAGGCTAAGAGAATTATTTTTTAATTTTACTATGGTTTTGGTAATTTATTGAAAAAATAGACAACAGTATGGTTTTGGGTAAGTTGGGGTGGTCGCTTTTTTAAAAAATTCTGGATTGTAAAATGACTTAGTAAAATGACTTATGTTTTAGTGTCAATGAAATTATTCATAGATCAGAGGAATCCATGACCACCACTAGATTGTATTGAAATTTGTTTGGTCTTTGAGTGTTTTTTAGTGTGTGGTGAAGAAGAGGAAATGGAATTTCACCATGTTCAAAGATGTAGTACATGTTGATTCAGCATTATTGCATTAATGAACAACTAAATAAATGGTTAGGATACAGTGTATTCTATTTCAAATTCATGAATGATTTGAAATGGTTAGGTTAATGCCTTCTTCACTAAATTTTGACCAAACTGAAAGGGGTAAATCCTGGGGGGGCGGGTTTAGTAATGAGTTTTAATGCTTTCATTAATTGAATATAGCACCTATTAATTGAATCAAACAAAAATCTTCAGAGATTATTCATTCCTATATATTTTTGGACAAACATGGAAAACACTTTGAATTTTCTGGAATTCAGTTCTATTAGACTTACTTACTTCCTAGATTAGATCATTATTTCTCTTCCTTTAATTGTTTAAAGTCCCACTATATTACTACTTTGTTTTCATTCTTAATGTAGCAAATTCAGGGGAGAATCTAGTGAGTTCTTCCTCATGGGACTAATATACAGATTTGTCCAACTTCCCTTTTTATTCCATGTTTGAAATTGAAATAATATTTTTGTGGCCTGGTTGATGATTCCCTATTCTATATAGTGAGGATATTCTAATGTTGGTGGATTGACTACATTCTTGATGATCAGTGATGAGGTTTGATGTCTTCGTGGTGACTTCTCAGCCTATCACTATCCATGATAGATGACTTATTCATCAATAAGAATCAAATCCTGTGATATTTAGTATTCATTGTTTAGTATGTGATGTTATACTACTTGGTTGTTACATTCTTGTTATATTATCTGGAGACATAACATTTTAATTGAAACTATTTTTATTATTTCTTAGTATATGATCGTGTTCATGTTTTTTTAACTGTGATTCTAGAGATGAAACCCTGGATGAACCCTAATGCTGAAATTTAAAAAATTATGTTAGGAAGTTCCTTACCAATGGTTCTCTTTTTATGATGTTTTTATGACATGTTTTTCTATGATAGATATCTTACAGTGGTTATGAATTTTCATTTGGGAGTATCAGTGGCCTTAAAACTATGTTTGATAAAGATCATATGGTTGTGTGTATCCTCTTGTGTATATTTCAGGATATTTCCTTTTTTTCTTCTATTTTATATTTATTATTTTATATCTCATTTTTTTCAATGTATTTCCCTCTTTATGTTTTGGTAAAACTTTTTGAGATCAGTTTTTCTGGGTTTTGAACTCTTGAATTCATCTCGCAAGACATTTGGGTTAGATCAGGAAGGAAGTAGGTGAGGGAGAGAATCCTAGATGGGGAATGGATTCATGCTATTAATTATTAATTCACAACAAAAATTTTTATTGGTAGACACTATGAACATGATTCAAAGCATTAATTGTTTAGGAAGTCCCCATGAATATAATTCATTTTCCGAATAGTTCTAGGTGGATCCCCTTACCGTAATTCATGCCATAAATAGTTCTAGGTAGACACCAAGAATTTAATTAATATCTTGAGGAGACCCAAAGAATATAATTAACCCCATTAATGGACCCCATGAAAAAAAATCATGTATTGAATCTGTTTCACAATTTGAAATAGAATTTTACGGTTTTTTTAAATCAAGGGAAGTTTTTTAGAATACATGGGAATCACGCATTTTTCAATGTTAAATAGAGAATTAATGACATGAATTATCCATATGCAATTAAATTTAAAACCCTTCATTAGACTATTCCATGATTTATGAAAATACATAGCCCTCATCTCATTATATACCATCATCAAAATATACTTTAGCATTTTCCTATTTAATATTGATTCATATTTTCCCATGGATCTTGGGGTTCGATACTTATCAAATATTGGTAAGCCTTATGGTTCATATCCTCTTTCTCATGTTAACTATTTTTCCATATGCATAATCATATATTTAAATACCTAAAAAGGATCAAGATTGAATTTTTATTATTATATGTCAGTTAGTTTCATTGTAGGTAAGGAGGAACCCTATTATACTATAGAAAATGAGGAATTTCCTATAGATATTATTCCTTTGAATAGGGTTTTTAGAATAAACCCCTTTATTTTGTTCTGATTTCCCTTGTATGTGAAATTTGATTGATTTCATCTCCATTCCATGTGCAAGAAATAAATTTTTTTTTGTTTCACATCCTGACAAAATCCCCATGTTGGGGCCTCCCAAGGACCTCTTTTGGTATCTTGGCATTTTGATAATGTGGTGTTCCAACCCACTTTATTATATGAGAATAATTTGAAATTTCTATCAATTATAATAAAATAGAATAAAATGTGAATTATGATCAATATTAACTATCTTGAGTTGATTTTGGTGATTCATCTCTTATAAAAGAAGCAACCAATTGAGAATAAACAGTAAATTACTTTGTAATTTGATGAATTAACTGATATTACTAGTGTTATCATATTTATCCTAATTACTATATATTGTTGGTGATTCTTCCTAGACATGAGAGTCCAAAAAATGACTATAATATGAATCTGGCTTGATGTACTTGATGACTACAAACATGAGGCATGCAGCCTTATAACACTATCTCTTGAGATATGATACTGGTGATTCATTATAGGAATGATAATCAACCATGTGATATGGATATTTCATATTACCCCATTTTGAGGTGCATATTGAAATACATAAGATACTTCATCATAGTAATGTATGCATGGAGTACTATGGGATAGTTACATATACCCTTGAAACTTGCACTCTAGGAAGGCATAAGGGACTCCAGTATGGTAATGTATGCATGGATCCTAGTGATATGGCCACATTCACCTTGGTGGTGTGCACATTGGGTGAACTAAGGGGATCTAACATGGTAATGTACATGTGGAGCCCATTTTTGTTACTTCGGACATGATATTGGTGATTCTTCTTGACTCCGGATAATTCAACAGTGGTTTGAGTGATTCATATAGAAGAACTAGGATGTATATCTAGAAAATATATTTTTCATATAGCCAAAGAAAGTTTGGATATACCCATGTGTCAACCCAGAGCATGAGGATAGACAAGATTATTTTATGAACAATATTAAATTATTAGTTAATACCCCATGTTTATCATATTATTTCAGAAACTATATACAAAAACTAGATTGTATAGATATCATGGGGTTTCTGCCTTCTGAGTCATACTCACCCCTTGTTTGGGATGTTTTTTATACCATGGTATATTTCATTAAGGCAGGTTCGGATAAGTGAAATTTCCATGATTTGTGTAAGAACCCGGATCTTCTTTTCTGGTATGTTTTTCTATTTTACAGTGTTTTTGAGAAAAAGTGGAGTTAATGGAAATTTTCGAAGTACACCCTATGTACTTATATGTACATGTTGTGTACTCTTTTGTCACACATAGCTGTGTGTTGGCCGTTTAAGGACCTAGAACACAGTGGTGTGTGGTGACCTAGAGATTTCCTTATGTGGGGGCTAGTAAGGGTAAGTACACGTTGTGTACTTCTAAAGTACATGTCATGTACTTTTTTTCATTAAATAGACCAGGGTAACGTCTAATTGGTAGAAGTGTCTTCTTATTCACCTTATATGATTGAAAGCATCCGTATGGCACTTATCCTTCCCTGATCCCTCGATCGAGTATCCGTTCTCTAAATGTCGAGGTAGGTGGTTTGTGCATTTCCTTATATAGTCTATGAGTTATATGTGAAAATGTGCCAAATAACCTTGATCGGGGTATTGTGTGTTATGGATTTAACGTTGTTATTACCTGCTAAGATTTATATGCTTGAGTTAAGGTCAATTAAATTTGAATAGAATTACTTACTATGTTATGGATGTATTTCCCATGTTTGTATTTTTTATGACTGTTTGGTCTTTCTTATCATGTTAGGATACCTGTTTCTATTCCTAGTGCAAATAGGATGGAGTGATATTTTTTTATCTGACATTTTTTTATGTTGTATACTATTTATCAAAGTAGATCTTGAGGTATACATTGGTTAATATATCTTTGTGCTCGATTGACTTACACAGGGCTGTGAGAACCTAGTGTAGTAGACCATAGGGAGAATGGATGTTGAGGGCTTCTCCAGACTGTCTGTTTACTGTTATGATGCGAGACTATAGGGGAAATGGACACAAGTGCTTCCTCAGAGTGTATGTAGTTCCCCGATGTAGGCCCCATGGGGAATTGGACGTTTATTGATTCCTCGTAGCACCTTTTAGTTACTGATTTGAGACTATAGGGGGAATTGATGGTGAGTGCTTCTTCATAGAGACTGCGAAAAAGCTAAACTAGAGGGGTTAGACTGTGTGTACATCCAAGAGGGGTGATTGGGTTTATTTTGGTTGGACCAGAGGGATTCGGTTTTGAGAAAGTCCTAGAGGGTTCCCAGCTTATGATTAGCTGCTTAATTGAGATCTGATAATTTAATGCATTTGAAATAGTAGGATTGTTTACTTTTGAGTACTTCCTTGTTTACTGCTTCATTCTGATTATAGCATGCCATATATATTTATTTAATGTTAGGCACAGATATTAGGGTGGTTTCCTACTAGGAATCATCTCACACCCTGTTTGATTCATGATTTTTTTCCCAAACAGATTATATTATTGCAGGTCTTTATGAAGAAATGTGCCCTCCTACTTCAGGTACATGATTGATATGGAGCTAGGGAGAATGGGACCAAGCTGAGGCTTATGATGTTGTAGAGATTTTTACTGATTTTCTTTTTTACATTGGTTTGGTACTATATTTCTGTATTTTTTTTTATTTGGCTTCATTCCTAGACATATATATCATGCATTATTTATATATGTCAGCTCCAACTGTTTATTACTTATGCTGTTTACTTTTGGTATGGTATTATTATTGCTTCTGCAAATGCTATCTGTTTTACTTCCATTGTGTTACTCTTCCAATGAGGGAATTGTTTCCCCACTATCACACCCAATTCCCTCACAGCTAGATGGTAGCCTCTGGCATTCAGTGAAATGTGCTTGAGGCCATGTGACCAACCGGGTACGGGGCACCTCTAGGCGGCTTCCAGAACTGGGAGGTTACAAAGTGGTATTAGAGGAATTATTTTCTTCCAGACTTACTATATGGATCCTATAGCTAGGGATAAGAAGGAATAGGTACTTGGTAATATGATGTGCCTAGGAGTATCTAACACATGTATATGGAAAATCCATTCTACCTCGTTATTTCAATTTTTCTGGTTTTTTAATTTTAAAGTTGATTTGATTTCACCATTGGGGGATTCAAATGTTGCGTGCTGTTATTGTTTATATTATTGAGGTTCTGTTTTTGTTTCAACCTGATGAGATGAGGGTATTCCATCTCATGCATCATATAAAAACTTTCTAGAAATCACATGTCATGCATTCTTGCCATACAATTTAGGGTACATTTGCGATTGTATGTTATTGTGATAGAGGATGTGTTAGATATGCATGTTATTGTGATAGATTCCTTGATAGAATACCTTATTTTTTATAAGTTATTGTTTGTGTAATTTTTGTTTTAATAAACACCAAACTTTGGTTCTTGAGGTTTTATGGGCCTCCATGAATAGGAATTTGGTGGATCATTGCACTTTTATTCTTGTTTATGACCTGTATGAGATGCCAAACGTTGATTTCTAAGGAGTATGAGCCCTCATGAATCGGAATTCAGAACATTAATGTTCGTTACAGTTTTTTTCTGGGTCCTAGAATAGTTTATGAGGTTTACTATCTAGAAGAACCCAGAATAAATGGAGTTTAATGATGAATACATGCCATGTGTCCTTCTATTTGGGAAGGAAATGTTTTTCTTGAGTACATGTCGTGTACTATATGTACACACTGTGTAGTCTCTAACTGTGTCACTACCAATGTGGGTAGAGACATATGGTTAAGAAATATTTGGGGGAACACATCTTGTACTTGTTATACACTCTGTGTTGGGTTGACCTTGTGTCCACCCTTGTGATTAATGACACGGAGGGATGAAATCATAAGTTATACATGATGTGTCATGTTTGAACATGCCATATACATTAACACAAATATTAATCCGTGTAGTGTATCCCAGGTATCTAGCCATGTAGCGAACAACATGGGTCGGTGAAAACCTTTATATTACACATTGTGTCTGGCACAAACATGTAGTTTAGAGTGAGCTGGGTAACTAGTCGTGTGACGAACAACACATGTCAGTGAAGTTCATCTAGCTCATGTCTTGTCTGGCACTTACTTTCCAAATAGTCTTGTTTTATGAGAACATGTTTGGCTTAGTCAAGTAGAGGAACTCAGGAAGGGGAAGATGATTCAAGTGAAAACCTTGTGGTAGGACAACACACCATGTGTACGGGGTGTTAGACAACCTGAGCTAGAAGAAGTACATGCCCATGTGAAGGCTTAAAGGAACACACCGTGGAGACATTATACACATCGTGTACCCATGCTTTGAAAAACATGAATGATTCCTTTATCTTATTCCCTTATTAAGCATCTAAGTTTCAGTCCCTATTAATCATCATTTAAGGTGTGCACTTGACCTCGCATATTCATTCCACCGATACATCCTCTGGTTTTCTGCCAGTTAGAAGGCATTGATTAGACATAGGAGATGGATGATCATGGACTACCAGCGGATCCTCCAATGTTGCTAGTCTTTGCACCATCCATCATTTCAGACATAGGTGCTGACACACAGTTCCATGAGGGATTTATGAGGTTCATGAAAACCTTTTGAGGAGTATAGCATCCTGCCCCTTCTATGGTAGAGCTAATGCGGGTTTTCTAGAAGCATCATCGTCCCTCCTTTATAAGGGAAGGAGGACCTCAGGCTGCAGATTCATGGTTAGAAGCCATACTTTCTATATTCAAGCAACTGGAGATGCCTCTGGAGGGGAGGGTGAAGATCTTTATGTATATGCTTCGAGACACCTCTAAGAGATGGTGGGATGTGATCTCACAGGTGGGATGAAGTAGGTTATGGCATTAGATTAGTTCCATCATTCCTTTTATCACTAATTCTACCCGAAGACTTTGAGTGCCAATTGAGCCTAGGATTTCATGAGTCTCGAGCAGGGTACTCTTTCTGTTAGGGAGTATTCTTCTCGCTTCATAGAGCTGTAATTATTTATGCCTATTCCAGGAGGAGATGAGTTATTTCTGGTAAGGATGTTTGTGGATGGTGTCAGGAGTGACATCAGATCTCAAGTGAATGTCTTCAGGTTGACTTCCATCACTTCAATAGTCAACTAGGTGCGGATCATGGAGGGAAATATTAGGGATTATAAGGTGGTTAGCTAGGGAAGTTTGAAATCCGAAGGTTTTATCCATCCTACTGACAGCAGGAAGCTCCACAGGGAGTCTACGAGTGGGGGTCTGAGGAGACGGGACACTTCTTCTAGTAGCCAGGTGGTGTGCTACCAGTGCAGGTATATGAGGACACATTGCCCGAGAGACCTAGTGAAGTGTCGATCATGTGTAAAGATGGGTCATCTTCAGTGCTTCTATCATATCTTCTCTTCAACAGCTGGTGACAAGGGTTCTTCTATGACTCCCCGTTAAGGAGGTTCACCACCACCTTCTCATCAATCAAGGAACTGGAGCTCTTCTGGCCATTTCAGCCAAGGTGGATGTCGTGTTCATGGTATCCAATCACTCGGTTTTCAGCAACAATAGGTTGGATCAACTCAGAGAGGTTAGGTAGGGTCATAAGGTCATGGTGTATGTTATAATTTTATGATGGAGCAGGATCTCGGACCCTCAATAGTACAATGTACGATCCTAGTTCCCTCAGTTTTAGCTTCTTTACTTTTTGATACAGGGGATTCCCATAGTTTTATATCTATTTCTATTGTAGAGGGTCTTGGACTCTGTATCTTTTCTTCTGCTAATATCTTGATGATAGACACTCCATTGGGTACAAGAATGGATAGTGTACGACAGTGCAAGGAGTTCCCTTCTAAAGGGTGGTGGGTGTAACTTCTTATGGGAACTTTATGTCTTAGAAATGATGGGCTATGATGGCATTCTCAGAATGGACTGGTTGGTTCCCTTTCAGGCTACTATCGATTGCTATTGTTGTGGGGTGAGAATCACATCACCCGAGGGAAGATCGTTTCTTCAGAAGGGTGAATGGGATGTTGAGGCGAGTAGAGCTGGACCTGATCATCATGAGTGAGGTGGAGTTACATCACCAATTTCAAGTCTATATCTGGATGACCTGGGGACTTCATAGATGGACTTTCCTCCAGAGGTTTATTGTTTTAGGGATGTCTTTTCAGAGGACTTTTCAGGTTTTCCTTCGGTGTGAGAGGTGAACTTTTTAGGTTTTCCTTTGAGAACACCCAGGCTCCTTAGAGCTGATCAAAGAGATCATCAATCCTCAGCAAGTGATATCAGTTCTTAACCGTCAAATAGTCCAACTTGAGATCTGGTTATCATCAGTTGTGTGTTAGACCGTCAGATGTACCTCTAACATCCTTCCAAAGAAGGTATGGTCTATACATGTATATGGTTATGTCGTTCAGTCTCATGAGCGCACCTGTAGTCTTCATAGAACCGATGAAACGAGTGTTCCATCGGTACATGGATTATTTCATGGTAGTCTTTGTGGATGATATATTGGTGTACTCTCATAGTCGACATGACCATGACACACACCTGGATATTCTTTGGAATACACTGAGAGAGCATCAGTTATATGATAAGATCTCAAAATTCCACTTTTGGATGGACCAGATTCACTTCTTGGGTCATGTTATCTTAGAGATAGGAGTATCAGTAGACCCAAAGAAAGTGAGAGTAGTTGTTTCCTAGGAGTAGCTGAAGAAAGTATTTGAGGTAGAGATTTTTCTAGGGATGGATGGTTACTATAGGCATTTTATATAGGATTTTTCATGCTTAGACACACAACGGATGATCCTGAATAAGAAGGGTGTGAAGTTCTTGTGGTCAGATTCTTGGTAGTCAACGTTTCAGGTGCTAAAAGGGAGGTTAAATTCATCACCGATACTAGTATTTCTAGAGTCGAGAATGTACTATACTATTTACTATGATTCATTAGGTATCAGGATGGGAGTAGTTCTTATGTAGGGAGAAAGAGTAATTGCTTACAGGTATCAACAGTTGAGGCCATAGGAGAGAAATTACCCGATGCATGATCTCGAATTTGTTATAGTTGTTTAAGCTTTACATTGTTGGAGAAACTACCTGTTGTGAGATTGTTTTGTGGTTTTAACCAACCACCAAAGTCATAAATATATCTTCACTTAGAGTGACATGAATTTGAGAAAACGAAGGTGGGTTGTGTACCATCAGTCTTTTGACTTGGAGCTTGCCTACATGCCTGGGAAGGGCAATGCAGTGGCTGATGCATTGAGCAGGAGCACATAGGTATTGGCAGTTCAAGAGTACAATAGTGAGTGGGAACATATGGACCTATTATCTGAGATGCATTTGGAGGTTCACGATATTCCAGAGCAGACGTTTCATTCTTCTGTGGTTGTTACCTCAACTCTACTTGATCGAGTGCGAACGAGGAAACTATCAGTTTCTGAAGGCCTAGTCTTATGGGAGAGTGTTACAGGAGACGACCCAATTCTTGGATGGACATTAGGTGAGGATGAGATCATTCATTTTAATGGATGCATGTAGGTTATAGAATACATACGCGAGGAGCTGATGGGAGACTTCCATTCCTCAGTTTGGGTAGTTCATCCTGGTGTCACCAAGATGTATCGAGATATACACCGTCAGTATTTGTGGCTAGGTATAAAGAGAGATCTTGTTGGTTTCATCCTGAGGTGTTCCACCAATCAGAAAGTGAAGGAAGATCATCAAGTACTAGCTTGTCTTTTTCAGCAGTTACCCATTCCTGAGTGGAAATGGAATGATGTCACGATGGATTTTGTGAAAAGTTTTTCAAGTTCGCCTCTAGGTAATGATGAAATTTGGGTTGTCAGTGACAGAATCACGATGGTTTATAACTTCTTGCATATCAAGGAGACCTTCAGTTTTTATGAGCAAGAAAGGTTATACATCTGAGAGATTGTACATCTATATGGGATTCCACAGACCATTGTTTTAGACAGGGATGACGTTTTACTTCTCGGGTCTGGCAAGGACTTCAGAGGGATTTGGGTACACAGGTGCTTCTAATTATAGCTTACCATCCCCAGAAAGATGGCTAGTCTGAGCATTTGATTCAGGTGCTTGAGGACATGCTTCAAGAATGCATCTTGAATTTTAGAGGTTCTTGGGAGAAGCACATACCTCTTGTGGAGTTTTCCTACAATAATAGTTTTCAAAAACTATTTAGATGTAACCTTATAAGGATTTGTATGGTAGGCCATGTCGATCACCAATATATTGGCTGGAGGCAGTAGAGGCATCTATGTTGGGACCTCATCTTTTCTAGGAGACCATGGAGCAAATAGAGTTGATTCGGAAGAGGATGGCTACTACACAGTCATGATAGAAGTCTTATGCTAATTGACGGAGACCACATTTTAAGTTTGAGGTCAGAGATTATTTTTTCATGTGTGTCACACCAAGGTTGGTAAACAAGAGTGTTAGGGGACATGGTAAGATTTTACAGTGGTACATCAAGATGTTTGAGGTTTTGGAGATAGTCAAAATGGTTGCCTATTGGATGCAATTACCTCAGAGGTACCAGGATATGCATGATTTCTTAGACATTTCTCACCTCTGACATTACTTCTTAAACATGTCTCATGTTTTTCAACCTGAGGAGGTTGATTTAGAGGTGGATGCCTCATTTGAGGAGAATCCTATCTGGATTGTTGATCGAATTACAAAAGTTCTATGTGGTCGGTCTGTTCCTCTGGTACGAGTGCTATGAAAGGACGGGCGAGTACAGGACGAGACCCGGGAGGGGGAGGCCGATGTACAATCACAGTGGTTGGAGCTTTTAAAGGATTTTTCTTCTACGCTGCCTTGCTAAGGAAATTAGAGGATGAATGTTTTTAAGGGGGGATTTTTTAAGAACCCATGTCTTCTGTTTAGGTATGTTTTTCTCTTTTCTGTTGTTTTCCGAGAAAAAAGGAGTTTTTGAAAAAATTTGAGGTACACACCGTGTACTTATATATACATTTCATGTATGCTTTTTCCACACGTAGTTGTGTGCAGGCTGTGTAACGGCCGATCACACAGCCATGTGTGGTGACCTAGAGAGCGCCTTATGTGGGGGCCGGTAAGGGAAAGTACACGAGGTGTACTTCTAAAGTAAATGCTGTGTAATTTCTTTATATTCATTAAATTGACAAGGGTCACGCCTAATTGGCAGAAGTGTCTTCTTCTTCACCTTCATCGACCGAGAGCGTTCGTATGATGTTGATCCTTCCCCAATCCCCTGATCAAGCATCTGTTCTCTGAATCGATCTTTGTCGATTGTGTCAGAATCGCATTAGTGAGTTCTCTCTTCTTATGGAACCTTGTTTCCTGATTTCTCTTCTCTCATGAGGTATCCTCTATTAAAAATTTTAGATGTTTTGGTAGATAAACCGTATTCTAGGTCAATACAAGGGCCGACACCGGAGTATATCAATCATACAACACTTAGGTAGGTGGTTTTCACCTTTCCGTAGATAGTCTTTGTGTTATATGTGCAAAAGTGCCCAATACCCTTGATTGGGGTATTGGGTGTTACGTATTTAACCCCTTTATTGATTTTTATAATTAATATACTTGAGTAGAGGTCAATTGAATGCGAATAGGGTTAATTTCTATGTTATGGATGTATTTCCCATACTAGTATTTTTTATGACCGTTTGGTCGGGCTTATCCTGTTAGGATTCTTGCTTTCCATTCTTAGTGTAGATGGGATGGAGTGATATTTTTTATCTGACATACCATTATGTTGTAGACCATTTTTCCAAGTAGTTCTTGAGGTATACATTGAATTTTATATATCGATGTGCTCGATTGACTTACACAGGACTGTAAGAACCTAGTGTAGTAGACCATGTGCGGAATGGACGTTGAGGGCTTCTCCAGAGTGTTTGTTTACTATTACGATTCAAGACCATAGGGGGAATGGTCCTAAGTGCTTCCTTAGAGTGTCTTTAGTTCCTTGATGTAGTCCACAAGAGGAATTGGACTTTGAGTGAATCCCTATAGTTCCTTTTCGTTACTGATACATGATTATAGGGGGGAATTGATAGTGAGTGCTTCCTCAGAGAGTATTTGCAAAAGCTGAACACGAGGGGTTAGACTGTGTGTAATTCCTAGAGGGTTACTTGTTTTTGTTTTGGATGGACCAGAGGGGTTAGGATGTGAGTACTTCCCAAAGGGTTCTCCACTTAGGATTACATTATTACTTGATATCTGATAATTGAATGCATTTGAAACTGTATGATTGTTTACTTTTGAGTACTTCCTTGTTTACTGCTTCATTTTGATTAAATCCTAACACATATATTCACTGAATGTTAGGAATATATCTCTTTGTGGTTTCCTACTTGGATTTTTCTCACACCATATTTGGGTCATGATTTTGGTACAAAATAGATTATATTGTTGCAGGTCTAGATAAGGGCATGTGTCCTTATACTTCAGGTACATGATTGCTATAGAGCTGGGGAGCTTAGGACTAAGATGAGGATTGCGATGTTGTGGAGTAGTTTACTACTTTTATTTTGTATTTTGGTTTAGTACTGTATTTAAGAATTGTGATTTGTTTGGATACTTTCCTAAACATATATATCATGCATCATTTGTATATGTGAGCTCTAACTCATTATTACTTCTTCTGTTTTCTTTTGGTATGGTATTATTATTACTTCTGATAATGATATCTGTTTTACTTATTCTATATTACTCTACCAATGAGGGAATAGTTTCCCCACTACCACACCAATGGCCCTCACTGATAGTCGGAAACCTCTGGTAGTTTGGGAAATGCTCTTGAGTTTATGTGACCAACTAGGTATGGGGTTCCTCTGGGCGGCTTCTGGAACTAGGACGTTACAATTTGGATGATTTATTTCTTAATGGGTTAGAGTTTGGAGAATTGGCTGACATGGGGATCAATAATAATGAATTTAGAGTCATTTATCTTTTCTGTTTAGTCTTTTAATTGTATGAAACTAAATCATTCATTTAGTAAGATTTTATCCTAACATTGGGTGGTTTATATTATTGATGGGTTGTTTTATTTTTACCTTTATTCTATTGTGGTTTCATGTTTTGATGTTTATATTATTTCTAATACTCTATTGTTACTTCCACTACTATTGAAGCTATGTGCCATAGGTTATAGTATCCCCTCTATATTTTTGAAGATCTTATCACTAATCGGTAACATCTTTCATATGTGGAGGGGTAGCCGATGTCCTATAGCCAACCCAGATCTGGCACGTGAGGGAGTATCACGTAGGGGTGTTACAATGTGGTATTATAAGATCATGTTGTTTTTCTATTGCACAACTATTTATGAATGGTATAAAGTAGATAGGGATGTGTTGGGGTATGGTAGTTGTCTCTTTCATGGGAGTTTCTAACCCATTTATGAGTGAAAAAACCGAGTTCTCAGGGATGGGATTATTGTTATTGTTGTGATCATGTTATGGTTTGGTTGTTGTTTAACAATTGGTTATTCACATATTATGTGATTTTTTATTTATTGATATTTTACTCTCTTTGTGTATGGTAAATTTTGATTATTAATGTTTCATGATAAAAAAAAATTGGGTTATATATTGACATTAATTGTTCATTACAGGTATATTTTTAATTCATGTGATATATATTCTTATAAAATATGAAAAATAATCCATTGATATCCTTGATAATAATAAATGAATAAAACCATTATTATTTTTCAAATAACTTTTTATCCAATTTAGATGAACCTAGTTCTAGTGGATATATGTCTTTATTTTTTTATTTGTTTTGGTTGATCTTTTTGTATGATGTAATCTAATAATTTTTTTAATCCTTGTAGAGAAAATTACACCTCGTCACATTTAAATTGATCACCTGGTGAGTAGTGATCAGTATGCTCCTAAAGTATAAAATCTAGAAAATATGAATGATTTTCATAATATGGTGGAATATCACCTTCTCTATAGCTTCAAAAGGTTCATGTCATCCATGTAAACAAAGACTATTTACACTATACCATCTATTCCAATGCTGATGAGAGAGTTCCAAAAACAATGTCCACCTAGTTTCACTGAGGACTGAGGACCCTAGGTAGATGAGTTATAGCTTGAGTCAGAACAATATAACTTTAAGAACCTAGAGACATGATCTAACAATGGGGTGAAGTTTTTTTCAAATATAATATAAGGAACATCAACATGTTTGCGGGTCATTATAGAGCTTGGAGAACAGCTAAATGAGATATACCTAAATACTTTATGGTGAATTTGTTGATCCACTTCTTTTTATAGTCATTGAGGGATGCATGGGCTTGCGTGTTCATAAACCTAGCATAGGAGAGCAAGTCAGCGATGGAATAAACTAGTTTTTTGTATTCATATAAAGTTTTTCTCCATCACTGGTAGCATATTATGTCAGTATAATGGAACTTTCTCATGATGGGATTAACTAATAGATAAGTCCACAGGTGGAAATCTTTTAACTGGGCATCTTTGTAGATGTGATGAATCAGACACTCATCATATAAAGAAACATGATAAATGAACATTTTGGTGACTATGATTTTTCAGTATGGTGATTTAGGCATTCATATTCTAGAAGGAATATTCTCTATGATAGTAACCTCAAAGGCAGTATCAAAGTAGTTTGAAAATTAGAAAACTATATTTGGATTTGATGTGGTAGGAATAGACATAGACATGTTTTTATCCTCACCTAGATAAAGAATCCCATTCTTTACAGTGTCTGGGATACATTCAACGGCTATGTGGGGTACTTTAGTGGCATAGTACTGGAAGGGGATCAGGAAAACCACCAGAGTATGAGAAAAAGTGAGATACCCCTTAGAAGACATGTAGTTGGAGTTCAATTGGGTATTTAGTATGAGGATTAGGATTTGGTACCCTAGTGGAGGAGTAGATATGCTATCCAGCTGAATCCACTTAGGGGGGTATAATTGGAAAATTCGAAAATGGGAATGTTATATTCATGTTATAAAGCTTACGTTGACTAGTTTGAATACTTATTCTTCTACCATCACAGTTATGATTCTTGTCTCATTTAACCTTTCATTCATTTTTTATTTTTTAAGGCCATATCATTCTTTTTATCTACTCAATTATAATTTTATTTTGTTTTAGTTTTTGTGTAAATATATTTAATTATGACCATACACATGCCATTGGGAGTTCATTTATAGAATATTAAATGCAAAAAAATGAATATTCTTTTTAAAATGGTGGTTACCATTTACATTGGAATACTTTTTTTTCTGGAAATGATAGGATTTAATTTTCTTCTTGGTATGGAATTTCTTATATACAAAGATAATATTAAATATTATTGGAGGATCGATACCTTTCTAACTCCAAAATAGGGAAAATATTATCATTAGGGTTAATGGGATATTTAGGTTATCCATGAAGGATTAATTCCGTGAAGATTGGATTTTATCATAGTGAATATAGGTGGGATTTTTCGGGAAAATTTTGAAATATAAAAAGGTAATATTCTTACAATGGTGGAATATTTTCTAGATTTTCCTCCAGAAGAATTTTCTATCCTAACACATGAGCGTGAGATCATGTTCATGATAGCAGTATCAGTAATTTTTTCTAATAGGTTGAACATTATCAGAAATAGAATATTTTTGGTGGGTTTGTATTCTATCCTAGTTTTATTTATTGTACTTTACATTATTATTATACTCGAGTTTGGACACAATGACATGCTTGGGTTTAGATCTTAGTGGTTTTTACACTTTATAATTTTATCGGCAAGGTGGTGTGTGTGTGTGTGTGCATAATGGTACCTCAGAAATTCCTCCCATGATAGTGATATGCCTACTCAATGCTAGTCACCACCCGAGGCCTATTGTGGGAGGGATTAGGGATTTGTATCATGAGCACCACTAGGTAGGGATATGACATTGTGGTATCAATGTTGGTCAGTTCAACATTAGGACCAAGAGTTTGTGAGATTTTTTTGTAGAAATGGGGTTAATTGTTTTGATTTTGGATTGCAGGCCATAGAATCTAGTGTTTGTTTCGTGACTGACATATCCATACACCAGGAACCAAATATCTTTCTTTTCTAATTGATATACAAGAACATTGGTTGTAGGGAAAATAATGTTACATGCATAATATAGGAATGGGTTGTGGTTCCATATCCTTCTTGAGACATCTCTCTTGATATAATCATGGACCATGGTACATATTGGTTTCCTAAAAGATTCCACAAAGATGTATACTATCCTTTAATCTAAAAATTAATAAGAAGGATGACCCCTTTGTGATGAGGCATCAATATTGGGGATATTTCCACTGGTGTAACCTCTAGTTGGCGCACCATCCATACCACCATCTATGGAGTATCACGTTGTACCTACAGTACTGATAGACAATAACTGCCTGGTAAACATGCTTTATGAGTTTCTGAGATAGAGACCACTTAGGTTTCGAGGTGAGCCCAACTATTATGTTGTTGAGGACTGGATTGAGGTAGTGACTTAGGTTTTCTGTCTAGTCAGGACACCAGCAGATTAGATGGAGGTCCTGGCGGTGAGCCTCCTACAAGGTTCAGCAAGGTTATCGTGGAGTTTGGCCACCTAGACTCACAACACGGTGACTCTTTCATGTAAAGAGGTCAAGCGCCTCTTCTGAGAGGAGTTATTACCAGTTACGATGAGAGTTGCGTATATTCTTGAGATTTTTAAGATCCAATAGGTTAACATGACATTGGTTGATTAATCATCAAGGTTTACTAACCATTCTAGGTACTCAATAGATATGGTTAGAGATTAGTAATTTAGGGATTGGACCTTCGAGTGATGTTTTCCTTGGTACATAGGATCCATAATTATCCTTCTTTCAATCATGACGTATGATAGGGGTTATTGAGTGAGATTTGGTGGTTGAAATCTTCTAGGTTGAGCAGATATAGTCGGTGATAGCTAGTAGTGGACGAGAAGTTGCAGAGACCTCTGTAGTAGAGATCCAATGATAGTCTCAGGGATCCGAAAATATAAGATATTTCTAAAGGAGGTCCTAGGAAAGAGGATCTATATTCTGGGGCTCACAATATGGATCCAGTCATCCTAGGGAGAGGCAGATATATTCATGTGAAGATATTGGAGATATCGCTCAAGACTGTCTGAATCGTTGTCTTGCAAATAAGGAAAATTTGGAAGGAAAACCGAGGTAGATATAATGACAAGAGTAAGTATATTCTTAGGTAAGAAGACATGGAATAATATATGGGATAGCATCATGATTTGGTTGATCTTTCGACATGCTACCACCACCACCCCTAGGAGTTTCATGCCATGATCAGGGAGCTGGGGGATAGGGGAAGTGATAGCTATGTGTGCTCTAGGTATATGACCTAGTGGTTCTGGGGATGATTTATGGTCTGATCTATATCTTTTCTACTTCAGTTTTAGTACTAATAGACCCAAGTTTTAATTATTTCTTTCCCTCCAAAAATATTTTTAGAGACCAAGAGATCCTAGTTGAAACATTGGATCAACCCTTATTCTTGGGGACACCTACTGGAGAAGACATAGTGATCATAAATTTTTCCAATAGTGTGATGTGACCCATAGAGTTGATAGTTTCAGTTGGAACCTCTTAGTGAAAAAGTTAAGAACGTAGGACATGATTATTGGTAGGGATTGGTTATCCACATTTCATTCCCTTATTGACTATTTTTTGAAAAAGGGGGTGGTGAGTCAATAGTGATGGAATCAGTGTTTCCTTTTTCAGTGAAAGGTTAACTCATGCACTATATGATCAACTCATTCATAGGATGGTGAATCATAGTATTCATCATTTGTCTAGCTTGACCCTCGGTACAACTAATGTTATGAGTTACAAGTTTATTGCAGTTGTGGTAGAGTATGATTACATATCCACTGAAGATGATCCTAGATTACCTCCCCAATAGGGGATAGACATATTCATTTATCTACACCCCAGGATGACATTGATTTCTTCCCTTGTGTATCGAATGTCTCTCTAAAAGAATTCATAGATAAGGATGCAGTTAGAGGACTTATAGAAAAAAGGTTCACTAAACCCATTTATCCCCCCTGGGTATCCCCACTTTTATTTTCCAGAAATTAATATGGGAGATTTAGGTTTTTTGTGTACTACCTTATCATGAACCAAATGATGTATAGAAAAAAATCTCCACTACTGAGAATTGATGACCTATTTGATTAGTTGAGAGAGGCATGATTGTTCTTGAAAGTTGACCTCAAATACAGCTATAAGAAAATGTGAGTATGGGATGAGGATACAATGAAGACTACATTAATATTTATCTATAGTCCCTATGTCAACATTTTTATTCCATTTTTCATGATGAATTACCCAATATTTTTCATTGGACTCATGAAATGGATATTCCAACCATATTTAGATTGAATCTTGGTTGTCATTGTTGATGGTATCCTTGTGTACTCAGAGTTTGAGTAAGAGAATGTGGGACACATAAGGATTGTTCTAGATGTACTCTGGGAGCCCTTGATTTATGGGAATCTCTTTAAGTGTCAGTTGTGGATTTAGGCAATCCACTTTCTGGGAGATGTTATCTCAGTAGATGGAGTGTTCGTGGGCTCAGCCAAAGTTGATGCAGTGTTAGTATGGGAGCATCCTATGATCGTCATGGAGGTGCGGAGATTTCGTTGGCTAGTAGTCTATTATCAGATATTCTTACCTAATATATCCATGATATCATCAACTATGTCAATTTTTATAAGAAAGGGGTAGTATTTCATGTATACTGAGAAGTGCCAGAAGGCTTTTCAATAGTTTAAATGATGATTGATGATTGCTTTGATATTGAAATTGATGTAGGAGAGTGTGATGTAAGTAGTGTTATGTGATGAATTAGTGAACAGGCTTGGTTGTGTCCTAATGTAGAGAAAACTGGTGATTGCTTATGGCTAGCACCATTTGAGACCACATGAGGAGAACTACTTGACATATGATCTTCAGTTATTACTAGTAGTCTTCACATTGACGATGTGGTGATATTTCCTTTTGGGTGATTAGTTTATCATCTACTCTGATCATAAGAGACTCAAGTGTATCTTCTCTCATAAGGATCTGAACTTCAGATAGAGTAGATCTATAATATTCCTCTAGGACTATGACTTTGAGATTTCTATACTATTTGGTAGGGGAATGTGGTGGCAGATGATCCTAGTAGGAGATCTAGTTTTCAGTTTCTAAATACAGAATCAGATCAGTTGGCCCCATTGAAGTTATCCTTAATGGATGGAGAAGGAGAAACTTACTTCTTGTTGATGGCTATTACCCCTGGAATCTTTCATCAAGTCAGCGAGGAACAACTTCAGGATACAGACTGCAAGACCGTATATGCTTAGATATTGACAAGGTATGATCATGATGTATATTTGAAAGTTGGTGAGAATTTCATCCTTTTCAAAGGATTTATACTTGTAACAATGTAGTTAGAGGAGGATGTTTTAGGGAGTTCCATAAATCCCCTTTGGTTGTACATCTATTTGTTTAAAATATTTACTAGGCCCTCTGACGTTAGTCTTGGTGTCCAGGGATGAAGATTGGAGTTGTAGAGTATTTCTCTCGATTCCTTAATTGTCCGCAAGTGAATGCTGAGTACTGGGTTCTAGCGGATGTTTTCCAACTTCTTGAGGTGCTATAATGGATGTAGGATGGGATATCGATGGACTCTATGACGTTTTTATCATCTATGTCCAATGGACATGAATCCGTCTGGGTGATCATTAATGGACTCCCCATGATGGGCCACTTCCTAGGTATCATAGATTAGAGTTCAGTAGTGATATTGGGATGCCTCTATGTTCATGATAAAGTTTAAATACATATATTTCTTTCAAAATTTATTTTAGATCATGATTCAAATTTTACACCTTGATTTTGGAAGGTATTTTAGGAGGCATAGGGGACACAATTATATTTGAGCATAGCATTTCACCCACAGAAGGATAACTAGATAGATCGGACCATTTAGGTTCTAGAGGATATGATGTGGGATTTTATTTTGTACTTCAGTTGTAGTTGGGAGGATAACCTTCCAGTGGTGGAATTTGTGCACAAAAACACCTAACGTTCAACCATTGGTTTGGCAGAAATCAAGGCTTTATATAGGATACCCTATAGGTCACAACTATTCTAGACTTATCCAAGAGTATCAGCACTCATGGGACTGGAATTGGTCTGAGCTAATATAAGGAATATGAAGATCATGATGGAGGGAATGAAGACTGGCCAGAGCTGTCTGAAGTCTTATGATGATAGGAACCAAAGGACTTTGGAGTTCGAGGAAGGAGAGAATTTATTCCTATGGGTCTCACCTCAATGAGGATTGTAGAGATTTCACCAGGGAAACAAGTTAACTCTGAGGATTATTATCCCACTTTTGATTCATTATAGATTTGGTGAGGTAGAGTACTACTTAACTCTAGCTATTTTATTTGATTAGGTACACGATTTCATCCACATGTCATGGATGGAGTAACGTGCATGACCCATCACACATCATCAACTGGGTGAGCTAGACATTGAGGATTGAGAATCTTTTGATGAGTACCTACTGGTGATTGAGGATTGGCTGGAGAGGATCCTTCATGGGTGTGTGATTCCATTAATGTATTTTTGGTGGCATCACATGAATCTCCATGACATCACTTCGGAATGGGAGGCTCATATACATTCTTAGTACCCACCCCTTTTTTATTAGCCTTTATTTGGAATTTTTAATGACAAAATTCCCCAAGGTGGGGAGAATTTAATGTCCAAAATATTAGTGTATTATATTTAAATACTATTTGGATTAATTTTGATTCCATTTGATGAGGAAGAGCATGAATCCAAGGCCTAGTGTTCCCATAATAAACATTTAAAATATATTAAAATATTAAATAGAATGCATCTGCGGTTTCTTAAAAATTTAGAATAACATCTAAACAGGTTACCAAATTAGAAATTGGAGGGAACCATTGCGTTCAAAACAATGAATTTACCTTAGGCATGACATCACATTGGTGGGCATGGGTTACCTATGAAAAGTATTTTTCAAAAAAATTTAATGACTAAAATAAATTGAATATTTATTTTTTTATATGTTTAATCAAGGTGGAGATGCTTCTACTTTTAGATAAACCTTTAGAATAAGTTACAGGGTCTTGATCAAAACCCATGAATTCCATGGCTGATCTATAGATAATCTTGAATATTTATTCAGAAGGTGATGGGGGAATTGTGGATCAAAGATCAACAAATGGCGTTCTTGATCGATCAAGCCAACGTCAATCAATCTTTAACTGTGAACAATCCAAATAACAGGTAGGCTGTGTTATATTTTATTTTTTTCCTTGTTATTAAATTCAACGATGATTGCAGACCAACCAATGAATAGGTTAATTGTTGGTTCAATCATTCCTTATGGGATGGGTTATACTTTGTGGGATTATCTGGGTTTGAAAATTTTAGAATTGATTTGATTTTTTCATTCTTATAGGAATGGATCCAAGTTGAAATGAACAGTGGTCAACATTCATTACTCGTGTTTGTTCCTCATTCTCCCTCCCCTGATTTTTACACATGTTCTTTGTTATTCAACGTTATTATTAAAAAAATCGTTTATAATTATTTTCATGGAAAATAATCGAAAATTGAAGAACCAAAATTGGGATGGCCTAACAGAGGAGTGAATGTGATGTTAAGAGATGAATCAAAACAGTTTGGGAGAAATTGTTCTTCAAGGGATTTGCATCGAGTTGAAAATAAATGGATTATAGAGATGATTAAATGAATAAACCCAATTGGTTCAATGTTATGGTTTTGAGACGCCACTAGATATAATTTTTTGAGGTGAATAGACAATCGGAGAAGATCCTGGGAGATCGTTCAAGGCAGAGGAGGAAGAAATCGACTGTTCTGGAAATTCCAAAACACACTGCGTGTAATATAGGCAACCCAGCATGTGTTCATCATCAAACCACTTGGTGTGTACTATGGGAGTACATGGGAAAGGGTGGAGTACATAGGTTTCCAAAACAATGTGTACTCTCCCACAGAACTTTTCCTAGACAATGTGCACGCACTACCCCATGTACTGGTACACAGGCAGATATACATGGGTTGACACCGTTTACTGGCACACGGCCATAATACATCAATGGACCCCAAATGGAAAGATAATAAATGTAACTTCTTCTATACTCCATGTACACATCTTATACATGACACGGTAAGGAAAAACATGGTCCATTATACATACGAAGTACATAGAATCAAGAGATGTGACATGTGACCCAACTATAGGCTGCATATACTTTTCTACATGGCTTGATTCTCTTGTCCTCTGTATCCTGGACAAGTTTCATTAGTGTTTGTTCCATTATCACTTCCTAGAAAATAGGTAAAAATCATTTCCAACTCAGAGGACTATGAAACCTTTATCATGAAATCCTAGATAGTGTTGTTAGAATCCCCCAAGAGGCATGGAGTAGGATCCTCTATTAATTATTCATTCTCTAGGTTGACTCTTTGTTATTGACCTGAACAACTTCACCGGACATCGATCCTCTACTTTGTAGGTTAATATATATGGATTTGTTAGAATCACCCAATAGATTTGGATGTGATCCTCATATTTTTTACCGTATCCTCTTTAGATCTATCAGGATATCTCTCTCATGACAGTTCCTAAAGAACAGTACTTCTCAAATGGATGGAATCATTGCAAACAGAATCATCGGTGTGTTTTCCCAAATGATTGATTCATAGAATCTCTAAAATGAATGCCTAGTGTTGGTATATAGTAGTTCTGACATGCCTATAGACTATGTGTCTTGGATTGAGTATATCTAGATATTCTTGTTATATGTGTTATAGACATATAATGTGTAGATATGACTCTATCATCCTTTATGTATTTTTTTTTGGTTTCAGGGTGTCCTACTGGGTATTTTTAACCTCAACAATTAATGGTATTTTTCTCGCATGTGTCATGTCTTGTGTAGACAAGCGTCCTTTTGATGGATTCCTTGGAATAATGGGACTGGATAGATCATTGTGGGATCAAAAAGTAGAGGTGTTCCTACTACTATAGATAGTAGTCCCAATACCCTTTTCATATAGGGTGGGCTTTGCGGTTTAAGGATTCTTTTTGGTGGGATTGTATTCTATCCCAGTTTAAATTATTGCACCTTAATTTTCAATCAACCATTTCTTGGGACATAGTAGTATGTGTTAATTTGATTCTTAGAGGTTTTTATATTACAATATTTTATTTTCAAGGAAATGTGTGAGTATGTACAGGTATATAGAAAATACCTCCCATGTTAGTGATATAACAAATCAGTTCTAGTAAACAGACCATAGCCTATTGACGGTGGAATTGGGTATTCATGGAATAGGCCTAAATGTGATGATTTAGGACATATATTGAGATTATTTTGTTGTATGATTTAATAGAAAATTAAGGGGGTGGAGGATGAAATAAAAATACAATGCTCACAGACGTGTGTTACTTCTTCTTCGAGTATCCTGTATAGTTTTTCACTAAAATACTTTCAATGATGGATATATTCAAAGAATATTGATTCTAGGATGAGAGTAGAGACTTTGGGACGTTATTTGGGAAGTTCATGGCCAAACCAAAATGGACTGAAGGTGTGAATAATTGAGAGGAATTAGTTCCCTTTTATAGTTGAGGATGAGTGACATTTTTGTAAACACACAAATGTATTCACTATTGGTATGTATCCTCTATAACATGTACCTATGAAATTGAATAATAATGGATGGGGTGTACATTTTTTATAAGAAACTCCAACATGAAAAAAAACACATTTATCATTTTATTATTTATTCTTTTTTACTCAATTTTATCCTTTTATTTTTTATCATGGTCACTTGTATGTTTTAATTTACCTAAGTATTTAATTAATTAATAATAAAATAAAAATGGTTTTAATATTATTACTTATACCCATTGATTATAAATATGAAATCTTATTTGTTAAATAGAAATATTTTGTGAGAGTAAAATTAATTTTAATACAAATGAATGTAATTCATAAAACCCTGTTTAAACTTTAATCGTGGTAATTAATTTGAACATCTTTCATTAATAATTTTGTTAACAAAATCCAGTTTAACATATTATACAATAAAAATTATTCTGATTCGAAATATGGTATCCTTTTTTCATATTCATCTAAAAGAAGTGGCATTATATAATTTAAAATTTATCCCGCAGATATGACGAATAACTGAAAATTAATTTTTTTTAAACACTTTTTGGTTATGTGAGAACTCACCAAACAAATAAATTTGAGGCTATGTGATAACCAGCAATACATCACTATGAAACATTAATATACTGGGAAAATAACCTTATCTAGGACCAAATCTGCCAAAATAAACCCCACAAAAACAACTGAGACCATCTATTTTTTGTTAAGTGAGAGCCAAACTCAAGATCCTATAAGATTAGAAAAAATTTTGATCATCAGATCTTCCAACACCATCCCAATTTTCTAAAGAGACCTTTGAACCACCACAAAGTGGGGGAATGTGAGAAGGGCACAGACAAAAGATTAGATGAGAATTGTAAAATGATGTTATCGGAAATTGGAACAAAAAAACAGAACCCCAAAGGGGAAAACGTTGAAATAATGGATAACAAGAGTAGAAATTTCTCAAGAACCAAGTGTTCCTAATCATTCCCTATATGAACTCATATTTTATAGGAGAATATATTGACTCTACCTCTTCCAACCATGATGGAATACTAAAATGAGCTAATGAGGGGAGGACATATTTGGTACCAAAAATTCATGCATTTTATATCCATATATGAATACTAACTCTGTAAAACGAATAATGCCCATGCCTCAAAGACCCCAATGAACCATGCACGATGGGGAAGAAGCACACCCAAAAAATCAGTGAGAGATCCAAAAAATTGCACTGAATCAAGACCCCACACAAAACAATGAACTGTATTCGAACCAAGATGAGGCATAAAATAAAAGATCCACATAAAACATTTAATGAAGAAAAATTACATAGGATTCAGTATCTGAAGATATGAACTACAACATTTTGAATTGTTTTTCTAACAGAAATCATGAGTATGTCTTGGGTTGCTTCGCTGACAGAGATCTCGACCATATGTGATAGGGTACGGTAGAGTCGAAACGATGACAACGGCCTCACAATGGAGGGATATGAGAGGTTTGGATGGTCTTGTGGACATGGGTACTCAAAGGAGCCTAATGAATCCAGACAAAGGAGGGGAGCCAGAGTCCACTGACAGTGCACCTAGTCTACAACGTCGTGCAAAGAGGAGCTGGAGGATCATCTACTACATCACTCGAGGAGGATCCGGATGAATCACTGCTACCACCACCTCAATAAAACCATGAAACTCTAGAAAGAAGGGAGTGTGTCTCCTGAGAGAGAATGGGGCCATCCTTCACCCCTGGATATGTGATGAGAAACTAGGGTTTTAATGTGAAAATATTCAAACAATTACAAGGTTTTTATATGAAATTTCAACATGAAATGTATTATAATTACCGGAATTGGATTAATATATGTATAATTTTACTAATTATACATAAAACTAGCTGAAAATTTAATATATCATTGTAAATCATTTATGAAAAAATACATCCTTCACATAAAATATAGTATTTTCTAATATTAATCAAAAAATGAAACATTTTAAGAAAAAAAATAAAATTTACCCAAATATAATTTCTATACTCCAATTGAATTTTTTTTATAAAATATAAAAAAATTGATTGCACCAAAAAATGTGAAAAATAGAAAAAACATATTTTAATAAGAAAACATGATCTATCATAATTTAATTTATAGAAAACAAGTAAGATGCATTATAAATATTAGGTTGAATATATAAAATATAATAATTAAAATAAAATATATATATTTTGTTAATTTTTTGATTTAAAACAGAGTTTTGTGCATTAAAATAGTTTTCTAGAAGAAGATATCATTTTATTTTCAAAAAGGATTCATTTTTATTTCTAATTAATTGGCCTCAAAATAAGAAATTATATATACATGTGTAAACCATATTTCCATAAATTATTTAATCATATCTATACCTTCTATTTCAAAAGCTAGGTGATAACTATTATATTAAATAATAATCTTTTAATTTTATGACATGTTTTGTTGAAAATTGATGTTGTGGGTAACGCATGGTAAACGTGTTATTATCTATAAAAAAATCTAATGTTAGTGTCACATGTAACACAAGATCAAAAAATTGTTAATTATAACATAAGAAAAAATAAGGGTTTCACATCACACAAAATATGTAAAAGATAAAATCCATTTAAAAATATACTTTCTCAAAATCTCTAGGTTTTACATTACATGCTCTTTAAGAGAAATTCCTCCATTAAAATTCACCTCAGTCATCTATGGACTAGAATTTGAAAATTCCATCCTAGAAACCTACATAATAAATAAGAATAATAAATCTTTCCTTATAAAGGGAAATTATGAAACATAATGGTTATTTAATGAAACTCATAAATGGGTTTCCATATACGAGAACAAATGTGATAAGTTAAAACATGGGCATATAAGAGAAAATTAGCACCCAAATACTGATGTATAGTGAAATAAAACATGTTTAGAAGAAATATAATAATCACAAATCCATAATTATACAGGATGTGAAAATTTTCACAGATATCATCGAAAATGATGATAACAAGAAAAAAAATTATATCATACTCTCTTTCCTAATTTTAATAAATTCATTTCTTATATGGGTTGAAAAAATATGAAAAAATATATGATATATTTTTATTATCCTGGCCTAATTTCATCTTTTGTTTGTTCTTGGATCAACATTCACTTAATATGTTACTCCTAGAAATAATGGTGAATTATTTTTGAGTGGATTACTGTTGGATCATAAGATCCATAAATTGATTGATATGTCACTTTTTCTATAATTAATTATCACCACAAAAATGGTTACCATAGGTTATTAAATATGAATAAATATTTATATGGTGAAGTTATGTATTAATCACTCAATCCACATCCAATGTTAAACTGAAACCATTTCAAAAATGTTTAGAATTATGACCCTTTCAAAATGATAAAATTAAAAACATTAGATAAAGGGTCACTAGATTTATCAAAATCTACATTACAATGATCCCCCATATATCATAAACTAGCTCATTATTGTTAGATAAAGAACACCTGAATAGTATCATTATATTTTCTCTGAAAGCTGAGTATTAACCAAAATTTATATTAAACCATAATGAATACATAAATGTTTCCTCATTACTTGAATAAACTCATCCAAAATTGAATATATTCCAATGATTCAGTAATTTCATCAACTCCATCAATTAAAACATATACTACTTTTTACAAAAATAATTCATTATTTCCTAGTCCATAAGTACTCTCAAATTTCCATTATCTTAATAAATTATTTATTTATCCCAACATCAGTACGTCAACATCAGGAACATATTATGGGTTATCGTTCTATTAATCATGTTGTTCCCAGGAAGATTACCTTTCCATTAAATCAATTTTCAAGGTTATTATCATTATTAAACATATCCTTTTATATTCTAGATGAAAAAAATATACATAAAAATCCTTATATATTACATAATTCATGAATTCCAGTACATAAATACATCAAATATTACACCTCCTCCTTAAGCTAATAATTAGTCTTCATCATTTCATTCCTTAATACATCAATCCATTCATATGTAATTTGTAGTATCATTATCATTGGAAATATAACCATTACTCCCACAACCTTCATGATTGTTTTTATGATCATTACCCTTACGAAATTGATTTCAATAATCTCTATACATTCCACATTTGTAATATCAACCGATCAATGAGGTCTTAAGGACCAAAATATTTTTATCCTGAACTTTTCCATTTTTTTATACAGTTACATTCATTGTGTATATATATTTTACACGCTAAATGTCTTCACATCCCTTTGAGACATTCCCATTAGTGAATCATTCTATATTCATGACATATATTAAATAGAGTCATATTTCATCCATGGAATGCATTATCTAAACCCTCAAAAAACTCTCTCTTTCTCTTGTTTAGTTAGTTCGAGATTGTGTTATGGTGATTATTGAAAATCATATATTATGATTAATAATTAAGAATAATCAGAATATCCATCACACTAGTAATGATCTCATTCCGTTTATCATCATCAAATTGTCTATCACAATTAATATTATCATAGTTCCTTAAGTTTCATCCATTTTCTAAAATGAAAAAACATAGTGTGAGAAATAGTAATCATAGTGGGGAACCACATAAACATGAAAAATCAATTATAGGGTGTCTAAATCATAAAACTTCACTTCCAATCTATGATATCGTAACCATAACCTGGGACATTCACTGTCATCGTCTATTTAAATAATTCATGATAGTTTATATAGTGGTTGGGAATTTCAAAAGCATAACCCTCGAGTGTGTCAACACAAGAGTGTAGCAAGTCCCATTATCATACACTAGTTTCAAATCACATCTTGCTCAATATGTTGTTTTTAGGGTTGTTATCCCAAGGTACATCAATTCTTGACCCACATACACTTATAGTGTCTATAAATGGATGTAATTTCATGAAAACCACCACAAAAATTCTAGTACATTTGTCTATACTTTTAAAAATCCATAGACTTTTCCAAGTAGAAATCCCAATAATTATTTGTTAAAATATCCCTAAGGGTGAAACTAATGTTTTTATCATCTTAATTTCCAACGTATAAATAAACCATTACATTGATAACAACTATAGTGTTCCAGGATTATAATAAATGGATATTATTTCTTTTTAGATGAGTATTCATTTAATTAAACAAAAAAAATGCATATTGACCATAAGATTTTAGTTCCTTTCGAAACATGGAACACAATCATCTTAAATCCTATAATATCTTCAATGGCTTCTGTATAGATCATCCAATTAAGTAATCATTATGTATATACCCTATATAAATATTTTATTCATATTTCTGGGGGAAAGAATCATAATAAAGGGTGATCTCAGATGCTTAATAAGGAAAAATAGGGGTTTACATAATAATGACATGAACATAATTGTATTATAAAATAATCCTAACATTTGAAGACCATACCCTATATATCAATGATCATTATAGTGATTCATGGCATAAACACTGGTAATTCATAGGACATGAATAATAAGAAAAATCATAGAACATGAGCAACGAGTGAATAAAATTGGCATAATAAATAGATTTTTATCATTCAAGTCTTTTTATGACACTGCTAATAAGTATAAATAAAATGATTTTCACACATTATGTTAAGGACTTCAAATCAGGCCCTCACATAATCTTATGGACCTTTATCCAGGTCCATGCTAAGCATTATGGACATGAAATCTATGTACATGATAAACATTGTGAATAGGTAATCAGGTTTATTTAGTAAATTTTCTGCATATAATCAGTTACGCACATAAATTTATTGATGTTAAAGATAGGTCCACGAATAAAAACATATTAGTCAAGGTTCACTCCCCAGACCATTATAGTAAACAATGTCCCTTACAGAACTTTATTTACTCACCATTTCATCCATGTACAGCTAAACTAGGTTCATACTGTATTCTATTCATATCTACCTCATGAGATATGAATAATTACCCATTTCGTTTATCATAGATATATGTCCCATTATTCAAATTATAAAATCCATATTTATGTGTACCAAAAGATTATAAACTTTTATCATATCAGAACCCATGAAATAAAATTTTTATCAAAATAAATTCATCATATCAAAATATATGTAAAAGATATGGGTTTCATAATCATTTCATCACATAATAATCCTTGAAATGAAGCATATTTCATAATTATTTTCTCATGGTATAACCTGTGGAAGAGATACTGTTTTCATAAACAACATGTTATCAAAACACAAACCATTTAGAACTCATATGAGTGGTATCCTTGGATAATATCCCCAATAAGGCATAGGCGACACCAACCTATGTCATCGTATAATAAAAATAATTTTTAAATAAAATTTAAATAATTTCATGAGGAAAAATCATTTCATATTTGAAAAATGAGTTTTAAAAATTATAATATATTGAAAATAAATTATTTCAAAAACACATATAAAACATATAAAAATTATTTAAAAAACATTTAAAAAATTTCTTTCAGAAAAAATCATTTTTTCATTGAAATAAAGTTTTTAAAATATTTTTTAAATCATTTTTAGAAAACATGTTTTTATGAGAAATATAGTTTTCAACCAAAAATTAAATTTTTATTACAAGTGTTTTTTTGAACTCCTTTGTGGATAATGAGTTGAAAATGAAGGGAAGACATTTATTTTTTAAAATAAAAATGTGAGAAGAAAAAATAAGATTTTATCATGATAAACAATCCCGATAAATGGCGATATTGTAACATAAAACTCTTACCACATTGGTAATTTTGAATCATAATCCCTAAGAAACATTAAAATTAAATGAAACATAAAATATCATAAAAATAATTATATTAATGATATAACAAGTCAATGGTTCATTATAAGCTTCTCATATAGGAAAACATGTGCAAACCATGATTTATGTCCCAAAGATGGAAAATTGAGACAAAATCCATTATTGATTTGTTAACATTTGAACCGTAAACACCAAAAATTAGAGATCCTCATATGGTTATTTAAATTATTTTAATTTTAGGTATTATTTCATAAAATAAACTCATGGGTAATATATACATCACATAAAATAAACAGGATATTAAAATTAAATGTGACTCATAGAAATTAAAAGTGAGATAGAAATCCCTTATCTTAAGTCCTGGCATGATTTGTACACATTCAAACCTCATCTATAATAAATATAATTTACAATAAATATATTAAAAAACAATATTAAAATATTTAATACATTATATATTATAATTAGGACCTTTAATTACGCTTAAATTAATTATTTCATGTTAGATTCATGTTTTAGGAAATAAATAGATTATCAGTCATGTATGTTTTGACTTGTAATTTTTCTTACTATTAATTAGACAATCTATTTATCATATACATAATGTAAAATATGATAAAAATAATCTATATATTCGTTATATTTTTATTTATGTTAATCTATATAATTTAGGGACATGAAATGAAATACATTGTGCATGGAGACATTATTCCTTATCACTACGGGAAAAATGGGTATTTGAGACGGGTTATTTGCGACGGGATTTATTCCCGTCGCAAATAGCCCCGTTAATAACTTATTTCTGACGGGGGTATTTGCCCGTCGCAAATAAGTAGTCTTTTGCGACGGGTTAGCTTTCCACGTCGCAAAAGAACTGGCGCGCTTTGCGCGCCAAATCGCGGGAAACGTATTTGCGACGGGTGGTTATTGCCCGTCGCAAATACCAGCGGCGGTAAAAGGTATTTGCGACGGGAATATTCTCTCGTCGCAAATAGTATGTCGGCAGGTTGTTATTTACGACGGGACCCGTCGCAAATAACTATTTAACCGTTGACCGTAATAAATGATGGGTAAGGTATTTGCGACGGGTACCGTCGCAAATAATATTATTTGCGACGGGATACCCGTCGTAAATGGACCTGTCGCAACTAATCTAACCTATAAATACCCCCATCCTTTTTTTTCAATTCATTCTCAAACTCCATCTTCTCCTTCTCTCAAAATTCTATTTCTAGAGTTCAGTGTTTCTTAAGTTTAATTTTTTTCTCCGGAGTTGATATTGAAGTTTTCAAGAACGATCAGAGATCAAGCTCAGATCAATTTTAAAGGTATTTATTTTCATTTTAATTTAATATTTATTTTAAATTTTTTATTAGTTTCAATTATTCTTAAGTAGGTTTAATTTAATTATGTTTACATTGTTTTGTTACTTAATAAATTTATATTATTAGTATTGTTCATAGTTAATGGTAATTAGGAATAATTAGTAATAATTATTAATAATTAAGAATAAATGCAAATAATTAGCTATAAATACCAATAATTAGGAATAATTACATTATTACATTATTAGAATATTTTATTATTAATATTAAAATAATATAATTTTTTATATTATATACAATTCTCCTTTCATCTGTGTGTTTGTTGTCTCCACATGTAATATTTGTATGTGGAGACAGAAAACACACAGATGAAAGAAGAATTGTATATAATATAGAAAATTATATTATTTTAATATTAATAATAATATATACTAATAATGTTATTATTCCTAAATATTAGTAATTATTCCTAATTATTGGTAATTATATGAATAATTACCAATAATTAGGAATAATTAAGAATAATTACCAATAATTAGCAATAATTAGGAATAATTAGTAATAATTAGTAATAATTACCAATAATTAGTAATAATTACCAATAATTAGTAATAATTACCAATAATTAGTAATAATTAGTAATAATTATCATTAATTATCAATAATTAGTAATAATTAGTAATAATTATCATTAATTATCAATAATTAGTAATAATTAGTAATAATTAGTAATAATTAGTAATAATTACCACTAATTAGTAATAATTTGGAATAATTACCAATAATTAGTAATAATTAGTAATAATTAGTAATAAATAGTAATAATTAGTAATAATTACCAATAATTAGTAATAATTACCAATAATTAGTAATAATTACCAATAATTAGTAATAATTACCAATAAATAGTAAAAATTACCAATATTTATCAATAATTACCGATAATTACCAATAATTAGGAATAATTACCAATAATTAGGAATAATTGCCAATAATTAGAAATAATTACCAATAATTAGTAATAATTAGTAATAATTAGGAATAATTACCAATAATTAGTTATAATTAGTAATAATTACCAATAATTAGTAATAATTGGTAATAATTAGTAATAATTACCAATAATTCGTAATAATTACCAATAATTCGTAATAATTAATAATAATTCGTAATAATTACCAATAATTAGTAATAATTCTTAATAATTAGTAATAATTATCAATAATTAGTAATAACTACCAATAATTAGTAATAATTACCAATAATTAGTAACAATTACCAATAATTAGGAATAATTACCAATAATTAGTAATAATTACCAATAATTAGGAATAATTACCAATAATTAGTAATAATTACCAATAATTAGTAATAATTAGAAATAATTATGAATAATTACCAATAATTAGTAATAATTAGTAATAATTACCAATAATTAGTAATAATTACCAATAATTAGTAATAATTACCAATAATTAGTAATAATTAGTAATAATTCGTAATAATTACCAATAATTACCCATAATTACCGATAATTACCAATAATTAGGTATAATTACCAATAATTAGTAATAATTAGTAATAATTACCAATAATTACAAATAATTACCAATAATTACCAATAATTACGGATAATTAGTAATAATTAGGAATAATTACCTATAATTAGTAATAATTAGTAATAATTAGTAATAATTACCAATAATTACCAATAATTATCGATAATTACCGATAATTAACGATAATTACCAATAATTACCAATAATTACCAATAATTAGGAATAATTACCAATAATTCGGAATATTACCAATAATTACCAATAATTAGTAATAATTACCAATAATTACCAATAATTACCGATAATTAGTAATAATTACCGATAATTAAGAATAATTACCAATAACTAGTAATAATTAGTAATAATTACCAATAATTAGTAATAATTACCAATAATTAGTAATAATTACCAATAATTACCAATAATTACCGATAATTACGAATAATTAGTAATAATAAGTAATAATTATGAATAATTACCACTAATTAGTAATATTTAGTAATAATTACCAATAATTAGTAATAATTAGTAATAATTAGTAATAATTACCAATAATTCGTAATAATTAGTAATAATTACCAATTATTAGGAATAATTAGTAATAATTAGTAATAATTATTAATAATTAGTAATAATTACAAATAATTAGTTATAATTACCAATAACTAGTAATAATTAGTAATAATTAGTAATAATTACCAATAATTAGTAATAATTACCAATAATTAGTAATAATTACCAATAATTAGGAATAATTACCAATAATTAGGAATAATTACCAATAATTAGTAATAATTAGTAATAATTAGGAATAATTACCAATAATTAGTAATAATTAGTAATAATTACCAATAATTAGTAATAATTACCAATAATTAGTAATAATTAGTTATAATTAGTAATAATTACCAGTAATTACCAATAATTACCGATAATTACCAATAATTAGGAATAATTACCAATAATTAGTAATAATTAGTAATAAATACCAATAATTAGTAATAATTACCAATAATTACCAATAATTACCAATAATTACCAATAATTACTGATAATTAGTAATAATAAGTAATAATTAAGAATAATTATCAATAATTAGTAATAATTACCAATAATTAGTAAAAATTAGTAAAAATTACCAATAATTACCAATAATTACCAATAATTACCGATAATTACCAATAATTTGGAATAATTACCAATAATTAGGAATAATTACCAATAATTACCAATAATTAGTAATAATTACCAATAATTAGTAATAATTACCAATAATTACCAATAATTACCGATAATTAGTAATAATTACCGATAATTAGGAATAATTACTAATAATTAGTAATAATTTCCAATAATTAGTAAACTCTATAATTATCCTTGCTTGAGTGTTTTTTCTAACAAATTATTCAAAACCAGTAATGCTTTTATATTTTATAGAAAAATATATAACAACGAGGTCGTCAACAATCATTATTAGGTGACCTCATATGGATAAATCAACGTAGAAATCCAAACAGTTCTGGTTTAAATCCAGTATATATAGAGGGTGTGGAGACTTTTTTATCATTTGCAGCATCAAATCCAGAATTTGTTTCAAAAGGCAAAATAAAATGCCCTTGCAGAAAAAATGCATTGAGAACGTTTGACACGTTTGACAAAGTGGGGGGACATCTCTTGCGTTTTGGTTTTCAACCAGATTATGTTTTTTGGTATCAACACGGTGAACGCAGTTCCAGAGCAGGTGATACCAACTTGATTCCGGATCCATCTCGGTTTCAAGATTTAGTACATGATGTTGCAGGTTCATCTGTTCAACATACAGAAACTCCGGCTGATATAGCTTCAAATCCTGAGTTGGCACCGTCTGAATTTTATGATTTGTTGAGGTCTGCTGAGGATGCATTATATCCTGGCTGCAAGATGAGAAAATTAGAAGCAGTTGCAAAATTTATGGCTATCAAATCAGATAACGGAATGTCAAACACCTGTTTTGACCAGATATTTTCTTTGCTTAAAACACTGTTACCCGAAGGAAATGTTTTGCTTGAAAATTACTATGAGAGTAAGAGACCGGTTCAAAATTTGGGACTTACTTGTCAAAAGATTCATGCATTTTCAAATGACTGCATTTTGTATTCTGGGGAAAATGAGTCGTTGGATAGTTGTCCCACATGTGGGATACTTAGATATAAAGAAGGACAACATGGGAAGTCTAGTTTGATTCCTGTAAAACAGTTGAGATATTTGTCGCTTACATCCAGACTTCAGCGTTTATTCATGTCTAAGAATACATCGACAATGATGTCATGGCATAAAGAGAATATTTCAACCGATAAAAGTTTGAATCATCCAGCTGATGGTGATTCATGGAAACATTTTGATAGAGTGCATCCATCTTTTTCTTTAGAAGATAGAAATGTTCGATTGGGCCTTTCCACTGATGGTTTCTATCCGTTCGGATCTTATGGTAGTCAATATTCATGTTGGCCTGTTTTTTTAACTCCGTACAATTTACCTCCATGGATTTTGATGAAGTATCCATATATCTTTTTGACTTTACTAATTCCAGGACATCTGAAGAAAAATATTGATGTTCATTTGAAACCATTGATTGATGAATTAAGTTTATTGTGGAGTAGTGGTGTCAGTACATATGATGTTGCAACGAAACAGAATTTCATACTGAGAGCAGCATTGAGGTGGACAATTGGTGACTTCCCGGCTTATGGGATGTTATCTGGCTGGAGTACACATGGTCAGAAATCATGTCCTTACTGTATGGGAGAGAACAAAGCATTTATGCTCATTCATGGAAATAAACCTTGTTATTTTGACTGTCATCGCAGATTTCTTCCAGCTGATCATCCTTTTCATAGAAACAGATGTCATTTCAGAAAAGGAACAGTTGAAAGGTATGGACCTCCAAAAATGCTATCAGGTTCGGAGTTAAATCAGTTGTATTTTCATTACCTCCCATCACTTTTGGTCCCACAATAAACCAACAGAAAATTTCTGGTTTTGGGAAACAACACAATTGGATTAAACGTAGCATATTTTGGGATTTGCCATATTGGTATGATTTGTTGGTCCGACACATGTTAGATGTCATGCACATTGAGAAGAACTGTTTTGATAATTTGTTTCATACAGTTTTGGATACTCCAGGAAAGAGCAAAGACAATGTAAATGCACGTTTAGATCTTGCCCAAATTTGCAGGCGTCCAGAACTGGAACTGTTTGATAATGTCAGAACAGAAAGGTTACTGAAACCAAAAGCAGCTTATACACTATCTAAAAAAAACCGGTTATTATTTTGTCAGTGGATTGCAGATTTGAGACTTCCAGATGGTTGTGCTTTCAATTTGGGTAGATGTGTAAAGAATGGTCATATTACTAGATTAAAAAGTCATGATTGTCATGTTATAATGGAAAGACTTCTATCCATTGTATTAAGAGGTCTGTTGAATTCTATGATTTGGGATTCCATAACAGACATGTCTCATTTTGTTCGGGAAATTTTTGCGGCTACAGCAGATTATGATGCTCTATGAAAACTTGAAGAAGATGTTGTTGTAATTATATGTAAACTGGAAAAAATATTTCTGCCGTCTTTCTTCGACTTAATGAAACATTTGATGTTACATTTTCCATACGAATCCAAATGTGGTGGTCCAGTACAGTTTCGATGGATGTAACCATTTGAAATATGCATGCAAAAATTGAAAAGAAAAGTACGTAACAAAGAATATGTTGAAGGATCTATTGCAGAAGCTTATTTGCAAGAGGAAATATCTTTTTTCTGCTCCCATTATTTTGAATCTGAGTATCCTTCAAAACACAACAGAATGGGACAGAACGAGAGGAATATTGATGAAATCGACAATCAATTATCTGTTTTCAACCAGCCATAGCTTGGTTTTGGTGGAGTTTATGAACGCTGGATTTCGGATGATGAACATCACAGAGATCATACGTATGTTCTGCTCAACTGTGAAGAGATGACATCAGTTGTACTGTAAGTGTTTATATCACTTATTCTATAATTAATGTTACAGTAAATAACTTTGGTTTTTGTAGGTTTTATGATAATCATATCAAGAAAAAAATTCCACAAATTACAGCAGCTGCTCTCGAAGAACGCCGACTGAAAAAATTCTCTCAGTGGTTTCAAAAACTGGTAACATAAATTCTTTATCTTTTAGCAACTCATTCAATGTATAGTTTACTATATTGATAATTATTTCCCAACTTTTCAGGTGTCTCGACATGCTGATAAAATTGACAAATGGCTGTGTATATTGAGTAACCCACCTTCCAAATTTGTTAAAACTTATAATGCATATGTGGTGAATGGATTTCGATTTCACACACATGCATATGGGGAATTGAAAAAAACAATGAACAGTGGAGTTAGCTTGAGAGGATCTCATCATCGAGAAAATGAAGTTGACTTTTGTGGCATACTTGATAAAATCATTGAACTCTGTTATCATGGACAACATTACATAACCATGTTCATATGTCGGTGGTTGGATACAGAGAGAGTCGTGCGTGTTCATCCGACTCATGGAATAATCGATATTAAATGTAAACGTGTTCTCGCAGTAAATGAACCATTCTTATTGTCTCAACAGGCACATCAAGTTTATTATGCAAAGTACTGTGCTACATCAAGAGACTTGAATGATTGGTGGAGTGTAATAAAAATCCAAATTCTAGACAATTAGTTTAGTCAAAGTGAATGTGTTTTCACTAATGTGAAAAGAATTGAAGTTTTTCAAGAGAGTCATCAAAATCAATCTTTTTTACAAAGAGACGTGAGTATCGATGATGACACCCCACATTTAAGAGTCGGTGATGAAGATGATGTAAATGATGTCACATATGAATTTGAAATGGTAAGAGATGAAGCAACTGGAACTCAAATGGATATCGATGATGTTGAGAAGGAATATGAAGATGACATTGACATATATGAAGATGATGATGAAGATGAACACTGATAGAATTCCATGGTAGTTATATACAATCATAATATATACATATATAATAGTAATTATCAATTATTTTCTAACAACATTACCATTTTCTATTTCAGATGGATGACGAGACATTTCGTGAGTTGGCAGATGCTGACCAGCATTTCGATGCGGATGAGTTACTGGCAGATGACCCTCAGCCTGCAGGCGCTCCAGGGAGTACGCGGAGGGGGCGCGGTCTTGCACGATTGATGATTCTTGACCCCGTCCCCGAGCGATGTCCACGTCTTGGGTTTGATCCACGCACACGGAGGTGTGATAACCTGTGTGATAATCTATGGATTTGACTAAGATTTCATTAATCTATTCACATAATAAATATTTTTTATTTTTACAGTTTTCCACATATAGCAGTCGGACAGGGCAGCGCTATTTTGCGCAACTATTTCTCTCAGCCGTGGACCACATGGGAGCAGATTCCCATTGATGTGCAGTAGGCCATGTTCGGCCATTGGTTGGTACGTACGTAAATAAATAATTTTTATTTTGAAAATTATTTCATTTCTAACTTGATATTTTGATTTATTTGTAGGGTTTATGGTATCCGATCGAGGATACCATGCGTGACGTCATCTACAAGGCATGGGAGGTGGCCATGCGTGATCGCTTGCGTCAATTTTTGCACAATTTAAGAAAAGATTCCATGAAGAAAGTAGGAGTGTCAGATTTTGACGAGTCTTGTAGAGCACACCGACCAGAGTACATTTCATCCCATGTATGGGATGGATTATGTGCGCACTGGTTGAGTGGTGCCATTCAGAGGAGATCATCGGTGGGGAGGCAGAATCGGGGGAGACAGGAGGTGACTCATCGAGATGGGAGTCGTTCTTTCAGTACTCATAGACAACATCAGGTACGTACATTATTTATAAATATTTTATATAACTATAAATATTAACAGTTTATTTTTTATTCTTATAGGTTGTCGAGCACCCCGTCATTACAAAGTACGACGTATATCAGAGGATGTATAGTGATCCTGCTACTGGGGAGCTCAGAGGTGATAGTCAGCATCACATCGTGGTCAGTATTATTTGTTTTCAAGTTTAAAAATTAACTGCATATAATATATTCACAATTTTAATTTTAAATTGCAACTACAAGGGTCATATGAGGCCGCAACGTCACAGAACCGGCCTGAGAGTCAGGCCGAGTCATCAGATCAGACCACTGGTCGTCAGTTTGATGAGGCGGCATGGATGCAGGGCACCCACTATGCCTTCAAGAATAGCCGGGTAGTTGGTATTAGCTCTCAACTGACTCCCGGAGATTATTATGGCAGTGTTGCGATGTCGGCGTCCAGCTCGAGAGGAGCTCGTGCATCTTCTTCTGCTACACAGTATGAGGATCAGTTGCGATCTCAGACTGCATTGATAGAGAGTCTCCGACAGGAGCATGAGCAGATGCATCAGCAGCATTAGCAGCATGAGGAGGAGCGTCGACGCCAGCAGCAGTTGTACGAGGAGCAGATGAGTCGGTGACAGCAGCAGCACCAGGAGCAGATGGAGTACATGCGCCGACTCACTCATGCTTTAGGGATGGAGTTTCCTCCACCCGCATCTACAGACCCCCCCTCCCCCTCCCCCCCCCCCCCTCCTTCAGATTAGAGTTTGTTTTTATGTTATAAAGTTTGTTAAATCAAAATATGAATTTTTTTCTATTCGTAGTTTCTGTTTCATTATAAAATATTACTAATATTATATTTTGAAATAACAATATTAATATGAACAATAATATTATTTATATTTTATAATATTAAATTATATATATATATATTAAAATTTTATAATATTATAATTTAATTATATTTTTTTTGTAATATTTGAATGTAAAATAATTCTATTATTTTTATATTAATTAAAATAACTTATTAATATATTTTTATTTAGAAATTGTAAATCTAATATTATTATTTTAATTAAATCATTTATTAATATTCTATTATTTTTTATTTTTGAATTATAATTCTATTATTATTATATAAATTAAAATAATTTATTAATAATTTATTATTTTTATTTGTGAATTATAAATCTATTATTATATTAATTAAAATCATTTTTTAATATGTTATTATTTTTTATTTTTGAATTATAATTGGATTATAATTATATTAAATAAAATAATTTATTAATAATTTTTTTTTATTTTTTTATAGTATTTGCGACGGGATACTATGCTCGTCGCAAATAGTATTATTATTATACCCATCAAAATATTTTAATAATAGTTTTTATTTTTTTCTTTTAAAAAAGCAATTGCGACGGGGCCCGTCGCAATTACTTTTTTTAAAAGCTTTTACAAATATACGGAGTATTATTTGCGACGGGAAGGATCCTCGTCACAAATAATAGCTTCAGCAACGGGCCCATCGCAAATAATTGTTGTTGCGACGGCATTTTCCGCAACGGGCAATTTGTGACGGGACCTCGTCGCAAATACTCATTTTTCCCGTAGTGTATATACGAATGAACATTGTTTTCATTTTCTTATCGGATTGAAATAAAGAAGTATATATGATATATATATATATATATATATTCATTATATTCCAATTATTATTCTATATATATAACATATTTTTTATCCACATCCTTAATACATTCCATGTAAATCTTGAATGAATCACATCACTTTGCGAGGTGGTGGTCCTCCGTACACAAGAATGATGTTGTTATATTCCCACAAAATGGAGTGTATGACATTATGTGTGATATAATAATTAAATAATAATAATTCCATGACAAATATTTCAAAGATCATGTATAAAATATAAATTCACCATTATTTCTGACCAAGAGAGTTGGTATGAGAAAAATGAATGACATCAGTTCACGAGGTGGTAGTCTTCTATACACACGAACGAGGATTTTGTAACCCATCTGATCGAAGTGGGTATGGTTGTAGGTGATTACATTAACATAACAAAAAATAATTATATGTAATATAATGTGTTTATTATATCATCATATTTTAATTAGAAATATTGGGAGTGAGGAAAGAAATAAAAAAGGCATTCGTTTATGAACATTACCACTTCATTAGGTGTCCTCCTTAGGTTTTCCCTAAAATAATTAATATGATGGATTTATACTATAACTGATACTTCTAGCATCACATAATTAATTTTGAAATTTTATTTTGGTAGGTATTGAAAAAAAGAGTTTTGGGGTGTGAATAAGTGATAAGAGTGTGTTCTCTTTTACATTTTAGGGGTGGTATTTTTTTAGATGTCCAAAAATATTCACTATTCTGAGGTCTCCCATACCTAATGATCATATAAAAATTAAATAATAATGTATGTTAGGATATATATTGTCTTTAAAAAACCAGAAAAACATAAATATATACCCATTATTATCATGTTACTCTTTAGTCATCACATTTACTTAATTTTACCCTTTTAATTTTTACCACGACAACTTGTATATTTTTTTCACACTGTGAATTTATCCTTTAGTAATATGATTAAAATAAATTTTATCAGATAATTTAGACCCAATTATTATAAATATGAAATCAAATTTAATAAATATGAATCCAATGTTTGAGTTAAATTTATTATAAAACAAACACATGTAATGCACAAAACCATGATTTAAACTTAATCATGGAAATTAATATTAATTTTTATCACTAATAAATATGGTAAATAATTAGGGTGAACTTATTATATAATATAAATTATTATTATTAAAAATATGGAATAAATTTTACAAATTCAACTCACATATTTGTTAGAGTTTAATTAAAACTTAATCGGGCAAATGCGAGGAAAAAGAGGGTACTTAAACTAAACATGATCAAAATTGTACAAGGTTCTTATATCCAATTTCAAATTAAATTGATTTACATAACCTAAATATCATTAATAGATTTATAATTAAACTAATTATACATTATAATTAATTTAATATATCTTTTATTTTTCTTAATAATTTAAGTGAAAATATTGTTTCCAATTAAAATTCAGTATTTTTCACTATTTATCAATAGTTAAACCTTTTATAAAAAACCTTAAATTAAACTTATGATAATTTGAATCATATGATTATTGAAATTATATTATTTCAAAATATTAAATTTTTTATTGTTTTAAAAATAAAATAACATATGTGTGCACCACAAATGTGATCAAAATAATTTTTAGAAAAATATATAACTTTAAAGAATAAAAGTGGATTTATTCTAATTTCATACCATAAAAAAATTAAGATGAAAATTAAAAATTTGGTTGAATATATATAATATATAATTATCATTAAAATCATTATGTAAAATTTGTTTAGTTAAATTATTTATATAAGGGACACTTTTTCTCAAAAAAATTGTTTTCCATAGAAATATTTCAAGATGGTCCCGTAAGGGGTGCTCCCTCCCTAGGGTTTCTCATCATCTTTTCCGCCTTCCTACTCGGGTCGGCTTGCCTCATCCTCCCCCCACCCGGCGAGATCGCGGTGGCGGTTCCCCTACTGTGGTGGCGTGCTTCACGGGCTTGGCCGTTTCGGCGTTTCTCATCACTGTCGACATGTTCCTCACTCAACTCACATATGCTGGATAGGGGTTCTTGGTGGCACAGTGCTGGCCCAGTGGATGAGTTCCCTGATTTCGTGGTTTATGTAATTTCTACTCACCCACTTTTGTGTGTGTGGGTGGGTAATCGTGTCTCCTCACGAGATCGGGTTGGCGGCGATGGGATTATGGTTCTGGTTTGACGACATGATGCCTGTTTGGCGATGTGTTTCACGATTCTGATAATTGAACATGATTACAAGGTGATGCGTGGATGGAGTACATGGATCCAAGGCTGCGGATGGATTTTACATTTGATTTTCTATGTGTTGTTTTTATTGATTTTGGTTTTGGTTCTGCTTTTTTTTATTCTCTTTGGCATGGTGGTATGCTGGTTTTGTTTGTGTTTGTGGTTTATTTTATTTTGTTGGCCTCCTCGGATGGGGTCGACGGAGTTCTAGTATTTGGAATTCGGCAAGAGTGATGTTGCGAGCTCCTTTCGTTGTGACGGCGACGATGAACACCGGTGAAGCTCGCTGGTGATTTAGGTCATGGATTTTCCAGTCATTTCGGGTGTGTTTTGAGGCTCACCATGGTTCGAGGTGATGCAGGAATCGAGGGATTTAGTGCTTCGAGGCCGCTATGTGGGTTCATGACTCGAGGTTGTGAGCGGTTGTTTTTAAATGTTGAATGTTATTTGAATGTGTGATGTCGTGGCTGTTTGGGCTGTATGTGGTTTGAATTCCTGTATTTGGGTACTGGATACCCTTAAACCGGCTTTTGGAAAAGGAAAAAAATGGTTTGCAGTCATAGAAATATTTCTTTTTATTTTCAAAAGGTTCTTATTTTTAATTATAATTTACTGGTCTCTAAATAATTCCTTGTATATACATGTTTAAATCATATTTTCATTTTTATTTAATACTATTCATACCTTCCAATTCAATAGCTTGGTCATAACTATCATATTAAATAATAATATATTAATTGTCTGGCACATTTTGTCTAAACATGGTGTTTCTTGTAACAAAATAAAATCATGGTATTGTGTCTAAACAAATTTTTATTTTTATTTTATATAGTAAATTGTAATCTCAGTGGTACATATAAGTCAACCAATAAATAAAGTCTTATATCACAAAAAAATATGAAAATTATCAAATCTATTTGAAAAAAATATTAATTTCACAAAATCCCAGTGTGTGTCATTATAACTCACATAAAATGAGATTTTCACTCAAAATTCACCTCGATCGTCAAAGTATTAACATTTGAAAATTTCTTTATTAGAACCCACATCATAAAAATCAATAATAAAAATTCGCATAAAATGTGAAATTTTGAAACGTAATTGTAACATAAAGTAACTCATATTTGGGTTTCCACAAAATATTACATATGTGATAAGTGAAAACATGGGTATATAATAGAGAAGTAACACCCAAATACTGATGGAGAGTGATATAAAAGATTTTTTTCGATAAATCATAGGAATCAAAAATACAAAAACCTAATATATTTGAATAATGTTATTTATATAATAAAAATAATGAGAACAAGACAAAATTTTATTTCATGGTCTCATTTCTAATGATATGCAATTTTTTCTTCTATATCCGATGAGAACATATGAAAATGTATATACATGATTTATTTTTATTACATTGTAAAAATTATATTGTTTGGTTATTCCATGAATAACTATCACTTGATCTTTTACTCCCTGAATTTAAGGATAATTTTTTATTCCAAAATTAATAATGGATCATAAAATGCCTAAATATAATGATAAGTCATTCCATATATCAGTAGCTATCATCAAAATAAAGCGTCTCTAATATTTTATCCAATATGCATAAATCATCATATGGTAAATTTATATAATAATCCTTAAATCCTCATCCAATGTCCAAATTAAACCATTCCATAAAAGGAAATCCTTGTGACCTTTCCCAAAAATTGAAGTCCAAATATTCAAATAGGAAACTAGATTTCTAAAAATCTATTTAATATTAGCCCCTTCATATATCATAATGTGGTTCTTTATTGTCACATACCAGACATGTGAAAACCTTCATTATATATTCTTCTTGAATCTGGGTAATAGCAAAAATTACCATTAAAACATAATAAAAACATATATGATTCCTCTTTACTTGATTAAAAACCCAGGTAATTTAATATAGTCCACAGATCAAATAATTTGGTAAAATCATTCAATGGTAAGATAGACAAAGTTTTCAAAAATAAATAATCAATTTCTAGTTCATAATTAATGTTCAATTTCATTTTTCCATATATATTATCTCTTTATCCCAACATAATTATAGCAACATCCGGATCATATTAAGGTTACCTTTCCATTTATCATTCATTTTACATGAATATTCATTTTCTATTATAGTTCTTTTCTAGGACAGTAGAATCATTAATCATATCCTTTTAAATTCAAATTGAAAAAGTTATACTAAAAAATAATTATACATTTCATAATCGATTAATTCAAATATATAAATAATATTATTATGGAACATCCTACTTAATCCAATAATAAGATTCCTCATCTTATTTCTGAATACTTTATTCCTTTCATATGTCGTTCTTAGTCTCATCATTTTCATTAGTATAACCATTAATCATACCACCTTATTGATTTTTATCATGATATTTCCCCTTCAAAAATCTATTTACATAATTCATATACATCCCACACATTTAAAATTCAATCATCGATGAAATCATAGTTCAACTATCATTACCATTCAAAACATTTCAATTTTCCTCAAAAATTAATTTCAATGTGTCTTTTTTTTACACACTCAAAACATCTTCTCATCCGTATGAGACAATATTTTAAATGATTCTTTCAACATTATCAACAAAAAAACAGAATTTTCTTTCTTATATTATTTACATTACAGATTCCCCTTGTGAACTCTATTATTCTATTCTTTGGTGAGTCCGAGAGTCATTTAAGATGTATTTCATTAATAAATTTCTCATATTATTGATTAGGAATATTTATTATATATTTTACTCAAGACATCATCACATTTTTCTTCTCATCAAAAAATTTTCCTTTATATTCAATGTTAACGTATTCTATTTGGTTTCCTCTATTTATTAAAACCAAAAATCATAGTGTGTAAAACACTCATCATAGTGAGAAACCACATAATAATGAAAAAATGACTTATAGTGTGTCAAATTTACGGAACTATAATTCCAATCTATGAAAACATATGTGTAAGAACATTTTTTATTATTATAGGAATGTATTCTTTTATATTTTGTCTAATTCCTTATTTTGGACCTGATATGGATTCTTAATGAGTTTACGGGTGTCATGGGTGTTTTGTTGGCTTATTTGAAGCCCAAAACCAAACATATTAAGAGAAATAGTGTAACACCCCAATGTTTTATAAATAAAATTAAATTCATGAATCCTTTTATTATTAATATAGTTATCAACTACCCCATAAAAATGAGTTTTTCCGCATTTATGATATTTATTTCAAAAAATGTTCATCTATGGTTGTGATCAGTAAGTTATTTGTAGTCTAGAAAAACTGACTTGTTTTTTGTGAAAAGTAGCATACCCTTATAAATTGTAAAATTAATAGTAATATGACCATTATGAATAGAAAATCATATAATTATTTTATTTTCATAAGGTTTTAAGATAATGAGATCTTGATTAATTTTTCAAGGTGATATAAAATGAGTTATAGTTTCGAAATTATTATTTTGGAATAAATAATGATTTTAATAAAAAATTAATTTTATCATATTTTTAAAATTAATTTCAAAAAATGGAGTTCATTTTTTATCTCTACATGTCAAAAAATGGTTAGGGAGTTTTTTTTTATTTTTCTGAGAGAGTTCAACTTTCAGTGAATAGTGAAAATATTGTTTTATGTTTTAGAGTGTTTAATGGCATCATAAAGATGTAATAAAGATGTTACCATTCTGTTATAATCTTGAGGATTAATATATGATATTATGCATACCATGTTTCCCATACCATTTGGAAAAATATGGGCATGCCTATTTTTTTCAAATACTACTAATGATGTGTCCTTTGAAATTCATTTAAAACTATCTCACTTTCACTATAAATACCACCCTTACCCCCCCCCCCACTTCTTATAACACCTCTAAAGCTTGGATAATTCGATAAATGCTTTCCAATCCCCTTCCAAAGGAACATACCGACATCAAAGACCTTTTGGTCTCACTAAAAGGCCAAAACCAAAGTCCTTAAGGAGGATCTCAATGAGAAGATATCAATAGGTAAATATCCTCTTTCATTTTGTTGTGTTTTATTTTAAATTCTTTTCTTTTCTTATACTCACTTATCCTCCCATTATACAGGAGTAATGAAGGCTCCAGTATTAGATATATTTTTTATTTTTATCTTCTTTATGTAAAAATTCATTATCATTCTTCCTCTCTTTCATTTACTCTAAAAATAAAAACATCGTCCGTGATGTGTCGATTTACTGACATTGTGGATAATGTGTATTAAATTTCCTTTACATCCATAAAATATGTTTGTAAAATATTATTAATGGTTTAAAAAATTTAATGTTAATTTTATGAAATCTCTTATGTTTTTAAATTATATTTTATGAATAATATTAATGATATATGATTAAACAAGGTCATGATAATCAAAAACCACAAAATGATCAAAACGTATATCACTAATTATTTATTTAATGATTCATCTTTTTATTGTATAACAAAAATTATTGATGGGGATTTTTAATATTCTATACACATTTTAAAAAAAATTACATTTAATTTATGGAGTTTTTCTTCCATTCGAAAAGAAAATTCATTACAAACCAATTATGTATATAATGTGAATCACGCACCCAATACAATGGAAATAACAAAATGTAATTAATAAATTGTTCAAATATTGTTACTAATGATCATATAAGGTGTTTTAAATGTAAATATATTTAATTAAAATATTAATTACACTCTTTTTACCATTATAAATTATGATTAAAAATGTTTTATGTATGATGAACCTTAGGTAACAGAATTCTAATCCCAATTTCTATTCTTTATGTTAACCTTCTACTTCATTAATTATGTGCTAATAGGATTATTTTTGTAATTAATTTTGTTTATATTATGATTTATTATGTGTTTCTATATCATATTCACAAATTTATTTCATTATATTAATTCTTAATTAGATTATATTATATTTGTAGGGGTCTTTCCTTTAAAAACCATCTTTTATAATTGTATTTTAAAAAATTTAAAATGAACATTTTTATTCAATTATTCACGTTTTATTATTAATTTATAGTTCATGGGAATTTTTTATGATAATGTTTGGTACCAATTTCTCCCTCAAATTAATTGGGTATGTGTAAGTTGGAAGTCAATCGTTTGGTTACACTATGTGTAACTACGATGGATACACTATAAGGTAGTCATGAGGGTCAAATTTTAAGATAGTCATAAAGGTTAAAAATCATAAGGTAGATGTTTGGGTTAAAACATAATTATGTAATTCCCCATGAACCCTTTATGGATTTAAATATTTTCTCCAATGTTTTATGGAAATCTCATGGTTCAAAAAGTAAGTATATATGGGTGACAATTCTATCTTTGTGAAAATGATTTCATATAATTATAAGTATTCCTCGACTAATGGTTTCTTTCAATCTTTTTATATCCCTTATATAGATTTTTATGGATGTACCATGTTTCTAAATGTTTTTCAATGTTTATAAGGATGTGGATTATGGATGTCATGTTAAATGTTCTATGGTTTTGTCAAAGAAATCATGTTGTTGTTTTATGTTAAACAATTTATGTTTTGGAGTAAATGTATACATTTTTAGTTATACCCAATATTTATGATTATGGGTAGATATATATATTTTATTTCCTAAATTTATAAAAATATAAAACAAATAGTTTTTTGGTTATTTAAAGAAGATAAATCTAGTTGAAATAGGTAGATTATGTAATTTTTAATGTCAGGTCCTTATAGTTAGAATCAGAGCGTATAGTTTAAATAAAATAGATGGTTAGGATGATGTTAAAGGAATACCATAAATTATTTTTACCATATGTTTATGTTGAAATGGTATAGTATTTAAATATTACCAAGTTGGTTCATCAAAAAAATGATCGTTCAGAATGGTTTTCCTGATTAGAAACAGGGAAACTGAAGTTGGGGGGAACTGAGAGGCTGATTTATTTCAGAATCTGCAACCTAGAATAGTGGGAATTGGAACTGAGCTATTTGTGACAGTGATGAATTATATGGCGTTGTCAATAAATGGTGTTTTAATCCATGTAAGAGAACAAACATAAGCTCCACAAAGAAACATGACGAAAGTGGAATATTTTGTGAGGCATCACCCTCCTACTTTTAGTGGGTCTTTTGAAAAATTAGAAACTAAAAGATTTATTAAATTACATGCAAATTTATTAGATTTTATGTTATATTTATATAATGAAAAGTTTAGTCTTTAACGTTTTCTTTTTGAAGGTGAATATGATTAGTGGTGGTCAATGATCAAGAATATCAGGGATAGATAAGAGATTAAATCCCTAGATTATGATGAATTTAAATTTATTGTCCCTTAAATATATTTTCGCAAGGTGGTTCGATATAGGATAGAGAATAAATTACTTGAATTATGGAAAAAGTAGAAAGATTTAGTGGATGTGTATGAATTAAACTTCACCCGACTGGCACGTTTTGATCCAAATATTATTCGGTGTTTTGATAGAAAAACAAACCATTTTTACTAAGGACTAATTCCAAGATATCTAAAGGAATTGGCCTCCCAAGAATTCAAAAATTAATGAGAAACATGTATTATTTGTTGAGTGGGGAGAAATGGAGTTCTCTTATGATCACATGTAAATTGAGAATAAAGATATGAAGTGGTACAAATGGTATGTGATTAGTAAGAATCAATCATTAAATTAATATGGTATGAAAGATCAGTTTCCAGTTTGTTAAATGTGTGGTAAAAAGCACCATGGGGAATTCCTTAATAAAAATGGGAAGTGTTTTTGATGTGTTGAGTTTAGACATATGGCCCGAGATTGTAATGAAAACGATATTAAAAATAATTTTGATAAGAAAATTGTAATGTGTTTCAAATGTGGTGAGATGGGTCATTATGAAAATTCATTCCCAAATAAATATCAGTGTGATAAAAATCAGCTAGACTACAAGAAAAATGTTTTAGTTAGATCCTTGTCAACTACACTAGTAGATTTCTGGACATCCAATGAAGTGTTAATATGTACTTCGTAAATTTACTGATATTTTTTGTTAATTATTGTTTGATACGGTGTCTACAAATTCCTTTCATTATGAGAAATATTCTCGTATATTTGAAATATCACTACAATAAATGAGACCAAAAAATATTTTTAAAAACCTAGGGGAAATGTTATAGTAAAAAATCATTTTATTAATATTCTTATTATTATATGTGAAAGTACATTACCTGCAATCCTTGTTTTGTTTCCCTTAGTAGAGTTTAATATTATTCTTGGTATTCATTATCTTTCTATTTATCATTCATAAATTGATTTTAGACCTATAGAAGTAGTTATTCATAAGGAGTTTTAGTTTTTATACAAGAATGAACCCACACAATTGATAATTTATTTATAACCTGAGAAATTATTAAAAATTTGAAATAAATGTTATGTTTCTCATATTTTTTAAAATAAGGGAACTGTTCAAATTAATGTTGTGAAAATTTTAAATAAATACCATGATGTTTTTCCTAATGAGTTACCGAGTTTTATACCTAATCAGGAAGATTTCTTCACAATTGACATAGTTCTTGGTGTTAAGAAAATTTCAAATCCCCATTATCGAGTGCCACAAATGGAACTTCTTTAATTGAAAAATAAGTTGCATGAGATTCTTAATAAAGGCATAATTCGTCCTATTACTTCTCCAAGGTAATATCATGTTTTTTTCATTAAAATGAAATATGGTTCCATGAGACTTTTCATTTAGTATAGATATTTGGATAACATTACTTTTAAAAATAAGTATCAATTTCCTTATATCAATGACTTATTTGGTCAGCACCAGGAAGCTCAATATTTTTTTCCAACATTAACATGAGATCCGAGTATCATCTGCTGAAGGTGATAGATGATGACATTCCAAAAATATCTTCTCAAAATAGATATGGTCATTATGATTTAATTAATCCATTTGGGTTATCTAAAGAACCTACTATATTAATGGATCTTATGAAAATAATATTTCATTAGTTTTTGGAAAATATTGTGTTTGCGTTTAGTGATGAACTTATGGTATATTCTATAATCCAATAGGAGCATGAAAATCATCTAGGGATTGATTTTTAAACTGTAAAAGAAAAGAAAATGTATGGAAAATTCATAAAGTGTTAATTTTGGTGGAAAAAATTTGCTTACGTGGCCACATTGTTTCTATAGATGGAAAAACTATTGATATTGAAAAAATGAATGTTTTTTTATGAATGGCAAAGAACCAAAAATAAAACTCAGATTCAGAGTTTTCTTGGGTTTGTAGGATATTACCTGAGGTTTTTTGCATGGTTATCTACTCCACTTACTATGTCAACTCGAAAAGGAGTTAAATTTATCTGCAAAAAATAACTTTATTATTTTTTTAGGAATTGAAAATAAGATTGGTGAATGATCCATTTCTGACCCAAACATCTAGAAATGAAAATTTTTCCATCTACAGTGATTCTTAGATAAAGGGACATGGTTTTAATCTGATGAAGAATGATTATATAAATACTCATGCTTCAAGACAACAAAAACCACATGAGATAAATTATGCCACAAATGATTTGGAACTAGAAGTTGTGGTTTTCTCTTTAAAAATTTGGAGGAATCATTTATATGGATCCAAATGTTGAATATATACTTACAATAGAAGTATAATGTATATATTCAATCAGAAGGAATTAAACATGAGGCAATGGAGATGGACTGAATTGATAAAGGATTATGATTTCATGATCAATTACCATCTTGGAAATGAAAACAAAGTGGAAGATTTCTTTAGTTGAAAACATCATTCATCATTAACTATATTACAGCTAGAATAAGACCCTTTGATCAATGATTTAATGAAATTTTTATTATAAGTTGTTGGTGTTGGAAATTAATATATTTTTTCAGGTTTTAGTGCAGCCATCTTTTTCAAACTGAATTAAGAAAGAGCACAAGGTTGATCGGGAGCTACAAGAAAAGGAAGAATTGGTTAATATGGGTATGTTACCTAAATTTAAGCATGATAAATATTGTTTTATAAGATTTGGAATGAGATTTTGTGTACCTTTTGATTCTTAGGTGAGGGAATAATTATTATGTGAAGCTCATAACACTCCATTTTCAGTCCATCCTCGCAGCACAAATATGTATAGAGACCATTGGGAGTATTACTAGTTGGATGGAATAAAAAGGGGTATTGGAGATTTTATGGAAAAGTGTTTTACATGCCAATAGGTTAAAGTAGAGTGATAGTTACCAAATGGGATGCTTCAACATTTACATGTTCTATAGGGAAAATGCAAAAAGATATCCATGGACTTCGTTGTGGGACTAAAAAATATTTCTCAAGGTAATAATGAAATATCGGTTATTGTTGATTGATCTAGCCATGGATTTATAAGGGGATTCCTTGAGTACTCATAGATTTCATTTTTATTCAAGGATGTAGGTATCCAATGATGATACCCACATTGGAATGAAATCCTTGTCTAATAGAGGATAACTAGAATGATAATTTAGGATTCCTTAATTATTATTATATGATGCCTTGGATACACTCCTTCATCTAGCATGATGTCTATATTCATGATGGGCCTTGGGTATACACTTAGGCCCAACCACTGCTTATCTCATTTTACCTTTGATAAATTCTTTATACTCAATTAGAATTACATTATTATTGAATGCCTTTGAGTGATCCCCATTGGAATTCAAAATTATCCTTATAGATTGGATATAGGTTATCAGTGAGCATGATGGACCCATAAGGTCTAGGATTCTTCGTTTATTACCTTAGATCCCCTTCATTATCATCATTATTATAGGATGCCTTATTTCATATTGGATAATTCATTATTATTGTCATGTCATGATTTTAGTATCGGTTATACCTCACATGACATACTACATAAATTTGAAAATAATTAATTAATGAACCAGTTATATGTTTAGACACAATCTATAGATAAAATAGGTAGTAGTAATTTATGTTATTACACTACCATGCATTAATATATGGACACTAACACACTGTTTCAGTTTATATTATGTGGACTACATATTATAGACTTCCTTGGTGTTGTTCTACTGATATTTATCTCACACACTATCTGGGCCACCATTGGTTCCCTAAAAGATTACATACATGAATGTGTGAAAAAAGGGGAGCATTCTACATTGGATACTTGATATTTCTTACCTGCATAAAATTTATCTTAGTTGATGATGACCAAGATAGGTCTCTATATGCATGGAAATTTTTTGGATTGCTTTTGCTAATTTTGTATAAAAATTATTACTTACTACCTTGTATCATGGTTTTCTAGTTTCCTAGAGAAAATAAAACTATCATCAACTTTTTATATTTTTATCAGTTAAACTTATTCCTTTTTAACCTCTATTATTCTACTATGTCATATATTTGTTTATACTCATTCAATTCTTTACTAATTATCATATTTATTCATTGTGATACACTCTTGTAATGAGGTTATTATCAATACATGAACAAAAAAGGCCTTCACTGCTAGTCAATAGCCTCTAGCATTTAGGGAGATGCACTTGAGTCCATGTGGCCAACATGACTCACAAAACCTTTAAATGGAACCTCAGATTTAGCTGTCCCAAATATGAATCAATGTGATTCCATTAATTTTTTACTATTTAGAGATAATATAAAAGACACTATGAATTCTTAAAACATTGTTATAAGCCATGCTTGGGTGTAGCTATCCCATGTTCAAGGTAGATTCCATGTTTCTTGAATCATAATTTTTTTTCTATTTTTTCTTATTATAGTTGATATCTTTTAAATATTGGTTGACACACATGTTCTGTTGTGGTTATTCCTATTACTATTCTAATTGAGTATTTTATTTGTCATTGAATTGATGATATGAAGGAAAGGGTCATACTTACAAGCATCATCGTAGCCCTTATGATTTATATTCCAAGCATATTCCATACCATATTGTTGAATTTAAATATATTCATTTACTTGATATGCATGTGATTATTGAGTGATCCATTTTTATATAAATTTCAATGCATCTCTTTAGTAATAATTAGGTGATTTACAATTTCAATTAATGATGTGTGTGGGACCCCATGGGTAGAAATAGGTAGTTTAATGAGTCAACCCATAATATATATTCCTCTACATTCAGAGACCAAGATTATTTAGGATTAAATAGTTTTAAATGGGTATCAATTTTAGTGGTAAGGTGTATGAGACCTCGTTCACTAGGACTACCAATCAATTTTAAATCATTCTTTTATATAAGTGTATAAGGAATTTCAATTGAAAATCGAAATTCCGACTTATGAAATAAATGGTTTCTAGTAAATGAATTAGAAAAGTGTTATTGTCCCATAATCTACTAGAACCACGGTAATTTATACTTGATCACTAACCTATACATGTCCATATATGCAGGTAGTTGGGGAAGTATTTCTTGGGTGTGAGCCCTTCTTTTAACATTATTCTTCCTCTTGTGATCTTTTATACTTATAATAATGATCTAAGGTGTTCCATTGGAATTTATAGACCAATGAAACCATAATGTACTCATGTCATGCACCATGACGCTGGAGAAAACCATGAAAAACATAGGGTGGGACCTGAGCCACTAGTCTTGCTGCGAGGAGTTCCTATGAAGGTATCACTAGCTATACCTAATCTATGAAATAACAGTATACTTCTTGGTAATCTCTTACGTATGATGTATTCCATGAAATGTACTCTATAACATACACCTATAATGGCCAATCTGACACATGAGTTCTAGTAGAATCATCCTCTAACCTTCTCGGGGGATGGTAGTTCACAAGCTGCTGAGTCTTGGCTGGGGGCCACCCTGTCGATCTTTAATTGTCTGGAGATGCCACTAGGTCATAGGTAAAATCATGATGCATATATTATGTGTGATTATTCCACAAACTGTTGGGATGTAATTACATCGGTTTTTCACCATCAAGGCACGGTGTGGAATGATTTATAAACTATGTTCTATGACCACTTATTTCCTAAGATATTGAGAGAAGACTGAGATAGAGAGTTCATATATTTCTAACATAGTATTATATTAGTTGTGGATTATTTAGTTTTTCTCACATAGTTACATCAATTTGACATCCTTTATATGGTGATGAGATTACCTGTTCTAGGTGGTTTTAGGAAGTGATAATGTTTTCCATCTATATCCAAGTGAATGTCTTTCACCTAAAAACATTATAAATAATTATTAATCAAGATATTATAATGGTGAAAAAACATAAAGAAGGAGATAGTACTAGGCATAGAGGACTGGTGGTGAGGTAGGCAAGTAGTTCTTTAAATTATAGTAATTGTTCCCCTGATATATCACATCAGATTATTAGTGGTCAGTGTAACCACATTGTAAGCTTTTTTACAAGACATGAACAATTTGAAATTGAGTTTTTCCCAAAATATTTAAGTCAAACGTTTGTTCAAACCATAGGAATACTATTTTCATAGTAATATTTTCCAACGGTTTGTGGAAACTGTTGGAATATTATTTTTATAATGAATATTTTCCAACTTTTTACTTAAACCCTTGGGAAATATTTAATTTCCCAAATGTATACCAATAGTTTTTTAAAACTATTTGTAAAGATTTTATTTCCCAACAATATTTTGAAACTATTGGTAATGTTTTCCCCAAAATACAAATTGGATATTATACCCCAGTCCACAAGATTCTATCCCTAAACTGAAGCTCTCTTGAAGCTATCTCTTTACCCAAGGCTGTAAAACTATTTCCACCTAATAGATCTATCTTCAATGAAGTAATTTTTTAGTCATACAATTAAAATGTATAATTTCTACAGTAGTTTTAATGTTCTGCATCTATTTTTTTGTTTTTGGTTTTGATTTTTCCTAAATTGGAGGTTCGTGCAGTCTATGGCATGGTATTTCGAACACTTTGATTCATTTTTTGTTTTTGTTCTCCACATCAAGTTTCATGCTTGTGTGAATAACCTTTATTTGAAGTCTTAATAGTGTGTATATTACATGAATCATATGAACTAATGGAGGTATTGGTGAGATGTATACCCCCTGAATGATGGTAAAGGGTTTGTTTAGTCATATAGTCTTGAGGTTGGTAATGGATATAAGGATGGTCCATGTGAAGGGATTGGTGACGGTTGGGGTAGTGGTGTATGTGGTTTTCTATTTTTTTCGTGGGGTGATATAGTAGTTTTTATGGAATTTAGTTTATTTGAAAATTGGATTTGGATTTTGTATTTATTGTTTTTTTAAGGAATAATGGGAAGGGTAGTGATATTGAGGATGAATTGGTTGTTGGTTGGGTGATGGATTGGAATTGTGATATTGGTTGGATTGGTTATAGGTAGTTGTCAAGGTATTATATGGGTATTGACTCCCCCAAACACCTCCACCCCACCCCCTAGACACCCCCACCCACCCTGGACACCCCCCACCCCATGGACACCCCCACCCAAGACACCCCCAATTGGATATCCCCCCAGAATACTTCCACCCCCTGGACACCCCCACACCCTGGGAAATCCCCCAACACCTTGGACACCCCTCACCCCCTGGACCCCCCACCCCTGGACAACCCCACCCCCCTAGACACCCCCACCCTAGGACACCCCCCCCCCCCCCACCGCATTGGATACCTCCTCCCATTGGACATCCTCCCAGCACAGCCCCACCCCTTAGAACAACCCCCCCCCCCCACCCCTAGCACACCCCTCACCCCCCATGGACACCCCCACCCCCTAGAGCCCCTCATCAACAGCACCTCCCCCACCCCTTGGACACAGCCTAGACAGTCTCCCCCCCCACCATCCGAAAACCCCAACCCCCTGGGACACCCCCTGGACACCCTCCCCCACCTCCTGGACACCCCCACACCCCTTGTACACCCCTTCCCCCCTAGACACACCCACCCACATATACATACCCCACCCCATAGAAATCCCCCCACCTTTCTGATACCCCCACCCCCTTGGAGATCCCCCTGGACACCACCCACCCCCTAGACACCCCCAACCCCCTTGATAGCACCCCCACCCCCTGGACACTCCCACCCCCTTGGACAACCCCCCACCCCACTGTACAGCCCACCTTGGACACCACCATACCCCCTGGACACCCCCACCCCCATGGACACCCCCACCCCTGTGGAAAGCTCCCCCCCCCCCCCACCACCTATGACACCCCAAACCTTTATCACATGTAATAATAATATTATCGTTTTATTCTGTTTAATTTTCACGTCATCGAAACAAAACATTCAAACTATACACAAGGCATTTTATTAAACCTGAAGTGTTTATATTATAGTAAGATTATTGGAAAAACATACTACCCAAAAATACTTATAAAAAGGCTTATTAAAATGTCAAAGAGACCACCGAATACAACTGAAACCCCAAGAAGATAATAAGTTTCCTTCAGATCCTTCATAATGAACATCAGTATGTCCAGAGCCACTGAAACCACACTGAGAATCAGTGGAATGATGTGCACCATCTTCTCCAAGTAATTTTGGAGATGAAACACTCTAATTAATGTTTTTATAAATACTTAAATTGACTGTTACCTATTTAGGTGACCTTTGAGTTTCTAACAGCTATAAGTATAGTCGTTGGTCAACTTATTGGTTTAATTTAAAATATCTAGGTATAACCAGTTTTCTAAAATAATTAAGGTATGTATTGAACTTTAAACATATAAAATCTTTTAAAATTATTAAAAAGTATAGTGATTTAATATTTTAGCTACACTTTGTATGATTTCAGAATGAGTTATTGATTTCAAATACTTTTCAAATAAAATAAAAGTGTTGATAAGATTTTATAAATGTTTTCCTTATTGGTGTTTAAACAATGGTCTTAACTAAATTTTTTTTGTACTACCAATATAAGGTTTTTTTATGAAGTACTAAACCTTTATTTATAACTTTGTGTTTTATAAAAATAAGGAAAATATGTAGTTATTGAAGAGGATTCATATTTGGTTGAACCTATATATGTATATGAAAACCTACTATTATATTTAACAAAAAATAAACTTTTAATTTTTTAAAATATAAGTGAGTATCCCACCTATCTGAGGGCCACCTTGTGGCAACCACTCAAGGCCTTGATGGGCTTTTCACAAGAACCACTAGCAATGGCCCATGGGTATGTGCACGCATGGTGCGTGCTTGGTCTAGCACACATTGGGGGAATAGTTACCCCTAAGGGCGAGTATGGGTGCATGTTAAAGAAACTAGAGAGAGCCACCATGCGGGGTGGAACGGTGGCATGGGTGGGCGTAGGAGCACGACCAAAGAGAACCCGATATGGGGTGGTACCGAGAGGGGATAGGTAGTAATATGAAGATAGGACAAGAGCTTCGGGCTTATAAAGGAGCTGCAGAACATGCTCTGTTTCGATGTGGGGTGATGATTTTTAGCTGGGAGTAGATCCAGGTCATCCAATCACACCGCGCGTGATAGGATACGTTCGATCAGTTTGGATTTTGATCCCCATCGGCTGTGGTATATCTAATATATTTTTGTGAGTTGTCTGATCCCGATGGATCTAATCATAGGCGTCTATGTCTTTTAAAATCACTGCATCGCTCTGATCCATCTGATCTAATACGATCTAACCTAGATTTTTCATCTATTTTTGAAAACATCACCTCACATGTGGTCCTCCGATCTACGCCCCCTCATATCACTGCTATTTGTTCCTTTTAAAATTTGCAGACGCTCCACAACTGTACGATCTTCTCTCAGATTGATCTCAGTTGTCCATTCTTTTCTAGTTTTTCCTCTCCCATGACATCTTCTTCCTCTGTATGTGTTTCACCGGTGGATTATTCCACTCCGTATTCACCTTTTTGTCACACCTATTAACTCGGTTGGTCCCTCCCTTTACTCATTTTCCACAAATACCAACACCCTCATCCATTTTTTAAAATAATTAGTCCTCGGTTTTGTATAAAAATGGAATTTAAAAATATATATGGTGTAGTTTATATATAAAACCCGTTTTCACCCCAAATCTCCTTGTTTTTTCTTCCTCTCAATCCTCTAGCAAGTTCTCCAGCACCTCTTTCAAGTTTCCCCAAGCCTCTCCTCCTCATTCAAATCAGGTAAGGGTCCTATATTGTATTTACATACTTTGTATTGGATTATTATGTATATATATACACACATATATATATATACTTTTATATGTATGTGTGTGTGGTTGAGTATAAGAACTATCGATTCCTTCTAAGATGGTTAGTCCTTAATCCTACATGTAGTTCTAAATTCTTGATCATGGAAAGGATTTGATATTTGTTGTTATTATATATAATTTTAAATATAAATAAGAATATATATATGTAATCATATTTCATAAATAAAACTTTCTTTAATCAATTACAATTTCTGAAATTAAAGAACCCTTGTTTTAACTAATGCCCCTAATATATTTAAAACTTGTAAGTGTCATTTAATCTTAGTGTAAAAGCCTTATATAGAATATAAATTTTCAGTTATACACATAAATTATAAATGAATAACAATGTTTACATAAACATATCTATGAATTGTTTTAGTAAATAGACTATTTAAATTTTATATCACGATTTCAACTTTAGGGACCCTTGTTGATTAATAAGATTAATATATTTATGTCATTATAGGTGTCATTGGATTTTTCATGAAAGTCCCTTATATACACCTTGTATTTTTTGTTATACATTTATATATATATGTAAAAATAAATTTGGATCCTAAATCTAATTTAGATTTTCCATGATTGTTGTGAAAGAATAGAAAATGTTGATTTTTTAATATGAAAGGTTATTTATATAAAGTATAATATACACCCTTGAGTATAAACAGTTTTACACAACACAAAACCCTAATCGCTTAGTAATCATGGAGAATTAATGTGTATAATTTTTTTGGTTTTATACTCTTATATACATATGTATGAATCACATATTTTTATAAATATTAAATAGTATTAGGTATGGTTGAATTTCATGATTTTCACTTTTGAAATTCTGTATACTCTTGTGATTTGTTAAACCTAAGCATACTAGTAATAAATTTTTGGGAATATATGTGTTTAACACACCATGTGAAATATTTGGTTTACCTTTAAATTAATTATTCCCCCAATCCATGATAAATTTCTAATATGTATTTTATGATTTTAGAATTTAGGGTTATCATTTTATGTGAAAAAACTTGTATTTCTTTTTTTGCATTAGTTGTCATAACATATGCTATAATTTACTTATCATACTTGCCATTTATTTTCATAGCCATGTAGTTGATAGTATTATTATTAACACTGATATGCATGATTCACTTTGTATATGTGAATTCTAAACTCAAATGGATTTTTATGGAATAAATAATGTAAATTATTCAAAGTGGTATGGGACACTTTGGATAATATTAAATGAGAGATTAAATTATTCAAGGTTATATGGGACACTTTGAATAATATGAAATAAGAAACCAAGAAATTTGTGACACTTGGAATGATAAGTGATAAGTAATTTAATAAATCAAAGTGTTATGAGCACTTTGATTTAGAGAAATGAGGAATGCATTGGACTTATGTAATATTGGGTGGGGCCCATTATAGCCCCTCGATGCATCGGTAGGTCTCATGATACAAACTACAGTCTTGGACAAAGACGATGAAAAATTTGTGATTTATGGATTTTGGCCAAGGCCTTAATCATTAGATGTCTTGGTACAGGCCTTGATGCAGTCCCATATATGCACTTTCCTCATTATGACTATGTAATTTAATTAAACAAAAGAAAATTCGATGAGTAGAATATTCTTGGTTAAAAAGCTTATGTTTATGTAAATAAGAAGAAGTAACATTTTATGTCATATTATTTATGCAGCACCTAGGGATTTATAAGGCAGTGTATGTTTCACAGTAGTAAAGGATGAAATTGAAGTTATTATTTTAATGTGAAACTCTGATCATGTATTACTCTTAGTTATAAAATATTTACTTTCACATTCACATGCCATACCCATTATTGTTAGAATGACTTTTACTTATTATTTTATACACCATATGATCTGGATGAGCATTCTTATAAATGAAACATGATTCCTTATAACTAAGTTAGTATTTCTTTAAATGTGATCTTATAATTCCTTGAAAAAATGTTAGGTTATGTTATATGGGTTACAAAATTCCTAAGGAAAATGTTTTATGAATAATATTAAAGGAATTCATTCAAGAGGTTTTAATTACCAAATTATTTTATTTTAAAAACCCTTACTAGGAATATGTATGCTCACCCAATATTCAAATTTTTCATGTTTAGTAGATTTCAGTCCCTCTTTTTGGTGACTGCTTAATGTTGAAATTTTTGTTTATTTTTGAAGGAATTGTAATAATTTTTTCTGATTCTCCAGGACCTAAACCAAAACGATCCTCTCTAGTGGAACATGTGTGTGTGATTTAAGCTTATATTTTTTAAAAAAAAATTACACACCATGTTTTATTGCAACTATGCACTAGCATCAGGGCAGCTCTGGGTCAGGGTGTGACACCACCTCATAGACCCCCCCCCTCAAACACCACCCCTCCACTTAGAAACCCCACACCCAAGGATATCCCCCCCAGACACCCCTCAGGACATCTCATATACCCCCTAGACACATCACCCCCTTGGACACCCCCCCTCTGGACACCCCCTGGACACCACCCCACCCCCTGGACACCCTCACCCCTCTTGGATAGCCCCACCACCCCCAGGACAGCCGCCCCCCACCCTGGACACCCCCACCCCATAGACACCCCCTCCCCCATGAGACCCCACCCCCTAAACATCCCCCCATCCCCTTGGACCCGGTGGACACCACCCACACAATTAATACTTCGTCTTTGGGTATTGGGTGTTATTAAATCTCCTAACTTTTCAAAATGTTTCCCTTTTTCAGCATTAATAACATATTCAAAATTGTTCACTACAAAAACTAAAAACTCCTTCCTTTATATATATCTAAAATAGAGATAGATTACCCCATTTGGAAAATAAATTTCGAACACATCATTTGAAATCTCCATGTAAAAGGAATCACGCTACTTTTCCTCATGGAACCTTCATCTTATGACATCAAACTCCTCTTAGATCCATTTAATCTATCTTGGATCACGATCCACATGTATGAACATGATCTTTCAATCCCTGAGGAACTTTTTACCGTCATTTTCAAATTATATTTCACATTTATTCAGAATATTTATTATGAATATCACTCAAATAATCTACTAAAATATAAAATTTCTTCAATCTAAAATTTACTCTACTCCTGAATATTTCTCCACCAAAACTGTACCTGATCTTGTACACTCATTTATAGTTATTTAATATTATTGAAACCCTCCCTTGACCTTTTTCTTTCTATCAAAACACTCTCTAGATCTCATATGATCACGTTATTACATAGTTTATTGAGTACTTCAGAATAATGGGATTTATCTCCTTCAAGGGATCAAGGATTCAAAATTTCTCCTTCTCTTCCACACAAGATGTATAAGACTCTCAAAATTCTCCCATATATTATATATTTTCCATAAATATGAACAACTTTAATGGTATTATATTTATAATTGATGTTAATATCTTGTATTTAAATTAATTTATAGTATGTTGTTAAAAATATATTATTTTGTTGTCATTTATATTATGATTCTCATATAGAGTAGTGTGTCAGTTATGGTTTCATATGAAATGAACAATTCTCATATACCTAAATATATTTTCGATGAATATTCAATCTTATTGAATTGATTTTTTATGAGATGAATTATAATTTTTTTTAGAATGGATAGATGTTGGTGGTATGAAACTGTTCGGATCTCAAGTGATTTTTAGAACAATTTAGTGAGATTTTTAGGTTTGGAATTTCACAATGCTTTAGATTGTGGTCTCATACATGGCCCATGTTACAATTATGTTGGAAGACCATGGTTGAGCCATGAATATGTCAGTTACCACATAACCAAATATGGTTTTCAAGGAAACTACTTTGTGGGTTATCACAATTGGGAGAAAATTAAATCTCAAAATGATGATGAGCAAAATGAGAGAACTGGATTGGAGGATTTGTTATATTACCAGTTTTTTTTATTTTCCATCATGAAAAAATAAATGATTCTAAACCTAGATGTGTTTGATATGATCACACATTATGAGTCTAATGAAAATCATGATGTTGTCATGGTGAAAAATTGAATGATGCTCCCATGACTCCAGTATATCGACAATGTAGTGAAATGAAAAAGACAGAATTATTAATCTAATTATTTCATTGGAAAACTATGTATGGGATTTCTAATACTTCCATTTATTTTATTCTTACCTTCTTGAAGGACTTACTTCTAGATGATTTCGATATTATCTCAAACCACTATATGTCATGGAAGTTAGTTGAGGAACTTGGATTTTCATGAAAAAAAATTCATGCTTGCCAAAAAGATTTTAGTTTATTATGGGAGGATACTAATGAATGAAATGGTTGTATAAAATGTGTCACATCCCACTGGAAGCCAAAAGCAGATGGAACACCATTTTTTGTTCCACAAAATGTAACTTGGATCTTTCCATTGATCCCAAAACTCCATAATATTTTTATGACTGATAAAATATCAATATAAATTTGATGGAATTATACTGAGAGAATGAAGACAAATGATGAGTTGGTTCACCCTGCAGATGGATTTTCATGATAGAGATTTGATGCTTGATACCCTGCTTTTGTAGCTAACGTGCGTAATGTGGGGCTAGTTCTTTTATGTGATGGTTTTAATCTATTTGAGAAGATTCTTACTTTGAATATCACATGGATGGGTTTTATACAGATTTATAAACTTCCTCCATGGTTTTTTATGAAAAAAACTTTCACATTCATGAGTATACTCATATCTGGCCCGTCTAATCTTAGAAATGATATACACGTACACATGAAACCTTTAATAAAAGAGTTGAATCTTCTTTCGTATGTGGGTGTGTGCACACACAATTCATTTTTGAAAGAAATATTTTAGATTCATGTTGTGCTTGTGTGGACGACCAAAGATTTTATTGCTTATGAAATGATGTCTAGATAGAGAACAAAGGGAAAACTCTCATTCCCTTTTTGGATTAAGAATACATGATCCAAAAGAGTAAAACAACGTTGTAGTTTCATTTTTAGGGGACATTGATGATTCTTTCCAATAGACCATCCATATAGAAATAATCATCGAAGATTTTACAATACCATGGAGACTAATGATCCTCCTCAGCATATGTCTGGAACTAATGTGCTTAATGAATTTAATGATTTTAGTTTTTCATTCAGGAAGGGTCAAATGAAATTTGGAAAGAGAAATATTGCTTCCACTAAAACCTATTATAATTGGAAGAAGAGGAGTATATTCATTTATATTACTTATTTCTCAACAAACATGTCACTTCATTAAATATCTGTAATTAACATTGAAAAATATATCTATGAAATGTTGCTTTTGATTCCTCTAAACCTTAAGGGAATGAAAAAAGATGATTTATGGTCTCAATGTGACTTGGGGGATTGGGGCATCAGACTACAATTGCATACCTTGCATATCAGTAAAAATAAAGGGAAAGTTCTATGTGATTCTTATGTGATGACACCAAAAGAAGAAAAAATGAAGTACCAGATAATACTAATGTTCCTAATGGAAATTCAAGCCATATATATAAATAGGTCAACAGAAGAGAGTTGAAGTTAAAATATTTGAAGACTCGTGATAATTATGTCCTTCTTCCTGACTTGATTCTAATAGTAATCTGTCATATTTTTTCCGATAGTGTAAGGGTGTTTGTTGTTCAATTGTTCCATTGGTTTAGAGATATATGTGCTAATATGTTGTCCATGTCTTTCTTGAAGAACAATTTGGAATATTCCCCATTAATTTTCTGTGAGTTAGTGAAAATATTTCTTTCATCATTTTTCACATTCATGTTGCATATGATTGTCAATATTCAAACTGAAATAATTATCAGAGGGCCTATTTATTTTCATTGGATGTATCAAAATAAAATATAAATGTACACATTAAATTATTATGTTCAAAATAAGAATCATACTATTGTTTCTATCAGGAACGGTTACTTGTCTCAAGAATGTATGGATTTATGATCTATGTATTTGTCTGATCTTACTACAAGAATAAATAAACCAATGATAAACTAAGAAGAATAGTATGATAAAATTTAACCTATTTTTCCATCACTTCATCAAATTGGATGAATTCCTACATCATAAACATTGATGACATTAATCCTTGATGACCAGGAGATGACACATCGCATAGTATTGGTCAACTGTGATTTGTTCGATGACTACATCAAGTAAGTTAATTGAATATGTATATTTTATATATATATCTGTGTGTGTGTGTGTGTCTGTGAGTTTTAAACGATTCACATTTTAATCTATATGAAACATAAAGGAATAATAAATAGATAACATTATTCTTTATATTTGAGAATATGGGAGACTTTTTATAGCATAGAGTTTTCTTCTTCGTTAAAATTTAAAGTGAAAAAATGCTAATTAAAATAATTAAATCGATATTTAATTAAGTTTAATATTCATTTATATTTCAGGTATTGATTTTCTCTATTGAATCTGTCTCTGAGTAAATAAGAGTATTTTCTTTTGGTCATAATAGTGTGGTTTGTGATTGTAAATCAATTGTTATCAATGGGTACAGATTTATTATCCCTTAATGAGAAAAGAAAATGAGAACAAAAAATGATGGTGTTATGGTTACTGTCACTACAGACTATTATGCCAGTGTATCAGACAATATATGGTGATTTGAAAATGTAATTTATTATGGAGTCGTTGAAAAAATAATAATATTTGATTGTTACTCTCACGGATGACTCACAATGATGAAATTATAGTTGACTAATTTGATGATGAGGAAGGGAAGATTTATTGATGATTGTGGATTTTGAGTAATTGATATGACTCATACTCTTTCAACCAATGATACATATGTATTGGCATCAATGGAGAAACAATTTTTTAGGTAAATGGCTATCTTTGACCTGAATTTGGTGTCATTATTGATGTAATTCCATGACATATATTTGATAATGGTGATGATGGAATCGACACCATCCCTAATACCATTGGAAATGATCCATTTATTACTTTTGAAGAATCCAATAGCTCAATTTTTAGTGTTTACTGTGAACCTGATGTTTTGGTGGGAAATATATAGAATCATATATCCATGTTCTCAATTATTTTGTTTTTTCTTGACTTGGGTTGTTAAGCGTTGTACTATTCAAAATGATTTAATATTGATTACAAGTATGTTGTATCTAACTTGATCAATATGTGAATTTTCAATGTTTATTGGTTCAAATTTTCATTGAATTTCATTTTCTAATTTGTAATTAAAAAGTATTCAAACCTACAAAACCAACATTTCTAACTTGGATAAAATTTCAATGATGTATTGACCATGTATAAAATTAGTATACCTCTAAGACATCCCTTTAGCATTTCACCAGATAATGAACATGATGGTTTTTCAACTTCTGCAGAACATGTATAGAAACATGCATCCTCTACCCAGATTAAAGAAAATACATTTTTTATTAATTTTGACAAGTTGTTTACCACTAATAAATATGATAGATATCTTATCCTCGTTGATATGTTATTATCATTATTTCCAAATATCATACGGGTTTAATCATCCATAATATAAACCTTGCTGAATTTTCTAGAGGCATAATTCCGTATCTTCTCTCTCTTGGTTGCTGAGTGAAATAAAACCCTAGAATCAATGTTCCATGATTTTAATAGACCAATGAAACTTAATGAATAACCATCATACTGAAATTAAATTCCATTATCACATCCTGGATAATTTATTGAATTCATTATATATCCATTCAGGATCACCTAAAATAATTGATAGCTAAATAATCCATGAATCCCCCTATTCGCTATTATATATTTTGTTTTTTGGGTTACAGGTTAGTTATCATATTCTAATTACATTCATAATTGTTTTCAAATGTTTGAAATGAAACCTATTGAAGATAGGCAATAGAAATATATGATGGAAAACAATCGTCGCATGGATGCGATGTTCATTCCACTACTAGTACCTGTAGTGAGTATTTTATTCCAAATAAATATATTTAAATAATATATAATTTCATTTGATTAATTTTTTTATACATTTTTGCAGGATCCACCTATTAAGAGACAATTATTTGATGAGAGGCATAGTAGTGGTCTCTGTACCCATTGTGTTAGTTCGAGGGAGGGTGGTACAAGTGCTAGGCGATTTGATCAACATACTCGATTGGACCCTACCCCTCCCACTAACATACCCTCTATCCCACATTATGATTATGGTTTGTCATAAGAAACACACAAGAAATTTATGACTCCCATGTTTTTACCACCATTTAAATATGAGTCTTCTCACCCTTCTTTACCATATCTGATGATGATTCCCACTCCCCATTCATCGTTTATCCTATTATATGTTCCATATTATTTTACATATATTTTTTTCTCTTTGAGCTTTTATATTCAATCTTTTTTTACTCCAGATCTGCTATAGTCTGTCCTTATAGAGAATACATTAGGCCCCACTCCACCTATATAGGGTGTTCCTTCAGTTTCTATAGATCCCGTGATTCGTATTAATCATACTATCACAACATTATTTGTAGAACCCTATCAAATTTTAAAACCATTATTTATTTTCATTATAACATGTATTGTTAAAATATAATTTTTTATTTCATAGCAGATACATCTATAGATAAGAGGCAGGGACGGGGGAGTAAATGCATGTGAGCAATGTGGAACCGCTACACACAGTTAATAGTGGACTACAATGAAGACATTCAAATGATATAAACAATAGGGCAGAAATGTCAGAGTTTTTTGGCGACACATACCAAATACTCCAAAATCATTCCTGTGAGTCTTATCTCATGGAGACATATGACAAATTAATTCAATGATAATGCATGGCTAGAGATATGGGTAAAACAAATCTGTTTTATTTAATGTAATAAATTATTTTTGAATTTATATGAATTAATATTTTGGTGTCAGCTTAGGTTTAACTTTCCTGATGGTGAGGGGCACAGCCAGCACATCTAGATGATTTAGGTGAGCTTTGCAAATCCTATAAGAATGATATTTATATTGGTTGTCATGATAGAGTTGTCATTGAATTTGAGACGGTACCTATCCTGAATGACTATCCGATAGAACAGTGTTGAAAAATTATTAGTCATTAAATGACTATCTATTTTAGGGTATTAATCACATTTAAGGTATTTAAATGAAAATTTACATGTATGTCATTAATAATATATTTTATATTATTTAATTGTGTTTAGGAATCATCTAGAATAAAAAAAACCATGATGCTGAAAAATACCTCCACACGTTACGATGTACTACGATGTCAGATCATGAGAGGAAGCATATGACTGTTGTTTATAATTTTTCTTTACGACTTGCAATTTCTATTGTTTCATCCATAATTAATTTGACTGGTTAAATTACCATATAATTTTAGTTATGAAATTAATTATTGGTAACTTATTTTTAATTATGTTTTCCTACTTTCAATGTCATTACAGATGAAAACATTTAATATTGAAGGATGTGTTCTTTGAGAAAAACTATTTTTATCGAGTTGAAAGAAAAAAGATTGATGTGTGATTAACAAACAGACTCAGCAGCTGATCGTAAGTTTTACATTTTTGTTTTCAAATTTTAATATCTATTTTGTAACATAATAATATATTTATATTTTTAGCAGCCTTCTTTAGAGTTTCTTGATGCCTAGGAACCAGACTATTTTGGGCCAAATGATCTCTTACATCTGGTGTTAGGAAATGAGAAACCTGACAGAGTAAGATTCTGTCCTTGGAAGATTATAGTTCCGGCGAGGTATTGGCCCTCCATAGGTATGATTTATAGTGCCACCAAGTTCAAGTAGGTTAAGGAACAGGCAGAATAGTATTAAAAAAGAGCTACATTGACTGAAAAAAATTCTACTAGGGAATAAACTACATTTATGAAACTAAATGATGTTTTATGCCCAACTATTCCGCCAGATTCAAGCACAGCATGTGGTGAATATTTGTCATCGATGTGTTCTATATATGGTTCACTAGGAGTTAGTTCTAGTGGTGTTCAAGATGATAGTGAGGAGTTTGAGGTGGAGGAGGAGGGCGAGGAGGAGTCCTATGTGGATGAGGAGGCTTAGGAGGAGGCCAAGGAGGAGTATGAGGGTGAGGGGGAGGGTGTTGAGGAGGGCGGGGATGATGATGGGGATGATGGTAAGGAAGGGGATAGGGTTGAGGATGATGTTGATGACAATTATGGTGATGACATAAAGATCGATCCCTTACATTTTTTATAGATATTATAGTCATTTGATGTTTGATGATTTTTTGTGCATGAATATATGTGTGATTAGGTAGGTCATATTATCACTATTTATTTATCTATAAATAATAAATCAAGAATTTATAGTTTTTTGTGTTTGAATATATGTGTTAATGATTCACCGCTCCCCTAGACACCCCCACCCCATTGGAAAATCCCCCAACACCCTAGACACCCCACCCCTGGACCCCCCCCCCCCACCCCATGGACACCCCCACCCACTTGGACAGCCCCTACCCCTAAGACAGTCTGCCACCTACCTCCCCCACCCACTAGGATATCCCCCTAGAAACCCCCCAGGACACCCCCTACCACCATGGATAGACCACCCCCTGGACCCCCCCAGCCATGAACCCCCCCACCCCCCCCCCCCCTCGCCCCTCCCACCCCCTTGGACACCCCCATGGGCACCCCCACCCCCTGGATAACCCCCCAACCCTTAGACACCCTCGCACCCCCTGGACACCCCCAAACCTTAGACATCCCTACCAAGACACCTCCACCTCCTTTGAAATCCCCTACACCCCCAGGAAATCCCCACCCCCTTGGACATCCCTCACCCCCTATAATCCCCCCACCCCCTACACAATCTCACCCCCTTTGACAGTCCCACCCCCTTTAGACTTCCCACACACCCCATTAGACACCCCCACCTGCTTGGACATCCCCCACCCCTGGACAACCCAACACCCTTGGATAACCCCCCACCCCAATACACCCCCACCCCACTTGACACCCTCACCACCTTGGAAAGCCCCCCCCCCCCTACCCACCTTGACACCCCCCCCCCCCCCACGCACCCCCTGGAAACCCCCAACCCCTTAGTATTCCCCACAAATCCACTAGATACCCCCAACCCCTGGACCACCCACCCCCATGGACAGCCCTCCCCCCACCCCTCGGGACACCTTCACCCCATTGTGCAGTCCAGCACCCCCTGGACCCCCCCCCCCACCAATTAGACAAGTCCCACACCCCCTATAACCCACCACACCCTCCCACGGACACCCCCACCCCCTTTGGTAGACCCCCACCCCTTGGACACCCCCACCCCATGGACACCTCACCCCCATGGACACCCCCCCCCCCCTTGGACAACCCCCACACCCCCATGGACACACCCACCCCCATGGACAGACCCCACCCCCTTGGACAGCCCCCACCCCCTTGGACAGCCCACCCCCATGGACACCCCCACCCCCTGGACACCCCCTTGGACAACCACCACACCCCCCTGAACTCCAGATATACATTCCCCACCCCCTTGGACGTCCCCCACCCCCTAGATAGCCCCAACCCATTCGACAACCCCATCCCCTAGACACCCCCTAGACAATCCCCCCAATAGACAACAGAACCCCCACCCACTTGGACAGCCCCCCCCCCCGGACTGCCACCATCCCCTAGACACCACCCCACCCCCTTAGAAAACACCCCACACCATTGGATCAAATTTTCAAGTGTTTTGTTTATGGAGATGTTTGTTTTTGGGGTGTTCTGTTTCTAGTGGTGTATTTTCTTGGGTGTATTGGTGTTATTTTGAATTCTGTATAGTGTACTGAAATTTATTGGTGTCATTCTGATGGAATTCTATTTGGATCATATTCGTATTCATTGGTGGTATTTTGAATTATGTATAGAGTATTGAAATTTCAAGTAATTTCACATGTAATTTGAGTTATTTAATTTTGAATTTTGTGTAGGTTTGTTATTATTGCAGGTAATTTCACAAGTGGAGGCCGGTACTTCCTGCCGCTGGAGTTGCAGGAACTCTATGCCAGTGGTTTGAAAACATTTGGTATAGATGTGAAAATATAATCGATAACAATAGTTTCATCAAACCATTGGTAAAGGTCTATACCAATAGTTTACAAACTATTTTTATAGACCTGTTAACTAAATTTTTACCAACAGATTCTATAAACCGTTTGTAAAAGTATTTACCAATGGTTCAGAAACTGTTGGTATATATATTATGTTACTTATATTGTAATGGGGTAAAACCATGGGTAAAAATTTATAACAATGGTTATAAAAATCTGTTGGTATAATCTATTGTAAAATGACATACCCCAACAGTTTATGAATAATCTTTGGGATATGTCTATCCCCGCATCTTAGTAGACAATGGTTTGGACCACCGTTGGTATATATTATAGCAACGGTTTTCCAGCCTATACCAATGGTTTAAAACCGTTGTTATATCATTGATTTCCAGAAATGAAATTAGTGCGAATGACTGAAGAATCTAAATAATCAATTTGATAGAGACTCTCTAGAGTTTTGGTCTTGTGGTAATTTGAGAAATAATTATAGATTCTATCCGGCCATTAAATATACATTCATTGGATGATAATTTTCACTGGCTCCACCTTTAGGGGTATGTACTTTTACACCGTGTCCGGTACGATGTTGGAGTTGCACTAGTTGGACTGGTTGAGGAGGAGTTTGTGGCTGAGATAGATAGACTCCTAATCAAAAGTAGTTCCAATAGAGTTGTCATACGTAGGGTAGTAAAAATATAGAATAGGGTCATGGATCTAGATAGTTTCTGGATTTACATTTGATACACATGTACCAGAGTGCTGGAACTTCTTCATTATGGGGTACTATTCCAGTAGCATATCATATAGTATTTTCTTTATTAAATATAGGTGTTTAACACTACATAATATCCTTATCTATTGTGGAATTTATCTAGATGTAAATAAATTATTATTCTATAGTAATGATTCTAGATGTATTATAGGTTGTACGGTCATAGGGTATACGCCAATGCAAGGTTGTCCCCATGAGGTTGGAAGTCATTATTTCTAATGGGACCTCATTGTTCTTGAGATTAAAGGCATTGATTTCATTCCTAAGATGAATTGGTTGGTCCAGTAACACACCATTGTAGACTACAATCACTTTAGGGAATCGTTTACATCACCTGAGAGAAGTATATATCTACACAATGGTGAGTGAGGTATCTAGGATAGTAGATCTAGACCAGCGCATCATGGGAAGGGTGCAGTGACAACCCAGATTTCTAATCTCTTCATACATGATTAAGGTTTACATCAGGTTGAATTTCCTTCATAAGTTGATCATTTCAGGGATTTCAATCATGATAATTTTTCTATATTGACATATGGAAGATTGGTAGAGTTATTGATTTATCTAAATCAAGGAGTATCTCTAGTGTTTATTCCTCCATATATGATGGCACCTACTAAGCACTAGAAGATCAAGTGGACCTTAGAAGATCTAGAGGGAAAATATTTTATATGGACAAGTACATCCTGTTGGTGTTCAACCATGATTTTATCCCATATGAAATATGGGAACCTTCATTTATGAAAGGATTTAAAAGGGTTCAACCACATAATGTTCATGAACTGATATCCAATGACTAATATATATTATTTTTTTACTATCAATAATTTGATATGTTGTTCCCTATGATTGATCTGAGATCAGAATATCCTCTGGTTTGAGTTAGGCCACTGGACATACCTAATATAGGTTCCTATAAGATGGTATGGTCTGTAGGGGTACATGTTTATGTTGATCAGTCTTAATAATGTTCTCTTTGATTTCATGGATCTCATACATAGGGTATTCCATCCCTATCTAGATTTTTTTGTTATGGTATTTGTGGTTCAAATTTTTGTGTATTCTCACACTCATAATGACCATGCTAAGCACCTTGAGATCATTTATAATAAATAGAGAAAGTATTATCCTTTTTCCCTAAATTATAAGTACCACTTATAAATTGAAAATTTTTAGTTCCTAGGTCATATTATTTTAGAATGTAGAGAATATGTTGGCCTAGAGAAGGTGAGTATTGTGGTTTCTTAGATGGATACCAATAATGTGTCTGACTTATAATGTTTTTTGCAACAGGCTAGATATTAATGTCATTTAATATAAGACTGTTCACACAATGTTTCACCAATTAGTTATCTTAATGTGATTGGTGTTTAGTAAATGTGTTCTGAATAGTGATAGAATGCCTTTGAGGGACTCAATAAAAGGATTGTTTTGGAACCTATTATGATTTTTCTAGAGCCTAGAAGATGATATACATTATTTTTGAATGCATTAATCATTTACCTATGAGTAGTGATGATGAAGGAGGGTAGATTCGTTGTGTATGGATATTGGAAATTGAGGCCTCGTAATAGAAATTATCCAACATGTGACCTTAAGATATTATCGGTTTTCAATGCCTTACACTACTGGAGACACAATCTATTAGGTGAGCACTTTGTTTTGTATGCAGACCACAAGATCCCCAAATATATATTTACACAGTGTGTCTTGAATCTCAGACAATGAAGATATGTTAAATACCATAGTCATCTAATTTTAAGATTTCTTATATTCCTCGAAGAGGAAATGATGTAGTTGATTCACTGAGTCTGAAAACACAGGCACATGTCGAATGAGAATCCAGTGATGAGTGGAATTTAATGTCCCTCTATTATAAGATTCATCTGGAGGTTCAAAATAGTAATGATATGTCTTATGTCTAAGCCATCATAGTTACCTCTTCCTTTCTTGATATGGTTATGGGTATTATTTTTTAGGTCATGAAGTCTTGGATCTCCATGAGAATATTTCAAGAGATGACCAACCTTTGGCATAGACTGTGGATAGGGGAGAATTTTTATTTATACATATATGTGTATGGGTTCCTAAGAATATATTAAAGGAACTAATTTACAAGTCACAAAATTCATAGTGGCATGTTAATACATTCATCTTTGTGCATTATTTTCATACGTGACACTAGTATTTGTGGCCTAGGATGAAACAACAGATATAAGGCTTAATTTCAAGGGGTTCCATCTGTCAGTAGTTGAAATCATAGAACTAGGGACCTACTAGATACTTAAATCCACTTCATGTATAGGAATGAAAATGATAATATGTTTCCATGGACTTTGTAGTTGTCTTATTCAGGTTCCCATGTAGTAGTGACATAGTTTTTGTGGTCATTGACTGATTAGAAAAAGATTCCAACTTCCTTTCATTAGAGAGACATTATTAGTTGATGGGATGGGAGGATTGTATGTATGTGAGATTATATGACTAAATAGAGACCCTCATAAAATAATTTTATATAGGAATTCTTGTTTTACATCATGGTTCTGGAAAGGGTTGGGGAAGGCTATGGTACACAAGTGTGTCTGAGCACAACCTTTAACCCTCAAACTAATGGGTTGTCCGAACAGATGATATGGGTTCTAGAAGGAATTGTCTTGGAATGTGTCCTCAATTTTTGTTTTTCTTATTATAAGAATATCACTCTTCACGAATTTCACTTATAATAATATATTTTACACAAACTTTCTGATGGATACATTTGAGGCTTTATACAGTAGTCCATTTCCTTCACCCTTGTCCTTTCTAGATATAAGAGAGGCCTCTGTAATAGGTTCTAATATCATGCATGAGACTTTGGAGTAGGTTCATATGATTAGGAAGTGTACTTATATAATAAAATATAGATAGAAATTAGGAATCGATATTAATTGATGCCTCTATATTTCTAGGTCAGTTGTCATTTTTTCATAGTGGGTATCACCTAGGATTGGGAATAGATGGATAATATAGAAATGTAAGTTTTTACCTTTTTATGTAGGGTTGTTCGTAATTATGTAGAAAGTCAGGGTGGTAATATATCAATTTTTATTACCTTAGAGGTATCGTTCCATGCACGATGCCTTCCACATCTCATAACTTCACTAGTATCACGATGAGTCATCACATACTTTTTATCCTGATGGTGATGAGTTAGAAGTCAACACTACATTGAAAGAGTATCCTATAAGCATCATTGTCTAGAGCACGAAATATCTTCGATGATAGTTTGTCCCATTAGTATAGATGTTATGGAAGAATGAACATGTACCAGATTAGACATGGGAGTGAGGGGTCAATGTATGTGTCCATGGCCAGATTTGTTCTCAGATAGGTTTTTTCTGCCCATGGAAGGTGAAGTTGGGGATGACATCCTTTAAGAGGGAAACTATAATAACCCTATTTTTATCTCAAAAACTGTTATTTTTAAATTCTTTCTAGCAATTGTTTTTGGAAAAAATATGGATTCCTAATGATCTCACATGTTTTTCAGGGGTCTCATAGGATTTTCTGGAGTCTGAAACATGGCTTTTTGGGAGAAATATGTTGTCCATATGGTTAGTAGAAAATGTGCAGGATAAGAAGCAAGATTATTCCACACCACATCGGGATGGACAATGGGGTGATGTAGGGAACACATTTTTTTCCAAAATATGGTTTAGGGTCCACAAACCCCAAAAAACTAAAGACCTTTTAGCTGATGTGTTTTTTAAAGTTGGCGAATGGTTTCTCTAACCATGCAGCCTAACTCTGTGAAGTGCCCCTCCTTATAGAAGATGATGCATGGTTGGTCCACATTTTGACCAATCATGTGGCCTTTCCATGAGACCAAAAAATTTGGGTTAAATGACCTTATTTCCCTTAACGAAATGACTATTTCACCCTCCCGCCTCTATTTTCTCCTTAGTGGACTATAGTGGATCTTTTCTCACATTTCGGATCCCTCAAATCTACTTTTGTTTTATTTTTACCTCGACATTCCATTTGATCTCTGATTTTATCCATGTTCATCACATTGGATGTGCATCGATATGTACTTGATTCCAATCTAGTCATTCATTGTTCTTATTTCCCTCAATGATTCTATTTAGATGCAAGATCATATGCCCTATTTTATTGGTGTTGATCTGTTCTTCAAATTTCATCCAAACTAGTCAAACTAGAGTCTGATATTGGATTAAGAGAGACATACAAGCCTGCTGTAAGTGGTCGATAAATCATCCCTTCAGATATATAATTTTATAAATTTTCAAGGTTGTGTGTGCACCGATTGCATCTCACTACTACAATAGAGGACTTTATCTCTGGCATGTATTTGTGTCAAAAAATAGCATTGAAAAATGAGACCTTTATCAGTGCTAAAAAGCACTCATATAGGGTACCTTTTATCAGTGATAAAAAAAGCACTCATAAAAGGCCAGTTTATCAGTATTTCATTAGAACTAATAAAGGGTAATCTTCATCAGCCCTTTTATTTAGTGTTAGTAAAAGTGACATTTATCATCACATTATTTTTAGTGCTCATAAAGGGTACACTTTATCAGTGCTCTTTCAATGCCAATAATGTTATAGAATAAAAAGAAATAATTAAACAAATATCTATTTTAAATAATATTAACAATTTTAATAATTAAATAATTCTTTATAAAAATGAATATATTGAATATAAATATATATAAATAATAAAAAATAATTAGTAATATTTTTTTAAATACATGGATATTTAAAATGTACAAAATGTAATAATTATTCCAATAAAAATAAAAAAAATTTAAATTAAGAAAAAATATTAGAAGTTTGATTAATTAATTATTTATTTATAAAAATGAATAAATTTAATATACATATGAATATTTTATGAATATTAAAAAGTAGTATATATTAAATATAGAAATATAAAATTTATAAAATTTAATGTTTAAATAAATAAATAAATAAACAAAAATAAATTAATTTGAATAAATTAAAAAAAAATATTTACATATTTATTGATAAAAATTTAGTAAGAAAAATGAATGAGTATAATAAATATTTATATTAATTATAAATATAAATAAATAATATATATTATATATTATTATATTGAAAATTAACAAAATGTAATAATTAAAAACATATTAATGTCTTGTTCATTTTTAATGATTTTTGATTTTTCAAATTAACATATATGAAACATCAACTGTTACATTGATTTCACATTCATATACATAATTAATGAATTTTTACATAATACATACACAAAAATATTTATATAATTAATTAAATATTATGTAGAAACACGCACACTCAATATTTATGTAATTTGTTAAAAAATTATAATATTTTAAAATTTCATTTTATCATGATACAGTTCATATATAACTACTTTAATTGTTTATTTTTATTAATTTATATTTATTGTTATTGTAGTTAATTATTTTTTATTTTTTAAAAATATTATTTATTTTTATTTTTTTTGATTTTAATAGTTTTTTATTATATAATTATATATATACTATGTTTTAGTTTTTAAAATATATGTTAATCATTACATAAATATACATATATTCATATTTGTTAGTAATTTTTATTTAATTAATAAAACTTATCCATTTTTTTAAATATTTGTACTCAATGTTAATTATTCAATTTCTCTCATTTTAAAATTAAGGAATTTATGATTATATATTCACTAATAAGACTAAAAATATATTTGAAAATTAGAATTTATAAAAAAAATATTTATAACTGTAAATTTTTTAATAAATGCATTTATAATTTTATATTTACAATATTTATAAATTTATATGTTTAAAATTATTATAAATAAATAAATATTATTTTTTTAAAGTATTTTTATAATTATATATATATATATATAATTATGTATATTTAAAATATTTTAAAATTATAATTAATTTATTTCAATATTGAATATAGTATATATATATATATATATATATATATATAAGTTGAGGTCGAAACATTAGTTTATTTGGGGAAACAGGCTACATTGCAAATAAAAATAGACAATGTATAATGTAGAGATATACTCAGTGAGACTCGAACTCGATACCTCACTGAGACCCACGAGGGTAGCTTCCACTAAGAATCACCTTAGGATATATATATATATATATAATATTTTTTAAATTATTATACAAATATTTACAAAAGAATAATTATATATTTAAATAATTATAAAATTATAATAAATAAATCTAATAATAAAGGTATTTTTATTTATTTACATGTACTAAATAAGTATATAATTATATAAATATATATAATGATATATTTATATTTATAATTATGAAACTATAATAAATATATTTAAATAATTAATGTAGTTACTATATATATATATTTATATTTATTTATTAAATACATATATAATTATATAATTATATATAATGATATAAATAAACTATTATAAATATATTTATAAATTTTTATTAACTATGGAAAAAATAATTATATTTATAATTATAAAAAAATTATTTTTTAAATAACTATTAATGTAATTTTAAATAAATAACTATATTTAAGTAATGATAAAATTGTAATTGAAAAATATAAAACAATTTAAATATATGTGTCCATATTTTTATAATTTTAGTTATAAATCCTTTATCCATACTAACATTTTAGCACTGATAATTATGTATTTTATCAGTTTTTTTGGAGAAATAATTCTTGATCATAATCAATATTTTTTGGAAAGGACCAATAATAGTGTATTTGATATATTTAAAAGAACCCTAATTATAACCCATTCAATTGAATTTCACAAGCTCTCATGTAACTCCCATTCTACCAGAACTACACCTGTAGGTTACCTGAGGTGAATCAAGGATAAAATCCATGGTATGTTCTTTTCCTTTTACACTCGTGTTTATTTCTTGTCTAGGTTCCATGATTTGCATTTTTGTGAATTTATTAACCATAATGATCCCTATATCTCATCTACCTCTCTCACACATCTACCAATACCTACAAAATTCCACCCCTACTCTATAAACTCTTAATAGCTTTATGCAAGACCACTGTGAACTACATATCCATCTCCTGTTGCAACTGATGGTGATTTTCGTGATGTTTCCATTATTATTTCTAGTATCGTTTTAGAGAGTGTGGATTTCCATTGATTAAATATTATCTCCACATTGTGTCATGCACATGATAATGAAATAATGTTTAATACAATTAGAAGAATTATGAATATATGTGTATCTTTTGAGAAAATCATCCTTACATAATTTAAGAGAATTACAGGTGCATATTTTCTCTTAATTAATATTGGATGATTACTGATGCATAGGTTATGTAGTTGATTGAACAAATGGATTTTGTTACTATTTAATAATATGACATAATTTTAATGGTGGATTTGGTATATTTTCCTTGATTTGATTATATTTATTTGTTCATACACCATTTGAATATAAATTTGAATATAATTTCATATGATGAATATATTATTTAATAATGAGATGAAGTTATAATTCATGACACTATTTTTAATGGTGCTAAGTTAAAATTGTGTGAAATATTATAAAATTTATTTTTTATTTGCATTGCTATATTTTTTTATGATTGCGTTAATTTTAACGAGAAATGAATTGATAAATTCAAGATGGATCAATTGAAAAGTTTATACTGGGATTAAAATGTGGTTGGTGATGTGTTGTGATGGGCATTGAATTATATTTTTGAAATGTAACATGTTATAAGCCGTAATTAAAATTCCATTTAGGTTATTTTTTAAATATGAGTGGTTTTATAGTATACATAATACTAAAAAAAATTAAAAATAATAAACACTGTGTTTTAATTATGTCAGATTTGAAAAAACATGGGTTGTATATAATATTGATCAATTATTATGTATTAAACATAATAAAATATAAATATATATGTGATTATATTATTTTACTATCCGATTATATAATTTGATGATTATGATACAAGATTAGTTATAGTTTTAATATATGTATTTGATAACTAATTTTTCATATGAAAAGGATAATAATATATTTGTTGATAGGATAAATATATATTTGTAATTATTTTACTCTATAAAAACACAAATATGGTTTCAATAATCTTTATATTGTAAAATGAACCCATAAAAATTTATAAATAACTTTTTTCTAGACATGTGAATTTAATGAAATGGAAACATTTTGTGACTTTTATTTAGTAAGTCTCCATTTTTATCTCTGTATACAATTTTTATTGATTATTTAACAATTTTTTTTGTTTACTTGTATGATAATATTTTCTTTAGAGTAAATTTTTTGAAAATTATTATAGTAAGTGTAATATGTAACTAATTTTTTTATAAATTTTTGTTAATATTTTCCTTATAATATTTTCAATGAATACTCTGTTGATATTATTAGAAATAATTTTTAATATACCTCTCAATATAAGAATGTAATATGTTTCAACAATAAATACATGTATTGATGTGATAAAAATAATTTTTATCATAAATTAAAATATAATGTGTATTATGCAGGGGATAGGTATGGTATGTTAGAATGTGAGTTGATATAGAGAAGGTAGTAATTTGTTATGGAATAGTGTGAGAGTGATGTGACGTTTATGTTTTTGTTTTTTCTTCTTTGTATTTTTTTATATGATTGGATCATCTAATGTGTTCTGGAACCCATTTTGTTGTTTCTTCATAAGGGAATCAAATATTTTAAGACTTCCCCATATTTCAAATGAAATTCTTATTAAAAACGGCTATGTTATACCCATTTCCTTTTGTTTATGAAATATTTACATATGATTGTTATCCATGAGGGATAGTCTTGGATGTTAGGGTTCTAAGGTCAAATATCATTGTACCTATGATATAGTTATTTCCAAAGGGAGATAAATAATTTTTTCTCTTCCTATGATCCAAATGAAACCCATGTATTAGATAAATGTTTATAATGTATGAGAAAACCCATGGTATAAACTTATATTATGATTAATATAATTCACTCATATAAAATCAAGATAGTACATTTTATTATCATGGTTCTCAAGTTAGTACACAATGTCTTGACTTGTATGTGTATTTTGCGTGTAACTACATTGAAAATTTACTCAAATACATGTATTTTTGTATACTTTAGGAGTTTTGTTAGTATTTACATTTTTTTATACTCATAACCTATACATGAACCTCAGTGGATATAGAGATCATATATTTGAGATACTAGTGATGGAAAATCAGTAGTGAAATATATCAGAGTTGGTGAAAATCAATGGGGATGAGTTAATGTTCTAAAGGTAGTGTTAGAGGAATTTTCGAATTTTAATTTTTTATTCATATTTTTAAATTATGATGTGGTAATTTAAAATTTATTTTGTAGAAAAATTTAATCCTCACCTTCTTTATCTCCCAAACATTTATTATTTCATTTTGTTGCTTTTGACTCATTTTTCATCTCTTCTATGTTGCTTGAACTACTCTAAGAAGTAGTAATGAAAAATGTTCACCAGTACTTAGAATGGGATGAATTTTGGTTAAATTATTTCATTAAATATATGAGGATGTTCACAAGAGATAGGGGATGAGTATTATGGAAGAAATGAAATGAAAACTATTCAATAGATGATTATGATGAGAATGAGAGTTGTCTACAACTTTCACATTTGGATGAATTCAGTGGATAACACTAACCCTAGTGGGGTGACTCTATTCTTAAATCCAATTACCATTTCATTAAAAATGGATTCATGATAATAATTTTACAAAATATTATGAAAATGGAGTCAAAGTGTTCATCTACTTTACAATAGAGAATGCATATGAACCTTCTCATATCATTTCTCTATGATTACATTTATTTTATTCAAAGAAAATAAAATGTTTGTCTACTCATGTAGATAATGTATTCAATAGAAGATTATGTTACCAATCCAAAAGAAGAACAACACGTTGATGATAAAAATATATAATTGTTATGGGATAAATAACATGTTGATGAAAAAAAATAAACAATGACGCATCATCATATGGTCGAATAAAATTATCAAGGAAATAAGTCTGGTGATAGAATTTGAGGATGGTGGGAATCAACACAGCCACCCTATTAATCCCAAAAAGTCAATGTCCATTAGTATTCTTTGGGTCATAATGAATATAAATGTTTCAATTGACATTAATTCATTGCACCACTTCTAACCTATAATGAATTAATTTCATTGGAAATATATAATGGTAATGTTATGATATACTTTCTCTATTTTTCATAAATATTATACAATGAAAAATTTATTTAATTTTCATTATTCCTTGCATAGTTAATTTATTTTAGATTAATTTCTTAATACAAATTCTTTAATAGATACTAGAAAATCCCATAATGGTTTCTAGACACTTCTTATGAAGTTACATCTTAGGGGTGCTGATGTGAAATTAAATCCCCACCTACTAGTTAGTAAAAATCATATTATAATGAAGGAAACAAGGATTATTCTCATCAATATTCATAATGAGAAATCATTTTAGGTGTATTATATTAAATAATATATATTTTTGAAATTATTTGTTTTATCTAGTTTGATTAAAAATTGTTAACTAATGAAGTAATAATAGTGTTTATAAAATAATGACTAAACATCATAATCAATGTACCCCTATCACAAATCATGGATGGCGTACGCTTCCTTAGAAAATAAATTATTGTTTATCTTGAATAAAAAATAAATGATTAATAATGTTATGTAAAACAACTTTTGTTCCCCTGTTTAAATGAAGATTGATGAATCAAAATATGGAGCCACTTCAAGCCCATGTCATGTGCTATGGAAGGAGGCTCTTGTAAATGAGTAGGGTAAACAGGTTGATGATAAAAAAAATACTTTAGGAAGCATATGTAAGTGTGACCTAATTGTAATTTGTTATGATTTATAATATTATTAAATTAAAATATCTATTTATGCTCATATTTTTTATATGGTTTTGACACAAGAATAGGTAGTGACCATACCAAAAGAAAGAAAACATTCAATTTCTTTGATGTAGCTGGAAGAATATGGTCATGTTAGAGGATTAGTTTTTAGAGTCTCTTCTCAAACATATTTCCAGAAGATAAAAACACTTGAAGAAACATATATTATTGTGAGGTGATTGAATATAGAAATATACTCACAACATGATATTATTGTCTATTTTGGTTTGGTAGACCAATTAATGAGAAAGTATCAAAGAAAACCAGTGGTGGAACAACGATCCATCCATGAACCAACTTATCCCACGAGCCTTGTGGCTAGTCATCCCCCTAACCACATACCAAACCTGAAGTAATTATTTTTTTTATTAATATTTCTCTTAAATTTGAATAAAACAACTTCGGATAACATTATATTACTAATATTCTATTAGGTACAATTATATGTTATTTATGACTACTAACACCCACCCACTACGTTGTTATGATGGGTACAATGTATTATATCTTGGGATACAAGATACACCATAAAGACCTCCCAAAAAAATATTAGTTTGGGGATTGAGGTTTCTCAAGACCCAACTTATGACTTTTATGGTCCACTTGATGATTCAGATATTACGAAAGTCAAGGATGATATTTCAACTTCCATAATATAAGTCTAATTTTATAAAGAAACACAAGGTTTGAAATTAACAATTTATTCTTATGAAAAACCTATAATATTTGATGATAAATGGTTTGATGTGAGGTATGATATTAGAGATGGATAAAGTGGAGATGAAATAGATAGTTGGATCAAGAAAATCTAGAATCTCAAATAAGAAATCAAAAATACATTCCGAGAGTACCTTCTCTCCGCCATCTCCAGAAATAAATTATTAGGATTAAAACATCATGAAAATACCACCTTTAAAGATGAAAACATGTCTTCAATTACATATGAAAAAATTATATCAAACATTCAAGACAAGAATATTTTTTCTCGACACTATAAATGTTATTCTCAGCCTTAAATGGTTGGGCATCTCAACTATGAATACATACATAAGGTATATTTTTATAATATATCAATCCTCATAGGGAGATAATGTGTTTACTGATGTAAACTACTATTCATATTTTCTATAGTAATATATAATACTACTATATAAATGGAAAATCATGTGAAGCATGGTTTGGATTCATTAATCCCCACATCATTTCTACATAAAAACTGACTTTGGATATGGATGAAATTGAGAAGAAATAAGAAGAGTTACTCAAATAATTAGATAAAAAAACTACATACGAAGAACTCATTTTGGTTACAACAATGAAAATTTAAAAATATACCATATAATCACATAATATATATTATTAATATTTTTAGTACATATTTATTTTTGTTTTTTATGCAACACTGGATGCTGATCGGAATCAATATGGATGCCAAAAATATTTATTTTTGGTATATAATGAATAGATATCCAACCAACCAACCACACATGATGTCATTTGTGAATTGTTAATACATTTAAATCACCATTTAATAGATAAATGTTGAATTATATTTTTCATTTTTTGTTTTAAAAAAAATATGATATGATGATTAATATATATATAAAAAATCATGTCATGATGTTAGTGTCTAGACAGATAAAGCCTTTGTATAACTAAAAAAGGAAAACAATTATTATATATATAGAAATATTTAACTATAAAAAATTTTCAAACCACTTTAATTATTTTGGTTAATGTTTCTACAAGGTCCAAAGAAATATAATGGCTTCGATTGAGGATAATATGTTTAAAAATTTTCTAAGAGATATCATAAAGCATGAAAAAAACAACATTCCCCAATATGAAAATTTCAAAGGTAATTAATATTTCATCATTATCATTTGTTTTTATTTATTTTATTAGTACTATAAATATTGATGAAAACCTTTATACTAAAAAGTGTAGTAAAATTTATTTAGAGATGAGTGGGTAGCACACATATTGTCTGAATGTATACCAACAAAAAATTTAGGTGATTACCAAATACGTATGTGATTTAGTACGATTTATTGACTTATAAATATAAGTGTGGTGGGAATAAATAGTGTCAAAATGAAGATATATAATTTTTATTTATTTCCCAAGGAGAATTAAAATTTATGAAATCAATTTTTTAAGCGCTAACCAGCAAATAATAATGTTGTTGGAAAATGGAAGATCCAACGACAGATCAGGAGGTGGAGGAGGAGACAGAGGCAAAGGCAGTGGAAGAGGTAGATTCATAGACAGAGGCTAAGATGTTGGATGAGGTAGCAGTGGAGACTTATGTGGGGACAAAGTTAAAGGAGGATTAGAAGCATTGTCATGAAAACTATAAAAATGTTGGGAAATGGAGTATAATGAGAATCATACCAAGATAGGATTTGATAAATTTTTTGAAAATTGTGACCGACACTTGTCACTTAAGGTATGATCCATTTTCAATTGTTTCATGTGGCTTATTGAAAAAAAAATCACTACATTTTAAAATTATTTTATAAAGGAAATTCAGTGGTGGTTTTTTCAGAAACTAAACAATCACAAATAATTTTTTAAAACTATTTATCATAAGAAAAAATTTATATTATCACATTCAATGTATAATCATATATTAATTAAGGGTGATAAAAACAAATCAACAACAACAAACTAAACATCTGATACAAAATCGAATGTAGTTTCTTCTTCATGACTTCTCTAAACTAAAATAAAAGGGTCTTAGTAGTGGATCCAATATTCACTTGAGAGGTATACAACACCAATACAACCATTAAAAGGTATATAATCAAACTAAAATGTTTGAATAAAAATGTGGGTAATCAACCACCACATCCATTATGTGTATTAGATAAATATTATAGGAAAACCATCATTTGGGAAATAATGGCCATCAAGAAGGGATGGTGTCAAAGGAATCATGGCATCAAATGAAAAGAAACTTCCCTATGAAGAAATCCCCAAAATATAAAACCAGCTTCAAATGAAATCGTGAAGCACTGATTATCAAAATGATCTCCATTGAAAAGGAATCTTGTAGCTCAATCGAAGACCTAAAAAAATATAATGTGACAATAAATTTCATTGAGTGAATCATGAATTTTACAAAAATAATGACGATGTTGTTTCACTGTAGTCGGTTGTGGAATTATTTGTGCTATTTCATCATTATTTAAATGTATGATATAATTTCAAAAATTCTTGTAAAATCTATACAAGTAACATTCATTATGTATGTGCACATTCATTATGTAAAATGATCCATGTTCACAATATCATTAGAATAACTAATCATAATTATCAATAAATAATACATGAGAATATGTATATTCGCATTTTGATGAAAAAATAATTATGATTTAATATTAGAGTATATCATCACCCTGAAAAAGAATTCGTATTGTTGGGAAATTGAAATTAATTTTAGAAATAAAACAAAAAAATTAATCAAAATCAAGAAAACACATTCAGATAATTTTGGTACACTACGGGAAAAACCATTATTTGCAACGATCTATTTGCGACGGGAATAAATCTCGTTGTAAATAGTCTGTCGAATAGGTTATTTGTGACATGATGACCAACCTATCGAAAATAACCAATTATTTGCGATGGGAACAGGCACCCCGTCACAAAAAGTTACATGTGGATTGTTGCGGTTTGCACGCCAAACCGCATGAAAGAGTATTTGCAAGGGGTTGGCATCGCCCGTCGCAAATGTCGGGAGGGGGTAAGACCTAGTTGCGATGGTGGGATCCCCCGTTGCAACTAGTTCGACCCCTCGAAGGGTATTTGTGATGGGACCCATCGCAAATAACCAGCGGTGGTAAAAACATATTTGCGATGGGATGTTGTCCCATCACAAAAAGTGTGTTGACAGGTGACTTTTGCAACGGGGCCCGTCGCAAATAACCTTTTAACCACCGACGGTAATTAATGCGACCGGGGGTATTTGCGATGAGTCCTGTCGCAATTAGTACTATTAGTGACGGGCCCATCACAATAAGTACTATTAGATACGGGACTCCCGTCGCAAATAGTCTCGTCGCAACTAAACTAACCTATATATACCACCCCCCCCCCCCTCGTTTTTTCTTCTCTCTACTTGAATTTTATGTTTCTCCGATTCCGTAAACTCTAATTTTTTAGAGAAAATTTTTAATAGTTAGATTTTTTTACGAAGAAGTTATGAAGCCGCATACGATTACAAGAGATCAAGTATAACGGTATTTTGTTTTATTTAGTTTATTATTTATTTTATTTTTTTTATATTAATTTTAATTATTTTTTATTAGTTGTAATTACGATAGATTTAAATTGTTTTGTCATCAGTATTTATTTGTAATAATAAAATTAAATTATTTGTATTAATTATTAGTAATTAGTAATAATTAATAATTATTAATGATAATTAGTAATGTATATAAATAATTAGCGGTAATTAGTAATTAGTAGCTGTATTTTGCAGTAATTAATAATAATTAACACTAATTAGAAATAATTAGACAAATAAATAGTAATAAATATTAACAATTAGTAATAAATAGTAATAATTAGTAATATTTAGTTATAAATACTAATCAATAGTAATATATACTAATAAATACTAATAAATGCTAATTAATACTAATTAATAGTAATAAATAGTAATAAATACTAATAAATAGTAATAAATACTAATAATTAGTAATAAAAATACAAATTAATAGTAATAAATACTAATTAATAGTAACAAATACTAATAAATAGTAATAAATACAAATAAATACTAATAAATATTAATAAATGGTAATAATTAGTAATAAATAGTAGTAAATTGTAATAAATAATAATAAATACTAATAAATATAAATAAATAGTACTAAATAGTAATAAACAGTAATAAATATAAATAAAAAGTAATAAATAGTAATAAATAGAAATAAATTGTAATAAATAGAAATAAATACTAATAAATAGAAATAAATACATATAAATACTAATAAATAATAATAAATAATTATTATTCGTAATAAATACTAATAAATAGTAATAAATAGTAATAAATACTAATAAATACTAATAAAAAGTAATAAATAATAATAATTATTAATAAATAGAAATAAATACTAAGAAATAGAAATTAATACTAATATGTTGTAATAAATACTAATAAATAGAAATAAATACTATTAAAAACTAAAAAAAACTAATAAATAATAATAAATAATAATACATAGTAATAAATTCTAATAAATACTAATAAATAGAAATAAATACTAATAAATAGTAATAAATAGTAACAAATAGGAATAAATATTAATGAATAGTAATAAATTGTAATAAATTGTAATAAATAATAATAATTTGTAATAATTTGTAAAAAATAGTAATAATAAGTAATAATTAGAAATAATTAGTAATAATTAGTAATAATTAGTAATAATTAGTAACAATTTGTAACAATTTGTAATTAGTAATAAATAGTAATAAATGGTAATAAATGGTAATAAATAGTAATAAAAAGTAATAAATTGTAATAAATTGTAATAATTAGTAATAATTAGTAATAATGAGTAATAATTAGTAATAATTAGTAATAATCAGTAATAATCTGTACTAATCAGTAATAATTAGTAATAAATTGTAATAAATAGTAATAAATAATAATAAATAGTAATAATTAGTAATAATTAGTAATAATTAGTAATAATTATTATTAATTAGTAATAAATAGTAATAAATAGTAGTAAATAGTAATAAATAGTAATAAATAGTAACAATTAGTAATAATTTGTAATAATTAGTAATAATTAATAATAAATAGTAATAAATACTAATAAATAGAAATAAATAGAAATTAATACTAATAAATACTAATTAATAGTAATAAATAGCAATAAATAGAAATATATAGTAATAAATAGTAATAAAAACTAATAGGTACTAATAATTAGTAATAATTAGTAATAATTAGTATTAATTACTATTAATTAGTTATAAATAGTAATAATTAGTAACAATTAGTAATAATTAGAAATAAATAGTAATAATTGGTAATAATTAGTAATAATTAGTAATAATTAGTAATAATTTGTAATAATTTGAAATAATTAGTTATAATTAGTTATAATTCAGAATAATTAGTAATAATTAGACATAATTACTAGTAATTAGTAATAATTAGCAATAATTAGCGATAATTTGCAATAATTAGCAATAAAAACTAATAAATGATAATAAATAGCAAGTAAATGCAATTAATTACAATAAATTGTAATAAATTGCAATAAAATGCAGTAATGAGCAAACATTTTTAATAATTTGTAATAATTTATTGTAATTATAAATAATTAACAATAATTAGCAATAAGTAGAAATACTTAACAATAATTAGCAATAATTAGAAATAATTAGCAATAATTGAACATAATTAGAAATAATTAGAAATAATTAGAAAATAAAATCTATTGTAATAAATTGTAATAAATTTTAATAACTTGGCACAATTTTCAGTGGATTAACGACATTCCTTTTTCTTGATGGCTCTTCCCCTTTCTACTCCCACTAACTCAAAACATTTTGAAAAGTATGCTTCTATGTCTCCATATTCAATCTTGTATGCACGAGTTTGAATATGCATTCATAGGACACTATTTTTTCATAATGCTTTCTAGTAGTGACAATTGAAAGAATAAGATTCATTGAAAAAAAGGTGGCTCTTTTTTCTAACGGATCATTTACTTGCATCTTTTTCACACTTAAATCATAAATTATAATATGCTCGGATGTACGATTATACATTCTTATATGCCCGAGAATGAATAAGTGTACCACCAAGAAGATTATTCATTGTGATTTCAGTGTGAGAAAGCTGCAAATAAATGAGCCGTCGGACAAAAGAGTAGTCGTCAATCCATTAGAAATTGTGTCACCAATAATTAATGGTATTTAATAAGAAGTAGTTGTAGTTATTTATATTCTTTTTTAGATAGTGTTTTTATAATTTCAAATTATTCAAAAATAGTTATGATATTATATTTTGTAGAAAAATATGGAACAAGGAAGTCAAAAACAATCATTATTAGATGATCATGCATGGATAAATTTGCATAGAAATCTAAACAGTTTTGGTTCAAATCATGTATATATTGAGGGTTTTGAAGATTTCTTATCATTTAAATCATCAAAACAAGAATATATTTTAGAAGGCACAATTATGTTTCCTTGTAAAAAATGTTCTCTGGGAACGTTTGACACATTTGACAAGGTTGGGGGACATATCTTGTAGTTTGGTTTTCAACCAGATTTTGTTTTTGGGTATCAACACGGTGAATGCAGTTTCAGAATATATACTAATAACCTGATTTTGTATCCTTCATGGTTCCAAAATTTAGTACATGATTTTGCAGGTCTATTGGTTCAACAAACTGAAACTCAGGATGCAATTGATTTGACTACTGAGTGGGAACCATCCGAATATTATGAGTTAATGAGGTTTGATATGGATACATTATATCCTGGTTGAAAGTGAAGAAAATTAGAAGAGGTTGAAAATTTTATGGCTATTAAATCAAATAATAAAATGTAAAATAATTGTTTTGATTAGATATTTTCTTTGGTTAAAACACTATTACCTGAAAGAAATGTTTTTCCTATAAATTACTATGAGAAAAGAGGCTAGTTCGTAATCTGGGCCTTAGTCATTGAAAGATTTATGTATGTGAAAATGATTGCGTCTTATATTCTAGTGAAAATGATGCATTGGATAGTTTTCCCATATCTGGACAATTGATGTATAAAGAAGCTCAACCAGGGAAGTCTGGGTCGATTCCTGTAAAATAGTTGAGATAATTCACCCTTACAACCAGGTTGCACCGTTGGTTTATGTCTCAGAACCCAGAGACAGTGATATCATGACAAAAAACCTAGATTTCAACTAATAAAAGCTTAAATCATCCATCTGATGGTGATTCATGGAAATATTTTGACCAACTGTATCTGTCTTTTTCTTTAGAAGCCCCAAACATGTGATTGGGTCTTTCTACTAACTGTTTCTATCGGTATGGTTCTTATGGTAGTTAGTATTCATGTTGTCTTATCTTTATAGATCAATACAATTTACCTCCATATATTTTGATGAATGAGTCATATAGCATTTTGACCTTGTTAATCCCAGGACATCCAAAAAATTAATATTGATGTTTATTTGAAACCATTTATTGATGAGTTAAAGGAATTATAGAGTAATGATGTGAGTACATATGATGTTGTTGTGAAACCAAATTTCATTTTAAAAGCTACATTGATGTGGATGATTAGTGACTTCCTGGCATATGGAATATTATCTAGCTGAAGTACACATGACTTGAAATCATGTCCTTACTGTAGGAAAGACAACAAAGCCTTTATGATCCTCAATGGAAAAACCTGTATATTTTGACTGTCATCGCAGATCTCTTCCAACCGATCATCCTTTTTGGAGGAACAAATCTCATTTTAGAAAAGGAAAAATTGAAAGGGGTGATCCTCCAAAAATGATCTCTAGAATAGAGTTATTTTCAGTTTTATTTTCATTACCTCCAATCACATTTGGGAAAACAGTAAACCAACCAAAAAATCATGGCTTTGGAAAAGAGCATAATTGGATAAAATAGAGCATTTTTTGGATCTTCCATATTTGTCTTATTTGTTGGTCTGCCACATGTTGGATGTCATGCATATTGGGAAGAACTAATTTGATAATTTATTTCATATAGTTTTGGATTCACCAGGTAAGACAAAAGATAATGTAAAGGAATGATTAGATCTAGCCTAAATTTACAAATGACTAGAAATTGAGCTATTTAAAAATGTCTGATCACATAGGTTAATGAAGCCAAAAGCATCTTATAGACTGTCCAATGAGAGTTGCTTATTATTTTGTCAGTGGACTACTGATTTCAGACATCCAGATGTCTATGCTTCCAATTAGGGAAGATGTGTAAACAATGTTCATATTACCAGATTAAAAAGTCATGAATTTCATGTTATAATGAAAAAACATATGCTAATTGAATTAAGAGGTTTTTTGAATTCTATTATTTGGGATTCAATAACAAAAATATCATATTTTTTTGTGACATATGTGCAGTGATAACAGACTATGATGCACTAAGTAAACTGGAAAAATATGTGGTTGTCATTATATGTAAACTAGAAAAAATCTTTCCTCCGACTTTCTTTGACTCAATGGAAAATATGATATTACATTTTCTATATGAATCTAAATAAGGAGGTCTAGTATAGTTTCGATGGATGTAACCTTTTGAGGGATTCATGATGAAATTGAAGAAAAAAGTGCATAACAAAGAATCATTTGAAGGCTCAATTGCTGAAGCTTATTTACAATAGGAAATTACTTTTTTCTTCTCTCATTATTTTGAATCTGAATATCCATCAAAACAAAACTACATGGGATGGAATAAGGGGAATGCTAATGATGAAATGGACATTCAATTATCTGTTTTTAATCATCTAGATCTTGGATTCAGTGGAGTTAATGAATGATGGCATTATGATGATGATCATCATAGAGCTCATACATATGTTCTACTCAACTGTGAAGAAATGACATCATTTGTATTGTGAGTTCTTCTATCACTTATTCAATAATTTTTGGTACAGTAAGTAAAAATATTTATATTTATGTTATATGATAATCATATCAAGAAATAGATTCCACCAAATACAACAAATACTCTTGATGAATGCCAACAGAAAAAAAATCTCAATGGTTTCAAAAACTGGTAACGTAAATTATTGATGGTTTAACATATCAATTTGGTTTATTATTTATTATATTGATAATTATTTTATGAATTTTTAGGAGTCTCAACATGATGATAAAATTGATAATAGGAAGTGTATATTGAGTCACTTACCATCCAAAATGGTTAAATCGTATAATTCATATGTGTTGAATGGTTTCAATTTCATACATGCGCATATGGGTAATCCAAAAAAACAATTAACATTGGAGTTTTCATTACCGGATCGCATCATAGAGAAATTGAAGTAGACTTGTAGGGCATGCTGGATAAAATTATTGATCTGTGTTATCTAGGGAAAAATTATATACAGTGTTTAAATGTTATTGGATAGATATTGAGAGAGTCTTGCATATCCATCTGATTCATGGAATCATCGATATTAAATATAAAATTATTCTTGTAGTAAATGAACCATTTTTACTAGCTCAACAGGCACATCAAATATATTACACAAACTACTATGCTACTTTAAGAGACCAGAGTGATTGGTGGATCATAATAAAAATGAAATATCAGGAAAATCAGTTTACTCAAAATGAATTTAGTTCTGATGAAGTACAAGGAAGTGAAATTTTTCAAGACACTACTCAAAATCAATCCTTTTCACAAAGAGACATGAATATCGATGATGACACCCCACAATTAAGGGTCGATGATGACGATGATGTTACTAATGTTACAAATGAATTTGAAATGGAAAGAGATGATGAAACAAAAAATCATATTGATATTGATGATGCTGATAATGAATATGAAGACATTGACATCGTCAGATTAGAAGATGATGAGGAAGATGAACATTGACACAGTTAAATGCTGGTTATACTCATAATTAATATATATCTATATGTAATAGTTATTTTTAACTATCTGTTAACAATAATCATTATGTGTTTCAGATGGACCTCGATCTACTTTGTGAGTTGGAGGAGGCTTAACTACCTTTGGATGAGGATGATTTGGGATTATCTGACCCTTAGGATAATAGTGGTTCAGGGGGTATGCGAAGGGGGTGCAGCCTTGCACGACTTATGATTCCTGACCCTATCTCTGAGTGGTGTCCACATATTGGTTTCAATCCTCAAACGCAGTGGTATGATAACCATTGTATTTTTATTATATTTCATTAATTTATTTATATATTAATTGTTAGATTGTTTTTACTTTTTTCACAGTTTTGCACATGTAGTTGTTGGCCAGGGGAGCACTATCTTGTGAAATTATCTTCTCAGCCACTGATCACATGGGAATATATTCCCATTGATGTGAAGCTTCAAATGTTCAATCATTTGTTGGTAAATAATTAAATAATATTTATTAAATATTTATTTCATTAATAATTTGATATTATAAATTATTTGTAGGATTTATAGTATCCCATCAATGATAGCATGTGTGGATCTATCCACGAGGCATGGGAGGTGTCTATGCATGAGCGTTTCCATCAGTTTTTATACAATTTGAGATGGACCACCATTAAGAAAGAAGGAGTTACAATATTTGATGAGTCATGTACATCCCACCAACTAGAGTACATTTCATATCATGTTTGGGTTGGATTATGTTCACACTGGTTGAGTAGTGGATTGTAGAGGAGATCTTCATTGGGCCGGATGAACTGGTGGAGACAGGAGGTGACACATCGAGCTGGTAGTCGTACATTCAATATGCATAGAGAGCATCTGGTAAGTATCTTTTTTAAATATTTTATATAACATTACATATAAATAGTTTCTCTTATATTCATATAGGAATTCTAGAATCCCAATATTATCGAGTACGATGTTTATTGGAAGATGTAAAGTGATCCAACCACTGGAGAGATTAGAGGTGATATCCAGTGTCATATTATAGTCAGTATTATTTCTTTTTCAGTTTTAAAATTAACTAAATATAGTATTTTAACTATTTTAATTTCTAATTAAAATTGAAGGAGTAATATGAGGTCACGATCTCTCAGACTCGGGATGAGAGTGAGGCCGAGACGGCTAATCAAACTAGTGACCGCCATTTCGATGAGGCAGTATGGATGATGGCAACCCAGTATGCCTTCGACAAGGGCCGAGTAGTCGGTATTGGCTCTAATTTGACTCCTTGGACTAATAATGGTACTGTTGTGATGTCGGCGTCCATCTTGATAAGAGCTCATGGAGAGACATCAACTTTTGGTTCTTAGTATCATAAGAAATTGTGAGCTCAAACTGAGCTTAAAGAGAGTTTGCAGAAGCAGTTGGAAGAGATGTGTCAGCAGCTGCAACTATAGCAGCAGCTGTATGAGGAGAACATGCATCGATGGCAGCAGGAGTAGCACGATCAGATGGATTACATGCACCGTCTGACTTGTAGTTTAGGGATGAAGTTTCCTCCACTGTCTCCTCCATCTCCTCTAGAAGACTATCCCCCCTATGATTTTTTTGTTCTGTCAAAAACATTTGAATTGATCATTTTTTGTAATATGAACTATTTACAATTTTTATCTTTTATATTGGTGAGAATATTGCATGATTTTTTTATTATTTTTAATATTTTATTATTTTTAATATTTTATTATTTTTAATATTTTATTATTTTATTATTTGTTATTAGTGTTTTATTTTTTAATGTTTATTTATTTTACAAATAATAATAATAATAATATTTTATGATTTGTTTATATATATTTTTTGAATATTAATAAATTTAATATTTTTTTATGTTTTTATTATTTTAATAATATTAATAATATTTTTTTCATTAATCAAATTTTTTTTATTTTATTATTTTAATAATATTAATATTATTTTTTTTATTTTATTAAGTATTTGTGATGAGAAATTTTGAGATGGGGGGCCCGTCACAAATAGACAATACATATTTTTTAATATTTTTTTGCAATGGGTTTCTTTACTGTCGTAATAAAGTTTTTACGATGGGCCCGTCGTAAAAGGTTTATAACATATAAGTAATTTGGGATGGGCAAGTATCCCATCGCAAATAATTTTTGCGACGAGCCTATCCCTAAAGGTTCTTGTATATATAATGTATTTAGTTGGAAATCTATTTGCGATGGGCCCGCTTTCCATCACAAGTACTATTTTTTGTGATGGTATCATCGTAAAAAATACTAGTCTTGACACCGTTTTCTACAACGAGATATTTACGATGGACCCTCATCGCGAAAGCATTTCTGCAACGAGATACCTTTACAAATAGCCCGTCACAAATAGACAAATTTTTAGTAGTGTTACTTTATGAAATTGATACATAATACATTTTTTCTATAGGAATTATTTTCACCTCAATATGATACATGGTGTGTCTAATATGACTCAATGTGTCTGTTATCAGTTTAAAATTGACATTTTAATACCAAAAAGTGTCTCTCACTAAAAATAGGGAAAATATTCATGGATTATATTAATAATTTAGAAAAATGATTCATAAATTATTTTTGATGTGTAGGAATCAGAATCACATGAAACCTACACATGATGTGACCTATATGACTAAATGTGTGTGTTTCCATTTTAAAATGGAATATTATGAAAAAAACACAAGTGGGATACTCAAAAATAAGGAAACACATTCATATTGATTTTATAATTTATTAGAACATCCATAAGTTATTTTGGAAATGTATGAATCAGCCTCACATCAATCGAATTCTTGGTGAGACCATTATGACAACAACTATGTCTTTTACTTCAAAATTTAAATTAATTTTAGTAAACCATTAGATATAATCAAATACAATAAAATTAATTTGTATTATTTTTTATGTTTATTAAAATAATCCATAATTAATTTATGTTGTATTGAAATCAGACACACTTTAATCTCATATATGATTTGTTAGGTATGACACAAAGTGTCTGTTATCATTTTTAAATTGATAATTTAATACAAAAATGAAACTCAATAAAAACTATTAATAAAATCTTGAATTGTCTTTATAATTTCAAAATATTATTCATAATGAATTTGTTACTTTTAGGAATCAATCTCACATCAATCCCATGCATAATGTTCTCTATGATACTCAAAGTGTGTGTTTCCAGTTTAAAATGACATTTTATTAAAAATGCACAAGTGTCATACACAAAAATGAAGGAAAAACATTCATATTGTTTAGATAATTTTGTAAAATAATACATAAATGATTAAGGACATGTAATAATCTTCCCCACCACAATCTCATGCACGGTGTGATCGATATGACTTAAAGTGTCTATTTTTTCAAAATTATCATAATTTTAGTAAAAAACTAACATACTCAAAAATAGATAAAATGAATTTAAATTGTTTTGGTATATTAAGAAAATAATAAAAAATAATTTTTATTTGTAGGAATCATCCACACCTCAATCTGATACATGATGTGCTCATTGTGACTCAAATTATCAATTATCTGTTTAAAATTGACATTTTAATCCAAAAAAATTCAAACTCAATTAAAACCAATAGAACACACTCAAATTTTCTTGATAATTTAGGAAAATGGATCATAATTAATTTTTAATGTGAATGAATTAGTCTCCCATGAAACACACATACACGATGTGGCCATTATGACTAAATGTGTGAGTTTCTAGTTTAAATTGAAATTTTAGAAAAAAAACACCTCTAGGGTACTCAAAACCAAGGAAACCAATTTTTATTTTTATTATATTTACTATAATGATCCATATTTCATTTAGGATGAATAGGAGTTATCTTTACATCAATCTAACACACAATGTGATTGTTATGACCCAATGTACTTATTTTTTTCAAAATTGAAATTAATTTTAGTAAAAAAAACATACATACTAAAAACCAAGAAAATGCATTCATATTGTTTTATTATTTTATAAAAATGATCCATACATAATTTTTTTTGTGTATTAATTATCCAAAACACTATCTAATACATGATAAGCCTGATATGACTCATTTTATCTATTATCAGTATAATATTGACATTTTAATACAAAAAAAGTATCACTCACTGAAAATTAAGAGATGATTATCTTAATGTCTTGATAATTGAGTTAATTATTTATAAATTTGTGAGGTGTAGGAATCAGTATCATGTGAATACCACATAGTATGTGACTTGTAAGACTCAAAGTTCTTTTTTCTAGTTTAAAATTGCATTTTAGTAAAAAACACAAGTGGTGTAATAAAAATTGAGGAAAAACATTCCAATTTTTTGATACATTAGAAAAATGATCCATAAATCATTTAGAACATGTATGAATCTTCCAAGCCACAATATGATGCACAGTGTGACTGGTATGACTCCAACTATTTCTTTTTACTAAAAAATTACATTAATTTAAAAAAACAAGAGATGTAGTCAAAATAGGGAAAAAAGATTTAGATTGTTTTGGTACAAATGGATAATGATCCATAATTTATTTTTGACATGTAGGAATCAGTCATAGTTCAATAAGATGTATGATTTTCCTATTATGACTCCAATTTTCCATTATTTTTTTAGTATTAACATTTTAGTATAAAAAATAGCAGCCACTAGAATCAATGAAAAAAAAATTTCATTGTCAAAATAATATAATAAAATGAAGCATAATTCGTTTTTTACATCTAGGAATTATTGTCATGTAAAACCTATACACGATGAGACCTATGTGACTCAATGTGTGTGTTTCAAGTTTAAAATGACATTTTAGTAAAAAAACAGAAGTGGAACACTCTAATGCAAATAAATACATAAATATTTTTTATACATTAGGAAAATAATCCATATATCACTTAGGACATGTAATAATCATCTACACATCAATTCGATACAATTTATGACCGGTAAGACTCAACGTATGTCTTTTCTTAAAAATTGTCATTAATTTTCGTAAAAAAAACTAACATTATCAAAATTGAGTAAAAACATTCTGATTATTTTGGCACCTTAGGAAAAAATCCATAATTCATTTTTGACTTATAGTAATCCGCCTCATGTTTTACTACGTACAATATTACACGTATAACCCAACTTTTCCATTATCTATTTAAAATTGAAAATTAATACAAAAAATTTCACTCACTGAAAACTCAGAAAACACACTCATATTGTCTTAAAAATGAGTGGTTTTAGAGAATACCTAATATTGACATATTTTTAAAAATAATAAATACTAGGTTTTAATTATGTCAGATTTGAGAAAATATGGGTTTTAAATAATATTGATCAATTATTATGTATTACACATAATTAAATAGAAATATATATGGGATTATATTATTTTACTATTAAATTTTGAAATTTGATTTTTATGATGCAAGAATAGTTATAGTTTTTATATATGTATTTGATATTCAATTTTTCATATGAAAAGGATCATAATATATTTGTTAATATAATAATTATATATTTGAAATTATTTTATTGAATGAGAACACAAATATGGTTTTAATAATATTTATATTGTAAAATGAACCAATAAAAATTTATAAATAATTTTTTCCTAGACATTGGAATTTTATGAAATGGAAACATTTTGTGGCTTTTATTTAGTAAATCTTCAGTTTTAACTCTTTATACATTTTTTATTTATTTTTTAACAAATGTTTTTGTTTATTTTCCTAATAATATTTTGTTTAGGGTAATTTTTTTGAAAATTATTATATAAAGCATAATATGTAACTAATTTTTTTTATAAATTTTTATTAATATTTCCTTATAATACTTTCCGTGAATACTCTATTGATATTTTTTGAAATGATTTTTAATATACCTCTTAATGTATGAATGTAATATGTTTCAACAAGAAATACATGTATGGATGTGATAAACATAATCTTTATCATGAATTAGAATGTGATGGGTATTATGCAGGGGCTAGGTATGGTGTGTTCGAATATGAGTTACTATAGACATTTTAGTGATTTTCTAAGGGATAGGGTGAAGCTGATGTGACATATATGTTTTTGTTTTTTCTTATTTATGTTTTTTAATATGATTGGTTTATCTAATGTGTTCTCGCACCCATTTTTTGGTTCTTTTATAAGGGAATCAAATATGCTAAGACTTCCCCATATTTCAAATGAAATTATTATTAAAAGTGGTTATGTTATACCCATTTCATGTTTTTATGAAATATGTACATATAATGGTTATCCCTGAGTGATAGTCTTGGATGTTAGGGGTCTGAGGTCGAATCCCATGGTCCCTATGATATAGTTATTTCTAAAGGGAGATAAATAATTTTTTCTCCACCTAAGATTCAAATGAAAAACACTTACTAGTTAAATGGTTATAATGTTTGGAAAACCCATGATATAAAATTATTGTATGGTTAATATAATTCATTGGTATAAAATCAAGATAGTACTTTTTATTACCATGGTTCTCAAGTTAGTACACAATGTCTTTACATACATAGGTATTTTGCGTTTAACTACATTGAACATTTACTCAAATACATGTATTGTTGTATATTTTAGGGGTCCAGTTTGTATATACATTTTTTATACTTGAAACATATACATGAACCTCAGTGGATATAGAGATATTATATTTGAGATACTAATGATGGAAAATCCAAAGTGAAATATATTAGAGTTGGTTCAAATCAGTGGGGATGAGTTAATGTTCTCATGGTACTGATAGAAAATTATTAGAATTTTGATATTTTATTTGTAATTTTAAATTATGATGTTGTTATTTAAAATTTATTCTGGAGAAAAATTTAATGCTCGCCTGCTTCATCTCCCAAACATTTATTATTGAATTTTGTCGCTTGTGACTCATTTCTCATATCTTCTATGTTGTTTGAACTATTCTGAGAAGTAGTATCACCAGTACCTGGTATGAGATGAATTTTGGTTAATTTTGTTCATAGAATATAGAAGGATGTTCAAATGACATGGGGGATGGGTATCATGGAAAAAATAAAATAAAAACTATTCGATATAATATTCTGATGAGGATGACAGTTCTATATAACATTCAAATTTGGATAAATTCAATGGATAACACTAACCCTAGTGGGGTAATTCTTCTCATAAATCCAATAACCATTTCATTAAAATGGATTCATGATAATAATTTTACAAAATATTATGAAAATGGAGTAAAATGGTTCATCTAATTTTCAATAGAGAATGCATACAAACATTCTCATATCATTTCTCTGTGATTACATTTTTTTACTCGATGAAAATAAAAAGTATTTCTACTCATGTAGATATTGTATTCTGAAAAAGTTGATCTTACCAATCCTAAGGAAGAAAAAAATGCTGATGATAAAACAATATAATTTTTACGGGATTAACAACATGTTGATGAAAAAAATTAAACAATGACACATCATCATATGGTCGAATAAAATTATCAATGAAATATGTATGGGGATAAAATTTGTGGATGGTGGGAATTAATGCAGCCCCCCTATTGATCCCAAAAATTCAATGTTTATTAGTATTCTTGGGGTCATAATGAATACAAATGTTCCAATTAATATTAATTTATTGCACCACATCTAACCTGTAATGAATTAATTTCTTGGGAAATATATAATGGTAATGTTACGATATACTTTCACTATTTTTCCGGAAAATTATACAATGAAACATTTATTTAATTTTCATTATTCCATGGAGAGTTAATTTATTTTAGATGAATCTCTTGAAAAAGTATCTTTAATAGCTTCTAGAAAAGCCCATAATGGGTTCTAGACACTTCTAACAAAGTTACATCTTATGGTTGTTCATAGGAAAGTAAAACCCCACCAACTAGTTATTAAAAATCATATTATAATGCTGGAAACAAGGATTTATCTCATCAATATTCACAATGAGAAATCATTTTAGGTGTATTATAGTAAATAATATATATTTTTAATATTATTTGTTTTATCCAATTTGATTCAAAATTGTTAATTTATGAAACAATAATAGTGTTCATAAAATAATGATTGAACATCAAAATCAATGTAACCCTATCACAAATCAAGGATAGGGTACACTTCCTTTGAGAATTAATTATTATTTATTTTAAATAAATAATAAATGATTATTAATTTCATATGAAACAACTTATGTTCCTTTTTTATATGAATATTGATGAATCAAAATATAAAGCCACTTCTATCCCATGTCATGTGATATTGAAGGAGGCTCTAGTAAATAAGTAGGGTAAACTAGTTGATGATAATAAAAAACACTATAGTAAGCATGTGTAAGTATAAATTAATTATAATTTGTTATGATTTATATTTTTATTAAATTAAAATATCTATTTATGATCATATTTTTTATATGTTTTTGACATAAGAATAGGCAGTGACCATACCAAATGAAAATAAACTTTTAATTTCTTTGAAGTGGTTGGAAGAATATGGTCAAGTTATAGGATTAGTTTTTATAGTCTCTTCTCAAAAATATTTCCAAAAGATAAAAACACTTGATGAAACATATATTATGGAGTGATTATTGAAGAAAACAATATACTCACAACATGATATTATTATCTATTTTAGTTTGGTAGACCAATTAATGAGGAAAAAATCAAAGGAAACCCATGATAAATAATCAAAGAAAACAAGTGGTGGAGCAACAATCCATCTATGAACCAACTTATCCCACTAGCCTTGTGGATAGTCATCCTACTAACCACATACCATACCCGAAGTAATTATTTTTTTCATTAATATTTCTCTTAAATGTGAATAAAATAACTTTTTATAACTTTATATTACTAATATTCTATAAAGTAAAATTATATGTTATTTATAACTTTAAACGCCCACCCACCACCTTGTTGTGATGGGTACATTGTATTATATCTTGGGAGACAAGCTACACCATAAATACCTCCCAAAAAATATTAGTGTGCAGATTGAGGTAGCTCAAGGCCCAACTTATGAGTTTTATGGTCCACTTAATGATTTAGATATTACTAATTTCAAGGATGATATTGCAACTTCAATAGCATAGATGTATAATTTTATAAAGAAATACCTTGTATGAATTTAACAAATTATTTCATATGAAAACCCTATAAAAGATGATCATAAATGGTTCGATGTGAGGTATGATATTATAGAAGGATAAATTAGTGATGAAATGGATAGTTGGATCAAGAAAAACTATAATATCAACTAAGAAGTTGAAAAGACATTCTGAGAGTACCTTCTCCCCACAAACTCCAGAAAGAAAACTATTAGAATTAAAACATCATGAAAATACAACATTTAAAGATGAAAAAATGGATTTAATTCCATATGAAAAAATAATATAAAACTGTCAAGACATGCATAATTGTTCTAGAGACTATAATTGTGATTCTCAAACCTGAATGGTGGGGAATCTCAGTTGTAAATACGTACATATGGTATATTTTTATAATATATCAATCCATGTTGTGAGATAATGTGTTTACAAATATTAACAACTATTCATATTTTCAATAGTACATTATAATACTACTATATAAAGGGAAATTCCTGTGAATAATGGTCTAGATTTATTAATCATTATATCATTTATACAGAAAAACTTACTTTGGATATGGATGAAATTGAGAAGAAATAAGAGGAGTTACTCAAATAATTTGATAAAAAAACTACATATGACAAGCTCATTTTGATTACCACAATTAAAATTTAAAACTATTCCATATAATCACATAATATATATTATTAATATTTTTAGAACATTTTTTTTGTTTTTTTCTGCATCACTGTATGATGATCGAATTCAATATAGATGCCACAAATATTTATTTTTGGGATCCAATGCTTGGATATCCAAACAAAAAAACATGCATGATATGTATTGTGATTTGTTAATACATTTCAGTCATCATTTAATAGATAAATGTTGAATTATATTTTTTGGTTTGTGTTTGAACAAAATATTTGTTGTGATATGATGATTAATAAATATATGGAAAATCATATCATGGTGTCAGTGTCCAGAAAGATAATGTCTCTATATTAATATAAAAGATAAAAATATTAATGTATATAGAGAAATATTTAACTATAAAAAAAAATTTAATCCAATTTACTTATTTTGGATAATGATTCTACAATTTCCAAAGAAAGATAATGGATACGATTGAGGATATTATGTTTAAGAATTTCTGAGTGATATCATAAAGCATGAAAAAACTTGCATTCCCCAACAAGTAATTTTTGAAGGTAATTAATATTTCATTAAATATATTTCATTATCATTTTTTCTGTATTTTATTAGTACTATAAATATTGACTAAAACCTTTACACTTAAAATAATATTTAAATTTTTTTTAGATGAGTGGATAACACACATATTATCTGAATGTATACCGAACAAAAAATTTAGGTGATTACCTAAAACGTATGTGATCAAGTACAATTTATTAACATATAAATATTGGTGTTGTGTGAATAACTAGTATCAAAATTTTGATATATTATTTTTATTTATTTCCCAAGGAGAATTACAATTTATGAAATCAATTTTTCATTAAGTTCTAACCTACAAATAATAAAATTATTGGGAAACGAAAGATCCAAATATGGATCCGGAGGTGAAGTAGGAGGTAGAGGGAAATGAAGTGGTAGAGGAAAAGTTAGAGTCAGAGGTAGAGGTTGTGGATGGGGTAGCAGTGGAGACATATGTTGAGAAAAAGTTAAATTAGTATAATAATCATTGTCATGAAAACAATAAAAATCATTGGAAATGGAGTAGAATGAGATGCGTACCAAGATAGTATTTGATATTGTTTTCAAAAAAGTGTTAAAAACACTTTTTACTTAAGCTAAGATCAATTTTTTAATTGTTTATTGTGGCTTATTGAAAGAACAATTTCTCCACATTTTAAAGAGGTTTTATAAAGGAATTTATTTGCTGGTTTTTTAGAAACTAAACAAACACCAGTTATTTTTTAAAACTATTTATCTTAAGAGAAAATGTATATTATCACATTAAATGTACAATCATATTTTAATGAAGGGTGATAGAAAATAATCAACAAAAACAAACTAAACAGCCCAAAACATCAAGTGTAGTTTATTTCCCCATGACTTATCTACACTAAAACAAAAGGGTCTTCATAGTGGATCCAATATTCACATGAGAGGTATACAACCCCAATACAACCATAAAAAGTTATATAATCCAACTAAAATGTTTGAATAAAAAATTTTGTAATCAACCACCAAAACCAGTATGTGTATTAGATAACTATTAGATGAAAACCATCATTTGAGAAATAATGGCCATCAAGGAGGGATGGTGTAAAAGGAATCATGGCCTTAAATGAAAAAAAAAACCGCCCTATGAAGAAATCCCTAGAATTGAAAACTAGCATCAAATGAAATAGTGAAGCACAGATTATCAAAATGAACCCCATTAAAAAGTAATCTTATAGCTCAATCCAAGACCTCTAAAAATATAACGTGATGATAAATTTCATTGAGTGAATCTAGAATTTTACAAAAATAACAGTATAGTTGTTTCACTTTGGTAGGTTGTTGAATTATTTATGATATTTCATCATCATTTTGATGTATGAAATAATATCACAAATTCTTGTGAAATCCATACAAGTATGATTCATTTTTTATGTGCACATTCATTATGTAAAATGATCTATGCTGACAGTATCATTAAAAACTAATCATAATTATCAATAAATAATACATGAGAATAGGTATATTCCCATTTTTATGAAAAAATAATTATGATTTTTTGTTAGAGTATTTAATCACCCTAAAACATAATTCGTATTGTCTGGAAATTGAAATTAATTTTAGAAAAAAACAAATAATTTATTTAAAACCAAGAAAACACATTCAGATTGTTTTGGTGTAATTTAGGAAAACGATACATAAGACATTTTTGTTGTGTAGGAATCATATTCACCTCAATATGATTCATGATGTGTCTAATATGACTCAAACTGTTTATTATTAGTTTAAAAATGAAATTTTAGTACCAAAAATTTCTATCACTATAAACTAAGATAATGTGCTTTGATTATATTAATAATTTAGAACAATTATTCCTATATTATTTTTGATGTGTAGGAATCAGTATCACATCAAACTTACACATGATGTAACCTATATGACTAAAAGTGTGTGTTTCAATTTTAATATGGAATATTTCTAAAAATCATAAGTGGGATACTCAAAAATAAGGAAACATGTTCATATAGTTTTTATAATTTAGTAGAATATCCACAAGTCATTTGGGAAATGTAGGCATCAGCATCACCTTAATCTAATTATCGATGTGACTGTTATGACAAAAACTGTGTCTTTTAATTCAAAATTTAAATTAATTTTAGTAAACCATTAGACATAATCAAATACAATAAAATGAATTCATATTATTTTTTTAGTTTATTAATATAATCCAAAATTTATTTCTGATGTGTTGGAATTATAAACACTTTAATCTAATATATGATTTTTCTGGCATGACTCAAAGTGTGTATTGTCAGTTTTAAATTGACATTTTAATACAAAAATGACACTCAATAAAAACTAGTAAAACAATAATGGATTGTCGTTATAATTTTTTAAAATTATTTATAATGAATTTGTGACTTTTATGTATAAATCTCACATCAATCCCACACATGATGTGCTCTATATGACTCAAAGAGTGTGTTTTCAGTTTTAAATGACATTTCAGTAAAAAAGCACAAGTGTCATACACAAAAATGATGGAAAACATACGTATTATTTTGATAATTTTTTAAAATAATCCATTAATTATATGGGAAAAGAAAGAATCATCCTCACCTCGATCTTATGCATGGTGTGATTAGTATGACTCAAAGTGTCTATTTTTCCATTAATTTTATTAAAAAAACTAAGATACCAAAAAATAGGTAAAATGAATTCTGATTGTTTGAGTATATTAGAAAAATAATAAAAAAAAATTTTATGTTTAGGAATCATCCGAACCTCAATCCAATACACGATGTTCCCGATGTGACTCAAATTATCCATTATCAGTTTAAAATTTACATTTTAATTCAAAAAAAGTCAAAATAAATTAAAACTAATAGAAAACTCTCAAATTTTATAGATTATTTAGGAAAATGGATAATAATTTATTTTTTATATGAATGAAGTAGTCTCCCATCAAACACACACACAATGGTTCCATTATGACTCAATGTGTGAGTTTCTAATTTAAAATGAAATTTTAGAAAAAAAACACCTCTTGGGTACTCAAAGCCATGGAAACAAATATTGATTTTTTTATAATTTACTATAATGATCCATATTACATTTAGCATGTGTAGTAATCATCTTCACATCAATATAACACACAATGTAATTGGTATGACTCAATGTGCATATTATTTTCCAAATTGAATTTAATTTTAGTAAAAAAACAACTTACATACTAAAAACCATGAAAATACATTCATATAGTTTTATTATTTTATAGAAATGATCCATACATCATTTGTGATGTATATTTATTATCCAAAACTCAATCTAATACATAATGGGCCCGATATGAATCAATGTATCTGTTATCAGTTTAATATTGATATTTTTATACAAAAAAGCATTACCCATTGAAAATTAAGAATACATTATCTTAATGCCTTGGTAATTGAGATAATAGATTCACCATAACTTTTTCTGGTGTAGGAATCAGTCTCACATTAATCTCACACATGATGCAACTACTTTGAAACAAAGTGCTTCTTTCCAGTTTAAAATGACATTTTAGTAAAAACACAAGGGGTGTAAATAAAATTGGGTAAAAAATTCCTTTTTTAGTACATTAAAAAATGATCCAAAAATCATTTAGAACATATATGAATCGTCCAAACCACAATATGATGCACAGTGTGATCGGTATGACTCCAATTGTGTCTTTTTACTAAAAAATTACGTTAATTTTAGAAAAAAAAATAGATATAGTCAAACTAATGAAAACACATTCAGATTTTTTTGGTACATAAGTAAAATGATCCATAATTAATTTTTGACTTGTAGGAATTGGTCTCAATTCAATTAGATATATGATTTTCCTAGTATGACTCCAATTGTCCATTATCCATTTAGTATTGACATTTTAGTACAAAAAATGGCTCCCATTGGAACCAAAGAAAACATTTTAGGATTGTCTAAATAATATAATAAAATGAAGCATAATTCATTTTTCACATCTAGGGATTATTATCATGTAAAACCTACACATATTGAGACCTATATGACTCAATGTGTGTGTTTCTATTTTAAAATGACATTTTCGTAAGAAAACAGAAGTGGAACACTCAAAAAAAATGCATTCATATTTTTTTATAATTTAGAAAAATGTACCTTATGTCATTTGGGACATGTAATAATCATCCACATATCAATATGATGCAATTTATGACCGGTAAAACTCAATATATGTCTTTTCTTAAAAATATACATTAATTTTAGTAAAAACAACTAACATTCTCCAAACTGAGTAAAAACATTGAGATTATTTTGGTACCTTAGGAAAAAATCCATAATATATTTATGACATGTAGTAATTAGCCTCATATATTATTACATTCAATATTACTGGTCAAACTCAAATTTTCCATTATCTGTTTAAAATTGACATTTAATACAAAAAGTGTCAATCACAGAAAACTCAGAAAACTCACTCATATTGACTTAATAATTTAGTAAAATGATTAAAAATTAATTTTTGATGTGTATGAATCATTGTAATCTCGAACCCACACCTGAAGTTTCATTTATGACTCGAAGTTCATGTTTCCTTATTAAAATGGCATCTTAGTAAAAAACACAAGTGGAAAACTCAAAACTAAGAAAAAACATTTAGATTATTTTGATACACTTTGAATAAAATACAATATGTCATTTAGGGAATGTAGGAATAAAACAAACCTCATTCTGATTCACAGTGTGACTGGTATGACACCAAGTGCATCTTTTGAATATATAAGTGCCATTTTAATTTAAAATGTACATCACATTTATAAAATATTGAAAATGACCTAGATTTTTTATCATCATTAAATCTAATATTAATTAATTAATTATGGTATCAATTTTATATTATACTTATTTAGCTAATTTTTAAAAAGATAATGCTTAAAGATATCCAATAAATGGAATGTGATGTCAAAATAATAATCCACAACACAATCTAAAACAAAATGTTTCTGGTATGACTCAAATTCTCATTTAAAATTAACACATTATATTTAATTTATTTTTGTATAATATTTTTTAAAACTAATTCTTTTCTGATATAGGTGTTTTCTTTTTCTAGAGCATAGGTGGATTTTTCATTGATATATGTCTGTTGTTTTCCATTATAATATAATTTCTTTCATATATTTGTGTTGGAAATTTTATTTCATTTATATTATGTATTTTTTCTCTCTAATTTATGGTATTATTTATAGTGTTTCATTGAGTTTTTACAATAAACTATAGTATACCCTTTTATGTAGTTGTTGTGTTTTCTACATCACAATGTAGTAATCCCCTTCATCGACACTGTTAAATGTGAAGATAAATTACGCCTTTGTCAATGCATTTAGTAGCACTGATAAAGGTCTCCATTATCAGTGAATTTATCAGAACTAATAAATGGTGTTGTTTATCAGAACTAATAATGGTTCTCCTAAAGGTTTGATTTATCAGTTCATTTTTAACACTAATAAAGCAACCCTTGATTAGTGATTTCCAAAAACTGATAATAGCCTAGGTTTTTTAACTATATTATAGTTTTTAGCGCTTTTTAGCACTGATAAAGGCCTATTATAGCATTGTTAAAGCAATATTTTGTATTAGTGGTGGGTGTGCCCTATTAAATTATTGGTCTACGCTTATATTCATCATGATCATGGTTTAGAGATTGTCTAATAAATGAAATTCTTTTTGTTGGAGGTTACAACCTTAATGTTATCTGCCCCTTGTAGGGTGTTTCTAAATTTATGCCTTTAATGGTTTTCCATGGTTTGTTATCCATCTATTAGGGTGTCCTATAGATTTACATAGTTAATTTATAGCATGTACTCAGTAAAATCATAATATAACATCTAATATTTATCCCATATATGTGATAGTTCCACGTGACCCTTCGAAGGTAAGTGTTCTAATTAATTAATGAATTCTTAAACTGTTAATTGGAATGTATACTATGTATATGACTTAGAGTAATTAAAAGTAATTGAAGAACATGGTTGCACATCAATAGAACACATTTCCATTATTATGGAGGGAAGTATAGTGAACCAAATGAATTGAATATGACCAATGGTAATTAATAAATGATTTCATTCTTTATGATCAACATCACAGTAGAAAAAGGAAATGGATTGAACCAAGTTTTTTATTAAATGTAATGATTATTACATGGCCAAATTTATTAAATGATTCAATTATAACTTCTTAATGTATATGGACCTTTACATTAGTATAGTAGTGATCAAACTTGATCTATCCTTGGATTCTTGAGGGAATGCCTTTAGAACTCATGGAATCCATTCCAATTTAGGGATGCCAGTTTCCATGGTTGAAACTAACCTAGGAACATGATACTTGTATACTCATGGATTTTCGATATGATACCATAGGATCCCTTCATTATTATTATAGGATTCCTTTGAAACACTCCTTGTATCTAGTGTGATGTCTAAAGACATGAGGCACCTTGGGTACACCGTTAGTCACATTCACTTCTAATCCCATTTTACCATGTATGAATTTCATACAATCAGTTAGAATTAAATGATTGTCGAATTCCATCGTTGCTTCTCCTCGGAATATACTCTAACCCTTATAGCCAGACTATAGTTTATCATTGAGTTGGATCAAACAATAAGGTCATAGATTACAAGATTATTTCCTTGGATCCACTAAATTATTATCATCATTAGAGGATTCCTTATTATATCTTGGATCCTACATTATTATTATCATGATAGGATGTCAGTTCAGTTTTTACCTTACATGACTTACTGTATAATCAATAACATAATTAATTAATGATCTGGTTATATGTTCAGACACCAGCTTAGGATGAATAAGGTTCTTCGGTATTTATGTTACTGTACAAATTTACTTTTATATATTAATGTTAGAACACTATTTCAGTACACATTACACGGACTCAATGTTATATCAAACATTGGTGGTGGCCTATTGAGAGTTCATTCACACCATATCTAGGCCTCCATTGTTACCTAGGTTGATTATATGTATGCATGTGGTGGGAATGGGAAGTATTCTTCTTTGTAAAACTGATATTATTTTCTTTCTTATGATGAATCATGATAACAGATGATTAAACTAGAGCTCGGGATAGCTGGATAGCTTTTGTTATATTTAATCATATCTTGTATTTCATGTATTTATGGCTACCTTGTATCCCTGATTTCTGATTTTTCTAGAGGCATAAAAAGTATCATTGCCTTTTTAATGTTGTTATTAGTGGCACCTGTCGCTTATTATCCTCTTTACTTCTTATATGTTAACTTTTTTTCTTATATCATTTCTATTTTTTACATGTTTTCTTATTTATCTAATGTGATACAACTCAAAATGATGGAATAGTATCCCCAAGGATAGACACTATGACCTCACTTCTAGTCAGAGGCCTCTAGTGTTTGGGGAGATGCACATGAGGTAATTGGGCCGACTGGACTTAGGGTGCCTTTGGGTGGTACCAAGGGTTTGGGACATTACATTAGTATTAACCTAATATATTCAAGGTCATAATTTATCTAAATACCTCTAGATATTTTTTAATGTGTTTATGAATTTCAAAATAATATCCCCTAGGGGTGTCAAACATGGTGTAATGTAAGGACCATAGTCATGCAATTGTTCCCAAGTGATTCTATCTTAATATTGATTTTAGGGTCTTCATGCCTTTATACGTATATACCAGATCAACATCCACATCTAGTGTCCATAAAGGGATTTATTTTAATGAAAAAACACTCCCTCTATCCTTTACCAAAATTATTGTACGTCTTTCATAACATTTACTAACACATAGACTTATTCTTAGAGATATCCCTAGAACTATCCTTAGAAATACACCATGGGATCACACTGATGTTTTTTATCCAAATTTCCAAAGGATAACTAAAAAATTAATTTGATACATACTACAGAGACATAAGTTTCTCATACATAGATAATACACAAATTTATATGAATATTCCTTACATTACACAGACACATTCCTAAGGACCATAATCATTCAGCACCATTGGAAACATGAAACATAATATTCCTAATTATTAAATGACCATCAATGGGTTCTATATATATCATCCCATTTATTAATATTCATGGATATACAATACTTAAAAGCATTCTTCATAAATTGGGGGAAAATAATCAGAAGAAATGGTGTCCTCGGATTCTCTATAAGGAAAACAGAGGCCTTAAATGAACATAAGGATAAGATAAAATGATCACAAAATTTTTAGACCATACCATGCATATCAAAGATCATAATCTTGAGTCATGTAGCAAATATTGGTAGTTAAAATTATTTAAATAATAATAAATCTAAAATATGAGATAATAGAATTCACATAATACATGGATTTATTGCATACAAATCTTATTACAATGTTGTGAGCATGTATTAATAAAAATAGGTTCAATCATTAAATTATGGACATGAAATTAGATCCTAACATAATCTTATGAACATGAAAAAAGGTCAACACATAACATTATGGACATGAAATATAAGTCAATATATAACATTGTGAACATGTAATAAGGTTCATACCTAACATAGTAACAATTTAATTGGGTTCATGTATAATATTATGAACATAAAAGACAGTTCCAGGTATAACAACAAAGTAGTCAAGGGTCACTCCCAAGACCATTATATGAAAAACGTCCTTACTAAATAGTGTTTACTCCCCACTCCATCACTATATTAATGAACCAGGTTCATTATCTATCCTAGAACTATATATCTAATGATGTGTAAATCATTAACCACTGCATTGGATATAGATATATGTCCCACTAGTCTCCTAATGAATATCAAATTTATGTCTGCCAAAAGATCATACTAATTATTCATATCATAAACCCTGAAATGAAATGGGTATAAAAATATTTAATCATATAATAATATATTGAAAATATAAAGTTTTTATAATAATTTCATCATATAATAACATTTTAAATGACGCGACTGTCATAATAATTTATTCTCAGTATAACTATTAGAACAGAGACAGTTTTTATAAGCATCATACAATAAAAACATAAACCATTAAGTGAAATATTATGAATGATATAATTGAATAATATCCTCAGTAATTCATTGATAACACCAAAATATTTCATTTTATATGGAATTTTGTTTTGAAATATCAATGAAAACATTTCATGAGGAAATTATCCTTTCCTCTTTGAAATTTATTTTTAAAACATAAATCATTTTGAAAACTGTTTTCATCAAAAATAAACTTGAAGAATTATAAATTAAGTTTTTAAAATCCAATAAAAAATTGTTTTAGGAAAATTAGTTATTCTGTTAAAATTAATCTTTATAAAACATTTTTAAATCATTTATATAAATCATGATTTTTGAAGAAAAATGGTTTTCAACTGAAAAGGCATTTTTTCATAAAAACATTATTTTGAAATCTTGAGTGTATTAAATGAGGAAAATGATGGTAAACATGTATTATTATTACATAAACATATGATAAGAACATTTAAGTGTTTCTTTAGATACCTATTATAATAATTCATCATTGGAAGCATAATCAAAAACAATCTTGATAAATGATGAGATTATAATATAAAACTCTTACCCCTTTGGAAACATTGAATTGTATTCCACAAAAAATAATTGCATTAATTGAAAATTAAAATATCATTAAAAAATTATATTCAACATATAACATTTTAATGGTTTAGTATATTCACCCCATATAATATTATTAGAGCAAAACATTACTTCGGTCCAAAAGAATGAAAATTAAGAAAAAATTACCAAATCGATCTGTAAACATTTGAACCATAAACTCCATGAAAGATATATACACATATAAATATTTAAATCCTAATAATATTAATTATAATAATAATAAAATTAATTCATGGGAAGTATATACACCACATAACCAAAATGGGTGGTGAGCACAACATGTGTCTCACAGAAGTAAAAACTGAGACAAAAATCCCATACATTAAGTTATGACATCAGTTATAACAGTTAAATTGTTTTTTATATTAAATAAAATTTTATTAAAAATATATTACAGAACTATATTCATATATATAATACTATATATTATTTTCTTATGAACATTAATTAACATTTTAATTACAATTCCATGTTAATGTCATGTGTCGGGCAATTACTGCTTTGTTTTTTGTGTATGTTTTGACTTTCTATTTTTGGAATTTATAATTTTTTTCATGGTTTAATCATCTTAATAATTGAAAAAATTATATAAATATCATATATATTTACTATATAAGTATTTATATTATTACATAAAATTAATTATATGAAATGAAATACACCATTCATAGAGATAATATGTTGTAAGTACACAAAAATGTTATTTCATTTTCTTTTTGGATTGAAAGAAAGAAAAGTGAATGATAAATATTATCATTAAATAAAATTTTATATGAAATATATATCACATATTTTTATTAAATTCATCATTAATAAATTCCATGCAAATATTGAATGAATCACTTCGATTCGTGAGGTGGTGGTCCACCATACAGAAGAACAACGTTATCGTATTCCGAAAAATAGATATTTTGAAGGTAAGTGTGATATAAAAATTAAATTATATTAATAAACTCATAAATATCATATTTAAACTATAAATCCATCATCACATCCAACAATGAATGGTGGTACTGAAAAAATAGATGACATCTGTTCAGAGGGTGGTAGTTCATTATACACACAAACAATGATTTTGTAACCCATTTGATGGAAGTGGAGATGGTTTAATTTCACTAAATTAATTTAAATATATATATTTATATGAAAAAATGAGTATTATTTCAGCTTGTTCTAAAAAAAATAATGGGGTGAAGAATGAAATAAAATAGATTTTTTTTTATGAATGTTACCTCATCTTTGGGTATCCTCTTTAAGTTTCAAATCAAAGTCATCCTATGGGGGATTTATGTTAACAATAAGCCTTAAATAATGAGTGGAGGTAAATTGGTTGTTATGTTTTATCTTTTTTTTGAACCAAATGGTTTTAAATGTGTGAATATGTGAGGTGAGTGAGTTCCCTTTTATAGTTGAGGATGGGTGTAATTTTTTTGTAAATACCCAAAAGTATTCACTATTTAGAGGTATCCCATTACTAATGTGAAACTAAAATTAAATAATAATTTATGGAAGTATTTATTTGGTTGATAGAAACCTACAAAAAAATAAACACATTTTTTCATGTTATTCTTTATTCTTTATGTTTACTCAACTTTACCCTTGATGTTTTTACCACCGCAACATGTACCTTTTTATTTACCTAGGTAATTTACCCTTTAAGAATTCAATTTAATTTTTTTTCTTATTTAATATATTAACACATATTCTAAACATGAAATCTAATCTATTAAATTAAAATCCTATGTTTGTGAAAAAATAAGTTTAATAGAAATGTATGTAATGCGATAAACAATGTTTTACCCTTAATAACAGTAAATAATTTTTATTGTTTTCACTAACTGTTATGGTAAAGAATTATTTTGAACTTATTATATAATATGAATTAATATTATTCTAAATATTTAATACATTTTTCAAAAATAAAGTCACATAAGTATCTGAATTTATTTTAAAATTAAATATGTAGACATTGCAAGAAGGATGACTTTTAAGGTGAAAATGTTTAAAAGTTTATAACTTTTTTATATCTAATTTCAATATTAAAATTGATAATAATGAGATAAATTGTATTAATATATATATAATTTAACCAATAATTTTTTTAAAAAAAATTAAAATATATATTATCTCCCTAAATAAATTATGCGAAAAGAACTATTTTCAATTAAAATTCAAAGTCTTCACAATTCATAAAAAAAATATTCTCGCGAAAAAATGAAAAAACTCACCCTAAAATAATTTTTATATTTTGTTTATAATTATTATTTTCATTTTAACTAATTAATTTTCTAAAAGTTGTATTTTTTTTAAAAAATAAGCCTTCTCTTAGAATGTGACAAAACTATTCTTCATAAAAGTTTTATTTTAATCCTACAATTTTAATTATTCTTGTTTATTTTATATAAAACAAAATATATGAATGTTAAATTTTTTTTAAAATAAATAATTTATAAATATCATTAAAATTTTTAACCCAAATTTATTTGGTTAATTTATTGATGTAAAAAATACTTATGTGTATAAAAATATTTTTTATAGAAATATTTTCTTTTTCATTTCAAAGGGTTTATTTTCATTTATAAATAATATTTCACAAAATTAATAAATATATTTATTTATTTATTTATTTATTAAATCAATATTTCCATAATTTAGTTAATCATATTCATAATATTCATTCTATTGGCGAGGTGATAACTATCATTTTTAAAAATAGTATTTTCATTGTATGACATGATTCATTTAATCACGATGTTGCATTTTACTCAAGCTATACTAAGTATTGTGTGTAAGAGAATCCAAACATAGTGTTGTATTTAATGCTATGTGAACATAGTTTTACTTTTAATTCAAGACAAAAGAATTATTCCATGTGAGGAAAAGATGTAAAATATCAAATATATTTGAAAAATATTATTTCACAAAATCATAGGGTGATACATGTCATCTTAGTAGATAGAGTGTCAGTAGACCTAGATAAATTTCATCAATGTTTTTAATAGAATAGATTAAAATGACATATATATTCATAGTATTCTTGGGTTTGCATGAAACTATTTGTTTTTTATCAAGGAATTCTCCCATATTGAATAATTGATCTGGGGGATGACCAAGAATAATGTGTTGTTTTTTTGTCAGATGATTTCAGGAGGGATTCTTTGGAACCAAAAAGAAGAAGGAAATCATATTTTATCATCACCCAACCTCTCTCAAGTAGTGAATATAATATTTTACAATGATACATCTCGAGTTGGACTAATAGTAGTTCTAATACAGGAGGGTCGATTGGTTTCCATGGAACCTCTAAATTATCATCCTCATTATAGAATGCCTTGTTAAATTGTAGAGACTTTACTATTACTATCATGTTAGGATGTTAGTGAAGGTTATTCTTTACATTACGTACTATATAATCTTGAACATAATCAATTAATGAACTGGTTCTATATTCAAACACCAGAATAGAATGATGAAGGAACATGGGTATTTACGTTTATGTACTTCATCACTTTTATATATGCGTGCTTTCAAACTAATTTAGTATAAATTACATGGAATACATGTTGTATACACCACTAGAGGTGGCCTACTTAGATTTATTGCAAACCCTATCTAGTCCTTCATTGGTACCTGGGAATATTATATGTATGGAGGTGTTGAGATAGGAAAGAGTTCTTCTTGGGAATCCTGATATTTTTTTCCTTCTTATGACGGATCTTGGGGGCAGATGACTGAGCTCGACTTCGGGATACATGGATATTTTTTTATTCTTTTTTCATATTTTCCATAGAATTTATTTCTTTTTTCCATGTAACCCCGTTTTCTTAATTTATAGAGACATAAAAATTATTATTTCGTTTTTTATGTTATTATCTATTGCACCTATTTTTTATTATTCTATTTTCTTATGTTGTGTTATGTTTTTATTTATTATATTTATTTTTTTACATTTTATTTTGTTTATCTACTATTCTAAATCTCACAATGATGGAATAGTCTCCCCAAGAACAAATTCTTGAACCTCACTGCTTGTCAGAACCCTCTAGTGTTTGGAGAGATGCACTTGAGGTTGTGTAGTCTAGTAGACTGGGGGAACATTTGAGTGAATCCTTGGTTTAGGACGTCACATTAATCTTAACCTATGATATTTAGGGTCATCATTTTTTTAATTCTCTTACAATGGTTTGTAATGTGTTAATGAATTTCCAAGTCATATCACCCAGGGGTGTCAAACCATGTGTGTTTCAAGGCATGTTATCATGAACTAGTTCTCAATTGAGTTTATCTTAATATGGTTTTGTTAGGGTATTTTCACCTAGGTACATATATACCAAAGCCACATCCAATTGTAGTATCCAAAAGGTATTTATTTTCCGGAAAACCTCCATACTATCCTTTACCAAAATTACAGTACACTTTCATATAGTTTGACTGATCCATATACTTATTCTTAGAGACATCCATATGACTATCCTTAGAAATGACACTTGGGATCACATTGATTTTTTCATTCTAATTTCTGAAGGATGACTTAAACATTACAATTATACCAACTATAGGGACTTATGTTTATCATACATGGATAATACATATTTTTAGAAGAATATTAACTAAATTATACAAACATATGCCTAAGTACCATAATCATTTAGCACCACTGGAAACATGAAACACAATATTCTTATTTCCTAAAAATATTTCATTGGATTATATAGATATCATTCCATTATGTAATCTTCATGGATATACACTACATAAAAACTTTTTTCATAACATAGGGGAAAGGAAACACAAGAACGGGTGATATCATAAGCTCAGTAAGGTCAAACAAAGGATATATATTGGAATAACATGAACATAATGTTATGAGAAAATGATCAATACATTTTTATACCATACCCTTCATATCAAATGTCATTATATTGAGTCATGAAGCATAAATTTCCACCTCATAATACATGAATCATAATTAAAATAAAATAAGAAGTGATATGAGGGAATAATGTTGGAATAAGAAATATAATTTTACCATAAAAATACTTTCATAAAATTTTTAACATTTATAAATAAAAATAGGTTCACTCATTAAGATTAGGACATTAAATCTTACCACCACATAAAATTATTTACATTAAAATGTGTCTACACCTAACATTATGTACATGAAATATAGGTCCACACATACTATTATGAACTTGTAATCATGTTCATGTTGAGTATTGAAACTATTTAATCAGGTTCACAAATAACATCATGAAATTAATATATAATTCTATTTACAATAATAGTGTAGTTAAGCTTCACAACCAATATGATCATAGTGAATATTGTCCCTTAATAAACCTGGTTCTCTCCCCATTTCATCACTATATTAATAATCCTAGTTCATTCTCCATTCTAGTTCTATATATATCATGAGATATAAAACATTAACCATTACATTATATAGATATATATGACGCAACAGTCTTATAATTAAATACATATTAATGTGTTCTAAATGATCTTAAAAATTCATCATAGAAAAGACCCTAAATTGAAATTTCTATAAAAAATATTTAATCATATCATAAAATATGAAAAATAGACAAGTTTTTTAATTATATAATCAAATAATAACAGTTTAAATTAAAAAGGTTTTGTTATAATTTATTCATGTTATAACTATTAGAACATAAAGAGTTTTCATAAACATCATACAATCATAACATAAACCATTCAGAGAAATAATATAAATGGTATCATTGAATAATATTCTTAGTAAGTCATTTTTAACACCAACATATGTCATTTTATTTGGAAAAATATTTTGAAATATCATTTAAAACATTTCTTGTTGAAAATATCCTTTACTCATTGAAAATGATGTTTAAAACCTAAAACATTTTGAAAACATTTATCATTGAAAATAACATTAAACTATTTTAAACGAATCATTAAAAATCCCTTAAAAAAATATTTAGTATAATATATGCTTCTCTTCTATATAAACTTTATACAAAATTTTTTAATGAATTTTTAGGAAACATTATTTTCGAATAAAAAGAATTTTCAACTGAAAAAAAGCTTTTTCTTAAAAAAAATCTTTTGAAATATTGAGTGGATTAAATGAAAAAGTAGATGTTAAACCATGTTTTATAATTACAAAATATATGACATGTTCATTCAAAATTTCATTGTCATGCTGGTCATAATAAATCATCGTTGAAATCCTAATCCTAAACAATCTCTATAAATGATGACATTGCAACATAAAATTCTATCCTCATTGGTTAAATTGAATCATAATTCGTGATTTATAATAAAATTAAATGAAAATTAAAATATCATTAAAATATTTATATTCATTATATAACATGTAAAAGGTTCATTATATACACGTTATATAAGAATGTAGATGAAAAAAATAACTTATGTCCCAAAGATAGAAAATTGTGAAATAAATCCCATATCGATTTGATACCTTTTGAACCATATACCCCATGAAAGATATATAAAAATATGGATATTTAAATCCTAAGATTTGTTTTGGTATAATTCTCTTAAAATTAATTAATGGTTAGTAGTTACATCATATTAAATAAATGGGTGGTTAGTAGGGCATCTGTTTCACAGAAGCAAAAAAGTGAGTTGGAAATCCCATACCATAAGTCTTTACTTCGGGTCATAACGGTTCAAAATTCAAGTATATTAAATTTAATTTTATTAAAAATATATTATACTCCCATATTCATATATATCATATCATATATTATTTTTCATATGAACTTTTGTTAACAGATTATTAACAATTCAATGTAAAATTCGTGTTTCTGGAAATTATTGCATATTTTTTCTGTATATTCTGACTCCATATTTTTAGCCCCCTTCATTTTTTCATGGTTTAATAATCTAAATAAACTAATATATGAAATAAATATCATATTTACTTAATATTTATTTATTTAGATTAATCCATAAAATTTACTGGTAAGAAATGAAATACACCCTTCATGGGTATAGTACGGTGAAGGTACGCAAAAATGTTGTATTAATTTTGTAATCAGATTGAATGAAATTAAATTAAATGATATATATTATAATTAAAGTAAAATGGTTATGTAACATATATCACATATTTATATTAAACTTATCATTAATATATTCCATATAAATCGTGAACAAATCGCATTGATTCAGGAGGAGGAGGTCCACCATACCAAAGAATGATGTTACCATCTTTTGAAAAAATGAAGAATTAGAATGTATCGGTGATATATTAATTAAATAATATTCATAAAATCATAAATATCATATATAAACTTTATATCCATAATCATGTCCCATCATGATAGGTGGTACAGAAAACATAGATAATATATGTTTATGAAGCGGTATTTCATCCCCCATATAAACAATTATTTCCTAATGCTTTTCATGGAAGTTGAGATGGTTTTATTTTATTAAATTTTCGTTAAAACATATATTTATATAAATTATTCTAATTTTATTATATCAGTATATTTTAAAAATATTTAATGGGGTGGATAATGAAATAAAATAAATATTTTTTTATGAATGTTACATCTTTTGTGGGTATCCTTCTTAGGATAGCACTTAATGTCTACCTAGGTCGGATTTCATCCCATAATAAGGGTTTCAAGAATAGGGTATTCCAAAGGTTTTATATGGAATTTTACTTTCTATTAGGATTCAACTATTCTTTTCACTAATTAGGAATATGGTATACTTGATTTATGCATGGATTACAAATGGTTGAACCAGATTACAATCAAGAACCAGTTTCCACATCCTAAGAAATATGATCTCTTTTACCATCTATGAGGATCTATGGTATTCTATATGATCGAGTTGAGATTAGGCTACAAGTAGGTGTCATTAGGGCCATTGGACATACATGATATATCTTTACATAGAAGGCATGGTTTGTATTATTAACATTTTATATAGTTTGGTAATACAAATGTGCCCTCCATTTTCATGGATCTGAATAATTGGGTGTTTCATCCCTCTCTGGATTCTTTTTTCAAAGTATCTATGGATAAATTATTTGTGTATTCTCACACTCGTATCAAGAATTCTATGCACCTTCAGATCATTTTGAATACACTATGAAAGTGATATATTTTTTCCAAGCATGATAAGTACCACTTCTGGATTGAAAATTTTCACTTCATGGGCCATATTATCTCAGATTTTAGAGCATCTGTTGGCCCATATAAGGTGAGTATTGTGGTTTCATGGGAGGATCTGAAGAATGTGTTTAACATCCCTATTTTCTAATTGAAGTTTGGATATTACAAGAATTTACTATAAGACTTATAAAACATTTTTTCACCTCTTACTACTCTCACAAAGAAGGCTGATTAGTTAATTTGGTTAGAATAGTGAGAGAATTCCTTTGAGGGTCATAAAGGAAAGATTGTATCAACAACTATTCAGAATATGAAATATTCTAGAATAGGATATAGATTTATTTAAGAATAAATTATTGGCATAGGTGAACTTATGATACAAGAGTATGACTTCATTGTGTATGGTTCATGGGAGTTGGGGACTCATGAGTGAAATTACCTAACACATGCCCTTAAGCTAGTAGTTATTTTCAATGACTTATTCTACTCTAGAAACTTTATTTTGTGTAAGATATTTTAATTTTATAAAGACTAAAAGAGAAAAAATATATCATTACATAGTGTGACTTAAATATTAGACAGTGAATATTAGTGTAATACCTTTAGAACTTTGATTATATGCTTTCCAATTTGCCTAGAAAAGGAAATTTGATAGCAGATGTATTAAGTCGAAAAACTCAAGAACATGTATTATGATAATACAATGATGAATAGAAATTATTGGCCCTCTTTTTGAGTTTCATATAAAGATTCATGATAGTCACAACCATCCTTATCTTTATATCATGATAGTTAGCTATTCCCTCATTGAGAAGATGATGAGTGGAAATATCTAAAATCCTAAAGGTCGGGCTCTCCAGGAGAGTATTTCTGGAGATTACCCGCCATTGGGTTGGTCTATAGATTGAGAAGAAATATTACTTATACATAGATGAGTGTGGGTTTATAAACATATATTAAATGAAATGATGTGAAATTCATACACTTCTAAAAGGTTAGTTCATCAAAGCATCTCTTTGATGTATTGAGATATGTGACACTAATATTAGTGGGATGGAATGAATTATAGATAGAAGAATTTATTACTAGTTGTTCCATCTATTAGAAATTAGAGACAGAGTACTAGAGGCCAGTAATATTTTTACACTAAATTCCAGTCCCATGATGCAAATGGGATTATGTTTTCATGGACATTGTATTTGGCTTAATGAGTTTTCCTCATGGTAGTGACAAAATTTGGGTAGACTTCGACCGACTAAAAAAATTCCCACTTCCTTCTATCTGAGATACCATCTTAGTGGATGATATGGTATGATTGTATGTCTCTAAGGTTATCTGACTACATAAGGTCCCACTTACTCTAGTTTTAGATAGGGATTCTTGATTCACATCATGGTTCTATAAAGGGTTGTAGAAGGTTATGGGTACATATGTGATTTTGAGCACAACTATTCACCCTCAGACAAGTGGATAGTCAAAAGAATGATACAGGTTCTGGAGGACATTATATGTGAATTTTTCATTGATTTTAATGGTTCTTGGGAGTGGAATATCCCTTCTATTGATTTCACCTATAATAATAGATTTTAAGAAACGTTTCAGATAGCTACTTTTTATCCCTTGTACGGTAGGACATTCTATTCACCCACATGCTTCTTAGAGGCAGGAGAGGTTTCTATATTACGTTATCATCTCATGCATGAGACTTTGGAGTATGTTTATCTAATTAGGAAGTGTAAATATTCTGTACAATCTAAAAATAAATCATATGTTGATCTTGGTGTTTGAGATCTGGATCATGTATTTATGTGGGTATTACCCAGGTGTGGGTGTATATGGATACAGAGGTAAGGGATGTTGTTTACTTGTAATTTATGGTTGTTTTTAATTCCTGAGAGAGTAAAGCTGGTAACATATCTATTTTTATTACCTCAGAGGTATCATTTTATACACGACGTCTTCCACATCTCACAAATTCTCGGGTATCATGCTAACCCATCAAATAGTTTTGATCATAACGAAGGTTAGTTAGATGTCAAAACTACATTTAATGATTATACTATACACATATATCTGATTTTATTTTGTCCATTTCTTATGGATTATATATTAGAAAGACCATGTACCTGATGAGAGTTGGGAGAGGGAGGCTGAAGTATGTTCATGTGGCCATATTTATTCACAGATATAAGATCTCATTTACCAGCTCTGAGGTGATATGGTATTCTCGAATATCAATATATGATCAGGATATCATAATGTTTGTGTCAGGCCATTAGACATCCCTCATATTTCATTCCATAGAAAGTATAGTTTGTATGACTACCTTTTTATGTCATTCAGTCTTACAAATGTGGCCTATGTTTTCATGGATTTGATGAATATGGTTTTATATCCCTATCTATATTATTATTTAATATAATTTGTAAATTACATAGTGTTGAATTATCACACTTGTAGTGATCATCCTATGCAGGTCGAGAACATTTTGAATACACTAAGAAAGCATTATCATTTTTCCAATATTAATAAGTACCACTTCTAGAATTAAAATTTTCACTTCATAGGTTATATTATCATAGAATGTAGAGTATCTATTGTCTCAGAGATGTTGAGTGTGTTTATTTACTAGGATGATCCCAAGAATTTGTCTGACATATAGAGTCTATTGGGATTAGCTAAATATTACTATAATTTAATATGTAACTTCTCATGCCTTTTTTCACCACTTAATGGTCTTATAATGAAGGATTTTTGGTTAATGTGGTCATAATAGTGTGATAAATCCTTTGACAGTCTGAAAGGAAGGCTTGTCTCGACACCTATTCAGATTCTATCAGAGCCTGGCAGAGGATATACACTATTTCTGTGATGCATCAATAATTTTACTAGCAGTAGTGTTGATGTAGGAGGTCAGATTTATTGTGTACAGTTTTTGGTTGTTGAGGCCTCATGATAGAAATTATCCAACACACAACCTTGAGATACTAGTTGTTGTCAATGCCTTCTTCTACTGAATACAGTATCTATTGGGTGACACTTTATATTGTATATGGAATACAAGAACCTCAATATATATCTTTAAAAAGTGTTAATTGAATCTGAGACAACTAATATAGGTTGAATTCATTCATTCCATTTATATTTGGCTTTCCTATATGCCTGGAAAAGGTAGTGCAATAGTAGATGTGCTGAGTCTGAAAATGTAGGAACAGTTCATACGTGATTCCATTGATAAATTGAATTTAGTGGCCCACTTTTCTAAGTTTTATCTATAGTTCCATGATATTCATGAGTCATCGTATTTCATAGCCTTAACAGTTTCCTCTTCACACCTTGAGAAGGTGAAGAGTATGTAATTCACATATCTTGAAGGCATGACTCTCCATGAGATTATTTTAGGAGATAACCTACCTCCGGGTTGGTATTCAGGCAGAGACAACATTTTTTTACACATATACATGTATGCGTTCTTATACATATATGAAAGTAACTGATGTGAGATTCACACACTTAACAGTGGGAATTTCATCCTGGAATCTCTATGATGTATCGATATATGTGACACAAGTATTTGTGGCCTCATATGAAACAATAGATAGTAATATTTGTTAACAGTTGTTTCATTTGTCAATTGTTGATGACGGAGCACTAGGGACCTGTAGGATTGTTACACCCCCTTCCAGTCCCAGAATAAAAAATGAATGAATTATCCATTGATGTATTAGTTGGATTGCTGAGGTTTTCTAATGGTAACGAAATAGTTTGGGTTTTAATTCACCAACTAAAAAATGTTTTCAACTTACTTCTTTTTGAGAGATATAATTATATGATGAGCTGGGAAGATTATTTTTCTATGAGATTATTTGACTACATAGGGTCCCTCATATAATAATTTTAGATAGGGATTATTTTTTCAAATCACAATCCTTGAAAGGGTTGCAGAATTCTATGGGTACAAAGGTGCTTCTGAGCACATCCATTCACCCTCAGACCAATGGATAGTCAGAATGGATAATAGAGGTTCTAGAGGATAGTCTACAGGAATGTGTGCTTACTTTTAAGGGTTCTTGAGAGGAAATTATTCCTCCAAAAAAGTTCACCTATAATAATAGATTTTATGAAACATTTAATATGGCTACAATTTAGGCCTTATATAGTAGGTCATTCCATTCATCCCCATGCTTTCCAGAGGCAGGATATACTTATATACTTGGTTCGTGTCCCATGCAAGACACTTTGGAGTAGGTTTAACTGATTAGGAATAGTATGTCTGTTGTACAATCTATAATGAAATAATATTTTGATCATCGCCAATGACCTCTAGAGTTTGAGGTTTGGGATCATGTTTTCTTGTGGGTATCACCCAGGCTTGGGTATAGATAGATACAGAGGCAAGGGAAGTTGTATCCATTTAATGTAGATCCATTTTTGGTTCTTGACAGAGTCGGGATAGTAACCTATCTATTGTTATTACCTTAAAGGTATCATTCCATGCATTATGTCTTCCACATCTCAAAACTTCACTATTATCATGTCGACCCATCTCATATTTTTGTCCTGATGATGTTGACTAAGATTTCAACACTATATTTAAGGAGTATCGAATACACATCATTTATCAATGCATGAAATATCCCTGTGGTCACTTTTTTCCAACAGTATGGATGATATGGAAGCACAACCATGTACCAGATGAGACTTTGGAATAAGAGGTTGAAGTACGTTCAGGTGGATATATTTTTTCTCAGAAAGTGATTGGCTGACCTTGGAAGGTGAATTCGTGGATGATTTCCTTTAAGGGGGAAACTGTAAGAGGCTGGTTTTTTTTATCAGATACATATACTTTTATATTTTTTTTAATCATTTATTCCAGAACTAATGTGGATACCTATTTATTTCATGGGTTTCTCAGGGTGTACTAGGATTTTACGGATCCCGGAACCCAGGTTTTATGAGAAATAGGATGGCTGGATAGTTATTAAGAAACATGTGGGATAGGACGCCTGATTATTCCAAACCAAGTAGGGTTGGAAAATGGGATGAAGCATGGAACACATATTACCCTTATTATACTATAGCTTCCACACACCCATAAAAAACTGTAGAAATTTAATCAGAGGTATGCTTCACAGTTAGCGCATGGTTTCTCTAACTATGTGGCCTAAATGTGAGAAGTTACACTCCTTATAGAAGATGTCAAATGGTAGGTGCACAACTTGGAAAACCATGCAACCAAACAAGGTGACCCAAAAATTTTGGTAAAATGAACATATTTCCCTTAATGAAATGATTATTTCACCCCCTTTCCTATGTTTTTTCTCTAGTGGGATGTAGTAGTTCTTTTCCCTAATTTCAGATATCTCAAAGCCTATTTTGTATATTTTGATCCCATATTGCCACGCCAACCCCAATTAAATCCCCATTCATCATATTGTATATGCATCAGTAAGTACTTGATTACTATTTAGTTTTTCACTATTCTTATTTCTATCGATGATGATATTTATATGTAGGCTCATATAACCTATTTTAGGGTGTTGATATGTTCTTCATATATATTATAATCTAGCCAAACTATAGGATGATACTAGATGTGGAGAGTTTTATGGTGTTGAGGTAGGTTGTCTATAACTCATTCTATATAATTTATAATTTTATAAATTCTCATAGTTTTTCATGAGCTGATTTCAGTTCACTACTAAAAAAGAGGGCTTTAATTATTCTGGCCTTTATCAGCGTTTGAAAAAATGATCTGAAAAATATAACCTTAAACAATTCTAAAAAAGTTCTGATATAGGGAACCTTTTATCATTTCTAAAAAACCACTGATGAAAGGTCACTTTCTCAACAAATTTTTAAAACTGATAAAGGTTACGATTTATCAGCGCTTTTATTTAGCACTAATAAAAGTGGAATTTATCAGTACTTTTTTAGCGATGATAATGGGTATAAATTACAAGTTTTCTTTTAGAAGTAATATTTATCCAAAGTAAAATGAAATTATTAAACAAATAAATTTAGAAAAAATATTAATAATTTTTTTCATTAAATAATATTTTATAAAAATGAATAAATTTAATATAACTATATATAAATTATAACAATTAATTAATAAGTTATATTAAATATAGAGATATGAAAAATGAATAAAATTAAATAATTAAACAAATAAAATTAAAAATGAGTAAATTAAAAAAATATTAAATGATTAATTAATTAATAAATTAGTGATAAAAATGAATAAATTACTTATACAGGCACACACACACACACATATATTATGAATATAAATATATATTATATATTAAATAAAGAAATATCAAATGAATAAATTTTAAGAATTAAATAAAAAACGAAAATAAATAAATAGTAATCATCAAACAAAAAAAATTAAAAATGAATAAATTTCAAAATTATTTAAAATTTTATTACTGAAACAATTTTATAGAAGAATGAATAAGTATAATAAATATATATATATATATATATATTAATTATAAATAGTAATAATATATATATATTATATATAACTATATAGAATATTAATAAAATTAAATAATTAAAAACATATTAATGTCTCATTCATTTTTAATGTTATTGTATTTTTAAATTTAACATATGTAAAATATCACATAATACATTGATTTCACATACATATATGTAATTAAAGAATTTTTATGTACAACACACACCCAAAAATATTTACCCCATCAATGAAATATTATATAGAAACGCAAAAACCTTATATTTATATAATTTCCTCATTTTTCTGTGTATTTTAGAATTTCATTATAACATGATACATTTAATATAATATGTCTTTAATAGGTAAATTTTATTTATTTATATATAATATTATTTTAGTTAATTATTTTTTATTTACATTTAAGATTTTTTATTTTTTACTTTTTATTTATGAAATTTAATCATTTTCTATTATATATACATATATATATTATGTTTTTGTATTTTATATTTTTATTCATATTTACATAAATATACATATATACAATTTTTTTTAATAATTTATATTTAATTATTAAATTTTTTTCAATTTTTTAAATTTTTTTAATGTGTGCTCATTTTTAATTATTCAATTTCCCTAATTTTAAAATCCATGTATTTAAGATTATATATTCTTTAATAATGAAAAAAATATATTTGTAAATTAATATATTTATAAATAAATATATTTTCAAATCTATATTTTCAATATTTATAAATTTATTTATTTATAATTATTATGAATAAATAAATATTAATTTTTAAAAAATTACTTATATAATTATAAATAACTAATATTATATATTTAAATAATTATAAAATTTAACTAATTTATTTAAAAATGAATATATATATATATATATATATGAGTGAGGCTGAAACCTTGGTTTATTCAGGGAAAGGGGTGACAAAGCGAAGAAAACCAGACACCAAATAATGTAGAGATGTACTCAGTGAGACTCGAACTCAAGACCTTACCAAGACCCATAAGGGTAGCTACCACTGAGTTTTACATTAGGATACATACAAATATTTTTTTTAATTATTATTCATATATTTATAAATTAATTGTTGTTTATTTAAATAATTATAAATTTATAATAAATATAAAAATACTGTAAAAATATTTTAAATTATATACATTTATTATATATATATATAATTATATAGATATATAAATTGATATAAGTACATTTATAATTGTAAAATTATAATAAATAATGAATATATTTACTCGATTTATATTTATATATATTAATTAAATACATATATAAATATATATAGTGACATAAATAAATAGTTACAAAACTATATATAAATATATATTTACTATATTTAAACAAATGTATATTTATAAGTATAAATAAGTAATTATATATTTAAAGAATTATAAAATTATAATAAAAAATATAAATACATATAAACATATTTATACATTTTTTATTTATAAATATAATTATAAATCCATTATTAACAGTACCATTTTAGCGATGATAAATATATATTTTAACAGCACTTGTTAGTACGTATAAAGCGTGATATTTATCAACACCTTTTGTAAAGACCATATAAAAGTGTCCCCAATATATTTAAAATAACCCTAATTGTAACTCATTCAGTTGAATTTCTAAAACTCTCATGGAACTCCAATTCTACTAGGGTTACTCCTCCATACTATGTCAAATGAATCAAGGATAGAATCTATGTTATGTTTTTTTTACTCTCTTGTTGATTTCTTATTTGGGTTCCACAATTTGCTTTTTTATGATGTCCCTAACAATAAAAAACCCTACATCTCATCTCTTTCTCTCACATTTACTTATTCCTACACATTGCCACCCCTTCTCTGTATACTAATACTAGCTTCATATGAGACCACAGAAAACTGCATATCCTTCTGCTATTGCAACTGATGGTAATTTTAATGATGTTTTCATTAGTATGTCTTGTTACCTTTTAAGATAGTTTGTATTTTTATTGTTTGAATCTTATTTTTATAATATGGAATTCACATAAAGATGAAAAAAAATTTAATACAATAAGAAACAATTCTGAATATATTTCTATGTCTTGAGAAAATCATCTTTACATAATTTAAGAGAATGATAGGGGTAGATTTTTTCTTAATTAATATTGCATGATTAGTGTTTCATAGGTGATATAGTTGAATAAATAAATGGATTTTGTTACTATTTCATAAAATGATATATTTTTTGGTGGTTCTTGTATATTTTATATGATTTGATTATTTTTTGTTTTTTCACACACAATTTGAATTTTAACATGAATATAAATTCACATGATGAATATATTATTGAATAATGAGATGGTGATATACCTCATGTAAATATATTTACAGTTTTCATGTTAATGTTTTTCAAAATATAAGAAAATTTAGTATTTCATAGAATTTTTATATTATGATTATGATTGCGGTAATTTTTACCATAAATGAATTGATAAATTCGATCCATTTAATTTTAAGTGTATTCTAGGATTTCATTATGGTTAGTGGTATGGTGTGATGGAATGTGAATTATATTTTTTAAATTAAATTTTTAAGAATCCATAATAAAAATATTTTTTGTTTATTTTTTAACATGAGTGGATTTAGAGTACGCATAAGATTAACATATTTTTTAAAAATAATAAGCACTAAGTTTTAATTATGTTAAATTTGAGAAAACATGGGTTGTATAAAATCATGATAAATTATTCTGTATTGAACATGACATAATAGAAATATTTGAGTTATTATCATGTTTTACTATTTGATTAAGGAATTTGATTTTTATGATAAAAGTTTAGTTTTTTATGTGTATTAGATATTCTGTGTTTCAAATGAAAATGGATTATAATGTATATATGTTGATAGGATAAATATATTATTCAAAATAGTTAACTATAATCACACACAAACATGGTTTTTGAAAATCTTAATATTTTAATATGAACTAATAGACATTTATAAATAACTTTTTTCTACACATCTGAATTTTAGGAAATGGATATAGTTTTTACATTTATTTAGAAATGCGTCATTTTTATCATTTGTATACATGTTTTACTAACTTATTAATAAATGTTTTTTTTACTTCTCTAATAATTTTTTTCTAGAGTACTTTTTTTTGGAAAATTAATTTATTAAATGTAATATGTAACAAATTGTTTTTTACATTTTTATAAATATTTATTTATATTATTTTATATGAATAGTCGCATGATATTATTTGAAATTATTTTTATTATACCTCTCAATGTTTGAATACCAAATTATTCATCATAAAAAACATGTCTAGATGTGATAAAAATAATGTTTATCATATATTATAATATGATGGGTATTATACGGGGGAGTTTATGGTATGTTAGAATGTGAGTTACTATAGACATAATAGTGATTCACTGAGGGATACGCTGAGGGAGGTGTGACATTTGTGTTGTTGTTTTTTCTCTTTTATGGGTTTTTAGAAGTTAGGTTTAACTATTTTTTTTGGAACCCATTATGTGGTTCTTTTCTAATGGAATAAATTATGTTAATACTTAATCCTATTTTAAATCCACTTCCTAGAAAAAAAATGGCTATGTTATACCCACTTCTTGATTTCTATGAAGTAAGTACATGTTATGGTTATCCTTGTGGGATTTTCTTGGATTCTAGGAGTATGAGGTTGAATCTCCTTGTACATGTGATGTTTTTATCTTCAAAGGGAGAAAAAGAAATTGTTCTTCTTTTATGATTCAATTTTAAACCACTTATTAGTTAAATGATTTTATTGTCAGAGAAAAACCATTGTATAAACTGATGGTATGATTAAAATAATTCACTGGTATGAAATGAAGATAGAAAATTTTATTATCATAGTGCCCATGTTAATAAACTATGTCTTTACTTACATGTATATTTTGAGTGTCACTACATTGAATATATACTCAAACACATGCATTGTTTTATATTTTAGGGTCCTTGTTAGTATTTACCTTTTTTTATTCTCACATCCTACACATGAACCATAGTGGATAGAGAGCTCTTATATTTGAAATAATGGTGAGGTAATACTAATAGAAACATAGATTGGAGTTGGTGAAGATTATTGGGGATGAGTTAATGTTCTTATGGTAGTTTTAGGATCCTTTCAGCAGTTTGAGATGAGATTTTAAATTTTAAATTATGATGTAGTTATTTAAAATATTTTATAGAGAATAATATAATCCTCACCAGCTTCTTGTCTCAAACATTTATTATTGAATTTTGTTCCTTGAGACTCATTACCAATCTCTTTTATGTTTTTTGAACTACTATGGGAATTATTAACCCAAAATAATCACTCATACCCACTATGGGAAGACTTCTTGTTAGATTAGTTCAAGAAATATAGGTATATGTCCATAAAAGATGGGGGATGGTTATCATGAAAAAAATAAATGATAACTATTCAGTAGATGCAATTAGTTAGGATCAAAGTTGTCTACAACATTAACCTTTGGATGAATTCAAAGGATAGGACCTAACATATTGGGGTAAATATTTTCTTAAATTTAATTACCCATTTCCTTCAAAATTGATTCAGGAAAATAATTTTACAAATGATTAGAAAAATGGAGTCAAAGGGTTCATAATCATTGCAATAAAGAATTCATGTGACCATTCTCAAATCATTTATCTATGTTTACACAGATTTTATTCATAGAAAATTGAATTTTTTACTAATAATGTAGGAAATGTCTTTTATATAAGATAATGTTACCAATCCTGTGGAAGAACAAAATTTTTATGATGAAACTATAGAATATTTAGGGGATCAACTTCATATGGATGAAAAAAGTAACAATGATACAACATCATAGGTTCGAATAAAATTATCAAAGTAATAAGTCAAGTAATAATATTTTAGGTTGGTGGGAATCAATGTGACCAACCTATTGACCCCAATAATCCATTGTTCATCAGTTTTATTGGGATCATAATGAAGATGAATGTGATGATTGATATTGATTCATGGCACCACATAAAACCTGTAATGAATTAAATACATTGGAAATAAATATATTTAATGTTATGATATACTTTTTCAACATTGATAAACAATTATATATTGAAATCTTAAATAAAGTTTCATTATTCCTTGCAGAGTTCATTAATTTTAGAGGCTTTTCATAAAAATTATCTTTGATGGTCATTAGAAAATCCCATAGAGGCTTCCAAACTATTCTTACGATGTCATTTCATAGTGATGCAGAGGGGGAATTAAATACCAATCCCCTTGTTAGTTATGAATATATTATAAAAAAGAAAACATGAATTCCATTAATCAATCATCACAGTTAGAAAAACATCACATGCATTTTAGTCAATAATATATTATTGGAAATTATTTGTTTTTTCTATCTTTATTGAATAAAAATTAATTTTTGAAATAGTAATAAAGTCTATCAAATAAATAATGTGCATTAAAATCAATGCACCCCTATCGTAAAGAAAGGATGGGGTATGTTTCATTAGATATGAAATTGGTATTTATTTTGTATCAATAATAAAAGATTAATTATGGGATATGAAAAAACATATATTCCTTCGATTATATGTTGATTACTGAATCAAAATCTGAAGCCACATCCATCCCATGTCATTTTCTATTGAAGTAGGATCCTATAAATATGGTGGGTAATATAGGTGATGAATACCCAAAAATACTATAGGAAGCATGTGTAAGTATTACCTAATTGTAATTTGTTATGATTTTGAACAGTGTTAAATTAAATATCTATTTATGTTCATGTTTTATTGTATGGTTTAGATAGAATAATAGTAAGTGACCATACTGGTTGAAAAAAAACATTATGTTTATTTAAAGCGGCATGAAAAATATGGTCGTGTTGGAGGATATGTTTTTAAAGTCTCTACTAAAAAATATTTCAAGAACACAAAAACACATGATGAAACATGTAATATGGTGAGATGATTACATAAAAAAAGATTTTCACTGCAAGATATTAATGTTTGGTCTTCTCTGGAAGAACAATGTATGAGATAGGATCAAAGCAAATCAAAATTTAAACAATGATTCATACATGAACCAAATGATTGCACCAGCATTGAGGCTATTCATCCCCCCAACCACATACCATACATGAGGTAGTTACATTTTTCATTACTCATTCCTTTAAATGTGAATCAAACAACTTCTGATAACTTTATATTACTAAAATTATACATGGTATAGATATATGTGATTTTTAATATCAACACCCACCCATAACCTTGTTTTCATGGGCATAGTGTGTAATATCTTGGGAGACCAGCTTACCTGTAACGAACTCCCATGAAACATATGATTGTGTGGTTTGAGGTATCTCAAGACATGATTGTTGAGTTGTATATTCCACTTGCTGATCTGGATATTGCAATAGTCAATGATGATATTGCAAATTTTATAGCATAGATGTATAATCTTATATAGAAATGTGAGGTGGGACTTTAACATAAATTTTCTTATGAAAAAACAATAACAGTTGATGATAAATTTTCTGAAATAAGGTATGATTTTACATATGGATAAAGTGGTTGGTAAATGGAAGGTAGATAATGAAAATCTTGTTAATCAACCAGGAAATCAAAAAATTCATTCCAAGATTACCTTTTCACTTTCAGTTCTAGGAACAAAATATTATAATAAAAACATCATGAAACAACCTCATTTAAATATGAAAATTTCTCTTATATTCCATATGATAAAAAATATATGGAACCTTCATGAATGAAATAATTATTCTAAAGACTATAAATGAAATTATCAATCTTGAATGGCTTAGATTCTTAGTTTTGAATATATACGTAAGGTACAATTTTATAATATGTCTATCTAAATAGTGAGATAATATGTTTATTAAAGTTATCAACAATTCAAATTTTCTATAAGACATTATATTATGACTATATAAATGGATAATCGGGTGAAAATGATTTGTATTCATTAATCCCATTATCATTTCAATAGAAAAACTTACTTTAGTTTAGAATGGAATTGAGAAGAAATAACAGTAGTTACTCAGTGAATTTGATCAAAGTACATCAGAAGAAAAACTCATCTTGATTACCAAAATAAAAAATTACAACTCTATCATCTAATCTCATATTATATAATATTAATTTTATCGTTAATTTTTTTGTAGTGTTGGATGCTAATCAAAAACCATTTGGATTCCCCAAATATTTATTTTTTGGATCCAATAAATGGATATCCAAACTTCCAACCACACATGATGTGTATTGTTAATTTTTAATACAATTCTAGCAACGTTTTTTAGATAAACATCTAATTATATTTCTCAACCTATGTTCTAAGAAGAATTTTGTTTTGATAGGGTGGTCGCTAAATATATGAAAAATCATGGAATGAAGTCAGTGTCTGGAGAGATAAAGCCTATGTAATACTACAAATGGAAACAAATTAATGTATATATAGAAACATTTAACTATCAAAAATATAAAAACAATTTACATATTTTTTTAAATGATTCAATAGTGTCTAAAGAAAGAAAATGGAATCAATTGTGGATATTATATTTGAAAATTTATGAGAGAGATGATACATAATGAAAATACCAACATCCCACAATATGTAATTTTCAAAGGTAATTAAAATTTCATTAAATATATTGCATAATAATTTATTTTTCTATATTTTATCAGTACTGTCAAGATTTTCAAAAACCATTGTACTCAGAAAAAGAAGAAATTTTTTTAGGTATGAGTGGGTAGAACAAATATTGTCAGAATGTATACCGAAAATAAATTTAAGTGATTACCTAATATGTTTGTTATTTTGTAGTAGTTATAACCTTATAAATACACAAGGGGTGTGAATAACTAGTGTCAAAATGTTGTTATATTATTTTTGATTTGTATATAAAGAAGAATTATAATGTATGAAATGAATTATTTTTTATTCACTGACCTATGAAAAATAAATATTTCAGGAAATGGAAGAGCCAGAGCTAGATCCGGACATAGAGGAGGAGGGATAAGTAGAGGTGGAGGTGGAGGTAGAGTTAGATTCAGAGACTGAGGTGGAGACCAAGGGGGAATCCATGGAAGAAGAAAATAATATATGATGTCTTACAAACAATAAAATTATTGAGAAATGAAGTAGAATGGGGATTTTTCGAAGACAATGTTTGATAAAAATTATTGAGATGTAACACCCCAAGCTTCTATGGTACGCTTCTCTTTGAATAATGCGATAGCGTGTGTTGTACGCAACATCGAGTTGTAACACACCACAACCAATAAAACTAGCCGTTATGAATAGTAATACATACTTTTTGAAATTTTATAAATTCTATCTCTCAAAATGGACTTCATTTTTGGATTCAGAATATCAAAATTATCCTAGGGTGAAATTTTGGTACTTTTCGGATAACTGTAATATTTTGATGAATAGTGAAAATTACTAACTTTTAATTAAAAACAAATTTTTTAATAAAAATAATTAATAGTGATAAATAATGAATTTGAGTGGTTTTAAAGTATAATTAGAATATATTTTTACCATTTTATCCAATGGTGTTCATTAAAATTAATTTCACTTTGAAATTGGACCTAAACAATTGTCAATCTTTTGATATATATTGTTTCATAAAAACACTCTATTTGTTGTGACAGCGGGAATTAATTATAAAATTAATTAATTCAGCTTATATGTTTTGAGTTTTATAAAATAGACATCATTTTTGAATTCGGAATATCAATTATAGCTTAGGGTGAAATTTAGGCATTGTTCTGAAAAACATCAATTTTTGATGAATAGTGAAACTACTAAGTTGTAGTTAAAAAACGGAATTTTTCATAAAACTTAATTTTACCGCTTCTCTGATTGGAATTTTGAAAATCTGAGAGACATGATTAATATCAAGAAGTAAAATGTGATTCAATGATATGAAAATATTTTTTTTGGTGAATAGTAACTTTTTACTTTTATTTACCACGGTTAAAAGTAAATAGGATAATTAAGGGTAAAAATGATATTAATATTACCCTAACACATGGCCTAATTATATTGGACAAGTGTATCTCGACCAAAAAAACTTAGGAATAAAATAATATCATTTAGGTCCACTTGGATTAGATTAGGACATTTATTATAATTTAATTCAAAGAAGAGTTAAAAGAGTTAAAATCAATGTTTATTTACTAAAACATTTTAAATATAGAGTTATACATAAGATAAATTAGATTGTAAATATTAATTAGAAATATAATAAGATTTCATACATAATTATATTTTGTTTATAATTTTTAGACATTAAATAATTTAATTTATTTATGAAACAATGATGATGCAGTAATTACCATAATAGTGAAAAATTAAAATAATTGATATTATAAATACCCAAATAAATATAATTTGAAACTTTTAATGAATTACAATAATTTTCTACGATAATATGACATATTAGGATTGATTTAATTGTATTTTTTTGAAGTAATAATTCTGTTATGAGTTTCACAAAAATCAACTATTGAATAGTGTCAAAATTGACATAAAAGAGTTTTTAAAACAAATATTATATTATTAATTGATATTAAATTCCTAAAAATCTAAGGTTCGGCCAAGAGACTTATATCATGATAGGTGTATCATAAATAGACCACTTGTGGGTCTCTTGGATGTATATAGTAAGTTTATTAACTATATAATATAAAAATACTATGTGACATGGTAAATGTCAAACTAATTAACTAAGAGTTAAAACAAAAAGATAAGGTTAATATAGTAACACAAACCTGTCAAAATTCTATTGGTTGAATGGTTCGCGACCTATCCCCACCATAACCTTTTAATAATAAACTTTGGAGCCATTAGAAACCGAATATGAATTTATTATAAATTAATATTTCTAGCTTTTCCAAAGGTGCCCCTCACCCCTCTTATAAAAGGGCACTCCCCCTTCTCATTACTTAACACCTTAAAAACCTTTCGTTTCGGCCAACCTCTGCCCAAATACTCTCTCAAATTCCCTCACTACAACCTAGAGGCCTTAGTTTGATCATAAATCCAACATAAGTAGCTCTTTTGATCAAATCAAAAGGAAGAACCCGAAGAAGAGGTAATGTTTTCACCACCCTTTTTCAAATTCATTTCTTCTCCCACTTCTTCTTTCTTTGTTATTAACATTATAAAATAATAACTCTAGTATATAATATATAATGTGATTTTATTATAAATATGGTAAAACCATATTCATTATTCTATACACCCTTTGAATAACATGTCACCATACTTGCATACGTACGGCTTACCGTCTCCACGTCGTGGTCTAATTGTTATTCAATATATTATTATTTGGATGGGTATAATAATGATGTGTAATTCATGTAAATAATAAATATAACATGATAATGATTCTTTATATATGATATACCATCCAATTATATATTATTTTAATAAAAAAAGAATGATATTGTCGCTCGTGCGTACGTACGGACTACCATCTCCACGAACGCGATGAGATTCATTCTCCATCATATCCATTCAAGTCTAAATCTCATTTAATGATTTATAATAGTATCTAAGGACTTGATATCATTCTGGATATGAATAAGATACAACCTATCCAGGACAAACATGGCTTGCATAACAAAACATATAAAAGAAAACGAGTAAGTTATCACCCGAAACAACGATAATACTAAGATAATATTAACAAATCAATGTTAAAAGATCAGATATGATATAATATTAATGTATATGATTATTGTATAATTTAATAACAATTATTTCACCATTATACATGAGTTTAACCTACCCCCAACCAAGGAAAAGTACAAGGTAAGGGTTTATTTCACAATCTCTTCATTATCCGAGGTTGTTTATACGTAATAATCTACTGGGATTTCTTTATCATCCACATCCATGTTTCTTCGAAATGTATTTCAAAAAGATTTTACTATTTAAAATAATATGGGTTAAATTCATTTATACCCTTGTTTGACTTTTTATAATAGGTTTATAAAGGAATCTTTCAGTCTTTTTCCAAACAAGGTGCTTTTAACCTTTTCGACAGAATTAAGGTAAGAATGTTTTTTTAACTTATACGGAGGGTGCGGTTATTTTATGCCGTTATAAAATCGTCGAAGCTTCCCTTACAAGCTTATAAGAATATTATCAAAGAAAATGTTTTATTTTATAAATATATGACTCTTAAATGATTTCAAAAATAGAAATAGATATTTCTCTAAAAAGAGTTTTGATTTCATCTATGTCAACATCCTTGATGGATTTTACGCTTATTTGTAGTTGATTTATTATGATACAAAACTTCTATATTGTATTGAAGGATTTGTGAGATTTTTTACTGTGGATGTGCTATTTTTATACCATTCATAGTTTATGGTGAATGTATTGACATTTCGTATGCTAGCTTTAATACGAATGTTTATGTTATGTTTAAACCTTTTCATATGGGAATGCATTGGACTTAATATGTGACGGGTGGAGCCCGCTATAGCTCCTCGATGCATTGGTAGGTCTCATGAGACAAACTAGTGTCTTGGCACAAGGCTTTGGCAAAATCTTATTTGTAGTCTTGGCACGAGGCCTTGGCTATGTGGTTATGATAGTCTGGCATTATGCATTCCATCATTATGAAAGTGGTTATTGATATTACATGTGATTATTCATTTAGTAGAATATCGATGTGAATAAGTAAATGGAATTATTTTATTTTACTTTTGCCATACTATGTTGAAGTTCAAGTTTAAAAGGCTTTTGTTTTAGTTATACATTGCCTTAAATGTTTATGTTTATTTCTGAATGTTTCCACTATATTGTTATCCTTACTGGGAATTTGAGCTCACCCCTTTTCTATGTTTTATCTTTCCCAGGATGTGAAGAAGTAAGTTATGAATGACCTGTAGGGAAAATATGTGGGGATATGAGTGTGGAATATGGAGACTATGTTGTTGTAGTAGTTATTCACTTTATGATGTAATGTAAAACTTTATGAATATATCTAGTGTTTACAAGGCTACTAAACCAATCGGTCTTTCGAGATTTGATCTTTCTTGTAATCATGCCAATGTAATGTAATAATGCACCGACTCTGGGTAACTAGGGTCGGGGCGTTACAGTTGGTATCAGAGGAAGTTTAGAAATAACCTTGGAAACTAAATTTAGATAAACCCTGATTAGAGCACATAGCCCTAAGATAGACTTTGAGGATTAGTATAGAATAACTTCTTAGAATTTTGGTATTGTAGAGATTTTGTGAGTTTTCCGAGCAATACATCCCTGTCTGGATACGAGTAGGTAGAGGCGGCTCTGGCACAGATGTACCTAGAGGTAAAACCCGAAAACATCGCTTTGAGCTAGACTCGAACGAGAACTGGTACACGACAGCGGGCCTTGCTGCACTCTTGGTTACGACACTCCCGGGGGATATGCTTAGGATAATTCGCATTTTATTTACAAACCATTATGAAGGGCTCATGAGTATATACATAATAAAAGAAAAGATTTTTTATGATTATGGATTATATCCATAAACTGTTCAATTTTCATTAGGAATCATTTATTGCAATTCATAAACTGGCCTAGTTTATGCTATTGTATAGAAATGGCGCCCAGTAGAAGGAATGTGAACTCTAGTAATACGTATAATCCAAAGCGTAAGAAGGATCATATCTTTCATGGTACTAAGACATCATTTAGAAGGGAAATAGTCTCTCATGTATTATCATCATATGAAGAAATAATATCATGTGTTGATAAGATAAGTAAAGAGTTTACTGTGTCCTATTGCTTTGAAGGGAAGCAAGAGAAGAAAAGGATGGAAGAGAGAAAGATGGATAAAGGGAAGAGTGAAAAGAAGAATTTTACCATATGTGATAACTGTGGGAAGAAACACCCTGCAACTTGCCTGAAAGGAATGGGAGTTTTTTTTAAGTGTGGAGGAAAAGTGGCACAAAGTACGTGACTGCAATGGTAAGAAAATGGTTTCAAATGTACAATGCTTCATTTGCAAGGAGTTTGGACACGACGCAAACCTATGTCCCAGTCATGAGACTATGCCGCAAATGATGTTATTGGATAATAATTAAGTTATGATACTACCACAGATGAAGAGGAATGATTAGAGTTCTTATGTTGATTATGTCATTTGAGTGTTGTATCAACAATGTACTTGTTATAATAATTATGGAGTATATAAGGATTGTACTGCAGTACTATTTCATTCAGGACATGAGATTGTGTGGAACAAAGAAAAGTGACTCAATAGCAGGTTAAATTTTTGGAAAATATATGGTTGAGAGAATGATAAATCATAATATGGTTCTGATACTAAGGTTGTGATTTTAGAATAATACATGATTGATTTGGATAAATTATATTGGATATTCTTGACTACCTTGAAGCTGATTAATGATTTGTATATTCCATCATTGTTGGGATTTAAAACATTTTTGTATTGATGAATTATATCCAGCATTCTATATGGAATAAGGGAGCATGAATGTAATCAATAAGGATTATGGTAATTCAGGATGTTTCAGTGTTTTAAAAGAATAAGTGATGAAGGTATTCATATGCTATAAAGGGGTAAAAAGGATATACATTATGTTTACCTTCCTTATAAATGTTGTACTGTGAGTTTGGACAGAAGTATTTTGGATAAATTCTAGTTTGAGATTAACTATGGATTGCCATAAAAGGACAACCCGGAGGTCGGGCGACAACCGTCACGACCGGCAAGCCTGCGAGACTTGAACCCGCAACCGAAGGGCGACAAGGGTGTATCACCTACCACTGGCCCACGAGATGTCCTGGATTAAATAATGTAGTTTTTTTTTAAAATATCTGGTAGATGAATTATAAATTCGTTTATTTTGGAGCCCTGTATGAATATTATAAATAGAATTTTTTTTCTTTACGTTCTATTATCTTTTAAAATGAAAGATGAGTTTGTTGTAGAACTTAGTTAAAGGTTGATACTCTACTTTTCAAGCATATATTTTTCTTCTTCTTCTCTTATTCAATGAAAAAAATAATTCTTATACTTTAGTGAAGGAATCTTAAAACAAAAAAAATGTTTTATCCTAATACCATATGTTTTGTTGAACCGATGGTATTTTAAATCATCATAGATTGATGAATTTAAGGCCCTCAATTTTACACTTGTTTGTGATTGATGAAATAAATCACTACCTATAAATATTTAAGTTTTTCCTCCAATTATATGTCTCTAATTTCCACCAATGTTCTCTGAACTGAGATCATAATTTGGTGGTGACCCTTTCATTTCTCTTTACCTCTTATTAAGACTAAATTTTATCAACCCAATTTCCGATGTGGGTTTTCCTACAAATATATTTTCTATATTCAACCTTTTATTTACGAAGAACAATTTCAAATTGTGAGGACGAAATATATTGAAGGAGGGTAGAATGTAACACCCCAAGCTTCTACGGTACACTTCTCTTTGAATAATGTGATAGTGTGTGTTGTACGCAACATCGAGTTCTAACACACCACAACCAATAAAACTAGCCGTTATGAATAGTAATACATAATTTTTTAAATTTTATAAATTCTATATCTCAAAATGGACTTAATTTTTGGATTCGGAATATCAAAATTAGCCTAGGGTGAAATTTTGGTACTTTTCGGATAACTTTAATATTTTGATGAATAGTGAAAATTACTAAATTTTAATTAAAAACAACTTTTTTAATCAAAATAATTAATAGTGATAAATTATGAATTTGGGTGGTTTTAAAGTATAATTCGAATATATTTCTACCATTTTATCCAATGGTGTTTATTAGAATTAATTTCACTTTGAAATTGGACCTAAACAATTGTCAATCTTTTGATATATATTGTTTCTTAAAAACACGCTATTTGTTGTGACAGCGGGAATTAATTATAAAATCAATTAATGCAACTTATATGTCTGTAATTTTTTAAAATAGACATCATTTTTGAATTCGGAATATCAATTATAACTTAGGGTGAAATTTTTGCATTGTTCTGAAAAACATTAATTTTTTATAAATAGTGAAACTACTAAGTGGTAGTTAAAAAACTGAATTTTTCATTAAACTTAATTTTACCGCTTCTGTGATTGGAATTTCGAAAATCCAAGAAACATGGTTAATATCAAGAGGTAAAATGTGGTTCAATGAGATGAAAATATTTTTTTGGTGAATAGTAACTTTTTACTTTTATTTACCAAGGTTAAAAGTAAATTGGGTAATTAAGGGTTAAAATGATATTAATATTACCTTAACGCATGTCCTAATTATATTGGACAATTTTATCTCGACCAAAAACAACCGTATGAATAAAATATTATCATTTAGGTCCACTTGGATGAGATTAGGACATTTGTTATTATTTAATTCAAAGAAGAGTTAAAAGAGTTAAAATCAAAGTTTATTTACCAAAACATTTTTAATATAGGGTTATACATAGGATAAATTAGATTGTAAATATTAATTATAAATATAATAAGATTTCCTACATAATTATATTTTATTTATAATTTTTATACATTAAATAATTTAATTTATTTATGACACAATGATGATGCAGTAATTACCATAATAGTGAAAAATTAAAATAATTGATATTATAAATACCCAAATAAATTTAATTCGATACTTTTAATGAATTAAAATAATTTTCTAGGATAATATGACATATTAGGATTGATTTAATTGACTTTTTTTGAAGTAATCATTATGTTATGAGTTTCACAAAAATCAACTATTGAACAGTGTCAAAATTGACATAAAAGAGTGTTTAAAACAAATATTATATTATTAATTGATATTAAATTCATAAAAATATAAGGTTCGGCCCAGAGACTTATATAATGATATTTGTATCATTAATATACCACTTTTGGGTTGATTTTATGTATATAGTAAGTTTATTAAGTATATAATATAAAAATACAAAGTGACATGGTAAATGTCAAACTAATTAACTAAGAGTTAAAACAAAACGATAAGGTTAATATAGTAACCCAAACCTATCTAAATTATACTGGTTGAATGTTTCTAGACCTATACCCACCTTAAACTTTTAATAATCAACTTTGGAGCCATTAGAAACCTAATATGAATTTATTATAAATTAATATTTCTAGCTTTTCCAAAGGTGCCCCTCACCCCTCTTATAAAAGGGCACTCCCCCATCTCATTACTTAACACCTTCAAAGCCTTTTGGTTCGGCCAACCTCTACCCCAATACTCTCTCAACTTCCCTCACTACAACCTAGATGCCTTAGTTTGATCAGAAAGCCAACCTAAGGAGCCCTTTTGATCAAATCAAAAGGAATAACCCGAAGAAGAGGTAATGTTTTCACCACCCTTTTTCAAATTCATTTCTTCTCCCACTTCTTCTTTCTTTTCTATAACCATTATAAAATAATAACTCTAGTATATTATATATACTATGATGTTATTATAAATATGGTTCAACCATATTCAGTATTCTATCCACCGTTTGAATAACATGTCACCATACGTGCGTACGTACGGCTTACCGTCTCCACGTCGTGGTGTAATTGTTATTCAATATATTATTATTTGGATGGGTATAATAATGATGTGTAATTCATGTAAATAATAAATATAACATGATAATGATTCTGTATATATGATATACCATCCAATTATCTATTATTTTAATAACAAAAAAAATGATATTGTCGCTCGTGCGTACGTACGGACTACCGTCTCCACGAACGCGATGAGATTAATTCTCCATCGTATCCATTCAAGTATAAATCTCATTTAATGATTTATAATAGTATCTACGTACTTCATATCATTCTGGATATGAATAAGATACAAAATATCGATGACAAACATGGCTTGCGTAACAAAACATATAAAAGAAAACGAGTAAGTTATCACCTGAAACAACGATAATACTAAGATAATATTAACAAATCAATGTTAAAAGATCATATATGATATCATATTAATGTATATGATTCTTGTATAACTTACTTATTCGCAATCTCTTCATTATCCGAGGTTGTTTATACCTAATAATCTACTGGGATTTCTTTATCATCCACATCCATGTTTCTTCGAAATGTATTTCAAAAAGATTTTAATATTTAAAATAATATGGGTTGAATTCATTTATACCCTTGTTTGACTTTTTATTAGAGGTTTATAAAGGAATCTTTCCATCGTTTTCCAAACAAGGTGCTTTTATCCTTTTCGACGGAATTAAGGTAAGAATGTTTTTTTAACTTATACGGCGGGTGCGGTTATTTTCCGCTGTTATAAAAATGTTGAAGCTTCCCTTAAAAGCTTATAAGAATATTATCAAGGAAAATGTTTTATTTTATAAATATATGACTCTTAAATGATTTCAAAAATAGAAAGAGATATTTCTCTAAAAAGAGTTTTGATTTCATCTATGTCAACATCCATGATGGATTTTACGCTTATTTGTAGATGATTTATTATGATACAAAACTTCTATATTTTATTGAAGGTTTTGTGATATGTTGGACTGTGGATGTGCTATTTTTATACCATTCATAGTTTAAGGTGAAAGTATTTACATTTCGTATGCTAGCTTTAATACGAATGTTTATGTTATGTTTAAACCTTTTCATATGGGAATGCATTGGACATAATCTATGATGGGTGGAGCCCGCTATAGATCCTAGATGCGTCGGTAGGTCTCATGAGACAAACTAGTGTCTTGGCACAAGGCCTTGGCAAAATATTATTTTTAGTTTTGGAACGAGGCCTTGGCTATGTGGTCATGATATTCTGGCATTATGCATTCCATCATTATGAAAGTGGTTATTGATATTGCATGTGATTATTCGATTAGTAGAAAATCCATGTGAATAAGTAAATGGAATTATTTCATTTTACTTTTTCCATACTATGTTTAAGTTCACGTTTAAAAGGCTTTTGTTTTAGTTATACATTTCCTTAAATGTTTATGCTTATTTTTGAATGTTTCCGCTATATTGTTATCCTTACTGGGCATTTGAGCTCACCCCTTATCTATGTTTTACTTTTCCCAAGATGTGAATAAGTAAGTTATGAATGACCAGCAGGGATAGTATGTGGGGATATGAGTGTGGAATATAGAGACTATATTGTTGTAGTAGTTTTTCACTTTATGATGTAATGTAAAACTTTATGAATATATCTAGTGTTTCCAAGGCTACTAAACCAATTGGTCTTTCGAGATTTGATCTTTCTTGTGATCATGCCAATGTAATGTAATAATGCACCGACTCTGGGTAACTAGGGTCAGGGCGTTACATGAGAAGTGTGAAAAAAAACTTATCAATTATGATAAGAGATATTTTACATGTGATTTAGGTGTATTATTGAAAAAATATTTTCACCACTTTTTAAGGGAGTTTATAATGGAATTTACGTGGATGAGTTTTTTTAAAACAAAAAGAACACAAATTATTTTTTCAAACTATTTATAAAAGGAAAAAATTTCTATTAGCACATTCTATGTACAATCAAATGTTATTGTAGTGTGAAAAAATCCTTACCCAAAGAACAAACTGAAAAATAAAAAAAAATGTAGTTTCTTTCCCATGACTTCTCTACACTACAAAGAAGGGGTCTTAATATTGGATAAAATATTCACTTTAGAGTCTTACAAAACCATTAAAATCTTCAAAAATGTATAAAATCCAACATAAATGATTGAATTAAAATGGGTTTAATCAACCATAAAATTCATAATGTGTATGATATAACTATTTGAAGACAACCAACATTGAGAAATAATATATGTCGAGGAGGGATGATGTAAAACGAAACATCACATCAAATGAAAAGAAACTCCATTAATAATAAATCATTGAAAATGAAAAACCAGCTACCAATGAAATCATGAAGATCTAAAAAACCAAATTAAAACCACTTTGAAAAAAAGGTAGTAGCTTGATCCAAACCCTCTAAAAAACGAAATGAAAAATTTTATCGATCAATTCATAAATTTTAAGAAAATAACAATATAGTTGTTTCACTATAGTGGGTTAGAAAATTATTTGGTCCACTTAACCATCAATTCAATGCATGTTATAATATCACACATTCATTTTTTTAAACGATCCATGTTCGCAAGGTAATTAATAATAATTATTCATAATTATCAATAAAAAATACATGAGAATGGGGATATTCATATTATGATGAAAAAATTATTATTTTATGTTATTGTTTATCGTTCACCATAAAACAAATTTTAATTTTTTAAAAAAATTACATTAATTTTATAGAAAAAAACAATAGACTTACATAAAACAATGAAAACACTTTCGGATTATTTTAGTAAATTAGTGCAATAATAAAGAAGTCATTTTTGATGTGTAGGAATAATATTCACCTCAATACGATACATGATGTGTTTGGTATGACTAAAAGTGTCTGCTATCAGTTTAAAATGGAAATTTTAATACAAAAATGTGTCCCTCATAGAAAACAAAGATAACTCTCTCAGATTGTTTTGATAATTTTGTAAAATAATTCGTAAATAATTTTTTACATGTATGAATCATTATTAAACCAAACCCCTACAAGATGAGACCTATATGACTCAAAGTGTGTGTTTCCAGTTAAAAATGGAGATTTAATAAAAAACTGAAGTATCATACTGAAAACTAATGAAACAAATTTTTATGGTTTTTATAGTTTAGTAAAAATTTACGTAAGTAATTTAAGATGTGTTAGAATCATCCTCACCTCAATATAACACTTGGCATGACCTGTATGAATCCAACAATGTATTTTTATTCAAATTTTACATTAATTTTATTAAAAATGTCATAATCCAAACCAAGAAAACCAATTAATATTATTTTTATACTTTATTAGTACAATCCACAATCCATTTTTGATGTGTAAGAATCAATCACAATTCAATATGATACATTATGTGTCTGGTATGACTCAATGTGTCTATTATTAGTTTAAAATTGACTTTTTAATAAAAAATGTATCACTCACTAAAAACTGAGAAATAGTACAATGATTATCTTGATAATTTTTAAAAATTATGCATATTTAGTTTGTGACATGTAAGAATCTGTCTCACATAAATACCAAACATGACGCACTCGATATAACTCAAGTTGTGTGTTTCCATATTAAAAAGACATTTTAGTAAAAAACATAATTAGAATGATCAAAACCAAGGAAACAAATTTTTATTATTTTTAAACATTACTAAAATGATCCATAATTAATTTGGGACACATATGAATCATCCTCTCCCTAATATGATGCATGGTGTGACCGACAAGAGTCAAACTGTCTATTTTTATTCAAAATTGATATTAATTTTAGTAAAAAACTAAAATAGTAAAAATAAATAAAATGAATTCAGATGGTTTTGATACCTTATAAAAATATCAATAATTCCTTTTTTATTTGTATGAATCAACCGCACTTTAATCTGATACATGATGTTACTGGTATGACTTAATGTATCCGTTATTAATATAAAATTGACATTTTATTACAAAAAGTGTCTCTCAATGAGAACCAATAAAACACACTAAAAGTTTCTTGATAATTTAGAGAAATGATTCTTAATTAATTTTTAACAAATAGGAATCAATATAGTATCAAACACACACACACTATGGCCTTTATGACTCAAAGTACGTGTTTCCAGTTTAAAATGAAATTTTAGTAAAAAACACATCTGGTGTACTCAAAAAATAAGAAAAAATTATAGATTATTTTGATAAATTATTAAAATGATCCATAAGTCTTTTATGATGTATATAAATCATCTTCATCTTAATATAATTCATGGTGAGACCGATATGACTCAAATTGCATCTTTTTATTCCAATATGACTTAAATAATATTAAAAAACAGAACCACTCAACATAATGAAAATACATTCATAGAGTTTTATTACTTTAGTAAAATGAACCAAAATTCATTTTTTGGGTTGGAATCCACTAAAAATCAATCTAGTAAACGATGTACCTGATATGACTCAAAGTGTCTGTTATCTTTTTAAGATTGACATTTCAATAAAAAAAAGTTCCACTCACTAAAAACTGATAAAACAAGATATCACTATGTTGATAATTGAGGAAAATGATTCATATTTTTTTCAATGTGTAGGAATCAGTTTCATATGAAACCAATACCTGATGAAACATGTATGACACAAAGTGTGTGTTCCCTGTTTAAAATGTCATTTTAGTAAGAAACATAAGTGGTGTACTCCAACAAGAAGAAAAAAATCATATTTTTTATACTTTAAGAAAATAATCCATATGTCATTTGGGACATATATGAATAATCCAAAACTCAATTTGATACATAGTGTGACCGGTATGACTCAAAGTGAATCTTTTTATTAAAAATTGACAGTAATTTTAGCAATAATCAACTAATATAGACAAAATCGAGAAAAATCATTCAAATTTTTTTGGTACATATGGAAAATGATACATAAGTTATTCTTTACATGTAATAAATATCCTCACCTCAATCTGATACATGATCTGACTAATAGGACTCAAAGATTTCTTTATCAATTTAATATTGATATATTAGTAAAAAAAGTTTCCCTCGCTGAAAACAAAGAAAAATGCTCAGATTTTCTTGATAATTTCTTAAAACAATTAATAATACATTTTTTACATCTAGGAATTATAATTTTAATGTCCCTGACCCGGAAGCCACTAAACTGCTGCCCTGATCCGGGTTGTCACATTACCTTAAGTGTGCCTCCCCATATTCCAGAGGTTGGTGTCTAGCAGAGAGGGTCTAATGAGTCACGTGGGGATACTATACCATCTTTACCAAAGTAATCTGTAGCACGAAACAATAATTAATAGTAGAAACAAAATGAACAAACACTAAACATACAATCCAAACATCTCAAAAATGGGTACTAACAATAACCCAACATTAACAATGTCATTCCATACTGGTAGTGAAAGTGAATAAAACCCAAAAATAAGGTAAATGAATAATCCTAAAACGGGTCCCGACTCCATGTTAGGATTCATATCTATGTACATTCTGAGCCCAACTCAACTTTATAGGGTAGGGCATTTTCCCTTTTCCTTAATTGCATCCAAAAAGTATGCCCGGGTACCCAACAGTGGTCTGACCAGGGTGTGAGTATAAAACATAGTGGTCCACCACCAAAAGTGTCTAAAAAATATCCAATCTAATATATAGTGCATGAAAGTTCAAAATAAATGGTAAGTAAACAATGGACAGTTTGTCTGCCACGGGTTAACAAGGTTCATTTAATTCATGACAATAATTTAGCCTAATTCCATTTCGTATGCCATTGTTTTACTATATAATCAATTTTAACACATGTTATTTGGTTTAGTAATATTCAACATCTCTACATTATTTTAAGGAAACAAAATCATTATTTATAAGGTAAATAGGTCAAATACATATCTCACCAGGGATACACATTTAACATAAAAACAATATCCTTGTAATGTCTCTGAAATTTGGTGTAATTTTTATTGTTATATGAAATTATTCTGAGAACGCATGCTATGACGGCACGTGATTCCAAGGCCTGGAGAGCCCAAAATGGTATTTTGAACCTTATAATGTATGTTCAATAAAGGTGTGAGTGGGTTTTTTAATCTTTTGAACCGGTGCTCAGATCCAAAATATGAGTGCACTGTTGAACCCAGAATGCCATGATTCACCTAGAAATGACTTAACATCGGCCGGAAAGGGCTGAGTAGAAAATTTATTATTAATAAATTTCAAGAAAAATAATAAAATAATTAAATGTAATTATATTATTTCCTTTATCACTGTTGAGTGGCGGGCGATGAAGTTGTGGTGTAGTAATGAGGCAGTGACGTGTCACATTAATGGAGAGTCAATAGTGGATCATTTGAAATAGTGACATTGTTATATTAATGACTCGTTAAATGTGGATCATTATATGTGGATCATTAAATGTGGCTAATTTAATGAGCATCATTAATGGGTTAAACATTATTGTTGTTTTATTTTATTTTAATAATTCAAACATGTTAGAGTTTATGGGATTAACAAATGTGTGGAATCCCTAAACAATCGCCATTGGAATCCCTCTCCAATGAAGAATTAAGAACGACGCGACAACGGATCATCACCATCTTCGATGTTCCTCGAATAATGGATATGGAAGCGATGTTGACATCTATAATCCTCAAGCAAGAATGCTTTGACATGGAACATTAATGAGGTGGGGGTTTGATTTTGGATTTGTGATTTCCTCATTCTTACTGTAAACTATGAACACAGATTAACCCAAAAATAGTATAATCTATAGATCACGTGTCCTTGAGTAAGGGTGTCTTCCTTGGGATATATCTGTATTCGGGATTGAATTATTCTTTGTTTGTAATAATTAATGTCCTTGAACCTCCCCATGTTTTTGAACCTCTAATGTGGAGGGCGTGGGATGACCCGAACAAGGCCTGGTCCTTCCTCCTAAGTGGTTCTTGTTGTTTTCTTTGAAGTAGACTGATCAACATGATGGAAAGACATTTTTTAGGCCTTCATGGAAAGGAGGGCGATCTCTGAGGGCCAAAGAAGTAGGCAACGTGAAGAATGGACCACCAGAGCGTGTCTGATTGTCCTTTGAAGGTCATGCCACCGCACTGGTTCCAGCAGTGACAATGGCGTCATGTGACAGTGTCTGCCTTCTGCTGGATGGGGGGACTGAGTGCCACCATTCGGGTGGAGCGGTGTTCCTTTCAGTTCACCATGGCTTCAGGAGGCCTTGGCCGATTGGTCGTGATGACGAGGTGGTGTGGCGCCCGTCAGCACCATGGGGAGTGGCAGCCCGCTCTGGCTGCTCAGGTGCACTGATGGAATTCTGACCTGTTCTACGTGCATGGGAAACAAACGTCCATCATAGTTGGCCGCATGGAGCCATAGTGGTCACTTGACCATGGCGCGGAGACTACCCTGCGTCAATCACAGTTCTAAGGGGGAGGCCAGACTCGCTACTGGGTCGAGCCTATCCTGCAAAGCCAGACCTGCGAACCCAATGAGCCATCTGAGCCAGACTAGTGAGGGACCCATACTAGACCCCTTAAAAGGGTTGGGTCAGGTTGGTCCAACTATGTCGGACTGAACCTAGAGCCGACTAGCCCCATTTTATTGAAACGATCATAACATGCATATTATACCTCTTATTGACACACCGTCTGCTTCGTGATGACCCTTGAGGCAGGGAGTTCTTTTTAAGAAACTCTACATGAGTTTTTAGGGAAGTTTGATTATGGTCATGTTGGATCATACTCAAATCCAATGAGAATATTTTTATTAAAAATCCCATAACTTACTGATCGGGTGTCCGTTCGACACATCGCCTATTGCATTGGGACCCTTAGGATGAGATGGTCTTTTAAGGTTACTTTATGTGGGAATTAATTGTGTTTTAGGTATGGCTGATGTATTGAGGAGATATTACTTCCTAAATCAAGCATGCTAAGTTCGGGAATCTAGTGGCCAGTTGTGACATGAACAAGGAATAATGATCATGTGTGGGTCAGCACCTAGCGATCCTTTGTGGGTCAGCACCAAGAGAACATGTGTGGGTCAACACCTAGAGACCTTATATGGGTGTTCACCTAGCGACCCTCTGTGGATCGACTTCATTTCCTCTCGACATAATATGATGATCTATATTTGGTACAAATCAGTATTACATATATACTTATGTTATCCCTGGTTTGAGTTGCATCTTTTACTTGTTGTTATGTGTTTGAGATATTATTTGGTGGTATTACCTCTATGGTAATTTATATTGTGGTGTTTTTCATCATGGATTATTGAAAGTCCTTTTGGGGTCTTAGGGTCCTTACTGAGTATTGCTATACTCACCCCTGCATGGGATTCTCCCACGCATGTTGTGTCTTGTGAAAATGATTGATGTTTCAAGAGAGGTTCTCAGGGGGGATGGTAATGATGGATGCTATGATGGTGGACTTAGTGGCCTAGGACCAGGTGGGGTGCAATAAGACTATGAAGACATGACATAATACTTTGTATTCCAGTAGCTTTACAACTCTCATGATTAGGTGGGGTTTTCTGCAGATGGATATCAGAGTTTCCTTTTGTACTTAATTGTTTCAGTTTTTTTTTGGTTTTTTATTCTGGCCCACTTAAGTTCAATTATACTTTCACTCATCCTTGTTTTAGTGGTATACTTTTCCCCATCTCAGTGTGTTTGGATGTGGTTTAGTGTGTGTGTGTGGGGGGGGGGTTTAAAGGTAATGCCTTCCCTTTTGGGATATGCCTTTCTGGTGCTAGTCACTAGCCCCTAGCCTATGGAAGCCGGGATTGGGGTAGTCACAGTATGGGCCCCAGGTGACTAGTAGTGAAAAAGTGGTATTAGATGGTGGTTGGTTCTACCAGAAAAACTAAGTGTCTACATTTTCAATGGGGGAAATAGTGCTGAGTGTCTTGAGTTCGGCAATTAGTCCAGGGAGCACAGTGTTGGTGTGGCGGCTGATGTATCCATACACAAGGAACCTAAATTCTACTTTATGACTCAGTACACAAAAACACTAGTTGCATGTGTTTTGTAAATAACTTTCTATAGGAGTATTTTGAGTTATCTCACCAGGTATAATGTATTGGTCATGGAAAATATGTTTCTCTACAGGATGCCTCCATGAAGATAGCCAGCTAGGATTCTAGTGAGAGATCATGACGATGGTCCATCGAGCGATGACGCGGTGCTGCAGGGACTTCTTACAACGATATCACATTCAGGTGGTGAACCAGCAGCACCGCTACTTGGGGAGAAACAGTTGCCTCTAGCTCCACCAGCAGACAGTTCTCATCAACTGAGCGCATTGCACAAGTTCGATAGGCAAAGGCCTTGGAGGTTTCAGGACGAGATAGATCGCCAGACAGTAGAGGATTGACTAGAGGATATTACATGGGTTTCTCACCTAGTAGAGACACTGAAAGTCCCTATGGTATTTCTATCCACTAGCCTTTTTTCAGTCATGGTAGGGAGGTGGTAGATCATGATGCTCTTGACACATGAGGAGGAAGTCCCTATCTAGATGGACTTCTAGAGCCTCTTCAGGGTGGATTTCGTACCAGCGACACTATACTCAATGTGTATTTATGAGTTACAACATCTATATAAGGGAAGCCTGACTATGGAAAAGTACTCAGTAAGGTTTAACTACCTCTCCCACTACTCTAACGACATGGTACGAGACCATTTCTTCCAGGTCCGGACCTTTCAGTAGGGACTCCGATGGGAGATCATGACATTGATGATTTCTCTCACCATCCTGATGTAGGCTGGAGTTCTAGAACGATCCCTATAGGTGGAGTGATTGTTATCCAAGCAGGCACCGATAGTGAGATCCACCACCATATGATAGGAGGCTAGGTATTCTATAGTAGGCAGTAGGCAGATGACGTAGATGCTCAAATAGGACAGACCTTGTAGAGGGAGACTCCAGGATGCATGGTTACAGGTGTGGAGCCTTTGAGGTGGAGGTGGTCATGTAAGGACTTCATTTTTTTACTCTTTCTGTGGATAGAGGCACATGGATCATGACTATCTAAATCCACTCGCAGATGTCCATCAGGTGGTCAAGGTACCATTGAGACTATAATAATGGTTTTAGTGAGGAGGTACACAATGTGGAAAATGTGGTCGGGGAGCAGGCTGAGCAGTAGGCGGTGGATGGCGATTCGAGGTACTACCACCACCAACCACAGGAGGTCCACCATGAGCTCAGGGAGTTAGTGGACAGGGGTGGGTCCATCCTCATGCAATGGAGGAATATGACCATGGTTCTTTAGAGATTATTATATGTATGATCTATGTATTCTACACCCAAGCTACAGTTTATATAGACACAGGTGCTAGTCACTCTTTCCTTTCCAGGAACCTCATTTGAGGCTCGGATATTCTAGGGGAGTCGTTGGATTGATCCTTATGATTAGAGTCTCCTATGGTAGGGGATTATATTATTACACACTAGTTCTGAAAGTGGGATCATAATCTAGGAGGTGACAGATTCTACTAGGATCTCTTAGTAGCATCATCGAGGCCTTACGACATCGTCTTGGGTTTGGACTCGTTATCCACAGTCCATGCTCAAAATGATTGTTTTAGGAACAAAGTGTGTTGTGTTTCTGAAGATGGGACTAGTTTTTCCTTTAATTATGAGAAGGGAACCTTTTCAATATAGGACGAACTTTCATGGAAAAGGTCTTAGACGATCACTCACTAGTTGTCTAGCCCAACCCTCTTTACGGTGGACGAGGGGTGTCCGAGAATTCCAATAGTGGTGGAAGAATATAAGGATGACATTCTAGAAGATGTCTTAGGACTACCTCCTCAAGGATAGGTACACTTCTGCATTGACTTGTACCTAGGGAAGGCACCAATATCTACACCTACATATCATATTTCTTCTGTGTAGCTTCTTGAGTTGAGGGTACAATTAGAGGAATTGTAGAGGAAGGGGTTTGTAAGGCCCAATGTTTCTCCATAGGCAGCCCCACTATTGTTTTACATGAATTCATACGGGCGCTTGAGGCTATGTGTGGAATTTCAGCGCCTGAACTAAGTGATCGTAAAGAACAAGTATCCACTACTAAGGATCAGTGACCAATTATACTAGTTGAAGAGAGTGATGTGGTTCTTAAAGATAGACCTCAGGTTGTGCTATCACCATCTTTGGTTATGGGATGAATATGTTCTGATGGAATCCTTAATGTGTCGTTATGACCACTATGAGTTCCTAGTGATGCCTTTCGGCATGACCAAATCCCCAACAGTGTTCATGGGACTCATGAACCGAATTTTCTATCCTTACCAGGACTAGTTTTTTGTGGTCTTCATTGATGAAATCTTGGTGTTCTCAGCATCGAATTAGGAGAACTCTATACACCTAAGAATATATCTAGATGCACTCTGAGATGAAAAGCTATATGGTAAACACTCAAATTTCCAGTTCTAGATTTTGAAAGTCTATTGTATGGGACATGTCATCTCAGAGACTAGAGTTGCAGTGGATCCGATAAAGATAGATGCAGTTCTTGCTTGGAATCCACCCTAGATCATGACTGAGGTGCGGATTTTCCTAGGGTTGGATGGGTACTGCTATAGTTTTGTACCGAACGTCCCCAAAGTAGCAGTACCCTTTTCAGTTTTGACAAAGTAGGAAAAAACATTTGTATGGAGGGAGAGATACCATCCGAGTTTCCAAGAGCTGAGGCAGAGACTGACGAGTGCCACCATCTTGAGGATACTAAAAGGGATAATTGGGTATGTAGTCTACTGTGATGAATCAGGGATAGTAATGGATTGTGTTCTGATGTAGTAATGAGCTATGATTGCCTACGGCTCATGGTCGTTGAGGTAGAATTAGCAGAACTGCATGACCCATGTCATGGAGTTAGTAGTAGTGGTCCTTTATTCAAAGATGTGGTGACATTGTTTGATGGGTGAACGGTTTACCATCTACTTCAACCACAAGAGTCTTAGGTATATATTCTAACAGAAGTACCTTAACCTGATACAACGATAATGGCAGGAGTTCCTCCTAGACTATGACATTGAGATGGTCTATACTCATGGGAAGGGATATGTGGTGGCTGACAGACTCAACTGCAGGTCTGGTTTGCATCTTTTGAGTGAGTCGATGGAGTAGCTATCCATGATGTAGATATCCTTCTTAGATAGTGATGGTGTGTATTACATCTAAACTATGACTATTACTCCTCCACTCTTACAATGATTTAGGGAGGGACAGCTAGTGGATGATGATTGTAAGGCCGGACATGCTTAGTTATCCTCAGGATGGGCTCATGATTGATTTTTGTTAGGTGGGGATCATGTCATTATTATCAAATGATGAACCCTAGTACTAGTGATGTTGCAGGAGGAGGTGTTGAGGGAGTTCTATACTTCTCCATTGGAGGTACATCCTCTTGTGGAAAAGATGCACGGGGACCTCCAACTTCAGTAATGGTGGCCTGGGATGAAGAAAGCAGTGGCCGAGTTCATTTATTGATGCCTCATTTGTCCACAAGAGAAGGTCGAGAGTTAGGTTCAAGTAGTCTTGGTCTAATCACTTAAGTTAACTGAGTGGATATGGGATGTTATCTCCATGGACATTGTGATGAGGTTACTATATACATCTAGGGGCCATGATTCCATCTTTGGGATCATTGACCAACATTCCAACTCATATCACTCTCTACCCATCTAAGAGAAGGGACTGGTAGAGGGCTTGGGATGCCCTTACATACAGAAGATAGTACAGATCCATGGGTTTCCATCGATGATCATCAATGATCATGATGCACACCTTAAATCTCGGTTGTGGAAGTGGTTATAGAAGGCGTTCGGGACTCAACTGCACTTGATCACAAATTTTCACCCCTAGAAGGATTGTCAGACGGATCAGAAGATACATACCATGGAGGACATGCTATATGCTTGCATCCTAGACTTTGGTTGTAGTTGTTAGTACCACCTAACACTGGTGGACTTTTCATACAACAATATCTATCACTCGACCATTAGAATGGCACCGCTTGAGGCCTTGTACGAGCGGCCTTGCAAATCAACCGTATGCTGGACAGACCAAAGGGATTCGACACTCATGGGTCTGGAGTTGGTATAGGATACCACCAAGATGGTGCAGGTCATTCATGAACAGGTGTAGACTTCACAGAGAAATCAGAAGTCTTATGTCGACAGAAGATAAATACCCTTGTTATTTGAGAAGGGTGATCATGTATACCTTTGGGTGTCACCCCAACGAGGATTACAATGACTTGGCTGACATGGAAAGATATATATGAGATTCATCAGACATTTTTAGATCATTATAAGAGTTGGAAAGGTGGTGTACCACCTAGATATTTCCCCACAGATGCACAGGGTGCATAATGTTTTCCACGTGTCATAGTTGAGGAGATACATGCATGATCCATCGCACGTCATCGATTGGGGAGAGCTCGACTTTGATGATGGGTCAATGTTTATGGAGTTCCATGTAAAGATAAGGGATCGGTAGGACTGAGTACTACATGGGAAGTCGATTCCTATGGTGTGTGTTCAGTAGAAAAACAAGAATCTCTAGGAGAGAACATGGGAGCTGGAGGCTTATATTTGTGCTCAATACCCCCATATATTTGATTAGTTTTGTATTGGATACTAGGGATGTAAATCCCTTAGGTGGGGAGAATGTAATGCCTCAGAAATTCAGTGTAATTTTTTTATTATATGGAAGTATTCTGAGAATGCACTCTTAGATAGAACGTGATTCTAAGGCCTAGATATCCCATTACAGAATTTTGAAACTTTTTTAAGGTACGTTTAGTAAACGTGTGAGTGATTTTTTTATCTTCTGAACCAGTGCTTGGATTGAAAATATGAAGGAACTGTTTAACTTGGAATGATAGGATTCTCTTAGAACTGAGTTAACTTTGGTCAGGAAGGGCCGAGTAGAATAGTTATTTTATGGACATCTTGAAATAATAATAATATAATTTAAAGGAATTATTTTATTTCCTTTCTCAACATTGAGTGGAAAACGACGATGCTGCAGTGAATAAATGAGGTGGCGACAAGGAGCATTAATGGTGGGCTAGTAATGGCTCATTTGAAACCATGACATTGTTATCATAATGACTCGCTAAATATGGCTCATTAAATGTGGCTCATTTAATGAGCGTCATTAATGGGCGCAACATTGATGCGATTTTGTTTTATTTTAAAAATTACAATGTGTTAGATATTAGTGGTTTAACAAATTCGGGGAATCCCTAATGAACTACAGGCAAAATCCCTATCCAACGAAGAATGAAGAACGATGCACTGGTGGATCATCACCAGCTTCAACGTGACATAAAGAATGGATCCAGAAGAAAAATAAACATGTTAAATCCCTGAGGATGAAGGATTCATCATTGAACTTCAAAGAGGTAGGGTTATGATTTTGGATTTTCTATTTTCCCCATTCTTATACTAATTCATGAATGTAGATTAACCCATGAACAGGTTAATCTGGGGATTGTGTTTTTTTGTGGGAGGGTGTCATCCTTGATATTTATCTAAATTTTGGATTGAATTATACTTTTTTGTTAGAATTAATGTCCCCAAACCTCCCTAGGTTTTTAAACATCTAATGCGGAGAGCGTGGGATGACCCAAACAAGGCCTAGTCCCTCCTCCCTGGTTGTTCTTGGTGCGTTCTTCGAATTCGACTGATAAACATCATGGAAAGACAAATTTTAGATATTTTCAGAAAGGAGCGAGATATATAGGGTTCATAGTCATAGGAAATATAATGAACGGACCACTAGAGAAAGTTTTTTGGTACGCCGAAGGATCTGGCTACTGCGCCGGCAACGACGGCGGGGGGCCTCGGCTATGTCGGCCGCGTTCCAGATGGTGGGACCGAGGGATGTCGATCGGGTCGGTGTCCGGGGGGAATGGCGCACCCTTTGGCGCATCGAGGTGATAAGAGACCATGGTCGATGGGCCGTAGCGGTGAGGTGGCACAGCGCCCGTCAGTGCCGTGTGGAGGAGTGGCATACTCGGGCCGCTCAGGTGCGCTAGAGGAATGCAGACCCGTTCTGCGTGCATGAGAAATGGCCAGACTGCCTAGCCATCCACGTGGAGCTATCACGGTCACCTGACAACTGTGAGGAGACCGCCCCGTGTTGAATACGATGGGGGGGAAGACACATTTTTCTGCCACGTCTTGGGCTAGCAGACTAGGTCGTTCAGTGGGTCGGACCTGCAACACCGAGCCGGACCCGCCACAGGGTCGAGCCCTTCCTACAAAGCCAGACCTACATACCTTATGAGACAGCTGGGCAGGACCCATGCAGTACCCACACAGGACCCCCGGACATAGTCATGTCGTGTTGGTCTAAATGGGTCGGACTGGACACAGACCAGACCGACCCCGTTTCAATGAAATAATCATAACATGCAGACTGGGTGTTCGATTGACGCACCGTCTATGGAATGAGGACACTTGCGATGGGCAGATCCTTTTTATATACTTCACTTCAGTTTTTATGAAATTTGTAGTATGGTCGGTTTGGATAGGACTCTAACCCCACCAAGTCCTTTTTACTAAAAATCCCATAACCTATAGTCCGGGCTTTCGTTCAATGTGCCACCTATTGTGTTGGGACCCTTACAAAGATTCGGTCATTTGGGGGTTACTTTATGTTAGACTTTATGGAAATTTATGTGTAGTTTATGGAATAATGATTGGATCCACTAAAAATCAATCGTGCTAAGTACGGGAATCCTATGGCTGACAATGATATGTTGAAGGAATAGTGATCATGTGTGGGTCAGCACCCAGAGATCCTCTGTGGGTCAAGACATAGAGATCCAGAGTGGGTCAGCACCTATCGATCTTGTGTGGGTTAGCACCTAGCGATCGTTTGTGGGTTAGCACCTAGAAATCCTATGTGGGTTAGCACCTGGCGATCTGTTGTGCGCCATCACCTAGCGACCATGTGTGGATCAGTAGCCGATCCAATAAATAGAATACGATAATATATCTTTACAAATAATCATCCTTTCTTATTAACTTATGTTATTATTGGTGTGAGATGCATATTTTATATTGTTCTATGTGTTTGAGAATATTCTTGGTGGTATTACCTATGTGGTATTTTCCTTTCTGGTGTTTTCCATCATGGATTATAGGGAGACCTTCAGGGTTCTTGGGGATGTTGCTAAGTATTGTTTTACTCACCCCAGCACGGGATTCACCTACATGTGTTGTGTCTGGTGCAGACAATCAACGTTTTGATAGAGTTGATAAGGGGGACAGGACTGACGAATGCTACGATGATGGACTTGTTGGCCTAGGAATAGGTGGGGCCCAATAGGACCTAGTAGAGAGGACATACAACCTTGGATTCTAGTAGCTTCACTAATCTCATGATCATGTGGGGTTTTCCACAGATCTCCATCTGAGTTTCCTTTTGTACTTTGCTATTTTAGTTCCTTATTGGGTTTGTATTCAGGACCATGTACTTTCACTTGGACTGGAACTCAACCTTATTTTAATGCTATACTTTTTGCCCCTTTCAGTGTGTTGAGATGTGGTTGGGCGTCTGTGTGTACAGTTTTAAAGGAAATGCATTCACGTTTTTGGATATGCCTTTCCGGTTCTAGTCACTAGCCCCTAGCAAACGGAAGGAGGGCTAGGGGTAGTCACGACATGGGCCTCGTGGGACGAGTTGTGGAAATACTCACCTCAAAGCCTCAGTCCTGGTGGAATGAAACCATTAGGGGAATAGTTTCTCTATCCCCTTCCCTAACCCATGCATTTTTTGGGTGGAGTTTAGAGGTTCATTCTAACTCAGCTCATGGGTGTAGAACCTCAAGTCAATACCCCACTCTACCAAGCCATCTACACATTATTATTATCAAATCACCACATAACTACCATTACAAAACTCAACCTAAGATATTCCACTGGTAAATCACAATACATAACAACAACATGGGAACCAATAAAATTCCATAACCCATTAACACATTTACCAATTATAATTTATAGCCATTTATCCAAATTCCCATTCTCTTGCCTTAACCTATTAAGTGTGTGCAACAACCCCCATACCTGGTCAATACCCATAAATTGCCTTATTCTAACACACTTAGACCGTTCACCATTTCACAATCATTTACCCTTATGCCTTTTAGTTTCGACTCCTATAATACATAGCACAATCATGTTAACACATTTAACCCATTATGTAGACCCCATGATTTCCCAAATATTAAATCATTCCATATTATTCAATTACCTTATTACTTTTCATTGAAATATTCCCCATATCCCATTTCACTACCCAATTACATGTTCAAAATTTAATATGCACTAATCTCGAAAGGCATTTCTAACAAAAATTAGTTAAATAGTCGACATAATCTCTTTCAATCCAATTTCTCATTTTCTTGTCATTCAAGTAACACCTTAGGCACTTACCACCCTAGGAATACCTATCATCATTCCATTCACAACTCAATCAACCATTAAACCATTTTTTATATAGGTTTCACAATTTACTCAGTAATTCTCCACCTAACCCTACCACTCTCTAGGTTCATGATTTCCGGTGCACCCCATGAGTGGCCCTAAAATGGTCAAGTCATCCTCTATACATCCCATGGGGACCATGAGGGATTTAAGAAATCATCTAGACACCCAATTTACAAAATCACACTCTAGGTAACAAATACACAACTCAATCAACCATTAAACCCTGTTCTATGTGGGCTTCACACTTAACTCAGTAATTCTCCACTTAACCCTACAACTCACTAGGTTCACGATTGTCGGTGCACCCCATGGGTGGCCCTAAAATGGTCTAGATATCCTCCATGCATCCCATGGGGACCATAAGGGGTTAAATAAATCATTTAGGAACCCAATATAAAAAATCATACTCAAGGTAACTAATACACTATAAGAGAGAGTCAAAATATCAACTCACATGCATAAATCTATAACAAAACTAGAGGAAATAACTTGTACACCACCTACCCTGAATACGATGATGAATGTGTGATTAATCGAAACCATAGATCAAGATTCAACCAACGTTTTAACCTTTGTCCTAAATCTCATGAAAAAATGATGTTTTTAGTGCTTTGGAAAGAGATAGAGAAGTGATGGAAACTTTCAACCAAAAAGGGAAACAAGAGTGGGATTAGCCATGACTAGATCTTCATTTTGCAACTGAAATCACTCCAAATAACCATGAAATGAGGGAGATTGATCCATCGGAGCTCTTCAGTTTATTGGTTCATTACTAGGGTTCCAATGATGAATGAGGAATAAAATCCTGAGTTGGTATAAAAAACCAGTAATGGATATTTTGTAATTTCTTCTAACTTTTTTAGGTTGCAGGGTATACCCGTAGGGTTTTTCAAATCGTGCACTAGCCATGCGGAAGCTACTACATGAAAATCACCCCCTTCGCATAGTTTCTGAGGGAACTCCGCATGGGTTTCACTAACCATTCGCAAAACATGAAACTTGAATAGGAACTCCCTTTTTCCCTCTTTTGTGTACTGGACCCCTGAAACACCCTCGATCCTTCACATAAACATGGGGAAAATTTATGTATCTATAAAGAAGAGTCAACACCCAAACATGAACAAAAAGAATACCTTAAAATTTTGGGATCTCAAAACCTCCACACCTTATAACAGATCATCTTTGAGCTTCTCTTTTTGAGCATCATTGAGCATCTAGAACAAGAGATCCTGTCACCTATCCTACCTATCTGTTCCCACATTCCATGTTTCCCGTTGAACATCCCATTTCCTATAGAACATGAATCAAGGGAACACATTTTCCACACTATTAATCCCCACCACAACCACAACACGAATGGAGAAATACCCAAGGATGCATCAAATTCAACCATACCCAACCAGAAGAACATTACCGAGAAAAAATTGACAATAATTCTTGAGTCACTATACATGGAAACTTCGTACATATAATAATATCATCATGGAAATACCAATCAGAACCCCCTCATTTTGATCTTCTATACAACTCAAGAACCAAATTACTTGGAGTATTTTTTCTCCATTCCTCCCATATCTAACAAGGATCAAACTCAATATCTCCCAAAGGAGAACACATGGTCATTTCAACAAAATTTCTCAACTAAGGTTGTTTCACCACTATCGAGGAATGATCACTCTAATCTCACCTCAACATTCAGATTACCTGATGTGTACCTACTCACCGCACCCAAACATTCATAGGGGAATTAACAAGGATTGGAACCTAGATACACTATCGAAACCATTTGGGTGGACATTCTTACACTCTACATTCATAGAATATGATCAACTTGGCCTCACTCAGGTAGAGGTACAACTTCATTTAAAAAAAGGCACATTCTACTACAATATGAACTAAGAGGTGGGTCACTCTCACTAGACTCATTCATGTTTTCCATCTCAGGTCGGACCACACCTGGCTGGCTTGTACCATAACACCCACCTACCGCTTATGGTACACTACCCCTTTCTCGCCTTCCCAAAGTGCTTACTGACATGAATACTATCATTATCATCACACACACCCACGTAGTTTGTTCCCTGAATTCCAATAGCTATTTATCATCATGAAATCATAGACCTCTAGACTATCATCGGGCTTCGCCCTCAACATGACACTACAAAACATGTTCAACGTGCCATCAACATTAAGACATTACAAACCCACAGAAGAAAAAAATACCAGAGTCTAAACCCAGTCGTCGTTGGAGTTAAATGACCCCAACCTCTCTTTCCACAACCTGTTGTCATATCCAACAACACCCTCCTATGACTTAAACACAAGAATCCCATGGAACCACCCTGAGCTCGATTCCAACACATTATCATCATTCACCACATCCTTTTACTACATTTCATCTATAAGGAAACTAATATGCACCTAACATGTTCCTCATTAGCATCCTGGTTCCATTACATCAACTGGATGTTCTCCTCTCCTCATCCAAGACAGAATTATCACACCCACCTTAGGAGTTTCATTTTTAGTAATCTCTATAAGGGGTAAGAAACACTAATTCATACACTCAATAAAATATTATACCCCAATGCTTAGACATGTACATCTAGCATTTTCCCCAAAATAAGAAAACAGACATCACTCAGTGCCCATTCCTGGCTTCTTTGAATGTCACCCATGACGTTTCTCGATATTCAGTTCATCCTGAGGACCTCACCCAATCTATAGAGGGTGTACATCCCATCATCATGCTCCACACATACTGTTTCCATGCACGTAAACTCCATGATGTCCCCCATCAAACCAAGAACCTTCATGTTTCATGGTATAAAGCCAAAGACTCTCAACATACCTGGGAAGATATCAAGATATTGTGCAGAATTGTCACTAGCTGAGGTATACTATGTGGTTTTTGAAAAACACCACCATCAACTTATCCATTTATGATATCAAACTATGGGACACCATGAACATCCAAGGATCATATGATACCTTAATGAATTCATCTCATCAATACTTAACCACCACTACTCAGGTGTGATTTCCAACAAAGTCTCACCACTACGCCATGAAAAAATCACAAAGCATCCATAAACCAACGTTTCAGGTGGAACTAGTTCCACCACACGACTCAAGTTCTATTGATTCATCCCTGATAGCTATAAATAGAAGCACAATGGTCAATCACACCAACAAAACCGAAGGTATATCAGAAATCATCCTTTATATATGCATATCCCATCGCCTGCTTACTTACCTAAACATGTATCTTGTTTAGTCAGACTCATCAGCCCTAAGGCAGCCTCTATATCTCACCCAACATCAAACCCATTACTAAAAACAATTTCATCCATGTTACCACCCTCACATCTGGTGTCACCATTGAGCAAAAGCATATAACCACACTTCAGACACCCTTGTCTCTTCCATTCAAATAATACTTTGAGTCCTCCATTAATTATCATCCAAACAGGTGATTAAGGCATCCATATGATACAACACATCAAAACAAACCTTACCTCATATCACAAACACTAGGGTTCCCTTATTAATGAACCAGTAAAAACTGTACCATTTACTAAAATATGGTGGTACTTAATATGTATTGACACTACCTGTAAAGCATCTAACATGATTCATAATTCAAGCTGCATGTACCACTCCACAAACCTCTCATGAGGTCACCCTTAATTTTTCAAAAATATCATTCTGTATCCATGAATAGAGTATCACCCAAAAGTATCATCCTTCCCACTAATACCTCTAGGCCAAACCTAAACCATTCAACACTCTGAGTCCCACTGTCAAAGTCCACAACATCTACATGTGTGAGACACATCCAAATCACTAAAAATAATATATGTCCTCTCTCATAGGTCGCCATTAAGGTTGAATGATACCAACTCCCTAGACCGGAGTCACAACCATGAAAATTCATTGGTACTCTCTCCAGAAAATATATATCCTGACAGAAATAAAGCAATTCTCTAGAATGAAACTCTAACACCCATTCTGGTGCACAATGTTCCTAGTGAACGCAACAACCATTTACTCTAGGTTATGTATCAAAGGTGTACACATTGATAGGTATTAAGAGAAAAACAACCTCTCTGGGATTCCAAAACGCAACTCATAATGTATCTACGCACAGTTTCACTATGACCTATTCACTATCCTTAGGGTCCTGCATTCACTCTATACAGACAATAACCTTGATTGTTTCCACATTTGAATTACTGAATAATTCCTCACACCCTAATAGGCAAACCCCCACCAAGGGTTCCCTAAAAACCCACCTTAGCTATATCATAACTGAAAAGGCCTCAAAATCCAAATCCAAAGTCTCATTCTATGGTACTCTCGTTTCCCCAAACCACATATACAAGGGTCAAACCGAAAACACAAAGGATACCCACATTTGAACACAATCATCCTCATTTTAAACATATAGTTCACCTGGCGCTTCAAAGAATGACTAATAAGATTTAACCATAAGTGTAAAAGGTATCATGTTATCAACCTTAAACAAAAAAATTCTTCACACTCTATCCCAAAGGTAATCATCACACATAAAACATTTCCCTATACCATACCAACTACGGGTCATGGTTAACATCGAGTTTCCAATTTACATAATGAGAAGTCTTTCTTCAAGACCTATTCAAAACAATTCTTATTTTACAACACAATACCTTCCTATAAGGAAAATTTCCCATTTCACAACTTATTAAAATCATCATTTTATGTAATTTACACCTTTCATTAGGAAAAAAACTCATTAACGACTTTACCGTCATTATTCAACCCTTTTTCTGTTAGACTTTGAATCAAACTTTATAAATTATCACAGCCCAAAATGATAACCCATTCCTAAAAATAATTTATAAAAAATATTCCACAATTATTCATTTGGTATATTTTCATTCCCCCACTTGAATTATCTTTATTAGGCATCACTTTCATCATATTTTTCAAGGAAGTAAACTACATTCTACTCTCTAGGCCCAGCAAACCAATCCCATGTGTGTGACTACAATGATACATGCCACCTATATTCAAATGTGTCTAAATTGATGCATGAATTTACAACATCATTCCATTTAGAGAATGAGGAAAATATCATGAAGTAGTCAAATCGCAGACATGTGCGTCACTCATTAGTGAAATATCATTCAACTATAACAACACACATCAAAAAAACAATTCCCACCAACGGTGACTTGGGTTTTCTCTCATACATGGGATAGCTACTCCCAAGAATGAGCTCATTACCAAGGACTGGAATAGCCCTAATATCATGTCTAACATCCCCAAATATTATGAGATAGAAAATAACTCCTATGATACCACATTGTAACATCCCCAACCTAGAAACCACTAAACCAGTGCCTCGTGTCGGGTCATCGCATGACCTCAAGTGAACCTCCCCATACACCAGAGTTTGTTGACTAGTATAGATGGTCTAATGTGTCACGTGGGGAAACTATTAACTCTTTACCAGAGTAAGATACAATAGGAAACAATATAAATAGTGGAAACCATATGAATAACCACTAATCATACAAGTCAATCATCACCAAACTGGGTACAAACTAGAACTCCGTATTAACAATTTAATTATATACTTGTACTGTAAGTGAATAAAACCCAAAAATACCAGAAATGGATTATCCAAAAATTCCTCTTGACTCCATGTCCAGATCCTTATCCATGTACATTCTGAGCCCAACTGAACATCCTAGGGTTGGCCCATTTCCCTTGTCCTGACCTGCAACTAAGAAGTCTTCTCAAGTACCCAATAGTGGTCAATGCTTGGTGTTACTACAAAACACAGTAGGCCACCACCAGTGGTGTCTACAAAATATCCAGTCTTATAGATAGTGACTGAAATTAAAAATTAATTGGTAAGTAAATAAGGGACAGTTCGGGTGCCATCAGTTAACAAGGATCACTTAATTCCTAACTATCATTTATCCAAATTTCATTTCATATACCTTTTCTTTACAATAAAATCCATTTTAAAACATGTTCTTTGGTAAAGGCATATTCATCATCTCAGAAAGGGTTTAAGGCTATAAATCATTATGAAAGGGGGAAATATTTCAAATCCATTTCTCATGTGGGATTAAAAATGTCACATCAACACATTATCCTAGCCTTGAAGCCTCTGTCTAGGAAGAATTCAACTATTAGGGGAAAAAAGCCTTTGTCCCTTTCCCAAACCCATGTATTTGTGGGGTAGAGTTTAGATCCACAGTCTAACTCGACCTGTGGGAATAGAACCTCAATAAAATAGACCACCCTATCAAGCCATGTGCACATGCTTATTTTTCAAATCACCACATTCATACCATAACACAACTCAACATATACAATTCCATTGGGAAATCACAATACATAACAAAAACATAGTAACTAATACCATACCATAAACCATTAATAGAGTTAATAATTACAATTCATATCCATTTAGCCAAATTCCCATTCTCATGCCTTAACCAATTAAGTCTGTTCAAAAACCCCCATACTTAGTCATTATCTACCAATTACCATATACTAACCAACTTAGACCATTCACCATTTCACAAAAATTTACCCCCTAAGCCTTTCATATTTGACTCTTATAATACATTGCACAATCACTTTAACACGTTTAACCTATTAGGTGTGCCAGATGATTTCCCATGTATTAAATCATTCCATACTCATACATTACATTATTATATCTCACTGATATATTCCCCATTTCCCATTTCATTACCCAATTAAAAGTTCACCATTTAATATTCTGTAATCCCCTTAGGAATTTCTAGAAAAAATTCATTAAACAATCGACATAATCTCATTCAACCTAATTGGTCATTTTCATGGCATTACAATAACACATTATTCCCTTATCACTCTATGTATATCTATCATAATTCCATTTACAAATCAATAAACCATTAAAACAAGTTCTAAATGTTCTTCATACTTTACTCGGGAATCCTTCCCTTATCCCAACCACTCTCTAGGTTTGGGATTACCAGGGCACCCCATGGGTGGCCCTAAAATGGTCAATTCATCCTCCATGCATCCCACAGGGACCATGACGGGTTCATAAAATCATCTAGAAACCCAGTGTACCAAATCATTCTCAAGGTAAAAAATAAACAACAATATAGAAGTAAACTCTCATCAAAAAATGCACAAATTTATAAAAAATTTATGGGATATAACTTATAGACCACCTACCTCGAATCTGATGATGAAAGCACTCTTAATCGAATCCATAGATTCAGATTCAACCACCCTTTTATGCCTCAACCAAAATATTACCCAAAAAGAAATGTTTTAGGGATTCTGATGGAGATAGAGAATAGGTGGGAACCTTGAACCAAAAATGAAAGCAAGAGCGGGATTTTCCTTACCTGGATCATTTTTTCCCTAATAACAGCACTCCAAATGAGCCAGAAATGAAGTATATTGATCCATGGTAGCCCTTGAGGTTCTTAGTTCATTAATAGGGTTCAATGGAGGAAGGAGGAATAGAAACCCGAGTTGGTATAAAAACCCCATAATGTAAATTTTGTAATTTATTCCATCTTTTCTAGGTTGTATGGTTTTACAAACCATGCGCTAACCATGTGGAAGCTACTGCCTCAAAATCACCCCCTTCGCACGGTTTCCTAGGGAAATCTACATGGTTTTTCTTAACTATGCACAGACTGTGAAACATGAAAATGAACTCACTTTTCTTCATCTTTTGTGTCCCGAAAACCCAGAAAACCCCATGAGCTTTCACATGAACATGGGGAAACACTTATCTAGAAAAAAAGAAGAGGCCAAACCAAAACATGAACAAAAACATACCTTATGAAAATTTAGGATCTTACAATTATCATCTATAACCTACACATGATGTGACTTATAGGACTCAATGTGTTTTCTTTAAATTTAAAATTTCATTTTACTAAACAAATAGAAGAAGCATGCTCAAAACAGAACAAACGAAATCATATTATTTGTAGTTTTGGAAAATGATCGATATGTCATTTGGGACATGAAAGAATCATCTACATATCAATCTGATGCATTGTGTGATTAGTATGACTCAATGTGCATCCTTTAATCAAAATTTACAACAATTTTAGTAAAAATCAACTAACATACTATAATCCAATAAAAAACAATAATATTATTTTGGTACTATAGGAAAAAAATACCTAAGCCATTTTTCTAGCATGTTAATCTACCACATCTACATATTAGACACAATATGCCAAGTTTAACTCAAAGTGTCTATTATTAGTTTAAAATTGACATTTTAATAAAAAAAGTGTCACTCAATGAAAATTGGGAAAACCAATTCAGATTGTCTTAATAATTTAGGAAAATTATTAACAATTCATTTGGGATGTGTATGAATCAGTCTCATGGAAAACTCACACCCGAATCGACTTATATGACACAATGTCAGTGTTTCTGATTTTAAATGGAATTTTATTAAAAAAACACAAGTGCTGCAATCAAAACTGAGGAAGCACTTTTAGATTGTTTTGATACTTTATGGAAATCATCCATAAGTCATTTGGGAAATGTAGTAATAAACCATACCTCAATCTAATACACGGTGTGACCAGTATGACTCTGAAGTGGGTCTTTTCAATATATAAGTGTCATTTTAGTTTAAATTGTAGATCACAACACCAACACTAACCGAACGGGCCTAGATTATTTTATCTTCCTACTATTAGCTATTAATTAATTAATTTTCTTATCATTCTAATTTTATACTTATTTAGTTAATTTTTACAGATATAATGTTATAGGATGACTAATAAATGGAATGTGACCTAAAAAAATCAACCACAACGAAATATGATTTATAGTGTTCTTGGTATGACAAAAATTTTATTTTAAAATTAATACTTTCTATTTAATTTATTTCCTTATATTATTATTAAAAAAATAATTATTTTCTTATATAGGTTTGTTTTTTAGCAGTGGTGGCTTGTTCATTTATACGGGTGTGTTCTTTTTCTATATAAAAGTGTTTTCCTTTTATTTGTGGTGGAAATTTTAGTTCATTAAAATTTTGTATTTGTATCTAATTTTCCTAATTTCTAGAGATATTTCTGTAGTAATATTGTTTTTATGGAACATTTTATTATACCCTATTTCTGGTGTTACAATGTTATCTAACATCACACAACAGTATTCCCCTTTACCATCACTACTAAATTAACTGAAAAATGATTCCTCTATCAATGTATTTAGTGATGGTGATAAAGGACTCCTTTAGTAGCGCATTTATTAGCCCTGAAAAATGGTGTCATTGATCAACATGTCTACATGTTCTATTAAAAGGGTTTATTTATCAGCACTTTATTAGTGCTGATAAAGAATCCCTTTATGAGCTCTTTTCTAGCATTAATAAAATCCTAGTAAATTTAACTACACTGTAGTAGTTACTGCTTTTTTAGCACCGATAAAGGCATATTCTAGCATTTTAAAAGGGATATGTTTTATATGTGTTTGGTGTGGCCTGTTAAATTCATGTTACATACTTGTATTATTCAATATTATGATTTAGATATAGTTTAATAAATGATAGTCATGTCTTTGGAGGTTACAGCCTCAATGTTATCTATTCCATGTACGGTGTTTCCATATTTATGCCTTTAGTGGTTTGACATGGTTAATTGCACCACCGTTTGACTGTGTTATGGATTGACCCTAATAATGTTAAGCCTTTCTGAATTAGAATGATTATAGAATGTCTATTGTTTATTCCTAATATGAGATAGTTCCACTGGACCCTTATAAGGTATGTTTTCCAATTCATTAATGAATGCTTAAATTGGTAATTGGAAAGTATAGTATGTATATAACTTGAACTAATTAAATATAATTGAATAACATGATTGCATGTTCATAGAATATCTTTCTATTTTTTGGGGGGATATATAGTGAACCTAATGAATTGAATATGACTAATTTTTGTTAATATATGGTTTCATTATCTATTAGCAGTATCAAAATAATGAAAATCAATTTCTTGAAAAAAAATTACTTATTAAATGGGATGAGTATTACATGGAATAATTTACAAAATGAAATAATTATAATTTCCCAATGTATATGGACCGTGATATCATTATACGAGTGATAAAACTCGATATAGACTTGGATTCCCGACAGAATTCCTTGAGAAATCATGGATGCCATTCCAATTCATGGATGCCAGTTTCCAGGGTTGATACTCACCAAGGAACACAATCCTTGTCTACTCATGGATTCTAGGTATGATAACATATGATCCATTAATTATTATTACAGTATTCTATGGATCTATTATGACATCTACTATCATGAGGCACCTTGGGTACACCCTTGAGACCATTCACTACTTATCCCATTTTAACTAGAATGAATTCGTTGGACTCGGTTAGAATTAAATTATTGGTGAATGCCTTGGGAGATTGCCCTTCGATTACACTCTTGACCTTATAGATAGAGTAAAGGTTATTATTTATTTGGTTTGACCAATGAGGTCAAGGATTCCATGGTTTTTCCCTTGGATCCTCTAAATTATCATCATCATTATAGGATTCCTTGTTACATCTTGGATCCTTTATTGTTATTTTCATGTCAGGATTTCAGTGCAAGTTATACCTTACATGACTTACTATATAATCTATAACATAATTAATTAATGAAAATGTTATATGTTCGAACATTGGCTTACGGTGAAGAAGGTACTTTTGTATTTTCATTACTATATATATTTAATTTTATATATGCATGCTTTCACACTTTTACAATATATATTACACAGAATAAATGTTATAAACACCATTAGTGGTGGCCTACTAAGATTTATCTCACACCCTATTTGGGCCTCCATTGGTACCCCGAATGATTACATGTATGTATGTGTGCGGAGAGGGTGGAATTCTTCTTTAGAAACATGATATTGTTTTCCTTCTAATGATTGATCTTAGCAGAAGACGAACAATCTGGATAATGAGATACATGCATTGTTTTTTCCTTCTATTTTTATCTTTTGGATAGCATGTATTTATTGCAGCCTTGTATCTATGTTTTCCAATTTTATAAATACATTAAAGCATCATTACCTTTTGAATGTAATTACTAGTTACACATGTTGTTTATTATTCTTTTTTCTACTTATGTGTTATTTTTTTTAAGGTTGGGGCTGAAGCCTCAATTATTATTAAAGAAAAGCAAAGACCACTTTAACTGGGTAGAGGGAGACCCATTATATAGCCTGAAGTCCCATTGAGCATTTATCCCATTACATGGCCCGCAGGCCCATTGTTTTAGCCCAAAGCACATTCTGTGAATAGTACTTCTACAGTACCCGTGCTGCTACAGTACTGCACACACCCTAAGACCTGGAAGCTAGTAAGAAGCCTATAGTTTTGGGGGAGTTGCGCTCGAGGTCATGTGGCCAACTAGACTCATGGATCCTTTGAGTGGCACCTAGGTTCGAGATGTTAGTTTTATCCTAGGATATTCATGGTCATCATTTATTTAAATCAATCATGAGGGTTTGTAAATATTTTTTAAATTTTTGAAGAATATCCCATAGGGATGTCAAACCAGGGGTGCAAAAGGGAAAATTTTCAAGAATTATTTCCCAATTGATTCTTTCTTAATATAGTGTTTTAGGGTCATTAAACCTAAGTACATATATACTAGATCCAAATCCACATGTATTATCCATAAAAAGATGCAATTTCATGGAAACCATCACTCCAACTTTTACCAAAACTCTAGTACATTTTCCAATACATTGAGTAATCCATAGGTTTATTCATAGAGACATCCCTAAAACTATCATTAGAAATACCCTTAGGGATCACACTTATTTTTTCATCTTAATTTCCAATGGATAAATAAAAAATTCCTTTTATAAAAAATATAAAGGCATAAGATTCTCATAGATATATAATAGATAATTTTAGATGAATATTCTATACATTACAAAAACACATGACTAAGGAACATAATCATTTAGCACAATTGGAAATGTTTTACACAATATTCTAAATTCCTAAATGATCTTTAATGGGTTATATAAATATCATTACCTTAAGAAATATTCATGTCTATAACCTACTGAATATCATTCTTCATAACCTAGGATAAAGAATACATAAGAAACAGTGAGGTTATATACTCAGTATGGGTAAACAATGGAGATACATAATCCTAACATAAACCTAAGGTTATGATAAAATTATCATAACATTTGTATACCATACATTCCATATCAATGATCATAACCATGAGTCATAAAATAAATATTGGTAGTTAATAAGAAATTAATAAAAAAATATCATGACTTATGAGATAATAATAGTGGAATAAGACATTTATTTGTGGAAAAACATATTATAATAACATTTTGAACTTGTATAAATAAACACATGGGAACTCATTTTGTTAAAAACAAAAAATCAGACCCTGAGGTAAAAATATTGACATGAAATTGGGTCCACACATAACATTATAGAAATCAAAGATAGGTCCAAATATAACATTGTGAACAAGTAATCAGGTTTATTCAAAACATTGTAACTATTTAATCTGGTTCCTCCATGACATTATTAATATAAAAGACATTTTCACGCATAAAAACATATTAGTCAGGGTTCACTCCCAAGAACATTATAACGAATAATGTCCCATACTAAACTAGTTTCACTTCCCATTTCATCACAATATTACTAAAATAGGTTCATTATTCATTCCAGTCCTATATATCACACAAGATACAAATAATTAACAATTTAATTGGGGAGAGATATATGTCCCACCCAAATAATAATGAAAACTATAATTATGTGTGCCAAAATATCATATTAATTAACATATCAAGAACTAATGAATGAAATGGGTATAAAAAATATTTAATCATATAATAAACTATGAAAATTAGAAATGTTTTATTATTATTTCATTAGATAATAACATTTTAAATTAAGCGGGTTTCATAATAATTTCTCTGTGGTATAAAAAGTAGAATAGAAATGGTTTTCATAAACATCATACAATAAAAACATAAAGCATTATGAGAAATAATATCATTGCTATCATTAAATAATAACCTTAGTAAGTCATTGGTAACACAAATAGATTTCATTGTATATGTAAATGTTTCTTTAAATATCATTCAAAAAAATTCATGAAGAAAATATCATTTCCTCTTTGAAAATGTTTTTTAAAACATAATACATTTTGAAAACCATTTTTTTTCAAAATTACCTTTCAAAATTATAAACTAAGCTTTTAAAAAAAACATTAAACCATTTATTTATGAAAATATCCTTTCTTATTTGAAATAATTGTTATAAAAAAAATTTGAAAGCCTTTGTAGAAAACATGATTTTAGAAGAAAAATATTTGTAAACAGAAAAGAAATATTTTCTTTAAAACATTCTATTAAACTCTTGAGTTGATTAAGTGAGAAAAATATTGGTAAAAATTTATTCTTATTACATTAACATTTTAGAAGAAAATTTTTGAGATTATTTAGATATATATCATAATAAATCATCATTGGAAGTATAATCATAAACAATCTCAATAATTGATGATATTGTAAGATAAAACTCTTACCACTTTGGTAAAAATGAATCGTAAGCCCCCAAAAATAATAAAATTAATTGAAAATTAATATATCATTAAAATAAGGATATTTATGGTATAACATTTCATAGGGTAATTCTATAAACCTAATATAATAATATAGGTGGAAAACATAACTTCTGTCCCAGTGAAGGAATATTGGGAATAATATCCCATATCAATTTGTTAACATTGGAACCATAAACCCCATGAAACATATATACACAACAAGATATCTTAATACTAATAATTTTTAGTAGAATCATCATAAAATAAATCCATCTATAGTATAAACACCACATAAATTAAATATTTTGGGAGTATGTTATTTGTATCATAGAAGTAAAAAAAGTTAGATTGATATCCCATACCTTATGTTTTGACTTCAGTCATAACAGTAAAAACCTGCAATATATTAAATATAATTTTTATTAAAATATTATACAGAAAAATATTAATATATATAATACCATAAATTTTTTTCTTATGAAGTTTTGTTAATATTTTATGAACAATTCCATGATAAAGTCATGTTTTGGGAAATTACTGCATTGTTTTTTGTGTATGTTTTGACTTTTTATTTTTTTCCCCTAACTTTTTTTATGTTTTCATCATCTTAATAATTTAAAACATTATATAAATATCATATATATTTATTATTTATTTATTTAGGTTAATCCATAAACTTTAGTGATTGAAAATGAAATACCTCAATCAATGCGAAATTAGGTTGTAAGTATGCATAAATGTTGTATACATTTTCTTATCATATTGAAAGAAATAAAATTAAATGAAATATATTATTGTTAAGGAATAATTATATTTGAATATATATCACATATGTTTGTTAAACTCATCATTTAAAAATTACATGTAAATCATGAATGAATCACATCAATTTGTGAGGCGGTGGTCCACCATAAACACGAACAACGTTATCTTATTATGACAAAATAGAGAGTGTGAAGGTATGTGTGATATATTAATAAAATAATATAAATAACATCATATATATCATAAATATAATATTTAATCTATTAATAAATCATCATGTCCAACGGTGAGAGGTGGAACTGAAAAAATAGATGACATTAGTTCAAGAGGTGGTAGTTCGTTACACACAAAAATAATGATTTCATAACCAATTTGATGAAAATGGATATGGGTTTCATTCATAAAATTTAAAAATATATTTATATACATGACACTAGGGTTATAAAATCCTCATGATTAAAAAAATAAAGGGATGGAGAGAGAAATAAAAATTGATTCTTTTTTATAAAGATTACCTCTTCTTCAGGTATTCTCATTTAGTTTGCACTTAATGTATTCCTATGTTATATTTCTACCCACAATAAGACCTCTATGATGAGGGGAGGGAATTTTTTATGTTATATTTTTAGGTATTGTTCAAACCAAAAGTTTTTTAAGGTGTTCATATGTTAAGGGAGTGAGTTCCCTTTTATAGATGATGTAGAGTGACATTTTTTCTAAATACCCAAATGTATTCACTATTGGGAGGTATCCCTTGACTAATGTGCCACTAAAATAGAATAATAATTTAGGGGAGGATTTATATTCATGATAGAAACATATAAAACCTAAAAATATACACATTTTCACCATTATATTCTTTATTATTATTATTTACTCAATTTTACACTTTTAGTTTTTACCAATATAATGTGCACCTTTTTATATACATAGGTAATTTAACCTTTATGAGTAAAATATAAATAATTAATATATGATACTCAATTCAAACTTACTCTTAATATTAATTAAAATTTACTAAATAAAAATCATATTGTTATCTATAATTAATTTTAATACACAAGCATGTAATGTGAAAAACCAAATTTTAACATTAATTACGGTAAATAATTATTACCAATATCTATAATAATTAAGGTAACAAATTATGTTGAAATTTTTAGATAATATAAATTATTATTATTCCAAATATTTCATACATTTTTCTAATTCAACTCACATATGTAGCAGAATTTTTTTAATTAATTATGCTGACATGGTAAGAAAGATTTTTTAGTAAAAATGTTCAAAAGATTTCAAGTTCTTTATATCCAATTTAAATGTGAAATTGATTCTAATTACCTAAATTGTATTAATATATTTATTGTGTAATTAATTATACATTAAAATAAATTAAAATATAATTTATGTTTGTAAATATTTTATGTGAAAAGACTATTTTCAATTAAAATTATTTTTTCCTTATCTATCAAAAAATAAATATTTTTAGAAAAATCACAATAATTCACATTAAGATAATTTTTATATTATTATCTTAAATATTATTTTCATTTTAAATAATAAATTTTATAAAAAATGAAAAATTGTGTTTTAATATAAGTGTTCCGTTAGACAGTGACAAAACTACTTTTTAGAAAGAATATTATTTTAAGAGTAAAATTGGATTAATTCTTATTTGTTGTGTATAAAAAACATTAGATGAATGTTAAAAAATTGTTTAAATGTAAATAATGTATAATTTATTTTAAATTATTAACGAAATGTGATTTTTTTTATTGATATAAAGCACACGTGTGTGCATAAAAATATTATTTCAATGAAATATTTATTTTTTCATTTAAAAAGAGTTTTATTTTCACATATAAAAAATTGGTCACTAATGTAGTCATATTATATACATGTGTAAGAAATATTTTATTAATTTTTTAAATCATATTCACACAATTCATTCTACTGGAGAGGTGATAATTATCATTTTTAATAATAGTATTTTAATTGTATGAAATGTTTTGTTTAAACTTGGTGTTGCGTATAAATCAATATAAACTAATTATAATGTTAAATGGGAGACAAAATTAGTTTTCATATAATTAAATCTAAACTAATAATTAATTTTAATGAATTATAGAAGAATTTGTTCATTTGATGAAGAATATATAAAATATCACATCTATTTTTAAAAACCACACAAAATATCGGGGTGCTACATTTTATCTTAGACTCTATAGTGTCAATAGACCCAGAGAATTTTCATCAATGTTAGAATGGTAATATACAAAAATGCCTTCAAGATTCAATGATCTCATGGGTTAGAATGATATTGCTAGAGTTTTATCTAGGAATTCTTCTATTTGGAATCATTGATGTCTGGGATGACCAAGAACGTTGTGTTGTTTTTGGGTCACATAATTTCAAGAGGGATTTTCTAGAACCATAGAGTAGGAAGAAATAATATTACTTCCTCACCCAAACATTGTTGGGTAATGAATATAATATTTTCTATGATGCATCTGAAGTCAGAATAAGAGTAGTTCAGATGTTGTAGGATCAATTGGTTTCCTTGAATCCTCTGAATTGTCATTATCATTATAGGATGCCTTGTTACATATTGGATCCATAATTACTATTGTCATATTAGGAAGTTAGTGAAGGTTATACCTTATGTGAATTACTATAATAATATATAACATAATTAATTAACGAACTAGTTATATATCCATGCATCATATTAATATGAAGAAGGTACTTTGGTATTTTCATTACTCTACTGCTTTACATTTATATATGCATGATTGCACACTTCTTCAGTATATATTACACAAACTCAATGTTATAGGAACCTTTGGTGGTGGCCTATTGTGATTTATCAAACACCATATATGGGCCTCCAGTGGTACCTGAGAAGATAACATGTGTGAAGGTGTTGATAAAGGGAAGTTTTCTTCTTTGGAAACTTGATATTGTTTTCCATCTTATGATGGATATTGGTGGATGATAATCGAGATGGATATCATGATACATGGATAGTTTTTGTCTTATTTTTTTAATATTTTGTATAGAATGTATTTTCTACTGCCTTTTATCCATGTTTTCCAATTTTATAGTGACCTGAAATTTATCATTACCTTTTGTAGGTTATTATCAGTTGCACCTTTTGTTTATTATTATTTCTTCTTCTATTGTGTTATCTTTTTGTTTATACTCTATTTTTTTAATGTTATCTTATTTATCTATTCTGATACATCTCACAATTAGGTAATAGTTTCCCCAAGGGAAGACCCTAGGAACTCACTTCTAGTAAGAAGCCTCTAGTGTCTGGGGAGATGTGCTTGAGTCTGTGTGGCCAACTATACTCGGGGCACCATTGAGTGGAACCTAGGTTCAGGATGTCACATTAGGATTAAACTAGGATATTCATGGTAATAATTTATTAAAATCCATCATTATGGTTTGTAATATTCTTTTGACTTTCCAAATGATATCCCTCAGGGGCGTTACACTAGGTGTGCTGCAAGGCCCATTTCCAATCACTAGTTCCCTATTGAGTTTGTCTTAATTTGGTTTTTAGGGTCTTAATGACTAAGAAAATCTATAAGAGTTCCAAATCCACATTTATTATTTAGAATGGGATTTATTTTACCAAAAAACCCCTCTCTTTATCATTTACCAAGAGTCCAGTGTATTTTCCTATATATCACCTAAACCATAGTCTTATTCTTAGAGATATCCTTAGAGTTTTCCTTAGAAATACCATTTAGAGATCACACAGATGTATTTTTGTAATTATTCCCAAAGGATAACTAAAAAATTAATTTGATACTTACTATGGTATCCTAAGTTTCTCATACATAGATAATACACATTTTTAGATAAATATTCATTACATTACAAAAACACAAGACTAAAGACCATAATCGTTAAGCTCTATTGGATACATGTAACACAATATTCAAAATTCCCGAATGATCATCAATGGATTTTTTTAAATATCATCCCTTTATGTAATATTAATAGATATAACATGTTTAAAACATTCTTCATAACCTAGGGGAAAGAATACATAATAAATGGTGAGCTCATATTCTCAATAAGGGTAAAATGGGAGATACATAAGACTAACTTGAACGTAATGTTATGATAAAATGATAACAACATTTTTATACCATACCCTACATATCACATATCATAATATTCAATAATTGATTAAATATTTTCAATTAATAATACATGAATCATAAGGAAAATAAAATATCAAGATTCATGGAAAAATAAAATTAGATTAATGTTGGGATTTTGGAATAAATATCTAATTTTAACTATGTGAACATGCATAAATAAAAATAGTTTCACTAATTAAGTTAAGGAAATGAAATAAGGCCCTCACCTAAAATTATGGATGTGAAACTAGGTCCACTAATAACGTTATCGACATGAAATATAGGTCCACACTAAACATTTTGAAATTGTAATCGGGTGCATGCATATCATTGTAACTATTTAATCAGGTTCACACATAACATTATGAACATAAATGATACTTCCATTAATAACATAATAGTTGATAAGGTTCACTCCCATGACCATAATAGAGAATAATATCCCATACTGAACCGTATTCACACCCAATTCCATCCCTATCATACTAAACTAGAAATATTCTTTATTATAGTCTTATATATCTCATGACATATAAATAGTTAACCATTTCATTTGAGGGAGATATATGTACCACCAGTATAATAATTAAAACCATATTTATGTGTTCTAAAAGATAATAAAAATGTATCATATCATAAACCTTGAAATGAAATGGGTACAAAAAATATTTAATAATATCATAAAATACAAAAAATAAATAGGTTTTATAATCAATTCATTATGGAATAATATTTTAAATGAAGCATATATCATAAGAATTTATTCATGATATAACTAGTATAACAAAAAAATTCATAAACATCAAACAATCAAAAAAATGAACCATTTAGATAAAGAATATAAATGATTTCATTGAATCATATCTATATTATTTAATTAGTAATAGTATAGGATGTCATTTTATATAGAAAAAATTTTGGAAAATCATTTAAATTATTTCTAGAGGAAATTTTCCTTGCCACTTTGAAATTGTTTTAAAACATAAAATATGTTGAAAACCTTTTTATTTCAAAATAGCCTTGAAAAATTATAATTGAATCTTTAAAATTACATTTAAACATTTATTTTGGAATATATTTTTTCCCTTTTGAAATAAACTTTATAAAACACTATTGAATCCATTTGTTGAAAACATAATTTTGGAAGAATTTTTTTTACTGAAAAGTCAATTTTTCATAAAAACAATAATTTGAACTCTTGAGTGGATTAGGTGAGGAAAATGATTGTTAAATATTTATTTTAAATATATAAAGACATTTGAAGAAAATTTGGGGGTTTATTGATAGATGAGTAAAAATAATTCATCATTGGAAGTATAATCATAAACAATCTCAATAGATGATGAGATTATAACATAAACCTCTTACCACATTGGTAAAATTGAATCATAATCCCATTGAAATATTAAAATTAAATGAAAAAATATAATTTAAATAAATAAATTCATGATATAACATGTCAAAGGGTCTGTATATACACCTCATATAATAATATATGGGAAAAATATAACTCATGTCCCAAAGAAGAAAAATTGAGAAAACAATCACATATCAATTTCTTAACATTTGAACCATGAAATCCATGAATGATATATACACATTTAGATATTTAAATCCTATTAATTTTGGGTATAATCATCATAAAATTAATTCATGTGTTGTAGAGGCACCACAATAAATGATATGGGTGGTGAGTATGGCATGTGTCACATAGAAGTAAAAAGTGTGATGAAAATCCCATACCTTATGTTTTGACTTTGGTCATCAAGGTTCAAATATCATGTATATTAAAAAATATTTTATTAAAAATATTTTACCAAAACATATTCATATATATCATACCATTTATTATTTTCTAATTAACCTTTATTAATATTTTAATAACAATTCAATGTTAATGTCAGGTTTTAGGCAATTACTGTTTTGTATTTTGTGTAAGTTTTGACTTTTTATTTTTGTTCATCTTAATTTTTCATGGATTAGACATCTAAATAATTTAAAACATAATATAAATATCACATAAATTTATTTAGTATGTATTTATATTAATCCATAAAATTTCGTGATAGAAAATTAAATACACCTTTCAGGGAGATAGTAGGTTGTAAGTACGCATAAATGCTATTTTAATTTTATTTTAGGATTGGAAAAAAAGAAACTTAAATGATATAATTTATCATTAATGAACCATGTTTATGTAATTTATATAACAAATGTTTTGTAAACACATCATTAATACATTCTAGGTAAATCGTTGACGAATAACATCGATTAGTGAGGCGGTGTTCCACCATACACACGAACAACATTATCATATTCTAAAAAAATAGTGATTTTGAAGGTAGGTGTGATATAATAATTAAAAAATATAAATAAAAAATCATAAATTTAAAATATAAACTATAAATCCATTATCATGTAAAACCCTGAGAGGTGGAACTAAAAAACGAATATGACACCAATTCACGAGGCGGTGCTCCATCATACACACAACCAAGGATTTCATAACCCATTTTATTAAAGTGTATATGGTTTTAGTTCATTAAATTAATATAAAACATATATTTATATATATTATACTAATGGTATTATATCATCACGTGTTAAACAAAATTAATGGTGTGTGGAAAGAAAAAATGAAAATATTTTTTTTTGAATGTTACCTCTTCATTCGGTATCCTCCTTGGTATTGAACTCAAATACTTACTTGGTTGCATTTTTTTCCCAAAATAAGGATTCTATGATGATGGGAGGGAATTTGGTATTTCATTTTGATTGTTATTAGTTAAACAAAATGGTTTTGAAGGTATTAAAAAGTGAGGGGATGGAGTTCTCTTTTATAGTTGAATAGGAGTGTTATTTTTTTAAATACCTAAAAGTATTCACTATTTGATGGTACCCCTTACCTAATGTTCCACTAAAATTGAATAATAATTTTGGGGTAGATTTATGTAGTTTATAATCACCTCCAACATATAAAATTAAACATATTCTTTCATATTATTCGTTATTCGTAATGTTTACTCAATTTTACCATTATAGTTTTTACCACCGCAACATTTACCTTTTTATTAACATAGGTAATTTACCCATTGAGAATAAAATTGAAATTAGTTTTATTAGATAATATATTCATTCTTATTAAAAATACTAAATCATATTTAGTAGATAAAATTCCTATATTTTTTTAATGTTAATTTTTATACAAATGCATGTAATACAAAAAACCCTATTTTAACCTTAAAGATGACAATTACATTTAACTATTTTCACTAATATTTATGGTAGAAAAATATGTTGGAAATATTGTGATGCATCAGGAGTCGGACTAGGAGCAGTTCTAAAGCAAAATAATCAATTGGTTTCTTATGGATTCAGAATGTTCAGATCATATAATTAGAATAATGTTCGTTCCTTCTACATCACTATATTGTCACACATGATTTGTTTCACATGTTAGAGCCGCAGAGTTATAATTCAGTCCTTTATAACAATATTAAAGTTTATTACACTAAGTTTTATGATGATTAATCCTTTTATGAATATCATTTTCATATCATAGATCATATTGATAAAAATAATTGAGTGGAGTATGTATCTCTAGTGCGAATGCAACGGTAAAAAGGGATTGTTTAGGGGGAGACCTATGAGACGGAATCTAATATGAAGATAAATTATTAAATATTGTTCACTGATTCCCACTATGATAATTTGGAGCATATCTTGGGGATTATTTTTTTATCTAGTGGTTACTTTTTAAGGTCCAACATTTTTCTAGGTATATACCTCATTATCTTTGGGTAAATTTCTTTATGAACAATTTTTATAGTTTGGACCATGGGAAGCTTGTTTGTGATATGGTTGGGTTATTTCTATGAGGAATAATAATAGGAACTAAATTTAGGGTGTATAATTATTTCACAACATGAATTTTTAATTCAAAACCTCAATTATTTGTAATAAACCCCATGATCATAATTCACATATTGAATTGTTATGGAAGACCCATTAAACTTAATCAATGTCCTAAATAGTTCATAAAAGACCCCATTAACAAAATTATCACCTTTTAATGTTATGGGAGGACCCCATGAATGGACCCAATGAAATGAAAAATAAAATATTGAAAATTTTTTAATACATAAAATTTCATTTTTATGTTTTTTATGCTAAGGTGAATTATTTTATGACTTATATGTGAATAGAGGCTTTTACAAAATGAATTGAAAGAACAATTTCATTAATTTTTCATTCCTTGAACTTGTTAAGGAAACCCATTGTCATGTGTCATGTTTATGAATAATGATATTCCCTTCTTTCATTATAGACCTTACACAAACAGTGAAGTTGAGATTTCCTCTTTTATCCAGAACCTCTTTTCCCCTGTGATCATTTAATTCTAGACCTAATGAATAGATGGTATCCTTATGGAACATAATCTCCTTCTCATCTCATCATTCTTCTATGTATAGACCATAATACCATACTACCTAAATCAGATCATGTTTGGATGATATTTTTTTGAAGTTTCTTGGTTTTATTAGAAGGAAGGAAAAACCCATATTTTTCACATACATTGAGGAACCTATTATGTTTACTCAAATTTTGAGATGTGTGGTCTAGTTCAACTCCTTTAATTCTGTTTATATACCTCAAGAATATGAAATATGTTTGATTAAATTATCACACCATCTGTGTGATCTAAATATTTATTATTTTCTCTAAATGAAAAAATCGTCATGTTCAGTCCACCTAAGGAGCCATTTTGGTCTCCTGGAATCGTTACTATAAGTTTTGGCCACCAATGCTGTGTGCAAACCCAATTTATTATATGAATACAAATATAAATCTGGATTTACTATAATAACTGGGTAGTACTTTGGAATTATAATGAATGCTAACTTGATTGAGATGATTTGGGTTATTCATTCATTACAGGATAATTCGGAAATTGAGAATAAATGTTAAATTAACTATTAATTGGATAAATTAACAAATATGACATGTCATAATATTCTTAGCCAGATAGATGTATACTATTATTGATACATCCTTGATAGGAGAATCCAACAAATTATTGTGATTTGTATCTAGATTGATATATTTTCTGACTACTTACATGAGGCTTGAGGACTCGGTTAAAAATATCAAGAGATGTGATATCAGTGATTCATACTATGGAGTAGAATTCAACCTATGATATGGATATTGGGTTTTCCCATAGTGATGTGAACATTTGAATATGTAACATAATCTATTAATTTAATGTAAACATAGATCCCATTGATATTGTTACATACAATTTGGTGACTTGTAACATGGGAAGGAATAACCATATTTAACATGGATATATATACATGAACCTGAGTGAAATTTATACTTTCCCCTTGGAAATGTGATCATAGGAATATAGAATAGGATATATCATTGTAATGTACACTTGAATCTTAATTTCATTACCTAATACATGATATTATTGATTCTTCCCGACTCTGGATAATTTTCTAGTGGCTTGAGTGATTCTCCCTTATGAAGAAGGATCTAGAAATTCACAATGATATATTTCAAAGAGCTAAAATATGTTTGGAAGACCCTAAATGTTATCCTGTAGCTCAAGGGTCGATAGGATTTTTTGATGGGATTTTTTTATTTATTTATTAATATTTCATGTTTATCATATTATTTCATACATTATATATTCAGACTATATTGTTTAGACATCATTGACATCCACCTATTGAGTTTTAGACATACCATATTTGAGCCTCCATTTAGAACATATGTAGATTTAATGGATGTAGGTTTTGATAATGGTAAGGTGCCTAAATTTTATTATTTCATTCAAGTTGGGTTATAGTTTATATATAGGGAATAAATGGAGAAAAAGATATGGAATTTTATATTCCTTTATATTTTATATTTCGTCTTCTATTTAAATGAAATTCAACTCAGCATTTAGTTATGTTTTATCCTACCATTATAATTATTTTATTATTGATTGATTGTTCAATTTTTTACTTTATTCTCATATGGTTTAATGTTTATTGAATTATATCATTTCAAATAATCTATTATTATTTCTACAATTATGAAAAAATTGTTCTAGAGGGTATTGTCTCTCTACTATATTCATTACACTCTTGCTATAATTTAGCGGCCTCTGGTGTATGTGGAGGTGTGCATGAGGTTGCATGGACAACCTAACTAGGTCACAGGGGGGGATATTGGTTTGGGGAAATTAAAAATATCTTATCATATATCATAAATACTGGAACCATGCTTCAGGTATTAGGAAGCATAGGTTGGTCTATTTTTGTTAGACATCCCCATGGAGGTGGAGTGTGCTCAGGTGGGCATGGATGGGGAAGATAACTTGTTTGATGGTATGGGTTGGAGTACAAACATGATTGTTGATGCATGAGTAGTCAGTTAAAATGACTAGAATCCATCATTTTCATGATAATTTTGGAGAATTTATTGTAGGTTTGATCTATTATCCAATTACATCAAACATGTAGGGTGGGAATTACCATCATTTGAGGATAATGTCCATCATCAGGGTTGGTTATATTTTATACCAAAAAATAACCAACATCAGTGTGGGATATGTATTGTTACCCTGAAAGTGGTACTTGGTTTTACAAATGTTGAAAACCATACGGGAATCATGCCAAATCTTTTATGATCACGGTTGTGGAGGCATGTTTTGGGAATTGTGAATCAACACTTGTGTGACTGTGTGATTATATGATAATTTACTTATTTCATTACATATAATTTTATATATTATGTGAACTTATGATAAGGATGAATTTTCAGTTTGATAATATGTTTATTACTCACTCCTTACATGTGCATCTTGGTGTACTTATAGATTTCATGACCAGGGATGTAGTGAAGGGAAAGGTCTCTATGATGGGGTGTTGATGAGACAAAGTCTTGGAGATGGTGGTGACCGCTAGACATACAAGTTGTTATTACTGATATATTTACTTGTTTCATACTTATTATACAATGGTTTTTCATACAACATTTGTATCAATTTACTTATTTATCGTATGATATATATTCCATATTAATTATGATTATAATTTTTCCGCATCATAGTATAATTATAATATTTTTTATATTTATTGTGTATGGAAATGGTATGATGTACAGGTAATAATCTACCAATGAAGATGTTCAAACCCTTATATAAATTGGTAGCCTTTTCTATATAGGAAGAGGTGTATAAGGTTATGATAATATCTTGATCTGACCATGTGGGATTAGGGTGGGGTGTTGTATAATGGTATCAAAATAAAATTATTATTATTATCTTTTGAACTAATAAGGGACATGGTAGAAAATAGATAGTTTTGTGTGACTCAGGTAGGGGAGTTTCTATATACATAACATGATCATATGTAATATAACACGGAGTTATAATTGACAGAATTTATGTTTCTATTTTATGATAATTTGATGCACTCATGCCTTTTTAGTAGGCATGGAGGATCAAATGAAATATATATGCTTGTTTTTATATTTTATACTAGTTCATAATTTAATGCCTTTTTTGTGATACATGTTCAAGATAAGCTTGTTTTTTCTATTGTGTAATATATCAATCTTTAATTAATATTATAATATATTTATGATGGAATTAATTAGTGGAACCAGTTCATGATGTTATGTTTGAAAATATATGAATGTGAATAGCATACAGTGATGGAGAACCTTGTTTAGTATTATGATGGTTGTACCTCGGGTTTTGGGTAGACACTTAGGGTAACATTTTTGTGATCTCATATACTAGTTAAAAGCAGTCATAAATTTTTTAATTGTTTTACTTCATGTTATAGATGATTATTCATCAGAGAAATTTTATGGGACCCCTATATAAGGCATCTCTATATTACTATATTCCACCACTAATGATATTGGAGGATATAACACAACATGTACATGAACTGGTATCAGTTGTTTAGGATGTTGAGTCATCTCATCTAGGACTCCTTCAATTTATTATTGTTTAAGTAGGAACCATGTAAAATACCAATAATGGTCATGAACATTGTTTACAACTATTATATAGCTAGTATTTTCAAGTTACTGGTAGGCTATATGATCCAAGGGACAGGTTGTATTTTATCAAGAAGATTTTTATATTGGTCCAAACTCTAGAGGAGGGGTGAGTGATTCTAGAAACCTTCATGTTCCAAGATCCTTCTAAGATGTTATGTAATTAAATTAACCAAGATGGGATATGAGTTGGTCTTGGATGCCCATTAAGGAGCATTGTTTCTGGGAAATATTCTCTTATTAGGATAAAATTGGATTGTGCCTCGGTGTTTAAGGAGTTACGATATGTATTAATAAAAATCCCTTAATATTATACTTGATTCATAGAGTTTATTAGTTTGTATTTTATGTTGATTGGGAATGAGAATAATAAGTCTTGAATATTCTATATGGAGCTTCAAAAAGATCTCAAACATTTGTTTATGGTATTCTTCACAATGTAATAACCATTAAGAAGGAGATAGAGGTGGAAATGATGGTAGGATAACATCCTATCTATAGAAGACCAGTGACTAAAATTTCATTCACTACTATGAAAACATCTTCTTATAGTAGAAATTGGAAGGTAGACTATGAACAATAGATTAATTGGCAGTCATTCTAGAGTAGTACATCATTAGTATCCTCTATGGGAGACTACTCTAATAGTTTATTTCATTGTGGTAAAATAGGGATGGTAAAAATAATTTCAGGAAGCCATCTGTGGAGTGCCACAATTATAAAATGACTAGAAATATATGGTGTTTTTGTTCTCATCTCTAATGATAAATCATGGAATTCTAGGAGTGGAGGAACTTAGTAGAGAAAGTAGACTTCATTGCCTATAGGGATAATGATGTAGGCCCATAGAGCTAAATCTGTTTGAGTCTATGCAGTTGAATAAACTCTATAGGTTTGTCCTGAGGGACTACATACTATATGAGATATCATCTTAGTTACATTTAGGTCATCTAATTAATTTTTTTGGTAAAGTTGATTCTTGTTCTTTTATATCTTCACCAGTTTTTGATGGACTTGACATAGCAGTCAAGATACCTTCCATGTTACTTTCTATCAATACACAATTAGTAATGAAAGTGTGTCACATTCACTAACTACAATAGTTTCATGTAGTAATCTATTGTTATGGAAATTTTTTAAATTATGATTTCCATATTTTGAGTTTCTATGCGATTCATAGCATGAATTAGATGACCTACATTAAGATCATATTGATCTCTACTAGAGATGAGTACCATTTTCTTGACTGATGGATGAGAGTTAGGTGAGGAGAATATAATTTGAAATTAGAGTAAAAATATTAATCAAGTTTTTATTAATCTTGAAATAATACTAGTATAAATGGATATCTTTTATCTTTTTGTAGGATTAAAGGAATCCCCTTCATCTTTTAATCCTATCAAATTACTCTATCTAAAAATCTTTATGGATGAATTCATAGTAATTCCACATGATATATAAGATTAAATTACGATATAGCTCATTATGATATGAAACCAAGTCTGGGGAAACCTTATCACATGGAACCAAATGAGACAATAGAGGTCAATGTGTATCCTGAGTATTTTGAGAATAATAGATTTATCATAATGATCTCTTCACCTTGGGTATATATTTCTTTTTCACTTAGAAGGTGGATAGTATTCTTCGACTATGTGTACATTATAAGAATATATACCCAGTGATCATGAAAAAATATATATACATTTCTCGTATCAATTTTTTTATCAGTTATGGGGTGCCTGATGGTTCTCATAGAATTTTCTCCAATCATGTTATCACCAAATATAGGATGGAGATTAGGACATCCCAAATATGGAAAATCAAAAGAGGTATAGATTATTTTAATACATGGTGATGTTTATTGGATTCTATAATGATCATATATATTTCATGGACCTCATGAACATTATATTTTACCCATATCAGGGCTCATTCTTCATTGTGTTTTTTTTCAATATCCTCATCTACTTTTTGTCCCTAGTGTAGAAAAAAATACAAATTCAGATATTTCAAAGTATACAAATCAATAATAAGAATTTTGATAAGTTTTTAAAGTGTAACATCCAGATTCAAGTGGCGAATTTCCTTGGGAATTTGATTTCTATGACATGTATATCCAAGTACATCGAAAAAAATAATGATGTCATATCGTATACATGTCATCAGAATGAGTTGTAGATCTGATGTTTTTTTGGGATTAGTTGTACATTATAGAAATTTTATCTATGGATTATAGTATATATATTATTACATATTATGGCATGGAAAAATAAGGGAGTGATGTTCTAGTGGTCATACTTGAGTGAAGAATTTTTTCATATACTATATAGCAGGTTTAATCCTATTCTCGTATTAACCCTACCCGTTCAAATGGACGATTATGTAGTATTTTGGGATATATATAATAATTTCTTAGGATAAGTGATAATAAATAGATAGAATGTAGTATAATCAGGATCAAGTCATTTTCAAACCCATTAGTATAACAACCCTACACACATCATGGATATGAAGGTTCCGTGCATGCTTTCAAGTGTTTGAAATAATATTTCTTTGGTGAGAGGTTTTTTGTCTACCCTTACCACAAGGGCCTATATTACATCATTACATTATGGGACTTGAATCTGATACAAAGATAATATATATATTATTTGTAGATATTTTCCTTTTATATGGACTATACACCGGAAAAATATAATGTTTTTGAAGATTTTCATAGTTGTAATATGAGTTTTGATAAGGAACCTGGTGAGATACAAAATGAGAAGTATTGGAGAAATATGAAATTTTTCAACAATTTTAGAATAGATAGTTTTATAGGCCATGGATCGAGGCCTTTTCCCATTTAAAATTATATCTTCTTCTATATAATGGGTGAATATCAATCTCAAATTTGACCCTCAGTGTGTAGTGATGAGGGAACATCTTGCTGGTGGGGACTCGTTACCTATGTTATTGTTAGATTATGATGGTGTGATATTTTCACATGGGGGAGTTGTAAAATCTTATTTCATTAGGGGATAGCAGATGAGAAACATCCATACCTCTATATGGGATTTAAATCCTAGTGCGAAAATGTTATATCATGACTTCAGACAACAATTCTGGTGGACATGGATGAAAAGGGATAAATTTATGTTAGCATCTTGATGTTTTACCTGCTAGAGGTTAAAGGATGGGGATAGCCATCCTAGAGATTTTCTCCAACTATTTCACCTTCCTTTATGGATATGAGAGGATATCATGATGGAATTTTGGACTGGGTTTCCTAGTTCCCAAAGGAGTCTTAATGTTGTATGGGTGATATTCAATTGGCTCAAAAAAACAATAATTTATTATCGATCTTGGAGACTCACTCAATATATGAGGTGAGAGATATTTCTATTAGTGAGATCATTAACTTACATAGACATCCATTAGTAAACTTTTCCAAATAGAGACACAAATTTTTCATTGTTTTTTTGTAAGGATTGTAGAAGTCCCAATGGAATCAAATGAGATTTAGATGAATGTACTATCCTAAGAATGAAATATAGTTGGTTCATATGATCCGTATATTTGGGAAACTCCTTTTAGTTTTAATCCTAGACATTGGTGTAACATGTTTTGATAATATAGGATTAGTTGAGTTTGGATAAATTAATAGTTAATAGGATTCAATTCAAGTATGATGTTATAATGATATATATAGGATTCCATGTCTTTCACCACCCTGTTGGCATGATGTTGGTGAGGAAATGCTTATATTGACCACATTGGTATAGGATACCTCTGAGAGAGTGAAGATGGTTCATAAGAGGTTTAAAATATATCAGATTAGAAATAGTTCTTATACCAATCATAGTAGGATACCTCTTGAGTTTTGTATTAGAGATGGAGATTTATTTAGAGTGAATCCTTAGTTATGAAACTAACATTTTTGGAATAAATGAATTTAATACCTACATCATGTTGTTATGTTAGACCCATTGATATCATCAGATAGGTTTGGAAAATAGCGTACCATCTAGATCTTCCTTTAGTTTACTGGTGAATGCATGATGTGTTTCATGTGTCTCTACTATAGAGGCACATGTTGGATCCCTAACATGTTATTGACTGGAGGGATACTAAGTTGGAGCATGAGACATCATATGAGGAGTTCTTGATGAAGATCTTAGAATAGAGTGAGAAGGTACCTTAAGGTAAGATCATGACATATTTATAGATCTTGTGGATACATGGGAAAATCTAGGATAATACATGTGAGCCAGAGGATGATATTTGAGCTCAGTAGCCTGATTTGTTCTAGAAGTACCCCATGGGATTCTTCATGAATATTAGAAGGACTCATAGTTGTGATTCTAAATAATATATTTCAAAAAATCACAAATTGTATGTTTCTTTTTTATTATACACTTTAATTTGTTAATCTAAATTTGGGTATATCCTTAAAAGATTTGAGAAAGCTTATGGATTCATAGTGGGGTTTTGGTGAAAATACAATAAAAATAGACAACACCTTGATGTAAGGAAGTAATGGTGAACCATTCTGTTTAAAATATACTACATGTAAAAACAAAATCATTAAATTCCCTATTATATAGTGGGAATTCTATTCTTCATAAACCCAAGGACATAGAGGCCCTTTCTAGGTCGTGGTGTAATATGGGTCATATTTGGTCATTGTGGACAACATGGTGAAGTGGAAAATATCTTGTCCCCAGAACCATGTCGTAGGATACGAAATTTTGGAATATTTTTATTAAATTACTACTGTTTCCGTTACTAGGCTATCACATGATATGTTTTTAATTCATTAAATCATTTTAATGGTCTTGTTAATGCCTTCTTCTTTTGATTTTCACCTAATTGAAATAGAAGAAACATGTTTTCTTTATATAGGTGTCTTGTATATATTCTGTAATCAATTCTAACCCCATATTAATTTACCCAACACCCAAAATTAAGGGTTTAGTAATTATCATATGTTTTTTGAAGAACTTTTTGAACCATACAAATATTCAGGATTTTAGTTTAGTTATCCTTAGATACTTCCTTTTTTATATTTTTCTTGCGCTACCATTTCCTGGTCTAATTCTTCCTTTAATCCTCCTTTGTTGGTGTTCTGAATTAAAGTGATTTTTGAGAATACATTGACTAATTAATATTTGGATGAATTTCATTACCTTGAAAATTTCCATTTATTATTATTTGCTTTATATTTGAAAAAATTTGTGGTTTCTTGGATGATGATTCCTCATTCTTTCTAGTGTGGATATTCTAGTGTTGGTGGGTTGGCAAAATTCTTGACGATCGGTGATGTTCTTTGAAACCATTGTGGTGACTTCTCCTGTTATGATATAACAAGGTTGGTGTTATTAATTCATTTAAATTTATTTATGTTAATGGTATTACTAATATCTACCCATTCCAATTTCATATAAAAATGAGAACATCATTCAGTCATATGTGTGGGATATATCCTCCATAATGAAACATATTTCATTTTTCCTAATTGCCTCATATTTCTTATTTTAATGGAATATTTAATGAATAAATATGATATTTGTAACATGTTTATGATTCTTATAGGATAAAACATTTTTAAATTCCTCTCATTTGATGGAAAGGGAAAATTTCATCCGTGTGTATGTGCGGACTGCCATATCCATTGAATGATGTAGTTATATTTCATCACCAATAGAATTAGATGATTTTATAAATTTTGATATGGAATTAAAAATATTTTTATTACATTATTAATATTCTAGATGGGTAATATTATTATTTAATGTGTTATTAATATACCAACATTTTTTCATCAATAATTAATTAGTCAAGTCAATGATATTGTCTTAAAAAATAAGGACCAAATTTATCCTGGAATGAAACTACAATTGTAACATAAAAAACAAATAATATACTACCACATTTAAATAGGTCAATTTTTTTAATAGCTTACTCCACATGAAACACTAAACTTAAAAAAAATTGATATATTTAGAGAAAATATAAATATTTATGTATGACCATTAAAACAAGGTTGTTGAAATAGTGGGAATCAATAAAAGTAAATAATTTATGAAATATATGTATAATAAAATTAAATACTACTTTTAATATGAATTAAAATATATTTGTTTACCTAAAATGTCAAATATGATCATTTATTATTTAGAAAATAATTTTCTAATAAAATTCATTTTATGTGATACAAATTTATATTTTAAAAAAATATGAATATTGTTAAATTATTTTTGAAATTAATAATTGGTTAACACAAATTTAATTGGTAAAATATATGGAATAAGAATAATATCAATTTATATTTTGAAATTCTATTTCCAGATAAAAATGGGTTGTAATTAAATTTTAGTTTATCATACCAAAATTGAATAAAGACATTTAGGAATTTAAAATCAATAAAAATGGACATTATTTATCAATTACTAAGATAAAAATTGTCTTAATGTGTTTTATGTGTTTTTTCTACAAAGTTTTTTTTGTTTAAAAATGAGGTACTTATAAAAACTATACTTTCCATGATTCTATGACTGTATATGAAGAAACTAAATGATTTAAAAACATTTTTATTAGTTAAATATTAATTTTTGGAATAAAATTATTGTTTTTAAAATATTATTTAAACTTTTATTATAGATAGAAATCATTTTTTTAACTAATTGAAATATTACATTAATATAAAAATTGTTTGTTCACTTTTCATTAAATCAAGTATTTTCAAGGTCAGGTTTAGTTTTTGATTCAATTTTAAACTTCATAAAATTCATTTCATTAATTATAAATCAATTTATATAATTTAAATATGTAATTTTTATAATGATACCTTATATATAAATTTATATTTTTTAAAAATTATTTTTACAAAAACACTTTTTTTCATGATTAAGTGTAATTATTTTTAAATTAACTTATCACGCCTTCAAAAAATATTTGATAATTTTTTTAAAAATATAAAATAATAATTATAAAATTAATAAAATTTTCAATATAAATATTTATATATAAAATTAATTTTTAAGGAAATAAATTTATTTCCATGTTAAAGGTAAAATGGGTAAATTATGATTAACTAGTGTAAAAGACATATTTTTAAAAAAAATAAGTCCAAAAATAAATAATTGGGATTTGGGTCAACCAATACATATTCCCCCAATTGTTTTTCTACATTTCATCCTTTCACCAATGAATAGTTTTAGGGGATTATAGAAAAATGTAAATTTTCTCCCAAAAAACTTTTCCATCAATTATAAAATGATGAAATTTTCAGCACTTAATGAAACAAAATTCCTACGAATTGAAACATTAAAATATACCTATTTACTCTCCATATAATCCGCTCTCATAAAAATAATCCCCCGGTGAGTTAAATTTATCATAATCTCTTCAAATTTAATGTGACTTCCAAGGAAAATCCATGTCCCCAATAAGTGTATAATCAACTTCTTAGTACATATTCTAAATTGATTCTTTCAAATTTATTCTAACCCAACCTATATAATTATTTTAGTATAAAACATATTTTATAATGTTATTTTAATAAGTGTATTATCATTTTTAATTCATATACCCCATCGAAGGAAAAAATAAAAACTATTATTCAGGCATTGTGTAGACAACCGCATCCATTATTAAACATGGTTATTTTTAATTTAACACCTCATAAGACTTGATAAAAGTTTGAAATTAATGGATAAATATGATTTTTATGAAATCATTATAGTTCTGTTGTAAAATAAGTTTTCTAGGAGGATAATATTTTATTATAATTATATATTGTTTTCCTATCTCTTCATTATATTATAATTCCTATTAATGATATTATATCCTAATAATAAATAGAAAATACGCTCATTATACATGTGTTCAAATTATATTACAACTAATAAAACTCATGGTAATTCATTAAATTATGGTATATTCACGTTTGAGATGGATTGACCACCAAATTGAACAACACTATAAATTTTTATCATGAATGAATAAGAGAACATATTTAGAGGGGTAATATTATATATATATATATATATATATATATTTACTTTTTTCTGGTAATATTATATCAAAATTGCAATCATTAATTAATAAAACACATTTTTTCATTAAGATTCACTAAAGTATGATAATAATCAATTTCAACGTCAAGGTTTTCATCCAAAAAATATGTGAAATGAAATTATTACATTATAAAATTTCATAAAAAAACTATTAAAATAGATTACAGTTTATATTTATTATTAAATTTGAACGAATAATTAACACATGCACCACTATTATATAACTAGTCAAATCTATCAAAACACTTAGTACCCAATGTGGAAAAATAGAAGAATTGATGTTTATATTTACAGTTTATAAATATTATGAATGAAAATTGATATAGGTAAGGTTATGAATTTATTAATTAATATATATTTGTTCTTAATGCAAGAGATTAATGTAAATTTATAGAAGTCAGTGTAATGGATCATGTGTTCCCAATCTATTACATTTCCAATTATCTTTTCTATAGAGTGTTTGGAGGAATTCCATGAGTGTTCAGTGGATTTGGAGGTGTGTGTGTGTGTGTCAGTAGAGATGTTTTCATTGTAAATGCGGTTTTATACTATAAGATACATTTTATGGTTTGAGAAACTGGCCATCATACAATTTGTGTTTTGTGAGGTGTTCAGTGTGAACGGGTTTTACATCATAATATGGGGATTCACATCATAAACAATTATAGAACTAAAAACCATTTTTCTAGTGTGCTTCGTATTTTTGAGTGCTTTATGTAAAAAATGATCATCGTATAATGGTAAATCCATAGCCTGTGTAATTTAGGATGAAAAAGTGTAATTTTTTCACAACCCATTCATTTTAGTGTTTATAAATATACTTGTTTGTTATATTATTTCCCATTCATTTGTCACAAATTTCTCTCATTTTTAGAGGAACCCTATGTGGTTTTTATAGAACATCCATACCTGCTTATCCTTCTTTGATCCTTGGGTTACTATGGTTTTGTTTTGATAATGTGAAGTTATTTATTCTCTTTTCCTGGTTGTTTTTATTATGTTCTTACCTTCAAGATCCTCTATAGTGGTTCTTCAGTGGTTTTTTTCAAGTTGGGATATGTTTTGATGATCCTTTGATGTGGTGTTTGTTAATCCATGTTTTATTTTGGTGGTTGTGGTTTGTGGTTGTTTCTTCCATATCGTTTGGTGTGCAGTGTGATCAAAGAGCTCCCTTGATGTACTGAATCCATCATTAAATAATTTTTTTTATCATGTGGGTTTGTATTTCTGTTTTTAATCTATGGGGGATGATTTTTGTGGGACTAATCCAGATAAAGTAATTAATTAATAAAAATTGATGGGTGTGGGGGTGGAATCATAGGTTTCTACATCTTTTACTGTATTAACCTGATAATGTAAATTGAAGAGCTTGAAACCTTATGAAAATTTATAGTCATTGGAAGCCTTTTAATACACTATATTTGTTGAAATATATAAACCATGTTCTGCATTGTTGTGATACCACACTAAAATGGAAATTGGATACCACTTATATTCGGCTAATTAAATTGATGACCATGAATTTTGTGGCTTGTGTGGGAATTCTATTATACAAAGAAGTTGATTGTGAAATTCCATCTACAAATCTGAAAATAAAAGTCATTTTTTATGTGTTCTGAAATTTCTATGTTGTGTGGTGGAAATGTTAAGTTTTGATATATTGTGATGAGGTTGTGTTGTGTGGTAGAGATGAGTTCTCGTGATACGATATAAGAATATGTGTGGTTATGCTATGGTATAGAGATATTTTTTGTTGTTTTAAGGTTTTTTTATCGGGTGTTGATGTGTGGTTTTGTTTTTTGCTGGATGATATGAGGATGGTTATATTTTGGGAGTTTTTCAAGTAGTATTTCAAATAAATGGAAATGTTGAAACTATAATATTTTCTATTTTGGTATGTTAAATGGGATTAAAATGTTTAATGAATGTTAAAATAAAATTGGGAGTGGAGAAATTTTGAAATGGTTTATTAATGAAATGAATGGGTTTTATAATGATATTTGATAATAATTTTATGAAAAGTGGGAATTTTATTGTGGCTTTTCAATGTTATGTGGTTTTCTTCATTATGTAGTGGAAACGATAGTGGAAGATTTGTGAGTTTGTTTGTGCTTCTTTTGTGAGCCATTGGGTTGGCCTTTTGTGTGGCTTATACGTATAGATTGAATTTTCCTTGTGATTTTATATATTCATATCACCCCTATTGAGCATTAAATAACAATACTCATATATAAATACGAGGTTTGTCTTTCCCCACATATTTTTGGTGAGGATGGATTCCTTCCTACCTGGTCATTCTTTCTCTCTATTTCAGGTGTGAATATATGCATAGCCATTGAGGGCCAGAGGTAAGACAGTGCACTAGGTGATGACCCATGCGTCTGCGGGGGAGATGTGATGTCCGTGTTCTAAGGGGAAACTTATGTTGGGGGTTGTGTGTCATCATATGATGGAATAAAGTTTTTGTCCTACATATTCATGATACACTACTATGGTTATGGTATTGATTGTGGTGTGACATCCTAGGGGTCTTTGGGCAAGATGAAATATGACAGTACTGTGGGTTGATTTCCCAAGTGTTTGTGGGATTTATTTTATATGACCTTGTTGTGGGTCATTGATATTTTTTATATTCAATAGATGACATCTACATGGCATATGATATTGGGGTGTGAAGGAGGAAATTACTGGGAAAGTAATGTGGGGTAACCTTAACTGATATGCTTCAAATTATGTTATTATTTCAGGATTATGTTATCTTTTGAGCCTAAAATGGTAGGTTATAGGTTGGATAGTTATCCTTTTTAGGTGTTTTGGTTCTCTAGTTTTCTCATGGTAGAATTAGTATTCTTCATTATCATTTTCAATAGTGACTTTGGTTTTCTTACAAAGTATACTTTCATGCTCATCCTAAGTATATAAATTCATTTTTATGTTTCCCAGAGCATTATGCATACTAGGATGAATATTAAATTATTAGACCCTTGTAATATTTTTTGACTTTTCATTAGCTTTTATTTTTCGTATTTACATTGAAAAAAATTTTATATATCTATTTTATTTATACAAGTTTTTTGGAATTCTTTTTGGGCTTCTTTTTATATCATGTCATGGAGTTTATTGTGGTTCATTAATCATATCACTAGATATTATTTTTGTTATAAATGGAAATACCTCCCATTTTATTTTATTATTTATACCTTGTGTGCACGTTGCTGACCAAGGGCCTTCTAGATGTCATGCTTGGGATCGTTATCACTCTCCCTTCATTGTGGTATCATTGGTTTTAGGGGTCATGAAAGAGTGGAATTAGATATATTGGTTGAAACATTGGATGGATTTTGGATTTAGGAACTGTTGGTATTCCATGGGTTGCTATAGAAATGGTACCAGTCAATCTTGGTTCATGACAGAGGCCAAGGAGACCATCTAGAAAATCGGATTTTAGAACCATTCATGATAAATTGAATGTACTCTGAGCTTATTTAATGACCTAGTTGGGTGGACTTATTTTAAGTGTATAGACCTTTTGGAGGTACATTCATCATGTTGACATGTTTTATTATTTTTATTGGTAATTTTTAGACATGGAAATTTAAAAATATATAATGTGATTTGAATATTTACTCATAAAATTCCATACTATTAGGATTTAGAATAAATTGTTTTCCCTTTCATATATGGCTCCTAGTATTTTTATTTGTGGGGTTAAAGATGTGCATATTTTGAAGGTTAATCTGGTTGATCGTTAGAGGGTTGATCCATCTTTGGGGGATTATCAATAATAGAGGATATTAATCTATTTTCAATGTAAGGATTTAAAAAATAAAATGGGATGATTTTACCAATGTAGAAATAGAGATCATCTTAAAGGATCTTGGGATCACATTTAGTTTGATCAATAACATGGTAGTGAAATCTCTCTCTTATGTAGTTAGTAAGATGAGAAGACTTATGTGTTAGTAGTGGATATTGTATCTTGGTTAGTGGATAGAGGATGATGTTTCATGGATGAAAATTCAAAACTAGTTATATGAGTTACATTCATATACTATGAAGGTATTGAAGAGAACATAGTTTCTCTCCCTTTAGTAAGGTAATATTTCGGTGTGAGAGTTGGGAATCAAGATCATATATATTAGATGTTTTTTCCAAATCTTTTTTAGTATGAGGATTCTGATACCAGACATCATGAGGATGAACTCTGTCATTTTATCCAGTATACAAGATCTCCTTTAAAATTTCCAACATATCTATAGGTTAATAGGAAGACATATGAGATCAAGAGGATATAATCATGAGGATGTTTAGTAGAAGAGTGGTTATAGAAAGATTCATCAAAGAGTAGGGTTGTCACATACAGATCTTAGGTGCTAAGGCCTTTTGAGTTTTTCATCAGAAGGGAGTTGGCCTCATCAAATTTCATTCTAACCTTATAGGATTGTAGTTTTATTTGTTTTTTAATTGTAATGTGGATATCATATTTAATTTTTAGGTTTCATGTTCATCATAAATATCAATTCCCACTGGATCTATGATCTTGGATTGGTTCAGGAAGTTATATTTAGTTCCAACCTTAGCAGAAACTTCCATTGTGGTCATTTAAATTGCAAGGTTAACCAGATTATGCTCTTCCAATGAGATGTGAAGAAGGTTTATTATGACTTTATTATATTACACATGTTCATAAATATTGACCTGAGCATTTCAATGGATATGGACATCGGTAGAGAGGTATAGACTAGAAATGGTTAGTTTTTATAATATAAATCTAGCATGTGGTTTCCAATAGTGAGCAGGGTTATCAAGTGAGTATAAGACTTTTGGATACCCTTATTTCTTTTATGGTGGATTCATATGTGGAATCAGTGGGTGCTCATATGGTGGAGGATCATAGGGTTGTTTCAGAGTTTTTATATATCTTCCCTGAGGATGTTGTGAGGCTACCCCATCAAAGTGATATTTAGTTGAAGATAGACTTGTAACCTAGTGCTTCTCTAATTTTGAGAAATCCTTGTCGAATGAAAACTTTGAGTTTGAGGAGATAAGAATTAAAATAGTTTATCTTATTTAGAAGGATTTCATTGAACCCAGTTTATCCTTATGAGGTACCCTAGTGTTGTTATCCAATATGGTTGATGGTAGTATAAGTTATTTAATAGAATACTAGGTGTTGAATCAGGTAATGGCCAAGAAATGTTACCTTATTCTGATGATGAAAGAACTATTTGACTATTTTATCGGGGTCGACTGGTTTTTTAATATTGGTATGTGGTCCGGGTTTCACCAGTTCAAGGTAGGGAAGGGGGATATTCCAAAAACTACATTCATATGCATGTATGATCAGATATTGTTCATGGTTATCTCGTTCAGTGAATGTAATTTACCAGATGTATTAACGGGGGACAAGAACTCATTTTTCCATGATTTATTGGGATAGTTATTCCTCTTGGTCATAAAATACATATTATTCTGCTCAAAATCAGAGGAGGATCATTCTAATAACCAATTAATTGTCTTACACATTCTTTGATGCTACTAGTTCTATTTGAAGTTATCCAAGTGTTATTCTTGTAGAAGATTGGTTCATTTGCTCAATAATGTGTTTTCCCATTAGGGTGTGGTACTAGAATCATCAATGGTTAATAATTTTGTTTCATGGGTAGAACCTTGTATCATTGTAGAGGTTAACAATACCCTTGATATGGTATGATATTATTAGAGTTTTTTCCTCATTTATTTCTAGTTTTATCCTCATTGATAGTGTTAACAAGGGATGACCCAGAATTTTTTTGGAATGATCTATACCAAGTAGAATTTTTCTACTTACATAAAAAATTAGTGAATGATAAAATTATCAAGATTCAAGAGGAGGGGTGATTATTGAGTTGTTTTATGAAACTCACCAAATGTTCTAGGGATGAATGTTAACGGAGTTGAGGTAAGTGATCTTTTATGGTTCTACGGAGTCATATCCTCAAGAGAGTAACTATGCCACCCATGATCTAAATATAGTATCAATTATGTTTAATCTAAATTTCATGAGGAATTACTTTTTTGGGGATCACTTTGTAGTCTTTAAATATCATTCAATATTGAGATATATTTATTCATAGGGTGATATTAATTTGTAAAAATTACATGTAAGTATTTTCATTAAGATTATGATTTTTTGATCTCCTGCATCATTGTAATGTGGAATGTGGCAGTTGATGGTTTAAAAAGGAAGGAATGGATGTATTTTTTATGAGTATAAAGATGTTTGGAGAGTGATAGAGGAATCGGATACATGAAACCTAGATTAAATAGATGTTTATGGTAGAGGATGGGATTTTTAGGATGATCGCATACTCTATTATGATAGAGTGGGTGAGAGAGACTTAGTGGGGAGACTCATAGGAAAATGTGATGTTCAGTCACATTGGCCATTGGTGATGCACTATAGGGATGTTTCGATGATTTTTTTACTAGATGATGTTTATGGATGATTCTTTTTTCAGAAGATAGTTGCTAGAGAGTCCTTTTTGAGTTTATTATCTATCCTTTGGTTATACACCCAATAGTATCTAGGATATACCATAGATTGAGGATGAAGATTTGGTGACCCCATATTAAATGGTAAGTGGTAATATTTGTAGCTCGATGCTTGGTTTTCCAATAGGTGAAGGATGACCATTGTGCTCCTCAAGGTCTATTATATCCTTTTTATATTTTTGAGTGTAAATGGGGTGATATCACAAATGATTATAAAACAAGGTTACACTAATATCAGATATTTTTTATGATATCTTGGTAATTTTGGAATGTTTAAAAAATTAGAGCACTTCTAAAAAATTAGGCATTCAGGTTTCATGGGTATTTTTGAAAGGAGGTATGATGATTAAGTGGTGTGGTTTCATAGCGTTCTAAGGAGTATTATTTTGTATTGGGATGCATGTTTCACATAAAGAATTTAGAGGGGATTATAGCAATATTTTTTCACTAAATTATGCCTTATCACTAATTTCTACCCTTATACAAAAAGGAAGATGGATTGTACTAACCAGACACTAGATAATGTGACGTTGTCGTGTTTCTAACACTTATGTAGATCATTGGTATGATAAATTCCTTTGGTTGAGTTTTCTTATAATAAAAATTATCACCCATCCATCATCCTGGATCCATTTGAAAGTATTAAAGCTTGTTTCGTTCATCATTATTCTAGAAGATGGTTGTGTATTCAATAGTCAATGGCCTCCATGTGGGGAATAGAATGAAAGATAAGGTTCAACATGTATATAAGTGTATGAGAGTAGAGAAGGAATGGAATAATTATAACATTGATTGATGAAGGAGGAAATTGGAGTTTAAAGGTAGAGACCATGTTTTCTTGAGATTCTCTCTTAAATGTGGGAAGTGGATGTATGGAAATGGAGTATGATTTTTCCCATGTTGGTTGGACACTTTATGGTGTTGCGGTGAGTTGGCAAGGTGGCATATTGGTTTGAATTTATACCATAAGAAGAGAGGATCCATGGAATCTTCCACATCCCTTAGCTTCATCAATATCATCATAATGAATACCATATCATTGAGTGGGGACAGATATATATCATGGATGGTGCAACCTTCATGGTGTGACTATTAGATATTTTGGATCATAGGTAGAAGGTGTTTCATGGGTGAGTAACTCCCTTATTTATCACATTGTGGAGGCATGGTGTCTTGGAGGATAGTACATGGGAGGTAGATATGTAGAAGTGTGCCTAGTTATTGGATCTATTTTGGATTTTTTTCTGTTTTCTGTGTAATTATTTATCTCATGGTTGTATGAAATTTTTTGCTCTTTTTTATGTTTTTTTCATGATGTGTGATGTGTGATAAGGATTCTAACATATGGAAAGGGAAGGACATAAATACTAACCAGTATTTGTTATAATTATATTTGAGTAAAACCATGAAGGTGGGTAAGTATGTCATGACCCACCTTCCTCATGATGAGGGAGGTGACAATAAAGTGCCACACCCTTCCTTCTTCAAGATGAAGGAGATATAATGAACCCCTGAGTCATGGATTCAATTGGCCCCATAGTGGTGACTATCACAAAGGGTATATAATATCAAATAAAATCGAAGGAATTAACCATTATAATGAAAACATGATTGGGAGATAGGATGGTAAAAATTCCAAAACAATAGCAGACATTTATATAAAGGAAAAAAAAATACAGCCCATGTAAGATTTAAATGTAAACTACGAAAATAGTAAAACCAAAGTACTAAAGATTGTTCCCAAAAAAAGACTATACATTAGAAAAACAACTATCCCAATGTCTGAGCTAGTAAATTACAACATTCTCTTTAAAGAACTCCTGGAAACCTAAAATAGGTTTTCAAAATGTAGGGTGAGTATACAAGTATACCCAGTTGGAATACTAAATCTACCCATGCACAAGTGGGGGAAAATACTAATTCCTATATGAGAGAACAGTAGAACGTCAAAGAACCTACCAAGTATTACTAACCATCCTAGTTTCACTAAGGAAAAATCACCAAATAATTCAAGTCAAATAATGTAGTAGTATAAGCACATCGACATTTGGGTACCTCACACCACTTTCCCACTGGTTAACTTCTCATTCCTAATGGTTGATGACTTGATGCTACCAATATTCCAAAATGTATTCCCACTACCACAAACATCCCACACACACATGGGCCTCAATCCACAAACAAACCCTGGCCACAGACACCTATAGGCCACAATCACAACACACCTCTCACATGAAGACACTTGGGCCTCATCCTAAAGACACTTGGGAAAAACATCCAGACTAAAAAACACCAAGTCCCCTTGTTCACAAAAAAAACATATCTGAAGGATCATGGACTAAGGTAAAACTCAATCCATTATAGCCTTACCAGATACACTTGAGTGGTAAGAACCTAGAAGTGGGTGTAAGGAAGAAAGTTAGTAACCAGTCATCCATCCTCCCACATGGATGTTGTGAAAGACACCCTCCCTTATAAAATGGGGGTGTTCAGCACATGGTTCTAAAAAAGATTCCGTTTCACATAGACACACATGGAACTACAATTTATACATATAATTAAACAATCATTCAACTCAACCTATAGGTCTAAAATCAAAGAACCCCCCCCCCCCCCCCACCAGAAGCCCTTTTTCTGCTACCCCTATATGTACAAAAACACAAATAGCCACTGCCAATGCATAAACCCAACCCCTTTTTCATTTAACCACATTCCATTCATTAATTAAGAAGGTTTAATTTAATTTATTCTAGTAATACCTAGGGTAACTATCAAGAACAACATCTAAAATTATTCTCAGAAGGTGAAGAGCCTGATTAACTAAACACACAACAACTAACCCACTTCATTCTTCTATACTACCAACATGAACCAAGTGATGAGGGACAAGGAGTATAATTTCCAATTTAACACCATTTCATTAAAACTGTATGTAACATGAAACCTGCATTCCCACTACACACCACCCTTTTCCTAGTCACTCGTTCAACCACTACCAAGTGTCATTCTTAAAAGTTATCCAGCACAAACATGCCCTGAAAACCAAACCCGATAGCCCCATAACACAACAACACCACACTGATCATGCCTATAAACATGAATTAATGACACAACCTAGAATTATATCCCTACTTCCCAAACATTCCCCACATGAAGTCTCACTGCATACCAAGACCATAACCACATTTCAGTCCCACTGACCAACATCACTCGACAGCCATAACACAATAAAGGCAGTCCCACTGCCTACAAGTCCATCCATTTTGCAATCAATTAGTCTCTAAACTTGGTATTCTTCCATGCCTCATGTACCACCTCATACACAAATCCCACTATAACTATCATTTAACCCATAACCCCAGTGCACACACATACCACACCCTTCTCACAGAACCGACTCCTCTGACCAACATTGTTCACAGAATAAGGATTACCAAAATCATCTTCAGAGAACACCTGCTAATTAAAAAACACAACACGCATACACACCATTAAGCAAAGTATATTCAGATTTATCCAATCGGGGTTCTTTATCTCCACTTTAAAGAATAGAGGTGATCACAGAGCATTGGCGATCTTGGGGAATCTATTTATTTATTCATGTATACATGACTAAAGATATTTCATATTAAATCCATTTAATAGAGAATCACATCAAAACTGAAATATCACTAGTGCACAAGTAAAGACCACAAACAACCATGATTTTAAGAATGTATACATCCAAAACAAACCACATTATCAACAAAGATAAAAAAATAAAATCTTCAGTCAACATCCATCCAGTCCTAGCCCATTTTTTCATAAAACATTGTTATCTTTTGATCATGTTCCCTTCCCCTAATTTATTAATTTTTAAGAAAAATGATTTTGTAGTTATTTATAAAGATACAATACTACACCCACCCTCATGACACACAAAAGAGAGGAGAGGAATAAAAATCCCTACTTAAAATAAAAGGTGACCAAAACACTTCATTATTGAAAGAACATGGGATCTCTTGAGTAGTCGGAAACCCAAAGAAAACATTGAAGAAGGGTCTCTAGTACAGGATCTTGACTCATCTAGAGAAGAAGTCTATAGGTGTAGCAAGAGGGAACAAACCCCCATTGGGAAGGGATGATCCCATATTTGATGAGCCAGATTCTATATTAAAGGGAGAACAATTTCAGAAGTCATTTACATGGGGTCGTGGTCGGGATCACACGGTTTGAATATCTCAATGCCCATGTAGGGTTATAATATTAAATATATACTTAATATCCTTTAAGACACACTTAAAATTTTCCAAACAAGGTTTTAATATCATTTTATGTAAAATAAGAGGTAAGTGGGGAGAAATTGTAAAAACTCAAGAAACTGGATATTTGGAAAAGGGAGAGGCACCATTTGGTTTCAGCACATTTCGTTGTGGAACTGTCATGGCGCCCACATTATTGTTCCACAATTTTAGTGTGGAAACATCACGGTGCACCATTATTATGCCATTGTTTCGGTGTGGCTCCATCATTGTTCCACAATTAAGGTGCCACCATTTTGGTGTTCTACTATTATGGTTCAATCATCTCAGTGTGCCACCATCATGGTTCCACCATTTTAGTGAAACCTTAGGGAAAATGGATTTTTAGAAAACTCCTGAAACAACCCACTATGAACTCCAAGAACGCCACAAGCACTGGATTTACAATAAGGAAACTCAAAGGGAAATCAAGGTTATTACATCAGATACCCCTCAAACTATTCTCATCCTTAATAATTTAAAATCAAATTCATAAAAAGAGTGGCCCGAAAAACCACCCCGTAAGGTACCCCTTAGGGACAAATCATCCCACGTTGTTTGAAAACTAGAGTGAAAAACTGAAATCCAAGAACACTTCCTTGATATCTATTTCCTGGAAGACTGTAAAAACACCAAGGCCCCACTTCCCAAACATATGGATGAGGAAATTCATTCCTCCATGTCAAGATATTATCCACTTTCGGGGATACTAACTTTTCTGCATGGCTTCAATTGCATCTGCATTAATGCATCTTGATTAGAGATCTAGTCCTCCCCTCCCCATCATTATGAAATTTCACACACATTTATAGAACTGGGAAACAACCCATATTACAGCAAATGATGTCAAGCATTACATGAGAAACAATTTTCAGACTAACATAAGAAAAAAATAGAATAACCACTGGTATTGGGCACACATCACTACCTCTCGCTCCCAAGTACTCTCCTCGAGGCCACCGTGACTCCATAACCAATGAACCAAATGAATTGTCCATCAATTAAGAACATTATCCTCATAATACTTGAATCTTATTGGTCTCTCCACAAATTTCATGTCATCCTCGATAACCAAATCTCCCCTATCAATGACGTGGGAGTAATTGTGTAGATACTGATAGATGTGAGAGGCATGGAAGGTGTCATGGATCCTCTCAAAACACAGTGGAAATTATAGTTGATATACCAACTCTCCAACTCATCCCAATACCTCAAAAGGTCCGATGAACCTGCGAGAAAGCTTTCTCCCTCTGGAAAACCACTATTTCCCCTGCCGATGGGAAACATTCCTGAATACGTGGTCCCCAACCTCAAACTTGAAAGGCCTCCTTCTTTGATCGGAATATGACTATAGTCGGTCATGTTCTACCTTCATCCTCTCATGTAAAATCTTCACCTACTCTATCATACCCTACACCACTTCCAAAACAAGGATAGTTTCCTCCCAAACATCTATCCAACACAAGGATAAACAAAATGGACTCCCATATAAAGCTTCCAATAAAGCCATACCAATGGAAGAGTGATAGCTATTATTTTAAGAAAACTCTACTAAGGGTAAATTTCACACCCAAGATCCACTAAATTCTAGATAACATGTATGTAACATATCCCCTAACATTTTAATTGTCCTATGTGTCTATCCATCTATATTAGGGTGAAAAGAAGTGTTGAGGCCTAACTGAGTGCCAAAGGCATGATTCAGTCTCCTACATACTCATGATGAAAAATGTGTATCACGATCCGAGACAATGGATCTGGGAACTCCATGTAGCTTTACCACGTCATCCGCATACCTCTCGGCTAAGGCATCCATTCTGATTGAATCCTTGATCGCTAAGATGTGATCCGACTTCGTCAACTGATTGACTACTACCAAATGAGAATCAAATCCTCCCAGAGTCCTAGGTAATCTTGTGATGAAATACCTAGAGATGTCATACATCTTCTACTCGATAACATCTAAGACCTAAAAAAGATTACATGGGATCACGATCCTCAGCCTTCACCTGTTGACACACTAGGAACATTTTCACAAACTCTGCCACTACCCGCATCACCCCAGGCCTCCAAAACCGTTCCCTCAAGCCTCAGGAAATTTTAGAAACTCTTGGTTGTACCACCATGGGTGATATATAGAACTCACATAGATCTCCCTCATGTATTTCGACTTGAAAAAATACCTTCCCATGGAACAAAAACCAATTCTAACTATCCTCCAACCATCCCTTGGGAGAATCACCCTGGACAGTGCAATCACACATCACTTCAGCCTCTGAGTCTCCCCACTAAGACTCCTCCACCTGCCGCACCATGGATGACTGCACTTTCATCTAAAATAGATATCCTATATATCCATCCACTCTAATATCTAGATGAAAAGTAGACAAATACTCCATTGTGTTCTAAGAAGATATAGATTACCAAATTATCTCCTTCTGCAACATCCTGATTAAGGAATTGACCACCACGTTCCCCACCCCTAAGGTGTAAGAGATCTTGATGTTGTGGTCTAGGATAAACTCTATCCACCTTCACTATGGCATGTTTAGTTCTCGTTGTCAGAAGATATACTTCAAGATCTTGTGATTCGTGAAGACAAAAATATTCTCCCTGATGAGGTGATGTCTCCAAAACATCAATGAAATTATGATCGCTACAAGCTCTAGGCCATGGTTGTCATAGTTACATTAATTTGGACATAACTACCTAGAACCATAAGAGATCACTCTCTAATGTTTCATCAAAACACATACCAAGACTATATGAGAAGCATCACAGAACACTTCAAACACCACCCCTTCCTCCGCCAACCTAAGAACTGGTGCACTGACCAACATCACCTTCAGATTGATGAAATATACCTTACACTACTCACTCCACACAATGTCACGGTCCTTCCTGGTCAAAGTTTTCAAAATATCTACAACTTGTGAGAATTATGGAATGAACCTATGGTAATAGCCTTCCAAACCTAGGAAGCAGCAAACCTCTACCACATTCTTGGATGATTCCCAAGAAACAACTGCCTCATCATTTGATAGATCCACTTATATCCCTATTTGATACACTACATGCCCAAGGAAGTGAAACTCTCACATCTAGAACAAGCACTTGTAAAAATTCCCATACAGATAGTGGTGATGGAGGACCTTCAAGACTGTCCTAAGGTACTCAGCATGCTCCTCCTCTGACATTGAGTAAATCATAATATCATTGATGAACATGATGATGAACCATTCTAGGAACATGAAGAAGACAGAGTTCATGGGCCCTATGAACATGGCTGGAGCATTTGTGACACCGAACAACATGACTGTGAAATCATAGTGCCCATACATGCACCTGAAAGCAGTCTTCAGGATGTAATCCTCCTTACTAAAATTGATTATATCTATACCGCAGATCGATCTTAGAGAAAAAACCAGCTCCCCTTAGCTGGTCAATAATATCGCCTATCCTTAGATCATGGTATTATTTCTTGACTGTTACCTGATTAGGTATCTTTTAGTCTATTCATAACATTTTACCTCCACCCACCTTCATTGAAAAAAATACTGGATCACCCCCATGATAATACACACGGTAAGATAAAACCCTTTTTCATCAGGTCATCAACCTGAATCTGCATCGATCACAACTCAGAAGGCACTATCCGATAGGGATCCATAAAAATATCACAGTGACTAGGTTGCAAGTCTATTCTAAAATCAATGTCATGTTGAGGGGGTAGAGTCGTAGCCTCTTTGGGAAAAACTTCTAGGAACTTACTAGTAAATCCCATAACCTCCACTATCTTTGTGTTTGATGATCTGGTTGATAGCTCAGTTGACAATGAGAGAATATGCTCCACACACTGACTACCCACCTTAAAACTCCATTCTACTATGAATATGACACACTGTCTATCCACACATGAAAAGAAAACTCTTTTCCAGAATTAGTTGATAACAATGTGAACAGAAAACAACCAAACGATGCCTAGGATGAAATCATATGGCTTCATCTGTATCATAATTAGATCCCCATTAGGTTGATGAGGCCCCAACATCAGTCTATATCCCTAGAAAACATAAAGTAGATTGGTTTGACCTTCAAATGGAATGCTCAATACCATAGTAACAAAACTTATCTCCACATCTAGTCCCAATGCACAAGCTAGACATGGAACAACAAGAGAGTTAAAAGGTTCAGAATCAAACAAAGAATACGTAAGAGTACTAAATAGACTAATCAAATATCCAAAAACCTTCGAACACACTGGAACTGTGGGCTTGAAGGCGTGAAAATGCACATAAATAGCTCTTATACCCCTCTATTGTCTACCTCCTAGCTGACCACACCCTATTGGAGGTCTCTGAGTAGCACCCTAAGGTCAGACTCCGCCCGCACCATCTACCTTCAGTAGAGTGGGAGCCCATTCCCCCTACTACGAGAAATGTCTTACTAGCAATTACTGTTATTGAGGTGGTTGATGAACTTTCCCACCCCCCCCCCCTTGTACTAAGCTCGAACTGGGAACGGGATCCAAATATGTCCACTACCTCTAAAGAAAACGCACCATGGTCTTGGACCAATAGAGAAAGGGTGAGGATCAGGAGATCAGAACTGTAACTATTGAGGCCTACTTCCTTCAAAATAAAACCTAGAAGTCTCGTACGCCGGAGATGTGCTGTTAACTGCCTTCCCCTTTGAAAAACTCAGTTGGATCCTCTATCATGGTATTCCTCCCTTTGAGTGCATCCTCTCTCTTAATTTTCTATTCTTCTAAACTTCTATATATGTCGGTAGGGTGAAGGGAGTGACAACATACTAAGGAGAAGGTCATAGTGCCTCATCCAAGAATCTTTCCCACGAATCCTCTTCTGGAAATATATCCTGAGAAAAGTGTACGAGATCCTTGGACTTTATTATAGCATCCCGTCTTTTTATAACATAACTTTTCATTCCATTACACGGAACTGAGGATCTTTAAGGTTTAGTGTCTTGGAAACAAGGAACATAAAACATGAAACAAAAAAAAACATTCTTCTTAAACACTTGAAAGGCTTCTCCTCATGTTCACCCTAGGCTCATTACTGCATCTCATAACCTGGGGACATACATCAAAAGGAAGGGTGAGCAGAAGGCCCAGTAAGGGAAACAAGTGAAATATTTTACATATGAACTTGAGATACATCAATAAAGTCATGAAAAGAACTTTAAGGCATGAAAATGAAATCATGAGGCATATCATAATAAAAATAAAACTTTTTCATAACTTGAAGATGTGGCTACATCATTTAACATAGAAAATCATGAACATATCACCAAGGTCCATCCCCAAGGTGTCATTTTAAAATTACCAAGGTTATTCACCAAGGTATCGTGAAAATTGTAATCTCTAGTGGTTACATCATTACCCAATGCATTGGAGCACTATCAGGGCGCACCCTTAAATTTGAATTTATTATCATGTGAGCCACATATATCATCATCAAACATTTCATAAATAACCCACATAGCATAAAATAAATGGGTTTCATTTCATAATCATAACGTTTTAAAAACTGCTTTAAAGACATGATCTTTACGTCACTTTAAACCCACGGAAAGGGAAAGCGGGTCTCATGTATGTAAATCCCAGAATTTAAAATGGAACATTTTGATATATATGTGAATACCCTTGTATAAATAGAGCTTTGAGTATTCACTTTATAACCTAAAATAATTTTTGAGAAAAGAGAGAGGCATTTTGAGGGGAAAATTCCGCAGCATAACGGCTAAGTTTCAGGGTTTTAGAAAACATTGAAATGAGATGGTACATGGGTCACCCTCTCATAAATGATCCACAAAACATTATGGTGAAAGAATAAGACGGACATATGGACATGGTAATGAAATTTTAGGGACATACCATTTGAAATGAAAAACATGGAAGGAAAAAAGATTAGATTTCTCTTATGAAAATTCGGCAGCCTTACGGCGTCACTTAACTTCAAAAGAAAATGATTTGACAAGATCAAATAGGGTCCCTCATCATATGATCATAAGAGATCAGTATGATAGATATAGAGATAATTCCCCAACATAACAAAAAGGAACTTGAAAGAATTGACATGAAAGTAGAACTTCAAAACGAGAAGGGTGAAGAACCACTTAAAAATTCGGCAGCCTAACGACGCCACTTAAAACATCAAAATACTGAATTGAAGAGATCAAATGGGGTCTCTAATCATATGAACATAAGAGTCCAGTATGATATATATAGATATCATACCCCAATATAACAAAAAGGAACTTTGAAATAATTGACATGAAAGTAGAACTTCAAAACGAGAAGGGTGAAGAACCACTTAAAAATTCGGCAGCCTAACGGCGCCACTTAAAACTTCAAAATACTGAATTGAAGCGATCAAATTGGGTCTCTCATCATATTATCATAAAATATCAGTATGATAATTTAGAGATCATACCCCAATATAACAAAAAGGAACTTTGAAATAATTGACATGAAAGTAGAACTTCAAAACGAGAAGGGTGAAGAACCACTTAAAAATTCGGCAGCCTAACGGCGCCACTTAAAACTTCAAAATACTGAATTGAAGCGATCAAATGGGGTCTCTCATAATATGATCATAAAATATCAGTATGATAATTTAGAGATCATACCCCAACATAATAAAAAGGAACATGAAAGACTTGAATGAAAATAGAACTTGAAAACGAGGAAGGTGAAAGAATCCCTTAAAAATTCGACAGCCTAACGGCGCCACTTAAACATTCTTAAAACGAATTGATGAGAGCAAGGGGGGGTCTCTCATCATATGAACATGAAATAGGAAGTAGGATGAATATAAAAGAACATCCTCTAACATATGAACATGGAGTATAAAAGAAATGACATAAAAGAGATTACTTGAAAAGAAAGAGAGGGGTCGGATCCCTTACCTTAAAATGTAACTCTTAAACCTCAAAGGTTGGGACCTTGAGGGCTTGGGGGCACCTTGGGAGGACTCCTTGGGAGTTAATGAGACCAGAAATTCATTGGGAATGAGTGGGGAGTCGAATGGATGAGAGGAGGGCTTGGTATTTATAGGGAAAGTGAGGGGACAAGGCATTAATGGCCAAGGGACACCTCACATGTGCTTTTCTCAAACCCATGTGCTCTCCCTTGTCATTTATCATGGAGTTAGGCCACATGGGGCCCCCAAAACAATAATTCATCACCCTTGGCCGGCCAACCCTCAAAAGATCTCATGACATCATCATGACACCGTTATGATGTCATTAAACATACTGAAACCCTAAAACTGTATTTTTACTATTCACTGAAAATTCAACTTTCTCAGAAAAATCCCAAAATTTCACATTAACCAAATATCAATGCTCTGATTTCAAAAATGAAATCCATTTTATAAATATAATTTTTTAAAGATTTTTAATTTAATTTTTAAATAAAAACACTATTCATCGAAAATTCATTTTTTCAGAAAAAACCCCAAAAATTACCATAACATAATATCGATGCTCTGAGTTCAAAAATAAAGTCATTTTTATAAAAATAATTTTCTAATTATTTTTAATTAAATTTTTAATTAAAAAACACTATTCACCCGAAAAAACTAATACTTGAATAATAATTAATGAAACCATTATTTAACCATTTTATTGAATCACATTACTTAATCAAGGTGCCTAGATTATTTTAAAGCTTTCTTTAAGTGAGATTACTAATCCATTTGGTCATATTATTAATCCTAATCATAAAATCACTATTCATAGTTTACTATTCATCAAAAATCATGTTGTTCTTATTAGACTCCAAATTTTGTACTGAACACAATTGCAGAAGACCATTTTTTGAAAATCATTACACATTTTTAATTATTTAGGGTTTACATAAACATATTTAAAATATCCTTTTTCTAAAATTCATCAAAAATATGCATACTATATTTATCCGGTCATTTCAAAATTCATAACTTCATCATAAGAAGAAATCCCAATTTTTATTTAAAACAAAGGATTACACAAGGTAGTTACGGTCTCCTTACATAGCCTCTTATCACACCAGCATAGGACCTAAGTGTAAGGTGTGCTAAGGTGAGAGAGTCCGAGGGAGGCTCGGCCAACATTGCCCGAGTAGTAATTTCAATCAGTTTGAACTTCTCGCGAAGGCGATTCCGTTCTAGCTTCACACGATGAAGTTTGGCTTGGGTTTGGTCCAGAGCAAAGCCCAATGGTGCTACCTCCTTCCCAAGTTCTGTTAGATGGGCTTCGATCGGTCCAAGACTACTAGGTGAGGCCATCAAATCTTCTTTCTATAATAATTAACCAAGATTACTTGTATTTAGAGACAATAATCAAAACATTTTGTTCACAGCGGTCATATTGACCGATGGTCATATAACAGTCAGAACCCAATGGTCTCATTTTAATTATAATCATGTTTATCAAATAAAAAAATTTATTGAGTATAAAAATAAAATAAAATAACACATGAAATTAGGAAACAAGATTTATTCAAAATTTCGGGTCGTTACAATCTTCCCCCCTTAAGAAATTGCGTCCTCGCAATTTTAAAAAATTGGTTTTTGAAATTTCATTGAAAGTCCCACATCAGAAAAAGAGTCCGTGACACCATTACTTTAAAAGAAAGAAAAGGAAGTACAAAGGCCACCCGAGTTTACTCATTCTAGGGTTCCATGTAGGAAAACATGGACATGGAGAAAAAAACAAAGGGTCAAGTTCTGAGGGAGAGTGATAGAGAACATGATTAGGAGAAAGTTAACCATGAGAAAATCCCAAACTTATGATGTGTGTAAACGGTATTTGATTACCTAGTAGGAAACGTAAACCAACAACATTTTTGTTTTACGTTTCTTTTCATAATTTTGAGGATTTCATTTACTACATAGAACAAAAACATAAGAAAATATACCTACCTTCAAGTAGAGTTTCATCCTTTAACAAGTCCCTACCAACACTAATCTTTTCTCCAAATGATGAGAATTCAAAAACACTTGGTCTCATAAAAGCACAAGAATCATCTTCTATAGAATCACATAATCTACAAAAGATTAACTATCTATTTCTTCTATCTTTAAACATTATCCCAAAAACAGAAAGGTTAAGGTAAAACAACTCTTCAAAAAGAAAGAATCCCATAGGAATGCAAACTACATTTAAATCATCAAAGTTCAAGGGTACTACCCAAAGTTCATCATAGACCATTCCATAAATAACAGTCCTTAAAATTCCTCAAAACAAACCAAACTAAGATTGAAACTCAAATACAATAAGGATTTGATAACATAGTCTTCCAAAACAACTTCATTGTTCATCTCCAGACAACATCAACCACTCCTAACATCTTATAAAAAAGTAGCTAACCTAAACATATTTTACCCAAGATAGGTTAGTCATTCCCATAAGTAACCTAAATTACTATAAGTTCACCTTAAATTCATCGATTCTTCAAAATATAAGTCAACCTTACTCCTCAATGAAAATACCGTAGTAATCTATTTACCTCGATCAAATATGGTTCCCAAAATAATGAACGTCTTCAAAAATAATAATAATATTTTAATCCCCTAATCATCCCTGTCATATTAATACGAAAATCGTCGCATTTCCTATCACATTGGTTGTCGGAACATGTTCTTCCATTTCCCACCATTAACTAAGAAGAGAAAGCATAATTAGGGGCTTAAGTACTTAGCTAATAATCATGAAAAGGAACTGAAAGCATATAAGGATAACTTGTATATGAAAGGTATACCCTAACTTGTGATCTCCTAGGTTCCCATCTAGGTTATGAATGATCATATATTCTTATGTGAACCTTTATTTTATTTTATCTTTGTTCCTTTAACAATGGTTCATACCAAGCTTATGAATTTACCAAAGCATATCCCCCGGGAGTGTCGTAACCAAGAGTGCAGCAAGGCTCGTTGTCGTGTACCAGTTCCCGTTCGAGTCTAGCTCAAAGCGGTGTTTTCGGGTTTTACCCCTATGTACATCTGTGCCAGAGCCACCTCTACCTGCTCGTATCCAGACAGGGATGTATTTTCTTGGCAACCCCTTACTCAATACTCACCAAAATACCAGGAAGATTTCCTATATTAAACTTTTCTATAGGGTTCCTCCTAGAGTTTTTATATCCTAATTTCCACAAATAAATAAACCATCCTTTTATACCAACTATAGCATCCCGTCTTTTTATAACATAACTTTTCATTCCATTACACGGAACTGAGGATCTTTAAGGTTTAGTGTCTTGGAAACAAGGAACATAAAACATGAAACAAAAAAAACATTCTTCTTAAACACTTGAAAGGCTTCTCCTCATGTTCACCCTAGGCTCATTACTGCATCTCATAACCTGGGGACATACATCAAAAGGAAGGGTGAGCAGAAGGCCCAGCAAGGGAAACAAGTGAAACATTTTACATATGAACTTGAGATACATCAATAAAGTCATGAAAAGAACTTTAAGGCATGAAAATGAAATCATGAGGCATACCATAATAAAAATAAAACTTTTTAATAACTTGAAGATGTGGCTACATCATTTAACATAGACAATCATGAACATATCACCAAGGTCCATCCCCAAGGTGTCATTTTAAAATTACCAAGGTTATTCACCAAGGTATCGTGAAAATTGTAATCTCTAGTGGTTACATCATTACCCAATGCATTGGAGCGCTATCAGGGCGCACCCTTAAATTTGCCTTTATTATCATGTGAGCCACATATATCATCATCAAACATTTCATAAATAACCCACATAGCATAAAATAAATGGGTTTCATTTCATAATCATAACATTTTAAAAACTGCTTTAAAGACATGATCTTTACGTCACTTTAAACCCACGGAAAGGGAAAGCGGGTCTCATGTATGTAAATCCCAGAATTTAAAATGGAACATTTTGATATATATGTGAATACCCTTGTATAAATAGATCTTTGAGTATTCACTTTATAACATAAAATAATTTTTGAGAAAAGAGAGAGGCATTTTGAGGGGAAAATTCTGCAGCATAACGGCTAAGTTTCAGGGTTTTAGAAAACATTGAAATGAGATGGGAAATGGGTCACCCTCTCATAAATGATCCACAAAACAGTATGGTGAAAAAATAAGAAGGACATATAGACATGGTAATGAAATTTTAGGGACATACCATTTGAAATGAAAAACATGGAAGGAAAAAAGATTAGATTTCTCTTATGAAAATTCGGCAGCCTTACGGCGTCACTTAACTTCAAAAGAAAATGATTTGACAAGATAAAATAGGGTCCCTCATCATATGATCATAAGAGATCAGTATGATAGATATAGAGATAATTCCCCAACATAACAAAAAGGAACTTGAAATAATTGACATGAAAGTAGAACTTCAAAACGAGAAGGGTGAAGGACCACTTAAAAATTCGGCAGCCTAACGACGCCACTTAAAACATCAAAATACTGAATTGAAGAGATCAAATGGGGTCTCTCATCATATGAACATAAGAGTCCAGTATGATATATATAGAGATCATACCCAAATATAACAAAAAGGAACTTGAAATAATTGACATGAAAGTAGAACTTCAAAATGAGAAGGGTGAAGAACCACTTAAAAATTCGGCAGCCTAACGGCGCCACTTAAAACATCAAAATACTGAATTGAAGAGATCAAATGGGGTCTCTCATCATATGAACATAAGAGTCCAGTATGATATATATATAGATATCATACCCCAATATAACAAAAAGGAACTTTGAAATAATTGACATGAAAGTAGAACTTCAAAACGAGAAGGGTGAAGAACCACTTAAAAATTCGGCAGCCTAACGGCGCCACTTAAAACTTCAAAATACTGAATTGAAGCGATCAAATGGGGTCTCTCATCATATGATCATAAAATATCAGTATGATAATTTAGAGATCATACCCCAACATAATAAAAAGGAACATGAAAGACTTGAATGAAAATAGAACTTGAAAACGAGGAAGGTGAAAGAATCCCTTAAAAATTCGGCAGCCTAACGGCGCCACTTAAACATTCTTAAAACGAATTGATGAGAGAAAGGGGGGGTCTCTCATCATATGAACATGAAATAGGAAGTAGGATGAATATAAAAGAACATCCTCTAACATAAGAACATGGAGTATAAAAGAAATCACATAAAAGAGATTACTTGAAAAGAAAGAGAGGGGTCGGATCCCTTACCTTAAAATGTAACTCTTAAACCTCAAAGGTTGGGACCTTGAGGGCTTGGGGGCACCTTGGGAGGACTCTTTGGGAGGTAATGAGACCAGAAATTCGTTGGGAATGAGTGGGGAGTCGATTGGATGAGAGGAGGGCTTGGTATTTATAGGGAAAGTGAGTGGACAAGGCATTAATGGCCAAGGGACACCTCACATGTGCTTTTCTCAAACCCATGTGCTCTCCCTTGTCATTTATCATGGAGTTAGGCCACATGGGGCTCCCAAAACAATAATTCATCACCCTTGGCCGGCCAACCCTCAAAAGATCTCATGACATCATCATGACACCGTTATGATGTCATTAAACATACCGAAACCCTAAAACTGTATTTTTACTATTCACTGAAAATTCAACCTTCTCAGAAAAATCCCAAAATTTCACATTAACCAAATATCAATGCTCTGATTTCAAAAATGAAATCCATTTTATAAAAATAATTTTCTAAATATTTTTAATTTAATTTTTAAATAAAAACACTATTCATCGAAAATTCATTTTTTCAGAAAAAACCCCAAAAATTACCATAACATAATATCGATGCTCTGAGTTCAAAAATAAAATCATTTTTATAAAAATAATTTTCTAATTATTTTTAATTAAATTTTTAATTAAAAAACACTATTCACCCGAAAAAACTAATACTTGAATAATAATTAATGAAACCATTATTTAACCATTTTATTGCATCACATTACTTAATCAAGGTGCCTAGACTATTTTAAAGCTTTCTTTAAGTGAGATTACTAATCCATTTGGTCATATTATTAATCCTAATCATAAAATCACTATTCATAGTTTACTATTCATCAAAAATCATGTTGATCTTATTAGACTCCAAATTTTGTACTGAACACAATTGCAGAAGACCATTTTTTGAAAATCATTACACATTTTTAATTATTTAGGGTTTACATAAACATATTTAAAATATCCTTTTTCTAAAATTCATCAAAAATATGCATACTATATTTATCCGGTCATTTCAAAATTCATAACTTCATCATAAGAAGAAATCCCAATTTTTATTTAAAACAAAGGATTACACAAGGTAGTTACGGTCTCCTTACATAGCCTCTTATCACACCAGCCTAGGACCTAAGTGTAAGGTGTGCTAAGGTGAGAGAGTCCGAGGGAGGCTCGGCCAACATTTCCCGAGTAGTAATTTCAATCAGTTTGAACTTCTCGCGAAGGCGATTCCTTTCTTGCTTCACACGATGAAGTTCAGCTTGGGTTTGGTCCAGAGCAAATCCCAATGGTGCTACCTCCTTCCCAAGTTCTGTTAGATGGGCTTCGATCGGTCCAAGACTACTAGGTGAGGCCATCAAATCTTCTTTCTATAATAATTAACCAAGATTACTTGTATTTAGAGACAATAATCAAAAAAAATTGTTCACAGTGGTCATATTGACCGATGGTCATATAACAGTCAGAACCCAATGGTCTCATTTTAATTATAATCATGTTTATCAAATAAAACATTTTTGTTGAGTATAAAAAAAATAAAATAACACATGAAATTAGGAAACAAGATTTATTCAAAATTTCGGGTCGTTACATTTATCCCCAGTTCCCTCCCTGATATACTACCCTTCTAGAGGGAGAGCATCTCCTGCCTCTTCTAGAACTCCATTTTAGAGGAATTAATATATGCCTGAAACTCCTTCTCAATGTCAGACCATGATTCATTAGTCTTCTTACTTTCTACAATGTAACGAGTCCACCACTGACATGTTGCTCCTGGCATCTGGAACACTGTAATAGAAACCAAGAACTCCCTCATAGCACAGGTCAAGGTTGTGGTTATTTTTAGCTCCTCAAGCCATTCCTCCATATCATAGTCTGAAACGCTACCTTTGTATAACACCAGGGATTACCACTGGAAAGCGTGAAGGGTCTTTTGCCACATGTCATATTACTACTCTCGATCAGCCCTCCGCAGAACAACCAGGTCAGCCTGATAGGCCTCAACTACTCATTCCACATTTGTTAAATGTCCAAGTTCCATAGTTTATAAGGTAAACAAGAAACTCCTATGACCGGGTAGTATGAAATTTTATTTTTTAAAAAAATATTTTTACTATTTATTTAAATTAAATTCCTAATGATCCCAAGACACAAAAGAACACAAGTCATTAGGATTCTTGTAAAATTCCAAGTTCATCTTCCATGAAATCATTGTAGCTTCACTTGGTCGTTCAGTAGGCCAAAAATTCATTGCATCGAATCCCCCAAGTCCCTAAAATCTTGTGTCCTAGTCGGTCTTCCCTAGCCAATTTCATGAACCAAAATTTCCTAACAATGTTTCCCTACCATCCCATGAAATCCTCACTATTTCTAACTCCAAATTATATCATTTCCCTCATACATCATCCTTTGATACCATTCTATCATGACCCACCTTCTTCATGATGAGGGAAGGGACAAAAATGTTCCACACCCTTCCTTCTTCAAGATGAAGGAGAGATAATGACCCCCAAGTCCAACCTTCAATAGGCCCAAGAATGGAAACTTTAACCAAGGGTATGGAATCTCACACAAAATGGAATACATTTCCCTTTATAATGAAATCATGGTCAGGATATAGTAATGTAAAAATACCAGAACAACACCAAACATTTGTATAATGGAAACCCAAATCCAACCCATGAATGATTTAAACATAAACTGTGATAAAAGTAAAACCAATATTCTAAAGAATTTACCAAAAGAAATAGACTAAATAGAAACACAACTACTATCTCGTTGCCTGAGCTAGTAAATTCATGCGCGATCCTTAAATTCCTCATAGAAACCGTAAAACAGTTTTATAAATGTAGAGTGAGTATAAAAGTATAACTAGTAGGAAAACTAAATCAACCCAAGAAAAAGTGGGGGAAATACTAATGATCATGTAAGAGAACATTAGAAACTCAATGAACATACCAAGGATTACTAACTAGCCTATCCTCATGAAGTCACACTGACCAAATAATGCAAGTCAGGTAAACTATCAGTATAAGAACATCAACATTTGGGTACCTATCACAACTTTCCCACTAGTTTACTGGTCATTCCTAATGGTGAACGTCTTGACTCTGCCACTATTACAAAACCCAGTCTCACTACCACATCCAACCCATACACACTTGGGCCTCAAACCACACACAAAATCTTCATGTAGACACTTGGGCCACAATCACAACACAACTCTTGTCTGAAGACATCTAGGCCTCATCCCGAAGACATATGGGAAAACAATACTGGTCCGCAAACACCTGGGCCACTTGTCTACAAAAAAAACATTTCCAAAGGATCTTGAACTAAGATAAACCTCAAGCCATTAATGCCTTCCTAGATATGATCAAGTAGTAAGAACCCAGAAGAGGGTGCGGGGAAGAACATTAGTAACCATCAATCCATCTTCCCACCAGGATGCTGGGAAAGACACCCTCCTCTATGAAATGAGGGTGTTCGACACATGGTTCTGAAGATGTGTGGGGAGCCTATAGAAATCACAAGGAAATACAATTTATACTTATATGTAACAAAACACTCATCCAAACCTACATGACCCAAATCCAACAACCATCCCACATGAACAACTTTTGCTGCTACCCCTATATACGCAACCACAATAACAGCCATAACCAAAGAAAAACCCCAAACACTTTTTCATTTTACCACATTCCATTCATTAATTAAGGGGGTTCCTTTTAATTTATCCCAGAACTATCTGGGGTAACTATCAAGAAAATAATCTGCAACAATTCTCAGAAGGCGAAGATCCTAAAAAACTAAACACACAGCAACCAACCCACTTCATTGTTCAGTATAGCCAGCATGTTAGAAGGGATTATGTTCCAAGGTAAATCATATCGATTTTAACACCCATTAATAAAAACAGCAGAAAAAAACAACCTTCAGTCTCATTGATCACCCCCTATATTTCCTAAACACCTAGTCAGCCACTACTAACTATCATTATTCAAAGTTATCCCACTCAATTATGTCCCTACCACCAAACCCAGCAGCCTCGCTACACAACAACACAACACCCAATACTCTTATAAACATCAAGTCACAACACAACCCAGTACTACAACCCCACTGCCAAAACATTCCCCAAATGATGTCCTGCTGCATAACAAGTCCATAACCACATTGGAGTACCACTTCCCTACGTCACTCGATGACCACAACACAACAAAGTCAGTCCCACTTCCAACAAGTGCATTAATTACATAATCAATCATTATTTCAACCTAAGATTCCATCACATATCATTTACCAACCCATACAAAAATACCACAATAACCAACACTTAACCCACAACCACACTACACACACATAGCACACCCTTCTCATAGAACCAACTACTTTGTCTACCCCTGTACCTATAATAAGGATTACCAATAGTATCTTCAAAAAACCCCACAAACTACAAAACTCAACCAAACACCGTGCACAGACACACCATTAATCCAATCATATTCAGATTTATCCAATTTTGGTTCTTTTATTCTACTTTAAATAACATGAGTGATCACAAAATATGGTTTACCTTGGGGAAGATATTTATGTAACCAAGTATATGTGATTAAATAGAATTCATGTCACATCCATTTAACAGAGAATCACCACAAAATAAGAATATCACCAGTGCATAAGAAATGACCTCCATTGACCATGATTTTTAGAAGGCATACATCCATAAAAACCGCATCATCAACAATGATAGTTAAATGAAACATGCAATCAAAATCAATACACTCTCATCCTGTTATTTCATTGACCCATGTTATCTTTTGATCGTATTCCCTTCCCCTCATTTATTAAATGTTATAAAAATGGATTTAACCATTATTCATGGTGAAACATTACTACACCCACCTCACATGATACACAAAATAAAATAGAGGCACAAGAATCCCTACTTCGAACAACAGGAGACCAAAACACTTTTTTGTGCCAAGAATAGTGGATCGCACGAGCAGTAGGAAAATATGATAAAACTAAGAAAGAGGGTGCTCTAGCATAGTCACATGACTCTTCTAGAGAGGATGATTCTAGGAAAACCATGAGGGAACAAAAAACAATCTACGAAGGGATGATCTTGGAATTGAGGAGGCAGATCTTATATTAAAGGAAGAACTCTTTCAAAAGACATTAACATGGGATAGGGGTCAAGATCACATGGTTTTAATATCCCAAAGTCCAAAAAACATAGGGTATTAAGGATGTACTTAATATCTAGATAAAGGGTCTTAAAAATGATCAAATAAGGCATTAAACTTGGGTGACGTCAAATAATACATAAGAGGGGTGAAACTAGAAAAAATCAGGAAACTAAAAATTTGGTAAAGGGTGAGGCACAGTTTGGTGTGTCGCTGTCATAATGCCACCATTATAGAACCACCATTTTGGTGTGGCGTCATCATGATTCCACCATTACGGTGCCACCATTATAGTGTGGCACTGTCACTGTTCCACTATTACGTTGCCACTGTTACGGTGCCATTGTTTAAGTGTGACACTGTTTCAGTGTGCCCCCATTTCGATTTTCCACCATTATAATGACACCATCTTGATATGACACAATCACAGTGCCACTGTTTTGGTGAAAATGTTTGGTGAAATAGTATTTTTTGAAATCTCCCAAAACAAACCACTACAACCCCCAAAAATACCACAAGAATTGGATTTTCATATAGGACGGGCCTAAGGAAATTTGGGTTATTACATAGTGCCACCCAAAGAGGATAATAAATTGACATGGAATATTTGATTCCCATATTTATATGAACATGATTGATTTGTTGTGGTTTTTGTAGTTTTTGTATTTTGTTGTGTAGAGTTTGGGATAGTTATGAAAATTATTATTTGAAAAGTAAAGTGATTTGATGTTGTGATGGGTGGGATATGATGTTGTGTTTGTGTAGTGATGCATGTTGTTGGGATTTTTATCAGTGTTTTGGTTGGAGAGTCTGACTGGAGGTAGTATTTTCGGTATAAAGAGACCCTAGATTGGCATCTCCTAGTGTGGTTGTTAGGACCCTTTCCTTAATCGGGTTTTGTTTGGTTTTTATTCTCGAGGATGATAATAATTGTATTATTATCTAATGTGATAGATTATTCCTTCCATGCCTATTACATTTCATGTTCTTTGGGATAGAGTGTGTTTGTAGGATTTCCAAGAGGGATCAATGGAGTTTTAGCTATTTTTTTCTGTAATATAGGTGTTTACAGTGTAAAATGGGGGTTTTATGTTGTAATACTATGCTTTATAATTTGAGAGGATGGTCTCCTTACAACATTTGTTTGGTAGGGGATACCACTAAACTTGATTTACACAATAATATTGGGATTTTTAAAATAAGATTATTCTATCCCTATGGACCATGTATTTTGACTTGTTTTGGAGTTTTGAGGGTTTATTGTAAGAGATGTATTTTATGTCGTAAAATCCATGACTCTGGGAATATATGGTCTAAAAGTGTAATTTTTGTTGTAATCCATGCATTTAATGGTTTTAAATAGGTTTTAGGCCAATTATTTCACAATCAGTCATCAAAACATTCTCACATTTTTTGAGGAATATTATGTGATATTGAAGGAACATCTATCCCTCCTTATCTTTATTTGACCCTTGGGATCCAATGATTGATTTTTAGTTATCTAGGGTGAGTTATCCTCCTTTTCCAATTGTTTTTCTAGTTTTCTTCCTCTGGAGATATTATATAGTGGTGTTACCATGTTCTGGGGGGAAGTTTGGGATGAGTTTTAATGATACCTTTATATTATATAGGTTGATCCATGAGTTCATTATGTAGTTCTAGTTTTTCGGTGTTTCTTCTATTCCCGATGGTGTTGAGTGAGATCAAGAAGCATTTTTGAGGTATGGAATACCTTGTTTCTATTTTTTTTATATCATGTGCATGGGGATTACAATTTTTTATCAATGAGGAAATGTTCTCATTATCCTAACCAAGTTAAATTAATCAGTTAATCAAAATTTAAGGCGATTGGGAATGTGCCTTCTATTTTAACAAATTCAATATAATTATATTGATATTTTGAATTGATGATTTGGATTCCCCACTAAATATAATGGTTTTATGGAGCATTTGATTTCACTATAGATGTGGTTATATGGAAAAATTATTCCATTTTGTTATGTTGTCACTTAAAATTATAAATTAGTAACTAGTTATATTCTTCTAATAAAATGTAGTCCCATTTTATGTAGATTGTTTGAAAATAACCTTAAATAAAGAAGTATAATATGAAATACCCTTATTAAATATGAAAAATGTTACCTTTTTATTGTAGTTTTGTTGTGTGTCTATACTATGGGGTGACTATGTGTCATTATAATATGGGGGATGATTTTTTTTTGTTAATGTTTTTTAATAAGGTCAAAATTTGGGGTGTACAAGTATGGTTTTAATATAGTATGGGGTGATGTGTTGTATCAATCTAATATTGGGAGATGTGTGGTTTGTATGAGGTTGTGTTAGGGGATGGTGATTTGTGGTTTTTTTATGTGGTGGATGATATGAGGATGTTTCTATTATGAAATATGCACAAGGAGTATTATAATTATATGATAATGTCGAAATTAAAATGGTTGGGGTTGTGTTTGGTAAATGGGATTTAAATGATATGTAATTGTGAAATAAAATTGGAAGTGTGGTTAGATGTCAAAATGAGTTTTCAATTAAATGAATATGATAAATAATGAAATTATCTTGGATTTCAATTGAAAGCGGAACAAGGCTTTTGGATAGTGATTCATATGTGGTTTTCTGAATTTAGTGGTTGTAGTGTAAGTGGAAGAGTTTTTTTGTTAGGTATTTTAATTGTAACAACTAGGATGATCCTATGTGTGGATTATATATATAATTTTTATGTTTTTTTTATTATATATATACACCCCACCCACATCAACCACCATTTTTCAATAGTAATATATATATGGGGTAGCATTTGCTATCATACTAGGGGTAATGATGGATGGATTGCTACATTCCCATTCAATCTCTATATTCATGGTGTGTAGATATTCATAGATATGATGATCAGAAGTAAAATAGTTCCATAGGTGATAGACCAAGAGTTTGTGAGTGAGATTTAATGTGAATGTACTATGGGCCAGCTTATGGTGGTGGTCTTACATGGTTGGATGAGGTATAATGGATAATGTCAGTCATGTCCATGATACCCTAAAACTCTAGTTATTGTAGTGGATGTTATTTAATTTATGAGGAGTCTATGGGTGAGATAATATGTGAAAATAATATGGGGATGTGGCACCGGTGTATATGGGCATGTTGTTTTGCGACCATGCTATTGGGATATGGTATATTTTATACCAAATAGTTAGGAGAGTCGGGATGTATGGATTTGGTGTGTTAGAGAAGAAAATCAATGGGAAAGAATTGGAGTGTACCCTGTATCGATATGATTCATATTTTTTTATACTTGTATTGTGTTATTGGGTTATCATTCCATTGTGAGGTTTGGGTTGGGTAGTTAACATTTTAGGTGTTGTTTTTTCTTTTGTTTTTTCACTGGTGAATTAGTATTCTTCGTTCATTGGTGCATGATAGAATTTTTTCTACTAAGTATAATTTTCTGCTCACCCTACATATATACACCTATTTTCAGGTTTCCAAGAGGATTAAATGGACCGGGATGTACAACACAATTGTAGACCATTGGATTGTTGATTTGTTTCTAATTTAAATTTTACTTTGCGTATTTACTTTTTGAACTTTTTTCTATACATGTTTTATTTATATGTATATATATATTTGTTGGATTGTTTTTGGAATTCCTTTCCTATATTTAATGGATTTTATTATGGTTGATTCATCCTATCCCTGAATTTATTTTTATAAGGGATAATGTATCAAATTTTATGTGAATTTTAATATACACTGTTATTTTATCCAACCAGGGGCCTACTAGAGGTGGGACATGGGGTTTATTTTCTATCATCATTTATTAAGATATCTATGGTGGCAGGGGTTTCTAATAGTTTAGATAATATATGAGGTTTCTTCTCTAAAATTCCTCACTTTGAGACATTCTTGGTATTACAAAAAAAATTAATTTTTGGGATGTTAATACTACAAATTTTATAAATATTATCATGAATTATATATTTATCATGGTATTTGATGTTCAATTTCTATCCATCTCCTTAAATGGTTATTCATTTTAATGCCAGTCAATCCCTAATGGTTTTTTTAGTCTCAGTTCTGGTATTTTGAGACATAATATATTTTGTGAACCATGTTTCCTTTATATGATATATTCACTTCCCATAAACATATTATTAACATACTCCTTGAATTTCTTGGCATTTACACACCAAATCGCGTTCTCTTATTCTGGTGGCAATTGATTCCTCTATTTCATTGGTTGTAAGAGTTTTTGGTAACTCAACTATCATTCATTGAGTTATGTTCATTATATTGACCATATTTCAAATTAATAGTGTACATAATGATATTGATTTCACTATATGGTATTCTCTCACCATTTTGTAGGGATATTAAATCCTACCACATTATCCATATGAAAAACATTTATCAATTCTTTGAATATTTTCCTTTGAAACCATCCACTTTCATAATCTAGATATACCAAAAAAATCCAGGAGCTGGTGTAAGCCGGTCCTAATAAAATTAAATAAAGAATGTGAGAAGAGTGAAGCATATAGGGGAATATTACAAAAACGAGTGTGCACCAGCCCGCACCTATCTGCCTCCACCAGTGGGGTGCAATAGTCCAGGGTCGTAAAACACCACATCTCTCCAATATAAGTGAGCGCCCGCTTTTCCAACACATCTGCCACCTGATTTGCCTCTCGGTAGACATCTAAGACCTCCACCTGCATCTGTGCAATATCATTAAGGCAACCCACCAATTGCGGCAATACACGCCAACAGACCTAGCGCGTCTTGGTGCTCAAGGCATGGACCGCGATCTGAGAGTTAGATTCAATCCATATATGTTTCCAGTTAAAGCGGACAGCGTACCTGATGGCATAAATCATGGCCCAAAGCTCTGCTCCAAATGCGGTACTAGTTACAATGGCATGATGATAGCATCCTTTAACGAACCCACGGTAGGTATGAAACACGCCTTCGAAACCTGATGGTCCAAGAGCACCCAACGCAGCCCCATAAACATTTACCTTTAAGTAGGGTCTGATGGGTGAGATCCATCGAATATACTTCTGCATCTGAGGCAAGCGAGGTCTCCCTGAGACACTAAGAGTACGCAAAATTTGAAGATCTAAAACTGCATTGGACATTGCGCCATCCTACACACAAGAAGCCGCATAAACATCCCTATGAATCGCCCTCACTCCTTACTGAACAATGGGGCGCAAATCAGTGAAAGTATTAGCATTTCTGGCTTCCCAAATGGCAGCAACAGTCGCGGCAATGGCAGTCAAAAACAGATTAAAAATCTGTTCACTGAACCTGCCATGGGAAGCAGAAGAAAACATATGAAAATCTGGCCCACAGGTGTCAACAGTCACCCCAAACACAGAACCAATGTAATACCACAGTTGTTTTGCATGAGAGCAGCCCATAAAAACATGATGAACTGATTATTCATCATCTTTACACATGGAACACATGGAGGTCATGTGAAACCCATCCCTCTTGAGAGCATTTGATGTGGGTAGGCGATTTTTCCTGATTCTCCAAATTAGAGAAAACCGAGCAGGTCTGATGAAACGCGCTCTGTATTTTAGAAACCATGAAGGTGCAGGGGAATGGTCCCCACAGAGGGTCCTATAATAATCCCAACTATTGAATTTCCCGGTTCTTCTATGCATCTAGATCAGGGTATCCTGCTCCATAAAAACGTAACCATTTACTTCATTCTCCACCTATATAGGAACACATAGAAGAAGATTGTAGCTGTGAAAGAAAACTGGAAATTGTAAAATTGGATGCCTCACGTGGCACATTAGAATCACAAAGAAGTTGTGTGATCCACCTTGTGCTCCAGAAATTCAGTGTGGAATCCCTGCAAACCAACCATTGGGTGTCGTGCATGATTCTGAAATAAGCCTTCTTGATAGATGTCCAGACTGATGAGGCAAGGTGCCATTTTGTGTCCATTTAAGAGCCTCCTTGTGATCCTGTTTGAAAGAAATTCTTCGTCAGCTTCATGAGTAATCAAGTTCCAAGTGAACTTCCCAATCAAACCATCATTAAAAGTCCGGAGATCCTTGATTCCTAGGCCCCCCCAGCTCCACAAGCTTGATGCACTCCTTCCACGCCACTGTAACTAGATTCCTCTCATGTGGAGACCCCGTCCATATAGAATTCCGTACCATAATCTGAAGTTCCTTGAGAATACCCCTCATCCATCAATAAATGGAGAAGGAGTAGACAAACTTCAATGTGATAACTGAATTCACAAGGCAGACCCTTCCGGCTAGGGACATAGCTTTCCCTTTCCAGCTGGCCATCTGATGAATAATTCCAACAGAGATTCCTTCAAGGTGTTGTCTTTTCACTTTTACCCAAAACAATAGGACCCCAAGATATTGGAAGGGTAAGGAGCCCCTCCTTACCCCAAGTAGTCTGAAAATTCGGTTTCGTTTCCCAACTAGAATTCCATTTCCAAAAACAATGTAAGATTTGTCCCAACTAATGGCTTGTCCAGACACCTCCTCATAATGACTAAAGTGGGCTTTAATAGATGAGATAGTTTTCCTTGACGCCTGAACAAGGAGAAAGATGTCATCATCATACAATAAATGAGACGGGTCATACTCACCCACACCATCCCTAATTCTTTTATAAAGACCCATTTGCAAAAGATCATTAATACACCTACTCAGGTAATCCTCTGCCATGGAAAAAAGCAGGCCAGAGAGTGGATCACCTTGCCACACCCCCTGGTGCAAGGAAAGAAGCCCCTCGGGGCACCGTTGACAAGAACTATTACCTAGATATAATATGATCACTCTTTTCTATTATTGTATATATGTATACCCATTTCCATATAAGGTGTGAAAATATCATTTTTCATAACTTATATTTGATGGAGTTCACCTGGAATTTATGTCATTCTTTTAAACTATGGAAAGGTATTATCATTCTAATAGAGATAATTATTGGATATTTGACCATGTATTGATTATCCAACAACCTTATTCCTCTAGATGGGTTATGGTTAAGTTATCCCTTTTATTTAAATAATGAAAAGCATTGGCATTTTCTGATGTTATTTTATTACAGGATAATATTGGAATGTTGACTATGTATTGTTTATTTATCCACCATCATACTTTAATAGGGTAGTGATCATGTTATCCATTTTTGTTAACATCAAAAAATGTATTGGAATTATATATGTTTTTATTTAAATATGTATAATTATTGGAAAGGATTATTTTTTATTTTCATTTCATTTTCTTGTATGATGAATGCATTGGACATATATAAGTGATGGGTGGGGATCTAAATTATATATCCCCTTGAGTAATTAATAGGTCTCATGAGATAGAACCGATTGGTTTTTTGTTAATTCCTCTTCCCATTATAAGATATTATCATCGAATAATGAATTTACAATTGTATTTCTTGATAGTGGTCTTGATGAAAAGTATGGAACAAGTCTATTATTTTATGTTAATGTTCTCTAGAATTATTCATTCCATCATTATGAGATCAGTATTACATATATCTATGTTTTCATTTATTACCATGAATATATCATACTCTATGTTCCATGTTGATTTTGGCTTCATGTTTGTTTCATTTTCTTTATATAATACAATTATTCTATTTATTAGATTATTTCAATGGTTATATGTTTCCATTAATATGCATTGTATCTCACCCCTTCTTCTATTTTTCATTTTCTGTGTTATGGGATAATGTAGTATATTTTTCATTGTTTAAGGATATCATGTTTGAATTAATTTTTGTGATATTTTGAAGACTTATTAGAAATTATTTATTTTTGTATATATTTGGAGAATATTCCATTTAATACAGAGAACATGGGATTTATCAGTTTATATTGTATCCTTGTTCTCTAAGATCTATACTTGAAAAGATCCTTTGGATGTAAATTAATATATAATCATTTATTATTTTTAGTTAAAGTTGGTTATATATATTATTTTACTAATTTTATCATCAATGTAATGTAATATATGTGTTTATGGGCACAAAATATTGGAGTGGAGGTCTACGACATCATTTTTTATCAAAGGAAATATCTAGAAAACTATAGAGATTATAACTATTTTGATGATTAATTAAGAGTTGACAATTTAATGTTGATCAAAATTTAAAAGGTATAGATAACCCGTTGGAATTGTATATAATTTTATGGTATGGTAATAATGAACATTTTATTTTTGGATTAGGATAATAATACTTCAGTGAAAATACTATGAATAAGTATATATATAGGATGAAATATTAAAGTTTTAGAATGCTCTTGATTATATAGTTTTCTTGGATATTAAATCCCTCAACACACTAAAAATTGGATGTGGTTTTGGAAAAAATAATCCTAGGGGTATTCACCCTGAAATGGGTTGGTTGAAAATTTAAACAATCATTACTCTAATGTATGTTGACTGGTTATATGAATTCACAGATAGGGAGACACTCCCATGGAATATTCTTTCTTTAATCACATTAAATTTATGAACCATTCTAATTTTTTTAGTAATGATGTTAAAATTTTAGTTTAGAGAACATAGTTTTAATTGACCATGGATAAACATGGATTATACGAAGAATAGTCATGGGTTTATCTGAATGTATCATATGATAAAAAAATATTTCATATGGGAAGAACTATATGAATTGATATTTTTATATAGATATTTTGGATATTATCATAACCATTTGGGATTTTATTATTTTTTTGTAACAGGATAATGGAAATGTTGATGAGATTGGTATGTTTCTAGAAACCACTATGTATTATATAAAAAAAATAAGAATACATAAATGGTTGATAATATTAATATATGTATATTATGATGGAAAATGTGAGTTTTTTAGTCTTACCTAAGTTACTTGCACTAATATTATCAAAAAACAGTTAGTTATTATCATTAGTGAGTAATATTTAAAATTTATATACTTGATTATTCAAAATTTTATTAGGAATATTTGAAACATATATTGAATATTATTAATGGTTTTACTATAAAATAATGGTGACATATATTAAATGATATAAATAACCATGAAATTTTATATATGATAAGGTTATATATTTTGAGATAAATATTGGAGAACACTTGATTGAGGTATAGATAACTCTTATGATTAAAATATTCTTGAAATTGATGTAATAAAGGGATGTTTATTTTTTATAAGAGTTATGTTAGATTGAAATTTGTAAAATTTCTATTGATAATTGTTTCAGGATATTTCTGATAAGTTCATCTCATTTTTCATATTCCACTATATAGGGACTAATGTGTGACAATATAAACTACTGGTTAATACAAAATTAAGGTTAATGATAGATTTAACTTTTCAAATAATATATTATGTTGTTGTGGTTTAATGACTTGATAAATCAAATAATATTTTAGAAATTTATGTTATTAATAGTGTATGATTGTATTAATGACTACTGTTGTTTAAGGAAGGATAAGTTAGAATTTAAATGTGAATATTTTAATGACTATTAGGATTATTATTTGGTATGAATGATAATGGTAATATGGTATCTCTATTTTATGTATTATGATAATAATTATACAATAACCCAACTCAATGAAACCTAGGTTGTACTAAGAATTATATATTATAGTGATATAGGTTTAATTGAGTCTGATATATGTTGAGTTTTAAGAATAATAAGCTATCATGATAGTGTAATAAAGTGAGTCAACTCATGGATAAAAGTTTATATTTTTATTTATGAATATTCACTTATAATGATCATAACTCATGATATTTATTTTTTTTAGTAATGGATGGAGCTAGAAGGAACCATGGTTGGTTTGAAAATGCATATATTACATTGATTAACAACCCATTAGAATTGGTGATGAATTGAGAACATTTAGATTATGATAAACTGGCTATTCTGAAATATGACTAATAATGTGAACCTAGTTTATGTCCAAAACACAATAAATAAGTTAAAAAGGGAGTCTCTTGAAATATCAAGTGATGAAGGTCTTCATACTCACAAGTGTAGGGAAACCAAAGATGGTATTAAAATATGTTTCTTCAATTGTAAGAGAGTTATGCATTATGCGGATCAAACTTATAATCCAAGGGACAATGAGAGAGATAGTCACCAACAACCACATAAACAACAAAAATATTATGAAACTACTATAAATGAAAAGCATATTTTCACTATATATTTTATAGATTCATAATTCATGTAAGTCTTCACCAACAACGATATATTTAATTATAAAACTCCTTAGTGTTATGAGAATTATATAAATCATTTTCAGGGTTTGTGGTATGTTATTATTTGTAGATCTAGTTCTACTTCCCTGAGAATAATTTAGTCGGAAATTATTAATGGCTCATCTTTCTTTACAAATAACATATAAAATTATTTAACATGGAAAAATATCATTAATAATTTTAAATTAACCAATCATCATCTAGTGATATATGATTAATTTCAAGTTCCATATAGGAATTAGTCCCATACGATGAGGCAAATTAGAAGGAAATAATTTATTCATTTGTGGAATGAAACACCATGAAATTTTAATATATAATTACCATTAGATCTGTTAATTTTTTTGATAGTTTTCTCCACATTCAACACTAATCTTACAAGAAACATTCATATATTTATATTAAATATTAGTATTTGTGTAAAACCATTAACATGTAGTAGTTGAATTAGGGGGAATTAATGGAGGTAAACACATTATGAAATATATGTATAAATTAAATAAATACTTATTTTAATACAAATAAAAAAAATTAACTAAAATGATTACTATGATCATTTATTGTTTTTAAAAGTAAAATAAAAAATATTCTTATATAAGATAGACATTTATATTTCAAGATAAATATGATTAATTATAAATAATTTTGGATATTAATTACAATTTTACACAAATATAGATGGAAAATGATATGGAATAAAAATACTATCAGTTAGTATTTAAATATTTCATTTTTTGATAAAAACAATTTTTTTTGTATTTGGAATTTTTGTTTAGAAACATAATTCATATGGTTTAGAATTTAAATTTAAAATTGAAATTTATTCTTTTATTCTGCATATAACATTTACTTACAATGAATTTTGGATCATTTTTTTAAAATATTGATAGTTTTTTCAAAAAATAACAGTTTTATGAAAATTAAAATTTCTATGATTTTATCACTTCATAAGAAAACCCTGTAAGATTTATAAGAAAATTTATGTAATAATATATTGTTTTTATTAAAAATTTTATTTATTTTAAAATATTATATGATATTATAAAACCCATGGAAAACATTTTTATAACTAATTAATATGTTACTTTAATATATAAATTATTTTTTCTCTTTTTAATAAATATAGTATTTCCATGGTGAGGATCAGTTTTGGATTACCTTGGAATCTTAATAACATATATAAAATTCTAAATAAATTGATTCAAGTTAATAAAATCAGTAAAAATTATAACTTTATCTTATATATAAATTTAAATATTAAAACAATAATTCTCAAAAAAAATTATTTTTATGCAATAGGATTGTTTAATTTGAAGCATATTTTGACACCATTAAAAGTTATATTTGATAAATTTATTTTGCATGTTTTAAATAATAGGTATCAAAGTAGTCAAAAGGTTCAATAAAAATATTTTTCATTAATATTTATTACAATGGTTAGAAACTAATTACCAAGGTAAAAGTAAAAGGGGTAAATTGTGTTTAACCTAAGGGAAAAGACCTAAAACATCTTTAAAACGTGACAGGACATGATTTTTTAGATTTTTTAACTATAAATACCAACATAAATTATGAAAATTTTCACTTTTATCCATTAATCCTTGAATAGTGTCACAAAATTATTGAAAAATGTAAATTTGTTCCCAAACTACCCTTCTCTTCACATATACAAGCATGACATCTTAAAAAAATAAAGACACACCTAAAAATATATTTACTCCATGAAACACAACCATTTTACTCTCTATATAATACTCTTGAAAAATCATAATCTACTATTGTCTCATATTTATCATAATCCCATAAAGATCAAGGGGACGTTAAAGAAAATTCAAGTCCTCAACATGAGTATTATCAACAACATAATTTTTATTCTTAGTTAAATTCATTCGTATTTATTCTAAAACAATAATACAATTAAATTATTTTCATGTATATACTATAATGTTATTATATTATTGTTAATTAAATTAGTTTTTCATATAACCCATCCATTAAGAAAAAATAAATTGTTGTTCGTGTGTTGTGTGGACTACCGCGTCCATGATGTAACATGTTTCATTTTCATTTTCCAACTCACAAGGTCAGATATAAGGATGGTATAATATATTAAATATGAATTTAATTCTATAATTATGTTTATGTAATGAAAAAATATTTAACCTATTAATGACGTGATCAATAAACAATCATTGTAAATTTAATCATTTAAACTAAATGTGTAAGTAGATGATATTTTATTCATATTATGTAATATTTTATATCCATTAATTATTCATATACTTACATATAACATTGATATATCACACAAATAATAAAATAATAATATCATTATGTTTATGTTATAATTATATTACTATTAAACCATTTCATAGTAAATCTTTAAATTGTTTTATGTTCATGCATGGGTCAGTTATCCCATCTAATTGAACAATAATTTGAATTTATATCAAGAATAAAAATGAGAACAAATTTACTGGTTTGAAATGATATTAATGAGTTTATAATTATAATTTTTAATTTAATATTATGTAAACATTTTACTCATTAATTAAGGAAACACTTTTCATTTTTTAAGAATCTTCAAAACATGATCATCATTTATTTCATCATATTTTTTTATCAAAAAAATATAATTGAAATGAATTAATAAAATTTTAAAATATTTTTTAACATAAATTAAATTATCTTATATGATCTATTACTTATGAACATTAAAATAATAATTAAAATAGACAGTTCTATTATGAAACGACTACAATGGTGATAACAACAAACACCTGATGTGGAAAAACAGAATAATTAATGAAGAAAATGATTATTTGTGAAGATTAAGAATAAAACTTCATTTGTATAAGGATATAAATTCAATTATTAATATATCTAATTGAGTTATAAATAAAGATAAAGTGTTCTCATTGAATTAAGTACAACAGGTAATGGTTTTCATCTCAAATCCTTCCTATTGAGAAAAGTTTGGTATTATGCCCCGATAGTTAGTTTTATCGTGTATATATATATTATTTGAGATATAATATAACAAATTATATTTTTATCATGATTTTATATGTTAAATTATAATCCACAACTTTCAAGGTGTTTTGAGTACAATTTTTTTGAAGTCGTAATGGTTTCCTTGTTCACAATATTAATTCCTTGAAACATAATACATTTTGTTCACAAATATTCATTTTTATGGTCTATTCACTAAACATGAATGTTTTTTTATAATTATAAATTTATTTAATGTTATTTACTATCAATAATCATTTTCCCTTATTCTTGTGGATATTTATTCATATTTTCCACATAATTAATTGTTTTTTGTAACTTATATTTCATTCATTGAGTTAAAATTTTTCTATTGAACTTTTTCCACATAAATAGTGTATATCTTACCCTTTATTTTATTATGTGGTATTTTATTGATATTTTGTAGGGATATACATTAATATTACATAAAAATCTTGGATAAACATTCCTCATCTATGGGGATATGTTCTTTTGGAACCATCCACTCTCCTTCTCAAGATGGAATACAATCATTTAAATCCAATATTGTATTAACCTAACATCCTTTACTCGTTAAGGTCAGAAAATGACATTTTACATAAATCAGATTGGGTGATGTTATCCTATAATGTGTGATATGAAGTTTACATGGGAGAAAATATTTAAATTTTAATAAATATAATTATTGGACTGTTGACTATGTATTGTTTATCCTTCCACCTTCTTCCTCCAAATGTGTTATGATTGGGTTATCCCTTATATTAACATGGGGAAATGTATTGAAATACTTTATGTTTTTATCAATATGGATGTTTATCTTCATTTTTTCTTCTTATTGTGTATCCATAAACCTTCATCATCTATATAAATTATTATTGGGATATCCCATTTATTTATATGTGGAAATTATTGTCATTATGTTTGTTGTTTTTTCAATACTAATGATTATTAGAAAGATTATGTATTTTTTATTAATTTTATCTTATATTGAATTTATTTGAAATAAAAAAATTGACTGGGGGTTACTATCATTATATTTCCCCTTAATTCATCGATAGGTATGATTAGACAAAATAGGTTGTGTTTTTGTGTACTCCTCCTTATATAATTTGATATTGTCCTAGCACAAAGCCTTTACATCCAGATGTCTTCACTCTGGTATCGATGACATGTAATTTGTCTTGGAACTGGGACATAATATTAGGTTTTTATAGTATTGAATTATATATTCCATCATTAAGATATCATTATAATGGATAACTAATATTTAATTTTTTTATCATGGATATGACATTCTCCTATTTTCAAGTTAATTATTGATTTATAATGGTTAGCTTTTCCTTGAGTAATAATTATATCATGTTTATTCCATGATCTATTTAGTTTTATATTTCCTTTACTGATCATTTTATCTCATCCATTCTTATGTTATCCATTTCCCCATGTTAATGAAAAAATTATTATGAGTAGAAAGTATCAAAGGATATCATGTGTGAATGAATTTGTGAGAGAAATTAAATAATTATCATTAATTAAGTTGTTTCATATATAATTATAGTAATGTACATTTTTTCAAATAATAAGGGATTGATGTAGTTATTTGGTGTCCAAATTATATAAATATGAAAATCTGAAAATATACTTTTGATTTGTGAAATTTAATAATCATTTATATTTTCTAATTATGGTTGGTTATATCCATGAATTTCTAGATGGTATCAAGAAAGTAATGTAATTTATATGTTTATGATCACCATAGATAGTAGTTTTGATACATGAACTAAAAATATATTTATTAATCATTATAATGATCATATTGATGTTGTATAGGTAATCTAGGAATGTTTAACTTTTTTCTAATGAACGATGATCAACATCAAAACATTAAATATAGGGGGAATTAGTCTAAGGAACTAACCTATCATGATAAAAATAAACTATAACTAATAAATATATAATAAATGACTATAAATGGAGATTATATATTGTAATAGATAATAATAATTTAATTAAATATGTTATTATTAAGTCAATTTTTTACAATAGTGTTTATAAATATTTTTTGGAAGTTAGGAGTAAAAGGTTAGAGTGTTTCGGAACTCAATGTCCTTCATTTGAGTTATAATGCATGTTCTTGAATTTTATAGTTATATGATGGGTTTATTATAATGTGTTTTTTATTGTAATTATATCCATGTATTTTTCTTTGTATTTACATTATTAACTTATTAAATACCTTTAATAATTATTCCATATATTTTTCATAGAAGTTAAGGGTTTTATTCATTCAACTTGTTTTCTTCATTAATAATTATTCCACTTATATATGGTTTTAGAATATGGGTTTCTTATGTTATAAAATGATATTATAATGAATTTATATCATATTTTATAGGTAATTACATTGATGTATTTCTTTACTCATAAAATCAGATTATGTTTAGAGTAATTCTCATATTTTATAAATGAGATTTGTCCATTATATATCCATCTTCACTCTTCCTTAAAATGTTCTTATTTATTATTTTAAAATCAAAATATGTTTCATTTATTTTGATTTTAAAATATTTATTTACCTTGATTCAAATGATTTAATTATAACTCTTTTAATATGTGGGTATTAATAATGATATTTCTTTAAATGATAAATAGGTTTTTCCATTCATGTTCATGCATATTATATTCCACATTATATTTATTTTTCAAATATTTTACATCATTTTCATGGAATATTTATTGATATTTTTTGACACTAAATTTTTAAAAAATTTATATGAAAACATAAATGAAAATTTTATTTTCAAAACCATTTCATAACCTCTTATCTTTAAGAAAATATTAAGAAATATTTTGAAATACTCTTTTATGTTTCACTTATATTTTCATCATTTACTCAAAAATATCCAACCCACATGGATATATGTTTTAGTAATCACCTTCTAAATTAATTTAAAAAATACCCCTTTTGGTTGATTAATTTTTTGTTATCAACTGATACATAATTTATTTCACATTGTAAAATTATTTATGGAAATAATAAAAAAATTATATTTTCTTGGGTTATTTGTGTTGTGATATTATGTTGATTTTTTGTTTAGAACACATAATTATTGATTATTATAATGAGAAAGGTTCAGTTTTTTAAATCTATGTTATAGTTTGGGTTCAATAAATCCCTATGATGGTTTGGTTCGATATAGCCCTAATACTATTTGGGTTTAATAAATCCCAATATGTATTGGATCAATTAAAGACTAAAGATGGTTTGGGTCCATTAAATCCTTCCAATTCATTATTAATGATTGATATCATGTGAGAAAATTTTTTTTAGTGTGTACATGATACATTTATCCATGTTTACAAGATTTACCATGTATGTGATATGGTCATCTATGCTCAAAATAATGATAGTGGATGTGATGTGGAAAGATAAAGTAAAAATAGTGAGTGTCGACATGATGTGGCTTCTTATGGTCACAATGTTATGATTTACTATACCAATGCTCATTATTATGCAATATTTCTATATTATATTAATGTGATTATAATCCATATATTTTTTTTATTAAACTAATTTAATTTCATGGTATATGTTTTTTAAATTGAGATTACATGTCCCAATTTCATGACATATGTACAACTCCTATTATTAAATGTTCATTTTAATAATACATTTGTCCTCAGTTAATTTTTTTGTCATATATCATAATCTAAACCTTGTTCGAATTTTGATATGTTTCCCTTAAAAAATGATTGATCTCACCATTTATATTTCAATTCCAATGATTTTGAAGAAGTGTATAATATATGAAGTGTTTATAATGGTCTTTAATGTGGTTTGATTATGGATAAATGATCAATGTTGTTGTAAAATAATTTTCATATATATGTTGTCCTCATAGAAACAAAACCCTTGGTTCATGGAAATGTGGGTTGGTTGTGAGATGTCATTTTTAACTTATCTAAATGATGTAAAATAAATTTAGGTTTACTTGGTTCATCTCACTTGTTATTAAAGAAAATGTGAAAATTATATTTCATTATCAATGAAACCAATATTGTGGTTCTCATGGTGCATCAGTTTCTATCAATGTTAGGTTTAGTTAATATTTGGGATTTGTTTATTTACATTTTCTTATTAAGATGAGAGAACATTAGTAAAAATTCTTGGAATATGTCTATATATTGGATAAAATCCTAATATTTTCCAAAAATATAGAGTATATGGAATCTTAGTAGCGATGTCTCTATAAATATATAAATAAGAAAATATAGGCTCTAGAATAGTGGCACCTTGAGGTAATAACCCTGAAAATGATGGTTGGGTATTAACTCGATCTTCATCTGATGCATGAAAATGAGGATTGACTACACATCTAGTTGTACACTCATGGAGGATATTTTTGGGATGATTTATATGCACCTTAAGAATAATTTTATAGGAATTAAATGGAACTTAATGATGTAATACAATACTTTTCATGTTAAAGAGACAAATAAAATTATGACTATGTAAAAACTAGGTTATAAAAAAGGAGATATAGGTTTATTCAAATATTTAATATATGAAATAAAAGTATCGTAGGTCAAAATGCGGGTTCCACTAGAGATGAAATTATTGGATTCAGTCTTCAAATTAATATGGTCATTTACTCAAATTTAATTGGATACTATAAAAAACATTTTGATTTTAGTATTTAGATATAAATATGACCATGGAAATTAAGTTATGAGGCGTATATCCTTAGAAACTCATACAAAAAACTATAGAAGAATATTTGAGAAAAATATTTGAGATAATTTAATTTTCCAATACATTTTGATTATATAGGAAATGAATATTCATGTGGTATTAATGATTTTGGGGTTGATAACTTAATAGAATATTTATCTTGAGTTTCTTATGGATCCCTAAAATGTTTTCATTTTGGTATGATAATTAAAATATCTAGGTTTAAAATTATTTAATCAGGTCGAATATAACACCTTGATATTTTAATGTAAATTTTCATTTAATTAAACAATATGTTTAATAACATGTTTCATATGGAACACTGAACCAAAAATAATAATGATTTGTCTTATTAAGATAATATGTATAATGAATCTATTGAATAAAAGAGTATAAAAACAAGTATCATTTTATATATATATATAATAAATGGTTACTCTTAATATCATAGCATTGATAAAATTTATTTAGTGCAACTATATAACTAATTAGATCACTTTATTCTTAATATTAAATTTTTTATTGAATTTATTATATAGGAAATATGTATTTTTATTTTAGAGAACTAAATATATATTTTTTAAATGACGATAAATTATATTTAAGTTTTAAAATATATATTAACATTAATTTAATCAATAATTAGTATCAAATAAGAATAATAATAATAAATATTAAAAAAACATTTTTCTCTACAAATAAATATTAATTATATTTTATATCCCCACTTAAAAGTAAAATAAAAGAATTTTAGAATATAAATTTGACACGTTGAAATTAATTTTTGTGTTGATCATAAAAATATTATCCTAAGACGAATTTTTAAGATTTTTCTAAAAAAATTGATTATTAAATTAATATTACAGAATACCATGAGTTTTATGAAATCATTGGGATATAGGAATGACTTATAAATTTTATAAACCTATTTCAATACAAAACTAGAATTTAATAACTATAATTATATATTTTATTTTTTATATTTAATTTATAAAAACTATATTTAAAAATTTCCAACAAATGTAACAATGTTTTTATTATTTTCATTTAATTAAATATTCACATGTTGAATTCAAATTTTTCATTATAATGAAAGATAGAAAATATTATTTTCTTATTTATAATAATTTTAATTTTATTAAAATAAAAAACATTGATAATTTTATCAAAAATATAATTTGTATGTTTGGAATGTAATTTTCTCTTTAAGTGGTTTTAATTCATTATGTATTCAAATATAAAAATTAATTTCTATTAGAAATATAAATATTATTTGATAAAATTATTTTAATAGTCTATATCTACATGTTTAAATTAGAAAATAAGGTCAATTTTAATATTGTTCATTAGAATAAGTTATTTGGGTTAAAAATTGATTTATCGTGGTAAAATTTAATATTTGTAAAAGGATAAAAATATGCATAAAAATACTAAAATAATTGAAACCTTGTATCCAAATTATTGTTTCAGATAAGGCTTGACCCACACTCTTCCTCTTTGTTATTCTCTATATTTGGATCCACTTACTAATCACTTCATAACCATTTTTATTCAATATGTTTCTCCTCATAATTTATTTTCATATTATAATATAATCACATTTTTATTAATAATATTTTGAAATGTTATTATGTAATTATTATAACTAATATATACCCTTCCCTTATATAAAATTTCTGTTTTATACATGTGTATGTGAGGAATATCACTTACACAAAGAATCATATTTCATATTTCACAACTTCATTTTGAATATTTATATTAAAGGGTATTAAATGAATAAATATGATATTTATAACATTTTTATGATTCTAAATATATATTCCATTTCCACCATTCTCTCATTCTTTGCAAATTGAAAACATTTTCTGTGTGTACATTAAGACTACTACATCTATGGAATGATGTATTAATTTTTTCCTCACCACCTCGCCTGGATGATTCAATTAATGTATATACGGAATTAAAATTATGTTTATAGCATGATTAAGGTTCTATATGTGTTATATTAATATTTAAAATGTTATTAACATACCAATTTTTGTTCAATGGTTTACCAAAAACAAGCTCATCCTCAATTTTGTCACCAAATATCATGACAGAAATAATAATGATATAAAATTGGAGATTTATAAGTCATTCTAATGTAAATATTTCATTAAACTATATAATATAGTAATAATGAAACTTGTATCACTGAACATAGATCAACTTTCATGCGTTAAAGTATGTTCAAAACTATCAAAATCTCTAAGCTACGATAATGAAAATAAACGAAAAATAAATAAAAAATTATTTTTAGTGAAGGGAATATAGAGTAATATATATTTGGTTACATAATATATTATTAATATTTTTATGTTTATTATAAAATATTTTAGATATCATTACCTGAATTTAGTAGTAGAATTTGATGGATTTTCATAACTTAATATAATTTCATTGAGTTATAATTCTTCTAAATGAACATCATTTTTATACGTTGGGTACTTTTTTACATATGATTTTATTGTGATATATTCCTATATAAATTATTGATATTCACATTTGTATCTTATAAAATCCCATTCAAATGATCTTTACATTTAAAATATTATATCTTTATCAAGGATTCCGATTTAATTTCCATTATTTGAGGCATTTTTTAAACATATAAAGCTCTTCTTATTTAATATGGTGTAAAGTATTAACTATTGGATTATATTATTAATATTAATGTTTTTATCATGGTATTTAATATTCATTTAACAAATTACTCCTTAAAATACTTTGGATTCAATTGTTTCCAAATATATAATGTGTATTTTTGATTTAACAACATTGCATAATTCATAATTATTTCTCTTTTACTTTGGTTTAGTTTTCATCAATTATATTGAGATATTATTATAACCTTCCTCCTTATATTATAGGGATTTACATTGATTTATTTTTTTTTTGTTATAAAATTTCGCGATTTTAAGAACAATTCACATGTTATCCAAATGAGCTCTTTCTCTTCCATATCTATGTTCACTATTCCTACCAATTTTCCCCATTATTATATTGAAATAAAAATATTTTTTTATTTAGATTTATCTTTATATTTTTATTTATCATTTATAAAATTAATGACTTATCAATTGTTTTATGATGTGGGACTAAATGAAGGTATTTTTTATATGTTAAAATTATATTTTCATTACTGATTGTACATTTTATCTTCCATACACATTTCTATTACAATACCTTTTTTTCAGTGATTAATTTTTGATATTTGTTTAAAATATTTTTTGAAAATTCTTCATGAAAACATGTAAAAAGTAATTTTTTTATTGTGGCTCATAACATCTTCTCATTATAATAATATTGAGAAATATATTATACAAATTAGTTTTTGTTTCGATGTCATTTTTCAATTAAACTACAAAATATCAAACTCCTAACAAGTATTTTGATGAATAAAATTCTAAATTGCTTTATGAAATTCTGTATTTGGGTAATTTATTTTTCAGCGTAAAAATTTATAAATTTGAAATCACATTAAGAGATACCATTTGAAAATTATATAGATCCCATTTTCATTATATATTTTCATCATGTTATTATGTTGGATTTATTTTTCATGTGGAAAACATGGGTATGAATAATAATTATTATATGGGTTAGGTTTGGTAAATACTTATGACGGTTTGGGTCTGAAAAATCATTTAGATTGTATGGGTATGATAAATCCATGATTTGGTTAGCATATAATAAATCCCTATGATTCATTGGGTCTAATAAATCCCTGTAATGTTTGGGGTTTTAAAAGTCCCTAAAACACTTTGAATATGATCAATACTTCATATGGGTTGGGTCTAAAAAATAATATTGATTGGGTCCAGTAAATCCATCCAATACATTGGTAAAAGATTGATATTTTTAACAACCCCAACTCCTGTAACATAGAGAGGGTGTATATATTATTTAAATGACATAAAAACAAGGAGTATAATCCCAAACGATCATACAATTTAGTAGTATGGGTGAAACACATATGTAAATGATGCTCATTTTACATTGGGAATAAAATATAAATATAACAAAGGAAAACAAACTATGTCATTGAAACTCATTAAAATATATATTGTTCATAACTATGGGAAAGGAAACAAATGATGGTGATCTCAAATGATCAGTAAGGGTTACACACAAGGAAAAATATCATGAGTAAATAAGGTATAAAAAGTTTGGTGTGGTAAATAACCGAAAACATTCCATTTAATGAATAACATGAGAATAAAATGAATCCATGGATAATATCAATGTAGTAACCTCATGCATAACAATAACTTATTTTTAATGAAGTAAATTCATACTATTTGATGTCATTATTTCATACATCATTATATCTCTACCTAAAATACCTTACACTGATATTGTTTAAAAGTTCGCGTAAAAATCCATTTACTTTATCCAACTGATTTTCCTAATGAGACCCATCGATTCATCGAGGTACTCTATAATTTATGGACGCACCCCCATCACAGAATCTCCAATAAATTTCTCATATATATAATGATATATTTAATTCATGAAAAATTTTACTTATCCAAAAAATTCAATAATGAGCAATTGATTTGGATTATCAATCATTCCCTAGTCAATCAAATAATATTCAAAGTAAAACACCATATGTAGTTTTGCTATATAATTAATGTAATAATCCTAAAAATGATGCATAGAATATAGATATTAATGATAAATGTGAATTAAAATGATTAATGTTATTAAATAAATATGAAGTGTATTGCATACACTATATAAATGTAAAAAGTGATAATGATCAAATATAACTCAATGGAGTGGAAATAGAGATGAACTATCATACCTAATGTCAGACTTACCTTGTAAGTGATTTTATCCTAAAATATAATAAAATTATATTTATTATAATTAAATATTAAAAATATAAACATTTATATAATATCATATAACATTCATTTAAATAATTTCATCATCCTTGTGTTAACAATATTTGATTATTATCATAATTTTGGGTGTTAATTGCTTCCTTCTTCATGAATATTTTGTTCAGGTGGTTCCAATACTTTTAATTTTATCATAGATGAATCATATACATAATTTTATTCATGGTAAAAATATAATATATATATATATATATTGTTATCCCTAAAATATTGATATCAGAAAATGAAATATTTCATTTTTTGAGATGACATGTTGTACATATTCATTATTATTGTTTTCGCTTTTCGACAAATGGAATGAATGAAAGGGGAATAAAAATTAATCATTCATGAATTAATTTTTGATTATATATATCAAATATATTAATTAAGTCTATCCTTATTACCATTTATGTAAAATATTAATGAAAAATGGATCACATTGCTTTATAGAGGTGGGAGTCCACGTGTACGCACGAGTGACATTATCATTTTTCCAACTAATTGAAAGGTAATAATTTATATATGATATTATAATTATAAAATAGTTTTTATATATTAAATATCATATATATTTGTTATTTATATCTTAATAACCATCCAGGTTAAATAGTAACGAATAATGAATTACACCACTATATGGAGATGGTGAGTTGTACATATACACAAGCGATGTTTTCTATTCTCATATGAAGGATGAAAATGGAATATGGTTGTACCACAATCACAATGAAATATCTAAATATTTAATATACTTTATTAATTATCTATTCATGGGTATAACACTTTAATAGGAAGTAGAAGAATAAATTGACTTGAGAGACTCAGTAAAGCTTCCTACTTCTTCTTCTTCGATAAAAATTCATTATATATATTATTAAGGGACCAAGGGTAGGTATTTTAGAATGAAATTATGCTATATAACATAGGTAATGATGTTTATAAGTGATTAGGGTAGTGTTTTATCTATCAATATGGATCTAAGTAGTGTGAAAAATTAAGATTAGGGGTCTCCTTTTATAAGAGAGGGGAGAGGAATTCACAAATTTTGGTAAAATTTTAAATTAATAAAATTATATTTTGTATTAAATTGAACCAAAATTGGTATAATTATAAAATATAATGATAATTAATTTAAAAACTCTCATATTATTAAATGTTCACTTGTTTTTATTTTTACCCTTAACTTTTTATTTTTTCTTGTGGTTAACCCTTTTGTCAATTACCACAATATTAACGTATTCTCCCCATTAAGTGTCAAAAATGATACAATAAACTAAAAAGAACCCATAAATGGAAAATTAATTATGTATAATTTAATATCCAATTCATTTTTTAAAAATATAATATTTTTATGAATTTTAAATCATTTAATTAAATATTATTTATTATAAAATATCATTAATGTAAATTTTGGAAATATTCATTAAATTTAACTTTAAATAAAATTATTAAACAATTAATTTTTAGTAAAATAAATAAAAAAATCTCTAATATCTCATTTTTATCAAAACACATATGGAATACAAAAAATCACTCAAATCATTTAATTTTTATAGTTTTCAATATAAGTTTATTGAATTTTGTACTACTTACTCAAGTAGTGTGTTAGTATTACATAATCTTTTAATGAAATTTTCTATTCCCTAAAAATTAAAAAAAATGAAGGAAAAATAATAATTTATCTCTCAAATTAATATTTATATCTGAACCTATCTTATGATTCTACATATGTAAAGAAAATTAACGATAATAAAACAAATAGAATAAAATTGTTAAATTTTCATTATATAAAACAATATATAGGGCCAAAATCATGGATACATAGAATATAAATTCCATAAAATTGACCTTTTAATTATTATAGTAAATATATAATCATAATATGAAATTATTTCATGTGTTATAGTAATTATTTGGGCTCTTTCATTTTATTTCTTACCTGAATTACCTAATTTACCCTTTTACTATGGTAATAAAATTACAAAAGTCACTATTCAAATAGTCAAAATATTTAAAGTGAAATATTTACTAAATATGTACCTAAGGATTCCAAATATGGAATTAATTTTTCATTATTCAATTGAATAATTTGGAATAAAATACATTCAATATAAATGGGTAAAACCCAATGAAAAAAAGTTGAGAGAAAAATGTGTTCGAAAGCCCAAAATGTGCATATAACAAATATGTTTAGAATAATAATTCAAATAAAGATAATTGTATTTTATTTAATTAAATAATAAATATATAATTTTAAAATAAAACTAAATGAAAAAAAATAATTTTTAATCATCATAAAATGAGAGTTTTAGAAAAGTCTATATTTTCACTATTCACTGAAAAATCAACCATTGCTGAAAAATTATAAAATTTCACCGAATGATAATTTTGATATTATAACTTAAAAAAATTTATAATTTATATTTAATAATATTTTTAAATCTTTATTAAATTATTTATAATTATTTTCCTGCAAAAAATAATTTTTTTTTATGAAAATGTGTTTTTGATGAATAAAATGCCTTTAACAAAAAAAAAAATTTTTGTTTCCTAAGAATCAATAAATATATTAAAATTTAGTATGATGTTTATATATATTTACAAATTCAATTACTTATATTTTTACTAACCATTTTAGGTGATTGGTTATAATGGTCATATTTAAGAAAAAATATTTTGTTGTTCATTTCAACTTGGTGTTGTGTGTAGTATATGCTATCAAACATAGAGTTCTTTTAAAATAATTTTATATTAAATTTAATCTATATTAGAAAAATTATTCCTTTAAAATTCCATGAATATTACATTGTAAAAAAATTATGGTGTTTCTTCTTTGTAGTATCCTCAAGTTCCCACATTGCTTCCTCTATTTTATGATTTTTCTAAAGCATCATTAACAGTCAAGTTGTCGAACTCCTCAAAAATTGCTACATTATGTCATGAATCAGGATAGTATATTCAGAATAAGATATTTATAGTTCAATTTATTTTACATTATATTTGATTTATTTTTTTCATTTTTGTATATACTCCCTAATAATGAGATATGGGACAAATCATGTAATATATAGAGGCTTGGTGGTAGTACAAATCAATAAACCACCACTTGAATTACATAAAATCTTTTAATGGGTATAACCTAACTAGGGCTCAATTTTACCATATTAATAAATCTTATAACACCCTTATATTGAGATACATTCATGAAAGTGGGATATTTGTACTATTATATCACCTTTTTTGAGGTACTTTTTGACTCTTTTTTTGATTTTTTTTGTATTTGTTTCAACCCTTTCAGTTATAGGGATAATTTTGTGTAGAAAACTCCATAATGATTACGTTTGTGTGATTTTTTGAATTAATGGAGTCTTTTTATAAATGATTCAAATGATTTAGTGGTTTCACTTTTTGTATGAGTTGAATTAGATGACATATATGTGGTTTTCCCAGGTGTTGTTAATGGGTACTACATACATAGAATATTTAAAGTGTAAATTGATTCATTATAGTGCGTTTTCATAATTTTTTGTAACTTGTGAGAATTTATTGCCATGAAAATTGATTTACGTTGTAAAATATTAACTTACACTCCAAATTCAACACTCGGTTCTTTTTTAACTCAAGGAAACTCTATTTTTAGAGAATGTGTAATGTGTTTAATTTACACTATAAATCTATTATTTTTGACATAAATTCTCATTACAAGTGGTATTATTTTCAACGCAGGACCAATTCTTTTTGAATTAATTTTTTATGATTCCCTCTGAAACCCTAGGTATATTTTGGTTGATTTTGGGTTTCTTCCTACTTCTAATTACTTTTCTTGGTGTTGTTGATTGCTAGTTTGGTGGGTTGTCTTCCATAGAGTTTGTGTAATCTCCATATCCCTATTTAGATTAGATAATCATGGATTTGAAATGTTTTTCCACTTTTTCCAATTTTTTAATATCTAGGATGTGATCTTGATCAATTCATGGATTTTTTCCCATGTTCCTTATCTTTGGGAGGCCTATTTAATTGTCTCAAATCTCTATTTTAGAAGGGGAATAGGTTTCCTCTACTATTGAGATAGGTGCCTTTATACGATGGGATAATTCTTGAATTTCATTATGTTCCTTTCAATTCATTTGGTTTTATAAAATGATAATGTATTATTTGAAGTTGGAATGGGTTTTTTTGAATAAAGATTTGTTTTTAAAGGGGGTTTATTTCAATGCGGATTTGGGAATAGTCAGAATTTGATCAAATGATTTAAATGGTGTTTTTCATTTGGATGTTAGTCTAAAATCATATAAGTGGAAATTATTTTATTTGAAATTTTTTTATTAAATTTAATCATGGTTTTGAAATGTATTTTGAGGAACATAACACATTGGGTAAACTTGGGAGTCTCAAGAATATAATTGTAAATATATGTGTGTGTGATACCACAAGTGGTTTATGTCTCTTTAGTGTTAAATGGAACTAGTGGTTATATAAGTTAGACCATCCTTATGATTTCATTGGAGATTTCATTTCATTTATTTTATTTATATCTATAGATTTTATTTTAAATGGTGTTCTTTCTCATTTATGATTGGTTTATCACATGATGGTATATATCATGGTTATTTTCTAACATATTTATTATAATGTGTATCCATGGTTTGTTACCTACATTATTTATTACTGAAAATATTTAAGTATTGTTTGATTGTGGTATTATTTTATGAAAACATGATGAATGATTTATAAAATGGTGTTAATTTATTTTTATTATTTTTAAAATGGATTTGTTTTAAAGATATAACTAGTTTAATCCTACTATAAAAAGTTATATAGATTTTTTGGTGGTATAAAACTGGGATTTGTGATTGTATAATTGTTTTTATATTTGGTGGGTGCAGATATTGTTTTACCAAAAATAGGTAAAGGCAAGGTCCCTATATATAATAATCAATTTTTTCATTATCTTCATAGAAGGTTTGTTTGGTGGTGATAGATGGCCACACCGGGGCTTGTTTGGAATCATTATATTTTATCTTTTTGTCATGTTATTATTGGATTGACACTGTATGACTCATGGATATGTTCTCTTTCATTTGTGTTGTACCCTTTTATGTTTCAATTTTTTATGTTTGTTTCGATACATGTTTCATCCTCTTTGTTCTACTTCACCATTCGGTGGACCTTCTTGTGTAGGATGGTTTGTTATAAATTTGTAAAATATTCATTTCCTGAGATAAATTGTTATGAGAATTCCTAGATATGGCTTAGTTTAATGTAATATTGGGGTTAGTACCATCAGAATTTGGAACGTATTTTTGGAAAATGGGCCTAGACAATTCACTTTTGTGACTAAATCTGAGTTACCATGAGTAGTCTGGTATTTTATTTCCAAGATTTAAACATAGTGGTAGGGGTTACATGAATGAACTAGATATTGGGTTTATTTAAATGGATATAATCCTATCATTTGATCATAAAATCCATAACTTTTATTAATTCTTATATGTAAAATGATTCGATATGAATTCATGAAGTTAGCCTTATGATTTGGGAATGTGATTGTGAATAATGGGGTATTTATCAAGTGTTTATTAGATAATTACTCCTAGATAATCTCCCCATAAACAAAGTGAGGAAGTTGTGAGATAGGTTCCAAAGGATAATTCTCCAGTGGAAAATTCTTTGGGGGAAGTTATAATCTTCTCTATTTAGACTGTGGGTCAAGCAAACCTAAAATGAGTCATAGATCATAACTCAAAATTTAATAAGAGGAATACCACTATCTTCTATTGTGACATAAGACCCCTGATTTTAAAGAGTTAATTGAGTGTATTGAGAGATATTAAACTTTATGAGGATACCCATGGAATCAATGTTGCGGTTTTAAAATTGTATTCTTGAGGGACTGGGAAGGAAATGGTGGTTCTCATTTGTGAAAGCTAATTTTCATGAATATTGTACCTATTTTTCAATCAATAAAATATCCAACTAGTATTTTTACCTAGATCCAATACATGTGTAAGATACCCAATAGTTTTTAACCTTGTATAAAGGGTTGTGTACTATTTTAGAGTATTTTTCCTTTTTTGTTGAGTTGGTGCATTTGGCATCGTAGAGATTAACCAATCATAATTATATGGCATAGAGGTTTGATTTAGGATTGAAGGATGATATATAGTTGATTATTATTATCATGTTCCCCCCAATTTTTTTAAGTTAGTCCATAAGTATAATTTTATAGAGGAATATATATTTGAGAAAAAAGTTTTGGGTGGACCTTCAGTTGTTGTTTTTGTTAGGTAGGGTGTATCTACTTTCCAAAAGGAAAGAATTAGGGTTGAGATATTTCTTCATGACTAGTTTTTTCAAGATTTCTCAATATAGTAGAATGTCATATACTATTAGTGTGTAATTCCTGGTCATAGAAAAAATAATTACATGGGGGTTCCAAATACATTCCATCATTGATGAAAATCTATACACTTAAGGAATTTTTTGAATTGATGTCCCAAGGAAGTAAGGATGAATACACTCAAAAAATGTGTTTAGAGGTTTATAATGAGGCTTACAAAGATATTGGGTGTTATCTTCATGCTAAGGGAGATGTTAATGTGGCTAGGAATTATTATTGAGGAGGTAAAACTGAACACCTTTATGTGGCGGAGTATGAAAAAATGGAATCTAAAGCAGGGCCGACTATTATTAGAGGTACATGGTTTATATTAGATTGATGGTTCTTTATAATTGTCACGACCCCCTCCCCACAAAGTGTACCACTCCTGGGCCGGCAATGTGAGAAGGGAGATAATGACCCCCGAGTCCCGCCTCATGTAGGCCCCGGGTTGGTGACTAGCACCGAGGGTATAGTAAACACACAAATGGGAGGCATTACCCTCTAACAGAACACACGTGGAAGAGAGGGATAAGATAGACACCAATAAACTCCAACTCAGAACTGGAATATAAAAGAATCCCCAATACACATATGAAATGTCATTCAATAGTACTACAACTGGAAGGGAAAAACTGCAAGTACCCAAAAGAAAGTAAAAACAGCAGTGACCACAAGCCCAAACAGCTCCTGCAACCACAAGATAGTAGTAACCAGCCTGATCTCCAACCTTCTACAAGTGACTAGAAAAATAGTTTATATATATGTAGGGTGAGTATAATAGTATACTCAGTAGGATCCTCCCCGAAGCCTCTCGTGCAAAAGAAAAGAAAGCATTCTAAAGCACAGTGAGCAACAGTGAAACTAACTCATCACCTAAACAGGTATAGTATGTTCCCAACCTCACCATGGATACTCTCACCAAGTAACGCATACAAGAATATATCATATAGTAATGAATATAAAGGGTACCCCACTACCACTTCCCCACTGGTTTTCCTCTTTCCCCAATGACATACGTCCTGCGCATCTCTCTCCAAAGGCTTGCCCATATAAACCTGGGCTAAGCTCCACAATCTGCACCACGTGCACCACAAATGCTTGCCCGCAGACACCTAGGTTAAGCACCACACTATCCTCACAACCAAAAGTAACCAGGTATTTTCTGGGATCTACCACAGCTCGCATAACATGTATCATACATCGGATATTATATCTCAAGCCATTACAACCCATACACCGAGTAAGGATCCTCAAGCCATAACTGTCTATACACATCACACCTATAGTAGTCCATATGATACTATATCCAGAATATATGTGTGTGAATAACCACAATCCATTATAGCCCTCTACACACATATATGGGGAAATCTAACTGTTGTGCCTAATGGCACTAGTATCTACCAAGAGAAGAGAGTGGGGTCAAAGGGGGTAGTCATCCATTCATCCTCCCACTAGAATGTTGGGGAAAACACACCCCCCCCCCCCCCCCAGGGCTCAGAATCCCCAGGGTGCCATTTTACCTTACTGGTAGGGTGGAGTAATGTATAGAAACACAAAAAGTACAGAATTTACTATAAATCACTACCACGCTATGTGCATAACCTATTCTTAGACACAACTGTAGATAATGTCTCTCGGACTCCGGGCTTCCACTTCTAAGACTAAGTATCCTATAATCACAGAACCATTTAAAGGCTTTATTAGATTACTTCATTCCTTTTTATCAATTCCACTTTACGTTAATTAATTAGTTAAACATTAATTAACCATGAACAATTCCGCATTAATAAATTCCATTAACATCACATCCAAGAACCAATGTCCCTTCAAAAGTTCTCAACCTCATTATTAAGTTTCAACCAACTCCAACCCCATGGGTTAACATCATTTATTCAAACATTCATTACAGAATTACCTTCCCCTAATCCCAGACATTCCAGAAAAACATCCTATGTTACTAAACACAAGGGGCTCAACAGGGTGAGTAGATGTACTACCCATATAGTCTTCTCCACCTATAGTAAGAGCGTAGACCCATTCTCCCTTGAGAGGCTAAACACAGAAAGTGTAAGGGTTGGTGTCCTCAGAACCAACTGTTTTGTACTTTGATTACATGAATGTTCAGTTATTATATATTGTTCATTGTTCTACATGAATATAATATAATAATGTCCTGGAATATTTGTTGCATTAATAAGGTCATAGAAGATCCCCACTATGATGAGAACCTTGAAATTCTATAACAATATTCTTAAATAAAGTTCTGCGGTTGGATGGCATACTATGATAGGATACATAGTATACAGACCTTCATGTGAGAGTACTCATAAGAATAAGAGACTCTATCTCATGGAGTTCGCACTTGGTAATCTCCAAGAAGGGAGATTATGAGAACAGAACTGCCAGTATTAATTCTGCATGTCTTGGTGTCATCGGATATTGCTATCTGCGAGCGTGTGTAATGGTCCTTAGACTGTAAGATTATCATTAACTCATGTCATGACTCGGGCACTTATATTTACTGATGAAAACCATCATGCAGACAGTTGGCGGGAAGTAGGGTACGTTGGGTGTGTCATGAGTGACATGATGTTAATGGATAAGTCGAGGAAGGATTTGTCTCTTCCATTTATGGAAGTTGATATCTCGTCCCTTTGATTGAATAGAACTGTCGCATTAAATTCCATGTCCATGGTGTAAAAGACGATTTTATTTCAGGTAGTCAAAGAACGACGGATCAAGCATATAATTTTATGACACTTCCATGAAACCTTCTTGATGAGATATCGAGAAAAAGTGATTAAATTACATAGTAATCATTCGTATGAGGTGATACGTCAATGCGGCGTCAACTTCTTTCTCTTGGGTTCCTTGACCCGTTGCTAGATAGTAATATTGGACTATAGGCAAGCTCGCCTAATGCCAATGAGAAAGAGTACTAGAGGGTCACACACTAAGTGTATACAAGTATCTCAAGTTTAATAAAGATTATTCCCGTACGTGGTTTAATAATTATTCAAGGAAGCCTGAGTTGTTTTAAATGATGGAGGAAAAATAAAATAAAACAAGTACACGCTGTGTATTATTAAATGTACACGCTGTGTAGTTTTATTTTGGAAAGGAAATGAATAAATGAAAACAAGATATACAAGCCGTGTACATTTAATGTACACGCCGTGTATTTATTATTACATGCCGTGTAGTTTTTCCAGTTGGGATTTAGAGGATATAATATCGTTTTATTAAATGATATTTATTATAATCAGCATGAGTGCATGTCAAGGAATTATTTATTCGACATGGAGGTTTTAAATAAGATTCAATGAAATAAATAAAACGCTTAACGCGTTTATTTATTGTCATAACTCTATAACCCCACAAACTCGATTATAAATATCCACACAACCCCAACTCTTTTCGTACACAAGAGAATCGTTGTGCACAACATCTCTGGATAATTCTTTCAAAGGCGAAAGAACCTCTTCCTCCAAGAACAATCTCAAGACCGAGAGAGATCCTCTTCCATTAGATCAAGATGATCTAAGGCGGACAACACAAGCAAAGGATTTTCCATGCTAGCACCCGTAGAATCCATTGGTGATGTCCAGAGATATGAGGTACATGTGTGGATCACCGCTAGAGGGAGTCTACACTTGGCTTCTGCGACGCAACGACGGATCACCTCAATAACGTGATCGAGAACATCAACGAAGAAAGAACACCCAAAAGGTATTTATTTATAATTAATTAAATTAATTATAATCAACATATAATGATCCTTGTTTTTGGTTCCAGGGCAAACCATCTTCTTTATCTTTTTCTGTGATTCGATCCGTGGAGACTGGCGTTTATCGTCGTATTGATCCTGGATTGATCATTTCTAATGAAAAAAATCCAAGTGGGAACATCCACCCACGCGCTTCTGCTGTTCCTGGAACCTTCAAATAGTATCCGAGGAAGGTTACAACATTTATTATATTTATTTAATTTTCGTTGATAATTTACGCATTCATATTTGATTCAATTCGAAATAAATCGTTCTATAAATCTGAATTAAAGAGATCTATTCTTCCTCCTTCGTTTCTCGATTCATATCATAGAAAAGACCTTTTAATTTTAATTTTTATTAAAATAAAAATGAGGAACTCATCCGGAGGAGCCGCTCTTTCTGTCTGTACAACATGGGATTACACGGCGTGTAATTAAAACTACACGTCGTGTACTTAAGTTCAACGAACCGGCACTGGTCCTCCAAACCACGTCGTGTGAATTGATTATGCCTAAGTTTTAATCATGACGTGTTGACCAGAATTGAACGGCATGTGGAAACTGGAATACACGGCGTGTATGTTGGAGAAACACACCGTGTAGTCCATTCCGACCCAGGTGAAACTGTGTACAAAGATAAGCCACGTACCACGTACACGGTATCGCCAGGCCGGTTACCGCGTAACAAGGATGTACATGCCGTGTATGATTCATCTACACGTCGTGTACTTTAAAATTTCTAAAGTACAGAAAACACGCCAAATCCCCGGCGGGTACTTTGGATAAAGGGTGAAAAGAAAAATACACGATGTGTAATTATAAACTACACACCGTGTACTTTCCAGAAATGGAATTTCACCAGGTTTCCTCCAATGTACAAAGACTCGTACAAGGAATATGGATGAGAAGAATCTCAAGGAAATTCAGAAAGGAATTTAAGATAAATAATTGATTAATTATAAGATCATAATTAATTGAATTCGAGCGCATCTTATCTTAAATAAAAGAACAATTAAATGAATTTGAATTCTAAATATGCATAAATGTCGTTGCATACTATGGATGATCATGAGCTAGACCAAAGACCCTTTTTATGTGTATGGTTTCATTTAAATTTATTTAATTTAAATTTGTTGGCCTGCGAGCCTTCTTCCAATAAAATGTAGGGCCTGCATGCCCATGGTTTCTTTAATGTAAACCCATGTAATGGAGGATCTCCCAAGCTAGAGGAGACGGTTCAAATCCCAAAGCAGAGGCGAAACCGACACAGGAAGATACAAAGGTGGACAAGTAGGAGCTGCAAAACACGAACCATCGGGTTCAAGGTGTTTTCCCTAGGTCAGGGTTAGCTTATAAAAACCGCTAGATAAGCTATCCAAATAGAATCTCATAATCATGCCATCTTATTTTATTTCTTTCTGATTTCATGGTTTATTTATTATGTATGTGTTGTCGAGATCACATAATTAATAAAATGAACAATCATGCAAAGATGGAATAAAATAAAAACCGGACTATGGGTAAACATTATCGGAACATGGTTAATCACTTCAGCAAGCATCACTTAATATTAACAAGCATGTGATAATGCAAAAATACGCATAAAGAATGAAATCCCTCAAATACCATATTATGTCTGACCAAGCCTTCTGTTACTTGATTAAGGTCAAGACTCAATAAAATGATGTGTTTGACCAACCCTTGTTGGGACATTTACTTTTATAAAGGAAGCCCTTATGAAAGGTTTTGGGCTGACTTAACCATATTACATCAAGAGAAGTAGCCCTTGCTAGACTTGATTTAATATTGGAGGTAAGAGTTGAGGAAATCCAAGTTAGGATTTCAGGATTGGGGAGTCCACTCAACAGATCAAGGAACTGTAAGCTCACAGTTGGCAAAGACCTGCCTACCTAAATACCTTCAAATAGCTTGACCAACCCTTGTTGGGGTTATGCGAAGGGGAATATGGATCCTTTCCACTAGAATGTCAAAGAAACTGGACATTCTGAGTTCAATGGTGAGTTCCATTGGGACTTGATATAATAGTGGGAGAATTAAATTTTTTCTCATAAAATGTAATCAAAGAAAGTACTAATAAATCTGCTCTTTTAAATTGTAGAATCAAGATGACAAACTCGTCAACCACATTTTCTCTGCGATCAATTCTCGATAAAGACAATATCCTCACCGGCAGTAAATTTCAGGAATAGTATAGGCACCTTCGGGTTATCCTACGCCATGAACGAAAGTTTTACATGCTGGATTCCTCACTTCCTAATTCTCCTGCCCCAGGGGAAAGTGATGAAGATTTCATGGTCTATGATCAACATTTGAACGACGCTCTCGACGTTCAATGTTTGATTATGTCATCTATATCTAGTGATCTCATGAAGTCTCATGAAGACATGGATGCCTACAGCATGCTTGAGCACCTCCGTGGTCTATACCAGGAGATAGAAAGACAGGAAAGGTTTGAGATCTGCAAGGCTCTATTTCAGAGCAATCTTGGAGAGGGTTCCCCAGCCAGGCCTCATGTAGTCAAGCTCATTGGCTACATTGAGCGCTTGGAGGTTCTAGGGTTTAAACTCCCCAAAGAACTGGGTACCGATCTCGTTCATGCATCACTCCCCCAGAGCTTCTCAAAATTTGTTGTGAACTTCAATATGAACAACATTGAGAAGTCTTTGTCTGATCTTCTCATCCACATTCGCCAAGTGGACACTGACATGAAGGGTGAAAAGCCTTTGGTCCTCATGGTGAATAAAAGGATAGTGAAGGTGAAGAGAATTAATCCCAAACCTTCTTCAAGGACTTCCAAGAAATTTAAGATCAAAAAGGAGGCAAAGGAACATGATGTTGTTTGTTTTGCATGTGGCAAGAAGGGCCACAGGAAGAAAAACTGCACCCAGCCAAGGAAGAAAGGGGAAGCTTCATGTGCGTTTGTTATCGAATGCAATCTATTTGTTTCTACTAATTGGGTATTAGATACTACTTGTGGTGCTCACATATGTATCCAAATACAGGAACCAAGTAGATTCAGGAAGATTGATCGAGGGGAGGTAGATCTATGAGCAGCCAATGGATCCAGACTCGCTGTTGTAGCTGTCGGAGACTACCACCTCACATTTCCTACTAGGATGGTCTTGGTTTTGAAAGGTTGTTATTATGTGCCTTCTGTTACTAAAAACATTATATCAGTATCCAGATTAGATACTGATGGATTCATATTCAATTTTGGAAATGAATGTTTCTACTTTTATAAAGATAGCATGTGTTTTGGTAGGGCACATTTATATAATGGCCTTTATGTGTTAGACTAAACAAACCAAGTAATGGAAATCGATAACAAAGTTAATTCACATGACTCATACCACACCCAACATTGGCATCACCGGCTAGGTCATGTCAATGAGAAACGTTTGACAAAATTACATCAAGATGGGTATTTAGAGTCTTTCGAACTAAAACCACTTGGTGTATGTCACGCGTGTCTACAAGGCAAAATGACCAAAGCCCCATTTAGTGGGAAAGGTGAAAGAGCTAAAGAGATTCTAGAATTAGTTCACACAGATGTGTGTGGACCATTTCCAGTTGAAGCAAGGGGTGGGTTCTTGTACTTAATAACTTTTACTGATGATTTTAGTAGATATGGATATATCTATTTAATGAGGTATAAGTCAGATTCTTTTGATCGGTTCAAAGAATACAAGAATGAAGTTGAGAACTAGCTTGGTAAGAATATTAAGAAACTTTGCTTAGATAGAGGAGGAGAATATCTTAATCAGGACTTCATTGATTTCTTATGAGAGTTTGGGATTCTATCTCAACTCACTCCTCCTTACACACCGCAGTGGAATGGTGTAAGTGAAAGGAGGAACCGCACCCTGTTGGACATGGTGAGATCAATGATGAGTCATGTGAGTCATCCATTATCCTTTTGGGGATATGCATTACAAATAGCAGCGCACATACTAAACCAAGTACCAACTAAATCGATAAATGGTATTCCATAAGTGTTATGGAGTGGACGCAAATCCATGTTATCAAATTTACATGTGTGGGGTAGCGAAGCATTTGTTAAGGCCTCTTCAGGTAACAAACTTGCACCCCGAGGAACAAAGTGTATCTTTATAGTATATCCCTAGTAAACAAGGGGATATTACCTATACAACCCCTCAGACAAAAAGGTTACAGTGGAAAGACACGCCATATTCCTTGAGAGGGAGCACATCTCCAAAAGAGATAGTGGGAGCGAGATAGATTTCAATGAAGTCGAGGCTCAAGATACACATGAGTTGGTACAAGAACAGATTCCACAAAGCCCCATGGAAGAACAATCTGTTCCAGAGTCACAAGAACTGCGTAGGATCACAAGAGAGGTGAGAGAACCGGAATGATATGGTTTTCTTGTCACTGAGGATGGTGACTCATTATTGGTTGAAAATGATGATACTCTTACCTACAAGGAAGCAGTTGGAGGCACAGATGTTGCCAAGTGGAATGAAGCCATGAATTCTAAAATGGATTCCATGTACCAAAACCAAGTCTGGATTTTGGTATATCCTCCAGTTGATGTAATGCCTATTGGTAATAAATGGGTATTCAAGAAGAAACTAGACATGGAGGGGAAAGTCAGCACCTATAAGGAATGACTGGTTGCAAAAGGATTTAGACAACGTCAAGGAATTGACTATGATGAAACCTTTTCCCCAGTTGCGATGCTGAAATCCATCAAAATCCTATTGTCCATTGATTCTTACCATGACTATGAAATTTGGGAAATGGATGTCAAAACAGATTTCCTTAACGGGAACCTCCAGGAATATGTCTACATGACACAACCTTAAGGGTTTGTTACTCCAAAAGATGCCAACAAGGTATGCAAGTTGCATAAATCCATTTATGGATTAAAGCAAGCATCAAGGTCATGGAACATTCATTTTGATGAAGCTGTAATAGAATTTGTCTTTGTTAAGAACGAATGTGAGCCTTGTGTATACAAGAGGTTTAGTGGAAGTGCATCCATTTTCCTAATAGTATATGTTGATGATATATTACTAATTGGAAACGAAGTACATGTCTTACAGTCAGTTAAGGCATGGTTAAGTAAATGCTTCTCCATGAAAGACTTGGGTGAGGCATCATATATTCTTGGGATCAAGATCCATCGTGATAGATCCAAGAGGATGTTGGGCCTGAGTCAAAGTACATACATTGAAAAGATACTAAAGAGATTCAGTATGGAACAGTCCAAGAGGGGATTGTTTCCAGTGTCACGTGGAATTCATCTTTCCATGAAAATGTGTCCTAAAAAACATGAGGAAAGAAAAAGGATGGAAAGGATCCCTTACGCATCCGCGATTGGGTTAGTCATGTATGTTATGCTATGTACGAGGATAGATGTTGCTTACGCATTAAGTGCGGTAGGCAGATATCAAGCTGATCCATGAGACCGCCAATGGATGGAAGTCAAGACCATCCTTATGTATCTGAGGCGTACTAAGCATATGTTCCTAGTTTATGGAGGAGATGAAGAACTAGTCATCAGAGGACATGTAGATGCTAGTTTCAAGGCTGATCAAGATGACATGAAGTCACAGACTGGATACATCTTCAGTTTGAATGGAGGTGTAGTGAGCTGGAAGAGCTCAAAACAAAGTGTGGTGGCAGATTCTACAGTGGAGTCCAAGTATATCGCAGGTTCTGAGGCAGCTAAAGAAGGAGTATGGATGCGAAGCTTCGTCCAAGAGCTGGATGTTGTACCGAGTAGTAAAGATCCTATCACACTCTATTGTGATAATACTGCAGTGGTGGAACTTGCAAAATAGCCAAGGTCACATCAGTGGACAAAGCACATACTTCAGAAGTATCATCTCTTGAGGGATTTTTCTCGGAGAGGTGAAGTTGCAGTGAGCAGTATTTCCATGGAAGATAACGTGGCAGACCCATTGACTAAAGCCTTGACTCAGCAGAAACATGATCATCATGTGAGTTCTAGCGGACTAAAAGTCGTAGGTAGTTGGCTCCAGTCCAAGTGGGAGTTTGTAAGGGTTGGTGTCCTCAGAACCAACTGTTTTGTACTTTGATTACATGAATGTTCACTTATTATATATTGTTCATTGTTCTTCATGACTATAATATAATAATGTCCAGGAATATTTGTTGCATTAATAAGCTCATAGCAGATCCCCGCTATGATGAGAACCTTGAAATGATATAACAATATTCTTAAATAATGTTCTGATGTTGGATGACATGCTATGATAGGACACATAGTATACAGACCGGCATGTGCGAATACTTGTAAGAAGACGAGACTCTCTCTCATGGAGTTAGCACTTGGTAATGTCCAAGATGGGAGATTATGAGAACAGACCTATCAGTAATAATTTCGCATGTCTTGGTGTCATCAGATATTTCTATCTGCGAGCATGTGTAATTGTCCTTAGACTGGAAGATTATCATTAACTCATTTCATGACTCGCACACTTAGATTTATTGACGAAAACCATCATGTAGACAGTTAGCGGGAAGTAGGGTATGTTGGGTGAGTCATGAGTGACATGTTGTTAATGGATAAGTCGAGGAAGGATTTGTCCCTTCCATTTATAGAAGTTGATATCTCGGCCCATTGATTGAAATAGAACTGTCACATTAAATTCCATGTCCATGGTGTAAACGACGAGTTTATTTCAGGTAGTCAAAGAATGACGGATCAAGTATATAGGTTTATGACACTTCCATGAAACCTGCTTGATGAGATATCGAGAAAAAGGGATTAAATTACACAGTAAGCGTTCGTATGAGGTGATACGTCAATGTGGTGTCAACTTCATTCTCTTGGGTACCTTGACCCATTTCTAGACAGTAATCTTGGACTTTAGGCAAGCCCGCCTAATTCCAACGAGAAAGAGGCCTAAAGGGTCACATAGTAAGTGTATACAAGTATCTCAAGTTGAATAAAGATTATTATCGTACGTGGTTTAATAATTATTCGAGGAAGCCTAATTTGTTTTAAATAATGGAGGAAAAATAAAATAAAACAAGTACACGCCATGTATTATTAAATGTACGCGCCGTGTAGTTTTATTTTGGAAATGAAATGAATAAATGAAAACAAGATATACACACCGTGTACATTTAATGTACACGCCGTGAAGTTTTCAATGAAAAACAAGTACATGTCGTGTATTTATTATTACACGCTGTGTAGTTTTTTCAGTCGGGATTTTGAGGATATAATATCATTTTATTAAATGATATTTATTATAATCAGTGTGAGCGCAAGTCAAGGAATTATTTATTTGACATGGGGGTTTTAAATAAGAGTCAATGAAATAAATAAAACGTGTAACGCGTTTATTTATTTTCATAAATCTATAACCCCACAAACTTGATTATATATATCCTCACAACCCCAACTCTTTTCCTACACAAGAGAATCGTTGTGCACAACATCTCTAGAGAATTCTTTCAAGGGAGAAAGAACCTCTTCCTCCAAGAACGCTCTCAAGACCGAGATGGATCCTCTTCCATCGGATCAAGACGATCTAAGGCAGACAACGTAAGCAAAGTATTATCCACGCTAGCACCTGGAGAATCCTTTGGCGATGTCCAGAGATACGAGGTACATGTGTGGATCACCGCTAGAGGGAGTCTACACTTGGATTCTGTGACGTAATGACGGATCACATCGACAACGTGATCGAGAACGTCAACAAAGAAAGAACTCCCAAAAGGTATTTCTTTATAATTAATTAAATTAATTATAATCAACCTGTAACGATCCATGATTGTGGTTCCAGGACAAACCATATTCTTTGTCTTTTTCTGGGATTCGATACGTGGATACTGGAGTTTATTATTGTATTGATCCTGAATTGATCATTGCTAATGAACAAAAGCCAAGTGGGCACATCCACCCACACGCTTCCACTACGTCCGGAACCTTCAGAAAGCACGTGGCATACCCCTCCTGTCTTCGCCTCCCTCGGAAGAAGGGTAAGCAAGACCAGCTACCTTGAGTAGTGGGGAAAAAGTAAATAAGATAAACAACCAAACAAAGCACAAAGCATCCAACAATCACATCCATCCCATTCCATCATCCTCGGTGTCCTCCCTGACACCCACTTGCATAAACTGATGCATCTCGCCACTCTAGGCATCATCCGCTGCCACAACCACAAGCCCTCCATGCCCCCACATCACAACATCCATCCAGGATCACATCACAGTACAAGCAGCAGGAAAGTAAACATCACATAAATTTGGGATCTTGGCCCTTTAATAAGGCATCTAGACTTCAAAAAACATGCACTAACAGATTTCAGCTTTACCAACCAACTAAGTTAATCACATACATAGACATCAATTTGATTAACATCAATTTGAATCAACAACCACAACAACAAAAACCGAATTCGCTTACATGCCACTTTATCTTTAGCCAATTAATTATCAATTAATTCTGGCTTTACGGTCTTTATCAATTTCATCAAAAACAACATGCTAAAAATAAAGTCATAGATATAAAACTATCTAGCAAATCAAGAGGCGAACCGTTATCGCAGTACAAAGAAACAACATGTGATAAAACTAATTCTTTTAATCTGGTTCAAGAATTTAATTAGTTTAATTCCCTTGTGATCCAAAGGGCTAAATCATGCTAACTCTACGATTGCACATAAACAATTAGAGAATCCACGAATCCCCTACCTAAAATGTTTTTGAGTAAAACCACAACTGTCGAATAACGCCAAAGAAACCGGGCTGATTCTCTACGAATCCTCCTTAGATCTCCTCTTCTAACACAACCAAGACCAAAGCTCATCAATTTCGACATCCACGCACTTAGATCTACCCATAATGGGAGTAGATCTAAGAAAATGAGGGGAGATGAGGAGTAGATCTAAGAAGATCTAAGAAACCAAACAAGAACGATCACATACCTCAAGAAACCATCTTCGATTCTCCAAGAGAAGCCTCTGGATCGCCTCCAAAATGCTTGGGAGAGGTTCTTATACCTCCAAGGAAAGTTAATCCTGAGTTATGTCCGCTTAGGGGCTTAAACGAACCATTTAGAGGAAAAGGAGTTCAGATCCACAATTTTAGGTTCTAACTTTTTGTGCCTACACGGTTAGTCCACACGATTTGGAAAACCATCCGCTAATCATGCGTTAGCTTCTACCTCGTCAAACACTCCTCGTACGGTTAGGCCACACGGTTAGACAAACCGTGTGCTAACCTTGCATTAGACACTGCCTCCAAAACTAACCTTGCACGGTTTGGCTGCATGGTTTAGGAAAATTGTGTGCCTTCCGTGCGAAGGCTACTGGCTCCAACACCAACCTCGCACGGTTTGCACACATGGTTTGACAAACCGTGCACCTCCCGTGCGAAGGCCATAACACTTTATATTTCCTTAAAAGTCCACCCAAATGCACTCCAAGTCACCTTGACCTTCCAGAACACCTCCATCACCACATTTTCGCAAAGGAATGGACCGAAGAGGTCCGGGACATTACATCAGATACCACTCAAAACATTATCGTCCTCGATAATCCAAAACCCACCTAAAGAGAAAACCAAACAGGTTCTGAACAACCACCCACCGAGATACCTCTCAAAAGAGAATAGGCCACCAAAGAAAAAAAGGGATCCATCTCATAAACATGAAATTTTCAGAACCACATAAGTTACATCAATCCTGAAAAGAGCTAAAGATCAAACAACTCTGGGTACTAAGCACGTATATGAGACTCACGTTCCCATGTACTCTCTTCCAAGCCTCCGTTTCGCCACAAGACACGAACTAAGGGGATGGAATGCCCACGAAACACCTTCTCCTTGCGGTCTTGGATCTCCACAGGTCGCTCCTCAAAGGTGGCATCATTATCAACATCGATCTCTCTCCAATAGATGATGTGGGATTTATCCTGAAGATAACGACGTAGCTGTGATACATGTAAAAAATCATGTATCTAACTCATCTAGGGGGAAGTGTTACTCGATACGCCACAACTCCAACATGAGCTAACACCACGAACTACCTGAAAAACCGGGGAGAAATCTTGCTTCCACGGCCAAACCTCCACTGCCCACGATAGGGAGTCACCTTCAAAAACACATGCTCCCCAAAATTAAACTCTAAGTTTCTCCTTCTTTGATCAGCATATGATTTCTGACAATCTTTCGTTGTCTTCATACTCTAATGAATCACCTGAACCATCTCCGTTATATTATGCAATAGTTCTGGTCCGAGAATTGCTGACTCTCTGACCCCAGTCCAACACAACGGAAAATAGTAAGGCCGACCATATAAGGCTTCAAACGGCGCCATACCGATGGTGGAGTGAAAACTATTATTATAAGTGAACTCCACCAAGGGAAAGTGTCTTATCCATGACACTCCAAAATTGAGAACACAAGAGAGTAACATGACTTCAAGAGTCTAGATAGTTTACTCTGTCTGACCATCTGTTTGAGGATGAAAAGCAATGATAAGGTATAGTTGAGAACCAAAACCATGTTGGAGACCTCTCCACACCTTGGAGGTAAAATGAGGATCTCGATCAGAAATGATCATCCTTGGGACTCCATGAATTCTCACCACCTCCTCTAGATACTTCCTCGACAAAACCTCCACTGAGCTTGACTCCTTGATTGCTATGAAGTGGGAAGATTTTGTTAAACAATCCACTACCACCCAAATAGCGTCATGTCCTCCCAGAGCTCAAGGTAAACCTGTAAGAGATTCCATCGATTTGTCCTCCCACTTCCAATGAGGAATCTCTAATGGATGGAGAAGACCACCAGGAACACGGTTTTCGGCCTTCACCTTCTGGTAGACTAAACATTGAGACACAAACTCTGCAACTGCATGCTTCAGCCCAGGCCACCAAAGCTGACTCCTCAAGGATCGGTACATCTTTGTCACACCAGGATGTACTGCTAAAGTCGAACTGTGGAACTATATGAGAACTGTCTCGCGCATCTCCGAGGGAAAAAAATCCTTCCATGATACAACACTCAGTGTTGTTCGTCCTCCGACCAACCATCAGGGGCCTCACCACAAACAACTCGGTCTCTCCAGACCTCCATCTCAAGATCCCCCAACAGGGACTCTTCTACCTTCTACATTAGGGATGACTGTACCATCATCTGAAAAAGACAACCTCTACCCCCAACTTCTCCCATATCAAGATGAAATGTTGACAGTTCTTCTATTACTCTCCATGAATCTCCAGATTCATGCACAACATCACAACGTGACTTTCAGCTCATTGCATCAGCTACAATATTCCCTTTTCTAGGTGTATTTGACATTTTGAAGTCATATTCCTATAAGAACTCCATCCACTGATGATGTCGTATGTTCAATTCAAGCTGGGATAAAACATACCTCAAACTCTTATGATCAGTGAAATCCACAAAGCACTCACCAATGAGGCAATGTATCCACAACTTCAGCACAAACACCATGGCTTCCAACTCAAGATCATGGGTGGCATAGTTACATTCATGGGGACGTAAATGTTGAGACCCATAAGAAAAAACTGACCTCTTCTGCTTGAGAACACAGCCTAACCCCATATGTGAAGCATCGCAGAAAACATCAAACTGAACTCCCTTAGCTGGAAGAAATAAGACTGGAGCACTTACTAACTTCTCTTTTAGATACTCGAAATCTTCCTGACACTGATCAGTCCATATGAAAGTCTGATCTTTCCTGGTCAAAGCTGTGAGAGGAGTTGCAACTCAGGAGAAATTGGCTATGAACCTCATGTAGTAGCCTATGAGAATAAGTAAACTTCGCACCACTGACACTGTCTTGGGGCTGCCCAAGACACAATTGCTTCTATCTTCAATGGATTTATAGATACTCCCTATTGGGACATAAAATTCCCCAATAAACGGACTTCTTGGGCCCAAAAGTCACACTTTGACAACTTCCCAAAGAGATGATGTCAACGAAGAACTCCCAAAATGGCTCGTAGATGCTCTGCATGATCCTCTTCAGATATGGAGTACACAAGGATGTCATCGATGAAAACTACAATGAAATTGTCTAGGAACTCATGGAACACAACATTCACCAATCCCATGAATATAGCTGGAGCATTCGTCACGCCAAACGGTATTATAACGAACTCATAATTCCCATGACGACAGCCGAAAGCAGTCTTTGGGATATCCTCATCCTTCACACGCATCTGATGATATCTTAACCACAAGTCAATCTTTGAGAACCAACTTGCACCCTTCAGTTGATCGAATAATTCATCGATCCACGGAAGAGGATAGAGATTCTTTATTGTCACTTAGTTTAAGCGATGATAATCGACACACAACCGCAAACTGTCGTCGGCCTTCTTTACGAATAGAACTGGTGCACCCCATGGTGACTCACTTGGCCGAACAAAACCACACTGCAACAGACCATCAACCTGTATACGTAGCTCTCATAACTCAGAAGGGTCCATCCTATATGGAGACATAGAGATAGGATACGCTCCTGGCTGTAGCTCATTCCCAAACTCGATCTCTCGTCAAGGGGGTAATTCTACAACCTCTTCTGGAAAGACATCAGGGTACTCCTCTACGACCCTAGGAAACGCCAACTACCGGACCTCTGAATAACTCAGTATCATCTCAGCCGCCATGGATGATAAGAATGGAACACGCCTATGACCCATCCGAGGATCTCGCTCACCAACAAACACCACTTGTTCTCCATCTGCACCAAAGAAAATGACCTTCTTCCTAAAGCAATCCACGATAGCCTGCACCGAATACAACCAATCCATGTGGAGGATGACATCATATGGTTGTATTTGTAAACATAGGAAATCTACCCAAGAGCGGTGTTCCCCAACACTAGCTCGCAGTCTCTACACACTTCAAACAAGTTAGCTTGACCTCCAACTGGCGTAGTCAACGCCAAGGGAACTGGAAGCCTCTTTACCTCAAGTCCCAAAGCATGGGAAAGGGTAGTTGATATGAAGGAGTGGGTCACTCTTGAATAAAGCAAGGCATACACCAAGGTAGAAAACAAGGATAGGGTACCTTGAACAACATCTGGCTCACCTGGTGCTGGAAACGCTTGAGAATGAAGCTGACCACGACCTTTATGGCCTCTCTAACCCTGATGAAGACTACCACCATGGCAGCGCTCTGCTCTCTGAGGATGGTGAGCATCATGGGGCTATCCTCTTCCTGCCCCATCTACCCTCTACTGATCTAAAGCTAGTGAATTTGGCTGATGATGCCTCGGCAAGAAACTGCCTCAATAGGGGAACCTAGAGCCTAACACCTGGTGCACGATGACCACTCTGAAATGTCGGGAACTCCAGCTACTGATGGCCACAACCACTATAATAAAAACAAGGGCAAGATCCCTTTTCATAGGCTTGAGAGTTGCTGCCTCTGAAGAAACGATATGTGAAGGACTGGGACCTACCCCCGGCTGAACGGAAACTCTTCTGCCATGAAAACCAGGAACCCCGGATCACAGCCTTGCTTCGTGAGGAATCATGACGATCCCCCTCTCATGATGATCCGGTCCTGGCCAAGGTCCTCTTAACAACCTTTGCCCTCGCCATCACCTCAAGATATGTGTTTAACATCAATGGGGTGATCTAGCGCTAGATCTTTGGACGCAAAGCCTCCTCAAAATGCCTCTCCCTGGCCTCCTCATCTGGTAACACCTCCGAAGCATATATTAAAATGTTCCTGAAATGGATTCCAACCTCTCAAACAGTGTATCTCCCCTATCGAAGGGTAAGAAGCTCCCGGTGACTGGACACCTTTGCAGTCGAAGAACGGAACTCGTCTCTAAACTTGTCTCAAAATTCCTCCCATGAGATCGCTGATTCCTCAAGTTCCCTGAGGAACGAAAACCACCGCTGCCTTATTGCTCCATGAAGAATCATCACAACCAAGGACACCTAGTGCTCCTTCTATGCACGGATAAAACTAAATCCTATATTGACCTCCTCTAACCAGTCTTCTGTGACTGCATCTGAAACGGAGCCCTCATACTTCTACAAACTCTGGTGCTGAAACACTCGGAGTTTCTTCCTCCAAGTGTCGTCGTCATCAACCTCTACCCTATGGCGTTCTACTAGAATAGCCTGCTGGACATTTTCTGCGCAAAACTGATGAGGATGTCGACCTGGAGCCATAACTATAAAATACCAAACCGTTAGAGCTCCTAAGCCTGGAATATGGAAGATTCAAGATTAATTTATTTATTGTTTTCTTTCATTCATTTTAGGTTAACCTATCCCAAGGTCTACTCATTCAAACACAGGCACAATAAGAAAGATGCATCTTTCCTAGGTCTCTTCCATGCAACTAGTGTCACTTGGTTTAGTAGCCATTGTAAACTTAAAGGTTCGTACATCAAATCATACGGGGCCCTAAACGCCTATGTCTCAGCCGATCTCCAGTGTTTACCTCACTTGAAAAACATGAATGACATTGTTGCCCTACCAACCCATGTAACCTCACCTGTGCCTAACTCCAAACTCCAACCTATCCCTCAACCAGAACATTGATACCAATCTTTCATGACCCCTCCCCACAAAGTGTACCACTCTTGGGCTGGAAATGTGAGAAGGGAGATAATGACCCCTGATTCCTAACTCTAGTAGGCCCTGGGTTGGTGACTAGCACCGAGGGTATAGTAAACACACAAATGGGAGGCATTACCCTCTAAGAGAACACATGTGGAAGAGAGAGATAATATAGACACAAATCAACTCCAAATAATAACTAGAATATAAAATAAACCCAAGTACACATATGAAATATCATGCAAAATTACTACAACTAGAAGGGAAAAATTGCAAGTATCCAAAATAAAGTAAAAACAGCAGCAACCACAAGTACGAACATCTCCTGCAACCACAAGCTAGTAGTAACTAGCCTAATCTCCAACCTGCTCCAAGTGACCTGAAAAAAGTTTATATATACATAGATTGTGTGTATGATATTATACTTAGTAGGATCCTCCTCAAAGCCTCTTGTGAAAAATTAATAAAAGCATGCTAAAGCACAATGAACAACAGTGAAACTAACTCGTCGCCTAAATAGGTATACTATGTTCCCAACCTCACCATGGATACTCTCACAAAGTAACGCATACAAGAATATATCATATAGTAAAGAATATCAAGGGTGACCCACTACCACATCCCCACCGTTTATCTGGTTCTCCCCAACGACATACGTCTTGTGCATCTCTCTCCAACGGCTTTCCCATATACACCTGAGCTAAGCTCCACAATCTGCACCACGTGCACCACAAATGCTTGCACGCAGACACCTGTTCAAAGAACCACACCATCCTCACAACCAAAAGTAACCAGGTAGTTTCCAGGATCCACCACAGCTCGCATAACATGTATCATACATCGGGTATTATACCTCAAGCCATAATAGCCCATACACCGAGTAAGGATCCTCAAGACATCACAGCCTATACACGTCTCACCTATATTATTCCATAGGATACTGTATCCAGAAAATATGTGTGTGAATAACCATAAGCCATTACATCCCTCTACACGCATATATGGGTAAATCTAACCACTGTGCCTAATGTCACTAGTATCTACCAAGATAAGAGAGCGGGGTCAAAGGGGGTAGTCATCCATTCATCCTCCCACTGGAATGTTGGGGAAAACACCCCCCTCCCCCTAGGGCTTAGAATCCCCAGGGTGCCAGTTTCCCTTACTGACAGGGTGAAATAGGATATAGAAACACAAAAGGTATAGAATATACTATAACTCACTACCACACTATGGGAATAACCTAGTCTTAGACACAACTACAGCTAACATCTCTCGAACTCTGGGTTTCCACATCTAAGACTAAGTATCCTATAATCACACAACCATTTAAATGATTTATTAGATTACTTCATTCCCTTTTGATCAATTCCATTATATGTTAATTAATTTTTCAAACATTAATTAACCATAAACAATTCCACATTAAAAAATTATATTAACATCACATCCAAGAACCATTGTCCCTTCAGAAGCTCTCAACCTCATCATTTAGTTTCATCCAAATCTAACCCCATGGGTTAACATCATTTATTCAAACATTCATTAAAAAATTACCTTCCCATATTCCCAGGGATTCTAGAAAATCATCCTATGCTACTAAACACAAGGGTGGTCAACATGGTGAGTATATGTACTACCCGTCGAGTATTTTCCACCTATAGCAAGAGCGTAGGCCCATTCTTCCTTGAGAGGATAAAAACGAAAAAGCATGTGGCATACCCCGCGTGTCTTCTCCTCCCTCGGAAGAAGGGTAAGCAAGACCAGCTACCTTGAGAAGTGGGGAAAAAGTAAAGCAGATACACAACCAAACAAAGCACCAAGCATCCAACAATCGCATCTATCCCATTCCATCATCCCCAGTGTCCTCCCTGGCACCCACATGCATAAACTGATGCATCTCACCACTCTAGGCATCATCTGCTACCACAACCACAAGGCCTCCATGCCCCCACATCACAACATCCATCCAGGATCACATCATAGCACAAGTAGCAGGAAAGTAAACATCACATCAATTTGGGCTCTTAGCCCTATAACAAGGCATCTATCCTTCAAACAACATGCACCAACAAATTTCAGGTTTACCAACCAACTAAGTTAATCACGTACATCGGCATCAATTTGATTAACATCAATTTGGATCAAAAACCACAACAATAACAACCAAATTCATTTACATGCATCTTTATCTTTATCCAATTAATTATCAATTAATTCCAGCTTTACGTACTTTATCAATTTCATCAAAAACAACATGCTAACAAGCAAGGAATAGATATCACACTATCTAGAAAATCAAGAGGTGAACTGTTATCATGGTACAAATAAACAACATGTGATCAAACCAATTCTTTTAATCCGGTTCAATTATTTAATTAGGTTAATTCCATTGTGATTCAAAGGGATAAATCATGCTAACTCTATTATTGCACATAAACAATTAGAGAAGCCACGAATCCCCTACCTCAACGGTTTTCGAGGAAAACCACAACGGTCGAAGAACGCCCAAGAAACCAGGACGATTCTCCACAAATCCTCCTTAGATATCCTCTCTTAACATAACCAATACAAAATATCATTAATTTAGACATCCACACACTTAGATCTACCCATAACGGGCATAGATCTAAGAAACCGAGGGGATATGAGGAGTAAATCTAAGAAGATCTAAGAAACCAAACAAGAACGATCACATACCTCAAGAAACCAGCATGGATTCTGTAAGAGAAGCCTTCAGATCACCTCCAAAATGCTTGGGAGAGGTTCTTCTACCTCCAAGGAAGGGTAATCCTGGGTTATGGCCCCTTAAGGGCTTAAACGAACCGTTTAGAGGCAAAGGAGTTCATATCCAGAATTTTAGAATCTAACTTTAAGTGCCCGCACGGTTAGTCTGTATGGTTTGGAAAAACTGTGCACTAACCATGTGTTAGCTTCTATCTCATCAAACACTCCTCGCATGGTTAGGCCTCATGGTTAGAAAAACCATGCACTAATCGTTCATTAGCCACTGCCTCCAAAACTAACCTTCCACGGTTTGGCCGCATGGTTTAGGAATACTGTGTGCCTCCCGTGCGAAGGCTACTTCCTCCAACACCAACCTCGCACAGTTTTCACGCACGGTTTTACAAACCATGCGCCTCCTGTGCGAATTCCATAACCCTTTAGATTTCCATAAAAGTCCACCCAAACACACTATGAGTCACCTTGACCTTCCGGAACACCTCCAGCACCACATTTTCACAAAGTAATGGACCGGAGAGGTTTGGTCCATTACAATAATGATATCATTAAACTAATTATTGGGATGGAATGGATTATTATTTTTTTGTCCTATAATAAAAGTTATCATTGTCAAGTTCAATTGTTATATGTAGAGGGAGTCACTCTTGTATTCCAGGGTGAGTGGGATTCTAGGACTAGAAGAGTGGGGAATGTTGTTCCTTATGTATGGGCCATCTCAAGTAATTTTTCATATATGATTCATGGTTTATTTGATCCTTTCATGATTATTCTACATTATATAGTTATGTTTTCAGACACTGCCATATTTCTAGATTATTTTTATAGTTTTCCTCCCAAAAGAGAGGTTATGTTTAGTATTGACCCTTTACCTGGTATGATGCCCATTTCAATGCTATGTTATTGTATAGTACCAGCTATGTTGGTTGAATTTAAGGTATAATAAGAGTCTCTTGATGCTAATGGATTTATTTTCCATATCATGGCACAATAGGCTTCACCTCCACTCTTTTCGAATAATGAATACAGGATTATTTGACATTGTGTGGGTTATCAAAAGTTAAATCTGTTGACCACCAAGATAAATATTCTTCAACCATGATTGATCATCTCTTTGATAAGATTAATGGGTCTCTTTGGTTTTCAAATATTTACCATATTTTAGGGTTCCAACAATTTAATGTATCAGAAGAGAATATAATATAAATATATTTTAGCATATGGAATGGAAATTTTGATTTTCTAGTTATACATTTTAGCCTCACCATTTTTCTTGTGTTATTGATGGATTTGATGAATTAGATCATTCATCGATTCATATAATAATTTTTTGTTCTTTTGGATGATATTTTTGTGTATTACATGTCATTGGAGGAGCACATCGACCACTTGAATATCATTCCTAGAACATTGATAGAAATTCATTTGTATGGTTAGCCTTCCAAGTATGAATTATGGATCCAGGAACTGAAGATTATAATGAATATTATATCTGAGAGGGGAGTCTCAGTGTACCTTGAAAATAAATATGTGATAAATTCCTTGGAGTATCCTAGAAATGTGATTGACTTATAAATATTATTGGGATTAGCTGTTAATTATAGTCTGTTTATATAGAACATATCCAAGATTTCATCATTGATGATAGGTTTAACATGTATGGATGTAAAGTTTTCTTAGAATTAGAAATGTCAGATATATTTTAATGAACTGAATAAGTGGATGACTTTGTCAATGGTTTTTATTCTTATAAAAATGGGAACATGTTATGGTGTATTCTTCGATGCTTCTATTATAGGTTTGGGGAGTATATTTATGCAAGGGAAACATGTGGTGTCTAGTGGCTCTCACTAGTTAATCACAAAGTATAAGAACTACACTACTGAAGTATAATTTCGCTCAAAGAGATTTGATCATTCAATAGAGACACTAGTTTGAGTATGTTCAGACATTCAATTTTAATATTTCTTATACTCTTAAGAAATAATATTTGGTCACTAATTCATTGAGAAGGATCTTACTAACACAAGCCTGAATGAGTAGAATAGTGGACTCTGATGATATTTTTTTCCATGAAAAGCTTGGAAGGGGAAGAAGTTGGTGTGAAGGTGTTATTGTCTTTGAAAAAATATAAATCATCATTTGGTGAGCAAGTTATCTCTAGAAATTACTTAGTACCGATTTTCAATGATTTAGTGAACACCGAAATGGTTGGGATACCCCGGGTGAGTGGTATCATACTCCCAGTGTCACTTTGTGTTTACGAAGCAGGTTAGATGTTCACTATTCTATGAGAAAGATTTCAGTGGTTAGTGGGCCCCTTTATTATTCATTAATTCTCCCTTGGAATACCAAGATCTATCATGATTTTATTTTTCAGTATTGGTGGATGAGGATGAGATGGTTGATTGAGGATTTTGTTACATGGTGTCTAATGTGTCACAGAATAATAAGAGATCACCAGAGACCTATTGTTTTTTATCCCATAGTCATTATAGTATTAATGTGGGACAAAATTTCCATGGACTTAATTATATTTTTACCTTAGACTCATAGTGATATGAATTATATTTATGTGATCATTGATCACATCATGAAATCAGTATATTTCTGAATATCATGCAGAAAAATAAAGTGAAACTACAAGGGGGTTTTTATATCTGAGATGTTGTGATACTTCGTGGGTTTTCCACTACTATTATTCTTAATAGGAAAAATATGGTCAAATAAAGGTTTTTTAAAGTATTATAATATGTGATTTGATCCAAATGTAAATTGAACTCAAATTATCAGCATTAAACTGATGGAAGGACACTAACAACTATCAAGGTTATTGAATGTTTTCTATAAGCATGTGTGTATGATTTCGATGGTTCATTTTAAATGATTTTTTGTTTGGTGCATATTTTTTATAAAAATAGTTATCAAGCCTCAATTAGGGTGGCCAATTTTTTTCCTTTGTATGGGAAGCATGGTATATATCCCTTTTGTTGGCCAGATTTGGGAGAGTAGTCTTTGGTTGGGGTGAGTCTTCTTTAAGAGAATATAAAAAAGGTTCAATTGATTAAGAAGATATTGATCTCAAATCATAGTGATTAGAAATATTATTAGGACCTTAATTGGTGGAAAATATATTTTTAGTTCTGTTATCAGGTTTTTCTCATAGATTCACCTTTCTTGGAACAGTAATGGTTGGGTAGATATGGAATGTGGGCATTACAGTTTGTTTTCCCCTTTAAGAATGTGAAGAATAATGGAAAGGTGGTGTATTGGTTGGATTTTCCATATTGTTTGTTTTCTATACTTGAAATGTTTCATTTTTCTTGACTAAGGTGGAATCAATAGGGTCTTTACCATGTGATTGGATGGGAAGATGTCAATTTTTAGCCTGACATCACTATGTTTGAGATACCAGTATAGATTTTGGATCATCGAGGGAAGGTACCATGTGGTAAAAAAATACCTTAGTATGTGTACATTAAAAGTGTTAAATAGATAACTATAAGATTTGGGAGTGGAAATTATTGATGAGGAATTAGTTAATTTCAAATTGTTTTATTCTAGGATCTTGAGGACGTTTGGGAGACATGATGTGCTTATAGTGGGGAGGTTGTAACATTCTATCAATTTCATTAATGTACTTATTAACTTCTATTTTGTTCCCCATTATTTGGCTGTGTTTTAGACCTTTTAGAGATGTAGATAATTTTTTATTGAAAATGACCTAATGTACATTTATATTGGTTTTTTAGATTAATGGAATCTAGGTATAAATGTTCCAAAGGCCATATAGGTTTCACTTTGGGTAAATGTTGAATTGGAATCCATATGTGTAGTTCTATAGGTTGATAATTGTGGGTAATTACTAAAAGATATATTCACACTATAATTGTATTGATTATTTCATATGTTTAGAACTATCCACTATTTATGAGATGGTATTATTTTGAAAATTGATTTGCGTCATAAATTATTAATGTGAATCGTAAATTTATCTGTCGATGCATCATTAGCTAGGGGTGATTCCTTTTTCTAAATATGTTAAATTTTATTCATTTTCATTGTAAATACATGATTTATGACATAAATACCTCATTCCATGTTTTCTTATGTATTTTCCATGCATGGCCCCTTCTGGAGATTCCCTCTCAAAACATGGGTTTATTTTGGAATATTTTAGATTTCATCATCCTCGAGATCACTTTTTTTGATTCATTTGATATCAATTGGAGAATATTTTATTCTTTTACGATGTGAAATTTACCTCTCCCTATTTATCATTATTTATCATAGATTTGAACTAGTGTGTGCTGTGTTTTCTATGGTTTAGTAACTGGGATGTGATCTCGATTGATCCATTGCAGTTTTCCTCATGCCTTGCCTTTTGGAGGCCAGTTTTCTTGATTCCATTCACTATAATTGAACTCACTTATGATTCCATTTATCTTGAGGTTGGTGACTCAATTCAAGGGTTTTATTATTTAATGACAACATTTATCTATCACTTACCTTGAATTAATAAATAAAAATTCCATATAATACATTGGAATGATTTTATTAGATGATATTTATGTTTTTAGACAGGAATTGCTTAAAAATGATTTTAACAAACCATGTGTCTGGTTAAATTATTTTAATTGGGGTTTTATTTTGATATGGGTATTAAACCCCAAAAGTAGAATGTATTTGATGTAATAATTTTTTATAAAATATGATCATAGTTTTGAAAAGGATTTTTGAAAAACTTGACACATTAGGTAACCTTGGGTGCATTGAGAATAAAATTTTCCCTCTTTGTGTCTATTAGGGATGAAGAGATTTTATTTCACCTTAGTGTGTGTAATTACACTAGAGTTTATATTTGTGGGATCCACCTTAGGCCATGATTGAGGTTTTTATTTCAGGTCTAGTATTCATACCACTAAGTTAGAGCCCAAATGGATCTCATTAACATTTATGATTTTTTTATCACATGATTGAATATTTTAGGGTTATTGGATCCCATGATTATCATATAGAGTGTCCATAGTTGTCTATAGGTTTTATTTATTACATATCATATTCCCATATTTAGTGATTATGGTATGATTTTTTTAAAATATATGGCATGTTTAACAAAAATGTTTTACTTAATTTTAATTTTTATAATCTATATTTGTTTTTATGCTAGAACATATGTATTCCTAATAAGAGAACATGTATAGTTTCATTTGTGGTATCCCATTAAGATATGATATCACACAAAATATTTTCTATTGGGATGTTGTTGATGTCATTTTTCATTGATCAATTAAATGGATGTAAATTTTTTAGCATTTTAGTTTATATTGTTATTTTTATTTCTATAGACAGGTAGTTTGGTAGTGTCAGATGGTCACATGGGGTCTTGTTAAGACTTTTCATGGTTTATCATTCTAGTTTGGAATGTTTAGATTGACTTTATTTGTCTCATGGATACATTTTATCCATCCATATTGTACCCTATTGGGTTTCCTTGTCCATGTTTATTGCGAGACATGTTTCTTATTATTATTTTATACATCACTGTGTGGTGGACCTTCTCAAGTATCTTATCTTGATGGCCCGGGTTGGTTCATTAAAATCTCCAACATGAAAAATAAAATCATACCTTTGGTTATCAAAATAACTATTTTTATTTCTTTGAGGTTCTTTAATAGGAGTATGAATTTCCCTTACCATTTTCATTGTATCCATAATTGGATTAGGACCAATAATTTTTCATTCAACAACTTCTTCCCAGCAAGTGTGAGTATGAAATATACTATTATATAATACTTAATGTGATTCCATTTGAATTATATAATGGAATTTATTTTTATAATAAAGCTCTACTATAGTTATATAATGATTCCACATTCCATTAATATCAAGTGACAATGAAAAAACAAATATTTCAGTGTTTTAATAGTCCTTTTGTACCACCCATATATTTAAGTATGATAGGTGATGCTCAAATGAAACTCAGTATCTAAAGATGTATCAATTCTATTATATATTTTTTATGTAAATCATGGATAATTATCAAAAACTATTGAAAGGAATTCATCATGAGGTATTAAAACATCATTAATATAGATCCTTGAATGGTACACTACTGGTAAATCATCTGTTAGAGTGAGGAAATGAGTACAATTGGATTGGTGATCAATAATAACTTATATTGAATCATCCTTTCTATGAAACATCATAAATCTAGTTACAAAGTTCATAGTAATGTCAAACCATTTCAAAATAGGACTTGTTATAGGATGCATGACTCCCCTATGATTATATATATAATTATTCACATTTTGAAAATAGTACATCTTAACACACAAGAAAAAAATTCAACATTATATATTCGAAACAGAAATGTTTCTTTAAATATTTAAATATCTTGGTGATACCAAAGTGTATGGAGAAATTCAATCCATGAGAATTGTCTAGTAATTTCATTTGTATGTTAGGTATTGAAGGAACACATAACCACTTTCCAAATTTGAAGACACCATCGGCATATATGAAGTCTTCCAATTTTCTAGCATTCATACCGTTAATTTTCAATTGAAAAATCTCATAAACATACTAAGAAAATTTTATTTTTGTTAATATAGATGGTTTAGCAACCATTTGAGAAAGGACTGATGTTTTACATTCCTTAATAATGCACATATCCATTTTATAAAATCAATGAACAAAAGTACACTTCTCAATACTCATTTTTTATTTAACTCTTTAATATTTATTCCTCAATGAATCTTATGCCTCATTTTCCATCCTCAGGTGGTAGTGTATTGAGAAATAATAATCCTTTAGTAGATCAATAAATATCATTTTTCTCATTTTGAGATCATTATATGATAAATATATATATTTCATTATCTTATTGTAAATGTATATCACATATCTTTCACCATAGAGATAATGTCTCCATATCATTGATAAAATGATTACAGATTTGAACATAATATCATGGATTGGATAGTTCTCTTCTTTAGTCTATGACTTCCTTGATTCCTATAGAATAACTATATCATTCTAGAAAAGAACACAATAGAGTCCCTTCTTCGTTACACCACTATATATATATATATATATATATATTCCAGTATTTCCTGATAGTAGAGTAAAAATAATAGAGTTAACCACTCTCCTCTTAGATTTCTCAAAACATACTTCACATTCCTTTTATCATACTATTCTTACCTATTTACATTTCATCTTGGAAAATGAGTTATCCAATCATGAAATATGTTGATCCAATGACCGATAGTAGCCTTCCAACCCAATGAAATTTCATTATATGGTTATGTTCGTTACTTTGGGCCATTCTTTGAGGAATATTTTAAGCAGGATCAATTGAGATTCCATCATTGGAAACAATATGAGAAAGATAAGAAATTTTTTGATGCTGGATTTCACATATACTAAATTTACCATATAACACTTTTCTTCTATGAGTCCCAAGACAGATCTGCATGTAATTATCATGATCATCATAGATTTTAGAGTATAATATAAGATCATTAATAAACACAACAAAAAAATAACTAATATATTACTTTAATTTTATGTTCATTAGATCAATAAAAATAAAGGGTTCATTATTCATTCCAAATGGAATTAAAATAAACTCATAATGTTCACACCACATTCAAAATGATTCCTTTATAATATATTATTTATTTTTTCACAATTTATGGTACCATAATGAAGGGAAGTCTTTAAAAAATATTAATCAATATAATTTTGATCAAATAAATAAACTGTCTAAGGTTTATGGTTCATATTCGTTGTATTAATATAATATATTTCACTATAATAAATTCACAACCTCATAGATCTATCTTTATTTTTTAAAAATATAATATGTGGCTATCTAAGGTGAAAACTATGGAATATAAATTTATTTTCACACAAATATTTTTTTTATTCATATCTAGTAATTTCATAATGGAAATTCTATAGGGATTCACTATTATAGGTCTAGAGTAAGGAATTAAATCAGTGGAAAAAAATCATGTTCTGGTTGATGTTCAGGTAATTCCTCAAGAAATACATCAATATAATCCTATAAAATTGGTACATCAATAATATTAAGATTACATTTTTCAACTATATATTATTTATTTTCATCATCTCCAAGAATCTAATTCAAAATATCAATTAGTGAAGGATTTATACATGACTTGGATGATAATATCTCCCCTCTAAGGACAAGGAATTCCATATCCTCATCATGAATTATAATTTCCATCTTATTGTAATAAAATTTTGTATTATATTGTGAAATATAATCCAGGAAAAGTATTATATAAATAAAAAACATATATAGAATAATCGTGTTTACTAAGAGGGAACATTTTTATTTCATAATGTGGACTAATTGATACATCCTTTTTATAGTGATACCTCCATTATTAGTTTTAACTGAAAACACACTTCATAATATCTTAGAGAAATATCATGTTATCTATAAAATATGGTACCTATATAAGTGTGTGAAGACCCAAAATAAAATAATGAATTTTTTAAATTTTTGTCTATAATTAAATCACCCTACACCACAGCATTGCGAATTTCCAACTCAGCTATATTAATCAAATAAGTATATCCTTCACCACATTGAATCTAATTCATTATGTTCCATTGAATATTGTGACATTGGTGTGAATAATGTATCATTTTCCAATAGTTGAATAATTTAAAATCATTTATATGTTCTTTCCCTTTATAGTCATTATCTAGATGACCCTTATCTCCACATTTCAAAAAAACTCCAATTCCCTTTGAGAATTTTCCAAGATTTTTTATTTCACAATTTTACCATGATGGAAATTGATTTGCCCCATTTTTCTTTATTAACACCTTGCCATTTTTGTATCTCATATAACCTCATAATTTCTTTATGTACTTTCTACATATATGTTATATAAAATTTCTTCTCATTTTTTAGGGTACATAACAATATTTTATCACTTGATGAAAATGTTTTAAAAACTAAATTTCTTAAAATATTTTGTTTAATGTAATTAATGGAATATTAAATAATTCTCTCTAGATTATATATATAATCTATGGTAAACCCATATTTTCATGTAAAGGTATCTTCACACTTCCCAATGCATTATTCCTCCTTTTTAAGCAATAAAAAATTATCTTCATTTTAGTTCATTTCATATGAGGAAAATATTTTTCTAATAATGTTACATTGAAATATCTCTACCACATTTGATCTATTTATTCATCCTCCATTGTATTCTGAATCAATAAAAACGTTTGATAAGCATCACTGCTAAGACAATACACTGACTGCATAACTATTTCTCATTCATTGTATCTTATGGTGGGAAATATATTTTCAATATACGTGATGGAATAGTAGTTACACTTGAAGATAGAGGCTTCTATCACATGAAATGATCTAATATAACTGTATCATCCTAGAGAATATCATTTTTCCATATGTTAAAACGTTTTTGACATAACCTGGGACATCTACCATTATATAGTCATGATCTTCTTAGTTCAGACACTAACTGTATTGACATACATAGCATGGATATCCTTAAATTTAGTATGTGTATTGATTTGATTTCTTCTATTAGTCTATATCACTAAATAGTGTGGAAAATTCCTTAGATCATAATAATCATTAATATTGAGAAATAACATAAAAACCCTCAAAATATCTCAAATATTAAAATAGATTATCATAATTCTAATGTTAGATATGCATATTTTATATCTAGTTCCCAAGGTTTCTAATGAAAATTATTTTATACCAACCGTAAATAACCAAACATTAAAAAACCATAGATGGTTTATAAATTATTACATTATTATAGATATAAGGAGTATAATACCAAAGGATAGATTGGTTCAGTATTAATGGAGACCCATATATATACATAATACCAATTTTACATTGGGAATAAAATATAAACATAAAAAAGTTTAACATTATGTATCCTTGAAACAAAATCAAATATTTATTCTCATAAACCTGGTAAATGAAAATAAATAAGGATTATCTCAAAAGATTAATAGGTGAAACATAAAGTAGAATCTATGTCAAGTAAATAATTCCTAATCAATATGGAAAGGTAAATAACTAAAAACACATTGTATTAAATCAATAGCATGAGTACAAAAATCATCTAATGATAATATTAATTTAGTACTCTCATGGATAATAAAAAAAGAATTATTAAAGATTTGAATTAATCCTATTTTATTTAATTATTTTTGAAATCATTCTATCTCTACCATAAATATATTATGACAATACATTTGAAACTATTATTAAAGACATATTTAATTTTTCTAACATATTTTCCTTATGAGACACATCGATGTATTAAGGGGATTTATAGTTTAGGGCCCAACCTATCACAAAAAAAATTGAATAGATTCATCATATATTGAATGATAAATTTAATAAATAATGAATATTACTTATTAAAAAAATTACATATCTTGTAGAAAATATGGATTAACAATAATTTCACAATTAATCAAATAACATCAAATGTAAAACACTATTTATAGAAATGTTATAAAATTTAAGAAATAATCAATTACATGATAAAAAAGAATATTTATATTTAAGAGAAATGTGATATCCAGTGATTAATGATCATTAATACATCATAAATTAATTATATACACCCCATATATGTAAATAGGTGCATACTACCAAGTATGTCTCTATAAAGTGGAAATTGAAACAAAATCACTTACCTCAAGTTCAAATTGCCTCATAGGTTCTTGTAATGACAATTATAATAAATGTAGATTTTTTATAGTTACATAAAATCCCATATTAATATCTAAAACATCATATATTATACATTTATAACATTTTATCACCTATTTTTTAAAAATCGTCTATTTTTATCATTATCCTTGGTGTTCACTACATCATTTTTCATATATATTTTGAAATAGTAGCTCAGATCCTTGTACTTTTATTATGGTTCCAATAAATCAAAAATTATATTAATTTTATTAATATTGTATACATACTATATAAAGATATTCATATTCATCTATAAAAGATAGAGATATAAAAATGAATTAAACTATTCATTGAGACTATAGGCAGTACATATAAATGAAAATATTATTCACTTTTCAATGAACGGAATGAAAAAGGTTTAATAATAATAAAACATTACAGAATAATTATAATATGATATATTTATATATAACATATATTCATTAAATATATCCTTATTACCTTCTATTTAAATCATAAATGAAAAATGAATCACCTCACTTCGTATAGGTGTTATTTCACACGTACGCATGAGTGACGTTTTTAGTATCCAATGAATTGGAGGGTAAGATAGTATATATGATATTATAATTAAAAAAGAATTTTTTATTTCATAAAATTGAAATATATTCATTATTTAGAACTTTATAATCATCGATGTGAAGTGTTGATGAAAAACGAACTACACTGATATGTGGAGATGGTAAGCTATACATATGCATGAGCGATGATTTCTCTTTTCATAGTATGAAAAAATATGTGTAATATGGTTATCCCATAATCCTAATAACATATAATTATATTTTGGATACTTGATTTTTTAACTTATTATGGGTAAAAATAATTATGAGGGAGTATAAGAAGATACAGACTTGACAGACATGGTAAAAATGATTATATCTTCTTTAGTAGACATCCCACAGATCACATCCTAAGGGAGATGTGGAAGCTATTTTGGAATGTAGATAAAATCTAGAACATGGATAATGATTTTTAAAAGAGTAGTGGGTAGGGTTTCTTTAATAAATATGTCTCAAAATTGTTTAATAATTAAGATAAGGGGTTCCTTTTTATAAGAGAGGGGAGGGGAATTCTTAAAATTTCATAAAGTATTAAATTAATATAAATTTTATTTCATGTAAAAAATATATCCAAATAATTATAATTGAAGATTAGGATGAGAATGACTCTATATATTCTCATAAAATATATATTTTTTTTAAAATAGTTATGTTTTCACCCTTAACATTCAGTTTTAACCCATCGTTAACCCTTTTTATAATTATCATAATATTAATGTTTTCTACCATTAAAGGGTTAATAAAGTTATCATTAAATCAAAAAATAAAAATATATAAACCATGGTTGATGTTTAAAACCATATATAAATAATTTTCCAAATTTTTTTATTTTTATAATTTTTAAATTATTTTATAAAATATTATTTATTATAAAATATCATTCATGTCAATTTTGAAACTATTCATTTAATTTAACTTTTAAAATTATAATATAAAAAAATAATTAGAATCTAATGAATTTAACCATATGTAATATTTTTTAGTCTAAAAAATATTGGAACATTGAAACAGAATCATATAATATTATTTTTATAGTTTCCAAAATCATTTTCTATATTTTTTACTACTTTCACAAGCACTTTGTCATTGTTACAAAAGATTTTAAAGAAATTATTTATTCATAGTAAATAATAAATTAATTAAAATGATAATAAATAATAATTTATAATTGAAATTAATATTTATTAATTAATATATTCTCTATTTATCACTATATAAAATATATAAGGATTATAAAACAAAGAGAATTACATTTTTTACTTTTTTATATAAAATAATATATATAGTCAAAATCAAGTCCAAATTATAGGAAAAGTCCATATATTTAACTTTTTTTATATAAAAAATATAAAATAATATAATAAAATTAAGGGAGGTGTTATGTTTATTATTAGGCCTGATCATTTTACTTTTACCCTTAATTACATGATTTGACCCTTTATGATGTTAATAAAATTATAAATATAACAATTCATAATGTTAAATAATATATATATATATAACAAACTTTTTACTCCACATTTAAAATATGGAATAATTATTTTGAAATTAAATTCACATAATATTCTAAAAATAATTTTAATATAAATGTTTAAAATGCAATAAAATGCCTTTTTTAAGAAAACATGTTTTTAGTCACAAAAACAAAAATGTACCAAAATCTAAATTAATGATGATTCAAATAATGTTAATTAAATTATTGATAATTAAATAGAAATAATTATAAATTGAGATCAAATTAAAATCACAATGGTTCTTTTTAATTAAATGAAAATTGTAATTTTACAAAAAAAATTATATTTTTCACTATTTACAGAAAAGTCAGTCTTTTCAGAAACACATCAAAATTTGACCAAAACACAATTTTTATATGATAATATCAAATATAATATTATTATAACATATTATTTATTAAAATTCATGTAATCAATTATAATGATTTGTTCATAAAAATAAAGAAAAGAAAATTTTTATGAAAATTTGTTTTTAAATAATAAAATGGCTTCATGAAAATTTGAATGTTTATAACTGAGAATCCATTAATATATTTATATTTTATTGGAACCATGTATATATTTTTTAATTTATTTAATGTTATTCATTCTTTTCAATTTAATATATAGGTTAAAAAATATATTTAATTAATAATATGTATTTCTTCATTTAAACTCAGTGTTTCATATAATTTATGATATCAAAAATGTTCTTATTTTAAAATATCTGGATACTAAATTATTACAACTTAAAAATATTTCACCCTATAAATTTTAATTAATAATAAATTTTGAAAAAATTATGTTGTTTCTTCTCATAGTACCCTCTGCATACCATGTTACTTCTTCTATTTTATGATTTCTCTAAAGTACATTTTCCCATCAAGTAATCTGATTCATCAAAAAGTGATCTATAACATTAATAAACTAAATAGGTTCATCATAGTAAGTTAGATTTTTTTCTAGTTATATTAATTCATGGGAGATTACATGGGTTTCGTATGGAATCTAATTCTTTAATAAATAGATAAGGAACACATTATGTGCTTTAGAGAGGCCTGATTTCTTTTCCAATTGATAAAAAACGACTCCATTTATTTAAATAATTTAAAAAGGTATAATGTTACATGAGATCAATTTTCCATTATTACCAAATATTATAACACCATTCAATGGATATACCTTAAAAAACATGATCTCCCACTCAAAACTACAAATCATTTTATCAGATATCAGCATAACTCTTTTTACTGATTTTACATGATTTAAAATCAATATGAATAGCCTTTTACATTTCCATTTTATTCCTAAAAATATCAAGAACCACACATTTTCTTTCACTTCATTCTTCCAAAATTGTTGGAGTATAATATCTCTTTTAAAATAATGATTCATATGATTCTATTTGAAAACATTAATGGAATCTATTTTTATAGAAAAGATATGATAAAGTTAAACAATAATCCTGCATTCCATGAATGTCAAGTTATCATGAACTCAACATATCTTACAATGTTTAATTTTTCCTTTCATATTACACATCAATTTTAGTATGATAGGTGGTGCTCAATTGAAACTTAGTATCCCAATCCTTATAGATAATTTTCTAAATATATTATGTAAATCATGGATCATGATCATAAACTACTGAAATAGGTGCACAATGAATTCTTAAAACATCGTTAAGATATATAATTTAAAGGTGATCTGGAGGTAAATCTTCATTTATAGCATATAAATGTGAATATTTGGTGATATGATGAACAATGACCTATATTGCGTCATTATTTCTTGGAGTATTCAGTAATCCATTTACAAATATGATTGTAATATCATCTATATTTTCATAGGAATGGGAATATGTTCCATGATTATTCTAGTATGATGTCTCTTATAATTAACCTATTGAAAAACCAAACATCATGAAACATAATGATAATTTTCCTACTTCATATTTTCAATCAAAAAAAGTTCCTTCAAATATAAACATCTTGGATCTACTAGGGTGTATAGAGAAATTGGAACTTTGAGAATCATTTAGTAATTCCATTTTAATCTTAGGAATACATGGAACACTAAACCTCTTCCAAAATTCTAGAACACCATCTTTGTATATAAATTCTAACAATTTAATATCATTCAAGGATTAAATTTTCTTTTGAAAATTCTCATCATAATACTAATAACATTTTATCTTTTTGAATAATGAAAGATTAGAAACAATTTTGAAAGGTAATAATATTTTCCTTTCATTAATAATTATCATATTCATCTTTAATAAATCCATGATTATAGGATCCATCTCAATCATCATTTTGGCCAGAACTATATGATCATTTATACTCAATGCATCCACACCCTTATTTTACTTCCCTATGTGGCAGTGTATTGAGAAATAATAATTCTTGAGAAGCTATTGTAGTTTCCTTTGCCTCATGTCAAGGACTTTTTATGAAAATAAATATTTTAAACTTTAGTAATCTCTGTATATATAACCCATTTCTCAATCGAGATAATACTTCTATATATTCAAATAAAAGACTACATTTTCTAAATTAATATCATGTGTGGGATAGTTTTATCCAGAGTTGTTAATTTCCTTGAGGGTTATTAAATAAAATTATTATTTTAAATAAGGACACAACAAATTCCCTTCTTTTATGCAACATTATATATCACAAATACATCATATCCTAATGTTTGATTCAAAATAGAAGTATTGAAGAATATACACTACAATTATTTAAAATATTCTTCATATTCTTTTACCCATATGAATTTTACCCCTTTAAATATAATCTTGGTTAAGTAGTTATCCAATCATGAATTTTTTTAAAAATATAACTGAGAGTAACCTTATGATCCAATGAAACAATATACCTTAGTTATATTCATTTTTGTAGTCCATTATTTATCTTCTTTTTCTCTTTTAGGATTAAATGAGAATCATTCATTAGATATAATAAGCCTAAGAAAAAAATCAGAATCTAGAATTCACACTAGTATAATTTATTATATAACACTTTTCTTCAATGTTTATCATTAATGATTTTCACATGATTCTCATGATCCTCATAGAATTTTAAGTACATCGGGAAAACATTATCAACTACTTACAAAAATAATCAAGATCTTCCTTCAATACACTATTTTTTAGATCTGTAAAAATATAGGGTGAATTAGTCAATCCAAATATAATTTTTGTAAACTCTAAATGTCAATACCTTGTTCAAAATTTTATCTTCAGAATAATTTTTTTCACTACTAAAAATTGATGATAACCATAATGATGGAAAATATTTGGAAAATATTAAACATTATGATGTTGATCAAATAAGTCATCAATTAGATAAAGATGATACTTTTTATTTATATTAGTATCATTGGTTTCTATATAATCAATACACAACTGCATAAAACCATTATTATTCTTAACAAGTAGAATTCGGGCTCCCCATGGTGAAAAACAAGGGTGTATAAATCTCCATCAACACAACACATGTAGTTGTTTCCTAAACTCCACTAATTTCATAGTGTCCATTATACAAGGATACATTGATATAGATCTTTCATCAGGGATTAAATTAATAGAAATCTCAATATTATATTTTTGTGAACGTTTGGGTAATTCCTCAGGAAATACATCAATTTATTCTTATAAAATAGTTAAATATTCAATTTGAAGATTACATTTTTAATCCATATATTGTTTCAATTCATATTTATTAATAATATAATTCAAAATACCTAATGTTGGTGGATCTATAAATTACTTGTGTGATGATTTATCCCTACTAAATATAAATTATTACACATCCTCATCACAAATTATAATTTCATTGTAATTTTAAAAAAAATATCTCATGTTTTAAAAGCCCATCCATACCACGTATTATATCAAAATCAACTGTTGTTGTAATAACCCATTTAGAAACTGGGAAAAATATATGTTTCATATTGGGAACATATTGACACATATTTTTCATAGAGTTGATTCCACTATAATTATTGACTAAAAATCCCTTTAATAACAAAATACCTATATTATACCAATTTTAAATTGGGGAAAAAATATAAACATAAAAAATTGAACATTCTGCTTCATAAAAACACATTAATTGGTTTTTTTAGAACATGGTGAAAGGAAACAAAATAAATATGATATAAAATTCTTAGTATTGGTTATATAGACTATAAACTATCAGGATTAAATAATTAATAATCAATACGTAAAGGATAATAAGTGAAAAAAATCATTTTAATCAATAAATTGAGTATGAAATGAAACCTTGGAAAATATCAATGCATAAATCCCATGGAAAATAATAATTGAATTCTCAATGAAGGAAATAAATATTATTATACATCTAGATTATAAACCCCATGATATATCTATCATCAAGAAATTTTAATAATATATCTTAAAAGAATTTATAAAGATCCACTTGATTTGTCTAGCTGATATTCTTGATGATACTAATTGCCGCATTGAGGGGCTATATAATTCTAGGCCACACCTATCACTACATATCCAATGATTTCCTCTTATATCAAAAGAGTGTTTTAATTTATGAACAATGTTACTTCTCAAAAAATATTATATCTATAAAATAGTATTAATTATCTATAAATATGTAATAAATAAAATTACTTTCAATGTAAAACATCATATATAGAATTTTATATGACTTAAAAAATAATCATATCCATGATACAAATAATATTTATATTTAAAATAAATGTCATTTAAAATGATTAATGATCATAAATACATCCATGGGGAATAATATAGACCACAAAAAAATAAATAGGTTCACATTATCAAATTTGTCTCAATAGAGTGGACATTGAGATGAAAATTCTTACCTCATTTTTGAATTGGATAGAAGTTCATTTAACAGCCTATATAATAAATTTATAGTTATTATAATTACATAACAGAACAATATACATATCCATATTATCATATATTATCCATTTATAATATTTTATCACCCATTGGTTTAAAATAATTTAATATTATCATTATTTCACGTGTTAACTACTTCACATTTCTTGTATGTTTTGATTCTTTCATTCAATTCCATATACATGTATTATTTTTACATATTCTAAATAATTTTCTTCATGGTATAATTAACATATATATTCAATATAAATATATTTAGAGTCATCTAAGAAATTAAGACATGGGAAAATGAATTACAATGTTAATAGAGATGGTAGGTCGTATGTTTGCATTATCACTATTTTGACTTTTCAAAAAATAAAATAAAAGAAATTTGAATAATAATTAATCATTCTAAAATAGTTGTTATATCATTGTTTCATCTCAAAATTACACATTTTGATTTCCCAAAAATTGATTTTAGGGGTTTTAATTTTGAACAATCATTTGTGTTGGGTTTTCTACATCCAAACAGTCTCCGACGGGTTTTATTCGTGAAGCGAGAAACACCGAATGGTTCTCATATACATGATTCATGGACCTATATTCCTAAGGAAGGAATTATCTAGGTAACATGGATAATGGTACTTAATGAATGACATTGGTTGATATGAAGAGAATTCTGCCTCATCACACCCTTTTGGGGGGAACTATTTCCTATTCTGGGACTCTCTTATTTATTTCATATAAGTTCAAAAATACTTTGTTCAATGAAAAGTGTGCATATTATTGATTATACCAAGGTAATTACCAATCATTATTAAGAAATGGTTTGGAATCATCAGTATGTATCTAATATTCTCCATCGATGGAGAGATCTATATATATGTGTGGCTCTCCATCAATGTAACCATTTTATGGATAAATCCTGGATTATGTAGTCATTTATTAAGAAAACAATGATTTTTAGTCTCGTGGTGTGGTTATCAAGAGTTTACCATTTTCCAGTGGGGATGGATGTTGTTTTTATTTAGGGATCTAATCTATAATATAGGATTACTACATATCCACATGAGAGGAATCAAAATCCACATAGTTTAGTTTCACTAAACTTAACATATCACCTTTTAAAGTCATGTGGTTAAGATTCATTCATGCATTTTAACATCATGTGGAAACGACACCTAGGTGGAAGGTTCCTAGTTAAAATTTCATGCAGGGCTAACATCGAGGTATCCTAAGGGACCCGGTAGATACGTGGTCTCATCGGTGAGGGCATGAACTTACTAGATATTTTACCTTATAAGGGTGTATCTAGACAATATCTTTGTACCTTGGGGATAATTTATATGTATCATAGTTATTTAGGAATAAAATTCCACATATTTTAGTATGTTGGGTCCTATGCAAGAATATTTCCAATTTAGTGATGATTCATTGGGAATATTGGCCCTTGATGATTGAAGTATTTCCTCAGAACTTGTACCTTGTAGGAGACCCATTTGAGGTTTGAATTTTGGGAATATACCAATTGAGAAGGCTTGTTTGAGGTTGGGGATTACACGTGGAGACTTCCCATTTGAAATGAATTGGTTTGGGTCTTATGCGTTGGGGTTGGAGAGAAGAATTCCCAAGGATACCCCCTTCCACATTGTGTGTTCACACACAGGATGGGGTTCCCTCTTCCTAGAATGTTTCTATATGGGTTGAGAGAATATCTATGTTTCATTGTGCTACGTGGACTTGGTTTCACCTAACGTAGTATTTTTATTTGTAGGACTGGGTTTCGCCCGTGTAGAATTTTACAACATGGGGTTGATTTCCTCATGTGTAGTGATTTTTTATGTGGTTCAGTGGTCTACCCTCATAGAATTTTTCTGTGCTAGATCCCTATTTTCAATTATTCCATTGGTTCTTATCCTTATGTTAATTACATTTGTATAGGGTTTTGAGATTTCATATTTTCAATTGATTTATTTCATATTCCTTTATTTTATATGGTGGGTTTTACCAACTAAAAATTATCGAAATTCTCTCTTAGGTTCACACCTCTTGGTGTGGATCTCTTCTTTCGTCTTCCGTGTGTATCCTTTTTTTTCAAGATTCTATTTATAAATTAATGTAGGGACTAGACACTGGTATAGATAGTCATCTAAAATTAGGTCGTGCGCCATATTTTGTTGAAGACCATAAGAGATACCAAGATCGTGAATGATATAGTTAGTTGGGACATCATTCACATAAGGGGTCGTCATTTTTAGGGGTAGAAATCCCCTCCTCCATCTCGTGAACTACTTTAATTCATGTAGTATTTTTGTCATCAAGGATGGATATCACCACCTCTTCCACAGAAATGATTTTTTTCATTTTTAGGGTGATGGATCCACTGTCTTTATCCCTAAAATTATTTAAATCATGGACGCTTCAGGGATCAATGTATATCCATGCGGAAGGGAAATCCATGATGGGATTTCTACTTCAAGGCATCACATATTCCTTTGATAATTTATTCCATTTAACCTTTTTCCTCCAAATTTTCCGACAATTGTTTTTCATCCTTTTCCAAATATATGTAATTATCTTTATCTTCTATGAAAAATTTATAGGACCAAAAAAGTTCTCCAACTATAATGGGTTCTGATCAGGATGTAAATGAGGCTATTCCAATGTAGATATAAGTTCTATTTTTTATTATTTTACGGTGCGTGAGTGGAATGGGAAGATGGGTCCATTCCTATATATAGGGGTCCTAGTTCATTTTTATTTAATGTTTTTTTCTAGATAACATTTCACTCCCACAAACACTCTTAATCACCTTGAATCCACAAAATATCTCTTTTGCAGATGCCCTCTCCCACAAACTTAGTTTCATCACCCAAAAAATAAAATCATTATCTTCATAATGAAAAGTATAGATAATTGTATAGTGTGTGAATTCCTCAAAGATTAAATCATTAAATGTGCTATCATTTTTTTGGACAACGCTTCACGGGCGAGCACTTTGTGGGTGTCCTAAAACTACTAGTTCATGGAAAGGTGTCTTCATGAAATTCTGGTTCATAGAACATATATTTTTACTTATTAATTTATATGAATTCTCTCAAATATATTTCTTACACTTTGGGACGATCCATTGTGGGGATAAAAAACACATTTTCCTCCAATCCTATGAATATAATTTGTAGAATAATGGATATGCATGAGAATGTTGAGGAAGATTTTTGATCTTACATTACACCTCAATAGGGTTTCTTTAAGAACCTTCTTTCACCAGATCATATTGTTTACCCGGTGTATGTTGAGTACAGCATTATATAATTGGGTTCCAAAATGATTTCCCCCTTCCACTGGTCATCCAAAATATTCCCTCATATTTGTTTGAGATGTTTCAAGATCTCACACAAGTTAACATTCCATCTATGGGAGAAAATGTGTCATGTCTACATCAAGATGACTTCTTCCTTATGAAGGGATCCATGTGGATGAAAAGTAATTGAAATGGCTAGGAATAATCATTTGAATCTATCATCTGAGATTATCCATCTATTTTCAACCACTTGTGAGGTAATTCCAATAGTGTGTGGGATCCAAATAGGATTTAAGTTCATGAGGGAGTTTCATATATGATTTAGCATAGGTGTTTTTGGGTGGACACAAACTTTTTGGAATTTCACAATCAATTGGAGGCTATCAATTTATACCAGGCAGTGTGGACTTCCCAATTATCAATTTTTTCACCAGGTGATATGTTTTAGTAATAGCTTAGTCAATGGTGTTCAAGTACTAACAGCTTCCACATATCACATGGTGAAGTGGGAATTAGTTTTTGACATATCTACTAGCTAGTGGGACTTCCCATCCTTGGTAATAGGTATGAAAAATTCATGCCTTCAGCCAATACCAGGGATAATGTTAATTGATAATCTCCACTGGAATGACATTTTTTAGTCATGGTATAGATATTTCTTAGTAAAATCATCCATTCTCACTCAATCATTTAATTAGAATATTTGATAGAGTTTTTTTCCCAGGTTAATGTTCCAAGTCAAAAAGTCATTTGTAGCCAGACTCATCCAACCCCATAGTCATGATGTAATCTATGTTCATAATACGTAACCATTGAGGATAGTAAAGACACCACATGGGGTTAAAGTATCTGAATAGATGTATCATCTACGATTAGATTGGGGGTATCATTACCATGTTCTTGAAATAATGTATTTTCCCCTCTCATGACATCTATACTAGCATCCTATTTTCCACCCTGATGGTTCTTGTATTAGTACAAAAATCGATTCTCTCCCCGAGTACATTAACAATTGAAGGAGATAATATATGGTTCTTTGTGTCATATGTACTTTATTTTAGTACTCCTAGACAACCTAGCTAACTGATCTGATTTCTTGTCTCTTTGGGTGGAGCCCTGTCCTAGCAAGAAAGGAAGGTTCAAAAGTAATGTACCCATTCTCTATTCCCCCTTAAAAAAGTTTAGAAGGGCATCCAATTGCTACGTAGATATACCCTGACAAAATTTATGGAGGATTTCAGGAAATAGAGGTCGTAAGACATTCCAAGTTTATTCATAACATTGCAGGTCCAAAGATGCTACATTGAAATACCAAATAAAGGCACTTTAGCCACCCTATCTTCCCTCTTGATTACTGTATATATCTATATCCTAGCTAGTGCATACTTTAATCTGATCTGACAGGTCAAAAATTGATGTCTCTGTAAAGGAATCATGTGCCCCATCACTAACCAAGAGGTGGTGTTCATCAATCCCTTTTTATTATTTCTCTTCTTTTTCTGGTATATTATCCCTTTGGAGTATGTGCATACTAACATGTATCTTTAATCTTCCATTGTTTTATGGAAAAATTTATTCCCTATTTTATTTTGTATGATTTCAGGTTCTTGTCTCGAACCAATGGTGGCTGGGAACACCCTTTGGGCCATGTCATAGCTAGCTCAGGTATCTGGGTACCTGGTTTTCAGGCTGGTTCATGACATAATAACCCAAGAGTCCCCGGTGGGGGTGAATAAATAGGACCCGATTTACCTTAAAGGACAGGTTCTCAGCCACTTATCTTTCCCCCTAAATTTTTCTTAGTATATAAATATTTATCTTATCTCTAAAAAATCATGGAAATTTCTTCAAGCACCCTTGACCCAGTGACAAGTTGTTTTGTAAGTTTCACTTTTCTTATTATTATAATTATATTTCCCGAGCTATTATTATTCTCGTTCGCACTCAACCCAATGTGGTATGCTTGAAAATAAATTAAAATTTATTAAAAAGAGTAAATAAATTGTTATTATGTAGTTATAACTATTTATTAATTAATTTATAATTATTCTTAGTAATAGAAATATTATTATAAACTAAATATTATGTGCAAATACATAGTATTTTTAAAATATTAGTGAAATTATTAATAAATAAATGACAATTAATGAAGTAATCATTTTTAACATAAAATTTACAAATAAATAAATTATATGTAATTATATAGTAATTATTAAATAATATTTATTAGTTGATGAAAAATATTAATGAAATAATGATTAACTAAGAAATAACTATTAATTAACTATTAAATAAGTAATATTTAACGAATGATTACAAAATTATTAAGTGATGATTAACTTTGTATTAATTAATGATTATATAATGATTAATTATGGATCAATATATGAATAAAAAATGATTTACTAATAACAAACTAATGATGAAGTATTAATTGATGAATATTTTAACAAAGATGAAATACTAATTATATATCAATTATATATAAATTAACTACTTTATAACTATTAAATATCAATTGATTAATGAATTATTAACTATTAATAAATTAATGATTAATATTTATTAACTAATGATGAAATTATGAATAAATAATGAATATATAATGATTAACATTGGATTAACTTGGTATTAAGGGTTGAAATAATGAATAGCCAATGATGAACTAATGATTAACTAATGATTAAGTAATAAATAAATAATTATTAACAACTATTTAATTAATAATTAACTATAAACTAACTATTTAATGATTATTACACAACTTATGATTAATAGGAGATTAAATGATGATTAACAAAATAAATTAAGGCGGTATTAACATAGGATTAACTAAGGATTAAGTATTGATTACTTAATGATTAAATATTAAATAGCTATAAACTATCTACTTAATAACTATTAATTAATTAATAATTAATGACTTATGAATAAATGATTATTAATTTATTAACTAATGATTCATGATCGATTAATTGATGATTAATCAATCATTCATGAATGATTAACATAGTATTAGAAAATACTGAAGTAATGATTAACCAATAATTAATTAATGATTGACTATTAATTATCTATTTACTAACTACTTAATAATTATTAATTAATAAAGGCATAAAAATGATTGCTGAGTGATTAATGATTCGTTCACAAATGATTAAGAAATGGTTAAATTAGGGTTAAGTAATTGTTAACTTAAGAACAAGTAATGATTAACTATAAATTAATCATTAATTAGTGAATAAATAATAATTAAATAATTATTAACTATTGATTGAGAAATGATTAACTAATTATTAACCATTAATTAATTAATAGGTACTTATTCAATAACTATTATCTAATTATTAATTATCTATTAGTTAACTATAAACTCAATACTTAATAACAATTAATTAATTAATGATTAATGAATGATTAACAAATGATTAAAGAGATGTTATAGAGTGATTAATTAATGGTAAATTTATGATTAACTAATTCACAACTAATAACTATGAAATTATGATCTAATGATTAACATTGTATTAAATATTTCATAGCTACTAATTATATTAAAATTAACATAGGATTAACATAGGATCAAATAGAGTTAATTACATGAAAAAGAGGCCAGACTGCACACCTAATTTTTCACTTATGTGGGATTTGCTTTAGAAGATTCACACCTTTAGGAAGATTAAATTTTTCACAACAAAACATTAGTTTCCATATTGAGGATATATTAAAACAATATAAAATTTTAATAAAATATGTGGTAATATAAACAATGAAATCCTTTTCTATAGACAACAAGTGGATGTGGAAATCGGGAAAATGTACCTTAGGGTAATAACCTTATAAAGGGTTTATTGGGCTCTAAATTATGTGTAACCTAGTCCATGAAAATGGGCCTTGCTTATACTTGGTTTGATACTCCTAAAGAGTATGATTTAGATAACTCACATTTTCTATATAAACAATTGAACATAAATTTAGGAAGATTAAAATTTTAACTACAAAATATTAGTGTCATTATTGAGGATATATGAAGAAATTATAAATTTCCATTAAAGTAATGATTTTGTGGTTATCTAAGAAATGAAATCCATGTTTGGATAGTACAAGTGTAAGTGGCTCTAGAATAGATGCTCCTAGGGTTAATAACCCCAAAAAAGTGTATTGAGCTTTGACTCGAGCCATACATGTTGCATGAAAATGGTCCTTACTAAACACAAAGTTTTATAATCATAGGGGATATAATTTAGATGATTTGTATTCTCTTAAAAAAATTATTGAGCATACCTTTAATAGGATTAAATTTTGTACTATGAAACAATATTGTCATATTAGATGATATAATAATACATTCAAAAAATTTAGTAAAGATTGTGTGGTCAATGCTGCATAATTATTACTCAATGTCAATATTAGTGAAAATATTATAATCATGATTAAAAATAGTTTTTCATGTAGAAAATCATGGTTCCCTTTATCTACTACTACAGGGAAGTCATTCAAATAGAGCAAGTATCATCATATATTACACAACCAACTGAAATGGTTAGGACATCAGATTGTGTTACTCTAAGATAATTTTGTGATTGAATTCATGGAAAGAAAATTTGAGACCTTATAAAGAGTTTCATTCTACTAGTTATAGACATTTTGAATTCTAGCATTGTATAGGGAATATATCTTTTCTATTGGATTATGATGAGTAATTGGTCCAAGTAACAACTTTATTTAACCAATGGTATGATAATTCCATGATGGATTTGTATGGGGAGGTTTCTACTATCCAAGAGAAAAGTGAAAATATTTGATGACATATGCATAAATAGTAATCGAAGATCTATCCCTAGATTATAAGTATATTCCCATTCATATGTTTGAAGAAACCCAAGTTAATGTCATAGATATGAAGCTAGTTAATTTTGATGGTGTGATTCTGTTTAATAATGGAATAGATGCATACAATTGTGAGGATGAAGAGGAAGCTTCAGAAGTTGGAGAGAAAGTTTTTAGAAATGTAGAAGATTTACATTATGACTCACATATAGAAAATTGTTTCCCTCACTTCACATCTTGGTTAGATGTAATGGAATATTTTCATGTATTCGAATAAAATATCACCACACCATCAACTAAGTTTCATGGAGTTAAAGATTATAAATTTGGTGAAATGGACTAAAGATTGTTTGTTGGAAGATATTTTCCAAGAAGAGATGCAATGAAAAATATACTAGAAATGATTAATATTGAGAGACATAGTAGATATCTATTTTTTGGAGTAAAATGGAAAAAAATCATATGGTGTGACAAATACATGGATGATTATAGGTTTCTCTTGAGGGTGATTCATATAATGGTTATCAAAGGTTAGGGAATTTATAAGATTTATTTGTATCATATTTTCATACATTGGGGCACACATGTTGAAACACGTGCAAATTTCCAATATTTATTTACCTACTAACTATTGTAGAAGTGGAGAGCAGGGTCGAACCATAGAGAGAATGTGAGTAGACACTAGAAATGTCCTCTTGGAGGAATGTTCAGGAAGATGAGCTTTAATTGTGTGATTAAAAACTAAGTTCTAAAACTTAAATGACTATTTTAATAATGACTTTTTAAATTAAATAAAATTATCTAAGTTAACTAAGCTATGAATGAAATTTAAAGAGATGGAAGTGTCAGAGTCATGATGTCTGCTCAAGTGCATGCAATGTCAGTTATTTAGTTCCCACATTTAAATATTTATTTATTCAATTATCACTGATTCTAAATTTAATCAAAATACTATCTAGTCTCGTTCTCTGATGTTTGATAGTATTTTAATGTTTACACAAATTATCCGTCATTTCATTCTCCATCCTGATGAATAATTTGTGCATCATTATAGCACTAAATCACTTAGTGAAATACGACGACCTGTTTATAAAAAATTAGAAGTATCTACTTGCGTCGTGTTTTCTCACATGAGATCACTTATTCTGTATCACTCACACTAGTTTGAAGAAGCACACACACAAAATATTAATTTTTCAATTAATATATTTATTTATTCAGAATTCGCTCTCATGCTTGATCAAATTGTGGATAAATAAATTATTTGATGAAATCCCGGTTGTGATTACTTATTAGGTATCACACGCACGGGTACCAAATCATGTGTGTAGATCCCAAATTAAAATTAATTTCAATGAAGATATAATTAATTAAATAAACATCCAATTAAAATTAATTTAAAAGGCAATCAAACATAGGAATAAATTAAAGACATGCATTCACCATCACATTTATCACAACTCCGAAACCAATGAATTAGCCTACCATCATGACAACAACACGACACATAAAATAATAAATGGATATCATTTTGCTCGTGTTGTCATGGTTGTCACCGCAAGTCTCCTTTGACGATCGCAAAATGATAATATTTAATCCACTGATCACTGCAACGTCGAACCACATCATCGTGCAGCTACAAAAATGATTGGATTTGTATTTGTTCTTGGCACACACCACCAATCTTCGGAAGTGAACCGAACATCTATGGAGTACTTGAACCACCACTGATCACACGGAAGGAAGGAGGTTGTTCATCGGATGTTGATCTAGTCAGCAGAGGGGATACTAGCCATCGTGGTTTTCCTTGGGGTTTGCTGGCAAGAACCTAAGAAGTGAGGGAATAGGGAAATCTGGTGTGTCTTTGTGGATTTGGGGCGTGGATATGTGAGAGTCGGCATGGGGGATGAGGCGGCGGGTCCAAGGGAGTGGAGAGGGCGGTGGTTCTGGGGTTTATGTGGGATTGGATATAGGAGGGTTTTTTTTATATGCATTTTTTCAAAAAAAAATTTGAAAATACATCTAGGTTAAAAAAAATTATTTTTTTACCCCCCAAAGGCGGCACCTGGTGTGCCGCCTTTGGGGAATTTTCCGGTCAGGGCAAGGCGGCACCGGGTGTGCCGCCTTTGCCCAAAAAATAAACGCAAAGGCGGCACACCAGGTGCCGCCTTTGCCTAAATAATTTTTTTTTAAATTTTAATTTTAATTTTTTGTTTTGTTTTGTTTTATATATATATATATATATATATAAACTTTTCAGCAGAATTTTTCTGCTATTTAATATCCAGCGGTTCTGTCATTACAGCAGTCTGGATTCTGACTGATACCCTCACCCAGGACTCCCTTTTATAAGGGGGTTTGCCCTGAAAACAATACTGCATTTCCGATGTGGGATTCTGGTTCTCCTTTTCCTGCACAGTACATTCTGCGTTTCTGATGTGTGATTCTGTTTCAAGTACGCGACTTTGAAAGACTATAAAAGTTAAACTATAAGACCAATACAAATGAAACATTAAACACTGATTAAACATATAAGAAATAGTTGAAAACAAAAATAATTTCATAAAAAATGTTGATACGGATTAAATTATAAGCTTTCAAAACCACCTACTTGAAACTTAAACATATTTGAAGTACGTGACTTTGAAAGCTTATAAAAGATAAATTATAAGACCAATACAAATGAAACTTTAAACATTGATTAAACATATAATAAATAGTTGAAAACAAAAATAATTTCATAAAAAATGTTCACCAAAAACAATTTATAATCTTTCAAAACCATCAACATGAAACTTAAAAATGTTTCAAATTCCCGACTTTGAAAGACTATAAAACATAAACTATAAGACCAATAGAAATGAAACATTAAACATTGATTAAAAATATAATAAATAGTTGAAAACAACACAAACTTCCTAAAAAATTTCCGTAAAAATTAATTTATAATATTTCAAAACAATCTACTTGAAACTTAAAAAAATTCATGTACATGATATGAGTATGATGGGTGGCCTTAAATTATATTCCACTTCATAAAAATGGGTAATGTTTTTACCTCATGAGAAATCACTTACAGTGCATGGGAGGTTATCCTAAGAACTCTATGTTATATTTTTTTAGTGGTTATCCTTGACTTAGAATTGTGATTCCATGTTTTATTTTTTATTGCATTCCAATGTTGCCTTGATATTATTATATTATATAATAATTTGAGGTTTATTTTTATGAATCACATCAATTTTATATCACCTTGTTATGTCTCTCTACTCACATGTATTAATTTCATAATTTTATTATTTGATTATTTCTTTACAAGGATTTATAATTCACCCCTTTCTTATGTACATCCCCAGGTTATCCTATGCAGTATTATAAGATCAGTGGATTTTAAGGGCATGTTATGGAGTTTTAAATAATTTTTTTGTATTCTTATTTTAGGTTATTATTCTATGTAACTAATTACCTAAGGACACATGGAATAATTTTATTTTGTGATTATATTAAGTGTATATTTTTTGAAAGAAATCATGAAATAGGGGGCATTAAATATATGGGTTGTCATTTTTTCCTGGGTCTCATACCAATGAAAACTATTGTACTCAATTACTATCTTCCATGGATATACAACACATTTAAGGTACCCTCACCACTATATTTTTATGATTAGGGTAATTCCAATTACATGGATGGTAACACAAGTCTTCCAAGTTCAATAAGGGTTTTTCGAGAAGAAATTTACATTATTATAAGGAATGGGAAGTATTTTATGTATACATTTATCAATATATGGATACCCATGATTAATTCAGCAATAGGATTCATAGGTAACTTTTACAAAGGTCATTATGACTCGTAGAGTGAATTGATTAGTCTTAATCAGGTGATGGTTCTGGCATATAACTATATTTCCCATCAATTCATCAGTAGATATCATATGAAAAAATATGTTGGTATTTGGTGTATTCTTCTTCTAATAATACTAATGTGGCCTAGAGTTAAGCCTTAACTACAAGAATTTCATTTCTAGAAATATACATTCCATCAGTATGAGATAATTGATTATTTTATTCCATGTTATCGTTTATAATCATGACCATATAATTCCCTCAATTTTAGCATATTATGACTTCATTTTTTAATTTATACTTTACATATCACTTATTCTATGTTTATGTTATGTAAGGTTCCCATATATGCTACTCTGTAATGAGCTTTTGATCACACATGTAATTTTTTCCTTTCTCAGGAATCATTGAGGAGGAATATGTGATATTTTCTGGGATATGATTGAAGGGATTTTCATGATCTCATAATATGTTCATTTTTTATCTTCTATTTTAATATGTATTGTATATCTATATATGGTCTTCCCAGACTACTAAATTGTTCTTTCCATTGGGGACTCTTTTACTTTATATCAATAATGTAATATAACTATTGACTATAGGTTTATGGATTATAAGATGTTATAATTGGTATTTGAGTAACATTATTAGCAACATTTATAAATTGATTTAGAGGAACCAATATAGATATAAATATTTCAATGAAAACACTCAAGATTTCTAGAAAACACTCTATAATTCATAATTAGAATTATATTTTACATTTATATTTTATTAGCTAATAATATATATGTCATTATAAAAATATGGATACCAAGTGGAGGAATGGGAACTATATAAACATTCTTAGTCAATGTAGGGATATTCCCCATAAACAATTTAACAAATATATTTTGCAGAAAAACCTATTCATAACTATATTAGGGATTTTAACCCTTGTTATGAAAAATAAACCCACCTATATAGAGAGACCTATTGATCTACAACATCGTGTAACTATAATGGATATCTTCATGCAGTAATAACCTATAACATTCAGTGAAATTTCTAATCCATTTGTAGATGAAAAATGCATAATGTCCCTATAGAAAATAATTTTCAATTTAGGAATTAGTTAAAAGGAAAAAGTCATCATGGTGGTTCACCATATGAATGGATATGTGGAATAATGGAAGTCATTAATTCAAAACAATAAGGAATATGATATATAAAGATCCCATTGATATGAATTTTTTTCCAATAAGGATGAATGACTTGTTAGTAGATTATTTTGATATGTGAGGCATAATTGTGATGACTTTTGATGTGATATTATGTTAAAAAAATTGTGGAAATGGTGACACGTTGTTTACAATAATAGAAAAGGAAGTGAAGGAAATATAATATTTTATTATTTCATGAGGGATTAAAATATGTTCATGTGAGATGAATTTATATTTTACATAAATAATAATTTAGGAGATGAAATGGATAACTATTTGTTTGATTTTACTCAAAAAATTTATCCTACCACTATCTATCCAAGGGAAGAGTCTACCACTACCTAGGTGGGAAAGTAATTAAACCTTATCCAAACAATAAGTGGTATGATGTGCTCCTAGATGAGAAAGGGTGGTTGTGAAAATAGAGACACATGAGAGAATAGTGGATCCATATTTTATGGTGGAGTGCCTGCAAAGAAAGTTTCCATGGTTTAGTGCTATATTGTATTATAGAGAGGACCCTAATACACACATATTCCAATTCCACAGAATGTGTTTACTTATTAAGCAGTGCCAAGATGGTTCAAAATCTGACATGTGATCTTGAATTTTGTGTAATATTCATCCTCATTAAAATTTATGGGTAAAAATTTGAATAAAATTTCTGTATGATCAAGAATCATAATCATGATAGATTTTATTAATTCAAAAGTTTTGTTATTATCAAAATCATATTAATATGGATAAAATCATAATAAAAATATTAATATGATGTTTTGCATTCAATTATATGTGTGGTGGAAGTATAAAAACTTTTTACAAAAAAGAAATACAATTTCATACAAAACAAATAATGACTTTCAAATCCATTAAAAGAATAATATCTTTTAACCTTAAGAGAATCGTATTCTATAACCAAAAAATAAAGGTGCCCCTTATTTTATAATTATAAGAAAGTCTATATTCTCTTAAAAAAGAAATACCTCGATATAATGAATGAAATGAATCTATCTTCCTATCCAAAAAATCCATAGATACAATGATCTGATTATCTATCTACCTAGCCCCGGTATCCCTCAAACTGATGGATCGGATTCCCTATTCAAGTAGATTGTTTTGAAATATTATAAATTAATTTTTACGGAAATTTTTTAGGATGTTTTTGTTGTTTTCAACTATTTCTTATATTTTTAATCAATTTTTAATGTTTCATTTCTATTGGTCTTATAGTTTATGTTTTATAGTCTTTCAAATTCGGGAATTTGAAACATTTTTAAGTTTCATGTTGATGGTTTTGAAAGCTTATAAATTGTTTTTGGTGAACATTTTTTATGAAATTATTTTTGTTTTCAACTATTTATTATATGTTTAATCAATGTTTAATGTTTCATTTGTATTGGTCTTATAATTTATCTTTTATAAGCTTTCAAAGTCACGTACTTCAAATATGTTTAAGTTTCAAGGAGGTGGTTTTGAAAGCTTATAAATTAATCCGTATCAACATTTTTTATGAAATTATTTTTGTTTTAAACTATTTCTTATATGTTTAATCAGTGTTTAAAGTTTCATTTGTATTGGTCTTATAGTTTAACTTTTATAGTCTTTCAAAGTCGCGTACTTGAAACAGAATCACACATCAGAAATGCAGAATGTACTGTGCAGGAAAAGGAGAACCAGAATCCCACATCGGAAATGAAGTATTGTTTTCAGGGAAAACCCCCTTATAAAAGGGAGTCCTGGGTGAGGGTATCAGTCAGAATCCAGACTGCTGTAAAGGCAGAACCGCTGGATATTAAATAGCAAAAAAATTCTGCTGAAAAGTTTTGTTATATATATATATATATATAACAAAACAAAACAAAAAATAAAAATAAAAATTTTAAAAAAAATTATTTAGGCAAAGGCGGAACTTGGTGTGCCGCCTTTGCGGTTATTTTTTGGGAAAAGGCGGCACACCCGGTGCCGCCTTGCCCTGGCCGGAAAATTCCCCAAAGGCGGCACACCAGGTGCCGCCTTTAGGATGTAAAAAAAAATATTTTAAACCTCGTTGTATTTTTAAAATTTTTTTTTTAAAAAAATGTAAAAAAAAAAATAACACGATATAGGAGGTGGCGGGTTTATGGGAGTGAGGCCTGGGAGCCGCTGCCGTGTGGATAAGGAGGGGCAGAAACATAGATAGGGAGGAAGGGTAGTGGGTATGTGGGATAAGTGGGGCCGTTGGGTCTAGGGAGATGAGGGGTGGGTGGGGGAGATAAGGGGGGTCGAGTAATTGGGTTGCCGGGGATGAGCGGGTAACGGATTTTTTTGATTGGAGAGAGGGGAGGTGGGTAAATAGAGAGGGGCGTGAGATGAGGTGAGAGGTTGAGAGAAAAGGGAGAAAAAGTCAAAACAAAATAGAAATTAAAATCAGAAATTAAATCTAAGTTATAATTAAAAATTAAAATAATCAATTTTTCTCAAGGTTAAATAATAATAATATTATTATTATTATTATTATTAGAACTAAAAATTAATGAACATGTAATTAGATATTATACTATTAAATATAAAAATAATAAACTAATAAAAAGATGTTATGTTATTAATACTATAAAAATAATGAAATAAAATAAAATACAAATAGAGAATTAAAATATATACATACTAATAAAGTTAATAAAATAAAATAAACAAAAATTAGCGAAACTAATAATAATAATAATTTAGTGTTAAATATAATATATAAAATTAATACAACTAATAAAAATAGTAAATCACTTATATAAATATATAAATTCACTAAAAATTATCAATATATCTAAACTTACTACAAAACTAAAAAAATAAACTAAAAATATAAAAAATGGTTAAACTAATTAATTAAAACTAAGTTAGAAAATTATAAAAATACATGTAAAATCCATGTACATAAAATCACCACACTTTAACTTTTTCACTCCTGGGCAAAATAATCCGAAATAAAACACAAGTTGTCCCATAGACTAATCCAAACATCAAAATTACCAGTTCAAAATTTTTCATTCTTCTTCCTCATAAAATATCTTGCTTCATTTAAAACATCAATTTTCAAAAACAATTTTTCATTCACTTGCATTCTTTACAAAACAAGTACGTGCACTCATTTATCATGGGACCTACCTTGCTGTTACACTCATTGCTCGAAAAAATTGATCAAAGTTTTTCTCAGTTCTCATACACATGCATGCTTACCATAGGTTTGTCATGAATTTCACATCTCCACTAGTGGAAATCAAAATAAATCACCAATCTCAAAGACATTACATGAGGTTCAAATGTTTTTGAGGCTATGGGACGGTGGGTTAAAAAAATTGGCATCTTTTTGGTAAAAAGGAGGGTTGAATCTTGAAATAAATGCATGATATATGTCAATCCAAATGTCTCCCTCAAATGTCTCCCTCAAACTCTCGCTCCTCCACACTTAAAACATTTCTTGTCCCCAAGAATATAATAATCCAATGTTTCTCTCTTTTTTTCACGCTTTTTTTAAGACACAACTCACTCAATAATGTGGTCAGGAAAAACTGGTGAGGATCAACTCAAAAACCCCATGAAATATAAGTCAGACAATAATCCCAAAGAATGGTACACAAGTAGTGTATACGCTGTAACATCGCAATGAAGGTAGGTCATATAGAAAACTTCCTAGCTCCTAGAGTAATTAATCATCACTTTTATAGGTATCCCCAAAGTCGAGGGTTACCGCGTAATGACCACCAATGTACTCATTGTTGGAACCAAAAGGATTCTATATTCCTATATCAAAATATATGTAATGAATGTGGATACTGTGAAAAATAACTCATATGATCAGGATGAGATAACGTCAATCCATGTACATAAAATGACTCGCTGCCCCTCGAAGAACCCTCTCCATGAGTAAATCTCTCCACCACACTTAGATTGAAAATTATCATGCAAAAATTCAAGAAATGGGTAGGGAAGGGTATCAGTTATGGGTCTATCCTAAAAAAGGCTTCTTCATGGATTCTAAGGGGTACACGATGGAGAAAATATATGGGTGGATCAGTGGGTCAACAGGGCTAAAATATCAAATAGATGCCTCGATAATTTTAGTGAAACTTTCAAAAATTCTAATCGCTTTAATGGAAAAACATGGAATGTTCTAGAAGAAATAACATGGTTGAGATTCCCTCATGAAAACGATAAATAATAGATGATTTAAAATGGCTCAGATTCATCACAGGTATGGAAATATAATGTTGGACAGCACAGATGAGCATGAGTGAAAATAAGTTTCTAAAAAAATATACAAGTTTTTGAAAAATATTTTCGAAGCATGAAATAATATCAGTAATCATCTAAGTCATGAGATCAAGGATCAAATAATTCCAAACAAGAATATGTTACTCAAACTGCCTAGGAACACAAGTGGTATGTTCCTGATTGTGTTGTGACAAAAAAATACAGCAGCTTTTATGTGGGTTCATCATTGACAAGAATGTTAGTTTTTTTCCATTTTTCAAAATTTTCTTGTTTTTTTTTTATTATTTTTTTGTTATTTTACATGGTGTTTCTGGAATCATAAAATATGGAAAAAATAAAACACTTCCTTGTGTAAGTGCATATTGATGTGGAGAGTTTTTTTGTATCTGATGAAGCTCCAGAAATGGTATACCTATAAAACCTACACATTGACAGCACATAAACGCATCATATCAAAGAAGTCACACCATAATCAAAAGAATGTGGATGATAAAAATATTTATGATTAATTTAAATCCAATACTGTTCCGGGTGAAAACAGATTGTTGTAAATGCATGGCATTTTATTTAAAATAAAACTAAATGAAATTAAATTAAATTCAATGAAAAGAAAACAAACAAATGATGGGTTGCCTCCCATTGAGAACTAAGTTTACTTTATCTTCATCCACAAATTATTGAAACTCCACCAGGTTCGAACATAAATGTAAACCATGAATCTGCTTCTTTTTCAGTATGAGTGTGGAATCCATTCGTTGAAGATGAGTTTATCCTGCTAGCTGAATAAAATCTCAACAGAATCTTGTTAGAAAAATGATTGTGCGGAATGAAATATAAATAGGACAACTCGCAAGGGAATGAATATACCTCTACTATAGAAAGACTCATCGAATAATTGAATTTTGGGAAAAGGTCGTCAATGGAAGGATCAAGAAGATTACCTCTTTGAATGTGCATAGGTGAAAAAATGCCTTTACCAGACTCCTTAAGTGGTTCTCTTATATCCATCACATCCTTGAATGCAGTATTTGGGTTAGAAATGTATCCCAATTCATTTTCACACCAAACCACTAGAACAGGGAAATATACTGGTTTCCAACTCAATTCATGCTCAATGGTTTCATTGATTGTGCCAAGGTCAAAAATATTGTTAGCATATGTGGGTATTTTAATTGAAGTGTTTTTAACCTCGAAACATGGAGTAAGTGGCGCAGGATCAATTGGAGCATATGACTCCATTGTGTCGAGAATGACATCTTTTTCAATATTTTCTTCTATACCACCCTCATCATAATTCTCTGTAGGCACATGTGTCACCACAAACTCAGGATCCTCCAAGAAATCCCATTCTTCCATTATTTCTAGAAAATTATTAGTGTTCTCTACCACTAGTGCTGATTGATTCTCTAAATCCAGAAATGTTTCAGATGTATCCATTTTATAAAAAGTACCAGACTCACAAAGATTTTCAGAAACAGGTGATTCAATATGATTTGAAGTGATTTCCTCTTGAGTGTGGAAATCCACTATCCCTTGGTTCAATTATGAATCTATCATGGTAAAGAAGGTTCCTAGTTCAATGTCCACTTCATCCTCAAAAGGTTCAATTTGATAGACATTGAATGTGTCCCTTTTCACTTTGGGATGACTAGGTTGTGAATTCACAGAAGAAGGACATGAAATCACATTTTCTAAGGAACCATTATGTTCAACAGGGCGGAAGACCAAGATCTCATATTCTTGAAATGTGATTAGATTGGAATAATTGTTTTGTGATGGAGGGGAGTTATCAATTGTTTAATAAGAAGGCAGATCAATCTCATTATCAGGCACGGGACATAGATGTTGTTAAAATGGAACCTCTATTGTACTCTCCACAAAAGAATTGTTTCGAATTAGATCATCATGTGGTAATGAAGTGTCTAGTTTGGAAATATGATTCATTTGATTTACTAAATTCTTCAATTGATTTTAAAGATCTTTTTTTGAGGAAAGAAACTTTGCATTTCATTCATCTTGAAGTCCAAACCTCTAATTTCTCTTAGTGATAGCACAATGCAACATGTGCTCAATTATTGAATCATTTTTTTGACATGAATTATTAAGTTCTAAATTTTTAGGAATGCATTGACTTTGAAAATGATCAACATATGTATAAAGACTTGTTTCATAGCATGACAAAATATTCTCATATGGATCATAGCGTGGACTTGAATAAGTATCATTGAAATAAAAGGGATTACCTGGATAGCTCATGTGTAGTGAATCAGTATTTGTCATACCTTGAGTCGGGGCTCCATAGGGTGGGTACTTGTTGTAATTGAGTGGTGCGGCCCACGTCATTTTGAACTTCTAGGTGTCTGGAAAATCCCTGCAATGAAAAATTCCCTGAGTATTAAACTTGTTTTTTGTTGGTTTAGTTTTTTGTTTTTTTTTATTATTTTTTTGACATAAATCACTCTTTTAAAGGAACTCATAATGCTACTATTCTCCTCAGAAATGGTGCCAGAAATTTGGCACGTGCATCGCAATGCGTGAAAATTCTTAATATTTATTTACCTACTAAATACAGTAGAAGTGGCGAGCAGGGTCGAACCACAGAGAGAATGTGAGTAGACACTAGAAATGTCCTTTTGGAGGAATGTTCAGGCAGATGAGATTTAATTGTTTGATTAACAACTAAGTTCTAAAAACTAAATGACTATTTTAATAATGACTATTTAAATTAACTAAAACTATATAAGTAAACTATGCTATGAAAGAAACTGGAAGATATGGAAGTGTTAGAGTCGTGACGTCTGTTCAAGTGCATGCAATTTCAATTATTTAATTCCCACATTTGAATATTTATTTATTCAATTACCCCTGATTCCAAATTTAATCAAAATACTATCTAGTATCATTCTCTGAGGTTAGATAGTATTTTAATGTTTACACAAATTATCCGTCATTTCATTCTCTGTCCTGACGAATAATTTGTGCGTCATTATAGCACTGAATCACATGGGGAAATACGATGACCCGTTTACCAAAATGTCGAAGAATCTACCTACGTCGGGTTCGCTCACATGAGATCACTTATTCATTATCACTCACACAAGTTTGAATAAGCACACACACAAAGTATTAATTTTTTAATTAATATATTTATTTATTCAGAATTCGTTCGTGCGCTTGATCGAATTCTGGATAAATAAATTCTTTGATAAACTCCCGTTTGGGATTACTTATTAGGTATCACACGAACGGGTACCAAAGCATGTGTGTAGAGCCCAAATGATAATTAATTTCAACACAGATATAATTAATTAAATAAACAACTAATTAAAATTAATTTAAAAGGCAATCAAACATAAAAATAAATTAAAGACATGAATTCAACATCACATTTATCACAACTTCGACCCCAATTAATTAGCCCGCCATCATGACAACAACACGACACATAAAATAATAAACGGATATCACCATCCTCTTGTTGTTATAGTTTTCACCGCAAGCCGCCTTTGATGATTGCAGAATAATAATATTTAATCCGCTGATCGCCGCAATGTCGAACCACATCATCGCACAGCTACAAAAATGATTGGATTTTTATTTGTTCATGGTGCACACTGCTAATCTTCGGAAGTGAACCGAACGTCGATGAAGTACTCGAACCACCACTGCTCACACAGAATGAAGGAGGCTGGTCGTCGAATGTTGGTCTGGTCAGTGGAGGGAAGGCCAGCCATCATGGTTCACCTTGGGGTTTGCTGGCGAGAACCTAAGAAGTGAGGGAATATGGGAATCGGGTGTGTTTCTGGGGATTTGGGGCGTGGAAATGTGAGAGTCAGCAGGGGGGATGAGGCGGTAGGTCCAACGGAGTGGAACGGGCGACGGGTCTGGGGTTTATGTGGGATTGGAGATAGGTGGCAGCGGTTTGAGGGGAGTGAGGCCTGGGAGGCGCTGTTGTGTGGATAAGGAGGGGTGGCGGCTTAGATAGGGAGGAAGGGTAGCGGGTAGGCAGGATAAGGGGGGTCCGACGGTTCTAAGGAGATGAGGGGTGGCTGGGGGATATAAGGGGGGCCAAGTAATTGGGTTGCTGGGGATGAGCGGGTAAGGGATTTTTTTGATTGGAGAGAGGGGAGGCGGGTAAATAGGGAGGGGGCATGAGATGAGGGGAGAGGTTGAGAGAAAAGGGAGAAAAATTCAAAACAAAAGAGAAATTAACATCTGAAATTAAATCTAATTTAGAATTCATATTTAAAAATAATCAATTAGTCTCAAGGTTAAATAATAATAATAATAATAATAATAATAATAAAATTAGAACTAAAAATTAATGCACATGCAATTAGATATTATACTAATATAAAAATAATAAACTAATAAAAAGATACTATGTTATTAATACTGTAAAAATAATAAAATAAAATAAAATACAAATAGGGAATTAAAATATATACATACTAATAAAGTTAATAAAATAAAATAAACAAAAATTAGTGAAACTAACAATAATAATAATATAGTGTTAAATATAATATATAAAATTAATATAACTAATAAAAATACTAAATCACTAATATAAGTATATAAATTAACTAAAAATTATCAATATATCAAAACTTACTACAAAACAACCAAAATAAACTAAAAATATAAAAAATGGTTAAACTAATTAACTAAAACTATGTTAGAAAATTATAAAAATACATGTAAAATCCATGTACATCACATTGAAACATTACACAAGATCATACATCATTGGATTCTAAATTTTTTCCATTCATTACTATCAAGATCATCAGGACCTTCCAAGATGTGCTAGTATCCCTTGTGTAGGAGAGGATACAACAAAATATTGGTTACAAGATTTTATATGGAAATGTATAGAAGGAAAACATAGGGCACTTTTCAAAGTTTGTGAATATTAGGATGACTTGTATCAGGTTAAGAAACAATTGTTATCCATACAATGAAAAATAACCAACTTGAATTTCACCTCGATATGAATGAACATTTACCTCAAGATAACCGACTTGATCCATCTCATGAAAAATTTAATCATTTTTTTGGCCATTAATTACATGTATTTTCACGTTTCATTTCTAAAAAATGATTATAAAAATTGATTAAAAGTTTTTATATGAAAATTACATGGGTGTATTTCTGATTTTAGCAACCCAAGAGGGTAACCATTCACCACTTCCACTTTCATTTTTCATTATGGAGATAGAAATTATTAAATTGTGGACTTGGTTATTAGAAAACATTTTATTCGAATTTGGGGTGTATGTTTGATATCTAATCATCATTGGGTAGTCAACGATACAATAAATTTAGATCCATTTACTTGTAAATGCCCAAATTCACATTATAGATACTGCATTAGATGAATTTATAGAAATGTGTGAATGAAATTTCATGATGAAACTATGAATAAGGTTATCATGACTCTTGGTATGAAATATTTTTATAATTTTTTTACAACATCAATGTAATGATAAAAATAATTTGTGTGAAATATTATAACTTTTTTGTATCATATGAGCCAGATCAATAAGAGATTTACAAGAACATTGATGAATATTCTACTTATTGAGAAAAGCCTGTAAACTGAATATAAATTTTATTTGAAGTGAAAGATTATCCGGACCCCATCACAGGTATAAGTGGTTGAGTGATAGTGGTATTATCAGATGTGAGGTAGTGTTAATATTTTAACTTGTATGTATTGTGGTTTCTATGCACCCACAACATTTTGGAATTTGTCTCCATAAACATATCATGGGAAACCTATATTGATCTAGTATAATTATTCGACGATATTGATAACTTACATGGAGCACCATGGATTCCTATTATGGAGTTTCAACATTTTTCAACTCTCGAAGACCAGTCAACATTGATACCAGCAATCCATAGGTTGTCATAGAGATGGTCTAAAGTCCAACAATATATTGAATGGGATGGACTGACCTAAAAAATTGAAATGTTTGAGATGAAGAAAATGTCATCAAAATGGTCATAATAGAAAAATATTCCCTGAAATTCTGGAATTAGTTAAAACTCTCATCCATCATGATATATTGTATCCAATGTGTACTTATCATATTATGAATTACATGGTATTAAAATAAACTCCTTAATTTTTTTATAATTCTACGAAATTTTTTAATACTTTCAATATAAAATATTAAATAGTTCATAAATTATACAACCATTTTCATAAATCCCAAAAAATCTACAAAAGGGTAGAGATCAAAATATCAACAAGAGAAAATTTAAACATGATTCATAATGGGTCATATCATAAGCATGAGAGATCAAATAATCATGGGAGAAAAATATGATTAAAAGTATTAATAAATCATTATAGAAGACCAAACAAGTCTATGTGAGAATATTTCTCGCCACAAAACATTCCTGATACAAAAGAAAAGATAAGAAACACAACTAACATGCTACAAAATGCTCTTCAATTTATCTGAGTCCAACAAAAAAACATCTAAAATAGCCCTAAATAAGAACTATGGTGTTATAATATATCCCAATTAGATTTCAATATATATATATATATACAATTTCTAATATCAATAATTTTTTATCACTATATTTAAAACCAAATAATATTTCAAATCATTTTCCCATGGTAAAATCATTTTGTCAATCCAACTTCTAATTTCACAATAAAAATTTCATATTCAAAAAACATGGAATATGACTAGTACGTGTGAGATGATACGAAATAATAATCAAACTAACCATAAATAGACTATAAATTAATAATGTGATAAAATTAATATGAAATACTGCATCATATGAGAAATAATATATAAATGAAAATGAATACAATTTGGTCTCAAACTAGTGTGTATACATGCCAGACCAGAATGAAATACTCAATCCATAAGGTGGATCCTAATGATATGTGTTATGTGTTCACAAATCTATTTTTAATGTAGAAACCCCTTGAAAACATGACTATCTTCCAACAAGAATATATGGAAAACTATTATCCATTGAAAATAGATATTGGAAAATAGTAGACAGAGCCCTCATGATCATATGTCTATAAGAGACAACATCAATACTCTTTCAAACCCCTTAGATCTAGAATCCACTTCCCAACTGGGTTATAATGAGATATGATTAGAAGATACCTTGAGTGGATCTTTGAAAAGAAGAGAAAACCATGCCAAAAACTAAAAATACATTGAGAGATACATCAAGAACGAAGTTAAATCCTCATAAAACACTATAATGTCCTCAAAGACTAACCAAACTCAAATTTAAGTGTACCTATGAGAAATAAAACATTATCTAATTTTTTGGATGGCCATATAAGAACCCACACAACACATAATGATAAAAATATATATGTATTCCACAAAAACATAAGATAATCTATCAATACATTATATCCTAATTACCTCATGGAAAACAAATCAATTTCCTGAAAATTTCTTTAAAACATCATTATAATCCTTCTTGAGAAAGAAAGTGGATTGAATTATTTGATTATATACCCATTAAATGATTAAAATTATTAATGGATGTTTACATTGATGAAAAATAATTTTTTAAAATCATTAAAAATATTCTTTGAGAAAAATTAAGAAATGTAATTTTCAATGGGTATGAAAAACTTTCTAAAACAATAGGAATATGCATGTTATGCCTCAAAATCTAAAAGTCGTGGTATTATGTTTACCATAATTTTACATTAAAATTGTATACATAAATAAGATATATTTCATTTTTATGTGTTCAGATAAAGGGTACTAATCTACTCACTAATAAATATTGGCATGTTTCATGTGAGGTGGTAGAGGGTTGTGAGGTTGAGAGGATAAGGGTTCATATAACACACCATTAACATCACATTATACCTTTATGTGAAATTATATCATACCTATTTCATGGTAACTTATATGGAGTCATTTTATGTGATTATAAAATCATTGATCATTTCCTTCTGTATACCCTCTGTGAGAGAAGGAGACCTGATACTCACACATTCCACATTCCTGAGGGAGGAATGACCATCACCCTTGAGGATATGGTAGTTATTCTCTGTCTTCCCATCCAAGGTGATGTTATTATTAGACCCACCCATGGAGATTATCTGAGCTTGTACAGATTTTACTTGGTCACTATATTGTACTGGATGATACTGGTATGGATGGTGGTTCTCTTTCTATGAGTTGAGTAGACATATGCATTGGACTTTTACCAGTTGATGATGACGAGAAGACTATCATGTGTCGGGCATGTAAATATATCCTTTGAATCATTGGAGGGACATTTTTAACTAATCATTATGGTATGCATGTCCTCGTGAAATATTTGGGGTTACTAGAGGACTTTGATTGGTACGGGAGATATAGTTGGGAATCTACATTCTTGACATACACATACATGGAATTATGCATGACATGCCAATCAAAAAGCAGTGATTTAGGGGGTCTCATCCTCATTCAGTTAAGGGAAAGGGAGTTCATCCCTCTTATATCCCCTATTGTTTCTTATCCAGAGCATCATATATATGTGATTTGTTATTATCTTCATAGACGATGGTATGATCAATGATATTTACTTATTTTTATTCTAATATGAGTTATTATACTCTATTTCTTATTCTTTATCACTTTCAATGATGTAAGATACAGGTTGAGTCATGAAAACCACTTCATCAGAACTCCAATACACAAATTCAGTGCATAAAGTCTCATGTTGGATATTTTACTACCCACCTATGTATATATATATATATATATATATATATATATATTGACTAAATAAAATCATAATATTTTCATTTTTGGGAATTAGTAACAAAATATTTTAACAAATGTAACATTTTATTTCATGTTTTATGGTTGGACGACTAGGTTCTATTAGACCAAATTCTTGTATACTATATTAAAGGGCTTCATGATGCCACAATTTTAGTGTCTCTCATTCACTTTCATATTGTTGAGTGGTACCAGTCTAACTGAGTCATGGACTAATTTTTATTTCTCCAGTGTATTCTAGTTCCACCTGGAAAGTCTGTAGTAATTCAATCCATGAATTTGATAGGGAGGCAGGATGTCAAATGGCACTAATTACATGTACAGTATCTCGACCTCTTGGACAATATTGTCTTTTCAGTTTGAGGGAATGTGTATGATGTGATTAGATCTATCACAGAAGCTCAAACATGATCTATGGTATAAACTAAAGTGAATATGGTATCTTACCCCACATGGTAAAGGGATTTAGGATCTGGTAATTTAATGGCCTTACATTAATTTATTTTATTTTATTTTGTTAAATTCATTTTGAATATCTTTACATCATAGTTTCCTACAACATGTTATCTTCATGTTTGATCCAGAGAAGGGTGAGGTTTTTAGCCAGGCAGTCTGTAATGGAGGAGATGATGCTAGCATATCATGATCTACACAATATTATATTTGATCATCTACCTCAGGGAGATGATTTTACTTTCTATGGAGAGGATGTTCTTTTTCATGAACCTCCTCCCGCAACTACTAATGTTGAGAAGCCACGAAGCCATTGATGTAGATCGTGTCACATTGTATGTGAGGCATCACCTATTTTATAGAAATAGGTCGCACATCTAGCATTCCATTCTCAACCGATCGATGATTTTCAATAGGAGGATGAGATCCATTTATGTTGTCGGGATATCTACAGGTTTTCCTGGGTATATCGGATTTGATATTATATCAGGGGCCATTTCTCAGACCTCAAACTTTCATTACTGATCCTTCACATGCCTTACGGTTCCCCCAATAGATGATGGTAGAAACTTCCTACTTACGCAGAGGGAAAAGGATCTGGAGCACATCACGAAATCTAAATGACACCTCCTCTCTATGATTCATAGGTAGTGAATAAGACAATTGAGGTTCCATCGCCCAAGTAAGACCCATCTCTATCTCATCATACTTCACCCCAATGTTGAGGTTGGCGATCTTGATACGGGCGTCTCATTCACACACCATATTGAGGGACAATACCTCATCATACACAGTTATTATACTCATTCATTTAAATGATTTCTAATGAATTTAGGGATTTTAAAAATATTCTAAACATAAAAAAATAGTTGAAAATAAAAATAATTTCATCAATATAATAAACCCAAATTATTTTAAATGACACAAACAATATTGATTAAAACATAATATTTACCCATTAAAATTTATACGCACATATATTATTGCATGACTAAAATATAAATGAAATTTATAACATTCAATAAACATATAAAAAATATTTTGAAATAAAAGGAAGGTAAAAAAATTATAAATACAAATGTAATGTTTTAAAACAACAATATATCATTCCATTAAAATTACTTTCTATTAATTTTTTTATGAAATAATTTTTATTTTCCTGTAGGTGACCTTTAAAGCATATAATACAGTCTAAATAAAATTTTAAAAACTAACTCAACATATAGAATAAAATTGAAAATAAAAAATCACAAAATATAATAAACAAAACCTAATTTACATTTCAAAAAAATTATTGCATAAAATCATAAAATTTACACTTTATAATATTAATGTGCATAATTATTTTTAAGTTTTATATTATTAATTACATTATTATAAAGCATTATTAATTATGTTATTATAATTAAATGTTTGTATTTACATTATTAATAATTATTAATTATATTATTAAGTATTTATAATAATTAAAATTAAAAATATTAAAAAATATGTAAATAATATAATTATTAACATAACTAATAAAGTAGTTAATAATATAATTTTATAATTAATCTTAATTAAATTCATAATATATTAAATTTAATTATTCATAGTAATAGTATTATTAACAAATTATATATATATATATGTATTTAAAAAACTAAAAATAAAAATATATTTTTTAAATATACAAAGGTATATATTTCTAATTTGTTAAATCCCCACCATTGATCATGTCTTACCCAGTGTTGGCTTTTAACAATACTAAACATAAAGTGTCGATAAAGAGGTTACATTTCTCTGTTATAGCTAATTTAATAAAAAATACTATAAATATATACAAAATTATGATATTTATATTCAAAAAATAAGGTTTATTTACGTACACTAATTAAAACATGCATGTATATAATTAATATAAATATGATATATTAATATATAATTTTAAATACTTCAAATATATATATATATATATATATATATAATGTATTGAAAAAAAAGTAGTTATATAATTATACATATATATTTAAATAATTATAAAATTATAATAAATATATTTATTATATATATAATTATATATAATTATATATTAATTTGAAAAGATGGTGGATAGGGTTGTCCGGAGATCCTCCCTTCGCTGCAGCCATGGCGTCTTGGGTATCTTCATCACGATGCATTATCTAGATTATTTCTTCGATCTGGCATAGGTGTTCGTTGGACCAAAAAAGGGAGTGTGATCTGATCGCCTAGGCGAGAGCGTACCTGGAGTTGATGCATTGGTTCTGGCGAGAAGTGATGTGTGGTTTCCTGCTGAGCGTGATCTGGTGCGAGGTGAGGGGTCTGTTGGTCAGGGTGATGTGCGATCTATGCGGCATACAGCGTGAGCAGATCTCGTGATTGTCCGAGGAGATGCGTCGCAACCTATTAATGAGTGTGGTGCGACGAGTCATGGTGAGGTTCTGAAAGGGGGAGATCTAATGGCATAGGCGAGCGGGTTCCTGGAGTTGGTGTGCATGTTCCAATATGATTTGATTGTGATGTGTGTTTTCCTGTCGACTGTGATTTGTCACGAGGTGAGGGTTATTCTAGTCATGGTGCTACAGAGAGACCTGTTCATATACGAGATGTACCACTTCCTATTGTTGGGTATGATGTGGTGAGTCAATGTGAGGATTCGAAGCCTTCTCAACCTCCGCAGATGGCTTCCAATGCCATATTCTTCTTGGGACCTCATAATGAACCTTCTAGAAAGAAAATTTCAAGGAAGGGTGCCCCGAACATTGTTGGAGAAGATCCAGAATTCATTGATGATGGGATGCAGGAGTGTAAGCACTCCATTATTGCTCCAATCATGCCTTTTGTGCCGGACATCCCCTTGAAGATTAAAGATATACAGAAGAGGCTTTGACGTGTGTGTGGTTTTGATGAATGTCATATTGTTTATATTGGTTTGGGTTTTTTCCGTATCTTTATTCCTTTGTAAGATCTGAAGCTAAGGGCATAGTGTTGTGGTTTTGTGAATCTCAAACCAGGGGCTCTATGATTTCATGATTAAGACCCCCGGTTTGATCCATATAAATCATGGAACACAATTGTTTAGTCATGGGTCCGAATTTAAGGTTTTAAGTAGTTTTTTTGGCATCCGGATATTCTATGGGATATCACTTCTACTGTTGGAACCCCCATTATGTAAGACTAAGGAACCCAGTTTGTAAAACATGGCCATTACGCTCATGTGTTGGTTGAGCATGACCTCAGTTCAATTTTAGTTGAAACTATCTATCTGTTTGATGAAAACTATAAGTTTTAGCTAGGAATTTAATATGAATAAATTGGATATTTTTGCTACAATTTCATGTCAATCTGGAAAACAAGAGTGAACTTTCACAGGGGTATGAAGTGCTCTAGATGTAAAAAATATGGTCAAAAGTGGATTAATTGAAAAAACAAGTCTAATGGAATCTTTGGTGCGGTGATTGAAACAATGGGGAAATAGGATGAATTGTGGCATGGTGGTGTAACCCACTCTTCTCATTTGGTTGTTGATAACGGTGTCACTGAAGTAGTAATCATTCCAAGTAGCAGGGCTCCTAGGTCTTGACTGATCAATCTTTGTATGGACTAGGAACTATAACCTTGGGGTGTGTTGTTGTGGCCTCGGGATCTGACGGACCCCTTTCCATGGTAATGGAGCTTTCGGTGAGTAAAGGGCTTGAGTGTCAAGCTTCTGGACAGCCAGGTAATGTTGCTACCAACAATGATTTTCTAGAGATGAATACATCTTTTGGGTAGCTAGGGACATACCCTCTTTTCTCTTGCACAACATATGTGGAGTGATATGATATGAAGAAACTCTGGTCGGACATTTTTGCTAATAAAGAAATCAATGCAAGTGAGGTTTGTTTGAGATCAGCACAAATTTTTCAAAAACCTTGTGTTATAAAGGCATCTGCTTTCTCAGAAATAATGGTACTCATTTGAGGGAAGTAGTTGTTCAATCCATGGATGATGAGAGTCATAAAGGGAAGCACAAAGTGGATAATTATGGGTTTCAAATGATTTCAAGGAAAATAGGTTTTCACATGAATCACTTAATGTTTCTGGACATAAATTTGATGGGGCATTCACTGATGCTAACAGTTTTGAGGTACTTAGTGTTGCTGAAGAGGGTGAACATGATGTAACTCTACATCAAAAAACAGGGAGATGGGGAAGTCATCTAAAGGGTCGAGGTTAGGGACATGGTTGAGAGGATTTATCTTAGGTGTTTAGATGTTGTTTTTCTTCTAGCTCTTCCAGGATCGCCTCAGAGTAGTTGAAGATTAAGGAGAAGTACAGTGTTCTCTTCAACCAGAAGAATTTATAGTCAGAGTGGGAATTTTCTAATGCAGAAGACTATGATCATGACTTTGACCATGATTATGGTGATTCTTGATTTGATGTTTTTCTTTGGATGTCGAATTTTCCTTGTTTGACCATATCTTTCTTCTCATGTGCTTGTAATCTTTTCATCATTTTTAAAAAATAGTCTAGAGCATCGGCTTCTATCTAGAACTTCTTCATATATATATTAATAAATATATATTTAATTATATATTTTTATATAGTTATATAACTATATATTATTATATAAATATAGTTATAAATATATAGAAAGTATTATAAATATATTTATGTTTATTTATAATTAAAAATAAATATAGTTATCTATTTTAATAATTATAAAATTATAATAAATATATTTAAATTATAAATATATTTATTATATTTATAATAATAAATATTTATATATATATATATATTATTATATAAATATATTTTATATATATATATATATATAATTTTGGGAGGAATTTGGAAATGTTCACTATAAAGACCTGACATTAGAAGCTTCAAGACGGTGTGTACTATCAATTACATTGGCATGATTACAAGGATTCAAATCCTGAAGGACCAAGAGTTTAGTAGTCTAGGAAAACTGGATACATACATGAGAAAAGAATACTCTAATTACAACATAATTTTTTTCTTCATAATAACTTCAAGAATAACTATAATCCATCTATTAAATCCATACATATCTATCATAGTACGCATCTTGGATTCCTAGGGAAAGAAACATAATAAGGCTGATCTCAAATGCTCTGTAATGGAAAAATATAGAGGAATCAATAATGAATCAATGAGAATAGTCAGTATGGTAAGGTAAATAATAGAACATGCATTCTATGTAATAAATGAACTAAAAATGAAATGTATCCATATATATGTGGATGAAAAATTTCATTGATGAATAATAACTGAAATTAAATTATGGAAATCCTTAATTATTGGGCGTTATTTCTAAGTCACTTAAAAACCTATACCTTCAAGACCATTCACAAGATGGTTTAAATTAAGGTTTGAAACCCATTCAATTAGCGCAACAAATTTATCTCATTAGAACTTGTCGATGCATCGAGGGGGTATATAAATTCGGGTCCCCACCCATCACTTCTAGTCCAAATCAGTCCACATATTTAATAATAAAACTAAATAATATGCCTTAACAAATAACCTTATTGCATGAAAAATAAAAATTTTCCAATAATTCCCCAATTAATCAAATAACTATGAAATTAAACACTATATGAAAAATGGTATATGGTTTTGGAAATAGTCATGTACATGATAAATGATATGGATAATTAGGGGAAATGTAATTCTCAATGATATTATAAAATTGAATATTTCAAGGTGATTTACAAGGAAATCAAGGAAGTGAATTTAAATACTTTCCTTTCCCAAATAAATCGAAAACCATATAAAGAAAAAATATGGATGGTATCCATAAAAAATATCCCAAGTAGAGTAAAAATAGAGGATTATTGTCATTGATGAAATAAAATAATAACTTTAAAAAATATTCTTGAAGAAAATACCATTTTCCTTGAAAACCATTTTAAAAATATTTGTCATTGAAAATCCCTTTTAAAAAAATTCATTATAAAATTAACATTTTAAACATCAAAATGAGTGTTTAAAGAAATTATGATTGAGACATTTGTACATATCGTATGAGGTAAAAAGAATCATTTCTTTTGAAATGTAAAAATGGTTAGAAAAATTCCTTGTTCAGAAAGCTACAAGAAGATTCCTTTGAAAACAGTCATAAATGATAAAAATGGGTAATAATTTCATTAAAAATCATTTTTAATGGTTAAAAACATTTTTTGAAAACATTTTTATAAGACATGATTTTTATAAAAAAATAGTATCACCTACTAAATAGAGAAATGAAGTAGGGTTTTCATAAAACTAGTTTCTATACAATTTCAGTACCAAATAGTCAGAAAATGGTACTAATAATTTATAATGGACATCAATAACCAGATGAGAATAAAATGAATGGTTTTATTGAAAAATTATCCAATAATTTCATCGAATTTAAATTCAAGTACAAACTATCTCGAATAAAATGAGATTGTGAAATAAAACATTGAAAAGTATATAACATCGAAGTGAAAATCAATCAATGAGTCGATTATCTATAGAAACTCTAAATACACATATGGTAAGTGGAAATACAATAATAGACTGTATAATTTTGTTACACACATAATCTTATAATATTAACAACATCGAGTAATTAAAATATTTCAATGAAAATAAATTGTGTGAAGAAATTATATTCCACTTGGTAACTTTTAACTCAATTCCCCTTAAAATAAATAATTCCAGTTGAAATTGAAAATAAAATCAAGATATAATTTTTTATGATATTACATATCAAAATGGTTAGTATATACTCCAAATAATATAAATTAGGATTTCCAAAAATAAGTTTGCCTCATTGAAAGAAAATGGGACAAGAATCATTTACCTTATGTTTCCTTTCGGGTGAACATCCTTTAACCTCTTATATAATGGGTATAAAATTTTTAATAACTTATAAAATAACCATATTGTTATTTTTGATATCATATATGATCCTATTATAATATATTATTACATTTTTTTAATAACCTTTAATTAATTTTACTATTTCGGGTGTTATTTCCAATGTTTGTCGAGTATGTTTTAACTTGCTATTTGTTGTTCTTATTAAATATATCATGGTTTCATCATCTCCATAATGTAAAACATGATTTTAATATCATATATATTCTTTATATATTTTTCTATAATAATCTATAATTTTTGGAAATAATAAATGAAATGCACCGTTCATGGAGACGGTAGTCCTTACATACGCATGAACGCTGCCTTCATTTCATCACCTTATTTTAAAATAATGAAAAGTAAATGATATTTGTATAAATGTATATTATAATTCTAGTAACCAATTTATATAATATATTTCATATATTTATATTAAAATTATCCTTAATATCCTCCATGTTTAGTGTGAACGAATCACATCACTTTGAGGGGGCGGTAGTCTACACTTCCAGAAATGATGTTATCATATTAACACAAAATAAAAATTATTAAATGTATGTATTATAAAACGATTAATTAAGTATAAATACATAAAAAATATCATATATAACATATATAATAATATTTTTCATCATAATGGCTAACCAGCAAGGTTGGTAAAGGAAAAATTAACAATCATCATTTCGTGAGGCGATAGTTCACCGTACACCAAAACAGTATATCCGTTACCTATTTGATAGAAATGTGTTTTAGTATAGTTCTAACCCTTAGTAAAAATAATATTATATTTTAGTTACTTTTGTTTTTATATGAACATGTAGGAAGAATATTTTTAGGTGGTGGAGATGTGAATGGAAAAAAGTGATTGTTGGACAACATTGCCTTAAAAATCGGGCACTCCTTTTAGTTTATAACAAAAGAATTACATTGAAGTATTTATACCCAAAATGAGTCTAGAAGGTATAGGGGAGTGATTTTGGGGATATATTTGGGATTATATTTTCCAAACCTATTTGTTTTTATATGTGTGAGTAATGGTGAGAAGTGGTGGTCTTTTATAGTGGAGGAGGAGTGGCACTCTTGAAATATTTTGACAAAGGAATTCTTACTGTGTTTTTCATGATGTAAGTGAATCCAATAATGGACCCAATTATATAAAAGAGAGGATAGGTTAGATATATGGACAAAAAATATCTCTTGTACAAATTTATATGTCTTTTGGTCCCAAAGGATAAGGTTTAGTGTCTTATTAATTTTAATTTAACATTAATCGTTGTAATTAGTTTTAGTCACGTTCACTAATGATTTTTGTAAAAAAATTGGAATTATTAGAAATTATAAATTATGATTATTCAAAATATGGAATCATTTTTTCAAAAATATATTCAAAAAAGTGGAAGAAATTAATTTAAATTTAATCCCACAAGCGGGCCGAAAATGCGGGGTTTTAAAGTAAAAATGTTCAAATGTTTTTTATGTTTTTATAAATTATATATTGAAATTGATTCAAATTTAATAAATTGTATTAAATGATAAAAATGTGATATAATTAAACTTTAAAACTAAATAAATTTATAATTTAAACATATAGATAAATTAGATTGCAAAATGGTATTGAACTAAAATTCAGTATTTTTAACATTTCATTAAAAAATGATATGTTTCTGAAAATTATCAAAAATTCACCCAAACCTAATTTTTATGTTTTTATTTGAAATATAAAGATTATTTTTACATATTAAATAAATTAATGTGTCAAAATTTTGAATTAAAATGGGTTTTCTATTAAAATGTGTTAAAATTTCCTTTATACAAATATAGGTTTTTATGTGTAAAATAGGGTTTGTTCTTATATTATTCTTATAAAATATATTGGATTAATATAAAAAATATTTGTTTGAATATAATATATATATATATATATTAAATTAATATTAATCACTAATTTTAATTAATTTAATTTATTATGACACAACAACTTTGTAATATTCGAAAAAGTTTTCTTTAAAAATATTAATTTTATATTCAATTTGTGATTATATTCATTTATAATTAAGTTGTAACCAATTAATTAATTTTATATTTTTTTAAACCATAATTTTAATAATTTAGTTATTACTATTCATAACTACTAATTTAAAATCTAGTTTATATCTCATTATATTATATAATAATATTTAATAAAAAATTGTTTTTCTCGTAAAACACAATTTTGTGTGTAACTCAATATATTAAAGAAACTCGTTGTTTCTTATTTTTTATGATAACTAAATGTTACATTAATTTCAAGATATAAATAATATTGAAATTATTTAAATCAATAAATATATTATAAATAATAAGTATATTATATTCCACTATGCACTTGGTGTTTCATGTCATTCATGATATTTAATAAAATGTTCCTACATTAGATTTTCAGAGCGTTACATTATCCCCACATTAATTAAATTACATCCTTACAATTTAAACTCATTCATGGTGATAGATTATTTTATATTTATTATGTTGGAATCCCACATCATGAGAAGGTTTCGTAAAACATCCTCTTGAAAAAGAGAGTGTGAAGTAAAAAGGTCTCATGGACTAACATATAAATAGGTCTCTAATTAAGATAACATTATTGACATGTAAAGATGTGAACTTTAAGGAAAAGCATAAATATTTATAGGGGCGATTAAGGTCATAAATCATGAACAGGTGAATAATTAGTGGAAAGTTTAGGGCAACAAAGCCATAAATATTTGAGGATTTATAATACCATATATTTGATAAAAATTAAGGTATTAGGATAACATTTTATTTCAATGTCATTTTACTACTATTGGGTAATTATTTTACTGAACAATAATATAATGAAATATTCTTACTTCATATTATTCAATTTCATAGTAAAAATCATAACTTTTGGTTGTTCTTTGATCATATTCCAATTCAGACCATTACTCCCAGAAATTAATTGCCAATAATAAGGTTTTTGATGCTTGAATCTCTAAAAGTAACATTTAAAGGATCATAAGTCATATAAAAGAGTGACAAGTATTACTATTTGTCTCTATCAATCTTCTAAAATAAATATGGTTAATAGATTAATCTCTAATCCTCAAAAGTGATACAACCAGTTCATCATTAACATTTATTCATAAAAAGGTTTAACTCAAAACAATGTAAATTTTACTAGGATGTTATGTTCGTTAGTTGTTGGCATGAAACCCTCATCATCCTTCAGTCATGGGTTCAAGACCCATGGCCTTACCAGTCCTGATTGGTTGACAACCAGCATACATTTTTTCCTTTTCTAAAACCATATTAATAAAATTTAAAAAATAAATCTAATGGACATCCTTGAAATTTAATCATTAAATAAACTCTTAACTATGGTTTTAAATACATCCATTTATTTGTAAATCTCATTATCTCATTTTACTAATAGTATAATGTCATTATTTATCAAATGAACCCTAAAGGTTATAAATTCCTTTAAAATTACATGTATATAAATGTAATGGTGTTATTCCTCAAATAACCTTTTCCTCTAAATATATGATTCTAAAATCAAGCATATTCATTTGATTTTTCATGATTATTATATCCAAAATACCATTAGTAAAATAATTAAACAATATAATTATATAATACTAAAAATAATTTATAAAAATTGGTCCTTTCTTAGTCTATGGTTTTACTATAATATCATATGTTGGATTTCTAAATCATGAAACCTTATATTTAATATAAAACTCTTTAGGTTTAACCTAGGTAACTTGTTATGAATCCAAATCATTCATAATGGTTTGTAAAGAAAATATGATTTATCCTAAGCATATCCCCATGGAGTGTAAAACTAGGTGCGTAGTAAGGCCTATTTCTGTGTACCATTTTACGCCGACTCAGGTCCGAGGCACATTTTCAGAGTTGATACCCCTTGGTACATATGTGCCAGAACCACATCCACTTATATTATCTATGAAGGGATGTATTTCTATTAATACTCACATAATATCATTCTTTCCAAAATTCTATGATGTTCTTATATACTTATCCTAGAATTATACCTTTGGATTATGTTCTCTACCCTATGTTTTCATAGATCTAGTTACCAAGGTTGCTACTAAACTTCCATTGATACAAACTATAGCGAACTGACCCTAGAATCCTAGATCCATTATATCTATCAATTACAATGGAATTATTATAAGGAATAAAATCCCAATGTATAGGGAATTTAGTAGTCTTTATAAATTAGATATATACAAGAGAAAATAATACTCTAATTACTACATAATTTATTCCACTAAATAACATCGAGGATAAATATAATCCATCTAGTAAATCCATTAAAATATTTCATAGTATTCTTCCTTTATTATAGGGGAAATAAATATAATAAGGGTGATATCAAATGATTAATAAGGGAAAAATATAGTGGAAACAGTAATGAATCAATGAGAATAGTCAGTATTGTAAGGTAAATAACTGAACACACATGCCATGTAATCAATGAACTAAAAATGAAATGTATCCATAGATATGTAGCCAAAAAATATCATGGATGAATAATAACTAACACTAAATTGGGGAAATTCATAATTATTGGATATCATGTCAAAGGCACGAGAAGACTTATACCATAAAGACCATTCACGAGACGGTTAAAATTAAGCGTAAAACCCCTTTCAATTTTCACAACTTATTTGTCTAATTTGAACATTTTGATGCATTGAGGGGATATAGAAAGTTATAGAAACACCCTTTATTTCCATTCCAAATAATTCTTCATATTTAATAATCAAAATAAAAATTATGACTTAACAAATAACCGAAATGAATGAGAAATACAGGTTTATCAATAATTTCCCAATTAATCAAATAATTTCCTATGTAAAAACCATAGGAAAAATGGTATATGGTTGGGGAAATAGTAATATCTAGGATAAATGATGTGGATAATAAGGGTAAATTTAATGCTCAGTGATCATATGAAATTGAATATTTCAAGGGGACTAACATGGAAATCATGGAAGTGAATATAAATAATTACCCTTTCCAAATCAATCAAAAACCATATAGAGAAAGGATGTGGATGGTATTAACACAAAATAACCCAAGTGGAGTAAAAATAGAGTGTTATTTTCATTGATCAAATAAATTAATAACATTAAAAAATATTCTGGAAGAAAATGTCTTTTTCTTTGAAAAACATTTTGAAAATATTTTTATTTGAAAATCCTTTTAAAAAAATTATTTGAAAAATAAATATTTTAAACATGTAAATGATTCTTCAAAGAAATAACCAAAGATAAATTTGTACATGTTTTATGAGATGAAAAATGATCATTCCATTTTCAAGGTAAAAAAGTTTATAAAAAATACTTTTTTGGAAAGGGAAACGATGATTCCTTAGAAATAATTCATAAATGAAAACAATGGGTAAAAATTGAATTAAAAATTTATTTTTTAAAGGTTAAATACATTTTTTAAATACCATTTTAGAAGATATGTTTTTTAGTTGAAAAATAGGTTCTTTGACTAAATAGAGAAATGAAGTTAGGTTTTCAATAAAAACATTTTCTAAAAAATTATGAAACAAAGAGTGAAAAAAGGTAATAATAATAATTGATAAAGCTCCTTAATAAATATAAGCGAACAAAATTAAAGGTTTTATTTAACAATAATTCAGTAATTTCCTTGAATGTAAATTCAATTACTAATAATCTCGAATAAAATGAGATTCTGAAATAAAACATTGAAAAGGATATAATGTCAAAATGAGAATCCATCAATGTGTATATTATGTGTATCAATTATTAATTCACATAAGGGAATTTAAAAACAAAAATAGAGAGTAAAAATTATTTAAATAGATAATATTATAATATTAATGACATCTATTATGTAATATAACTCAATGAAAAGAAATTGAGTTATAAACTTTTATTCCACTTGGTAACTTTTAACTAAATTCCCCTTAATATAATTAATTAAAGTTGAAGCTAAAAATAACATGAATATATAATTTTTCATGATATAAAATTAAAATTTTATATTATATACACATTCTAAAATAAATTAGTTCTACAAAAAATAAGTATGCCTCATGGAAATAAAATGAGACAAGAATCTCTTACCCTATGTTTCCATTCGGGTTAACATCCTTCAAACTCATGTTTTAAGGGATTAAACATGTTGCTAACTTATAAAATAACCATATTAATATTTATGATATAATATATAACCCTATAATAATATCTTTTTACACATATTTTAATAACCTTTCATTATTTTAACTATTTTGGGTGTTAATTACCTAAATTATTGAGTATGTTTTAACATGTTATTTGTTGTTCTTAATAAATATTTCATGGTTTCATCATATCAAGAATATAAACCATGATTTTAATATCATATATATTTAGTTCATATGTATCTATAATAATCTATAATTTTTGGAGATAATAAATGAAATGCACTGTTCATGGAGACGATAGTCCGTATGTACGCATGAATGCTGCCTTCATTTCATTACTGTATTTTAAAATAATAAAAAGTAAATGATATGTATATACATGAATATTATACTAACAGTAAATTATTTATTTAATTTATTTCATATATTTTTATTAAAATTATCTATAATATTTTCCATGTTTAGTGTGAACGAATTACATCACTTTGAGAGGCGATAGTCTACACTTCCACAAATAATGTTATCATATTAATGTAAAATTAAAAGTATTAAATGTATCTTATATAAAAGTATTAAAGAATTAAAAATTAATAATATAAATCATAAATAACATATATCATCATATTTTCCATCATAATTTCCAACAAAGAATGCTGGTAAAGGAAATATGAACAATCATCGTTTCGTGGGGCGGTAGTTTTCTGTACACAAATACAACATGTTTGTTACCCATTAGATGGAAGTGTGTTTCAGTGTAGTTATAACCCTTAATAAAACAAAATCATAGTATATTTATGATATTTTTGTTTTTATATGAATATTTAAGACGGAAATTTGAGTCAGTGGAGAAGTAATTGAATGAAAAGTGATAGTTGGAATTCATTACCTTAAATTTTGGGTACTCTTTTTGGTTTGTGCCAAATGGATTCCTTGGAAGGGTTTCTACCAAAAGAGAGGCTTCAAGTTAGATGGTATGGATTTTGGGAAGCTATTTGGGTATATATTGTATGAACCATTGTTTTTTTATAGGTGTGAGTAATTGAAAGAAGTGGGGACCTTTTATAGTGGAGGAGGAGTGGCACTCTTACAATATTTTGAAAAATGAATCCCTACCAAGTTTTTCATCTTTCAAGGGGCTCCAATAATGATCCCCTTTCAAGAAACGAGAGGACGGGGTTGATATATGGAAATATAATATCTATTGGAATAGTTTATAGGTCATTTGATCAAGATGGATAAGTTTTCGTCAGTTGTTAATCTTAATTTAACTCTAATCATTGTAATTAATTTGAATCACTTTCACTAATCTTTTTTCTAGACAAAAAACTTTTACCTTATAACATATTATAAATTATTCTTATTAAAAATATTGAATCAATTTTTCCAAATTTCAATCCGAGAAGTAGAAGAAACTGATTTATGTTTAATCTCTCGTGCGGGACAACAATATGGGTTTTTAAAGTAAAAACATCTGAATGTTTGCAATGTTTTTATAATAAATTTTGAACTGAAATAGATTCAACAAACATAAATTTTATTAATTGATTAAAATATGATATAATTAAACTTTAAACCCAATTAAATTTATAATTTAACCATATAAAAAATTTGATGAGAAAGTAGTTTGGAACTAAAATTCAGTATTTTTAACTATTCATTCAAAATGATATGTTTTTGAAAAATGTCAAAATTTAACACTAACCTAATTTTTAATTTTCTATTTAAAATATATATATATATATTGAGATATTAAATCAATTGAAGTTTAAAAATTCCAATTTAAAATGTGTTCTTCATTAAAAGGCTGTAAAATTACCTTTATAAAAATACTGGTTTTTATGTGTAAAATGTGATTTGTTCTGATCTTATTCATATCAAATATATTGTATGAATATAAAAATATTTTATTGAATATATAATAAATATATAACATTAATATCACTCCTTAATTTTAATTAACTTAATTTATTAGGATAAAACATCTTTGTAAGAATGAAAATAGTTTTCTATAAAAATATTTTATTTATATTCAATTGGTCTTTATATTCAATTCTAATTAACTAGTAAACAATGGATTCATTTTATATTTTTTTATACCATAATTTGAATAAATTGGTTATTAATATTTATTAATACTAATTTGATAGATAGTTTATATCTTATTATATTAAATAATAATATTTAATATTTTTTTTTGTAAAACATGGTCTTACGTGTAACGTAATCCAATGAAGGAACTCGTTATTGAATTTTTCGCACATTAACTCATTATCACGGGCACTATAAGCTATTAATTGTGTTGAATTTATTTAAAATATTAAATATATTATGAATACTTGGGATATTAAATTCCCTTACGTGCTTGGTGTTGCATGTCATACATGATATTTAATACAATGTAACTACTTTAGATTTTCTGGGCATTACTTTCACAGACCTCTTCATGATAAAGGTCGAGACATTGAACCTTGTGATAAGGAAGATGTATCATCGAGTGTGGTTGATCAGACACACATTTGGAAACTTATTACGCAGTGGAGAAGTGGAAGACATCTGAGGATTTGGGGTGGATCTCGATGAAGTGGCGGCGAGAATAAAAAGTTTACTTTTGATGGATATTTTGTGTTTTGGTGGTGGTGTTTGCACCACTTTTTTTACTCCAGCCTCCGACCTCTTTATTTGTGTGATTTCCTATTTTTTATAACAATTATCTGAGGCCATGGGTGTTAATAAATGGTTCGCATCACTCTTAATATATATATATATATATAATTATATAAATATATTTATAATAATATACAAATATTTATAAATAATTTCATTTATAATTAGAATTATAAATAAATTTTTAAATATTTAAATAATTGTAAAATTTTAATTTTTTTATGAAAGTGACATGAACTAGAAAACCAATCCACGCCTCATGAATTTATTAAATCAAGATGTTACAATGGAAACATGAGGTGTAATATGCTTACGCCATCACCAAGTTGTAGAGACAATCCACGTTAGACAATGAAGAATATATGAGAAAAAACGGAGTTTCTAGACCTGATCCTTGTTTCATGAGAGAATTATTCTTTTCCATAAGGAGACCATCCAAGATCAATTGTACTGCAGACCACATCAAACCAGTGGAACAGAAAAGGGGTTCTGGAAACTCCAGCAATACATAGAGAAACTGCCGGCAATAATGACCACCTTTACACCGCACATCAGAATATGAAACCTGTGAAGATGTTTCCTATACAAGAGCAGTATAAACTGAGAGTCTAAAGAAGTGTTGTGTTAATTAAACCACAAGAAGATATAGATAGAAATCTCCAGAACCAATCAAATCCCATCTAACCAAGCAGAACAGACCCGAGGAGTCAAGCAGAATCTGCTTCATGTTGCTGAACCACATCAACATCCAGCATCAAGAAAAATAGTAGCATTGACAACCAACATGTGATCCAAAATTTAGACAAATAGAAATGCTCTATATTTCTCTAAGAGCACCTAGGAAGTCTAATAAAGGACATAATAAAAGGAAACCAACAATCTGTAATCCAAGAATATAATATTCCATGACATACGATCAAAAATGTAGATAGAAACTGAAAAGAGTCCTCAAAGTCCCAGCAAGGTCGATGCAAGTCAATGTTAGAACATCAAATCAAAAAGGATTGATTGTAAAAAACTATTATTCCCAAGTAATTGCTTTGAAATCAAATTGAGTATTCCATTTAAATTCTTCCACTACTCTACGGAACAATATCTTCTTGAGTTGCAAGTAGTTGTCATCCATCATTTCTCCATTCTTGTATTTTCAGAATGCATGTATGTCATTATCATCCATCCAAGCTCTGAGTTCCTCAGATATATCCAAATTATTATCAATTTAGAAGGCATACCTATAAGTGGGGTCATTTTCAGGATCACTCTTAGAGAAATCTGAGTCAGATGATTTAAGGGAGGTATCTGATTATTCCACAGTTATGGGATGTGAAGGGGAATCATCCAGTAATGGGGGCACTGGAGGATCAGAATTTTCCCTCTTGGCATGATACAGAGACCTTGTAAAAATAGTTCCTTCCATCTGGGAGTAGTCTCTATGATTTTTAGTTTTTCTGAGATTGGGGGTGATAAATCCATCGGCATCAACCATGGGTTTTTTTCATTTTCTAGCTCTTGAACTTAAATAGGTTTCTTCAATCTGACTAAGCAGATCATCAGCCTCTTGAGAAGAGATTTCAGTATTAGAAGGATCATTTTTATCCTTATTTTGAGATTCATTGACTTCAAGGTGCTTCTCATGTTCCTCAATCAGGGGTGAAAGAACCATATTATGGTTATTGGGATTATTTGAAGGATGAATGAGACATGTCTTGCCCTTATCAAAATACTCACCCTGTTCCAAAGGAGTGTCTGTCCTATCTTCCTATTTCTATAGAGTTCCCTTATAGGACAAAGTCTCAGTGAGAGGCTTCGGGATATCAATCGAATTTGGTGGTGGTGTGTCAACAGCAGTCCTTATTGTTTGATCCTTTTTAGAAGTAGTCCTTTCCACCCAAATGAGCCTGGAACAAGGTGGATGAGGTTCAAACTTTGGATACTCACAATCAGTCATCAAATGACCAATTCTTGAACAACATTTACAATAAGCTAGAACATTCTCAAAAACAAATTCCTAAATAAAACCAGAATCTCCATTTTGAATCCATAAACGAGAAGGTATTTCACATGAGATATCAATTTCAGTGAAAATCTTAGCTACTGAAGGCCAAGACAGATTCAAGGTAGCTGAGTCAGGTCTAATTGGAATTCCAAATATATTATCAATTTCCAAGAGAGCACACTGCTTGAAAATATGCGAGGGTAAACCAGGGAACCCAATCCAGACAGGAGCGATAGGAGGTTCAGTACCAATGTCTATGTCCGTAGACCACTTGAAAACTTTCATAAACGACCCTCCAAAGGACCAAGAGCCGCAAGTCCAGAAATGATAATAGTCATTCTTCGAAGAAAAATGAAATAAAACATGCGTTGAATTCATCATACCAATATGAAAATTAATGAAACCGATATTTTGCTGTGTTTTGCATAGAAATAGAAGCGAGGAATGATTCTTGACAAAACTTCCAACAAGAGCAAAGCGAAGATCAGAGGAAAGATTTAGTACCACATCTTTCTAAAATGAAATCGTCGATAAACATCTGTGCCTATACATTTTTGGAGCAATGATATCGGAGGTCTTCGATTCTGAGTGAGGAAATCTACCCGCAACTACTTTGGTGAAAGACCTAGCATTAGTGATCCCCAGATCTACGGTGCTAGGGTCTTACTTTTGTTCTCCTGTGACGACTTCAGTGAGTGGCATTATAATATTATTGATCTTCACAATTAATTATCTAACGGTTATGATTTTTCATAAAATTATAATAAATATACTTAAATCATAAATATATTTATTATTTTTATAATTATATATACTTATATATTAATAAATACTTATAATCATGTAATTAAATATATAATTATATATATAAATAATTACATAAATATATATATATATATATATCAATACTTATATATATATATATATTAAATATACTATATTAATATGATTTATACAGCTTTTAATAAAAAATTAATCTTTTTTCATAATTTTTTATAGAAAAAAATTATAAAATTTATATTACTCAGAATGTTTAATAGTTTATTTATATACATTTAATAAAAAATAAATGCCCATAATTAATATAAATATGATATATTTATATATATTTATATATATGAATAATTCAAATATATATATAAATATAAAGGATGTGTGCTTAATATGTGATATTTGAACTTATATAATTATATAAATATCTATGTGCATATATGTTAATGCATTATGTTGTGTGTGTCTTTGTTTTGTGTATGTGTATATATAGATGTTCTATGTGGAAAAATGTATGTTTGTGTATGGGTATATATATATATATGTGTGTGTGTGTGCACATGTACATGACATGTACATATATATAAACTATGTGTCCATGTTTAAATGTACGACGTTTACTTAGACAATTATTAAATTAAAAATATATATAATGTTTTAAAAAAATGTATTTATAAAATTATAAAGATATATATATATATATATAATTATAAAATTAAAATTAATATATTTGAATAATAAATATATTTATTACATTTATAATTGTATCTACTTATATTTTAAGAAATATCTATATGTAATTGTGTAAATATATATAATTATATAAATGTATTTATAAATATATATATATATATAGTGTTATTTATAATTAGAATTACAAAAAATTCAATATATATTTAAATAATTATAAAATTATAGAAAATATATTTAAATAATAAATATATTTATTATATAAATATAGATATTTCCAACGAGCCTGCACCCGAGTGGTAAAGACTCCTTGGCATCCAGGATGTCCAGGGAACAAGCCCTATTGCATGCAGGTACTATTACAGTACCATGTATGCGGTGATGTAGATGATGATGTGGGCAGGTGGTGATGTAGGTAGGATGATGCAGGAATGATGTTGTATTGGGATTTTGAGCCCTGTTATCGGCTTCATTCCCACGAGTCCTATTAGTCATGTGATAAATGAATAAGGCTTGATTGGTGGGTTATCCCCTGAGGGGTAAGGTGTAAGATCTCGACCATTTCTAGAGTTTTCATGGCCAGGTGTTCACGTACTCTTATTCTTTGTATTGAGTAATTTTCATTTGGGTTTTATCTTGGAGTGTGTTTGGGTGGAAATTTGAGAAAAATGGAAGAAATATAGCAGTGCATGGTTAGATCACGGTTTTCCCTAACCAACCACCCTAGCCAAAAAAATGTGCAATCATGGACAAAGGGGAATTACACAGTTGGTGCATGGTTTGTAAAATTGTGTGGACTCTTAGAAGTAACTATTCACTCCTATAAAATAGGCACGTGGTTTAAGAACACGGTTAAGCAAAACTGTGCGCCCCTTCCCATTTAACCATGCGTGGGAATTTAATTAGCTCCAAAATGGTTTTAAAATCTCCCAAACCCCCATAATTATTTAATAATCAATGCTCATTTGTCCATAAACATTATTTCACAATTTATGATCCTTCTAGACATATTATAATCCTTCCTAACCTCATTTTATTGTGATTTGGAGCCCAAATAGAATATATTCACCCCTCTCGGTATGTAAATAATATCCATCTTGGTTTCCTGTTCATCCTGCTTTAATATCTCTTTCTTCAAGGGAAGTATTATCTATTTTAGTTAGATCTATACCTTGATTTTTGGATATATATTTATATATAGTATTTTAGATCTAGATCTAGATTTACGTTATATATCTAGATCACGTTTTACATCGTTACTCCGTTAAATTTTGATGATTTGTGTTGGGTGATTTTTCATCAATTAATTGAGGTTGGTGGTATATTATTAAAATATCGTAGTCTTGATATCAAATATGTGTATGATATTGTATAATTTCTAGGGTTAGTTTAGCAATTGGAATTCTTAAATTAAATTTTTGAATGTTGTTGATTAATTAATTAAGGAATTGGGGATTTAATTGAATAATTGAATTGTGAGATTGAGATAGTTAATTAATTAATTGATTATAAAAGTATTGAATTTTTGATTAAGGGATAATTAATTGGTGGGTTAATTTTCATAATGTTGATTTTTTAATTGAGAATATTTAATCTGGGAATTAATTATTGGATGCTGAGATTATAAAATGATTAATTAATTATTGAATTAATTAATTGAACTTCTATGGTTAATTAATTTTTGAATTAATTAATAGAAGAGATATGATTAATTATTTTTAGGAATTAGTTAATGGGATATATATGATTAATTAATTGTTTAATTAATTAAAGGGATTGATGTTATTAATTAATAATTGTATTAATTAATGAAATTGGGTATGATTATGTAATTGTAAGAATTAATAAATTTAATGATTTTTGAAATGGATTTGGGTTTTATGTCACTTGGTTTTGATTATGATGGCATGAAGTAGTGCATGAATTAATTGAGGTGTGATAGGGGGATTACAAAAATAAATGTGAGATGCTTTGGGAAGGAAGACCATGAGAGATTCTATTTTTATTACCCAAAGGACCATGAGATCCTTTAGGAAGTAAGACCATGATCTCTTCTACATTTGATTTCCAGGGGATCATGCGAGCTATTGGTGTTGGGACAGGTGAAAGACAGTGAGAGCTTCCCCCTTTTCCTAGAAAGTTATTATACTTTGTTTAGTCTAACTCACATTAGACCCTTGAGGTTAGATCTCTATGATCACATTACTATTTCTAGACCGATTTACATGTTTTATGAATTTTTTCAAGTTATGGATTATGATAATGAATGGTAACATGGTCATTCGGATATAAATTGTGATAATAAATGGTAACAATTACATTCATATATATGATGTCCTATGGGGAGAGTTCAGAATCTCCCATGAGCCGAGGCAGGTATTGAGGATCGGTTGTCCTCTATAACCCAAGGGTGTTATGTGGTAAAATCAAGAGTAATTGAAAAATTATAAATTATTTACTTTATTTCTTGTTTTCTATTCATTGCGTAAATGCATACATATTTATTGACTAGTTTTTTTAGACACTGTTGTTGTTGGCCAAGTGAGTTGTACTCACACCCTACTCTAACTTCTGGATTGGTACTCGAATAGATTTTTTTGTAGGATAGGATAAGGGAAAAGGACATGTGTTTGATGGATGATACATGATGGATCATTTAAGAGGGAACTATAAATGATTCAAGAACCAATTAAGGGAGTTATTAGTGTCTTTATTTGGGGTTTTAATTGAGACACCTGACATGTACTTTAGCATATCATTTATACTTTTTGGTTTTGAATCTTTATTTTTAGTTTTTTTCTATCTTGTGATACTGGTAATGTTATGTTTATGTTTATATGTTCTTTAGTTTTATTTTCATATTTTAAGTTACTTTATTGAATTAATAAAAAGGGGTATAGTATCCCTATTATCAATTTATTAGACCCTCAGTGCTAGTCAGAATCCTCTAGCAAGCAGGGAGGCATGCTTGAGGTTATGTGACAGTCTGGCTCAGGGCACTAGTGTGTGGCACCCAGGTTGGGACATTAAAAAGTGGTATCAAATATTTTTTGAGATTTTATAATTTTTAACTCATGTCCTGAAAAGGAATGAGATTTGATTATTCATGCAACATTCTATGCACCCAAAATTATTATGTGGTGTGCATCATTTAGGCAGCATGAAAAAAGGGTTTTGGGTAAGTTGTTGAACTTAAATTTTTTTAATTGCTTGTGAAATTGAGTTTAAAATGGTGCTTAATATGAAATTGAAATGATAATAATGATTAATTATAACAATATATGGGTTTCTAAATGAGAAACATGAATAATTGGAATGGTATTACCATTGTTAACCAAGCCATATGTGTAAGATAGTTAAGGGTGGTGATAGTGCCTCGGTTTTGACTATGTGGTGAGGTTTGGGGAAAAGACATGTGGTGAATTGTTGTGATTTTCCGATTATGTGAATGTGATAATGTTTTATTATAATTACTAAGATGATTGATTAGAATTGTATAAATATGCATCCACTATAATTCTTGTTGGGAGAAGACATGAGGATATTGATGGAGATACTCTACCAGTTGTGGAACCAGAGGCATCAATAGTGTGTATTGAAGAAGTGGGGTAGAAGTTACAAGATAAATTTTCATGCTTTATGAGATTAATTGAACGAGACCCAGGTCGGGTTATGAAAACAATGTTTTATCTAACAAGGGAGTTTCAGTTGCAGCACCCTCAAACTTTTTATAGAGAGGGTGGACCTATGGGAGTTGAGTTCTGGACTGAGTCTATCCACACTATACATGAACAATTGGATACTCCTACTGAGAAGAGAGTCAAATTGGCTACCTATATGTTATGTGGTTTGGAAAAATGATGGGGGACAGCTAGACTCGGGGTAGATAGTTAGAAGTTATGGAATGGAAGGACATTCAAGAGAAGCTCATGGAGTACTTTTATCCAGAAACACTAAGACAAGAGAGAGCAGTTGAGTTCATGAGGTAGAAATAGGGGAGTATGTCCATTATGGACTATGTTGGATGCTTTACAAATTTGTAGTTCTTTTCTCCAGTGTTTTTAGCAGATGAGGCTACTTCATAAAAATGATTTCAATATGGAATTAAGTGTGAAATTAAGTCACAGATGATTATCTTCAGGCTGAGGAAGTTTTCATAAGTAGTGAATCAGGCTCTCATTTTTTGAGAAGAACCCGAAAGAGTCTTCCAATGGTGAAGAGGTGATTTCCTCTAGATGGTAATGTATTTAGAACTATGAATGTTGGAAACATATTTATGAAAATTTATCCTATAGAAATGAGAAAAAATTGTAACCATGGGGGAGGTTCAGTTACATAGGACCTTACCAATGTGGTTTTTCACCAGTGTGGTAGTTTGGGACACTTTCAGAAACAGTTTTTTCCAACCACCAATAGAGTTTCGAGTATTTTTTAATATTGTAAATCTATATAGGTTCTCTAGGAACCCACATTAGAGGGTTAGTGATGGAGGGGATAAACAGAACAAGAGTGTGGGAAGGGGGTCTTCTACACCACATTTGTCTAGAAGCTGGAGTTCTACTGGCCGAGGTGGTAGAGGCAGTGGATGTGGTGCTTCTAGGAAATTTTTCCCATATCAACAGTGTGGCACAAATCATGGAAATCATACTACACCACAGGGAATAGGTGTTGGATAATTACATGCTATTTATCATACACATGTGGATAGAGAGTCTAGACTATCGATAGCGAGAGGTTCTATTCCCGTATCTTCTACATTATCTAGTTCCTTGTTTTATATTAGTGCCTCCCATTACATTCAATATACCCAAATTATTAATGGGTTGATCCTAGAGGTGAAATTTTATAGTGGAGTTATGATAATAGATACACCATTGGCAGTACAGTCTGGAGACATATGTTTTTTCAAGTGATATTCTCTTGAGATGGGGTAGTACTATTTTCTCAAGGACCTCTGTATTCTTGATATGTTAGGCTTCAATCTCATTATAGGTATGTAATGGATAGTCTCATACTGAGTATACATTGATTTTTACCAGAGGATATTGACTTTTACATCTCCTAAGGGTGACATTTATATTCAACATAGACATTGGGATATCCAGGCAGGCCAAGAAGGGCCAATTATTCAGCAACTGGGAGATCACATGTCCTAGATTTCAAGTCTATTTATAGATGATTGAGGGGTGAACCAAGATTTTTTTCCATCCATATTTAACATGTTTCTATATGTGTTTACTAAATAATTCTTAGTGTTTTCACTTGCGAGAGATGTGGAATTCACTATTGAGCTCATGTTGAGGGCTAAGCCAGTTTCTATTTCACCATATAGAATGGAACCTATAGAGCTTCAAGTGCTCAAGACTCAACTGGATGATTTGGATGATAAGGGATTTATCAATCTGAGTATATCACCTTGGGGTAATCCAGTGTAGTTTCAAAGAAGGCTGACATGATTTTTCACTAATGTTTTGATAACCAAAAGTTAAAATGGATGACTGTGAAGAACCGGTATCCACGTATGTGCATTAATGATCTCTTTGACTAGTTGAGAGGATCCTGTGTCATGTCAAAGATAAAATTGGGAATAGGGTATCATCAATTTAAATTTTTACCTTCTGATATAAAGAGGACTAATTTCATAAGCAGGTATGGCCTTTATAAGTTCATCATAATTTCATTTGGATTGATGAATGAACCAACAGTGTTTATGGCCTTAATAAATAGAATGTCACATCTATACCTAGATCATTTTGTGGTTGTTTTTGTGTATGATATCTTTGTGTACTCTAAGACTCCTGATGATCATTCCCAACACTTTTACATCATCCTGAGTATACTTAAATAGAATCATCTGTATTCCAAGCTATCTGAGTGTTTGTTTTGGATTAATCAAGTACACTTCTTGGTTCACAACATCTTAGAGGAAGGTGTGTCTATGGACCCAAAAAAAGAACAGGAAATGGTTTCTTAGGAGAGACCTAAAAATGTGTTCAATATCTATATCTTTCTAGGGTTACTTGGATAATATCGAAGATTAATCCAAAAAAATGATTGGAAGTTCCACTTACAGGATTCACCAAAAAAAGGTATATAGTTTAAATGGTCGAAATAATGTGATAATTACTTCCATTAGTTGAAGAATAGTTTGACATGGGAACCAATCTTGATCCTACCTAATCTAGATGAGGAGTATACAATGTATTTTGATAGTTCTAGGATCATACATAGAACTTTGCTGATGCTGGGAGATCAACTTGTGGAATTTGGATCCCAACAGTTGAGGCCTCATGAATTAAAGTACCCTACGTACGACCTCATGTTGGGTGTAGTGGTTTATGCCTTGATTTCTTTATCGAATTACCTATTGGTTGAAAAATTTACTTTTATACAGATCATAAGAGCTTTAATTATATCATTTGCAGTGATACATGATTCTCCCTAACCACTACATGATTCTCTATTAGGTGAAAATGTTGTTGTCTCTTTAAGTAGTAAAACTCATATTCTTGTGGTTTCGAAGTCCAGTGCTGAGTGGAAAATGATGACTCTACTAGCATAGATTCATGTAGTGGTTAGGGAGAGTCTGTAGAATATGACTCTCATATTAGTTATAATGGAGCATAAAATTTTGAGCTATATTAGTGGTAGTTAGTATGAGTATCAAGAGTGCTTGAACTTTATGGAAATACTTCAACGTGATGAGACACCTTTAGGATAGAGCAGAGATAAGGATGAGATAATCTTTGTCAAGAATTGGGTTTTTGTGCCTACAAGCATGTGGAACGAGTTTATGTGAGAATTTTATTCCTAAAAGTTAGTGGTGTATCCAAGTGAGACCAAAATGTACTGTGACCTATGATTAATTTTTTGGTGGTCGGGCATGAAAAAGGAAACAACAGGGTTTGTGACACGATGCCACACCTGTCAATATGTGAAGGTCGGGCATCAATGACCACGTGGTTCCCATTATTAAGTGGAAGTGGGATGATGTGACTATTGGAATTATAGTGGGTACTCTGAGGATGACTCAAAAGAATGGCTCTATTTGGGTTATTTTTGATAGATTAACAAATGTAGCGCATTTCATGTCTATATGGGAGAATTTCTCAGTGGAAAAGTTTAGAGATTTATACATTCAGGAGATAGTCTATATGCATGGGGTTCCATGGACTATAGTATCATACCATGACTCACACTTTACTTCATTATTGTAGGATTTCTTATAGATGTATATTGGTACACAGGTTCTATTGAGTAACTATCCACCCATATATTTATAGGAAGTCGGAGTGTACTATACAGGTACTTTAGTTTATGTTGCGAGTATGTGTCCTAGAATTGGATGGGTCTTGGGAGAAGCACCTAGATTTAGTGGAGTTAGCTTATAAAAATAGTTATTATAGAAAAATATAGATAGAACCATATGGTTCTCTTTATATTATTCCATGTCGATCTCCTCTATGCTTGATGGGGGTAGGTGAGTCAGAATTATTGGGACTGAGTCTCGTGCAGGAGATGTAAGAACATGTTCATCTAATTAAAAATGTATGGCTATAGATTAGTGTAGGCATAAGTCATATGTAGATAGATATATATGTCCCCTATAGTTTATATAGTTTGATCATGTATTCCTTTGAGTTTCACCAAGGATGGGTCACCGTAGGATACAGAGGTAGGGCAAGATGGAGCCCAGGTTTGTTCGACCATTTGAAGTTGTGGAGGGAATCGGGTTGGTGGAATATCGATGGGATCTTCCACATTAATACAGTGTTATGCATGACATTTTCAATGTATTAAAACTTTGGTGGTATCGCCCCAACCCTTCTCATGTGGTTGAGGTGGATGATATTGATATTGAGTTAGATACATCCTTTGAGAAGAATCTGATACATTTGTTAGAATGCAGTGATAAAGTATTGTGTTGAAATACCATGCTAATAGTTCATGTGTTGTGGAAATGTGGGTATGGTTTGGATGAAACACGGGAAATAGGAATAGAGATATGGGCTCAATGGGCTGATCTTCATTACTCATAATCCTATATATTCTTGGGAGGGCAGCTCGAGGATGAGCTATTATAAAGTGGGGATATTGTAAGCTCTCGAACATTTCTAAAGATATCTTAGGCTTGTTTCTAGGTAATCATTTTTATTTTGATGATTAATTTTAATTAGGGTTTTACCTTGGATTGTGTTTTGGAAGAAATTTGAGAAAAATTGATGAAATAGTGCAGTTCATGGTTGGTCCACAAATTTTCCTAACCGTGCAGCACATCCCTGCAAACTGTGCAACGTTGGACGGTGGGGAATTTCATGGTTTGTGCACTATTTGAAAAACCATGAGGCATATTATAAGTAATTGTGCACCCCTATAAAAGAGGAACAATTTTTAGGCACACAGTTTGGGGAAACCCTATGCCCCTTCCCTACTAATAATGTGTTGGAATTTGATTATCCTGGAAATTGTTTTAAAATTTTTAGAACCCCACTAATTAACCCAAAATAGACCAAAATTTGACCATAGACATTATTTCATGATTTCAGAGCCTCTCGGATGGATTACAACCCTTCCTAACCTTTGCTCATTTTGATTCAAAGCCTGGATCGAAGATCTGCACACCTCTCGGTAACTGAATCCTATCTTGCTTAGCTTCTCATTCATCCATTTTTCGTATATCTTTCTTTAAGGGAAGTATTATTAATTTTGGTTAGATCTATACCAATAATTTTAGATCTAGATCTTTTATTGTGTATCTAGATCTAGATTTATGATATCCTTATTCATTCAATCTGGATTTAGGTTGTAGATCTGGATCCCATTCTACCCCGTTACTCCATAGAAATTTTTGGATTTCCATTGGGCTATTGTTCATCAATGAGTCAAGTTAGGTGAACTATTATTCAAAAAACATATTCATGATATCAAATACATGTATGATATTTTATAATTCCTAGGGTTAGTTTAGTAATTTGAATTCCTAAATTTAATTAATTAATGTTTTCCATTAATGAATTGAGAAATTTGGGATTTGATTGAATAAATGAATTGTGAGATTGAGTTAATGAATTGATGAATTAATTATCTAAGTGTTGAATTGTGGATTTAGGGAAAATTAATTATATTTTTAATTATCTAAATATTTAATTTTGAATTGATAATAATTAATTGGTGAATTAATAATTATATGTTTAGATTAGTAAATGATTAATTAATTATTGAATTAATTAATGTACATTATATGGTTTATTAATTGTAAAATAAGTGAATGGACGATATGTAATTAATTAAGTGGAGAATTAATTATTGGTATTGATATGGTTATTTATTTTTTTGAATAAATTTAATGTATTGATGTGATTAATAAATATTTAGATTAATTAATGGAAATTGGTATGATTAATTAATTATATAAATTAACTAATTGAATTATTTGTGAAATGGATTTTGGTAGTATGTCACTTGGTTTTGGTTATGTTGGAATGGAAGCTCATGGATTAACTGGAGTGTGGGTGAGGGATTTCCAAAAGGACAATAAGGGGATTTTGGAATGAAGACCGTGAGAGCTTCTATTTTGATTACACAAAGGACCATGAGAGCCTTCGGGAAGGAAGACCATGAGAGCTTCTATTTTTGATTTCCAATAGACTATGTGATCTCTTGTTGTTGGGTCAGGGGAAAGACTATTATACCTTCCCACTTTTCCAAGAAACCTATAATACTTCATTTAGTCTTACCCACATTAGACCCTTGAGGTTCGATCCCTATGAGTTCATTACAAGTGACAGATTGATTTACATGTGTTATGAATTTTATCAAGCTATGAATTTTGATAATTAATGGAAACATGGTCATTCAGATATAAATTGTGATAATGAATAGAAAAAATTACATTCATATATATCATATCCCATTGGGATAGCACAAACTCCATCATTGGTCAAGGCATGTATTGAGGATAGGTTGTCCTCAGGAACCCGGGGAGTATTATGTGGTTAAATAAATATTAATTGAGTAAATTTCAACTATTTTATTTATTTCTTGTATTTTATTAATTATAAAACATCATGCGCTGTTATTAAATGGATTCTTTTTAGATACTGGTGGTGGTGTCCTACTGAGTTGTACTCATACCCTACATGGGATGCTTGATTTCTACCTGAATATATTTCATGTTAAAGGACAAGATAAGGGAAAAGGCCCTATGTTAGATGGTAGATATGGGATAGAGCATGGATCAGGGAATGAGACATGATTTGGGATCCACTTGGGGGAGTCATTAGTGTATTTATTTTGGGTTTTCATTGAGACACTTGTCATATACTTTAGCATAACATGTCTACTATATAGTTTTGATTCTTTATTTCCATTTTGGCCATCTTGTGATACTGGTACTGTTCTATTTTTGGTTATATGTTTTTCAGTTATTGTTTCTTATTTTCCACTAGTTTACTACTTTGATAAAAGAGGGTATAGTATCCTCATGATCGATTTATCAGACCATCGCTACTAGTCAGAATCTTATGGTGTATGGGTAGTCTTGCTTTAGGTCATGTGGTGGTCCAGCTTGGGGCACTAGTGTGTGGCACCCATGTCGGGATGTTACATATGGTGTACCTCTTCGGTTTGTGTGTGTTGTGTATATGTGTGTGTGTTAGAATGTAATTTTACCCCAAGCACCTAATTTATATATATATATATATAAATATATATATATATATAATTATATAGATATATTTTTAATTAGATACAAGTAATTATATATATTTATTTATATGTTAAATTATAAATAAATTAATATATATTCAAAAAATTATAAAATTATAGTAAATATATATAAATAATAAAAATAATTATTATATTTATAAATATATATTGATATATTGATATATATATACATATAATTATTGATTTGATTATGGAGGAAGTCATGTAGCTCTGCAGTTAGTGGCAATGGTGGAGGTTCTTGGGAGGCAATCGGGCTCTACATGGCAAGGATGGATCCAAGTCCTTCAATGTGTTGATGGATAGCTTGTCTGGCGATTCTAGGGTGCTAGCCCTAGATGGTGGATCGTGGTCGCTTGTGTCATTTAGGGATTCGATCACATGATGGATTTTCAAGAAGGGATAGTTGGCCCTAGTTGAAGTCAATACAGATGCGATCTTAGAAAGGATTTCCATGGGTAATATTCTTATTGTCACATGACTTATTCTTTGGAAAGGTGGTAAACAATGGATATTAGAGGATTTTATGAATAGGGTTCACTAATAAAAAACTATCATTCAACAGTGCTAGAAATGGCCTTTATCAGTGCTAGAAAATCACTGACTATTTGAGTGAGGTTAAAAGCCTTGGTCATTTATCATCACTGATAAAGGGGTCCTTTATCAGTGCTTTAATTTAACACCGCTAAAAAACCATTTATCTATTCTTATATAATAACTTATAAAGTATACATTTATATTCACTTATAAAGGTTCTTATAAGGTATACCATAATCCATGATAATAAAAGTTCCAATAAATTACATTTTAATAGCGATTTTAAAATCACTAATAAAGGCTCATACTAAAGTGTACTGACCGCACACTGTAGCATTGCTACAATGTGCTATAACAACACACTGCATGACAAGAAACACACCAGATATCAACATGAAAATGTACCTGTAAATTATTTAAATAAAATGAAATTTATAGCACAAAAATAAGAAAAACACTATATTATAAATAGTTCAAACATTGGTTTATAAAATTACAAAAATACAAATTATTACGTAAATTAAAAAACATCAATGTTCTTTTATCTTTTAATTCTTACCCAAATCATGCAATTTTAGAAAAAACAACCCATTCTAGAGAAAAATAATGCACATGTATAAGAAAACAATACTTATGATAGATATAATATAAATAAATAAATTAATAGAAAGTGTTAATTTTACTAAAATTGATGTCAATTTTAAATAAAAAGATCCACTTTGAGTTTTACCGGTCACACCATGCATCGGATTGAGGTTTGTCTGATTCCAACATGTCTCAAATGCCTTTTGGATCATTTTCATAAATTATCAAAACAACATTAATGTGTTTTCTCAGTTTTGATTATGTCAGTTGGGTTTTTTACTATAATGTTATTTTACACTGGAAACATGCAATTTTGACTCATTCAGATCACACGATGTATTGGTTTAACATGAAACGTATTCCTACATGTTACAAAGGACATATGAATTGTTATCCTAAATTATCGTGAAAAATATGAGCGCATTTGATCAGTTTTCAATGAGTTATAATTTTTGAAATAAAATGTCGATTTTAAACTGATAACAGACACTTTGAGTCATATCGGGCACATCGTGTATCGTATTGAGATGAATATGATTACTACACATCAAAAATGACATATGGATCATTTTCGTATTGTATCTAAATAATATGAATGGTTTTTCTCTATTTTTAGTAGGACTTTAGCCCATTTTACTAAAATTGATGACATTTTTAAATAAAAAGATCCACATTAAGTCATATCAGTCACACCGTACAACGGATTGATGTGCGTCTAATTTAAACACATCCCAAATGAGTTATGGATCATTTATCTAAAGTTTCAAAATAATCTGACTCTATTTTCTGAGATTTGAGTACATCACTTTTACTTTTTACAATAATTTCAATTTAAACAAACTCTGTAATAAATAATGAAAATTAAATCAATGTTCCATTATATAATTTTCCGGTAAAATAAAAAAAGTATATCATAACATTACTTTAACATATTTCAAAAGGTTTTACTTTATTAGAGTTTGTTAATCTGAGTGATTGATAATAACATCATATACAAAAGGTATTGTCTACATGAGTAGTCAAACATTTAATTTAGATTATGTTAATGTGGTATAGAACATATAATATTATGAGGCAAAACCTGATATGTTAAAAAACACATTTACCTTCTCATTGTACCCTCTTTATTTTTTTAAAGGTTTGAAGTATTTGGTTCCTCTATGGAGAATATAAATCCCCTCTTTGTGGTCCCCTCTAACGTATAAGACATTTTCTATATTTGGACTGGTATGAACTGATTGTCATATCCCAATGAAAGGTTCATCATCGATTTAATTGTCATCTAACTCAACATTTTTTTTAGTTTTAAATTGGACAATCAACTAGTTCTTGGTTATTGGATCAGAGACATAAAATACATTCACTTCTTCTGATGTCATTCTGAACAGCTCATCTTTTCCCCCTTCCACACTGAAATTCACCTTTATAAATATCATTTCATTAACTTTCACTCCATTGATATTTTCAACCCATTTGAAAATGTAAAGTGTCACTTGAAATGTTGTATAATACAACTCACACATCCATTCAATTATGCCAAAATATGACATATTTACATAAATTGGATTTCTATCCTTAGAACTAGATGGGTGCATTGCTTCATCCACAAGTGTAACACCACTGTTTTTCATCATACTAAAGTTGTATTGTTATTTTGTATAGAATGTTCAAACATTTATTAAAAAACCAATGTAAGATTTAACATTTCCATTTGGTCCTCTCGCTATCCATTGAAGCCATTCAGCAATTGAATTCACTTTTTTAGATAACTCCTTATAAATTTGATCTCTAACCCATCACATAGACTATTGATTCTTTATATTTGATGTCCATCCATCATCCCTTGATAGATTCAAATCTCTATAAATTTCATTTTGGGATTCAAAGTTTGTATCAACATCTTCACTATTATGTAATATGTAAATATATGCTATCTCCCACTCTATTAATGTAATTGTAATAACAACTCATCCAGAAACCCCTTTACCCATAAGGCATTCACTATGATGAGACTTTGGGAGACCAATGCTTTCAACATCTGGTAGGTAATCGGTACTAAATTAAATAGAATCATCAACAATATATCATTCTTCAATTCAACCTTATAGCCTACTTCAATTATTGGCATAAACTTTAAAAATCTGTAAATACCATTCAGTGGGGTACATCCATCTGTAATGGATTGGACCACATAGTTGAACCCCTCTGACCAAGTGAACCATCTGGTGGACCATTATATCAAATAATAATGGTTGGAAGACCATCCATAATTCAGATAATAGGACTATAATAAACTTATTCATGATGTTAATCTTCCCTGGGTCTACAACTTTACTGCATATGGATTTGAAAAATAAGTAGAGTTTGGTTAATGTATGTCAAAAAAATTTGAGGTAGAATACAATGGATAGAAACAATCATTAAATCTTACATCAAAACATCACAGTCATGTGATTTTAGTCCCTATAAATTCAAATTAGTTATAAACATTCATTTCTTCATATATTATGAATACCCCTAAATAATTTTTACACTATTAAGGAAAAGGGAAATTTTCCATTTTCCTTGTCTAGATAGATTGTAATCTACTGGAGGAAGAAAACTCTTCCTTTTACCCATCATCGGTGTCAACTCTTTCCTTTTCATAATTTCAATCAAGTCTAATCAAGCCTTTATTCAATTTTTCATTTTCTCGTAACATTTATTAATGTTAAAATAACACTATGAAATGCATTTTTTCTACATACGTGACATCAAGAAAATGTCTGACATACATACAATTCCAATAAGGTAATTCAAATAAAATTGATCTATTCTACCAACCTAATTTTTAGGGTTTTTTGAAAATGGTTTATCAAAAATAGTGTCAATAGTTTTTCCTTTTTTGTACATTTGATCACCCATTACTAGATATGATGTTTTATATTCTTCAATATTCCCATCGAATGTTTTCATCCAGGATCTGTATTTTTTCATCAAGTTAAAAATTTCAATTTTTCTAAAAACACAGTCTTTGAGGAATGTTTCGACAGAACTTAGTATGTGAGTTTTTCACAAATGGGACACCCCAATGTTCCTTTAATTCTACATCCTGAAAAATTTCTATAAGTGGGGAAGTCATTTATCATTCCATACAACATGAACCTCATTGTGAATTCTTCACTTCTATGAGCATCATATATTGTAACACTTATATACCACATCAATTTCATTTCTTCAATCAATAGAGCCAAATTGAAATCAATATCATTACTGTGTAGCTTTATTCCAGATATGAGAAGAGACAACATTATGCATTAGCACTTCATGAATAAACATGGAGGAAATTTACAATTTACCAACATGATGGGACATGTATAATTAGTACTACTCTATACACCAACAGGATTTATTCTATTTATAGATAACTCAAGATGAAATATTCTCATCTCATCTCCCAATTATGGAAAGTTATAATAAATTTTCTTCCACTGATGAGAATCTGCTAGATGACATAGGTTCCCATTATTAATTCTTGTATCTCCATTCCATGTTAAATGTCATGCGGATTCCTAACATGCATATAGTATTCTAAACCATGGAATTATAGGAAACTACCTTACAGATTTTGAAAGACTTGATTCATTTTTATTGTATCAATATACACCACACTTAGGACATTTTATGAGTGATTCATGGTCCTTGAGAAACAATATAAAATCATTTGTACAAGCATGTATTTTTTAGATATCATTCCCATTGAATATAACATTCATTTAGAATCATATGTTCAACATGGTAGTTAATTTTACTATAGTATCATATCTTTTATAAGAACATGTAGTTATTTAATGCTGGTTTCAATCCTTCCACTACCATATTTCAAATTATATAACATCAATATAGCTGACTATGTTGTTTATTTAGTAAAAATATTATACAATGGTTTCTTGGAATAGTTATTTAAATCTTCAAACAACTTTGGACAATCATGAAGGTCATATTCAATTACCATTTTCATTTCTTCCATGTGAACTCCATCATCTTTTATAAAGGTATTCATATCAAATGATTCATAAACTATAGTATCATCCTAATCAATTTCCTCATTCTCTTTTTCCCCATGTTTAGTCCAAAATTTATAACTTTGATCTATTCCTTGAAAAATTAAATGTTACTCAATCTCTTACAAACTATTTTTTCATGAATAACAACAACGTAAACACAGAAAAAAGATTTTAGAATGGTCTTCTGCATTCTCTCTTACAAACATGATGAACTCTTTAACTCCATCTTCATATTTGTTTTCGAAATAATTAGGATGCATCCATTTTTTGGTTCAAATCCATCACATTGAGTTCATAAAAGAATAATTTCATAAAATATATAAATAAATAAAAATAATATATTCATTATCATAAGTGAATGTTTTAGGCAATTATAATAAGGGAAACTCAACATTTGATTGTTTCAAATAATTTTAATATGTTGAAGAAAATGGGTAATTTAATTTAAGAAAATAATTACTCCACATAAAATATTTATTAAATCACCTAAATTAATAAAAATATAATATAGGTAATTAAGGAGTGATAAGAATCTTAAATATGATGAAAAAGAAAAATAAACTCTTATTTGATCAACAAGATTAGTTGTTTCATGGATCGAGGAATACTGCTAATGATAAAAAGGAGAGAAATATCATTATTATTTTGTAAAATTTTGGTGCATTTAGAAAGAAAATAATAAATCTTGGTTCTAGGGGATTAATACTTTGATGATGGGAAATATAGATCATATATACTAGAACATATGAGAGCTTATATATTCCAAATACAACAATAAGGGTTGTTGGGATTTGAAAAAATAGTGGGAGGTATAATATAATCATTAACAACATCACAATCAAAAATAATTAAAATGTAATAAATATAATTTGATTTTTTTAGATAATGGAAAGTTACATGACTACATCACTTTCTTTATGATCAAAATTGGAGAAAGAGAATCTCATATCCAATGAAAACTTCTAGAATTAGTATAGACACAGACTCATTATATTATAAAAAGAATAGAAGTTATATTTTTTGTAATCCCTTGTACCAGATTATAAAACACATAGAGAGAGTAAGGGTGAGAAGGATTCCTATATAAGGAACATAGGGGATGCGTCATATTTCTGATGAATCATGTTATTTTTTAAGTCTCTGATCTTAGGATACAAGATAAAGACATGGTTGGATACACTATATTGAATCATATCGAAGAATATGGTAATTAAAAGGAGATAAAGGCATATTATGAATGATATTATCACTAAACATTATAGGTTTAAACCAGAAGACGGATAGTGTAATGACCCTAGCCTGAATAACCCAAACAACACCAGGTCAGACAATTGTTTGACCTCTAAAAAACCTCAAAGTCACTAAAGGATGGAATAAACTTTTTGTGTTAAAAAACATAAATGGGAGGTGGTCCCCCCCCCCAAATAGAAATAATTATTACCAGAGGCCGAACAAAATTCTAGCATGAACCTGGGGGTCAATGGACATGTAGACCCAAAATCATCATTACCTAATATAGTCATACCTGTTAGACAAACAACTATGGAAATAAATAATTCAATAGCTATATAGACACACATACATGTCACATAGAAAATCTCACATATTTTCTATAAGAAATATCAAATAGATAAAAACCTAATATTAAAACCAAATGTGACTAATGAAACCATAATGATTCAAGAAGTGAATGATTGATATAAAAAAAACATCATGTGCTTAACTAGGGATGGACCCTTTGAATTTGATCCATATGAAAATTAAGGACCATGGTGAATTCTAAGAGGAACAGGATCCTAAGACACATATAACTAATATAGGAACATACGTCACTTCACTAAATTGGTTCTTGGAAAATAGCATCTGAAGTTGCATGTCAACTGAGGTGTCCATGAATGATGCCAGCAAATATATAATCATTAGGGAACTAAAAATATTCCTCAAATTAGTATTCAATAAATAATAATATACATGAAAAATTATACACATTTATATACATATATGAAAAAAAATATTTAGTAAGTAGATAAAAAACATAGCAGTAAAACAACAATGAATAAATACAATGTTTAGTGTCAGATATAACCAATAATTCCATATATCAGTAGGTTTTATAAATCGATAGTCAATTGAACAATGGATCATAAACAAGTCATTCTATTCACAATTTAAAATCAAAATAGTTTACAATCACTAGAACAAAAATGACGACATCATCGAAGAAGAAATCATAAACAAAATAAATTCAAAAATAAAATTGAAAGACATAACTCGCTAGGTTGAAGAAAATATGAGGCCCTATTTGGAAACCATAACTGTAATCAAACACCAGATGTCAGACGAGATGTTTGAACAACTGGAGGTAGTCTAGTAGAATGATTTGGTCTTCAATTCACAGAGGAGTGTCAGTAGCAGGTGGATTCCCCAAAAATGCTTTTGATATCAGGATGGGTTCAAAAATGGTTAGGTTTTTTTAAATAGATCGGGACACTTTTATCAGTTCTTATAAATAATCGCTGATAAGGAGTACTTTTATTATAACTTAAGTAATAAGCACAGATAAAATGACTCTATATTAGCATTTTTTTAGTGCTGGTAAAGGTATGTCTTTATCAGCACAAAAAATTGTTGATAAAATCAATCTTTATCATCACTAAATTTATATAAATGATAAATATTCATTTTATCAGTGCTTTGTTTAGCACTGATAAAGGCTCATTTTTTTCAGTTCGAAAAAAGCGCTGATAAGGATTCATTTATCAGCACTTATTGCTTAAGTGCTGATAAATGATTTATAATTATAATTATAAATAAAAAATTTAAATATTTATATATATGTAATAAATATATACAAATATAAATATAGTAAATATATACATTTTTAAATATATTTATTATAATTTTATAATTATTTATTTATAACTATATAAATTTTTTAAAAAATTAATATTTATATCATTATATATATTTAAATAATTATACATATATATATTTAATAAGTATATATAAATATACATATATTAAATATATTCATTATTTAAGTAAATTGTTTGTAAATTAAAAAATTATTTAAATATATATAATTATATAAACACATTTAAAAATATATATTTATTTATTTATATTTATAAATATATAATTGTATAAATATAGTAAATGTACAATTATAAATATTTTTATTTATTAATATTTTTTAAAAAATATATTTTTAACATTATTAATAAATATCAAATTTTATGTGCATGCATATATGTTAAAAATGTGTGAAATTGAATAAATTAAGAATAAGTACAATTTAACAATATTGAAAAAATGGTAAGTTCTTTCTGTGTGGATTTTATATAAAAATTTATTAATTACATATATGTGAAATCAAAATGACACACATTTTATTTATGTTAAATTAAAAAATCAAACGACGTTTAATTATATGTCCAATATTATGAAATTAGTCATTATTTTTAATTCAATTTTTTTTTCATTGTAAAGCATTATTCAACAAATGAATGAATATTTAATGTAAAGCGTATAAATATTTTATAATATATAATTCATATTTATATACATTGATATATATCTATATTTAATATATACAATTTAATAATATTCATTTTTATAACTATCTGATTAATAAAATGTTTAATATTTAATAATGTATAATCAATTTATTCATTTTTATCAATAATTATTTAATTAATAAAACATGAATTTTTTTTAATAAACTCATTTTTTATTTTTCATTTATTTAATTATATCATTTTATTTTTTCAGACCTTTATCAGCATTGATGAAATAAATATTTATCATCATTATAAATAAAGTGCTGATAAATATGCCGTTTATCAGCATTTTTCTAGTGCTCATAAATACCAACGCTGATAAAAGTCAGTTTTATAGTGGTGGTTTCAGAAATTTGAGGGTTTTATAATTGGAAATTCATCTTAATTGGATGTAGATTCTTCCATTGTCTATTTAATTCTAATGAGCTCAAATAGCAAACTTGGGGATTTGGACCTCTTTCTCTAAAGTCTAGAATGCTTCGCTTCCATGATATGTGCCTAGATTTTTACCATTATTGTGCCAGGAACATGTTTTTGCAGGTTTGGGTGAGAATTTATAGGCTAAATTATATTTTATGGCATCTCAAAATCATACACAACATTAGCACTGCCCTTGGAGTTCCAATCATATTTGAGCGGGAGACTGAACTTGTGAAGTTTGAAAACATTACATGAATTTTGGTGGAGGTGTTTTTTAGCACCACAATCATTATCAAGGTAACTATGTCTATCGCTAATTAGGAAATTGAATTGAGAATTTAGTATGAATAATGTACTTTTTATTGTGTGCCCTATGACTCTGTTGGCCATTATTTTGAGTCATGTCGTCAAAGTGATGTTTGTTGTAATTGCAATGCTAAAGTTCACCTGGTGAAGGACAACAAGAAATTTGTATTTCTTAGGTAGTTGATTTCAGGTAAGGTTCAAGGTGTTGTGGAAAGTGTCTCACATGTTTCTGAGACACGACCTTCTCAGCAGGAGGATTCTCTAGTGATGCCTGATGTGTAGGCTTTCCCTCTGGCTGGATGTTTTTCTGGTAATCAGCATAAGTTTTAGGATCTAAATACCACCCTATCCTTTAAAGAGGCTCTATGTAGGAATGGTAAATATAGAAGTGTGTTTTAAAGTGTATGTTATCAATAGAAGGAACCTACCACTGGTAAAAGGAATGGTAAAGTCATGTTTGACGATGAGTACTTCTGGATGGTTACTACTAGAAAACCTAAAACACTTAATCCTGTAATGGTACAGGAAGTGCATCTTATTGAGTAGGTGCATATTAAACCCCTTTTGGGAGTGAATAATGGGGTTGTTTCTTCTGTTCCCATTTCCGAGCCTTCTCTGTAGGTTGTTTTTTCAGTACAATCTACACCTACTCTACATAATGTTATTAATGGTGTAGTGGGTGTTGCTATAGCTGGTATTATTAAAGGGAAGTCAATTTATGAAGTGGTTGTTAATGTCCTACATGAAATACAGTATTTGGGACTATTAATAAACTCAATCTACTTGACATTATCAATAGATCTCATAATAGGGATTCTTTTCCTAATGAATTTGGAAACCATCGGGCTGATGAACAAATCTGGGACAATGTACTGGTTATGGATGAATCTTCTTTATAGAATGAATCTATTTTTGGACGTTTTTATCATGTTGAGGTTTATGAATCTTCTAGAATGGTTGATCATGATATCAATTGGATAGCTCCCAAATAATGGAAGAGAGGCAGGCACTCAAGAGGTCACGGAGGCTCGTAGTAAAGAGGTGGCATATATCAAAGGAGGTGATTGTTTTCTTTTTTTCATGGTAGTGCTTATGGTGCCATTGTGTTTTCATTAATCTATTCTTTGTATATATCATGTACTTTATTTGTTCATAAATTTCCCAAACCATGGATTTTAATCTAAGTTTTGCGTCGTTCTAAGTATATATAATTATATAATTGTAAATAATTATATAAATATATATGTAATTATATAATTATATATAATTATAAATATATATAATTATATAAATTTAGTTACAATTATATAAAAATATGCATAAAAGTATTTATTTATAAATATACATATAAATAATATATATATATATTTATATAAATAATTACATAATTATAATAAATATATTTATTATATATATAATTATATAAATATGAATATTTATATATATATAATAATTGAAATATATTTATAATTTAATATATATACTGTTTAGATATATTTATTTATAGATAAGTCTAGGGACATGGTGCAAAGATCAAATCTCTTTTATTAAAAATAAATAAAGTATATAGTGAAGGCAATGATAATAAAAGACAAGGAAGCCCACATCAAAAGAAAGGAACCCAAATAAAGGTACTAAAAGTCAAGGAAATAAAGGGTGTGAGTGTGGTTCATTCCTTGCCAACCCCCCCCCCCCAATGAGGCCTTCCCTGTGAATGTTGTTCGTGCTTCTAGTTCTTCACTCTATGCAAAGGTTCATGTTCTTCATCTAGAGATAAATCCTGGATTTCCAATTCCATATGTTGATGACCAGATCCCATCTTGAGAACTCTACCTATGTTGTTAATTCTCCCACAAGTAGCATTTTCAGCTGCCTAAGGTTATGTGAACCTTGTATCTGAATCAATATTCTTACCTGAGCCAAGGTCCCCAAAGGTAATGGAGATGGGAACCAAAGTCTTATTAATACAATCTTCTTACACTAGAGTCTTTAATGTTTCCAATTTAGAGCTTCCCAGTAGGGGCAGAGTATGAAAGTCATCAGTAGGTTCCTGATGTGGCTAAATAGAGAACACTTGAATAGTAGAAGAAGTATAAATTAGACCCTTATTCACATTATGAGTATGAGAAATCTCAATACCACTTCAATGTTCAAAGCCTCAAGGGGTATCTCTTTGTCGAGAATCACCATCATCTATTTTCATGGGGACATGTACTGTTGGTCCAACTAGTGCATCAAAGGACAACCCCTCCTCAAGGATGCACTCTTGGGGTTCAGTTTCACTAGTAAGTAGATTCTTATGTCCGTGTACAAAAACCAGTGTCTCCAAAGTAGAAAAATTAAATATAGATGAATCATGAGCAGCCATACTCTTGGTATTAGGATAATCAACCCAATCCACAGCATTAGAAATTAGGTGTATTTCTAGAGAAATAACCATAGCGACAACATCATCAACTATCATTAAATGTTCCTCCCTATGATCTTGCTCAGTTACTTTAACTTCTACATGTCCATCAGCCTTAGTAGGACAATTAGAACTTCCAGGGATCCTTCAGTATTAATCAAATCTATTTATTTAAAAAATTATAAAATTATAATTAATATATTTAATATATTAGTAATAATATATATATATATATAATTATATAGAACTATTTTCAAATATAGTTATTCATAATTATAATTATAAATATCTAAATATATATTAAAATAATTATAAAATTATAGTAAATATATTTAAATAATTAATATATTGATTTAAAATTATATTTATAAATTCATATTTTTAATTAGTTAACAACTTATTTATAATCGTATGAATTTAAATATTTTTAATTATATATATTATATTTTTAAAATCGGGACTTTATCAATGCTTATTTAGAACCTATAAAAATTATTTTTATTAGAACTAAAAAGGCTATAATAAAACATATCTTTATCGATGCTAGAATTTTAGCACTAATAAAGAGTTATATTTATCAGTGTTTACTATTTAGCACTGATACAATGCATCCTTGTCATCACTTTTTTGAAATATCGGATAAAATTATAACTTTATGTTTTAAATAGAACCCTAACAGAGACATCATCCCTCATGGCCTCAAGCTTTCACGAAATGAAACCCTCATCACCCATCTTTTATCAAGCTTCTCGATGAATTGAACCTTTAAATATATAAGGTTTGTGATCATTTATTCTTCTATTTATTTAGGATCTCCATATAGGTATTACCCCCTCAAACCTATTCCTGAAATTTATATATATATTCATTAAATTCTGGACCTTCATTCTCACATCAGTGTCGGGAAGACACCGTCCAACTGCACACACCATCTTCCACCGAGAATTTTCGTATATTTCTACCTGAACCCCCAATTATGCGAACCGCTACATAGATTGATGCCCCTAAAAGCCACGCCAAATGCCACTCATCCCCTTCTTCAGTTTCCTCCCACCTCTTTCCTTAGAATCATTAAACCCTTAATAAAATATTTTCTAGATAAGTATGGGTTTTCATCATTTATAGATTTAGATTTTTCTGAAGGATATCGATAGAGTGTGTGTATTTGGGATTGGACAATACTCTAGTTCATATTTATCATGATTGATGCGTGAATTTTTTTTGGAATGGTTTATCACAACAAAAACATGAATATTTAAGGAATGGTTAAGAGATAATGATAGAAGGAGAGAGGAATTAGTCTAAGAATTAAATGATTAATCCTTACTAGATTCCATATAGGGATGAGTTATTTAAATATTACTATCTTAATCAATTTTGATATCTTGATTCAAAAATGGAATGTATTTTTTTAATCAAACTCTAAAAATATATAAATTAATTATTAATTTAAATCATATAATTCATTTTAAATTTATGTTTTTTATTAGAAACACATATTTATACAAAAAATATTTTATTTAAAAACATAAAAAATCCTTTATTATTTCTGTATTACTAATTAATTTCTTTTAAATATATAAAAATATCCAATTTATTTTTTACAAAATTACCATTTAATTATAATAAGTTTTTTTTAAACAAAAATATTATTTTAATAAAAATAAAGACTTCATATAAAATTCACTTTATAATTATTAAAATAAAATTTTATTAAATAAATAGTTACAAATAAATTACTCAGTAAATTTGTGTTACATTACACCTATATACAACTATATTGGACTAAAGTGTGATATAATCAATGGTTGTACTTTCAAGTGGTGATCTAACTAACATGGATCTCAAAATGATCTCAACTAACATGAACATATCCCACATGTGATTTTGTTCCAACCACACTTATTTAAATTCAATTTAATCTTAGTATAAGACAATCCTTAGTGAGTCTACTTTTTTACCAAGCTTAACCAAGTTTATGATATGGGTTTGAAATTGTGAGACAAATTCATGTGTAAATTTCTAGTAATTCATCAACGGATCTTTTGGGTTTTGGTTCATTTTTTCTATGATTATAAATGGATTTATTTTCAAAAAAAAATTTCCTTCAAAAGTTTCAATACTTAATCCTTCTTAAAAAAAATACATATAACTCATTCAGTTTAATTTTTTTTAAATGATTAATAAAAGTTTATTCCATAATCAAGTAGCAAAATTATTGATGGATCATAAATTAAAAACATATATAGCAATTAATTTATACATAAAAAACATAAAGTATCATAATTGAAAAAAATTAAAGACCAACACAATTTATATCTGGATATGTGTTTGGAACACTTTAAAGATCATAACCAAAAAAATTAATAGGGGAATACTTTAACTAAATAGTTCAACCAATAAGTAATTAAATGGTGTGAACATAAAAAATGTTACCATCATTGATTAATGAAAAATATATCACCTTATACATATTAAAAATTGATAATTACAACAAAAATATTCTTTATTTAGCATTTAAACATGATTCATTACATAATATTGCACATAATACACCTCATAATATTGGGAGATATTGTGTCTTTGGAAAGTTAGGTATGTTACATAGCAACATAAAACATGAAATGAAACATCATTATTGAAAACTTATTTTAAATTAACACAATAGTATATTGTACTTAACACTGTATGGGATAACCTGAATACATTCATAAGAAAGGGGTGATCTATAAAGCCCAGTATGGAAATAAACAAGTCATAACATGACAGATACAATACATGTCAGACAATAGGCATATCAATGGAGAAAAAAAGGAACATGAATATAAAGGCATGATATAGAATGATAATAATAACATGGAAGTGTGGAAACAATATACAATATGATATTATCATGATTCAAGGCTCGTTTCACTTGGATAATCATGAGATGACACTCATTTCACATGGAGCAGCATGAGTCAAAGCTCATTGAACATGGAGGAGCATGAATCAAAGCTCATTACACATTGAGGAGAATAAGTCAAAGATCATTGAACATGGAGGATAATGAGTAAAATATCATTTCACATGTAGGATAATGAGTAATATCTTATTTAAAACAATGCATCATGATACTACACATTTCCCAATGCATTGGAACACTTTTAGGGTGTACCCATCATAATCATTTCATTTTCATGCTTAGTGTGCCACATAGATCATAAAATATTGATTCACTAATCATGATTGTTTATTCTATGATACAGTAATGTGTAATACATACATGTAGTTCTGATATAAATAAGTATATGGGAATAAAATTTAATAACTTTTCTCGATAAATGGGTATCGTATTCACTACACAATGATTTTGGCATTGAAAATCATAGTGCAATTTTTGGCATCATAACTGTGTCATATAGAAATTCATAAAATGGGTTGATGAAATAGAAATGGGTATCTCATAATTTACTAATGGAATATATATTAATAGGTACATTAAAGTACATACCATAAAATAAGTAATTGTAAATAGAAGGCATAACATAATAATGAGTCTTAAAGTAAGAGAAGAAAGAAAAATAACCCTTATGAAATTTTAACATGTTAACGGTTGTACATAAAGAATCATAGCAGGGATTAACAAGAGTGAAAGGAAGATATAATCCTTTATACATAAAATTCATAGTAAATTAATCATATAAAATCATATCCCAATGTATAAAAATGGAATTTAAGAATCATAATATAAAAATAAGTGCTTGACTAGAAATGAGAAGAGAGAAATCCCTTACGTAGATGTGTGACTCCAATGGATTTAGAGAGTCTTATTAGGAGATTTATAACCTTTTAAGGACTATAATGAGTAGAGAGAATAGTTTGGATGATCTTAAAAGAGTTTTAGTTAAGATAAATGGGATCTTGTGTGGGTTTATATAAGAATGTAGAGGGGTTTCTTTGTTATTTTGGTTTTGGAAAATTCATAATAAGATATTCAAAACCAAAAACCATCTCATGGTTTCTTTCCATGTTTTTTTCCAAAGGGGAGTGTTTTAAATTATTTTATATGTCTAAGGTCCTAACTTATTAAAATATTTTCATTTTTATGTGGAGATGAGTCACACTCTTAATTAAATGAATTTAAAATCATAAAATGTATTATATGTCTTGGAGGATTCATAATGGATTTAAAAAATAAATCAAATAAACATAATTACCTATTTTTTTAAATATAAAACATATATTTGGTGAAATATACCTTTTATTTTATTTATTACATCATTATTGAGCCATTATAAAGTCATAAAACACATCGTATATTTATAAAGTATTTATTTATTACCCAAAAAAATAATTGTATCAGAAAATTATGAAAAATACACCATTAGATAATTTTGACATCCTACTCCCAAAAATATTATTCATTTTATCTAATTTTAAAAAAAATCAACTTTCATTTTTAAAATAAAAATAGACATTTATTGAAAATGATGGGTTTTTTACAATAATATTTTTCAAAACCCAATAAAAATTAAATTTGGATTCATGAAAGTTATATTATTGTTATATTTAACAAAAAAAATTATTAAAAAATTATTTATTTAAAAATCCATTAAATCATAAAAAATATTTCTTAAATTCGAATATTAACCAAAAATACTATTTGTGCTTTAAAAAAATATTTACAAAGTAAAAATAATAAAAAGAAAATATATTAAATATTTTATACAAAAATAATGTACATAATCATATTTCAAGGGTCATGATACATATCTCTTTATTACACAAGCATAATCCCTAAGAGTAAGGTGCATGATAGTGGGGATTTTATGGTTCCATTTGATGAACATGGTTTTGTCCGTGAACTCGATGAGCTTGAACTTCTCCCATAAAAGGTTTTTTTCATGCTTACGTTGTTGGATCTTGTCTTGGGATTGGTCTAGGGAAAATACTAGAAATTATAATTCCCTTGGAAGCTCCGATAAATGGGATTTGTATGGTACAATTCAACTAGATGAGGTCATCACTTCTTTTTTCTTTATCAAAAGGATTTGTTAAAACCCAATATTTATACTAGTCATGGGATCTCTATTCAACAACTATATTATAAATGGTAATGATGCATAATGGTCATTTAAATCCAATTGGATAAAATAAAACCTAAAAAGTTCATGTGTTTTCTATATCCATTAAATCACAAAATGTAATTTTATTCATAACAGTTTTGATCATTATAAACTTCACCCTTAATAAATTTCTCCCTCAATGTTTCATTTTCCCACACTAAATCAGTGAGGGTAACTCTACCTCATCACCTCCTTTGGTTCCCACATTGCTCCTTCAAACATGTTCTTTCACCCCAACACCTTGACAAGGGGCATTGTCTTATTTCATATAAATTTCTCTCTACAGTCTAATATCTTCACCAGAATCTCCTCATAGAAAATGTCATTATCCAATGGTACCACATATGGATTGAGTAATTGTGATGGGTCTAGTATGTACTTCCTTAAGAGGGATACACAAAATACATCATGTACTTGAGACATGTTTGGTGGGAGTTCTAATCTATAGGTAACTACTTTGATGCGATCAAGGATCTCAAAAGGGTCGATGTTACTTTGACTAAGGTTTCACTTATTACAAACTCTCGTCAATATCATCCATGTAGATATGTGGAAAAATACCATGTCTCTAACATTGAACTCTAGGTCACATAAATGATTGGCTGTATAGATATTTTTTCAACTATGATCATCTTTGATGTGCTGCTGGACTGTCTTAACCTTATCCATCATTTCATCGACCATTTTCAAACCTAGAAGTTTTCATTCGCCATCTTCATCCCAACATGTCAGTTTTCTATTCCACTTCCCATAAAGGGAATCATAAGGGGCCGTTTGGATACTCAAATAGAAAATGTTTTTGTAAGATAACTCCTCCAAAAGAATGTGTTGGTCCCATTGACATTTTAAGTCCATTAAGAAATATCTCAATATATCCTCGAGTGTTGGGATATTACACTCATATTAGACATTAGTTTTAGGGTGATTATCTATACTAAAATTTAGCTCAGTGTTTAGAGCATCCTGTAGAATTTTCCAAAACATAAAGGTGATTCTTGGATCTCTATCAGACCTAATCGACACTGGTACTCCATCCATCCATGACACTTCTCTAATGTATTTCTTTTTCAGATGATCCAATGAGAAATCCTCTTCAATTCTAATGAAGTTTGCAGTCTTTATAAGATGATCCACAACAATCCATATAGCATTGTTTCCTTTGGATGTATTTTGAAGTCCGGTGACAAAGTCCATGGTGATGTTTTACCATTTCTATGTTGGTATGGGTAATGGTTACCTCATACCCTTATACATCAACATTTCATCCTTAAAATTTTGATATACCATGCCCATTGATGTATATTTTTCAATCTCTTTCTTCATGTTATCCTTCCAATAGTGCTCTCAGGGATCTCAATACATCTTTCTGTTTCCTGGGTGAACGGAGAAAGTTAAACTATGTGAATCATCCAAAATTTATTTCTTTAACTCGTGATTTGATGGAAGACATATTATTGACTCAAATATTTCAATTCCTTCTCCATTAACATTGAGATTTGAGGATTTCCCTTTTATGATAGTATCCACTTTCTTCTGAATTCACACGCCATCTTTTTGAGAATCGTTTAACCTTTCAAAAAGAGACGGTTGAGAAATAATTTTTGAAAGGAATTGGGATGTTCCTTTATTTATTATTCACACATTCATATTCTTCATGTCTAAGAATATCGAATCCTTCTAAATTCTCATCAATGATAGAATTTCTAGTTCTTTTCTACTTAGATCATTTGGCACCTTGTTCTCTTTCCTAGGATGGTAGGGGATTGAGAAATCTTAATCCTTGATGATGTCTAACCATATTAATTTGTTCATATTTGTCTCTTTCTACGTTAATATATATTTGAGACGATTTTGATCCATATATATTTCACACCTCTCCCCAAAGAGATAATGTCGCCATATTTTCAACACGAAGATAACAGCTTCCAACTCTAGATCATGAGTGGGATATTTTTTCTCATGAATTTTAAACTTCCTTAAATCATAGAATATGAATTTGTAATTTTTCAATCAACACACATTACAATCCCTTCATCAAATCATCATTTAAAATTAAAAAAAAACTCACTTATGGGTAATGTAAGCATAGGGGCAGTGGTAATCCTCCTTTTCAACTCCATGAAGCTTTCTTAAAATTTATCACTTCAAAAATATTTGAATCCCATCCAAGTTATCTTGGTAATTGGGTATGAAAATCATGATAAATTTATCACAAATCAGTGATAATATCTATATAACCCAAGGAATCAATAGATATCTGTCACATATGTTGTCCTTGACCATCACTCAATTTCTTTTGTCTTGGAAGGATCCATAAATATCTCATTGCTTGTGATGATATGCCCCAACAATGAGGCATCCTTCTACCAAAACTCACACTTGCTATACTTTTCACAGACATTATCTGTTTTCAAGGTCTTTAGTATAGTGTTCAAATGCTACTCATACTCCTCCTAGGTTTTGGAGTATATTGGAATATCGTTTATAAATACTACCAAAACATTTTTGAGGTAATATGTAAATACTATATTCATCATGTCTATGAAATTTTTTGGATAATTAGTGAGTTTGAATAGCATCACTATGAACTCATAATTCTCATACCTTATATGAAAATAATTGTTGGGGATATCATCCTTCTTCACCCTTACATGGTAATATCTGGACAATAGATTCACCTAGGAGATGTAGTTTCCTCCATGTAGTTGATCAAACATGTAATCAATCCATGGAAAAGGATACTTGTTCTTTATTGTGATATTGTTGAGCTCATCATAATCAAGTAAAAGGAACATTTACCCATCCTTCTTTTTGAAAAAGAGGACTATTGAACCCCATGGTGAAGAACTTGGGTGTATAAACCCTTTATCTTGAGTATTCTTTAGTTTTTTCTTCAGTTTCTCAAGTTTCACAATAGTCATCCTATATGAAGTCTTGGAAATTGGAATATCCCCAGGTATAAGCTCAATTAAAAATTCAACCTCTCAGATAGGGGGAAGACTAAGAAATTCCTCAAGAAACACATTAGCATATTCCCTTACAATATTCATGTCTTCAAGAATGGTTCTTTTATTATAATCAATCATTTGATCTAGATATTATTTCTCTTAGGGAATTAATATTCTTTCTTGAGATGATGGTGTTAAAAAAGATTCACCCTCCTCCTTGCACTTTCATATAATACGGGGTTTATACTCTATATGGAGATTGGTTTCCCTCTCATAGCAATTTATGTTGTCTTTATATAGGGAAAGCCAATCCATACCCATAATTTCATTAAATTCTACCAAGGGAAGTGTGATAAGGTTCTCTAGGAAGTTAAATCCACAAATTTTGATAGGGGATGAGTTTATATAATTGGGATGTAATAATTTTCCCATTTTTTCACCGTCATCTCTACTTTCATTCTTTTTTGTGGTGTTGAAATAGTTTTACTCAACTTTCGGGATGTAAAAGAATGCATACAACTAGAATAAAAAAGTATGTTATCTATTATTTAATGAACAACTAGCATACCTATAACTAATTCATTGACAGGATTCACTTCAGTGGTAGTGATGGAAAAAAATCTCCCTTGTTTCCTTGGAGGTTGTTGAGTGCCTACAAAAACCCATAGATTATGGAACTGGTTTATAAAGTACTCAAGTTCATTGTAGGTTTAGAAATAAACAATTTGTTGAGGGTCTACTGGAGCATTCCGTTCTTTTGTCACATTGGTGGGTTTCTCTTTCCAGAAATTGTTTTCTCGGTTCCCTTCTCTTCCTCACCTAAATAATTTCCTTGATCCCATTTGGAAATTTCCAAGGTGGTTCTTTCCCCACCATTGAAAAGTGTAATGCTGTAATTCCTTAGCACCGTTGGATTTATCCATCGGACCACCATAATTAAAGTCCACTTTCCACTTCTTATCCTCATGATACTCTTCAGATTCATTTATTTCGATCTCAACATTGAGGGTACATCGTAAAATTTCTTCATAGCTATCAAATCCAAAGATTACTGTAATGCCACGACCCCAGTTACCCAGAGTCGGTGCATTATTACGTAACATTTTCATGATCAAAAAAGGTCAAGTCTTGAAAGACCGATTAGTTTAGTAGCCTTGGAAACACTAGATACATTCATAAGTCTTACATTACATCATAAAGTAAAAACTCACAATAACATAGTCTCCATATTCCACACTCATATACCCTCATACTATCCTTGCAGGTCATTCATAAAATACTTTTTCACATCCTGGAAAAAATAAAACATAGAAAGGGGTGATCTCTGACGCTCAGTAAGGATAACAATATAGTGGGAACTTTCATAAATAAATATAAACATTTAAGGCAATGTATAACTAAAACAAAAGACTTTTAAACTTGAACATCAGCATAATATGGAAAAAGTAAAATGAAATAATGCAATTTACTTATTCACATGAATATTCTACTAGTTGAATAATCACATGTAATATAAATAACCACTTTCATAATGATGGAATGCATAATTATAGACTATCATAACCACGTAGCCATGGCCTCGTGCCAAGACTACAAATAAGATTTTGTCAAGGCCTCATGCCAAGACACTAGTTTGTCTCATGAGACCTACCGATGCATCGAGGATCTATATCGGGCTCCACCCGTCACTTATTAATTCCAATTCATTCCTCATATGAACAGGTTTAAACATATCACAAACCATAACATAACTGTATCACATAAAACATGCATAAATCAAACAAAACATTTCCACATTTCAATCACAAGATATCAATACAACACATTGATATAATAAAAACATTATCAAAACCATTTTCAATACCAAAATAAAATAAAATTAAAACTTTCTATTTATTTTTCATTTAAAAAAAAGTTATGGCTTTTAGAAAAAGTCGAAACTCAAATAATGGTCCAGGCAGCAGAGAAGTCATTGTTGCTGCATACGTACGAAAAAAAAACATTCCCTTTGGTTGTTTAGTAAAATGCTTCATATAAAAAATATTCCTTTTGAATAAACGTAAACTTCAAAGGGTACTATACACCGTATAAAAGAAAGTTGTGTATAAAACAAAATATACCTCAATGAAAGGAGATTGAGACGAAGTCCCTTACCTCATGTCCGACTTGACTCGATCGTTCGTTGACCTCCTGAATAATAAACTGGAGTTAATTTATACTTTCTTAAGAACCTTTTCAAGTTCATTATCCATTTTATATCACTTATTACCATGTTATGAACATTATGTAATTATTTAAGTTAATAACAGTCGTTTTGTTGATCTTTGGTGCTTGAGTCAAAAATAAACTTTTTATAATTACAAGTTGTTCATGTGGTAAAATATCCCTTATATCTATAATTATATTCATGATTTAGATATTATATATATCATATATATCCAGTATATACATTCATTTACAATATTACATAACATTTAGAGGTAATAAATGAAATGCACCGTTCATGGAGATGGTAAGTCGTACGTACGCATGAACGCTACTGTCATTTCTATTTCGTATTTAATGGAATGAAATCATAATGTTATAAAGGTATATTATAATTCCAGTATAATATCATATATAATATCATTTACTCCATCCTTTATATGTTCCACATATGTCATTAACGATTCAAATAACTTTGAGGGGGCGGTAGTCCGCACTTCCTAAAATGAAATTATCAGGTTTACCCATAATGGAAATCATAAAGGTATGCCATAAATGAAAAATACAGAAGAATAAGGAAAACATAAATATAATATATATAATATATAAATATAGTGACATATTAATGTCCACCATGAAAGGTGTTAAAAGAGGATTGAACAATCATCGTTTCGTGAGGCAGTAATTCGCCACCCACAGAAACAGTAAGTTCTTTAACCATTAGACGAAGGTGTGTGTAAGTGTAAATCAAATCCTTCCCATAAAAACATCCTAGTATATTGAAGATACTGGTGTTTTTACAAAAGAAATGAATAAAAAGAGTTTAATGGGTTGGATAAGAAAAATAAAACAAAAGAACATAAGAGAAGACATTACCTTAAAATCAGGTAACTCTTTTTGATTTGAGCCAAATGCTTCCTTGGGAAAACTTCTGCCCAAAGTGACGCTTCTAGGAGTAAAAGAGGGAAGTTGAGAGAGTATTTGGGCATAGTTTGGCCGAGAAAAATGGATTTTATGGTGTGAATAAGGTGGTAGAGGTGGAGGCCTTTTATAAGAGGAGAGGAGGGGTACTCTTGGAATGTCATGAAATGTTACATTATTATGAAATGCTTTTCGGATTTTAAAGGTCCCGCAATGATATATTTTGAGGATAAGATGATAAGGGTTCAAAATATACTCATCCAATAGGTTTTTGACAAGTGTATGTCTTATATTTTACATTATCTTTTCATTTTATTTAAATCGTTCATTAATGAGGTAATCGCTGCATCATCATGGTGTCATAAATAAATTTATTTATTTAATGTCTAAAAATTATAAAATAATTACCATGATGTATTAAATCTTTTTATATTTCCAATGAATATTTATAGTCTAAAAGTTAACATATATAACCCCATTTAATAATTGTTTTAGTAAAACAACACATGTTTGTGATAATTTTATTTTTACTTTAAATAAAAAGTTATTAATGTCATTTTCTTACCTAAGTGGCTCCATGGGGTCCCCAAGTTGACCCATGGATTGTCTTGGTCGTTCATGACTCATCAAATAAGGTTAGGACAAGTGTAAAGGTAATTTCATATTATTATAACATTATATTTACCTTAAATTACACTAATTACCTTTAATCGCGATTAAAAAAACTTAAAAGTTACTATTCACCCAAAATTATTTTCATCCCATTGAACCACATTTTACTTACTAATAACAACCATGTATGTCGGATTTTTGAAATTCAATTCACAGAAGTGGTAAAGTTTCATTTAAATAAAAAATTAGTTTTTTAACTACCACTTAGTGGTTTCACTATTCCTCAAAAATTGATGTTTTTCAGAAAAATACCAAAAATTAACCCTAAGCTATATTTGATATTCATAATTAAAAAATGATGTCTAATTTTACAAAATTAAAAACATATAAGTTGAATTAATTAATTTAATAATTAATTCCCGTTGTCAAAACAAATAGCGTGTTTTTAAGAAAGAATATCAATCAAAAGATTGACAATTGTTTATGTCCAATTTCAAAGTTAAATTAATTATAATGACAACCATTGGATAAAATAGTAAAAATATATTCTAATTACACTTTAAAACCACTAAATAATATAATTTATCACTTTAAATTATTCTGATTAAAAAAGTTGTTTTTAATTAAAGTTTAGTATTTTACACTATTCATAAAAAATTGGATGTTCTCAGAAAAAACGAAAAATTCAACTTAGGAGAATTTCGATATTACGAATCCAAAAATGAAGTCCAATTTGAATAATAAAATTTATAAAATTTTAAAAATTGGGTATTACTATTCATAATGGCTACTTTGATTGGTCGCGGTGTGTTAGAGCCTCGAACTTGCGTACAATGCAAGCTATTGCATTATTTAAAGAGAAACGTATCGTGAAAGATTAGGGTGTTACATTCTCACCTCCTTCAATAAATTGCATCCTTGCAATTTAAAAATGTTCTTCGAAAATAAAAGTTCGAAAATAGAAAATACCTTTGTGGAAACCCACATCGAAAATAGAGTTAATAAAAATATAACTTTAAAAGAAAGAAAGAGAAGTACAAAGGTCACCCGACAAAGACCATACTAGGATTCTACGAAAACCTGGATATGGAGGAGAAAAAAACCATCAATGTCTAATGGAGAGTAGTAGAAAACAGGATTTGGAGAAAATTAACTACAAGAAAATCACAAACTTTTGATTAGTTAAACGGTCATTGATTCCCCAGTTGGAAAAGTTAACCGACAATGTTTTTGTTTTAAGTTACCTTTCATAATGTTGAGGAATTTATTTATTAGATTTACTATGAATGTAAGGAAATATACATACTTGTCATGTAGACTTTCATTCTTTAATAAATTTTTACCAAAAACCCATCTTTCACTCCAAAAGGTAATAGAACTCAAAAATATTATATTTATCCTAAACGTACAAGGTTCTAAATATTAACACATACCATTTTGATTAGGAAAACTATTTTGTAATAACCAAGGACTTCCTGTAGGCTAGTGGTAGGTAATGAAGGCATGTCGCACTATGGTTGTGGGTTCGATTCCTGCAGCTTTGTCCGACGCGACGGGTTATCCCCCAACCTACATGTTGTCCTTTTACTAAAACTATAGTATTATAATATTCCAAAAATAATCTTTAGAAATTTTTTAATAATACTATCCAAGGTTCAACTTAATCCATTCCAACCTTTATAGTTATCCAAAATACCTCTTTCCAGACTTTCTCTATAATGTCTCTAAATTCCAAAATCATTTGTAACATCAGATTCCCCAAACAAAGTAAAGATTCTCTTATTGTCACATACTAAAAATATGATTACCTTCATCATATTAAAACATTAATGAAAACAACAATTACTACTATAAAATAATTATATATATCACATTATTCTTATAACTAAAATATAATCCTTGAGTCCAAAATCACCAATACATTAATTATTCCACTTCAACTGTAGTAACAGAATAAGATTTGCCTTTATCCCTTGGCCTTTTCTGAGGTAAGATTCCCTGATGCTTAGAACATTTATTTGCATAATTCCCAATTTCCATACAATTGTAGCATTCAAAATTGATAGCCACTTTTTTCCATTGCAATCACGAGCCTGGTGACCTTTTTATCCACATTTATAACAAACTCTCATTCCTTTTAGGCAAGTACCAGGGTGATTCTTCCCACAATAATTGCATAATGGAAAATCCTTCTTTCCCCTTTTCCCTTTATCTTTCCCTTGTTCCAATGTTCTCTACTTCTCTTGATTTACTTTATTGTCATAAGATTTAGAGAATTCATTTTCTGTCTTGATAGCACACGAGACTATATCTTCATACATTGAGAAAGATTGCGATATTAATGCTTTATAGAGAAAAGGTTTTAACCCATCAAAGAAACGATTGATATTACATCTTGGGTTACGTATATAATCTGCAGCATACCTCGCTAACCTTGTAAAGTTGGCCTCATACTTTGCGACATTCTCATCCTCCTTTTGTCTCAGACTCAAAAATTTCCTTTCCATATCTGCTCGATGGTCACAAGGAAAGTATTTTTCTAAGAAAATCTATTTAAACTCCCTCAATTCCATATTTGATAATTCATCATCTTCCTTTTTGTTTTGAATCAATGACCACCATTGATCAGCATCTCCAGTGAGGCGGTAAACTGCCATGATAACCTTTTCCCTTTCACTACTCCCCAAGGAATGGAATATTTTCTCTAAGGAATTTATCCATTACTCAGCTACTAAGGGATTTGTACTCCCATTGAATGTTTGTGGTTTTTGCCTCATGAACCGGTCTAACATTGATCCTCCACGTTGCGGATCAAGGTGCTCCATACGAGTAAGGTTATTATTCATAACATGAGTGAGTTGTCCCAGTATAGTGATAAGTTGATCAGCACCAGTTGTGTCACCGGCCCCACTATAATTATCTTGAGCAGGAGGGAAATCCCTACATGGAGTGCATGCATTGATATGGTTTCCATTACTTCCACTAGGCACCATTTCTAAACAATGGCATAAACTAGATCAGTTTATGAATCAAAATACATAATTCCATACTTTTAAAACACTTAACATAAATTGAACAGTTTATGGATATAATCCATAATCATAAAAATGTTTTCCTTGAGAAAGTATATACTCATAAACCCTTCATAATGGTTTGTAAAGAAAATGGGAATTATCCTAATAATATCTCCCAAGATTTTCGTAACCAAGAGTGCAGCAATGCCCGTTGTCGTTCACTAGTTCCCATTCGAGTCAAGCTTAAAGCGGTGTTTTCGAGTTTTACCCCTAGGTACATCTGTGCCAGAGCCGCCTCTACCTACTCGTATCCAGACAGGGATGTATTGCTTGGAAAAATCACAAAATCTCTATAATACCAAAATTCTAGGAAGTTCTTCTATACTAATCCTAAAATTCTATCTTAGGGTTATGCGCTCAAATCAGAGTTTATCTAAATCTAGCTTCCAAAGATAGTACTAAACTGCCTCTGATACAAACTGTAACGCCCCGACCCCAGTTACCCAAAGTCGGTGAATTATTACATAACATTGTCATGATCACAAAAGGTCATGTCTCGAAAGACCGATTAGTTTAGTAGCCTTGGAAACACTAGATACATTCTTAAGTCTTACATTACATCATAAAGTAAAAAATCACAATAACATAGTCTCCATAGTCCACACTCATATCCCCTCATACTATCCCTACAGGTCATTCATAAAATACTTCTTCACATCCTGGGAAAAATAAAACATAAAAAGGGGTGAGCTCAGATTCTCAGTAAGGATAACAATACAGCGAAAACTTTCATAAATAAACACAAACATTTAAGGCAATGTATCACTAAAACAAAATCCTTTTAAACATGAACATCAGCATAATATGGAAAAAGTAAAATGAAATAATTCCATTTACTTATTCACATGGATATTCTAATAGTCGAGTAATCACATGAAATATCAATAACCACTTTCATAATGATGGAATACATAATTCCAGACTATCATAACCATGTAGCCATGGCCTCGTGCCAAGATTACAAATAAGATTTTTTCAAGGTCTCATGTCAAGACACTAGTTTGTCTCATGATACCTACCGATGCATCGAAAAGCTATAGAGGGCTCCACCCGTCACTTATTAAGTCTAATGCATTCCTCATATGAATAGGTTTAAACACCTCATAAACCATAACATGATCGTATCACATAAAACACGCATAAAGGAAACATAACATTTCCACATTTCCATCACAAGATATCAATACAACACATTGATATAATAAAAAAATTATCAAAACCAATTTCAATTCCAAAATAAAATAAAAATAAAACTTGGTATTTATTTTTCATTTAAAAAAAGTTATGGCTTGTAGAGGAAGCCGAAACTCAAATAATGGTCACGGCGGCGGAGAAGTCGTTGTCGCCGCATACGTACGACAAAAAAACATTCCCTTTTGTCATTTAGTAAACTTCTTCATATAAAAAAGATTACTTTTGTATAAATGTAAAAGTCAAAGGGGTTTATACACCGTATAAAAGAAAGTTGTGTATAAAACAAAATATTCCTCAATGATAAGAGATTGAGATGAAGTCCCTTACCTCGTGTCTGACTTGAATCGATCGTTCTTTAACCTCCTGAATAAAAAACTGGAGTTAATTTATATTTGATTAAGAACCTTTTTCAAGTTCATTATTCCTTTTATATCACTTATTACCATGTTATGAACATTATGTAATTATTTAAGTTAATAACAGTCGTTTTGTCGATCTTTGGTGCTTGAGTCAAAAATAAACTTCTTATAATTACAGGTTGTTCATGTGGTAAAATATCCATTATATCCAGAATTATATTCATGATTTAGATATCATATATATCATATATATCCAGTATATACATTCATTTATAATATTACATAACATTTAGAGGTAAGAAATGAAATGCACTATTCATGGAGACGGTAAGCCGTACGTACGCATTAATGCTACTTTCATTTCTATTTCGTATTTAATGGAATGAAATTATAATGATATAAAGGTATATTATAATTCTAGTATAATATCATATATAATATCATTTACTCCATCCTTTATACGTCCCACATATGGCATTAATGATTCAAATCACTTTGAGGGGGCGGTAGTCCGCACTTCCTAAAATGAAATTATCAGGTTTACCCATAATGGAAATCATAAAGGTATGCCATAAATGAAAAATACAGAAGCATAAGGAAAACATAAACATAATATATATCATATATAAATATAGTGACATATTAATTTCCACCATGAAAGGTGTTAAAATAAGATTGAACAATCATCATTTTGTGGGTTAGTAATTTTCCACCCACAGAAACAGTATGTTCTTTAACCATTAGATGAAGGTGTGTGTAAGTTTAAATGAAATAATTCTCATAAAAAAATCCTAATATATTTAATATACTATTGTTGTTACAAAAGAAATGAATAAAAAGATTTTAAGGGGTTGGAGAAGAAAAATAAAACAAAAGAACATAAGAGAAGACATTACCTTAAAATCTGGTAACTCTTTTTGATTTGAGCCAAAGGCTTCCTTGGGAAGACTTATACCCAAATTGAGGCTTCTAGAAGTAATAGAGGGAAGTTTAGAGAGTACTTGGGCTGAGTTTGTCTGAGAAAAATGGCTTTGATGGTGTGAATAAGGTGGTAGAGTTGGGGGCCTTTTATAAGAGGAGAGGAGGGGTACTCTTGGAATGTCATGAAATGTTACATTATTATGAAATGTTTTTCGGATTTTAAAGGTCCCACAATAATATATTTCGAGGATAAGGTGATAAGGATTCAAAATATACTCATCCAATAGGTTTTTGACTTTTTTAAGTCTTATATTTTACATTATCTTTTCATTTTTTTAAATCGTTCATTAATGAGGTAATCGCTGCATCATCATGGTGTCATAAATAAATTTATTTATTTAATGTCTAAAAATTATAAAAAAATTACCATGATGTAGTAAATATTTTTATATTTCCAATTAATATTTATAGTGTAAAAGTTAGCATATACAACCCCATGTAATAATTGTTTTAGTAAAACAACACATGTTTGTGATAATTTTATATTTACTTTAAATAAAAAGTTATTAATGTCATTTTCTTACCCAAGTGGCTCCATGGGGTACCCAAGTTGACCCATGGATTTTATTGGTAGGCCATGAATCATAAAATAATGGTAGGACAAGTTTAAAGGTAATTTCATATTATTATAACATTATATTTACCTTAAATTACACTAATTACCTTTAATCGCGATTAATACAACTTAAAAGTTGCTATTCACCCAAAATTATTTTCATCCCATTGAACCAAATTGTACTTAATAATGACAACCATGTATGTCAGATTTTTGAAATTCAATTCAAAGAATTGGTAAAGTTTCATTTAAATGAAAAATTAGTTTTTTAACTACCACTTAGTGGTTTCACTATTCCTCAAAAATTAAAGTTTTTCAGAAAAATACCAAAAATTAACCCTAAGATATATTTGATATTCCTAATTCAAAAATGATGTCTACTTTACAAAATTAAAAACATATAAGTTGAATTAATTAATTTAATAATTAATTCCTGTTGTCCAAACAAATAGCGTGTTTTAAAGAAACAATATCAATCAAAAGATTGAAAATTGTTTATGTCCAATTTCAAAGTGAAATTAATTCTAATGACCACCATTGGATAAAATGGTAAATATATATTATAATTATACTTTAAAAACACTAAATAATATAATTTATCACTATAAATTATTTTGATTAAAAATGTTGTTTTTAATTAAATTTTAGTATTTTACACTATTCATAAAAAATTGGAAGTTCTCAGGAAAAAAATGAAAAATTAAACTTAGGATAATTTTGATATTCCGAATCCAAAAAAGAATTCCAATTTGAATAATAAAATTTATAAAGTTTCAAAAATTGGGTATTACTATTCATAACTGCTACTTTGATTGGTCGCGGTGTGTTAGAACCTCGAACTTGCGTACAATGCAAGATATTGAATTATTTAAAGCGAAGCGTATCTTGAAAGATTGGGGTGTTAAAATTACCAAGACTTTTCATAGGCTAGTATTTATCCCACCAAAGAAGTTTTTAACCATGCATTTGGGGGTAACAACAAAACCAAAGGCGTATCGTAAAAGTCTTATGAATTTTTCCTCATACACCCCAACAGATTCATCACCAGTTTTCTTTTGTGAAAGAAAATATCTTTTCATCTAAAGATATAGGGTGTGAGGAAAATGTTTATCAAAAAACATTTTCTAGAATCCCTTCCACTCCCTTACTTCATTCTCTTGCATAGGATTCATATTCTAGATCAATTTCCACCACTGATTAGCTTTACTCTCTTTATGATAAACATCCAAAAGAACCTTATCTTGATTGAAACACTGAATGAGGGAGAATATCTTTTCGATGTAATTGATCCATTTTCCTATGATTAATGGATTGCATGACCATTTAAAGTAAGATTTATTTATCACATGAAACTCTCAACTATGGGTTTCTCTATAGCATCCCACCTTTTTATAACATAACTTTTCATTACATTTTACAAAATCGAGGATCTTTAAGGTTTAGTGTCTTGGAAACCAGGAACTTAAAACATGAAAACATAAAACATTCTTCTTAAACACTTGAAAGGATTATCCTTATGTTTATCCTAGGTTCATTACTACATCTCATAACCTGGGGACATACATCAAAAGAAAGGGTGAGCAGAAGGCCCATTAAGGGAAACAAGGGAAAACATTTAACATGTGAACTTGAGATACATCAACAATGTCATGAAAAAGAACTTTAAAGCATGAGAAAGAAATCATGAGGCATATAATAATAAAAATAAAATATTTCATAACATGAAGATTTGGCTAAAATATTTAATATTGAAAATCATTTCCATTTCACCAAGGTCCATCCCCAAGGTGTCATTAAAAATTTCCAAGGTTATTCACCAAGGTATCGTTAAAAAGGGTCATCTCTAGAGATTAAGTCTTTACCCAATGCATTCGAGCGCTATCAGGGCGCAACCTTAATTTGTCTTTATTATCATGTGAGACACATATATCATCATAAATAATTTCATAAACAACCCCATATAGCATAAAAGAAATGGGTTTCATTTCATAATCATAACGTTTTAAAAACTGCTTTAAAGACATGATCTTTATGTCACTTTAAACCCAGAGAAAGGGGAAGCGGGTCTCATGTATGTAAATCCCAGAATTTAAAATAGAAAATTTTGGTATAAATGTGAATACCCCTTTATAAGAAAGATATTTGAGTATTCCCTTTATAAAATAAATGAATTTGATAATAAGATAGAGACATTTTGAGACGGAAATTCTGCAGCATAACGGCTATGTTACGAGGTTTTAGAAAACATTGAAAAGAGAGGGGAAATGGGTCACCCACTTATAAATGATCCATAAAACAGTAGGGGACAGAATATAAAGTATTTAAGAACATGGTAATGAAATTTTAAAGATATACCATATGAAATGAAGAACATGAAAGGAAGACAAAAATAAGATTTCTCTAATGAAAATTCGACAGCCTAACAGCGTCACTTAAAACATCAAAAAAATGAATTAATGAGGTCAAATAGGGTCTCTCATCATATGAACATAAAATATCAGTATGATATATATAGAGATCATACCCCAACATAATAAAAAGAAACATGAAAGACTTGACATGGAAATAGATCTTGAAAACGAGAAGGGTGAAAGAATCCCTTAAAAATTCGGCAGCCTAACGGCGCCACTTAAAACTTCATAATACTGAATTGAAGAGATCAAATAGGGTCTCTAATCATATGAACATAAACTATAAGCATGATATATATATAGATCATACCCCAGTATAATAAAAAGGATCATGAAAGACTTGACATGAAAATAGATCTTCAAAACGAGAAGGGTGAAAGAATCCCTTAAAAATTCGGCAGCCTAACCGCGCCACTTAAAACTCCAAAATACTGAATTGAAGAGATCAAATAGGGTCTCTAATCATATGAACATAAAAGATCAGTATTATAGATATATAGATCATACCCCAACATAATAAAAAGGAACATGAAAGACTTGACCTGAAAATAGATCTTGAAAATGAGAAGGGTGAAAGAATCCCTTAAAAATTCGGCAGCCTAACGACGCCACTTAAATCTCCAAAATACTGAATTGAAGAGATAAAATAGGGTATCTAGTCATATGAACATAAAAGATCAGTATGATAGATATAGAGATCATACCCCAACATAATAAAAAGGAACTTCAAATACTTGACATGAAAGTAGAACTTTAAAAAATTAGAAAGGTGAAAGAATCCCTTAAACATTCGGCAGCCTAACGGCGCCACTTAAACTTTTATAAAATGAATTTATGAGAGTAAGAGGGGGTATCTCATCATATAAAAATGAAAAGGGAACTAATATTAATATAAAATAACATCCTCCAACATAATATCATGGAGCATAAAAGAAATGACATAAAAGAGATTACTTGAAAAGAAAGAGAGAGGTAGGATCCCTTACCTTAAACATAACTCTTAAAACTCGAAGGTTGGGAACTTGAGGCCTTGGGGGCACCTTGGGAGGACTCCTTGGGAGAAAATGAGACCATATCTTCGTTGGGGGAGAGTTGGGAGTTAAAACTAAAGGAGGGAAGGGTGGGTATTTGTAGGGAAAGTGAGGGGACAAGGCATTAATGGCCAAAGGACACCTCATTGGTGGTTTTGGCAAAACCATATGCCTGCCCATGGTATTTGCCCATGGTATTGGCCACTTGGGACACCTCATACCTTATCTCACTATTAATAAGTCGACCATATTGATTACATACTTAATACATCATTTAATGATGTCATTAAACACCCGTAACTTAAAAACTGTATTTTCACTATTCATCAAAAATTCAACTTTCTCAGAATAATCCCAAAATTTCACCTTAACCAAATATCGATGCACTGATTTCAAAAATGAACACCATTTTATAAAAATAATTTTCTAAATATTTTTAATTTAATTTTTAAATAAATACACTATTCACTGAAAATTCATTTTTTTCCGAAAAATCCCCAAAAATTTCCTTAGCATAATATTGATGTTCTGAATTCAAAAATAAATTCCATTTTATAAAAATAATTTTCTAAATATTATTAATTTAATTTTTTATTAAAAAAAACTATTCACCCAAAAAAACTAATACTTGACTAATAATTTATGAAACCGTTATTTAACCATTTTATTGAATCACATTACTTAATCAAGGTGCCTAGATTATATTAATAATTTATTTAAGTGAGATTACTAATCCATTTGGTCACATTACTAATCCTAAGCATAAAATCACTATTCATAATTTACTATTCATCAAAAATTAAGTTGATCTTATTAGACTCTGAATTTCGTACTGAACATAATTGTAGAAGACCATTTTTTGAAAATCATTACACATTTTTATTTATTTAAGGTTTACATAAACATTTTTTAAATATCCTTTCCCTAAAATTCATCAAAAATATGCATACTATATTTATCCGGATATTTGAAAATTCATAAACTTCATCATAAGAAGAAATCAAAATTTTTATTTAAAACAAAGGATTACACAAGGCAGTTATGGTCTCTTAACATATCCCCTTATAACCCCAGCATAGGACCTAAGTGTAAGGTGTGCTAAAGTGAGAGAATCTGAGGGCGGCTCAGCCAACATTGCACGAGTAGTAATTTCTATCAGTTTGAACTTCTCGCGAAGGTGATTCTGTTCTAGCTTCACACGATGAAGTTCAGCTTGGGTTTGGTCGAGAGCAAAGCCCAGTGGTGCTACCTCCTTCCCAAGTTCCATTATATGGGCTTTGATTGGCCCGAGACTACTGGATGAGGCCATCGAATCTTCTTTCTATATTAATTAACCATGATCACTTGTATTTAGAGACAATAATCAAAATGTTTAGTTTCCAGCGGTTATATTGACCAATGGTCATATAACAGTCAAAACTCAATGGTCTCATTTTAATTATACTCATGTTATCAAATGAACCAGTTTTGTTGAGTATAAAAAATAAAATAACACACAAAATTAGGAAGCAAGATTTATTCAAAACTTTGGGTCGTTACAATCTTCCCCCCTTAAGAAATTTCATCCCCACAATTTTTAAAATTGGGTTTTGAAATTTCATTGAATGTCCCACATCCTAAAAGGAGTCAGTAAAACTATTACTTTAAAAGAAAGAAAGGGAAGTACAAAGGTCGCCCGAGTTAACCCCCACTAGGATTCCATGTAGGAAAACATTGACATGGAGGAGAAAACAATGGTTCAAGTTCTGAGGGAGAGTGATATAAAACATTATTATGAGAAAGTTGACCACAAGAAAATCACAAACTTATGATGTGTGTAAACGGTCTTTGATTATCTAGTAGAAAACGTAAACCAACAACGTTTTTGTTTTATGTTCCTTTTCATAATTTTGAGGAATTCATTTACTACATAGAACAAAAACATAAGGAAATATACCTACTTTAAAGTCGAGTTTCATCCTTTAATAAGTTTATACCAAAACTAATATTTTCTCCAAACAATGAGCATTCAAAAACACTTGGTCTCATAAAATCCCAAGAATCATCTTCTTGAGAGTCACGTAATCCACAAAAGATTAACTATCAATTTCTTCTATCTTTAAACATTATCCCAAAAATAGAAAGGGTAAGATAAAACAACTCTTCAAAATGAAAGAATCCAATAGGAAGAGAAACTACTTTTAAATCTTCAAAGTTCCATGGTACTACCCAAATTTCATCATAGACCATTCCATAAATAATTGTCCTTGAAATTCCTCAAAATAAACCAAACTAAGATTAAAAGCCAATTATAAGAACGATCTCATAACATAGTCTTCCAAGATAGACTTTATCATTTATCTCTAAACAACATCAACCACTCTTATCATCTTATAACAAAAGTAACTAACCTAATCACATTTTCCCCAAGATAGGTTAATCATTTCCATATGTAACCTAAATTACTATATGTTCACCTTAAATTAATCGATTCTTCAAAATATAAGTCAACCTTTACTCCTCGAAGAAAATACCGTAGTAATCTATTTACCTCCATCAAATAGGGTTCCCAAAATAGTGAACATCTTCCAAAATAATAATCATCTTTTAATCCCCTAATCACTCTTTTTTTAAGAAGAACAGCTTCACTACATCAACATTTGGTACATAACAATAGTTTTTTTCCTTAATGATATAAAATCATCTTAGGTATTGACTCGATGATCTTAGAAAACATAAAAGATATGCTCATAGAGCACGAACTAAAATACAACATGGCATAGACAATTATTGATAAGAAGTTACATGTACTTCAGTCATCATGATCGATCTCAGCATAGGACATGCATTGTTCCCTTGTCCTCAAAGATTGTTGATCTCATCATGCTTCTCACCCATTCCAAGAGACCATTTCCTTTGATAATGTCTAACTTTTCCACATTTACGACATCTAAATGTATTAGATCAAACCTTATCTCCATTCATCACATTGTCCATTTTTTAAAGCAATTGGCTACTTTATGCCCTATCTTCCCAAACTTAAAACATCTCCCGATTCCTTTGTGAAATTCTCCTTGGTGCCTCTTCCCACACTTTTTGAAAAAACAAAATTGGGTCTTCTTTCCCTTATCAACTTTATCATATGAACGTCCTTGAGACTTTGTCTTCTTCTTCCTTGATGAATTTGGGCATTCAACTAGCTACCAATTATTAATTGTGATTTTTGATAGCTGGTTTGGCATAATCACAATATGTTCAACTTGATCTTTCGTCATCTATGTCACATTAATAGGGATGTCGTCAAATTTCCTATCACATTGGTTGTTGGGACATGCTCTTCCATTTCCCGCCAATAACTAAGAAATGAACGTATAATTAGGGGGCTTAAATACTTATCCAATAATCATTAAAAAGAAAACATTAAGCATAGAAGTATAAATGTGTAGAAGGAATGTATACCCTAACTTGAGATCCCCTAGGTTCCAATATAGGTTATCCATGATCATATATTATTATGTGAATCTTAATTTTATTTTATCTTTGTTCCTTTAATTATGGTTCATACTATGCTTATGAATTTACCAAAGCATATCCCCCAGGAGTGTCGTAACCAAGAGTGTAGTAAGGAATGTTGTCATGTACCAATTCTCATTCAAGTCTTGCTCAAAGTGGTGTTTTCGAGTTTTACCCCTATGTACATCTGTGTTAGAGCCACCTCTACCTGCTCGTATCCAGACAAGGATGTATTTTTTTGTCAATCCCTTACTCAATACTCACCAAAATACCAGGAAGATTTCCTATATTTAAAATTTTCTATAGGTTTCTTCATAGAGTTTTTATATCCAAATTTCCAAAAATAACTAAAACATCCTTTGATACCAACTAGAGCATCCCTCCTTTTTATAACATAACTTTCCATAACATTTTACAAAACTGAGGATCTTTAAGGTTTAATGTCTTAGAAACCAGGAACTTAAAACATGAAAACATAAAACATCCTTCTTAAACACTTTAAAGGCTTATCTTTATGTTCATCCTAGGTTCATTACTGCATCTCATAACCTGGGGACATACATCAAAATAAAGGGTGAGCAGAAGGCCCATTAAGGGAAACAATGGGAAACATTTAACATGTGAACTTGAGATACGTCAACAATGTCATGAAAAAGAACTTTAAGGCATGAGAAAGAAATCATGAGGCATATCATAATAAAAATAAAGTAAATCATAACTTGAAGATGTGGCTACAACATTTAATATTCACAATCATTTCCATTTCACTAAGGTACATCCCGAAGGTGTCATTAAAAATTACCAAGGTTATTCACCAAGGCGTCGTTAAAAATGGTCATCTCTATAGATTAAGTCTTTAACAAATGCATTGAAGTGCTATTAGGGAACACCCTTAATTTGTATTTATTATCATGTGATCCACATATATCATCATAAATAATTTCATAAACAACACATATAGCATAAAATAAATGAGTTTCATTTCATAATCATAATGTTTTAAAAACTGCTTTAAAGACATGATCTTTATGTCACTTTGAACCCACAGAAAGGGAAAGTGGGTCTCATGTATTTAAATCCCAGAATTTTAAATAGAAAATTTTGGTATATATGTGAATACCCATTTATAAGAAATATCTTTGAGTATTCACTTAATAAAATAAATGAATTTGAGGATAAGAGAGAGACATTTTGAGACGGAAATTCTGCAGCATAACGACTATGTTATGAGGTTTTAAAAAACATTGAAAAGAGAGGGGACATGGGTCACCCACTCATAAATGATCCATAAAACAGTAGGGGTACAGAATACAAAGGATTTAAGAACATGGAAATGAAATTTTAAAGATATACCATATGAAATGAAGAACATTAAAGGAAGACAAAAATAAGATTTCTCTTACGAAAATTCGGTAGCCTAACGGCGTCACTTAAAACTTCAAAAAAATGAATTGATGAGGTCAAATAGGGTCTATCATCATATGAACATAAAATATCAGTATGATATATATAGAGATCATACCCCAACATAATAAAAATTAACATGAAAGACTTGACATGAAAATAGATCTTGAAAACAAGAAGGGTGAAAGAATCCCTTAAAATTCGGCAGCCTAACGGCGCCACTTAAAACATCAAAATATTGAATTGAAGAGATCAAATAGGGTATCTCATAATATGAACATAAAAAATCAGTATGATAGATATAGAGATAATACCCCAACATAATAAAAAGGAACATGAAATACTTTACATGAAAATAGATCTTGAAAACGAGAAGGGTGAAAGAATCCCTTAAAAATTGGGCAGCCTAACTGCGCCACTTAAAACTCCAAAATACTGAATTGAAAAGATCAAATAGGGTATCTCATAATATGAGAATACAATATCAGTATGATAGATATATAGATCATACCCCAACATAATAAAATGTAACATGAAAGACTTGACATGAAAATAGATCTTGAAAACGAGAAGGGTGAAAGAATCCCTTAAACATTTGGCAGCCTAACGGCGCCACTTAAAACTCCAAAATACTGAATTGAAGAGATAAAATAGGGTCTCTAATAATATGAATATAAAATATCAGTATGATATATATATATATCATACCCCAACATAATAAAAAGGAACTTGAAATACTTGACATGAAAGTAGAACTTTAAAAAATGAGAAAGGTGAAAGAATCCCTTAAAAATTCGGCAGCATAACGGCGCCACTTTAACTTTCTTAAAATGAATTGATGAGAGTAAGAGGGGATCTCTCATAATATGAACACTAAAAGAGAATTAAGAGTAATATAAAAGAACATCCTCCAACATAATATCATGGAGCATAAAAGAAATGACATAAAAGAGATTACTTGAAAAGAAAGAGAGAGGTAGGATCCCTTACCTTAAACGTAACTCTTAAAACTCGAAGGTTGGGACCTTGAGGCCTTGGGGGCACCTTGGGAGGAATCCTTGGGAGGTAATGAGACCATATATTCGTTGGGGTAGAGTTGGGAGTGAAAACTAAAGGAGGTAAGGGTGGGTATTTATAGGGAAAGTGAGGGGACAAGGCATTAATGGCCAAGGGACACCTCATTGGTGGTTTTGGCAAAACCATTGGCTCACCCATGGTATTTTCCCATGGTATTGGCCACTTGAGACGCTTCATACCTTATCTCACTATTCATAAGTCAAACATATTTATTACATACATAATACATCATTTAATGATGTCATTAAACACCCATAACTTAAAAACTGTATTTTCACTATTCATCGAAAATTCTACTTTCTCAGAAAAATCCCAAAATTTCACCTTAACCAAATATTGATGCTCTGATTTCAAAAATGAAATCCATTTTATAAAAATAATTTTCTAAATATTTTTAATTTAATTTTTTAATAAATACACTATTCACCGAAAATTCATTTTTTTCAGAAAAATCCCCAAAAATTACCTTAGAATAATATCGATTTTCTGAATTCAAAAATAAAGTCCCTTTTATAAAAATAATTTTCTAAATATTTTTAATTTAATTATTAACTAAAAAACACTTTTCACCTGAAAAAACTAATACTTAACTAATAATTTATGAAACCGTTATTTAACCATTTTATTGAATCACATTACTTAATCAAGGTGCCTAGATAATATTAATAATTTCTATAAGTGAGATTACTAATCCATTTGGTCACATTACTAATCCTAAGCATAAAATCACAATTCATAATTTACTATTAATCAAAAATTAATTTGATCTTATTAGACTCTAAATTTTGTACTGAACATAATTGTAGAAGACCATTTTTTGAAAATCATTACACAATTTTATTTATTTAAGGTTTACATAAATATTTTTTAAATATCCTTTCTCTAAAATTCATCAAAAATATGCATACTATATTTATTTGGACATTTGAAAATTCATAAAATTCATCATAATAAGAAATAATAAAAAAATTAAAACAAAGGATTACACAAGGCAGTTACAGTCTCTTTACATAGCCCCTTATAACCCCAGCATAGGACCTAAGTGTAAGGTGTGCTACAGTGAGAGAATCTGAGGGCGGCTCAACCAACATTGCATGAGTAGTAATTTCTATCAGTTTGAACTTCTCACAAAGGCGATTCTATTCTAGCTTCATACGATGAAGTTTGGATTGGGTTTGGTCCCGATCAAAGCCCAGTGGTGCTACCTCCTTCCCAAGTTCTATTAGATGGGCTTCGATTGGCCAGAGACTACTGGATGGGGCCATTGAATCTTCTTTCTATATTAATTAACCAAGATCACTTGTATTTAGAGACAATAATTGAAACGTTTATTTTTCAGCAGTCATATTGACCAATGGACATATAACAGTCAAAACCCCATGGTCTCATTTTAATTATACTCATGTTATCAAATGAACCAGTTTTGTTGAGTATAAAAAATAAAATAACACACAAAATTAGGAATCAAGATTTATTCAAAATTTTGGGTCGTTACATTCTCTCTCTTAGGGGGCGCTCCTCTTGGTCTAGGTTTCTTTTTAAAACTTTGATTAAATGAGAGAGTATCCTGGAAAAGTTATTGATATTGATTTACAACGAGTTGGGAATCTCATTGGGGCACTCCCTACACTTCCCTTCGCATTGTTTGTTAGCACAATTATTCCTATTGTTTCCATTGGCTAGAATAAATGGAAAATTTGGGATGAGTATCTTATATGGTTAAACACATAAATGGGAATCCAATAACATTAATGGTATAACTTATAAAGTACATTTATCCCTTTAACTTATGAGTTTCTAAGATTCAGTCTATGTTATACATCATCTACTTCCTAACATATATTCTTATGGACATTTTGTTTGTTCCCTTATTAATGGTTTGTAATGAGATTATGAATTTAACAAAGCATACCACCCCCCCCCCCCATAGTGTCATACCAAGTGAAAAGTAAGGCCTATTATTGTGTACTAGGTTACCTCGATTCAAGCCTGGAACACCTTGTGAGAGTTATTACTCCTAGGTATATATGTTATAGAACCACATTCACTTTTAGTATCCAGACAGGGACATATTTTCTTGATAAACCACTTTCTATATGCTCACCAAAATTTAGGGATGTTTTATTACACTTAGTCTTATCCTTAAGGGTTTTCTCTAGGGTTTTCAAGTATTAGTCCAAAAAACAAATAAAACTATCCTTTGATACCAACTATAACATCCATGTTCTTTATTTCGCTTTTAAACATGTTTCATTACATAAAATTCCACTTAATACATCTTAGTATATCGAGAGGTATAGTGTCTTTGGGAAATTAGGTACATTACATAACAACATAAAACATGAAAATAAATATCTTTATTGAAAAATTATTTTACATTACCACAAAATTCCATCATATTTAAGACTACATGGGATAACCTGAGGAGATACATAAGAAAGGGGTGATCTATAAATCCCAGTAAGGGAATAAACATGGATTAACATGAGGGATACAATACGTGTTATAAAATAGGCATATCAATGGATCATAAAAGAAGCATTAATATAAAGTCATGATATAGCATGATAATCCTAACATGGAACAGTGGAAACAATATAAAACATGATATTATCATGATTCGAGGCTCATTTCACGTGGAGCAGTATGATTCAAAGCTCATTTCACATAGAGGAGCACGAATCAAAGCTCATTCCACAAGGAAGATCGTGAGTAGAATCTGATTTCACATGGCGGATCATGAGTCTAATCTCATTACACATTGAGGATCATGATTCAAAGCTCATTGTAAATGGAGGATAACGATTCATAGATCATTTCAAAAGATTTAATGTAATACTAAACATTACCCACAGAATTAGAGCACTATCATGGTGCACCCTTTGTAATCATTTTTTTCATGCTTAAGTGTGCTACATAGATCATACAATAAGGATTAACTAATCATAATTGTTTATTCCATGATCAACGAATGTGGAATACATTAAGGTAGGTCCCATATCTATAATTATATGGGAATAAATGTGAATAACCTTGACAGAGAAATGGGTAGGGTTGTTTTTTATGCTTTTACTCCAAGGCGCGTGCGCGCGTGCCCGCCATGCATGGGAGCACGCGCGGCTTATTGCTCCGCATTCCTGCTTTGCAAAGGCGGGCGGCATCCGTTCCTTGTTCAGGGACGTCTGCTCCTTGATCGTAACCGGGATGATGGGATGTCGGTTCTTCCTTCCATGGATTCCTCCTTGGAGCTCGTCACCTAGTTCGGGTCTCCCTCATAGATTTAAGATGGGTTCATGATGCTCGTTACCGGCGCCATATCTGCATGGACGTCAGTTAATTACGCCGCTTACTCCGAGACGCTCCAAGGGTTCTTGTCGGGGCAGCAACCTTCAGTGAGGAGAATGGTCAGGTTGGGGTGTTGTTGGCAGGTCTTGACGCTGGGGGATTGGCATGTATGTCTTCTATCCCTTATCGTAGGGCTTATCGACGGCGCGGAAGCCCGAGGCATACGACATCGAACGCGAGGGTTGTGTACCATCTGAGGTTTTCCTCAGCTTCCCATTTTTAACACGGGGTATGCTGCGTGTCACGACCCTTCCTCGGGGCCCATGTCGTGACTACCCCAAGCCCGCCTTCCATAGGCCAGGGGCTGGTGACTAACACCAAAGGCGTAAATCCTGATAAAAAATGGGAAGGCATTACCTTTATGAAACGCAAACATACAAAAAACCAGAGTACAAGAAGAAGCAAATACTAAGTAAAGTAATAAGACAAGTGTGCTGAAAGTAAAAAGGGGGCCGGAAATACAAGCCCAACAGTAAAGTACAAGGGTAAGACAAAATAGCAGGAAGGTGTCAAGCTGCTCCTGGATCGTCCTTCGGAGTTCCTACCTGAAGGGTAGGTACATATGGCCACCTCAGCTCTCCACGTCCGTCTGTCACCTCTGGGTACCGTCTCATCATGAAGTCCACCTATGGGTACCGTCTCGTCATGAAGTCCACCTCAGGGTACCGACTCGTCATGAATTCCACCTCTGGGTTCCGTCCAGCTCTACAAGCCAGAACCACGATCAGTGATGTCCGTCGTCTGCAACCAACACAATGTAGTGCGGGTGAAGCCCATGTAGGGGTGAGTATACGCTACTCAGTAGGGACCCTGAGACCCCTGATGGTCTCCCAGAATCCAAAAAGGATAATCCAAAAAAGAAAGATACAATCACGAAGTAACAACCAACACTACTTAGGTATATTCCCATACATATACCAAAGTTATCAAGTACCATTCGTCTCCAACATCCGAGCCCAAGTTCGATCATATCCACACAAGATAGCACAGTCCAATCCACATAGGATAACACAACCCAAATCCACATAGGAAAGCAAGTCAATCATATCGAAGATAATGATTGAAAGTCAAGAATCAACTCAAACCAGGATTTAATCATGATGTCGAAACCATAGCTGCTATAGGAACTCCTCCTCTATTGAGTACAGTGGGACTGCCGCTACAACCAAGCTCTTCCCACTAACCTTGGACTGTTGTAGTACTCCACCTGTCAAGTACTGTGGGCCTGCTGCTACAACCAAGCGCTTCCCACCATGGGTCTGCCGCAACAACCAAGTGATCCCCCTCATAGCCTCCAGAGGTACTCCTTCTATTGAGTACCACAGGTCTGCCGCTACAACCAAGCCCTCCTCCGCTGTGGGTCTGCCGCTACAACCAAGCGCTCTCCACTGGTCTATCCGAAACACACCGAGTCAATCGATCAGCAGTCATCAAGTCTCATCCAGATATAGGGTTTCATAATGATTGAAAGTACTATAGTCATCACCGTCGAACCCACGGAGGATTTTTGTACGGTTGTCACTGTCGACGAACCCACAGAGGATTCCAGTACGAAAGTCAACGTTGTCGCAGTCGCATCCAGCTCTAGGGTTTCCGCACACAGCACGCTCGTTTCGAGAGGGTCCACTCCACGAGCCAAGCGTTTGATACATCAACTGACACTTAGTCTAGAGTTTATGTATCCCAAAGTTCAGTCTCGTCAAAAGGAACACAACGCGACAGACGGTGCATCAATCGGACGCCCGGTTCGAGAGTTATTGGATTTTTCATCCTAGGGGCCCGTTTGGTTTTTAAGTCAAAACCAAACCGACCGCACTCCAGCTGCATCCAAACCTCAAGAGTAGTAATCCAAAAGCTCCATCTCACTAAGAGGAATTCAACAAAGTCGGCGGCACATCAATCGGACATCCAGAGCTCAAGTTATAAGCATTTCCGCTCTGAGGGCCCGGTTGGTTTCGTGTTCAAACCAACCCGATCGTACACAAATTCTTATAAACCTAGAGTGTAATATACCAAAACGACCGTCTTGTTCCAAATATCACCACACAACTGACGGTGAGTCGATCGGAGGTCCGTAGCCCAAGATATGTGCAAAAGAACGAACCTATCTGGTTTAGGGGGCTTTAGGCCCGTACCGACTCGGCTCGAGACCCCCTGGGTCGGCACGAACTGGGTCCGGGTCCGGCCCTTTAGGGCATGGCCGGGCCCGGTGGGCATAGACCGGCCCAACCAGCGTAGCCCGGCCCCGCCGGCGCGCCCCGCACGGCCGGTGCTGGCCGTTCCATTACGGAAAAGGGGGCAGTTTCCCCCCTTGATTGAGGTCGTGGCCCCACATGGGGGCCGCTCCCTTTGGCCAGCAGACATGGCGCTGGGCGCCGCGTCTCCCCCGGGTCCCGCACAGCCGTGGGATCGGCAGCCTGCCGTCGCGGCTTCAGCCGCGGCAGTCCCTCCTGGCGGCGCGCCGGGACGCCGCCGCCTCCGGGAGGCCGGCCGGTGCCGGCCGTCGGCGCCGCCGGTGAAGTCCACAGGCCACCAGAGTTGCTCCGGTGGTCCGTTTTCAAATCCGTCTACGCTGGTGTTCATCTCGGGTCCCACACTTTACTGCGGAGTCATCAAACTGCCTCTGTGTCCCGTTCCATCATCGCCCGTCAATCCGCACGTCAAATAAACAAACTGCAGAGTCTTGGATTCGCCTCTACAGCCCCAACTCCAGTCGCGGTTTCGTTTGGCCTCAAAGGCACAGCGCGACGGCACCGCGCTACTTCACCCGTTCTTCTTTGTTTCCGCACGGTGTTGTTTCACCGCACTACCTTTGTTTGTGCCGCGACAAACACATCATCAAAAAAGGGGAGGAGGGTCGCCCATGTTTGTGCGGTCCATCCCCTCTTGTTAATCCGATAACAGGTGGCCATAAAAAAATAAAGACGAAGAATGGAAAGAATAATCACGAAAAAAATTCCAAACCCCTACCTCAAGGTGTTGATGAACGAAGATCATCACGGAAAAAGACGTCGCGGGAGACGGCGTCGCGGAAGAGGATTGTGGGCGTCGCGGTACATGGCGCCGCGTCGTCGATCTCCAAGGATTTGGCATTCTGCGTCGTCCTTCATCGGAGGTCGGCGTTCTTCTTCAGCGACGATGCATTCTTCACGTTCTTCAAGGAGGAGGATGAAGTTGAAGACTTGATAAAAACCTCTCCAATCCTTCTCCACAATGAAACAACCATAATAAAATAAGGCGTTGCCTTATTTTATAACTCATGCCATCTGTTTTTGAATTTCAACACTAAATCATGATTTAATTATCGAGCGTTGACCAATTAACGAGGCGTTTAATAATTCAATTAAACGTGAGAGTTGACTTTGCATTTTAAAAAAGGGGTGGGGGTGAGTTACCAAATTAAATTCTCGTGGGAGGTGAAAAAGGAAAAAATGGGGGTGGGGCTCATGTGGGCCCCACCTCACTAATATCCTACCTAGGAGTTAGGATATTGTGGGTCCCACTCCAACCACCATGCCTATGTTACCATTACTTAGAATAAAAATAAAATTGTAGCACAATATTTTATTTTTATTCTTTAGTTAACCAAATTAATTAATAACCTCTCCCGAGAAAACGCAACTTCGGAAAAGGCGTTCCTAAGAAATTACCGGTGCTGCGATTCCATTGGTGTCGTCGGATTCCGATTCTGAGCACCGGTTTAAAAGTTAGAAAAACCCGCTCATTCGTTCACTGAACGTACCCGAGCTAAACTTCGGAAATTGATTTCGGGCACACCGGGCCTCAGAATCAGGTACGGTCAGAAAATCTGTTCTTTTAAAATCCTGAAGAAAATTAAGAAAAAAATTCCCTTGAATTTTATGAGTCTTTACATTACTCCCACCTCAGGGATTTACGTCCCCGTAAAGCTAAAACACAAACTAGGGAAAAAAAAGTGGTACTAAGCACGCAACTGAGCCTCCCGCTCCCATGTGCTCTCCTGGACCTTCCCGTGCTGCCACTGAAAGTGCACCAGAGGAATCGACCATCCACGTAAGACCCTCTCTTGTCGACCCTCGTTCTCCACATGAACCTCTGTGAAAGTCTCCCCATCGTCAAAGTCCAGCTCTCCATGGTCGATGATATGCGTCGGGTCGTGCACGTGTCTCCTCAGCTGAGATACGAGGAAAAATGTCGTGAACCTGATGAAACTGAGGTGGATTGGTCCAGCGGTAAACCACCTCGCCTAACCTGTTGAGGACCTAGAAGGGTCTGATGATGTGCAGAGATAACTTGCCGTCATGGCTAAAACTCCGTAAACCACGTCGAGGTGAGACCCAAAAGAAGACGCAGTCGCCATCCTCGAACTCTAGTGGTCCCCGCCTCCTGTTATCACAATACTTTTACCGGATCTGAGCTATCCTCATCCGCTCTTGGATGGCCTGGACCTTCTATGGTCCTACAAGAGCTGCTAAGATTTCTTCTTTTTCGATAAGAGAAATCTGGTCTCAATCCCTGGATGAACCACATTCTTTTCCTAATACAGTCAATCCCGACATGGATGATACTAATCCATACCAAGGATGATGTCGTAAGGCCTCGACGCTACTACCAAGAGATCCAACCGTTACTCTCGCCTCCAAGGGTTGATTCACACTTTCGGCATCAGTGTGTGGTCACTGGGTCTCCTCCAGTAGGTATCTCAAAGTGAGGGTCAAGTCAACATTTTTTTTACCGGAACCTCTTAGTAACAACATAAAGAGAGGACAGGAAAGTAAATGCCACAAGAAAGGTGTATTTTATTACTGCATCTCAAGTACAAAGACACATACAACCACAACAGAAAGAAAGCTAGAAGCACCATCAACAAGGCCTCCATGCCTGGAACTAGTTTCACTCCTGTCTGCCAGCTTCTGGAGCTCCATTGTCAAATGCCTCTACTTCCTGAAGCTGAGCTCTCCCATGTCCACCTGTTCCCTGCGGTTGGGGTGGACCTCCTGGTGGTGGTGGTGGAAATACCTCGAAGCGTCGTCCACCTCCAAATGCACAACCAGCTCCCCTGCCATGGTCTCCTGCTCCTTGCAGTCCGCCTCGATCGAACCTTTTCCTCTGCCTGGGAGGTCCTTCATTTATCTGTTGATCATCTGTATGGTGGGTTGGATAGTCACAAGCCATGTGACCAACCCCGCCGCAGGAGTAACATTGTCCGCTCATGGTAAGTCATTCGCCACCCCGGGTGGCTCGCACAAACGATCTTGTGTCATGCGGTCGACCACCTGTAGGTCTAGTCTTCTTGGACCTCTGCATCATCTGTCTACTGCCCGCTGCAGAAGACTCTTCCACATGCCATCTAGTGGTGGGTCCTGTGGCTGGAGACTACTCAGCAAGGAAACCATCCAATAAGAGGGCTCTCTCCAACACCCCTGTCTGCGTCGGGATACTGTGAGAAACAACTAAAGCTCTGATCTCTCGCCTGAGCCTCTGCTCGAAGGTTCAGGCCCTGAAGAATGGGTCTCGTACCATGTTTGTGGAATAGCGCGAGAGATCAGTAAACCTCACTGAGTACTGGGTTACCGTCATGCTGCCCTGCCGCAGCTGTAGTAGCTCCTGGATGCGCACTGCACGGAGGGTGGCTGGGATGAACTCTAAGTGGAAGAGGCTCTCAAAGTCCATCCAAAGAAGAGATGCCTCGTCGTGCACCTAGAGCATCAAGATCCACCATCTGCCTGCTGCCACGTGCAGGAGGCTCACTGCAAGGATCACCATGAGGTCAGTTGGTGTCCCCACTAGCCTGAAAAATCGAACTACAGCCTCCAGCCAATCCTCGGCTGCCTGAGGGTCCATCTCCCCACGGAACCTGGGCAGTCTTTGACGCTGGAACTCGAGAAGTGCGCTATGGCGACGTACACTCTCAGAAGCTGGGGCTGGTGGCATCGGTGGCTCGGCGGGTAGAGGTACCGCTAGTGCCTCCGCTAAAAAAGGGCCCTGCACCGAGGCCTTGTTGCTCGGTGGGCTGTCGTCTCACACAAATCTCTGAACCCCAGCTGGCTGCCGTCGTGGGGCCATCCTGAAAAGAAACAGGCATTCCACAATCAAAATAGTATACCTGGTGAGATGACACAAAGTAATCACAAAGAAAAGTTTCGAAACACACATGCAATCAATGTTTTCGTGTATTGAGTCAGAAATCAGAAGTCAGGGTCCTAGTGTACGGATACGTCGGCCGCCGCACCAACAGTGGACTCCCTGGACTAATAACTACATTCAATACCCTTAACACTATTGCTTTACATAGCAGAAATATCATAGTCCTGAGTTCTGTGGTAGAACCGAACTCCTTTGATACCAATTTGTCACGACCCGTCCTCAGGGCCCATGCCATGACTACCCCAAACCTGCCTTCCATAGGCCAGGGGCTGGTGACTAGCACCAAAGGTGTAAATTCCGATAAAAATTGGGAAGGAATTGCCTTTATGAAATGAAAACAAACACACAACCAGAGTACAAGCAGAAGAAAACACTAAGTAAATTAATAAGACAAGTGTGTGGAAAGTACAAAGGGGGCCGGAAATACAAGCCCAATAGTAAAGTACAAGGGAAAGAAAAAATAGCAGGAATGTGTCAAGCTGACCCTGTATCGTCCTTCGGAGTTCCTACCTGAAGGGTAGGTACAGATGGCCACCTCAGCTATCCACATCCGTCTATCACCTCCGGGTACCAGCTCGTCTTGATGTCCACCTCCGGGTACCGTCTCGCCGTGAAGTCCACCTCCGTGTACCGTCTCGTCGTAAAGTCCACCCCCGGGTTCCGTACAGCTCCACAAGCCTCAACCGCGATCAGTGATGTCCGTCGTCTGAAACCAACACAACGTAGTGCGGGCGAAGCCCGTGCAGGTGTGAGTATACGCTACTCAGTAGGGACCCCGAGACCCCCGGAGGTCTCCCAGAATCCACAAAAGATAATCCAAAAAAGAAAGATACAATCACGAAGTAACAACCAACACTACTTAGGTATATGCCCATACATATACCAAAGTTATCAAGTCTCGTTCGGCTCCAACATTCGAGCCCAAGTTCGATCACGTCCACACAGGATAGCACAATCCAATCCACACAGGATAACACAACCCAAATACACATAGAAAAGAAAGTCAATCATATTGAAGATAATAATTGAAAGTAAAGACTCAGCTCAAACCAGGATTTAATCCTGATGTCAAAACCATAGCTACTGGGGGAACTCCTCCTCTATCGGGTACAGTGGGCCTGCCGCTACAACCAAGCGCTTCCCACTAACCTTGGACTGTTGTAGTACTCCACCTGTTGAGTATTGTGGGCTTGCTGCTACAACCAAATGCTTCCCACCATGGGTCTGCCACTACAACCAAGTTCTCCCCCTCATAGCCTCCAGAGGTACTCCTTCTGTTGAGTACCATGGGTCTGTCGCTACAACCAAGCGCTCCTCCACCATGGGTCTGCAGCTACAACCAATCGCTCCCCACTGGGCTATCCGAAACACACTGAGTCGATCGATCCGCAGTCATCAAGTCTCAGCCAGCTCTAGGGTTTCAAAATGATTGAAAGTACCGTATTCTTCACCGTCGAACCCACAGAGGATTTCCATATGGTTTTCACCATCGTCGACCCCATGGAGGATTCCAGTACGAAAGTCATCGTCGTCGCAGTCGCAGCCAGCTCTAGGGTTTCTGCACACAACACGCTCGTTCCGGGAGGGTCCACTCCATGAGCCAAGAGATTGATACATAAACTAACACTTAGTCTGGAGTTGATGTATCCCGAAGTTCCGTCTCATCAAAAAGAACACAACGCGACAGACGGCGCGTCAATCAGATGCTCGGTCCGAGATTTATTGGCTTTTTCGTCCCAGGGGCCCGGTTGGTTTTTAAGTCAAAACCAACCCAACCTCACTCCAGCTGCATCCAAACCTCGATCGGAGTAATCAAAAAGGTCTGTATCACTAAGAGGAATCCAAAAAGTCAATGGCACGTCAATCGGACGTCTGGAGCTCAAGTTATAAGCAGTTCCGCTCTGAGGGCCCGGTTGGTTTCGTGTTCGTACCAACCCGTCCGTACACAAAGTTATCTGAAACCTTGAGTGTAATATACCAAAATGACCATCTCATTCCAAGTATCACCATACAACTGACGGTACATCGCCGTGGTGGTCCCTCCTGGTAGCGAGTCGGGACGCCGCCGCCTCCAGGCGGTCGGCCGGTGTCGGGATGCCGCCGGCGACCCGTGTCGCTAGTGAAGTCCGTGGGCCACCAGAGTTGCTCTGGTGGTCCGTTTTCAAATCTTTATGCGCCGGTGTTCATCTCGGGTCCCACACATTACTTTGGAATCATCAAACTGCCTCTGTGGCCCATTCTGTCACCGCCCGTCGATCCACACGTCAAATAAACAAACTGTGGAGTCTTCGATTCTCCTATGCGGCCCCAACTCCGGTCGCAGTTTCGTTTGGCCTCAAAGGCGCGGCGTGACACCGTCGCGCTTCTTCACCCGTTCTTATTTGTTTCCGCACGGTGTCGTTGCACCGTGCTACCTTTGTTCGTGTCATGACAAACACATCGTCAAAAAATGGGAGGAGGGTCCGCCGTGTTCGTGCGGTCTGACCCCCTCCTGTTAATCTGATAGCAGGCGGCCATAAAAAAATAAAGACGAAAAACAGCAAAAATAATCACGAACAAAATTCCAAACCCCTACCTCAAGGTGTTGATGAACGAAGATCGTCGCGGGAAAAGACGCCGCGGGAGACGTCGTTGCAGCAGAGGATCATGGGCATCGCGGTACATGGCGTCACGTCGTCGATCTCCAAGGATTCTGTGTTTTGCATCATCCTTCATCGGAGGCCGATGTTTTTCGTCTGCGATAGTGTGTTCTTCAAGGAGGAGGATAAAGTTCAAGACTTGATAAAAACCTCTCCAATACTTCTCTCACAACGAAACAACCATAATAAAATAAGGCGTTTCCTTATTTTATTACTCATGCCATCTGTTTTTGAATTTCAACACTAAATCACGATTTAATTATCGAGCGTTGACCAATTAAAGAGGCATTTAATAATTCAATTAAACGCAAGAGTTGACTTGGCATTCTAAAAAATGGGTGCGGGTGAGTTACCAAATTAAATGCTTGTGGGAGGTGAAAAAGGAAAAAAAAAGTGGGTGGGGCTCATGTGGGCCCCACCTCACTAATATCCTACCTAGGAGTTAGGGTATTGTGGGTCCCACTCCAACCACCATGCCTAGGTTACCATTACTTAGAATAAAAATAAAATTAGAGCACAATATTTTATTTTTATTCTTTAGTTAACCCAATTAATTAATAACCTCACCCAAGAAAATGTAGCTCCGGAAAAGTTGTTCCTAAGCAATTATCGGCGCTTCGATTCCATCGGTGTCCTCAGATTCTGATTCCGAGCACCGGTTTAAAAGTTAGAAAAACCCACTCGTTCGTTCACTGAACATACCTGAGCTAAACTTTGGAAATTGATTCCGGGCACACGGGGCCTCGGAATCAGGTGCTGTCAAAAACTGCATTCTTGTAAAATTCCAAAGAAAATTAAGAAAAAAAATTCCCTTGAATTTAACAGGTCTTTACACTGCGAGTTTAACGTATTGCGGAGACAAATCAGACTGATCTAAACACTGATAGTGGATCAAATTGAAGTAACCCCTAGGGGGAGCACCGATGTTGGGGCCATCACGTGGGTGGCTTCTCGGATACTGTGAAGAGTAATGAGGTGGCATGATCTCACCGGTATGTGACGGCCCGGGTAAGGATCAGGATGGGTGATGGGGTGACAGGCTTGAACATCGTTGAGGCTTCCAACATATCCTCATGGCAGGAAATCAAAGTCCACGTAGTTCAGGGCATACAGTTTAACGTCATGCGGGACGAGATACAGTTTAACGTCATGCGGGATGGGATACAATTTAAAGTCATGCAGGATAAGGGAATTTGGGGCTTACGCTCTGAGGCAGCCCATGGTGGTCAGGGAACCGATGTGGAGAGGTCGGAACAACCGAGTGGTGGGCTTGAACCTCGTGGAGGATTCCTATGTACCATGCGTTAGCACGGATCAAACTCCATATAGTTCGCTGGTATGGGGCTTACGCTCTGAGGCGGCCCATTGGAGGATGTCATGGTCAATGCGCACTCTAAGACCATGCGAGCCATGCTTGGTGTGAGAAACAAGAGGCAGTAGGGACCAGACGATCACGTCGCAAAGGGTGCATCCATGAGAAGCGGAAAGGGGCTTACGCGTTGAGCAGCACAAAGAAGAAACAGGGGCTTACGCGTGGTTTGCGGCCCTTGGTGTCGAGGCTTACTCCATGATGGAGGCCTGTGGTGCGACAAAGCGCGGTGGGAAAGGGACTCCACTGTCCTTGGCAGTGGGGAAGTACGAAGGTGTATTGGTGCAACCTTCCGCAAGAGAGGCTAGGGGCTTACGCTCTGAGGCAGCCCTTCCCCTTTCGACAAACGCCACTCCAACAAGTAGGATCTCATTCCATGTGAGGAATAATCCATTCTCATGGAGACGAGTGGGCGTAAATAATGTCTGAGCTGGGGGGACCCTACGTGCGAAGCACGGGGTCGGACCACAGTTTAACGTCATGTGTTAAGGATGAGGTGCTTAGAAGTTTAACGTCCTGCTGCTTGGACGAGGTGGGCTTACTCCACACCCCTAGGGCATACATTCCCAACACCCTATACCCCCTGTGTGAGGGAAGGCATCGGCAAGGTCGTAGTGAAGGGGGGCCACAGGGCGAACCATCGAGGGGTCCACATTAACGTGGCTATGCGAAAAAGCAATAGTTGTTAGCGTGCCAATGCGGAGAAGCATAAGGCAAAGAAACACAACGGGAAACACCGCCCAAGGGACCTTAAGGTTACTTTGTACGAGCCTGGAAGCCCGTACGGGAAAACAATGCATGGCGCGCATTCCCGGCAGGGAAGACATCAGGTGCCAGCACGGAAAGGCAGCCAAGGGGCGTCAAGGGAAGGGGTCCTGGGTGTTGCGTGCAAAGAGAAGGTTCGCACGCAAAACACCGGGATGGAGCACAATAGGGCCAAAGGATTGCACAGATAGGGGATTTCATTCAAAGTATTGTGATTGCACCCACAGAAGGGGATTGTGCGCATGGGGCAAGGATTGCGTGCAAGGGAAGAACCCGGTGGAGTGGGAAAATTCACTTAAGCCAGTGGTGTTGCGCGCAAAGGCAAACCCCGGGGCAAGGTTACGCAAAAAGAGGAATTTCTTGGAAGTCATCTTGCGCATGGGGGGGTCCGAATTGTGCGCATGGGATCCGTTCTGAATTCCACAACCCCAAACCATTTGGGGTTGCCTTATATTTATAGGCTCCTGCCGGCGCGGAATCCAGGCGGCACGCGAAATCTTACGCGCCGGGAACAGTCGGTGCGCTAGACATCACCACGTGGAACCAGGCGTGCAAAATTGCACGCACCACCTACTCGATTTCGCAAATCCCGGGGATGCTTCGCACACATAGCATTATTTCACACTAGCCCTCCTTTATTTCGCACACCACTTCCAGGGCCTCTGGACCGGGCCTCTGATTCCGAATATGACTTTGCTTTGTCATTTCAAAAATTCCTCTGGGAGTTATGGACTTTTTCAGCTTCTATAAATGCCCCCCCTCAGAATTGGATCGGTGAGAGGTCGCAACGGTCAGATTTTGAGGTAAACGCCGAAATGCCGAAGGAGGGCCTCTCCTAGGCACTTAGTGCGCAAAAATCCGATAGGGCACACGAAATGACGGATCAGCCCAGAATTTTCTTTCCGCGCGGCACGGAACCCTAGCCTCACCTATAAAAAGGGGCGCTGGGTTCCTAGTTCTGTACTCAGGCTTTTCTGTACGATAGTCTTACCGCTCTCCTGCGCGAAATTGCTCCCACGGCTGCACCTAAAAAAGCTCTGGCAGCGCGTAAGTCCTTCCAAATTTTGGCTACACTTGCGTGCCTACTTGGGATATTCCGCACCTAGAGTGCCGATTACGCGCCCAACTCCTAGATTTCGCGCCTCCACTTCAGATTTCGCGCATCACTCTCCGATTCCGCCCACTACATCTTGATTTCATGCAACTCCCGAAATATTTGAGATGGCCGCAAACCGAGTTGATGAGGGGGAAGCCACCGCTCGTTGAACCGAAATGGCGGCGAATGAGGAGGTTTATGGCGCCATGGTGATCGTTTCCAACAACCTGGCCTTGTTCAATCTACGGACTCCAACCCAGAAGAAGTATCCCATGTCTGACAACCTCCTGCTCTGGAACTTTGGCATCCTGGAGGAGGTGCACCTATCGGGCTTCGAGGTGGACACACTGCGGTCATTGGTGACCCGGGAGGATGAGATTCCTCACTAAAACATCACCAAAAATGGCCATCCTACCAGGGAAAATAGACATATGGATGTATATGTCCTGAACCCAAGGACCAGGACCATTACCAGGGACGAGCCTGTCGCAGAGAATTGTCCATCCCTCTATGCGAGCACGTTCCGTCGGAGTTTCACGGATGACACAAAGGGCTGGATGAAGGATTGGGGCCTTCGGTCTGGGGGAAACTTCACCAGCGAGTGGGCTTGGGTATTCTGGGTTCACCATACTTGCGACCAGTTTGGGGATGAACTGTGGCATATTGGACTATTCGAGGTGGTATAGACGTCGCAGTTCCACTTCCACCGTCAACCTAATCTCGAGCCAGAGCTATTCACCCAGTGGTCTCCTGATACCAACACATTCCACCTTCACCGTGGGGAAGTTGGCATCATCCTCTGGTATGTTCACTGCATAGGAGGTATCCCACTAGAGGGCTACCAATACGACTAGTTCGTTCCTCCAAAGAACACCTGGGAAGACAGGTCACGGACCCCCATGCTAACGTGGCACCTGTTGAAGCTAGCCAAAGAGAGGCTGGGAGTCAAGGACTTCTTGAAGGACATTGCCTACAAGGGCTGGTTCAGCCAGTTCCTAGAGAAGGACCCGACAATCAAGATGCTGGGACGGGGTAAACGGTGCCAAACCGCGGCTCAGAGGAGCAGGGATAGGTCATACTGGAGGACCCTGGAGGCGGGGCAATACCAATCATGAGGCTACCGCGTCATTGAGACCCCAGACCTAGACATCCATTACGTCGGGTTCCTTGTCGCCTTCCTGAGTGGGTGGCTCTTGCCGGTGCGGGACGCGAGGATGGGCGTTCGTCCAGCAACACTGGTGATGGCGGGCACCATGGCCGCCAACAAACAGTTCAACTTGGGGGTCCCCGTTCTAGGCAAGTTGTATGACATCTTGGGATGCATATCACGAGGGGGTCGCCTCGGAGAGTATGTGGCCCCTTCCAGATCTTCCACGGCCGGGTGGAGGCTCATCTCGGTGGGTACACTTTCCCAAACACCATCCGTCCTCCGGGCAATGGCCTGTGCCCATCCCTGCTGAACATCGTCGGGGTGGTGCCGATGACACTCAATGAGGAGGGCATGAGAATCCGCATTGGTAACCACACCATATTCCACTTCAGGCCGTTCCCCACCCCGGTATGCTAGATGGTGGACAATGGTTGAGGCTCTCTAGAACAGCAGGAGTATTTCCAGAGCATTCGGGGCGGGGTGCTTGTGGGTCGGATCGATAGAAAGGTGATCTGAGAGCCTTACGTGCCATCCTGATTCGCCATGAAATTCAGGTGCCTCCAATGAATGCCAAAGAAGGTATTCACGGCTGTCTGGCAGGAGAAGAATCCCTGCGTTCTGCTCCAGATGTGGTTGATGTTTACCACTTTCGGCTCCGGTGACATCATTACTCTTCCTCCCACTGGGGTTGACACTGGCCTAGTAACCGAGTATTTTGATCAGTAGACCATCGCGTACTCAGAGGGGATTTTACGCAAGCGAGTCCGGCAACTCGAGGCTACCCACGCAGAAACCGGGCGATGGGGGAGAAGGTAAGGTGTTGCTAGAAGGGGGGAACCAGGGGTGCGTCAGGTAGCGAGGCCTGTGCCAGCTGGGCCTTCAACAGTGGGGACATCACACGGTGTAGCCGCGACCTCGTTGCCCGTAGGGGGGCACATGAGGCATCCATGGAGTTGTCTGGGAATCATATAAGATACATGCTCGAACCTTCCCAAGATGCAATTTTCACGGCACTGTGGTCGGACTGGATGACCCTGAGGCAATCGCTGAGCATTGAAGTCGTCTGGTAGAAGATAATACAAAACAGGATCCAGCTGCCAGAGGTCGGGCTCGTTCGAGTTACTGACCGGGTAAACTTCCATCAGTGGCATGCTTATCTGATGGCCATGGACACATACGTACGCCAAAGGGGTCGGCGTGCAGATCCACCTTTCCTAGTGAAAGTGATTCTCGGCTAGGAGCATGATCCAGAAGTGAGGCCGCCGGGAGAAGGAGACAGTGACAAGGAGTCAGAGGGGGATGAGGAGACCATAGAAGATGAAGGCGAAGGAGAAGATGAATAAGAAGAACCCGAAGGTGAGGGGTCGCAGGGGGCGACCCACCAAGGGAGTCTCCAGGAGAGCGGTGAGATTGTCGGCTTTGATCTCGACATAACCGAGATACTCGAGGTCTGTCTCTACCTTCATTCATTTCCCTTCTTCGTCCATCCCCCTTTGCAATTTCTAACCCATCTTTCTACCTCACTAAGGAGTGCCTAAGTGTTGGTCAGGAATCCCCACTAGAGGAGGGAGGAGAGGAACTGGTGGGTCGAGATGGGGATCTGACACCCATCATTGAATTGACAAGCGCATAGGGGTCTCCCATTATGGCGGCACCTGTAGCGGTAGGAACACTAGAGGTCGACGCTCTGGCTTCCTGTAAACCCACGCTTCACTACTGGTGCTTGCTATCAAAAGATCCTAACTGATCAGGGTACGCCTTGTGCAGTGATATCGTCATTGGAGGCTCGTCAGGCTGCTGAGCCTGGGACGTCCATGAGCAGACCAGTGGCGGACATACCACCTCATCTAGAACATACTTCCTACACTGAGTCGGCCCCGGCAATCGGTGAGCAGGGGAAAAAGGAATCAGCAGTGCTGTTCTTGAGGCGAGGCCGGATGCTGACGGAGGCATCGCCGCTGTTGGGGTGAGAGGGGAAGGTCTCCTGGACGTCGAGGAACCTATTCCTCAAGAAGAAATCTCTGAGGCAGATCCTGCTGCTGACCTGCTGGCTGCCTTTCCTATGTAACGACCTACTGACCCTGAGGAGATAGACGACTCAGACTCAGAGGCAACCGAGGAGAGCCGGATGACACGGCGCAAAGGGTGGAAGTGTATCCAGCACTTTCTCAAACAACCACATTCGGATTGGCTGAGGCAGATAGAATCACTCCAGACCTCGCTGCGCTTCATGTGCACCGGAGGGGCTGACGCTCAGCGCCTTCATCTGACGGTCTGTGATTACATGGCCGAGAAGATACGCGAGAGCAGTCGGCGCACTAATGTTTCCAAGTGTCGGGAAAGATTGGCGAACGACCAAGCGTTTCTGAGGGTGGGACGAGAGGTCTGTCACCTCTAAAGGTAGGGGCAGATAAGGATGCCTTCATTGCAACATGCTCTGAGCTTGTGGAGCAACTGATGGCCCAGCTGGCTAATGAGTAGGAACAACTGATGGAGGCGAGTCACCAGATGAACGTACTTCAAACCGAGTGGGCACAAGCACAAGATAGAGTTGGCGAGCTGCGCTCTGTGGTGGCTGATGAGGAGAGAGTCTTTAAGGAGCAAGAAGCGGTCCTGGAGGCTACCAGCCAAAGGGTAACAGCGTTGGAAAGATCGATCTAGCACACTGACCCTTAGGGGATTTGTTTTGGCCATCTCATGAACTTATTTCTTGTTCTTCTCATCATCTCAATCCAATATATTGAAAAATCCATTTATTTGTACCTTTGGATTAATATGCTCAACCATAATTCCAAAATGAATAACAACTCACCCCTAAGCTCCTGTGGGTCACACCCAACGTGAGAAGCAAAGGATACTCGTGTTATCATTTCGTCCAACTGTGGGGCATTAACCAAGCTTCAGGCATCCGAAATTGGGCCTGGATTTCTGAGGAGAAGACCTCATACCGAACGATATATCACCTTCTCAATGTGCTCTGACACACGATCGGGGAAATGTCGGGGGTATTGAAATCCATCCAAACATAGGGAGATGGAAAGGAAAGGTGAATCATGCTACCCGAATTCAGAACACTATGGGGCGCACGATGGAGGATAACTGTTAACCGTGGCAGAAACGCAACATCCATATTGTTTTGGCCTTGAATGGGGACAATAAATGAGGGATGACCGCTGACCATGTTCGCAACATAGGGACTAACTCAAATATTGACGGTCAGTCTTCTGGAACATTGGCCCAGGATAGCAGGCGGACTATAGGCCTATCATTCATACTGCTACAATAGGAGGACCAAAGGTCTATCATCCATATTGTGGCAGTAGGTGGACCAAAGTCTGTCATCCATACTATTAGGGGGTCCCATCAAACATGACTAGTCCTCCGAAACATTTGCCCAGGATAGTAGGCGGACCGTAGGTCTATCATCCATACTGTTAGGGGGTCCAGTCGAACATGAAAGAGAATGAGGATCCGAATAAAGGGGCACGCAAAGCATGGAAAGTGGAGTGGTGGTTTGTTCAAATAGAGTCCAACACTCCCGAAATTGTGCCACTGTGGCGGAGGCGCCTAAGGCGGATGTACCAACCTGATCACTGATCATCCCAATTCTCAGACAGGACCTCTATGGCGAGAGAACTGCCGCTTCCCATTATTATTATGGGGCATCCCAAACTTATTCGGGGTAGATGTGAAGATTACACCACTTCCCAAGAAGTCAGGCCAAGGGGCTGACAATAAAGAGGGATGGGATTTGGTAACCCCTGGGGCTGGACCCAAGACGAAATGTTCAGGTATTCCTGCATATCCCATAAGGATGAGAATCAAGCCACACGTAGTTCTATAATCATATTTTAATGTCATGTAGGATGAAATACAGTTTAACGTTGTGCGGGATGGGGGACACATCTCATATGGGGATAGGCACAGTACGGCGAGTAACCTAACGTGAATGAGGACATAATCCCGCACCAGACCGTACAATCCCACAAGAAATACCGATTCATGGAAATCCAAGCATGCAGTTTAAGGTCATGCTGGACCATAAGGGTCTTAGTTTATGGTCTTAGAACTCATACCAATGGATAAGGGAAATGGGATACACAAGGTAAAGCGGTTTCAAAACCCAATGTGAATGGGGAAAATCCCTACTTACTATGTGCTCCTAGGGACGCGTTTAGGCCGAAAGACCAAACACGAAAATTTAGGTTGGGCCTGTGGGGAAGTTCTCAGGCACTCCTACGTATCTCACAAGGATGAGAATCAAGCCATACGTAGTTATTTAGAAGTAGCGTCTTAACGGCGCGCATCCGGAACGATATCCTCACAGTTTATGGTCATGTGGTTGGACCAGGAAGCATAGTTTAAGTTCGTATGGCTTGGACATGACAGCACAGTTTAAGGTCGTATGGCTTGGACATGGAATCACAGTTTAAGGTCGTATGGCTTGGACCTGACAGCACAGTTTAAGGTCGTATGGCTTGGACCTGGCAACACAGTTTAAGGTCGTATGGCTTAGACCTGGCAGCACAGTTTAAGGTCGTATGGCTTGGACCTGGCAGCACAGTTTAAGGTCATATGGCTTAGACCTAGGGGAACACGCACCATGCAATAAAGCATACCTGATGCGGTTGAGGGAGTAATCTTATACCATCACCGCGCGCGATTCTGATAGAGGAGCCTCGGGCCAAAGGGGCCTACAAGGGTTCAACAATCAGGGGGCAGGAGATGCTAGCTCCCAGCTACGCTGGGCCCAAAACGCAATGTCTGGTCGACTCCTCGTTCCCCATGGGGATGAGGGTCATGATGCACACAACCTGTAAAGAAGAAATCCAAGCACATACTCTAGTGCTCAGATCACGGGAGCCCCGAGAGACACTGCTACACAGCTTGGTCTGCCTGATGTGTGGGGGTGCACTAATGGTTAGTACAAGAAGTGTCGAGATTCCACCTTGACACGGCAGGGCAGAACATAATGTGAATCATGCAACCAACATTCAGGCCCCGAAGAAGCCGGCGTGACGACTGAGGATTACTGTCGACCAAGTTTTCAACACAGCATCTTGTCGCGTTAGCCTAGAGATAGGGGAAAACAAATGAGCATCAACCACTGAACACATTTGCAACATGATATTTGTATCAATTTGTTGCCTAAAACCCTTAGGGGCGTTGGCTGGTGATGGTAGGAGAGCCCTTAGGCGTTGTATCCAAACCGTTCTTGGGGGTCCCTCCGGGTGTGAAAGATGGTGGGGCCCGAATGAAGGGGAACACGAAGCTTGACAAGCAGACGAAAACTTGCCTAAGTCGAATCTGACACTCCAGGTCCTAGACCAGAGTACTCTGAACACAATAGTAGACCACTAGAAAGGGTCGAAGGGCTCAGTCTGAGAGCAGCCAAAAGATGGCGGATTCCTGAGGGAAGGGCAGGCCAAAAGACCAAGGAAACCTGGAGATCATGGGATCTCTTAAAAGATAGGTATGGACCTGAAATCTAAGTGTTCAGGAGGTCCTACATATCCCATAAAGATGGGAATAAAGCCACATGTAGTTCTAGAGACGTAGTTTAATTCATGTAGGATGAAATACAGTTTAACATTGTGTGGGACGGGGAAAGGATCTTAGTTTTAGGTCTTAGAACTCGGATTAAAGGGGTAAGGCAAAATACTGTTTGATGAACCTCGCGTTGGTGGGAGAAGTGACACACTCACCATCCATAGTCACCAGGGAATACATGCCATTGGGATAGAACTTATGGACGATGAAAGGCCCCTCCCATTTGGGCTCCAACTTGGGTGGTTTCCTGTAGGGAATCATTGGCGCTCTGAGAGTCAGCACGAGGTCACCTTGCAGGAAGGAGTGGAGGCGAACCTTATTATTGAAAGCTCGAGCCATCCTGCTCTGATGCCTTTCCAAGTTATGTAAAGCGCGAAGCCTACTTTCGTCTAGTGCTTCCAATTTGGCTAGACGGATTTCGAAAACTCTATCTGGCCCTTGCTGATCTTAGACCACCATGCACAATGAGGGAAACTGGATCTAAATGGGCAAGACGGCCTCAGATCCGTACACCAGGGAATACAGAGTCACCTGGGTGGAGTTACGAGTCGTCATCCTATAAGCCCAGAGGGCATTGGGGATCTTGTCTGGACAACTTCTCTTGTTCTGACCAACCATCTTTTGCAGAATGTTAGAGAGGATTTTGTTAAATGCCTCGATCTTTCCATTCACCTGCGCATGATAGTGGGAGGTTTGGTTAGAGAAAATGTTGTACTTGGCATACAATTTCTTTAGCTCGACTGCTCGGAAGTTGGTTCCGTTATCTGTGAGGATAGCGTGAGGTACTACAAATCGATAGATGATATTAGAGCTCATGAAGTCAGTGATAGAACAGGCTTTGACTTCCTTGAGCGGGATTGCCTCTGCCCACTTGGAGAAGAAATCCATAGCGGTCAAGATGAACCGGCACTGGTGGGTCGTCACTAGCGGTTAAGGTCCTACGACATCCAACCCCTAGACTGCAAAGGGCCAAGAATACTTGGTAGTATGGAGAGGCTCTGATGGCCGATGCACAAAGTTAGCGTGAACTTGGCATGCATGAAACCTCTTGGAATACTCAATGCAGTTGTAGATCATGGAGGGACAGAAGTGTCCCAGCCTCCAAATCTGGTGGGACAACTTCGACCTAGCCTGGTGGGTACCACAGGAACCAGCGTGCACTTCTTGCATGAACTATGGGATCTCGACTCCTTGAAGTCAACGGAGGAGAAAACCATCAAATCTGCACCTGTAAAGGAGCTGCTCAAGGCTGGGACCGCTCTGAAGGGTGAAATGCGGCGTGTGGCATCGGATTTGCTCGTGCTTAGATTGGTCCAACGGAAGATTGTTGTGCTGGAGATATTCAACCAAGGGCATCCTCCAGTCAAGAACTGTCTCGATTACCGCACCTGAAGCCCCTGGGGATCCTAACGTAGGGGCACCAGCGGTGATATGGTTCACTTGCGGGCCACGATCACCCTCCGGAATAACAGGAGCAATGACACTCCGGTGTGCCACGTGGATAATTAGGTCATCCTGTTCGGGCTCCGCAAGTGATGCGTCCAGGCTGGCCAAAGCATCTGCTCGACTGTTCTATGATCGGGGAATGTGAGCGACCTCTGTCCGGGAGGGGGACTTACCCATTAGACGAAGGGTGCACTCCAGCAATGGCACGAGTTCTGGATTTCTGACAGCATAGTCACTATTGACCTGCTTGATGACTAGCTCGGAGTACCCTTTTACATACAGATGGGGTACGTCAATCTCGAGAGCCAACTCGCAGCTAGTGATGAGGGCATGATACCCTGCCTCATTGTTGGTTCAGCCTTCTGACAACAGGAATGAATACGGCAGAACAGCTTTCTCCGGGGTGATAAAGACGATACCCAGGCCCACTCTGTTGAGCCTAGGATCATTGAGCCTTCTACCGGTGGGGCTCCGGGAGGCACCGTCAAAGTGTATCTGCCAGCATGGGATGGCGTGATCGACTGGGAGGATTGCCTCATCAGGAAAGCCAAGATCCATTGGCTGGTCTGTGGAGGTTGGGTGGGAAGCTAAGAAGTCTGCCAACGCTTGTGCTTTGATGGCCTTCTGAGGTACGAACCTGATGTCGAACTGGTGGAGGATCACCGCCCAGCATGCCAACCGGCCGGTCAACATAGGTTGGTTCAGAATATATTTCAATGGGTCTACCCGAGAGACCAGCTGTACCTCGTGGTGCTGCAAGTAGTGCCGCAATTTCTGCATGGAAAATACGGGTGCCAGGTAGCTCTTCTCGATGGGAGAATATCTAATTTCCATGTCTAGGAGCATGCGACTGAGGTATTAGAGGCTATTCTATGTTCCCTCATTGTTCTTATGGGTGATAAGTGCGCTGAGGGATCGCTCCAGGGTGGTCACGTAAAGGACCAACGGCTTTCCGGAAATGGGTGGCATCAAGACCGGAGGTTAGAGAAGATACTGCTTGATTTCCTCAAAAGCGATCTGACACTCTTCGTCCCATTTATAGGCAGAACCATTCTTCATGAGCTGAGAAAAGGGCTTACACTTTCCGGATAGATTCGCAATGAATCGGTGTATATAGGCTAAGTGGACTTGAAGGCCTCTCAGCTCCCGAATATTATTCAGGGGAGGCATATGACCGATGTCCTTGATCTTCTCCAGGTCAATCTTGATGCCTCGATATCTAACAACGAAGCCAATAAACTTTCCGGAGGTGACCCCAAAGGCACACTTCAACGGGTTCATCTTCAAGTGGTGAGAACAGAGGAATATGAACACTTTCTCAAGATCTTTGAGATGGTCCTGGTGCTGACGAGATTTAACCACCAGGTCGTCCATGTAGCATTCCACTAGTGTCCCAAGAATCGGCTTGAATATGTGATGCATAGCCCGTTTATAGGTGTCACCTGCATTTTTCAGGCCGAAGGGCATAACCTAGTAGTAGAAAGTACCCTGGGGGGCCTTGAAGGTAGTGAACTCTTCATCCTCGGGGGCCATCCGGATCTGGTTGTACCCGGAGTACCCATCTAGGAAGGAAAGGTATTGGAACCCAACTGTGGCATCGATCAACAACTCTATCACTGGAAGGGGAAAATCATCCTTTGGATAGTGGCGATTGATATCACGGAAGTTGATACAAACCCTGGTCTGCTCGTTCTTCTTCCTGACTGGCACAATGTTGGCTAGCCACCTGAGGTACTGGAATTCTTTGATGAAGTTGGCTTTGATGAGATTTTCAACTTCGGCCCTAACCATGGCACCGTGAGAGGGGTGAATCTTTCTGGGAGGCTGCTTGAACCCGCGATAGTTTTCTAGAAGGCCAAGGCGGTGGATGGCTACCTGGGGATCTAGTCCTGGCATCTCTTCATAACTCCAAGTGAACACATCACGGTGCTGTCTGAGGAATTCTATGTACTGTTGCCGCGCCTCGGGGGGCATAGCGGTGCTGACCAATGTGGGTCTCGAGTCCGCCTCGCTACCGAGGCTCACCTGCACTAACTCGTCGACCATGGTGGAGACGCCTTCCTCAAAGGCAGGGGAACATCTTCCATGTCCTCCTCTCCACTTTTGGAGGGATCATCCATAGAGGGAGCCGTTTTGGGGCTGCCAGACCCTGATGGGAAGCCGGTGCCAGCTTGTGCGGTATAGGTCATCATGTCAGGAGACTCATGCACTGCGGAGACCATGGCGAAAAAGGCGGTTGATCCAATCCCATCTGGCCTTCGTCCTAAGGGGCCATGCTTTATGACATCAAATCAATAGTGGTGCATTGGCTTGAGCCAGTTGATTCTGGCCCAGTGAAACAGACATGTATGACGTACTGTTGTTTCCATGATCCTAACATCCCGATATCGTACAAGGGTAGGGGGCTCAGGGATCACCTGATCCTGGTTGGTGTAGAAGTACGAGGTTATTTTCTATCGTCGCTTGGACCCGGAAATATGCCTTCATCTGGTACCTGAAACAACAAATCACTACCCCATGACGGGGGTCGTGGCCTCCAATCGATGGAGTGGGAAGACATATGCCTCATCCAAACCTTCCCAGGGATAACTCGTGACAGTGTCGGGCTCAACCTCACCTTCCAGGATCTACTTGTCCTTGCTCTTGTAATAGTCAGCATCCAGAAACTGGGCTTCACAAGAGGCAAAAGGAGATGCATCTCCTTGGAGCATGCCCACTCAACCCTTAAGGGAGTATTTAAGGCACTGGTGATACAATGAGGGGACCGCTGCATGAATTTGGAGCCATGGCCTACCCATCAACGCGTTATAGGTTGTGTCCTGAGAGACAACCATGAATTCGGTATTGGAAATTAGGTCGCCGAACTAGGTCTTCAAATGAATCATGCCGAGTAGAGTTTGCTCGGTCCTATCATATCCCTGGATCCTAAGGTCGGAGGGAGTTAGATCATCCTCAGACAGGCCCAGCTTCCGCAGCGTCCGAGTTGGGATTTGGTTAATCCCGGAACCCGTGTCAAAAAGACAACGGCAGACTTCCACGCCATTGAACTGGCTGGTGATGTACAGTGGGTGAATGTTCCCCTGTATGGTAAGTTCTTCATCTTCATTGGAAAATGAGATAACCTCCTGACATTCGGCGTCCTCAATCGCCTTTGTGTGGAAGGCTTCTGCGGCCGCCACCTCTGTCTCAAACTGGAGGGGGCTCCTTAGAGCCTCGGAGAGTGCCTCACACATTTTAGATGACAAGAGAAGGGCCTCAAGGATAGAAAGCCTTGATGGAATGCCGGAAAGGTGCTTCAGAACATCATACTTTCGAGCCAAACGCGAGCTTCTTCTTACAGGAGGCCGCTTGGCAATTGGAGGCATGACAGGCCCTGCTGGCGGGACCAGTGACTGACTGGTACTAGGCACGTCTCGCTGTTCACTAGTAGAAGCCCGGGAGGTGGCTGCCTTGCTAAGACCGGAAGGCTGTAGTCAGCCGGTGGTAGGGCAGGGCTGGTCGTGGCACGGCCGAGGTGGTCTTGCCTAATCCAGCAATACAAACGGTGGTGGAGGTGAACCCGTCGACACCGGGTGAGGAGGCCGCATGTGCTGAGCTCTGTATCGGGCTTGTTGCCTGGTCTCAGTAGCGTGCACGGCCTAACTAGAGGTGACGACTGCCATGCCCCAAGGATTCACATATCAATGGCTCCGCCGATGTTGGTGACGGTTTGGGACACTGGGAAGGTCCACCTGGCATTCCTCATCATCGGGAGTCAAAAATAGATTTACCAACACTATGGTGTTAACCGAAGCATACCTCGGGCAGTCACTCGGGGAGTCATCCACTACTGGAAGAAGTCTCAGAGGGATCCCCATTTTTTGGGGGCATAAAATCACCAAGTTTTCCAGATGATGATGGCATTGGCAAGGCGCGTTCTTTCTTCTTGTGTCACCGCTTGCTCTTCTGGGAAGAGTTAGGCTGGGACGATGATGCCAAAGCAGCGCTCGCAGATTCTGAGGACTCTGGCTGACTCAGGCGGGCACCGATGATGCCATGTGCATGGGCGACCATCCTGTGGGCCATCGAGTTGTTATACTTCCGGGACCCATGGTCGGAAACCTATTGCCACTCATCCTCATTGCCACTGCTGCCATATGATCTCACGAAGACACCTTCCACTTACGCCGGGGCTGGGCCCAACCTGACTATGTTGTTCTCAATCTGGTCTTGGATCCAGTCCTTGATCACATTACATCGCTGGATGTTGTGCCCCAGGGTCTCGTGATAAGTGCATTATTTAGGTTGATCAGTGAGATGCACCTCTTCTAGCTTCCGGCACTTAGGCAGCCACACGATCCTCTACTCCAAGGCACTACAGAAATAACCGGGGACCTGGGCCTCGTCAAACGAGTAATTCCGATTCCTTCTATCTGGAAAGGGGACTTGTGGAGGCTGGGCATGACCAGGGGCCGGAGGAGCATGTCGAGGAGGCGGAGCCTGATTATCTCGCCTAGGTGGTGGCGGTGCGTTACGCAGAGGCGCCTACCGATTTTGAGGTGGTCTCTGCTGGGCTGGAGGCTGTGCCCGTGGGGGTGGACTCCTATGGGGCTGCTGAGCTGGCCTTACTGGTAGCAACTCTAGCTGACTAGGGGCCTCTATCTGGGCCACAGCAGCGGGCTCGACTCTGGAGGCTCTCCTTGCAGGGATTACAGGAGGCAGCGGGCGTGCCTGACTGGCCTGTTACAGGGCGTCTTCGAGGTGATGAGCCTTGTCCGGGAAGTCCCGGAACCCTTCGGGGTAATTCTGAGTGATCATAGAATAAACCAACTCTGCCTTGACATTCCCTACACATATTTTCAGTAATTTCTCCTGAGTTAGTGGCATGTCAAGGGACAACGTGAGCCCCTTCCACCGGGCGACGAAGTCCGCGACTCGCTCATTGGGATTTTTTTTGCACCTTAAGAGGTCTGTAATATTATTCTTCTGAGTTGTGGAATTGAACTGGTAGAGGAATTGCGAGCGAAGGTCCACCCAGCTATTCACAGATCCGACAGGGAGCTGGCTGTACCAGACCAATGATAGTCCTTCCAGTGTCTGAACAATGAAACGGATCTTGGCGGCCTCATGCTGTGTCGGAGTCCCTAACATAGGCCCGCACCTTGAGTTGAAGTGGTCCAGGTGTTGTGGCGGGTCTCCAATCCCGTTAAAGGGGGAGAAAGTGGGGTTATCTAATCCCGGCGGGGTCGGCATATCATCCACCCACACTGGGTATGGCTTGCTGTCTGGTGGGATTTCCACCTGCCAAGTTTCCAGGGCCTCTAAGCGGGTGATGAGTGCTTCCATTAGATCATCTAGATGCGGATTCCTGTCCTGATGGGGATCTATAACTATAATAGCATTGCCGGTCTCTTCAATCCAGTAGTCAAGATCAACAGCTCACGGGGCGGCTAGCGGAGTGACTCTCGGGGCAGCGGGAGGAAACCGAGCAGGGTCCCTCAGGTGATCACGCCGCTCAGGAGGGTTCAGCGAAACATATCGTGCTCACTTTACATGGGCTCCGTCCTCTCCCTTGTTGTCGAACGCAACATGGTCATGGTTTCCTGGGGGAATCTCGTCAAGGGGTAGGTACTCCTGCCCCTGCTGTCCTGGCCTAGGGTTACCATAGTCAGGCCGCCGCTCTGCAATGCGTTCGGCCAAGAGCTCATCAACCAGCCTCTTTTTCTCAGCAAGCTGTTGGTGTAGAGTGGCCTTCTCGGGGTCTTCCTCTGCCTTCTGTACCAAGGTAGATGGGTCGGTAAGCTTGACAGACCCGACATTCTCTTTACCCTTGCCGATGTTTCGGATCAGTGTTAGTGCCTCAGTGGGTGTGGGGAGACCTAGGAGGCTTATCCGTTGGTGAGTAATCCTCCCAGATGGGTCCATTAGTGGATTTTCCTCAGGGGGAGAGTCCCCATAGAGGAGCTCCACACCGTTTACATCATCTGAAAGTTCATCCATGTTGACCGCCCCTTCCCTTGGTGACATTCCCTCAGGGTCACCCAGTGAGTCGGGCTGCCGGCGGATCGCACAGAATAGAAGGACAGCGTACTGCCCCCATCCGCAGACATGCGCATGGTGGGTGGCTTCCTCGATAACCTTGCGGAGTACTTGAAAACTCTAGACGCATTGTTCCTGGAGGGCCCCATGGTGGCCGAGTGACTCGGGGTGCCGAACCGCGGGGAGCCCAGACAGGTCGACCCGACAACACTGCTCACTGATATCCTTGAGGTGAGCTTGACTCCCGGGATAGGGTGATAGCTGATGGAAAACACGGGAGTGAGTCACCTAGAGATTCTGGAGGAAATATTCAAACTCTCATGGGGTGAATGACTCTGGCATATCAAAATCTGATCCTACGACCGACCAAAACTTCTCGGGGAAGTGGCCCGCTGTGAGGACCGTCCAGAAGCTCCATGACTCTGGTTCGGGATCCGGCCCTTGCTACCCCTACTCATCAACTAAAAATGGACGGTGAGCTGGAAAAGGCACCGAGGCAGGCCGCCGGGCCGGTGGGCTGGCCGGCGGGGAATACGGCGAATATGCCGATTGGTCGTCGATCCCTGAGTCGTCCTCCAAGGGTTTCAGTGCCCTGGCTGCCACATCACTATAGGATGGACTGGAGAATGGGCATCCTATCACAGCGTCGGTGATTTCCGAGGTTGTTTCATGTCGTGACTCTTCCGTCGGTCCCCAGAAATTATCCCCACCCTCCCTGACTGAGGTGGAAGGTGCTTCCGGGGAGGCCAGTGGTAACTACGGGTTTGACCCTTGGGGGTACGCCAGGTCCTCGTCCTCCTGGATATACCTTCGGAGGGAGGAGGAAATCATACAGATCTCACATTCGGTGAGTACAAGGCTGACGTTCCACATCCCCATCCCTGCCCTAGACTTAAAGGGTTGGTGGGAAGGTTCCATCATCGAGTCGTACTCCACCTCAGAGTCCGAGAAACGGAATGGTCTAATTTCTGTCCGGACTCCCTTGACATTCCTCTTACGGTGACGACGCCCCGTCTTCCTGCCCCTGGATGGCTCCTCAGGGTAAGGATGATTTCCGTCAAGGATTCCCCTGGCCGCAATAGCACTAGGGCAGAGGGTACTGAAGGCCGGGGTGCGAGAAGCACCGGGACAGATGTCGAAAGGGAAATGGGGAGGATCTCTACATGAGTGAGTGACAGGATATGCAACGACTCCATTCTCACAACCAGCGGTAGAGGGAGTGACCTCATACCCAGTTCAGTGGGCACTGGAAAAGTCATACTCGGAGCGTAGCTGTTGTGAAGAAGCCTTCGGCTTTCCAGATCAATGGCATGGAATGAGCCTTCATGGTTGGTGGCACTACATCGGATTGGTCTGCGGTGGCCTTTGCCTATGCCCATGACTGGGAGAGTCGACCCAACCTGATTGCAGGGCATTTGGGGCCTCAATCCCAATCGGTCATGTGAATTCCCCTACTCAATGTGTGCAGGGGTCTGGTAATAGGAGCCAGCAGTGGCTCGGGGCCACATTGGTTGCTGATGTTGGTGCCCCAGGACAGGCATTCTCTTCCGCTCGCGCCCGACGCTGGCGTCGGGTTAGATGGGTTGGATCCAGTGGTGTGGGCATGAAGATTGCCTGCTCCTCGGCTCGGGGAGTTGGGCAGTGGTGTCGACACAGCCTGGCGGGGGCTCTTTCCATTAACCCTTAGGACGGGTCTCCGATCGGGCGGACCCGAAAATCCCGCAGCTCATTGGAGTATGGGGGGGATGTGTCAAGGTGCTCCAGGGATAGGCTCCCGAAGAGGTTGAACTTCAGAGTAGGGAGCGGAGGCTCCTTGTGCGGCCCTCGGGGGCGGCGACGATGGTGAGGCGCAGCCGAATCTAGATCCAAATGGGCCATTCCCCTGGTGGGGATGATCCCTTCCTCATCGTACCTACGAACCAGGTCGTTGATCACCCTTCGCTGGATGATTTCTGATGGGGAGAGGGGCGTGAGCGCCCAACATTCATAGCAATTGGTGCCAGAGTGACTGTGGAAAAGGTGGGACCACGCGGGGTAGCCGCGTCAGTACTGCCCTTGCACCGGTGGGTAGGTAGAGATCGAGCTCCAGATGCAGTGATCTGATTCCTGGAAGCAGGGAGATGAACCCATTAGTACTAACAGGAAAAGAAATTGACAACCAATAGCCCAACGTCATTCCATCTTCTGTGGTCGGCGAGAGGGATCCACACTGATGATGTCGTAGAATGGAGTGCACAACGTCCTGGCTGCCTCAACCCCTGGCGGGTTTCACGTTCCGATGATAGGTGCCCGGACCTGGTGACATTCTAATCTTATGACACCCCGAACACTACCAGTCTCCATATTGAGGAGAGGAGCATTCACGTCGGGTTCACCATTTTCTGTTTCTGATGCTTTTAAGCCGGGGTGCGCGCGCGCGTGTCCGTCACGCATGGGTGGACGCACGGATTGTTGTCCCGTATTCCCACTTTCCAAAGGCGAGCGGCATCCGTTCCCTTTTTAGGGACATCTGCTCCTTGATCAAAACCGGGATGATGGTATGTCGGTTCTTCCTTCTATGGATTCCTCCTCAGAGCTCGTCACCTAGTCCGAGTTTCCCTCATAGATTTAAGATGGGTTCGTGAAGCTCATTCCCAGCTCCATATCTGCATGGAAGCCAGTTAATTACGCCACTTTTGCTGAGATGCTCCAAGGGTTCTTGTCGGGGCAGCAACCTTCGGTGAGGAGAATGGTCACGTTGGGGTGTCGTTGGTATGTCTTGACACTGGGGGATTGGCATGTATGTCTTCTGTCCCTTATTGTAGGGATTATCAAGGGAACAGAAGCCCGAGGCATCCCACATCGAACGTGGGGGTTGTGTACTATCTGAGGTTTTCCTCAGCTTCCCATGTTTAACACGGGGTATTCCGTGAGTTTAACATCTTGCGGAAACAGATCGAACTGATTGGAACACTGAGAGTGGATCATATTGAAGGACCCCTTAGGGGGAGCACCGATGTTGGGGCCAGCACATGGGTGGATTCCCGAATACTGTGGAGAGGAATGAGGTGGAATGATCTCACCGGGATGTGGCAGCCCGGGTAAGGATCAGGATGGGTGATGGTGTAACGGGTTTGAACCTCATAGAGGCTTCCTACATATCCCCATGGTAGGGAATCAAAGTACACATAGTTTAGGGAATACAGTTTAATGTCATGCGGTAGGAGATACAGTTTAACATAATGTGGGATGGGATATAGTTTAATGTCATGCGTGACAAGGGAATTTGGGTCTTACACTCTGAGGCGGCCCATGGCGGTCGGGGAACCGACGTGGAGAGGTCGGAACGACTGGGTGGTGGGCTTGAACCTCATCGAGGCTTCCTACGTACCATGCGTTAGAACGGATCAAAGTCCATGTAGTTCGCTGGTATAGGGATTACGCTCTGAGGAGGCCCATAAGAGGATGTCATGGTCGATGCGTGCTCTAAGCCCATGTGAGCCATGCTCGGTGTGAGAAACAAGAGGAAGTAGGGACCAAATGATCACATCGCAAAGGGTGCGTTCGTGAGAAGTGGAAAGGGGCTTACGCGTTGAGCGGCCCAAAGAGAAAACAGGGGCTTACGCGTGGTTAGCGGACCTTGGTGCCGGGTCTTACTCCAGGATGGAGGCCCGTGGTGCGACAAAGCACAGTAGGAAAGGGACTCCACTGGCCTTGGCAGTGGGGAAGTACGGAGGTGCATGGGTGAAACCTTCCGCAAGAGAGGCTAGGGGCTTATGCTCTGAGGAAGCCCTTCCCTCGTGGACAAATGCCACTCCAACAAGGGGGATCTCATTCAATGTGAGGAAGAATCCATTATCATGGAGACGAGTGGGCGTAAAGAATGTCCGAACTGGGGGGACCCTGCGTGCAAATCACGGGGTCGGACCACAGTTTAACGTCATGTGTTAAGGATGAGGTGATTAGCAGTTTAACGTCATGTAGCTTGGATGAGGTGGGCTCGCTTCACACCCCTAGGGCTTACATGCCCAACACCCTAAAACCCCTATGGGAGGGAAGGCATTGGCAAGGCCGTAGTGAAGGGGGGCCGCAGGGCGAACCATCGAGGGGTCCATGTTAACGTGGCTATGCATAGAAGCAATATCCATTAGCGTGCCTATGTGGAGAAGCATAAGGCAAAGAAATGCGATGGGAAACACCGCCCAAGGGACCTTGAGGTTACATCGTAAGAGCCTGGAAGGCCATATGGGAAAACAACGCATGGCGCGCATTCTCGGCAGGGAAGACATCAGGTGCCGGTGCAGAGAGGCAGCCAAGGGGTGTCAAGGGAAAGGTTCTTGGGTGTTTCGCGCAAAGAGAAGGTTTGCGTGCAAAACACCGGGATGGTGCGCAATAGGGCCAGAGAAATTCACAGATAGGGGATTGTGTGCAAAGGATTGGGATTGCATGTATAGAAGGGGATTGCACGCACGGGGCAAGGATTGCGTGCAAGGGAAGAACCCAGAGGATTGGGAAAATTCACTTAATCCAGTGGAGTTGCAGGAAAAGGCGAACCCCGAGGAAAGGTTGCATGAAAAGAGGAATTACCTGGAAGTCATCTTGCACGCGGGGTAGTCCAAATTGTGCGCATGGGAGCCGTTCTGAATTCCGCAACCCCAAACCGTTTGGGGTCGCCTTCTATTTATAGGTGCCTACCGGCATAGAATCCATGTGGTACGCGAAATCTTACACGCCAGAAACAGTCGGCACGCAAGACATCACCGCGTAGAACCGGGCGCGCAAAATTGCGCGCACCACCAGCTCGATTTTGCGAATCCTGGGGATGCTTCGCGCGCAAAGCATTATTTCGCGCCAGCCCTACTTTATTTTGCGCACAACTTCCAGGGCCTTCGGACCAGGCCTCTGATTCTGAATATGAATTCGGATTGTCATTTCAAAACTTCTTCTGGGAGTTACGTACTTTTTTGGCGTCTACAATAATATTCACTACAAAATGATTTTTGGCATGGAAAATAGTGGTGCAATTTTGGCAGAATAACGAATTCATATATAAATTCATAAAATGGGTTGATGATAGATAAAGGGGTATCTCATAATTTAGAAATGTAATGGATTGTAATAGAAACATATAAGGACATTCCCCAACATAATTAATTGTAAATATGATGTGTAACATAAAAAATAATCTTGAAGAGAAAAAAGTTAAAGAAACCATAAACATTTCGGCATGGTAATGGGTGTACATAAAGGGTCATAGGGGGGATTAAATAGAATGAAAGGAATATATCATCATTTATAAATCAAATGGGTAGTAAGGGAATCATTTAAAATCATATCCCAACATATGAAATCTGAATTTAAGAAGAATAATATAAAATAAGTGCTTGAATATAAATGAGAAGTGAAAAATACCTTACTTGGATGTGTGAATTGAAAGGATTAGAAGAGGCTCATTAGGATAATGGAGAAGACTTGGGAGGACTCTTGGGAGTAGAGTAAATAGTGTGGACAAGCATCAAGGAGTTTGAGTAAAGAGAAATGGGAACTTAGGTTGGTCTGCATCAAAAAATGAGGGGTATTTCTTTATTATTTTGGTTTTGGAAACTTAATAATAAAATATTCAAAACCACAAAAAATACCATGGTTTTTCCCATAGTTTTTAAAAATGGGGGTTTTTACATTATTGTATTTGTATGAGGTCCTAACTTATGAAAATAATTCACTTTCTTATGTGGAGGTGAGTCACACTCTTAAAGAAATGAATTCAAAATCATAATATATATTATATGTCTTGGAGGATTCATAATGAATTTAAAAAATAAATTAAATTAAAAAAACATATTATTTTAAATAGAAAACATATATTTGGAAGTAGATACCTTTTATTGTATTTATTACATCATTATTGATCCATTATGATGTTATAAAACGCACCATATATTCATATGATATTAAATTTTTACCCATAAATTTGACTATCTCAGAAAATTATGAAAAATTCATCATTGTATAATTTCAAAATCTTGATCGAAAAAAATAATATTTATTTTATCTAAATAATTTTATAAAATTTTGAATTTTCACTTTTAAAATAAAAACCGACATTTATTGAAAATGGCAGGTTTTTTAACACTAATAGTTTTTTCACCCTAATAAAAATTACATTTGACTTCATGAAAATTATATAATTATTTATATTTAATAAATATAATTATATATTATTAAAATAATATTTATTTCAAAAATACATTAATTCTTCATAATAGATTTCTTAATTGAATTTGAATATTAACCAAAAATACTATTTTTGCTTTAAAAATAATTTACAAAGTAACAATAATAGGAAGAAAATATATTCATTGATTTATAGAAAAATGATGTACATAATCTTATTTCTAGGTTCATGATACATATTCCCTTATTACATCAGCATGAGAACTAATAGTATGGTACATGATAGTGGGGATTTCATGGGTTTGTTCGTTGAACATGGTTTGGGTTGTGATCTCAATGAGCTTGAACTTCTCTATTAAACAATTTTTCTCATGCCTATATTTTGGGATATTAGCATGGTATTGGTCTAGGACAAAGGAATAAAATTTTTCCTCCCTCGGAAGCTCTGAAAAATGGGCTTCATAGGGTAAAATCCTACTGGACGAGGCCATAACATCATTTATCTATGTCAAAATGATTTCTTAAAACCCTATATTTATAATAGTTATGTGATCACTATTTAAATGCTATATTATCAATAGTAATGATACTTAATGGTCATTCAAATACAATTTGATAAAATAAAACATAATAAGTGAATATTTTTCTATATCCGTTAAATAAAAGGGGTAATTTTATTCATAATATTTTGGGTCATTATAATAATAAAACCATGGAAACGGCATGTCACTTATTTTATCCTAACCATAGGATATCCATCATGACCCCACTCTTACAACCATAGACTCACATGAATATAAGTGCTACTGAAATATAGTCATCAGATGAAAATCCATTTCCTTTTCATGGTGTAATTGAAGGATTTCTTTGAATGTTGATGTAAGAACCTGGGTTTTTAGAACGAGTCAAAATCCCAACCCTGTTTAAATTTTTGACTTATTTATGAGGAAACTGGAGAAAATGGGAAGTTTCTGAAAATTTCCAGACTACACGTCGTGTACTTTAAGTACACGCCGTGTATGTGTTAAGCGAGTTACCAGCCATGTGCCTGCCGAGTACATGTCATTTGGTGACCGTGTAAAAATTTCTTACTACATGGCGTGTAATTTTAAACACATTGTGTACCCATGACCGTGTGGCGGATATACATGGCGTGTAGGCATGTTGGTCAGGGAGAATCGTTGGAACACAGTACACGTTGTGTTCCCATTGGACATGTCATATAGTCTAGCCATGTATAAGAGATATACATGGTGTGTGGGTAAGTTGGCGTGGAAGAGAAGGGAAACCATGTACACGCCGTGTACCCATAGGTACACGCCATATACTCATGTCGGCAGGTTCAGAAAGTATGTCATTAGAATTCTAGCCACAAAATGAATCGTTAAATGATATACACGGTGTGTAGTCCTAATGTAAACGCCCTGTAGTTTCTTTTTTTGCGTTAAAACGGGCAGTAGCCTCGTATTGAGGCAGAACCTCAATATCTCACCAGGTTTCGCCAACCAAGCAGGTTGGATCTTCATTCCTCTCTCGGTTCTTCATCCTAACCCCGATCCGATCACGGTTGGATGCATTGGAACCCCCTTGGTAAGGCTTCGATTCCACTTGAGCCTTTTTGTTTGATTTCTATTCTAGAACTAGTGATAGGGGTTTTAGCGGTTTGGATTCTTTTGTAGATATACCGCTTTTTAGACCGAATTGGAGGCTGTTAGAGGAGGAGTAGCATTATATGAGTCTCAGGTAGGTGGTGCATACCTTTTTTTGTGTTTTCGTGGTCATTTGGGTAACATGGCCTTTGGCGTGTTTTCGGGTATTTTGATCGGGACCTGATTTATCTGCTATTTCATATTGAATTGTTTATTAGACCTATGGGATGCCTTTGGGTATGCCTTGTTACTCGATTTGCTTGAGTGGGGCCGAGCGAGGGGTCGTAGCTCATCGTAGCATTCTGGTCGGGGGATGCCAAAATGGTTAAATTTGAATTATATTGTTATAAACTGTTGAGTTTAATTTATTAAATCCTGATATTAATTGTTAGATGCATTTAATACCTCAGTGCTGGTATGGGACATCACCTTGCATAGTGCAATTAAAATGTTCAGTTTTTTTTTTCTTGTTTATGTTTTCTGTTTAAATATGTTATATATGCAATTGCTGAATTGCATCTGCTGGACCCTTTGGGTGGTGTTGGGCATGCCCGAATATTCTTGAGTGATGCGTGTCACAGGTTGGTCTTGGCCTGGGTTACGTTGGGTTGTTCTAACCACGGGATTGGGCGTCATGGACGTCATCTTGAGGCAGTACGACTGTCAGGTTGGGCATGGCCTGGGTTACTTGGATGGCGAGGCCATCAGACTTGAGCGGCATGGTCTCAGGGACACGAGGTGTCAGATGATTTGGTGTCTTAGGTACTATTTTGGTGATTACCGCTCACCCAGAACTTTGAGTAGTGTACACACAGAGATACTTCGTGATGAGGTGGTTTTGACCACTCGTGTGGGTAGAGGCCCCCATTAGTTGTGGTTTAGGTACTTTGGTTGGGGGTGCGTGCCGTAGAAAGCCGTGTGGGAGGTGAGGAGCCTTTAGAGGATAGCATTGAGGCTATCAGGTTGGGGGCTGAGGCTCGCCCTTATTTGAGGGTAGATACCACTGTCACTATGGATACATTATTTAAGGGAAGACATCACTGTTCCTCCAGGCTACTTCTTGGGCGAGCCTTTGGGACGTTTGTGCTTGAGACATGAGGTGTCAGGAGGCACATGGTTCTGGGTTGTTACCCTTGGGCGTGCCTTCAGGACATCGTTACTTGAGACGCGAGGTGTCTAGTGGAACTTGGTGCCGGGTTACAAGATAGATATTTCGGTGTTGGACAAAGCAGATGACACTCCATGGTGGATACTGAGCACCAGTGGAGTTATTGTTTATTTGTGCATTGTTCAATTTACATTTTTCCTTATAAATGCATGCCTACTTAAATAATTATATTAGGTACGCACCTTTGGGTGGTATCCTACTGAGATTTGTCTCACACCCTGTAGGGGCCCTCTAGGACGCATGCATACTTTATGGATTTACGTGCAAGAAAGAAGCCTGCTTTAGGATCTGGGATGCGTTAGTTGTTTCATGGAGATGGTATGGACCATGAGGCCTTACCTAGAAGGGTTTTACTTTGTTTTGTTTTCTTTTCAGTATCGGCATGCTTAATTGTTGTAGCTACTGTTGGTTATCCATCAGTGCCTTTTTATATTCAGTTATGTATGACCTTCTTTGGATGCATGTTTTATTGTTCATTAGTAGTTACATGTTATCAGCATGTTGTTGTGTTTTTTTCTGTTGTTGTTCTTATATTTATTGCTTATGTTGTTTAATTATATTGATTATTCTTCCGCTCTACGGGTGTGGTTCAAGCTTGCTGAGTCTTTTATTCCACTGCATCTTTACCATTATACTCGGACCAGTACTGTTATTATTATCCTCCGAGAGGGTATGGCCTCTCCACTATACCTATCAGACACTTGCTTCTAGTCAACAGCCTTTGGCGTTCAGGGAGGTGCGCCTAAGTTAGTAACACCCAACCCGTTTAGCACTGTTCGGGTGGATGTTTGGGTCCTATTCGTTACAAAGTGGTATCAAAGGAGTTCTTGATAGGGACTTAGGAGTAGTGTTTTGTTGGCTACTAATAAGTTTGAGACTTCTCTTTTTGTTTCTGCTGGTTTTACTATTTAAGAAATGGTAGACTGGAGATATGATGTTACTGGAACTGAGTTTCTAGCTTGTTCTTGGGTGCCTGATACCCCAGGTACGAGGGATGTGACCCTTGACCCAGTGTGGTAAGGGATAATTGGACCTTGGCCAGGTATGGTAAGGCTTGGTTGCTTGGATTTTTATAGGCACATTTTTTGGGTATTTTAATTTCATAATTGCATGTATGCTTTGTGAATTGATAATACCATGTGAATAAAAATCAATTTCAATGATTTATATGCTTTGAAATGTAAAAGATGAAATTCCTAATATAGTTTCTTGTTTTTGCGATGTGTATTCCATGATTTAAATTGTATAATTGCATGTGACGGGGTTCTTTGGGTCTGACTTTTATGAGAGAAGTCAGGTACTAGCGGTTGAGGTTATTTTTATCACCAAGATTGGGTGACTCGGTCTTTGGTTTGAGGCAACATGAGTTGTCAGGATGGTCATGGCCCAAGGTACTTTTGTTACTTGGCCCTGATAGGGGCGGGTAAGGAGGCCATGAGGCCGGGATTCCATGGGTGTAACACCCTGACCCCTCTAGGCTAGAGCCAGTGCATTACTTGTGATATTGGAATGGTTAGAAGGAATGAAAATCCTGAAGGAACGATCAGTTTAGTAGTCTTGAAGAAACTAGATACATAGATGTAACTCAAATTACATTGTAAAAGGTTACAAAATACAATACATAACAAAAAACTCAAAACTGCATCCACAAGAACTCAAAAGAATACCTTCTCTTCATCACCTATCAAAGGTAGACAATGAAAGGGGTGAGATCAAACACTCAGTAAGGGTTACAAATAACGGAATATTGAGTACAATAATAATTGAATGACAATCAATCTGACATAATCAATATGGCATAGTGAATAAATGAACAACTAATGCCATTAATAAACTGAAAATGAAACTGAATCCATAGATTTTGTCATAGTGAAAACCTCATGGATAATAATAATAACTAATAATGAATAAAAATAACTCTTATTAAATGGACGTCATCTTTCTGGCACATGAAACCATAATACCGTTAAAACGGTTTAGTTCTGTTGGTAGAAACCCGTCTGATTTTTGGAAACAAACTTGAAGGGTTTGTCGCCAAACTGTTTTGTTTCATAAGACCTACCGATGTATCGAGGGGATATAGAAAGCCCCATCTTCCACTTCATGTCCAAATAGTTTTCTATACATTGATTAAATACAATATAAATATTCCCTTTCAATATTCGTATAGATTAGTGTATACGGATTCATCAATATTTCCATAATAAAAATTACTTTCCAAATAAACACCGTATGTAAAATGGTTTACGGTTTAGAAAAAAAACATATCCATGACATGAGATTACGGATATTTAATATAAATATAATTTCAAATGAAAAGTGATCTCAAATGGGAAGTAGGTACACCACATAAGGATTATTAGGTGCACAATACAAAGATAGTCACAACGAAAACGGAAGATGAGACAAAGTCCCTCACAATAATGTAATCGGTCGAACCGTATGACCAGAACATAATAACCATCAAGTGAATCATTGAGTAACATGAATATAAATTGAATAATTTTATTACATAACAAATGGAAGTACACATATACCAAATATAAGGAATAATTGGCAAACAATGGAAATCTCACAGAAATGAAAGTGATATGAGAAACCCCTTACCTTTTGCTCTAGTGTGTTCTTCATTGTTCTTAATGACCTGAATAATCAAATTTAGACTAATTAATTAATAATTACATAACCTAATCAGCATGTAATTGATATTATATAACCTCATTAAGTTCATTAATGGACTCTTTTATGGGTTTAAGAGATTAAATCTTATTGTTTTGGAAGCATTTTCTTACTTGGTTTCATGATTTGTTTACTTGTATTCATGAATGGAAGTTGGTTTGAAATATGGTTAAACATCCAGAATTGTTAATATACATTATTAGTGACATTAAAAAGATATAAATTATCTTATAATGATTCTTTTTATAAACCATTAGGATGACTCATTTGATGAGTTAAAAATAAACGCTTGAAATTGGCTTGGCAGTTTTGTTCTCAATAAACTTGTTTCGTATTATTATTCCATATTATGTACTTGTAAAGATTCCAGAACATTAATCAATATAAAATACATATGTTATGACCTGGTTCAACCATAATTATGGTTTCATTATTAGTAATGAAAGAACTATTTTAGAAAAAAACTTGGTCATCCCCGAAGGTTATAAATTGGAACCTCATGGATGTTGATTTCGTTTATAAAAATAAAAGGGAGGGAGTAAGAATATTGATGATGGTTCTTCCATTCATGTGATATAAATCCAGTATGTAGATCATAATATATTTATCATGATCATTTGGAAAGAATAGGTTATGATAGGATAACAAATGAAGATAAATTCAAATGAAACTAAAAGAAAAAGAAAGGTTTTTTACCTCTTGAAATAACTTCTTTGAGAACCTCCTTAAGGGAAGGGATTTTGGTCTTTTGGAAAGACCAAGAGATTCTTGGTCATGGGGAGTGACTAGGGAAGGGTATTTGGGAAGAACATTGAGGAGATTCAAGGCATATAAGAGTGAAGAGAAGAGGGAGTGGTGAGGGGGTTTTTATAGTTGAGGAGAGGGGTAAATTTTGAATATTTAATTTTTTTTGTTTTATTATTTCCATCAAGACAACCAATATTGTTGTTTCATGTGACCCCTAATAGTAATAAGTGCATGTGAGTTTGAACCAAGTGGACTTGCATCACTTATGATGTCATAAATAGTGTATTTTACTGATAATTTGTATATACGGTATTTTATCATATTTCACTATTGATCAAAAATTCTAGAATTTCAGAAAAAATCCCAAAAATTTACCCTAACCATTTTTCAACATGTAGAATTCAAAAGTGAAATACATTTTTGAAAAATAATTTTCTAAATATTATTATTTTAATTTTTAAATAAGGTCATAGTTAATTCGAAAAATAACAATCTTGAAGTGCAATTAGTTTTATGTGACATTGAAAAATTAATTAAGATCCCATTATCATATTGCCTTAAGAAAATAAAATAATATTATTATTTACTATTCATAAGAGTCATGTTACTATTCATATTACAATTCATAAGGGTATGTTACTATTCACCAAAAATTGAGTTTGTTCTATCAGACTCCAAATGACTTACTGATCACAACTCTGGATGACCATTTTTCAAAATTCAAAACATAGTAGTGGAAAATTTATATTCAATGGATTGGTTTTGACTATCTCCTAAATAACCTAGTCTTATTTCAAAGGAACACATTGATGAATAGAATGTATTTAACATAAACATACCATAAAATGTTTGGGGTGATACAGTGGGGCTTGGGTTGAAGTGGGGGAGAGTAAGGGTAGTAGTTATCCACTGCCTTTTACTATTTTCTTATCTATGTTGAATATATATATATTGGTATATATATATGGTTTTTCTGGACATTTATGGTATTCAGCGGGTTCCTCCTACATGTCTCTATGGGGCGTCAGGCAATTGAGGATACAGTGTCACGGGTGCAGGATCAGGTTCAGGATTCTGTATAGGCAGAGCACAAGCTGTAAGTACAGGCTCAGGGATAGGATCTGGTGTAGGCAGGATAGCAGCCAAGTTTGGCATCGTTCAGTCCGTGGATCGACGAGTAGCTCCGAGCGAGCCTGGTACATGTCTTGCAGGGGATCGACAGAGGCATGCAGGGTACAGAGCCATCTATGGCATATCTGACGCGGGAGTTCCAGTCGCAACACCTGTTGCTTTTTTAGGGTGAGGGTGGTCCGTAGGCAGCTAAGAACTGGATAGAGAGTATGCATATGATCTTAGAGAATCTTGAGTCACCTCCAGGGTGGAGGGTCAAGCGAATGACGTACATGTTAAGAGGATCAGTGAAGCATTGGTGGGATGTGTAGGTTCAGGCTCGTAGGCACGAGGGACTGGCATGGAAGGACTTCGAGGATAGTTTCTTCGAGAACTTTTACTTGAAGACACGGAGAGTTGAGAGATCTCGGGAGTTCTTGAGTCTTAAGCTGGGAGACATGTCCGTCATGGAATATATAGCTACCTTCACAGAGTTGTCTCACTTTGCACTTGGTATGTTAAGTGATGATGTCGTTAGGGTGAGGTTCTTCGAGGATGGCTTATGACACGCCATTCAGGTCCAGGTGAACATCTTTAGGCTAGGTTCCTTCTTTGAGGTAGTGAACCAGGTGCTTATAGAAGAGGGTAACCAGAGGGATAGGCCCCAGGTTTGTCGGGCGATAGATTTAGGTGACGGTTCGGACATCATGAAGCGAGGAAGGGATGAGTTCCAACAGGGCGGTCAGGTCAGGGATTCAGCTAGACCAACTCGTGGTAGTTCTTTAGTGATTCTTTTTAGTGAGGACAGCTGGGACATGGTTGGACTTAGTGCGATAGGCCTCCAAAGAAGTGTTGGGCATGTGGAAAGGTCGGGCATCTTGAGAGGTTTTGCAGGAAACGTTCTCAGATAGCCGACAGATAGGGACCAGGACAGACAGTGGCATCCAGAGTTGGTTTGGGTTCGATACCAGGAGAGGGTATCCGAGGTTTAACTGCACATGGAATATGTGGCGGAGACAGCAGGATCCATTTGAGGTGTCAGTGGCCAGTGACTAGAGCAATACCGTAGGGAGGTCAGGCATCAGGCAGCCGTACTTCAGGCCATGTGAATGCTGTGGAGCTACCAGAGACTAAGCAGGCTGATGAGATGATGACGGTTAGAGGTACACTTCGGTGTGGCCATGATCTCCATGTTTCCTTTTTGGCATGACTTGTATAGGTGTGTCTTTTTTGAGTGCATGTGGTGCATTGGATCTATTTGGACTGACTAGATGCTTGTCAGTGGGATCGGCACCATATCGGGTGCATGATATATTCTATATATTTATATATTTATGTATATATGTATGAGATGCGTAGCATCAGGGCATCGAGGATACAGGTTACATGAGGTGCCTTGGGCATCGGGGAATTGAGTATATGGGTTACTTGAGGTGTTGTGGGCATCGGGGCATCGAGGATGCAGGTTACTTGAGGTGCTAGGAACTAGGACCTCATGGAGGTAGACACCGATGCGGTGTGGGCTATGTTGGGTGTCAGGAGCGACACAGGAGCACCAATGAGTTGTAGGGGTGACAATGCATCACGGGAGGACTATGCGTCTGGAAAACAGGTTAGTAAACCTTTTTTTCATTAAGTTTTGTTGGGTTGAGATTGGGTTAGGTGATTCCTAAGGTGGGGAGCCCCTTTGAGGAATTTAGTCGGGACCTCTGAGACCAGGGAAGTCCGGGTTACTTTGAATGGAGTGGGATGTTTGGTGACATCTCCATGTTTTGTTTGATAGCTCGGGGATGAGATATATTAAGGTGGGAAGATTGTAAGAACCTGGGTTTTTAGAATGGGTCAAAATCCCGACCCTGTTTAAATTTTTTACTTATTTCTGAGGAAACATGAGAAAATGGGTAGTTTTTGGAAATTTCCAGACTACACGTCGTGTAATTTAAGTACATGTTGTGTATGTGTTAAGTGAGTGACCAGTCGGGTGCTCACTGAGTACATGTCGTGTGGTGGCTGTGTAAAAATTTCTTACTACACGACGTGTAGTTTTAAACATATTGTGTACCCCTAACCGTGTGGCGGCTATACATGGCGTTTATGCCTTTTGGCTGGGGAGAATCGTTGGAACCAAGTACACGTCGTGTTCCCCTTGAACACGCCATGTACAAGAGATATACATGGCATGTGGGTAAGTCGGTGAGGAAGAGAAGGGAAACAAGGTACATGTTGTGTACCCATAGGTACACGCTGTGTACTCATGTCGGCAGGTTCAGAAAGTAAGTCGGCAGAATTATAGCCTCCAAATGAACAGTTAAATGATATTCACATCATGTAGTCCTAAATTACATAACGTGTAGTTTCTTTTTTTGAATTAAAATGGGAATTAGCCTCGTATTGAGGCAGAACCTCAATATCTCACAGGGTTTCGTGAACCAAGCCAGTTGGATCTTCTTTCCTCTCCCGGTTCTTCATCTGAACCCTGATCTGATCACGGTTGGATGCGTTGGAACCCCCTAGGTAATGCATCGATTCCTCTTGAGCCGTTTTGTTTGATTTTTGATCTAGAACGAGTTTTAGGGGTTTTAGTGGTTTGAGTGGTTTGGATTATTTTGTAGATCTACCACGTTTTAGACCGAATTGGAGGCTGTTACCAAAGGAGTAGCATCGTACGAGTCTCTGGTAGGTGGTGCATACCTATTTTTCAGTTTTTGTGGTCATTTGGGTAATGTGGCCTTCGGCGCATTTCCAGGTATTTTGAGCGGGACCCGTTTTATCTGTTGTATCATATTTAATTGTTTATTGGACCTATGGGGTGCCTTTGGGTATGCCCTGTTACCAGTTTTTCTTGAGCGGGGTTAGGCGAGGGGTCGTAGCTCATCGGGGCATTTTGGTTGGGGGATGCCAAAATGGTTAAATTTTAATTATATTGTTATAAACTATTGAGTTTAATTTATTAAATCCTGATATAAATTGTTAGATTCATTTAAGACCTCAGTTATGGTATGGGAAAGCACCTTGCATAGTGAAATTAAACTGTTTAGTTTGTTTTGCCTATTTATGTTTTCTGTTTAAATATGTTATATATGGAATTTCTGAATTGCACCTTCTAGGCCCTTTGGGTGGTTTTGGGAATAGACCAGATATTCTTGAGTGATGCAGATCATAGGTTGGTCTTGGCTCGGGTTACGTTGGGTGGTTCTGACCACGGGATTGGGTGTCATGGATGTTGGCTTGAGGCAGTACGATTGTCAGGTTGGGCATGGCCCAGGTTACTTGGATGGTGAGGCAATCAGACATGAGCGACATGGTCGTAGGGACACAAGGTGTTAGATGAGTTAGTGGCTTAGGTACTATTTTGGTTATTACCACTCACCCATAACTTTGAGTAGTGTGCACAGAGAGATACTCCATGATGAGGTGGTTTTGACCACTCGTGTGGGTAGAGGCCCCCATTAGTTGCGGTTTAGGTACTTTGGTTGGGGGTGCTTGCTGTAGAAAGCTGATTAGTCACTAAAAGTGGCTAATATTCATTGTTAAGATCTTAATATTAATGTGTTTAAAAGTTCATAAACATCAATTTTAGTCCAATTCAGAAATTGAACTTCATTTCCCATCATTGTGCAATTCATGCTTAAAATGTCAATTGGGGCCCACTTAATAATTTGATTGGGGAAATTACAATATTCATCATTTTAATTTTAAATTTTGGGATATTATTGATCACTTTGTTTGGAACATTATATCTTTTAGGTCTGATGGATGAATCCCAAAGGAAGATGGAGACTTTTGCGCCTGAGGGTAGAAACTTGCTGGAAAAAGCATAATGGGCCTAAGGCCCATCAAACAAATGTGGGGACCAGAAACCAAGCCCAATGAAGCTCCAATTTATACAGTAGAAATATAAAAATATTAGGATCATTTTATTCAACTGTGTCCAGAGCTAATTCTGATGTTTTCATGATGATAAAGGGATCTGAAGTTGAGATTTAAATGGTGGACTTGTCATTAATGCACAGAAATTCATCCCACCATTTCGACCATAAAATTCAAACGGATGAGCCAAATGTCCTACAATTTTGAGAGATTCTATAAGACACATGGAAGAAGATATTTTATATTTAAGAAACCTTAGGATTCAGCCATATGAAATGTAAAACGCACACGTAAAAATGGAGGACGAATCTGGACAGTTTTCCGGGTCAACTTCGAAACATCAATTTCCTTTTGATTATTCACCCTCATTTTTACTCTATTAATTGTTGGGGGTGAATTAATTATTGGGGTATGGACCTAAGGCTCCTAATATGCCTATATAAGTAGCTATTGGATAAGGCAATAGGGGTGGATATTTTTCATATCATCTTTTGTTGCTTGTTTCATTGTAAGGTTATGCTTCCAAATTTCCTTTGTAATGTTTTCCATTTCCATGTAAGTTTCTTTTTTTGTATCTTTATGTTCTTAATAAACTTATTTCTCTTCTATATTTTCCATTTCATTTATTAAAACTTTATAATCACAAAGCACAGTGATATCTCTGTGTTGTTGTGAATTAGTTCACACATAGGTGTGAATTTCATTCACACACACGGAGGAGTGCTCGTTATTTCTGCGGTTTTAATTTCTTCAATCCAATTCTTGCTAGCCATCTTCCGCCCACCATTGATAGTATACCATCAATGGAGGGATAAACCCTTAATGGGTTGATCTTAGGAGGATGAAAAGGCTGGATTGAATGTTATTTTATGAACGAATTGTTGTTAATTGGATAATTAATTTAAGACATCCATTCTTCAGTTATTTCTACTCTTCATCTTTACTGTGTTTGAGAAAAATAAATTCAATTACTAAATGACCATATACCTCAGAGAGATCATGAATTTGGTTCTCTAAGTGTATAGGGTATTAGTAATTGTGTTTAGTAAGCACCAAACCAGAAAATGATGAAGGTAGTGTTATTTTTGAAGAATGGATTCATCAAGAATTAATAAAACCAAAATTGTTTAAAGAAGTAAAATTCATTCAATCCACCTCGAGCATAATCCTAGATCAACCCATTTTCATTAAATTGAATTCACGTAGGTTTATTAGTGTTATTTAAACCATCCAAAAATCGAACCCAAAGTTGGCTACTTCAAAGCCCATCCCGCACCAAATCATAGTGTCTCAAGGTTACTTTTTCGGTCCCTATGGATTCGATCCCTACTTGTACTTCAATGACCACTTTTACCAGTAGGATAAATTTGGGTGCAACCAAATTTTGGCGCCGTTTCCGGGGACCCAAGTAAGTTACCTTAGACACTCATCTTCTTTTCTAACCCCAAATTCTCTATTCTCACCCAAATTTCTCTTCTCTTTTCCCCTTTCTGTTCCTGTGTGTCCAATGAATCCCAAAAACAACTTTAAATCAACTCCAATGGATTATCTTCAACAATACCCATTAATATACCAAGGCTGTAATCAAGTAGTAAATCAATATTGGGAAACACCTCACATAGGGAATTTCATTAACCAATCCTTAATTGAATACACCACACCAGATGTGATGTACAATCAATGGGATGCTGAATATTTACAAGATCAATTTCCATACCTATCAAGAATGATTGAAAAGATAAATAATGAGGAATTCCATGATGTACAAACATATATCAACCCTAATCCTGAAAAAATTCTTGATCAATTGTGTGAACTAATGGATAAAATGAATTCAGAAGTTTCATCTTTCAGATTAGAACTACAAAGCTTTAAGACTTTTGAGGAACCCGTTCCCACTCAAGATGTTCTTTCCTCATCATTGATAGATGAATATTTTATCCCAAAAACCTCCCATGAATTGAAAAAAGAACTAACCTTTGGATATGGGATAACTGAACAAGATCAAAGAAATGTTGAAGGGTATTTAAATCAGGATGAAATTAATTTTTTGGATTCACAAGGGGAAAATTTGTCTTCATGGATTGAGTGTTCGGAATATTGCTCCAATAAAAATTTTTTTGAATCACTGATCATTGAACTATTGGAAGATATAACAAATATTTTGTCTATACCCACTCATGAAATTCAAATGGAAAATTTTGTTGATGAATCGTCTTTTCAAAAGGAACCAATTCTTTCAAATGTTTTTAAAGAAGAAACAATTTTTGATTCAAATTATTATTCTTCTTTAGGAAAATTCAATCAAAATGAACTCGATGTTTTAATACTTCCTTCCCTACTCAATAATACCTCTATTTATGGTAACCAAGACCATTCAATCATCATCCATTTTCATCAAGAATCTCACCATGTAGGAATGAACCTTGAAATCATAGGAAATAATCCAGATAAAACACGATCAACCATTTTAGATATTCCTTGGATTTTACCAATCATTGTAGAAAATAGGATTTCATACGAAAAAAAATTCAAAAAAACAATCAATCTCAATCTTGTTGAAGTGGAGAAAGATGGGTTAATTAAAATTTTGAAAGTTGGAATTGGATAAGTTGGGGGGTACAAGTCGAGCTAACGACGTTAAACAAAAGCGCTGCATGGGAGGCAACCCATGGTTTTCTTGTTTCCAATCATTTTGAAGCATTTTATTTTTCATATAATAAATTACCATAGACTGTTGACCTTTTCTTCTTGTATGAGTAATGATGGGTATGAAAGGGGAGCGCCATATTCATCTGTGTCACGTGGTGTGATCTCTGAGTAATAATTTACCCAGAAAATATAAAGAAGACAATGTATCATCAGTTTATTTTGTTTTGTTTTATTTTTATGTTTTTATAGGTATAAAAAAATAAAAGGACATGTCATAATCCATAAGGAAAATCCATTCACCACCATCCAAGCCACTGAGACTCAAATCCAGGATTTAAGGGAGACTATGGAATGTGATATCATCATCAACCACCAGGTGACTTCATTCCATGATTTTCATTTTAAATTTCTTCTTTGAACTCCTCTCCTACCCCGTTCTAACTTTTCTTTTCTTTAAACACTGGGGACAGTGTCATTCTAAGTTGGAGGGAGATAAAAAATGATTTTTTTTATTTATTTTGTGAATAAAAACATGCATGAAAAGAAAAATTCCATTAACCATAAACATGATAAACACACATTGAAAACTCTAAAATTGGATATCAAATAAATTTTTCACGCCTTGATTCTGATTTTAATGCAAGTTTAAGTTCATGATCATAGTTTTTGGAAAGTGCAGTTGTCTGATGTGATTTTTCAAAGTTTAAATTTTCATCCTCTTAATAAAAATGCCACAATGCACGTCTACTGGATCGTGGGTGTAAATTTGAGTTCTTGGTTCCCTTTCATTATATCATAGGGTTCTGGGGTCACTTTTAGTTTAATTTGAGTATCCAAAAAAAACAAAAAAAAAACAAAAAAAACAAAAAAAATGACCACATAGAGAGATGTTTTGTCCAAATGCGTGGCGTCCGGCACTTGGGGATTGTGACTCCATAGTTGTCTGCCCGTAGTTAGGCTTTATATCTCTATTGTAGAGCATGAAATTGACAATATGTGTGGCTTCCGGCACTTGGGGGTCGTGACTCCGTAGTTGTCTTGCCCAGAGTAAGTCCTTACATATCTATTGTGGATAAAAAAATCATCAAAAAAAAAATGGATACTCATATTAAGGTTTAATGTGATTCCCACCTGGCGCTTCAATTTTTTCCCCTTGAACAATAAAATAGGCCCCATATCTTTTATGATGCACAACACTTTATCATGCTTAATTGGAATTGGATGAAATTTGGAAATGAATTTGAACAAAGGAATGGGCTTGGGCTTGGGATATGATTATGGACCTAGCTTGTTTTAAATGATTTTGATGGGTTCTATAATTTTTTTGGTATGAGGTCTTTTGAGTGAGCAATGTGTATTTAAATGTTTTTGGAAAAGGGGATTTGAATTTCATATCTGTAATATATTTTTCTCGGTACTAGAAAAACTCAAGTTGGGGGGTGTGATTAGTCACTGAAAGTGGATAATATTCATTGTTAATATCTTAATATTAATGTGTTTAAAAGTTCATAAACATCAATTTTAGTCCTATTCAGAAATTGAGCTTCATTTCCCATCATTGTGCAATTCATGCTTAAAATGTCAATTTGGGCCCACTCAATAATTTTCTTGTGGAAATTACAATATTCATCATTTTAATTTGAAATTTTGGGATATTATTTCTCACTTTGTTTGGAACATTTTATCTTTTAGGTCCGACGGATGAATCCTAAAGGAAGATGGATAATTTTGCTCCTGAAGGTAGAAACTTGCTGGAAAAAGCATAATGGGCCTAAGGCCCATCAAACAAATGTGGGGCCCATAAACCAAGCCCAATGAAGTTCCAATTTATAAATTAGAAAGATACAAATATTAGGATCATTTTATTCAACTGTGGCCGGAGCTAATTCTGATGTTTTCATGATGATAAAGGGATCTGAAGTTGAGATTTAAATGGTGGACTCGTCATTAATGCACAGAAATCCATCCCACCATTTCGACCATAACATTCAAACGGCTGAGCAAAATGTCCCACAAATTTTAGAGATTCTATAAGACACCTGTAAGAAGATATTTTATATTTAATACACCTTCGGATTTGGCCATATGAAGTGTCAAACGCACACGTCAAAATGGAGGACGAATCTGGACAGTTTTTCGGGTCAACTTCGAAACGTCAATTTCCTTTTGATTATTCACCCTCATTTTGACTCTATTAATTTTTGGGGGTGAATTAATTATTGGGGGATGGAACTAAGGCTCCTAATATGCCTATATAAGGAGCTATTGGTGAAGTTAATAGGGGTGGATATTTTTCATATCATCTTTTGTTGCTTGTTTCATTGTAAGGTTATGCTTCCAAATTTCCTTTGTAATGTTTTCCATTTCCATGTAAGTTTCTTTTTTTGTATATTTATGTTCTTAATCAACTTCTTTCTCTTATATATTTTCCATTTCATTTATTAAAACTTTATAACCACAAAACACAGTGATATCTCTGTGTTGTTGTGAATTAGTTCACACATAGGTGTGAATTTCATTCACACACACGGAGGAGTGCTCGTTATTTCCGCGGTTTTAATTTCTTCAATCCAATTCTTGTTAGCCATCTTCTGCCCACCATTGAGAGTATACCATCAATGGAGGGCTAAACCCTTAATGGGTTGATCTTAGGAGGATGCAAAGGATGGATTGAATGTTATTTTATGAACGAATTGTTGTTAATTGGATAATTAATTTAAGACATCCATTCTTCAGTTATTTCTACTCTTCATCTTTACTGTGTTTGAGCAAAATAAATTCAATTAATAAATGACCATATACCTCGTAGAGATCATTAATTTTGTTCTCTAAGTGTATAGGGTATTAGTAATTGTGTTTAGTAAGCACCAAAACAGAAAATGATGAAGGTAGTGTTATTTTTGAAGAATGGATTCATCAAGAATTAATAAAACCGAAATTGTTTAAAGAAGTAAAATTCATTCAATCCACCCCGAGCATAATCCTAGATTAACCCATTTTCATTAAATTGAATTCACGTAGGTGTCTTAGTGTTATTTAAACCATCCAAAAATTGAACCCAAAGTTGGCTACTTCAAAGCCCATCCCGCACCAAATCATAGCGTCTCAAGGTTACTTCTTCGGTCCCTGTGGATTCGATCCCTACTTGTACTTCAACGACTGCTTTTACTAGTAGGGTAAATTTGGGCGCAACCAAAAGCCATGTGGGAGGTGAGGAGCCTTCAAAGGATAGCATTGAAGCAATCGGGTTGGGGGCTGAGGATCGCTGTTATTTGAGGGAAGATATCGATGTCCCTCTGGATACGTTATTTGAGGGAAGACATCGTTGTTCCTCCGGTCTACTTCTTGGTCGTGCCTTCGGGACATCGGTACATGAGACACGAGGTGTCAGGAAGAACATGGTGCCCGGTTTTTACCCTTGGGCGTGCCTTTGGGATGTCGGTACTTGAGACATGAGGTGTCTGGTGGAACATGGTGCCTGGTTAAATAACAGAGATTTTGGCATTGGCCAAAGCAGGTTACACTCCATGGTGGCTGTTGACCACCAGTAGAGTTAGTGTTTATTTGTGCATTTTTCTATTTACTGTTTTCCTTATAAATTCTTGCCTCTTTAAACACTTATATTAGGTACGCACCGTTGGGTGGTATCCTACTGAGATTTGTCTCACACCCTGCACAGGCCCTCCAGGATGCGTGCAGACTTTATGGATTTACGTGCATGAAAGAGGCCATCTTCAGGAGCTGGGCCGCATTAGTTGTTGCATGGAGATGGTATGGACCTTGAGTTCTTACCTAGCTGGGGTTTACTTTTTTTTGTTTTCTTTTCTGTATCGGCATTCTTACTTGTTGTAGCTACTGTTGGTTAGCCATCGGTGCCCTTTTTATATTCAGTTTTTTATGACCTTATTTGGATGCATGTTTTACTATTCTGTAGTAGTTACATGTTATCAGTATTTTGTTGTGTTTATTTCCTCTATTGTTGTTATATTTATTGCTTTCTATGTTTAATTATATTTATTATTCTTCTACTCTATAGGTCTAGTTCAAGTCTGCTGAGTCTTTTATTTCTCTGCATCTTTACTGTTATACTTGGACCAGTACTGTTATTATTATCCTCCGAGAGGTTATAGCCTCCCCACTATACCTATCAGACCCTCATTTCTAGTCGTTAGCCATTGGTGTTTGGGGAGGTTCACCTATGGTAGTAACACCCGACCCATTTAGCACTGTTTGGGTGGCTGTTCGGGTTCGGGTCGTTACAGTTGAAACTGCAGTGGCTGTCTCAACATGAGTGTGTGTAGGACCATCCATATAATCCTTCTCTCGATCACACCAATCAAGGAAACCCTTATGGGGATCATATTGATGCTTCTTATTTTTTGAACATTAGAAAATAATCTAATAAATTTTTTCTGGTTCTTTACTAACTCCCTAGTCGGGGAACATTTTTATTTAATGAGACAACTATCATCCTCATTAGATTCATCTCACAAATAGTTATTATCGAATTTTATTGTATAAGACTTATACCAAATATCTTATGTACATGCTCATATGTTTCTTGAACTAATCTGAGTAGTTATCATCCCATATAGGGCATAGATGATCATTGTAGATGAATTCATAGGATAAGAACTACCACAGTTGGAGTAATTCTTTTATTAAATTTAGTTACCATTTTCTTCAAAGCATGATGAAATTATGTATAACATTCAAATGTTAGGTTCCCCTTATTTTAAATACCCATTTTTGTGTTTTTTTAATATTAATATTATAAAATCAAATAAGATATATATGAATTAAAAATGGATGTATTTCAATCAAATGAAAAATGAGTTTGATGATGGGGTGAAAGATTTAATCAATTTTGCAAACGATCAAGCATATGACCTATCTCATATACTTTGTCCATGTTTACACTATTTTATTCAATAATAATTAGTTTAGAGGAGTTGGAATAACACTTTATATATCATGGAATATATTGAAATGATAAATTGTGGACTAAACATGTGGAAAAGTGAATATAGCTAGTAATTAGGATAACACTATATTTTATGGATCATCTGATATGATTACAATTGTGGATAAAGAATAAGATCATATAAAGGATATAATTATAGGTGTGAATGATGATGATGATGATAGTATTGAGGAAATGATAATGATAGTTGAATATGAACATCATGATTGTCCAAAATTGTTTGAGGAGTTAAATAAGTGCGTAAAGATGACAATGTATATTGATTTTACTAAATATGTAGCATTGTTTGTCATACTAAAGCTGTAGAATTTAAAAGCATCCATCAAATAGAGTGATTCAAGTATTACTGAACTAATTTCTCACTGGAATGATATGATCCTATATGATAATGAGCTTCCTAGAAAAACATATGATGCTAAATTAATTCTATGTTTGATGGGTATGGTCTTTGAAATAATACATGTCTATCTAAATGACTGTATACTTTTTCATAAGGACCAAAAATCACCAAAATAATGCCCAAAGTGTGGTTCTTCTTGATATAAGAAAGATGAATTGGGTACTATGAAAGTTGTATATTACATTTCAATAATTTTAATGTTGATGTGCCTATATGGAAGTGAGGATACTATAAGTAAATTGACATGGCATGAAGATACAATAAATAAAGATGGGAAAATTTTCTACCCGATAGACTCTCCTTAGTGGAATAGAATTGATCATGAGTGTCCTAAATTTAGAAACGGTCTCAAAAAAATTCATCTTGAGAAATCCATATGTGGAATGAATCCTTTGGGTTTTCAGTGTACCACTCACAATACATGGTTGATTATTTTGGTAAATTATAACTTTCCATGTGGTTATGCATGAAATGAAATTACATTATGTTATATATTATTATATAAAAACCAAAACCATAGGGTAATGATGTGGATTTTTATTTGGATACATTGATTGAATATTTGAAATTATTTTGGGATTTAATTGTTATGTTGTATGATTATTACAAAAATGAAATTTCACATTGAGATCCATGTTTTATAGGATGATAAATGACTTCTTGATTATGGGAATTTAGTAGGATATTGTATGAATGAAACTAAAGGGTGTCCCATTTGTGAACAAGGTACACAGTCAATTTGGTTAAAACATTAATTTAAGTATGTATTTTTAAGAAAGTTTTTATTTATACCTAGGAAACATAATTACCAATACTGGATGACATCATTCAATGGGTGTTCAAAAGAACGTAGACACTATCTCTACTATCATAAGATAAACTATTTGGGAAAGTAAAAGATTTGGACACTGATTTCGGTAAAACATTTTTTAAAAACCTTAAGAGAACCAAATGGAAAAAGATATCGTTTTTTATAAATTACCTACTGGAATTGTTTGTATGTCATAAATTTTCATGACATTATGAATATTCAAAAAAAATTATGTGATGGTATCATTTGAACGTTATTAAATATACCCAGAAAAACAAAGGATTAAATTAAGTCTTTTTTGGGAATGATTGATGTAAAACCTCATTACCTTTATATTGGGTATGTTTTAACCTTTTTTTGTGGTTTCCTTTTTTTTGGTTAAATAGTGACATAGGGGAATTGGGATGATACATATAATGTAGAATTCATGTATTTTTTTAAATTTTCTACAAAATCATATAGTTTTTTACATTCACTATGCGATTTCATTCCATGTAATTTGACTAGACATAGTGTAATGGATATGGGTAGAATATGTGCACTGGATACAGGGCATGAAGGATTTACACACTGTGTAATAGGATCACATTGTGTAATCGGGAAATTGGGTTTTTCTTAAAAATAAATGGGTTTTCTATGAATATGAGCATGGTGGATTACATGAAGTGCAATGGGATTAAATGTCGTGTAAATGTCTTCAGTTGTGGTTTTTAGGGTAGTGTTCAACTGATTTTCATTTTATTCTACCTGCATTTAATCTTTATCAACCCAGATCTCACCCTGTGTGATTTTGGGGATATCATTTTCCTTTTATATACCTTCATTCAATGATTGATATCTATTGGGGTTTAATTTATTCTTTTTATTTTCTTGGTGTGTCTCGTCATTCAAAGGTCTTTCTCTTGGTTTTTGGTCACTATTGTAAAAAGTAGCTATGTTTCAATAGTATTGAAGTAGTTCATTCTATATAGTGCATTAGTTTTATGAATTTAATTTCATTATTGATAAATTCATTTGGGTGGATAATTTATTAGAATTGATATGTGGTTTTAAATGATATATCATAATGGAAAATGTTTCTAAAAGGGGGTTTTCATTAAAAACATATATTCTTACTGGGGAAATGGGTTTTCAAACTCTGAATTAGATTGGATTTTATTTTAACAAAAATTATGAAATTTTTATCATGGTTTTGAAATGAATTTTTGAAATTGCACATCGAGGACCTTTGGTGTGTCATCAAAGATACACGGGTAGCCTTTGTGTGTGTTTCACCACAAGGATGTAACCTTTTGTGATATAAACTAACAAGACATGATATCAGTTGGATCCAAAATTATTCTTATTTAGGATTTTTAGTGTCTAGTACATAATTTCCCATAGGATATATCCCAAACATGAGGTGCCTTTTCATTTATGATCATTTATCGCATTATTGTTTTTATCTTGGATTGTTTCACATAGATTTTTTTATGAGGTTGTATCACATCGCTTCAAATGTTCGGTTATTTCATGGATATGTGTACTTATTAATGAAAGGATATTCATTTATATTTTTAAAACTTCTACTTTTCAAATTTCATGTTTGAGAATATAAAAGTGATTTATTAATACCAAAGAAGAAAACTAGAAAATTATTTTCAACTGGATTTACTTTATGAAAAATGTTTTATAAAACTGCTTTATTTTAAAAGATATAATTGTTTCATTCTTGATATTAGATCATTTATAGAAACTGTGGTGGTATCATACTAGGCTTTGGATCACACCCTTCTTGTAACTATTTGAGTTTTTAGATTTGTATTGCAGGATTAAGGAAAATTGAAGAGTTTCTTTCGGTTTTTTGGCTTCTATTGTTTCTATTTATTTTAGTTTGGGTTAGTCTGGAGGTGATAGTTGGTCACATGTTATTTTAAATTATTTCTTGGTTTATCCAATTGTATCTTATATTGTATGCCTATTTTATATCTCTTTAATTTCCAATTTGTACTCTGGTTGTATGACCTCTTTATTATATTCAATATTGGTTTCTGTCAACATGTTTTACCTATATGATGTGACAGGCTAGTTTGGGTGGCTTTTCATGTTGACCCAGATTTATTCATTACAATTTGGTATTAAATGGAAGCTCATCTTGGAGTGTGTTAGTGTTTCCTATGTTTTTTTATGTTTCTTAGGTAAACCAAAGTTAGGACTGTCAAAATTCAGATAGTAGGTGTGGATAACGGGCATGGCCATCTCACTTCCATGACTGAAACCATGATACCATGGGTAGTCAGGGACATTGACCAGGTTTGAAACTTGGTGTTTGAGGTCACGATCATGGCCAGCTCACTTCCATGACTAAAACTATGATACCATGGGTAGTTAGGGACATTAACCAGGTTTGAGACTTGGTGTTTGAGGTCATTTATATGAGCTTTATTAAATGTTTATTTAAATGGACCTATTCCATTTTAAGTAAATTTTTTGTCTTTTATTTAAATTCATAATTTTCTAAATCTCTATTATCAATACCAGAAGTTGTTCCTTTGATTTTGAAATTTTCTTATGAATAATTATTTTTTGTCTTTTGTTAGACAATTCCTCCATGAAGAGATCTTCAAAATCTAAGAGAAAAATTTGGGAGATAGGTTTTGTAGGAGAATCCTCTAGTGGACCCTACTTTGGTAGAAACTATTATTCGTACTATTTTAATTCTGGGTCAATTGGGTGTTAGGAACCTAGAGCATATAGTGAACCATGGCTTAAAATTTACTAATCATCATTCACCCATCTTTCATTATGAAAATGGACCCTTGGAATTTGATGAGTGGCTTGAGTAGATTGAAAGCAGATTTAACTTATTAAAGACTTGTAAGGACTCTAAGGAGGTAGTTTTATCATATGTACTTGAGGGATCGAGAATGGGATGGTGAGACTCTATTTCTAAATCTATGTTGCATGAATATCTTACCTATGATTCCTTCATGAAAATATTTAACCATCAGTTTTACCCTAATCCATTGTGTGTGGGGAATCCCTAGGAGATTCTGACCTTATACCAGGGGGAACATACCATACTAGAGTGTTCTTTCCATTTTTTGAGTTGGTTAATCTAACACAAGATCTTGTCCCTAATGAGTACATGAAGGCACGGATGGTTAAGTTAGGACTGAGTCTTGATATAATGTTAATGTTGATACTCATGTATATTATGAAATTTGGGGAGGTGGTTGACAAGGAAACTTTGGATGATGCAGATGTAGCATGGAATATAGGTTTGTGTGGATATTTAGTTGGTTTAGAGGTTGTCCTGGGTGCATTTTCTGTCCAGAAAATAAAGCTTAAGAGTGGCTAGTTTTCTTAAGAATAATTTCAAGGGATCTAATAGTAAAACAACTGGTTTTCTACTACCAGTGTGGAATTTGAGGTCATGCCATTCCTAAGTGTGTGGAGTATCCTAAGACTTGTCATCTTTTTGGATGATATGTCCATCTATACTGTTTTTGTGAAATGATATATCATGACAGTAGTGTAGGATTCACTATCACCAAGGGTTTTCAGGTTCATTCAAATGGTTCCAAGGGTGGTTCTTATAATCCTCATGCCAAGGGATATTTTCATGTGGCTAAAACCAAGAGTATTTATGCAGCGGAGTATACACTAGAGGAATCAAAAGCAGGGATAGCTACTATTAGAGGTACAGTGTTTATCTCATCTTCTCTGGGGCTATCTTTTTTTGATATAGGTGATACATATTATTTTATATTTTCAAAGTTAGTTTATGTGTTGGGTTTTCATTTAGAACTCATTACATTCTTGTTTTATCTTTCCATGCCTTTGGGAAAAAGGTCCAAACATGGTTTTAAATGTCCCACATGTCGGGTGATGATAGAAGACATTGATGTGGAGTGGGATTTTTTAGTGATTTATCTTTAAATATTTTAGTTAATTATCAAAATGGATTGGATTATTATTTTTAATTCCTATATAGATGGTTTTCACCGTCGAGTTCTTATCTTCTGATGATGTCACTCATTTTTTCTATGGTGAGTGGGACTCTGAATCAGGAAAGGTAAAGGCATTTTGTTTCTTTATTCCAGGGTAATATTGTTCCAATATCTAGATATGTTTCGGGATGCAGTTGACCCTTTATTGGGTGGTCAACTTTCTATAGTTTTTTGTGAGTAACATTAGGTATTTTTGGATGATTTTTCTAGTTTTTCACCATTGAGAGAGGTCAAAGTTTCTATATAACTACTCCCTAGTACGATTCCCATTTCTATTATGTATTACTGCATGACACCTACTAAGTTGGTGGAACTTAAGGTCTAGATTGAGGAATTAGCGGGTAAATGATTTATTCATCCTAGCATGTCACTATGGGTTTGACCTACCCTCTTTTCTAAGAAGGAGTATGAGAGCCTTAGACTTTGTATTGATTAACAGATATATAATTGGGTGAACATTAAAAACAAATATCCTTTATTAAGGATTTAATATCTCTTTGATTTTCTTAGAGGCGATCGTTGATTTTCTAAGAATGAACCATGGTTAAGGAATCGCCGGCTGAGAGTCTGAGAAGAGGATATACCAAAGACATAATTTAAGTGTCAATATGGGAATTTTGAGTTTCTAGTTATTCTATCCAGTCTCACTAATTCTTATATAGTGTTTTTGGCTTTGATGAATCATATCTTTCATCGGTTCTTGGACTTTTTTTGTTTACATAGAATATATTTGAGTGTACTCTAAGTTTGAGAAAAAGCACATTTACCATTTGGATGTCATTATTTGAACCTTGAAAGAACATTTTATTTATTATAATAATTACGTGTGTGAATTTTGGATCTGGGAAGTGAATTTTTTGGTTCATGTTATATATAATAGGGTTGTATCAGTAGATCTTGAAAAGGTACAAGAAGTAATGTCATGGGAGAAACCCAGAAATGTGATTCATATTTAGATCTTTTTGGGTTTGATTGGTCACTATAAATGTTTTCTCTAGGAATTCTCTATACTTGTATCTTTGATGATATATTTTACTCATAAGGGTGTAAATAATGAATGGAATGAAAATTTTCAGGTATCTTTTGAGGATCTGAAGTGGTGGTTGAATTCAGTACTAGTTTTGATTCTTCCAGATTTGGAATCAAGTTATGATGTTTTCTATGATGCTTCTGGAATGGTTTTGGGATGTTTCTTGATACATGGGAAACAAGTTGTGGCCTATATCACAATCCAGTTAAAAATAGATTGGGGATTGTATCCTATCAATTTCACTTACCATTTGGTTTGAAATCTATCTATGACATGTTTAATGTTTCCCCATAGAAGAGGTATATACTAAATACTTACCATGTGATTTTATGGGAAGTTTTTGATCATGATCATAATACCAATTTGGTTCAATACCCAGTTATGATTATGGGTCTCCAGGATAAGGTATTGTGCAGTAAAATGAACCCATTGGTCCATGTAATATAGAAGTGTGGATAGAATATCAAAGAGTTGTGGGAGTGGGATTCATTTATGAGGTTTTAGTGACCTTATCTCTTTACAGATCCAGGATCTTGAGGGCTTTTCGGGGGCATTTTTTATGATGGGGATATTGTAATGCGTCGTTACCTTTCTTTCAGGTATATTTTAATCTTTATTTTTAGTTTATTTTTTCACTGGTTAAATAGAGATGAAGAGGAATTAGAAGAATACCTATATTGGTGAAGTAAAGTATTTTTTGGAATTTTCATCATAAACCTGTAGTTGTTTTTGTTTTTTGGGTGATTACATGTTGTGTAACTAGAGAACACTTCATGTACTGGATTTTGGGAAGAAGTCATGAACATCATATAGGGTGTGATAGATTTGAAAACAATGTAATAGGTTAACGTTGTGTAATGGAAAAATTATGTTTTTAATAAAAAGAAATATGTTTTAGTGTATAGGATCTTCATGGATTAAACGATGTGTAATGGGACTACACACCATGTAAATGTCAAGAGTTTTGGTTTTTAGGGTGGTGCATGGTTGATTTGCATTTAATTTTTCCTGATGCCAGTCTCTCTTGACCTAGAGATTAACCTTGGTGTTTTTTGGGATCTCCATTCCTTTCAAATCACTCCATTCATCAATTTATCACTATTGGGGTTGGATTCCTTCTCTCTAGTTTCTTGGAATACCTCTTCTTTTGAAGTTTGTTCTCGTGGTTTTTTGTCACTGTTGTCGAAAGAAACTAGGTTTCCACCATGTTGAGATAGGTTTTCCTATAAAATGGGATAATTTTATTAATTTCATGTCTTTCTAGTAAATACCTTTGGGTTGTTCATTTATTATAAGTGATATGTGGTTTTAAATGATTTCTTGGAAAGGTAAATGTTTTTAAAAGGGTACTTTTCTTTAAAAAAGATTTTCTTTTTTTTTAAATGGGTTTTCAAACTTCTAAGTGGATTGGATTGTCATTAAAAATGATTTATGAAATTCAGAACATGATTTTGAAATGAATTGGTACAATTTCAAATTAAGAACCTTGGGTATGTTGGGAAAGGGACACGTGTATCCTTAGTGTGTGTTGCACCACTAGAAGGTAACCATTTTTTATATTGAATGGTGGGATCAATATTAGTTGGATCCAATGTTATACATGTTTATGTTTTTCTTTGTGTCTATTATATAGTGTCCCATAGGATAGATCCCAAATAATAGGTAATTTTTCATTTGTGGTTATTTATCACATGATTTTTTTTTCATGGATTGTTTCTCACATATTTCTTTGTGAGGTTATATCACATATCTTCATATAATAGATTATTTCATGGATATGTGTACCACTTGATGAATGTAGATGATTTTATGTTTTTATTACTTCTACTTTTCAAATTTCTGGTTGGGGAATATGAAAGGATTTTATGAAAACCAAAGGATAAAACATGAAAATGATTTGTAAAAGGATTTACTTTCTAAAAAATGATTTGTAAAACTATTTTTTAGATAGAATTGTTTCATTATTGATATTAGAACTTGTATAGAAACTATATTGGTATCATAATGGTCTTGGAATTACACTCTAATTATTCCTTTTTGTTTTTTATATGTTGTATTATAGGGTTATGGTAAAGGTAAGATCGTCTTATAATATGCCGGCATATCTTGTTGTTGCTAATTTCTATTTGGGTTAATATAGAGGTGATTATTGTTCATGGGGGTTTTTGACTTAATTTCTAGTTTATCCAATTTTTCCTTAGATTTTATGTATTTGTGTTATCTATTATGTTTCCTCTTTTTACTCTAGTTGTATGTCTTGTTTTACTTATATTCAATAGTGAGGTTTTTATCTTATTTTACCTATATCATGTGATGGTCTGGTTTGGGTGTCATGTCTAGTTAACCTAATTTGGTTTGTTACAATTGATAGGTGAATATGGGATGATTTGGCACTGATGAAGTGTTATAAATGTACATTTATTTCTCAAAATACTTACACTCTTTCCATGTGGGACAGATATCAGTTTTTGCAACTTCTTGAATAACCTAAAGGTTCCAGAGGGGTATTCAATGAATATCAAGAATATCATATCACTGAATTATTTAAAGTTAAAGGGTATTAAATCACTTATCTCTTTTATTTTGATGAAATACCTAATAATTTTAGTTTTATCTAAAATTTTTTCCAAGAATTTAATTCATATGTTAACTAATACCTATTTATTTTCCAAAGTTTTATGCAAAAAAGTTATAGACCAGGAAAAAATTCCAACTATGGAACAGACAATTTATATCATATTATGTGAATTGGAAATTCTCATCACACTTGAATTCTATGATATAATGGTTTAATTTATGGTTCACTTATAATAAGAGATTATATAATGTGGTCCTATACATTATAGATGGATGTATCACAATGAAAGGTATATGAATATTTTGAAATGGTATGTCAAAAATCAAATTCAAACCAAAGTATGTATTATAGAGTAATATATTATAGAGGAAGTCATTGAGTTCATTACTGAATACCTATTTAGTGTGGAAATAATTGTTCTACAGAAATCTCATCACACTAGGTGTCTTGTGGGTTAAGGAATTTTTGGAAAAGATGTCGTTTCAATCAATATTAAAGATTGGGAGCAGGACCACCTTTACATTTTTATAAAATTTTAGAGGTTTCCTCATATTTTTAAAGCTAAAATTAAATTCTAAGGAATTTTAATCCAAAAAGGGATGAAATATGGATATCAAATACACATAATAAACCATTTATAGGATAGTTTCATGCCCATTATTTTAAGGAGTCATCTGAAAATCAGGATTCAATTTTAGAAGGGAATTGATGGAAATAAAAAGTATAAACTATGCTTGTCTTATCTTATATTGTTTATGTAATTAATAGTTATATGTCCTATAAAAATTAACATGATGAATTCAGTACTAGGAAAAATATTGGGGTGATAATTGTTTCTGAAGTGATGCATGTATTTGGTACCAAGGGTTGAAATAAAATTTATGAGATTATTTTATTCTTTTTCATCATCAAAAAAAATATGGGAGTTGGATTATAAAACATTAAAATTTCCAATTTGTTAATATAAGTGGATTGATAATAGGAGTTCTATTAAAATATATGAATTAGGTTTCATGAAAGTAGATTTTAATAAAAAAAGATTACAAAGATGAACTATTTATAATGGCATGACATACAATAAAAGTGTTTTTTTTCAAATCCCAAAAAACTAAAAGTTTTCAATTGTTCTATTATTGACCAAAACCACTGAAGGGTCAAATAAAAAAGTGACTGAGGATAACCTAATAATTGGGACCTCACAATCATTTCACGGTTCTTACAATGTATAAGGGTCATTTTATGTCATACGATACTGTAATGAAGTGATTTGGATACTCAATAGAGGGTCCAAATCCCTTCAACCTTTAAAAATAAGATTTAAATAATCATGTAATATATTTTTTAATATACACTATGATACCTTATATTATTATCTATTCAATACTAAATTTAAATAATCTAAATTAAATGTTCATCCAATTCTATAAATAATGACTTCTGCTCATGTTGATGTTCTCAATCCTAATAAATAATAGGTTTCTCAACATACGCATTCTCCCAATATAGAGGAACAACAACATTATACACATGTTGATGCTACAGATCCAGATGAAAAACATATTTATGATTTTAAACCCAAGGAAATAGTAGAGGTTGAACAACCATAGTCCCAAAAAAACAATAGCACTATATTTTTATTATGTTAGAAATAATTATTAATATTAGAAGAAAAGGAAAAAAGTTAGAGTTTGGATGGAATGCATGGGTCCATGATGTAAACCCCAAAAAGACCATGTTATATAGTTTCATTGGGACCACCACTCATCAGTGCTTACCGATTGATATAGATTGATGAAAAATGTTTTACATGTTCTTAAGATGTTGATTTGGGAATAAATTATGGTAACATTATGATATACTTTATTTCTTTTACAAAAAAAAACAATGAAACATTGTCTTACTCTTCATTATCCCTAACAAAGTTCATTTATATTAGATGAACCTCATAAGAAGTTAGTATTAATGATTTTTGGAAAGGATAATAGAGGATTTCAAACAATTCTTATTAAGTATCATCTCAAATATACTGAAGGGAAAATAAACCCTCACCCACTATATATGTATGCACACTAGATAAGGCAAAAAGTGTGGGATGCATTTATTGGCCATCACGAGGAGACATCTTTTCATGTACACTGTGACTAGTAATACATTGTTTGAAAATACATGTATTAATCAATTCAATTAATAATTATTAATTTATGAAATAGAAAACTAGTGATGAAAATAAAAACCAATATGCCCCTTCCATATAGCAAGGATGGGGTACACTTCATTTAAAAAAAACTGGTATGAATTTTAAATCTGTTGTAATACTTTTATGTCTCAATAAACAACTACGTAATTATATTCCATTATTTATATGAAAATTGATTAATCAAAAACCAAATCCACTTCAATCCCATGTCATGTTCTATGGATGGAGGCATGTTTAAATAAATATGGGACACTAATAGATGAAAGCACATAAAAAGGTTTGGTAATCATGTGTACCATCCTTTGTTTATGGAATGAAATAATTTCAATAGATTTTTTAAATTTTCTATTAGTGGGAAGTTAATTCTGGAATTTGGGACCATGGATGAGGTTTTGGGTATTTTAATTTCTTGAAATAATGTATTTGGATGTGTTTTAAATTCTGATGGATATTCCAGGGGTTTGAGTGAACATTGGAGGATGAACAGACGGCCCAGACTACTAAAAGTCACTGTAAGAAAAATACATGATGTGTATTTAAATACATGGCATGTAATAAATTTATTTCATGAGTTTTCTAGAATGAATAGTGAAAACTTTATATTTACACATCATTTTAATTTTACATTCATGTAAATTCCCATGGAAGTTTTTTTTAAAAGAAGGGTGCAGGGGGCTTGGTCCTTGTATTTAGACGCACAATAGGAAGGCACTCTCTTGTCATTTCCTCCCTATACCTCACCTAGGGATCCATGGATCACCTCGGTTGAATTTTTTTTCACTCTCTGTCATTCTTATTTGATGATTTGTGTTGAAATATCCACTCCAAACCCTTCCATTCTCTTTTTATCTTCACATCACTTATGTTATTTTGGTGCAAGCTGATTTTCCATATTTTCAAGGAATTTCTATTTCTTCATTTTCTATTAAATCGTACCAAATCAAGAATTGATATTGGATGTGTGGATCATCCATGGTAGATGGTAGTTTTTCTATATATTTTACCTCATAATTTTCTACTTATTAAAATGTCTTCATTGTGTCGTGTACCGGACATACCCAGCATCACAAAAAAATAATAAATTTACTTGAAATAAATTGCATAGCTTGCCTTATGGTGTGTTTAGACCCTTCTTGGTGTTGTTGGAGGTTATTAATTCTTCATGAACCACCCCTTTAGGGTTGGTTCGTTTAGTATCCCATTCTAAATATTGTCTTCCTCTATCATATCCACGCCCTTAGGTGTTCTTTTTTAATTATATATTAAATTGTGATGATTTCTAGTTTTAAAATGGCCTTTGAGGTGGGTTTCTTCATGCCTTATGATGGAATTTTATTTCCTAAAATAAACTAAATGACATGTTTGAATAAAAATATCATTTTTTATAATAAAACCCCTCAATGAGGTGTGTTTTCTTCAAATTGGAAATGTGATATATGTGTTATGATTTTCTTAGCATTATGGTATGGGTGTTTTCATGGTCTTCATTGGTGTTCTTACTTCTTATTATGGATTAGTTATGTATGTGGACATTTTATTCTAATATGAAATTAAAAATGAGTGTGGTCCTCATAGGGAAACATTTTTCATGTTATGGAATGATCACTAACATTTCCTTTTTGTATTATTTAATTTAACTAATTAAATGAGTTATGAATGTTGTGGTAAATACTCAGGTTACCATTTATGAAACACCAAGGAAGGGCTCATCGTTCTTTTGATCATCTTTGTTGATGGATTTTGTATATTACAGAGGTGATATTGATATTCCATGATGGGCTCACCACACATTTTTCTCATCTCATCATGAGGGTACCCATTCCATATGGGTAAAAACGTGGATGTTTGTGTTGGCTAGAAGGTTAAACCAAGCCCTGAGTGAGACTCGATCCCCAACATGATGATACCAGGTATGGGATAATATGTCATTGTCTCACATTTGGTTATGATTAACACTTTAAAGGACATTCATGGATCACATTGGATGGACTCTAGCAACAGTGGGAATCTATGGTGCTCCTAGTGTGATACATGGGTTCCTTATTAAGGTTCTCCTTGGTCAGGCCTTGGATGATTCTTATTAAATATTAGTAATATGTTTATATAAAATGATGATAATGCATATATTTTATCTGAGGGATGTATCCTCTAATCCAAATCACATTCTTGGGTTTGTTCCATCTCATAATACATGTTTTATGACATTTTTTTATTAATTCCCACATATCTCATTTGTACAGGTTTTCGATGGATCATACATTTCTATTTTAGGCTGAAGAAGGTATGGTCAGTTTATGTGTCCTTAAGTAACCTAAGGCTAACTTGGTTAGTTATTTATTTCATATTTCATATTTACTTTTTAGGTATAAGAACACTTCTTATTTTATATGAAAGAACTAGATTATTCTTTACACATCATTGGTGGTGACCTATGGAATATATCACACACCCTGTTCGGGACCCCCATTACATTGGTTTTCCCGAACATACCTTATGGTTGAAATACCTAGTTCTCAAGATTTTTTCGTTGTGATTATATACTAGATTTAGGAGCAAAGGACTAAGATGGTACTATGTATGCTCATCAAGATCACCCTTGAGGATTTTCATTATTTTTCATAGATCTTGTATTGGATTGTTTCTATGTTGAAACTTTTTTCTTATATGTTATAATCATCTAGACCTACATGAATAATTGTACATTAGTTATGGACAGTCTCTTTTATTAAGTTATTGTATTTATCTTCTATTGTTTAATTTCTTTTATAATACTATTTTCGCTATTTTCTGCTTATGTGATTCCATTTTATGACTCTAATCAAGAGGGTATTGTCTCCCCAACATAATAACACCAGACCCTCACTATTAGTCTCCCATAACTGGAATATAGGTAGGAGTGCTTGAGGTCATGTGGTGACCATTCCGACTACCAGTTTAGTGGTCAGTCAGACCGGGATGTTACAAAGTGGTGTTTGAGGCTCTCTTTTTCCCTTTGGTCTTACTGTTTTAGGTTGGTAGATAAGATACTATGAATTCTTTGACAATTTGTAAATAGTCATGTCTAGGAGTGATCAACCCATTCATGGGGAAAAGTCCAAGTATCCATGCATGGGATTATTGTTCATTTTGTTCGTTATTACCATTGATTTTGATTTCACAATGAGTGATTGGTGTTAATTCCACTAATTACAGATTTATGAGATTTTAGTATTTACCCTTGGCCTGATACAACAATGAATTAGCATTAAATTAATCATTATAGGCACATAGGTATTCACATTCTATGCATATTACATTCCATTTTGATCACATTTCTATTTTTTTGAAATTTTTTGACATTCCTTCGTACTTAGCATTGCATGGGATATCCTGAGGATATACATAAGAAAAGTGTGAACTATAAATCCCGATAAGGGAGTAAACAAGGAATAACATGATGAATAAAATACATGTTAGAAAATATTAATATCAATGGATCATAAGAGAAACATGAACATGAAGTCATGATATAGCATGATTATCATAACATGGACATGTGCCAACAACATTTAACATGATATTAGAATGAGACAAGGCTCATTACACATGGAGCACTAGTAAACCCTCATTGAAAATGAATTAGAATGTGTAAAACCTCATTGAACATGAATTTTCATGAGTAAACACTCATTTTACATGACTTATCATGATATTACCCTTTACCCAATGAATTGGAGTGTTATCAGGGTGCACCCTTCTTAATCATTTCATTTAATGGATAAGTGTGCCACGTAGATCTTAAAACATGGATTCATTAAACATCATAATTTATTCCATGAATAAGGGATGTGTAATACACAAATTTAAGTACCAAATAAACAATTACATGTTCATAAAGGTGAATACCCTTGATAGAGAAATGGGTATGGTATTCACTTACACAATGATTCTCGCATGGAAAGTTTGGTATAACTTCGGTAGCATAACGACGTCAAATAGAAATCGTAAAATGGATTGATGAGAGAGAAAGGGATATCTCATAATTTATACGTGAAATGAACAATACGTGGGTCATGAAATATAATATCCCAACATATGTAATGGAATTTAGGTGCACAGAATAAAATAATTTCTTGAATGTAAATGAGGAGAGAGAAATTGCTTTTATAATTTCGGCATGGTAACGTGTGTACATGGGAGGAATTAATGAGAGATAAAGGGGTATATAATCATTCAAAAATAAGGAGGGTAGTTTAGGGTAGGTGAAAAATCATACTCCAATATTTTTAATCGAAAATAAAAGGGCATAACAATATAAGAAAACATGGACATAAATAAGGAAGGAAAGAAAGTGAGGATCCCTTACTTGGAAGTGTGTGACTTAAATAGCTTGATGAGGGGATTCATGAGAGCTTGGGGCACCTTGGGAGGATTATAGAGAAAGGATGGATTATTAGGGACGTTATCCAAGGGTTTTGAGTGAAGAGAAGTGGGAGATTGGGTGGGTTTACATAGGAAAAGAGAGGGGAATTCTTTTATATTTCACAAACTTAGGTTTTGGAATCTATATAATTATATATTCAAAACCACAAACCAAACCATGGTTTTTTCCAATAGTTTTTTCCAAAGGGGAGTGGGAAATATTTTTTTATATGTCCAATGGCCGAAATTATTAAAATATTAGGCTTGAGTATGTGGAGGTGAGTCACACTCTCAGGGAAATCATTTTAAAAAGTTAAAATATTTTACAAGTCTTGGAGGGTCCACTAAGGCACAATAAAATTAATAAAACGAATATAAAATCGCATTATTTTAAAGGTAAAACATATATTGGAAGAATAACCCTTTTATATTATTTTATTACATCAATATTTGGTCATTATGATGTCATAAAACACATTATATATTTACACAGTATATAATATTTACCCAAAAATTTGTCTGTCACAGAAAATTATGAAAAATTTAACATTGGATAATTTCGACATCACGATTAAAAAAATAGTATTTATTTTATCTAAATAATTTTATAAATTTAGGAATTTTCAATTTTAAACTAAAAACTGACATTTATCCAAAATTCATGGGTATTGACAAAAACAGCTTTCAAACCTTAATAAAAATTACAATTGTATAAAAATTGTACAATCATTTATATTTAATAAAAATTAATTTAGTAATAATTATTTTTTAAAATATTATTTGATTTAAAAAATCATTAATTTATCAAAATATATTTCTTAATTGAATATTAACTAGAAATATCATTTGAGCTTTAAAACCCATTTACAAAGTAACAATAATAAAATGATTGTATATTCATTATAAAAAAATAATGCACATAATCATAGTGATAGGATCTTGTTACATAACCCTTTATAACACCCTCATAAGACATAAGGGTTAGGTTTGTGATGGTCACATACGCTTGGGGTAGCTCAAATAACATCGCTCGGGTGGTAATCTCTATTAACTTCTAGTTCTTCTGTAGTTGATTCCGTTCAAGCTTAACGTGTTGAAGTTAGTCTTGGGATTGGTCAAGATTGAAGCCTAGTGATGCTACCCACCTTCCAAGATCTGAAAAATGTTCTTCATATGGAGAAATTCTACTGGATGAGGCCATCACTTCCTTTGTCTAAGTAAATTGGATTTTTTAAAGCCTTATATTTATACTAATCATGTTATCACTATCCAACGGCTATATTATTAACGGTAACAATTATTAACATTATTCTAAAATCCAAAAAGTAATTGAATATGTTTTATATAACCATTTTACATAATGAGATATTTAATTATATCAAGAGAAATTTTCATTAATAAATTTTTGGGTTGTTGTAATCTTCCCTCATTAAGAAATTGTTCCCTCAAAATTTCCTTTTCCAACAAAATAACATACGATGGTAACTCCGCTTCATCACTTCCTCCAATTCCCACATTTCGTCTTAAAACATGTGGTTTTACCACAACACCTTGATGAGGGGAATTGTCTTATTTCGTAGAACTTTTTCCCTATGATCTAATATCTTCATCGTCTTCTCTTCATAGGAGAAGTCATTATCCAATGGTACCACATATGGATTGAGAACATGTGATGGTTCGGGTATGTACTTCCTCAAGAGTGATACATGGGATTTTTCATGCACTTGAGATAGGTTCAGTGGGAGTTCTATTCCATAGTTCATTACTCCAATGCGATCAAGGATCTCCAAATGGTCGATGTACCTTGGATTAAGATTTCCCTTCATCCCAAATCTAATAAATTTATTCCTAGTTGATATGAAAATAAATACCATAACTCCAAAATAAAACTCTAGGTCTCGTCAATGATTGAAAATATATCTCTTTTTTTGACTCTGATCATCTTTAATGTGATGTTGTATGGTCTTAACTTTCTCCACTATTTCTTCGACCATTTCTGGACTTGGGAGTTTTCACTCCCCAACATCATCTCATCATGTCGGTGTTCTTCACCTCTTCCCATAAAGGTCTTCATAAGGATCCATTTGGATGCTTGAGTGGAAACTGTTATTGTCAGAGAAGGGGGAATATGTTGATCCCATCCTTCTTTGAAGTCCATTGAGCATGCTCTCAACATTTCCTCAAGTTTTTGGATAGTCTTCTCAAATTGGCCATCAGTTTGAGGATGGTAATTCATAAAAAAAGTTTGGCTCAGTATTTTGAGCATGTTAGAGACTCTTCCAGAACATAGAGGTGAATATTGTATCATTATCAGATACAATCAATAGAGGTACTCCGTGTATCCTTACCACTTATTTTATGTATATATGTTCCAGTTGATCCAATGAGAAATCCTCTCGAATTTCAATGGAGTGTGTAGTATTTATAAGACAACCTAAAACAACCAAGATATCATTGTATTATTTGGTTGTCTTCGGAAGTCTGGTGAAAAGGTCCATAGTGATTTTCTTGCATTTTCATGTTGGTATGGGTAATAGTTGCATCATCCCTTTATACTTTTGCATCTCAGCCTTCACTTGCTGACATACCAGGAACTTTGATGTATAATCAGTGATCTCTTTCTTCATATTATACCACCATATATACTCTCAAATATTTTGATACATCTTTTGGTTTCCTAGGTGAATGGATAAATTCAAACTATGTGCGTCATCTAAAAGTTCATTCTTTAAATCTGGATTTGATGGAACACAAGTCTTGACCTAAATCTCACAATTCCTTCTTCATTAACATTGAACTCTAAGGATTTCCATTTTCTAATAGTTTACACTTTCTTTTGAATTCACACATCATCCTTTTAAGAATCCTTTAACCTTTCCAAAAGATATGGTTGAGGAATAATTTGTGAAAGGATTGATGAATTTTCCTTCTTTATGATTCCCATGTCTATCTACATCAAATCTAAGAAGATTGGATCCTTTTTAATTCTCATCAATGATATAATCACTAGGTCCTTTCTACGTGGAGCATCCTCCACCTTGTTTGCTTTCCCGGGGTGGTAATGTATTGAGAAGTCATAGTCTTTGATCAGCTCTAACCATCTTCTTTGGTGCATGTTCAATTCTTTCTTTGTTAATATATACTTGAGGCTTTTGTGATCCGTATATATTTCAAACTTCTCCCCAAAGTGGTATAGTAGCCAAATTTTAAAGTTAAGATTACTACAGCTAACTTAAAATCATGTATTGGATAGTTTTTCTCATGAAAATTCAATTTCCTTGAATCATAGGCAATGACTTTGTCATTTTTCATCAACACACAGCCTAGGTCCTTCTTTAAAGAATCATTAAATACCATAAAAAGTTCTCTATTTGTGGGTAGTGTGAGCACTAGCGCAGTGATAAGCCTCCTTTTCAACACCTTAAATCTATCTTCACATTCATCCCTCAAATAAAACTTGACTCCCTTTTGAGTTATCTTTGTAAGAGGGTTTGAAAATCATGAGAAATTCCTCAAATATTCATGATAATATCTAGCTAACCCCATGAATCTACGAATATCCATCACTGATGTTGGCCTCCTTCATCCCTCAATTGCATTTTTCATGGAGGGATCCATAGATATCCCATTGCTTGTAATGATATAACCTATCAATGAGAATTCCTTTAACTAGAACTCACACATGATATATGTTTCATATAGAATCTCCTTTAGCGAGGTCTCTTGTACAGTTCATAGATGCTCCTCATGCTCCTCCTTGATTTTGGAGTATATTAGAGTATCATCTATAAATACTACCAAAAATATTTCTAGATAACCTCTAAAGAATATATTCATCAAGTATATGAATATTTATAGAGCATTAGTGAGTCTGAAAGGAATTACTATGAATTCAGAGTGCTCGTACCTAGTACAAAAAGTAGTCTTGGGGATATCCTCCTTCTTCACCCTTACTTGGTAATATCCCGAACACAAATCCAACTTGAAGAAGTATTGTTCTCCATATAGATGATCCAACAAGTCATTAATTCGTGGTAGAGGATACTTGTTCTTTATCGTGATTTTGTTAAGCTCATGATAATAAATGAAAATGCGCATTGACCCATCCTTCTTCTTGACAAAGAGGACTGGTGCACCCCATGGTGAAGCACTTGGGCATATGTAGATGCTGAAAAGTGCTCTGGGGCTAAGGAAGGTTCAGGCACGACAAAGTAAATCCATATTTGGAATTGGTGATCCATTCTGGGGGGCCCGGAAGGGCGGCATGAAAAAAATACTGAGGTACGCGAAAAAAATATGTCCCGCACAAAAATCTCCGGGATTCGTGAGATTTTTCTGCACGAATGCGGAACTTTTTCACGCCACCACTCCGTGTGGGTGATCTACGCACTAACGACATTGGGCACGCAATATTTTACGCCGGTGTGTTTTTCGCACGGAACCACGACCCCAAGCACCTATAAATATAATGCCAGTCCTTTGAGTTCAGGACAAAGAATCTGAACCGTCTTCCCTGAGCGAAATACCTCTCCCGTACATGGAAAAAGATGGCTCTCAGGTACTGAATTCTTCGCGCCAGGTCACTCAGAGGTCCACTTTCACGCGAGCCCCCTCAAGCTTGATCCGCGACCAAATTCCTTTGACTCCCGTCCCCTGCGCGCAATTCCTTCCAATTGCGCACAATCCTCTCATCCACATGCAGAGCCTTCCAAATTGTGTGCCCTCTATTACACACCCGGACTGTCCCTTTCACATCCGAACCCAATTGTGTACCCAGCCAGGCCTTTTCCATGCATCCAACTTAATTCCACACCACCCCAACAAATTTCACACTGACACAGTCCTTTTTGTAAAAGCACCTCAATTGCGCGCCGGCCCGCCCCTTTTTCACACAGTAGTCACTTTTTCACACAAGTGTCCTGCCTTGTGTTCCTGTGATGTCCCTATTCCTGGCATCATTTTCGGGTCCCTCCTGCGCCCAAATCATCTTCTCTATATAAACATTTTAGGTTCAACCTCCTAGGTTCTCATGAAGTAACTTCAAAGTCCCCTGGACGATACCGCCTGTTGCGTTGCTTCGCTTCATGCTTCTTCGCATAGGCACGCTAACAATTATTTCTTCTTCGAATAGCCACGATAATGTGGAACCCCTAATGGTTCTCTCTATGACACCCCTTATCCGCGACTTTTCCTATCCCCACTCTACACGAAGGAGTATAGGGTATCGGTTATGTAAGTCCTAGGGGTGCAGAGCATACCCACCTCATCCGAGCTACAGGACGTTAAACTGCCAAGCACCATCATCCTCAGCACATGACATTATACTGTGGCCTCACCCCATGCCTCACACATAGGGTTCCCCCACCTTGGACTTTCTCCACACCCATTGGTCTCCACGAGGATGAGATCTTCCCTCACATGAGATGATATCCCCATTATTGGAGTGGCGTTTGTCCGTGGGGAAATGGCGACCATCTCAGTGTAAGCCCCTAGATTTTCTTTCCAGAGGCAGAATCCCTACTCCTCCTTTCTACTTCTATACCAAGGACTAGGGGGAGGGGGAAATGGAAACTGGACCCCTCCTTTATTCGGTGCCTAATCCCTCTCCCGCTGGGCTTTTTCACCGTCAGGCCTCCATCCGAAAGTAAGTCCCAACCTCTTCGGGCTGCTAACCATGCATAAGCCCTTGTTTCCTCTTTGGTCTGTGATCACATGTAAGCCTCACTCCAATTCCCACAGACGCACCTTTCGTGATGTGATCATTGGGTCTCTGTTATCTCTTTTTTTTTACACCGAGCATGAATCACATGGGCTTAGAGTGAGAACCGTCCATGACATCTTCTTTGGGCCTCCTCAGAGCGTAAGCCCCAAATGCCACCACCTAAACTACAAGGTCTTTGATCTTTGCTAAGGAAAGGTACATAGGAAGCCTCCCTGAGGTTCAAGCCCAGCACCCTATTGGTCGTTCTGACAATCTTCACTCTGGTTTTCCAACTCCACCCAAACTATGAGGAGTTTGATCTCTGCTAAGACAAGGTACATTGGAAGCCTCCTTGGGGTTCAAGCCCACCATCCACCTAGACCCCAAGTCCTTATTCACGTCAGTTCACTGAATCCTTTCCCCTACTCGAACTATGAGGACATTTATCCTTGATAAGGTAAGGTACGTAGGAAGCCTCCCTGAGGTTCCAGCCCACCATTCACTCAGTTGTTTCTCCCCCTTTATGTCAGTTCACCAACACCTTGGGATGCCTTAGAGCATAAGCCCCAAATCCCCCAACACCACCTAAACTATGAGGACTTTGATCCATGCCAAATCAGGGTACGTAGGAATCCACCCTAAGGTTCAAGCCTAACACCAGTAGTTCTGACCCCCTTCACATCGGTTCATACCTGTTCTGCATGACGTTAAACTATGGACCTCATCCAATGGTAAGTCGTTGTAACCCCATCCAGCGGTAAGCCATTGTAACCCCATTCAGTGGTAAGTCATTGACTTCCCCAATCAGTGGTAAGTTGTTGAAACCCTCATCAACGACAAGCCGCCATCATAAGAACTACGTGGACTTTGATTCCCTACCATGGGGATACGTAAGATGCCTCTTCGAGGATTAATCCCAAAACCATCATCATCCCCATGACAGTTCCATCCCATTCACCACCCCCCTCATGAAAACTTCCATAATCCATCCTGATTCTTACCCAGGCCGCCACATCCCGATGGGATCCTGCCACTCCATTTCCCATTCCATCTAACAGCATTCAGGAATCCACCCACACAATGTCCCCAATATCGGTGTTCCCTCCAGAGGGTTCCTCTATCTAATCCACTCTAGTCGGTGTTCTGATGAGCCCGATCCATCTCTACTGGACGTTAAACTCATGACATACCCCATGTTAAACATGGGAATATGAGGAAAGTCTTAGATACATTCCCATGGCATATGATTCCCCACGTTTGATGTGGGATGCCTCGGGCTTCTGTGCCCTCGAGAAGCCCAATAATAAGGGACAGAAGACAGACATGCCAATCCCCTAGCGTCCAGACACACCAGTGATGCCCAACATGACAACTCCCTTAACCGAAGGTTTCTTCCCTGACCGGACCCCTTGTAATGTCCTAACATAAGCAGTGTAATTAACTAGCATCCATAAAGATATGGCGTTAGGAAGAGTTTCACGAAAAATGTCTTAAGCTTATAAGGGAGACCCAGAATAGGTGACGAGTTCCGATGAGGAATCCACGAAAGGAAGAAATGACATCCCATCATCCCATTTTGATCAAGGGGGAAATTTCCCTGAACAAGGAATGGATGTCGCCCACCTTTGGAAAGTGGTAATGTAGGGAAACAGATGTGAGTCCTCCATAGATGGATGCACACGCCCCGGTGAAAGCATCGAAAACATAAATGATGAACCCAAAATGAATATATTCTCCTAAATATAGAGATTAGTGGCGCTTGGTGCATCAATGGATTGATGTGTCACCAGATCAAGCTATCCGGCATCGGGTCCCACGAAGCAAATAGCAGGCCAGGTGTGAAACTCTGCAAAAGTTGGGGTAGTAGAACATTGGAAATCATGTTATGCGACGTTGTCAGTGTGGATCCCTCTCACCAGCCATGGAATATGGGATGTCGTTGGGTCATTGGTCATCAATTCTTTTTCCTTTCAGTACTTACGAGTTCATATTCTTGCTTCTCAGGAATCAAGTTGCTGCACCAGGGACGCGATCACCATCTTCCCATCTACGTAGGGGCAAGGGCAACACCAATACAACCATTCCATGTGGCTTCACCTCTCCCACGATAGCCTCTACATCTACAACCATGGGGCACCCACGCCCCATCTCCCCGTCCGAGGTCATTCAACGGAGGGTAATAAATGACCTCGTGCATCGCTACGAGGAGGAGGGCATAATCCCAACCCAGGATATGGCCCACCTGGGTCTGGAGGCATCTACGCCTTTCCGTCAATGCTGACCCTAAGGGACGTGCAGGGAGCCATTTCCCCCCACCCTGACATACAACTGCTTCGGGAGCCTTTACCCAGAGCACCTTGACAACTCCCTACCTTACGCTAATAAGGTAGGTGAAGTCCGGACCAGCCTTGTCAGAGTTCCAATCTAGGGGCTCCCAGTGAGGGCTCCCACCTGGCCGCGTCAATGCCGCCACCTGGTCTTGCTGGAAGAGAAGTAGGTAAGATACGTACCTGACCCACCGGCCCCGGTTCATCCAACCCGATGCCAGTATCGGGCGCAAGCTGAGGAGGACACCCGCCAAGGGGCGTCATCCTCAATGGCTACTATGGCCCTAGCCACCACCGACGCATATCGTCAGTCACCTACATATACTGAGCAGGGGAACTTATACGCTCGATTGGGATCGAGGCCCCAACTACCCCATGGGCAGGCTGGGACAACTCTCCTGGTCGCTAGCATGAGAAGTGGTCACCACGAACCAACTCACAGTGGGACCACCCCGTACGGAGGTCCTCCCCGTACTACTACCACAGGGAGCATGGGCCTTCCCCGCTTCAAGGCTCGACATGGAGGTCCACCCTGAGCTACCCCCAATCTGAATGAAGTTCTTCCCCATGGTGGTGATACTCAGCAAGGAAGCCTCTCCCATGCCCATTACACTAGGTATGGATTTGTTCCTCCTACCCCTGACTGATGGTCCAAGGACATTGCACATCCGGTCTCTCTTCCACATGGGGACCCTCCCCATATCATTTCAGTAGTCGGTGAAGGTCCTCCTTGCCTCGGCAAATAGAGGGGTGAAGGCCAGTCTTGCTCCACCCACACCCAGCACGGAGGTCCTACCCGTGTGTAGATAGACTAGTGCAAGGACCCTCCTCGCGCTAAGGTCACCTGGGAATATAAGCATAGAGGTCCTCCCCATGCTTCTGCCAGTTCCATAGGATGTTTTTCCTGATCCAGTGCTACCCATGGAGGTCCTCCCCTTGTACCATTCGAAATTTGTCTCGGTGCTCCTCGCACCCTGGCTTTCTCGGGTGGAAACCCTCTCCGCCCCAGCACCAGTGCAGCCGAAGAACCCCGTGTCAGAAATCAGCCCTGTCCCGAGGAGCCACCCAGGGGAAGGAAGGCGGGTTGTCACCGCCAAAATAAGAATTCTATGAAGGTTCATATAGAGATCAAACTGGTCCTCTTCTCAGACTCTGAAGCACAGTACGACTCAGCTCGGGAACCCTCCCCTCACTCATCTAAGTCGAGGGTCGAGGTAAGAACAAGGTGCATCATCCTAGTACTCCTGGAATGCGAGGTCCACAGGATTATCACCTCCCTCTTTAGGTATATCCGATAGGATGAAAATCTGACGACCTCACAGGTTACGGTCGTGCAATCACCATCATCGTGACCGGAAGCTCTATCTACCTTCACAAGAGACCACGGAGAGTTATTCTGAGAACCAATGACGGGAAAGAAACATCACGGCCTATCACCAGTAGCTCTAGCCCCAAAGCTAGGAACGAAGTACATCAGCCCATATTATCACGATGTAGCAGCCAGGTCACTACACTCTTCGGAGGATAGCCCGAGAATAGGCGTCCAGTCAGCCCATCCTCCATACTCTCCACCAGCCAGCCTGTCGTCCCAGCAGTCTACCTCAATACCACTATCATTTCCTCAACCACCCCTAGTTCATGAGTGGGGAAATCAAGGGCCATACCTTGAATCTAAACCGAGGAGCTTCTGGAACATCCTCACGGTGGACCACTTCCCCGAGAAGTTTTTGCCCATGGAAGCACCGAATTTTTGTGCGCCAGAATCCCTCACCCCTGAGGAGGTTGAATGTTTCTGCCAAACCCTTTGGGCGACGCACTTTTTCCTTCGTTATTAGTGAGTGGTTTATCCAAGGATCCAAGAACATATGGAAGAGATTGGTGAGAAATTCCATTTATTAGATCTGGTTGCGTTCCCTGTGGCCCAGCGTCTTGAGTCACTAGGCCGCCATAAGTCCCTCCAACAATAATGTGTTCATAGTTTTAAGGTACTCTGTAGAATCATCAAGGAGGCATCCCCCCATGCACAGATCCATGGTTGGGGGCAGTATGTCGCCCTTCTCTTCTGCCCCATCCGACGATAGCCCGACATTCTAGGCGACATCAAGGATATGCCCCCAGGAAGGGTCACAGTCAACATGGCCGACATAGTGGATGAGGAGGGTGATATGGAGCTTCTCAATGGAGTCTTACCTATTTTGGGTGTTCCCCCACTATTGGACCCATCAGAAAGGATTACTCATTAGAAGAGGAACCTACATGGTCTCCCAGCGCCCACCGAGGCATTGGTACTCAGCCGGAATGCCAGTAAGGTCAAAGAGAAAGTCAGAGTTTCCAAGTACTTTGACCTATCCACCTCAGTGCAGAAGACAAAGGAAGACCCTGAGAAGTCCAAGTTGTGCCAAAAACTGGCTGAGCAGAATAAGTTGGTCGAAGAACTCTTGGCTGAATGCACTGCAGAGCAACAACCCGACTATGGAAATCCTAGTCCAGTATAGGAGGGGTAGGAACAACTACCCCTCGGTGAGATGCCTCCAGGAAACCTTGATCATCCTACCCCTGCAGATAGGGTTGAATCTGAAGATTATGGAAAACGGGTGCGGTATGTCTCGTCAAAACCTCATGAACGGCGCGACAATCTAAGGAATCAGGCCCGGGTTCCCCCAGCTGCCCTACAGGCCGCTCCACGAGATGCTGATCCTATTTACTGTGTTTATAACCTTCCAATGCGCTCGTAGTTAGGGATACACATCAAGATATGGACCCCCTCCCATATGATCCAATGGCGGCACTCATTCCCCGCCTTGAGGCGTTGGAAACATGACAGGTGGAAATCCCACCTGATAGAAATCCATATCTGGAATGCGTGGATGATATGTCGGCACCTCTGGGTTTTAGGAATCCCACCTTCTCCCCCTTTAATAGGAAGAGGGACCCACCACAGAACCTGGCCCACTTCAACTAAAGGTGTGGGCCCATGTTATGGACTCCAGCGCAGTAAGAGGATGCCAAGCTCCGTTGTTTTGTTCAAACATTGGAGGGGCTGACATTTTTCTGGTATAGCTAGCTCCCCATTGGATCCGTAACCAGCTGGGAGGACCTTCGTAGGAAATTCCTCTATTAGTTTAGTTCCACCACCCAGAAAACCAGCATCTTAGACCTCTTCAATTGAATGAAAAGGCCTGATGAGCGAGCTGCGAACTTTATCTCCCGGTGGAAGTGGCTCACATACTCCCTTGACATGCCACTGAATCATGAGAAATTACTGACGATGTGTGTATGGAATGTCAAGATAGAACTAGTTCCTTCTCTGATCACCCAGAACTACCCTGGAGGATTCCGAGACTTCTCCGATAAGGCCCAGTGCCTAGAGGAAGCCCTGCAACAGGCCATCCAGGCATGTCCGTTACCCCCTGTAATTCCAGCAAGGAGGGATACCAGAGCCGAGCCCGCCGCGGTGGCCCAAATAGAATCCCCCAGGCAACTAAAATTTATACTAGTGGCACCATCCCCACAGCCTCATAGAGGCCCTCCACCTCAGGCACAGCCTCTGGCTTAGCTGCGTCCTCCTCAGAATCGGCAGGTGCCCCAACAGAATGCGCCGCCACCACCTAGGCGGGACAACCAGGCTCCACCTCCACGAAAGGTGCCTCCAGATCCTCATAAAGGCTAGGATACAAGATCATCCTTTCTAGATGGAATAAACCGGTCCTACTCGTTCAACGAAAATTTGGTCCCCAGCTATTTTAGAAGTACCTTAGAACAAGGAATTGTATGCTTTCCTGAGTGCAGAAGGCTGGAAGAGGCGAATCTCACTGATCGCTTCAACTACTGCCCCTATCATCGCATTATGGGTCACACCCTCAAGTAGTACTATGTGTTCAAAGACTGGCTTCAATACCAGGTTGATAACAACATAGTTAAGTTGGGCCCGGACCCATCACAACTGGCGGGTGTCTTTGTAAGGTCAGACAGCAGTAGCGACAGCGAAGGTGAGTGGAAGCAGGTTTCCAACCGCAAGTCCCAGAATTATGATTATTGGATGGATCGAAAAATAGTTTTCCATTCCCATGGAATCATTCAGACATGCTTGAATCATCCGGAGCCTTCAGAAGCTAGATCCACCACTTCTACATCATCATCTCAGTCGACCTCTTCCCATAAGGGAAAGCATCAGTGGTGCAAGGGAAAGAAACAAGCCCCGCCAATGCCATCATCGTCCTGCACTCTCGGGGACTTTATACCTCTGGAGATGGGGATCCCTCCCAAAATCCTCCCAGTGATGGATGACTCTTCATGTGACAGTCAAGGGTACGCTTCGGTTAATACTGTGGAGTTGGTAAACCCCTATATGACTCCCGATGACAGGGAGTACTAGGAGAACCTCCCCAACATCCCCAGTTGATGCCAACGTCGGCAGGGTCGCGGCCACATGGGTCATAGGGGGACATTATTTGTCCCCTCCAGCCAGGTTGTGCACACCACTAAGACCAGAAATCAAGCCCAGCATAGAACTCACCACGCACAGCCTCTTCATCCGGTGTCGTTGAGCCCGCCTCCACCACCTTTGTGCTCTTGGATCAGGTAGAACTACCTCTACTAGGCTGTGACCAGAATAACCCTGCTATAGGACTATCTCAGTAATCTGATCCTAATCTAGAAGCTACTCTTCGGGCTTTGACTAGTGAGCAGCGCGATATACCTAGCACCAGTCATCCACCGGTCCGGCTAGCAGGGTCTTCCATGCCTCCTATCACAGTGCGGCTTCCTGCAAGTAGAAGTTCGCACCTGGAGCGAAATTATGATATTCTCAAGAACCTCTCTGGCATCCCAGTGAGGCTTTACATCCTTGAAGCCCTTCTCTTGTCACCAGATATGCGTGAGGTCCTCATTGAGGCTTTGAGAATCCCCCTCTAGTTTGAGGCGGAGGTAGCAGCTGTAGAGGATTTTCTTACTAAAGCGTTTGAGAACACTGAATGTCAGGCCATCATTTCTTTCTCTAAGAAGATGAAGGCTCTCCCATACAAGGGCACAGTCACCCACTATACATCACATGCCAATTTAACGTTGTGGAGGTTTTACACTGTCTTGTTGACACCGGCTCTGGGATTAACCTTATCCCGACGCGGACGCTAAGGAAGATGGGGTTATCCGAAGATGACTTGAATCCCTCCAATTTAAGAATCCAGGGATATGATAGGACCAAGCAGACCCTAGTCGGTAAGATCTTTTTGAATACCCAATTCGGTGTCCTAGTTTCCAGTACCGAGTTTATGGTTGTCTTCCAGGACACCGCATACAATTCATTGATGGCCAGACCATGGATCCACCTACACATGGCGGTCCCCTCGTCGTATCACCAATGCCTCAAGTACTCTCTCAATGGTCGAGTAGGTGTACTTCAAGGTGATTCATCTCATTTTTCTTCTTGTGAAGCCTGCTACCTAGATTTTGACTATTACAAGAGCAAGGATAAGTAGATTCAGGCAAGTGAGGTTGAACCCGTCACAGTCGCAAATGACCCCTGGGCAGATCTGGATGACGCCTACGTCTTCTCGATCCATCGATTGAAGGCCACAACCCCCAACATGGGGCATTGCTTTTTTGTCTCTGGTATAAGAGGGAAACATGTTCTCAAGTCTAGGCAATGACGGAAAATCACCTTGTACTCCTACACAAACCAGGCTAAGGTTATCCCAGAGCCTCCTACCCCCGTATGATATTGGGATGTCTGCCCCATGGCAACGGAAATAAGTAATATGTGTCTATTTCATCGGGTTGGGATTAACTGGCTCAAGAAAACGTGCTACTATTTCTTTAATATCATCAAGTGTGGCCCCTTGGGCCGAAGACCAGATGGGATCGGATCGATTGCCTTCATCGCTATGGTCTCAGCAGCATGTGAATCTACCGATATGATGTCCACTGCTGCCCCGGCTGGTACTTGCCTCCCGTCAGGATCCACTGACCCAGAGGAAGCTTCTACCACTAGGAATACCTCCTTCTCAAGAGAAGAAGATGATCTGTAGGATGATCCCCTACCTTTGAAGAAGGCATCTCCATCATGGTCGATGAACTGGTACAAGTGAACCTTGGTAGTGAGGCAGATCTGAGACCCACATTGATTAGTGCTGCCATGTCCCTCAAGGAGCAGCAGTGGTACATAGATTTCCTGATGTAGCATCATGATGTATTTACCTAGAGTTATGACCAGATTCCAGGACTAGATCCTCAGGTAGTCATCCACCACCTCAGTCTCCCTGCAAATCATCACGGGTACAAGTTTCACCCCAGAAAGATGCACCCTTCTCACGGTGCTATAGTCGAGGCTGAAGTTCACAAACTCATCAGAACCAAATTCGTCAAGGAGGTCTGGTACCCCAAGTGTCTAACCAACATTTTTCCATTTAGGAAGAAATATGAACAGATCAGGATCTGCATCGACTTCTAAGAACTAAACAGTCACTGTCTAAAGGATGATTTTCCCTTTCTAGTGACAGAATTGTTGATCGATGCTACAGCTGGGTTCCAAGCCCTCTCCTTCATGGATGGTTACTCTGGATATAACCAGATCTGAATGTCCCTTGAGGAAGAGGATTACATAGATTTCATGGCACCCCAAGGTACTTTCTATTACCAGGATAATCCCTTCGTCCTGAAGAATTCAGGTTCCACCTATCAGCGGTCCATGCACCGCATATTCAATCTAATCCTCAGGACATTGGTGGAATGTTATGCGGATGATCTGGTGGTCAAATCTCTCCAGTTCCAGGACCTTAATAAATAGTTTTACTTCCTCTATTCCCACCACCTGAAGATGAACCCATTTATATGTGCCTTCGGGGTCACCTCTAGGAAGTTCCTTGGCTTTGTTGTCAGGTACAAGGGCATCGAGATCGACCCCGAGAAGATCAAGGCCATCAGCCAGATGCCTCCCCCGAGCAATATTCCGGATCTTTGAGGTTTCCAAGGCCACTTAGCCTACATACACTGATTCATAGAGAATCTAGCCAGCAAGTGTAAGCCCTTTTCTCGGCTCACGAAGAAAGGCTCCACCTACGAATGGGACGAAGAGTGCCAGACCACATTTTGAGGAAATCAAGAAGTATCTGCTCCAGCCTCCAGTCTTGAGGCCACTCATCTTTGGAAAACCAATGAACCTATACGTGACTTCCCTAGAATGATATCTTAGTGCCTTTCTCACCCAAAATAAAAATGAGGGGAGGAAAACGGTCTCTACTACCTCAGCCATGTGCTCCTTGACATGGAGACCAGATACCCCCCATCTAAAAGAGCTACCTTGGACTGGTATTCGTAGTGCAGAAATTGCGACACTACTTGCAACACCATGAGGTACAGCTGGTGTCATGGGTAGAATAGCTAAAGTATATTCTGAACCACCCCATGTTGACCGGCCATCTAGCATAGTGGGTGGTAATCCTCCAGCAGTTCGACATCAGGTTTGTTCCCCAGAAAGCTATCAAGGGATAGGCATTGGAAGATTTTATAGCTGCACATCCAACCTCCACTGACCAGTCCTTAGACCTGGATTTTCCTAACGAGGCAATCCTCTCAGTAGGTCATTCCATCCTGTGTTGGCATATATACTTTGATTGTGCCTCCCAGAGCCCCACTGGAAGGAGGCTCGACGATCCCAGACTCAAGAGATTAGGCATGGGTATTGTCTTTATTACCCCAGTGCAAGACATTTTTCCATACTCATTCTTGTTATCAGAAGGTTCCACCAACAATGAGGCAGAGTATCAAGCCCTCATCACTGGCCTCAAGCTGGCCATCAAGATCGATGTTCCCCATTTTCATGTGAAAGGGGATTCTGAACTAGTCATCAAGAAAATCAATGGTGACTACGTCATCAGAAAGACAAAACGTGTACTATTGTTAGAGCGCACCCTCTAGGTAATGGCCCAGTTTCCATCTCGGCCGGAAGTTAATCATGTCCCTCGATATCAGAACCGCTGAGCCAATTCCATGGCTGGCCTGGCTGCATCACTTGCAGAACCTGAGCAAGATTATACACATGACACATCATATATTCATTGCTCCCGTCACCCCAGATGATGATGACGACCTATGGGTAATCCATCTTACTATCGGATCCTCCACTTCAGGACCCCCAGTATCCTCAGATGTAGTGGTTGAAGCGACCCCCAACTGGAGAGCCCCTTTTGTTAAGTATCTCCAAAATGGTTACCTCCCTATTGATCGGGCTGAGCACGAGCGAATCTGATGCCACGCACTGCAGTTTACCATCTAGAGCGGTCCCAGTCTTGAGAAGATCATCTACAAGTGTGGGTTTGATGGTGTTCTCCTCCATTGCATCCAAGGGATCGAGATTTCTCAGGTCATTCAGGAGGTTCATGCCAGTTCCTCTGGGGCTCACCAGACTGGGCCAAAGCTGTCCCAACAGATCCAGAGATTGGGATACTTCTGGCCCTCCATGATCCATGACTACATCGAGTTCACCAAGAGTTGTCATGTGTGCCAAATTCATGCTAACATCATGCATCGGCTGCTAGAACCTCTCCACTCCACCAAGTACTATTGGCTATTTGTAGTGTGGGGACTCGATGTCATGGGACCAAATACACCGGTGACTTCTCGCCAATGTCGGTTCATCCTGACCGCCATGGATTTATTTTCCAAGTGGGCAGAGGCAGTTCCACTCAAGGATTTCAAGGCCTGTTCTATCGTTGACTTCATGAGCTCTAACATCATATACCAGTTTGGAGTCCCTGATGTTGTCCTCACCGATAACAGCGCCAACTTCCGAGTAGTCGAGTTGAAGAAGTTGTACGCCAAGTACAATGTCTATTCGAACCATACCTCCTGCTACCACGCGCATGCGAATGGATAGATCGAGCCATTAAACAAAACCCTCTCTAACATTTTGTAGAAAATGGTTGGTCAGAACAAGAAGAGTTGGCCGGAAAATATCCCCAATGCCCTTTGGGCCTATTGGACGACGACTCGTAATTCCACCCAGGTGACCCCATATTCTCTAGTGTATGGAGCTAAGGCCATCCTTCCCATCTAGATCTAGATTCCCTATTTATGCACAATGTTCTATGAGCAGCAGGCACCAGATAAGGTAGCCGAAATTATTATGGATGAATTTCAAGCAGTTGACGATAATAGGTTTTGTGCCCTGCACAATTTGGAAAGGCATCAGAATAAGATAGTTACTGCCTTGAACAAGAAGGTTTGCCTCCGCTCTTTCCTGTAAGGCGACTTGGTATTGGCCCTCCGGACACCAATGATCCCTGGTAGGAAACCACCCAAGTTGGAGCCCAAATGGGAAGTACCTTACATAATCCATAGGGTTTACCCCAATAGATCATACTCCTTGGTGACCATGGATGGCGAGCATATAACTCCTCCCACCAATGCCAAGTTTCTCAAGAAATAATTTGCCTAAGCCAACCGGTCCTACATGACCTTAAACTGTATGGTCCTGCAGGACCTTAAACTACACGGTCATGTACAACCTTAAACTGACTGGTCTTGCATGACATTAAACCGGATGGTCCTGCACGTCCTTAAACTTGATGGTATTGCACGACCCTAAACTGAATGATGGTCTAGCATGACCTTAAACTGTCTGGTCCTAGATGAATTTAAACAACGCATCATCCTCCACGATGTTAAACTACATCTTGAGAACTATGTATGGCTTGATTCCCATCCACATGGGATACGTACGAATGTTGAGATGCCTCTTCTTGAGCCCAACCCCAAACTCTTCTCTTTGACTATCCCCCCATGGCTATACTTCTCTCAAAGGATCCTTTCATGATATGGTGTAGGCATCCTTATCCCCACTCATGCTAGGATTACAACAGTCACACCATGTTCCCACTCCCCGTTCTTCTATCCTCCCACATCCTCACCATACGACACTAAACTGCATGGCCTTCAATAACTATGTAAGGCTTGATTCCCATCCTCATGGGATACGTAGGAATGCACGAACATTTTGTCTATTGGCCCATCCCAAACGTCAGGATCTTCCCCTCGGGTCAAGACATATAGTGGGGTGCAGACTTTTTCCCCAATTCACGTCGGGTTACTCACTGCGTCGTACACATACTATATGTGGGGTATCTTACCCACTTTCGTCCTCAATGCAAGACTTTAAACTGTGAATTGTCCAGGCCTTCCCATTTGAAGCCTGGCCTCAGGCCCCTAGCATTTTCTTTCCCCTTGGCCCTTTCTGGCCCCTGGCCCAAGTTCTCATTTAGGGTTGTGTGGTGTGGAGCAGACTTATGTCCTCATTCACGTCATGCTATTTCACCATGCTACACATATCCCCTTAATTAATCCTTCCCTTCATTTGTCGTCCATACCACGAGCACATGCCCTATTGTGATTTTCGTGCCCAGTTTTGGGCCTTCGGACCAGGTTCTCTCTTATGGGATTGTACAGTGTGGTATGAGATTATGTCCTCATTCACATCGGGTTACTCTCCGTGTTGTACACATCCCCGGATGAGATAACTTATCCCCTCTTCGTCCTCACTAAAAGACGTTAAACTACAAACTGGTCGGGCCTTTCCGATCGAGGCCCATCTCCAGGACCTTAGTCTTTTCCCGCCCCTTGGCCTTCTCAGGCCCCGGCCCAAGTTCTTAAATAGAATTGTACAGTGTCGTATGGGATTATGTCCTCATTCACATTGGGTTATTCGTCACGTCATACACCCCCCTTGTTTGGGGTATCTTACCCCTCCCTTCATCCTCACTCTAGAACTATGTATGGCTTGATTCCCATCCTCATGGGATACGAAGGACCACCAGAGCATCTCGTCTTCGGTTCCAGCCCCATCTTGGCCCCTTGGCCCACATTCCCCCAGAGAGAGGAATATATAGTGTGGTATGGTATTATGCTCTCACTCAAATTGGGTGTTGAAACAACCATGACATTTACCTCCTCCTCTAGAGAGTTTTCCACCCCTAGTATTATCCTCATCTTTTCAAATCAGCCGCTTTCAAGATGAGCCCCTCGGCCCTCTTCAGTGATTCACCGATGTGCCTAAGGGTACTCTGGTTTAGTACCTAGAATTTCATACTCTAATCGTACATGATTTCACCCATTTTTTAGGCTTCATGTCCTCCCTCATTAGGGATTCCATCAGCTTTCACATCCAAAGGGACCCCCGAATGGCATGGATTCATGACCCAAGGGCCCTTCTACCATTACGGGCCAATGTCCTCCAGGGTTCCAGACAACAAATTGATACAAGTCCTGCATTTTGAATTTTTCAGCGGTCGATGCTAATTTTTTTACCCATTTCAAGCTAACACAATATGGATGCTATGTTTCGAACATGGTCGACAGTTATCCTCTATCGTCACGCCATCCCCATTAATCCCAAAATGCCAGTTACATGATTCATGTCCTTCTTCACCTGATCATGTCTAAGTAGAACTTCAAAACTCTTGGTACTATTCCTCAGTGCGCATCCAAAAGTTTGATGTATCTCATGTATTATAAATACCTTATCCTCCCTTGTTTCCTACACCATGTTCGACTCACGTAGGCTTAGGGATTGGGTTAAGGTCTTCCTTTACTTAGGATAGTCCCTTATTCATGGTCTGAGTTCTAAGACATCAAACTAAGATCATTTCGTATTTCCCCTTTGTGAGAACTACGTATAGCTTGATTCTCATCCTCATGGGATATGTAGGATCACCCAAACATCACGTCTCCGAGTACAACTCAACTGGGAGCTTCTCCTGCCCCTTATCCTCTAAACCTTACTGGCCCCCTGGCCCGAGGCTCCTTTCCCAGAGTTGCACATGGTGTGATGTGGACCTCGTCCTCATTCACGTCGAGTATTCTTTATCAATCCATGCACATTCCTTCATTTCCAAGCCATATGACTTTAAACTGTGCTACCTGGTCCTATCACATGACCCTAAACTGTGACAACATCATCCCGGCCGCACAACGAAAAATGGCACTGCATTGTGATGACCTCACCACGGGGGGGGGGGGCATCATGTTGGGTATCGGTCATCCACCGTACTAGTTTTTAATTCTATCATTGGGCTTGATTCCCTTGGAGATATTGGGATCCCTAGGTCCTCGGTTTGTCACTTCAAAAGAAAAAACAAATCTACCATAAAGTACAAACAAGTTCTATCAAATACCACTTCTTTTGGTGTGAGGTCCAAACCCGCACGTCCCTTTCATCCCTGGCACTGATACCTTACTGTGCCAACCCTTACAACTACTTGATTCCCATCTCCATGGGATATGTAGGAATGCTCGTGTGTCCCATCTCGGGCCCAGCCTAACTTCTGTTTTCGGTCCCTTGATCTAAAACCTCCTCAAGGAACACATGATAATGTGGACCTCATCCTCATTCACGTCGGGTTGTACAAATTACATCACCATGTGTCTCCTACATTGCCTATTGTCCATGGTCTAAGCTCTAAGACCTTAAACTAAGACCCTTTTCTAGAACTATGTATGGATTGATTCCCATTCTCATGGGATATGTAGGGACACTCCAGAATTTCATCTCGGGACCAGCCCCAGGAATCACAAATCCCATCCCTTCTCATTTTTGGCCCCTTGGCCTGACCCATCATGGGAAGTTATGTAACTGTGGCTTTGCCCTGGACAAGTTTGGGAGGCCCCATGGTGACATCGGGGAGCGATAACTCCCTTGTCATTGAAGGTCCTGTCTAGAGGTAAGGATGATCCATGATCAGACTAATACACCCATCTAATTGGTTCCCACCATAGTGGAATAATTTCAAGAGTGTTGGATTCTGTTTGAACAAAGCACCACTCCACCTTCCATGCTTTTCATGCCCTTTATTTGGATCCTCTTCCTCTTTCACATCTAAAGGGACCCTCTAACAGTATGGATGCATGGCCAATGGATAGCCTATTGTCTTGGGCTAATGTTATGGAGGACTAATGGATGATATTTTGAGTTAGTCCCCATGTTTCAAAAATGGTCAGCGGTCGACCCTCATTTTTTATCCCCATTTCAGGCTAACGCGATAGGGATGTTGTGTTTCGAACACGGTCAACAGTTATCATTTATTGTCATGCCACCTCCTACAGTGTTCCGAATTTTGGGTTATAGTTATTCACATTTTTCATTCCCCTATGTTCAGACTGATTTTATTGCCCCTGGCGTTTCCCCGCTTGTATTCTAGAACACATTGAGAAGACAATACGCTGATTGGTCTGAGGTCCCCTTCCTTTGATCGGGCCTCCCTCTTCTCTCCTTGGAAATCTGGATTAGAATATCGAATGTCTGAAGCTTGGTTGACGCTCCCATAATCAAATGATGTAATAGTATGAACATCCCTTGTTTCTCACATCGGGTACGAACCATGTGAGCTTAGGAATAGATTGCTATTTATTTCAAGACTGTGGTTGAGCGCATTAAACCAAGGGAACAAGTGAATAAATTTATCCATACATGTAGTTCAAAATAAGAGGCAGTAAGGAAAAATGAGTTCATGACTTTGGCCAAAACAGGGCCGTTAAGGTTTGACTTCTTGGATAGATCATTCCATCGCCACTACCTTTTGGCTGGTGGCCTGTAGGGATGCTTCTTGCCCCCTGAGGACCTTCTCTTCATCAGTGGCTACAAAGCCTACTTCACTGACCCTAGCCTGTGCCTGAACCTATTCAGTTTGAAGCTCATTCATTTGGTGACTCTCTTCCACTAGTTGCTCTTGGGTGTCTGACAGCTGATCCCTCAACTGCTCCACAAGTTCTGAATAGTTTGTGATGAATATCTCCTTTTCTTTTGCCTATTCTTCAAGGCATTGTACCGCTTGTTTTGCCTTTATGAACTCTTGGGTACTCCCTGACTCCTCCCAACACTGGGCAACGTCGGTGTGTCGGATGCTCTCGTGCATCTTCATGGCCATGTAGTCACGAACCGTCAAAAGAAGAAGATGGGTATCTACCCCTCCAGAACATAGAAAGCGCAACCAGGTGTGGAGCAATCCCATCTGCTTTATCCATTCCACCTACGGATGACTAAGAAAATGGTTGATGCACTTCCACCATTTTTGGCTCATCATTCGGCTCTCCTCGGCCACCTACGAGTCAGAATCGTCAATATCCTCGGGTTCTGTGGGCTGATAATCAGGGAAGGCAGCCAACAGGCTGGCAGCAGGGTCCTCTTCGGGTGCTCCTCCCACAGGATTAGGCTCTTCAACACTCAGGTGACCTTCTTCTCTCGCCTCGGTCTCGGTAGCTCCCTCGACAGCTTCTGGCCCTGCCTTGACAGTAGTGTCGCTGATATCCACATCTCTTTTTTCATCGAGTTTGAAGGCCAGCTCAGTTCGTGAGGGATGCCCTGGATGGGACAACACATTCGTTGTTGAATCACTTGCAGATGGATAGGGCTCAGCAGCCCGATGAGCCTCCAGTACCGTGATCACTGCATAGACAATGAACACCCTAATCAATTGTGCTCTCCAATAGTGATTAACTAGCGTTGAAGTAATAAATCTATAGGATCCCAAAGCATCAGCCTCTGGTGTTCTAGACACTACATGAGCAACCATTAAGGGGGATCCCTCAGCCCTCGTCATCTCAATAATGGGAATCGGCTCCGCACCTTGTTCTACCGGCGCCTCCTCCCCTTCAAATGGAGACCCTTGGCTGGTTCCCATATGCTCCTAAACAGGATAAAGAGATCTGATTAAGGGATACAAAAAATGATGAGGGGAAAGGATAGACAAGTACTGAGACTTACCTCAAGTAACTCAGTTATATCCACTTCAAAGATGATGATCTCACCACTCTCCTGGAGACTCCCTTGGTGGGAAACCCCCTGAGACCCTCCACCTTCATTCTTCTCTTCTCCTTCACCCCCTCCTTCACCTTCTCCTTCTTCCTCTTCTTCCGTCTCGGTTCCCTCCAGCTCATCGTCGCTACCATCATCCTCTGATAGTATCTTTTCTGGATCATGATCCTGGTCGAGCATCACTTTCACCATGAAATATGACTCCTCACGCTGACCCTGTTGGCATGTGTACATGTCCATGGATCTCAAATACGCATGCCGACGATGAAATTTTACCCTGTCGACAACCTGAATGAGTCCAACCTCTGGAAGCTAGATTCCATCTCGCACTATCTTTTTCCAAAGAGATTAAGTACTCATCAACTATCGCAAGGTCATCCAGGCTAAACAGAAGGTTGGGAAGATTTCATCGTTGGAAGGTTGAAGAAGATACCTTATCTACTTCTCTGGGAGTTCCTCGGATGCTACATGAGCCCCTCTCCCCCTAGGCGATGAGGGCCCAGCTGCACTGCGTGATGTCCCCGCTGTTGAAGTCCCGGCCTGTGCTGGCCTGGTAGTTTGACGTGCCTCCAGCCTCTCCTTCCTAAGAGCAACCGTTCTAATATCCTTCCGGCCAGGCTCTACACTGGATACCTAGTGTTGTCTAACTAGCATTCGTAAAAGACACCCAGGGTATGCTATGGCCCAGTGGTCGGAATATTTGGTTGAGAGGCCAGCATCAACTCTAGTGGGAGGAAAGGTGATAACATCACGAGGGCCATGGGCTATGAACATTAGCCACATTTGGAGAAGAATGCAGGGGAAACTCTCTTCTCGGACATTTGTGTGCACCTTCTTCGGCATCCGCTGAAGGCTTATAAACTGCCTGGTGAATCTGGACATCATGTAGGGTCACAAAAGATCTTCCCGTCAATCCGGGCCATGATCACCCCACCTCTAATGCTCTAGAAGTATTCCCTCTACTTAAGGGATCCCTACCCGTTATCTATCATCTGGCCATTCGGGGTGGGGAATGGGATGAAAGTGAAGTTGGCAAGATTTTCGATCCTGATCCTTATCCCCTCCTCATTGAGCATCAATGGCATGACCCCTGGGATGTTTAGAAAATAAGGTCGCTGGCCATTACCTCGAAGACGAACTGTGTTCAGGAAGGTATACCCACCATAATGGGCTACAACCCAGCCATAAAAGATCTGTAAGGGGCCACAGATCCTCCTCAGTGACCCTCCTCTCGAAATACATCCCAATTTGGCATACAGGTGATCCATCATAGGGAATCCCAGATTAAATTTTTGATTGGCGGCCATGATGTCAGCCATCACCGGGGTCACTGGGTGAAATACCATACTTGCGTCCCTTACCAGTATAAGCCACCCACTCAGGAATGTGGAATGGAATCTGGCATACTGGACATTCGGGTCTCGGCTCTCATTAATGCTGAAGCCCCATGATCGATAGTCCCCCATGATCGGTGCCAAATCCCTCTCCCACTGGGCTTTGTCATCGTTGGGCCTCCATCTTGGAGTAAGTCCTAACCTCTTCAGGCTACTAACCATGCATAATCCCCTGTTTCCTTTTTGGGTCGTGATCATGTGTAAGCCCCACTCCACTTCCCACGGATGCACCTTTCACGGCGTGATCGTCAGGGTCTCTGTAATATCTTGTTTCTCACACCGATCATGACTCACATGGGCTTAGAGTGATCACTGACCATGGAATCTTCCTTGGGCTACCTCAGATTGTAAGCCCCAGATGCCACCACCTGAACTACGAGGTCTTTGATCTTTGCTAAGGCAAGGTATGTAGGAAGCCTCACATAGGTTCAAGCCCAGAACCCAATTGGTCGTTCTGACCATCTTCACGTTGGTTCTCCAACTCCATCCGAACTATAAGGACATTGATATTTTCTATGGCACAGTACGTAGGAAGCATCCATGAGGTTCAATCCCACCATCCACCTAGACCCCAGGTCCTTATTCGCATCGGTTCACCGACTCCTCCCCCTACCCGAACTACGAGGACTTTGATCCTTGCTAAGGTAAGGTACATAGGAAGCGTCCCTGAGGTTCAATACCAACATTCACCCGTTTGTTATGACCCCTTTACGTTGGTTCACGAGCACCTTGGTCTTCCTCAAAGCATAATCCCCAAACCCCCCTGCACCACCCGAACTACGAGGACTTTGATCCTTGCCAAGGCAGGGTATGTAGGAATCCTCCCTGAGGTTCAAGCCCAACACCCAGCAGTTCTGACCCCCTTCACATTGGTTCATACCTGTCCTGCGTGACGTTAAACTGTAGACCTCATCGAGCGGTAAGTCATTGTAACCTCATCCAGCGGTAATCTATTGTGACCCCATCCAGCGGTAATCCATTGACATCTCCAATCAGCAGTACATCGATGAAACCCTCATCAGTAGCAAGACGCCATCAGATGAACTATGTGGACATTGATTCTCTACCACGGGGATACGTAGGAGGCCTCTTCGAGGCTCAATCCCAAAACCATTTTCATCCCCATGACGGTTCCATCACATTCACCACCCCCCTCACGAAACCTTTCATCATCCATCCTGATTATTACTCGAGCTGCCACATCCTGATGGGATCATGCCACCCCATTCCCAATTCCGTCTAACAGCATTCAGGAATCCACCCACATGATGGCCCCAATATCGGTGTTCCCTCCAAGGTGTTCCTCCATCTGATCCACTCTAGTTAGTGTTCTGATGAGCCCGATCCGTTTCTGTTGGACATTAAACTTGCGGCATACCCCGTGTTAAACATGGGAAGATAAGGAAAACCTCAGATAAATACCCATGGCATATGATTCCCTGTATTCGATGTGGGATTCCTCAGGCTTTCATGCCCTCGAGAAGCCCTATAATAAGGGAAAGAAGACAAACACCCCAATCCCCCAGCGTCCAGACATGCCAGTGATGCCCAACATGACTACTCCCCTAACAGAAGGCTGCTACCCTGACCGGACCCCATAGAATGTCCTGACAAAAGCAGTGTAATTAACTGACATCCATACAGATATGGCGCCAGGAAGATTTTCATGAACAACATATTAATTATATAAGTGAGACCCAAACTAGGTGATGAGTTCTGAGGAGGAATCCATGAAAGGAAGAACTGACATCCCATCATCCCATTTCAATCCAGGAGAAAATGTCCCTAAACAAGGAATGTATGTTTCCCTCCTTTGGAAAGCAGGAATGCGGGGCAACATCTGTTCATCCTCCATAGATGGATGTGCGCGCCCCTGGAAAAGCTTTGGAAACCGCATATAAACCCAATATCCGGATTCTCTTGTAGTTGTTTATTTAGCTCCTCAAGCTCCAAAATAGCCATTCTATATAGATTATTGGATATTAGTAATGATCCAGCTATAAGATCAATTGAGAATTCCACATCTCCTCTATGAGGAAGACCAGAAAATTCTTCAGGAAACACTTCAGTGAATTCTATCACAATAGGCATGTCTTCAAGGATGGTTTCTTCCTTAGACTCAATCATCTGAGAAAGACACATGTGCTCATAGGGAAGTAATATACATTCTTGGAGATGATGGTGTTAAAGAATATTCATCCTTCTCCTTTCACTTGTAGAGAATCATTGGTCAATATCCATATGGAGAGTGATTTCCCACTCATGGAAATTTATGTTTGCTCTATATAGAGAAAGTCAATCCATACCAATAATTGCATAAAATTCCACTAGAGGGAGTATGAAGAGGTTCTCTAGGAAGTTCATTCCAAAAATTGTGATAGGGTTGAAGTTATATTCATGTGATTAAATGATTTCCCCATTTTTCATTCTCACCGACATCTCTACATCCATGATTTGTGGTGGTATTGGGATTGTTCTACTAAACTTTAGGGATATAAAATAATGTGTAGAACCAGAATCAAAATGTGTGTTCACTATTATTGAATGAATAATTAGAGTACCTATAACCACTTCATTTTTGGGGTTTTTTTCAGCATTAGTTATTGAAAAATATCTCCCTTGATGCCTTAGAGGTTATTGGTTGCCTCTAAAAACCCTTTTCCTAGGGAATTGGTTTGCAAAGTGCCCTGGTTTTTTGCAGTTGAAGAAATGAACAATGTGTTGAGGGTCGAATGGGGATTTCCTCTCCTCTGTCACAGCAGTGAGTTTTTCTTGTCCACAATTAATGGTCTGATGTCCTTATCTTCCTCACATAATGCATTTCCTCATACCTTTCAGGAAATTTATGGGGTGCTTCTTTCTTCCCCTTTTTCAAGTGGGGTGCTGTAATTTCTTAGCACCATTTGATTTATCCATTGGAATCCCAGAATTAAAGTCCACTTTACACATATTTTCCCCATGATACCCATGAGATTATCTGATCTCTATTTTGACTTATAGGGTACATTATACAATTTCCTCATAGCTATCAATGTCACGGATCACCATAGATTTCTGTATGCTATGTTTTAACCCACCAAATAAGAAATCAACCTTGCATTTGGGGGTAACAACAAAGCCATAGGCATATTGTGAAAGCCTTGTGATGTTTTCATTTTATGATCTGATGGATTATTCTTCTTTTTTCTTGAGGTAAATGAAGTCCCTTTCCATTTTAATTCATAGGGTGTGTGGAAAATATTTATCAAAAGACATTTTTTGTCAATCCTTCCATTCCAACGCCTCGATCTCTTTCTCAGGCTTCATATTTTTTTTATCAATATCCACCATTGATCATCTTCACCCTTCATACGATAAGTATCCAGAATAACCTTCTCTTGTTTGGAACATTAAAGGATAGATAATATCTTTTTAATGGAGTTGATCCATTGTTCGGTGATTGAGGGATCGGATGATCCATTAAAAGTCAGAGGCCTTTGTCTCAGGAAGATCTCGACTGCAGCTTGTTCTTTCTAAGGGGGGGTTGAATGTTCCTCTTGAACCATGTTTATATTCAAAACTTGAGTTAACTAAGATATTATTGTGATAATGTTTGCGATTCCCACTCCCATCGAATTGGGAATCTCATTAGAATAGTCATCGCATTAATCATTGCATCGGTTGTTAGCCTGAGTACTCCTATTACCTACCATTGGTTGGAAAAAAAGGAAATTTAGGGGTAACACATAAAGGGTAATCTAATGAAAAAATGGATAACTTATAAATTAAATTTATTTCTTTAACTTGTGAATATATAGGATTCAATTTATGTTATCCTGGATCTATTTTCCAACATATATTCTTAGGGGCATTTTTTTATTCCATTAACAATGGTTCATACGATGCTTATGAATTTACAAAATCATATCCCCTCGTATTTTCGTAAGAATGAGTGTAGAAAGTCTCATTGTCATTCTTCAGTTCCCATTAGAGTCTAGCTCAAAGCGGTGTTTTCGGGTTTTATCCCTAGATACATATGTTCTAGAGCCACCTCTACTTGTTCATATCTAGACAAGGATATATTTTATTGATAAACCACTTATTATATATTCACCAAAATTTAGGGATGTTTTTGTTATACATAGTCTTATCCCTAAGGAATTCACTTGGGTTTTCAAATCTTAATCCCAAAAATAACTAAACCTATCCTCTAATACCAACTATAACCAGCCTTCTCTTTATTACATGTTTAAACATGATTTATTACATAAACCTTCACATAAGAAAACTTAGATGATTGATAGGTCTAGTGAATTTGGAAATTATGAACATCACATAACAAATTAAACATAAAATACAACATCTTTATTGAAAACCTTTTTTACATGACCACAACATTCATTCGTACATAGCATTACATGGGATAACCTGATGACATAGTTAAGAAAAATGTGAGATATAAATTCCAAAAAGGGAGTAAATAGGTCAAAACATTAAGAATAAAATACAATTTATTCAATAGGTATATCAATGGAGAATAATATAAATATGAACAAGAAGGCGTGATATAGCATGATTATCATAACATAGAGATGTAGCCACAGTATTTAATATGATATTAGCATAAGCCAAGTCTCATTGCATATGGAGAATGAGTAAACCCTCATTGAACATGAATTAGCATGAGTAAACCCTCGTTGAATATGAATTTCCATGATTCAACACTCATTTCACGTGATGTATCATGATACTATTCATTACCCAATGCATTGGAGCATTATCAAAGTGCACCCTTCTTAATAATTTCATTTCAGGCATAAGTGTGCCACATTTATCATACAACATGGATTCATTAAACATCATAATTTATTCCCTGAATAAGATATATGGAATACATAAATGTATGTACTCAATCAAAAATTATGTTTACATAATGTTTAATACCTTTTAAGGAGAATTGGGTATGGTATTCACTTACACTGTGATTTTGGCATCAAAATTTTGGTGTATCTTCGGCAGCATAATGATGTCAAATAGAAATCATAAAATGGATTGATGAGAGATAAAGGGGTATATAATCATTTATACATGAAATTGAATATAAGGGGGTCAAGGAATATAATATCCCAACATATGTAATTGAATTCAGGTACATAAAATAAAATAATTTCTTGAATGTAACTGAGGAGAGAGAAATCTCTTACAGAATTTCGGCGTGGTAAATGGTGTACATTGGAGGCATTAATGAGAGATAAAGGGGTCTATCATCATTAAACCATAAGTAGGTAAGTTTAGGGGAAGTTAAAAATCATACCCCAACATTTTTAATTTAGAATAAAAGGTCATAACAATATAAGGAACCTTGGACATAAATAAGGAAGCAAAGTAAGGATCCCTTACTTGGAAGTGTGTGACTTAAGGAGCTTAAGGATGGGATTCTTGAGAGCTTGGGGCCCCTTGGGAGAATTATACAGAGATGAGTGAATTGTAGGGATGTTCTCCAATGGTTTTGAGTAAATATAAGTGGGATCTTGGGTGGGTTTATATATGAAAAGAGAGGGGAATTCTTTAATATTTCACAAACTTAGGTTTTGGAATCTATATAATTAAATATTCAAAACAACAAACCTACCCATGGTATTCTCCCATGGTTTTTGCCAAAGGAGAGTGGAAAACATTATTTTATAAGGAAAATTTCATAACTTATTGAAATATTAGGATTTCTTATATGGAGGTGAGTCACACTCTCAAGGAAATCATTTCAAAAAGTTAAATTATATTATAAGTATTAGAGGGTCTACTAAGGAACCATAAAATTAATAAAACAAATATAAAATCAAAATATTTTAAAGGAAAACATATATTTTACGAATATACATTTTATAGTATTTTCTTACATCAATATTGGGTCATTATTATGTCATAAAACACATTATATATTTACACGGTATTTAATTTTTATACAAAAATACGACTGTCTTAGAAAATTATGAAAAATTCATTGTTGGATAATTTTGACATACTAGCTCCAAAAATAATATTCATTTTATATAAATAATTTTCTAAATATTTTCATTTTAACTTTTAAAATAAAAACTGATATTTATCGAAAATTCATGGGTTTTGAGAAAAACATCTTTCATACCATAATAAAAATTACAATTGTATAAAATTTGTATGATCATTTATATTTAATAAAAAGTAATTTAGTAATAATATTCTATTAAAATATTATTTCATTCAAAAATCCATTGATTCATCAAAATATATTTCTTAATTTAATATTAACTTAAAATACTATTTTTTATTTAAAAACCATTTACAAAGTAACAATAATAAAATGAATGTAGATTATTTATATGAAAATAATGCACAAAATATTAGTTCTAGGGTCTTGTTACATAACCCCTTATAAAACCTGCATAATACCTAAGGGTATGGTATGCAATGGTGACATACTCTTAGGTAGGCTCAGATAGCATCGCACGGGTGGTAATCTCTATTAACTTCCACTTCTCCCATAGGCAATTCAGTTCAAGATTAATGTGTTGAATCTAGGATTGGGCTTGGTCAAAAGCAAATCCCTGTGATGCTACCTCATTTCTGAGCTCTGAAAAATGGGATTAGTATTGAGAAATTCTGGTGTATGTGGTCATCGATTCCTTTGTCTAAGTAAATTGGATTTTTTAATTCCTTATATTTATACTAATCATGTGATCACTGTTCAACTGCTATATTAGAAATGGTAAAAATTATTAATGGTATTTTAAAATCCATAAAGGAATTTTATATGTTTTATATAAAAATTTTACATAATAAGAAATTTAATTAGATCAATAGGAATTTTCATTAATTAAAGATTGGGTTGTTACATCTTGTGATAGCATGCCATAAAATGGTAATATAAATGTCGTTTGAATAAAATGACATCATCATTATATTTGGGATTTTTCTGTATAGATTTATGGTGAAATTATATTTGAAAAACCAATCATGATATGTTTGAGCCATGAAACATTGGTTATATGGGATGGAACATATCTATTTGGAATACATGGGAGCCAAAAAATTTAGTGTATAAAGTGTAAGGGTACTTTATAAATTGGAAAAATTGTAGCCCATTTAATCAAAATACTATCTATAAATTTAAAATACCTTAAAACTATTGTATTTATGAAAGTTGTTAGGTTTTATTTTAAAAATAAATTGGTTACCTTTTTAATGGTTTTTACCTCTATTACTTGGTAATGATGTTCAATATGACTAAATTTCTAAATGCACAACTGGCCCCAAGTAGGTCGGTTGGGGTATGTTTATTAAGAAATGAATCACTAAGGTCGTTTAAAATATTAAAGTTTTAAATATTTTGGCTTTCTTTTAGTTGAACCTAAAATGGCATAATGAGACCTTAGTAGTCCTCATTTTCCTTGATATGCCTTAGTTCTTATCCCCATGAGGGTATACTTATGTTGTGTGGTGATAGTCATTTAAAGTGTTTGCAACCATTTATATTATGTCACATGTAAGTGTATAGTGGAATATTACTTGACATGTTCCCACTTAAATTTATAAAATACCTTTTTTTCCTTTTATTTGTATTTATGTTAGACAAAATTTAATTAACACTCTAATTCACCCTAAATTTTTTTTCCGCTATATATTACAATTGAAATTTTCTTTAACTAGTCCAATTGTGAAAATTTAAAAAAAATGAATGATGTGTAAAATGAGTATTTTTTTAATAAATGGCTTAATTATGATGGGATTTCAATTATCTAATTAATTATTAAAATAAATTTAATATAAATTTCTTGTTTTTCCTTGTGTCCTTAACTAAATAAAGTGCAATATTATTTTTCCTTAAGACTCGAATGAGATTTTATTTAAAACGAAACTTCTTAATGTTTTAACAATTAAATGAGGCATTTGATTAATTTCCTAAAATGAAACCCTGAATGGTGTTCTTTTCTACAACCCTTGAGTAATGTTAGTTTTAATCTTTCTTCACTATTTCATTAGAATAAGAACATAATAACTACATGTAGGCCCCTTCATTATAGCTCAAACCTAAATGATAGGGCCCTAAGCCTAGTGAAATTTTTGTAGGTGTGACCTTATTTTGGGTCAATTCCTTTTTATTTGGTAAGGGGTTAGTCTATTGTAGGTATAACCCTTGTATCTTTAAAATCCTTGCTAGTTTCTTATCAAATATTTTTAGGAGTGTGGTATTATTTTGGTGTTATAGTCTCATGTAGGACTCATAGTTTGTAAAATGAAACCTTTTTCTACATTGGTGGTCATGTTGTAGTTGAACCCTATCTGTGAGAATGATCATAAGGTAATACAAAGTTCCAATGGGTTATAATTCCTAGGGAATGGTCAGTCACCTAATAGGTCGTGTGACCCTTCTTTTTCTCCTCTTCAGTGTCGGATGACTTGGGATGTTTCCAGCCTATTTTGCAGTTTTATGGGATAGTATGGATTTTAGATAACCCTTTTAGGGGTATCAAATAATTGAATTCATAGAGATAACAATCCTATGGATAATATCAAAGATGTTTAATTTTCTCATAAAAACCATGGGGTGTTAGGATTTGTTAAATGTGATATATATCGAGTTGTTAAAGTGGTACATCAAAATTTTTGAGTTCCGTGTTAATTTTTAAAGCCTTGAGATGTTATGCTTTGATCATAGGTCATCTCTAAAGCAGAGTGACTAGAGTATTAATGAAATCAAATTATCCCCAATTATGGGGCTTAAGTTATAAAGGGGATTAGGTGTTTTGACATGATAGTCAGCTGGATTGGATTTTACACCGTATATTATGGTGCATGTGGAAATAACATGAAGTATTTTCATGCATAAGTCTAAATTAAATTCGTCCTAACATTATTGTAAGTGGATAGTATGTATATTTCTTCAGTTTAAAGTTTTGTAAAGTGTTTTGGCCACATCCAAACCCAATGTACATCGGTTGATAGAGCATGTTCCATGGTATTAGTTCCCTTTCACAGTAAATTACAACTAGTATACTTCTAAGGTGGGGAGCGATGTGTCAACAGTGTTTTAGTATGTTTCCTACCAAGTAGAAGGAACAAAAGAGAGAATGAACATGTTCAAATGGTTTCCTTCATTTTAAATGTATGTGGGGCTTATAGTTTTATAACATGTTAGTGCTTTTGTAGAAGTATGATGATGATATGGTTGTCAATGTGAGAAACCATTGAAAACATTGTTAGTTAGCGATGGAATTCTATTTTTGTGCTTGAGAAATCATGGAATTCCTTAACTGGTAAGACATTGTGATCGATTAATTCCAATACATTTGTAGTTGCATCTAAGCTCCATTAAAATAGGTTGACCGTTAGTGGTTAGAATCCTCTTCCTTCTCACAGTTTGTTGTGAAATGTTGGGAACCATGTCAGGAACTTATTCCTTGGTGTGTAGGGACTTTCTTGACTCCTCTTCAAAAATAATTTGAATCATATTAGTTACTCACAGCTAAATGAAAATCTTTACCCCTATATTGATATATTCTGGGTACACTAAGATAGAATCAATTACATTTGGATCTAAATTTTAAATGCCGATGGGATGGATAAATAGTCATAATCATATTTGTGTGCCAAAATCAGGGTTTCTATTAAGGCATGGTTATTCCTAAGTAATACTTAGTTTCCCAAGTAGGATTGACTGGGATAGACTCACAGACCCCAGCTATTTTTCTTTAACTTTATTTCCAAGAGAATGATGCTTTGGGATTAGTCGGTGTTCTTTATGAAGTGGAAGTTTGGTCTTGTACTGACATCTCACTTATAAACATCAAGTATGAACTTTATTAGATGAGAACCTTAGACTCCAGTTGAAAAATCTGAGGCTACCCCAAACATTAGTCCGTCTCGGATGAAATTTTATAAGGGTGGAAATACATTTATGATGGATTGGGTATTCTTCCATGGTTGTGTCAAGGAATGACATATTTAAGCGTAAATTTGGGCTAGGGACATTATTGGAATCCATTTATGAGCTTCTATGATAATTCTTGGAGAAAATCCCTAGGTACCTTCATTTAAATTCTTTAGGTCTAGCTTTTACAATATGTCATCCATCTAATTTGGGTGTTTCTATGAATAGTTGTATAGATGTGGCTCATATTATCTCCTCTATATTTCCATGAAAATAGTCGATTAGGTGCCATTTTAGTCTTGTCGTCACATTAATATGGGTGCAATGAAAAGGTCAGATGAAGACATTCATGGATGGTTGGATCAAACTAACTAAATGGGGTTGATCTATTTTCGACCCTTCGATTGAGATTGTAATCATACCATGAGAATAAATATAATGATATGATCATGCCTTAAGAGATAATTGTGATGATGTTGATACTGTCACATATAATTGGCATTTGAAATGATAGAACCTATGTTGGGAAGTTCCATAGGCGAGGTTGGTGGATCAAAGAGACAAATATATTATTGTATCTCTAGAAAGACATGCTTGAGAAAGCATCATCCTGGTGTTTAGTCTCTTGGTACGATCGTTGGATCGAGTTTAATTAATTATGTTATGTACTTTTAAAGTAATTTGTTATGTGTGTTGGGTGTTTGGAAACACATTACGACCATTTAAATGAAACCTCATGACCCTAGTAGATCGACTATTTTTTTTGGTTCCCTAAGGCTTATCGGGGATGAGGAGTTTTAAGGTGGGGAGATTGTAGCATCCTGTGTTTTTTTACCAGATGAATTTATAAAGTTTTTTGAATTTTCTTATTGGTGGATGAATCATTCTTGAATTTAGGACCATGAATGGGATTTAGATGGTTTGAGTGTCCAATAATAATGTTTTTGGATGTATTTTATGTTCTGATAAATGTCTTGAGGGTTCTTGTCAACATCATAGGAAGAACAGATGACCCAGACTACTAAAAGATATTTCTAGACAAATGCATGGTGTTTATTTAAGTAAAAGGCATTTAATAAATTCATGTCATGTTTTTTCTGGGTAGACCAGTGAAAACCTTGAATTTACACTAGTTTTAAATTTTACATGGTGTGTAAATTATGATGGATGTTTTTTAAAAAGGGTGGGGGGTAGGGGCTTGGCCCCGTATTTCCACACCCATCTGGAGGGCACCAGCTCGGCAGCACCTCCCTCTCCCTCACATAGAGATCCATGTGTCTCCTCCATTGAATGTATGTTTTACTCGATGTCAGTCATGTTGGATGCATAACAGTGACCTATCAACTATACCCCCTTCCATTCCCCATTTATCTTCCGATCTATTTTTATTTTTTAGTGTGAGCTGATTTGACCTATTTTTAGATCATTTTTTCATTTCTTATATTTCTCTCAAACGAAACCAAATAAAGCCTCGATATTGGATGTGTAGATCTTCCTTGGTATATGGTAGGTGTTCTATAGATTTTCCCTCATTTTTATCTACTTATTAAAATGTTTTCGTCTTGTCATGCACTCGAAATACCCGATGTTGATTTAAAATAATAAATTTTCTTGAATTAATTTTTTTTGTTATCATTATAGTGTGTTTAGACCATTCATGGTGTTGTTTTAGGTTATGAATTCAATCCAAACCACCCCTTTAGGATGGGTTCATTTATTCTCTCATTATAAATGTTGTATTACATTGTTAGAGCCACCCCTTTGGGTGTGTTTTTTTTATATATCAAATTATGATACTCACCTATTTTAAAACCACATTTGGGGTGGGTTTATTTATTCCTTGTGATGGAATTGAATTTCCTAATGTAAACAAAATTAATTATTTGAATAACAATGTCATGTTTTCCAAAAAAAATCCCGATGAGGTGAGCCGTCTTCAAGTGGGAAAACTAATTTATGTGTTATGCCTTTCTAGGCTTTATGGTATGGGTGTTTCCATGGTCTTCTTTGGTGTTCTTGATTCTTGATGTGGCTTATATATGTATGTTTCTTTTTTTATTCTAAAGTTAAATGGAAAATGGGGGTGGACCTCATTAGGGATCCTTGTTTCATGTTATGGCATGCTCAATAACCTTGAATTTTGTATTTTTTAATTTAATTGTTTAAATAAGTTATGAACATCGTGTTTAATACTCGACTTCCCTTCCATGGAACTCTAGGGAGGGACTCATCATGATTTTGATCAGCTTCGTTGATTGATTGTGTATACATCAGTGGAGATACCGGTATGCCAATTTTGGCTCACTGTTCATTTTTTTCACCTCAAAATGAGTTATAATGGTTCCCTAGGGAGACACCTTGGTCATGCCTAGTGTATAGATAGTTACACCTGGCCCCTAGTGAGACTATGCCTCCTACGTGATAATACTAGGTACATGATCATCTGTCACTATCTCACATTAGGCCGAAGGTGATACTGTCAAGTCCATTAATGGATTTCATTGTACAAACTCCTATGGTAGTGAACATATATGGTTCTCCTAGTGTGATACATGGGTTCTTTGTTATGGTACTCCTTGTATGGGCCCAGGATGCTACATATTAAATTCTGGTAATTAATTTTAAAATAAAGGTTGATGATGTATATTTTTTATCCTAGGGACCCGTCTGGAAATCCCAATAAAATTACTAGGTTTGTTCCATATCATGAAATTTATTTTATAATTTTTTATTATCACATCCCCCAATATCTCATTTTTACATGTTGCAGATCACACTGCGATTCACTGTTTCATTTTCACCCTTACACCAATCTGTTAAACTAGTTTTGTATTAAAAATTATAAAAATAATAACAAATTCCACTTCATGATTAATTAAATTATTTGGTTTTTATAACTATTAAAATGGGAAATGTTACTTTTTCTGACAATTTCATTGAAGTTGTAGGTGATTTGGAGGGCCCATGATGAAGTTCAAGAAAAATGGGCCAAACTGGGTAGGATTCAAGAACACCAGTGGAATCAACCACACACTTATACTAAAAAATTTATCCTAATAGGCTTATATTTTTTGGGATGGTCCTAAATTCAATTGGATACATTTAATATGAAGACACTCATGCCTCATTCAGCAATCGGCTGGCCCATCTGGACTGATCTATCTCGCACACCGAATCTTCAAAAGTCAAAAGTGTTGTTTTGTGATCATTCCACATCTAAAGATGTAGGTGTCCAAATTAATAAAAACTTTTAGTAAAGATTTTCTAAAGGTTGGAAAAACAACTTTTTAGTTTTTTCCAAAGAAAGATACAACTTTATACCCACTAAAAACAACGGTCCAATTGTTTTTACACAATCTTTGTGCCCAAAACCACCTTCCACTTTGCCTATAAAATGTTAACTTGGGAACCTCATTTGGAATTTAGGCCAATAGTCAAAGATCTAGTATTTTGGATACCTAAATCAGTCATCTCCATTTATAAGATGTTCTAGGGGCCCCTATCCTCATGGGGTTCAAGGATGAAGGTGAAGTCCCAACCGAGCCTCCTCCTCCTCTCGATGGCGAGCTAAACATTGGATAATAATTTCGAGGGAGATATACATACTTGGGAGGGAGTTACGACACTAGTTCTTCTACTGCTTTTGTGTAATTTTTGAGTTAAATATTTCACTTCTGTTTAATCTTAATATTCTTCTCCACTTAATATAATTCTGTTGTTATAATTAAGTGAAACAATTTCTATTTCAACACCAATTGGGGTGGGTTGATATTTCAAGTAGGAATCATGGGTTGTTCCGATTGGACAAGACAATAATACTCTTTCTCTAATGCATAAATTATATTTCAATATTTTTTGTTATCTCTTTTCTATGTTTAGAAAATACCTTAACAACACAATTATTGTGTCAAGGGGTAAATCTTTGAGCATCGTTTTAAGAGGAAAGAGGGAAGTTGATATCTTGAGAACCCTAAACTAAAAGATCACATTAAACCATATAAAATTTTCAAAAAAACAAACTATCAAATATTTGTAGTGAACTTGAAATGATAAGATTCTCTCATAATTCTAAAACACTGCCATTATTTATCAATTATTAAACTCTTTAAATCAATTTATTTTCTTAAAACTGTTTTTAAGACCAACACCCTCATTTGTTCATTTTTATTAAAAATTCTCAATATAAACCACCAATTCTCCTTGAGAGATGTACTAGGGTCTTCCCTATTCTATAAATAAACACTAAAATCATAATCAATTTGATATGTCATGACAATGGTTAAAAATTTTGGAACCATTTCTGAGGGCACTTTTGTTTTTAGTGTGTGGTTTTTTTAAAATATTGTTTATTTTGTAATTATTTTTTCACTTCTTTTCGTACATCATTTTTTTAGTTAATTTCAAAAAATAATCCTTTTGTAGGCCTTTTTCAATACATGATATTTATCGAAGGAACTACTTCCATTTGAATAATAAATGGAGAGTATCTTACTTCATCGTCACGAAGAAGTACCAAACAATCCTCTGAAGGTAGACACACAAAAAATCGACACACTTCTTGATCCTTCCTCTTCTTATTCATAAACCAACATCAAAACTGAAACAAACATGCATAAAATGGATAAAAATAACCTGACATTAAAATAACTAACCTCGCCTGATGTTGATATCCAACCCACTTATATTCAATAACAAAGATTGGCCCCCAAATTTTCACTTAATTCATGTTTAATTCATTTACTACAAAGATTACATGGACTAATGGGAGAAGATCCACATAAGAACATAAAATAATTTCATATGGTTTGTTCAACCTTAAAAACTACTAATGTGGTTGAAGAACAATTAAATCTCGGAGCATTCCCATTTTCATTAGAAGACACTGAAAAATATTGGTTGTATTATTTTAATTATCCAATTAGAGATTGTGTGGACATGAAACACCTTATTATGGAAAAATATTTCCCAACCTCTCAAACCTCAACAATAAGGAAATAAATGTTAAGGATAAGACAATCATAAAGAGAAACACTTCATGAATATTTGGAGAGATTTAAGAGGTTACATTAAAGCTTTCCACACCACCAAATAAGTGATCAACTTTTAATTCCATATTTTTATGAAGTTTTTAATAATATTGATCGAAATATGATTGATACTACAACAGGTGGTGTGCTAGTTGATAAGACCCTAATTTTTATAATAATCCCGATTTAGAACATAGTACAAAACACTCAACAATTTGATTCAAGGTCCAATGTACCCATTCGAGGTGTCTATGAGGTGAAAAATACTGAATTTGAGAATAAGGTGGACATGAAGTTAGAAGAGATAAGTAATTTTATTCAACAACTTTCTCTTTCCCAAGGAAATTCCCAATCTCCTCCCCCCATCCACTATGGAATATGTTTTTCTGACACCCATTATTCTGAACAATTCCCCCAACTAAGAGAAAATTCTGAGAGTTGTGATGAAATCTTTCCAAGTTTCCCCTATAACCAAACCTTTATGAAAGAAACATAATATCCATCCAACCCTAGGTGGAAAGAAAACCAATCCTATAGGAAAGGGGGTATTCATACCAGCCTCAAAAATAATGGAACGAACTGACGCATAGTATTCATCCACCACCACCACCTAGAAATACCCAACCACCACAAAGGTCTTTCCAACCACCCCCCTCCAAAACCAGAGCTAATCCTAGAATATATGATGAAATAAGTGGCTTCTAAAAAACCACCCAAGCATCCATAAATGACCTGAAAACCCAATTATGCCAACTCTCTAACTATGTGGGTGAAATTCAAAGTCATGGGTTGGTAAACTACACTCTTAACCAGTATTTTATCCCAGGGATAATGGAAATGTAAGTGAAATCAACCTTAGGAGTGGAACTCAGCTTAAAATCTAAATGACCTCCCTAATAAAGTCATACCCTCCTGAGGGAACCACCATCCCAACCACTATAAATGATCCAAATGAGGTAAAACCATGTACTGAGGGAAGCCTTACTAAATGAAATAGTTTTTCTGTTGATGAGGCTCCTAGACCATCCATTCCTATTCCATTTCCCTAAAGGTCCACCCAACTTAGGGAAAAAAGTAAACTAAACATGATATGAAAACATTAGAAAACTTGAAAAAATTTCAGGTTAACATTCCTTTGATTGATGTCGTGAAGCAAGTTAAAATATATGACAAGTTTATAAATGAGATGTTTATAGACCGAGGGAAACTTCAAGGAGATGATAAGGTGATCATAGAGAGGAATGTATTAGAATTTATAAAGCCATCACTTGCCACAAAATTCAATGATCCTAGAACATTCTCAATTCTATTCACCATGGGAAAGTATTCCTTTTTCAATGCAATGATTGATTTGTGTGCCTCTATAAATGTGATGCCTCACTCCATTTACTCTATATTTCAGGTTAGAAAACTAAATCCAACATAAATTTTTTTAAACTCACAAATCGAAGTACATCACATCCCACTAGTGTTTTAGAGGATATTCTTGTGTGGGTTCAAAATTTAATTTTTCATGCTGATTTTTATGTGCTTAAAATGGAAGATGATAGGATGAATGGACATTCCCTGATTATGTTGGGGATAAATTTCCTAAAAAACTTCCAAAACCATAATTAATGTCCACAATGGTACATTATCTATGGATTTTGGTGGTGACACTGTCCACTTCAACATCCTTGATTCCATGAAGAACCCATTAGAGGAACATTCCTTCATCTCTTTTAATTCAATTGATGTATTCCATTCCCCTAAAAAACATATTTTCTTTCCCTTGATCCCCTTTATGAGTTTTGATAATTAATTGAAATGATGGGAAATGAATCAGGCATATAATGTTGTAGTTGTATAGAAAAATGTCATGCATGTTTGTTAATTGATGATTTCTTGAACAATAAGGATCACATGACCATCGATGATACTGTTAAGCTTGTAAAATCCCATTCCTCATCTAAGGATGATACCATTGAGAAGTTAGATGAGATTAGTGGCCCGTCACTTTCACACACACTCCCATCAATCCAAAATCCCCAAAAATTATAAGTAAAACAACTGCCTCAAGATTCAATATATTTTTATCTTGAGAATGGAAACAAGTTGATTTTTATCATTACTAGTTCACTTCTTCCTGAGCATGAATTGAGACTGCTTTAACTTTTGAGGGAGTATAAACAATCTTTGGGATGGAAACTTGCAGACATTCTGGGTATTAATCCATCAATTTTCACACATCATATATTGTTAAATTATGAGGCTAAACCCTTGAGGAAGCCACAACGATGACTGAACCTAAACTTCCAAGATATTGTTAAAAAGGAGGTAACAAAATTTTTGGATACTGTAATCATTTAACCCATATCTGAAAGCCAATGGATTAGTCCAGTACAAGTGGTTCCCAAAAAAAATTGTTCTTACAATAATAAAAAATAAAAATATTGAATTGGTTTCAACTCGTGTGCAGAATAGTTGGTGTTTCTATATAGACTATCACTGATTTAAGCAACACACTAGGAAGGACCATTTATCATTTCCATTCATTGGCCAAATGATAGAGAGGATATAAAGGAAGTCCAAATACTGTTTCATTGATGGGTTTTCTAGAAACTTTTATATCCATATTTCCCCCAGGGATCAGGAAAATTAAACACTTACTTTCCCCTTTGGCATTTTTTCTTATAGAAGGATGCCATTTGGTCTTTGAATTGCTCTAAGTACTTTTCAGTGATGTATGGTTAGATTTTTTGGATTACCTGGATAATTTCAAGGAATTATTCATGGATGATTTCACTGTTTATAGATCTTCTTTTATTGAATGTTTGAGTAGTCTTGGTTTAGTTATCCGTCACTATATTGAAATGAATATCATATTTAATTACGAGAAATGCCATTTCAGGGTGCGACAAGGTATAGTTTTGGTACATGTCATTTCGGGGGAAGGTATCCAAGTAGATAAATAAAAAGTGGATGTCATTTCCTTCCTACCATTCCCCAAAAATATATGGGATGTGTGGTATTTCCTAGGCCATACTGGATTTTACAATCATTCATTAATGACTTTAGTAAAATTGAACTCCCCCTCTCCTGATTACTCCTAAAAGAAAAAGAATTTGTTTTTCATAAAGAATTTGATGAAGCTTTTAATAAGTTAAAATGGAGTCTCACATCACCCCCAGTAATCTAACCACCTCATTGGGATTTACCATTTGAGCTCATGTGTGACACCTCTAACTATACAGTTGGTGTAGTCTTATCACAAACGGTTGATCGAGCTCCACATGTCATTTCATATGCCTCACGTACACTAGACCCTTCCCAAGAAAACTACACCACACCTAAAAAATAATTTTATATCATTTTGTTTTCCTTGGATAAATATAGGGCATATCTTTTAGGGTCCAAAGTCATTATGTTCTCAAACCATGCATCCATCTGGAATCTCCTTAAGAAAATGGAAGCCAAACCACATATCATTCACTGGATTCTCCTCCTTTGGGAATTAAATTTATAAATTTGAGATAAAAAAGGAGTAGAAAATGTAGTGGATGTCCATATCATTAGGATCCAATCACCTTAAAACATTGATTCATCCCCCTGTATTCCCATAAATGACATTTTCCCAGATGAGAAATTGTACAGAGTGCAGGATTTTATTCCTTGGTATGCCGAAATTGTGATTTATTTGGTAGTATCTTGCATTCCTCCTGATTAAAATAATAACCCGGTCAACCATCTAAAAAATTAGTCTCATTGGTACTTTTGGTATGACCCCTACCTTTGGCACGGATGTAGTGATCAAGTTCTCAGGTGTTTTGTTTCTGATAGTGAGTTTTATTCTATCCTTAGCTTCTGTCACTCTTATTTATGGAGGCCACATTGGTCCCCAACAGACTACTATCAAGGTATTTGATTCTAGTATCTTTTGGCCAATACATTTTCCAAATTTCATTGATTTCTATAAATCTTGTCCTTGTTGTCAAATAATGGGGAATGTATCTAAAATAAATGAAATGACACAACAACCCTTGCTCTTCCATGATAGTTTCTATGATTGGGGAATTGAATTTATGGAACCATTCCCCAATTAATTTGGGAACCTTTACATTATTATAGTAGTGGATTGTGTTTCAAAATGGGTAGAGGCATGAGCTACCAGGACAGATGATTCTAAGAAAGTTGTGGAATTTTTGAGAACCTAAATCTTCTGTAGGTTTGGATTACCTAGGTTCGTCATCAGTGACTAGGGTTCTCATTTCTGCAACTGAATAATGGAATCTATTTTGTGTCAGTATGGGGTCAGGAAAAGAGTGTCTAATTCATGTCACCCACAAACCAATGTTCAATTCGAGGTGTAAAATAGGGAGGTAAAATATATTCATGAAGAAACCGTTCAACCCAATAGAAAATATTGGAGTCTTAGACTTGATGATTTATTATGGGCTTACCAAACTGCTTTCAAAACTCTCATTGGCATGTCATAATATTGGCAAGTGTTTAGAAAGATTTTTCACCTCCCTGTTGAGGTAGAGCATTGGGCCTACTAGTCGATTAAACAATGAAATTATAATCTTTATAGTGTTGGTTCTCAAAGGAAGTTTCAAATTTAGGAGTTAGAGTAAATTATTATAGATTTGCATGAGAACACCAAGATTTATAAAGAGAGAACCAAGGCTTCCCACGATCATCTCATCCTTCATCCTCAGTTCCACATTGGGAAGAAGGTCCTCCTATACAATGCAAGGCAGAAGTTTCATCTTGGTAAGCTTTATTACCATTGGTTTTGAAATTAAAATGTTACTATCATATCTCTATTGGGTGTTGTTTAGGTTCAAAATGAAAAAACCAAGCAAACTATCACTATCAATGGGAATCAGTTGAAGCACTTCCATAAATCATTATGGAGTCCCCAATGGAGGAAGTCCAAGTTTAAGAAGCATTATATGAATGACATTCACTAGGTTTTATCCTTCCTTCCCACATTTTATTTTATTATAGTGAGTACACTACACACTTTAGGTGTGGGGGATATTTATATTCTTGGGTTAGTTAGTGAATGTTATCATCTTTATTTCTTTTTCTCTTTTTCACTTGTTGTATAGTGTTTTCACTCCCCCCCTCATTTCCTCACTCACTTTTGTGTCGAAATTTTTTTTATTCCCACTTTATCCCATAAAATGATGCCTTCTTAATCATTGAATTTATTAAAAATTCATGGGAAATTTTTGTATTTCATATTGTTTTAACATTCCAAAAAATGATGAAATGTGACTTTCAGCAAGAATTCAATATTGTGGTGTGACTTTCTTTTGAAATTTGGTTATTTTTTGATGATATCAATGGTTGTATCATTTTGAAACCTTTTGGAATAATGGTACCCTTTATGTGAGTAGTGTAAGTGAAAATTGTGTCACTTTATTTCTCTACACACCTTTGAAACCAACCATAAAGTGTGAAAATATATTACTTAATATAAGGTAAATATATGTTAGGTTAATTTTTCTCTACATTCCATAATTATTTTTCCATACATGTGTTCTTAATCTAATATTTTTTATTACTATAACTGATTAACCTATGCATGTGTACCAGTTATCTAACTGTTTTATTACCTAAAAAACAAAAAAAAATGGGATATGTCTTGGGCAGGTCAACAACCAACCTTCCTAGAATTTTGATCTTGTTTTAACTATTACAATTAGTTTCTTTAGAAGATCTAACTTGGGTTTAGAGAAGAGTGTGAGATATGTTCCAAGTGAGACTTTTGAAAAAAAATGAGGGGAGTAAATAAATTTACAACATATGGGGATATATGGGTTGGGAGCTTATGGTTTAACTTTTGGGAATACTTAATTGAGTGGGTCTTGAAATTCGATTGCAAATGATGTAGGGAAGGTTTGGTGGAATAGATCTTGTATGTAGAAAAAATTTAAAATAACTTATATTTACTGAATAGAAAGTGAAAAGAATAGCATGAAATGATTGTCACACACACATGGATAATTAATTAAATGATTATATTTTAAATTATTTTCTTCTATTGGTATCATTAATCTCTTCGAACTTTATTTGGAAATAATTTTTGAGATGTCTTTTTCCATGATCGCTGAGAATAACTCCCCGGTTGGATTTTTTCTTCGATCACATTTCTATCAGGAATTAAATTTTCATTGAATGTTATATTTTTGATGTTAGAAATATCTAAATTCATAATTTATGTAAATATGACTTTTCACAAGAGTGAAAATGTTTATGTTTGGGGGTGTGATCACACCGCGATTCACGATTTCGTTTTCACCCTTACACCACTGTGCTAAACTAGTTTTGTTTTGAAACTTATAAAAATATTAAAAAATTTCCCTTCATGTTTGTTTCAATTTTTTTGTCTTTATAACTACAAAAAAGGTAAAATTTACTTTTTATGATAATTTCATTGATGTTGGAGGTGATTTGGAGGGCCCATGATGAAGTTCGAAAGGAATGGGCCAAACTGTTCAAGATCCAAGCACACCAATGGACTGAACCGCATAATTCTACTAAAAAATGCATCAAAATGGAATGATATTTTTTTTATGGTCCAAAAATTCAATTTGATACATTTCATATGAAGAAAATCAATCCTCATTCAGCCATCTAGTGTCCCATCTAGACTGATCTGTCCAGCACACCGAATCTGCACGAAGTCAAAAGTGGTGTGTTGTGATCTGTCCATATCTCAATATGTAGGTGTCCCAATGAATCCTAATATTATGTGGATATATTCAAGAGTAAGTTAAACAAATTTATAGTTTTTTAAAAAGTGATATAAGGCTATATACCCACTTAAAATAATTGGCCAAGTGGTTTTACACAATCTGTATTCTCAAAACCACCTTCCACTTTTCCTATAAAATGATACCTTGGGATCCTCATTTTGAAGTTTGGCTAGGATGTAAAGCTCTGGTATTTTGGAGACCAAAATTATTCCTCTATTAATAAAAAAATTTATTTAGTCCTTTATCCTCATTGGAGGATCAAGGATGAATGTGAAGTTCCACCCGAGCCTCCTCCTCCTCTCGATGGAGAGCTAAACGGTGGATGATCATTTCTAGGGAACTACACATACTTGGGTGGGAGTTCCATCACTTTTTCTCATAATAGGTTTGTGTAATTTTTGTGTTAAATATTTAACATATGTTTAATTTTAAATTTATTCTCCTCTAAATATAATTCCTTTATTATAATTAAGTGAAACACTTTTTATTTCAACATTGATTGGGTTGACATATCAAGTGGGAATCTTGGGTTGTTTTGATTGGAAAAGACAAGAATCCTCTTTCTCTCACACATACATAAGATTTCAGTATTATTTGGAATCCCTTTTTCTATGTTTTAAAACCAAACCTTGACAACATTTTTTGTGTGTCAAGGGGTGATTCTTTTAGCATTGTTTTATGAGGAAAGAGGGAAGCCGAGATCTTGACAATACTCAACCAAAGGATTACATTAAACCATATATAATTTTCAGAAAAATGAACTATCCTAGATGTGTAGTTAACTTGAATTTATCTTTTTCTATCATAATTCTAAAACAACACCTTTATTTATCAACTATTATACTCTTTAAATCAAGTCATTTTATTAAAATTGTTTTCCAAACCACCCCCCTCTTTTGTTCCTTTTTATTAAAAATTCACACTATAAACCATTTATTATCCTTGAGAGATGACCTAGGGTCTTCCCTATACTATATATAAACCTTAAAATCATATTCCATTTGATGTGTTCTGATAACACTTTCAAATTTGGCATCATTTCCAGGGAGTTATTTTTGTTATTAGTGTGTGGTTTTTCTAAAAATATTGTCTATTTTGTAATTATTTGTTCACTTTATTTGTTCCTTAATTTTTTTAGTTAATTTCTAAAATAATATTTTTTAGGCCTTTTGTATGACGCAATCTTCACCATAGAAACTAATTCTATTTGAACATGAACCATATAGGATATTACTTCATCAGTATAAAGAATCACCAAATAATCCATTGAAGGATGACACACAAACCATCAACAACCTTCTTGATCCTTCCCCTTATTCTCCTGGAAACAACATAAAAACTTAAATAAACATTCATAACATGTATAAATACAACTAAACATTAAAACAAGTAACCTTACCTGATGTTGATATCCAACCAACTTATATTCAATTACAAGGTGAGGCCCCTAATTTTGAACTGAAATGTGGTTAAATTCATTTATTACTAAGATTCTATGGACTTGTGTGAGAAGATCCATATAAGAACTTAAAATAATTTCATATTTTATGTTCAAAATTAAAACCATATAATGTGGATGAAGAACAAGTAAATCTTAGAGCATTCCCATTTTCATTAGAATATAGTGTGAACAATTGATTGCATTATCTTAATTCACCGATTAGTGGTCAGGGGGACATGAAATGCCTTTTTCTTGAAAAATATTTCCCATCCTATCAAACCAAAACAATAAGGAAAGAGATTTGTTAAATAATAAAATCATAAGGGGAAACACTTCCTGAATATTGGGATATATTTAAGAGGTTATGTTCAAGCTATCTACACCACCAAATAAATGATCAACTGTTAATTCAATATTTTTATGAAGGTTTAATTCCTATTGATCGAAATATGATTGATGTTGCTGTAAGTGGTTCACTTGTTGATAAGACCCCAATTTCTACAAGAACCCTAATTGATAATATGGAAGATAACACTAAATAATTTGTTTCAAGGTCCAATGTACTCATTCAAGGTTTCCATAAGGTGAAAAGTACTGAATTCTAGAATAATGTGGAAACGATGTTCAAAGGGGTAAGTGACCTTATTTGAAAACTTTCACATTCCCCTAGAAAATCTCAATCTCCTCCCATACACTATGGAATATGTTCTTCTGATTCCAGTTATTCTAACCAATTCCCCCAACTAATAGAGACTTCTAAGATTTTTGAGGCAATCCTTTTAGGTTGACCCTATAACCAACCCTTTGGTAAATAACCACACTATCAATCTAACCATGAGTGGAAATACAACCAAGCCTTTAGGAAAGGGAGTATTCAAACCATCTTCAACAATAATGGAATCAACTGAGGCAGATTAGTTCTCCAACACCACCACCTAGAAATACCCAACCACTACAAAGGCCTTTCCAATCACCCCCTCCAAAACCTGAGCCTATCCTAGAAGATATGATGAAACAAATGGCTACTAACAATCTCCAATTCCAATAAACCACCCATGCAGCCATACATGACCTAAAAATCCAATTAGCCCAACTTGCTAACTCCATGGGAGAAAATCAAATCTATAGACTGAGTAAACTACCCTCTCAACAAGTAGTTAACCCTATGTATAAGGGAAATGTTAGTTCCATCACCCTTAGGAGTGGAACTCTACTTAAAATCCAAATGACATCTCAAATAGATACATCCCCTCCTAAAGAAAACCGCCATCCCAACCACTGTAAATGATCCAAATGAGGTAAAACCTTGTCCTAAGAGAAGCCTTCCCAAAGGAAATAGTGTGTCTATTGATGAGGCGTCTAACCCAACCATTCCTCTCCCATTTCCCCAAAGGGAAACCAAACCTATGAAACAAAAAAACTAAACTTGATAAGTAAATATTAGAACCTTTCAAAAAAGTATAGGTTAAGATTCCTTTGATTGATGTCATGAAAAAAATTACAAGATACGTAAAGTTCCTAAAGGAGATATGTACACACCGAAGGCAGCTTTTAAGTTATAAGAAGGTGATCTTGGAGAGGAATGTCTCAGGATCTATAGACCCATCACTTTCCACAAAATTCAATGATCCTGGAACATTCTTGATTCCATGCACCATAGGGGGTATTACTTTTCCAATTCTATGATTGATTTGGGTGCCTCTATAAATGTGATGATTCACTCCATTTACTATAAATTTTATGCCAGAGAAATAAATATAATAAGAATTTTTTTCAACTCTCAAATATATGTACGTAACACCCCACTGGTGTGTTTGAGGATGTTCTTGTGAGGGTGAAAATTTTAATCTTTCCTGTTGATTTTTATATGCTTAAAATAGAAGATGATAGGATGAATGTAAATGCCCTGATTATATTGGGGATAAATTTCATAAAAACTACCAACCCCATAATTAATTAACACAGTGGTATTTTATCTATGGAGATTGGTGGTGACATTTTCCACTTCAACATCCTTGATTCCATGAAGCACCCCTCAGAAGAACATTCCTCTTAATCTGTCAACTCTGTTGATGTACTCCCTTCCCCTAAAAACATATATTCTTTCCCCTGATCCCCTTTCCGAGTTTTCATCATTGATTGAAATGATGGTAAGTGAATCATGCATAGAATGTTGTAGTGTTCAAAAAAATCATTCATGTTTGTTAATTAATGATTTCTTGAACACTAAGGATCACATGACCATTGGTGATACTGATAAGATTTTAAAATCTCATTCCTCATATAAGGATGATACCATTGAGAATTTATATGAGATTAATGACCTATCACTTTAACATACACTCCCATCAATCCAAAATCCATTTAAATTGCAACTAAAACAACGGCCTCAATATTTAAAATATTTCTACCTTGAGATTGGAAATAAGTTGCCTATCATCATTGCTAGTTCACTTCCTCCTTAGCATGAATTGTGACTAATTGATCTTTTCAGGGAGTATAAACAAGATTTTGGATGGAAACATGCATACTTTCTTATTATTATCCCATCAATTTTCACACATCATATATTGTTAAATGATGAGGCTAAACCAGTAGGGCAGTCAGAATGTTGACTGAACCCAAACCTCTTAGTTGTTGTTAAAAAGGAGGAAACAAAATTATTGGCTACTAGAATTATTTACCCCATATCTGATATCCAATGGGTCAGTCTTGAATAAGTGGTTCCTAAAAAACTGGTCTTACAATAATAAAAAATGTAAACAATGAATTGGTTCCAACTCATGTGAAGAATAGTTGGCATTTCTATATAGATTATCATTGATTAAACCAACACACTAGGAATGACCATTTACCAATTCCATTCATTGGAAAAATTCTAGAGAGGCAAATCGGTAAGTCCAATTAATATTTAGTTGATGGGTATTATTGATAATTTCAGAGCAATATTTTCCCCAAGGATAAAAAAAGACAAAATTTTCTTACACCTTTGTCACATTTTCATATAGAAGGATGCCATTTGGTCTGTGCAATGCTCCGGATTCTTTCCAGTGATGCATGGTTAGTATTTTTTTGTATCACCTATAAAATTTCATGGAAGTATTCATAGATGATTTCAATATTTATGATTCCTCTTTTGATGAATTTTTTACTAGACATAGTTCAATCCTATGTCATTGTATTAAAAAGAATCTCATATTAAATTATGTGAAATTTCATTTCACTGTGTGATAAGGTATTGTTTTGGGACATTCTATTTCTAGGGATGGAATCAAAGTAGATAAATCAAAATTGGATTTCATTTCTTCCCTACCATTCCTCAAAAATGTATGGGATGTGTGGCCTTTCCTAGGTCATGCTGGATTTTACCGTTGTTTCATTCGTGAATTTAGTAAAATTGCATCCCCCTCTCTTGATTTCTCCAAAAAGAAAATGAATTTTTTTTTGATAAATTATTCGAGGAATATTTTAATAAGTTTGAATGGAGTATCACGTTACCCATGATAATCTAACCACCTAGGTGGGATTTACCATTTGAGCTCATGTGTGATGCCTCTAACTATGCAGTTGATGAATTATTATCACAAAGGGTCAATCGAGCTCCACATGTCATTGCCTATGCCCCACGTACCCTGGACTCTACCCAAGAAAACTACACCGCAACTGAAAAAAAATCTGGCCATTCTGTTTTCCTTGGATAAATTCAGTTCGTATCTTTTAGGGTCTAAAGTCATTGTGTTCTCAAACCATAAAGCCCTTTGGTATCTCCTTAGGAAACCAGAACACAAACCACATCTCATTTTCTATATTCTCTTCCTTTAAGAATTCAATTTAGAAATTATAGACAAAAAATGAGTAAAGAATGTGGTGTCTGGCTGTATCACTAGGATCCACCCATCCTCATACATTGACTCATCCCCCTGTATTCCCATAAATAACGTGTTTCCACATGAGTAATTGTACTGAGTGAAAGATGTTATTCCTTAGTATTCCAAAATTTTAAATTATTTTGTAGCTTCTTTCATTCCTATTAATTTCAATTAAAACCAAGCTGGTTGTCTAAGTTATAAGTCCCATTGGTACATTTGAGATGACCCCTAACTTTGGCGCACATGTAGTGATCAAGTCCTCAGGTGTTGTGTTCTCGATAGCGAGTTTCAATTAGTCCTTAGGTTCTGTCACACTCTTGCTTATGGGGGACACTTTGGTACCCAATATACTACTCGCAATTCCCTTGATTCTAGTATCTTTTGCACAACACTTTTTTAGGATTCCCATTATTTCTGTAAATATCGTCCTCGCTTTCAAATAATGGGTAATGTATCTAAAAGAAATGAAATGCCATAAAAAACATGATCTTCCATGAAACATTTGATGTTTGGGGAATTTACTTTATGGGACCATTCCCCAATTAATTTTGGAACTTAGACATTTTTATGGAAGTGGATTATGTTTCAAAATGGGTAGAGGCACGAGATACAAATATTGATGATTCTAAGGTCGTTGTGGAATTTTTGAAAACACAAATATTCTGTAGGTTTGGATTACTAATGATCATCATCAGTGATCAGGGTTCTCATTTATGGAATCAAACATTGAAATGCCTTTTGCATCAGTATGGGGTCAGGCATAGAGTGTCTACTGCATATCACCCACAAATCAATGGTCATGACAAGGTTTCAAATGGGGAGGGAAAACAGATTCATGAAAAAATGGATCAACCCAACATAAAATATTGGATTCTTAGACTTGATTATTCATTATGGTATTAACGTACCACTTTAAAAACTCCCATTGTCATGTCACCATATCAGATTGTGTTTGGAAAGAGTTTTCACATCTCTATTGAGATAGAGAAATGGGCCTACTGGGCCCTTAAACAATGCAATTTCAAAAAAAAAATAGTGCAGGTGTTCAAAGGAAGTGTAATATTTAGGAGTTGGAGTAAATGCATAGAGGTTCTTATGAGAACACCGTGATTTATAACAATCAAACCAAGGATTACCATGACCATCTCATCCTTCATTATCAGTTCCACATTAGGATGAAGGTCCTCCTCTACAATTAAAGTATTAATTTGAATCCAGGTAAGATTCACCCCACTGTTTTGGACCTTACACTATTACTAATGTATCTCTATTTGGTGTTGTTTTTGTTCAAAATAAAGAATCCAAGAAAACATTCAGTATCAATGGGCAGCGGCTGAATCACTTCTATAAAGCTATTCTGGTGTCCCTGATGGAGAAACCCCAAGTTCAAGAAGCAGTCTATGAATGACACCCACCAGGTTATATCATTCCTTCCAACATTCTATATTATTACAGTGAAGAGACTTCACACTTTAATTATAGGGGATGGGTATATTCTTGGGTTAGTTAGGAATTTTCATCATCTTTATTTCTTTTTCTGTTTGTCACTTGTTGTACTGTATAGTCACTTTCCCCCTATTTCCCCCATCACTTTTGTTCCAAAATGTTAATTTTTAATGCCCACTTTATCATGGAAAATGATGCCCACTTAATCATGGAATTTATTGAAAATGTATGAGGAATTTTCATATCTCATATAGTTTTAACATTCAAAAAAATGATTAAACGTGCATTTCAGAAATAATTCCATACAGTGGTGTGAATTTCTTTCGAAATTTGGTTCATGGTCTATTATATAAATGGTTGTATTATTTTGAAACCTTTGAGAAGAATGGTACCCTTTGTCTGAGTAGTCTAATGGAAAATTGTGTCATGTAATTTCTCTGCCCACCTTTTCACCCATCCATGAAGTGTGAAAATATCTTACTTAATTGAAGGTAAATATAAGATGGGTTAATTTTTCTCTACTTTCTAAAAAAAAATTCCCATACATTCGTTCCTTGTCCGATTTATATCATCACTGTACTAGATTGAACTTTGAGTGTGTACCTGTTATCCGGATGTTTTATGCCCTAAAAAAACAAAAAAAAGGCTTGTGTCTTGGCCAAGTCAAAAACTACTCTTCCTCAACTTTTGATCTTGATATTACTATTATAATTAGTGTCATGAGGCAATCAAACATGGGTTGAGATAAGAGTGTGATATTTGTTCCAAGTGAAACTTTTTAAAAAATATATAATAAATGAGGGGAGTGATGAAATGTAAAATATATGGGGATATCTAGGTAAGGAGCTTATGTTTTGACTTTTGGGAATTCTTAAGTGAGTGGGTCTTGAAATTTAATTGCAAAGGATGTAGGGCAGTTTCGGTGGAACGAATCGTGTAAGTAGTAAATTTTTAAAATAACTTATATTTACTCGATAGAAAATGGAATTAATAGCATGAAATGGTTGTCACACTCACACTTGGAGAATTAATGAAAATATTAAAATTGGAATTATTTTATTCGATTTATATCATGTATCCCTTGGAATTTTATTCTGATACAATTTTAGAGACATCTTTTTCCATGATCTCTAAGAATAAATCCCCGGTGTGATTTTCTCTTTGATCACATTTCAATCAGGAATTAAAAGTTCATTTATTGTTAAATTATTATGAAGTTAGAAATATCTACAGGCATAATTTTTGGAAATATTAATTTTCCTAGGAGTGAATATGTTTATGTGTGGGGGGTGTGATCACACCGCGATTCACAGTTTCATTTTCACCCTTACAACATTGTGCTAAACTAGTTTTGCATTGAAAATTTTAAAAATAATAATAAATTGAACATCAATTTTGATTAAATTATTTGTTTATCACTATTAGAAATCTCAATGTTGCTTATTTTGATAATTGTATTGAATTTGGAGGTGACTTGGTGGGCCCATGATGAAGTTCAAGAAAAATGGGTCAAACTACACAGGATCCAAGCACACAAGTGGACTCAACCACACACTTTTACTAAACTATGCATCCATATGGGATGATATTTTGTGTTCTGGTCCTATATTAAATGGGATACATTTCACACGAATAAACCAATTCCTCATTCATCCAAGTGGTGGACCATCCGTACTAATCTGTCTTGCACAACAAATCTACATTAAGTCAAAAGTGGTGTTTTGTGATCTATCCATATCTCAGGTTGTAGGAATCCAAATGGATTTAAACTTTTAGTGAAGATAGTTAATAGGTGGCGAAAAAAAAATTTAGTATTTACCAAAGAGAGATAAGGCTATATACCCACCTAAAACAATGGTCTTACCGGTTTTACACAATCTTTGTGCCCAAAACCACCTTCCACATTGTCTATAAAATGATACTTTGGGAACCTCATTTGGAAGTTCTTCCAGGAGTAAAATATATGGTATTTTGGAGACCCAAAAGAGTCCTCTCCACATCCATGATTTTCTGGAGGCCTCTATCCTCATAGTGGGGTCACATATGAAGGAAATGTTTTACCTGATCCTCATCCTCCTCTCGATGGCGAGCTATACGGTGGACATTCATTTAAGGGGAGCTACACATACTAGTGAGGGAGATTCGGAACATTTTATTCACATATGTTTGTATAATTTGTGGTTTAAATATTTTAATTATGTTTAATTTTAATGTGATTATCCATTGAATATAATTATATTTTTATAATTAAGTGAAAAAAATTTTATTTCAACACTGATTGGGTTAAGATTTCATGTGGTAATATTGGGTTGTTATGATGCAACAAGAAAAGAATCCTCTTTCCCTCACACATAAATAATATTTTAGTATGATTTGGTATCCCTTTTTTATGTTTTAGAGCCATACCTTAACAACATGTTTTTTTTCAAGGGTTGATTCTTTGAGCTTCATTTTAAGAGGCAAGAGGGAAGTCAAGATCTTAACAACCCTCAACAAAAGAATTCCATTAAACCATATAAAATTTTCAAAACAATGAACTATCCAAGATGTTTAGTGAACATGAAATGATCTCCTTAACTCATAATTCTAAAACACTACCTTTATTTATCAACTATTAAACTCTTTAAATCATTTACTTTTCATAAAACTATTTCAACACCACCCCCCCCCCTTTTTCCTTTTTATTAAAAATTCACACGATAAACCACTAAATCTTCTTGAGACATGACCTAGGGTCTTCCCTATGATATAAATCAACCATTAAATCATAATTAATTTGATGTGTCATGAAAACACGTTCAGTTGCTTATGGATCAGACATTTCCATCTTTGGATAAAAAGGTATGATCGTGCCAGGTGTCCTTGAATAACTTGATACCGACTTGGTAATTTATTTATTTGACATTACTATTTTACTTTTGAGGTAAATGAACACTGCTTATTTTATATGAACAAATTGGATTATGCTTTAGACACTGTTGGCAGTGGCCTACTGAGTATATATCACACCCTGTTCAGAATTCCATTACACTGGGGTACCCAAATAGACATCATGGATATAGTATCAGGTTCTCTCGATTGTGTTATTATCCATACAGCCTTATGTGAGGATCACCAGATTGAGATATTACTCAGGATGTTGATGAAGATCAACCTCATGGATTTTTATTCTTTTTATTGTAACTTTTTTTGGATTGTTTGCTTGCTGGACCTTTCTGCTTATAATGTATCATCCTTTGGACCTAGATATATAGTTTTACATTGGTGATGGACATTCTATTTTATTCAATTATTATATTTTCCTTCCGTTGTTGAATTCCCTTTACATTAATGCTTCTGATTTTTTCTTCTTATGTTATATCATTGTGCAACTCTAATAAAGAGAGAATAGTCTCCCCATCATACCACCATTAGACTCTCACATTTAGTTGGCAACCTCTAGTATACAGGGAGGTGTGCTTGAGGTTTTGTGGTGACTAGTACGACTACACATTTAGTGTTCAGTCAAGTCGTGATGTTACAGCATGTGTAAGTTTGACAAAATTAAAAAACAAATTTCTTTAAATCGATATTACATAAAAATGATTAATTGTTTTCCTATATTTTTATCTAACTTAGACACCTGAATCATCTTTATTTGTACTAGATGAATGGCTACTATTAGTGGAATTGAAGTGACCAAAAAAATATACCCACATAAAAGGCATGGGTTTTGGGGTGATACCCCAATCATATTTTGGGAAAAGAAATGAACAGGTGGTAAAGATAAAAAATGGAAGAGTTGTAGGTACAATTATAATCGCTTAAAGAAATATTTAATTGGAAGTTAAAGTTTAAATAAAAAATTATGGGAAGAAATCTATGAGAATAAACAACAAAATAACAAACACTATGTGATGATCCACCCCCCCCCCCCAGCAACTTTAAGGTTAGAAATTCACCTCAAAGATCTGTCTTAGATGAGGTGATAAATATTCTAATAATTGTTTCTATAAAATGTGAATTAGGAATACACTAATAACATTAATGTACTGATATTATACAAAGTGAAAATGACTATGATTTATATATGTCAACACCAACACATTGGATTGTTCTGAAAGACATTATGTTCTTTATCCAATAAGATATTCTAGAAAACAAAAAAACTTCCAATAGGTCATGTAAGAGTGGGGATTAACATAGATCATAAGACGAGTGACAAGATACCTATTCTACTTGATGAAATAGATATTCATACAGTATATCAAGCTATTGGAACATTCATAACATGGGCATTAGATCTTTTAAAAAACATGTGAATGAGGAGGTATTCATTTCCAATTTATTTTTTATGCAAAACCTTTAACAGTTAATGAGAAAAGGTCTGAGCCAATGAATTTTGTTATAGACTGAAAAAGGGAAGGTGTTAAATGAAAGGTCAAATAAAAAAGATCTAAAGTATCAAACAACGAATCTAAAAGTTCATTACAAACAACCTTTACCCTATCCATTCAACTTCTTCATTCACTAACATTGATGGTTCTTGTGGATACAATGTTACAACATGGTAGTAATGGAATAGTTTATTTTGAAGAAAAAATGTATGAAGAGGACATTACCTACTAAATTTATATTGATAATTTAAATGAAATACTCAAGTATGAATGGTTAGGTGTGTCAATTATAAGTTTACACATGATGGGTGTTTTAATGATTTGTTTTTTCGATAGCTGATCTACTATGTTAATCATGACTAAATACAATTCATATTTTTTGCAGGAATATATATCAATACTTTTTTATTGAAAACCCCTATGAATATAAATATGGACTCATTAGTTCTCAAATCACATATACACAAGATACCTCATTGGAATCAGATCAAATTGATGAAATAGTGGAGAATTTTCCATAGTGTTTAAAAGAAAACTTACAGAAAAAAAAATCTTTATATTAACAATAATGTTGGGGTAAAACTGTAAAATTTCATCATATAAAAATATTTTCATTCCTTTCATTTATTATTCATTTTTTAAGAAGCATTGGTTACTCATTACAATCAATTTGGATACTCTAGTGATTTATTTTCTAGATTCACTGCATGGATACCCAACAAACCGACAACATGTGATTTCGATTGTCAATTTATAATACACTACATGAAACATTTTATATCTAAACATCAAGTTATATATTTTATATTATGTTTTAATGATAATTTTTTATGATCAGTTGATGTTTAAATATTTTTAAAATCCTGGCATGAGGATTGTCCATGCATACAAGGTGCATATCAACTTCTACAAGTGGATATATATTAGGGTATATATAATAATATTTCAATATCAAAACATACATTCAAACAAATTAATTATTTTTTTCAATGGTTATGTAGTGTCTGAAACAAACCAATTGAAAATATTGTGGTTATTTTGTTTTCAAATTTATGAAAGATACCATATACCATCAACAAACAAGTATCACTAGAGATATATTTTTTAAGATAATTATAATTTCATTTAAAATATTTATTAATCCTTTTTTATTTATATTTTTTTAGTACTACCAGGACTATTGAAAGTCCTCATATTCACTAGATGAAATATTTTTGTTTATAAATGACTAGGAATCAAATCTACTGTCATAATATAAACATATATATCATAAATATGTGACATTTTACTTATTATTTAGTTGATTTTATCATTATTTTATCTAATTTTTTTTAGTTTATTTATTTATCATTTTTATTTGGAACTTATTTTGTTAATTTTCATAGAGATCATGAAGAAATGGCTTCATAGTTAAGGATGATTCAATCGTGTACTATGACCATGCACTCAACAAGGACGATGCATTCATGATGATGAAATTTTCATTTTATTATCCAATGTATTCAACTTTCTAGGTTATCAAACAATAATATTATTAGACAACCCAAAATTTTGAATGAATTATTGGATAAAAAGAAATAATGGAATACACCATACCTCAATCAGATACATGGTGTACCTGGTATGACTCAAATTGTGTGGTTTCAATTTAAAATTTACATTATGTTAATGTATTTTCTCATGTTTATGTATAATTTATTTCTTTATAGTCTTACTAATATAAGAATTATTTTCATATACAGGTGGTTTATTTTTCTTGATTTAGGGTGGTTTGTTCAAACTACTCATGCTCAGGGGATATTTGAGTTGAAGGTTTCAACTAGGATAATAGAAACAAGGAAATGGGTCATAAATGTATATAAACATCATGAATAGGTGAATTACTACTACTTATTTATTATATTTTTTCATCGTTTTACCTACTATTTTAAGTTAATTTCCTTATAATTTTTATGTAATACCATTTTTTTCTTCACAGGTATTTTGGGAAGTCATATTTTTATTTCAAATATTTATAAAAATAAAAAAAATAGATAACTTTTTTCTTTTGGATTGAAGAGGAAACCTCATGCTGCCTAAAAGATGAAGTGTTTCAGGAAGCATGGGGTTTTCTCTTCCATACAAATAGAACATGTTATCTATTTTCTATCCTATTTAAGATTGGAGAAAGAAAAACACACATCACATACACAATCAACCAAACCTCAATATGATATACAATGTTCTTATATTGAATCAAACTGTATGATTTAGTTTATAATTTACATTTTAGTTCAAACCACATATCGCATACTCAAAAACTGGGAAAACAAAATTACATTCATTTGATAAATTAAGAAAATGATTCATAAGTAATTTTTGATGTGTAGGAATTAGACTCACCTCAATCTAACAAATTTTGTGACTGGTATGACTCTAAGTGTGTCTTTTTATTTTAAATTGACATTAATTTTTGTAAAAAGGAAAAGTGACATACTCAAAACTAGGAAAACATATTCATATTGTTTTGATGCTTTAGGGAAAAATCAATATGTCATTTTTGATGTGTGTTAATCATATGAACCTCAGTCTAATATACGGTGTGCTTGGTATGACTCAAAGTGGTTGTTATGAGTTTAAAATTGAAATTTTAGTTCAAAACATATGAAACTCACTCATAACTGATAAAATGCACTCAGATTGTATTGATAAGTTTGGAAAAATATTCATAAGAAATTTTTTATGTCTATGGATCAGTCTCACATAAAATCGAAACACAATGTGATAGGCATGACACAAAGTTTTTTTTAGTTTAAAATTCCATTTTAGTAAAAATACACAATTAGCAAACTCTAAACTAAGAAAATGAAATCAAATTGTTTTGATAATTTAGGAAAATTTTCCATAAGTCAATTGTCACCTGTATAAATTATCTTATCTTCACTTTGACCCACGGTGTGACGAATTAGACTTCATCTTGTATTATTATTCCAAAATGACATTTTAGTAAAAAAGGAAAGTCATACACTCAAAACTAAGAAAACACATTCAGATTGTTTTGATACATTAGGAAAACAATCCATATGTAATTTTAGACATGTAGGAATTATCCACACCTAAATCTGATACACGGTGTTCCTGTTATGACTCAAAGTGTATAATATAAGTTTAAAAATGGAAATATAGTTCCAAATGTGTGTCACTCATTGAAAGCTAAAAAACACACTCTGATTTTGTTGATAATTTAGAAAAAAATCATAAAACATTTTTTTATGTGTAGTAATTAGTCTCACATCAAACCGACAGATGATGTGATTGGTATGAATCAAAGTGTCTCTTATCAGTTTAAAATTGAAATTTATTTCAAAACATGTGTCACTCATTGAAAACTAATAAAACACAAACTAATTGTGTTGATAAATTAGTAAAATTATTCATAAGTAATTTTTGACATGTAGGAATCCGTCTCACTTCGAAATGACACACGATGTAACTAGTGTGATGCAAAGTGTGTGGTTTCAATTTAAAATGAAATTTTAGTAAAAAACAAATGCAACATTATAAAGATCTAGCCTTATTACATTACATAATATTGAATTTAGTAAAGAAATAACTTCCTTTAAAATTGAGGATCTTATAAAGTTTATAGATTTAGAGATTTGGGACATAAAACATTTATAACATTACACATTATTATAGAGTGGATACCATAAAACAAGTATTCCTTTCTTCCAAAATATAAAACATTTCAAATAAAACATGATTTATTTGATAGTTCTTCAAACAATTAACATGGGTTACTTCTTTGTATTACCATCCTTATAACCTATGAAAATCATTTAAAAACATGGGATGAGCACAAAAATCTCAGTAAGGGATATAAAAAAAGGAAAGAACAAACTAGTTCATGAATACTTGTAACGTATGAATTCATTTTCAAAAGACATACTTGTCACCCATATATTCTTACTTTGTGAAAAATGATATTTCAACAAGATACATGCAAAACATAAGAACATAAATATAAAAATAAAGGTATCTTTGGGTATTACTTACATAATATTTTAACCCTCTCGGCTACCTTATAATATGTAACCCTCACGACTACCTTACAATTTGTGTAACCATTGCATTTACACTTGGAGTAACCATAAGGCCGACCTCAAACTTACACTTACCCAATGCATTGGAGGGAGATATATGTCCCACCCTTCATAATAAAAAATTCCCATGAACCAGAACATAATCATACAACATGAATAATTGCATAAAAACATTGTTTTTGAATGTTATAACACAGAGTTTTAAAAGAGGATTTTAAAAGAAAATCCCCTTAGAAATATCATACAATTCAAGTGATACTTAATAGAGTGGATGTTATAAGTATAAACATTGTAAATAAACATAATTAAACATAATATAAACAAAACTCATCACACAGACGATTTTAATACCACATAAATAACGAAGTAAAAGGTTAACCCAAAGATTGGAAATTGGGTTAAGAATTCCCTTACCTTCGGTTTTCCTTACTTCAAACTTGTTTAAAAATCTTGTATAATGGTTAAAAGAGTTTTATTATTATATTAAAGAAACATATTCATCTTTATGACATCTTATATTATCATTTTATAACATCATTTCTCCCTTAATTGTTAGTAATTTGTTCCATCCATTGTTTCGGGTGCATTCTTTACATGATTTCCATGATTGGTTCATGATGGATGTTCTTTTAAATTGGGAGTGAAACTCTAGAATTGGAATGGAGTGGTATTTAAATATTTCTAGGATCCATATATTATACCATTTATCAATTTGAATTCTGAAATTAATATGATTCATAAGTGAACACATTAATGATGTTTGTTTAGATCATTTTAGTTGTTCTTTAGTAATAAAGTCCTCATTTTTTTTATAAATTAAAACCATGTGTACAAATAAATTATATAACCATAGATGAGACATAATAAATATATTATAACCTGTTTTAACCATTAAATTTTTTTCTTGACCAGCCTTTAAGGAAGTAAAGCGAATTAAAATCACATCATCCACGATGACGGTAATTCGATACATCACAGACAATGTTTTTATTCCTTGAATAAGTGGGAGAGGAGAAGAATGATGATGAGGAATTTTCCATGAACATGAGTACATACATTATATACATGATTCGGGAGATTTCATTCCTCTTGGATAATAGGAGGTGAGGAAAGAAGATGAAAATAAAGGAACACAAAATAAAAAGAAGAGTTGAGAAATCCCTTATGAAATTTTGGCAGCCAAACGACGTCGCTTAAAATTTCATAAAATATTTTTATGAGAGAAATGGTTTCACTCATAATTATTACATAATATGGACAGTAAGGGGGATATGAAATTCCATATCTTAACATAATCCAAAAGAGAATTAAAATAATAATATAAAATGAAATAAAATAATGAAAGAAAAATAGGATGTTTACCTCTTGATCTCTTCTCCTTGAGATCCTTCTTAAGGCCTTAGGTTTTGGCCTTTTGGTGACACCAAAAGCTCTAGGACATGGGAGGAAGACTTGGGAGGAGTATTGGGAAGAACATACGTAAGGCTCAAGGCTTGAGTGTTGTGGGAGGAAGAGGGAAATAAGGGTGGAATTTATAGTGGAGAAGAGGAGGTATTTTGCATTATTTTAATCATTATTATAATATTATTTCTCAAGACTATGAATAGTATTAATTAATGTACCCCAAATAGTAATAATGGAATGTGAGTTCGAACCAAGTGTCCATACATCAATTATGATGTCATAAATAGTTTAGTTTACTGATAATTTGAATATACGGTATTTTACCATATTTCACTATTCATCAAAAATTCAAGAATTTCATAAAAATCCAAAAAATTCACCCTTACCCTTTTTTCATATATAGAATTCAAAAAATGAAGTCCATTTTTTGAAAATAATTTTTTAAATATCATTAATTTAATTTTTAAATAAAATCATACTTAATTCAAAAATTAATAATTTAAAAACTATAACTGCTTTTATATCACATTGAAAAATTAATCATGATGTAATTATCTTAAATCCTTAAGAAAATAAAATAATAATACAATTTACTATTCATTAGGATCATATTACTATTCATAAGGGTATGTTACTATTCACCAAAAAAATAAGTTGGTACTATTAGACTCAAAATAACATACTGAACAAAATTGTAGATGACTGTTTTTCGAAATTCAAAACATATAAGTAAAAAAATTATTTTTAAAGGCTATTTATAAATATCTACTTAAAATAATGTTTCATGCATTTCAAAAAAATTTAAAAAACATGGGGTGTTACATTATCCCCACATTCTGGAAATTGCGTCCTTGCAATTTTATTTACTTATTAAACAAGTGAGGGTATTTTTCCTTCATAGCATTTTGAGACTCCCATGTGGCTTCTTCTACCATGTGGTTTCTCCACAAATCCTTTACCTAGTGGATTACCTTATTCTACAATACATGTTCTCAGCAATCAAAAATACGAACTGGTTTCTCTTCATAAGAAAGTTTCTCTTCTAGTTGAACTGCTTCTGGGCTCAAGACATGTGATGAATCCTGCACATACTTCCTCAACATCGAAACCTGAAAACGTTGTGTACCTGAGACAAACACAGAATCAAATCTACTTGATATGAAATTGGTCCAAATTTCTCTATGATTTCAAAAGGATCGATGAACTGAGGACTTAGCTTTCCTTTATTACCAAAACACATCACACTTTTCCAAGGAGAGATTTTAAGTAAATCATGGTCACTTACCTCAAATGATAAGTCTTTCCTTCTGTTATCCGCATAACTTTTCTAACCACTCTGAGCTGTCCTCATGTGATTATGGATCATCTTAACTTTATCATCCACTTCTTCTACTAATTCTAGCCCCATCAACTTTCTTTCACCGACTTCATCCCAAAACCCTAGAGTCTGACACTACTTCTCATATAATGCCTCAAAAGGTTCCATCTGTATACTGGAATGAAAACTATTATTATAAGAAAACTCAATTAAAGAAAGATGATGATCCCAAATTCCCTGGTAGTCCATTGGAAAATCTCAAAGCATATCCTCCAATGTCTGAATCGTTTGTTTTGACTGCCCATCTGATTGAGGATGAAAAGTTGTACTAAAATTTAACTCTGTGCCCAATGACTTCTAAAGTCTCTTCCAAAAGATAGAATTGAACCTAGTGTCCTTGTCAGAAATAATGGAAAGAGGAACTTCATGTAGCCTAACAATCACTTTGATGTACAGTCGAGAAGGCTAATCCAAATACATTGTATCTAGAATAGAAAGAAAATGTGATGATTTTTTCAGCCAATCAACAATAACCCAAATCACATTGTTACCTCGAGATGTATTAGGTAGTCCCACCAAGAATTACTTGGATATATTCTCCCATTTCCACTCTAGCACTGAAAAATGATGAAACATCCCCTTTGGTAATTACCGCCCTACTTTAACCTGTTGACATGTTAAGCATTTCATGGTAAAATCTGCAAATATCCATTTTCATTCCATCCCACCAATAATACTCCTGAAGGTCTCTATAAATCATAGTACTTCGAAGATGAAATAAAAATGGAGAAATATGAGCTTCACACAACAAATATTTCTTCAACTAGGAATCACAATGCACACACAACCTTTTTCCAAAACCAAAAACACAATTTTTATCAAGGTTAAATTCTGGAAAATTACCCATTTTAACAAATTCTACAATTTTCTATAGCTCATGGTTTTCTTTCTGTGCTTACTTAATTCTTTCTCATAATGATGAATGCACTGAAACCTGAAACAAAATAGATGTATTCCCTGTACCAACAACTTCTAAACCAAAATTCATTCCATAATTAATCAAGGGATCATGTTCCAAACGTAACATGGTTAATGATTCATGACGTTTTCGACTCAAGGCACCCGCCACTTTGTTTTCTTTTCCTGGATAATAATTGATCATGCAATCGTAATCTTTTATCAGCTCAAGCCATCTTCCCTACCTCCTGTTTAATTCCTTCTGATTGAATATATACTTTAGAATTTTATGGTCAGTATATATTTTACATTTTTTCCGTATAAATGATGCCTCCAAATTTTCAAAGTAAAAAACCACAACTTCCAATTCCAAATCATGTGTGGGATAATATAACTCATGATATTTAAGTTGTATTGAAGAATAAGCAATTACCTGATCATTCTGCATCAAAACACAATCAAGTCCCTTCAAAGAAGTATCACTGTAGATGAAAAACTCACCATTTCGGGAAGGCAAGTCCAAAACTGGAGCATTCACTAATCTCTTCTTCAGTTCATAAAAACAAGCATCACATTCTTCTGTCCAAATAAATTTAACCCCTTTTGTGTTAACTTAGTTATCGAGATAGATAACCACGCAAAGTTTATAAAAAATGCCGGTAATAACCTGCTAATCCAAGAAAACTATGAATCTCAGTAACATTCTTGGTGTTGTACATTCATCAACCACTCTTGTTTTGGAAGGATCAACTACTATTACATTTCTTATTTACAATTTTCCTAAGAAGAGAAATCAGTTGAAACCAAAAATCACACTTTCTGAATTTTCCATATAGTTTCTTTTTCTTTATGGTTTGTAAAACAACCCTTAGATGTTTTTCATGCTCCTCTTTATTTTTAGAAAATACTAGAATGTCATGAAGAAAAACAACCAAAAACTTATCAAAGAACTCATGAAATATTCTATTCATAAGATTCATGAATAAAGTAGGTGCATTAGTCAACCCAAACGACATAACAACAAATTCATAATGCACATATCTAGTACGGAAGGCTATTTTCAGGATGTCATCCTCCTTCACCTTCAACTAATGGTATCCAGATCTCAAGTCAATCTTGGAAAAGTACTGAGCTCCCTAGAGCTGATTAAACAAGTCATCGATATGAGGAAAAGGATGCTTGTTTTTATTAGTGATGTTATTCAAATCTCTATAATAAATGCATAGTCACATGGAACCATCTTTCTTTTTAACAAACAAAATAGGAGCTCCCCATGGTTATGTGCTATGATGAATGAAGCCTTTACCAAGAAAATTCTGCAACTGATTTTTAAATTCAAGATGTTCTATTTGAGCCATATGATATAGGGGTTTTGATATTGCCTTAGCATCAGGAAATAATTAAACTATGAATTCAAATTCCCTATCAGGTATGAAACTAGGTAACTTATCAAGAAAAACATCAAGGTATTCATTTACCATTGGCACATCATTAATCTAAACAATTCCCCTATTTTCAAAAATAATAGAAATATAAAATTAATTTATATCTTTCAATAGTTTCTCAGATTCCTCATATGTTATCAAATGTATGGGTTCGTTCTTATATACAAACTGAAACTCTTTCTGAAAAACAACTTCATTAGCTCTACAGTAAATTTTAGCATGATAAACAGAAAGCCAATTCATTCCCAAAATAACATCAAACTTGACTAAGGGTAAAACAAAAAGGTTTATAGGTACATTATTTCCATAGATCACAATTTAAATATTCTTATAATTCCTCTTTGTTATAATATTTCCCCCTAGTTTTTTAACAACAAGTTCTGGTCTCATTTGTGTAGGTGATATTTCCAATTTACCAGAAAATTTCTTAGAAATGAAGGAATGTGTATTCCCCGTATCAAACAAAACTTTAGAAAAATATGAGTAAACAAACAAAGTACCTGATACAACTTCATTGGATGGATTGGCATCTGGTGGCGTAGTCATAAATGATCTCACTACACCTTTCTTCTTATATTTTGGCTTCATTGCATCATTCAGATCTCTATTTAGGCAGACATTTTCATAATGACTCATCTCACCACATTTAAAACACTTTACTGTTTTCTTATCAAGATTAGTCTTAGGATCATTTTCAATACAATCTTGGTCCATATGTCCAAACTTACCATATTTAAAACACTTCCCATTTTTTATAAGACATTCACCAGGGTGCTTCTTGCCACACTTTTCACAAACTAGAAAATGAATTTTCTTACCATCATCTTTTTTTTGTTGATTCTTACCCATCGCTTTCCATATGGACCTCTTATTATCCTTATTTCCAAAATTCATGTGATCATTAGAAAACTCCATCTCTACCCTATCAGCACATCGAACAAGTTTCTCATAACTTTTGAATTCACAGGAAGCCAATTCCCTTCGATACCTTGGTTTCAATCCTGAGTAAAAGCTGTTGATTTTACTATCAAGATCCAAAATAATATTTAGAGCATACCTCACAAGTAGGGAGAAGTTTTCTTCATACACAGAAACTGAATATTCCTCTTTTTTCTTCAATTCTAGGAATTTCTTCTCCATCCTAAGTCACACCACCTTAGGAAAATATTTTTCAAGGAAAAGAATTTTAAATTCATCCCACTCTAAGGAATCAAAAACCATTATATCCCTGATATTCCATACCATTTACCACCACTGATCATCTTCACCTTCAAAACGATAAATGGAAAGACTTACCTTTTGATTTTATGAACATCCAATAACATCTAATATCTTTTAATGGGCATTAATCCATCCTTCAACCGCTACTGGGTCAGAAGATCCATTGAAAGTAGGAGGGTGTCGTCTCATAAAATTCTCAACTATTGTCATGTTCCATTTTGGTACCTATATTTGTTCTCTTACATTGATTCCATCACCATTTATTGCTTGCGTTAACTGATCCATTACTATCACAAACTGCTCGGTTCCAATCCTTACCATTCTGGGCTGCAGATTCAGGAGGATGTCGTTCTGTCGGCGCCTCTCCTCTTCCGCTTCGCTGTTTCTTCTGCGGACAACCATTCTGAACAAACATATCCTATTTGAAGCAACATGTTAATATTTAAATTCTATATCATTTCAAATTAACCATAGAGTAAAAAATATATTTATGGTATTATATTAACATTATCCTAACCCCTAAATGTATCTAAACCATTCTCAGATACCAACTATAAGGACCCAACCTTATTACATTACATAATCTTTCATTTAGTAAAGAAATCACATACTTTCAAATTGAGGATCTTTTCAAGTTTAGAGTTTTAGTGATTTGTTACATAAAAAATTTATAACATTACGCATTATTACAGAGTGGATACCATAAAAACAGTATTCATTTCTTCCAAAATATAAAACTCTTCAAATAAAACATGATTTCTTTGACAGTTCTTAAAACATTTAACTTGGATTCTTTCTTTGTCTTACCATACTTATATCCTATGAAAATCATTTAAAATCTTGGGATGAGCACAAAATCTTAGTAAGGTATATAAAAATAAGGAAAGAACAAACTAGTTCATGAATACTTATAACATATGAAATCATTTTCAAAATCCATACACGACACCCATATATACTTACTTTGTGAAACCTGAGATTTAAACAAGATACTCACAAAACATAAGAACATAAATATAACAATAAAGGTATCTTGGGGAATTACTTACATAATATTGTAACCCTCTCGGCTACCTTATAATTTGTAACCCTCACGACTACCTTATAATTTTTGTAACCATCACAGTTACACTTGGAGTAACCATACGACAGACCTCCAACTTACACATAACCAATGAATTAGAGGAAGATATAGGTCCCACCCTTCATCATAAACAATTACCAAGAACCATAACTTAATAATACAACATGAATAATTTCATAAAAACAATTCTTTTGAATGTTGTGAAATAGAGTTTTAAAAGAGGATTTTAAAAGAAAAGACCCTTAAAAATATCATATAATTCAAGTGAGACTTAATAGAGTAGATGAAATATGTATAAACACTGTAAATACACATAATTCAACAAAATATAAACAAAAATCATCACACAAACAATTTTAATACCACCTAAATAACGAAGTATAAGGTTAACCCAAAGAATGGAAATCGGGTTAAGAATTCTCTTACCTCAGGTTTTCCTTACTTAAAACTTGTTTAAACCTAGTGTATAATGGTTAAAACAGTGTTATTATTATATTACAGAAACATATTAATCTTTATCAAATCTTATATGATCATTTTATAACATCATTTTACCCATTAATTGTTAGTATTTTGTTCCTTCCATTGTTTCAGCTGCATTCTTTACATGATTTCAATGATTTGTTCATAATGGATGTTCTAGTCAATTGGAAGTGAAACTCTAGAATTGGAATGGAGTGGTATTTACATATTTCCAGGATCCATAAATTATACCATTTATCAATTTGAATTCTGAAATGAAGGAAATTCATGAGTTAAAACATTAATGATGTTTGTTTAGATCATTTTAGTGGTTCTTTGATAATAACGATCTCATTTTGTTTTATAAATTAAAACCATGTGTACAAAAGAATTTCTGGACCATGGATGAGACATAATACATATATTATAACCTATTTAAACCATAAAAATGGTTTCATGTCCGTCTTTGAAGGAATTAAAGAAAATTGAAATCGCATCGTCCACGATGTTGGTAATTCGACACATCACGGACAATGTCTTTATTCCTTGAATAAGTGGGAGAAAAGAAGAATATTGATGAGGAATTTTCCATGAACATGAAAAAATCCAGAATATACATGATTCTGGAGCTTTCATGCCTCTTGGATAAGAGGATATGAGGAAAGAAGAAGAAAATAAAAGAACTCAAAATAAAAGAAGAGTTAAAAAATCCCTTATGAAATTTCGGCAGCCTAACGACGTCGCTTAAAATTTCATAAAAGATTTTGATGAGAGAAAAGGGTTCCCTCGTCATTCTTACATAATATGGGCAGTAAGGGGGATATGGAATGGAATATCCCAATGTGAGAAAAAAGGTAATTAAAAGAATAACAAAAAATGAAATAAAAGTAAGAAAGAAAAGGAGTATGTTTACTTCTTGTTCTCTTCTCCTTGAGATCCTTCTTAAGGCCTTGGGTTTTGGTTTTTTGGTGAGACCAGCAGCTCTGAGACATTGGGAAGAGCCTTGGGAAGAGTATTGGGAAGAACTTAGGTAAGGCTCAAGGCTTGAGAGGTGTGGGAGGAAGAGGGAAATGAGGGTGGTATTTATAATGGAGGAGAGGAGGTATTTTACATTATTTTAATCATTATTGTTATATTTTTACTCAGGACTATGAGTAGCCTTAATTCATGTTACCCCAAATAGTAATAATGGCATGCGAGTTTGAACCATGTGGTCTTGCATCACTCATGATGTCATAAATAGTGTATTTTACAGATAATTTTAATATACCGTATTTTACCGTATTTCACTATTCATAAAAAAATCATGAATTTTAGAAAAATCCCAAAAAATCACACGATGTGACCAGTAAGACTCAAAGTGCATGTTTCCAGTTTAAAATGTCATTTTATTAAAAAAACACAAGTTACATACTCAAAACTGATATATCTCATTCATATTGTTTTGATAATTTAGTAAATTGATCCATAAGTCATTTTTTGATGTATGAGAATTAGTTTCACCTCAATCTGATGCACAGTCTGACCGGTATGACTCCAAGTCTGTCTTTTTTATTTAAAATTGACATTTTAGTAAAAAAGACAAGTGATATACTCTAAAATGAGTAAATAAAGTAAGATTGTTTTAATAATTTCGTAAAATGGTCCATACGTCATTTTTGACATGCAGGAATCAGTCACACTACATTCTGGTACACGGTGTTCCCAGTATGACTCAAAATGTTTGTTATCAGGTTAAAATTGACATTTTAGTTGAAAACATGTGTCACTAACTAAAAACCAAGAAAACACACTTAGATTGTCATCATAATTTAGGATGACGGTTCATAAGTAATGTGTGATGTGTAGATTTCAATCACATGTCAAACCGACACACGATGTGATCGTTATGACTCAAAGTGCATGTTTTCAGTTTAAAATAAAATTTTAGTAAAAAACACAAGTGACGTACTCAAAATTGAGAAAAACATTCGGATTCTTTTGATTCATTAAGAAAATGATTTATAAGTCATTTTTAGCATATAGGAATCATCTGCACCTCAATCTTATGCATGATGTGATAGATATGACTCAAAGTGTATCCTTTTATTTAAAATTGACATTTTATTAAAAAAGAAAAGTGACCTATGAAAAATTGAGAAAACGCATTCTGATTGTTTTGATACTTTAAGTTGTTGATCCATAAGTCATTTGTGATGCGTAGGAATTACTCTCACCTCAATCTGATACATGGTGTGCCCTGTATAACTTAAAGTGTCTGTTATCAGTCTAAAATTTACGTTTTAGTTCAAAACGTGTGCCAGTCACTGAAAACCAAGAAAACACACTTGGATTGTCTTAATACTTTAGGAAACTAATTCATACGTAATTTCTGACGTGTATGAATTAGTCTCACATCATACAGGCACACGATGTAACTGATATGACTCAAATTGCATGTTTCCAGTTTAAAACGATATTTCAGTAAAAAACAATTGACATACTCAAAACTAAGATAATGTATTTGGATTGTTTCGATACATCATGAAAACAACCAATAAGTCATTTGTGACATGCATGAAATTGCCTCATCTCAATCTCAAGCACAGTGTGACCAATATGATTTTAAGTGTGTGCTTTTGTTTAAAATTAATATTTTATTCATGTATTGTTTCATATTATGTTTAATTTATATATTTATAGTATCACTATTATCAGAATTTTTTTCTTATACTGGTGGATTCTTTTGCTTGAGTTGGTGTGATTTGTTTACAAACTCATACCATTATTGTGCATTTTTTTAGTGGGGGTCGAGTGTCGTAGACAATAAAACATTGATGCTTTTGAATTATTGTGATAGTACTTGCTAATATAATTGTACCAAACATTATTTGTTGTCTATAATACTATATTTTTTATATATTTATGATGTAGTTTTTATTTCACTGAAATTATGAAATTGCCACATATATAGGTCGTTTCTGCAGTGTGCGGTAATTCAAAGATCACACTGCATTAATATGACCTTTATCAACGCTATTTGAAATGCTGATAAAGACCACCTTTAATTAGGGTTAACAAAAGCACTGATAAAGGGACCCCTTTCACTACCATAGAATTGACATTATACAACGCTATCATTTATCAATGCTAAAAAAACACTGATAAAGTAGGCAACTTTATCAGTGCAAACAAAAAACACTGACAAAAGGTATTTTATCACCACTAAAAAAAGCACTGATAAATGTACCCCATTATTAGTGTTTTTTTAGCACTAATAAGGATACTCCTTTATCAGGGCTTTTTTTTTAAACTGATAAATGGAACTTTTTATCAGTGTTTTTCTTTGCACTGATAAAAGTATGTAGAATATTAAATAGCATAAAAATTTTGCTGAAATTTTTTGTTATATATAAACAAAACAAAAACAAAAACAAAAATAAAAAATTAAAATATATACAAAAAATATATTTAAAATATTATTTTTTGTTTTTTGGGCAGAAAATGGCAGGGCTCTTGCGGCCTTTCACACACATTTTTTAAAATATTTTTGACCTAAGCATTTTTTTTTGAATTCTTGTTTTCAGAAAACATAAATACATAATATATATATATAATATCTCAAATTCTGCGACAAAGACGCTAAGCGCCTGCACGTCTTTGGCCTGGGTGGAAGAAGGCAAAGGCGTGAACGGATGGCTTTCAGGGCTATAAGTCGTATTTAAAAAGGCAAAATTAACCTAAGTTTATTTTTTAGAAAAAAATATATACTTGCTAAAAAAAAAAAAACTCCTGGGTGGGGGAGGGTGCTCAAAAGAAGCTTCTCGGCTATACTTTCGTGTAGAAGTTTCTATTTTGCATAGAATCTCAAGCTGCTCCGACTGTGTTTCTTATTGAAATGATAAAAAAAAAAGAGTTTATAAAGTGGGATAATTCAGTACCGCATTAATATACGAGTGACCTCGTGGTGGGTTAAAATGAGGAGAGTATTTAAACGCCCATATATCATTTTAGAGACATGAAATCCCATGCATCATCTCCCTCCCTCCCTCCCTCCCTCCCTCCCTCCCTCTCTCTTCTCTCTCGCTCTCTTTCTCTCTCTCTCTCCCTCCCCTCTCTCTCTCTCTCTCTCTCTCATCAAAGCATTGGCACCATCTTTGGAATAGCAAGTAAAGCCAGCGCCATGTGTTGAAGCCAGGCAGCCAAAAAGAAGCACTAGTCCTTATCCTTCGACCCAGATGCCTATAAAATACTAATCTACACAGCTATACACGGTTCCTTTCTTCTTTCACAACAGAATTCTATGTTCAGATCCTATCCCTTTGATGAATGAATGGCCCAATGCTTTGCGTTCTTTTGTAAAGCTGGAAAAGCATACAACATACGAAATTTACCATTTGTGTATCCCAGGCCATTGCTACAAATAATTAATAAATCAAACTATTTATAAATAAAGAATAAATAAAATATCTTAAATATATCCAAGTTCTTCCTTTAATAAGTACGAATGAAATTTCCATTGCTTAGTTAAAAATAATAATAATAATTTATTTAAATAAAATGTTATAATGACAATTGAAACTTCAAAATTATTAATTGGGTTATTAACTACATGTTCTATAGATTTATTCATTGTGAATTCTAGATCATTTTGAACCACTTCTGAGTCAATATAAGAGTTTTGTCTTGTCTATGGTTTGTAGGACACTTAATTCTTACACCACCAACCCTATATAGAATTAGAACACAAGAAGTACTTCTTCATTAAGATTCTAACATCACAAATAAAATTTAAAAATAGATACGTTGAACAAGAACAATAGTATATCCCTAAAAATGCAAAAATTTAAAAACTAATTAATAAAATCATTATAAATTACTAATTAAAAATTTGCATTGTAGACATGTTAAAGGATTCATATAACTTAAATTTTAATGTGTCTAATATTAAAATTTGTTTTGTAAATAAGAAAAACCTCTGCTTATATATTCCAATGGGAAAATAACTCATACTAATCCCAAAGTTTGTTATAGTATTCAACCAGTAAGAGTTGCCAATTTGAAAGACTATGCAGCAATAGAAGATGTTCAAAGGAAACCTCAAAGTTAATTACAACTTATAGTTGACCAAGTCATACAATCAATCAATTATAGACATCTTCAGTCTAATGATAGGATTTGACATATATTGTATGCCATTATTAATAACGATCAATGAAAAGAAACATTGTCATTGTTCATTAAACAATGTAAAAGTCAATATGTACGGAATTGTATGTCCATATATCAATTATTTATGGGATATCAAACAACTGCCATTGCACACAATTATAAGAACCAACTAATGTTGTTCTATCAATGAAAAGTGATTCCATGCCATATCATCAGATTATGAAAACTCCAAGAGAAAGTGCATGTATTGGAGAAATTTATACGCACAACGAAGACATTATATATGAAGATTTAATGGACAATGAATGTGACACCCCTTATCACATTATTGTGTTTTATTTTATATTATTTTGGGGTAATTTAAAATTTTGGAAATTTTACGATTGAAATTTTGAATTTTTATGTTTTTTCCTTTTGTACAAAGTCGTCGAATGATTAGAGGAAAACGTGTGGGTTTCCTGTATACAGTGTTGCAGTTTTAAAAGTGGGGTTTTCATTGTTGACACATGATTTGGTAAAACATGTGGTCAAACTATGCGGGGTGTCCTAGTTGGTTCATGTGCGAGTTTTACAATTCACACATCGTTTGATAAATAGTACAATCTAACCATAGAAGCTGCCTAGATTCACATAAAATGTGAATGTACCCCTTTTCCCACATCAAATTTAACTTCCCTCACCCTTATTACCCCCCTCTCATTTGGATGGACCAAGGGTGTGTACCATGGAGTCTTCCTCTGATATTCTACTTAACTTATAAGCTATCTCCATCCATTCAAAGTGACCCTTCCATGGTAAATCCATATTCCCCCCTTATTCTTCCTATTTCCTTTTCTATACACCCATTCCCTCATTGTTTTATTTCTCCCGCAAACCCTAGGGGATTTTATGGTCGAGATTAGGGTTTGGGTTAATTCTTATTCATTATTTTGGATATCTTGGTCTTGGAGAGGTTTTTCCCTTTCTGGTTAGGGGTTCAACATTGAAGGCGATGCATTGTGACATAGTTCCACTTGGAGTGAAGTATTTGTTTTTATGTTATTCCTTTAAATGTAATTTCATCAAGTGCTTCATGGTTTTAATCCTTTATTTTCTATAAAATTATATCTATATGTGGTAGTTATTATGCATTTTATAAATGTTCTAATGGTTTGTTCACTTGGAATAATGGATAATCTAAGTGTTTTTAAATTTATTTAATGACGTTGGGATTCCAAGTGTTCCTGAAAACATTTATGTGAATTTTTTCAAATAAAATTTGATTATATAAAGGGATTTGAACACATTTTGATCATGAAAGGGGGAAAACATGGTTTTACATCGAATTGTTTGAAAAAAGGAAAAATGTTGGGATCTATCAATTGGTTTCAAATGGAATGGTTTTGTTTTAAAATAGTTTATTGGTGTGTTTTCCAGTTGGGACTCATTGATTTGAATGTATTTGTTTTCAATATGAGAAGAGTGTGTGGATTTCAATATGTTTTGAGATGAGATGAGGATGACTTGAAGATGATGTTTAAAGATAGGCAGGGGTAGACCACACCCATTACATAGGGAATTTGGAGAAGAAAATTTATAACATTAGTAACATTAAAGGGACTCCACCATCAGGACCCTCATGGTGGGATTCTAGAGCACCTGAGTAAAATTTGAAAAATGTGGTCATGATGGAGGTTGTGGTCTGAAGATGGCCAACACCAGATTGACCATGACGTAGCACTTTTCATTGTGGGTGAAAAATGATGAAAGGTTTTTCACCATGTCGTATTGATGATCATGGTGCAATGGATAAGTGAAAATGAAAAACATGAAATAGGATAGGACTATGATTTTTTGATCAACATGTTTAGGAAACAATATCCAAATGATTTTTACCATGCCATGGTGAAGGGCACATCGACAAGAGATGTGTCAAAATCTGGAGGTTAGATTATGAAAACACGTGAATGAATCTTGAATGCTTATAAAATCATATGCTTCAGTTTTAGGACAAAATTCAAGAATGATTTGAAATATTTTACAGTGATCCAAATGGTGAATTAATTGGTTAATTAATTTATGCTGTAAGGATAATTATATAGTCAAAAATGTAGTTATAGAGGTGGATTTTAGTTATGGAATCATGGAGAATTTATTGAGGATTTATGCATAGTTTTCATAGCCCTTTAAGATGTTGACAAGTGGAAATTTAATTTCAAATTATCTTATAATCTATTTAGGGGGTGGACCAATATGATAATTTGATATTGAGGGAACTCGCAACGAATTAAGAATACATAAGAGAAGAAAATAGTGTTGTGTGCGTGAGGTGGATACTATGTATGAAGAACTGTGGATTGATAATCTCGGTACCATGGTGAGAAGTTTAGAAGAACCAGTTCATCAAGAACATAGTTGATGTATCAAAAATACAAAGTGTGAATAATTATAGGTTGAATATATTGACGAAGTATTACCCACGAGGATTCCTTGAGTCCTCTGTTTATAGATGATGACCATCATCAAGTGTTGAAGAGATCAGAATATGTGTGTAAGAGGTATTTCCTTTTTGGGATCATATTTTTAATAGATATGTATCTTCCAGTGGACTCTCAAAGTGGAGTGAACCCAGTGGAATTTGTGTTATAAGACATTTTTGGAATAGTGGAGAATCCATGATATGGGGAACTATCCAACATGGAAAAGAGTAGGTATGGCTAGTCGAACCATGTAAATATCACGTGTCATGTTCTTTCTTTTATCTCTATTTATGAGGCAAGGTTGAGATATTTTTTTTAACTGGATAGAGAACCTTTATCGACTAAATAGGTCGAGCTTTAAAATAGAGTAAGTCATAAAAGAATAAAACCAGGATAACTGATCCACCCCTTCCCCCCCTAAGTGATCCAATCATATCCCGAAAAGTTGTATCAGATCTAGGCCATGTCTCTGATCTGAGAAGCATAGAGAATCTTAATTCTCTGAACAAACATGGATTAACTACTTTTAATGGCACAAAAAATAATAGTTGGAGGAATAAGATGTGTGTTTACCTCTTTTCACTAGGCCTTGAAGTCCAATATGTTTCTATAGTTGGATTTCAACCCATTCCTGAAAATGATCCTATGACACATGCTATAAGAGGGGTTTTGAGATAGATGAAAATGCAAAAAATTATACTTTGATGTACTCAGAGGAATATTTTTACACAAAGGTAATGGGTCTTGAAATTTAAAATGAGATTTAGAAAAAATAGAGAAGTTTCTATGAAAGAAGAATCATAGTGAAGGGGGGTGAACTATACATTTAGAGGAGTAAGTTTGAGGATAATAAGACAACCGATGATGATTATATTAAGAGCTATTTCACAAGGGTAAATAAAATAGTCAGCTATTTTGGAGGATTTGGTGAGAAACTTGATGAAACCAAAATTGTTAAGAATCTTATGAGGAACTTTCTAGAATGTTTTGATCCCTAAGTTTCACCTTTGGAAGATTTAGAAGACCTTTCATTGGATTAACTTCAAAATATTCTTATTTCTTATGAAATGTGGAAGGACCTGGATTTGAAAAATAAAGAACAATATGGGTTAAATGTTGAAGCCATGAGAAAAGGAAAAGGTAAAGTAAATGATTATATTAATGTTTCAAATGATGAGGATGATTAAGATATACATCATACTATTGATCACTTGTAAAATATATTCTTGAAGGTAATTTATAAGTGAAAATGTAATAAATTTCATATATGTTTTAACCATAGTAATATTGGTCATATTGACATTTTTTCCCAAAGAATTAGGTTGAACTGAATTAATCAAATGGGGAAGAAAAAATTTCCAAAAGGAAGAAAGGATATTAGAAGAAGAATAAATCCAACACCAAAAGAATAAGTTTTTCAGAAAATATAATAAATAATCTAGTGATATTGACAATGAAATCAAACTCACTTATAAGGAAAAGAATGGTTTTGATTCACCTAGAAATGATGATTATGGAGTAGAGAAAAATAAAATTGAGTGGTAATTAAAAGAAAATTTTCAAAAGTATATTGACCAGATCCCAAAACTTATGAAAAATATGAAAAATATCTATAAATAGAATATGAAAATTACTACTCAAATGAATGATAAAAAATTTCTTAGTGATAGAAAAATGGAATAGATAGTCAAGAAGGAGTCATCCTGCCACGACCTGCCTTCTCCAAGATGAGGGAAAGGACCACAAGGTGCCCTTACCTTCTTTATTTAAGGTGATGGAGATATAATGACCTATGATTCCCACCTTCAGTAGGCCCTGAGGTAGCGACTAGTACTAGGGGTATAAAATCTCAAATAAATGGAAGGAATTACCCTTTTTGTAGAACAAGATCAGGTGATAAGATGGTAAGTCTCAACAACACCAAGAACTAAAGATAAAAGTAAAGCAAAAAATCCATCCCCACATGCACGCTCAAAATAAACTAATACAAAGTACAAGAAAAATCTAAAGGAGAGAACCAAAAGAATGGAAAGCAGCAACGACAACTGTTTCGACGACCAAGCTAGTAAGGTCCGACATGGTCCTCAAAGTCCTCCTAGAAACCTAAAAGCAATTTTATATATGTAGGGTGAGTATACAGGTATACTCAGTAGGGAAACCAAAATATCTCATGCACAAGTGGGGAGGAATTCTAATTCCCTGTGAGAAATAGATGTAAACAAAACACCTAGCCAGGAAAACTATCCACCCAACCAGACCAAGGGACACTCCCCAAATAACGCAAGTTAGGTAATATAATAGTAATAGTACATCAATATTTGGTTACCCCGCACCGCTTCCCCACTAGTTATTTAGAAAATCTTACTCATCAGTCCTCCCCCAAAAATCCCACTACAGTCCCACTGCCATCCCCAAAACAACCATATGGGCTATCCCAACAACATTTTTATCTCACCTGCAAACACCTGGTCCACCAAAACCACACATCCTGCCCGCAGACACCAGAGCCATCTCAACCACAATTCATGTATGCAAACACCAGGGTCTCACAAACACACTTCCTGCCCGTAGACACTTGGGTCTCATCCTGAAGACACTTGGCAAACAAACCTTCCTGCACACACCTGGTCCAACCCACCACAACACAGACTTCCCAAAGAGTTTTGATCTATAATGAACCTCAGGCCATCACAACCTACCTGAAGAGTCTTGGGATACCTAGGAGAGGGAGCATAAATGATCTAATAACCAGCCACTCATAGGAATGTTGGAAAAAACACCCTCCCCCATGGATCGTGGGTGTTTGGCACGAAGTACTCAATATGGGTGGGGTGTGTATAAGAAACAAAAGAATTAAATTTTAAACATATAGGTAATCAATCACTCATCCCAACCCAAGGGCCCCACAACCAAAAACTATCCCGCACACAACCACTCTTGCTACTACCCTACATGCACAGGTACACAACATCCACAACCAGAGCACAACTTTCCAGAAAAAAGTTCCCCATTTTACCCATTCTCATTATCATGTTCTAGTTGTTCAATTTAAATATCCCTTAACTACCAGGAAACTAACCGGCATTACCACAATCCAAAATAAAAACTAAAATAAAACATCCATGTAGTAATTTAATCATTCCCTCCTAGTTCTCTTGTAAATAATAACATCAAAATGGGATCCCATGAGATCCATTAAATTACTGGAACCAAAACAAGACCCAACTTACTGGGCCCAGAATAATTACCACAGGCTCCACATGACCTCAGATTCACAAACCAACAACCTATACACCAGAGATTCCATTCCCATATACATCACCCCACAAAGCATCAAACGAGACAACCATGAATATTATTAGAACATAGAAAGGGAGTTTTTAGATTTATCCAACACCATTCGTTAAGTTCCCTCTTTCCATTTTGGTTAACTGGGGTGATCACACAAGGGTTCTTATTCATCATGTGTCCATTTAATAAACCTTGTTTATGTGATTAATCAGTTTCCATGTTACAATTATTCAATCATAGAATCATCCAAAAAATAGAGCTTCATTAGTGTGAAAGAAAGGACCACCAACAACAATGATTTTCATTGGACTTGAGCCCATACAATTTACAACATAAAAATGAAGACATAACACTACAACATCATCATATTTCCCACACCCTTAATTATTTAAAATCTCATTTATTATCTTTATTAAAGTTGGTTTTATCTAAATCCTGAGATAACATCATCATATCCACCCCACATGATGCACAGTAAATAGAGATGAAGTAAGAACCCCTACTTATATTATAAGGATTTCAGTTTTCTCCTTGCACCAAGGACCGGGGTCAGCGATAGAAACTCCAAGAAGAGATGAACATGTGGGATCTCACACAGTCACGACTTGTCTCTGTAATAGGGACTCCATGTGCACCGAGGGAAAGGAAAGAGACCAAGAAAGAAGAAGATCTCGGTGTGATAAAAGTCCCGATCCTATAGTTATGGGATGTACAATCTCGAAGTGATTGAAAAGAGGATCATGATTTGACCACACAGCAAGGAGGTTTCACATGTTAGAATTAACTGAGATTTAATAATTCCCTTGGAGATAGTGGGATATACCATCGCATGAAGAAGAATTGATAAGTTACATTTAAAATGAGAAAAATGTATAAGAGGGGCATAACTTGAAAGGAGGAAAGGGCGTGAAACCGATTAAAAGGCCACACATTTTGGTAAGTCAAGGGTCTCCCCACTCTTGAGGGATTAAGGATAACCTTTACCATCCATAAAACAGTCTTAAACCACTTTAAAAGAAGTAATGAAACTTAAAAGAGACATTACAAGAAAACTGGGGAAAGAAACACGACACCCCTCAATGGAACCATTTGGGTGTGGCACCAATCAGTGAGACCGATTAGTGAGACACTGATAGGTGAGACTGATCAGTGAGACATAGAACAGTAAGACTGATCAGTGAGACACTGACCGGTGAGGCTGATCGATGGCACTGATAGGTGACACCACCGTGACACCCTGCCACCAGCACCAACGCCCTCCCGACTCACTGATTTTGTCCAGGACACCCCAAACACTATAATTTGACAATGTAATGGACTAGGAAGGTCTGAGACATTACATTAGATACCTATCAAACTATTCTCTTCCTTGAAAATCAAGACTAAAATAGAAGAATGATGGGTTGGAACAACCACCTAGTAAGATACCTCTTAGGGATAATCCACCTTGTGTTTCTTGAAAGTGGGGATAAAACCTTGAAATCCAAGAAAACCTCCTGATAGATATCACCCCAAACAGCCACACAAATCTCAAGGATCACACTATCCTGACACATGTATTAGGGATTTATTTTTCTATGTTAAGATACTATCTACTTTAGGTGGAACTAACTGGCCCACACGGTTTTAATCACATCCTCACTAATACGATTTGATTAGGAATTTAGTCATCCCTTCACCACACATTGGTACATTTCATACACATTCAGAGGGAAAATGAAACAACCCATGTCATAGTTATCAAGGTCAAGCATTACATCACAGTAAGGCATAAAATTTAAAACATCAATGAAAACTCAGAACAGAAATTCAAAACTACTTTGGGTTCTGGGAATGCATTTTTGCCCCCCGTTCCAAGGTACTCTCCTCGAGGACACCATGCCTACATAACACATGAACTAAGGGAATGATTTATCCACAAAGCACCATCTCCTTACGATCCTAGATTCTCACTGGTCGATCCATGAATGTCACATCGTCCTCGATATCCAAATCTCCCTAGTCAAGAATGTGGGAGCCATCATGTAGATACTGACAAAGTTTAGAGACATGAAAGACGTTGTGGATCCTCTCTAACTATAGTGGTAATGTCAGCTGATATGCCACCTCATTGACTCATCCCAACACCTATAAGGGTCTAATGAACCTGGGAGAATGCTTACTTTCCTGGCCAAGACTCTGTTGTCCACATCGAGGAGATACCTTTAAGAACACGTGGTCCAAAACCTCAAACTCTAATGGTCTCCTCCTATGATCGACATATGATTTCTACCTGTCTTGAGATGGATTCATCCTTTCACACACAAGACGAACCTTCTCTGTCATGCTCTGCACCACCTCTAGAACAAGAACACCTACCTCCCCAACCTCTATCCAGAACACCGGTGAATGACACAGTCATCCATACAAGGCTTCTAACAGTGTCATGCCAATGGTGGAGTGATATCTATTATTTTAGGCAAATTCTATCAAGGTCAACTGTCAAACCCATGATACTTTGAAATCCAGAACACATGCTCATAACATAACCTCCAAAATCTGGATGGTCCTCTCTGTCTGTCCATATCTTTAAGGATGGAAAGCAGTGTTAAGGCCTAGCTGGGTGCCAAATGCATGTTGCAATCCCCTCCAGACTCATGAGTTAAACCATGTATCCAGATCTGAGACAATAGGCCTCATAACTCCATGCAATCGCACTACTTCACCCATGTACCTCTTTGTTAAGTAATCCATTGTGCTTGACTCCTAAACTACTAATAAGTGAGCTGATTTTATCAATCAACCCACCACTAACTAGATGGAATCACAACCTTCCTCAGCTCTGTGTAGTACTATGATGAAATCCATCGAGATATCATCCCACTTCCACTAGAAAACATCTAAAGGCTATAACAAACCTCCAAGAACAGGTTGTTGATCCTTAAACTACTGACACACTAGGAAAATTTCCATAAACTCTTCCACTAACTGCTTTACCCCAAGCCACCAAAACTATTACCTTAGGACTCGGTAAAACTTTGAAACTCCCGGGTGTACCACCAGGGCTGAGCTATGAAACTCATGGAGAAATCCCTCATACATCATCTATGGGACAAAAAAAATCCCATGGAAAAGCTTCTGATTCTGACCATCCTCTGACCATCCATCCAGAGCATTGCCCTAGTCAACACGATCACAGATCACTTCGGTCTCTGAGTCCCCCCACTGAGACTCCTCTTCCTGCCACATCAGAGAGGACTGAATTGTCATCTAAAACAGATATCCCCCACCACCATCCACCCTCGCATCCAAGTGTAAATAAGCCAACTCCTCCCTCAGTATCCAAGCATCCGCCAACTTATGAACCTATTCCCTCTGTGACTACCTGATCAATGAATTAGCCACAACGTTCCCCTTTCCTGAGGTGTAGGAGATATCGAAGTCGTAGTCTGAAAGAAACTCCATCCACCTTCACTGTCTCTAGATAAGGTCTCACTATGATAATATGCACCTCAAGATTTTGTGATCCGTGAAGACCACGAAGCATTCCCCGATGAGGTAATGTCTCCACAACTTCAACAAGAACACAACCGAAGAAAGTTATAGGTCATGGGTGGCATAGTTACATTTGTGAGGGAATAACTGCGTAGACCCATAAGAGATCACTCCCCATTGCTGCATCAGCACATACCCCAATCCTAGACTAGAAGCATTACATAACACTTCAAAAATTACCCCTTCCTCTGGGAACCTCAACACTAGGGCACTGACTAGAATCCCTTTCATATAATTTAATGCTACATGGAAATGATCACTCCATATGAAAGCCTCGTCTTTTCTAGTCAAAGCTGTCAAAGGCACTGAAACCCGAGATAATTTGTGTACGAAGCTTCGATAGTAACCTACCAGACCCAGGAAACTATAAACCTCATCCACGTTCTTGGGTGATTCCAAAGAAAAAAACTGCTTCGACCTTCGACGGGTCCACTACTATTCCCTACTGAGACACCATGTGTCCAAGGAAGTGCACCTCTCATGTCCAGAACTTGCACTTGGAAAACTTCCTATAGAGATAGTGGTGTTGAAAGACCTACAAAACTTTAATTAGATGCTTGGAGTGATCCTCCTATGATCTTGAGTAGATCATAATATCATCGATGAACACAAACACGATCTGGTCCAGATAATCACAGAAAATAGTGTTCATGAGTCCCATGAACACAGCTAGTGCATTCGTAACGCCGAATGACATGACCATAAACTCAAAGTTCCCATACCTACACTTGAAAGCAGTCTTCAGGATTCTACCCCACTTCACCCTCAACTGGTGATATCCAAACCATAGGTCAATCTTAGACAACCAACCTCCCCCCTTCAAATGGTCAAAAGGTCATCAATTCTTGGGAGGGGGTAATGGTTCTTGACCATCACCTGATTCAGTATTCAGTAGTCTATGCATATCCTGAGACCACCGTTTGCCTTATTTGCGAACAATACTAGAGAACCCCATAGTAAAGCACTTGGTCTGATAAAAAACTTCCTCATCAGGTCATCATCCTAAATCCTCAACACCCACAACTCAGAAGGCCCCATCTAATAGGGAGACAACAAAATCGGACGAGAACCGGGTTATATGTCTATCCCGAACTAAACATCACATTGAGGTGGTAGAGTCACAACCTCTTCAAGGAATATGTCCAGAAACTCACTGAAAAACCGTGGAACTTCCATCATCTCTGAGTCTACTGATTCCACTGACAGTTCAACTAACAAAGAAATAATGGGCTCCACACGCTAGCTTTCCTCCTAGAAACCCCACTCTCCAATGAAAACTACACGTTGGCCGCCCATATATGAGAACTCGATCCTTCTTCGGAAGTAGTTGATAACAACGTGCATGGAAAATAGCCAGTCGATGCCTAGGATAACATCCTATGTCTACATTTACAATAGAAAAAGATCCCCACTAGACAATTTTGGCCCCAATATTAGTTTGCATCTGTAAAAATCATTAAACAGGCTGTCCTGAACTCCAACTAGCATACTAAACACCAGGGGAATGGAAAGTCTCTCCACATCTATACCAAAGTCATGGGCTAGACCAAGTGCAAAAAAGTAATGTGAAGCTCCTGAATCAAACAAAGTAGATGCAAGAGTACTAAACATACTGATTTTACCTCAAATGACCTCTAGAACTACAAAAACTACTACCTTGTAAGTTTACAACTACCAACACCCAATTATTTTTCCCCTTGTTCTCGACCCCCCCTTCTGACAACATCCTAGTCAAGGTCCCTGAACACCCTGAGGTTGGCCTCCTCTAGAACCGTCTGATCTCGGAGGCTACTGCTGCTACTGGAATAGTCTAGCTCACAACTGGTGCTACTGAGGTGGGTTCTAAACATTCCCACCCCCACTGTAATACACTGAGATAGGGAACTGATTCCAAATATTCCCATAGCTTCAATGGGTAAAGAACCTCAGTCCCAGTCCCGTGGAGAAAGAGCGATGGTCGGTTGATCGAAAATGGAACTACTAAGGTCTTCTCCCCGCCGTTCGAAACCTAGAAGGCCCTGATGATGGAGGAATACTACTGGCGGCCTTTCCCTTTGAAAAACTCAATTTCATCCCCTCGCAAAGTACACCTCCAAGGGTTTTCTTCCTCTCCACTACTCCATCTTTCTTCTGGACCTCCAAGTACATTGGTAGAGTGAAGGGAGTAACAACATACTGAAGAGAAGGTCCAAGTGCCTCCTCTAAGCATCTTGACTATGACTCCTCATCTTGAAAGTGGTCTAGAGAAAAAATGAATGAGATCCTTTAACTTGATACCTAGTTTCCTCCCCATCATACTCCCAAACTGGAGGAAGATAATATCTTCCCTCATTTCGGCCTTCAACATGAAATAATGGAATTCCGTCCGGAACTCCTTTTCAAAGCCAGCCCACGAAACCTCAGTCTCCATACTCTCTTTGAGGTAGAGCAGCCACCACTGATGCACTACCCCCCTCATCCAACTAACTGCCAATGGAACCCAATAATCCTTCAGTGCACAAATCAAGGTAAAGGTGATCGCCAACTCCTCAAGCCAACCCTCTGTCTTCAAGTCAGAAACAATGCCATCATAATTCTCGAGGGTCTTACACTGGAAAGAATATATAATCTTCTTTCAAATTTCATCCTCTTCCCCTTGGTCAATCCTCTGCTGATCGACCAAGGAAACCTATTGGGCCTCGACTGCCTGTTCCACTCGTAGACGACGTCCGGGTGCCATAGCTGAAAAGAAAAACACTAAACTCTAAAGACAATTTAGTAAGGAATTTACTTAGGGTTTTCTTTATTATTAATTTATATTTTTACTAAGAAACCCCAATTCAAGCAAGAAATAAAGTCATTATGATGTATGTACCTTTATTAGGGTCTCAAACCTACAATAAAGGTAGCCTCACTTGGTCGTTCGGTAGGCTCCGAGTCCTTGCATCAGATCACTGGGGCCCCTAAAATACCATGTCCTCGCTGGTCTTGCCTAGCCTATTTCACACACCAATATTTCCTAACACTATTTCCCTACCATAAAATGGAATACTCATTGTGCCTAAACCCAAACTCCATCCAATCTCTCAACATCCCTCTGATACCATTATGTCCTGAACCACCTTCTCCAAGATGAGGGAAAGGAAGGAAAGGTGTCCTACCCTTCCTTCTTCAAGGTGAAGGAGAGATAATGACCACTGAGTCCCACCTTCAATAGGCCCCTAGTGGCCACTACAACCAAGAGTATATTATCTCACATAAATGGAAGGCATTACCCTTTTTATAGAATAATATCAGAAAATAAGATGGTATATCCTAGAAACACCTAGAATTGAAGATAAAACTAAATCCAAAAATCTATCCCCACATGCATGTTCAAAATAAACTAATACAAAGTACAAGAAAACTATGAATGAGAGTACCAAAAGAATGAAAAGAATCAACGCAAACTATCCTAATTCCCGAGCTAGTAAGGTCAGAGACGGTCCTCAAAGTCCTCATGGAAACCTGAAAGTAGTTTTATATACTTAGGGTGAGTATAAAGGTATACTCAATAGGGAATCCAAAATCTCTCTTGCTCAAGACATTTTAATGCCCTAGGAGAAATATAGGTAAAGAAAACACCTATCCAGGAAAACTATCCACCCAACCTCACCAAGACACACTCCCCAAATAACACAAGTCATGTAAGATAATAGTAATATCACATCAATATTTGGGTACCCCGCATCACTTCCCCAGGGGTTATTTAGAACATCATATGAATCAGAACTCCCCCAAAAATCCTACTATAGTCCCACTGCTGCCCCCAACTACAACCATATGGGCTATACCAACAACATGTTTATCGCACCCGAAAACACTTAGGCCGCCAAAACCACACATCCCTCCCATAGACACCTAGTCCATCACAACCACACTTCCTACCCACAGACACATGGGCCTCACAACCACACTTCCTTCCCGTAGACACCTAGGCCTCATCCCAAAGAAACTTAGGAAGCAAACTTGTCCGAAAACACCTGGTCCAACCCACCACAACAAAGCCTTCATAAAGAATCCTCAGGCCATCATAGCCTACATGAAGAGTCTTGAGATACCTGGGAGAAGGAGAAGAAAGGATCTAATAACCAACCACTCATAGGAATGTTTGAAAAAACACCCTCCCCCATGGATTGGGGGTGTTTGGAACAAAGTGATCAACATGGGTGGGGTGTCTATAAGAAAGACAAGAACTAAATTTTATACATATAGGTAATCAAGCACTCATCCCAAACCAAGGGTTTTGAAACCAACAACTAGCCTGAACACAACCCTCTTCTTGTTGCCCCTACATGCACAAGTACACAACAACCACAACCAGAGCACAACCCATTTTTGGAAAACAGTTCTCCATTGTACCCATTCTCGTTTCCATGTTCTAGTGGTTACATTTAAATATCCCTTAACTACTAGGAAACTAATAGGCATAACCACAAGACAAAAAAAAAACTTAAAGAAAACATCCATGAATGAATTTAAGCATTCAATCCTGGCTCTCTTGTAAATAATAACATCAAAATGGGATCCCATGAGATCCCTTAAAGAATGGGAACCAAAACAAGCCTCAACCTACTAGATCCAATAAAATTACCACCGGCTCCATAGGGCCTCAGATTCACAAACCAAAAACCTCTCAACCAGAGATTCCATTCCCATATATGTCACCCCACAAAGCATCAAACATGAAAACCATTCATATTACCAAAACAGAGTAAGGGGGTTTTTAGATTTATCTAACACCATTCATTAAGTTCTTTTATTTAAATTGGTTAACCGGGGTGATCATACAAGGGTTCTTATTCATAGGGAATCCATTTAATCAACCATGTTTATGTGATTAATCAATATCCATGTTACAGATATTCAATCACAAGATCATCTAGAAAACGAAGCTTCATTAGTGCACAATAAAGGACCACCATCGACCACTATTTTCAGTAGACATGAGCCCATAAAATTAACAATATAAAAATGATGATATAACACAAAATCATCATAATATTTCCCACCCCTTCATTATTTAAAATACTGTTTATTATCTTCATAAATGTTGGTTTCATCGAAGTCCCAAGAGAACATCATCATACACACCCCACATGATGCACAGTAAAGAGATACAATGGAAGAACCCCTACTTGGATGATCAAGGATCGAAGTTTTCTCCATGCGCCAAGGACTGGGATTGTGCGATAGGAAACTCCATGAATAACCTAACACGAGGGCTCTCACTTAGCCATGACTCGTCTCCATAAGAGGGACTCCAAGTGCACCAAGGGAAAAAAAGAGACCAAGGAAAAAGAAGATCTTGGAGTGATAAAAGTCCCGATCCTAGAGTTACGAGATGTGCAATCTCAAAGTGCATGAAAAGAGGATCATGGTTTGACCACGTGGCTGGGCGGTTGCACACATTGGAATTAATTTATATTTAATAATTCTCTCAGAGATAGTGAGATAGACCATCACACGAAAAAGAGTATCTAGGTTAAATTTAAACCGATAAAGGTGCATAACAAGGGTGTATCTGGAAACACAAAAAGGATGTGAAACTGATTAAAAGGCCACACATTTTGGTAAGTCAAGGGTCACCTCACTCATAGGGGATTTAAGATATCCCTTACCAACCATAAAATGGTCTTAAACCACTTTAAATGAGGTAATAAAACTTAAAAAATACATTATGGGAAAACTGGGGAAAGAAAACCAACACCCCTAATCAGCATCATTTAGATGTAGCACCGGTCGGTGAGATTGATCGGTGAGACACCGATTGACGCCGATCGGTGGCACCAATAGGTGACACCACAACGACACCCTGTCACTAACACCCTCTTGACTCACCAATGGTGTCCATGACACCCCAAACACCAGAATTTGACAATGTAATGGACTGGGAAGGTCTGAGTCATTACAAAGCCTATATTGATGAGGTCAAGATAAAAAATTGACGCTTACTAAAAAATAAAGGATGATGTATGATATGGAAGAAATACTAATTGTTATAAAAAAATATATTTGATGAAAAATTATTATTTTTTTCAGTTCAAACTACATTGTACAAGGATATTGGATATTTAAAAAAGTATATATAGATTAAAGTAGAATATTATCAAGATGGTGAGAATAATGAATAAAAGTTACAAGTTAAAACTACCCATAAAGAGTTTTAATATTGAACTGTCATAACTAACAATACATGTTTCAAAAGTAAAAATAAAGAGGTTTAAACCAATTTGTTTGAGAGAAAATATTATTCTATAGATGGATAAAATATTTTTCAATAGAAACCATAGATTAAAAAGAAAAAGTAGGCTCAAGAAGGATACCAAAAATACCATTTTGGGAAAGTCTAGATTCAAATAATGAGATCTCAATTCAAATGTTATTTTTGGTGTTGTGGAAGTTAATGAAAAAATTCATATTCATGATGGATTAACATGTATTTATGTATGAAGAGGAAAAAACAATGGTGGAGTTATAGTGAACAAGTATGGTTCCAAATTAAAAGAAATCATGTTGTACTAAAATAAGAAGAAATTGATTTTTTCTTGAAAATCAATACGAAGAAAACTGATCCACACAATAAATAAGTTCAAGATAAGAAATATAATCATCAACTTGTTCAGGAAAATTAAAGGATTAAGGGTGTTAATATTATAAGGAAGGAATAACCCAGGTTAAGAGGAAACTGTCTACCTAAGAGATACTTCTATGATACAAAGATGACCCTCTATACCCCATTAGTATTTATATATCTTATTCTAACTTATATGGAATTGAAGGAAATGTTTGAGGCTAAAAATATTGTATGGAAAAGTGGATGAGTTTTACATGGAGTACCACCCCCTAACGAAGAAGACATGATGAAATTCCTTGATGGGGGTATCCTTTAAGAAGGATGTTGTTAAAACTTGAATTTACAGGAAACATGGAGAAAACAAGAAATGTGGTATGTTAATCAGACACACTCTATTAGGAATATATTAAATATATCTATCAATTGCGGTTTTTATGCTAAAAATATATGAGAAAGGGGGAGTTATACTATATTAACAAAATTTATTTTGATGGTGTGTTAATATGTGTGCTAGAGACTCATGAGAAATATTTTTGAAACAACATCGATTTTATGAAGTCAACGTTTTTCTAAGAAGATTTTCAAAAGATGATATTTTAAGAAAAAATTATATAACCTTGGTTATATATCTATTTATTTATACACTATGTTTTCCCTCGTAGTCTTAATGTTGTTTAACCAAGGTTTAATTTCTAAAGAACTATATGATATCATCATTCTCATTAAAGTGACAAAAGGGGGGATGAGATGTTTGTGAGAAGATGAGATGAGAAGATCCCAATATTTGACCTCTACATTTGGTAATCTATATGAGGGAGAATAAATTTAAGTGGAAGAAGATGTGAAAAGTGAAATTTGTATATTTACTTATTGAGATTCATGATTGTTAGTGGGTTTATCAAAGGTTGTGGTATTGGAAAAAAAATAAAAAGGGGGATATTTTTGGGACTATTGGATTTTATTGTCTTTCTAGTAAATATGTAAAGGATGTTTTGATGTAATATGTATTGAAATGAGATAAAGATGAGTTGAAGACTATTCTTGAGAAAGGATGGTGAAAGTAACACCCATAGAACATGACATCTTGAGAAGAAAATCCCACCCATGGTTATCTTGAAAGTGAAAATTTCATGGTGGTCCCATTGGTTGAATTCCTGAACACCTAAGAAAAATGTGTAAAAGGTGGTCATGGAGGAGGCTATGGTATGAATATAGAAAACATAATATTGAACTATCTGTATCACATGTCACAGTGAGTACAAAAGGACTGAGGGTTTTTGAACTATGCTCTAGAGATGATCATGGTGAAATGGAGAAGTGACTATGAAAAATAGGAAACCAGAGAGGATAATGCCATAGTGTATAGAGTGTTGAGGCTAAAACATTGATATTTTTCTCACCACATCATGGTGAAGGGCATGTTAGTAGGTGAAACATCAAAATAAAGTGGATGAATTATGAAAATTATTGACCATTGATTGAATGTTTCCATAATATTAGGATTCAGTTTTATGACGTGACTCAATCATGAATTGAATTATTTTATACCAATCCAAATAGTAAGTTATTTTATGAATTAATTCATATTTCAAGAAGAAGGAAATGGTCCAAAAAGAAGGTAAAGAGGTAGAATGTGGTTATGGAATCATGGAGATGTTATTGAGAAGTTATGGGAAGTTTTTCTAGACTATAAAAATAATAGATATTGGGAATTGTGTAACACCCTGAGATTTTATAGTACGTCTCTTCTTAAATAAATTTAATTTCATCGATTGCTTACATTACACAGAATACTAAGCATAAAAAAATGATTAAATATTATTATTTTGTTATGATAGTTATCACCTAGCTGTTGGAATGTTTGTAATGAATGAGATTAACTATATTATGAAAATATATTTTACACATGTTTGTAAAATTAATTCATTGGTTACCCATTAATTAGAAATTAAAATAAAACCAATTGAACATAAAGGAAGTATTTTATAAAAAAATATTTTAATGACCACAATGTAATTTTATCATAATGAATCACTATTATTGGAATATATGAATGATTTTTATATGTTATATATTCAATAAATTGTTTTTAAATCCATCCAATAGGTTTTATAGGATTAAATCAAAAATAAATACAGTTTTATGCATAAAAATCTATTTTTTAAAGGTTATGTTGCTGCCTATTAACGACAAACATATTTTTAATCTAAATTTTGAAACATTATACGTTTTATTTTAAAAAATAATGTTCATTATTTAATGTGTAATATAAAATTTATCATATGGTAAAATTTTGTTATTTAATAGAAAATATTCATTTTTTGATGAATAGTGAAAAATATTGAATTTTAATTAAAAACTAGCTTTCATCTAATTTATTTACACAATTAAATTATTATTTAATTTTTATTTATAATTAATTTAATTATATATAAATAAAACCAATCTAGGCCATTTTAATCAATTCCACATTGAAATTGGATATAAAAATATTTCAAACTTTTGAAATTTTCACTTTAAAAACCTGCTTTCCCATTACGTTTCTGTGATTAAATTTAAATATATTATTTAATATTATATAAATTTTATTAATTAAAATGAATAAAATTTTTGGAATCATAAGTTATAAATTTTATACTAGGTTTATTTTCATTTTTAGACTTAAAAAATTTATCATGGTAAAAAAATTATTTACTGTAGTATATGTAAAATAATGAAAAGTGGTAAAGTTAAAAGGTAAAGGATTAAAATCCCTAAAAACTACAAAATTTAATGAGTTTTTTGGTATTTATAAAACCTATACATCCTTTTAAATATTAACTATCATAAAAATTCCTTAAAATTACTACAACCTCAATGTGTTTGGATTTAAACAAAAAATAATCAGTATTTAATCACTTAAACCCACCTCTCCTCAAGTATAAAAACCAAACCTCACCAACCCATTTAGACTCACAATCATTTTAGATCATAAAATATCTACCAAAAATTCTCCTCCTATCTCTCTCCATTTCCATGTTCTTCTGTTATCACCACAAATCCAAATCCAAGGTCTTCAAGGTGTCCTCTAAGGAGGTGATATTCAAGATGTAATTTTTTCAAAACACATCTCTTATTTTCTTTTCATCTTATAATTTTTTTCATCTAATTCATCCATTAAGTAATAATTAATATAGAATAATTTATATAATAAAATTTTATTTTCCTAATTTAATATATTATATCCATCTCATTTATTATCTCCTCTTATTTAATGAAACAAAACTGTTGTCCAAGTTATGGAGATTAACCGCCTCCATGAATAATGTTTTTATTATTTTTCCATTTCTGCATTCATGGATGGTCATAAAACTATTATTATTAATAGATAAGATAATAATATTCATATTATAACCTATTTCATGTTATATAACAAATATATAATCATAATAGTAAATAAAAAAAACTAGTACATGATGGTTGGAAAAAAATGGCAAAAAATTAACTAAAAAATTATCATTAAAAAATTATCAATTGAATCATCCCCATACAAGAAATAAAAATGATATATATTACCATTTAATTTTTTTATGTTAATTAAGACTGTTTCATTCCACTTCTATAGTTTTAATACCATTTAGAAATAACATCCATAATTTTAAACAAATAAACTGATCATGAAACTATGAAATAGACGCACCCAAAACCATGAAAATAATGGAATATTATCAATTAATGGGCCATAAAATGTTATAAAATAATAATTTAAGGTATTATAAATACTAATATAGCATGTTAATGAGTTAATAACACTATTTGAACCATTATACATGAGTTTAAATAATGCTTCACTAAAGGAAAGTGTGAGGTGTGGGGTTTCTCTTCTCACTTACACTTCTATGAGATATATGCCTTATTCACCACTTATTTCTCATGATGTGGTTTATATATACTTACCTTTGTTATATTATATCATGAATATGTTTATTTCATGGTATTTAATGTTTTTTAAATTTTGGTATTTCATGTCAAATTTTATTTAACTAATTACAAAGTGGTAAGGATTTCGTCTCAATTTACATTCAATTGAGGCTTATTTGTTATTATGAACCAATTAGCATTTATGTGGTGTATATTCTTACCATTTTACATATTATATCATTATTCATTTGAAAATTATGGTACTTTACATTTCACTTTTAATTATCTCATCCAAGTGGATTTCACTTGAAAATTACAAAGTTGTAAATGTCATCGTACAATATCAATTCTTTTTTTATGATTATTAAATTTTTCTTAAAACAATCACTTTATTATAATAAATTTTCATTGAAAATTATATTTATTCTAAATATCCATATTATTTTATGATTTATAATATTATTTCATAAACTATATACTATTTTTACATATGTTTATTACCTTTAAAGTTATATAATTCATTGGGGAAATATTGATAAATATTTATCCTTTACTCAATACAGATATTTGATAAGGCACATTTTCTAGGTTATAAATTGATTAATAATTATATGAGTAATGTTTTGGATAGATGGTATATAGGTTGGGTACATGTTAATGCATTCCCCTTGATGCATTAGTATACTATGGGATGAATTCTATTGGTGAAAAAACCTTCACGTTTGTTTCCAAGAAATTAAAAACTCTCTAGAGGATAGATCTTGATTGTAGTGTATTGTGAAAGGTCTTGACAAAAATCAGATAGGTTTCTACCCAAAAAACTAAATTAAAAAGAGTTTGATCTTGATAGTAACTATCTAGGGGATATATGTTGATATTACAGACATCTGATACTGTGAATTCGATCATTATTATTATTCTATGTGATTAATCGATTAGTTAGATTATCCATGGTCATGTTCTAAGCTCATGTGAAAATTTATATTGAATTAGTTTATCATATTTTATTCCTACAATATTATACTCATGTAATATATGTGTGGTCATTTTTTTACCTTTCCATGTTTATCATTCTTATATATTGATGATAGCTTCCACTGTATATTAACCTTACTGAGAATTTGAGATCACCCTTATTTTGTTTCATTTCCCCAGGTTATAAAGAAGAGATATTTGAATGAGTTTCCAAGGATGCATTTTATTAGTTTTTTCATGTATTAGGTTTTATTTTTTACCAATGTAAAATTGGTTTCATATATATAATATAGTTTACAAGATAACTAAACTAATTGGTCATTTGGGATTTGAAACTTTTATCCATGATAATGTAATAAACTAAGGAACTAGATCTGGGATAATGGGGTTGAGGTCATTATATTTGGTATCAGAACAAGTTTATTAGAAATTTTGGGAACTATATTTTGGAAAAAAAACATTAAAAAATATAAACCTATGATATACATTGAGGATATGTATAGAATAAAATCCCAAAGAAACCATGTTAATTATTATGATATTTGATACACATATATTTTCTTATTTATGTTAAGTAATTCACTATTTTTGAGATTATAAATTATTTTCCATAATCACATGACCTAATCTAGAGTATTTCTTCATTTGTAAATGGCATGTAGCATAAGGAATGTCAACCTCATCAGTGAACATGATCCAAATAGTTAGAGAGATCATATATTTTATGGCCATAAGAAAATCTTTTGAAGGAAACTCGTCTCCCAAACATTCTCATCATATGAGGACCAAGCATAATACTCAAATGATATAGATAAATAATTATCTAAGTATTATATATTCATAGGGAAGCATGAGAATTGGAATACTATTGGGAAAATGATGGATAAAGGAAATAAGAGAAAGAATTATTTTTTATCATGCGCTATTTGTGGAAAGAAACACCCTAGTACTTAAAAAGAATGGGAGTTTTTGACACGTGTGGAGTGAAAGTACCCTGGGCTTGTAATTTCTAGGGTTATAAAAAGTTTTCCAATGTGAAATTCTGGAATTTGAAGGAGATGGGACACTATTTAAATCAATTCCTCATGTATTAAAGGAATATTCCCAAAGGAGGCTAACAGTTCATGGTAAAGTTTATGCTACTTCCATATATGAAGAGGAATGATTAATATTCTTGTGTTTAGATTCAAATAATTATGTTATTGGTTATTTTATCAGTGATTCCTTGGTTATCTAAATTAATAAATATATAATTATTTTAATGCATTACATTTTCATTAAGGATTTGGAAGCGTGTGTTGAATGGTACCAAGAAAAATTATTCAGTGGAATGTTTAGATTATTTTAAAATACATGATTAAGGGAAAGATAACCTATAATATGATCCTACTGTTTTAATAATTGTGTTGGGATAAAGAGATGATTAATATGGATAAAGTAAATTGGATAGTATTGGATACCTAGGAATTGATTTTTTATTTTTTTAGAAAGTGGTTTATGATACCATTGATAGAGTTAAATACACTTTTAGATTTATGGAATATATCTAATAACCTATGTTTTACACAAGGAATAAGAAAACATGCACGTTTTTAGTATGGTTTTATGGTAATTCAGGTTATTACCATACATTAAAAGAATACATAAAAAATATATTCACATATTTTTATGTGACATTAATAGTTTTATTATGTTGATTGGGGAATCTAATGTTATTTTTATTTTGAAAATTTAGTGAACATCCTTCTAAACTTTTTTCTTTTAATTTGGACAGAAAGAGTTTGGATTATTATTAGTGGATTAAGTTGAAGTTTGGATATTAATTTTTTTGATAACATGTGCTAACAATTTTGGTTTCAGTAAATATTTAAAGGTTGAAAGAATTTCAAAAGTGATTCAGGCATAAAAATTTAACTCAAATATCCATATCATGGTGTAATAAATGAAGTGGATATTTATCAAAGCATAATGAAAGGATGAGACTATCATTATTACATGGAAATAAATCAAGTAAGTTTATTTTTGTGAGTTGTTTATTTAGATATTAAAAGAATTACTCAACTCTAGAAAATTAATTTTATAAAAAAAACATAATCATTTACTTTTCATTAGTATAAATAAATTATCTTTTAACCAATCATAGATTTACGGTTATGTGATGGTTAAATTTCAAATGACCATGTTTTCTATAACTATCCATTAAAACTTAATATTTTTATTTCTGTTCCATGTCATGATTACCACTTCTTACTAATATTATTCTATTTGAAAGACCAATTTTTTTTGTGACCTTCACATTTCCTATTCCCTCTTTTTAAGGAGATGTTTTTGTTAACCCTATTTATGATGTGGGTTTTACAAAAAGGAATTTTCAAGTATCAACCTTTGATTTCAGAAGTTAAATTTCAAATTGAAATGGAGTAATTGATTAAATTATGGGATAATGTAACACCCCTATATTTTATGGTGTGTCTCTTCTTAAATTAATTCAATTTCATCGATATATTACATTACATAGAACACCAAGCTTCAACAAATGATTAAATATTATTATTTAATTATGATAGTTATCACCGAACAATTTGAATGTAGGGAATGAAAGAGTTTAACAAAATTATGAAAATATAGTTTACACATGTTTATAAAATTAATTCAGTAGTTACTAAATAATTTCAAATGAAAATAAAAACCAATTGAATATAAAGGATGTGTTTTAGAAAAAAAATATTTTTATGGCCATAATCACATTTTATCATAATAAATCACTATTAGTGGAATATATAAATGAAATTTATATTTTATATATTCAATTAAGTGTTTTAAATGCATTAAATATGTTTTATAGGTTTATTATTAGAATAAATCCAATTTTAAGCATTAAAAACTATATTTTTCTTAAATGTAGTTTTGCCGCATCTTGATGGTGCACCTATGTTAAATATGAATTTTGAAAATTTTATAATTTATATTTTAGGAAATAATTTCATTTTTTAAATAATAATATAAAAATTTTAGTAGGGTCAAGTTATGGTGTTTTTCGAAGAAGTTACATTTTTTGATGAATAGTAAAAAATATTGAATTTTAATTGAAAACTGTTTTTTCATCTAATTTATTTGTATAGTTTAATTATATTTTAAATTAATTTTAAAGTAAAATTATATTATTTATACACAAATAAAACCAATTTAGGTTATTAGAATCAATTTCACATTGAAATTGGATATAAAATTATTTCAATCTTTTGAACTTTTCACTTTAAAACGCCACTTTACCATTGCATCTGTGAGATTATTTTTAAATCTTATTTTTTAAATTATATCAATTTAATTAATTAAAATGGATTCCATAATTTGAATCATAAGGTGATTTTTTTTATTTTTATACATAAAAAATTACCGTGGTGAAAAATTATTTACCATAGTACATGTAAAATAATGAAAAGGGTTAAAGTTAAATGGTAAAGGCTTAAAACACATAAATAATGTAACATTTAATGAGTTTAAAAGGTATTAAAAGACCCTAAATAGCCCATAAAACATTAATCATCAGATTTTTTTTTAAAAATTAGTTCCATCGCAATGCTATTTTCTTCCAACACTAAATAATGAATATTTAATAACTTAAACCCACCTATCCTCAAGTATAAATACCACCCTTCACCACACCATTTCGACTCATAAGACTTTAATATCCACAAATATCTGAAAAAAATATAATCTTCACTTTACACATGTACACGTGATTTTGGTATCAATAAATTACCAATACCATGTTCCTCAAGTGGAAATCCATGGAGGTGACATTCAAAAGGTAATTTTCTAAAAACACCTCTATTATTTTTTTACTTATTATAATTTCTCCTAATATCCTTTATAAATTAAGTCATTATAAATACATAATCATGAATATACTTAATATTAAAGTTTATAATGTAACATCTTATATCCATCTCTTTTATTACCAGATATTATTCAAAGAAATGAAACTATTGTACATGTTATGGTGATTAACCGCCTCCATGAATAATATATTTTTTATTCTTCAATTTCCACCTTCATGGTTGATCATAAAACAATTATTCCAAATAAATAATATTTTAATAGTTATATTATAACATATTTTATGTTTTGGAACTAATATACACTCATAAAAGTAAATAAAATGAACCTACTCTTTGGTGTTTAGAAAATAACTGCAAAAAAATTAACTAAAAAATTATCATTAACATTTTATCAAATGAATAATACTAATAAAAGAAATAAAAATGATATATCAGACCATTTAAAATTATTTAATTTCATTAATACTATTTTATTCAATTTTTTTTGTTTTAATCCCATTTTATAAGATTATCTACAATTTTACACAAAGGTAATCATCATAAAACCATGAAAAGAACTCTCCCGAAATCCTAAAAATAATGAAATATTATTAATAAATGGGCCATAATATGATATAAAATAATCATGTAAGTTATTATAAATATTAATATAGTTCTTTAATGATTTCATAAAATTATTTATAACATTATACAAGAGGTTAAATAACTCTACACTAAAGGGAAGCATGAGGTAAGGGTTTTCTCTTCTAACATTTACTTCTGTGAGTTATATGTTTTATTCACCACTTATTTCTCATGTGTAGGGTATATATAATTATATTTATTACATTATATCAATAATATTTTTTTAATGGTATTTAAAGTTTTTTGAATTTTATTATTTCATGGGATATACAATTCGACTGATTACAAAGTGGTACAAGATTTCGTCTCAATTTACATTTCGTTGAGACCTATTTTTTATTATGAACCAATTCTATTTTATGTGGTGTATATTATTCCCATTTTACGTGTAATTTCATTTTTAATTCAAAAATCATGGTATTCTAAGTTTCACTTTGAATTATATTATCTAGGGGATTTTAACTGAAAATTTCCAAGCGGTGAAAGTCATTGAACAATCTCAATTCCTTTTTGTGATTGATAACATTCTCTTGAACTAATGAATTTCCTATAATAAAATTTCATTGAAAATTATATTTATTTTTAATATTAATATTATTTTATGATGGATATTATTATTTAATAAATATTATACCATTTTTAGATATAATGATTACTTTAAATGTTAGATAATTTATTAGGGAAATATTGATAAATCCGTATCCTTTACTCAATATGGACATTTGGTAAGGAACATTTTCTATGTTGTAAATTGATTATTAAAAATTTTAAGAGTTTTTTGGACATACAACATATGGGTTGGGGACTAGTTAAGGCAATCCCCTTAATGTATTGATAGTCTCATGGGATTAATTTAGATGGAAGAAAACCCTTCACTATTGTTTCTAATCAGTTATTATCTATTAGGAGGATTGATATCGATAGTAGTGTCTTGTTAAAGGTATTAAAAAAATCAGATGGTTTTCTACACAAATTAATAAAATAGAATAGCATTGATATTAACAGTAAATATCTAGAGGATATATCTTGATCGTTCAGATGTCCAACATGTTACATTCCATCATTATTGTTATTCTATGTGATTAATTGATTAGTTAGAATATACATGGTCATATTATTTGATCATGGGATTATTTTTATGGAATTAATTGATCATATTTTTTTCTCACCATATTATTCTCTTATTATTTATTAATGGAATGTGTGATTAATAATTTACCATTCCATGTTGATTATTATTATTTATTCAGGATAGCTTCCACTATACATAACCCTTACTAAGAATTTGAGATCACCATTATTTTTTCCCTTTACCCTAGTTATGAAGAAGAGATATTTATATGAGTTTTCAAGTATAAAGTTTTTTATATTTTTTCATGTATTTGGTTCTATTTAATTTTCCCATTGTAAAATGGGTTTCATGTATGTAATCTATTTTTTACAAAAAATGAAAAACTAATCAGTCCTTTGGGATTTTAATATTGTATCAATGATAATATAATTATGTAGAGAATAATTTCTAGGCTACTAGGGTGATGGTAATTAAAAATTAAATTTATCATTTTATCCTAATCTATTTAGGGGGTCGATCAACAAACTAATAGGATTTTAACAGATGTCATGGAGAATTGATATGTCATAGGTGAGATGCATAGCACTGTGTGTGTGAGGTTGATACTCTATATGAAGAAGTGAGGCTAGATACTCTATTTTAAATGTGATAAGGTTATAAGTCCAAAATAATCAATAATCCAGGTTATGTTTCATGTCATGTAGTAATACATCATCTACTATTGACATTTTTGAAGGAGTAAACATGTATAACCCTTGATACATATGTTTTTGAAGGCGATACATCATCAAGAGGTGAAAATATCACCAGGTGGGTGTAAGAGTTATTTCATTATTTGAAAATATCTATAAAAGATTTTTATCTTATAGTTTACTCTTTAACTATATATAACACAATCGAATCTGTATTGGAATACCTTGTTGGAATAGTAGAGAATCCATGTTGGGGTAACCCACCAACATAGAAAGAAGTTGGTATGGGTAGTCTAACCTTGTAAATATCATGTGTCATGGTCTTTATTTTATATCTATATATGAGTCATGAATGAGATATTATTTTTATTGGATATTGAAACTTATATGTTTAAGATGTTGATTTATAAAAGGGATGAACTCTTAAAAAAGGACCACTGATTAACCCCCCTCTTAGTTATCTAATCCAATCCTAGAATTTCCCATGATTATTCTCAAAGAGATTTTTAAAGTGACTTTTTTATGTGAATAAAAGTGTATTGGAATTCTATGTAAATTTTTATATGAAGGCTACTATGGTAACTTTTAAGAAGTTTTTTTTCTAAATTTATATAATTCCAACAATTGAGCCCCTTGTTACCAGTATGCCTTGTTATTAATTTTTTTTCATGAAAGTGATGTTTTTTTAGATTGATTGAGAACTAGGGATATTTATTGAGAGGGTGTTTGAGGTGAGATTAGTTTTATCTAAAATTTTCTACTATTTATTTACAAAATGATTCTAGGCCTCAATAATTGTTGACTCACCTTATATTCGACTTAAAATAAGATCTTGAGTGGCTAATAAAAGGTCTAGATGTTTGTTAAAGTATCCTAGTTTACCCCCACAAGATAGGGATCAATGATAATTAGACCCTTCTAGGGGTATATATATAGCACCCATTGAATGTAAGGTATTCTGAATGGGATGGTCCATTTTATCTTAGGGGTCCTATAGATATATTAAACCAAGGAAACCAGGTACAACATCATTATATTAGATCCTACTTTTTATTCCAACATACCTATCATTATTGGTGATATTATATATGGGGTTTTTATTTTTTATCATGTCACCTAGTTCAATTGGATCTCATGGAATCAAGGTGTGGTTATGTGTAATTTTTTTCTTTTGGATTCATTTTTGGCGTGGTTAATCTTTGATTATAGTGTTACTCTTTTGGTTTGTTTTATTTTTTTAATATGGGTTCTAGAACATTGATTTTAAAAAGAGATTTTAAATGAAATTGGTTTTTATTCAAGGGTATGTTTTGAGAAATTTTATAAAAATAAAATATGTGGGATTTGTTTTTAGAAAATTTAATAAATATTTAATTCATATTTTATAGGGTTTTCCCCATATTTTTCTTTAATAAATTTTGGTAGATTTTGTGAAAAAAAATATAATTATATTTGGTTCCTTAAACATAATCATGAAAAAACCATTTATTCCTTATTATAGTTCAAATAATAATTGAGTAACATATTATGAAAGGAACTTCATAGAATCATCAGTGAAATCCCATTGGGATTGTTTCATTCACACCCTAGACAAACACTGAAGTGTGTAACCTTTTAGGCGAATAATTACGATCTTACTTGGATGGTTGTTGTTCTATTCCATGTTGTACATTGTTGGGGTGTGGTGAGAGACTATGGTCACATGGTGCTTTATTTTTTTAGTTCAGGTATGTTTTTGGTTTATTTTATGGTTGGTTATGTATTAACCTTTCCATATTAGATATTATCTTTGGTTTACCTTAAAAAATGAATCTTATTTGTTTAAATTCATTTTAAATGTTGAGGTGGTTCTTTCCATTGTTTTTATTAATTCAATTACATTGTAATTTATGATGTTATTTTAATTTATAGGGTGAAATATTTACTAATATCATGTTATTAATACCAATGATCGATTTTCTTTCCCTTGGGGATTGGGAATAAAATTCGGTCCCTGTAGTGTGTCGGCTTGGATGACGGGTTGGGTCATCCAAGGTTGGTTCATTATAAAGGGTATTAGATTCTAGGTTCTTAGAGGGAAATGTATTATAGATTCACTCATTTTATTTATTTTGTAAGTATATAAGTATAGGGATAATATTTCAGAACAAAAGAGGTAGATGAAAGAGGAGTCTATATAGATCCTTTTATCCCCATGCCTCAAGTTGGTTGGGGTTATCTGGGATTGAATTGTGATTTTGGATTATAGTTTCCAATTATATTGAATATTTTGATAATTATTGATGCGTTTTTATCACTATTGACTATACTAGTGACTTTGGGGGTCTCTTGGGGTTTTGGGTTTAAAATGGAGAAGGAAATGGAGTTCCATAGTTATCTCCCATGGTCTGTCCAACTATGTGGTGATAGGGTTTATGGTTATGAAACCTAATGTAGATGTTTATATATGGTTAGAACAAAACTAATATAAATGTTTGGAAAAACCATGCACAATTCTATATTACCTTTGAGTTTTTCATCTGACATCCTTTCAGTCTAAAATTTATTCTAACAATGACATGAGCCATTTTATATGGAAATGGGAGAGATTTTATGGTGTTTTATTGATGTTGGAGTGGATTACAGTTGATTTTTATGTTATACTTATAATTTATTTATGCATATTATGCGTTTTTTTTCAAAAACTATATAATTTTTTTATATATTTTAATTTAAATGCGTATTTTTTAGAAAAGGGGTTTAGTTTTTAAAATTTTATTTTGTTAGTTGATGTTGGTATTCTTTTAAAATATTGAGGGTTTTTATAGGAAATTAATTTGATAAATAAATATAAGGTAATGTTATATAAATATAGAGGGAAATTTATTTTCTCATATAAGGTCAGGTGAGTTTTCAACGATAGAGGAAGGTGGGAATTTTTAAACGAGATACATAGTTTTTAGGAATGAGTTTTTATTAAGAATGAGAATTTGTTAAATTATATTGGGATTTACATTAATGGTTGGTTAATGAATAAGAATTTTTAAATGATTTTATTTTCATGAGTAACATCACAAGTGTGATTGAGTTATATTTACATGTTTTTTAAATGTAAATGTGATTTTAATCGAATATATTTTGAATTAAAAATAAATAGAATTTAAATTAAGATTTATTTTTAATTTATGATAGCACAATGGAAGGATTTGAACTATTTTTCTAAATGGAATGATTTTTTAAGTGATGAATAGATTTTAAAGTCAATATAAATGTTTTTAATTTCTTATTTGATACTTGGGGGATCCAACATATAATGAATTGATAATATGTAATTTTAAAAATATTCTTAAAATATGAAATACTGAAATGATGGATTATTTTCAAGAGGGAATTTTTTCATGAAAATAAATTTTATATTTTAATTAAGCATTTTTTGTCTTTAAAGAGGGAAAAGAATTATGATGTGATGAAATGTGTTTTAAAACTAATTCAATTTTTTTTGTTATGATTCACCTTTCATAGGGATTTTTTAATTATATTTATAAAGCATTAACTATTTGAGTTCATGTTTTATGTTATGTGATATATTCCTCTTAGGATAGTGTTGGATAAACTAGAAGGATATTATTTAGGGGTGATTAATAATGTCATTTTAGTTTATCCTTTCCATTTATTGACTCTTCCTGGACCCCAAATAGGGTGGTGGAGGTAGAAGTATTCCCTATAATTAGATTAAATCACTAGTGGTGTTGTTACTTGTCATTAAACTAAATAAATTTCCACAGTATGGTGCTTAAGCAGTATTTAAATGTTTTGTAAGTGGGATTATTGTTGTGGGAAATCATGGATTTGATTGTGATTCGATATGATTATTGATTTTGTATTTATTTCCAATTGGGATTCTAATGTAATTATTGTATAGGTATGTTTTGGGGGTTTCTTTGGATATTCACTATAGGTTGTGATGGGTATGGATGACCACATGACTTGACATTGACTTTCTTATATCCAATAATGATTTTTTGTTTTGATGAAGGAAGTGGTGTTGAGGATTGATGTTTGAGGGGTTGGACATGGAAAACGCATGGGTCCATGATTAGGTACCTAATATGGGCGTTTCATTAGTTATGTTGAGTGCATTATATCAGAGTACATGGAATTTTATGGGTTCACCATGAGAGGGTGACTCGGGATTGTGGTATTGGTTACCAATGTTTCCAAAATTTATACTTGAGGTGGGATCCCATGTCTTGGGTAATGGGGAATGATCTTTGGTTGTATATCTTTTGTTTTCGTTTGTATATTACTGATGGAGTTGTGTATGAACCATGTTTTTTTTTTCATTTAGATCTTGTATGGTGTTTACATTCTATAAGGATAGGGATTAGGTTTTTTGAGTGGTTATTATAGTTAGTGTATTGTGATGATTTATTTGATATTTAATCGTGTTTGGTATGAAGGTATATTTGTTCTTGTGATCACTATTATAAATGAATTCTAAATTATGGGAGACCTATTCCATGTCTCCATTATCTTAGAACATGTGTTGGGTGGTTGTAAATTGAATCTTGTTTTAGGTTGTTTGAGGATTCATCAAGTTGATATTGAGGAACATTTTCAAGGACAACTCTTCCTTTTTAGAGGATTATTCTTTATTTTTCCCCTTTCCCCGAATCTTCAGATTGGGTGTAGCATTTTTGACCATTCATTTCATTGTCTTTTATGAAAGAATTAGGGAAAAAAGTGGAATAGTGGGGATACATATGAAAACTCCAATGCCTTTTTTAGTTCTATTTTATATTTTTTATGAAAATTTATATTTTAGGAAGTTTTGGGCTTGGAATTTTGAATTTTAATGTTATTTATTTTTTACATAGTTTCCACACATTTAGGGGAAATTGTGTGGGTGACCCATATATAGTATTTTTGTTTTAATAGTGGGGTTTTAATGATTATCTCATGGTCTGGTAAACTATGTGGGAAAACCATGTGATGTTTCCAGGTTTCTTCCAATGCTATCTGAAATATTTGTTAAACCATGGTACCTAACTATACAAGCTTCCTTTATTCACATAAAAATTGAATTTTTCCTTTTCCCTCTTTTAATTACACTTTCATCCACCATAATTTTCTCCAATATCATTTGGATAGACCTAGGGCATGCACTGTGAAGTATTCCCCTCCACTCCTTGATTTATTAGTTATCTCCTTCTATTACAAGTTGTAATTCCAAGGTAAATAATTCTTCTACCCCTGTTCTTTCTCTTACCTTCTCCCTATTCCCATTCTCTCTTGGTTTTATTTCGTCCACACACCCTTTGTAGTGTTATGGATAGGATTAGAGTTCAATGGATTTTAATTCAATATTATGGGTTTCTAGGGCTTGTAAAGGACGTTTCCTTAGTTTATTTTTATCCTTTAGTAAATTTATTCTGTGATATAGTTCCACTTACAGTGATGTAGGTGTGTTTTTATCTTCCTCTAAATTGAATTTAGTTGACTACATGATGTTTTTAACAACTTGTTTAATAAAAAATTAAACTTATATATGATAGTTGTTATATATTTTATAAATGTGATAAAGGATTGATTTATTGTAATAAAGGATTATCTAAGTATTTCTTAATTTATAAAAGGAATCTAGGATTTTAAATGTGTACGAAAACATTTACATGACATTTATTATGAATTAAGATTTTCTAAAGGTGTTTGAAAATGTTCGGGTTGTAAAAGTGTAAAATAATTTTTTTACATTGAATTTTTTGAAAAAATGTAAAAAATAAGTTATTTATCAATTATTTATATATATATATGTGTGTGTGTTTTAATTTTAAATGGTTTTTGTGTGTGGTTTCCCATGATCATTTTCAAAGAGCATTTTGAAGTGAGTTTTAAAGTAGTAGAAAATTTCTTTTTATTCTAAGATGGTTTTTATATGAAGGCCCATTTGGCCCTTTTAGGAAGGTTTTTCCTCAAAATATCTTACACTCCCAATTTCCCCTAGTTTTAATTACGAATTTATGTGAATTGTGGTCCCCAAAGTGTTGTTATTTAGGTTTTTATATGGATTAATTGTGAAAGATGGTTGTTTCTTAAGCGGTTTTTATAAGTGATATTTTTTATATTTAAAATATTCTACTATTGATTGGTAAAATGTTTTTTTACCTTGGTAATTGTTTTCTAACCTCATCTTGGTCATATCATGGCAACCTGGGTAGCTAATATAAGGTTTGGATGCATTTTAACTATCTTTGTGTGGACTCACTAGATACTTTGATATGATAGTTTCACCATCCTAAGTGTATATATAGAGTTCTTAGTTACCCAAATGAGTTCCAATTGGGATGTTATAGTTTTGATTATGGATCCAAAGAGACTGTGAACTGAGGAAAGAAGGTCCAACTTCATTATGTTAAATCATAGTGTGTATTCCATGATACCTATCTATATTGTGGAAATTATATTTGAGATTTTTATTTTTATAGTGACCCCTAGTTTGATTGGATCTCATAGACTCAAGATGTGATTATGGGTGTTGTTTACTTTTAGATTTATCATTGATGTGATGAAAACATGATTCTATTATTACTGTTATGGTTTATTTTATTAACATTATTTTTTTTGAAAATGATATTTTTAAAAGTGATTTAAAATGAAAAGTGTTCTGATTCAAGTGGTTGTTTTGAGAAAATTTGGAGAAATTTAAAATAATTGGATTTGTTTTTAGAAATCTGTATGTATATTTCCTTTAAATTTTAAAGTGATTATAAATTAACAGTTTTCCCCATGTTTTTCTTTAAAACTAGAAAAATAATTTTAAGAAATAGAAATGGGCATGATATTTTATTCATTAATAATACTTGTGAAAAACCAATTTATATTTATTATTGTTAAAAAGAGAATTTACGAAATTTATTTTGAAAGTAAATTAAAAAGAAAAATGGTGAAATAATACCTAGATCATTTTTATCACACCCAAAAAACAAATTTATGTGTGTATGCTGTTTTAATGTCCCCTTTAGGTTTCTAATTATGAACTTCCTTGTCTTGTACTCATTATGGAATGTGTTGTCTAGTGTTTGGGTGTGGGGAGTGACTTTGGTCAAATAAAGATATCTTATTTCAGTTTAGGTTTGTTTTTCTTAATTTGGATTATTCATGTATCGACCAGTTCATATAGATATGTTCTCAAACCATCCCAAGCTTCCATCCCACCAGACACCTAATCTGGTCTGAGACATGGACTGAAGATCATTCTTAATCCCCATAAGTTGAAAACTAGTGCAAAGGCATCGTGGAACTCCTTTGAGAATAATTTCTCCCAAAATAATAATATCCAACATCAATTAATTTTTTTATGAAAATCAAAACTGATATAAATAACATGAAAAAAATGTTTACAATTATAGACATGTGTTAAGAATTTAACATTTATAACTGATGAAAATACACCCAAAATGAAGGGAAAGTGGATCAAATTGATGAAAATATATTAATAAAATGCTTGAAAAATCACCATCATGCCACCAACACCATCAACTGCCAAAAGAGGAATCAAAAAATGAAATAAACCACAATCACCTCTATGTAAGGCCTTTCCTTTAACTAATTCAGACAGAACAAAGTTTACATATTCTGAAAGGTCTAGGTAGGGTGTGAGATCACTTTCCCAGTAGGATACCACCTAAAGGATCCATGCATAGAAATTATAATATAAATAAACATGCTTGTTTTTAAAGGAATTAAATATTTAAATTTATAAAATGATCTATTTGTAAATAAGATGGAATGAGTTGAATTTATAATTTTTTTTCTCAATTATTGCGGAAAATCAAGGTGCGAAAATAAAGAGAAATAGAAAGAACCTTAGTATAAGAACCATGAGAAATCTCTAAGTAGCTAGGTTTAGTGAGGACCAAGGATCCTCATACTCTTGGTGATCGATCCTGGACATGACGGTTTATCTATTGATAAATCCAACCAAGTCCGAACAATAATGTTTTATTATTGTCATATTTTCATTCTTCTAGACATGGAAGATCATTCCTAGAACATGTGTCCAAGTCTTCCCTCCCAGATACCTAGGAGTCCCATGTTCTTTCCCATTCATTAAAACATGAAACCCCCATCATTCACTAACCAAACCATCATATACCAAAGCACACCCTTACCAAAGGGGATTCACTATTTTAAAACCATAAAACCCCATATTTTAAAAAATATCAAATTAAGAGATGAAAAAAACAATTTGGAATGAATTAAAAAAATATGAATAGAATATTTAAATCATCAAACAATTGATAAAAACCCAACCACCTAAATTTCACTTGAAATCACACAAATCATGTTGAAAATCATAATATGAACTATGAGAAAACCCCATGAGAGCAAGAACAAACCAGAAACATTAAGATTCTACAATTTGAAATTTTATTGAACCCATTTAGGTCATCATTTTCTCTAGAAAATAAATAAAGCACAGATTAATAAATAAAACACAAAGAATAGGGAAGAAAAAGAAGAATGAAGAGAATTACTTCATGTTTCCTAGAGATTCAGGCTCAAAACCACCCAAAAATCAAGGCAATAGGGAGTGGAAGAGAAAGAGGAGAGGTATTTCTATGGATAGTAGAAGTTGAATGGGGTAAAATGATATGATTATAGGGTTAAAATACTTGAGTGTGAGAATTATAATTTCAAAAAAATTATAATCTAGAAGGCTGCATGGTTTGGCCACATGGTCTGGAAGATCATGCAGCAACTATGCATCACCTCTTTCCAAGTGGTGGGTTAGGTTGCATAGTTTACTAGGAGGGGAACCTGATCATGCATCTGTCCATATAGCCTATAAAGTTTCATTTTATGGGTTTCATAGTTATCACTGGGCTAGCGCATAGTTTCCCCAAACATTGCACCAATTGTGCACCACCTTCTATCTTCCCAAAACCCGACACTTTTCTTGGATATTTCCATTGAAATCTATATAAAAAATGTAAGATAAAAATAAAATAATGAATACATTAAATGACACCATGTGTGAGATAATAATCTTCCCCTGGAAAATTTATTCCCTCAGAAAGTCAAACTATAGGCTGATAAGAGAATAAATGAGGGTACTGATCCTCTAACCAAGACTTATGTTCCCATGTCTCATACTCATCACTATCATACTTCTAAACAACCCGATATAATGGAATTGATTTTCTATAAATCACTTTCTCCTAGGAGTTCACAATCTTAACTAGTTTCTCAATCACCAAAATATGGGGTTATAACTCTAGTTCTTCCAAATTCAGTATATGAGATTATTTGGTTTATACTTATTCAATTGCGAGACATGAAACATGTCTTTAATTGACATCAACTGGGGAGGTAAATCTAGGTGATATACCAACATAAAGATATTTTTAATAATATCTAAAGGTATTATATACCTTGGCGTAAGATTTCCCTTCTTAGAAATATAACGGTGAACCTGGAACGATATCACCATCAAGAACACCAGATCACCTACAGAGAACTCAAGTCTTTGTTTCACTGATTTTCATAGGACTTATGGTAGCTATGAAATATCAAAAAGTGATACCTAATCATTTAAACATTACTATATTTCTTCTATACAAGGCTGGGACCCAGCAAGGAAGCCTCAATCGTTCTATCCAACATAAAGGTGATTGGAAAGGTTGACCATAAAGCACTTCAAAGTGACCCATACTAACTGAGTATTGGTAACTATTATTATAATAGAATTACACCACCACAATATGGTTTTCCCATGGGAATCCAAAGTCTAGAATACACATAGAGAGTATGTATTACTGATCTTTATAGGCGTCCCAATTTTCTTTTTAAGGATTAACTATAATCGATAGGTAAAATAGAGGTTTCTATCAATAATGATAGCTGATGACACACCGTGAAGCCTCACAATTTTCTAGGTGTAAAAATTTGTAAATTCTTACACTTTTTGAGTAATTTATCAAGAAGAAATGAGATTATTTGCTTAGATGATAAATAAATACCAAAATTTAATTCCTTCCTCAGGGTGTACAAGGAATCCCATTGATGAAATCCACTGTGACCTCTTCCCACTTCTAGATCAGAATGGGAAGCTACTGATGTAGACCCGATGTCTTCCAGTGTTATTCTTTAATTTGTTGACAAGTATGAAATCTAGAAATATAATCATCTATGACACGCCTCTTACATAGCTACTAGAACTAAAAGTGTACATCATAAACATTTTGGTGGATGTAGTATGAACGACCCACTAGGACCGATGTCTATCTTCTTTCACCATATTCCATATGGAAAACCATACAATAAAGCATCCATTGAAGAAAATAATTCTCTTGGAAGAGATCAACCAATCATCAAGCCCCTCCGCATCATTTTCAAGATATATAGAGTGATGAAAAAGATCATCTTTAGGATTTTCTTTTAGAATCCATTCGAGAAGAATGAGAATTAAATAAATTGTAGACAAGAAAATATATATATTCTATTAATTGGATTCTAGGTGTATCTGAGTGAAAGGTATCATAAGATTACACTCTTCATTGGACTCCTGCAATGCTTTGGTCGAGATCTTTATGCTTAAGGAATCATCTAATACAATCCCTTTAATCAGGGTATATATAATATCAATTTTGAACCCCTAAATGTAATCAAAACATCAAAACAACCTCAAATTTAGATCATTTTGGGAGAAATTGCAAGAAAAGATTTTATGGTTTGAGTAATCCATGGATTTCATACATAGGCGATCATGATCCCAAAATTTCCAATCATGAATCACCACTGTTAGCTCTAGGTCATGGGTTGGGTAATTCCTTTTTTATTGACAGAGTTGGCATGAGCCATATACGACCATGTGGTCACCCTGTATCGACACACATCACATAAATATATCTGAAGCATCAAAATAAACAATGTAAACCTTTCTAGCTTCTTTTAAAATCAATACATTTTAGTGGTCAACCACTGATTGATCTTCTCAAAGGATCCTTGAAACTTCTAGATCCCATTGAACTTCACTCTTTATTGGGAGGGAGATGTCGTTAGAGAGGAAATTTAAGGAATATAACTAAAAAATCACATATAATATCATTTCAGTACAAAGAAACCTCTAATCTTGAATATGTTCCTCAAATCTTCCAATAAAATAAATAACTTTATTTTCTGTAGATCAAATAAAACCCTATGCTATGATATTACGCACCAAATGAATTTAACTTCCCGAATCCAAAAAAAAAATTTCTAGAGTTTTGAAAAAAGACAATTGTATTTTAGTGTGCCTAGAACAATCCTCAGATGCCTACCATACTCCAATTCCATCCTGGATTATACCAGGATATCATCCAAAAAACAACAAAAAATGAGTCAAGGTATTTATGAAACACTTTATTCATACGGGCCATAAATACTATAAGATCATTAATTTTTTCAAATGGAATAACCATGTATTTGAAATTACCATTCCTTCTTTGAAATTTTGTCTTGTGAATGTTGGATTTTTTCCCTCTAACCTGATGATACCCAGAGCATAGATCAAACTTTTAAAACCAAATTTCTCAATTAATCCGATCATAAAGTTCATTGATGTGGGGGAAAGAGGTATTTATTTTTAATAGTGGCCCTGATCAACTTCCCATAATCAATACAAAATAGGATATATCCATCATATTTATTAGAAAAAATAACTTGAGCGGCTCAAGGTGAGATTCTCAAGATAATTAATCCATTGGATTCCAAATCATCTAGTTGTATATTTAATTCTGTCAAATTTACTAGGGTCATGTGATGTGAGGGAGGAGAAATCAGTTGTGTCGCTAGTGGAAAGTCAATGGTGAACTCCACATCCCAATCTAGAGGAAGACTAGAGAAATACCCTAAAAATACCTATTGATCCAAATCTAATAGAAAACATAACTCATCCTCAATAAAGTTCCCACCATCTTTCTACGTGAGAGAAAATACTTAGAAATCAAGGCTTCCTAGCTCTGGATGTGGAGTTCCAGCACCTCCAGACGACAGATTCCATTTTACTTATAAGTCCCAGGTAAACCCATTGAGTGTCATGAAATTCACATAACATTGATATAAATATATGAAAGACATAAAACACATAATCTATCCATTAATAATATCACATTAAATAGGTCTATTTCCAGGATAAGGAAATTAAATTCCAGCTAAACCTCTAATAGGGTGATAACACAAGATGGACATCTGAAGCCCTATTCACTATTTCTACTAAGAAGTGTGACTGACTCCATGGAATATGACATGAGTTAAGATTGGGGTTATAGTAGATTTATAATTCTATCATATATGAATGAATTAGAAGAACCTATATCAAATAAATCCACTACTATAGATGATGAAATAAGAAAAACACATATGACTATTGTAGGTCATGCATCTGGTTCCTGTAGTGTCTAATCTATAGGATGAAGGCGACTCATTTATTTTGAAACCTATTCTTAATAAATAAATTGTGTCTCTACCATAATATGACTCTATCCATAGGAAGATACAACCTTTCCCTCCAAATAGAGAACTCATAACCCAATATGTATGAGACTGAGATGATGGTTCTCTATGGACCTTGAAGCCTATACCAATCTGAGGAGGAAAAATATTATAAATTATTTACAATTTACACAGGAAATCATAGTGATGGAGAGGTTTAAGTAGAACCAAACATGTGGAATGCATGTTCCCAGACCTACCGTGGTAATGGTACATAGAAAATCCCCCACCGAAAGCTTCTGAAAAATGTGGTAGGAAAGGATTTATAAAGATACCACCAATATTATTTCCCTTTTCCTCATGCTTCCCATTCATTTAAAATGTACCATTACCACGTTGTACTATAGATAGAACTACTATAGAGAAACCAAATTAACCATCCTAGTCAATCTCTACCACCGTAGCTTGATTAACCACATTAGCATACATCTTCAACATGAACCAAAATGCATGTAATTGAATATACGATTTCAAACCCATTTCATGTAGTTGGTCCTTCATCTATTCATTATAAACTACCTTGGGAGAGAAAATGTCTATCTCTACAAAATGATTATAATACATCAACATGGATCATTATCCTAGATGGATATAGTGAAATTCCCAAGTATTATAAAGATATAATGTCTCAAGGTAGTACTACTCATTGAAAACAGCATTTAAATCCTTCCATCCAATATGCTCATGTTTTTATTCCTAGACCATGGATACCCCAAACTGGCTATTGAACCTTCCAATAGAAACGCATCACACTAAACTTTGATGGATTCGAGAGTCTTGAGGAATCCAAAGACCCTATCAATAATTTCAATCAAATCTTATACTTCCTTGATGTATGTGATTACTTATATGGAAGGGTTTTTTTAAGGAACTAATGATCCCTATACTTTTCGAGACTTTTTTTTACTTAGCCAATACTGGACCAGTTTTTTCTCCCTAATCCAAAGCTAATACAACCCGAACCATAGACTGAATAAATCTATAATCAAATGGTGATGGAAAACTCTCACCATCCTTTTTTTTTGTGGAGATACATGAGGTATCTAGGGTGGATGATACTACAAAAATAAAAAAACACATAGAACCATTCAAAACATCATCCCACCAAAAACCAAAAAATAATATAATTTGATAACTTCTCAACAATCATGATTTAAATCCACAAAAAACACAATTCAAAATTTAAACCACTCCAACCATCCTCAAAATCCATTCCCAGTATACATCCTATAAATATTTCCTTAAGGAAGATTCAACCAATCCTAGACATCCCATGGTGACTTAAGGTATATTAGAAGGTGCGTTTTCTAGACACCCAATTCACAATGAATCTTTAAGCCCCGATAGTCGTAAATCCTCCCTATCAAGACATACCAAATAACATGAATAAAAATAAAATAAAACCATGTTCTGATACTATTTTTTTCACTAACTAGGTTGGGATTCCATCCCACCCAACACCCAACCCGGGCTGTGACATGTCCTGGAGGGAGATCCTGATCCCTATGGTCTAGAAACCAGTTCTTAGTCATCATAAAAATAATTTGGGAATGATTTATACAATGGTATTAATAACCAAAATCAATTTAATTATCATGCACATCAAGGCTAAAATCCGTAACATGAAAATAAATAGATAATAGTTTCAATCATATGAGTTAAGAACTTAATGTTTACCACTGGTGGAAATACAACCAAATAGAAGGGAAAAGGGATTATCTGGATAAAAAATCTAGATGATACATGTGAAAAAACACCACCATGAAACTACCAAAAATACCTACCAAAAAAATAACCCATAATAAGAGAGACCACTATCACCTCTATGGAAGACATTAACTTTACTTAAGTGAGACAGAACAAGGTCTACATACACCGAAATGTGTTTATATGGAGTGAGATCACTTCCCTATATGGATAACATCGAAGGGTTACATGCATCGAAATTATAAGATAAATAAATATACTTTTTTTTAAAGGAGGAAAATATTTATTTTTAGAACATACTTTATTTGGAGAGGTGAGAAAAGAAGTTTAATTTATAGAACATCTTCTTAAGTATTGTATAAAATAAAGGTGCATAAATAAAAGAAAACAAGAAGAACCTTAGTATAAGAACCTTGATAAATCCATATATATATATAAGGTTAGTGGGGTCCTAGGATCCTTATACTCTTGATGATTGATTCCTAACTCAAGGGTCCATCTCCTGATCGAGCCAACCAAATCCAAAAATCAATGAATTGTTAGTGTTGTATCGTATTCCTTCTTGGTAGGGTGGGTAATTCCTAGCATAATTTTCATAGTATTACCTCCAATATACTTAGTCTTACCATGTGATTTACCACCAATTAAATAATATAACCCCCATCCTTCATAAGAAAAACAATCACATACCAAAACACAACAATTTTAATGGGGTTTAAATATTTGAAAACTATGAACATGACACCCTCTAAGAAATCTTCCATTTTCACACATAAAAAATAATTTAAAATTAAGTATGAAAGTAAGAATATATTATTTAAATCATCAAATAGTGGATAATAATGTAACCACCCACCTTTAACTCTAAATAACCCAAATATGGTTATAAATTATAATACAAATGAAGATAAGACCATAAAAAAATAGAACACAACAAAAAAATTATGATTTCACCAAAATAAATTTGATCAAACCCCTTCAGGTCAACATTTTTGCTTGAAAAGGGAGAATCGATGGAGGATGAAATAATAGACCAAGATTGGGGATGAAGAATAAGAAGGAAGAGACTTAAGTTAAGTTTTAGGGAGATTCATGCTGAAAACTATCCAGAAATAAAGGAAATAGGGAGTGAAGGAGGTGGAGGGGTGAACTTAGAGATGGTGTAATTTCAATGGAGTGAAATGAGTGGGTTAGAGAGTTAAAATTACATAGGGTTATAATTTTAATTTCAAAAATTAAGAATCTAATAGGACTCATGGTTTGGCCTCACATTCATCCAGATCGTGCACCAACCATGTGACATCTTTTTCCAAGTTAAGGGGAAGGAAACATGAATTTCTAGGGGGTGGGGTGGGGAGCATAGTCGTTCTCATAGCCATGTGTCTAGGATAATTCTATTTTTTGTGTCACACGATTATCACTAGGATGATGGATGGTTTCCCATAACAATGAACCAACTATGAACCTCCTTATATCCACACAAAAACTAAAAAATTTCATTGAAAATTCCCAGGATGATATATAACACAAGTAAGATGAAAAATAAGAGAAAATGGTATCTCAAAGAACAAAATGGGTAAGATAGAGCTTTATATTAGTTTACCTTATATTATTATTCTCATTTATTTATATTCAGATTATATATTAATGTGGTTATTTGTATTATTATAACCATTTATTTTGTGTTATACTCTATGAGGTTATTTGGTTTCAGAGGGAGAAATAATTCCCAATATTATGATTTTGATACCCAGACAATAGTTTCTATCCCATGTGGATCAAAAATTCCCTTCATGTCTAGTAGTGATCTGAGTCAGGTGACATTTCTAGTCATCCCAAACAATTTTGATATAATGGAGATTTAGTTGATAGAAAAAGGGTATATGTTTAATAATATGAATAGTCAAAACTGACATAAGTGAAATTATGTCATACTTTGAATTACCCTATACTATTGGTATTGTGGTATTTATAAGGAATTTTACACCTATATGATTTTTAATTGGATACCATTAACCACATTACTTTTTATAATAATTTTCTTTGAAAAGAATCAGTTTTAGGAAAATATTTACTATTTTGTGAGATACTTTAAAATAAAATAATAAATAAAGTTTGAGATCATGAAATATTAATTTTAAAAATATTATAATTCCATTTTTGAAGAATAAATGAGATCCAAATAGGTCATAAATTGATAACAGTATGCTGAGGATTCCATGATGTGTTTATGAGGTACATTAATTAAGAATATATGTTATTCAAATACTAAGATTTTATGTCCTTTAAACTTTGAGAAATAATAAATTTACACAAGACCATACAACCATGTATGATGAATTAAATTCATGAGTGATTTTTAAAATTATAAAAACCCATCAATATATTCCTATGGATTTTGTATAGGAGAAAATGAATATATTTTTTGATATAAAATCATCTTTATGAAGGATTGGAAAACCTATCAGAAATACATTAATGAATGTCATTATTTTATAGGATAGATCCTATCATGTCCTAACAAAACTCATTGATATATTTTTCTAAAATATCCGCTGGTTGTTCCTTCTAAGATAGATCATTCTCTAGTAGTGTGACCTATATGTTCATTATATGTGAAGGATCATATAGGTAATACCTTATCAAAGATACATGTAAAACATTATGAACATGAGTGAGATTAAGAGTATGTTCCAAATAATAAGCTACCATCCCAATATGATCAATAATTTAAAGGTGACTGATATATCCATGGCACAACATTCACTTCATTCCAAATATCATATCCTTCTTCCAAATATATATTTCAAGGAATAATTTTTCACCAACATCAAAATATAGATCTCACCAATGATTGTCAACATCAGTTTTATTTCCACTTTGAGATACTCTTATGTACTGTTGAATGGATTGAAAATTCATTGTCATTTCTTCAACTAGGTACTATCCCAACAATATTATTTTTCAAAATTCATTCCATTATGTAGGTGTTCCACACTTATAATTATATAGGGATTCATAACGATCCATCTGAATTATCAAGTGAAATATATTATTATAAAAAAAACTTTACTAGATTAAGGTGTTGATACCAATCAACTTTAAAATACATAGATCATTATCTCAGCATATCCTTTAGGGTTTGAATGGTTTTTTCATATTTACCATATTTCTAATGACTATAAGTAGTAATGAAACATAACTCTGTATCTAGATCAAACTGAAAACATTTCTAGAACATCGAGGTAAACCTCAGATCCTGATCAGAAAAAATATAATATGGTACTCCATGAAACATTTCCACTCCATTAATTTATATTCTATAAAATTTATCAAGAGAGACATATTCTCATATAGGAATGAAGTGTGATAAAATTTTTAGGGGGTTTAATGTCACCCAAATAACATTAAGTCCTATTGACATTTTATGGATTCCAATAATATAATTAATCGAAATGTTTTCCAATTTCCATTTTTGATAGTTAATGGTCGTAACATCCCCATAGACTTATATCTCTCATCATTTAATTGATGAAATATTAACCACCAATATTCATACTCTTTCATATCTATTTTCATGATATCCCACTAGAAATACTCTTCCTCATCTCTATACATCTTCATTCTTCCATGATGAATAGAGAATGATTAACTGAAAGATTTATCCAACATATACTTCTTCGAATATGGTATAGACAAAACACATACAAAATTCCTTAACCTTATTTTTACATCATAATCAAGGACTAACTCAAGATTTTTTTGTCTATCTTCTGTAGTTATTCGTCTTCCTTATATTCCTCTTTAATCCTTACAAGGATAGATGGTTAAACAATAATTTAAGTCAAATAAGATTTATATCCTTCTTTTATATTTGTAGAACTATCCTTATCAAATTTATTAATACTTTATCTTTTTTGATTCTCATCATAGAAAACTTTAATGATACTTTCCACTCAAGGAATCAAACAAATTGTTCACTCTCTTAGGGAGGTAATGTATTGTGCAATAAAAATATTTATTCAACTCTATATTTATTCTATGGCACATATTTATAACATTTTAAGTGAATATATACATTTTATGATCATTATATATATCACAAATTTCTCCATAAATATATTTCATCATTATATTTGTTGAAAAAAATACTATAGCTACCTCCAAATCATGAGTTGGTTAATTTTTCTAATGAAAATTTAATTGGTGTGAGGAATAGTCTATGACCATATCATTTTTCATTAGGATACACCCCAATCCATTCTTTGATTTATCACAATAGGTTAAAAACCAGTATCCACTATAGGGTAGTCTGAGAATAGGTGCACTGACCAAGATTCTATTCACTTCCTTGAAATTTAATTCACATTCATCTATCTATAAGAACTTAACCCCCTTTTGAGTTAACTTTCTGTGTAGATTAGTTACTTCTGATAAACATCTCACAAATTATTTATAATATCAATACATCCCTTGAAAACAATATATTTAAATAATTATTTTGGTCTAGGATATTGATCAACAGATTTATTCTTTTAATAATTCAGCAATATACCAACACATGAGATTATATAAACTAATAATATGCCTATTTGAATGAAAAATTCACACTTTTTAAATTTCTCATACAACTTATCCTTCTTCAGGATATTCATCACAATTCTAAAACCATCCTTATGATCTTACATTCCCTTTGATTATATAATAATATCATATATAAATACTTATACAAACTGATGATGGTAATATTTAATTACGTTATTCATTAAATCCGTGATGATATAATGGGAATTAGTATATCCAAATAGAATCACTATAAATTCATAATTCCTATTACTCCCACAAAAGGCTTTTTTATGTTTATCCTACTTATTATCCCTCAACTAATGATATCCATAATGAAGTTCAATCTTGAAAATGTATTTATCTCCTAGTAATTTATCAAGAAAATCAACAATATTTGGTAGAGGATACTTATTCTTGATATTTATCTTCTAATTTTCCCAATAATAAGTTCAACGATGTGTTGACCCATATTTGTTTCTTTAAATAGAATAGGGTCACCCCATGCTACGAAACTAGGGAATATAAACCCTAGATAAATATTCTTCTAAAGTTTCTACTTTAAATTCTAAAAATCTATTGGGGACATTATCTAAGGATTTATTGAAATAGATTGAGCTATAAGTATGAGTTCTATTGAAAACTCAACTTCACAATTCATAGTAAGGCTATGTAGTTTTTATAGAAATAAATTAATAATTCATATTCAAATAGAATATCCTCAATTTTGAGATTCTCCCAAACAATTGGATATTGATACTAAAACCCATAATATAAAAGTAATTTCCATTGAATATTCATATTCATCCTTGCACTGATAAACAATCATAGTGTTTTTTTTTCAAAATATGAAATGTAACTTACCTTCCTCAAAAATTAATATAAGATCTATATTTATCAGAACAATAAATGCACTGAATCTCATAAAATTCATTTAAAGGGAGAATCAAAATATTTTTAGTAATCTTCTTCCCACAAACATCAATTAGAGAGGAACTATAAATAAGAGATACAACCATTATACCAATAAAAGTTTTCACCACTAACTATACATATAATCATTGACCATATGAATTAACATTTATTAGGACATTTCATAATATATATAAATATATATAACTACTATAAAATAGGGTGATTTAATATTTTATAATACCTATTACTACCTCAAATTTATCATTATATCTTTAATCCCATTTTAAAACCAAAATGGTTAGTATAACCATTAGGAATAATTAATCAGAGTGATCAATCATGAAACATAATTCAAAGGATTTCTAAATCATGAAACCTTATTCTCAATCCATGGAACCATAGGTTTAACCTAGTCTATTTATGGTTATAAACAAAACATTTGGATGTTATCCTATACTTATATTTATCCCTAGGGATTTCACTAAAGTTCTCTAACCCTAATCTTCAAAGATTAATTAAACCCCATTGTAATAAAAACTATAGTGACCCATACTTCTCATTATAAATATTACATCTTATTAGATAAATATTAATTAAATAAAATTGTTATATATTATATAATCATATAGGTTTAATGTCTTTCTAGAATAGATACATAATCTTCTTATTTTATGAAATATCTTCATCATCTCCCAGAATGATCTTCACACATATTACTCTTCTTAGTCATACCCAACATAAAAAAAATATTTATAATAAGTGGAAAGGAAAAATAAGAAAATGTGAGGTAAAATTATTAGTATGGGTATGCGAGGGATATATAAATAATGCTTTAAACATAAAGAAAAAAGGGTATGAGTACATGATATTAAAATCTAAAAATCATACCTATCTACTCTTAGATCATAAATATAAGGCCCCAGCCTTAAACTTTACTTAATATTGAATTAAATGAATAATTCACATTGAGGATATTTTCAGGTTTAGAGTTTTAAAGAATTAGATCATAAAACTTAAATTACATTCCACATTTAAACAAAGTGGTTAAATAAAAGATAGTATTCATTTTTTCCCATCAATGGAAACATATTTAAAATAGAACATGGATTTTTTCTTGACGCTTCCTTGACACTATCATCATATCATGTACCTTTCCCTTGACCTGTGAAAAACATTTCAAAAAAACTTGGGATGAGCATAAAAAGTTTAGTAAGGGTTATAAAAATATGTAAAGGAAACATGAGTTCATATATACATAAGAATGAAATCATACTTTATCCATAAAACATAGTCACTTTAACATACCTCATCAAATCATGAATAAATCATAGAAATCATAAGACATAAAGGTAACTTGAGGCATTCATAACATTCTTACATAGGGAGTAACCCTCTTGGTTACGTCTGGAATACCCATCACAGTATATTCCCTAAATCTCTTCGGAGAAACCTTAACGTTTCACTCCTTCGTGTTACCCATTGCATTGGAGAGCTATATTGGGCTCACCCGCCCTTAGTTTATCACGGAACCACCCGTCTTCATAATAATGCCCAAGAACCTCAACATAATCGTATCACATAAAACACGAATAAAGGAAACATAACATTTCCACCTTTCAATCACAAGATATCAATACAACACATTGATATAAAAACATTATGAAAACCATTTTCAATACCATAATAAAAGAAAAGTAAAACATGGTATTTATTTTTCTTTTAAAAAAAGGTATGGCTTGTAGAGGAAGCCGAAACTCAAATAATGGTCACGGTGGCGGAGAAGTCATTGTTGCCGCATACGTATGACAAAAACATTCCCTTTTGTCGTTTATTAAACGATTCTTATAAAAAAGATTCCTTTTGAATACACGTAAAAGTCAAAGGGGTTTATACACCGTATAAAATAAGGTTGTGTATAAAACAAAATATGCCATAATGAAAGGAGATTGAGACAAAGTCCCATACCACCTTGAAGCTTTTAACATTTTAAACCATTAATATACATATAAATAAATCCTTAAAACCATTTTTAGAAAATGGATATTATTAAGAACAAATCATTAAAACATTTAAAGCGATATTTTAGTTAAAGGGTTTTTACCAAAATTAGAGACACTTGAATACAATAATTGAGGAATAACATTTAATCAGAACTTTATAATATCATGAGAATAAATGGATTCATGATATAATATTCCAAAGGATAGTATATACACCATATAAGAGTTAATTGGTGCATAACAACAATGAAGTCTCAATAGAGATGTAAAATGTGATGAAATCCCTTATAAAGAAGGTATCCTTAAATTAAGGATAAATCAATCTCAAAATTATGTGTGAGAAATATAAACACACCCAATATAATTGGATATTAAGTTTAAAACAATAAAAGGTCATTCACACATATTAAAAGTATGACATATTCAATAACTACATGTTGAACCCAAAGAAATCGAAATTGGGTTAAAAAGTTCCCTTGGTAAAATTCGATAGCCTAACGACGTCACTTCAAAAATTCAGAAAATGAGTTGATGAGAGATAAAAAGGGAATCTCATCACTTGGAAATAAAATTTACATCAATAAGGATATAGAATAAAATATCCCAACATAATAGTATGTGAATTAAAAGACATAACAAACAAAGTCTTTTAAAAAGAGGAGGGTGAAAGGTTCCCTTACTGACTTGGGTAACTTTCGAAAAGTACACCCCATTGAAGAAGTGTCATACAATGAATATGTAAATACCCATAAATAAAATTATATTAAAAAAGTAGTGTAATAATGGTCAGTACATAAACTACTCAAAGGAAATTGTGGCAAATGTATCATAAATATCACAGGAATAAAAGTGAGATGAAAAATCTCTTACGAAAACTCGGCAGCCTAACGGCGCAACTTAAAACTTCCAAAATGGATTGATGAGAGGAAATAGGGTCTCTCATAACATCAACATAAAGTTTAAAGAAATGGGAATATAAAAAAACATCCCCCAACATAACAAATAGGAGCTTAAAAGAAGTGACACAAAGGAGATTACTTAAAAAGAAAGAGAGAGGTTAGATCTCTTACGAAAATTCGGCAGCCTAACGGCGCCACTCAAAACTTCCAAAATGGATTGATGAGAGAGAATAGGGTCTCTCATCATATAAAAATTATAGTAAGAGTAATATAAAAGAAAATCCCAATAACAATAAAGGTGAGCTTTAAAAGGAGTGACATAAAAGAGCGTACTTAAAAAGAAAGAGAGGAGTAGGATCCCTTACCTCCTGTCCGACTTGACTCGATCGTTCTTTAACGTCCTGAATAATAAACTTGAGTTAATTTACACTTTATTAAGAACCTTTTTCTAGTTCATTATTCCTTTTAGATCACTTATTGCCATGTTATAAAAATTACGTAACCATTTAAGTTAATAATGTTTGTTTTGTCGATATTTGGTTCTTAAGTCGAAAGTGGACTTCTTACAATTACATGTTGTTCATGTGGTCAAAGGTTATTTATATCCAGAATGAAATTCCTGATTTGGATATCATATAAATCATATATATCTATCATATACATGTATTTAAGATATCACATAATCATTTAGAGGTAAGAAATGAAATGCATTGTTCATGGAGACGGTAAGCCGTACGTACGCATGAACGCTACTTTCATTTCTTTGTCATATTAATGGAATTAAAACTAAATGAGAGGTATGTATATTTTAATAACAGAATCATATTCATCATTTAGATGTATCATTAATTATATATATCCATTATATACATGTACTTTTAATAGTACATTACATTTGGGGATAAGAAATGAAATGCACCGTTCATGGAGACGGTAAGCCGTACGTACGCATGAACGCTACTTTCATTTCTATTTCATATTTTTATGGAATGGAATAATAATGATATAGAGGTATATTAAAATTCCAGTATAACATCATATATAATAACTTTAAATCCATCCTTTATACGTCCCACATATGGAATTAACGAATCACATCACTTTGAGGGGGCGGTAGTCCGCACTTCCTTAAATGAAGATATCACGTTTACCCATAATGGAAACCATAAAGGTATGCCCAAAATGAAAAATACATAAGCTTAAGGAAAACATAAAAATATTATATATCATATATAAATATAGTGTCATATTAATGGCCACCTTTGAAGGTGTTAAAAGAATGTTGAACAATCATCGTTTCGGGAGGCAGAAATTCGCCATCCACGGAAACAGTATGTTCTTTAACCATTAGATGTAGGTGTGTGTAAGTGTAGCTAGAATACTTTTTATAACAACATCCTAGTATATTGAGGATACTGGAGTTGTTACAAAATAAAAGAATAAAAAGAGTTTAGGGGATTGGAGAAGCAAAATAAAACAAAAGGACTCAAGTGAAGACATTACCTTAAAATCGGGTAACTCCCTTTGGTTTGAGCTCAAAGGCTTCCTTGGGAAGACTTCTGACCAAAGTGAGGCTTCAAGGAGTAATATAGGGAAGTGGAGAGACAAAATGGGCAGAGTTTGGCCGAGACAAAGGCTTTGGGAGTGTGGGTAAGGAGGTAGAGGTTGGGGCCTTTTATAAGAGGAGAGGAGGGGCACTCTTGGAAGGTAAAGAAAAGTCACTTTATTTTAAAATGGTATTCAGATTTAAGAGATCCCACATTGATATTTTCGAGGATAAGGTGATAATGGTTCTAAATCCACTCATCCAATAGGTTTTGGACATGTTTAGGTCTTAGATATTACATTATCTTTCCATTTTATTTAAATCGTTAAATAATGAGGTCATCGTTGCATCATCATGATGTCATAAATAATTTAATTTATTTAATGTCTAAAAATTATAAAAAAAATACTATGATATAGGAAATATTTTTATATTTCCAATGAATATTTATAGTCAAAAATATTATTTGTATAACCCCATGTAAATGTTTTTTTAGTGAAACATTTCATGTTTGTCTCATTTTTTACATTAACTTTAAATAAAAAGATATTAATGTCATTTTCCAACCAAAGTGGCTTCATGGGGTTCCCAAGTTGACCCATGGGTTGTATTGGTCGGACATGAAACATCCAATGAGGTTAGTACATGTGTCAAGTTCATTTCATATTATTAAAACATTATTTTTATCTTAAACTACACTAATTACCTCTAATCGCGATTAAAAACTTAATAAGTTACTATTCACCAAAAATTATTTTTATCCCATTGAACCACATTTTACTTCTTAATGACAACCATGTATGTCGGATTTTTGAAATTAAAAACACAAAGATGGAAAACTTTCATTTAAACGGAAAAATCAGTTTTTATAAGTACCACTTAGTGGTTTCACTATTCATCAAAAATTGAAGTTTTTCAGAAAAATCCAAAAAATTCACGCTAAGCTATATTGGATATTCCGAATTCAAAAATGAAGTCTATTTTACAAAATTCAAAACATATAAGTCAAATTAATTAATTTAATAATTAATTCCCGCTGTCAGAGCAAATAGCGTGTTTTTATGAAACAATAAGTATCAAAAGATTGACACTAGTTTAAGTCTGATTTCAAAGTGAAATTAATTCCAACGACCACTATTGGATTTAATGGTAAAAATATATTATAATTTCACTTTAAAACAAATTAAAAAGATAATATAATCATATAAATAAATTAGATTAAAAAGAGGTTTTGAATTAAAATACAACATTTTACACTATTCATTAAAAAATGAACTTTATCAGAAAGATACCAAAAATTTACACAAAGTAAATTTTGATGTCCTAATTCTTAAGAAGAGTTTTATTTGGTCCAAAAATGATGTATAAGAGTGAACAAAACTATATTTAATGACATTTCTCCATCAAAAGGTGATAAGTGAACCTTTAGTGAAAACTAGGGCATATACGCCTAAAATTGAATTCTTTCCGTATTTTATGCCTTTATATTTTATTGGATAAATGTAAAAACATTTAAAACATATATAATAATATTTTAGTTATTTATATCCATTCCCGCCAATACAACGGATACATATTAACTACCATTTAAAATAATATTATTTTATTATTAGAGTGCAACGTAAGATTCCCAAGAAACTCGTTGTTGCGTGTTGGGTACGCCATCGAGCATAGCGTCCCCTTTAAATTCATATTAATATTTTATTCACAAATATGGATAAATATGAAAATGTCATATTCTTTATTTACCTGGGGTGTTACATCCTTCCCCCCTTTTGGGAATTGCGTCCTCGCAATTTTTAAAATTGAGCTTGGAAACATCCTTGAAAGTCCCACATCGGAACAAGAGTCGGTAAAACAATCACTTTAAAATAAAGGAAGATAAGTACAGAGGTCACCGGAGTTAACCCATATGTAGAAAAACATGGACATGGAAGAAAAAGCAAAGGGTCATGTTCTTGAGGGAGAGTGATAGTAAACATGTCTAGGAGAAAGTTAACCATAAGAAAATCACAAACTTGTGATGGGTTAAACGGTATTCGATTCCCCAGTAGGAAAAGTTAATAGACAACACTTTTGTTTTAAGTTACTTTTTATTGAGGAATTTATTCATAAGGAAACATAATCACTTATCATGTTGACTTTCAACTTTTACTAGATTCCTTAATCAAACTCATATTTTTTTTCCAAAAGACGAGTATTTAGGGAGACTTGTTTGCATTAAGAGTACTATAATCAACTTCTAGAGAATCACCTAATCCACAAAAGAGAACTATATACTTCCCATGTCTTTAGACCAAAACCAAAACCAAAAAGGCTAGTACAAGATCAGATATTCCAAAAAGGGATAACCCTTTATAAAAAGAAAATCTATTCTTAATCTCCAAAATTTGTCCAACAAAACCCAAAGTTCAACGAGGACCATTCGATAATCAATTTGTCCATAAAATTATTCAAAGTAAACCAAGGTAAGATTGAAACCCAAATATTTCAAGGATTTAGTCACATAGTCTTCCAAGTTAAATCGTAACATTTATCTCCAAACAACATCAGTTCCTCTTAAAGTCTCATATTGAAAAGTAATTAACCTAATCACATATCCTTTATGATAGGTTAATAAATTTCCATAGATAACCCAAAATCCACTTACTCTTAATTCCTAAAATCATCTAACTAAAAAGAATCAGTCAAACTAACCAGGGACTTCACGTAGTCCAGTGGTAGGTGATAAATACCAGTCACAATTTGGTTGTGGGTTCGATTCCCACAGCTTTGTCCGATGCGACGGGTTGTCACACAGTCTGCATGTTTTCCTTTTTCCAAAACTATATAATTCTTAAATCATTCCAAAAAAAAGAGATAAAATCATCAAAAATGATCATAACATATTTTAACCTCAAGTTTATCTCATGCCTTTCATTTTCCAGCATATCATATAATAACCCATAATTACCTCAAAAGTAAGGATCATATAAACTCTAATGGTTACCTTTATAATTATTACCTGAACTTCCACATCGATTGGTCATCTTGTACATGATTCCTTACAGAACATACCAATGTTCAAGTGGCTGATCATGACTCCTTGATATTTGGTTTATAACAACCACGAGTTTCCTCATTGAATCCTCCATTTTATCTAGTATCTTAATCAGAGAACCACCACAGTTTCTTTCAAATCTGTTTTCTCTTTGGTGCCTGCTAGATCCATCCATTCACTAAAAACAGAAATGTCAATGTGAGTATATCAACAAAACCATCATGTACTAATGAGGAAGGTAAACACTAAGATATACTTACTAATTCACTTTATCTAAAACTAGGAATCTTTCTGAAATCCTAACCATTATGGTAATGTCACTTATGCTTAAAGAATACCCTAAACTCTAAAGTTATCTAAACCGACCTTTGATACCAACTATAAGGCCCCAGCCTTAAACCTTAATTAATATTGAATTAAATGAATAATTCACATTGAGGATATTTTCAGGTTTAGAGTTTTAGAGAATTAGATCATAAAACTTAAATTACATTCGAAATTTAAAAAAAGTGGTTACATAAAAGATATTATTCATTTTTTCCCATCAATGGAAACATATTTAAAATAGAACATGGATTCTTTCTTGACACTTCCTTGACACTATCATCATATCATGTACCTTTCCCTTGACCTGTGAAAAACATTTCAAAAAAACTCGGGATGAGCATAAAAACCTCATTAAGGGTTATAAAAATATGGAAAGGAAACATGAGTTCATATATACATAAGAATGAAATCATACTTTACCCATAAAACATAGTCACTTTAACATACCTCATCAAGTCATGAATAAATCATATAAATCAAAAGACATAAAGGTAACTTGAGGAATTGATAACATTCTTACGTTGGGAGTAACCCTCTTGGTTACGTTTGTAATACCCATAACAGTATATTCCTTAAATCTCTTCAGAGAAACCTTAATGTTTCACTCCTTCTCATTACCCAATGCATTAGAGAGCTATATCGGGCTCACCCGCCCTTAGTTTATCACGGAACCACCCGTCTTCATAATAATGCCCAAGAACCTCAACATAATCGTATCACATAAAACATGCATAAAGGAAACATAACATTTCCACCTTTAAATCACAAGATATCAATACAATAAATTGATATAAAAACATTATGAAAACCATTTTCAATACCAAAATAAAAGAAAAGTAAAACATGGTATTTATTTTTCTTTTAAGAAAAACGTATGGCTTGTAGAGGAAGCCGGAACTCAAATAATGGTCACGGCGGCGGAGAAGTCGTTGTCACCGCATACGTATGACAAAAACATACCCTTTTGTCATTTATTAAATGATTCGTATAAAAAATATTCCTTTTGAATAAACGTAAAAGTCAAAGGGGTTTATACACCGTATAAAATAAGGTTGTGTATAAAACAAAATATGCCTCAATGAAAGGAGATTGAGATGAAGTCCCATACCACCTTGAAGCTTTTAAAATTTTAAACCATTAATATCCATATAAATAAATCCTTAAAACCATTTTGAAAACATGGATATTAATAAGAACAAATCATTAAAACATTTAAAGCAATATTTTGGTTAAAGGGTTTTTACCAAAATTAGAGACACTTGAATACAATAATTGAGGAATAACATTTAATCAGAACTTTATAATATCATGAGAATAAATGGATTCATGATATAATATTTCATAGGACAGTATATACACCATATAAGAGTGAATTGGTGCATAACAACAATGAAGTATCAATAGAGATGTAAAATGTGATGAAATCCCTTATAAAGAAGGTATCCTTAAATTAAGGATAAATCAATCTCAAAATTATGTGTGACAAATATAAATACACCCAATATAATTGGATATTAAGTGTAAAACAATAAAAGGTCATTCACACATATTCAAAGGATGACATATTCAATAACTACATGTTGAACCCAAAGAAATCAAAATTGGGTTAAAAAGTTCCCTTGGTAAAATTCGACAGCCTAACGACGTCACTTCAAAAATTCAGAAAATGAGTTGATGAGAGATAAAAAGGGAATCTCATCACTTGGAAATAAAATTTAAATCCATCAGGATATATAAGAACATATCCCAACATAATAGTATGTGAATTAAAAGACATAACAAACGAATTCTTTTAAAAAGAGGAGGGTGAAAGGTTCCCTTACCAACTTGGGTAACTTTCGAAAAGTACACCCCATTGAATATGTGTCATACAATGAATATGTAAATACCCATAAATGGAATTATATTACAAAAGGAGTGTAATAATGGGCAGTACATAAACCAATCAAAGGAAATTGTGGCAAATGTAGCATAAATCTCACGGGAATAAAAGTGAGATGAAAAATCTCTTACGAAAAATCGGCAGCCTAACGACGCCACTTAAAACTTCCAAAATTGATTGATGAGAGGAAATTGGGTCTCTAATCACATCAACATAAAGTTTACAGAAAGAGGAATATAAAAGAACAACCCCCAACATAACACAGAGGAGCTTAAAAGAAGTGACATAAAGGAGAGTACTTAAAAAGAAAGAGAGAGGTTAGATCTCTTACGAAAATTCGGTAGCCTAACGGCGCCACACAAAAATTCAAAAATTTATTGATGAGAGAGAATGGGGTCTCTCATCATATAAAAATTAGAGTAATAGTAATATAAAAAACATCCCAATAACAATAAAGGTGAGCTTTAAAAGGAATGACATAAAAGAGCATACTTAAAAAGAAAGAGAGGAGTAGGATCCCTTACCTCGTGTCCGACTTGACTCGATCATTATTTAACGTCCTGAATAATAAACTTGAGTTAATATACACTTTATTAAGAACCTTTTTCTAGTTCATTATTCCTTTTAGATAACTTATTGCCATGTTATAAACATTATGTAACCATTTAATTTAATAATGTTTGTTTTGTCGATATTTGGTTCTTAAGTCGAAAGTGGACTTCTTACAATTACATGTTGTTCGTGTGGTCAAAGGTTCTTTATATCCAGAATGAAATTCCTGATTTGGATATCATATATATCATATATATATAGAATATACATTTATTTATAATATCACATAATCATTTAGAGGTAAGAAATGAAATGCACCGTTCATGGAGACGGTAAGCCGTACATACGCATGAACGCTACTTTCATTTCTTTGTCATATTAATGGAATTAAAACTAAATGAGAGGTATGTATATTTTAATTACAGAATTATATTCATCATTTATTTATATCATTTATTATATATATCCATTATATACATGTACTTTTAATAGTACATTACATTTGGGGATAAGAAATGAAATGCACCGTTCATGGAGACGGTAAGCCGTACGTACGCATGGACGCTACTTTCATTTTTATTTCATATTTTTATGGAATGGAATAATAATGATATAGAGGTATATTATAATTACAGTATAACATCATATATAATAACTTTAAATCCATCCTTTATACGTCCCACATATGGCATTAACGAATCACATCACTTTGAGGGGGCGATAGTCCGCACTTCCTTAAATGAAGATATCACGTTTACCCATAATGGAAACCATAAAGGTATGACCAAAATGAAAAATAAAGAAGCTTAAGGAAAACATAAACATATTATATATCATATATAAATATAGTGTCATCTTAATGACCACCTTTGAAGGTGTTAAAAGAATGTTGAACAATCATTGTTTCGGGAGGCAGAAATTCACCATCCACAGAAATAGTATGTTCATTAACCATTAGATGTAGGTGTGTGTAAGTGTATCTCTAATAATTATTATAAAAACATCCTAGTATATTGAGGATACTGGAGTTGTTACAAAAGAAAAGAATAAAAAGAGTTTATGGGGTTGAAGAAGCAAAATAAAACAAAAGGACTCAAGTGAAGACATTACCTTAAAATCAGGTAACTCCCTTTGGTTTGAGCTCAAAGGCTTCCTTGGGAAGACTTATGCCCAAATTGAGGCTTCAAGGAGTAATATAGGGAAGTGGAGAGAACAAATGGGCATAGGTTGGCCGAGACAAAGGCTTTGGGAGTGTGGGTAAGGAGGTAGAGGTGGGGGCCTTTTATAAGAGGAGAGGAGGGGCACTCTTAGAAGGTAAAGAAAAGTCACTTTATTTTAAAATGGTATTCGGATTTAAGAGGTCCCACATTGATTTGTTTCAAGGATAAGGTGATAATGGTTCAAAATACACTCATCTAATATATTTTGGACATGTGTAGGTCTTAGATATTACATTATCATTCCATTTTATTTAAATCGTTAAATAAAGAGGTCATCGCTGCATCATCATGATGTCATAAATAATTTAATTTATTTAATGTCTAAAAATTATAAAAAAATACTATGATTTAGGAAATATCTTTAGGTTTCCAATTAATATTTATATTCAAAAATCCTATTTTTATAACCCCATGTAAAAATTGTTTTAGTAAAACATTTCATGTTTGTCTCATTTTTACTTTAACTTTAAATAAAAAGATATTAATGTCATTTTCCAACCAAAGTGGCTTCATGGGGTCCCCAAGTTGACCCATGGGTTGTATTGGTCGGTCATGACACATCAAATGAGGTTAGGACATGTGTCAAGTTCATTTCATATTATTAAAACATTATTTTTACCTTAAACTACACTAATTACCTCTAATCGCGATTAAAAACTTAATAAGTTACTATTCACCAAAAAATTATTTTTATCCCATTGAACCACATTTTACTTCTTAATGACAACCATGTATGTCGGATTTTTGAAATTAAAAACACAAAGATGGAAAAATTTCATTTAAATGGAAAAATCAGTTTTTATAAGTACCACTTAGTGGTTTCACTATTCATCAAAAATTGAAGTTTTTCAGAAAAATCCCAAAAATTCACCCTAAGCTATATTTGATATTCCGAATTCAAAAATGAAGTCTATTTTAAAAAATTCAAAACATATAAGTCACATTAATTAATTTAATAATTAATTCCCGCTGTCAGAGCAAATAGCGTGTTTTTAGGAAACAATAAGTATCAAAAGATTGACACTAGTTTAAGTCTGATTTCAAAGTGAAATTAATTCCAACGACCACTATTGGATTTAATGGTAAAAATATATTCTAATTTTACTTTAAAACCAATTCAAAAGATAATCTAATCATATAAATAAATTAGATTAAAAAGAGGTTTTGAATTAAAATACAACATTTTACACTATTCATTAAAAAATGAACTTTATCAGAAAGATACCAAAAATTTACACAAAGTAAATTTTGATGTCCCAATTATTAAGAAGAGTTTTATTTTGTCCAAAAGGATGTATAAGAGTGAACAAAACTATATTTAATGAAGGTTCTCCATCAAAAGGCGATAAGTGAACCTTTAGTGAAAACTAGGGCATATACGCCTAAAATTGAATTCTTTCCATATTTTATGCCTTTATCTTTTATTGGATAAATGTAAAAACATTTAAAAACATATATAATCATATTTTAGTTATTTCTATCTATTCCCGCCAATAAAACAGCTACATGTTAACTACCATTTAAAATAATATTATTTTATTATTAGAGTGCAACGTAAGATTCCCAAGAAACTCGTTGTTGCGTGTTGGGTACGCCATCGAGAATAGCGTCCCCTTTAAAGTCATATTAATATTTTATTCACAAATATGGATAAATATGAAAATGTCATATTCTTTATTTACCTGGGGTGTTACAATAAACATGAGTCATGAAATAAATAATTGTAGTTTATATTAAATGAATTGAAATGCACTAAAAGAACTTGATCCATGAGATCATAACATTATGATAATATCATATCATAAAATAGTGGCATAACGTGTTCCATAATGATAATCATAGAAATATTATGTTAAGGATACCCATGAAAACATTCATAACACATGAGCCTTAGTGTAACCACCCATGTAACTTCTTCAATATTGGGATAAAATCCTATATATCATCTTTTGAGATTGGGATAAACTCTTATGTACCCTATTCTTTTGTTCTTGGGATAACCTCATGTGTACCCTCTTGTTTTGGAATTGGGATAAAATCCTATGTACCCTCTTGTTTCAGGCTAGGGATAACCACCTGTATACCATTTAAGATCATATAATATTAATATATACCCAATGAATTATAGGGATATATAATTTATGTCCCAACCATCACTTAATCATAAATCAACTCCATTTTATTCCACAATCTCATAAAAAATTCATTATAGCATAACCCTTGGAAATAAAAATATATTTCAACAATATTTTATCTTTAGAACCATAAAACATCAAGATAAATAATAAATATGGTATTATTTGATCATATATACATTAAATATTATGTAATATCAAATGATGTAATATTATATGGAAATTAATTTAAAAGAACACTTGGAATATTTCTTGAGGAAAATACCTTTTTCATTTTGAAATCACTTATTTTAAATCTAAAAGTTTCCAAAATATTATGAGAAACATTTTTTTTTGAAAAAAACCATGGAAAATTTAAATTGAATATTAAAAATATTTATTATTGAGGACTACAATAAATTATATTCATGTTTTGTATATTAAGAAATATATTTCATTCACATTTTCAATAAAAGTCCAAAGTACATCATTTGGAAAACAACAAAAAGATTCATTTAAAAAAAAATTTAAAAAGAAAATCATGGATAAAAATGGGTTTAATGAATCCTATTATTTTAGTTAAAATATTATTGGAAGCATTTTTATAAAATATATTCATGGAAGAAAATTTATTTTTGATGAAATAGTGAAATAAAGTTGGTTTTCCTTAAAACTTTTCTTTGAATATATTTAGTACATAAAGCGAGGAAAATGAATAAAAACCATGTATTATGAATAAATAAAAATAAGATAGGAAAAATCATATTATCCTTGATATTTATATCAAGAAATTGATCATTGTAAAATTAATCATAAATGATCATAATTAACAATGATATTGTAACATCAAAACCTTACCTCAAGTTTGAGTTGCTTCAATAGTGATCTAATCTATGGTATAATAAATTTAAATTTATTATAATTCAATATAAGTACAATTTATATACTTATAATATTTTATATGCTCCAATTAAAATATACTAACACCAATATATTAATAATTTTTTATTATTATCATCGTTTCAATATGTTAACAGTTTCATTTTCAATAGAATTTCAGTTTCATAGTACTTGTAATTTTACTTTAATAATGGTTCCATAATATCTATAATTTTTATGTGATATAAATATCAAATACATTCAATATATATATATATGTAGATATTTAGTTTCATTCATAAAGTAAAAATATATAAATATGAATTCCACTGTTCTTAGGGATGGTAAGCCATACAAACACATAAACATTGATTTTACTTTTCGAAAGATAGATTTAAATAAAGGTAAATAATAATTAACCCTTATAGAATCGTTATTATATAATAAATATCATATATAAACCTTTAATTCATCCTTATTACCATATATTTAAATTAAAGATTAAAAATGAATAACAACACTTTATGTATGTGGTGGTCTACAAGAACGTACGATCCATGGTATCACTTTTCCAACAGATGCGAAGGAAATAAGGAAGATATGATCTTATAATTATAGGATAATATTTATATCATAAATATAATTTATAAAAAATTAATATATCATAATATCCATGCATGAAATATGGTTATTATTGGGTCATAAAAACATCTGATCGAAGGAGAAAAGGTTCTGATAAATTTTGTAAAGGAAAAAATCCTAAGTACGATTTTTTTCAAAGGATGTGAGTTCATGAATGAGATATCAGATTCACATACCAAATAGATCTATTCATACCATCACCCCAAATTGTGTCTTGTAAATGAAAAATTGTTTGTGGTCATGATTGATGATTTCCCACCCCCACACAAATGAATAAATCCATTTGTGGGTGGGGGCGGTGTTTCTATCCCCCCAAAAAAGAGAGAACTGTTTGCGAGCCTGTAAGGTTCTTTTTTCCCCCACAAATGAATTCCCTATGATACATTTTGAATGATTGGACATCCTAGTATCTATTTACCCCCATTACTTTATAAAAACCTCAAGTGGGATCCATGGAAATGAGATGTAAAAAATGGGTGAAATACAGAGGAAAGGTGAGGGATCCATAGATTTATAGCGGGTAATTTTTCTACATAACCTTAAGGGGGAAAAGGAGAGTAAATTGACATCCATAGGCCCAAATACCTCTGTAGAATCCATAATATGATGAATAAGAAGATGTAATATTTTCATTCCATCATCTTGTGTAGTAAAAAGTTATGTGGAGGGATCCCTATACTACATATAAGGATACTACACAGGATGAACTCGAGCCCGTGTAGGAAGACGCTACATGGATGAACTCAGAACCATGTATAAATGTGATAGGCTGGTTGAACTCATGCCCTCATAGAAAAATTCTACATGGAGGGAACACCATCCCACATAGAAATATTCTACATGGATTGGGACATCCTAGGGTGTTCTGGTTTTCTGCTCTCATCAACCTTCTTCGATGTACCATTCAGTCCCACCTTGGCCACTCCATGAACTTCCCAAGTTAACTTCTTCTACAACCCTTTTTATGTGAATATCTAAGTCTTATTTGGGCCCCTTTTCTAATTAATTTGAACAAGGCCTCTCTGAAAACATCTAGATATATATGATCAGGTCATTGGGAACACCATCGTGTTCTATTGATCATGCATACCCATAGTAAATATGGTCTTATTAATAACCTTATTAACAACGGGTATCCGTTTAATACTGTTGAACATATATTCCCATGGTAATGAGGGTCCTAACCTTGGAGGTAATCATATAGAACTCCCCATTTCAGAGATAAAGGGGAACAACTGGCATTTCCTTTTGATGAGGTCTAGTGATGGATCCTTCTCTAGTCCTCTTTGAAGATGGGAAAATGGAATTTCAAATAGAGAATTATACTTACAGAAGGAAGGTCATTCTTTAATTTACCATTTGATAGTGGGGGTATTGTTGGATCCTTTCCTTCCCTCCTCCTCTGATTCCCATGGTCGAAGACAAGAGTCGATGTGACAATCCTGGATTCCAAAATAAGAGAGGAGACAATCTCTAGATCCCCCCATCCCACTCTACCATTGGTCCTAAACCTCTTCCAACAACAAATAAAGTAGATTGTGTGGTCTTATATATCTATCACTTCCTCTTATTTGTAACAGTGTGTATGAATCATGTGGTCCTAGAGGCGAGTGGTAATCACGAAATCTACAAGATCACAAGCACATGGGCATCATTTTCGGAATAATACCCTAATCAATATTTTCAATGGTCCATATTACCCATGAGACCCACCTTCAGAGGTCCATATTACCAATTAAGAAATAATTGTATATCCTCTATATGCGTAAGTACCAACCATTATGAACTACATGGGATTTGATTCCCGACTAATATGGATACACAGGAAGCCTCCTTGAGGTCCAAACCCAATATCCAAAATTCACCCTAATCTTCCTTGGTCTATATTCCCAATTGGGTTCTATCCAACCTGGATGGCCATTTTTCTTTTAGGACCCTTTTAATCACCATCCTTATTGGTCCATATTCCCAGTGAGATCATACCCTATATGGAAGAACACACTTCTTCTTGGTCCCTTTGGCCGCCTCGACATAAGTTCCACACAAAACATTGAAAAATAACCTTCCACCTAGGCATCCTTGCGACATATAATTAAACATAATGGTTGGGTGTTAATCACATGACCTTAAAAGGTATGATGTTTCCCATTAAGTGGCACTGAAATACATGGGTTCTGATTAATTTCAAAAAGATATGTAGAAAACCCATCTTATGGGTTTGATCCCAACATAAAAAAATTTCCCATCTCCCTAGATAGAAATATGTTCAATTTCACCCCACTACTAATCTTAAAACTAGAATCATAGTCATGAATAAAAAAATAATCTATAATCCATCCATAAAAGGATACCATTGATGTATAACATTAGATACATAAAAATTTCTCCATTGATAAAGATCTATAGATACATACAGATGATTATAAGTCCCATGGAGGATAATAATTTATTATTAGCCTAATGGCGACCCATGTAATAATTGGGAATTAAAAAATTATTCACAAACATGTCTTAAATAAAAACTATACACTACAACAAATATACCATTTTGCGGCGGTTATTTTTGTATTTAGTGGCGGTTTAAACTGCCGCTACATGGTTTGGCAGTAGTTTCTGTAAACCGTCGCCTAATACAGCGTCTCTAATATATTTGAAGTAGTTATTTCCATTTTGCGGTAGTTTAAGGAAAGCGTCGTAGCCTCCTCATTTCGCAGCGGTTTTACTGAGTTTAGCAGCGATTTTTACGAGCCCTTGATGTTAGTTTATTCGCGGAGTTTATATCCTCCGCGAATAAACTCAAATCCCGTGGCCGTTAAATCGCCGCTGAAGTCATGAGAACCGCCGTGGAATGAACAGATACGATGCGACTATGTAGCGGTGGTTAAAACCACCGTGAAATGTATTTTTTTTACATTTCGCGGCGGGTTTCACCGTTTAGCGGCGGTTTAAACCCCCGCCAATGTACATTTTGTGGTGGTTTAAACCGCCGCTAAAAGCTGACTAGGAAAAAAAATAATTTGTTTGCTTCTGCTGCACCACTGCCCTAAAATAAAAATCAAACCAGAAATACCATATTGTACATACCAATAAAAAACAAGAAACATCAACCTAGGAAATCGGTATAGAATAAATTAAAAAAAATAAGTAAACATTGATCCCCCATAATATATATCACTTGAAAATGAAACATTAGATCTACATGTGTGTTGGTGTTCCGATATAGGTAGTGAGCATAAAAAACAGTTATATTTACCATGTGTGGGCCTCCTACTTGGTTTAATACCCCATACCCTGACATACATTGTCTCCTACCCTTGTAAAATGAGTGCATGATGGTTCACACTTTATTTCAGGAATACCATCTAAATGGATCTATCCTGACATTATATGACACTCATGGTAATCTATAGTGAATAATACCCCACAGGTTGTCCAACTAAAAATATTATATGGAAAAACCATTGGTCCATAATTTCACATCCAACCTTTTTGTATCCTTTCAATAGATCATGAGAACACATTACTCTCTTATCATATTGATTTGGATAAATATGTCCACTATAAAGTAGAAATCACCTTAGAACTTCATTATGAGTATCATTTTCACTATAGTCATTTTTATTAGCATGTGACCTTGAGTACTCAAGAATATCTCTAGGGTTTTTTTTCCTATTGTCTATACTCAAGCATCTAAAAGTTGATCCCACTAGGGATATCAAACCATTGACACTCAAGTGTATATTTATACCCCTACTATTTTAAACACCCTTGAGGCCCATTAGAATATCTAGATAATATACTAGTGATGGTTACAATGCTCTAATATCTAAAAGAATCATAATCTATCCTAAGTGGCGTTTGTGACTATAAAATTATAATGGAAATCATAACCCACATGGGTGGGGGAATTTCTTATCATTTTTTCCTCATGGTCATCTCCAGTATCATTCATCCTATGGGATCACACCCAAATTAATGATATCCCTCTTACAATGTAAATATGTGTTTCCTATTGGTGGTAACACATTAGTATATTTCTTCAATGTTAACCAAATTGATGTTGGGAAACATGATTCTATTGAGTATGAAATAGGTGTGGATGAATCCACTACCCCCTCACCACTAAAAAATAGAAAAACCATCTCAACATAAGAGAATATTACTTAGTTCAAATTCAAAATAGTATAACATGTTAAAATCAATACTAAATTTCTCTAGGGAAAAAACCCATTATGTATGGTGATTTGGTTGATGTTATCATACCTCATTTCTCTAATATTATATAATAATAGTAGATTAATCAATCAATAAAGGTCGATCTGAGATGTCCAACTTGATTAGGATCAAATAAATTGATGAAAATTACCAAAACATTAATGTTTTATCTATAGTTAACTTCATGGGGTATATATCTCAATCAATATAAGGAAATTATCCCAATTGTATTTTAGGATGTATTATCTTAGGAGTTGGTGGATTCAAATCCTATACCACCCATATTTGGAACCTCCATCTTATTGGTATTCGATATAATGGAGAATATATATAAGTATATTAGGTGTTTTTAATCCCAATGTGTCGCAATGTTTGGTTCCCTAGAACAAAGACTAGATTCACTACAAGATAAACGCCATTTAGCGGCGGTCAATTACCACTCACAAGGGCCTCCCAGTAAGACAAATTACAAGGGACTCACCAAAGTGTCCAAAACACTATACCCTTGATCACTATGAAATGACCCAATTTGTTCAACACATCAACAATGGGTTTAACTACTAGTCATCCAAAATCTATACTACCAATTCAAACACACGAAGAAATGGAATTATGTATACCACACTCAAGAAATCAAGAAATAAAAATAAACGTCAAAAATAAATAAAACTCATAAAAGGAAACATGAGAAATCAAGGAAATTTTAGGATAAGAAATATTTTAGTGGCAACTATGTGCCACAAATGTTACATATACAAACCAGTTGTTCCCATATTTGTTCAAAACATGAACAATACAACTACTCACGGTCCTATGATGCATCTTCATCCTCGCCACCTTCATCACCACTTTCTGATGTCACCTATAAGAACATTATATTGAAAATTAAATACAGTTGCATATTTATATTAAAACTTAAAACCAATTAAAGTTAGAAAACTAAATGATTTTGTTTTTTTTATTTACCTGCATACCACCAGTCAATGCACTACCACCGGGGGCATATCTGCTCATATGATGACGTATTTCAATCAAATCTTTCTGCAATGTAGATATGTGATCCCCCTACTAGTGAACTGTGTTTCGTAGAGAAACAATATCTTTCTGAGAATCTCTGGGTATGGCCTGACTAAATCTAGGAGTAGATGCAGCTGCCATCCCTGATGGCCTGCTAAAAACCTCATATGGTACGGGTCCCAAACCCATCCCACACACTCTACCAGGATGCTGCTTCCCAAGGACTTTAGCAAATGGGTCATCCTGGGAGACTGAGTAGGACTGCGCATGATTGGAATCCCATAGTTCTTTAATTTTTGCCTATAAATAAAATATCAATATATATTAACACTGTAAAAACTGATAATAAGTTATTATAATAAAAAATTTACTTCATACCCCAACTTCTTTAGCAGGCTCATTAACAAAACTTCCATTTGATTTCTTGTGAACATCCAACCACAGTTCAGTTCGGGATGCTTCATGCCCCAAACTCTGTGACTGCATTAAGAAATGATAAATCAACAATTCAATATATTAAATAGATAATACTGTCTTATACATATTTAAACTAATTAAAATATTACCAATGTCGTTCGACTTTTAGAAAAGCTTTTTGAGCCCACAGTGTGAGGGATGACTTGCTTAGCCCGGTTTGATGCATTCTGTCTTGAGAGATCCTAAAATAAATAAAATTCAATTTAATAGTAAGTTATTCAATGTCATTTCCTCTTCATATACATTTATAAATGTAAAATGAGGATAATATAATAATATATATTTCAATACCATCCGCTTCTCATCACGATGTCTGTCAACAAAATCTTTCCACTATTCTTTCAGTACCCCACTGGGTAGCTTCTCATACATTTTTTGCACAGTCAATGAGGTATCATTGACATCACACCACAATATCCATTTGAAATCTTTCCATTTATTACATAGATTTTTCAACGTCCACTTCCGTGCTATCACATCAGCAACTGTAAAGTGGAAGAACATCTGTATACAGAAATTCATTTTGAACATATTAGTAACATGGCATTCAATTAAACCATAATTTAATAAATAAAACTTTATTTGAGAATCAAAAAATTCATTTTTCCATCTTGGAGGAATATTTCCCCAATCATAATATAAAATAGGAAGGGAAATGGTCTCCGCTACCAGATGGCCGAGAATCTGGACAAGTAACCCCACGATGTCATCCGTCGGGACCCCATAAGAATCAAATGGCATGACTATATTTTCACCAGTCATATTCCAAACATCTTCAATTTTTATTTTTTTCTCCACGGTTGAATTTTTTTAATCTTCAATTATAAAAAAATTAGTAGAAACAAAATGCAATAAATTTATTTAATTAAAATTTGTACCTATGACAGTGACACTCCAGTAGGCCCGTGATGAACTGGAAGGGGTGTGTCACTGCCCCACTGCTGAGGATGATGAAGGGGGAGTCAATGACTCAGCCTCTAATGGTACATACAAATATGGTGTGAGAGATGGTGTAGGGGGAGATGGTGTAGGGGTTTTGGTAGATGGTGCCTCAGATGTTGTGGGGAGGGAGCCTGATGGATCGTCATCTGTCGCAGAACTAGATGAAATAGTGTATCGCTTCCTCCTTGAAATTCCTATCATTTAATCAAATAAAATTAAGTTCATAATATATATTTCAAAAAAAAATTATGCAGAAAAAAATTAAAAATGATAATAGATTCCCAGTACTAACATACAAAATATATATAACAATGATAATGAATAACTGCAGAAATGAAACAAGTGGTTGCTTAATAAATAAATAATTTTACATACAATCATTTTCCCTTTCAATCATGTTGGTTTCCTGCTCTATTGCTTCATCCACTTCATTCAACCTTACTAGACTAATATTTTCAATATCATGATGGACAAATAATTCTGCTTCCTATTGTTGATTAAATTCAATTTCAGAGGTCAAATTATCCACTTCATCACCCATATCATAAAAATATCTTTGTATTACGTGAGAAACTACACTCCACCTTTCATCGACAACATCATTCACATAATATACCATTTTTCTTGCGATACTAAGATATATAGATCATGCAGTTCATGATCACCAACATCCATCAAGCGAGAGAAGTTCACATAAGTAAATTGAAAGGAATCTCTTTTAACACCTCTGATAATATAGACCCATTTTCATTTGAATAAAACAATATAAAAATGTCTGTGGTAGTTTAATTCAATAATATCATGTATCTTTCTATAGTATTCCACTTCAGCAAATGTAAATATACCACTATTCTATGTTTTCAAACCCACTTCTCGATCGACTATACGAAATCTAAATCCATTCACATTATAAGTGTCGAACTTTCTAACTTGTTTTAGAGGAAATCTAGCAAAAAACTTCAAATCTTCTGACACCTCTGCTCGAGTATCAATATTCATGATCCGGAAAAAATATACTTTATTATATTTACAAAATTTATGTGTCAAACTAATATTCGTACTTATTGCAATATTTATGAACATACACGTCGTAAAAACCATTCTACAAGCTCTTTATTAACATCTTTCGTTATATCTTTATCATTTCGTGTTCGGCCTCTCATTCGTATCTTTGTTTTTCTCGACAACTCTTCAATAAATGGATCTGCAATTTCACTATTCAGCATCACATATCTATGTGCCTGTAATAATTCCAATTCAGTCAGTGTCACATTTGAGGTCTTCCCAACTGATCAGCCAATAACAGGAAATATTTTGGATTTATGATGTATTTCAGATTGAGTCGATGTGTCATCAACACATCTAACTTGATTAAATCTTGTCTCAATATCATCCAAGTATCGAGAGAAAAAGGTAAGACACTCCTCATCCAAATATCCTTCAGCAATATAGCCTTATGGTTGAGCTTTATTTCTCACGTATGATTTCAAATGCCCTAGATATCTGTGAAATAAAATAAACATAATTATGCATTTAATTAAGTACCAAATTTTATTTACTTAACTGAAAAACATATAAATAAAGTACCTGTCAATTGGATACATCCATTGTTAATGAACATGGCCTCCTAATTTAGCTTCCTCAACCAAATGCACAGTTAAATGCATCATTACATTAAAAAATGACGGAGGAAAGATCATCTCCATTGCACAAAGGGTCAATAAAAACCTCTCCTGGAGGTTGTCAAGATGAAATGGATGTAGATATTTCTCACATGGTTTTCTGAAAAATGTATAGAATTGGAGTACAAAAGCAGTAATTTTTTCAGGTAATAATGTACGCAATGCCAATGGTAGTACCTGTTGTAACAAAATATGTGAATCGTGACTTTTCAATCCATGTAACTTATGATTCTTAAATTCAACACACCTCGAGATGTTACTTGAATACCCATCAGATACCTTAACATTATTTAAAATTTGAAGGAATGTATCTTTATCCCTATTTTTCATTGCAAAAATTACTGGAGGATACATTTCATTCTCATCTGGATAGAGATCGCGTTTTATGTTCATTGCCTGTAAGTCTTTACGAGCATTGAGATGATCCTTTGACATTCCATTCTCATTAAGCAATGTGAATATCAAATTTTCACAGAAATTCTTCTCAATATGAATCACATCAATATTATTCCGCAAAAAATTAAATTCTCAATACAGAAGTTTGAAGAATATACTTTTTTTCTTCCATTGTTGTGTTCTGATTTCTCTTGACGATGCACTTCGGACCCGTTTTCTGCTATCATTCAAATGATGAATCTTCCCAAATTCTGTTTCAACATTTTCAAGCTGTGTCAATATTTCAAAACTAGATAACAACTTTGGAGGTGGTTTATGATCAATGGAACCATTAATTTTTGATCTATTCAGCTGAAATATATGAGATGCATCGAGAAATCTTCGATGACACAAGAAGAACCATTTTCTACTGTAAGGTAGCCATTTGGGCTCAAAATCAAAGTTACAAACGGGACAAGCTAAACCCGTGTAAGTGTTCCAACCAGATAAATTACCAAGCCCATGGAAGTCACTAATGCTCCACATTAAAGCAACATGCATTTTTAACATTGTTTTAGAAGAAGCATCAAATGTCTCAACACCGTTGCTCCATAACTCCTGCAATTCGTCAATCAAAGGCTGCATGTATACTTCAATATCATTTCCAATCATTTTTTTCCAAGAATAATCATCGAAAGGATAAAATATTTTTGTTTCATACACATCCACATAGGCAGATTATAAGGGATCAAAACAACTGGCCAAATGCTATAACTGGTACTCATAGTCCCAAATGGGTTGAATCCATCGGCAGCGAATCCCAATCGAACATTCCTAGGATCAGCTGAGAAATATAGATGTAATGAATCAAATTTCTTCCATGATTGGGAATCTCATGGATGTCTCATTATCCCATCATTTATATTATCTATAGAATGCCACTTCATGTATTCAGTGGTTTTCAATGACTTGAATAATCTTTGCAATCGAGGCTTCAAAGGAAAGTAACACAAAACCTTTGCAGGTGTGTTTTTTTCTTCTTCTCCATGAAATTATGTTCATTTAGACTTCCAACATCACCATTTTCCTACCATCTAGAAGAAGAAAAATTCTTGAAATTCTGTCTACTTGAATCCTCTCCCCAATAGAGCATACAATCATTGGGAAACACATGTATTTTTGTATAATTCAGACCAAGCTTGTTAACAACTTTTTTTATATCATAAAATGATTTTGGTATTTTTTCTTCAGGAAATTCACCACGAATCAATTCCAATATCATGGACATTGCCTTATTTGTAATTCAACATAGACATTTGATATGGTGAAACTTCAGCAGAAATGAAAGCTTTGAATATTTCAAACACCCACTATACAACTCTTGATTTCTATCATCAAATAAATCATGAAACACATTTTCCTCAGTGAAGTTTTCTCTTACACTTGTCTCCACAGAATCAAGAGGAGGATCCAATGATATGTTACAATCTTGATCTGCCTGTGTTATAGTCTCAATAACATCACTTATCACGTTTCAATTTTTAGCACCCTCTTCTGGTTGTTTTGATATGTTTTGATGCTGATAGTGGTGTCTTTCAGTGCCGAATGCATCATTTATGAGGTTTTTCATTTCATTTTCCATTATCGACGAACTTGGGACCTCATTATGTGGATTAACATCAGCGCTCAATCTTTTTGTAATGTTCGATTCTCCATGACAAATCCAACACAAGTATTGATAAGGGAATTGCTTCAATATTAAATGTTCATAAACTTCATCTCTCTTCAACCATGTTCTAAATTTACATTTTGGACATGGACATTTTATTCTCCCTTCAACGGATCGATTAGAAATTGAAAAATATAAAAACTCATTCAATCCCTTAACATACTGAGGTGTGTTCCTCGGTAATGTGGTCTGACTTTTATCCATGTATATCCAAATGTGCCTACACAATAATAAAAAAAATTAAAACACATAGTTACTACGAAATTGATAAAGAGATTCATATATATGATAATATAAGATTACAAAAACATAATATAATAAAGATGATCCCCTGAGTTAGATATGAACCCTCTAGTGTTTGGGATAGGGGAAGTTTCTTTGGTAAAGAGAAACATTGTGCTAACAATGTTGTAGATACTTTACCATGAAAACCAAAGAAAATTGTTAATTTGGAATAACCCCAACCTAAGTTCTCTATAGAGTCTTCATATAAAACTCTAATATAAAATAAATCTATTATAAATAATGCTTAGGGAAAACCTTATAATGCTTACAAAACTCAACACATTGTTAATTTGGAGTGACAAGAACCACGTGAGAGATGGTAGTCTTGAGGCATGATAAGTGGTGGTGTTCATGGAAATTCATGTTGAAATAACTTGGGAGATTAGGTTTTGAGGTTCTACAAACCTTTTGTGGATTGAATTCCTAGACCCTTATTTGGTGTATTCACATAGAAAAGAGTGTTGGTGTGACTTGAGGGTGATTTGGATCATATATGCATTAGTTCTCATGAGTGGAGAATTATGGTTAAATGGGATGATCGAGGATCTGACCATGGAGTTGAACTAAGAGTCAGATTCAGACTTCGGTGTGGGCATTGAACAGTTTTGTTATTCCTTGAAGTGGCCCAATATTTATGGGGAGATATGATCCATGGGGTGGATGTGCTAATAAATCACATGTTATTCAACTAAAGGAAGAACTGATTAAATCCAAAAAATGCATGAAATAAGTGATGTAATAATTATTTCAATTCTCATTTGATATAAAATATGATTAAAACATGTCATGGCTGATCATGAATCAACAAATGGTGTTAAGAAACCAATTTTTCTTCAAAACATGATCTAGAAGTTTCATGCTGAAGTAAAATCACTTGTTGAATCTAAAAATACATAAAAAATGGATTATTCTAGAATAAAAAGAGGTTTCCAAGTCTTAACTAAGAGAATGAATGATGTTATATTGAATCTGGTTTATAAAAAGGGATATCAAGCACTGAATTTAGTAGAATTAGACCACTAATAAGAAGAAAAATTTAGAGGAAGTAGTTATTCCCTTACTATCATTAGTGTGGTTTCAGTGTGATTGGTAAGTTGTTATTGAAATGATAAATATAATTTTGAAGTTATATTGATATTGTGCAATTTGATTAATGTGGATGATAAAGACACCACTTACGGTTCTATTCCCTAGGTATCTCACCCCTACCTAAGGGATAAATGTCTGTCAAGGGCCACATACCCAACTCATAAGGTTTGAGAACCTATCATTATCCGTATAGTCCATATTGATTGCTCATCGAGCAAAGGAACCTAACTTGGTTCCATACTGGGTCATTAATATGTTCTCATAGATTATCATACCATAGATGACCATTACCACACCATCCCATAGTCTCTCCCCTATAAATTTCTTTAGGAGAGAATCAATTACCTAAAACAAGACCTTTATAGATAACTTGACCCATAAATACATGATGGACACCCTATTGGGGTTTTAATTTCCCTATAGTTTAGCCTCTAACATATATAACATAGCCATCAATGGTTGTATAATCAATGCATCATACTAAAGGGAATTCTATGAACCCAACATGAATCTCTGTCCTCATGTATCATAAGGTAAATAACTCATGGATCCCATTCATTTCACATACCCACCTACATGAAATTTCAATCCACACAATAAATGCATAACCATATCCTATGGTAATATTAGTTATAAACTACCTTGACCATAGAGTTGTCCCCTTAAGAAATCTCATTCCATCCTCATCAAATCCATATCTAGGAACCAACACCATCTCAATTCCCTAACTCATAAAATTACAAAATATATTATAAAGAAATAATAATTAATTAAGATAATTAATCCATATTAATCCAATTAGTCATACATTAGGGACATCTCATCAATTATGTATCCTCACTGTAACTTCAAGAAATGGGGTATGGATCACTCTTGGAACACCTATGAGCTCATTTCTAAACAAAACCCAAATATATTAAGTCAATCCATTAAATGAATTCATCCAAATTTGATGATAAAACAAAATAAATTATGGTAATGACTCAACAATAATGAAACTACATAAAACCTTATGAATTTTTCCTCTACAAGATTCCTCTAACCATTACACACACAAAATCCACCGTAACAGGATGATCCCACCGACGGTAGGGGAGGGTAGCATACCTAGTGTACGAACTTGATGGGGTCGGGGGAGAAGCTGGTGTTGCAGGTGTCGGGGGGAGAAGTGGGGTCAACAGAGACCGACGGTGAGGTCACCGGCGGCACGGGAGGGCAGCAGAGGGGACCAGCGGTTGGGTTCGCGATTGTCGGGGTGAGAAGCTCGCGAGGTCGGGGTTGGCTCGGGGGGGGGGGGGTAGTGTCACCGATTTAAAAAACTTAATAGGTTTCATGGAAGTTTTTAATAAACCGCCGCTAAATATTTTTAACGAAAGGTTTAGAGGCAGTTTTGTAAACCACCGCTACTAAACTGCCGGTAAAGGTGTTTTTTGTTGTAGTGATAAGATAGTCCCAAAATAGTAAATAATCCCATCTAAAAGGGTGTGATGAGATCGACCTCCCATCCTCTCGACCACTGTGATATCTTATGTATCGGTGACCAAGTTTCCTATTGAGAGCCTACCACTATAATGTAGGTCCACGAGTCATCACAGATATGAGATCCATTGGGTATTTTCAGTTCAACGAAAAAACACCATTGGAAACCAACCCATCACAAATAGGTAAAAATAAGAATTTTAGATCCAATATGAATGATTGTGCAATATTTTAAACACCCACAATCAATCATAGTAAACACAATGATTCTTTCCTCAGAATTAAAATGGTGAACTCAATGTGAATCTTTAACCAAGATGACTGTTTCACCTCTATGTCATCCCCCTTTCACGTCCAAAATGAATTAGGGCCGAAGAAAAATATTTATTATGCATGGTATACTTTATATAAATGATGATTTGAAGAGGTTTTCTTTCTTGTGTTTGTCACATATATAGTAGGCCAATTTCCCTAGGACTCACATCAGTCAAAATGAAATCTAACCATATCTTACATACGTGTGAATTGAACACTGTGTATGATGAGTTCTCATCTAAATAAAGGATTCTATCATACCTAGTATTTTCATTGCCGTGTTTCAAATGAATTAGTCCAGTAATAACACAAAAATAGTATCCTCCTAACCATAGAGAAATATTTATTGTCCCTACATCTTATGAAGCATATCCATTCATCTTATCAAATACAGTTGGCGGTTCAGAAGAAAACAACACCTGTAGGCATCTCAAACTATTTCAAGAGATTATCTATAGAATTTGAGAACTAGTTACTACATTACGTCAGGGAAGCTGATGATATGGTCACCAGAGAATTCATCCTAATGACATATAGGTTCCCCCAAAGAGATCTTGACAGCATTCACCACCACAAAATTTGTGTGACCCAACATACTCTCCCTAAAGAAGATACTTCCCATGGGATCCATCCCAAGTCATTTGGACTCAGGCCCCCATGGAATCCCACAGAGGGTGGAAGTCAACAAATCCAAAACATTCCATTGTTATGGTTACTGCAAAAGAATCCCGTCGATCAAATATAGTGGAAAATAGTAAGAAAAAGAAAATCACTTCTCCCACATATCAATCCTACCTATCATATATAGAGGAAATATTTGAGTAGAGGAAAATTATTTCTCACTCATATCAATCCCTCCTGTCAAATATGGCGCAATCTATGAGAATAGGAGAATTTTTAATCACTCATATAAATCCAATTATTAAAATACAATATCAAATAATGAGAAGATAAAAATACCTGCCTAAGAATATCAAATTGTCCAGTTAGATACCACACAAGTCTGCAACTATATTAAAATACATTCTAACTAATATGAATCTATCTGGTCAAATATGGCGTCACACCCCGAGCAAATGAAAATATGTTCTCACTCATATGAAGATCTCCACTCAAATACTACAGAATACAATGATAAGATGCAAATATTTTCTCACTTAGATCAATCTATTTAGTCAAACATAACAACAAACCTTGTGCAGACTCAAATCCTTGCTTGCACATATAATTCCCACAAGTCAAATATTGTGGAAATTGTGGGACCCAGTTTGTGTATCTCGTCTATGGTCCGGGGGAAGACTCATATTTTTACCCCAACACCATAATGAGAGTACATCCTAATTCCCCCTAAGGAAGTGTTGCAACATGTCCTATAAATTAGGGAAAGACGAACATCAATTCCTAACCACATCCTACAAACTTGAAAAGGTGTAATTGCATCAATAATAATAGCTTGAAGTTAGGACCATGATCCCACCTCCTCAAGAATAATTATTCATCTGAACAATGGGAGGATCACTCAAGATAAGAAATACATCCCTACTCCCATCTAGGAGGGTCATGAAAACAATTCCAGGATAACTGGAAAATGGGATCGAGAACACATCCCCATTCCAACTGGGGATTATCGGCCCATTTCAAGGCCCACTTCAGGGAAGGCATATACCCTACTGAAATTTTAGAAACTCATCACAATGCTCTAACAGTAACATGAGAGTGACCTCAACCCACTCCCATTCATGATTATTTCTATTCAGAATTTGTGGTTACTACCTCCCATGGGATATCAACTAAAAATAAATCCCACATGGGACAATTCAAAATTATAGAGATGACTCATTTCCTTTATTTCTTAAAATATAGAGCTCTTGAGGCCATCAAACATCTATCAATGGTATCACAAGATCCTACTAATCCATTACATAATTATGGAAGTGGAAGTAGACGTTGTGAAGGTATTCCCCAAAGAACTAATACTAGAAGCTCTGGAGGTCCTCCCTAAAATGAATACCATAAAGGATCTCCTTGTAGGATCAATCTAACAGATCATGAGAGCTAATTTACTAATGAGTTCCAAGAAAACCTTCTTCATGGATAGAATATCAGTCAGTAATAAGTTCCTACTCTTACCAAACCAAATATGAGAAGGCCCTCATATTCCATGGAACTTGGAAACATGGGTGTAGTCATGTTTGAAACAGTATCCAGGACAGGTGACATTCCTTATCAAGTAGAAGACAGGCTGAGGCAGTGGTCATCCTATAAACCACCTCTGAAATGTGTCCATATTGATGAGACCACTACTAGACCCACTTATCGTGACAAAATAGCCCATAAGTGACCATTTTGGGTAGATTAGATAAATGAATCTATGTCATAAGAACATAAATATACAAGAATAAAAATGACCATGGTTAATATACCCATTAAGTTTTTACCTTATCCACTTATCAATTCAAATTTACAGAGGTATTTTCATAAGAGTATATACACCACATACTTTTGAATCATTGGACATCTCTCTGTCACCTAAATGAAAATTTTATTCCTTTGGATGTGTATGGAAACAATAATAAGGAATTTGGATATATTTGACATCAAGACGATTTGGAATCCCTTCTAACTTCATGGAAACTATGATCATAGAAGTGGAAAAAAGATCTACAATTGGAATGAGTTAATATATTTAAAAAGTTATAAAGTCTAATCATTAACTCCCCAACTGGTGATCATATTTGGGGATAGGGCGAGCACAAAGCATTGCATTCCACCACATGCCCCGATCAGCAAATCCCATCAGAGATGGAATCTTGTAATGTCAACCCCCATAGGAAAGTAACCATACAAGACCCCCCATGGAAAAGATAACACACTCATTAAGAATCATCCTTGAATAAGTCTCAAAAGAATACAAACCAATGAGAGAAAGGTATCAAAAATCAACTAAACTAGGATACTGCGAATATTATGTAGGCTTCTCACTTAAGGGAAGCAAACCATCTGACACTTCTGATGCCAACAAAAGTGGGTGGTTTTCAATCAGATCCAACATTGCACCTGGATCATTCCGAAATGAGGATGAACATGATCAAAAGGGAAGTGGTATTAGTAGCAGAAATCACAATACGTGATAAAACCATGCCTGAAAATCTAGGGAATTTTTAACATAACATACAACTCTAAAGCCAAAAAATTCAACCCAAGGCCTGAAAATGGAAGAATGAGAGAAACCCTGTCCTACAGGGTTTGAATTTTTTTTACCTCAACCTCATTTTAAATAGAAATCAGTCTTTTCTTGATTTAGGATAAAACCATGAAATGAGAACTCCCAGTTCATTCCTTTTCACAATATTCATATTTCATAAGGTACATCCACTACAAGGCTTTGATGGTGTTCTCTGAGTCACTCTTAACCAATAATCTCAAATAGGATACAAAAAAGGAGTAAGTATTTCTATTAAATGTAAAAAACAACCCCAACACAATTTTATAATCAATAGAGCACATGTGATGCATTATGCATTGGTGAACATCATGAGAATCAATCCTACAAACAATGCTTATAATTATTCCAATGCTGGGGAGTAAGGAGAGGATGTTTCTATCCAGAATGTGGTCTACACTAAGAAAAATGAAGGAGGTGTGTGAACATGAAACTATAGACTATACATAAATTTGGGTATTCCCATGACTAATCCTTGACCTCCTTTTCAATAGAAACCACCAATTATAATGGTAAACGAATGGGTTACAGGCTATCGTCCAATCAAAGAAGTTGAACCCATCACAATTAAAGAAAAATTTATTGTAAAGTGGAATAAATGAAAGTGTTGAGAGGAATAAATGTGTAATTTCTTCGAGGAAACATTCCTACTAAGTATGTCAAACAAGAGGATCTTCAAACCGCACTTCCAACCACTATACCTTAGTAACGAAGGTTCACCATAGTGACTGAAGTAGATCCAGGACTTCCACTCAACCCTATTCCCCAACCACCAATTTACCTAGAATCGATAATTGATGAGTATCAACAATTCCATACAATAGGAAAAAACCAGAAAAAATTCATAAAAGGATTCAAAATATGTACTCTTCTTTATTTTAGCTACAAAAAAATTACAGGGCTAGTGTGTCATTGCAGGCTTATTACCACTCTTGTTCGAGGTACATGTCAAACGAAAATTCATCAAGAGATTATCTACACAATCAAATCATTAGATGATAAATTGGAAGCTATAGAGGAGTAGTTCACCACAATACAACTATAATAGAATCCTTACCCTGAATGGGTGACCGCAATCCTACACCCACCATATTTTGGAGTCCTATATTTCTAATATTCATTGTCACATGAGTCCTAGAGTAGTTTCTGACACACTTTGTGTCTTGTGATCCCATGATGGGAACACATAAGCAATAAGAATCAATGAAACTTACATTCGTTTTATAATTATTACAAGGACTGACATTCGAATGGTACACCAATTTTATAGCTCGTTCAATCATTGGATGAGAATACCTTCATCAACAGTTTCTATTTCAGTTTTGCTCAATTCTATACAATAAATCGATCCTTGAACTCTCCAATTTCAAAAAATGGGATAAAAAGAGGGTCTCATATTTCATTTCCATATTGAAAGCGATAACCTAACCCTTAATCCAATAGATTACGCAAGAATATTTGATTTCTCTTTTCATAGTGAACCTTCATGATGAGTTGTGAACACCACCCATCCCAGTGATATATATAGGCGGAGTTCATGATCTCACCAAAATTTCTCAAAGAATGTAAGATTCTATATAGTGAACTAATATATAGTCCTGAATGACTCCATCAGTCTCAATGAAGAGAATGGTAAAGGAAGAGGTTATATCCATCACATTTATTTCTACCTCTGTGTTGAATACTACTCCAAAACCAATACCATATCATTCGGTGACCCTATATGTCAATAGAAACCCCCACCTTATCAAGATGTGGAGAGGGGACCTAGGTGAAATCATTTCTAGGAGATAAATAATAATGTTTACTTGTTATCAGATGAGAAAGTCCACAGTTACTTTTTAATGGCATGGAATAATGATGTACTCCATCTTCCAATGACTAAGAGGCCCAACCAAGAGGTTCATGATGATTGAATAGATTATTTAAAATTTCATCGAACTCTGGGGAATACCATTTAGGAATGATTCATCTTTAAAGACATCCTGAAAAAACAGTGGACATAGGGCAAGTAAATATGGGTAAGTCGCTGAAATGAATAGTGTATGTTTCCTCTAAATCTCTTGAATAAAAATTTGAGTTGAAAGAAGTTACTAGAAAAGGTGTGAAGAATTTTTTTGATTGAATGAATCAGAATATAATCAACTAAAATCATTCCATACTCCAACCACAATTGAGAAAACAAACTATTTTCTCATCCACTTTTGCTACAACACAACCAACACCATCAACACCGCAATCCTCCAAAAATCATATTTTTAGGAAATGATCTAACCATAAGGGTAGAGGAAAAACTAAATAAGATGAACCTATACCAAATACCATGTCATATTTTATGATATTAGATTTTATGCCCATAATTTTGAGAAAATGGTCACTATCTCACTAAATAATACCACCAAAAGAGGTCAACCAGATTAAATATTCACCGACTTTGGAATTAATCTTTGGTCTCATTCATGGAATTCATTTAATGTATCCATTATTTGATGAAGAATTTAGAAATTACCCCATGTTAATTGCATCTAATTGGGTAAATAGAAGAAGGGGTCGCAAGAGCTGAGGATAGAGGGGAATATTCAATCACAATAGATGATAGAATTCTAGCCACATCCATACTCAAGTTTTTAGTGTCGTGGAAACCTATGGAAGATACCTTTATCAATTCCAACTGGAATAGGTAAATCCACCTTCATATACCAAAATCCACCATGATCAGATCATTCAAGAATATCAACAATAGTGGGTACATGTGTCTGATCATCGTAGGATTGCAGGTATGCATTTTCGGTCTAACCCACCAATAATGGGTGCACCTTCAATTTACATTTTAATGGTGATCCATATTTTAACAGAATGGAAGCCCCTAAATCACCTAAGGAAGAGAATCCCAACACTGAGAAGCACAATAATTTATCCTAGGAGTAATAAATCTTAAAGAAACTAGACCTGGTACCATCCATGTTTTTGATCATGGATGCCCCGAGTTTATCAAAAGACCTTAGGGAAGCACTTAAATCGGTTTTTAAGCCATTAGGAGTTTGCAGCTGAGGTTACCACTACAAAGGTTTTTTTAAAAGATACCAATCCTATATAATTTTATATATTTTTTTTTAATTTATGGATAACGATAAATATTTCATCATATAAGGACACATTAGACCCTTGTACATGTCTGTAAGGATAAATGGTGTCGAATTCTGATGAGATTTCATTGAAAATGTATCAGGAGTTATTCTCATTCCTATACACTCACTTCATTGACTGGGCTATAATGAAACTAATCTAGCATATTCCACTCTGACACTACATGGTTATGACAAAAATGAGAGAAATACACTTGGCCAAATCAAGATCGAGGCTCAATTTGGAGACCTCATATTCTACTGTGAATTAATATTTGTTAGAAATAATATGAAATTAAATGTTTTTCTTGGAAGGGATTGGTTTCATCAACATGAAGTAATTCCCTCTTTATACCATCAATGCATCAAATATCACATTAATGAAAAAATCCTAACATTTCATGCCGATAAGGCCCCATTCGAATATTTCAAGTCACATTATATTGATGTAGGATTCTTTTATATAGAAGGGAAACAACCCATGATTGATGGTGTTGCATGGTTCACATTCTTGAATAGTATAGAAATGGCCACCTCTAACCCCTTCAAATAGTTCAGAAAAAAGTTTGTGTTTCCCATCAATTAGGTCGAGAACATGGGCCCGAATTCAGATGAATATTCGACAAAATTTATTATACCAATCATGAAAATTGAGTCCAATAATGAAGAAAATAGTATTAACTATACAGATAGTGGTAAAATATCATGTGAAAATTCTATCATTCCATCTCCTATGTTTCAATAGATCACCACTTCATTAGATGAGTTGGAGGGATCCATCATGTCACCAGGGGGAAGTGAAGATACCCATTCTCTACACCTCATCTCCCCTCTATATCTTCAATGATACCAAACATAATTATTTGGGTAAGAATAATTCATCACATCTTTCAGATGTAACAATATTAACTCCTCTCTTGAATCTAGAGAGATTATCCCATTAGAAGATCCCCTATAGAATAAGAGGAAGAGGATAAGGAGTAAGAAAAAGAGAAGGAACTCAGGGACGCCCCACTAGTATTTAGGGAGGGTGTCTCTACCACCATTGATGAACTAAGAGAGATATATCTAGGTAAAAAAGAGGTCCCATGACCCACTGTAATCAGTACGTCCATAAATCCTAAAGAACAAGAGTTATATACCTTCTTTATGAAGTAGGATTGGGACATGTTCACCTAGAACTAAATAGAAACACTGAGCCTTGATCTCGAGTTGGCCAATCACCACTTGGGATTTCCAGAGAACCACTAAGTCTATAAAGAAGAATCTAGAAAGGCCCATTCAATTCAAAATGCCAAAATTGAGGATGAAGTTGACAATATAAATATGGAAAAACTCATTCAAGAGGTCTAATATCCAAAATATTTTTATTTAATATTATATTTCAAGATAAATAATAGTCAAATCAGAGTCTGCACCAATTTTAGAGATCACAACTGGCACTTTTTGAAGGATATTTTCCTAGTCCCAATAATTGAGTTACTGATTGATGCAACAGATGGACATCCAGCCTTTTATTTCATGTATGTCTATTTGGGGTATAAAAAATATGAATATCCTAATAAAATAAATAATCCACCACCTTTAAGGTCCCTCCATGAGTATTTTTCTATCGGGTAATGTTCTCTAGAATTAAGAATTCTGACAGTACATACCAAAATGACATATACCACATCTTCAAACCCTTCATGGGGAATTTTTTTGAATGAAACATTAACAACCTGGTGGTTCAATATCGATATAATTATCACCATTTGGATAATAATGAAACTGTATTCAACAAAGTATGTAATCATAACTTAAATATGAACCCCTTGAAATGTCTATTCTATATTACCTAAGGGAAAATTCTCAGATTCATCATACACCATCGTGTAATTAAAGTCGAACTTAAGTATATAAATGATATTTTTATCATGTCACCTACAAAAAAATTAAAAGAGTTGAGAGGAATTAAAGGACACTATGCCTACATTCGATGATTTTTAGACAAACTTGAAGGAAAATGTCTTCCCATCACCAAGATGATGAAAAAATGTTTTTATATCAGTGTAATGATGATTATCATAAAGTATTTTATAGTTTATAGAAATATATTTTGAGCTTACCAATGCTATTGTCTCCTTTAATGCGAAGAGTGATCATTTTATATATGACTACCCTGGAGCGTTGACTGGGTCCCTTCCTTGAACAAATACTGACACCGAGATAAAAAAAACCTTTTATTACCTCAGCTAAACCATGATCATTGTTGAGACACATTATTAAAATATCGAGACGGTCTATCTGGTGCTAATCGTTATAGTCAAGAAACTGAGATATTACCTATAGAATCATGATGTCTATTTGGTCTCTCATTGAAACTTGCTCAAGAATATTCCTATTTTTCCTATGATGACCAGGAATCTATTATGGTGGGTGGTGATTTTGTAGCAATTTGATATTCATTTTGTTCCTTATAAATCTATAAAAGGCTATCAATTGGAATAATTCCTTTCAAAACATCCCCCAGTATAAATGATGCCACTGGATAGAGAACTACCCAATGAAGAGATCTTCAATATTGAAGAGGCCCCCATATATGAGAGATGTTTTTTTATAGTGCATCTAGAAGCCCAATTGTCATGACCCTTTCCCTAGGGCTTGTGTCATGACTACCCCAAGCCTGCCTTCCATAGGCCAGGGGTTTGAGACTAGCACCGTAATGGAATTTAACTAAAATGGGAATGCATTTCCTCAAAACCTGTACACACATAGATAGGGAACACTGCGCAGAAGTAAAATAAAATATAAGGAGAAAGGTACAACCACAACTAAAAACCACCATACAGTGTAAAATTATGTTTTGAAGTAAAGGGGCTAGAATATAAGCCCAACTAAAATTGAAATATAGAAAAATTAAAAATATCAATTGAGGTTGTCCGCTAAGGATCCTACCTGAAGGGTAGGTACAAATTGTCACAGCGACTCTCTATTTCCACCAGTCACCTCCATACACCATCAAGTATTGCCTCCTTGAGACTCAGTCAAGGCTGCCCGTCGTCTGCACATGACACAACATGGTGCCGAAAAAGCCAATGTAGGGGTGATTATAACAATACCGAGTAGGGAACCAACAACCCCCGAAGGTATTTTAAAATTCTAAAAAGTAAAAAATGACAAATCATGATCTCAATCACAAAGCACAAAGAAAAAGACAACTCATACCAAGTATATTCTAGGGTAGAAACAGTAGCATCATCAGTCACATCGTCGAACACCTCAGCTGCTGGAGAACTCATCCTCTATAGAGTACAATGGGCCTTCCAAGTCACACAGAGGTGCTTCCCACTAACCTTGATCTTCATAGGTACTCCTCCCCATCACGTATCGTGGGTCTGCCGGGTCACACAGAGTCTCTCCCCATTGTGGCCTGCTGAGGTACTCCTCCTGTCAAGTACCGTGGATCTGCTAGGTCACACAGTGCCACTACCCACCGGTGGCCTAGAAATTCACATAGAGGTGCTTTACACTAGGATGTTGAGTCACATAGAGTTGAAAGTTAGCAGTCTTCAGGTCTCATCCAGTTGTAGGATTCCACACGTTGCGTGCATGGGAGAACCACTCCTCATGAAATTTGTATTATATAGACCGACTCGAAGTCCCTTGAATATGTAACCCGATTATAAGAAATGCCATAAGGGTTCCATCGTAACTGATGATGTGTCAACCAGACACCCAGTTTGTATGTTATATGCATTTTAGTGCCAAGGTCCTGGTTAGATTATGGTACAATCCAACCTGGTCAAACTCCAACTTTATCTGAGTTTCTCATAGAGTATCACAAAAGGAAATACTCATCTTAAGGTTTATAATGCCGCAAATGGTTCATCAAATGGACATCCAGTTTAGGAGATACGCATGTTTAAGCAAAACTAGGTAAAAAAGGGTTTGAGTACCGTCCGACTCAGTCAGACCGACCCGACCCATCCCATTGGCTGTGGGATCATCCCATTGGATCAAAGGTCTGGCCCGGACCACCCGGCTAGGCACAGCCTTCCGGGCCGCGAAACCGCTCTGCCCACCAGCCAGGCATGGGGGTCCGCTCCCCTCTCAATCAACTTCAGTCATTTGGGTCTTCAAAGGCGTTGCACCAGTTGGAGCTGCACCTCCTAGCTGTTCTGCATAGACCATCCCGCAACGGACCCATGGGCATGGATCTTACCTCTACCGCGATGCAAACCTGTGACCTTCCATCATGGTGCACTACCACAACATGCCGCCGAAGCACTCCACCCTGCTTCAACGTGGCCAGAACTAGACAACCGCTCCTTTGTCCACCGTGGTGCCTTCGGGCACCGCTGTTCCTTCACAACCGAACGCTACCTCCCTCGTTCTTCAGTTCCACCACCCTGACATAGCTTCCACGTGCCACCGGGGAAGATTCGATGGTCTGTTTTTATTCTTGTCCATGCCTACGGCCCTCTCGGGGTGATTCCTACACTACACGGCCCTTGGTTTCACCTTTATACCATATCTTATGGTTTCCCATAAGGAACACAACCATAATCGAGTTCAGCAGAGGGTCTAATCCTTGTTCGTTTGGCTCACACCCTCTGCGTTAGCATAATAACACGTGAAGCATATCATGAAGGAAAAAAATCATAAGTAAATAACGAAACCCCTACCTTATTTCCATTGGAAGGAACTAGAGACGAGGAAGTAGGGTCTGCGTCCAAAGGTGTTCGTTGGCACTTTCCATCATCCATAAATTCGTCCAAAGACCGTCACTTGATCACCATTCTTTGTTATAGTAGGAAGTTACTGACATTTAGTCATAGCTTCCTCTTGTAGCTCTCCCAAAACCCAAGACCAATATTTGATTAAATAGAATAAAAGAGGGGAACAATTTATTGCACAATTAATGGGGTTCATTATTGAGTTTAATTAATTAACCTATCAATTCTCCCAACGGTGTAGTTACTCAACCTGTTAATTCACCCAGTGGTGCGGTTACACAACCTAAAGGTCAAGCTATTAAATGGGCTAACGTTGCACTATGATCCCACTTCTGTTTGTCCAATGATTACAAAAATAAAATAAAATAAAATAACCTTTTAGTTATTTTATTATTTTTTGTAAAGAACAAGAAAATAATTTTTTTTTCCGAACCTTGCTAGTCAAAGTTAAGCTTCCCTTAAACAAATCCCGGCACTGCAGATTCAACGTTTCCCTCATATTTTTAATCTAAGCATCAGTTCAAAAGATAAAAAACATCACCTGTATGTTTACTGAATGTACCAAGAAAAGTTCAAAAATTCGTTCAGGGCTCTCTGGGACTCAGAATCACATGCCACCAATTTTTGCAGACTCGTAATAATCCCAAATAATTTATATATAATTTATATGGAATTTCTAGGTCTTTAAATTCTCCACACCTTAGAGATTTTCTTTTCTTGAAAGTTACAAGAAAACATTGGAAAAAATGGGGGTACTGAGCACGTATCTGAGCCTCCCACTCCCATGTGCTCTCCTAGAGATTTCTATGCTGCCAAGAGACTCACACTAGAGGAATAGACCGCCCATGAAGGACCTGCTACTATAAATCCTCTATATCCATATGGATTTCTACAAACATCACCCCATCGTTGATGTCTAGCTCGCCCCAGTCGATAACATGTGATGAATCATGCACATACCTCCTCAACTGTGACACATTGAAAACACTATGCACCCAGTGCATCAATGGGGGAGGAGCTAGATAGTACGCCACCTTGACTACTATGTTGAGGATCTGGAATGTTAAGATGAACCTTATAGATAGCTTGCCGCCCTGGAAAAAACTCTATAATCCTCGTCGGGATAAGACCTATAGGAAGACATGGTCTCCCTTCTCAAACTTCAAGGGTCTATGTATCCTGTCGACTTAAGACTTTTGTCGGATCTGTTCAGTCTTCATACACTCCTAGATGATCTACACCTTCTCTGTGGTAGCCTGCACCAACTCTAGACCCATAATTGATGACTCCCCTAGGTCTGTCCCACATAGAGGTGATCTACATGGTCCCTCGTACATGACCTAAAATGGAGCCATACTGATGGTGGAGTGATAAATGTTGTTGTATGATAACTCCACCAGTGGCATCTGGTCCTCCCAACTATAGCTAAAATCAAGGTCACAAGCACGAATCATCTTCTTGAGTTTCTGTATGGTCTGATCCGTCTGACCAACAGTTTTAGGGTGAAAGGCGGTGATCAAGTGTAGCTGAGTCCTGATCACCACTTGTAATCCCTTCCATAAGTGGGATATAAAATGAGCATTGTGATCTGAGGTGATTGTCGATGGCACCCCATGAAGCCGTACAATCTCTTGTATATAGAGACATCCCAAGTCATCTACTGATCCATTCTCTTGGATGGGTAGGAAGTTGGTCGACTTGGTGAGTTGGTCAATAACCACCTAGATGGAATCGTAGCCCCTGGACATACTTGGTAGGCCTATCACAAAGTCCATGATGACACCATCCCACTTCCATTATAGCTCCTCAAGTGGATGAGCTAAGCCTCCTGGTACCTGATACTCCGCCTTCACTTTCTGATAAGTGAGGCATCGTGATACGAACTCTGCCACATCTTTATTCATACCTAACCACTAGTACTAATGCCAAAAGTCCTGGTACATCTTCTCCACACACAGATGTACCACCTAAAGGGATGTGTGTAACTCCTTCAACACCTCCTCTCGTAGCTTCACTGATTCCATGGTGCATCCTCTAAAGTGGACGATGTGCTCCCCACATTTAGAAAATACTTATGGGGACTTTCCTGAGGATATCTGATCATGTTGGGCCTCTTAGTCAACATTCCCAAGATGATCCTCCCAAAGTCACTGAAGGAGTGGGGGAGAGACGGTAATAGAATGGAGGTATGCTACTCCATATCTATCCACAAAGGATATCTACAACGTGGCTAGCTGATATGTCAGCTCACTCAACAAATGTAGTCCATACCTCCTGCTGAGTGCGTCTGCTACTACGTTCCTCTTCCCAAGAGTGTAAACTATCTAAAACTCATAGTCCTAGGGGAACTCCATCCATCGCTGTTGTCTCAAGTTCAGGTCCTTTTGTGAAAATATATACCTGAGACTCTTATGATCAGAGTAAGAATTAATCCTTTCACCCATCATGTAGGGCCGCCAAATCTTCAGCATGAAGACCAATGCTGCTAACTCTAGGTCATGGGTAGTGTAGTTATGCTCATGTTGTCTGAAATTAAATGATCCATTGGCGATCACCACTCAATCCTACATTAGGAAACAACTAAGTCTGGTCCCTAATGCATCAATTTAGACTATATACCCAACACCCTCTTCTGGTAGCCTCAAGATAAGGGAACTCGTCAGTCTCTGCATTAGCTTTTGGAAACTCTGCTGGAACTTCTCCATCCACAAGAAAGGATTCCCCTTATTCTTAAAATATGAAAAGGGTGCTGCTACCTTGGAGAAGTCTTGTACAAATCTCTGGTAGTACCCACCCAATCCTAGGAAACTCCGCACCTTGGTCACACTCCTGGGTGGATCCCAAGAAACCACTGCCTCTATCTTTTCCGGATCCATTGCAACTCCATCCTCCTAGATAACATGCCCAGGAAGTGGAATTCCCATATATAGAACTATAAATTCTAGATGTTTCCATAAAGATGGTTCTCTCAGAGTGTATCCAGAACTATCTATAGGTGCATGGAGTGCTCCTCCTCCGTCACTGAGTACACCAAGATGTCGTCAATGAAGACTACCATAAAGTGATTGAGGTAAGGATGGAAGATACTATTTCTGAGCCCCATGAACACTGTCAGAGCATTGGTTATGTTGAAGGGAATCACCAATAACTCATAATGTCTATACTGACATCTGAAGGATTCCTTCAGTACATCCTCATCCCATACCCTGAGCTGATGATAGCATAATCTAAGGGCTATCTTTGAAAACCACTGTGATCCCTTCAACTGGTCGAAGAGATAATAAATCCTAAGGAGAGGATACATGCTCTTCACAATCACCTGGTTCGGGCACCGATAGTCCATAAAAGCCTCATACTCCCATATTCTTTATTGGCAAACGAAATTGGGGCTGCCAAAGGAGAAACAATGGGCCTTACGAACCCATTCCTCTATAAGTATTCCAACTGTACCCTCAGCTCACAAAACTCCACATGGGCCATTTGATATGCTGGTGTAGATATTGGTGCCGTCCCAGGTTACAGATCAATTTAAAAGTCTAATTTTCTAAGAGGGGGTAGCCCCATAACCTCATCATTGAAGACATCAGCATACTGGTCCACCACTACAGGATAGCTCAGACTCCTCTCATCCACTACACTGATGTGATCCTATCCAACTAATGAGTGATTGGTTGTACCCTTCTCTAAGAAATTTCATCCTATACTACAAAGGTTTCCATATCACCGATGAAGGAAAACCTGATCCCACTATCATGGATACACCACACTTTGTGCATAAAAAAGTCGATCTGAGCATGGACTGTGCATAACCAGTCCATACCCATGATTACGTTGTAAGGCCTTGACGATGATACTAGGAGATCCCATCTGAATCTCTCACCTCCTAGAGTGATCTCACACTATATGAACCAATATTTATTCATCTAATCCTCTCCTGTGGGAGTCTCTAATCATAAGTATCAACCCAAAATCTCCATCGGAATCCTCGAGATCTGAATGTGTGTTGTGGAAATGAAAGAGTGAATGGAACATGTGTCTATAAGAACTGAAACTATGGTGGAATATACATATATCATACCTTTAATCATCTCTAGAGTACCATGGTCATAAGCCTCTGCTGCAAGGAGCTGAGCTCGCCCCTGTCCGCCTTCTCCTTGAGGTCAGGGTAGACCACCTGGGGTTTGTGGCGGTAACACCTTGAACCGTAGATCACCTCATTCCACTCAGGAAAATCCCCTACCCCATCCAATACCCTACAAACCTCCTTGATCGAACCACTACCACTATCTCGGCGATCCCTCAACCGTCTTCTGGTCATTCGTACAGCGGGTCGGGACTTCATGCGCCATGTGTCCCTATCTGCCACATGAAAATCGAAGTCTGGCCCCCCATATGACTCCCTATGGTCGGGGATCCTTGCACTGCTTACCTTGAGTCCTAGGGTTGTACTCTGAAATACCTGGACAAATTGGGCCCACACGTCTGATGTCGGATTCCCACCGAAGACTTTTCCACCTAGGGTCTGTTGGAAACTCTAACTGCGGGTTCCTGCTATTCCAAGAATCTCTCCATCAAAAGGGCTTGCTCCAGCACCCCAGCCTAAGTAGGGATGCTGAGAGACACCACCAAAGACCTGATCTTCTACCTAAGTCCCTGCTCAAAGGATTGAGCCTTGAAAAAAGGGTCTTTTACCATGTATGCGGAGTAGCAGGAAAGCACCGTGAACCTCATCGTGTACTCGGACACTATCATGATTCCCTACTATAGGTGGAGAAACTTTTGAATGTGCATAGAGAACAATGTTTCAGGAAAAAACTCTTCCCAGAAAAGCCTCTCAAAGTCAACCCATGTGAGGGTCACCTCATCATGAGTTTGGATGGAAAACTCCACCATCTCCCTACTGAGCCCTAAATAAGGCTTGTTTCCAAGATCACCATCTGGTCAGGTGGTGTCCTCACTAAGAGGAATACCAGCATCACATCCTCTATCTAGTCCTCAGCGACCTGAGGATCCATCTCTCCCCTGAACATGGGAAGTTTCTATTTGTGAAACTCGTGTAGGGCATAGAGCCTACGAATGTCCTCCAATAGAACCGCCAACAGTAGATGCTGACCATCAGGTGGTGGTAGCACTTTTGTACCCTCTGGTGGGGCCATCTCAAGAACTTGTCTCTAAATGGATGCATCGTCGCTAAGCATGATTTCATCATGACCTCGTATCAGGATCCTGGCTGGTCGTCCACATGGAGGCATCCTAAGATAGATCAAGATATACCACTGTTAGAATGTTATACCTGGTGAGAATAATCTTATTCTAATAAAGGATCCACTTATGGAAATTGTGTTTTCATGTATTGATCTGAAAAAATAATTCAATGTCTTGGTGTATGGATACATCAGCCACTGCACCAACACTGGACTCCTTGAATCTGAAATTCATATTCGCAACAATAAAAGATGTTTCCCTAAAAAAATATCAGACATATGATATTTTAGGGGGAACTAACCACCATCTAATACCACTTTTTCATGACCCTTCTCCTAGGGCCCGTACCATGACTACCCAAGATCGCCTTCCATAGGACATGGTTGTCAACTAGAACTAGAAAGGCATTTTCCTAAAATGGGAAGGCATTGCCTCAAAAACTATACACACACAGATATGGAACACTGCGCACAAGTAAAACACAATAGAAGTAGAATGGTATAACCACAACTAAAAACCACCACAGAGTGTAAGAGTAAGTATTGAAGTAAAGGGGACAAAATACAATCCCAACAGAAATGAAAATATAACAAAAAGGGAAAATAGATCTTGAGGTTGTCCACCAAGGATCCTTCCTGAAGGTTAGGTACAGCTCGTCACTACGACTCTCTACATCAACCGGTCACCTCAGTACACCGTCAAGTCCTGGCTATACAAGACTCAGTCAAAGCTGCTTATCGTTTGTACAAGACACAACATAGTGCGGGAGAATCCCGTGAAAAGGTGAGTATAAAAATACCCAGTAGGGACCCCAAGATTTCTGAAGGTCTCTCAGAATTTCAAAAAGTAAAAACCATTAAGCATGATCTCATTCAGAAAGCCCAAAAAAAAGATACCTCACACCAGGTATATTCTAGGGTAGTAAAAGTAGCATCATCAGTCACATCATCGAACACCTCTGATACTAGATAACTCTTATTCTATAGTGTATAGTGTGCCTTCAAAGTCACACATAGGTGCTTCCCAATAACTGTAAACTTATTAGGTACTCCTTCCCATCACATACTGTGGGTCTGATGGGTCACACAAAGCTGCTCCCCACTATGGTCTGCTGATGTACTCCTCCTGTTGAGAACCATGGGTCTGCCAGGTCACACAGATATGATCCCCACTATGGGCCTAAAAATTCAAACAGAGGTGCTTCCCACTGGTCTGTCATGTCACACAGAGTTGAAAGTCAGTAGTCTTCAGGTCTCTGCAAGTCGTAGGGTTCCGCTTGTAGTACATTTAGGAGAAACAATCCTCAAACCATTGGTCATATTTCAACCAACGCGAAGTCCCTCGAAGAAGTAACCCGTTGATCCACTATGTCATAAGGGTTCCATCACAAAAGACGTTGCGTCAACCAGATGATCAGTCTGTATGTTATAGGAATTTTAGTGCTGAGGGCCCAGTTGGATTCTGGTACAATCCAACCTAGAAAAAATCCAACTTTCTTCGAGTCTCTCGTGGAGTATATCAAAAGGAACGCCTCATCCTAAGGGTTCTTGTACTGGAGATGATTCGTCAAATGGACATCTGGTTTAAGAGATACACCTGTTTAAGTGTTACTGGGCAAAAAGGGGTCTAGATACGGTCTGACTAGGTTGGACCAACCCGACCCAGCCCACTGGGCCCCGACCGAAGCGGGATAGGCTTAGCATGCCTGACTGAGGGTCTAGCCCGGCCCACCCAGCTTGGCGCGGCCCACCGGGCCACGGAACCCCTCAACCTACTGGCCAAGCACAAGGGGTTTTCTCCCCTCCTAAACGGCTTCGGCTGTTTGGGTATTCAAAGCCGTGGTGCCATTGGAAACCACACCTCATGGCCTATTCATGCGGACTATCCAGAAATGGACCCGCAGGTGTAGGTTCTCCCTCTACCATGGCTCGAAGCTGCAACCTTCTTTCACGGTGCACCACCCCACTTCAACACGGCTGGCGTTGGTTGACTATTCCTTTTTCCATCACGACGCCTTCAGGTGATGTCATTCCTTCGCGGTCGGTGGGTGCCTACCGCTACCTCCCTCGGTCCCCGATGCCGCTGAACTAGCGTAGATTCCATGGGCCACTAGTGAAGCTTCGGTGGTTCTTTTTTATTCTCGTCAGCGCCAACAGGCCTCTTGAGACGATGCCTATGCTGTGAGGACCTTGGTTCAACCTTGTCTCCATATCTTCCAGTTGCACCTGAAGAACACAACCATAACCAAGTTTGGAGGAGGGTCCGAGCCGTGTTCATTTGGCCCGTGCCCTCTGCGTTATAATAATAACATTGAAATCATTTAAAGAAGGAAACAACTCATAAGTAAACAATGAAACCCCCATAACTTTTTCCATTGGAAGGCACTGCATATGAGGATGTAGGGTCTGCATCTAAAGTTGTTCATCGGCGCTTACTGTCGTCTGTTGATTCCTCCAATGACCATTTTCTGATCACTGTTCTTCATCGGAGCACGAAGTCACCGATGTTTATTTAGTTATTCCTCTCATATATGTCCCCAAACCCAAGCCTGAGCTTTGATTAAATAGAAGAAAATAGAGGAACAACGCACCACACAATTAATGGGGTTTATTAATTAGTTTAATTAATGAACCTATTAATTCTCCCAATGGTGCGGTTACTCAACCTATTAATTCTCTCAGCAGTGTGGTTACACAACCTTAGGGTCAAGCCATTAAATGGTATGACGTTGCACTGTAGTCCCACCACTATTTTTCCAATGATTGAAAAAAGAAGAAAAGAAAATAACCCTTAGTTATTTTATTATTTTTTATAAAGACCAAGAAAATAAATTTTTCATCCAACCCTTACTGGTCAAAGTTATGCTTCCCTTAAGAGAATCCCGGTGCTACGGATTCAACGGTGCCTCTTATTTTTAATCCAAGCACTGGTTCAAAAGATAGAAAACATCACCCCTATGTTTAATGAACGTACCTAAAACAAAGTTCAAAAATCTTTTTCGGGCTCTCCGGGCCTTGGAATCATGTGCCACCAATTTTTGCAGACTCTTTATAATCCCAAATAATTAAAAAATTTATATGGAATTTATGGGACTTTACACCAATAGGGAATATGATGAAGATTCCATCCTGAAGAAAGTTGGGTTTGGAGTCATGCTCATTTCCCCAGTAAAGGTAGTCCCACCATACTTCTTTTAGATGCCAGAAGGGTGTTAGAATAATAAACTAGAATATCAATCTCTCATTTCAAGGATAGAGATGTCACTTCAAGCATAAGTAAATCAATTGAAGACAAAGGGAAATTTGGAATTGGCCAATAAGAAGGTCAACGGTGATTATACCATAAAAAAGGAAGATCTAATCCCCCTACTAGACTATGTATGAAGATTAATGGATCGATTAACCTTGGAGATGACACTAGTTCACGTTCCGCACTCACAAAATGACCAAGTGAATGAATTATAAAATGAATCCATGGCCCTAGAAGATCTAGACAGAGATGAAATAATAATAATCATTACGCCACCAAATGTTATCACATTATATCCGATTCAGTATGGAAGATATCGATGAAGTTCATCAGATCCCTTAACCATAAAGTCCCACTACTAGGTGGATGAAACTCATTATGGAATACCTTAAAAATAGAGTACTCCCATCAGATAGAGCTATGAAATAGAAAATCCAATGGGGATTAATTATATTTTTTTACATGATGACACAAATAATCAAAAGGTACTCTATAAGAAGAGCCTTTATGGGTTCCTTCATAGGTGGATTGATGGAGATGAGAACACTATTATCAAGAAAGAAGTGAATACTAGAGCCTGCAGATCCCACTAGTAAGGGATCATGATTTATCATCAAATTTAGAGGATTGGGTACTACTGGAAAACAATGATGCAGGACTGTACAAGTTTTAATAAAAAGTGTCATTCCTTCCAGGTACACGACAACTTAATTCATCATCTCCCAGAGTTTCTAAACATTGCCAAATACTCTTGTCCATTTTACACATGGGGAATGGAAATTGTGGGACCATATCCCCTCCACAACATTCAAGCAGTTTAAGTACATTCTCATTACAAACAACTTCTTTTCCAAGTGGGCCAATGCTGTACCGCTCAAAGAAGTCGGGGCAAGGAATCTCGCCAACTTCGTTAAAACCAACTTCATTACTAGATTTAGTGTCCCTCATACAATACAGATATTCAGTGACACCAATTTCCATTCTCATGAGTTTGAGAAGCTATATAAGGAGTGTAATATCAAGTCCAACCATTCATCTTTCTATCATGCAGTGACCAATGGAATGATAGAGGCCTTTAAAATACCTTATCTAATATAATCTAAAATATAGTAGATTGGGATACAAATTATTTTATAGATAAGTTCATACATTCCTTATTGTCTTACCAGACTATAAACCGCATTGCCACACAAGAGACCCCATACTCATTGGTATACATTATAGAGGTTGTCCTGCCCATCAAAGTTCAATTTCCCTTACTCAGAGTTTCCATATTTGATAAGATATCCATAGATGATAAATCCTAAAAACAACTAGATTAATTATAGTGACTATATGTGAATATATTTCATTACTTTAACCATTTTAAGTCCATAAAATCCCTATTTCACGAGCCTTTAAAAAAAGTATGTATTCAATCATTCCCTACAGGATAAATGGTGTTAGTCCGTAGGACTCCAATGATACCTAGAATAAAACCTCCAAAGGTGGAACCAATTTGAGAGAAACCTTATGGAATAGAAAAATTCCACTCCAATAGAGATGATTCATTGATCTCAATGAATAGAAAACATACCAAAACTCTTACTAATGAATGATTTATCAAGATATTCTTTATGTAATCAAATTCATAGTCTAGGCTATAATAATTTAAACTATATAGAATTTAACCCATGTTGTAATATGATAGACTACATGACATAAAATTAATCACCATGTTATGTTAAACTACATAACACTTCCATCCAAAACTCACGATGTTAAATTGAATGGGACAAGTCATTATTGTATGAAGTTAAACTGCATGGTAAGCATCCAAAGAACACAATGTTAAATTACTACCATTCCCTATGTAATAGACATGATATTCCTCATTTTGAAAATGTGAGGATTCAATGTCCTCACCAGAGAGGTCAATGCCTCCATCATTTGTCTTCTACCAATCCATGTGCTAGAAATATGTGTGGATTTAATCTTATTATCATAGGATACATAGTTATGCACAGATCTCAAATCCTGGGTCCATCCATAACATAAAAAATTCTCCATCCCCATGTATGGGTCTAACCTATATAATGATCCTTTCATAACTACATATGTCTTGATTCTCTTTATCATAGGATACACAGTGACACTCAGATCCCTTATCTTGGGTCTATCCCCATCATCAATAAGTCATGAAGTACTTCAACTATAGCATCATGAAAATGGACCCTGTGAAATATTTCTTGAGATTATGTGAGAAAAAGGGTCCCCTTATTCCTCCTTTCACATCATTTCATCACATATTATCCATAAAATCCCCTTTAATACATTTTCACACCATCATGTTCAAAGGTATGAAATGATAAATTACATCATTACCCCATGGTGAACCCTTCTTGACTCATGTGACCAAGTATGAGAGGAACCAATTAAAACATGTCAGTTGTATGAAATTGAACAACATAGTTTTTCTTTGTTGTGTGGCCCTAAAAAGTGCGACATGTTTTCATTTTCGCATGATGTAAAGATTCACGGTTCATGTCTTTTTTTCATAACATAAAACTGCATAAACATTCAAAATACGCTTGAGCAGATCATAATCATAGTTGGTAGTATCCCACCACACATTTCCTCAAGAACTACATGTGGATTGATTCCAATTATCATGGGATATAAAGTGATGCCTAGATATCTATTCAGGGGCCTAGTGGAAAACAAGGGAAATAACCCCTTCCTGTGTATGGGTCAGAACTACAGAGGTAGTCTTTACCAAAAGTACATATAACTTTATTATTTATCTAATGACATATCTAATGACGCTTGGATCATACATCCTGGTCTAGCCACTAAAAAAAATCAAAATTCCCCTATCATTCATTTTTATCAACTTTTTGTGGTGGAATAAAATATTTACACCCCTTATTTTTGACACCGAGCATAGATCACATGGGATTTGAAGTTTCAGTAAAGGATTGACCTCATTATAAAGGCATGTAAATTCAAATATGGGTTACTATGGTCCTAGTCAGAAGACCATAAGATTCACACCATATGTCCTTATCATATGACATTAAACTACATGGTTGATGAATGTTCAAGAACCTCATCATGATTGGTTCCTACCATCGTAGGATACATAATGACACCCATGTCTTTAATCTTGTTTCCAACCATAATATTTCATTTTCACATCAAGGAACTCACTTCCTTACTGCATGAAATTAAATTTCATGGTTCACTAAGAACTACAGGAGACATGATTCTCCCTTTGACGATATATGTAGTGATGCCTAGACCTCATTTTCAAATCACTTCCATGGGGTAAAGAAAATAATATCCCCCTATTATGTATAAAAATAATGATATATGGAGGATATCATAAATTGGGATTAATCATTTAGGGTTCCATCATGGAAATAGATATGTCCCCTCATACATATGATTCAGATCTATGTAGAAAAATTCACACTCCAGGGAGAATCGTGGTTTGAATGATTCTCACATACTTGGATAAATTACATCCACTTATCATACTCTGTGTGCTAAAAAATTTTATATCTCTACAATCATTCTCTAACCATTATAATGGGAAGGTCAATGTTCTAAGGACACCTTTGTTTGATTACGCATAAAACACCCCAATTGGATTTGTATAAACCTCCCACAGAAGGACTTTCAACCAGAGTAAAACTAATCCATATGATATTTGTATTTTATCCACCTAAAACCTAGTGAAGTTTTTTCCTAGGTAATTTATCCTAATTCAAAAACCCCTAGAATCTAGGTTTACATTTTTCATCTTCACATTGAAGGCTTGTTGGAACATCTTGGCCCAGTAAGACTTTTATTATTTATTGTTTCCGTGACATATGGTCCTAGACATATGACCTAAAATTGTAATTCCCTATATATTCCTAGTCACATGATATTAAACTACATGAAAAAATCTCAGCACATGATGTTAAAATGTAATCTTTCCATTTTCACCAAGCATAGGACACCCCAAGAAACCAGCTCAAAAATCCTCGTATAACCACCATAATATGACTCTTTTAAAGTGATTCCCTAATAGAACATAAAATATTTATGGGTATTCATACCATATTTTTCACTATGAGTCACCCACTTCATTACCACTTGACGTAAAGTTTTATGGAAGGTGTCTTCATCTCATGAAAAAAACTAAATTATTTCTAAAGATCTAAGTTTGGATTGATTCCTATTATCATATGACATGTAGTGATGTCTGAATCTCAAATTACGGGTCTAGAGGAAACATAAAAATTCCCCCTTCCCTATGTATGGGTTATACATTCATAGATAATGTTCACAAAATAATTATGTATAACATGATTCATACTATTACAAGATACATAGTAATGAATAGATCCTACATAATGGCCTGACAGTAATTCAAAAATTCCCCCACTATCTTATATATGATATAAATCTTTGTAAGAGGGACCAATGTAGGTTCTCACCCCAATCACAGACCCGTATTCAACATAATTCCCTCACTCCCCTATGTATGAGTAAAATTCATATTGGAAGGTCTGATATGAGTTATTACCCCTCTAATGATCCCATATTGAAAAGAAAAATGTCCCCACTCTGCACATAAAGATATATCAACGTTTGTGGAGTCTTTAAAAGAACTATGAATGCCAGGATTATCTCTTTTAAGGGGGACTCAATGATGAAATTACTATATGCTTCGGTCCCAACAAAAAAAAATCACTCTCTCTTACGTATGAGTCAGAACTATGTGAGGAAAACATTTCTACACATTCTTGGGTAATTTTGATATGATATTCTCATTCCATATCCTGGACAATTTCTCATATAAATAAAAATCTATGTCCAGGGTACTCCTAATCTCAAAAAACTTTCTCTGTCCATTATAAATGGAAGGTCACTATCCTAAGGACACAATGTTTTACTATGAATTGGTATACACCAATTGGATTTTCATAAATCACCCAAAAAATTCCTATCATCCAAAGGGAAATTCCTAATCAAGAGATACCTCATATACCCGAAATCTTAGTTAGAGGAAAATCCCCTAACTATTTATTAAAATAAAATAAATTTTCCGAAAACAAGCACCACAAAACCAAAACAAAAACTACATACCATCAAAGTCCAACCCAACACCACCTCCATGAACAAAAACTTCATCCACAGTCGCCGATCCCCTAGATTATGGTTTACAAATTTCCCCATTATGACTAAATATGATAGAGTGTCCCTAAATAGATTACTATGAAAAGGGAAAATCACTAATATTTCAGAAAAAGTTAAGTGACCTTAAATCATAGCCCTTATAAGTCCTTTTCATAAGATGTTAAGCTATTCAGTCTATATCCTAGTTTCATGATAATAAATTCACTATGTACCCTCCATTAAAAAATACAAATTCATTTGTAAGTGGTTTCCCCATTCATGATCAGTGCCAATATAGATGACCCTATCCTTCTAAGACAACGTCCCTTGGTTAAACACCTTTCATGGTTGTGAGAAATATGGATCTTCAAAAATTACCAAGCCATCATAAATGTTAGGTTAGTTTCCCAAAGAAACCTTTGTTTGACTATCCATGGATGTTCCCTAATTCTCTTTTCCTAAATATCCAAAAAATGTATGTCAACCAAATGAAAATACATCCATAGGGGAGACCTATTCTATATTTATAATCCCTAACAAAATAACATTGGAAACTTCATTTCAAGCATCCTCTAAGATCACTCCTCTTGTATTTTTTGTATCATGATTCATATATGGAAATCAAAAAATTGGGACTCAAAAAAATCCACTTCATATGTCTAAGAGAAATTGGGAAATTATTGGCTAGAAATCCCTGATAAGGTCTTCACTCCATTACTAATAGTCAAATACGTTTGACCTAAAACATTAGTTTCATTGGTTCAGATTTAAAGACTCTAAAATGTACATGTAAAGAGACCCAATACTCACCAGGTTAAATACCCGAAAAGGGAATGCTAGGTAAAAGTTGAGTCTTAGCTCACTAAAAATGCACTCCACATGGTTTAGAAAAAAATGTGCAGTGAAAATATGAATCAAAAATAACTTTTTAACTCAAAAACCCACAAAGGGTAGCCTATGAAAAAGTTGAATCATGAACACTATGTTTGTGCCACATTGGACATTACAAAAAATTAGGGTGGTAACTGAAAGTATGGAATATTTTTAGGGTTTCCATGTAACCCTATAAATATTTCAAATATGATTGTTGAGTCCCTGAATGTGAAAAAATTATATAATTACATGATCTTTCATTCAAGTAATATGACTCTATTATTATGGTGATTTAATTATGATTTTACTAATTAATGTACAATGTTATGGAAGATATTGTTTTAGATACATGGTCTAATTTTATTATAGAGATTATTACCCATTGATAAAACCATTAAGGTTATCTAAGATATTATCATTCAAAATACTACAAGTTATTGTTGATTGATACTGTAGGATAAGGAAAAGGATAAGTACTAAATGGTGAATTTTCTTTAATTTATTTATTGAATATAAACAAAAGATGAGCATCCATATCCTGGATTCTATCCTAGATATTGTTGGTTAATTATAAATAAATAAAATTATTATAGTAAGACTTGAATTTCTTTATTCAGTAGATCAAATAATGTCTGACAAGAGCTGTCAAGGGCCTTCTCAAGATAGGCTCTTTTCCCCAATTCATATTCATCTAATAGATTAATTTGTTTAATGAATTCCGTTAGATATTTTTCTTTCCATTTGATGGATTATAGTCCTATATTTGTTAATGAAAATTGTGACTTTATTATAGCTATGTGTGCCTCATATTATCATAGCTTTATATTCTATGAAACCATCCAATCCTAAAATATTTACTCTTCAGCAACTAAGTGATGCAGCTCAGACTTTGTATCTTATAAATCACTTACCTGATGATTGGAGAGATTAAATTGGATGAGGTGACATTCATAAGAAGCTAAATCTTCTCAAGAAATGTAAACATGATGGAAAATGACCTGAAAGTTCTTGTAACAAAACAACTAGCACCTAATCCAAGGAAAATGTGTAAATTTTTTTCTACCTTTTTAGAAATCTACACCAAAGGAGTTTGTATGATGATATTATAAATTTGGTTCCAAGAAAATTTTATCATAGCCTGATGTTTTGATTATTTTCAATTGTATATAAATTTTGGATACATTTGATTAAGGTTTTCTTTGATGGTTTGTTTTGGTTTTTTTCACTGGAATAATGAATTCTGGACATAAAAGATTAAATGTGGAAAAGGTGCCAAAATCAACCTATAAACCCTATTAATCTCATATACAACATGTAAAATCCTGTCATAGCATTCAGGAAAGGTTACAGACCATCCCATAAAGATTCTACATGATATGAAGACATTACACAACATGTAAATAATTTACATGACATGAAACTTTCAAAAATCATATCCCCACCAAATTTGAAATTCTTACACGATGTGTAGGTATTTCATGATGTGAAAAAATTGAAGGATCACCCAGTCAAATATTTGAGAAGAATATTCCATGGTAAAAAAGATATCATTTACACAACGTGCAACCAAGTAACATGTTGTGCAGATGTGGGGACCCAAATCATTTAATCCAATACACGATCTATAGGGATTTCATGCCATGTACTTATCAGGCCTATTTATATTTTGCAGATCCTCCACGTAGAAGGATTTGGTGACTTATTTTTATGTTCTCTCATTTTTTTTCATCCATTTTCATTTCTTATTATTGTAAACTAGTTTCCTTTCATTTAAATCATTATTTCATTGAATCAAATTTAGTTGTTAATCATTCCTTTTTCATTATTCATCCGTTGAAACACTGATTATGTTTCTGACATCTGCTTTCAACACTGCACTCCATTATTCATCAATAGACACACTCACACTCACACACACACTCACATTTATAAAAATATTCTTAATTTATAGTAAGTTTTTTATTTTTTCTTAATTGTTTTGATTACAGATTTCTTATTATTCATTATTTTATCATTCAAATTCAGTTCCTTATTAAATATTCATTGCTTTCAATTGTTTGATATTGATTCTTGTTTTCTTAATCTAGGATTTTATCATTTTCAATTATTTTATAATTATAGACAACATACGTAATACTTACTTTTTTTTCTCATCACCTACATGCGTGGATAATTATTATAGGGTTAGGGGTTGAGAGTAGGGGTGTTTCTAAACTTAATGAATCATTAGATTGAATCTTGGAAACCCTATGGAGAGTAATTACTTTAATAATAATTGTTCATCACATTATTTAGCACAAACTTGACCATGGAAAGTATGATTAAAAAAACCTAACCTAATTAAAGTTGATCAGAACTATGACCATTAAACTTTGACACATTCTTCATATAATCCAAGAATATTTTACTTGGGATTCCAGATATACCCAGACCATGGGACAGTTTCCACATAGATATATCCAATTATTATTACCAAAACCAACTTTTGATTTTTGTATTACTTTATATCCTAATCTATAAGATCATTTCAAGTTAAATATAGGATTATCTTTTATCAAGAGACATGAAATTGACCCTGATCCCTTCATTTAATATCTAAAGAAAAACCAAAGTACCTAGTCTTAGGTGAAACGAAAACATGAAGAGTGAAATTGGGGAATCATTCTATGGGTTTTTCTTGATTGGATACTAACATGCCAATAGTCCTTAGGGAATCGACCCCATACTTCCACTTTACTATGACCTAGTAGTAACTATAGTTTGGGATTATAAAATTTAAATCTTACCTTAGCTATCTATAATTAAATGATGCCTTTGGGTGAGTTGAGTTTTGGTTCCTTTGTTAGGGAAAACTATTGCTCACGCACAGTGACCATTAGATTGAACTGGGATTATCTCAACCCCCCCTTTCTTATTATATTTCCACTTTTTCTTTTTAAATTTTTCTCCTTTGTGAAAAAATATGTCCTCACTCACTCACACACACACACACACACACACTCTCTCTCTCTCTCTCCATTATTTGAGGCTAGTGCATGCGCTAGGGGACCTTAACTCTCTCAAGAACCTTGGAAACACAAGAAAAAATTCTATTCAATACCAAGATTGATATATTCACTACTTCCCATCACTAATGAAAAATGGAAAATCATACCAATATTTTTACCCAACATCTTCATGACCACAATTATGCTCCACCTTCCAATCATAGCGAAGGACTAACACTTCACAAGCATACCATTATGGACCTCAGTTTAATTTCTATTAGTAGTATTGTTCCCAACATTTATTTCTCACCAATTTAGGAACAAAAATTTAAAAATTAAGCCTAGAATCATTCACATGATCTAGAATATGAGGATGTTTAGTGGTCTTTAGAGAGAAGAACCCAACAAACACATCTTGATCTTTATGAATGTTTGAGACACCTTTTGAAAGAAAAAAATATCATCAAATGGAATTTTTTTACGAGTCTTTCCATAATACTTGTGTGATAGAGCCAAGGACTAGCTAAAGAATAAATCTCTCGAGTCAATTATTACTTGGGAAGAATTAACACAGAAATTCCTAGAAAATTACTTCCCACAAATATGAACTTTGATGCTCTAGAGTGAAATTCATTACATGAGCCAGGAAGATGGAGAATTTGTGTGGGAAGATTTAGATATATTTAAAAAGATTACTCGCAAATTCCAACATCACAAACTCTGTGTGTGGTTTAAACATCAAAATTTTTATCAAGGGCTACATCCAATTTCATGTACTGTAGTGGACGCCTCTACTGATGGAAGACTCAAGCTTAAAATGACAGAATTCAGCTGAGAAATTTTAAGTGAAATATATCACAATGCCAGTCTCTGGAAAAGGGATCGAGGTCCACCCTAATATGAAATTCCTAAGGTTTAAGAGGCCACTCACCCTACTGATCATGTTTATTCACTTATAATGAAGACAAAATCATCCGAGTTACCTATTTAACCACCACCCCATCCTAATCCTGTTATAGAAATACTATCCCGTGAAATGTGTGGTGGCCATCATTCATACAAATATTGTAAGGTAGGGATGAAATATCCCCAAACTCAAGACTATAAATATATCAATTACAATTAACAAATTCAGTAGTACATATACCGCACCTGTAAAAACAACAAAACTACTAACAGAGGCCTACCTAATGTCATCCACCAAAAAATCAAGGTAAAATTAATTATAGGAGTGGACATGGGACAAAAAAAATCAAGGACTTATTGGGTACCCCCAACCCTACAAGGTTCATCTACTTGACCACAACATCAATTCAAATATCCTTTCCCTAGATCCCAACAACACGCAATAACACAATAGTAAAAATTATCTCAAGATCCCCTAATACCACCAGCTCAATCAAAACCTATCCAAAAAAATCTTCAAAACCCACTCACTACCTTCATATAGAAAGTAGACCAAAGGGTGGTGAGCCAAGAAATATTGATGAAAAACCACAAGGCATTACTATAAAACTTGGAGCATCAAATAGGACAAATTTAAAAGAACTTATATTATTGGTTAATGATTACTCTTGGATTTAATATCGAGGATCATCTAATAGAGGAGGATAAATATATAATGGTAAAAAGTTAAAATACACTGTATTTTCATCAACCACAAGGTGTTAAAAAAATTTAGTTGAAAGACTATAATAAATTATGTCAAGGGACAATAGAAAAAAAATAATGTTACAAAGAAGTTACATTAAAGAAAAAAATAAAATGTAAAATGACTATGTAACGCCACCTGAAAATGATCCACCTCCCCCCTTTCCGGAACAAATGAAACAATGAAATAAGGAGGGGAAATTTGAAAAATTCCTAGACCTGGTTGAACAATTTCATATGAATTTCACTTTTGTAGAAAAAATTCCACAAGTACCTATTTATAAATGATTCTTTAAATACTTACTCTCAAGTAAAAAAGAAAATTTATTACTTCAGAATCATCTCTCTAAATAAATAATTCTCTATAGTTTTCCAATGGAAATTACCTACAAAGATGCAAGGCCCTCTATTTTTTTCAATCTCATGATCTATTCGGGAATGTACTTTTGAAAAATCTATATGCGATCTCAACAAAAGAAGCAATCTAAATCCCTTGAGTGTGTACAATAATATGGGGCTCGAATAACTCAAACCAATAATAGTGAAACTCGAAATTTTTTATTTTTTAGTCAAATATCCTCAAGGATTGATCGAGGATATTCTAATTAAAGTTGAAAAATTAATTTTCCCCTTGATTTGCATGTTCTTGATATAGAAGAGGAAGGTAAAATCCCCCTTATACTTGGAAGACCATTTCTCACCAATGTAAATGTGATTTTTGATGTTAACATAGGGAGATTGATTTTAAGAGTGGGTGAAGATAAAGTTATGTTCAACGTGGATAAATATGTTAATAAAAGAAACATATTGAAAAATAGTAAAACTATTTATCAGTCAAATAAAAAATATGATCATATGGAAAACGAGAAAGTTAATGAGATACTATCTCATATTAATAAGTGATCAAGTGCTTCCAAGAATGAAATTTTTACTAAACATATTACAAATAAGGTCATCCTGCCTTTTGTTCCATATATTTTCAAGAATGGTTTAACGAGGGGTATCAATTAAAAGAAAAAGTATTCCTCTTCTAAACATGTTTAGATCTAAATAATAAATAAACTGCTAACTAGGAGGAAACCTATGGTAGGTTTAATAGGAAAGTATAAGGTAGTTTAGTCTTTAGTATAGTATGTAGGGTGCATAGAAGTTTTTCAACCGAACATGATGTAAGGGGGGGGGGGGTGGATGAAAACATACACATCATATAAAAATGTAAAAAACATGTAATTATTTATATTATCTTTAAAAATATAGTGAACATGGGGTTCACTACTTACCCCATCCGTTTCTCCCTCTCTAGTGCGATGACCCCCCTCACCCCCTCCAGTCGCTTGAACTACCTCTTCCACATGATGCAACCACCCTATCACCTGAGAATCCTCCCCAACAATCCCACACCCTTCATCACTGGCGAAGAACACCTGATAATCCCATAATTTTCCCCAATATTCATTATTCTATTTGAATCCACACAAAATGTCCTGCACAATGACTGTGAGCACCCCACCTACCGACCACACAGTAGAGTGCGAGGACAACCCTCCACCACCCCAATAGTGGAGGGACTCACGTCCTCCACCACATGCAGATCCATCTTCATATTATTCTACTCCCTCCAAAACCTCCACTTATGCTTTGGGTGACTCCCAGTCACCATCTAATGGATATCATGGCCATTCCCATCCCCAACTTCATCTTTACCACTATTTATTGGACCCTATGCACTAGGTATGGTTGGTCCATTTTTAGGAAATGTCAATGAGGAAAAAAAATGTTGGACCATACCATCCTAGATAAAATACACATCCACCATGACGTCCTTTGCCTCATGGATTTATTTCAATATACCCTGAAGATATATGTGTGAGAAGATATGTATAGGGAGCTCTTCCTCAAGTTTTTTTCCACATTCAAGATGGGAATAGACTTTATCCGCTTCAGAATCAATGGAAAACCATGGAATCTAGCTTGGGATACTTTTTAGTTGACCTAGACATATATTCATCCAACTTCATCACCTCCCATATCATTCCTTGTCTCTAGATCGATCTGAACAAGACTGATTCTACATGAATCTGTACTAGGATATCCAGAGAAATTCAAAGTGTTTATAACCCCTGAACCATAAAGAGAACAACACTCTAAGGTGCAGCTCTATGGATTATGGATAGGGCTCCCGCCCATTCTTGGCTGACATGTGGTGATTCCCACAGTGGGGCCAGCCGGATTGAGGTAATTATTTTAGCTTCATCAATGGGCGGCCCTTCCATAAACATGGGGAGATAGATTGGTGAGTTTTAAAGAACTTTGGAATAGAGTACCCATGGAACTTTGATGGATGGATCATTTATCACCCACTTAGCTAGGCATCTAGTTTCCTTTTAGGACTCTCCGCCACAATCTTCCCTAGGACCTATGGAGAAAATCTCTCATATACTAATCCTCAAGATAGGGATTCTCAAAAAGGATGAAAACCTCTCTTGTTGGGAACCAACATATATGGAGGATGCTAATAAGTCCCCCACTTATCATGCTTCTCATCTTTCATCCACCCAAACCTCTCTGCATCATAGTCCTTCTCCCACCCCATCTTCTACTGCCACCAATTACATCTAACCAACCACAGTTCCCCCTACCCATACAAAAAACCCATATCAATTATCCTTCTTTAACTACCTTTCCCACTCCACCACCCACCACATATTACCCATCAAATCTCTGGGCCCTAAACCTATTCATCATGGAGAATCTAAACTAAAATTTCCACCACATAGGCATCCACTTCGTAGAGTTTTCCCTTTTTACAACCCCTTCACCAACACCATCCACTACAACATCTAATCATATAGCCTCTTCCATCCCTTCATCTGTATCCATCCCTCCCACCACCACCATCCCAGCTGACCTACCCTCAAATATGATAGATCTTACTACCCAATAGAAGTTTATAGTAGGGAAATCCTAGTGAGGAAATGGACCAACTCCCCCATCATCTTCAGAGGTTCCTTTCATTGATCATGATTTCTGACTAACAACAACACTTAGGATCCATACCTCTCATCCACCTTCCTCTAAGATATCTTCCATTACCACGATACCCACCACTACTTTTGATCCTCCATAAGATTCCTCCATTTCTGATCTAGATAGGGTAGGATAACTGAAACCACTTTATATTAGAGAGATTACTATATATGAGAATCTCGATGATTTTGATTATACATTGTTTTACATGTTACCCTCCCCCATTTTTTTAATCTGTATGGATGATCAATTTTGTAATACCTATTTTTTATTTTTTATTATAGTATCATTGGGAGTATTATATATATATATATGATACATTTTTTGCATCACTGTTACTTGGCTTATTTTTCATTTCATTATTGTATTACATTAGCCATGTCAAGTTGTTCTACATATTCCATGGTTATTGATGCACGTATTCCTCCACCATATTTCCTCATGCATAGGATGAATCAACATCTGGATGATGTCTAGTTCTAGATAGGGGATATTTAAATGAATATATATGCTCTGTAGAGGCACCCACCATAAGCACATATGCTAAAAAAACCATATTAGATTCATGATCAGTATGATTATGTGGTTTTTAACCCTTCCAAGCATCCCTATGAGTTTGATGACATAACTATCAGTTCATGCTGTAGTTAATGGACTTATGAGTAAATGGAAAACACTTACTGATCATTTTTTCCATCCATAAGGACAACGACAAATTTTTTGGGCTTTGTTGGAGGCAAAACATATATTATTTGTTTTATTTATTTTAAATCTTGTAATTAGGATTATTATTTTCATTTTATTATCATTCTTATTCATAGTCCATTATTGAAATTCATTATTCCCCCATATCTGCATGTATCTTAGATGATTTTTATTACAATTAACAATGTGAACCTTCCAATTTCACTACATAAAAAATGTTTAAACCCTATGGAATAAAATTTTATATAGTGTAGGTTTTTTTATTTCTAACACATAATTCAGGTAGCCCAATTGGAAATAATCATCCAACAAGTTTACCCATGGAATGAAACTCATATGCTAAGATAATGATTCCCTAAAATAAATTTCAAATTGAAATTTCATTTTTCTATTCTATATATGTGATATATATCCCATGGTAATTTCCATTAATGTGTGGAAACTGTATTATTATATATTTGGGGGAGTCTTTCTTATTATTTACTTTCAATACAATTAGATTTTTTCTTATTTTCATTTATCTATGATACATTTTTCATTGAAAGAATAATTTAAACCTAAAAAATCATTCCATCCGTTTAAATAAAAGATAAATTTAGGATGGAAATTGTTGAAATCCATTTTTTACCCTTGATTATATTTTTAGAATAATTGTTAATTTTAGTAATTTTAATTCAAATTAAAATTTTTTAAAAATTATTTTTATTAACTTATTACATGATTTATATTCTCTGAGTGATTGATAGTATTTTTATTTACTCCCATTCCCATGAATATTTTGATCTGATAATTTCATATTAATTTCTGACCATATTTTTTGAGAGACACCTTGGTCATGTAAACCAATCAGAATGGGAATTGATATTTTGTTTAGGTTGTGATTGAATAAATACAATTTTAATATGATTTATGAAATATTGTTGATGAATTTTTACCTATGACCCACGTTAATTTTCTCTTATTTAGACCCTAATTGAAATGTAGAACCCATTAGGATGGCGTCATTTCAAGATAATTATCCATTCCAAACCTGATCTTGGTATTGTGCATGATTAATTTTTGAACAAGTTTGGAAGAATTTTCAGTTTATGGATAGGAGATGTGACTCTTGAGGAGATTTATTGTATCATTTTACTAGAAAAATATGATATTATCAATTTTTACTCTTGTTATTTTACACCTACCTTGTTATTTTAAAAAATATATATCTTTTATAAAATAAAAATAATGAAAATGATATTGGGTTATGCATTAGGAAGGTCAAAAATCCCCATTTTTAGATCGATTAAACCTATGATAGATAATACATGGTGAGGGGATATATTGATATTTGTCCACAACATGAATTTTTTGAAATAAATAAAAGAAAAAGAAAAAGGAAGGAACATGGTACTGTTTTAATACATATTCTATACACTCATGGATCCACTTTTAGCTGTTTGGGGAATGGATACCTTTTGATCTCATAGGATCTATTTAATTGAATTTTTACATTTATCATGAATTATAATTTAGACCTTACCCTCCTATTTGAGCTTGATTTCCTCTTTCTACCCACCTTACCTCAGCCTCAGAGTGATTTGAATCCATTTTGATGAATCTCTCATGGTTGATTTAGTATTTTTATTTACAAAGTAGAGATGATATTAAAAATGGAATCCTATGTTTAAGAACATGTATTCAACAAATGAGAATAAATCCACTTACATTCTACCTTGATCAATGATAAAAAAATTATTTTGGGTTATATTGCAAAATCGGTATTGGATTTAAGGAACAATTGTGGAATTTTAATTAAAAGAATAAAAATATAGTTAAAAAACAGAACTACAAGGCATGATTAATTTTCTCTATAGGATTGATTAAAGAGGACTGATTTTTTTTGAATATACATAGTTTTATTTTATAGGTTGTAATGGAATTTTCCTATTTTGAAAAGTTTTTCTTTTGGAATCCATGTTGAGATTATTTTTGATTGAGGATTAGTAATTGTTCAAGTGTGGTGGACTTTGATTAGCTAAAATTGTATATAAATTTTGGATACATTTGTTTCAAGTTTATTATATAATTTTTCAACAATGTACTAGGTTTTTGTTTGTTTTCATTGGAATTAGTAATTCTAGACATAAAATAAGAAATGATGTAAAACTCCTAAAAATAGCCTTTACATAACATGTATCTCATAAAAAATTTGTAAATTCCATTTAAAACATGTATTCAATGCCGTAGAACTTCTCATGAATATTATGCATGACATGAATATATTAAACAGTGTGTAAATCATTTACATGACATGAATCTTTAAAAAACCAGATCCCCCCAAAAGTGAAATCCATAAGTGTTTTGAAAACAATGATGGTTTTCCCCAGTTAAAGATTTGAGAAGATCATTGGGTGGGAAAAGAGGATATCTGTTACACAACATATAACTAGGTTACATGACATAAAAATTTCAGGACCCAAATCATTTAGTCGAGTACACTATGTATATGATATTCACACAGTGTACTTCTTAGAAATATTTATATTTTATAGTGCCTCTGCATATAAGGAGTTAAGGATGTCATTTTATTTTCTCTCATTTTCTTCAGTCATTCCTTCATATTATAAATAAGGTTTCTTTCTATCCATTCAATTTTCATTGAATCAAAGTGTGTTTTTAATCATTACTTTACCATTATTTATCCTTTTCAGCAAATATTTGGTTTCTGATGTCCACTTTCAACAACACACTATAGTCTTTATCAACACACACCCACGTTTCTTCATATGTTCTTAATTCACATTATGTTTGTGATTGTTTTATAGTTATTTTGATTGAGGATTTACCACTATTCATTATTTCATCATGTAATGTTATACATTTCTTATAATTTATTGATATTTATTCTTGTTTTCTTAATCCAATATTGTTTATTTTTGAGATTGTTTTATGATTATGAACAACATGCATAATACTTCATAGTTTTTTATTATCACGGCCATGTGAAGCTAATCCAAGGTTATGGGTCGATAATAAGTATATTTATAAACATAATGAATCTTTATATTCAATCTTGGTAACCCTATGGCTAGTAATTAGTTTATTAATAGTTATTCATCACATTCTTTTTCCCAAACATAACAATCAGATATGTAGTTGAACAATCCGGAATTTATTTGAATTTAAGAAAAAACTATGACCATTAGGCTATAAATATTTCTTCATGGAATACATAAATATTGAACTTAGGCTAATAGTTATACCATAACCATGGGATAGTTGTAGTATAGTTAGATCTAATTGGTTTGACCAAAACCAATTAGCGACTTTTTCACTACTGCGTAGCCTAATCCATAGGATCATTCCAAGATAAATCTAGGACAATCTCTTTTTTGAGGTCCAGAAAATTGACCTAGTTTGATTCCTTTAATATATAAAGAAAACCCAAACAACCTAGTCTTTGTTAAAACACAATCATTAAGAGTTAAATTGAGTAATACTTTAAAGGGTTTTGTTCGATCGACTATGGACCTTCCATTAGTCCTTATGGGATAAACTCTATACTTCTAATTTACTATGCCTTAGTAGTAATTGTAGTCTGGGATTATAAAATTATAATATAACCTCAGCCTTCTTGAATTCAATGATGTGTGTTGGAGATTCTTGTCCAATGACGACATGGGGATCCATATCTTTTTAACACACTACTATAGAAACTGATCTGACAGGTTGTACATCAGTCGGTGGTATGACTAATACGGTTCCACTAGGACCGATGTCAATAGGGATGCTAATGGTGTTAGTTCGAAGTATGGGGTCTACAACACACTAAAAAAGGGGGCTTGAGGATAAAGATACCTTTAAATTCTTGGAATACCAGGATTCAAGTCTCTCACCCTTATAAACTGTTATGGAAGGCATGCTAGGAAAAGAATTAGAAGAAGCCAGATGTTTATGCACCAGTAAGACAACCTTTCCTAACACCCGATTGGGATATTATTCTACCCATGTTTTGGTATAACCCCATGAAAAGTTAGTTGGAGTTTTTACTTGAGGTAAGGAAATTTCCATCCAATAATCCCCACACATCATCATCAACCATAGTTGATGAAGGGGGAATAGGAGTGATTCCTTTGTAATCTTGGTTATAGGTAAAGATGCAACCTATTTTAGGCATCCATATTGTTTTTCAAAAAAATAATAAGCATAAGGTTTAAAAATGGATACCCCATATACCTGGGTAGTCAAAATCCAATATCAAAATTTGATAATGTAGGGGAAATATTCTAGATAACCTATACCATTATCTACCACCAATCCATAGGGTTCTATGCAAGGAGTGAAAGAAAATTGGGAGAAATCATTTAACATCTCAAGAACATCATTAGAGCCCAAGAATGTTGGGAAAATGGAAACAATGTTGAGAAATGTAGAGTGAAATGTGGAATAAGGGAACATTGTGGTATACTAATATTCATAATAGCGCAAGTATTCCACCACCTAGCCATATAAAAATTGAAATGAACTGCTAAAGTGATGTAGGGATCTTACTTGTTGTATCTGACCCAAAAAATCATAGATATGGTCAAGGGTGATAGGTTGTACCTCTACCAATGTGTCCACTATAATCATAGTGCATACCAAAAAACTAGAATAAACCACACGATATGGAAAGATTCATCCACTAAAAAACACGGCGAAAAAACCTACCAGTCGAAAGTATAGATATATATTGGGTCAGATACTATAGCCCCACATAACATATTGTCCTACCTCAAGTGTGGAAAATTAAGAACCCAAAATAGCTTTGGATTGATAAGTTGGGTGATTCCTAGTATGGGCTTGGACCAATAGCTTCCAGAAACAGCTTTATCAAATTTCTGAATGGAATAAGTGAACGAGTGTGAATGGGATGGCCAAAAAATTTCTCTACCTCGACCAATAAGTACATTTATAATATAGGAACTTGTCCAGTATCTTTCCAGGTGTTATCTTCAAGAATAATATTCATCATACATTTTTTCAAGAATGATAATTCCTTTTAGTTGGTTAATATCCAAGAAACTGATCCTAGCTTCACCAAGTGATAAGTTACAAGTGTTGGTTCTCTAACACCAATGAATGATCAATTCAAGTAACATAATGGTTAGAGAGTATACTAAAAAATGATAAATTCATAATTTTTAGTATAAAGAAATGACCTCTAACCACTAGGGAAATTCCTGGAAGTTTTGGTGCACCCATAATGCCTAATCCCATTCATCTGAAAAAAACACACCAAATTTCAATTACCACTTGGATCTCCACCCTCCATTGGGTTCACCTAATTATAGGTTGAAAATGGATGGATAATCTTGAATATAAGAATACAAGGATGCATTATGATTATTCTGGTTACTTTGAATCCAAGTGGATCTATTTAGAATGAATACATCATCATGATTCGGCTTAGATAAAATGTTTTATTTGGTAGAGATGTTTACTTAAAGAATGTTTGAGAAAACCTCAAACTAAGATGTTGGAGAATTATGTTCATCCGATATAATGTGAGAATATTATTGAAGTCCAATGTTATATAGAAGAAAAATGTTGGATAAAAGGTAATTCAAAAGCTCTAGTGAGAGGAAACTCTTGATAATACCCTCTTGAGGGTTGATATGGTGTCTAATATCATTTTCAATATTCTTTAAAATAAATTTCTTCTCTTAATAGTGGTCCTACATGTTGTCATCAAAGACAGAGCTTGTTTTCATGGATCCAATTTTCCCCTGTAAGAAAGAAAAATACGATGGAATATGTGAGTAATACGAAAAAGACTGGTAAACCTTATACAATGTAACGCAACCTCTGAACCCTTGGCATGAAAATATTTAGGCCACAAAGCGTTCAATCGGTAAATTGTTAAAGACATTGCATGAATGAAAAAATCGCTAGTTAAAAATCATTAAGACTTAATGTATCATTTTCAGTTTGTGGAATTAACATTTGTGGGTGACAATTTTGAGTTCATTGAAATTTCATACCCAAAGAGGAAATGCTACACAGTATAAGAAAATGATGGGAATCCAAAATGGATTAGTTCATAAAAGAGACTCGATAAATGAAAAATGAGTTTGGTCCTCCTTTTATAAGAGTGGGCCATATTTCAGGTCTACAACTATACTACAAAACAAATTTAAATGGGACCAAATTATTCATCAGAACAACCTTCTCTTCATCCCAATCGAATCCCATTCCAATGGGAGGAATTTTTTGGTTTGTAAAAACTTTTGAATGAATGAGAATGTATTTTAATGTATTTTTTATTAAAAAGAATCCAAAGTGGGTACAATTGTTTAAATGATGTAAAGTCATGAAGAAGGGTTCCCTTCTAAATAAAAAATCTCTCTATGTAGACCATATCAATGTATGTAATCACTTTTCTCTACAGTACAGTGGTGAGTTACACCCCTAATAAAAGAATAAAATCCATTTGTGGGTAGGGGAATTGTTTCCCATCTTCCAAAAATGAGAAATCCATTTTTTGGCCCGAATGTTTCTTTTCCATTCTCCAAAAAAAATTCCCCAAAATAAAACACTGAAGATCGGCCATCTCGACATCCAGTTACTTCCATTCTGTTAGAAAAACCCCAAGGGGGATCTGAGGAAATGGGAGACAAAAAAAAAGTGAAATACCAAGGAAAGGTGTGAGAGACCTCAATTTTGAACAGGTAAATTTACCACATACCATTAAGGGGGAAAAATAGTTTCAACTGAGATTTGAAAAATCAAAACTGTATACGCATTCCATTCCTTGAATCATAATAGTGTTAGGACTTTTTAGTGAATCACCCCATCTAGTAACAAGATACATGAAGGGATCTCTGCCCCGCGCAGCAAGATACTAGGTGGGAAAAACTCTAGCCTTCTTATAAAGATACTATGTAGATGAAACTCAGAACCATGTAGAATGTCCTAAGTGAATGGAACTCATGACTGAATATTATAATCCTACATGGATGGAATCCCATCCCACATAATAATACTCTATGTGGAATGGGGAATCCTAGGTTGTTTTGGTTTCCTGATCTCATTAACCTCCACCGACAGACAATTTGGTCACACTTTGGACCCTCCATGAACACCCCTAATATCCTTCTTTACAAACCCTTTTTATATGAATATCTAAGACATATATGGGACCCCATGTAAGGAATCATGCCAAATCCTCTCCCAAAACTTCCAGATATATATAACCAAGTCATTGGGCCCAAAATTGTGTCCCCTCAAGTACATACCCATTGGAAATGTGGTCCTTTTGATAAACTATTTAATATGGCGGATCCTCAGAATACTCTCAAAATAATATTACCATTTTAATGAGGGTATTGAACTTGGATGTAATCCCATGGACCACCACATTTTAGAGGTGGAGGGAAACAAATGGACTTTCCCTTTAATGAGGGACAATTCAGTATTTTTCTCTTATCCTCTCCGATGTCGGGAAAAGGGAATCCCCATCCTGGAGGTAGTCCCTTGGTGGGGGGAAGGTCATGCTTGTTTTCACCTTTCATGGGGGGGGGGGCAGTGCTGGATCCTTACCTCTTCCTCTTTATCTATCCATCGTTGTATCCAAGAGTTGATGTGACAATATTGGATACCAAGAAAATAGATAATACAAGCGCTAGAACCCACCCCCTGTCTTTCCCTTTGGGCCTCAACCTCATCCACCAGCAGAAAAAGAAGATTTTGTGGTTTTAATGATCTATCACTTCATCTTGTTTTTCACACCGAGTGTGAGTCACGTAGGCTTATTGCTGATTGTTTATCATGAAATATTCACATTCTGAAGCACATGGGTCTCCCATTCAGTATAAACCCAAACTCAATATTATCAAAGATCTATATTCCCTATGAGAGACACATTGAAAGGTCCATATTCCCTATGAATCCATTAACAATCCTCCTCTATAGTTGTAAACCCCAACCAATCTAAAATATTTGAGCTTTCATTATTGACTAACTATGATACATATAAATCCTTCATGATGTCTAAAACCAACACAAAAAATACTCCCTAATCTTCCCGGGGCCATATTCTTGGTAGGGTTGCATCCAACCTAGAGGGCCATATTCATTTTTGATCCCCTTTCATCACCGTCATTATTGGGTCATATTACCTATGAGATCACATTCCATCTAGAAGACCACACTTTTTTCACGTTCCTTGGGCTGGCTCAACACAAGTCTCACACCAAAAGATGACTAAGAACCATCTACTTAAGTGTCATAGCTTTATTATGTTAAACTGCATGGTTTGGTCCTTATCAAATGACCTTGAAAGGTTTGATGCATCCCATTAAGTGGCATAAAACTATATGGGTTTTGATTCCTTTCAAAAGGATATATATGAATTCCATATTATTAGTTTGATCCCAACATCAAAACAGATCCCATATACCTAGATAATGATAAGTTCCATTACAACCCATTGCATCACTTAAAACCAACATCATAACCTTGAACAACTAAAGAATATATAATGCACCCATAAATGGATACCATTGACTAAGAACCTCTGATATATTCAAATGTCTAAATACATGAAGAAACTAAGATAAATATAGCGGATGTTAAGTTCCAAGCATTATAATAATTGACTATTATCCCAAGGAACACCCCTATTATACTTGCGAATGAAAAAAGGATTCAAGAACATGTCTTAAATCAAAACTATAAGAGTTTTACTAAATAAGAAATAATTCCCCAAAAATGGGTCTGATGAGCCCAACCTACCATCCTATCAACCAATGTGAGTTCTTAAGTATCATTTTCCATGTTACCTAGTGAGTTCCTACCTTTGGAAATTAGGTCGATGAGTCATCATGGATGTGAGATCCATTTGGTGTTTCTGGTTCCACGAACAAACCCCATTGGAAAACGAATGGTCACAAACAGGTGTCAAACAAGAATAGTAAAATTAATTTGAATGATTTTGTAGTCGGAAACCCCACACAATCTGTCATAATAATCACCATGATTTTTTCATTATAAATAATGATGTAAAATAAATCATATCTCTATGTGGAGGAAATAGTCCACACATACGCTCGAGTGATAGTTTCACTTTTCATTAGATGAAATAAGGGGTTGATATTGGTGGTTACATAATCATAATACAATGTATGTATATTTAATATACTAAACGTATTATTTAATAATTAGTAACAAGTATTTAGAGGAGGTATAAGAAAAAATAAATTGAATGAGGCCGAGTAAGATGATTACATATTCTTTGGTATCCCCCCTTTAGATCAACTCTTAAATTCCTTTGTAATTATTTTTAAAGAATAAAAATATGTCTAATTCATGTATCAATATGTTAAGAAGATAATTAGGTATATTTTGATCAATCTATATGAACTGATGTGGGGTATAGAAAAGAGAAAAGTGGTGTCTGTTTAAAAGGGAGGGAAATGAAACACTTCAAATTACAAAAAAGTTTAAAATATAATTAATTCATTCTCAAGAAAAATTCTTTAAAATGGCCATAGATTATAAAAAATGATGTTAAATTCAATTTATCAATATCAAAAGAAAATTATATAGTTTTGGTTTCATTTTAACCTTAATATTTGGTTTAATCCATTTGTAACACAATTTTAGTCAAACCATGGTAATGCTGTTTTTAATATTAATGGGTTATAACTTCACTTATAAATTAACAATTGGATCATAAATAGTGAAGAGAATATAATTTTGACCATTTATCATCATAATTTTTCTCTTTAAATATTTATATTATTTTTAAATAATTTAATAATAAAATTTATAATTAAATAATATTAATTTCATTTTAAGAACTATTCACATAATTTGACATTGAAAACAACCTGAGTTAAATGTAATTTAAATATAAACATTTCACAGAAACCTAATATTTTATCTTCATCAAAAAAATTGTGTAACACTATAATTCATTCAAATTTTATTAATTAATATTTTCAAAATAATTTATTCTCTTTTTCTATTAATTGAAAAAAATACAATGTCAGAATTGTGTAGGTATTTAAGTTAATTATTCAATCACTAAAAATTAAATAAAATTACCATGAAAAAAATTGAATTATTTTTAAAATAAATTTTTTTAATTGAACTTATTCTTGTTTTATCATTATGGAAAAATTATATAAATATTAATGTTAATGTGCCAACATTTTGTATTTATACTTTTTTTAAATTAATGTAATGGACATAATCAAATAAAAATGTCACCAAGTTTCCATATATTAGAGAATTGAATAGAAATTAAAAAACTAAAATAATAAAATAGGATATAATTAAGTGATAGATAAATTTTATAGCCTTATCCCAAAGTTTTAACACCATTTTGAATGTTTTACCCTTACCAAGAGACAAATATTTAACAAAGTTACTATTTGTAATGAAACAATAAGTGGAATATTTAAATAATTTACACCAAATTTTTAGAAATATTTAATACAATTTTCAAGATTCAATTTTTAAATGTTAAAAAAATTAAATTAATAGCAAACAACAAAACACAATGAAAAATTTAGTTTTTTTTAGAAAAATGCCTTTTTAAGTATTAAAATGTCAGTATACCAATTTCAATCATAAAATTGATTAAAAATAACTTAATTGAATTATTAATAACATAATTGAAATAATTCTACTATGAAATCATTTTAAAAAAAAACTGAACTTTGTCAACTCTTGAAACAAAAATACTGTTTTCTGTAAAAATTAGGGTTTTTTCACTATTCAATTAAAAATAATCTTTTTTAGAAAAATCCCAAATATTCAACCTAAGATAATTTTGATATTATTATTTTTGAAATGAATATTATTTTTTCAAATAAATTTTCTAAATGTTTTAGAAATTAATTATAACATTTTCTCACAAAAATTAATAAAAACCATTTTTGAAAAAAATTTATTTTTAAAACATATAATGACTTTACAAAAAATATGTTTTATTTATCTAAACCCCTTATAAATATTTGTTCAAAAGTTTGGAATTATAATTAATTCCTATAATTTAATGGATATGTTATAATGATATACTATATTGAAGTTTATTTATATTCAGGATTGCGTTTATCCGAAGCTATTGGAAAAAATAAAATTTATTAATATATTGTAAAATATCAGCGTGTTACATTTTCATATTCATATAATTGTAACATATAAGTATTTAAGGTAATTTAATAATTTTGTGTTGTAAAATTATATTTTATATTCATATTATAATTAAAGTAAAAGGTTATATAATAATTTTTTTCACAAAATATTATTATAGAAGTAATTTATAATTTAAATAATAATTCACTTTATGTATAAATTATTTCTTTAATATTTATATACTATATAAATTTTCTTTTAAAATTTTAAGTAATAATTTTTAATCTTAAATAATATTTTCATTTTAAAATTTAATTATTCCCATATATACTAACCTTTAATAAAAAAATATATGTTACCTTTACATGATTTTGTTATTATAAATGTTATACAGTCACTAACATAAAATTGTGACTATAATGTATAATGTAAAGTAAAATAAATTTCTTTTGATAAATATGAAAATATATATTACATTTCACTTAAGATAAGATTAATTTTATTAAAATTATATCATTTTTTAGATTTATAAATCAATAACTGTCAAACATATAATAATTAATGAATAAAAATAAATATAAATGTAATCATGCTAACAAAATAAATAGTTTTTATTCTAAATAAATTATATTTCTAGGTATTATATGGTTTTATATTAAATTTAAAATTATAATATTTATAATTTAAATTTGATAATGTGGTCTTCAATTTTTTATTCGATATTTCAATATCAGCTCAGTTTGAATATATACAATTTATTTTTTTTGAAAAAGATTAATTTTAGGTAAATAGTAAAAAATATAGTTTTTACACTAACCCAAAATTTTATGACATCATCATGATATATATATATATATATATGTTTCAAAATTTCCTAAAGTATTTTTCCAGAATTAAATTTTATTTAATGATTAAAGTAATACATTTAAAAACAATAAACTAAAATTTAAAATATATAAATAACTTTTCATAATATAAGTTATATTTTGTACAAATAAAAAATTATATTTGATTATTTACTTTGTAGAAAATACTTTCAAGACTCATTTTAGTTTTTAGTGTATTAATATTTCAAATAAACATCTATGTATTAACCATAGTTTAATAATAGTCATAATAATCAACCACATGTATAGTGTTTGAACTAAATAATAATGTAACCAATAATTTATTCTCAAATATGCCTACACATTTTCTATTTAGTTTATCGACACTTCAAAAAAAATTTAATTTGATAAATATGTACCCAAATCTCCTTATATTCTCTCCTAATAATTTTTTAATCACTTACTAATAAGAAAAATCCCTCCACATAAGGCTTTAGGATCAATCTAAAGGGAAGACTCAAAAAACAAGGTAAGGGTTCTTTATCCTACACCTTTATTTTGAAACACTTTTATTATAATATCTTCTAAATATATTAGTTATATACTTAAATATTTATAATATATTTGTATTCTCATAATTTTTTAACTATAAAAATGGGATATCCCCCAATTAACTCTCATTATACCCTTTTTCTAAAGTCATTACCATGTTTAATTATGTGTCTCCAAGAATCTCTTTCATTTGATCTCTGAGTGTGTTTTTCATTAAATCCATTTTAATCGTCCTATTATATTTCTTACATTATTATATTACCTTTTTAATAACATATTATTAATACTTTATTAATGAGAGATCACCCTTTACCTAATAAAAAATTATTTTTATAAACTTTAATTATGTGAAAATATTGGTTTAAAAATACATGTATTTTCATTTCAATTATCCTCTTACCCTTTCTTCAATATAATTAATCATTAAAATTAGCTATAAGGAATAGTTAAATTATACTCTACAATTATTACAAAAATAAAATATTTATTAGTCATACCTCATTTTAAACAATATTTGAAATGAACTTGGTTCACCATAGTGGTTTTACATTACCTAATTAAATGATTATGTTTTAGTTTAACTTATGCTTTTTATGGATATTCATGAAATATTATTTCATGATATAATATAAAATTGATAATAAAATAATATTTTTTCTTATTATTTAATTATTATAATATATTCATGATAATTATGGTATTAAATGTAAATAATTAAATCCATTTTGACAATTTAAGTCAAGCTTATGATGAAATACTTGTTCATTTGGAACTATTTTGTTGAATATATTAAACTATTAAACAATTTGAATAATATATAGACATAAAACCTATACCTCTAAACATTTATAGCATATGAAACCATTAGATTATGGACATCATTGATAACATTACATCGAAGAAGATCTAGAATTATGAACCGAACAAGCTTAATGTTTCCAATAAAAAGTAAATAAATATAATAAATAAATAATACATGAAAATAAAATAAATTTAAAAAAACATAATGAAAAATGTTTTTAATCAAGTTATTAATAAATATATTTTTATTAATAATGAATTAGTTTTTTATAAAAGTGAGTTAGGGATTGAGGTAGGGGTTATCTTCTAAATCATATTTATTTCATGTATTTTTTCTCTAATATATCATTGGTTTTAGGAATTGTGAACCAAATATTGAAACCAATCCTTTTATTTTTTAGATATTACTTTTCTCTTTACCTATCATTGGTATTCAAATATTATACTATAATTAATCTATATGGATTATTTCCCTCTCTTTTACATTACTATTGTTATATTCTTTATCACACACTATCTCTCCCTCTTTTACATTTTTTATTTCTAATATGATACCTTCTTTTTTTCATAAATAATTTCCATATATTTTTTAGGGGAAATTTATTTCATTATGGTTGACTTCATATTATTATTTTTAAGTAAAAACCAATAAATATTTTAATGGGAACTTTCCTGATTTCTAATTTCCCATCAATATTCCTGTAACATTAACAATAATTATTTTCAAGGTGAAATTGTTAAGATACATTAGAGTCAAAATAAAATTTTAAAATAATTTATCTCATTTTGAATATGGTTTTTAATTGCGTATCACTTCATAGTTTTATGAAAATTTAAATAAATGTTTTGAAAACCCTTTTCATGATTTCTCTTCCATTTTATACCTTACTCTTATCATTCTCATTTTACATATTTACCGTTAAATTTTAAAATATCATTTTTATTTTAAAAAAATATTATATTTATATACTTCTTTAAAAAACAAAACATTATACTTATTTATTTCAAAGTTTCCTAAAAACTAATAAATTACTTTCATAAAACACTTAAATTTATTTTCTTATTTTTAAATATTATTAATCTATATCAAAACTCTTTTCAATCCACCATTTTTACCATTTATAATGTAACATATTATATAATGTAACTTTTATCATAAATAAATAATAAAGCAAAATTTTATTTTTATTCATTATCCAAGTTCTAGTATATGTGTATTTTAAGGGAAATTAATTATATATAATAGATATGATTTCATTATACTTATTCTTCAATTATGGAAAAAATTAAATTTTATACCAATTCATTTCATTTTTGATTACCCTATACAACATTATTTTAATTTAAGGGTTTTTACCAAGATAGTCTCACATTCAATTATTTGGGGAGATCATTCACTAGACCATTTACCCATTAGTCTATACTGTTTAAATACATTATACCTTATTACATTGATTTGAAGTAATTTACCTATATATCATAATTTATTTCCTTTGATAAATTTATTATTTAAATTAGTTCAATTTTTTTTATTTGAATGGATTTATATTTCTTTCCATATTTAGCTTGCACACATATGAATGTCATGTTATGATGAAGATTGTTCCCAATGTTATATACCCTTATAGTTAACACAATATTGTTTTATATCTCATGATATCATTATTAATGTTATTTTTTGGTTATATTTTTTCATTATTTTAAGAATTATTATTATGGAGTTCTGACCTATGTCAATGACATTTGGGTGGTGATCCTTGATCTATGTTTATTATTTCTTGGTGATGAGACCTAACTTATGAATATAATGAATTACCTTATGTATGTTCCATATTAGTATGACTTAGGGAGAGATATGCCACATGGAATAGTGGTAAGTGTCCTTCCGAATAGGTGTATACACCCATGGAGTACTCTAATAGGTATATTATATTATTTTAGGATCTTTATTTTATATATTTTAGGAAATGTGATGTGATTATTCACCAACAACTCATGATCAATTTCTATTATTTAATGATATTATTCCATTAATAATGTATTTTATCCCATGATTGTGTGTCAAAATTGACAATGATATATTGTCTAATTATTAATGGGTATTACCTTACTAAGAATTTAAAGTCATTAATTTCTTATCTTTCCCAATTTCCCTAGGTTTTCATAGATTAAAAGTGATTTTGGGTAGATTATAAATTCATTTGTGGTAAATTATTTAATTATATTCTATTGTTTGATAATGTAATTGTAACAACCTTGGTACAATTAGAATAAATCATTTTCATGCCTTATTAATATTTATTAATTATATATATATTCACTATGAGAATATTAAGTAATCTTAAGTAAAAATGAAATTTTTTTATTGTTGGAAGATTTTTGTTTTATTTAAAAAATAAATTTCAATTATTAGAATTTAAAATTGAAAAAATTAACAACATTTTTGAATTCAACAAGTGAAAATTATCTTTGGAATAATTTTGTAATAACCTGATTCTTTTTTGAGGTAAAAAATATTTTACATACATAATATTTCAGTTTAAATGATTAAATATAGCACAATATAAATGAGTTTGAAGTCATAAAGGTGTAGGGGGTGTCCAAGCCTTGTACAGATCCTGGAACCCAACTTTTGGGGTGAAAAGGCATGTCACACGGTTAGTAGAATCCATTCTCAGCAAGCAACAAACTTACTTATAACCAAGAAATTCTAGAGAGCGTGATGTTAAAGGCTGCACGGTTTGATAAACCATGAGATTTGAGGTTCACAACAGTGCAACACTCTCTTCATTTTTTTGATAGTGTAATGATACATGGGTTGTGCACAGTTATTAAAACAATGTATAGATACTGTGTGATGTGACCCTTCCTATAACAATGGGAACACATTTGGTGCAAAATTTGGAAAACTGTGCTGAAATACTATACGACCCAGAGATTTTGGTGAATTTTCCAATTTCCCTCATTTAATCTACTAATCCAAATTATATTTCTCCTTTATTTCAATTCATATAAGACTCACCTTTTAAGATATATCTTTAAACCCTATTCTTGGAATTGATAGATCATCTCCATCTGAGATCTGAATCAAGAAACTTTTGTCTTGTTGGATATGCACACGTAAGATCTCAATTCTTTTTGCACCATTACTCATTCTTCTTGGTATATTTCAAGTTATTTAGGTGCAATAAAATATTACCTATTTATAGGTTCTTCATATGCTCATTTATTTTCTACTGATCTGATTCAAATCATTAGATGATACTGGATGATCTATCCACTAAAAACCTTTGGTATGTGGTCTCATAATTTTTATTTAATTTTAAAGTGTTTATATATCTGACGTTGTTCCATGTGCCCAATTCTTAGAGTGAATCTCTTGAAATGGATTTTAATCATTGTATCAAATAGATAGTAATTAAATATATAATTTGAAAGTCCTGTTAATAAATAAATAAAGTTTAATAACCATGGACTGGAACAACCCCTTGGGTGTGTTGTTAAATTAATTAGACCAATATGGGTGGTGATTGAATTTTGATACCTTTTAGGTGTTCCCTTTACCCCTTTCCCTAGGATGTTCGATAATGAATTGTGAATTCCATTTGAATTGAATCATAATTTGAATTGTGGTATAAATTGTAAATTTAATTGATAATGAATAGGGAATATAAGACATGTCCCTAGAATATTTCCATATAATTGGTTTATTATGAATGATATGCCCCTTATAATGAAATACCCATGTGGGTCAAATAGAGGCAAAGTCTTCCAACCTTAGCCCATTCTTTGAGCCACCGTTTGAGGTGATATTGAATTGAAAAAAATTAGGTGATGACCATGATTTAATTAAATGATATTTTTTTTAATATTTATGAATATGACTTGGGTGAAACATTTATTCTTATACTAATTATATAGATGGAATCATTTGAATTCTACCTTGCATATTCCTGAGTGACACTTGGACTCCCTAGTGGAATGCTAAGGACATACTCATAAATGTTGTAAATTATATGCCTGAGTAATACATGAACTCCATATGTATTTTATATGAAGTACTTAGGGGGATTTTGATCATATACACAATGGTTGATACTTGGGATCCCATTGAGGATATCCAAGGACATACTCGAATGGAAATGACATTATTCCACGCTTAGAGTGATACATAGGTTCCCATGTGGATCGCCATGGCTGGGCTTAAAGGGTGCTTTGTCCATGATATGTTTGGAATGATACCTATATTCAAAATAAGGAATTCTAAGAACAAGCTAAGGTTATTAATTGAATAAAAAATTTAATGATTTATTTGACACATCCTCCAAGACAAATCAAAATCTTGGAGTCGGTCAGTACCTTACACCTTATCAATGGCCTGTTTAGGAATCTCCTGATCACTTATCTATATGGGGGACACTGGGCTATCTGCTAGGTCTCAAGAAATATTTATAAAATGATACATATTAATTAAATGAACTTGATTATGAAATGGGACAAGAACGATTGTTTATTCAAAGATATTCTGGGTAGACCGAAGTAGGTAGTAGAGAAAGGGTGTCCCTGGGAACCCGGACCTTCACAGGTTGTTTACTTTTGGTACTCTATTTAATATTCTATTACTTACATCACAGTTATATTGTTATATATTCACTGAATGGACGACACTAGACCTTGGGTGGTGGCCTAATGGGATTCGTATTTCACACCCTGTTTAGGGTACCTTGGGTCCTCGAATAAACAATATGATTGTAGGTATGAATAAGAGAAATCAATATGATGTAGGTTCTTAAAATCTACTTAGAAGTAGGGGAGAACATGACTAAGCTAAGGCATGTGATGCTAGTTTTAAAAGTTTTAGTCATCTTTTACTTCTGTTAAATGTATTTTATGAATTCCATTTATACATATTTTGGATATTTCATAGATACATGTGACATGTGAAATCCTTGTATTTTTATGATATTCTTTCTAGTATTGTTTATTTTTATCTTTATTGGATGTAGTCTATTGTATGCATGTTTTACTACTTTTTTTTATCTAATATTGTATTTCCACTCTGATGCACTCTGTTGATGAGGGAATAGTCTCTCAAAAAACACACACGGGCCCTCGTTGCTAGTTGGATGCCTCTAGAATTTTGGGAGATAGGCTTGATTCCATATGGCTAAATCACCCTGGGGAAACCTTCAGTGGCATCTGAAACCAGGATTTTACAATATGGTATCATAACATTCTTTTGTGGCTTATGATTTGGTGATAATAGATAGGAATAGAAAAGGATAAAAATATGGTAATGAGTTATGGCTTGGAGTAGAAAACATTTATACAATAAAAATATAAATTATCTCAAATTAAATTATTTTTTATGAATTTTTACTATTACAGTTAATTCTATTCCACCCGTGGGTGATTTAATTGAATTGTGGTGTTATTATTAATATGATTGTGGGTTCTATTTTGTTTCAAATTGATGAGATGAAGGTATTCAATTTAATGCATTATATAGGAACTTTATAAAAAATCACATTCCATGAATTATGACATTCTATTTTGGATGAATTGTTTCATGATGTTGTGATAGGTGTCATGATAGTTATACCTGCTGTTGTGATATACATTCTGTAATGTCTTATGGTGTGGATTAGGTGGGCTCCATAATTTGGTTCATGAGGTGTACATTATCTTATGGATCAGAAGTTGGTGAACCATTTGGTTAAATATTTTTAAATTAATTACAAAATAAATGAAATGGAAAGTGAATATGTGAATAAGATGAAAACCTAAATTGTTTATCGCAGTGACCTTGACCCAGAACTGACCTTAGTAACGAGCAGTTGGAAATACCTCTTGATTTATTTTGATCTACATGTCACCCAGACCTGAATCAAGGAGTGGGAGGAGGGGTGTGTTTCTTATATAATAAGGCCTGTACCTATCCTATTTCAATATCTATGCTTTGAGTTAACAACTATGATATTGTTCTTTGCCTAAGGAGTGTGTTTGTCATTGTAGAGACATTCCACCACGACGACCTCTAGATGTATGCCAAGAGGGAGGAGAAGACCACACTCTAAAGATAGTGGGACATGGTGTACCTATGGATCATGCAGTAGTTCCAGACACAACACCAATAGTTTTTCCAAACATAGGTGCTAAGGCATAGTTCTATGAGGACTTTATACGATTCATGCACACCATTTAGGGAACACCATGACCTACCTTGACTATGGAAGAGTTGACACGTGAGTTCCAGCATCATCATCCACACCTGTTTTTGGGGGATAGAGGACCACAGGCTACAGAATCATGGATATAGGCCATGATATCTATCTTCAACCATATCAAGACACCCTCTAAGAGGATGATAAAGATAGCTTCTTATATGTCGTGTGCTTCTACCAAGAGATGGTGGGATGTCATCACTAAGATGGATCCTCATCGAGAGATGAATTAGATGGATTTAGAAACAACCTTATATGATTAAATCTATCTTGAGATGATGAGGGCAGATAATCCCGAGAGTTCATGCACCTGTAGTAGGGCACATTTTCAGTTATGGATTAATTATCCCATTTTACTAAGATCTTGTGCTTCACACCTACAATGATGGGTAATGAGTTATATAAACCTAGGTGATTTGAGGATGGTATTAGGTATGACATATGATCATAGGTGAATCTATTTCAGATAAATACCATTTCTGGAATATATAATCATGTACTTATCACATTGCATAACCTAAGAGAGGATGGAGGTGCGAGCCAGGGCAGTTCAACACCTAGATTTGGAGCTACATCAATTGGTAGTAGGAAGTGTTGTATGAAGTTCCATGTGGTGACATTATTAGCCATATGACATACTCCGGTAACTAGGTGAGGTGCCACCAGTGTGGTAGGATGAGGAATATGTGACCTTAGTGTAAAAGGGACACTATTGAGTGTCAATCCTGTAGCAAGATGGGCCATATATAGTGTTTTAAAAAACTTTTCATCTATTATCTAGTGAGAGAGTGTTTTCACTAACTCCAAGTATTGGAGAAGGGTTAATAGCCTCTCACCATGTAGATATATGGAGTAAAACCGATCGATCGAGCTGATTCGAGGGTTGTGTTCATGCTATTTTGACACAAAATTTGCATCGACAACAGATTAGGTCTACTCAGGGTTTCTAGGTTGTATCACATGGACAAGGATCAAGAAATAAATATTTCTTACAACTGACACATGAGGAGAAGAATATCTGGCCTTCTAATGTGATATGATCTATTCTAGTAGCCTCTACTTTAGCATCCACTCTTTTTGATATAGGGGATTCTCAAAAATATATATCTATGATCATTGTGGAGATCCTTGGGATCAGTGTTTAGAATTTTGATGATGTAATGATGTTTGATACTCTATTAGGGATTAGAAATGAGGATGTATGTCTGTGTAGGGAGTTCCCTTGAGATTAGTGAGTTTCACTTTTTATGTGACCTCTTTTTCCTTGAGATGACAGGTTTTTGACATCATTCTCATGATGGACTAATTGGTTTCATTTCATGATTTATTTTATTGCTATCTCTATAGGTTGACTTTTACATCACCAAAGGGTGAAGAAATAATTCAAAATGGTGAATGGGATGTCCAGTTGATTTGAGATGGACCCGAGCATCATGGGTTGGGTGGGAAGAAAACCCAAATTGAGAGTTTATATCTAAATGATTAGGGAACACATAATCTAGATTTATCTCTAGTGTTTTATTTTTTGAAGGATGTTTTTAGAGGTACATTTTCATGATTACATCTATTGTGAGAGGTATTTTTATCTATCGATCTAGTGATAGGAGAAACACCATTATCCATTCCTCTTAATAGGATGGCTACTATTGATATGTATGAACTCAAGAGTCAACTAGAGGATTTATAGGAAAAGGATTTTATCTGGCTGAGTACTTCTCCATGGGTTTCATCAGTCATTCCTAAAAAACATTCGGGCAAAAATCATAAGCTATGTGTGCATTACTAAAAATTAAACTTGTAGATAGATAAGAACTGGTATCCTCTGGCATAGATAGATTATCCATTCAACTATCACTGAGGAGCTTGGGTATTCTCAAAAATTTATTAGAGATTAGGTTATCTTCAGGTGCATATCAAACCCTCAAAAATAAATTGCACAAAATTTCGTAATACGTGTGTTCTATACGAGTATTTGGTAATGTCTTTCACTCCCATGAATGATATGGTAGTTTTCATAGAACTGCTGAACTGAGTCCCCCCATCCTTATCTGGACCAATTTTTCATGGTATTCATGGATGATGTCTTGGTGTATTGTCACCCCTGACATTACCAGTCCAAACATCTTGATATTGTCTTGGATACACTGAGAGAGAATTAGTTATATGATAAGCTCACAATGTGCCACTTCTGGATCATTCAGATTCACTTCCTGGGTCACATAATCTCATAGAAATGAGTATTAGATGAACTAGACAAGAAGAGATCTATAGTTTCCTATAAATAACACAATAAAGGATTTGAGATACGATGTTTATAAGGCCTACTTGGATACTATAGAAATTTTATACGAGCCTTCTCATTCCCATCCGTGCCACTCTCATATTTAACTGAGATTGATGTGAAGTTTGTATGGTCAGATGCATTCAATCCAACCTTTCAAGAGTTGAAAAGGATGTTGACTGCGGCATTGATGTTGATTCTTCCAGATATAGGAAGGAGTTACACTATGCACTACTATGTATCAAGTATTAGGATAGAAGAATTTATTATATAGAGTGATAGAATCATAACATAAGGGTATTGATAGTTGAGGCCATAAGATAAGATCTAATCAATGCATGATATCAAGTTAGATATAATTGTTCATGAATTGAGCTGTTGAATACATTTATTACTTGTAGAGAGTTTTGTGGTGTAAACGGACCACAAAATCCACAAGTACACATTTTACATAACGTGATTTGAATATGAGGTAGCGGATATGAGTTGAATACCTATAATAATTTGATTTTGAGCTTGCCTATATGTGTGGAAATGAATATGTAGTGGCCGATGCACTAATCATGAGGACTCAGATAAAGGCAGTTCAGAAGGCCAGTAGTGAGTGTCCACTTATTGGTTTTTTATCTCAGATGCACATAGATGTGCATGATAGTAAGGGGAATACCTTTATATCATCCTTAAATATTACCTATACCCTTTTGGATAGAGTTATTATGAAGTGGCAATTGGATCATGAGAGCTTAGTCCTACTAGAGAGTGTGGAAGGTAAGTACCCACCTCCTAGTTTAATTGTAGACGAGGGTAAAATTATTCATGTTAATGGTTTCATATGGGGTTCATTAGACATGTGGGAGGTGTTGTTGAAATTATTTCATTCTTAAACTAGGGATGTGTACCCAAGAATAAGAAAGATGTATTGGGATTTACATCACCAATACTAGTGGATGAGTATGAAATGATATGTATCTGGTTTGGTCATGAGGTGTTCCACCTTTTAGCAGGTGAACACTGGTGACCAGACAAACACTTATAACAGTTACCCATTCCTAAATCGATGTCGATTAACATTTTTATGGACTTAGTGATGAGTTTATCGAGGTTTCATTGAGTTAATTATGTTGTATGAGTTGTTATTGATAAGCTCATGATGGTTTCTCAATTTTTACCTATCAAGGGGACCTTTTTTTAGACGAGCTTGGATGGTTGTATATTTGTGAGATAGTACGACTTTACAGGGTCCCCTGTACTATTGTTTTAGATAGGGATTATTAGTTGAATTCACGATTCTAGCATGGGTTACATAGAGTGTTAGGTACATAGGTGATTCTATTCCTGACATACAACCCTCTGACCGATGGCTTGTCAGAGAGAATGATTCAGGTTCTTGAGGACATGATAAGATAATGTGTCCTATATTTTGGGGGATCTCTAGAATGGAACATACCCATGGATAAATTCTAATACAATAATAACATTCATGATACTATTTAGATAGTGTATTATGAGGAATTTTATGGTAGTCCATATCGATCACCCATGTGCTAGTTAGAGGTTGGATAAGTAGTTGTGGTTGGTCCTTGTCTCCTTTAGGAGACCAAGGATAATGTATAGTTGATTTGAAAAAATATGGCTACTGCATAGTCTTGAAATAAATTATATACCAATCAATATAGATCAACTCTAGAGTTCGACGTTAGGCATCAGTTATTTTTACATTTTTCACTGAAGCTAGGACACAAGAGGATCATGAGACAGGGTAATCTTTCATCATGCTATGTTGGGCCATCTAAGATTGTAGAGAGAGTCAAGCCAGTAGGCTATCAGTTTCATTTACCAAAGAAATTCTAATCTATTCATGAATTTTTCCATGTATCTCAGCTACACTATTATAATTTAGACTCATTTCTTGCTTTTAAACATTTAGAGGTTGAGTTAAAGGTAGATTCATCATTTTAGGACCATCCTATGCGTATTTTGGATCATAGCACGAAGGTAATCCTATGATAGATAGTTCTTCTATTACAAGTTATATGGTAACATGGTCATGTACATGATGAGACATGGGAGCGGGAGGTCGATGTTGGAGCACAGTGGCTAGAGTTATTCATAGTTTTTTCTTCACCGCCATTTGAGGAAAACATCAGATATGAATTACTACAAGGGAGGAATTTTGTAAGACCCAGGTTCTTTCTAAATGTAAGAAATATTTTACTTCCATAAAATTTCAGAGTAAATGCTTAAATATAGTCTAATATGAATGACCTTTGAGGTCATTGTGGTTTGGTGGGTTTTGACCCTTTTTCAGAGCCCAAAATTCATTTTTTTGGGAAAAAGGCCCATCATATTGTTAGTAGAAACTGTTTGGGACAAGCCACATGGTTACTTCTAACCGTGCATGGTTAGAAAATGGGAATCTATAGGAAGCATAGTCTGATAAAACATTCAATTTTAGGCACATGACCATGAAAAACCCTATACATATTTTTAAAGTGGGATGATACATGGTTTGCACATGGTTAGTCAAACCATGCATAGAAACCATGCGATGTGCCCCCTCTTATAGAAAAGGGTGCATGGTAGGCGCACAGTTTGGCCAACTGTGTTTCCAAACCATGAAACCCAAGTATTTTAGGGAATTTACCATTTTCCCTTATTTAATATATTAATCCTAATTCTATTTCTCCTTTATCCCAAAAGATAAAATCCTAACCTTTTGATATCTCTCTTTGATGATTCTTCTAGGAATTGATAGATCTTCTTTCGTTCGATCTCAGAATCAAGGACTCTTTGTCTCATTGGATCCACACAGGTAAGATCACAATTCATTTTTTTTCATTTTTAATTCTTCTTGGTATCCTCTTAGCTATTTAGGTGCATTTTAGTATTATTTATTTAGATGTTCTTCATTAGTTCTCAAATTTTCTCTCGATCTGAGTCGAATCAAGAGCTGATACTGGATGATTTATCCACTATGAACCTAAAATAAAAGGTATCATTATTTTTCTTCATAGTCAAAGTGTTTATATATATGTATTTGTATCGTGTGTCCATTTATCAAAGAGAATCCTTTGAAATGGATTTTAATCCCCGAATTAAATTGATATGCATGACCTATGTAATTACTAGGGCCTATTGATAAATGAATAAAGTTTTTGAACATTAAATTGGAACCACACCTAGGGAGTGTTCTTTAATTAATTTGAACACCAAGGGTGGTGATTGATTTTGGATACCTTTTATGTGTGCCTTTTACCCCCTTCACCGGTATGTTCAATAATGAATTGTAAATTGCATTTGAATTGAATTTTAATTTGAATTTTGATACGAATTGTAAATTTAATTGATAAAAAAGGAAATATAAACCATTTCCCTAGACCCATTCCATGTAATTGGCTGAATAATCCTGAGATTAGCCTTATAATTAATTTTCCATGTGAGTTAAGTAGAGGCTAATACTTATAATCATAGCCCATGGGTTGAACCAACTTTTGAGGTGTGATTGAATTGAAACAAATAAGGTGATTAACTTTATATAATTAAAATTATATTGTTTGAATGATTATGAATATTATTTGGGTGACACCTGGGTTCATATATGAATGCCATGGATGGACTCATTTGAATTTTATCTTTCTTATGCCTGAGTGGCACTTGGACTCCCTAGTGGAATGCAAATGACAGACTCATAAGGGATGCCTATTATATGCCTGAGCGATACTTGGAATCCTTATGGGTTTCCAAGGATAGACTGAGGGTGAAGTTGATCATATACACCATGGGTGATACTTTGGATTCAATTGAGGACTATCAAGGATAGTCTCAAATTACAATGACATTATATCATGCCTAGAGTGATACATGGGTTCCCATGAGGATTTCCATGGATGGGCTTGAATGGTACTTGGATCTTGATAATTATGGATTGATACCTTTATTCCAAATATGGAATTTCAACAATAAGATTAGGTTATTAACTGAATAAAAAATGAATTGATTTATATGATGAATCTTCTAAGCCAAAGCACAGTCTTGGAGTCAGTCAATTCCTTACTCCTTATTGATGGATAGTTTTGGCATCCCATGATCACTTATTAATATTGGGGATGATGGGCTATATTATAGGTCTCATTACATATTTATAAAATGATATTGATTAAATAAATGAACATTATTATGAAATGGGATAGGCCCAACTATTTATTTCGCGATATTCTAGCCAGACCGAAGCACAAAGCAGAGGATATGTGTCCATCGAAACCCAAACATTTATGGATTATTTACATTCAGTTCTCCCTTTGATATTATATAAATTCCCATAAAATATTATTTTTATATATTCAATGAATGGATGGAACTATACCTCGGGTGGTTTGATATTAGGATTTATATCTCATACCATATTTGGTCCACATTTGGTACCTAAATAGACTATATTATTGTAGGTATCGATAAGGGAAAGTTCCCTATTGTAGGTTCTTGAATGATACATAGGAAAAAGGGATAACATTATCGAGAGGAGGCTCATGATGGTATTTGGATATTTTTTTCTTCCATTTTGTACTTTTGTTACACGTATTGTACTGATGATATGTATACCTATTTTGTATTTTCATAGAGAAATATGACATGTATCAACTTCATATGTATATGAGCTTCCTTATAGTATTGTTTATTTGTATCTTTCTTAGATGTTTTATATTTTCTTTTTATTTTACTAATTCCACTATTTATCTGATATTATTTTACCATTGCTCTATAATGTTGTGATGAGGTTTCCCCACAGACACACCTGGGCCCTTAGTTATAGTCGGTAGCCTCTATAATTTTATGAGATTCACTTGAGGCCATGTTACCAACTAGGCCCGAGGAACCTTTTAGTTACATCTGGGAATGGGACATTAAAATTTTTTAGGCATGTTTTGAAAAGAATTATTTTTCAATAGTGGAGACTAGTGAATTTTATTGGAAAATTAAAATTATATTCAAGTACTTGAAAATTCAAACTCTATTTTGGATAATTTTTAAAATTTCCTTATTTCCCTTAAAAAACTACAATTATTATATTTAAAATGAATTTTATTCTTGAAGTTTATAAGAAAATATTTTGATAGTTCAAATGAATTTTTATGATAAACAACTTTTCATCACATTTTGCGAGTTCAATTTTAAATAAAACTCTTCCACCTCTATGAATTGGACCTTAAAAAATGGATTCCATAATTGGAATCAGTATGAATAAATAGGTTAAATAGTTATATTTTGTTTTTTTCCATTACGAATAGTAACCATAAAATTTTTTTACCACCACTATAAGGGTTAATTGGGTAACTAATGTTAATAATTATATGGTAAGGAACAAAAATGAACCTACCACTAGACCTTATTTAATTGTGTGAGTAAATTTCATCCATAAGAATCCAAACATCTAAAATTTGGATATTTCAGCCACTTTTCATTGATTATAATAGTAATATTATTTTATATAAATATAAAACCCAAAAAGTCAATCTCTTGATTTTAATATTTATAAAAAATTATGATAAGATGAATAAATTTATGTTTGATTATAAATGTTTTTTTTGAAAGATAAATTTTTTTTTATCAAATTAATTTTTTTTTTGAATTTTTAGTTGTGAAACGATTACCTTAAATTTGTATAAAACGATGAAACAATATTTATTCAATTAATGGAAAAATAAAATAAATGATGTTAAGAATTTTAATTGTAATATAGTTTGATCGATTTATTACAATCCATTAATTTTAATATAAATCTAACATTATAGGGATGCGTGATAAGAATATATTCTAATTAAATTTACTTCATGATTATTTCAAATTCAAGTTAAATTAAAAGTTCCAAAAATGATATCGATGATATTTTTTAATTAATATTATTTTATTACATGATTTGAAATTCATAAAAATCATATCTTCACCCTTGTTATTGGGATATGGTCGAAAATGTAAACCATGGTCCATGTATATACACGTTTCCTTTTATTCTAAATATATTTACCTATAAAGGGTAATAAATTTTATATCACCATAATAATTAAAAAGTATTGATACAATTTAATAGAAAAAAGATACGGGAAAAACATAATTTAAAAATTATAAATTTTTTTATGATAGGATTTCAAGAAAATTTCAACTAATCATTGAATTATTTAATTTTAAAGACATTTTTCATTGAAAAGTTTTTGTTATTTTTTAAGTAAATTATGTAATTCCAAAAGTTCCCCTTATGTCACTTAGAAAAGGGAATGTCCTCTTCTATTTTCTTCACACATGAACAAGATTTTTTATCTAGACCATACATAAATCCCTTATTTACATCCCCAATCACAACCTAGAGTCATTTTTTTGATTATAAAGCCATACTAGGAGGACTTTATATATATTCCTAAAGTAATTTTCCTATGAAGAAGATGATAAAGAATGCACAAGATGAGTCGGGATGGGGGAAAAGAAAATATAATTTAAAAAACCTCATTTTAAATGTTTTAATGTTTTATTTTTTAAATATTTATCTTTCAAGGTTATATTCATAAAATTATTTTATGAATTTATTTATATAGATATAAATAAATTATAATGGATATTTTATGTCTGTCTTGAATTTATTTCAAATTTTTTCAAAATGAATATTTTTATGAATTTTATATGGAACTTTTTGAATTTATTTTGATAAGAAAAAAAATAATGTTCTATTTTAATGAATATGGAATAAATATTCTTTCCTCTAACTATAACCATTATTTAATATTTGGATTCCTTTTTAGGAATCCATGTTTTCCTTAAATAAAAACCCTACTCCCCTATGTTTTGGGTATTTTTAGAAAGTGTTTTAAATGGAATAGATATTGATATATATAGAAATGTTTTTCTTACTGGTGGAAATAATAATTTTATAATTATGGATGATTTTGTGTGTTATGATTATGTTATGGTTCCTAGAATTTTTTTAATAGGTTTGGTTTCCTTATAAATCAAGTATTATTGGTTCAATTATAAACCAAGGATATGAGGTTACATTATAAACCAAGGATGTGTGGGTCCTTGATAGTCCTATAAAGAATTAGGTTCTCTGAATAATTATGATTGAAGTTGACCTTATTGGTAATTACATGTGTACGAGTGGAATGAGAAATGATGTAAATAGTTACTAACGTGATTATTTTTTCTAGGAATGGTTTTTATAGAAATATTATCATTTCACATGGTAAGATAATAACCATATGTTAAAAAAATTATTTTCTATTTTTAAGGTTGGAATTTATAATTTTTAAAGGTTTTTATGAGTATATCATGATTTCAAATAAAAATTAATTTTTTATATAATATTTATGAATAATTATTTATGAAATTATTTTTATATATATGTTAATATTTTGGGTTAGAAAATATTTATTTTTAGGCCAAATAATATTTTGGAAAAGATAAATTTTTATAAATATTTAGAGAATAATTGGTCTATTAATTTATTTTTATATGTACTTTATAGTGATTTTTGTTCAATCCCAAATTTTGCAAATTATTTCATGTGGTTTAAAGGAAGATTAAGGGAAATGATGATTTTAAGATGAAAATTATAGATATGTGTTAATAAAATAAAACTTGTTATATCATAAAAGATTTTTTGTGTGGGAAAAAATGGATACTAATTGGATATAACCACTTGGTGAAGTAATATTTATTTATGTAAAGGTGACTTACCAATTCTCTAAAACACTAAACTGTAAAGATCCTCAAATGAAACAAATAAAATTCTTAACTTGAAATGAAAAATTATTTAATGTTAAAGTATAGGTCCTTATTGTTAGAATTATAATATTGTTTTAGACAATTTTATAGGTTTTTTTAATGACCTTAATAGATTCTAATTTATGTTTATCATGATATATAATTTAGTATTTAATATGTTGTTGAATCTAATCTATGTGTTTCATATTGATTTTCTACATAGGAAATAGAGAAGTTGATGTAGGATATAAATAAGAGGATAATATCCTACCAAATTAGTAAAATATAATGGTTATTTCTAGATGTGAGTAGTTTTTTACTATAATGGATTTGTTGATACAAGTTATAAATGAAGGTGGTATGTATACAAGGGGGGTTGGTATATCTACCATAATATAACATGTCAATGGAGAAATTCTTTATGGGAAAAAAACTTCTAACATTTAGTGGATATTTAGAAATAGAGGTAAATGAGGGATGGATTGAAGCCTGAGAAAAGAGTAGGCGATTCTATGAGTTAGAATGATAGTGCAATATTAAATATGATACTTATACAACATGATGTTTTGGTTAATAATATTATAAATGTTTTTTAATAAATCTTGAATGTAGGAACTCCCTCTATTTTATTTTAGGGGCTGATAAAATCAACTCTATCAGATAGAATGAGTGAATCTTAGTAGGAATATTACGAGTTATAAGAAAACGTAGTGTTGGATAAGTTAGGTATGTTTCAAGAATTTAATGTTGAAAAAGAATGGTTTTTATGATTCATAAATGGGTTCTGTGTATCATGTGACCTCTAGTATAAGAGATAACTATTTTGTGAGGATCACAATTCTTTATTTTATATTCATCTTGGGAAAAAAATCCATAGAGACCTTGGGGAATATTTCTTGTGAGAAGGAATGAAGAATGATATGGATGATTTTTTAATGAAATGTTTTATTTTCCAACAGGTTAACTTGAAAAACAATTACCTAAGGGGGTTTCAACCACTTTTAGTGACAGATTAGAAATTCAAAAATATATGTGTGGATTTCATGGTGGTATAACTATATACATATCGAGGTAATAATGTGATTTTGTTAATTGTTGATCGATTAACTAAATATACTTATTTTCTTCCCATTTTAGATAAAATGTATTTGAATCAAATTTAATGAAATTATGGTAAATAGATAAATATATTACATGGAGTAACTCTTAACATTATATCTAATCATGATCCTAGACTAAAATCTTATTTATATAAGTTAATACAAAAGTAATTGGTTACTAAAATATATTTCACCACATCAATTCATCCTCAATCTAATCTATAGTATGAGAGAATGATTCTAATATTAGAGGATATTCTTTGAGTTTGCTCAAAATATTATTAGTGATGTTGGGATCAATATATTAATTGGTTAAATATATTTATAATCATTGTTTTGTTTCCAATATAAACATGATAAATATTGAAGCATTATATGGAAAATAGTGTTGGAATATAGATATTTTAAGATGAAATTAGGAAAAGAATGTTGTTGGGTCCACAATTGGTAGAATAAATGGTTGTGAAGTTGGTGATTATTTAGTATCACATGACAACAGTTCTGAGAATTTAGAATAGAAATGAAGATAATTTGAGATAATGTATTTATTTCAAGGTAGGAGATCAAGTTTTTCTTAATGTTTATCAATGTAAATGATGTATGTGCTTTGGTAAAAAAGGATAGTTATGTCCACTATTTATTATACCTTATGAAATAAAGGATAAAGTTGGATTAGTTTTATTTTGAGTGACCTTTCTTCTGAGTTTATCTTATTTTCATGATATATTTCATGTTTCATTGTCAAGAGAAGATATACCATATTCACCCTATGTTTTCATCCATGATGTATTTCATTTTGAAGAAAACCATTCTTACGAAGAACATCCATTTTCATATTATTGATCATAGAGAGTAGACATTATCGAATAAGGTGATTCACGAGGTTAAAGTTTTGTGGAAAAAACATATGGTTGGATAATAAACAAGGGAATAATAATATTCTATGACGGAATGATATCCCTACTAGTTTAAATAATGAACAAAAATGCAGGGTTTTAATTTAAAAAAGTGGGAATTTTTTAAAAATCAGGTTAATGTTAAAATAAATAATTTTCATGTATTATTAATATTCATTAATAATAGATAATAACTATAATAATATTAAGTAATTTTCTAATCAAGAAGGAAATTATTTTATTAGAACTTAATTTTAGTTTTATTTAAAATAATTTTTTAATATTTTTGAATTTTAATTTGAATAATTGAACTATATTTTTGAATTCATCATCGTTAAATTAACTGAGGAACAATTTTTTATAATTTTATATAATTTATTTAATATTTTGAATATCGAATAAATCTATTTTTTATTGGAAACTACTATTTTATTATATGTTTTTAAAAAGTAAAATTTAATTTTTCATTATTTTTAAAGTTTTATTAGTTTATTTTTATTAAAATAATTCTTATTATGAACTTTTGAATTAATTTTAAACATTAATTTGATATAAAAACATTTAAATACATAAAAATATTTTTTTTAAATTACACTTCGTTGCTTATTGAGGGTTCAATTTTAATTTAAATTATACCACTTCTACAAATTTAATCTTAAAAATATATTCCATATTTGGAACTATGAAGTCTGTTTTTGGTAAATTTGTTCCTTTTAATTTTTTAATTATGAATAGTAATCTTAGTAAAAAAAATTTACCTTGTTAAAGGTAAATTGAGTAATTAGGGCTAACAATTATAAGATAAAGACTAAAAAAATTACCATAAAAATTTTTTTTTTTTCATTAGATCAGTATATTTGATCTATAATCATCTGAACATTAAAAATGGAGGGATTTATTTCAACTCCCTTTTCATTATAACATTTTTATTTTTTTATTTCAATATAATGTAAAAATGTCACTCTCATGCTTTAAATATCTATAAAATTTTGTGATCCCGATGAAAAAACTTATATTTGATTCCAAATTCATATTTGAAATATAAATTATTTTTTTCCTGGTAATATATTTCTAATTTTTAGTAATTAAATAATTATTTTAAATTCTTATGAAACTCTAGCATAGTATTTATTCAATTTACAAAAAAATATAATATTTTATATTAAATATATTAAAAGAAATAAAATTTGAATGAATTATTGAGTTCCATGAATTTTGAGATGAATATAACATGTTAATAATGTTTTAATGGACTAGATTTAGGTTTATTTTCTATAATGTTATTTTCAAAGTCAAATAAAATGAATAGTTCCAATAATGACAATAATGATATTTTATAATAAATAATTTTTTAGATGATTTAAATTTTATAAAAAATCTATATTAAGTATATTTATTGGGATATGGATTTGAATATAAATCATGCATTATTTTTGGGCCAATTTTCTTTTTTAGCAACTATCTTGACCCCTAAGGTAAAAAAACTTTTTCTATTAGGGTAATCATAAAAAAGGTTTAACATGTCTTAAAATAAAAAGATAAGGGTAAAAAAAATACCTAAAAGTTTCCAAAATTAATTGGTTAAGAATATTTTAACCCACAATTATTCTATATTCTAATTATATCATTTTTGATCTATTTTTTATTAAAAAATAATTTATATTAATTTTATAATGTAAGTAATTTAAAAATTGTCCCTTCCATAACTTTTATGAGGGCACTCCCTCTCCTCGTTTATTTTAACTACAAAAATCATTGGATAGAAAAAGACATTAAAAAATCATTCCCTTGAATTCCTAATCACATCTTAGAGGACTTGGATTATCAGGATTCTACCCTAGGAAGGTTTAGGTACAATTTTAAAGAGGTTTCTATGAAAAGGGGATGAAAATGAACACATGTGGAGAGTTAGGCTCGGGGTAAGTGACCGTTTACATAAAAAAACCAAATTTAAAATGTTTTAATGATTTATTTTATATTTTTTTTCTTTTCCATATCGATATTCATAAATATTTTTTTTGGTTGTATTTAAATGTGAATAAATGAATTATAATGTTTTTTTTTCTCTGTTGGTCATATTGGATATTCCAATTATAAGAGTGATATTTAAAATGATTTACGAAGTTGACCACATAATTTTTATATTATATAATTATTTTTTTAGAAATAGTATGATTAAAGAAGGAAAGTTGATGATATAATGTTTAAGGGAAAATATATGCTACTTTATAAGGGAAAAATGAATAAATTTTTGAAATGATTATATGTGTTTTTATAATTGTAATGAAACTCATATGAGTTTTAATTTTTATTTATTATTTATTATGAAATGTTTTATGTAATGATTTGGGAAGAAAAGTTTATTTCTTGGGTAAAGAAATGATTATTTTTAGCCAAACAATTATTTCAGAAAAAGAAAATTTTTATAAGTATTCATGGACTAATGAGTATTATTGTGTCTATTTATACTTATCTTACTAATATTTTTGAGGTTATTAAATATTTAATTTTTTTTTGAATATACTAATATTTTAAAATATTGGAAATATGTTTGGTGACATGAACGACTTGTAACACCTACCTTAAACGAACTGCGAAATATTATTATTTAAAGATGACAATTATAAACTAACCATTAAATTAGAGGGTATGATTAGGATTATTTTTTTAAATATATATATTGAAATGAATAAAAATATATTGGTTAATTCTTAAGGATCAATCACTCATGTTTTAGTAAAACCATTCTATTCTACAAAGTTAGGTTTTCATAAAAAATATTTTTTTATTGTTTTTTGTGAGAGAATAAAATAAATAATTTCTGAAGATTTTTAAAATTTTATTTTATAAACAAATATCATTTTTAAAATCATAATATAAAAATTATCCATTGGTGAAATTTTAATATTTATTTTCGAAATGATTGATTTTTTCTTGAATATAGAAAAATACTTATTATTTTTGAAGACAATATTTTATATTAACATTTATTTTAAAGTAAAATTATATTTTGGATTAGTTATAAAATTTCATTAGTTTTTTTTTATTTAAAATAATTCAATTATGGTTTTTTAAATTAGTTTTATACATGAATTAGTTTAAAAAATTTATACCTAAAAGGGTATTTTTTCTGTATTTTTTATCATGTCTCTCTATTTAATTTAAAATTAAATTCTTCCTCTTATGTTTTTTTTAATTTTTATAAATATATTAAATATTTTTAATTACTATTTATTTATTTGGTAAATATAAGCCTTTTATTTTTGGTCATTATGAATAGAAACCTTAGAAACTTTTGCTACCACGTTAAAGGGTAAATAGAGTAATTAAAGTTAAAAATAAAATTACTAGGATTAAAAAATTACTTGAGAAATTTAATTAATTATATTCTATGAGTCATTTTCTATATTAAACCATGATTTATTTATTTCTACTTTTATTCATTTTCATGTGGTTAAGACCTTTATAATGTGTTATTTTAAAAAATGTCAAAAAAAATTGAAACCCCTGATTTTAATAACTATAATATTATTAACATGGAGATAATCAGGTGTTATGTTGGATTATAAATATTATTTTTAAATTTAAATTATTAATATCGATCATGGTAATTTTTTTTAATTTTTACCAAAGAAAAAATTACCTTAAATTCTTACAAAATGCTAACGCTGCAATTATTCAATTAATGGAATAATAAAACAATGATATTAAAAATATTAAAAGTAATATAATTTGAGATAATTAATGTGATAATTTATATTTATTGATACAAATATCTTGTTATAGATGTATTAAAATATATTTTTTACCTTAATTTTTTGTCTTTATTTTATTGAAGTCAATGTAATGAATAATTCCAAATTTGACATTAATGGTATTTTATAAAAAAATATTTATTAAATGATATAAAATCAATAAAAAAACTATATTATAAAATGTTATTATGATATGGTTGATAATATCAACCATGATTCTTCTATGTGTAGTTTATCCATCTATGTTAACTATCACGATCCTCAAAGAGTAAATAAACTTGTTGTCATGTTAAGTGTGAAAAATGTTAACCTAAGGTAAAAACCAAAAGATAAGAGTAAAAATATAATAAAAGATTAACTAGTTTTTATGGAGTGGTATTATTTCAATCCATAAAAATCCTAAATTATAAATAAATAATTTTTGGGACATTTTTAAATGAAATCAAATTTATATTAATTTATTATTTTACTAAATATCAAGAGTTCCCATCCCCGATCTTATAAAAGGGAATCTCTTATACTCTTTACATAAAACTTTAAAACCCATTTGTATTAACCAATATCAACCCAAATACCTTCATAAATACCTTTAAAATTTTTAAATGCGTTATTTTTGGCAGAATACTAACCTTATAGGGCATAACGTGTTAAGAAAATTTGATTTTCAAAAGAATATGTATAGTTTTAAACAACATGTTTTAGTTTTATTTCTCCTTCCACCTCTTTAATATATTTGAAATCCATGATAAAATAATAAAAAAAAGTATTATAAATATACTAGGTTTTTATTATGTTAATTTTAAAACCTAAATCTATCTCTAATTCCATCAAATAGAAAATAAAAAAATCATTCACGTCTAAGGCGGACTACCCCCTCTCAAACCAATATAATTCATTTTTCATCATATTCTTGCATGGATTAATTATACTAAAAGAATTAATACTTACATATTACATTTATATCATTTTTATAATTATAAAAATATAATATATAATTTACTTTCTTACCCTTCCATTCACTTAAAAATGTTAACATCATTCGTGCGTACGTGTGGACTACCACCTCCACGAAGTGATATGATTAGTTTTTCGACACCATATAACATGAATGAAATATATGTATATTTATAGAGGAAATATTATATATAGGATATTATTATAATTATTTAAATATAAAATAATACAAACCTTATTTTTATAATGATAATTGAAAAATAGAAACATTACTCATATGTACATATGATCTACCATCTCCATGATTGTAAGGAAGTTCATTTTTCATAATAATATTTAATGGTTGAATTTAAAAGTATAATTTATGCATAAAAATGATAATTATGAAATGATTATTTTTTTATGTTAATGGAATAATGCCTTCTTTGACTATAATCAACCTACAAAAGTCCTTCTTCACTGATGAACTGAATATAGTCAATACATTAGATGTGAACATAGATGGTTATGTAAATGATATAACATGGTAATATGTGTGATAAAATAAATATTAAGCTTAAAAAGGTTCCAAAGAAATAAAATAATTATCATAGGTTTATTATTAAGTAATATAATGAATATCCTATATAATTCAGACTCAAGGTAAGGGACTTTGTTTTAAAAATATTCTTTTAATGTTTCCCTTAAAAATATCATTTCATTGTATATCTATATATTTATAATTATTATATGTATGTATTTATATGTATATGAGTGAATTATAAAGGGAAATATATGATATTTTTGACTTTCATTAAAAAAATTTGAAAAATAATATGTTATGGACTTTTTTTAATACCCTCTACAGAAATGTAAAAATGAATATTCCATTTTAACATATATGGAAACATCATATTTTCCCACCTCCGTAATAATTATTTTATTTTTGGATTCATTTATAATATTGTATGTTGTATTATAAGAAATCCCCTTATATTATATTTATTTTGCAAATGTTTTTTTAAAATATAATATATTTATGAATATCTAAAAATATTTTCTTACAGGAGGAAAGAACATTTTGATAATGCAATATTTAAAGTATTCTATTTTAGTTATGGGAAATTGTTTTTGAGGATGGGTGGTTTAGTTAAAACCTAAGGGTAGGTGATCCATTTATTTTACTCTAATGAATTGGGTAAAGGGACATATTTATCCAATTAGGTTTCCCGTAATAAAGTATGAGAATATATTGTGATGGTTATTACTAGTATAACCATGATGTTTATTCCTTGTGTAACTACAATGGTTACTGGAAGTGTAACCATTATGGTTATTCCATGTGTTCCTATGAGGGTTACTCTAAAATAATTGGTGATATGAAAACGATGAATCATGCTACATATATAATTTATCTTTTCTTTCTAGTGATTTTATGGAAATATTATAATTCCATAATGTAAATAAAATAATTTTCTACTTCATAAATTTAAAAAGTATTATTTTGTGAGATAATAATTATGTGTTATTAATTGTTTCAAAGAAATGTTTATGAGTTCTATTTTTCCATTTAGTATTTCTTATAAAATGTTTTTGAAAATATTTGGGAATAGATTATGATTTATTAGGTATGAAAATGGTTATTATCTTCCAAATAGTATTATCAAAAATGAATTTTTTTAAGTATTCATGAAAAAAAGGTTTATTTATTTATTTTTGTATCTATTACTATGTTTTTCATGATAATAACATTTTTTAAAAGTTTTTTCAAAGGGTTTGTGTTTTGGAAATGGATATTAATAAGTTTAGGTGAAAGCTATAAATATTTATCATGAAAATAAATATTGTTTTACTTTAAATGATTTATATTGTTAAATAATGGATATTGATTAAAAGTTTCATCTTTAAAATATAGGAGATTATTATGTAAGAGTTATTAATTATATATCTAAAACTCTAAACATAAAAGATATTTTGGAATGAGGGAAAATTAAATCTTGTATAAAGACACTAGATTAAGTAAATTTTAAGTTTGTGTTCTTATATTTGTCTTTAGAGTAGGGTTTAAATTACATTAGTGGTTAGAATATTACTTGTGCATAAATTTAAAAAATTATATATAAATACTTTAATTTGTATGTTATGTATAATTATGTTTATTATTACATAGGATTATATAACACTTAAATCAACTGAGATTTAACAGGGTTCAAATATTAGAGTATTATGAAATTTATCTGGTGTTTTCATTTCCCATATGTTTTATTTTCTTTATAATAATTCATTTCATGTTTAAATGTTTTTATTTTCAAAATATTAGGTATAATTTATCAAGATGGAAGTAAATTTATATTTCAAAACCTTATTATCCATTATGGATGATTTAATAAAAAATATTATGAAAAATATTATTCAAATGATTTTGAAATCTTTTCGAACAACCAAATCTCGTACAAGAAAATATTTAATATATAAAACACATTTTCATTTCTACAAAATTTCTATGGATCATTGAATATATTTTATCTAATTTCAAAATAAAAATACTTCCGTCTCATTCTATAGGAGAAATACCACCAAGTACTTGAAAATTTATTTTCTAGAGATGTATCTTTTATGATAGAAGATAACAAGGATATCAATTACATAAAAGAAGGCCCTGATGGATGGATTTGTGTTATGAATTATTTTCTTATGTCTTATATAAGAAACATGATAGAGTTTATATTGAACAATAACAAGGTAATATTTCATATAACTGATTTATAGGAATAAAGTATAAAGTGATAATACAAAAAAGCATGGTTAATGTTTTAAGGAAGTGTTTATGTATATTGTTTTCAAAAATATAATACAAAAATATTTCATCAATTATGAAATACCTAAGGATTTTTCAATAATATTGTTTTTTTTAAAAATGAAATATACTTTATATAGAATTGATTACATTGAAAAATTGGGTAATAAAATTTTCATAATATTTGGGAGAAATTTATTGTGTTTGAGGTATATATAAACCATAATTTTAACATATGAAAAAGTTTATTTGGGGAAGAATGAATTTAATATGGGGGAAATAATCTTAAAGTTATTTATAACTATTATGGTTTATATGATCTTTGATATTAAATTAATTATAATTTATTAAAATTTAAGGAACACATGGTTTATCATGGAGATAACCATGGGATTTGAAAGTGATTTGGTTATTTATGTTTTTTAGGAATACATTCACTATTTTTTGAAACTTATATGATTATTGGTAAATAAGAAATTATGGTATTTTTTGGGGATTAATGGTTTCATTATATTAGGTTGAATATGTTATTTGCATGTGTCTTAATGGTTATTTAAGTCATTTATGGAAATTATTACCATGTCTTGAAGATTATATGCTTAGGGAATATATATTTTGGGTATGATACATTAAGAGTGATTTATGTTAAATAGATGTACATGTTAAATTATTATCAAAAGTATGTGTGATAAAATTTATAGGTTTTTTGGGATTTAAAACTAGTCAAAAATATATTGTAGAATTTTAGGTAAATGTTTTTTATAAAATGATATAAGTTTCACTTTGTGAGTCATTTTCCAAGCTTCGGAGATTATTTTTTTTATGGTTTATTTAATTTGGTAATTATCTTATCTTCTGTCGACCCATTTTTTTCAGTAAATATCTAAATAAAATAAGAATTTATTATGTTTCTTTTTATGGAATTATATAATCCATTAGAAGTTGATTTTAGTTATTCAATAATGAATAATTCAACTTGAATTCTCACCATTCAGAGAAACTTATAATACTGTTGTTTAAATTTATTAGAGGATGAAATTATGCTTTAAATTAAATAAGTTTCAATATGATATTATAATAAATGATAAAGTAATTACTCAAATCTAAAAAATTGGTATTATAGAAAAACATAATCCATTTACTTTTCTTATTGATAAATCAATGGCGTTTTAACACATCACTGATTTACGGTTTTGTAATGGTTAACATTCTTACAACCATTTTCTGTATCACTCACTATTAGTCAATCAGAAATCATATTTTTATTCCATGTAAAATTTTTCAATACCCACAAACTTTTTCCTACATGGAAACCTAGTTTTGTGTTATACTAGATTATATTCTTACCTCAATTTCCTCTACTTTTAATTAGAAGTTTTATTAACACTTTTTTTGATGTGGGATTTCAAAAAAATGTATTTTTAAAATTTAAACCCCTAGATTACAAGACTAATTTCAAATTTAGAGGATAAAATTTATAAAAACAGGGGATAATGTAATATCCAAATATTCTAAAATTAGGAAATTATGTTTTCTAACATGTACAACATGAAATTCCAAGCTTAAACAAACCATAAAATATTATAATTTAAAAACGAACAATATATCCTAGCTTTTGAATTGGTGGTGTGGATAGGATTAATAAAATTTCAAAAAATATATAAAGATTCTAATTAATAAATATTTATTAATTTATTTTATGGAAATAAGAACTCATGTTTTATTAAAACCATTTTATACTTCAAAGTTATGTTTTCATTAAAAATAGTTATTGATTTATTTTTATATGAGAATAATATAGTTAATTTATAGAAAATTTAAAATTTTATAGGATAAAATAAATATAATTTTTTGGAAATATCATATCCAAATTATCCTTTGGTGAAATTTTGAGATTTTTTTAAAAAGTTTTATTTTTTAAATAAATAGTGAAAAATACTGAATATTATTAAAAAATGTTTTTTCTTATTTAAAATTAACAATATATTATTGATTAATTTTAAAAAATTTATAGTTTTTTCATTAAAAATAATTATAATATTTTTTTTGAATTGAATTATATATATGATTTTATAATGAATTTATTTTATACTTAAAAGGGCATTTTTCTGAAAAATGGGTTTTCATCGCATTTTCATATTTTTTTAAATTAAATTACACCACTTAAATATTTTGAATTTTGAACAATTTATTACAAATTTTAATCTGGAGGTCTAAATTTTCCAAATAGTCCACTTTTATTTTTGGTTAATATGAATGGGAACCTTAGTAAATATTTTTACCACGATAAAGTGTAAATCGGGTAATTAATGTTAGAAATAAAATGATAAGGACTATAAAATGACCCTAAAATATGACTTCAATTCATTAGATTAGTCCATTACATCCATACTCAGCCGATATTTAGTTCTATGGATTTTTGGTTCCATTATAATGTTACTATAACCTTTATAATGTTATATATAATGAAAAGTTAAAAATGTTGTACAATTATTTTTAATAACTATACTATATTTAAAATGAGTATAACCAGAGGATATGTTACGTTATAAACTTTTATTTTAAATATAAATTATTATAATAAATCAATATTTTGTTTATTTTTAGTGAATAAATAGTAACCTTAAATTCTTACACAACACGACACAATAATTATTCAATTAATGAAAACTAAAATAAATGATATTAAAAATAATATAATTTTAGTGAATTGGTGTGATAATAAAATTTTATAGACAAAAATAACATATAAAGACTGTATTAAAATATATATTTTTTGAATTTAATTTTTTTCTTGATATTATTGATGTCAAAGTAATTAATTGTTCCTAAATTTTCATTAATGATTTTTTATAATAAATAATATTTTATTAAATGACATAAATTCATAAAAATACTAACATTGACCAAGTGATTATAATTTCATTGATAATATCAACCATGTTTCATTAATTTTTTTTATTATTTATAGTGACTATATTTTCCAATAAAGAAGAAAAACATTATTATCGGAGTATGTATGAAAAGGTTTAAGGAGTGGTTAAAATAAAACGATAAGGGTAAAAACATAGTTAAAAGATATCTACTTTTTATTTTATAATACTATTTATATACATAATCACACTTTATTTAAAATTAATCCTTTTTTATCTTATTTAATTTAAAATTAATTTATATTTATCTAATAATTTAAGTAATTCCTAGAGTGCCCCTACCCTCTCTTATAAAAGGGAATCTCTTATTATCTTTACTTCACACTTCAAAACCCATTTGGTTCAACAATAATTTACCAAAATACCATATTAACATCTCATACCTATTTTTATTTGCCTTATTTTTTGAATTATAACAATATTAGAGGTCTTATGGTTTTAAAAAAAATATATTTTCCAAATAAGGGGTATAGTTTTTAAAAATCAAGTTTTTGTTTTATTTATCTTTCTAACTCATTCAAATATTCCTAAACCTTGATAAAATAATTGCAACATTATACATTCTATACTAAGATTTTATTATATATATATATATGACAACTTATTACTATTTTAGGTACACCTTGACCATTTTTTTAATAATTCATCATTTGGTTCTTGTTTAGGGGTGATTTGGGTGAAAGTTTGAAAATTATGAAATTTTTTGGGCTGTGCACAATTGGAAAAAGGTTTTCTGAAACCATACGCCCACCAATTGGAAACCATGCTATAAAAAAAAATCGTAGTTTTTATTTTTGGAAAATTGTTTGAAAAACCGTACACCCACCTAGGATAAACTGTCTAACCAATTTTAAGGGTGCATGGTTAGGCTGTAATTTTTTGAAAACCGTGAAACCCCCTCCAAGAAACAAAGTTTACAAACATTTTTTATTTTCAAAAATTCATTATAAATTTTCCATACCCCTCTTATTCCCTTTATTGACCGTAACTAAGGATTGGACATCCTCCTAGATATTTGGAGCTCTAGATAACCCATTTCGGTTTCTCAATCTTATTTTGAGGTGGATTGAAGCATGGAAAACTTTGTTTAATTCCTCTATAGTAAGTGTTCTTCCCCTGATACTTTTCTCCATATCTCTCTATCATTACAACTTAAGGGTTTTTATATTATCTTTTTTAGGATAGATATAATCTCTTTTGGTTTGTATCTTTAATCTAGATTTGATTCCATGATCTCTATTATAAACATTTTTTGTTTACAATTCTCGATGTGGGAATAGTGATACGTGATATCTGTGTTAAATGTAGGAGGTTCTGTTGAGATTTTCCACGTTATAAACCCCTGAATTGATTGATTTAAATTAAATCAAATTAAAATTTATTATAAAACCCAAATTTGATGTGAATTGGAATTTGAATTTATTTGGTATGAATTTTAGGGAAAACCACAAATTCTAGGATTTTGAATTTTAAGGTGTGATTTGGAAATTTATGGAATTCGTTAAAATTGATTTGGAAATTTATTTGAGAAAAAATGGATTAAATTGTTTTGATAAGAACCTCTATTTTATTTAATCTTAAAAAATAATGAATTGATTATTAACTCATGTTCTGGTTTCTAAATAGAAGTTGTTATATTGAAATGGTATATAGTAAAATTGTATTTTAAATTATTTTGAAATGGGTTTCCCATTTTGATTATTTATTTGAGTACATGGAAGCATGGGTAGTTAGTGAATTATTTCAAAAAAAACATGCTAGGTTGGTAGTTACCTAGTAAGAGATTGACACTTTACAAGACTAAAAAAAACATAGTGCATCAGATGTCATCCACATTGGGATACTGATTAGTTCTCTTTGAAAAATGTCTAAGGGATGTGTGCAGACACATTTCTATGACCACATATATGAGAGTGTGTGGATCTCATAACAAGGAACTATCATACCCCTTAAAAGAGGACTGTTTTTGATTTTTTGATTGTTTTGATATATATATATATGTATATAGTCCATTGTTGTAAAGCTATTTTACACATTTCTAATGATTTATATAAGTTATTTTATATAAAAATGTTTAGTTAAGATATGGTTTAAAATGTTTCCATCAATTGTATTGAAAATAATGGTCTGTTTTAAATATGAAATTTTACTACCAGGCATATTTTATTTGAAATTGAAAGCATTATATTGGTTTATTTATTATGGAATCTTATTATGGAATCCTTGTTGAGATCCTACTGGGATTTTAGCTCACATATTACCTTTTCCATCTGGTATTTTTGGGATTCCATCTGCTAGATTTTATAAAAGGGAATGTTTCACTTGGATATAGTAGTGGTTATTGATCTTTGGTCTTGGATTAATGTTTCCATTGGTTATTGTGTTGTGATCTTGTTTTCTGGTACATTGGTGATGTTGTGTTGGGTTTTTTTGTACATGTTTGACTTCTGGTATTATCTCATTTGGGGGTTTTATTTGAGCATGGTGACTTTTTTGTTTCTTCTGCTATTTATGTGATAACATTTTTCCCTCTTTTATATTGTAGGATTCAAAGTGCTAGTGTAAAACCCATGAGGATCAGGAATGCACTTCGGGCTATGTTAGTGTCATCTTGGTTATTGGGGTACCAGGGTGTCTAGGCCGGTTCATAAAGAAGTTGTATCAAAGGCTTATGTTTTGTATCTTTCCTTGATAATAGTATGCACTGGGAAATCTTTTTGGGACTTATAAGATAGTTATAAGTGAGTGACTGGATGTCTATCACCTTGAAAATACTTATTTCACTATGGGTGGTTTGGGGTAGTTGTCTGGATGATTAGTTCTGGAATTTCCCATACTTTTTATTTGGATAGGTTAAAATCCAAATCATTTTTATCAATCTGAATGGATTAATTTCCCATGTTTATCTTGTTTGAGTGTTAATATATGTACCCTTATAGTGTATTTAGTGTATTATGATGATGTTTTGTAACATAATTCCTTAATGAATATGTGTATATAGAATCTAGGAGGAAGCTATTGATGAACCAAAACAAGAGAATCCTTCCATCGACCAGAATCTGGTTGTGGTTATTATGTGTGCTATCTAAACTCCAGGACATGCACCTGCACCTATTCCCATTTAGGCTCAAGCTATGTAACCTCAGATTAATTTTTTCTAGAATAATGCTATGTAGTTCCATTTCTAAAATCCTATAGTTTTATAAGGTTCAAAGGATCCTTAAAAAGATATGGATTGGATTAGGGGAAGTGATTTTTTTTGATTTCTTGGAGACACCGGATGAAATCAATGTAATATATGCCTAAATAAAGCTATAAAAACCAAGAAGAAGATGGTGGCACATGATGGTGATGGAGAAAAAGAAAAAGGGATTACAATGGAAGGAAATGAAAGTTATTTTCACAGACTAGTTCTCTCCAGTTTCTAGGTTTCTAGCTAAGGCAATAGAGTGTTTCAAATGTGAGAAGGATGATAAGACAATGAATGATTATGATTTTTTATTGAGCTTGTGAAGTTTTCACCTATGATTATATCAAATGAGAATATGAATACTCACTGGTTCAATATGGGATTTTGATATGATATTCCTTATTAATATTTCATACTGAATTTTTCTTCTTATGATGAAGTTATTGACAGAGAATTTATAGTTATTTTGGACTCAACAAGTATGTCATGGTTGATGTATGTTCTTTTTTCTCCCAGTGGTAGTTTTGTAATTTCATTAAAAGGAAATATAAATCATGATTATTCTCATGGTGGTTCTCAAAAACATGGTTCTTATAGACCTCTCAAAATGATGGGTATAATAAATTTGACTTGGTATCAGTGTGGGAAGCCTGGAATCTTGAAATGGGTTTACACTGAGGCACCCAATATATGTGGTTTCTGTGGATGTTTAGGTAAATTGTAGAAGTTTTATCATGTCTATTATTCTCCTTGTAGTGGAACATTATCATCAACATCTAAAAGTACTGTAGTACAATTAAATTATTCTAGAACTAAGGGGTTCCATACATAGGCATCTAGAACAAAGATTCTTCACATAGTGGAATATTATCCAGAGGAAAAAGATACAGGTCAAGAGATTGTGAGAGGTGCCATCACTATAACTTCATCTTTAGTGACTTCTTTATTCAATATTGGTACATCTTATTCATTCATTTTTGAATCGTATTGTGAATATTCTAAATATTCCCATAGAGATTTTATCTATTTTGATGGATCTACACCCCTCAGAATAAAGAAATGGAAGGGTGTATGTTAACATACATTTGTTTTCTTGTTATCATAGATAGATCTAACTTAGGATTTTTTGGTTCTCGATATGAAACTTCTTGATGTCATATTTGGGATGGATTGGATAATTGTTAATAAATACTTTATTTATTGCTATCTTTAATGAGTCTCCTTTATTATTCCAGATGGGGTGTGCCGAATCATTCAAGGAGAATGAGACCCGAGGTAGAGTAAATCCATAACATATTATCTAGATTTTGGAAAAATAATCTAATTGTTATATTTTTATTTGGAGCATGAATCCTTGAGCGATGATCTCCGTCTAGTTTTAATCAAGTTTCCCGATTTTTTTACTTCAGAAATCACTTGTTTACCAACGTTAAGGGAGGTAGATCTCTCTATTGATTTAGTGCTGGGTACTCAACCGATACCTATTCCTTCTTACCACATATCTCCAGATGAAATGATGGAGTCTAATACTTAGCTTTATGATATTTTAACTAATTGATTTATATGTCCAATTCTTTCACATTGGATGGATACTATGTTCTTTGATAATAAATATCATGGGTTACTTCACCTTTCTGTTGATTATCAAAAACTCAATCGAGTTATGATAAATAAAAAGTATCCATTTCTATAGATTGATGATTAGTTTGAATAGTTGAATGGGGGAAAGTGGTTCTTGAAGTTTTATATTGAATTAAGTTGCCATTAGTTGAGAATAAAATAGTCTGAAGTTCATAAAATTACTATACAGAATAGGTATGTCTCTTATTAGTTCCATTTAATGTCATAATTCTTATCAAATGATCCAACAGTCTTTATGGATTTGATGAAAGAGATTTTTCATATGTATTTGGATATGTTCATGGTTGTCTTTATGAATGAAATCATTGGTTACTCAATGTCTATGTAGAATCATGTGTTCCATTTTAGAGAAATTATGGACTTTTTGATAAATCATAAACATTATGTTAAGATATCAAAATGTGATTTATATATTCAAGAAGTCACGTTCTTTATACAGGTGGTGTTACAACATGGTATTTCAGTTGATACTAAGAAAGTGAATGATATTATGGTGTGGTATAAACCATGTAATGTTTTTGAGATTCAAAGATTCTTGGGTCTGGATGGGTATTATCCCCAGTTCATAATGGGATTCTCAAATATATCTTCTCCAATTACTTCCCTAAGTTATAATGGAGTGAATTTTTTTGGGATGAAAAATGTATAAATTATTCAGTTAATCTAAAATGAATTTTGACTACCACACTAGTGTTGACTAATATATAGGCTAGGTAGGGATATGTGCTCTTCTATGATGCATCAGGTTTAGGTTTGGGATTCGTTTTTATATAGGGTGATCACATCATTTCCTATGACTCTCATCATCTTAGGACACACAAGAAGAATTACCCAAACCAGGAACTTGAACTTGCAGCTATGATTCATGCACTTAAGAGCGAAAGACATTTCCTTTTGAGAGAAAGGTTTACTATGTATTCTAATCATAAGATATTCAATTATATATTCTCTAAATAATATTTGATTCTCCACTAAAATCATTGGGTAGAGTACCAAAAATATTTTGGCTTAAAAATTTTCTATACCCTATGGAAAGGGAATTCCATCACATATGCATTGTGGAGGAAAATTACGATCCAAGTCATGAAAGAATCATTAGAAGAGTGAGACATGATGGATTTTTTCCCAGTTGCATATTGGATTCGAGGAAAAATGGTCCTATGTATATTTGGACAATGTTTAGTCGACCTCCTCTCTTCTAGAGATGATTATTTAGGAGAAAAAACATAAAGATGAATTCTGTGGAATTAGGTACTCACTTTATGGTGGGGAGACCTTTAATGACTAGTTGTTCTCCATGTAGATTATTCTATATTTCTAGAACCTGTATGTAGTATATTTTTATAAGGAAATATGTGTTGAAGAATTTCAATAATTCTCAGTCGGTTGTGAACCCATGAACCATTGATAGGTTTATGACATGTAATGACAATTATGGTGGCAAGGTATAAAAAAATAAATTAATGATTTTATCTCTCATAGTTATACATGCCAATAGTTCTAGGTTGATCCCTAAGAACCTTCATGTTTTCTTTAGCCACTTCTAGTAGTGACTTGTAAGTGGGATGCAATCCCAATAGATTATTTGGTTGGGTTTTTACATACCTAAAAAAATAAGAATGTGATATGGGTTATGATTTACAGGCTGACCAAATCGGCTCACATATGCCCATTCAAGATACAACATATGATTAGGATCTAATAAATAATTATATGAGATATTTTTTTTTGTTTTTAAAGAGTTCCATATACTATAGTATTTGATAGAGATCCTAATTTTACTTATCTCTTCTGGAGAGGCCTTCAGGAGGCACTTTGATCTTAAGTTCATTTGAGTATGGAATACTATCCATAGACAGATTTTCTGAAAGAGAGAGATATATAAATTCTTGAAGATATGATTCATTCCAATGTTCTTGACATTGGTGGTTCTTGGGATGTCCATTTGGGGCTAGTTAAGTTTTCTAATAAAAATAGTTACCAGTCCCCAATCAGAATGGATTTATTAGAGGACTTTTATGGACAAGATTTTAAATATCTATTGTGTTGGTTGGAGATCAATAAAATATCTTAATTAGACTGATCTTGGTTTAATGGATGAAAAAATATTCATCCGATTATTCAGATAATGTCGATGGAATAGAGCCTGTATAAATCTTATGTTGATAAGTGTTGTAGGAAACTAGAATTTTTAATTGGTGATCATTTATTCTTGAAAGTTTCACCTAGTATGGGTCATCGATGGACTGGGAGGAAAGGTAATCTTGATCCCCATTTTGGGGGAACTTATAAAATTGTTGAGTAGGTGGGGAAAGAGGATTACCATTTACTAACTCCTCCATAGTTAACATTGATACATAGTGTGTTCCATATATCCCAACTTCAAAAATATCTTTCTAGTCCATATCATGTTCTAAGCTAGAGTGATCTTGATTTTTATCCTAATTTTTCAATGAATGATCATAAAATAAGGATATATGATTCCAAAACCAAGGTTCCTCATGTGAGGAAGATACCTTTGGTTTGAGTGCTATGAAAACACGGTTCTGATAGTAATCATACTTGGGAGAGAGATGCACTGATGAGAGAGGAGTGGACACATCATTTTGACATTGAGACTTCTTAAGAATATTTCTAGGGATATAAAGTCTCTATGGTGGGAATGTTGTAACTAAAATTTTCTATTTTAGGTAATCCTTGACCCTTATTTTTAATCATGATTTAGTTGGGTCTCATTTATTGGTGATTGAGATCAAATTTTAAAAAGTATGAAATTTTATTGGCTGTATATGGTTGGTACACCATTTAAAAAACTGTGTGCCCACCTAAGAGAAACTGTGAACCTCATTTAAGGGTGCACAATTAGGGCACACAGTTTTGGAAGCCATGTGGGCCCCTCCACGAAACCGTGCATGCATAGTTTTTTATTTCAAAAAATTCATTAAAAATATACCAAACCCATAATTCACCCCAACCCTAACAAGGTATTTGAAGTCCTATTTGGTCTTTAGAGATCTTGAGAAACCAGTATGGATCCTCTAAAACTATTCCGATGCAGATCAATTCTTGGCCAATGTCATTTGATTCCACTTGGGTAAGAGTTCTTCCCTTAATCCCTCTCCCCAACTATATCTATCTCCCCTACATAGGGTTTTTTAGATCATATTTTTGATTATGGATCTAATATTTATTGATTTTGATCTTGAATATAGGTTTCATTCCATGATCTCTATTGTCATTGTTCTTCATTGGAAATTCCCATTGTGGGTGTTGTGATATGTGATCTCTATGTTAAAGTTAGGTGATTCTGTTGTTATTTATACATTATAAACCCTTGAATTTATTGATTTAAATTAAATTTATTTCAATTGTATTATGAAAACCTAATTCAATGACAATTGGGATTTTATATTTATTTGGGATGAATTTTGGGGGAAACCCTCTATTTTGGGAATAGAAATTTTTGGGGCGTGATTTCGAAATAGGTGAAACTTGTGAAAAAATGATTTATAAAATTTATTTGAGAAAAATTTATTAAATTGTTTTGATAAGAACCAAATTGTGGTTTTATCTTAAAAAAGAATGAATTGATTAAAAACAATTGTTTTGGTATTTGAAGAGAAATTTTCATATTGAAATGTTAAATAGGGAAATTGTATTTTAAAATATTTTGAAATTATTTTCCAATTTTGATTGTTTTTTAGAACATTCAATCATGGGTAATTAGTGAGTTATTTGGGAGAACCAAAATAGGTTGGTAATGACCTAGTAAAATATTGACACTTTACAACTCTAACAAAATCATAGTGCAGAAGATCTTTTCCCCAATGGGATTTTGATTAGTCCTCTATGAAAATTTTATTTGGTATGTGGGTATATATATTTCTATTATAACCTATATGATAGTGTGAGGATCTCATAACATGGAACTATTGTACCCCTTGAAAGATAACCATGATTTTTTTGTGATTATTTTGATATGTATATAATATTATTTTAAAACTTCTTTACACATGCTTATTGATTTATATAAACTATTTTATAAAAAAATGTTTACTAAATTCATTGTGCCTAATGTTTCCAAAAATTTAAATGAAAATTATTTTCTGTTTTAAACAAGTAATTGTATTGCAATTACTATTTTATTTGAAATTGAAAGCCTGAATTCATTTATTTATTATGTCATCTTATTATAGAAAACATGGTGAGACCCTACTGGTATTTTAGAACACACCCTACTTTTCCTTTGAATATTTTTATATTTATTTATTTTATGTTTGATCAAACGGAAAGCTCCTATGGAGGTGGTGGTGGTTGTTGATCTCTAGGATTTGGGAGAATTGTCTATTGAGGCATGGGTTGTGATATTGTTTTCTGGAAATTCGGTGATATTGTTAGGGGTTTTATTCCTATTTTACATATAGTACTATCTCCTTTTGGGAGTTTCTTTGATAATTATAACTTATTTCTATTTCTTCTGGTGTTTATATGGGTAAACTATTCTGTGTTTTACCGTTTATTATGCTACATGCTAGTCTCCAACCCATGGGGATCGAGAATACCCTTAGAGCTATGTCAGTGCTATCCTCGATATTAGTGTACTAGGGTGTCTGGGCCAGTTCATGATAACATTGAGCTATATCCATATCCTCTTCCATAAAATAGGAAATTAATCCACTACTCATGTTTAAAGTGGACTATCGACTCATTAAAGGATGCATTTAATTTTCCATCACCATCTCTCACAGTTGGATTATAGTGATGGTATTAATTTTTAAATCTCATATTAATGACTTATTGATCATTATTATAATATAATATATCATCTACCTTCTTACATTTCCATTTAATGAAAAATGATAACATCGTTCACGAGTACATGTGGACTACCACCTCCATGAAGTGATGAGATTCATTTTTTATCACCACATTTCAAGGATGATATATATAAGTAAATTTAATTAATTAATATGATATTTATGATATTAGTATCATTATTGAAAGATAAAATATTACTTTCCTTCTTTACATAGTGATTGTTAGAAAATGGTAATGTTACTCATGTTTACCTATGACTTACCATCTCCATGATTGTAATATAGATCATTTTTCATAACTATATTTAATTGTTGGATTTAAAAGTTTTATTTATATATTTAAATTCTAATAATGAATTAATTATTATTCTTTAGATGATGCAATAATACATATTTGACCATAGTTAACCTACCAAAGTCATTGTAGACTTATTAACTGAATACCATCAAAATATCCTATGTGAACTTAAATGATTAATTTATTATGATAAAATGGTACTAATTGAGGTAAATGGAATAATACAATTTATTTTTTTCTCAGGAAATTAAATAATAAACATAAGATGAAACCATTTTTGTATTATATTATGGTTCTTGGGAATTGTTTATTACGATATGTGATTCTGTTATAAATAATGGTTGGGTGATCCCATTACATATGTCCAATGAATTAGGGAAAGGAAAAAATGTTTAAATACTAGGTTTATCCTTATATATTATGAGGATATAATGTGATAGTTATCATGAGTATAAATGTGATGGTAATTTCAAGTGTAACTATTATGGTTAATCCAAGAATATCCACGATGGTTATTCTGTGTGTAACCATGAGGGTAACTCTATATGTAATAGTGAAAATAAAATAATTCCTCAAGTTACCTACATGATTTATCTATTCTTTTTATGGGTTTCTATAGAAATATTATTATTTCACAAGGTAAAGTAAATAATGTGAAACATTTTGAGGTTGAAAAGTATAACTTTGTGAAAAAGTTATTATGAGTTTTTCATGATTTAAAATAAACTAATATGATTTTTATTTTTCCTTTATGATTTATTATAAATTGTTTTATGAGAATATTTGGGCATAGAAATTGATTTCTTGGATAATAAAATGTTTATTTTTAGCATAATGTGTATTTTGGAAGATGAATTTTTTTTTAAGTATCCATAGACTAATATGTTATTTATTTCTTTTTACATCCCTTCTTGAGATTTATTTTTTCATCTGAGTTTTTAAATTTTTTTTCATAAGGTTTAAGGATTGGTATGAGAAATGAATAACTCTAGTAGAAAGTTGTGAATATTTTCCATGAAATAAAATAATTTTTTACATTAACAGTTTTATATTGTGAAAAAATGGATACTAAGTAAAAGTTTCCTCTTTGTAATATATGGGATTATTATATAATAGTGAAGACATACCCTTTAAAAATATAAACCAAAATTCCATGTGAAAATAAAATAAAATGAAATATAATCTAAAGACACTAGATTAGGTTATATTTAAGGACATTTTATTATAGTTTTTAATAGGATATTAAGGGTTTTTAATTACATAGATTAGGTGAATATGAAAACTATAAATATATGTTATGAATAAATAACATTTTATATCTTGAATGTTTTTTTGTATAAAAAATGAAAACTAAGTGGATTCGTTAAATTTGTGATGTAATATTTATTTATATAAACATGATGGGATAATACTCTAAAAATCTAAGCCCTATAGACTAAAAAATGTAAGAGAATTAATTCTATGCATGAAACTGGAGATTATGCAATGTTAAAGTAAAATTAATAAATGTAATATTCACTTAGTGATTAAGAAAAATTTATATTCAATGATTCATTTATAAATCATGTTATGTGTTAAAATTTTATATATTATACTCCATATATAGAAGTTTAGTTTGCTGTTTTTTTAGTACTACTAGATATGTTTATAATTATTATGTTTCAATGGATTAAGTGAAGCTTCTTTATAATTGTATATGTAGTTTAAAACCTAAATACAAATAACACCACTCTATAAAATTATAAAAATTGGATTTGTAATGTTCAAGAAATCCCTCGGTGAAGCCCGAAAACATGGTGCGTATAAATTAATAAACTATAAATGTATACCATACATTCTTGATCGTTACTACTTCATGTTTATCAATATGATCTCATAAGATGAATAAAAGGGTTTCTATTATTCTCTTCTCTCCATTGTGTTTTAATGGGCTGAATCCAAATCACCAATTACATGTGTACAACCATTCTCTCTCTTATATTGTGTAAAGAGGGGAGAAGGTAGAGAGTTTTAGTAATGGGATTTACAACCGAGGATCGACTAATATCACATGTAAACCATCACATGGTGACTGAATTTATATAGGCCTTATGGATGTATCCTGAGGCTTAATCCATTTACTCAAATTTTATATTTATTTTTTACAAATTACTCTAGTCTATACCCATTTTTAAACCTTTTTCAAGAACATCCATAAATTTCATTCCATGAAAAATTCATATTATTTATAACTTATATATGTGATTATTTGAATGTTATATCATTAAAATTCTTTTGGTAGTAGTATGGTATCATATAATATTCTTTTATGATACAAAAAATAATAATGAATACAATATTCCTTGTAAACATTCATGTAATATAATATTAGACAATGTAATTACACACTAGGATTAGCTACATCTCCATTAATCACCCACTTTTAATGAAGCCACATATAATTAGTAATATTTAAACTTATATAATATCATATACTTTAAATTGTGAAGTTATTTATAATGTTTTTTGTATATCTTCTAAAAAACTTTTGAAAATTCACAATTAGATTCATTACATATCACATCACATGGAATACTTTTTGAATAACTAACCAAAACTTATTTTGGATAAGCTTTAATACATATTTTGAATTGTTCATTGAGGAAAAACTAAATTCCCACTTATTAGAACATAAAGTGTGAACATATGGGCCTTTACCGCATTGAAAACAAATATGAATAATTAATTAATAAATGATAGAAACGTGACACACCTAGAAAAGGACCAATCATACTCAAGATATAAAGAGATATTATATGATCATTATCACACCCATGTACCTTTATATTAATTTAAACTAGATACATCACATGCTGACATACATGTTCATATGATCCATTTATACAAGACATCATTAACACATGAGTCATAGGGTATGAAAATACCAAAATGTTTACTCATATGTTCTCAATTCTATATGTATAGACTGACTAGGCTAATGAATATATTCCTTGGTATTAAACTTTATTAATGATAACATTGTATACCACTCACCTTAATAGATATTATCACCATATTTGTTTTCTAGGTATGAACATACAAATCAGAAATCTATTTAAATTTATTTTTAAATTGTTGTACTCATCAGTCTAGAAGAAAAATACCATCACATTTATGCTTAAATCGATTATATGATCAATAAAATGTTTAACCACCCCCTAATTAGCTAAATCATAATGCTTATGCGAGAGACGTTTGAAAGTGAGAAGGTTCTAATTTTATGTATCTCACGAACCTGATGTTTTGGGGAATTAAAATTTGAACTATCCACTGCTAGCATACAAAATACATAGAGTATGACACTCAATGTGGTGTACTTCATTGGTAATCTAACACACAAAACTCAAAATTTTCCTCATGAGAATATTTCATATACGGATATAGAAATATTAGTAATACTAACCATAACATTTCAACATAACCAATAATACACTATGATGAAAAATAGTTTCGGATAAATCAAAGGCATACTGTTAGAGGACTATAGTCATTTCACTTCTTGAAATATATATATATCGGTTTAAATATATATAAATCCAACATGACAGAATGATAATTTTTATATTTTGATTAGTTTACCAAGATTAATTTTATATTATTAAACCCATTTAATAATACATAAAAAAACCACACATAAGTACTTTCCTAAAATATCATATACGATATACTTCCATATTAGCATTACGTTTTCTACACATTAAAGATTTTTTTTACACTCATTACATCACTACGTAACTCATACAACATCTCCATGTTACCATAGAAAAATCATCCAAATAAAATCTATATTTAGTAACATATATGTTGTATTCTAATTTTAATAATGGCATGATTTATGAATCATATTGATAATGTTTTACTAGAACATATCCCAACTACTTATGTGATCAAAATGAAATGTTATGATGTTATTAAACTATACTACCTACATAGAACTCCCTCCATGTTTATCATTACAATCCATACAAACCATTTTTAATAAAAAATTCCCTCGAAATATTAAGAGAACTAACATAAAATTTTACATTATTTCTTTTCAAACACATTGTAAAATCTTTCGATATATAAAATGATATTAACTTTTAATTATTTATTACATGATATATTTTTATCATTAAAATTCTCATGTCCAAAATAATACCATTATCCTATTAAAATATCATTATAAGAGGTAAAAAATCACTAGTGTTTATGAAATATATTTTATTTTATTTTAGTAGTGATATTTAAAATATAAATCATTGATTCCTTATAATATATTATATTTAATGTGTTTAGATCATTTTATTGAAATGAATATTATTATAAAAAATATAACCTGTGATGTGGAGGGATCAAGTCCATCATATTTTGAAATTTTATTTAACACTTTTATCCTATATTTTTTTCCATAACATCTTCTAAAAATATGTTATATAATATGATGAATGAAAATATAGGTATATTAAATCCATTATGGAATATGGTTCATAACAACTATATGTTACTAAATTAATCCTATTATCTTATAAGTAAAATAAGATGGTTATTCACATCCTTTAATAAGATCTATCCATTCATGATATATTTATTTAAATAGAGATATTTTATTTTGAAACTCATTGCTAAAACAATTTTGATAAAATATATAATATCTATCAATAATTCCTTTAATATTAAACTCATAAATATTTACAACACTTTTAATGTATGCATTTTGTGTTATATAACATTCAAAATAAGATAATTTTTTTTATAACGCTCTATGACATGAACATTCCGTGGAGTTTTAGAAACCACTACATGTATCTTAGATAATTCATTAATATGAAAATATTACTCTCATTCACAAATAATCTATATGTTTCAATGAATATTGTTATCTAATAAAAAATAATCATTAGAAATTACAACTAACTTTCACCATATTGTTTGAAATTTTACCTACACGTACGATCAAGATAGCACTAGAACCCAAAAATCACATTCCATAGTTTATATATTCTCAATACATTAATATTACAATGTAATCATTTATTTAACTCATTTTTTTTTCTGAATATTTCTATTGGTGAAAATAGAATGAGTTCCATAACCTGAAAAAATAATTAGAGGGTATCTATAGTATGATTGTGTTTTTAGTATATTCAATCATATTGAGTATATGGGTGAAGAATAAATCCGCCTTTTTTTCATCCATAAAATTCCTAAAATCCCTTTATTGAATCATTTTTTGCTTCTCATAATAATCAAGACTCACCAGTTAAATATATTCAAAACCTGGTTACTACATATGATATTTACCTCGAATAAGGAATTTATTTACCTATATTTTTTTTAATTTACAAGACTAAGATTTTCTTACATTAATAATATATTTTTCGAGGTTTAATGTAAAAGTTTTGTGTGATTAAAATGATGATATTTTTACTTAATAGAATATTTTATCAGATAAGTGTAATATTTTATAAACATTTAATAATGACTTTTATTAAACAAACACTCCTTAAAAAGATGAAACCTTTTAAATTCTTCATATAATTTGTGGGATAATATATATATATCTTATTATGTAATGAGTCCCTTTTTTGGATTTCCTCTCACTACAAAGTTATTTAGGTTTTCTATTATATAAATAATTTCATATATTAACCCTAGAGAGTTGAGTAGACAACTATTTTTCTAATTCATCATATGGATAAAATCAACACCATTCCTCTAATTTTGTAACACATAGGGTTTCATATAAATGTATATCCAAAATAAAACCATGATATTTTGTTACCTAACACATAGGGTAATACATTTAAACTTTTTCTTTCACAAGATAATCCATGGGTACTATGATTTAGCAGATCCTATCTGGTTAAATGATCGAGGACTTGACATGTTTTTTATTTTGAAGAAATCAAACATTTAGTATTATTTTAAAGGGTAACGAAACACATAATAATGTATAATATATTCCATTTATATTAATTCAATATTTAAATGATTTATATTGTAATAAAATTACTTCCACCAAATTAATATATTCAAATCATATTTGTGAGAGATTATTTATACAACTCAAAGCTTGTGTTATCAACTGAAATTAAAAGATAACTATATATAAACACATCCAAATGCATCAAATTTATAAGGTATATAAAACCATCTTATATTTTGAATAAATAATATTCAACTTCATAATTAAATTTAATATCCTAGTAGAATCCAATGTTAAGGTAAATGAAAACTAAATCACTTATCATACCATTTATGCTACAATGTATATGTATGTATGAATTTTTAAAAGGACTTATACATTTTAAACTAAATCATACATATTTTCATAATATAAAAACTATATTCCTAAATACAAAATAAGGGAATAACTAAAATAAATTAATAATTAATAAATTTAAACATGAGATGAAAAATTTATAAACCATTAAAAAATGAAACTAATTATAAATTTTTTATAATTTAACAATTCAATAAGTAAAATACATAAATAAAAAAATATAAAATTTTATCTTTATTCTCATAATGAAAACATTAATATTATTCAATATACAGCATTTATTTTAAATATATGTTATTAAATAAAAAATAAATAATTCAACTTCCACGTTCTATTGTGTAAGCTATTTAAATAAGCTAAATATCACATATTATTAATTATTCATTCCTTGATCAAATAAATCATCAAAAGTGTTTATGTGTTTTAAATAATTTCTTAATTAAGGCCTTTAATGAGAAAATTTTGAAAGAATATTTTTTAACCATTCAAAATTTTACATATAAACTATTTATGATTTATTTTTTTTTTTGGAATTTATAAACACTATATAGACTACACTTTTAATTTCAATATAAATAGTATATGTCTAAATTAAAAGTCAATTCGTATAATTAGAAATTTTATTTAAATATAAATAAATAATATTTATGGATATATATAAATATTTTTTTATAAACACTTAATTAACTAATTTTGTTGATTTAAAATTAATTAGTTTATAAACACATTTATAAATTAATTAATATCATAGAATACCTTTTTTTATAATACATATAAATAATTTAAAAAACATTAATTTCAATTCATAATTGAAATTCATGGAAATAATTTTTATTTATTTTTATCATTTTTAATGATATATATCATATCGTACTAAAAATTATATCTCAACTAATGTAAGATACATGGATCAATGTATTTCAAGAGAATACCCAAAAATCTTATTATATTAAACTACATGCTCAAATTAGATAAAGTGATAAGTGTTTGGATTTTGTGTGTATGATTAATATAGTGTTTTGTGAGATTAAATGACTATAACTAGACATATATATTGAATAAATTCATGTCGTTTAGTATATTACCAAGGGAAAACATGAATGTGACAATATATAATAGATTTATTACATAAAAATATAGGAATAGTTTTTTATAATATTACACAGATATGATCATAAGTTATGGTTGGAATCCAAACAAACTAACTGAGTGCTATGTGGGAATAACTTAGCGAACACATAATATTAACCTGGAGTAGTGTGGTTTAAACCAACATATAACCTCTTTGTGGAATCTAAATATTACTATATAGTTTCTAATTTAACATTGAATATATGTCATACCGCTCAATATATGATTTACTTTACACAGAATATGGACTTAAAATTAACACAGATTTAATCATCCATGCTTTATATCCCATATACAAATAACTCAAAACTAATCATAAACATCAATACAAACACTTGTTATTAATATTCAAATTTAATAACATGCAATGTATAAAAATGAGGATATTATTCTATGTTATCTGCATCATTAATAATACATTGTACTTTTTCATTTTAAAAGATGTTTTTTAAAAAAAAATCACATTACATGGATCTAATATAACTATAGTTTTATAAGGATTAAAAAAATAATTTTATCTCAGTGTAAAATTTTACACACCCAAATCCCGATAACCACATGCATGAAACCCAAAAACACGATGCATATAATTAAAGAATTTGTACATGTGTATCTTGAAAAATCTATCACTTATACATTGTATTCATCACTATACTTGTAGAAGATCACTAAAAGGGAAAAAGCAGACTATGTTTTCCATGGTGTATCCTTGGGTTGAATCCAAACCACACCTCGCATGGAATGACCTTTCTCTACCTAAAGATATGACAACATCACAATGTGTAAAGAGAATATGAGGATGATAATATTGGTAATGACATTTGAATATGAGGAATGAGAAATCTTGAATCTACACAATCTCATGGTAAATAATTCTATATAGGCCTTAGAGAAATTTTATTATAAACCATGAATTTACATGAATGTTATGCGACTTTTGCGTAATTTCCACTTTTTTAAATATAATTTTCAAAAAACATTCCAAAAAAACTACAAATTTCATTTCATGAATGTTTTATATTAATGATAACAAACATGGGTGATTATTTAAATAATAACTCATTAACATTCTGTTGACTGTAATAGGATATCATATATCATTATTTGATGATATTTGAAATATCAAGGTATTTAATATTCATTGTATAAATGAATTCCATAAAATATGACACAACATATATCATATACAACAACATCGATTAAGGGATAATATAAAATCCCCCCATTTAATGGGCCTTATTCCCACACATATTGATAATATGTATACTTTTTATAGATTGGAGGTGAAATTAGTAGATTTAGATTAAGTGGATCTAGTATAGATGGTGTATAGAGGTGTATAATGGTACATTTTAGCGATGGATGTTGGTGTTTTTATCATCCTAGAAGTTATCTAATAGTGAAGGTATTTTCCATATCACAAGTTTGTTGTTATTATTGATATTAAATGTTTTAATTTTTACCTTTTTGGATTTTTCTCTTGGTATTATACGAGACAACAGTTACCTCAAATATTCATTATTATATTATTTAGTTGTTTATATATATTTTTTGAATATGGTGGATAGATATATATTATGAATTATAGATAAATTTTTTGTTACAGGATTATATAATATAAGGTATTCAGTGAATATTATGAATTATTGGTGTTATCCACCTTCCCCTAGCCTAATAGAGGTGGGCATGGGGGGAAACACTTAGCATACTATCAAGAAATGTGGGACCCCAGATGGGCCCGGTCATTCCATAATAGCATCAGAGATGTTTGAGTTCTATTTATGATGTTTAGAGTTAATAATATAATGAGGCTGGTATATGAAATTTAGGGAAATATTGTTAAAGATAAGTGAGTTTGTTTATCATACTAGGTAATCCATAATCGGTGTGGTGGATAACATATCATTTTTCTAAGAATCTAAAAATATTTTAGTCAATATAGAGATATTAGACACTAGTTTCAAGGTAAAATCATGGTGAAACTTGCATCATAAAATTGTTGGTTGTGATTTTTATATCCTTTTTAGGTATGATTACAAAGATATACTCTGGTAATTTTGGCTTATTCCCATTGAGTATAGGATTCAACTGATATATAACCAATTTAAAATTCTAGATAGGGTCTTGATTAGCCTATTCTAGTATTTGATCCCCTCACCATAGATAAAATAAGGGAAAATTTATTAATCCAGATACCTGAATGTGATATATTTATTCCTAATAAACTATGATAGGATCCTCCCCAATCTATACATAGAATAAACTTTATTATAGAGTAGATTGTGATAACATCCCTAACCTAGATATCCCAAATAAAAACCGATTCAAGGATAATCTTAGTTGTGATTCCCTTTATACCAAAGTCTGTTGACATGGAGTGAGGTTATAAGGGATGATAGTGGGTAGAATATATACCCTATAAATTTAATAATGAACAATGGAATAATAGTGTAATTATAATAGAAATTAGATTACATAACAAGATGAAATATTAAGAATTATATTTAAGGAAAACGTCTATAATATCTTACAAGTAATATAATAGTTAACAAGATCACATATAGGCCGATCATATACAAATATAAAGAAAATGAAAGAAAACCAATCTTGTCACTGAGAATCCACCCTGTCCAACTCCAAAAACTACTTCAAACAGACTTGTGAACCAAAGAAAATTCAGCCACTAAACTATATATTTCATTCACTTTCCCCTCCTTGTATCATAAAATATAAATTCATTATGTGTCTCAGAGGCCTCATACATGGTTTGAGTATAAAAAAAGTATCTAAACACAAAATAAACCACTATATAATATCTATACATATATGTATGTATTCATTTTAAATTATACATCAATCTAGAAAACATGAACAATGTTCTCCACCCATTCTAATAAATACATGATATACACTTTAATAACTTTGACTAATGATTTATTGCGATGACACAACCTTGATCTATAACAACAGAATTTCCCTTGGATATCCAATTAGTACCATACCATATGAAATCACATTCCAACACATTTCCCATATTACTATTCCATTCTCTTAGAATCTAAATGCTAGATTCCCACACACATATCATATCTCATGTACAATGGTCCATAAATTCCCATTATAAATGTATTCTCAATATCTGAATAATTTAATAGTAAAACATGTAACATTTCTCATATAATTATCTTAATCACCAACCATATGTATTTTTGTCACTATAATTTATTCCTTATCCTAATTGGTAGAGAAAAAAAATACAATCTATGATTATCAATTGTTGAGGTTATCTCCATGAAACGATCTGTAAACATAACCTATTTTTCCCTGTATAATGTGAACAGAACGCCAAGACCATATATCCATAGTGATATTAAATTAGAAAAAAACATAAAGAATTTCAAGGAAGACCTATTTCACCCTATCATTGAATGATATATCATCCTCATATTTGTTAAAAAATGACATCACCCAGTGTTCACTGAGGTTACACCTAATATGTTCCCAGAGAACCACATCAATCATCAAATCTGATGATTGAACACTTATGAAATAATTAACATTAGGCACCCTAATCAACATAACCATATAGAAATATCCATATATAGAAAAACCTTAAAATACCCCTCATGATTCATTCCCTTGGCATCTCACACAAAAAATAAAAAATGTATGTGGTTCTTTACTTTGTCACATGGATGAAGCTACCCATTCCCAATTATCACATTATTTATAATGAGCTGTATAACAAAATAATGAAATTATAACCACCTAACTCATACAAGAAGATGAAATATTATGTTATTAAACAAGTTTATTTTACATAAGGTGCAAGAAATTAATAAACTGTGGAAATCCATAAAAGATATATTTTTTTCTAAACTCACTACAACAGAGAAAAAAATAGAAATTGTTGATAAGAAATCAATCCTTAAAAATAGTAACTATCTATGATACATATCCAATAATGGTAAATATATCATTTAGAAAATGGGCATGAATGTTATAGTTGATTTAGGGAGCTCTAACTATTCCACTGAGCTCAAATGAAGTGTTTTCACATTTTTCAATTAATATAAATAATTCATTGGAAATTGATTTTTTGAGATGTTCAATTATGTAATGACCCATTTATCAAATGATCTAATTCCTCTATAAGAAAAAAAAACATAATCCCTCCTCCTAGAGTCACATTTTGATATGACCCTTCCCTTCATTCTGAAATCACCTCCCCTTTGGAAGCACTCCAAAAAAAATTTATGGGTTGTTCCAAAATTGTCATCTAACCTAAAAAAATTTAAATTACATAATACATTGTTATTATTATTCTAGAAACATTTACACACATTAAAAACCTAAAATTTTAGAATTTGTTTTTTTATAACATGGTCCTCAACAATCATTAAAAATCAATTCACATGTAACAACTTATCATTACCTGATTCACTAATCTATGTAATTACCATCCACTTACTATTTAAATTCAATCCTGATCTAGTGAAACATTACTAATAATCAATATCTAGAATACACTGACACCTTCGATAAGGCTAAAAACAAATTTTTGAACCTATATCAAACTCAAATTTCCTAACCAAAATACTCAGGCTATTACAGCCACCCAACCATATTAAAACTCATCCCCAAGCTGTTTTAAGACCAAATACTAACCAACCAATACGAAAACCTAGGAATGTTTTTCAAAATTTTCTCTAAACACCAAGATGATGGAAAACACATCCATTTACTCAAAATTACTTGGATAACCAACTAAATTAATGGATTACACCCACATGCACTCCTGACTATAGGAGTAACCTACCAAATCTCACTACTAGAACTCTTATTAACACCCTGATGTTTCCATATATAATTAACCATATCAAAATCATCACATAATTACATGTTTTATAACAAAGGTTTAAATTTATTACATTTACATGATCTAATATCTTTGTGGGTTTAGAAAATAAGGTAAAAGACTAATAAGAAAGAGTACACTTATATATAATTTAAATTTATCTATAAAAATTAGGAATTAAGTATATAACCCTGTTTCATTCAGGACTCTTTTTCTTAATATTAGACAAGTCATCATAGTATAAATATTAAACATGATAAGATTTATATTCATCCTTAGATGATAAAAAAACATTTGAAAACATGGGATGAGAAAACAATTCATTGTAAGAGATAAAAAATGTATTGATCCTATTAGTATATTTTAAAATATTAAAAACAATGATATTGTTTACACTTTTCACAATAAAATAAAATATATGAAATGTATCCTCATGATGAAATAAAAAGGTTCTTAATGAAAAATATTTCATTCCATATAATAAATATGAAAAAAGGAAATCATCACGAAAAAATTTATTTAAAAAACAAACCATTCACCTTTAAGAGTTCACAAATTCTCCATACCTTATCAATTGAAAATATTCACATAAAAACCATTAGTAAATAAGAAATGTGTATATTTGAGCATCATACTCAAAACCATTTTCAAAATGTTTTAACTAATGTAAAAAATAACTAAATCCCAGTTAATTCTGTAGGAATAACTCACTAGGTTATCTTCCTCATTTTCATTGTTGAAGACTAATAATTACCCAATGTATTGGAGAGTTATATTGGGCTCATCTATTATCATTAGACATATAGGGATAAACCATAATTGTATATATTTATAAAGTACCACATACTTATGGAAAAATTATTAATCTTAAAATTTTTCCTCATATAACCCTTGGAAAACTTATCTGACCCATATGGAAAGTAGTTTCCATTCTCGCATAAAAAAAGGGAGAATTATCCCTTTCTTTTGAAAACTCTTTAAAAAGAAAAATGAACCAAAATAATTGGATTTTTTTTGAAAAAAACCATGAAAATTTTAGATATTTATTATTAGAAAATAAATTACATGATGAAAGGATAATATGTTCATGTTATATATGTTTAATTAATATTTTGTTATAATTTAGGTAAAATAATCAAATGTAACCTGTTTGGAAAATGTAAAAAACATAAATTTTGAATGAATTGTAAAGAGATTAAAAATTAGTTTATAATTACATTAAAAAAATAAATAAATCATAAATAATAACATTTTTTATGAAATTTAAAATATCATGGACATGGAGGGGAAATAGTGTATTGAATTTAAAATATTGTTTTAAAGAAAAATACATTGCCTAGAGTCATATCCCATTTCATTCATATGTATACCCTCATGAGGAATATAAATATATTAATTTTATACATACATAATAACCATATTCATGTTAATTAAATTTTAATAATTCCATTTATTTCATTTTTGACATTATTTTTTTTACTAAAATGATTAAGTTCATTTTGGATGTTTAGTTTATAACCACAGAATAACATCGATGTGTTGAATATAGTCAAAGGGTTTATGGTTTCATTAACTTTAGAATCAAAAAATGTTATAGTGTTAATTTTTATAAATTATATACACTTTTAAATTGAACCATGTAAGGTGGAATTAAAAATTAACCATGTTGTTTCATGTAGACGGTAGTTCGTACATACACTTAAAGAAAATTTACAATTTTTTAATTTGTATAAAAGAAATAAAATAGATTTTGTTTTAATTTTCTAGATTCATAAATAAGACATGAATATATTATTTATTCATTAGATTCATTCTCATGACTATCCTTTTATTGTGGAGAAGAATAATGAATCACATCACTATATTGTGGTGGTAGATTCTACATATGTACGAGTGATGTCATTATTATCCAATGGATAGAAGGGTTAGAATTTAAGTAAAAATATATATTTATATAATCATTATTATGTTTCAAATATCATATATATTAATTTATTAGTATTTTTAACAAGTAATATGATCTGTTGATGAAAAAACTCATCACTTTGTGAAGGTGGTAAACCACACATACGTACAAGAAATGATTTCATTTTCCATTGGATGGAAAAGAATATGAAAAAGGTTTGTAGTATAATAATAATAATATTTCAGTATATGTAATATAATTATGTTATTATTTATCAATGGATAAAATTATTTTAAGGAGTTAGAATGAGAAATAAATAAGAAAACATTTGATTATGAATTATACATATTTATTGGAAAACCTCCATTGGGTTACACCATAAACCTTCTAGGTGTGATCATTTAGTGGGGCCAAAATCTCTAATATATGGGGAGGGATTTGAGGGAGTGATTTTTGGAATGTATTGGATGATATATAGAATATAAAATATTTCAGATAGAGAGGAGAATAGGTTCTCTTTTATTACTAAGGGGAGTGACACACCTATAATTTTTCAATTTTTTTAAAAATTACAAATTTATTACAAATTTTCATGTATCTCGAAAAATATAATATTTATATGATAGTGAGATAATTTTAAAAATAAATCATCTATAAATATTTAAGATTTTTTTTGGAATTATCGAAATATATTTACCATAATTAACCCGATTTTCCCTTTACCAAGGTGAAAAATATTTACCTTTTTTACTATTCATAATAAAAAAAATAAAATAAAATTCTTAATAAAATTGAAAAAATTAATTAAATATATTGAATCAATTTTTTAGTATTAAATTTATATAATTTTCATAAATTATGTTTAATATAAGTTCTCAAGCCTCAATGCAAAACTGTTTTTCGAAAGCTGTGTTTTAAGCATAAAAATGAGTTTATAACAAAATCGAATAAAATATTGACTAATTTGGAATTATTTAAAATATTCTTAATAAAATAATGTTTATTTTAAATTAAAATAAAATAAAATATAGAATGGTACTTTTACATAACTTTATTTAAAGTCAATACATGACACTTTTGAAAACATTATTATTTCTTACTATTCACTCAAAAATCAATATTTTCCCAAAAATACAAAAAATCAATACTATGATATATTTGATATAATGATATAAAAAATTATTTTTATTTTATATCAATCAATATATATAATAAATAACATTATATTTTAAATAAATCCATGTAATTATTGAAAAATAATTAGCTAAATAAAAATATTGTTTTCAACAAAAAATATTTATAGAATTATTTATAAATGAATGATGAATATGAATCCATTAAATTAATATTTTAAAATTATAAAAATTATTTAATTCTAGGATTATCTGGGTTTTTACACTATATATCTCTATAAACCAGAATTCTATTTGCATATACTTTCAAACATTACTGATAGTCAACAACTATATAGTTTCTACACATCATACCATATTCTCAGACCTTAACTATCATATAGTAATTTCATTTACACATAAAACAAATTGTATACTAATATATACCATAAAAAATACTATTATTATGAAGGAATACCTTTGAACATCAGTGTATCCTTGACCATCTTTGATACAATTATGTCATTAATGTTAAAATAAATTATGTCTACAATTTTCGATGTGTAACCTCCATGTGGAGTAATTCATAGGGTCATCCATTTTTTCAATTGATTAGTATCCTATTTAACTCCATGATAAATGCATGTAGACAAATCCTGGAATCCAACTCATAGAACTACTTTTGGTCCTATTTCAAATTATTGATTCTAACCCAATCCCCTACCTCTAGTAGTTTGTGAGATGATCTGGAAGAACTTATCCCAATTTCCAATCCATATAAACCCCAAATACTAATTTGGGAATATATCACACTAGGAATGATCATGCTCAGTCTACCTTCACTGGTAAAGCATTATCAAGGTCCCACTTCATGGTGTTCACATTAATCCCCCAAGATAACTACCCTTACAGGTCCCTTAATGTCTCATATTCTAGTTGTACATATACCCTCCACCATCCTCACCTAAAAATAGTTTCCATTTTGGTATGCTAGGTCACATGCCAACCTAGTGTGTTGATTATTTTAATCATTTTAATTTTTATGGTCTTTCTTTTGAGTTTTGGTAGTTGGGTGGGTCGTTATTAAAACTGAACTTTTGATCTGAACACTACGATGTGTCTTTTTAAATAAATTGAAATTAAAAAAAATTAAAAGTCAAAAATAAGATAAATTATAATTAGAGAAAGATAAAAAAATTTATAATTAAGAAATGTCTAATAATAATAATAATAATAATATTTTTAATGACGATGATGATTATTATAATTAGAATTATTATTTTATTACCTTTATTTTATTTTATTTTAGGTTTTTAGTAAACCTAAGGGAGGCGTAGCTCTACCCTTCTCCCTCACCCATCATGCGACCCCCTCCCTTGGTTGACCCCTCTATAGCATGATGATACCCCCTTCCATCTCCCTCTCTACCTAGTACAACAAGGTGTTTCCTATAGAGTTCCTATCCAATTCAACAATGTAATGAATTCTCCCTATTCCTCATACATTGCATCGGCCGATATCGGTCGTATGAGTTCCTTACCCGCTCAGCCGAAACCCTAACATAGGTTTCGATTAATATCTTCTGATTCTTCTGATCTAGGGTTGTGAAACGGGTCTCCTGGGGTGTGTTGGTCCGTGTTTCAACAACCATTGTCGAAGGCAATGTAGTTGCAGTTGGCTCAATCTGCCTCTATCATTTTGGGGTAATCTCATAATCTTGTTGTTTTTTTCGTACCTTCTATCTGAGAACCCCGAGATGTTTATGGGTGTCAGGGTTTGTTGTAGTGAGTTTTGGTGCCTTTGTAAGACTCTTGGGAATATACAATGGTATATATATATATATATATATCCTCTAAGGGAATATTCCCTTATGCCATGGGGAATATGGGCATTGGGTTCAGGGTTTACCTAAATATACATGGAAGTATGTGTTAATGAGTACATGGATGGTTGAGTTAGAAAGTGTTGAATGTAAAGTGTTTTCTTGGTCTGCTTGAGGTAGGTTCCCTATTCCTAACCCTATAATTTGAATTCTGTAATTGATTTATTGTTTTAAAAAATAAGTTTTATATTTATGTAGTATATATATAAGAAATGAAATCTGGTTGTGACTGTTTAAGATGGTTCTTCATTTGTACTTCATAATTTATCTAAGTTTCAAATGTGTTATTTTCTTGTTGATATATTCTCTCATCCTTGTTTGGATAATGTAATAAATTTATAATGCTCCATTGGTTTTAAATGTTAAATAATTAAAACTGTGTTTCTAAATTGTTTTAAGAGTGTGATATGTATTTTCAAAGGTATTTGGTGTGTGTATAATAGTTGTGCAAGTTTAATTGAATGAATATGGTTTAGTGTGTGATTTTAAAAAGGGGGAATTTCATGTATTGGTTATTTTGGAAAAATGATTGAGTTTTGGTACAAATTTGAGGTTAATTGGTATTTTTTACTTTCTTAAAAAGAATGATCTGTTAAAGAATGGTTTGAAACTAGTTTTTAAAATTGTGGGGCCTTGAAAATTTAATTGGGGTTTTAAAAGGTTTTGTAAAGTGTTGGTTGATTACGATATTCTAAAATAACAATATTACTTATAATGTAATGAGGCCTATTTGGAACTTTCAGAATGTTTTGTGAATGTGGAAAACCCCTCTTGATGAATTTCCCTTAATTTGAGAAATGTGATTCATGTTTTACTATATGATTTGTGATATTTTCCTATTATAATGTCTTGGGCATTGTTGTGTGACAAAAAATGGGGTTGCGATTAAGGAGGGAGATCGGTGGTGTGATGTTGAATGGGGGTTTGGATAAAGAAAGTGATATGTTCAAATATTATTGCTTGATATATTCTCACCTCCATTTAGAATAGAGCACCTGGGAAACCCTGGGTACCTAGGTGGGTAAACTAGGACAAGTACGCTAGATGATTTAGAAGTGGTTCATCCCAGTTTCGCCTAGCAGTATTGATGCGACAAAAATAGCTAAACATTTGTGATGATTAGGGACCACTAGGTTATGGGCGTGTCACCTACTAGTGTCTCGTGCATGATAATGATGATGGTCATAATTTCTATTCCACTTTTTACTGAGGTACAAGGATCATAGGTGCCCAAAAAATATAAGCTGCTTAGGGATTCCTCATGGTGCTTGTGATGTGATTTTCATTTCTATTGTTTCATACTTGATGTCTCATTTGTGAAAAACGATATCTTAATCTAAATTGATTTCCCTTCATTTTGAAATTTTAATGCCTGATTGGAACCTATTTTCAAAATGTTATGGAAGAGAAATTATTTTTTTTGAAAATGAAAAACATGTTAGTTGAATTTATAAATAATGAAACAAATAATTTTATTATGTCTATTTTCAATCTATCATGTTTGGGGTTTCTTTTTAAAGGTAAGGGAATAGGGTGTTGTTTATCAATAGATTTGCTACTAAGAATCTTGGTTCCCATTCCAAAATTTTCCTTTTAGAAATTAGTTCTAGTTCTGGATCACTCTTGCAGTGAGCGTGATTCTATATTAGGTGGTGACACACAAGATAACTTAGAGGTATTCTCAGACACTCATTTCTATCTTTTTTTCCTGTAATAGTGTTTTTTAGTTTATATTTGTTTATATTCATTTTATTTAAAGAAGAAACCATGACCAATTTTTTTTTTTGACACTAGTTTCTATCCCATGGGGATCAGGAACGTCCTTTGGGCCTCACCGCAGACTGGCCTGGGTGACCAGTTCATAGTTAACCCGGGTTGGTTTGTGAAAAAATGGTATGACGGCCTAGATGAATCTTTTTAGGACCATTATTTTTTGTGTTCCCATTGTTAATTTGGGATATCGATGTTGAAGGAGTAAGATTTTTAGGACTTGAGGGGTAGGTGCGTGAAGAGATTCGCGAACTCTTGCTTGTTCCAAATCTCATGTTACCAGTGGATGTCTAGGTATGACCTTGTCCTTTGGTTATTGTGGATTTTTTGGTGTTTAGAAATAAAAAGTAATTTGGTATGTGACTTTTTTGATCTCATAAGGCCTAGAAAGCCAAATAGAGCCAGGTAAAATTCACTAGAATACACTTTGTGACGGCGGCGATACTGGCATATGGCCTCCAAAAATATGTTCGAGTCACCAGTCGACACTATTTTCTTCGTGTGGGTTGTTTGGGGTCACTATCAAATCTTTAAATTGTTTGAAAAACTCTTATTTTTAATTTATAAAAGGTTTAATTTAAAGTTGTTTGTTTTTCAAACAGTGGAAAATAATTTTTCAGATTTTTTTTGCATGAGGTTTTATAAAAGTGGATATTTATGAAATAGTTTTTGTGTAAAATGAGAATGGTTTTTCTTAATCAAAATGTGAAATTTTTCAAAAAATTGTCTTTTTAGTAAATTAACATTTTCCATCGAAAGGATTTTGGAAATTTTCTTCAAATGGGAAGATTTGGGTTCTTAATTAAAAAGGTTATGGATAAAATAAGTTTTTTTTGGTGAAATTGGAAGTGTTCCTAAATGAGAAAAATGTTTTGAAGGGATGTGTAATGTTTGAAAATGTGTTTATTTTAATGTTTGGTGTTTTTCTAAAATGGTTATGTGAATTTCAAATTGGTTTGTGATCTTTGAGACTAGCGATTTTTGAAAAGAGTCTTGGTGAGTTGAGAAAATGGATATGTGAGTGACCACATGCATTGGTATGTGTGAGAAAGTTAACATGTTCCTAATATGGAATAAGGATATGCATGTGTGAGGCTCCAAGGGATGCCATTGATGAATGTGAATCCCTCCAATCCTATTTTTTTTTCTAAAATGATTTTAAGGTAAAGATGTGTAATTTTAATAACTAGTGGTTGTGGTGTAACTTTTTGTGCTGTGGATATGATGTTTGAAAGATGATTGAGATTGAAATTCCTTCATGTTTGAGGGGTGTTTTCCAATTTGAGTTCCCATTGGTGAGTAATTTTTGGGATAATGGTAGTGGTTTCTTTTGAGGAGTGTTTTGAGGAGACCTTATGGTGGTTCCCTTTGTGCAATTCGAATTTGTTTGTGGTACATATGGGAAAATGGACCAGTTTGTTTTTGGACCTTGGTTTTCCTTGTTGGCTACTACGTGCCCCGAAAAAGATTTATTGCATGATTTAGGTGTGTCCACAGGTGATTCTCCACTAGAATACCCTCAAGTTTATTAATGTAAGGTCTCTCCTTTTGGTTTTTTGGGCTATAGTTTCTTCTCTTCCTTTTTTATCTAAACGAATCCTCTTGGAGTGGAAGAGATAATGTGGGAGGAGTTGAATGAGATAATAGCTTCTTGGGTCACTTGAGACATTGAAGATGAAATATAGAATCATTGAGTCTGAAATTCCTACCTAGAATGGGTAAAGTGAATCCTATTGGGAGAAGTGGAAAGTGGTCTGTGGTTATTGGTGCTGGCCTCATGTAAGAATCACGTGTTGTTTGGGACATAGTTTAAGGGCCTTTATAGTAAGTCCTCTTGTGATGGAATTTTCATGTTTAGTGAAAATTCTCAGTGTCGTGTCTCTATTAGAATGCAAAGGTGGATGTTTTGGAACCCTTTTGATAACTTTTTTTGACAGAAGTGTATCATTCCTTTATGAATTTCAAACATCTCGGTTTTGGATGAAATTGTTTTCCCTTATGTCCTTTATTTTATGTTCCTTGTTAAAGGTGAAATGGTTAAAGTGTGACCATCTTCTATGTCCTTCTCGCAATGAAGTACTATGTTAAGGAAAAGTAAATCTTGGGGTGTCTTGGGATCTATTAGTTTGGTTTGAAATGTGGTGTGTTTATTTTGACATTAGAAGGAGAAGTTCAATTTAGGGGGTTTCTAAATCCTAAATGTGAGGTAGGAGATGCTTCAATCCTTAGATATATATCAATAGGTACCTAAGTAAAGATGTAACATTTCTAGGAGAACCCTAGGGCCATTAATTTATTTGTTATCATTTCTATCCTTAGCATAGAATATGAAAATAGTTTAAATTTATGGTGTTGATGTCATTTATTATTTGTTCACATTTAGTAGAAATATATGGGATAAACTCATTTCCACATTGTGTTCCATTTGGGTGTAATATTTTTCCCTTGGTTATAAGGAGTCTTAGTCATCTCTCTTTCTTGAAACCCAACTGGTTGTGTCTCACTAGGTGTAGACCTCTATTTATTGGCCCTTATGAGGACTTCTTGTGTAAATAAGTCTCAGTTTTATTTTTTGGTCATCTAGGGATGTGAGGTTATTGGTATGTTGTCAGCTATTGTTTTGATGCCCCATTAGTTGGGCCCCTACCTCCCCTCCCCATATGGTGGGGGTGTTTGGTCAGTGTTATGATGTTTTTACTTCATTTAATTCCATTAGTTTTTATTGTGGGGAGACCCATCGCAGGTCTCACTGAATTCAGTGTCAGCTTGTTTCATATGGTGGGGAGTCTGTTCAGGCCTCCTCATGTTGGTGTCCGGGTTCCCTATTGGTTTTTATGTTTTTTCTTATGGTGGATATTCGGTTCTTGCCTCCTCTTTTCAGTAATTATATTCTATTATAAATGTTGTCTTGGTGGTAAGTAGTCACGTTAAGAACTATCTATCCCCAAACTCCATATTTTAGTTAACATTGGAACTGGATCATGACCAATGGTTTTACTAAATTAAAATGATGAGGTTATTCATCGGATGTGATTTGGTCTTGTTTGGTAATTTTAGGAAAGTGGCGTGGGTTCAGTATAGAAATGTATTAGATGTTTCGGTTTGAGAGATTGTATTATGCATTTTGGGGAGATATTTTCCCTTGATCAATCAACTAGAGGTGTTTTCACATTTGGGGGTGGGTGGAACATAACAGGGAGTCTATTTTGGTCTCTTGAGTTAAATTTTTAAGTATTTATCCTTTTTAGTAGTCTTCTTCTCTCCTCTCTCTTTTTATTCTTTGAGAATCTCCTTGAGTAGAGAAGGAGTATATGTTCCTATTTTCTAAACAATCTTGGGACAATTTTTTGGCAGAGGAAATCATTATGGTGGGGAGTATTGTCACACTCCAAACTAGTGTATTGATTTTTTTAATCATTATAATCACTTTTTGTCTTTCTTTTGAGTTTTGGTAGCTGGGAGGACCATTATTAAAACTGAGCTTTAGATCTGAACATTGCAATGTGTTTTTTTAAATAAATTGAAATTACTTAAATTAAAAGTTAAAACTATAAGATAAATGATATTAAGAGGAAGATGAAAAAATAAAAATAAATAAATTTCTATTGATAATAATAATATTAATGATGATGATGATGATTATTATTATTATTTTTATCTTTATCTTTATTTTATTTTAGGTGTTTAGTAAACCTAAGGGGGCACAACTCCCCCTTCTCCCTCACCCATCGCACTACCCACTACCCTGGCCGCCCCCTATACATTGACACTACCTCCTTCTGTCCCCCACTCCATCAGGGAAATCACGGTGTTTACTTCATAGTTCTTGTTATATTCAACATGGTAAGAATTTATCCATATTCCTCCAACTTTGCATTGGCTGATTTTGGACGTCCTAGTTCCCTACCCACTCAGACGAAACCCAAGCCTAAGGTTTGATGAATTTTTCATTGATTCTTCTTACTCGGGTTGTGAAAAATTTCTCCCAAGGTGCATTGGTCCACATTTCTACAAGTTTATTTGAAGGCGATGGGATTGTGGTCAATTCGATCCTACACCATCATTTTGGGGTAAGCTCTTAAATCCCTTGATGGTTTCACACCCCTTATTTGAGAACCTTAAGGTGTTTATGGGTATTAGGATTTGTTTTAGTGAGTTTCAGTGCCTTTGAAAGCCTTGTGGTAATATACAAAGGTATGAATATATATGAATATATATGTATATCCTCCAAGTGTGTATTAATTCATGGCACATGTAATACAGGCATTGGGTTAAGGGTATACATTAATATATATATATATGGAAGTATGTGCGCATGAGAGGATGTCTATTTTAGTTAGAAATAAATGAATGTGAACCATTAGATTGGTCTGATATAGTTAAGTTCCCTATGCCTAACCCTTTAATTTGAATTCTATAATTACTTTATTGTTTTTAAAAAATATGTTTTATTTTTATGTAGTATATGTATCAGCTATGAAATCTAGTTCTGATTATTAGAAATGTTTCTTTATTTTTTCTTTATAATTTATCTAAGTTTCCAATGTCTTCTTTTCTTTTTGGTAGATTCTCTCAGCCTTGTTTGGATAATAAAATAGATTTCTAATGCTCAATTGGTTTTAAATTTTAAATATTTAAATGTGTTTTAAATGGTTTTGAAAGTGTGATAAGTATTTCCAAAGGTGTGCTGTGTGTGTATAATAGTTTTTCAAGTTGACTTAATTGAAAATGGGTTAGTGTGTGACTTTAAAAAGGGGGAATTTCACGTTTTCATTAGTTTTAAAAATTTATTGGGTTTTGGTATGAATTTGAGGTTAATTTGTATTTTTCATTAATAAATGGTTCGATTTGTTTTAAGCATGGTTTAAAGTTAGTTTTTAATAGTGTGGTTCCATGGTTGTTTAATTGGTATTTCAAATGGTTTTTCAATGTGTTGGGTGATCATGATTTTCAAAAATAAAAGTATTCCTTGTAAATTAATGATCCCCGTTTAGAACTTTGAGAATAGTTTGAAAAAGTGGAAAACCCATCTTGAGGCATCTCCCTTAATTTGAGAAATGTGATGAAAGTTTTACCATGTGATTTATGATATCTACTTAGTGTAATGGCTTGGGCATTTTTGTGTGATGTAAAAAAGGGTAATTCACTTAAGGAGGGAGATCAGTGGTGGAATGTTTAATGGGGTTTTGGACAAAGAAAGTAATATGTTTATATATGTTTCCTCGATAAAATATCACCACCATTTGGAATAGAGAACATGGGTAACCATGAGGACCTTGGTGGGAATAGTAGGACTAGTACACTAGATGATTCATAAGTGGTTCATCCTGGTTTCATCTAGAAGGATTTCTGCCAAAAAAATACCTAAACATTTTTAATGATTGTAGACCACTAGGTTATAGCAGTGTCCCCTAATAGAGGCTCATGAATGAGAATGCTAATGGTAATGGTTTCTAAGCCATGTTTCACTGAGGTATGTGGATACTAAGTCCCCAACTAACACTAGCATCTTAGGTATTTCCCATGGTGCTTGTGATGTGATTTTTATTTTAGTTGTTTCATACTCGATGTCTCAATAGTGAAAATACATATTTTAATCTAAATTGGTTTGGTTTTATTTTGAAATGATAATGAATTCATGGAACCAATTTTGAAAATGTAGTGCAAAAGAAATTCTTTTCATGAAAATTAAAAACCAGTTACTTGAATTAGGAAATAATGAAAAAAATTATTTTATTATGTCTTATTTTTAATCTAACATGTTTTGGGTTTCTTTTTAAGGGTAAGGGAATAGGGTGTTGTTTATCCTTGGATTTCCTACTAAGTATCTTGGCGCTCAAGAATAATTTATCCTTTAGTTTTAGGTTCTAGTTCTGTATGAATATTGTAGTGAGTGTGTTTCCATATTGGGTGGTGACACATGCGGTCTCTTGGAGGTACGTTCAACCACTCGATTTTATCTATTTTTCCACTACTAGTGTTTATTTATTTTGTTCAGTTTATATTTTTTTATCTTTATTTTAATAATAGGATAATCCTTTCTATAATATCTTGTTTTGATTCCCAACACTAGTTTCCAGCCCATGGGAATTAGAAAATCCATTCGGTCCATGCCATGGACATGGTCGAGAGACCAGTTCATGGTTAACCCGGGTTGGTTCGTGACATGATAACTTTTATAATTTTTTGTTCCACTACCAAAAAAAGTATAATAACTTATAAATTTTGGTCAATTATATAATATTAACCTATAACTTTATAGTGTTTTTAAGTCTATCGTTATATATTCACACCTTGGTAATCTCATCTCCCATAAATACTAGCACAAACACTAAATAATTTATTTACCTCATAGAATAGTCCCTGGATGAAGTGTTTCACTAAATCAAATGTAAGAACTGAGAGTCTTAGTATACACTCTCCCTATAATAAGGTATTTGGTTCTGTTTAGAATACTATCATTAGATATTCCATGGATGTATGTATTCCACATTTCCCTAGGCTACACAATCAGTTCTTTATATACCCCCCACTAGAATATCTAAAATATTCTCATTTAGAAATTACCATAGACCCTCTATATATTATGGATAATATTCCTACCTCATATAATGTACCTAGGGATTATAAAAATATCATATATTAGGGGCCCCATGTATTGGACTCCCTAGTGACACCACTTCCCCTCTATCCTAAGGCACTAATGTAAGACATCACAGAGGTATATCCCTAAAAACCAAGTAACATTCTCATTACATATATGAAAATAACATCAGTAAAAATAATTAATTTTATAACTGGAAGTTCATCATAAAGTCCCACACACTTCCACACCCATATTTATCTTCTATATAATACAACTCTATGACCTCACCTACCTGTGTTACGTTTAGAAATGACACATACTACACACACATTGGATCAACATGACCAATCTACTATGATTCTTTATCCATGAACCTCTAAGTAAAAATTCGCATGAATGATATATGGGATAACCCTATATAGGTATCAAAAACACAATACACAAACATATGATCCATGTGCTCAATACGAATGGCTCGGGTGAGAACCAGGTCATGGGAGGAGGCATTATTCAAGGCTAATGGGGTTCATTGGTCATGGAAAACAGTGAATTATATGAACATAAAAAATCCTATAATTTATAATTGGATGGATATTACTAATGAACTATACTTAATAGACTCTAAAACATTATCATGGCTAATATTAAAATGGACTCGACCATGGTGTATAACATTCTCCTAGGATATGTGGCACCTCACTGGACCATCACCTATTAGTCTAGAGTATAAAATGCCTTCAATAACCAAACTTCACTTCTTGAATAAGAATAATAGTCACTAAAAAGAAACCACATGTCATGTGCATAAAATTTTATGAGAATGATACATGAATTATCCTCGTTCCCCACAGGGACAAGAATTAGGGAACACAATAAACAAATTTAGAAAATAATATTTACCCATATCAAGTAACTCAATTATAACAATGAAATCCAAATATAAATACTAGTTCTCATGGAAAATTGATCTTCAAATAATAATTTTAATCTATAAGAACACATCATGAAAACCATTCTATTTCATGAAAAATCCAAAAAAATAACCTACCATTTATAAAATAATAAATTGAAATCACTCAGTATCACATTGGATCAACTCGTAATGATACCAATCTGTAACATCCCTAACTAATATATCCTGAATGAATACTAATATGGGGAACCAGTAACCTTAGGAATGCTTCCTACATATGATAGTTCATGATGAATTTTATTGAGGTTCTAATGGGTGATATTGGGGAGACTATACCCTACTAAAATTAAACTATAAATACTGGAATAAATAAAAAAGATTAAATAACATTTTCAGAAAGAATATAACATATGTTATAGAAAATATATATATATAATGTAAAAAATTAATAAAATAGATAAAATTAACACCCATAAGATGATAACATAAAAACATAAAAGATGAACCGTTAAAATAACCCTATCTTTGAACCAAGAATCCACTCAGTCTAGTAAAAAAACCATATTCAACATGCCCTTCTATCACAACACTACCATAAAAAAACCCTAGATGAGGGGCCATTTACGCTTCTTATATCATGCTCTATAAAGCCTATATAGGTTTTGAAATTCCTATGTAGGGTTTAAGTGTTAGATTGGCAGGCCACCACCAATTGTTTCTTTAGATAATATATATATATATATATATATATATATATGTATGTATGAGGGTATGAACAATGTAAAACAAAATAATCAAGAAGTCATGCAAAACCTGTTACACCTATTCTCAACAATCCATGACAAGATCCTTTACCTAATTCTACTAGAAATAGAGTAGTATGATTTTCCCTTGGTCAATCACACTAGAATCACCCTTGGATTTATAAATATTTCAATACACATGGAATCACTTACCAACCAATCAAACAAAAATTTTGGAATTTTGTTTTAGAATTCTGTAATGTTTTTACCTTATCTTTTACTTAATTCTAAATAAATATCTGTAATCATTCATTTTTAATGGTTTTGGAATTTATTATAAAAGACATTATTATTGATTTTAAATGGATGAATTCATCTTAAGATCATTTTTTACATAATCTATCAATAAATTTGTTGAATTTGTATATCGATAAGAGGAAAATTTTTCCATTTGAAGAAGTAAATTTAAATATGGTAAATTATTGAGGATAATATATGAATAATGGGTTTTTAGTGGGATATGTAGAAGTAAACCACATATTTTGGGACTTCTATGTGATTAAATAACACATATAAATGTCTATATGTGAATAAATATGTGTATAAGGTTGTGTATAAGAATGATCCTAGTGGAAAGGTTCCCACATGAGAATAAGTGATGTAATGATTTTCAACAAAACTAGGGAAATGTGTGATCAAGTGACCCACTTCATATAAATAAATATAATTTTAAATACTCACATAAAAAAAATTGAGAGTTCCTGTTTGAATAAATAAAATGGCTAATCAATAATGTTTAGAGAACTAGGGGCCATGTCAGATTAAAGTCTTTTTATTTTATTAATTGAACACAAATTCTCCTCATGTATGGTGAAATAGATTTTATTAATATTATTTTCTCGTGATTAACTTGGGAGAAGTGTAAGGTGAATAACATGGATGCACAAATACATAGGAAAAAGATCAAAACTATCGAAGGAGAATGATCCATGGCTAAAGAAATTTATATTAATCAATCGATTAGTCTATGTGATTAAATATATTGGGTCCCATGTCATATATTTACCATCCAATTCTCACATAAACTGAATAACATAGATTATATAAAATCCTAAAATCCAAAATACTATTATATGTCAAATTAATCAAATCTCATATTATATTAAATACAAGGAATGAAAAAGTTTCTACATGAGATAAAAATAAAAAAATTTGACTCCCATATCAAATTACAATCTATTATTGCTAGATTGAAACATTATTAATTTTTTACACAAACAATTAACTTGAATGATTTAATTATTAAAATAATAAGTTCTAGTGATACAAGGTATCAAAATTAAGGGAAATAATTTAATGAAATAACTACATTAAAAGAGATAATACTAGAAGTTTTTTAAAATATTTGTCGGGAAACTTTTATTCAATGTAAATTTGTTATTATTAAGTCTTGATCCACCACCCAAGTTGGAATCGATGAGAAAAAAATAAATCATCATGCATAAGAATTCACACCACTTGAGAAGCACCAAATAGGGGTCATGAAATTTCATTAACACTGATGGATAAAGGATAAGAGAACATAGATCTCATAAGAGGCGTGATGAAACAAATAGAATATTTTATTATTATTTCATGGAAAAATAAAGAAAATGCATGGTACAAAATCATATATAGAAAAGGATACAATTCATATTAAGGGAACAAGTCATTTACTGAATCATAAAAAATAATTCTATGTTATCCATGTGACAGAGATCAACATTTCACTACATTTATGGATATTGTAATTACTTTGATATTTATTACCAAAATTTTATCCTTCCCTTAGAAGAGGCTATGAAGCTCACTGTGTCATGGGATATTGATTTTCACTCATTTTTTTCTTATTGTAATATCTCATGTGATAGAGCACTACACCATTTATAGAAAATACAAGGGAACCTTCCCATTCCCCTTCTAATAATTTATAATATATATTTGTTCATTTATTTCATAAATAGTCATAGTAGGATTTTTTTACCCTTAGAATGTAGGTTATCTCATTTGGTTACAATATTTTAATTAATTTTCCTTCAATTTTAGTTTTTATACACTACCCAAAGGTCTTACTTAAGTCAAATACAATAGAGAGTGGTGAGGGGGATTCAAGAGTGTCCAAAGGACTTTGATCACATTTATTGATCAAGGTAGAGAGTTCAATGATAATTTCATATCATCATTTCGGTCAAACACACTATGTTATGGTAATTGATTGAGGTTGTAGTAAATTAGTGAGATAGTAGGATATTTTCCTATCAAATAAATTATAATTTGTATAGAATTACATTTCGAATATCAATGGTGAGACTATTATAAAAAAACATATAAAAATAATTATTCACTTTCTCTCAAACTCACAAACATTTGGTTCCCTATTTCTTACTACCACTCAAACCCACACATATATATAAAAAACAATGAAGAGTCTTCATCTCTCTGATATAGAACTAGTCGTATCCCTATATTATATTTTCCAATGGCTTAAAATTTATATATCTTGTCAAAAATAGGCAAGTATAGTCATAGGTAGAAACCTATGAACATTTTTTAATGAAATAAAAGTACAGTAAATGAAAAGGATGAGTATGCGCACCTTTCCCACATAAAAAAGACACATCCAACCATAAAAAACTACAATTCATAATAATAACACCCATCCCTACATATATAATAATTTTATTCCTCTCTAGTAGCTGATTCCCACTCAAAATTAGTTTTATAAGACTTCATTAGTTTCACATACTTCTCTTGATGCTTAAATTGTTACAATGAGAGATTACAATTACATACTTTCTTAACAACACAATCCTTTTTAGAATCATGGGAATCCCCACTTTCCATCATAGAAGAAGACCTAGTATTCAACGGTTTTGGAAGATAAGAATATTAATTCATAGGTCTTATCCTTGATGGATCGGTCATAGCTCCTTTACTTTTAGATACTGTAGTTCACCCACCTTGAACAATATAACTGTAGGAAGGTTTGGAAATGCCACTATAATTTTTCTTATCACTACTGGAAATATCTCCCCGCATGTCTGGGATATGAACAGAGTAATAATCCTTGCAACCATTATTTTTTTTAAACAAATCACCCTTTCAAGAATCCAAAAAAACCTCCCCCCAACAACTATAAGGGCTAGTTAATATCAATAAAGTCTAAGCATTGAAACTTCACCTCACTGGCATGCTAATCATGAGACTCTTTTCCCATTTCATCAACATCAATTACCGCATGATGGTTATTGGAGGAAAATTTCTTTCTATCATCTCCATACACTTGGGGACCTTCTATCACAAGGGGTATATTCACAGGCTCTGGTCCTTCACACAAATTTCAAGTGAGAGCATTGACCTAAAAACTTTAGAAACTGTTAGAATTTGGATATAGTGTTTTTTAAATTCTAATTAAAGACTCTCAATCTATATCGTCTTCTTTTATATCATATGTAGGTAGTGGTAATATGGAATAGAACCTATCACAACCTAGTAGGACCCATAATGAATATAGTGAAATAAAATTTAATTATCACAACAATCAATTGTTGTTTCTAAATAATAATTTTGTTTTTGAGTTAAAACATCGACCACTTTAACTCTTGCCTCTATTAAATGGTTTTGAAACTATGAAACCAATAATAATTTTATATAATTTGTTAATGTTTTCATCAGTATTAATTATAGTGGAGTTCTAGATTCTCAAATCAAATAGAAGTTATTCGTATTATCTCTTGAGGGATCAGTTAGATAATAAATGTAAAAAATATTACAATGTGAGTTTAAATGATGGGATGAGTTCCAGAGAGAGTTTCATAAAACAATATTACCTAATTAAAATTTTAAAAAAGGAGGAAAGATATCTGTGGCCTAATTTTAGATAGTGCGGAATTCAATTTTCAGTATTGGGAGAGGATTAAGAAGTTGACTATTAGTTTCCTACATTAACCCAATAAAGATAACTATTTCTAATTTTTCTTCTACTAATTAATTTTTCTCTGTGAAACAAATATGATGAAGGATTATTTAGGAAGAGAAATCATAGATAAATATCATATTTTGGATAAGGATAAAATAAATAACATATTCTAGAACTATCAATAGCTATATATATAGACTAATTCTAGACGATTGTATGAGATAAAATGTTCTGAAATGAATTTTTATGAATCTATAATTTTCAAATGAACCTCAATTTTGGTATAGTTAACACTAAAAATAGTAAATGAACCACCATATACACCCACTAAGCCTACCAATTATAAAATTATCTATTTCTAGAGAAATATCTTAGACACACCATATATTGTGAAGTTGAGTTTTCTATTATATTAATCCTTGATGCAAGAAAAGTATCAATGACTCTATATATAATGGACACAAGGTTATTAGTGTAGATGAAGGAAATATTTGAGGTGTTGGGTAAAATTTTATTTATTAGACCTAGTGTTTCCCCATAAGGATCCCCATTTATATTTCTTAAGAAGATATATGGATCCATGATGTTGTGGATTAATTATAGATAAATAAATGTTATTAAAATAAATAACAAGTATCATCTATCTCAAATTGATAACATATTTGATCAATTTTATAGAGATTTTTTTTTTAAAGATTGAACATCACACTGGATATCATCCACTATGAGTAATGAATGAAGTCATTATGAAGACAAATTTTTGGATGAGGTATGGATATTATGAGTTTACAGAAATTCCATTTGAATTGAATAATGCACACTCGTTTTTTATGTATCTAAAGAACATTATATTGAAGGAATATATTGATGATTTTTTATGTGGTGTTAATTAATGATATTTTGGCATATTATAAAAGATATAAAGACCATAATAATCACTTGAGTATCATTCTTGAGACTCTCAGAAGGAAAGAGTTTTATGGTTAATTTAGAAGGTGTGAATTTTTGTTTCATTAATTTCTTTTTTTTGGCCATATTATCTCTATAGATGCAATCCTTAGTGAACCTGTAATGACAAATGAAATCCAAGAATAGCCAAAAGTAATAATCATATCCAAGGTATGTAATATTGTTGGTTTATTAGGTTAATATCATAATTTTGTTCATAATTTTTATCAATTGGGTAACTCATCAACCAAGCTCACACTTAAAAGGGTTAAGCTTATAGGGAAAAAAGAATGTGATGAATATTTTGAAGAATTGAAGCTAATATTGGTCAATGCTCTGATATTGGCTTTACCATTAGAAAAGGGTGGATTTTTTATTTATAGGGATGCATCAATAAAAAGACTTGGTTATTTCCTTATTCAAAATGATATAGTTTTTAAATATAAAAATAAGGTAGTTAAAAACTCATGAACATAACTATTCAACTCATGATCTTGAGTTAGTAACTACAATATTTTCTATAAAGATATAGAGACATTATATCTATGGTGAAATATGTGAGATATATATAGATCAAAATATTTTGAAATATATATTCTCATAGAAATAACTAAATATGAGACCAAGGAGATGGTTTGAGCTACTCAATGATTATGATTTCTCAATACACTATCATCCATGGAAGGAAAATAAGGTAGATGGTGAATTGAACAGGATGGATCATAGAGATCTCAAGAGAAATGATGATTGATAGGGATCCTGTGTTCATGGATCTTGTAAACATGAATATAGAAATTATTAAGGGTAAATATCACTCCTTTATAAAATGGTTCCCAAACAATCTTTTTTTGTAAGTAATTAAATTCCCTTGATCCGATGATGAGAATTTTCAAAAGAAAATTAAAACATTGACTGATGGAAAACTGAAAGAATTCATATATGAAGATGATATTTTGAACGTCGGAAAGAGGAATTGTGTTCCCTCTATACCTGAGATAAAAATTTAATTATTTTATGTTTTTTAAAGCTTGAATTTCTCTATACACCTTGGTAGCACCAATATGTATAGATATTTGAAGGAACATTATTTTAGGACAATATGAAGTAAGAAATTTATGATTATGTGTTAAGATATTTAGTTTTTCAACAAGTAAAGGCTGAAATACAACATCCTATAGGGGTCATACAACCAATACCAAAATCCACATGAAAATTGGATGACATTACTATAGATATTTTCCCTATATTTCAAAATTACTCTAGAAAAAATGATGCAATATGGGTTATTGTTGATCAACCTCCCAAATTTACACATTTCCTCACATTAGGGGAATATTTTACATTATAGAATCTTGTAAAACTATATATTAATGACTTTTTAAAACTTCATAGTGTACCTATTTCAATTTTGTTTGATTGTGATACATGATTTACATAGAAATTCCAAAAAATTATTTTGAAGGCCCTTAATACTGAACTTAATTTGAGCGGTCCTTATCACCATAAAACTAATTGAAAATATGAAAGGATTGTCCATACAATATATGACATGTTGAGGTCCAACTCACTTGACTTTAAATGTATATGGAGTCAGTATTTTTCTTTGGTATTATTTTCCTATAACAATAACTTTGATTCAAGTATTCAAATGTCACTATATGAAGCGTTATATGGAAACATATGTTGTACGCCAACTTGTTTGGAAAAATTTAGTGAAAGGAAGCTTGTAGTTCCATATTTTTTGAGGAAATAAGAGAAAAGGTAAATATAATTCAATCCTATATCAAATCAGAACAATTTAGGCAAAAGATATATATTTATAATTGAAAGAAGGATTTGGAATTTCATGTTAGAGATCATGTTTTCTAGAAGGTGTCTCTATGAAAGGGTGTTATAATATTCATTAATAAAGAGAAACTGATCCGAAGGTATATAAGAACTTTTTAAATTCTATAATTAATGGGAACTATGGATTATCATTTTGAAATTCCACCAAGCCATTCTAAAGTACACGTTGTGTTCCATATCACTTTTCTAAATAAATACCTGCCAAACTCAACACATGTTCTCACTTACGAAGAAATATTGCTGGAACATGATTTAGCTTACTATGAAGATCCTATAATTATTCATGAAACTATGGAGAAAGTGTTGGGTAATCGAATGAATCAGCTGGAAAAGGTACTGTGAAAAAATCATAAAATGAAAGTGTTGACGTGGGAACGAGAGGAAATTATAATGTAGAACTACACAATTTTTTTATGAGATAAAATTATGAAAATATTGATGATGAAAGTTTTTTAAAGGAGGTAAGTACGTAACACCCCAATATTTAAAGAAAATTTTATTTTTAAATAAATTTATTTTCTTGTGTTGCATGCAACACCGACTTCAAACAAACCCCGATTAATTAATAAGTGAATGTTATAACTTAGCCATTAAAATGGTGGAAATGAATAATATTAAACACATTATGAAATTTAAATATTATATATATTTAATAAAATATTTTTAACATTTGTATAAAATGTTTTATCATCATAATATAAAAATTAATTCACTTTTATGCATTAAAAGACTATATTTTTCTAAAGACAGTTTTACCGCCTTTTGAAGGCATACAAATTTGAAATATATTTTTTCACACTTTTAAAAAATTTATTTGAATAAATGAACTTTTTATTTGAATTAGGAATATCAAAAATTAATTTGCTTTTTTTTAATATTTTTCAGATATGTTTCTTGTTTTTAATGAATAGTGATAAAATATATCATTTTAATTGAAAACATATTTTTCACTTAAATACTTTATAGTTTCAAATTATATTTTAATTTGGTTTTAATGTATAATTAGATAAATTTAAATGTCATTTAATATAGTTTAGGATATTGTAATCAATTTTAAATTGAATTTGGATATAAAAACATTTCAATCTGTAGAACATTTTCACTTTAAAAGCATGTTTTATCATTCCATCAAAATGATTAATTTTAAAGTAATCTTATAAAAATATATGTTTTTAATTTTGAAAATGGATTCCATATTATGATTCATATGTTTTAAATTTAGTAAATATTTTATTTTTATTTCTTGAAAAATGAACAGTAAAGTTAATAATTTTAATTAACACGGTTAAGGGTAAATCGAGTAATTATGGGTAAAACTAATATTATAAATATGATAAATTGGCCCTAACACTTGATATATTTTTGTTTTATGATTTATTATCCTCCATAATCATTTATGGTTAGGATATGTGAAATTGTTTCCATTAATAAGTTATTATGAACATTATAATATTTTATTTAATGAAAAGTTAAAGTTTCCATATTCAAGATTCTAATAAATATAATATTTTTTATATAGTGTCATAATAAATATATCTTATAATATTAAAATAAATTTTAAATCTATAATCATTACCTTCATTATGATAATTTATTTTTAATTTATAGGAAATAAATAACTACCTTAAAATCTTACACAATAATGATGAAGAAATTGTTTAATTAATGGAAATATCAAATAAATGAAATTAAAAATATCAAACCAACTATAATCTGAAATAATTAATGTAATAAATGAATTTTTTGGATGACAATGATATATTATGGATACATTAAAATATTTTGAGTGAAGCTATCTTGTGTATTGAAATATTTTTTAAGGTGAATGTAATTATTAGTGTCAAATTTTTCATTAATGTTATATTAATATAAATGATATTTTATTAAATGATATAAAATTTATGAAAATATAAAATTACTAAAACTTATTTATATAATTTTTAACATGTCATAAATGATTTATTTATTGGTCGTTTGGAATTTTCCAGTAACTATATTGACCCTTAAATAGCAGAAACATATGTTGACACGGTAAGAGTTAAAGAGGTTAAATAAAGTTTAAAGAAAAAAGATAAGGGTAATAATGATAACCAAAATTGTATACATTTTTAGTGTATTTAGACCTTTATTAATATTATCTTTCAAATAACTCACTTTGGATCCATTTTTAATTGAAAATTTATTTATATTAATTCAATATTTTGGGATTTTTCTAAAGAGCCCCTCACCTCAATTATAAATTGGAACCTCCTCCCCCACTTATTCACAACAGTTTTATCCTTATATATCTACCAAAACATTCTCATTTATCTTCATAACATTATAATTCATGTTCTGGATGTCTGGATATTCCAAAAATACCAACTCTATATTTTTTAAGAAGAGATATAAAGGAAGCCCATTGAAGATGTGATAGTTGTTTTACAAACTCATTCACATTCATTTCTTATTATACATAATATTCATCTGTTGTTTCCATAATAAAGTAATAAATCTAGTATAACATATACTCTAATATGTTTTTATGATTATGGTACAACCATATTCTACCTTTGACACATCCCATGAAAAACGAAAGCACCGCGCGTGCGTACATACGGCTTATCGTCTCCACATCATGGTGTAATTTGATTTTCATCACCACTTTTTTTGATTGATATAATGATTTATATAATGGATATAAATAAATAATATTTAATGATATTTATTATTTATAATTAATATACCAACTAATTTCTAACCCTTCCACTATTAAGGGAATTATACTGTCACTCATTCTTACGTATGACCCACCATCTCCACAGTGTGATGTGATTAATTTTCCCAGTTAACAATTCATGAATGATTATAAAAATGTATATAATGAGTAAATATACTATATATGAACTTAATTACATTATTTAAATTAAATAAATATATCTTATGTATGTGAAAGAAGACTTACACTACAAAACATTCATAGGAAAATGAAGTAGTTAACACCCAAAATAAGGGAAATAACGAAATATTATTAACAAAATGGTATAATAAGATCATATATGATATCATAAATATAAATATTTTTATAGTATAAATTAATAACATGATTTAATCCATTATATAGGAGGTTAAAGAACATTTAATTAAAGGTAAGTACAAGTTAATGGTTATTTCACAATCTCAATATTATTTGGGATTGATTAACTTTAAGTCTCTTTTAAGAAACATTTTAATTCCATGTTAATTTTTGTAAAAATGTTTTTGAAAAGGTTTTTAAAATCATCCTTTAAAATTTTAAAGTATTTTTAACCATTTTATATGTTTTATAAAATGGTTAGTAAGGAATCTTTTTGTCATTTACCAAATGAGGGTTTTTATGACTTTTTTGACAAAAAAATCGAAGGAATGTTTTTTAACTTATGTGGAATGAGAGTATTTTACACCATAATGAAACCTTAATGTTTTTAAGATTACTATTCATGTTTAAAAAGTTTTTTTCATAGAAAATTTTTTCTTTTATAAATGTATAGATTTTAAATAAATGATTTCAAAGTAAAAAAGGGTATTTCTCTCCAAAAAATTAATGATTTTATTTGAGAATTATCATCTATGTAAACATCATTTGTTGGATCTTATTCATGATTGATTTTGATATCTTATGATACTATATAAGACATTTTATTGAATTTTTTATGATCATTTTTACTGTGGATATTCTATTTTGATACCATTCATGGTTAATAGATAAATTATTCACATTTTGTATGTGATTTTTTCAATATGAGTGTTTATGTTATTTTTGATTCACCCTTTTTACATTAATAATGCATTGGAATTTGTATTTTATGGGAGGGGATGAATATTTCCCCAATATTAATGGGTATGTATCCTAAGAAAAACTAGTTTTGGTATTGGTCGAGGCCTTACTAGTTTATGTATGTTGTCATGGCTAAATTCTTAACGATATGTTTATTTTGTTCATCACTATGCATTCCATCATTATGAGACTAGTTTGTGACATTCCATGTTATTATTCATTTAGTATAATATACTTGTGGTTATTTATATGGAATTAATTTACTTTCATTTATTATTTCTATATTATGCTCAAGATTATTTTTAAACAGATTGGATTTTAGTTATACACTTTTCCCTAATGTTTATTCTTATTTATTCATAACAGCTTCTGTGGTATGCTTACCCTTACTGAGCATCCACAATCACCCATTTCATATGTTTTTTTTATAGGATGTGAAGATATATGTTATGAATGAAATGAAGGGTTAACATCATATAATAATGGTTTCCCATAAAGGATTATCTATGCTGTATTTTATATTTTAAATTGTAATGTAAGATTCATGTATGTAATATAGTTTCCTAAAATACTAATCTGATTGGTCCATTGGGATTAAAATATTGTATCTATGATAATTTAAAAATATTAGGCATCGTATCTGGGCTACTTGAGATGGGGTTTTTATACATATGAATAAATAATAGAATCAAATAAACATACCTAAAAATCAATAACTATCTATATTGGAAGAACTAGTCATATAGGATATCAGAACATCTCTAGAAAAACTAATCATAAACTATTTAATAAATTAAGGAAGATAATATCATAATAGATAATACAAAATTAAGCACAATATTAAACAATATATGTTGAAATAGATGAAAATACATTAAATGAGATCATTGAAATATTATTAATGAAAATACCTATTTTCACTTTGTAAATAACTTATTTTTAAAACATTGTTAAAAGAAAAAAATGTGTTTGAAAATAACATCATAAAAATATAATGTTTTGATAAAGACATTATAGTTTTATGAAATATGGAAAATCCTCTCATGCTATATACGTAAAAAACATTCTTTCTATATATTTTTTCTGAAAAGTCACAAAGAGTCTATTTTAACAAATGACAAAAATATTCTTTCCAAATTTTTTTTATAAAATTAAAACATGGGAAAACTTATTTAATAAAAATTCATAGGAAAATTTAAAAAAAAAAATTGATTTTTTTAGTAAAACAAGGACATTGAAAACAAATATTCTATAGTGAACCCTTAAATATAAATAATCCCTAATAATGATAAGATTGTGAAATAAACCAGTACAACTATATAATCAGTTGAATATTATGAAAAATTAAATAAACAAATTAATTTTAAACTTTATATATAATTAAAACAATTATATTCATGATATAATATATAAAGGGTCATAATTTACACCGAAAAAAATGAATATGTGACGAATATGACATATATCTCAGGGAAGTAAATATGAGAAGGGAAACTCTTACCTTAGGTCTAATTTCCTTTGTAAATATTTTAAAAACATGTATAATAAAAATAGTATTATTTTAAATTTATTATGGAAACATTATAATATATATCATATAACATATGATTTACTTAAAAACATTTATAAAAAATTTAAAACAACTATATATTTAATAATTATTCTAGGTGGTAATTGGTTCGTTTTTCATGTATGTTTTGATTCATAAGTCTCATTCATTGTACTTTTTTCATGCTTCCAAAATAAATATAATATGAATAATGATATTAATATCTTATATATTCAATATATATGTATTTATAGTAATCCTTAAAAGGTAGAGATATAAAAATGAACAACGTCGTTCATGGAGATGGTAGGTCCTATATACACATGAAAGGTGTTTCCATATTTTGATGGATGGGATAAAAAAATTGAAGAGTAATTAATATTTATGGAATAATATTTATGTCATAAATATCATAAATATACTCCTTATTTCAATATTCATAATCATCAGAGTAAAGTGGTGGTGAAAAACAAATCACACCACATAGTAGAGACGGTAAGTCGTACAAATGCATGCGCGATTATTTTATTTTTTCTAGGATGGATAAAATGTGGAATATGGTTGTAAAATAATAAAAATAACATCACATAATATATATTATACTGTATATAATACTTTAGAATATAAATAATGCATGAAGAGAATGTACAAGATGAATTAATCTTGAAAGAGTCAGTAAAAACGATTAACTCTTCTTCGGAGAATATCTATTATATCTCCTCTTAGAGAAATAGGGTTGTTATTTTGGAAGGAAAAGAACCTTTATAAAATGGATAAGGAATTTTTTAAGGTAAATAGAAGGTTTTGGTTAAGGTATAAATATCAATGTCTTGTCAAGAACTGAGGGAGGAGGTTCCCTTTTATAATCAATGTGAGAGGCACTTTTGGAAACTCTATAAATATTAAATTAATATAAATTACTTTTCAAATAAAAATAGAACCAAAACAGTTTATTAAAAATATATTATAATTATGGGTCTAAATACTTAAATAAATTAATTTTTAGATAGTTTTAGTTGACATTATTATTCTTATCATTTAGTTTTAACCTTTATTTAACCCCTTTAACTCTTACCCTGAAAACAAGAAATTTTAGTTATTAAGGGTCAATATTATTACTATAAAATGAAAAAAACAAAAAAATATATAATTTATGACATTTTAAACATTATTCAATTTATTTTTATAAATATAATATTTTTATAAATTTTATATCATTTAATAAACATTTATTTTTTTAAAAATATCTTTAATGTCAATTTTGATAGTATTAATTAATTTGACTTCTAAAAAATAATAAAAAATAATAAATTTTTTAAAAATTATTCTAATACAAACCTTATATATAAAATTAATATATATAATTATTTTATTAAATTAATTATCTCAAATAATAGTTATTTTAATATTTTCAATATCATTTGTTTTCTATTTTCATTAATAAAATAATTAAAACATCACTATTGTCCAAGAATTTAAAGTAATTATTTATTAACTAAAATTTAAAATAAATTATTATGATGGATATAATTCTATTATATTTTAAAATACTATTTATAGTCTTAGATAACTTTTGGATAACATAATATTAAAAATGTTATTGTTATTAAAAATATGAATGGGGCATCTTTGACTTTTCATTAGATAAAATATTTTAAATATAGTATCCTCATCAAAATAGCCATAAATGGTCATATAACCGAATATTAATTGATTATAGACATAATGGGATCATCCAATAATATTTGGGTAAGTTTCTTTGTAATTTTATAGTCCTTAACATTTAATTTCTTACTTGAATTATCGATTTAACCTTTACCATGGTAATAAAAAATACAAAGGTTACTATTCAAATTAGCGAAAAATAAAATGGAACTATTTAATAAATATGTAAAATATGGATCAAAATGTTTAACCATATTTCTAAAATTCAAAACAAAAATGTTTTATAGTTTAAAATAAAAATAATCCTGTAAAATGCAATGAAAAACAGTTTTGTTGGAAAATGAAATCTTAAACCCAAAAAGTGCACTTATACTAAAATAATGTATAATAATAACTAAAATGAAATAAATTTGATTATTTATTGATAATTAGTATTTATGTAACATTTTTATAAAATTACAATAAAAATATATTTTCTATATAATAAAATGGAATGTTTTATAGAATTCGATATTTTCACTATTCACTAGAAAACCAATCTTATCAAAAAATACCAAACATTAAACCTAAGATAATATTAAAATTATTATTTAAAAAATAAAGGTTATTATTTAAAATATAATATATAAAATTTTGAAATTTTATTTTTAAAACAAGTGCGTCATTAAAAGGTTATAAAACAATATTTAGAAAAATATAGTCTTTTATGCATAAAAATAGAGTTGTTATTTTAATATACCTATCAAATATTTGGGATGAATTTAAGAAAATTTTGATTGATCATATAATATATAATTTTATATTGATGTTAATACTATTCATTCCTTCTAAAATAATGGTTTTTTCATAATAACATTTCACAGTTTGTTTTCGATGGGCGTTGTGTGCAACATATGCTGTTGAATAAATTAAATTTAAAAATATAAATAACATAAAATATTGGGGTGTTAAAAGAACTATCACTAGTAATAGTATAAATAAATGTTAAACTTATTTACATTATCAAAAAAATAAAATCTTAGCTTTTATTCGATTGTATTAGGGCTGTTATAGTCATTTTAGTGGGAAACTATTCAGTTCACTTAACCCAAAATTTTATAGGTTCAACCACATAGATGTATTCCTTATATTTATAATATTCAAGTGATAGAAAAATTTGAAATCTTCACCATAAAATTAGTAACATGATGCAAAAATATAAAGTCAAAATTATGACCAGAGTGTGTTAAATAATGCAATGAAATAAGTACTGAGTATTAACACATTTTAACTGATAATCCAAACAATGATGAGGAATTGAGTTGAAATTATAAAATTCACTAATATTAGTGTTTATTAATATTTAATCACATGAATAATAAAATATAAATATTTTATAGTAGCCTCTTTTAGTGGATAATTAATTTTTTAACCCATACATCCTGAGAATTAGCTTAAAAGTATTTATTCCATCACTAGTTATATGGAAAAGGTGATGGAAAAGATAATTTTAATACTTACTTGATGTCATATTTGTATATAAATGGATGAAATGTTGGATGTACCACCATTATCTATATAGAAAATGAATTATTAGAATAATGAAGAAACAATGAGTTACTTTTCATACAATGATTTAAGTAATATTCATTAGATGAAAGTGTTACTTATTCATGTTTCATATGTAGATTTGGTTCTAGAAGAAATCATTATGATAATGGTGATGTTGTTGTACTTTTAAGGCTTCAATTACCATATGGGAAAGGAAGGACTCTGTATTTTCCATGAATATCTGGCCAGATAGATTCAATGTAGAAACTATTACATTTTATTAGTTTAAAAGAATTGTAATATTACAACTATTTATAGTATTAATAGTTTTTGATTATATTATTTAAGGTTAGATCAGATGGAAAATTGATGAACCAAATAAATAAATAATCCATCCATTTAGTATTAATGTTATATAACAATTAATGATTCCATGGATTATGTTATGTAGTGATAAAAAATTACTAGTATTTCATTGAGGATTCCATGAAATCACAAAAATTAAGTCTTCACCTTGGAGATACAACTAAAAAAATTGAATAGTCCTAGATCACAAGACATTGAGATTGAATGTAAATCTTTTAAATAAACATCAGAGTTATAATAATTATTTGGTCAAAATAAAGAAAAATGGGAAATGTTTTATTTTTTTACCAATGAATCATAATGTTTCTTCTTAAACAATTGATCTGATCACAATTATTCAATCTTAAAGAATTTTTTTCATAAGGCATGATAATATATCTTTAAGTTCCATTGTATATATTTTACCTAACCATATTTCTTTGGATGTGTTCCTAAAAATTAAAAAATGCACGAGAATAAGACTTTGACTCAGAGCACAAAACATTGGATATTAATAGTTAAAATTAATGTAAACTTTATTGAATACCATAATGATGAAAAAATAGTGAATTTTTTAGGATCTTGATTATTGAAAAGTTGAGATTCTAGAATTTAGATTCTAAAGAAATTAAAGAAGAATAACCCATAATTTGCAAGTTTGATGTTATTTATATATCAAACATCAAGATCAATCACATGAGGTTATTCTACATAAAATCATTAGAGTTTGAGATGGATGATAATATTAGGGTGTTGAAATATTTATACACTACATGAAATAAGAGACACATCCACATTCCAATGTGTAAATATCAACAGGATTAAATATGAAGTTTTTAGGAAGTATTTGAATTTAGATAAATACCATGAAAATTCAAATATCGCACCCATCAGTGAACCGAGTCTTAAACCAAACTCTTAGGATGAATTTGGATAATGATTTGACTCAATTATTACAATTTTTAATGAGTTATATAATTCCTCAAATAAAATACATTTCAACAAGAATTATAGGAACAATATTTACATGATATTTTTTGTGAATATATATATTTTAGGAACCAAAGTAGATACAGGTAGAGGTTCTTGAATGTGAATACCTATAAATATACTTTATGATGAAAGATATAGAATGATATAATAAATTACTACCTGTATACTGAATATTCCGTGATCCTATGAATGAATAAGGTACTCCAGTGATGTAGAAATATATGTACATTGAAGAATATGAATAAGGATATTTTTTTAGAGCTAGCGTATAACTTCCATTCACATTAGAATCCTTTGGAAGTTGGATTTAAAATGTTTGATTTTTATTCACATTTCAAGATGATGTTCTAGTAATGGTATCCTATGAAATTATATTTTTTAATCTTTAATAACATTGATGTATCTTATATGAATACTACGAGTGAGGGAATAATATTATTCCTATAGTCCAGGAGGGACTCGATCCATCATAGGAAATCTTTGATAAAAGGAAATATAAGCTCATTTTCTTAAAGTATGTGACCACAAGCCCTCAATTTTATTGTAAAAACATGGATTTAAGATAATAGGATGAAGTTTATACCCTTTATTGGGTTTATTTTTTTTAATGATAAGGTCATATTCCAAATGTAATAGTAACCATGATTCAATAGGGATATAGTCATCCAAATGGAGGCGAACCTCATTAATAGACCCTAAAATTTCTTGTGTTTCATTATTATTCTATAACTATATATCATATAAAGGATAGATAAAGGTAGATATATCCACTCAAATAATAATTGTATAATATATTAATGGATAATAGTAAAATTGGGTTAAAAAGGTTACCCCAAACTAATTCACCCCTACCCCTCTCAGCAAGGGAATATACCCAAGTAATCCTAACAGGTGCATGAAATGCACCAACTCATTACGTATTATCCTTCAAAATTGAACAAGGATACTTAATTATGGGAATCATATGTCCAAGTTAATTTATAATTCATCTATATATATGTAAATAATTATAATAATAATAATCTGTAATGTATCAATGAAAATAAAAATCATATGTCCATTAATATGGGTTATTCATCCATTTTAGTGGGAAAATATATGCCTATAATGAAAGGGAAATAATCTATAATAAATGAAATCCTTAGAAAATTATAATAAGATATGAATTTGAATGAATGAAAATACACATGCCCAAAAATAATGAGATATACATCTAAAATAAAGGGCAGTTCATCTAAATCAGGTGAATGAATTAACATATCCCTTCCCTCATGATTACTGTATATAAATAATTGTATGATGTAAATCTATATAAATTATAATGATATTTTTCACCCTTTTATATGAAATTAAAATAATATATTATCTATGTGATAGAAATCAATATTTACTTATGTCTATACTAGAATATAATATTTATATGAATTAACATTCTATCTCACATAATTTGAATTTGTCATCCCAAAAATATTGATTCACACACTACATTAAGATAGATAATTTAACTATATCAACACCCTAATACTAAAATAATTTTTTGATCTCTAGAAATTGAGTCCATATTCATCTCATATTATTTAATAATTGACAATCACTATATGTTGATTAGATTTCTCAAAATACATATAAAAAAATAATAAAATTCCATAATCATACAGAATAACTCAAGGACTAAAAAACATATTAGACATATAATTAGTATACTTATAGATACTAAAAATTACATACATTACTTTCTACTAATTCTTATTCCGTAACATTCCACATGTCATATAAAAAAAGACAACCTAAAGGTGTAGGGTATAACTGAAAACATCTTTTTTATCTATTTAGTGACACTAAGTACTATCATGATGTATAATTAATCATTAGTAACACTAAAAAATCATAAACACAAAAAAAACTATGATTTAAGGGATTATCAATTTTTTTTACCCACATAACCATCAATCTAGAATCTCTAAAGAAGTATCATAATCAATAGATAATATTTTCATCTTTACAAAATTAATTTAGAAAGGATATCATTTATAAATCTATATACTTAAGGAAAAGCACACTTGGTATTTATTCAATCATCCCTAATCATAAAAAAGGTAATAATTCATTCAATGATCAGAGGCCCATTTTGGTTATGTTACATAGAATTAGTGGAAAAACCCCTTGGGGCATGATTTTAGGGAGATTATAAAAGTCACCACATCTAAATTAGAACATTAATTGTTATAAAAGTATACAATTTATACAAATAATCATAATTCTTAACCCATTTGAAACCAATTACCATTTTATAAATGAAAAACCCCATTCAAGAATATTGATATAAATTAATACTTATTAAATTATATTAAGTGTTCTACTTACATAATTATTATTTGATTTATCTCCACTCCCTTCATGGATTAATTTTTCTCAATTTGAATTATGAAAATAGGTCCTATATAAGAATTTAATGGTAATAAAGAGAATAGATAAGAGAATTAGTGATATAAAGGTCATGTATGCTTCAACATATAACTAAAATTTTACTATTTTATATTAATACTCAAAAAGATGAGAAATGTAGAAGGAGAATGAGGGTAAAATGTAACGGGAATATGGGAAATGGGAGTCTAAACAAAGTTCTAGTCTAACATATGTGAGGTATGTGGATGCTATACATTTTAAAATAAAATCTTTATTTAATTGTGTATAATAATTAAAAGATATTCATAGAACCATCTGATTCATTATGGGGGGAACTAGATACCTAGTGTTCTTCTTGAGGTATTTACCATGACTCTATAAAATTCAACAGATACTTGTTAAAATCTTATGGGAAACCATGTGGATTCAATGAAACTAATTAGAAACTATTTTAATCCTACCACTAAACTAGTAATATCCTACTAGCAACTCAGTAGGATATTCTGATCTGACAAGATACATGGAATCATAATACGAGATACCCAATATCCTTATGGTTTATACTAGGAACATTAACAATAGTACGACACTTTCATATACATCCTACAACACCTCTACTAAATCATTCCTAAATAATTACACTAAAATAATAATCAAATAAATTTAAAGGTCATATTTTTCATCTAAACATCAATAAATCCATTCTTTATTTAATATTCTAGCAGAAAAATAAAATACTAAAGAAAACATTAAAAACCACTCTACACGTACCCTAGAAGAGACTAACTTTTCGTACCTCTACAAATATATTGGAACATGTTAAATTATATTATATCCTTATACTATCTAAAATATTATTTACTTTTTCACATGTAATACTTATAAAAAAATTGGTTTTTAGTATCAAGAATTAAATAATATTCTTTCAATCATCATTCAAAAAAATCATTTTGTGTGTCCTATTATTTATCATCTTTATCGTCCAAAATGTAAAATTTATAAAATTAGCTTACAATATAAAAAAATAAAAATTTAATAAATGATACCGAATTTATTTACATTCATCCAAGTTTAATTTATCTTAGAAAAATTCTTCGGTTATTGATATCACTTCATTATTCAATGTTCTAAGTAAGTAGGCCCTTATTTCTATTAATTAAATTAGTGATTTAATCATCTACTAACACAATTCAGTATTGAAATCTAATTAAAATCATATTCAATAAATTATGATAACTCAAAATTTTTTATTATGAGTTATTTGAGGATATATATAATATATGATTCATGTTTTCCTATCTAATATATTTTATTCTATTTAATTATAACCTCTTGATTCTGTGTAACCTATATCAATAAGTTAACTTTTCATACATTTTTATCATCTTTCTATAACGAGGGTTGTATTTATTTTTGTTGGTGTGGCCACATTTTTTTGTTGTTATTAGAAATATTTCATGTTGTATAATGAATCTATAAACCATTTCAGATTTCAGATAGTTGTTTTGTGTTTTAATCCACTGATATCAAGTAAGAAAATATATTTTTTTATTTGTATAGATATAGATATTGTTTAATATATTTTTTAGTGTAATTTATCAAATCATGGAATCATATTCATCTAAAATTCTTGTATTTTTATACATTTAAAATAAATATCAAACAAACATAAATATTCTTGTAACAATTCAAAGAAATAAAAGAAATAAAATAAAAGAAATAAATGAAAAATAAATACTCAAACAATGAAAATTAAAATCTTATAGTCATATACATATTATTGGAATCAAAATTTTTATAGGGTTTTCTCCTGAGTAAAAAAATAGTTTCAAATTTACTAATGAATAAAACCTATCTAGAGAGTATTGATTTTCTAAAATAGATTCCATAAATCTCATAATAATTCATATATGTCATTTATTATGTTTTCATAGTTTTATTAATATTTTAATAAAATAGTAATTAATAATATGATATTGTAGTTAATTAAAGATAATTAAAATATAATATAAATCATTATATTGAATATAAGACAAATCAAATGGTGATTCACAGGATTCATTCCACTTATTTGATCTATAATTATCTTAATTTCAGCATCTCTCATTTACTCAACGCAATATCATTTATCATGTTTCCCCTTGATATCATTGAATTTTTTTAATTCAAAATCCTTGTTACTTTATTGAATTACACCATTTGATTTATTTTTGAATTTCACCAGATCTATCAGCTCTATTATATAAATATTGAACAAATAAAAACAGAGATTCTAATACACAAATCACCCTATATAGAGTGATTTATATATCAAGTAATTGAGAAATATTTTATTATATCGTAGACACCAATATACAATCATTAACAACTCATAAATGATCAATGCATTCAATCATATTATGAAGTAATGATGAAAATAGAATATTTTAAAACATATAGTATGAAATTAAAATATAGTAGTATAATATGAAATAAGAGAAAGAATTTACAACACCTTATTCAAACAACTCTCTCTGATAAGTAATAGTATATTAATAAAATAAAAAACATTTAAATATTATGAAAATTTTATGAAATATATATTTTTGGTTATCCCCATCAGATTGATACTATTAAATTTAGATCCCCATAGAATGGGTGAAAAAATATTAGAGAAGTATGTGGTTACAAAAAATTGAAAAAAAACTATTGATCCAGATCCTCTATTTTCTGATATATCAACTATTTTTTAGGAAACATCAATTTTAATCATCTTCATATATAATCTTTCAATTTTGGTATTAAATATTTGAAATATTAAATTGTATATATCATGGGTCACACACTATTAGAAATATCTATTTAAATTCGCATGACCGAGAATATCCTTGGTGTAATATTGCAATAAAATGTGACTTTTTCTCTTTTAATATAATTAAATATCATGGTTTGTTATTTAAGAATATAATTTTATTTATAAATATCTAAAATAAGAGTTATTATTTCTAAATATTTTTTGATTTTACCCATTAAAAATCATCACGTAGGAAAATATTGTGTGTGACCTTCGTTACTTATCATGTCATATAATTAAATCGTTTTATGATGGAAATATAAGTATTATGATATTTTATATCACAGTCCATGATATTATACACTTCCTATTAAATATTTAATTGTAATATTCATGTTATAATTTTAATATCTATATCATAAATGGGTACTACCATTACGTACATTATTCATGTAATTTTGGGGTCAAGGATGTTTTTATAATATATTCATATAATCATTTTTAGTACATTAATATTAATGGATAGGCATCTTTATCATGGAAAAATTATAATTTTGCATTGATGTTTTCATTACACTACATATGATATATCGATTCACCTTCACTGATAGTGACACAAGTAGTGAAAACATATTCTTGATTCCTAATGTATCCTATTTTTGGACATATGTAACTTATGGTATCTTCTATCTTTGCATATGAATCAACTAATAATCAGATAAAAAATAATTCTAAACTACACTTCTCTTCATTGTGTCTATAAAAATCACAAGTTTCTACATAGTATTTATACAAATCACCCTTAAATAATTCATAATCATTTCAAATGTATTTTTGTTCCCTATGATGCCTTTAGAATCTCCATGGTAGACTTTATTTATCTATATGGATAGTGATAAAATTAAATTATTCTAGATCATGTATGAAAAACTTTTAGGAATGGATGTCTATGAAATAAAAAATTATTTATTTCATAGTCACATCAGATTGAACTAAAATGTCGAGCATGTAATTAATTTTTTTAGAAAATATAAACTATCAATAACATTAACCATATTAACAAATCAGGTCAAGTAAATTTCCATAATTTCAAGAAAATAGAAAAATAATATTTAAATCTATTAAAGTATATTAATAACTAAATTTAAAAAATATCTAAAAATAATGAAAACATGATAAATTCCCAATTACTATGAATATTATGGGATTTTTACACGATGATGTATATATAATACTAGTTATAAAATCATCATTGTCAAAAATTGTCTGGAGTTTTAGAATGAAATGAATTTTGAGTAAAAAATATATTGGTCACATTGAAATATTTGAGTGTGTGGGAGTTATGTGATATTAGATGGTTTTGACACTTATCCATTTTCTTATTAACTATATTTTTCTTATTAATCAGCTATGGTTTTCAATTCCTAGCTCATTATATCTATTCAGTAGTGTTGGAATTCAATATGCTCTTATTGTTTTATGAGAGTAATGTGTGTTAGAAATTAATAACCAAATAGACCAAATATTATAGAACAAGATAACCAGATTATCAAACTAATTTGTAAGATAAATATATTTATGGAGGTGACTTGTGATCTATAGGTTGAAATAGATAAAATGTATAGTGATATATATATAATTAAGATAGTTTTAACTTTTTTAGGGGATTTTTTATTTTTAGGGATATATGAACTTTGAATATATATATATATATATATATATATATATATATATATATTAGTTATTATCTAATCCTATGTTTCAAAATTAAGTTGAATTTTTATAAAAATTAAAATGAAAAAAATATCACATTAAAAATTAATTTTATTAATATTTTAAAATTTGAAAATCTATGTTATATATAAAAAAGTAGTTGTATAATAGTGTCCATTAAAAAAATTAATACTACAATAATAATATTAAATAAATATTTTAAGATAGATCTCTAAGAAACAACACTTCTATAATAACTATTATTAAATTGAAAAATATTATATATCATCAAATAAAATTTTGTGAAACTGAAACTGAAATGATATGTGTGTTGGTAATGAATGTAACTGAAATGATTATAAATTCGTTTATGCACATTAAAATTTAATTAGAAGTATATAAGATTAGTATAATTAATTTTTAAGTGGTTGTTGGAATTATTACACAATCATTGTAAATAACACTTTTTACCTTGACACCACTTTTGAAATAATTTCATTAATAATTAGAGTAATCATATTATTGGGGGGGGGGGGGTTATTTTTTTATAAATCTTTGAATTATAATATTGAAATTAATTAAGTCCAAAACTATTCATATATTTAAATACATTAAAATATTAGTCAAAATTTATATTACAATATAAGTAGATTGTGTGTTGTGTAGGTGATTTATAATTTACAATTAATATAATAACCTGTTATTTTCTTTTATATATCATTGATAATGTGTGATATTTTATATAAATAAATTAATAATTTTGTACATATCCAAGAGATAATAAATTATATTTTAGAAGAATAAATGTTTTTATCCAAATAAAAAATAATAACCATTCCATATTTTTTAAAGATTATTCCAATGATGGGATTCAATTGTTTAGGGTTTTAAAACAATGAAATAAATTTAAAATAAAATTTCATAGTCTGTATGTAAAATCATATGTTTCAATTTCTATTTCAGATCTTTTTAAAATTAATTTTCTAATGTTATGATTTGAATTTCCCAATTAATATATTTATTTATTATTATACATGTTGTTCTACCAATATCAACCACTTCAACCACATTTATTTATCTTTTAAGCCTCATAAAATATTTTTCCTCTCATTTTCACTATCAAATATCTCACTATGAATCTTTATGGACTTTAATATGTTCTATCTCAACATTATGTATATTTTCAATTATGAGAATGGTGACTCCTTTTTCACTTTACATTCATTAAGAAAAATTTGTATAAAACAAGTTTAACAGTTTAGTTTACTTTTAAATTATACTTCTAAAAACATTATTTAATATTTTATTACACTAAAAATGCATATGAGTTTCCCAATTATAGGGATTATGTAGAGATTAGGGTGCTCTGTGACTAGTATTTTCAATTGATACACCCTCCTCTACCATTGTTTTTTTGGTTCTTCCAATTATGTCCCTACTGGTATTCTTGGTTTTCTCTTGAACTATGTTTGGTTATATTTTATTAAAAGAAACTAAATGATTTTAATCTATATAAATAAATTAAAATAAAACAAATGATTTTGATTTCTCTCCTTGTGTTTGGATCAATAACTTATTAGATGAAAATAAATAATTTGGATTTATCTTCATATATTTTGGTGAATATTTTTAAAAGAAAATAAATTCTCTTGTGATACATGTATAAAATAGGGAAACCATTGTAATTTTTAAATATTAATAACCCTTAACCATTATTTCCTTTCAAATAATCCCAGTTTTGGGATGAATTAAAAATAGTATAAGGAGATAAATCTATTTCTCCCCATTCCCCCATTATAACTTATCCCCTACTAAAATTAATACACCAAGAATCATAAATATATTTCCCTCCTTAATATAATGTATATTCTCCTGATGTCACCTATTTGAAACTAGATATTGAGGTTTTATATTGTCCCTCCACCTAATTATGTTATCCCATTTGAAAAGTGATAAATCCTAGTGGTGGTATCCCCTTAAGGATTGAGGGATATTCTTTTTTTAGAGTTTATCCCTACCCGTCTAAATGGTTCCTTATTGGTACAGATATAGAATATTTTTTATGATGCTTCAATGCAGTCGGGAATGAATCTTTCTTCTTTTTTTGAGGTTATATACCATAATAGTTGGGGAGGATATTTATCATTATTGGGAAAAGCCTGAGTAAAACTTGGAGAACTGAATATGATACGTAATACTTTGATTAACTTGTTTATCCCTTTAAAAAGTGTCTATAATGTGAAAGTCAATTGGTTTTGATATAGTATGGTTCATAAACTCCAATATCATCTGATTTTATGGACTCCCCTAATCATGGTTTTGGATCTTGGTTGTTCTATCTTCAGTAGTTAAAAATCACGGTGGATTGTTCTTTTTTTTGATGGGTGGGGGTCAATGTATTCTATGTTTTCTGTTTTGGAACATCTTGGTATGTTTTACGGTACTATAGAATTAGCTCATCTTCCATGTCGATATTCTTTTATTGATTTAGTTTTTTGTAGATAGTTCAATTTGTTCTACAGTTTCCATATGTGTCTAATTCATGTAGTGAGGTCCGAGATGGATCTTAAGGAATATCGAGTTATGTGATCCAGTTAAGATGGTCAATATTGATGGGGCCATGTTCATACCAATTTAGTTTTTTATAATTTATTTCTAGAGTGTTTTTTATTATTTTGAATAGTTTAGTAGGGGAATTGTAATTTCCCAAAAAATGAATCATCAATATTTTTTCCAAAAACTTGGTTCTATCAAAAGATTCCACCGAAACGATGGCATCGGTCACGATCATACACCAAAATGGTGGAACCACTGATGGTGGAATCATGAGGGTGGCACCGTGAAGGTGGCACCGTAACAGTTGTACCATCACAGTCACACACCAAAACGGTGGCACCACTGATGGTGACCCTGTGATAGTGGCACTAGGAGGCTGGCACCATCATGGTCGCACCGTCATGGTCGCACACCAAAATAGTGGCACTGCTTATAGTAGCACTGTGAGGGTGGCACCGTGACTGTGGCACTGCATGCAGTGTCTCGCCAAATGGTGTCCCACCCTAGTCTCTTTTTCCAATTCCACTCCCACAACGTATCTTTTGACGCAAGAGTGTTTTAATACACCTTTAAAAGCCATTAAAATCCCATAAATGATATCTAAATCCCCCAAGATCAACGATACCCTTGACTTACCAAAATGTGTAACTTTTTCCTCAGTTCCACACCCTTTTTCCCATACTTCTAGTACCACACCTGTTACGCGCATTTTCCTCTAGTTAAAGTAAATCCATTAAATCATAGTCGTTATGGCCACCTATCCGATGAGTATTATTAAATAAAAATTTATTACATCGTGTTTAACCACCCAACTGCCCGGTGAAACCATGATCCGCCTTTATAGTCATTCAATATTTTCATATCCCATAACTCTAGGATCTCGACTTTTCATTTCACTAGAATTATTTCCTTCTTCTTATTGGATGGATTTCGTCTTCTCCATGGTGTGTTTGTAGTCCCCCTTCCCGATACAAGTGGTGTGCCTGTGAGGGAGCTTTTCTTCTCACTCTTGGAGTCCCCAGAGTTTCTCCCCTGAGAGTCACACATCCCCAATTCTGGGAGAGTGGAGATAAACTTCGATCGTTGATCATCAAATTAGGGTTATTCCTTCATCCCTCTTTTCTGTGTATCATGTGGGGTGAGTATGATAATGTTACTATGGGTATGGATGAAACCAAACCTTAATGATGATAATAAACAGACTTTTAAGGAATGAAGGGGTGTGTTTGATGATTCTGTTGTACTATTTTACCCTTGATTATATGTTGTAAACTGTATGGGCTTATTCCCATGGAAAATCATGGCCATTAGAGGTCTTTCCTTGTGTACTAATATACCACAGTCTCTAGTGATGATTGAATGGCTGTAACATGGAAATTGTTTTTCACGTAAATTCAGTTGATTAGATGGATTCCTAGTGAACAAGAATCCTTGTGTGGTCAATCTAGTTAACAAAACGAAAAGAGGATACTTAATTAATGGTGTGTTAGAATTTGGAAAAATCCTTTACTCTATCTTGGTAACATGTGTGGTTGTTCTAATTCATGCTTGTGGGTGACATGGATGGGGATGGGATCCCCTATAGTGGTGCAGTTGTTGGTTTGTGGATTTGAAGTCGCGTGGGGCCGTATTTTGGGGCTTGGTTTGGTTCCAGTACTTTGAGGGATCTCACAAACACCTTTTTTTTGTGAATTACAAGAGAACTGGGTTTGAATGATTAAATATTTACTTGGTTGTTTTTCCTTCCTTAACTTGGGGCTATTACTGTTAGTTTAAACGAAATGACTTGAATATGAAAACAAGTATGGGTTCAATGGGGAATTGTTTTCTGGGAATGAATTGTGACTCTGTTGTGGATGCAGTGCTTCTTATGAATTAATAGTAACTATAGTGTTTGTGTATGGGCTGGTTTTGGAACCCCTAGGTTGGGAAGAGTTCTTGTTTAGCTATATGTATAATTTAGTTCTTATGTTTCTTATTCGTGCCCCATGCAAGTTGAGCACATCATGCCGAACACCCCCATTTCTTGGGGAAGGGTGTTTTCCCAACACTCCTATGAGTGGATGGTTATTAGCTCCTTTTTTTGCTCCCTTTACCGAGTATCCCAAGACTCTTCGGGTAGGTTGTGATGGCTTGAGGTCCATTATAGCCCAATATTCTTTGATCAGGGAATGTTGTGGTGGTTATCCAAGGTGTGTGTGCATAGGTTGTTTCCCACGTGTCTTCGGGATGATGCCCCGGTGTCTTAGGGCATGGAAATAGTTGTTATGGCCCATGTGTCTGCTAGGCATAGTTACATGTGGTTGTGGCCCAGGTGTTTGCAGGTGGGATATGTGGTAGTGGTATCCCAAGTGTGTGTGGGCGAGGTATGGTAGTGGGACTACAGTGAAAATGGCCGGGAAGGTCTGATACGTAGGATGCCTTTAATACCCAGTGGGAATGTGGTGTAGGGTACCCAAACATCTATGTGTTATTAATATTACTTTTATTGACTTGCATTATTTGGGGAGTGTGCCTTGGTGAGGTTTGGGTGGATATTTTTCTTACATGGTGCTTTTGTTATCACTTTTTTTTCATGGGGCATTATAATTCATCCCCACTTGTGCACAAGAGATTTTGGTTTCCCTACCGATTATACCTATATAATCACACTATGTATATAAAAACTACTTTTAATTTTCCAGGAGGACTTCAAGGACCGTGCCAGACCCTATTAACTCGGACGTCGGGACTACTGACGTTGTTGTTTTTCTTCTCATTTGGTACTTCCCTTTAGAGTTCTTCATGTACTTCGTAGCACTTCATTATTGGAACATGAATATGGGAATGGATTGTTTTGGCCTTACTTTAACTTCCAACTTTGGTGTTTTCTGGGATTTACTATCTTATCTCCCGATCCTACTAAATAAAAAGTTTAATGCCTTCTATATTATGTGTGATTCTATACTAAATATGCCATTATCCACTCCAGGACCTATTAAAGGCAGGTCTCAGAGGCCATTATCTCTCCTTAAACATTAATAAGGAATGGTATGACAATATTTTGTCCCTTCCCTCATCTTGGTGAAGGAAGGTCGTGACAGAATGCTATCAGAGGGAGGTTGAGAGATAAGATAGAGTTCAGAGTTAGGCACTGAGGATTGCATGGTATGGTAGGGCAACAATGATAGAAAAAATTGGCACGTTAAATAAGCCAAGGAAAACTATCTAGGACGTTGGATTTTAGCCCCCCCCCCTGTGATTCGATGAAAGGACTTTGGACCTACCAAATGACCAAGTGAGGCTACACTAATTGCAAGGTAGAGACACTAAGAATAGTACATGCATCATTATTAATTGTGTTCCTAGGTGTCTTGTGTACTTTGGGTATCTAAAATAAATGAAATGTTTAGGAAAAAATTTAAAATAAATCTTCTAAACTACTCAAGAATAGGCATTCCTTGTTTACCTTGTAGCTATGGTACCTTGACGCTGACCACGGGTAGTGCGGGTGATCGAGGCCCAAGAGGCTGATTTGACTGATTAGGAGAGGGCTGATAGAGAGGTGGAGTACAACCAGTGGCAGAGGATGCTTCATGCCTTTCAGTGGTAGACCTCAAGAAGTAAGAGAGTAACATCTCAAACATGTAGACAGAGAGTTGTATCGAGGATCTGGTGATAAATTTCAGCTTGATCCGGTCTCTAATGGGGTGTTGGGTTCTTATGGATGTAAGCTAGATGTGGGGAGTGGAGTGTTAGTGGTGGACACTCTATCATTGGGAGAAGAGGGAAGATGAGGTTTTTTGGACTGACTTTGAGAGGGAGTTCCGGGAAGAATTCTTCTCTTCCGCGATGAAGGCGGAGAATAGGCATGAGCTGTTCTCATTTCAGCAGGGGATCATGTCAGTGACATAGTTTGGGATAAAGTTCAAGGATATCCTTCTCTTTTCTCCGGACAACTTTCTGGATGAGGAGTCTCAGACAAGAAGTTTAGAGGAGGCACTTCAACCTTCTCTCTAGTACGTTGTTACTCCCTTCACTCTACCGACATACATTGAAGACTAGAAGGAGGCTGAAGTGGTAGATAGGATGCACGTGATGGGAGTTGTTCCCCAAGAAGAGATTCAATTGGGCTCATCAAAGGGGAAGGATTTCAGCAGCAAGCCTCCAACGTTAGGGTCTTCTAGGTTTCAGCCAGTGGGGAGCATGCCCTAGCAATTTCAGTTTCGATCTCCCAGTCCTTACCCTTTTTTTTCAGGCCCAAGAATGAGATTCTTCATATGTGGCAGCCATTTTGAATCTTCAGAATTAATTCCTGGACTGAGTGCAGTACAGTGGGGGTGTCCAGGTTCAGCGCCCACCTCAGCAGCATCAATTTCCTACCAGGACCTTTCAGCAGCAGCAATAGGGACAGCGAACTCTCGCTCCTCTGAGAGGTGATATTGCAGGAGGAGGCAGACCTTAGTGAACTCCTCAGGGACCTCAACTAGGACATGGTCAGGGAGGTGGCCGATAGCCTTTGTTGAAGGGGAGATGGGCGTGGGCAGTTTCACGTCGCAGAGGCAGTAATTCCAGCAGGGCCAGAAGTCGTCCGAGGTACGATCCACTTGTTTAGTACTCTTTCATGCACCTTGTTTGATTCATGAGCTTCAAACTCCTTTGTTGTACCCAGTCTATCCCATTCTTAGGGTATAGGCACAAATACACTTTCCGTACCCCTGGTTTTGAGTACACCAGTCAGAGGTCAAACCAACTTGTCTCACATTTTCTGAGGATGTAGACTGATGTTGGGACCACATCATTCTAGTGGGGACCTTCTATTACTATGGATGTAGTTGTATGATTTCATTTTAAGAATTTATTAATTGTTTTTAGTATGTGGTGTTATCTACTACTTTTGAAGAAGGATTGTGTTTTCAGATATGGGTAGATAACGTGTGAATTTCGTCGGCGGGCAGGGTCTTCAGGAGGGAATCCAACGAGTGGAGCCCCTTCTTTCCTTGTTAGCTGAGTTTTCATTTGAGCTAGTAGACTTATAGGTGCTGGATGTCCTGGGGATCATCATTGAATTTATAGAAATCTTCCTTGAGGATGTGGTGACTCTAGCCCCTCGACATTATGTTGAGTTCGGGATAGAGTTGCAACCTGGTTCCCGTCCAATTTTGATGGCTCCCTATCTGATGGCACCTTCTGAATTGTGGGAGTTAAATATTTATTTTGATGATCATATGAAGAATGGGTTTGTTCGAATAAGCGCATCACCATGAGGTGCCCTAGTCTTGTTAGCGAAGAAGGCAGATGGTGGTCTTACACTATTCATAGACTACTGGAGACTAAATCATGTAACAGTCAGGAACCGTTACCCTCTCCTGAGGATAGACAACATATTTGACAAGTTAAAGGGGTCAGGATGGTTCTCCATGATAGACCTGCGGTTTGGATATAACCAGTTGAGGGTGAAAGAGGATGACATCTCGAAGACTAACTTTAGGTGAAGATATGGCCTCTTTGAGTTCGTGGTCATGTCATTCAATTTTATGAACGTACCAGCCGTGTTCATGGGACTTATAAACTCTGTATTCTGGGAATATCTGGACTGATTCGTAGTCGTGTTTATTAACGACATCCTGATCTACTCAAGATCATAGGAGGATCACGCTGAGCATATGATGATGGTTTTAGAGGTCCTATGACAACACCAGCTCTATGTCAAATTGTCCATTTACAAGTTCTGGATGCAATAACTACACTTCCATAGACACATGGTGTATGAGAAGGGAATAACGGTGGACCCGACAAAGGTTGAGGAGATTGTTTCTTTGGCGGTACCTAAGAATGAGGCAGAGGTTCGTAGTTTCATGGGACTAGTAGGTTACTACCAGAGATTCGTTCCCAACTTCTCCCGAGTTTCATCACCTTTGAAATCCTTGACCAATAAAGACCATGCTTTTCGTGTGTAAATATGAAGTGTGAGGAAACCTTCAGTTATCTGAAGGGGAAGTTGGTTTGTGTCCCAATATTGAGGTTTCCAGAAGAAGGAGTGACGTTTTAATTATTCTGTGATGCTTCCGGCCAAATCTTGGGGTGTGTGCTGATGCGACAGTAGGGGGTGATCTCTTATGGGTCTAGGAAGTTATGTCCCCATGAGCGTAACTATGCCACCCACACTCTGGAGCTTGCAATGGTCATGTTCATACTAAAGTAGTGGAGCCATTACCTCATTGGGGAGTTCTTTGTGGTCTTCACAGATCACAAGAGATTAAGGTATATATTCTTATAACGTGACAAAAACTTGCGGTAGTGGAGGTAGATGGAGTTTCATCAGGACTATGACTTTGAAATCAATTACACTAAAGGTATGGGGAATGTGGTGGTGATTCCTTGAGCTGGAAGTTGTAGAAGGATGTTGTTTGAGAGTTGGAAGATGCTTGGAAGGCAATGGAAGAGTTAACAGCCCCACACCTAGATGAAAGGGTGGAGGATGACAAAGTTTGTCTATTCTAGATTACATTGTAGTTATCTTTGTTGCATTAGGTGGAAGAGTCTCAATGGGGGGACTTATAGGTTGAAGTGATGCGCGATAGTGTTAGCCAGGGTGATGCTCCAGGGGGGTGGTTCTAAGATGGGTCGAATCCAATGATGTTTCATGGGAAGTTGTTCATCCCAATGGAAATGTGAAAGAGATTTCTTGGTGAGTTCCACAACTCACCCCTGGTGGTTCACCCAAGAGTTTCCAAGATGTACCAGGTCTTGAGGGGTTAGTTTTGTAGTCCCGGGGTGATGCTGGTAGTGTCATAGTTTACGGTGAAGTGCCTCGTGTGTCAACAGGTGAAGGTTGAGCACCGCATCCTAGGGGGTCTGTTACACCCTTTAGATGTCCCCAAGTAGATGTGGGACCACATATCGATGAATTTTTTTCATGGGACTACGTAGTGTTCATGGGGCTTGCGATGCCATTTCTGTAGTGGTGGACATGCTGACAAAATCAGCTCACTTCTTGGCAATCAAGGACTCAAGTGAGGTGGATTCCCTTGTACAACAGTACGTGGAAGAAGTGGTGAAGTTACATGGATTCCTGAGGTCCATAATCTTTTATCGGGATACCTGGTTTACCTCACGGCTCTGGAAATTTTTTCAACATGCTTTAGGCACCCAACTATGCCTTAACACTGCTTCCCACCCCCAGATAGATGGGCAGATAGAGCACACCATCCAGACATTGGAGGATATGCTGCAGGACTGTGTTTTGGACTTTGGGGGATCATGGGTACGACACTGGCCTCTGGTAGAGTTTTCCTACCACAATATATATCACTATACAATTGTCATGGATCTGTTTTAATATTTGTATGGGAGGCTGTTCTGCTCACCTGTGTGATGGAAAATGGATGGGGAAGCAAGTTTTCTTGGAATGTAAGCGGTGAAAAGCATGAAGGAGAAGTTTCAGCTTATATGAGAGAGGATGAAGATGTCCCAGGACCAGAAGAAGTCATATGCTGATAATTGGAGGAGACCCTTGGAGTTTGAGGTCAGGGGATGCGTTTTCTTAACGGTCTCCCCTCAGCATGGAGAATGAAGTTTCAGTAGGGGGAGTAATATTTCTACCAAGTTTGTCGGACCCTTATAGGCATTGCAATGGGTCGGAAAAGTGACTTATCATCTAGTTCTACCACAACCGCTACTGATAGTGCATGACGTCTTCCATGTGTCTCAACTCCATCAGTATCTACGTGATGATTCAGATGTCGTCGACTAGGGTAATCTAGATATTGATGATGAAGTTTTGTTTATAGAGTGACCAGTGATGATCGAAGGTCTTGAAGAGAAGGTGCTTTGTGGACGAACCATTACCTTGGTTCATGTGTTATGGAGTCATGGTGGCCTCAAAGAGAGTACTTGGGAATGGGAGGCACATATGCACTCCTAGTACCTAGAGCTATTTTGAGTTTTGTTCTGTTTTGTTTCATACTTGTTTTTGTTGTAGTGCGTAACATTGTTAACTATGAAATGTCATGTTTTCCTTGTTCTCTGAATGTGCATGAAGAGTCCTGACTATGGGGAAGGGAGGACCCCATCCATAATCAAGATGCATTAAAGTGGATGAGATTAAACCCGTGCAGGTGAGTCAGTGCTTCCCAAAGCCGATAATATCTTGACATGAGGGAAAGGACTCCATAATCCATATGTATGGATAGTGACACCATTATATGTTGTGTGGTTACTTTAGAAAGAAGTGTTTTTAGATGACCATGTGGTTTTTTCCTAAGAGATATCTTTTAGGGTGGTTGTTTGGACCCCTGTCTTTTCTTAGGATCTAGTTTTGATTCTTGAGGGAGAGAATATTTTGGGAGGTATCTGATGTAATGGACTTAAAAATGATTCATTAAAGAGTTTTCCCAAAACTCGGTTCCATCAAACGGTTCCACCGAAATAGTAGAACCGGTCAGAGTCGCACACCGAAACGGTGGTACCACTGATGGTGGCATGTTGACGGTGGCACCGTGAAGGTGGGATCATGAAGGTGGCACTGTGATGGTGGCACTGCAACAGTCACACCATCGTGGCCAGACACTGAAACAATGGCACTGTGATGGTTGCACCATGAGGGTGGCACAGTGACGATGGCATCATAATAGTCGCACTGTAACAGTCACACTGTCACATTCGCACACCAAAATGGTGGCACTACTTATGGTTGCACTATGACTGTGGCACCATGACAGTGGCACTGTGACTATGGCATCACTTATGGTTTCTCACCAAATAGAGTCCCACCATTGTTTCTTTTTCTATTACCGCTCCTGCAACAAATCTTTTGATGTAAGAGTGTTTTATTACCCCTTTAAAATCCATTAAAAACCCATAAATGATATCTAAAATCCCCCAAGAGAAGGGAAACCCTTGAATTATCCAAATTTGTGGCTTTTTCCATGGTGCCACACCCTTTTTCCTGTACTTTCAGTTCTACCCCTGTTATGTGTGTTTTCCTCTGGTTAAAGAAAATCGTTTAACTTACAAACATTATGGACACCTCTTCAATGAGAATTATTAAATGAAAATTAATCACATTGTGTGTAACAACCCAACCACATTGTGAAAACACGATCCTCTTTTAAAGCCGTTCATGATTTTTATATCTCTTAACTATAAGATCTCACCTTTTTATCACACTTGAATTCTTTCCTTCTTCTACTTGGATGGTTTCCTTCTTCTCCTTGGTGCGTTTGGAGTCCCTCTTCCCAAGGAAAGTGGTGCGCCTATGATGGATAGTTTTTTCTCACTCTTGGAGTCCTCATAGTTCTTCCCATGAAAGTCATGCATCCCCAATTCTTGGTGTGTGGAGAGAAACATCGATCGTCGATCATACAAGTATGGTTATTCCTTCATTTCTCTTTACTGTGTATCATACGGGGTGGGTATGATAATATTCTTATTGGGATGGATGAGACCAAACCTTAACGATGATAATAAACAGACTTGTAAGGAATGAAGTGGTGTGTTTGATGATGACGTTGTACTGTTTTAAATTAGCTTATATGTTGTGAATTTTATGGGATTATGTTCACTAAAAATCATGGCTATTGGTGGCCTTTCCATGCCGGCTAATGGACCCTTGTCTCTTGTGATGATTGAATGGATGTAACATGGAAATTGGTTTTTCACGTAAAGTCAGTTGACTAAATGGATTTCCAGTGAACAAGAATCCTTGTGTGATCACCCCAGATAAGAAAACTGAAAGAAGATACCTAATTAATTTTGTGTTAGAATATGGAAAACTCGCTTACTCTGTCTTGGTAACATGTGTGGTTGTTCTGATTGAAGCTTGCGGGGTGACATGGATAGGGATGTGATCCCCTATTGTGGTGTAGTTGTTGGTTTGCTTATCAAAGGTCGTTTGGGGATGTATATTGGGGCTTGGTTTGGTTCCATTACAATGAGGGATCTAAAAGTCCCCTTTTGTTGTTGTGACTTTCAAGGGAACTGGGTGTGAATGCTTAAATTGCTACTTGGCTATTTTTCCTTCCTTAGCTTGTGTTTGTGCCTGTTAGTTGCCCAGTAGTGAATAATTATTTAAATTGAATGACTTGAATATGAAAAAAAGAATGGGTTAAATGGGGAATTGTTTTCTAGGAATGAGTAGTGACTCGGTTGTGGTTTTGGTGCTTCTTATGAATGAATAATGATGAGGGTGATTGTGTATGGGAAGGTTTTGGAACCCCTAGGTTGGAAAGAGTGCTTGTCTACCTATATGTATAATTTAGTTCTTATGTTTCTTATTCACGCCCCACCCAAGTTTAGCACTTTGTGAAGAACACCCCCATTTCATGGGGTATGGTGTTTTTCCCAACACTACTATGAGTGGCTGGTTATTATCTCCTTTTCTGCTTGGTTTCCTAAGTAGCCCAAGACTCTTTGGGAAGGATGTGATGGCCTGTGGTCTATTATAGCCCATGATTCTTCGGAAAAGGAATGTTGTGGTGGTTAAACTTGGTGTGTGCGATAAGGTTGTTTCCCAAGTGTCTTTGGGATGTGGCCCAGGTGCCTTCAGGTGTGTCAGTAGTTGTTCTGATGTAGGTGTCTACGAGTGTGGTTATTATTGGTTGTGGCCCATGTGTTTGCGAGTGGGATGTTTGGTTATGGTTTCCCAAGTGTGTGTGGGCGGGGTATGGCTGTGGGACTATGGTGAAAATTGCGGGTAAGGTATGACACATATGATGTATTCAATAACCTGTGGGAAATTGGTGTGGGGTACCCAAACATCGATGTGTTTTTTCTATTACATTACTTGACTTGCATTTTTTGGGGAGTGTGCCTTGGTGAGGTTTGGGTGGATAGTTTTTGTACTAGGTGCTTTGGTTTCCTCCTTTTTTTCATAGGGAATTAGAATGACTCCCCACTTGCGCACCAGAGCTTTTGGTTTCCCTGCTTAGTATACCTGTACACTCAGCCTACATATATAAAAACTACTTTCAGGTTTCCAGGAGTACTCCAAGAACCATTCCAGACCCTATTAACTCGGACACCGGGACCGCATACGTTGTTGTTTTTATTTTCTTTTGGTACTTCATTTTAGAGTTTTTCCTATACTTCATATCACATCATTATTGGAACATGCATATGAGAATGGATTGTTTTGGCCTTACTTTTACTTCCTGATTTCGTGTTTTTTGGGATTTACTATCTTATCTCTTGATCCCACTAAATAAACAGGGTAATGCCTTCTATATTACATTTGATACTATACTCTTGGTGCTAGTTACCACTCCAGTTCCTATTGAAGATAGGTGTTGGGGACATAATATCTCTTTCAACTTGAATAAGGAAGGGTCTAAAAATCTGCTTTCCCTTCACTCTTCTTGGTGAAGGTGGTTTATGACAGGAATAATAGAAATGTTTGGTTCCATTTTGGGGACCACATTGGTGAGCCAATCTAGTTTATCTTCTTGGATAGATCTAATATTTTTGAAATAGATCAGGTTATTTATGGGTCCTCGTTCGCATTATATTGGAGCAGTGATAGTCAAGGATGGGTATAAAAGTTTCCTGTTTGGTGCAAGTCGACTAAGACAATGTACTATGATATGTTCTCCATTCATTTTACCTTGAGTTTTTTATATAAGTTTTCAGAAAATAAAAATTTAAATAATTATAGGTGATTTTTTTGATTAGTAATGTAGAAAGGTAGTATCAGCCCAACTGTTGTTGGGTTTTAGTCCAAAGGAGGCAAGGTCGATGCCACCATTTCCCAAAACAAGAAAAAACAATTAAAAAATAAAAAAAATATATTGGTATATTTTGATATATATATATATATTATTTTTAATGTATTTTTTTATAATTATATCTATTAATATTTAAATGTAAAGATATTATGATTTTAAGAAATAAATTTTACAAGATTTAAATTACCTTCTACTTAGTATATTTATCATTTTTTCTATTTTCAATTATGTTTTTTTATTGAGTTAGTTTTTCAAATATCATTTAATTAGTATTTATGTTTTATAAGTTATATGATTTCCAACTGACCTTCATGAAACAAAACAATGTTTGAAGTTGGTGGCTTTGAATATCTATAAATAATAATATAGAAATATAGTATAAAATAAATTTGACACACTTAGTGAACATATGAAAACTAATTGAAAATAACAATCATATCATAAAAACCATAATTGAAAAGTAATTTTAGTGTCCTAATTTATTGTTGTTTTAAACTATTACATCTTTATTTATAATTATTTTTTACATTCCTTTCATTTTAAATTATTTATTGTATTTACAATTTTTTTTATTTTTAACAAATTTTTAGGTGTTTAGGATAAGTTTTAAATTTTATTTACAGTTTATATTTGATAATATTTTATAGATACCTAAATTAAATTATATATGTTTCCCTTTGTTTCATGTAGTCGACTTTGAAAGATTATAAAATAAAAACTATAACTAAAATATAATTGGAAATAGAAACAATGGATAAACATGTAAAAATGGTTGATAGTGAAAATAATTTCATAATTTTAATGGAAATACAATCATAAAGAGGATATAATACACTGTTCTTTCAAATAATTTATGTCAATAACACACATATAGATAAACGAGTAAAACCATTGTCTATGATGAGGTCCCATCTCACAATTTTGTGGTCAAATGGGATGCCCATATCGAGATCACCAACATATATGCTGGGGTGGAGTATGATGAGTTAGAGATGTCTCTTCCTTGGTCACTAGAACTTCAAATGTTAGTTTTTCTGGCTGTGAATAATTAGGAGGAGGTTTCAACAGGATGTCATCATGTGCACCAGACCCTTATCTCACTATACGAGTAGAAGGACCAACCATCATCATCTGGGGGAACCATATACCCTATAAAGGCTATGGAATAAAATGTGGAGGAATGGGGAATGACAAATAAAAAAAAGATCAAATCAGTTGTTCATAGATAAGACTATGGATATCTTGATAATACAAATGGATCCCATGCCTCCGGATACACATTTCAAATCAACTAATTATGGAATTCTAGAGGGCTAACATCTTCATGTGGAATAGGTGAGGCATCACGTGCATAACGACATGGTCTATATCATGTGATCAATCTCTCCTAATAATTAGCTACCACTAGAGGAGGTTCCTGTGTAGGGACCTCCACTCTCTGAGTAGGAACGTTATCTCCCAAGGGTGGACGATCAAATATATATCATTTATAACATGATATGCTGGCATCATCCACTGCACTACAACATGGTATTCTACTTGGCTAATAACCTGATCCTCCTATGGATCATACATTTGGTTAATATATTGTAGTTGAGTATGCTATAAAGGGATTCAAAATGAATTTAAAAAATTATAAAAAAATGGAAATTTATTAACATAAAAGAACTAAGAGACCTTTACTGTGTGGAGTTAGATACAATATAGACATAGGTATATACTATAGATCACACTCAAGAAGATATTCTAGAGGGAATCACATTTTATGAATACCCTCGATATGGAATGATTCTTGTTTATGCTAGAGGTCTAGATACTCTACATGTTTTCAGTTCCAGTTGACATCCTACCTCCCTATTAGCTTCACAGAATGAAGCATTGCTGACTGTCTTAGTGAAAATAGAATATACTGAACAAATCAAAACTAGTACATAAATCTATCATGTATGTTTTACTTAACAATGTGAATGTTAATGATAGGCACTACAGTCATGGAATCATGAATCCCATTAGTGAAGAATATAGGTAAATGGTATAATTGAGCCCAATATGGAATCCATGAAATATGAATTGACATGTGACATTTTTTAATTATTTTTTAATAACAATTTAGAATATATATAATATTATTAAATTGATTAGTCAAATAAAGTCTGTATATACAAACATTGGTTGTTACTAGACATTCCAACATAAGGCGATACACACCCATGTTGGGCCTCAAAATCTTGAAAACGTGGTGAGCTTGAATCCACCTATAACATAAAACATATAAAATGATAAATAATAAGAAATTGAATTCAATAACAGATTATAGAATCTTAAAACATAATTATGAGTGATCATACTTGCATCCATGCAGAGTTTAATGCTAAAAATCTATATGATGATCTTGACCAACATAAATAGGGGATAGGGGAGGATTCCTCACATCCTGACCTCTGAATAAGGATGATACATACCCTGAGATATGTACGATATGATCGAAATTCCATTCGTAATTCTCTATAGGTGTAAGAAAACATGTAGATCTACATCTGTATGACCTAGATCGATCAAAATTCTCTAGTAGACAAGGATACATCAAGTTCACATGAATTATAGAGTGATTATTTCCCAGTATCCCTCTAATGAGGTGTAAGATATATGCATGAGTGTGACACAAGAAGTTTTTCTCATCAGCGTCAGTGGGTGACTGTGCGAGGTGCATCTCAATCCACCTCATAGATATTGAGCCTCTATTTTAAGCATCATCATCACCAACAATTTTTATGCCTATAAATCATCATAAATGCATAGGAAAGTATTCATGAGTGATACATATAACAACATCCCCCAGGATAAGAATACTGTGCAAAACTGTCACATCCCCAAGGGTGATTCTCATCTCTCCTTTAGATATGTTAAATGTGTGTATCTCAATCTTGCATCTCTCAGTGAGTGTAGAAAGTAGGTGATGATCAACAAATATAAATTTAGATACAAAAATTCCATAGAATCTGACAAGACAATTGTATGGTATAATTCCATTTGGAGGTGGAATGTGATGATAATGGAATTCTCTACGCATCTTGATCTATCGAACCACACAGCCTGCTATCTTTATTCATGAATCATTCCTATACTTCTCATTGATTAGTATATCATTCTCCATTTATGTAACAGAATAAAATAAATCTGAATTTCAAAATGTAAACATAACATTATGATTAGAATTTTTTTTGACTATTAGAATGTATGAAATGATGTAAGATCTCATTCTTCATAGAGGCGTGTTTTTGTTTAATATTTACTTTAAATCACTTAGTTTTGGTTATTGGAATTTTTACCATATGTATTAGGAGGATAAGAGGTGTTCTAGGGATTGAGGGTATAAATGAAAATGTATTTTGGCTATCCAGTGCATGTTTCACAGTTGGTGAACAGTTAAAAATAACCTTTCACCCAAACTGTGATATCCAGTAGAAGGGTTTCATGTTTGGCTAAACTGTACAACGAGGAGAGACAAAATGTGAGACCCTAAAAAATCTATTCCACATAGTTGGTGAACATCTGATCAAAAATTTCATAGCACCCCAGTTAAATGTGAGACATCAAACCCTCATGGATTGTTGTTGGCACATGTGTTTCACATGGTATGGAAAACTATATGGCCAAACCATGCTTCACATTAAAAAGTGAAAAGTTACTAAATTTTCTCCTCAATATTTTATGATACTCACCATATTTTCCTCCTCATTTCTCCTCTATAAACCATAATGATGAATCTTCTTTTCCAAATATTTCTAAGGGTTGATCCCCTTTGATTATATGCCATTTGGAGTGTCGTTGTTTGCGGATTGATGCTCTAGGTAAGTGCAATCCTCCCCTTCCTTCTATTTTTTACATATTAGGGTTTGTAATTTTTTTATTCTTTTAAATCCATGAAACCCACTTTTTCAGATGTATTTTAGGTTGGGGATTTAAGGGGTTCTTGAATCCATATCTATGGAAAAGGTTAATGGTGGGTTCATCATCAAATTTGAGGTATGTTTTCTACATGTTATTTCCCATATTTTTGTTGTACATTTATGTATGTTTGGTTGTGATATTTCTTCCCTCTTAATATGTATTTGATTCCCATAGTGAGATTTGGTAAAATGGTTGTCTAAATGGTGATTTGAACCACTCATGATCTTTTTGGGATGCATTGAGATGAATTGACCTATTTAGGGCCACCCATGGGGTGCACCAACATTCTCGCACAGGGTAAGTTGTAATGTTAAGTATACAATTGAATTTTTATAGAATAGAGACCATGGTAAATATTTTGAGATGTTATATTAATCCATAAGATACAACAATGATAGTTGTGTCTATTTGTTTTCAGTGGCATAAGATATTGTTTGGCGGATGTGAAAAAGGGATAAATGTATTAAAATAATTGTGCCAATTGGATTATGAATTTGTAGAGGAAATTCATAAGTGTATTAAGGCACACAAATTGATGAATGTGAGAAATGGACTAAATGGGTTGATGTATGGTCATTTTTGAATATACTAAATGGGTTAAGGTATGAAAATGGAAACACATTAAATGGGTTAACAGATATAAATGGTAAGTGTGTAAATGGGTTATAGATTGCTATTGTGTGATATGAAAAGGAGTATGAATTTTGTTTTTTATGTGTATTGATTATGTATGGTTTATGTTATGGAATATATGGTAAATGGATAAATAATAATGTGTAGATGCCTCGGTAATTGTGGGGTATTGTACTTGAGGATCTGCGCCCACAATTCTGGTTAGACTGAGGCTCTAAACCTCACATCATAATGCATAGGTTTGGGAAGGTGACTGAGGCTCTATAAATATAATAGTTTAGTTCGATGAAATCTCCAAGACTGAGGATCCAAAGTATTTTTTATATGATTTTTATGAAATTTTTATTCCTATATAGATAGGAAACCTAAATTTCTCCCTTATGAATAATAATTGATCAACTAAGTCTATTGTGTAAATGATGTAAATTCCTAATCCATGGAACATGTGATGAAAATTAATTTAGTAATAAAGACAATATAAGTGATGGAAATGGAAATCATAATGTAAATGATAAAAGTGAACATTGGTAAATAATGGAAGCTGAGTTTTATTTTGTTTATCTTGTCATATATTTAGTATTTTCATGAACTCTTTATTTATACTGGATATTCTATACACATCATTAGTGGTGGCCTACTGAGTTGTACTGAAACCTTACTCGGTCCATTTTTTGGTTCCTGAGATGAATTCATTATTACCGTTCAGGACAAGGGAAAAGGCTCTATTCTAGGGACTTGAGTTGGTCTTGGGATGTGATTGCATGAGTATCCATACATGGAGATAAGTCCTGTATTGTGGATTTAGTTTTTTATATTTATTTTTGGTTTTATTCACTTTTGGAACATTTATCTTTGACATAACATATTTCTCATTTTATAGTGATTATACCCTAATTGGAAATTGTTATTAAATCTATTTTTGGTTTATTTCTTATTTTTTATTTTATTTAATATGTTATATTTTGTGGATTACTCTAGTAAAGAGGGTATAGTCTACCCAAATGATTTTTTAGACCCTATTTTCTAGGTGACAATCTCTGGTTTATGGAGAGGTGCACTTGGGTTCATGTGGTGACCTAGATCGGGGCACCGTTTAGTGGCTCTCGAGACGTGGAATTTATAAAGTGGTATCAGAGAGGTGATTTTCTATCGTATTATTATTTAGGGGTCATATACAGGAGAATAGGATGTTTTGGACCTTGGTAATGAGCTCTTTCTTGGAATTATCTTACCCATGTACTAAGGAAAACCTAATTACATAGGGTTTGAATTCTAGTTCTTAGAGTGTGCATTACAATTGAATGATATTTCACCACTGGGTGATGCACTTGTTGTGTGATGTGATTATTTTATGATATTTTTCATATAGATAATATTTGATGAGGATATTCATTCATTCATCATTATAGGATCCTATGGAGATATTTTTCATGCATCATGAAAGTCACACATGAGATGAGTGTTTGGGACTTGATGGGGGAAATTCATTTTACTTTCTTCAGAAATATAAAGAACATGGTGTTTAAAAATAATGATGTACAAGGGTAAAATGGAAATAATTTTATAAAATAGTTAAAGAATTATGTTTAATGAAGGATATAAATGAGATAAAGTATCAATTTTAAGAAGTTGTGAAATAAGATAAGTGTCTAAAAGATAAAGTTTTTCACATTGAAAGTTGAAATTATTTCAAAAAGGTTTCTAATGAAATACCTATAACGAATTTTGTTGGTTTACCCCATGTAATCCATTAATCTCATTAGTAATTGATGATGGTAGAATTATAGATGTGACGATGTCTATTGGGGTAGTTTATCCATAATGGGATGTGTATTGATAGTGGAGATCATTCTTGTTTGAAACATGTCTATGCTTTATGTTATGTGTTCTAAGAATCATGCTTGAAATTAAAGAGAAATTACACCACGAAAATGTGTAATGGTTGTGTGACAAGAGGAGATCTCTCAAAATTCTCCAGCAATAGTAGAATAAGATAATCCATTGGTTCATGATAATTGAGGAGATGATTAGTTCTATGAAAAATTCACTGGTCTAATGTAGATGATGTAACAAAAATTGGGGTTGGTCATTATGATTATGTTCGATATAACTAGAGAATTTCATTTCTACCACCATCCAAAATTTTATAGAGAGGGTGGACATGAGGTAAATTAGTTTTGGATAATAACTATCCAAAACAATTTGGATCATTTGGAGACTACTTCAAAGAAGAGGGTTAAGTTGGAAGCATACACGTAACGAGTACCAAACAATTACTGTTGGGATATCTTAGTTCATACTTGGTAGGCTAAGTTTAGGTTGGGGAAATAATTATAAGAAATGTTTTTTGATAATTTATATCTAGAGGCCTTAACAAAGGAATCAGTAATAGAGTTTATGAGATTGATGTAGGAAACTATGTCACTGGTAGATTATGTGGTTTGTTTCACAAACTTGCATTGCTTTATTCTAGTGTTGGGAGGGGATGAGGCCAATAAGAATAGAAGTTTCTATGATGGGATTATACATGATATCAAGCCCCAGTAGAATATATTTCATTTAAATAGCTTTTAAAAAGTGTTGGATCAGACCCTTATTTTAGAAGGGAACTTAAAGAAAGCTTTAGGTAGTGGGTTTGTTGATCTATTTGGATAGACTAATTGTGCAACATTTCAGGGATAGAAGAATAGATTTAGAAGTCTTCATTAGGTTAGAAGTGTGAAGAGTAGTAAAAATAGATGATCATCCTCTGAGAGTGGTGACCTATTGTTTTTCAATTAGTGTGGAAGGTCGAGACACGTGCATGGTCAGTGGTCCTGACCACCAGTGGAATGTCGAGTGTCTGATAGAATGGGGTATGTGTAGATGTTATATAGAAACACTTGATAGATGAGAATTGAAAGAGGACTAAAGAATAAACATAGTGAAGGAATGGGGTCGAATAACCCATACCAGGTAGGATGATGGATCTCAACTAGTCATAAGGGATGAGCCGGTGGGTGCAGTACTCCGATGCGAGAGAATCCACATCTATAGAGTAGTTCAACACTAAGGACTAGATCCTAGGCCCAAGGTATAGGCAAAGGTTAGCTTCATGCGGTTCAATCTACACCTTATGGTGGAAAGGCTAGACCATCAAATTTTAGAGGCATGATCCATGCAGCTTCCATTCTTTCTAGTGATTTATTCGATACAGGTGCCTCACATTATTTTATGTCAACTTAGTTTTTGGTTTTTTTGGGTCTAGCAGTAGAACATGTATATGGGGTTATGTTGATAGATACACCATTAAGGGTGAAATTATAGAATATCATTAAATGTAAGGGTTGTGTTATTGATGTTGACAGGTACCACTTTATGTGGGATTTATATGTTCTAGAGATTTCAGGCTTTGATCTGATTTTGGGGATGAACTGGCTTGTATTTTACCAAGATCATATTGAATATTACCATCATTGGGTTATGTTCAAATCTCTTGAGGGAGAAACATATGTTCATCATGGAGAATTTTATGTACTAGAAGGTCATGCAGGGGTAATATTTCAACCATTGGGTGAACTCACATCCCAAGTGGCTTGTAATATACTCGATGATGGAGGATAAGATAAGATTTCATTTCCTTCTATAGTGGATCGATTTCATGATGTAGTTCCTGAGGACTTATCAAAACTGTCACCCAAGACTGGAAATTAATTTTTTATTATTATGCAAGAAAGTAACCCCAGGGGAACAAATCACGGGGGGCGAAAATAGTGGAGACCAAGTGAATCATTTCGAATCACATTAACACACTCGCACGGGATGGAATTAAGACTATAAAACACTATCAATGTCTCCTCCGGCCTGCCCCCGCGATCTAACACATCTGCCGCAAAGTTAGTTTCCCTTACACTGTGATGGATCAGATTGCCCTGGTTGGTCTCCGCTTTTCATCTTCTAAAAACATACAACAAGCTCCATGTCATGTCGCATTTCCCCTTAAGGGACCGAACTAGAATCTCTGAATCGGATTCAACCTCCGCCACTTGAAGACCTCTTCTTCTGCATAAAATGATACCTGAGAGGAGAGCTCTAAACTCCGCACCTAACTAAGTGCCCGGTCCGTAATAAGTGCTGAATTCAATGTGAACTGAACCCCAGCTGTCCCGAAGTACACCACCACCTCTCATAACCCCCCCCCCCCCCGAACACGAACCGTCCACATTTAATTTTAATCCGCTAGTTGGGGGCTGCCACCGAAACCATATCCCTTGTTGTGGTGCCTGAGCCCATTGTCCCTCTGTAGGGGTCCCCAGAATACCCTCATGCATGCCATTCTTGAAGATACTAGCCAGCTCTACTATGAGAAGTTTCATATGGACCTGTAGAGCCAGCAACGAACGCTTTCCTACTAATCTTACCTGGTTACGTGCTTCCCACAGAGTCCAGCAAATGGAAATCAAAATGATCAAACCTGCTGACTGGTCCTCAACCCTGTTAAAAACTGATCCCCTCTTCTTTGATTTGATGATCTCTTTGATCAGTTTGAGAGTTGCCTCAATGTTTTTGAAAATTGATTTGAGATTAGGGTATAAATAGATGAGGTTTAGGCCTTATGATGTACCATGGACACCATTTAAGAGCAGTTACTGGTTGTATGAGTTTGTTGTGATTCTGTTTGAGTTAACCAATGCACCATCTACTTTTATGTTCCTAATGAATTAATTCTTTCATCCTTACCCCGATCAGTTTTTAGTTGTATTTGTTGATGAAATCGTGATGTACTATTAAACTCATGCAGATCATGAAAATCATATTGACATATTTCTGAGTACACTAATAAAGAATATGCTATATTAGAAGCTATCCAAATGAAATTTCTGGATCAATAGGGTGCACTTATTGGGTCACATTTTCTCTAAGGAAGTCATGTTAGTGGACTCGGAGGAAGTGTAGGTAGTTGTACCTTGGGAGAATCCCATTAATTATTATGATGTATTATTTTTTCTAGGATTTGTGGATTTTTACCGATGGTTTATGAAATAAATTTTTTATTTGGATGCACTATTTTTAGTTTTTTCCAGGAAAGGCATCATGTTTGAATGGTCTGAACCATGTGAGAATGCATTCTGGTAGTTAGAGAATCTTTTAACAACTGCACCTATTGTAGTATTACATGAGGCAGGTAGGAATTATACCTTATTCCGTAATGCATCTAGTGTTGGTATTGGGTTTTTTTAATGTAGGATGATCGGGTTTTTGTGTATATTTCACATAATTTGAGGAATCATGAAATAAATTACCCAATACATTATCTTGAATTATCCACAGCGGTTCATTCAATAATTTTTTGGTGAAACTATTTGTTGGGAGAATGATTTATGATCTATACTGATCATACAAGATTGAAGTACATATTCTCTATGTGTGATTTAAATCTACAACATCAAATATAGTATGAATATATGAAGTTCTTAAATTTTGAGATGGTATACACACTGAGAAAAGAAAAAAACGTGGAAGATTCATTGAGTTAGATGGCTCAAAAGTTAAGAAATTCAGGATTCATGTATGGAGTTGAAGATGATGTTGTTGTTTGCTGAGATTCTTCATAAGGTATTGGATGGGAAAGGGAAGATCACACATGCATCATTGGCAGTTGAGTTCATAGTTATGAGCCAGATTAAGTAAGAGTAACATGAGAACCCATAATATTTGGATTTTAGGAGAATTATTAAATATGGGGAGTCACCTTTGGGTTGGAGTGTTGGTGTCAATGGGACCATTTATGTTTTTTGTTGTTCCAATAGGTATGTGGGAAGATTTTATGTATGAGTTTATTGCATCAAAGTTGGAAGTGCATCCTCGTTTGAACAAAATGTATTTTAATATTCATAGGAAGTATTTCTAGCCAGGGATGAAGAAGGATGTTGAAGGATTCATGGTGTGATGCCTTACCTGTTAGTAGGTGAAGGCTGAGTATCAACATCTTTGTTGTTTTTTGAGTCGAATTACCATTCGGAAATAGAAATGGGGTGACATGACGATATATTTTTTGTAGGTCTCCCTAGGATGCCTCATAAGATTGATACAATCTGGGTAGTTTTTGATTAGTTAAATAAGTTGGAACATTTCTTTCCAATTCTTGGGACCATCAATATAGATTAGTTGGGTGAGTTGTATGTTTGAAAGGTAGGGAAATTGAATTAGGTACCATAGACTATAGATTTAGATCATGATATGCTCTTCAAGTCATTCTTTAGGAAGGGATTGAAGAGGGTTCTTGGTACCCAGGTGTTCTTGAGTATGAATTTCCACCCACAGATGGATGGGTGGTGGGAGAATACCGTTCATTTACTAGAGGAAATATTGATATCTTCTGTTCTAGATTTTGGTGGATCATGGGAAAATCATGTGGGTCAATTTGAGTTTTCCTAGAACAATAGTTACTAGGATAAAATTTTTATGGAACCATATTTGGCTCCCTATGTTAGACCATGTCGATCATTATTGTGTTGGATGGATACTGGGGAATCAAAATTGTAGGGACTAGTTCTCAGGCATGAGATTTTAGAATAGATTTAGTTGATTTGAAAATGTATAGAAATGGAAATAGTATTTAGAAGTCGTATGTAGATCAGGTTTGCGGACCTCATGAGTTTGTGGTGGGTGATTGTGAGTTTTTTCAGGTGTTTCCAAGGTCAGCTCATGGTAAGATTTGAAAATAGGGCATGTTGGCACCCTTGTTCTGGGGGTCATTTGAGATTGTAGAAATGGTTGGAATAGTGTCATATCAATTGTCTCTTAAACATATGTATAGTGGCACAAATTATATTTTTAATGTGTTATAAGATACAAAATATCACCATAATCCATCTGATGTTATTGATATTGTGGATGTTAAGCTCAAGGATGATGCATCCTTTAAGGAGCATGCAGTTAGGATTACGGGATATGATGATAAAGTGTAGTGGAATACATGATGTTTTTTTTCAATTAGATGAATCCCACATGGGAGGATTTTCCCTAGAGTGTACATGGAAGAAACCCCAACCCCACTGATCTTGACACCCAAGATACAAGATCCTTCTTTGATATTGTTGTGGGCCATGCTCCTTCAGCAGAATCAAATACCTCTGAATGCATCAACCCAAAAACTATTTACACTAAGGTATATTAGAAATATCCTTCTTAAATGATGAGGTGAACACTCTATCTTCATATCTACAATTTTCTTTGGTTGGTAAGTTCTTTAAGTGTACAGCCTCACTTTTTTTTCTTCACAAAACCCTAGAAATAATCAGATTTGTTAATTTTCATATTATATTATTAAACTCACTGCATGTTCTATTTCAATTTTCTTCATAGGATACGTATTATAGATTTTGGACTCGCGGATATTGGTCTTTTGGGGGTTGTGGAATGAAGTTTCATAAATGGTCACTAGACTTATGCTTAGATTCTGAGCCCCCCATTATTCCCCTCTGGTTAGGTTTCCCAAATTTACCCCTACAACTTTTCAAACAGTGTTCCTTATTTTCCATTGTTATCCTATTCGGGCAACTTATTAAGATCGACTCTGACACCTTAAAACTAACACACCCCTATATCACTATGATTTTCACCAAGGTCGATATATCAAAATCCTTTACTTTCCAATTATGGATTCAAAATGGGGATAATGGTTTTATACCAGATGTGGTCTTTGACAATGTCCCATCTTTCTGTAAAAAATGACCATGCATTGGTCATTCTATGAATGATTGTGAGACTCAATTCCATGACCCTCAGCCTCCCCTTCTCTACAAATCTATTTTGGTGGAAATAGAAACCCCCAATTCCCCCTACTTCTCAGGAAGATATTGATGACTGCACTAATAACATAAAGCCCTCTAGACCCTCTATGACTTAGTCCCCAAAACCTTTTGATGCTGAGACCTTGCACAACCTCAATAATTCTAATTAATAAAAACAATATAGCTTAAATTTTAAATTACCCATTCTTGGGGAAATAAAATATATTCAAATAGATAAAAAAAATTCAAATTTGACCATGAAGAACTATTCAAAGTGGAGATAGAAAAATCCTTCCAATAGGTAGAATACAACCTAAAATTGAGGGCTATGAGGGGGAAAAGCAACAATTGACTCTAACCGATTCATCAATATGAGTGAAAGAAACACATATAAATATAGGCATAATACCAATATTTAAAATAAAATTATTACACACTCCCTATCCAACAGCATGAAAGATCATCCCCCACAAACAGCCCCTAGTAAGAAAGTGTATGTCGAATTAGATCCCTCAACAAGAACCTCCAATTATTCTGAATCCGATGGGTCATCCAGTGAGGATGATGAAAATGAACTATCATATAGGGATTCATATGTAATTTGGAAGAAAATAGATTTTCCAAATGAACTAGATTCATGGATGGAATAGAAAGACAAAACTAGTTTTAGATGGTAAAAAATGGAGTGATGTCAGATGATGCCTATCTTGATTTAATAAAAAGGATGTTCATCAATGTGGTTGAGGAATTTAAAAAGAATACAATATTTAATCTTATTGAGAACCCTTATAATTGAATAATTGTAGTGGTCTTTGGTTTCTTTCATTGGTTGCTGGTCAGTGGGGTTCTTTACATTTGTTCTTTTTTATTGCGCTTCTAGTCTTCCATTGTTTTCTTGTTTGTTTTGTTAGAATACTCTATCCTTATTTTTTTTTCAGATCACTGTTTATTTTGGAAAATTGATGATTGAAATGCTACCTTCTGTGATATTATGTTAGATGCATGTTCTTATTCATCTGGCTCTATTGCACTAGATTTTTTATGCCAGTTCCATCTACACAATGGAATGGTCCAGTGTGGTTGTAGACCTACACTTTGGAGGCGCCACTTTAGATTTAGATTCTTCCCAGTTTGCAGAACTGGAATATGATGTTTCTTGTATCCTTCTTTAGAAAAGGTGATGTGGGTTGGAGGCTTCTCTTTTCTATTTGAGTATTAATTTCAGTATGTTATTTTTATAATTTTTTGATCGTGTAAGTGCATTACACCTCTTGATTGTCATTATAAACCTTTTTATTTAATAAATTTCCTTGGGCATGAATTGGGTATGATATTCATGTCATTTTCAAAAAACAAAATAGATCCCATGGTTTATATATTGAGTTGTAAGTTTAAACCATATTATGAACCAATGATAATTGTGTCTAGTTTTTGACATTGACATAAGGGACTATTTGGAATGATGTAAAAATGTGTTAAATGGATTAATGTGAATGGGTCAAATGGCATATGAATTTGTAAAAGGAATGTATATATGAATTAAGTCACTTGAATTGATGAAATTGATAAATGTTTTAAATGGATTAATGTATGGGAATTATTGAATATGCTAAATGGGTTAAGGTATGAAAAGGGAAAAAATTAAGTTGGTTAAGAAATAGAAGTGGTAAATGTGTAAATGGGTTATGGATTGATATCATGTGATATGAAAATGAATATGAATCATGATTTTAATGTTTATTGATCATATATGGTTTATGTTATGGAATATGTGGTAAATGGATAAATAATCATGTTCACATGGTTTGGTAGTTGTGGGGTATTATACTTGAGGATCTACACACACAGGTCGGGTTAGACTGAATCTCTAAACATCACCCCATAATTCATGGGTTTGGGAAGGGGACCGATGCTATATACCTCTAATGGATACATTTGAAGAAACTTCTTATACTGAGGCTCCAAGGTAGGGTTTATGTGTTTGTTTATGAAAATTTTATTCCTTGTGAGATAAGAAAATTGACTTTCTCCCTTATAAATGATAATTGATCATCTTAATCAATTGTGTAAATTATTTATATGCCTAACCCATGGAACATGGGATGAAAGTAACTTTAGAAATAAATATGGTATAAATTATAGAAATGAAAATTAGAAGATAAATTATTAATGTTATCATTGATAACTAATGGCACCCAAGATGTCTTTTTTTATATTTTCATCTATTTATTATTTATATAAATTTTCTATTTAGACTAGATATTTTGTAAACACTATTGGTGGTGTCCTATTAAGTTGTACTCACACCCTACTGAGGCCATTATTGGGTACCCTTGCAGACTTCATTATTGTAGGATAGGATAAAAGAAAATTACATATTATAGGAAGATGAGGTGTTCATGGGATGGGCATGGATGAGGATCCAGACATAGAGTCAGGATCCATTTTGGGGATTCATTTTTTACTTTATTTTGGGTTTTATTAACTTTTCACACATTTATCTTCTACATGAAATATTTATTATTTCATTGTGATTGTAACCTATTTGAGAAATGTCTATTAATTCATGTTTCTAGTATATTTCTTATTGTTCCTTTATTTCAAATGTTATCTATTGTAGATTAATCTAGTAAAGAGGGTATAGTCTCCCCATAAGATTTATTACACCCTCACTGTTAGTTGAAAACATCAAGCATACGGGGAGTTAGACTTGAGGTCATGTGGTAACCCAACTCAGAGCACCCTTTAGTGGATCCTAGGTTGGGCAAATTACACAAGACATTTATATTCCCATTTTATTATGATGTTTTTCTTACTAAAAGAAATTGTGTTTTTGTTTCTAAAATAATATTTCTAAAGTGGTTTTAGATATGTTTTTTCCATGTAAAGGATGTTTTTGTAAGATATGTTTTTTATATTTTTATATATAAACATATTGACATCATTTTCTACAAGTTTATTAGTAAATAATTGGTAGAATGTTTTCTAAAGTGAGGTAAAATGAATAAAAAACAAAAATAAATTTATTTATCCATTAGAAAATTATATTTACGATCATATAAAGTGAAATAGAAAATATCAAACCACTAAATTACATAAAAATGATTTAAAATAGAGAAGAAATAACCTGACATTTTTCAACAGAGCAAAGCTAGGATGAAAAGACTCTAGCTTCATAATTGAAGTAAAATCTACTTTATATTCATTTGGTATCTTAATAACATCTTCCAAAGGGATGTACATATCTTTTGAATTTTCAAATGAATTCAACCTTCTAATGAAATGCCTCCGCATGTGGTGAAGTTTTCACTAGAAGATTGAATGATTTTGGAAATTCATATGTTAAGTACATACCTTTGGAAGATGTTATTAAGATACCACATTAACATAATCTCTATTATAATTCACATCTAAATTTAGGATCGACTCATCTAAAATCTTTTCTGTTAAAAATGTGATGGTATTTATTGTCCATTGAAAACAATTCATGTGTTATTTAATGTGTTTCTTCTTTTCCCTATCACTTTATATGTTCATAATTTTCATTTTATAAAAGAGAAATAAATTAATTTTATGTTTTCTCTTATTTTTACTTCACTTTCAAAAATATTCTGTAAATAATTTTCTAATAAAATTTTAATAAATGAAGAATTTTTTTTACAACCCAACACAACCTTAGTTTAATATAAACTAATAAGTTATATCTCAAATGGAATCCTTTGTAATTTATGTATGATTTATCATATGATAGAATATTTCATGACTATTTTCTCACATGATTTAACTATGGTTTAGCCATAGTTCATTTGATTATGCTTCCAAGTCACCTAAAAAGTACTTGTAATATTCATTATAATGTGAATATGAATAGATAATTATTAGTTGATAGTAAAATTATTCATAAATTTTATAAAATTCAAAGAAAATTATGTATTTTATATTAACCCTATAATGTCCTGGTTCCAGAAGCCACACAGAGGCACCCCATACCAGGTTGGTCACATGGCCTCAAGTGCATTTCCCCATGTTCCAGAGGCTGCCAACTAGCAGTGAGGGCCTTGAGTGTGATAGTGGAGAATCTATTCCTTAATTGGTAGAGTACACAATGTAATTAATAAATACATAAAAAAGATAAAGCATTAAATTTCCAACAATAGTGAACAGCGGAAGAATAGAATAATAAATAAATGGAGCACATACATATATATATAATGATGCAAGATACATATGTCTAGGAAAGATTCCAAACAAGTCACAATACTGGAATATAAAAATACTGCTAACCCAAAGTACAAAAGAAAAAGATAAATATCCCCTAATCATCGAAAGCCTATGCTAGGTCCCATGCTCTCCAGCTCCACAGCAAGTGAAGTAACTAAATTAGAAGGGCGCTTTCCCTTATCTATACCAGCATCAATATAATATGTTTGGGACCAAAAGCATGACCCAAATAGTGTGTGAGACTAAACCCCAGTAGGCAACCACCCAAAGATCTGTGCCGAACCATTAGTGAATATATGGCAGGTAAAAGTACAAAAAACAGCAAATAGGAAAGTACTCAGTAGTAAACTATCATCATTTTTAATATCAATAAATCAATGAGACAAAAGGCTAAATGAAAACAGGTAACCCTCTGGGAAGTACTCACAGTCGTCCCCTCTGGTCCTACCTAACAAGTACAAGCCATCCTCTAGGCAGTACATTTAGACTAACCCCAGTAGTTTGGTTTATAAGACTCTCTAAGGAAGCACTCAGAGTCAATTCCCCTTATATCCCCATGTTCAAAGACTCTGTGAGGAAGCTCACTCGGTCAATTCCCCTTATAGCTCAGGTCGTTCATAGAATCTATGAGGAAGCACTCACCTCCAATTCCCCTTATAGTCTAAAGTAGTCAAGGTAATTCAGATTAAAACAAAGGCTCTCTGAGGAAGCTCTCTGAGGAATCTCTCATGGTCAATTTCCCTTATAGTTTAAAGTGATCAAAGACTCTATGAGGAAGCTCACTCGGTCAATTACCCTTATATTATAAAATTCTCAAGGACTCTCTGTGGAAGATCACGTGGTCAATTCCCCTTATAGCCTACTACACCAGGTTCTCACTGTCCTGTGTAGGTCAATAGGCATAACAATTCAGTATGGACAAAGTAAACCTACAGAACTACTTGGCCAAACAGTCTACAACATATCAAGCATGTCAGAATACAAACTCTCCACCCTATAGAAATAGGTATGGAAAACATGCAAGGAAACCTAAGGCTAAGCAGGACCAAACAGTCGTAAACAGAACAAGTGTGGGAAAAATACATCCAGGCATGAAAAAACACCCTACTGATATCTAATTAACCTTTGTACAGGAATACAAGAATGGTAGGAAAACAAAAATGGTAAAATAGTAAACATGCAATACCCCGTTCAAGGGTATTGGTGAAATTTAAACATAATACTAAAAGAATTTCAATGGAAAGGCACAAACCACCTACCTCAACATTGGGAGATCGATATACGAGAACCTCGAAGCTAGAATCTCCTTAAAACATTGAATATCTACAGAAACCTCTAAAATGTTTAACATACGATAACTTGAGAAAGAAGAAGAATCATGAAACAAGGATCAAGGAGAAGAGAGAACTCACTGATGCGATTATAACTTAATAGATGGTGTTCGATTCAAAGAATGAACACATGCTCAGGGGCTTATCAAATATCTGTGGCTGCTCGGAACTCTCAGATGAACTAGGTTGAGAAGAAGACCGTTCTGTCCATCAGACGTGACCCTAGTGTGTTTAATGAAAAAAATACACAGTGTGTAATTTTGAAGTACACATCATGTACTTTTAGCTTTAGTACTCCACTTTAGAAGGCCTCTAGGTCATCCCAAATGGCCGTGTGCAAGGCCGCTACATGGCCAGCACACGGATACCCACGGTAACCGAGTACCCGACGTGTACTCATAAAGTACACGGCGTGTACGTAAAAAATTTCTAGAAACTCCTCTTTTCTCAAAAACTTCAGAAAAAAGAAAAACATACCTGAAAAGAGGATCTGGGTTCTTAAAAACATTCCCCTTAAATAAATTCATCCTTGAATTACCCTAGCAAGGTGTCATAGAAAAAGAAACCTTGAACAACTCCAGCCATTGCGATCATACATCGGACTACCTCTCCCAATTCTCATCCTGTACTCACCTGTGCTGCCATAGCACCCGTACTAGAGGAACAGACCAGCAATAGATAACCTTCGTACTTCGATCAAAAATTTGGATAGGGTGCTCCTTGAAGGATGCTTCCACTCCTAACTCAACCTCATCAGGTTGGAAGATATTAAACGGGTATGAGAAGTAACATCGAAGCTAAGAAACGTAGAAGACATCGTGCATAGCTCAGAACCTCTGAGGTAACTACAACAGATAGGCCACCAGCCCAACTCTCTCCAATACCTAAATTGGCCCGACGTACCTTGGAGAAAGCTTAACGTGTCTCCTAATACTCCGATGTCCCAACCCTAGTGTGACACACAGGAAAACGTGACCCCTGACCTCAAACTACAGAGGTCATCTCCGCTGATCACCATAAGACTTATGTCGAGACTATGTAGTAGCCATCCTCCTTCGAGTCAACTCTATCTACTCTGTAGTCTCCTGAACAAGACAAGGTCCTAGAAAAGCTTCCTCTCGTACCACTAGCAATCATAAGGGTTATCGGCATGGCCTACCATACAAGGCCTCATAAGGTTTCATCTTAATAGTTGGTTGAAAACTATTATTTTAGGAAAACTCCACAAGAGGTATATACTTCTCCCAAGAACCTCCAAAATCCAGAATACATGCTCGGAGCATATCCTCAAGTACCCAAATCGTACGCTCGGATTGGCCATCTGTATGGGGGTGGTAAGCTATACTCAAAAGTACCTGCGTACCCAAATCCTTATAAAGACTCTACCAGACCCGAGAAGTAAAACGTGCATCCCTGTCTGAAACAATGGAGTATAGAACTCCATGAATATGTACACTATCTCAGATGTACAACCATCCCAACTCATCAACACTGAAGGTCTCTTTGATTGGAAAGAAGTGACCGACCTTCGTGAGTCTGTCAATGAAAACCCAAACTATGTCATTACTATGAGGTGACCTCGGAAAACCGATCACGAAGTCCATCGCAACATCATTCCACTTCCACTCGGGAATGGGTAACTGCTGTAAAAGAACTACTGGTCGTTGATGCTCCGCCTTCACCTGCTGATAAGTGGATCAACTCATGATGAAACCTGCAATTTACCTCTTCATACCTAGCCACCAATACTGATGGTGTAGATCATGATACATCTTGGTGAAACTAGGATGAACTGCCCAAACTGAGGAATGAATTTCCTGCATTATCTCCTCGTGTATATCTGTTGCACCCATACGCGCTCTTGGAAACACAAGATCTCATCCTCGCCTGTGGTCCATCTAGGGATATGGTCCTCTCCTGACATGTTCTCCTATAGGAATAGGCCTTCTGAATCTGATAGCTGCCTCATTTTCACTCGATCAAGAAGAGTAGAGGTAACAGTTATATAAGAAAGAAACGTTTTCCCCTGTCTATCGTGCACCTCCAAATGCATCACAGAGAATAGAGCCATAAGCTTCCAGTCACTACTGGCCTCATGAAATGTCTGTATTTGAGTCCTCCTAATCAATACATCATCCATTGCGTTGCCCTTCCCAGGTGTATAGGCAAGCTCATAGTCAAAGGACTGTAGGTACTCAACCCACCTACACTGTCTCAAATTCAGATCACGCTGAGTAAAGATGTACTTGAGACTTTTTTGGTCAGTGAAAACCACAAAATGATCTCATAGAGGATAATTTTCTGAACATCATATGGAATGAATAACAACTGCCAACTCCAGATCATGTGTTGGGTAATTCTTCTCATGTGGCCTCAACTTCCGAGACCCGTACGCAACGACTCCTTCTCCCTGCATAAGCACAAATCCCAGGATCATACCTTATACATCATAGTAAATAGTATAACTCTTTCCCAACTCTGGAAACACTAGTATAGGTGCTGAATTCAAACTCCCATTCAGCTACTCATAGGGTGACTCACAAGAATATGACCACAAAAACGTTGCACCCTTCTTAGTCAGACCTGTTAGTGGTGATCCTAAGTGTGAAAAGTCCTGTATGAAGCATATGTAGTATCCAACCAGCCCAATAAAACATCTTACCTCAAAGAAGTTCTTTAGCTACTCCAGAAAACTACTGGTCTCACTTTCTCTGGGACTAATGATACTCCAGCCTCTAAGACAATATTACCCAGGAAGTGAATCTGATCTATCCAAAAGTGGCACTTTGAGAGCTTAGCATGTAATTGATGCTCCCTTAGTGTACTAAAAATGATCTCAAGATGGTTAGCATGGTCGTGTTGAGTGTGAGAGTACCCCAAGATATCATATACAAAACAATCACGAATAAATCCAAATTTGGATGGAACACTCTTTTCATTAGTGCCATGAAAACTGCAGGTGCGTTCGTGAGACCGAACGCCATAACCATATACTTGGACAGACCATACCTGCTCCAGAAGTCTGTAAGAGGTAAATCTGGTGGTCTAATGTGAAACTGATGGTAACCGGACCTCAATTCAATCTTCGAGAACACTCGGGCTCCTAGAAGCTGATCAAATAGATCATTAATCCTTGGAAAGGGATATCAGTTTTTGACCGTCAACTGGTTTAGCTTCCAATAGTCCACACAAAGCCTGAGGGTTCCATCATATTTCTTCTCAAACAGGACCACCGAACCCCAAAGAGATGTACTGGGTCGGATGAAACCGTTTTCCGACAACTCCTCCAACTACTTCTTAAGCTCTTGAAACTCTGGTGTAGCCATCCTATAAGGAGGAATGGACACCGTTGTCACTCTTAGAACAAGATCAATCGAAAAGTCTACCTCTCGCTCTAAAAGAAAACATGAAAATTCCTCTGAAAAACATCTCTGAAATGATCCACCACTGGAGGAAATTCTATTTGTAAAGTCTCATGTTCATACAGATACAGAATATCAATCTGGTTGTAACTCTTCCTAACCCATGATGCTATGTTATCGCTTTGTTCACTTGGACATCACACTCTTCCTTATGAAGAAAAAACACACCCTCTAGTGATGTGAAACTCACCCTGTGAAGATAATATTCAACGAATTCTTGGAAGGGAACTAACCAGTCCATTACAAGAATTACATCATAGCTTTTCATCTCTATGACTTAGAGGTCCCATAGAAAGTGAAACTTATCAACCTCAATAGGGAACTCCTTGAACTGATGTACACTAGCCATTCTAGTCCCCAACGGTGTGTCTGGCATCAAGATATCTACAGAGGAAAGGATGTAGAGCCCAAGGCTCTCCATAATAGAAACAGATATAAAGATATGGGAAGTCGCTGTATCGAAAAGAGTTGAAGATAAAACTGAGGCAACTAGGATCATACCTCAAACTGTAGAAGGTCCGGGATCCTTTTCCTGCTGATTCTGCTACATTGCAAATGTCTGGCCTATGATGCGGCCTTGTGACCCTACCTGACTACTCCGAGATGATCCACCCTATTTTCGGTGAAGAAATGGTGACTGAATACCATGACCACGACCTCTACCTCGGCCCAAACGGCCGGAAGAACTCCAGTTCCCAGACTAGTGATAAACTACTGGCACTGCTCCTGATCGTGGGGTCATAGAAGAACCCATGTCACCAGCTGCTGGTGAAAAGAACTGACAAAAGAGATGAAGATAGCCCATCTTACTGCAAGATTGGCACTCCACTGGGTCTCTCTGGAAACATGGAATTGTATTACTGCTTCTCCCACACTGGTAGCACACCACCTGGCTATCAGAAGATGCATCCTACCTAGACTGATCTCCTTGTGTAGCCTTACTAGGATGCTTTTTACTATCAGCTGGTGGGGCACTAACTTTGGATGCTGAACCGACCTGGCTCACAGCTCTAGAATCATTCAGATTGTGCTCTGTGATCAGCACCTCATTGACAATAGAAGATATCGAGTTCAACCTGAAGATGTTCACCTGTGATCGGATGTCGTGCCTCAGACCATCCTCAAAATTCCATACAAGGAACAACTCATCACCTCCTGGAATAGGCGAGAAGCGCTGCAACTGTGTGACGTGATAGGAATACACCATAACAACAAGAGTATCATGCTCCAAACTCATGAACACTTGGGCTTGGTTGGTCCTCAAGGTCTCCAGATAGATGTAATAGTAGAATATGCGCCTAAACTCTTCCCAAGCCATATTCTACTGACGGCCCGCCTGTGAGCTCACATCCCACCATCTCTTGGTGGAGTCTCGAAGCGTGTAGGTAGCGAGCTTCACCCTCTTCTCTGGAGGTATCTTCAGATGATTGAAAATTTTCAGCGTGGCTTCTATCCATGACTCTAAAGCCTGAGGTCCTCCATCCCCTAAGAATGTAGGAGGATGTTGCTGCTGGAAGACCCGCGTCAAATCAGCCTTTGACGGGGTAGGAGCCGTTGCTACCTGAAAGGTCTGCATCATCCTCAAAAATACCTCCCTGAACGATGAATCAACACCTATGCCAGGTACAATGTCTAGTTCCAATGCTGACACAACTAGAGGATCTGCAGTTTGTCCCTGATCTGCCATGTCCAGTGTTAGATCGCCATCTGGAAACTGGCACACAACCAGAGAACATCTCAGTGGCATGACTCTGTAAGGTCAAGCAAACACCTTAGATCAAGGTTATCATGGACTGAAAACAAGGAGTGTTAAAAAGGTAAAATAAGAAATAAAACATTAAAGTTTCACAAAACATGACTACACGTTGTGAACATTTCCTACATGAAGTGTTCCCGTAAGTCATTAACATGGGATGTACTCCTGCCTAAACTAGTCATGTAACACCCCAAACACATGGTGTGTTCTCCTGAAACATGACATGTACTTGAATACTCTTCCCCTACCTGAGTCGTTCTACACGGTTAAGCCACACGGCTCTACTAAGACAAGACTACACGTCGTGTTCAAGATAGACACAGCGTGTACTAGACAAGTTTTACCCAGTCCGTGTTGTTACTAAAATGTACTAACACTTGGCTCACACTACACAACGTGTTCAAGGTGGACACGATGGGTATATAGAAGGATAAAACTTACCCGTGTTGTTGGTTACACGGCCGGTTACACGGCTGAAACTACATGGCGTGTTCCAGGCGGACACGACATGTACGAGAGGGGATAACACTGACCCTTGTTGTTCGTGACATGTCTGGGTACCTGGGTCTGACTACATGGCGTGTTCAATACTGACACGAAGTGTATAGCTTAAGGTTTTATTCGTTCGTGTTGTCAGTCACACGGGCGGACATAGGGTCAACACTACACAGCGTGTTCCCACCAGACTTTACCTCATCCCGTGTCTCTGCCAACATGGCCTATGACACGGTTAGAGACTACACGGTGTGTACATAATTTACATGGCATGTACTTAAGAAAATTAGTTTCTTCTTGAATAGAAGAACACATGGCGTGTAGTCAAAACTACACGGCGTGTATTCTGGGTTTTTTCAGACAGTAAGCCTTAGAAACTACTATGGAACCCAGAAAACACTGAAACGAACATTGAAAGTGCCAAATTCTGATTCGTGAGGGGCCATACTCACTGTGAATCAAATCTTGGCATCTTATACATGTTATAACAAGGAAAAAAGGATTTGATCCACCAAATTCCAGTCCATGAGGGCCCATAACACCTCAAAAACCATAGTTTAGCATCCACTCGAACAAAAACATACACAAAAATACCCTATCAAAACAGCAAGTATTCTTATCAAGTCGTCTATCACAACATCATGCATATTCTATACAACGTCTATCACAACAACATGCAATCACTAATGCATACTAGATGACACGATAAGAATTCATGACATGTGATTTCTAGGAAGTTCTTATATGATGCATGAGATGGAATACCCTCATCTCATCGAGTTTTGATAGAAATAGAACCTCAATAACGTCAACAATAATCACACAAAACATTTTAATCACCCAACGGTGAAAATTAGATCAACCATAAACTTAAAAATGAGAAGAAATTGAAATAAATGAGGTAGATTGGTTTTTCCCAGTACACGGGTTAGCTACTCCTGGTCACAACTTATTACCATGTACATATTCCTTCCTATCCTAAGATAAAGGATCCAAACAGTAAATAAAGAGAAAAGAAATCCTTTGATACCACTTTGTAACATCCTCATTCTGGAAGCCACCTAGAGGCACCCCGTACCCAGTTGGTCACATGGCCTCAAGAGCATTTACCCGAACGCCAGAGGCTGACGACTAGCAGTGAGGTCCTTGGGTGTGATAGTGGGGAAACTAATCCCTCATTGGCAGAGTACACAGCAGAAGTAATAAATACATACAAAAGTGGAAGTAGTAAATATCCAACAAAAGTGAATAGCAGAAGACCAGAATAATAAATAACTCGATCACATACATATATATAATGATGAATGATACATATGTCTTGGAAAGCATCCAAACAAGTCACAATGATGGTAAATACAAATAGTGCTAAACCAAAGTACAAAAGAAAAATATAAACATCTCCTCAGCATCGCAAGCCTATGCTTGGTCCCATGCTCTCCAAATCCATAGCAAGTCCAGTACTTAAAGTAGAAGGGAGTTTCCCTTATCTATACCTACAACAATATAATCTATTTGGGCCCAAAAGCATGACCCAAATAGGATGTGAGACTAAATCCTAGTAGTCCACCAACTGAAGATCTGTTCCTAAAAGTCAGTGAATATATATCAGGTAAAAGTATATAAAACAAAAAATAGGAAAGTATTCAGTAGTAAACTATCCATAGTTTCAATATCAAGCAATAAGTGATACAAACAGCTAAATTGAAATAGGTAACCCTCTGGGAAGTACTCACAACCATCCTCTCTGGTCCTACCTAATAAGTAAAATCCACCCTATGGGTAGTACACTCAGCCTATCCCCTGTGGTTCTGTATATAAGACTCTCTGAGGAAGTACTCACAGTCAATTCCCCTTATCGTCTAATGTAGTAAGGAACTCTCTCCGGAAGCACTCACATTCAATTTCCCGTATAGCCCCTAGGTCAAGGACTCTTTGAGGAAGCTCACTTGGTCAATTACCCTTATAGCCCAGGTCCTTCATAGACTATATGAGGAAGCACTCACCGTCAATTCCCCTTATATTCTAAAACAGTCAAGGTAATTCAGAGTAAAACAAAGACTCTCCAAGGAAGCTCGCATGGTCAAATCACCTTATAGTATAAAGTTCTAAAATACTCTTTGAGGAATCTCAATCAGTCAATTCCACTTGTAGTCTAAAATACTCAAAGACTCTCTAAGGAAGCTCACTCGGTCAATTCCTCTTATAGCCTACTACACCAGGTTTTCACGGTCCTGTGTAGGTCAACAAGAATAGCAATGTAGTATGTCCAAAGTAAACCTATAGAACTACTTGGATAAACAGTCTACAACATATCAAGTATGTCAGAATACAAAATCTCCACCCAAAAACAACAGGCATGTAAAACAGGCAAGGAAGCCTAAGGCTAAGCAGGACCAAATGGTCGTAAACAGAACATGTGTGGGAAAAATAAATCCAAGCATGAAAAAACACCATACTCATATCCAATTAACCTCTACACATGCATATAATCATGGATGGAAAAAAACAGAGGTAAAACAGTAAACAGTTAATAACCTGTTCAAGGGTGTTGGTCGAATTTGCACATAATACTCAAAGACTTTGAACGGAAAGGCACAAACCACCTACCTTAGCATTGGGAGATCGATATAACTGAACCTAAAAGCTTGAATCTCCTTAGAACATAAAAAATCTACAAAAATGTCTAAAACATTCGACCTACAATAACTTGAGAAAGAAGAAGAATCATGAAACAAGGCTCAAGGAGAAGAGAGAACTCACTGATGTAATTCCAACACAATAGATGGTGTTCGATTTTAAGGATGGACACACTCTTAGGGGATTGTCAAAGATCCGCAGCTGCTCGGTGCTCTCGGACGGACTATGTTGAGAATGAGACCTTTCTGTCAGACAGACGCGACCCTAGGGAGTTTAATGAAATAAAAAATAAATACACGGCGTGTACTTTTGAAGTACACGACGTGTACTTGCCACTTCTGTACTCCACTTTAGCCAGCCTCCAGGTCATCCCACATGGCCGTGTGCAAGGCCGCTACACGTCCAGCACACAGCTACTCGTGGTAACTGAGTACACATCATGTACTCATAAAGTACATTGTGTGTACTTCAAAAATTTCCAGAAACATCTCTTTTCTCAAAAACTATAGAAAAAAGAAAAACATACCTTAAAAGAAGATCCGGGTTCTTACAATCCCCATGTAATTGTTATTATAAAGAGACCACATTGGATATAATAAATCATTATGGTTGAGAGTGTGAAATCGATCCAAAAGTGTTATGGAATCATTTCCTATTAAGACCTTCCAAATGACATATATTATATCATAAACAATTCCCTTGTTCATGAGGCTAGTTCATCTTGGTATTCATCATATTGAAATTCATTCCCCTTCATTGTCACAACCTATTGATGTGAGGCATCAATATTGGTTGGTCTTTGGGAACTGTTAAATGTTGAAACTTCCCAATAGGAATCCATGGTGAAGCATAAAACTTATAAATGGTGTGCAATTGGCACACTGAATCAACATATGAATCCCATGATATGCTCATAGAGGCACATGATTAGATGTCATGTGTTCATGGAAACTGTAATTCCTAACATATTTTACATTGATTGTTTATCACATCTCGTAATACCACCAAGACTCAACACTTTTTACATGCTATAGGGTCTAGAAACTCTTTCACATCCAATTTATAGTATTTTCGGTTGAAAAGTATCACTCAATATACCAAATATTCTTCTATGTTCATTTTAATATCTTCTTGAATGTATCTTCTATACCTTAGCCCGTGTTTAATCTCATCAAAAGTCTATTTGTTTCTATCAGTGATGTTCTTAACACAATGATAAAATGTATCCCAAACTAGTCCAATTTTTTGTAACTGGAAAATACTTTTAAAAATTCCATTAGTGCACTCCATAATATTTATGGTCATGTATCTGTACCTATTCCCCCCATCATAATTTAACGTATATTTTTCTTTTGGAATTTGAATCATATAATCATACACTATGTTATTATCCTTGAGGATTTATTTGAAATATTTTTTGATCATTTTTTTATTTTGATCATATGCTACATAGAAGTGACCATATTTCACATGAATTAATTTTATCATTACGTTGAAATAGTAAAAAATGATAATGAGATTTCATACCAGTTTTCATGATTTACTTCTTCATTGGTTCATCATAAAATGTTTTTTACACAATGATATAATTTTTTTTGAGGAAATATCGATAATGTGAATTCAAGGGTCTCTATATATCCGGATCGACATTGATGACCTCATTTATTGCGGGATGATGATAAGATATCAAATATACACTTTAAATAAAGGTGGAATGGTTGTTGATACATACCCAAAACCAAATCCATGATTAGTATTTCTCATTCTTCAGAGTGGGAATGTAATGCGGTAGAGCTGAAAAATTATCATATTGGGTTTATGTAATCAACAATACTTCCATGTATTTTCTATATAGAAACGTTCCATCAATCTATATAAGCATTTATAGAAACAAAAATCGAAAATACAAGAGGGGAATACCCAAAAAATCAAATAAAATTTAATATTTGATGGATTAATTTAGTTGTATTTTGACAAATGTTTATTCATATCAAGATAGGATAAAACTTGGTTGTTGTTTCTCAATATGGATTGCAATTATGGCAACAACTAATACAATTCATGCCAATCACCATATACCATCACAATTTCCTTTTTTTCACAATCCATGACTTATTATAGTAAATATTATTACCTAAATATTATTGAATCATCTCTTTCAGAAGGGATATAAGGAAATCTTGGTAGGTCTTAATCAAATCAATGATAATAGGTGACACAAATTCAGAATCCAATGATGTATGATCTTGTGTGATGTTTGGATGAACACAAGTATGGGTTGAATAAATTTTAAAAAATTTCCAACCTACAAATTCAATGTCAACAATTTCACTCGTGGGGAATCTACAATCACCCCCATATTTATCACACCATATGATTTATTTTGTATGGCTTGATTCTTGAACTAAATATCTACAATGCCTCATAATTTGAATTTTTTTATTTTGTTTTTCAGTGCATATTTACTTTGAAATTACCATCTAGCATATAATGTTCTTTAAAACTCACTAAAAATATCCATTAAAGCTGTAGGAAATTTATTAGAAGTTGTGATAACATTCCAATCAAATTATAAAAAACATGTAATTTCTTCTGACCAAGATGTGTAGTGTGGTGGATGATTTATTATGGGTCGATGCTGCTATAAACCAACTACATTTATAGACACTTCCTCCCAAACTGATGTAGCACCCACCTCATCCGCGCTATTGTCTCTTTCTATTCTATAATTAGATATTTTCTCATCAGATGTAAGATTTAGATATATATCCAGAAGATCAACTAGGTTTTCCTCTACCTCATCCGAGAAAATAACCTTAATTTCTTGTGATGGACCTTCTTGAACAATTTTTTTTATTCCATGGCTTTATAGAATTGGTTGTTTTTATTTTAAAGTATAAAAATAATCATATAACTCCATAATAGGACCAGATGACCATTGGAAAAAAAGTTATTTCTTTGACCCATTTCCCATCAGTAGCTATTGGACAAGCTAGATGCCAAAGTGTATCCATGAATAAAAATGACTATAGCTAATAGACCAAATCTCTTGATCAAGTCACTAAATTAAGTAGCCAAAAATTATTTCTTAAAGTTATTGTATGGTTAAAAAATTAGATGTCATAACCATTATTGTTGGTTTTGCACTAAAAAAATATCCTTCCTTTGTTTTAATAACCTCCCCATATAAGTAGACATAAGCAACCATGGTTCTCTATGGAAAAATTGTTTTTTGATCAATATTCTGGTCGTCTAAATAATATTGAAAATTATGGGTGACCATAAAATCACTACGATACAAAATTTTTAGAGCATCTTCTTATAACCTAAATGATGAACATTTTTTACAATTTTTAATCTTCTCAAAAATATTTTTAGTTGTTTTTAAATTAATTGTGAATAATCTGAAGCATATCCCCCAAGAATTTCAAACCATATGTGTAGTAAGGCCAATTGTCATCCACCAGTTTCTAACCAAGTCTACCTTAATAGAGTATTATCGGTGTTTACCCATAAGTACATTTGTGCAGAAGAAAATCCACTGGTAATTTATAAGAAGATATTTTATTTCTCAGATAATCACATAATACTTATGATATCAAAATTTTATAATTTCTTGTTATATCTTAAAAAATGAAACTCATTTTTCATAGTATAGTTTTTACTCTTTCTAAAGGTTTGTTTAGTGTTTTACGAAGAAAATATGATTCACCTAAATAATATCCCCTAGGAGTGTCAAACTAAGTGTGTAGAAAGGCCCATTATTGTGCACCAGTTCCTGATCAAGTCTAGCTCAATGAAGTGTTTTCTGTTTTTACCCCTATATACATCAATTACAAATCCATATCCACTTGTATTACCTAGACAAGGATTTTATTTCTCAGATAACCACATAATATTTATGATCTAAAAAATTTATAACATCTTCTTATATCCTAAAATATGAAACTAATGTTTCATAGTACATTATTTAATTTTCCTAAATGTATGTTTTGTGTTATATAATGAAAATGTGATTCATCTAAAATATATCTATCAAGAGTAACAAACTGAGGGTGAAATAATGTATGAACCATATAAATCACAGGAGTAATAAATCATGTATGTATTTAAGAGTCTTGGAATCTAATTATCCATGTTTCACACTGTGTTTATTCTATGGTAATCCAAATTTAATCATTAGGTAATCAATAATTAATTCACTAGTTAATCATTCTTTAATCATTAGTTTATCATTATTTAATAATTAATTAATAAGTATTCAATCCCTCTTAATATTTAGTTAATAATTATTTAATTAGTATAATATCATTTTTTAATCATTATTTAATCATTAATTAATCCATATTTAATCACTAGTTAATCTATATTTATTTATTATTTATCCATTATTTAATCATTAGTCAATCATTATTTAATCATTAATTAAAATTCATTAATAATTAGTTAATAATTAGTTAATAATTAGATAATAATTAGTTAATAATTCTTTAATAATTAGTGAATCATTAGTTAATATTTCTTTAATCAATATTTAAAAATTATTTTTTGATTAGTTAATCATTATTCAACCATTAGTTAAAAATTAGTTGGTCATATTTAATCAATAGTTAATCATTATTTAATAATTATTTAATCATTAGTTAATAATTCTTTAATCATTATAGAATCATTCATTAATCATTAGTGAATAAATCTTTAATCATTAGTTAATAAATCACTAAACATTAGTTAATCAATCATTAATCATTATTTAATCATTCATTACGCATTAGTTAATCATTCTTTAATCAATAGTTAATCTTTAGTTAATCATTCATTAATTAATATTTAATTAATAGTTAATCAATACTTAATCATTCTTCAATCATTAGTTAATCATTACAGAATCAATCTTTAATAAATAGTTATTCAATAATTAATCATTAATTAATTAATTAATCTTCCATTAATCATTTTTTAATAATTATTTATCATAAGTTAATAATTATTTATTAATTTGTTAATAAATCATTAATCATCAATTAATTATTCTTTAATCAGTATTTAATCATAGTTAATCAATTTATAATCAGTATTTAAACATTAGTTAATCAGTAGATAATCATTAATCAATCAATTAATTAATCATTCTTTAATACTTAGTTAATCCTTCTTTAATCATTATTTAACTATTAGTAAATAATTCTTTGATCATTAGTTATTCATTAGTTAATCATTAGTTAATCATTATTTAATCATTAGTTAATCATTGTTTAATCATTATATAACCATTAGTTAATTGTTAGTTAATAATTGGTTCATCATTAGCGAGTCATTATTTAATCATTAGTTAATCATTATTTAATCATTATTTAATCATTATTTAATTATTATTTAATTATTTGTAATCAATATTTAATCAATAGTTAATAATTATTTAATCACTAGTTAAACAGTATCTAATCATTATTTAATCATTACTTAATCATTATTTAATCATTATTGAATCGTTAATTAATCAATATTCAATCATTAGTTAATCATTTGTTTATCATTAATAAATCATTATTTAATAATCATTTAATAAATATTTCATCATTCTTATTCATTCTTCAATCATTAGTTCATAAATCATTAATCATTAGTTAATAAATTTTTAATCATTAGTTAATCATTATTTAATCATTAGTTAATCATCATTAAATTATTCGTTAATCATTCTTTAAACACTAGTTAATCATTACTACATAATTAGTTAACAATTATTTAATAATTAGTTAATCATTATTTAATCATTCATTAATCATTAGTTAATAAATCTTTAATCATTAGTTAATCAATATCTAATCATTAGTTAAACAATCATAAATCATTATTTAGTAATTATTTAATCATTAGTTAATCATAATTAAGTCATTATTAAATTATTTTTTAATCATTATTTACTCATTAGTTAAGCATTTTTTGTTAATTACTATTTATTAGGTAATATATAGTCAATAATTACTTAATAGATAAATAATTATTCCTTCCTAATTAGTTAAGAATATGGTATTTAGTTAATTATTAGTGAGTCATTATATAATCATTCTTTAATCCCGAGTTATTCATTAATTAATCAATTCTTAATTATTATTTTAGCTTTTGTTAATCATTACTTATTTAATAGTTATTTATTATTAATCTATTATTTCGGAACTATATCTAAGTAACTAAACTTCAAAATATAATATTTACAACTAACTAAAATTCATTCAATTGAATAAATAAATAAATAAATATAAATTAGAAAAAATACCTCTAAATGATGGTTCGTAATGTTCGACACTCGTTTTAGGCCTCATAAACCTCCGCGCACATTGGGAGGGGAAAGGGAATAATTTTATATAGAGAGTGAGTATAATTAAATATAGAGGGTTTGAAATGAGCTTGGAAAAGTGGGATGGTTGGGTTCCCAATTTTTAAGGAGTTTGGGGAAAGGCCGCATATGATATGCCTCATTTTCCACATATCCGAAAGGAGGAATCACAAATACAGTCTTTTCACATTACATTTCAAAAACAAATACCTAATATTATTTATTTATTTAATTTTTTTATAAAAACTCTCTTACTTCAGTATTATTATAGAATATGGGTGTTCATGGTACGGTCTAGATGTTAATTGCATAGTTGGCATATTTTAATGACTTTTTAAAGATCTTCTATTATTTTTTGAAATTATTTGGTTTTCTTAAAACATTGAATGATTGATTTTTTATTGTAGTTGATTACTTCAATGTTGGTGGTGATGGGATCGTAACAATATTCTTCGAAATTTAGGGAGTTCTACTAGGGTTGTTAGTGATTTCTCATGTATTTATTTTCAAGGTTTTTCCTATTCATATTTTTTGGAAATCCAGGTTTTTTTATATATATTTTTTATTTTCCATATAAATAAACTTCTTTGTATAACTTAATTCTTTATTATTCATTATATTGGATATATGTTTTGTTGAATACATATGAGAGAGTCGATGTAGGGAATTGTGTTTTTTTTGGTTTGAAGTGGGTCTTGTATATTTATTTTTTCTTGAAAAATATAGTTCAACTTGATCCAAAAGAAGAGTTTCCTAATTCCCCTATAAATATTCCTATAATTATCATATAATTATTATAATATTGTATCCACCATTTTAGTGTTGGGTATTTATCAGTGGTAGATATAGATCACTAAGGGACATTATAATTTTTCTCTCCTTAAGAATATATTCTCCAACGAAAAATCCGTAGTAACATATATCGTCTACAAAACATATTTAGGATAAAAAGGTGAATCAATAATCGACACAAGTACATGAAATAGAGTATCTCTTGGTGAATCATTGAAAATAAAGATATTAATAAAATCATTTTTTCATGTGTACTAACAAAATACCTTTTTTGGTTCCTGATGGTTTTTATAGGAATATCAATTTGTAGAAAGTATTAGAGTGTATGGGATTGGTTGAAATTGATATTCCCATAAAATAGGGACACAATTTTATTTTAATGGAAGAACCCATTGGGATATGTAATTACACTATATGGAATTGGGATGATACATTTACTATGAAGGCATGCATTTTAAAATTTTATTCTTGTACATAGGATTGCACCTGATCAAATAATTGGACTAAAAATCACCTAATAGAAAATAGAAGCGTATGAAAGTGAATAAATATTTCCATTAAAATCTATTTTTAAAATTGGAAATCCTAAAATAACTTCGAATTTTGAAAAATAAAATAATTTAAATATCATAAAATAATTTAAAATACATCAATCCCCCATAATTTTAAAATATTTAAATCACGATTTTGAAAATCAATCCACATACTCTTCTAGAAATAACATGCATAAATAAATCTATGACCCAATTTAAAAAATCATATAATAGAAATAGATAATAATTAAACAGAGAAATAGGTCTACACTGCCTTGAACATGTAACTCTTTTTGTTAATAAGTTTCATCCTACACAATCCCATTCAAATTCCATTGTTGTTAATATACTCCTAACCACCATTATTTACATGGGTCACTTATCAATTAATGAATTTATAAGAGTAAATGTGGTGGAATTTTTATAGGGTTCCCACTCATACATTCACATAGGTGAACCAAATTTTTTTCACATGTTTCAAAACATTTTTGATTTCTTTGGTTGATTAAAAGTTTTAAAATCTACATCCTTTTCTCATTGGTTCCCAAAAAAACATCAAAGGATGAAATATATCCTTGATGTTTTTTCACACAAATGATATAATTTTATACATTTATTGTATATATGTGAGGTAATCATTGGTTAAGTTGAGGACCCATTATTGGGAATTCTCCACAAGGACATTAAGTTATTACTAAGAATTTTTTCTATGAAATCCGTTGAAAATATATTTGTTAGTGTAACCAAAAAATTATAGATCAATATAAAAAATTTCATCATTAAGATACTATATAGTATTAAATACATCACATAGTCATTTTTGAGACAAATCTTTCTCGATTTTCCATTATAATTATATTTTTTGTCTTATCAAATGTGCGTAACAATAATAGTGTATAGAAACCAAAGATATTGATATAGAATATAGAGGTACCTCAGTTAAAAGATATATAATACATTCTAAATTCTTTCTAAGAGCATTTAATGATACAAACTTAGAGTCCATTATAAAGGCTCTTTTAAAATTTGGTTTCTTTGAACCTCATGGGATTGCTGAACCAAAACTATAAAAACCATACCACTCGTTAACGATAGATAATATAGATTAATTATCAAGACCACATTTGAAAAACAACCAATACCCTTGGGTTTCAACAAAAAATAGTAATCCATAGTAACCTTTTTATACTTGAAAAATCTTTTAACCACATCCCATTATCCATAACCTGAATTAATCATATACATACTCATCTTTCCAACAAAATATAAATTGTTGGGTCTAGTATATGTCAGGGAATACCCGAGACACATGATCACCCTTGGATATTCAAACTGATAAACCTCCCTACTAGGATTTGGTAGCATCCTACTACCAAAATAATATAGGGTATATATGAGTGAACACTAAAATTGTTCAGACCAAATTAAGATTTTTTCAATATAATTATTCTGAGAAAATATAGTAAAATTCTTGGTTATATCACTTTTCATTCCCAAAATAAAATTATATTAACTAATGTATTTCATATCAATGTTTCTAGATAAAATATACATAATCTCAATTATTTGATTCATATCAGTTCCAAATATAACCATGCCATCAATATATAAAAAATAACTACACAATGATTATTAAGGAACCTACTATATTCAAAATTATCATCATGGGTAACCGAAAAACCATTTTATCAAAATGATTCATTAATTTTCTCATGCCATTATTTTGGATAGTTTTTAAAACCATATATGGACCACAAAATTTTCTAAAATTATTTTAATTATATGGTACTATGAATCCTTCTAGTTTTTTCATACATATTTTAGCATCCAATTCAGCATTTATCAATCCTTTCTCAACATCCATTTGTTAAATTTATAAATTACTTTTGGATACTATAGAAATAATATTTCTATTCATTGTAGTATTATAAAATTGTGCATAGTTATAAAAAAAATTGATTCCTTCTATTGAGACCACCCATTGGATACCATTATGGATTTATAATTTTTAATTTCCTCATCCACATTGTATTATCATCTAAATACCCATTTGTAACCTATGGGGTTTGAACCTTGATTAAATTAAAATGATACCTATGTATTAATCTCTATTATGAATTCTATTTCATAATTTATTTATTAATTCTAAATTTAAGCATATGAAGATACCATATCCTCTTTGAATTCTTTTAGTCCAAGAGTTATGTTGAAACATATATGATTTTTTGTAATAATATAATCAATATTTCCTTTCAAAAGTATATATAGAAATTTAATCCATATGTATTTTGTATCTAAGGTGATGTACGTTTTTTAACCACCTTGACTATATTTTCTTTATATACTATTTTTTAAGCCAGATCCCTTTATATGTCCTATCTAGGTACATAGGTAAATATAGAATACATTAATTTAATAACAGTAATAAATAAAACTAATTCATTGTATTCTTTATCCATAAATCTATATAATTTTGAATACACCACATATCCATGAAATATTATATCAAATACTATTTTACAAAACATTTCCACATTTATGTGTCGGTACTCTTACAATTGAATAACCACCAAAATCCTTTAAATAATTTACTTTTAGAATCCTATTATTACATAATAAAAAAGTCATAGAATTATCTTTTTTTGGGAACCATTTTTAGGATGTGCTGTGAAATTAATAATTCATATCTATAATAAATGTTTGAGAGACATTAGATTAACATAATTGAATTAAAGATTTTAGTTAATTTACTTTACAATAACTCGGTTGGACCAATTTTTTGAGGTGTATATGTTTTTTTCATTTTACATATGATCCCTAGAAATTTTGATAATCATAGAATATATTATTCACCTCTTATTTCATATTTTAGGCATTTAATTGAAATCCCATTGGTTTTTCACCTCATTTATACCGATACTAAATTTATCTATAACATTATATTTATCATGTAAAAGATAGACATGAAAAAATATATAATAGTAATCATTAAAATTTACAAAGTAAAATTTATTACTGGTGGTAGGTGTTGCATGAGAATCCCAAACATCACTCTGCATTAATTCTACCACATCACTTATTCATTATATATCTTGAAATGGTTTCCTAATTATTTTAGGCTTCATGAATATTACACATTTATTATCATTTTTATCCCAGCTAGGGAATAATTTTATTTTGTCAGGTCATGAATTATCCTAAAATTATTGTGAAACAAATGAATATTAAATAAATATAAATAAATTAGAAAGTATGAATAAATAATATTTTTATTCTCTTTGAATAATCCATCATAAAATTGACTTTTTTTAAAAATTATCCCACTTTTATACGAAACTATGTAATCTATTTCAACTAAAATTTTAAAACAATGATTGTTTGATAAGCTCCCTAAGATTGGTTTCCTACAAACTACACACACAAAAAAGTTATCATTTAAGGAGAGGGTCATCCCCGAGGAAAGCTCATGATCAACCACTATGGTCACTTATATGATTATACTTGTAGAATTTTCCATGTAGAAAAATGTCCCATATAATACTAAATTCATCTTATTATAAAGAGATTTATTTTTAAAACATGTTATGGATCACCAGAATTGATCTACAAAAAAGGGTAATACTTGGGAACATTAAGCTATACTATAAGTACTACAATTTAAAGAATTTTTTCAGTCATTGTTCATTAAGAGAGGAAAACCCCATTTGAAGTGTCTCGACATTCCACAGAAGTATCATTCACATTTATTATTAATCCATTATATTTTTACTTTTGAAAGATGGTTTAGATATTTTTTCCTTTGAGAAATAATATATATCCACTAATTTTACAATGAGTAAAATGAATTTATTATCACTAGGAACATTTGACTCGTCACTATTTTTATATTCCTCTATAATTTAAAGGTAGTTGAGTAACCCATTGAGGGAAATATCTTCAATCTTATGATTTAGATATTAATTTACATACATCCATGGTATAGAGATATTATTGATGATGGATGTAAACTTGATATCATCATCCCTGCATATCTTGTTTTATATATTATTGTATGAATAATATTATTTCATATAATTTCTTTAAGATAGATCTAATACCCCCGATTTCATATGAAATAAACTAGATTACTTAGAATTTATTGGTTTTAACATCCTTAGAGATGTACTTTATCCTCATTTCATCTAATATCTTATATATATTTAGAATATAATGATATCTTTCGATGTTTTTATCATCTAAAAAACTTAGTATGTGCCCTCCACACATCATATCATCAATATAAAATTTTTAACTTTTGTGGGAAAATTGAAGTGTTTCATCTTTCGATGTGGGGATATTTTAGAGTCATGAGAGTGTACTATAGATCTAGAGTTTCTTATAGCAATATAATTTTTTTTCTAACTATTGATGTTTTTTCCATCAAATTAATACACCCTCATTGCATTTTATGAGCATCTCCAAATTCATTTTGTTTAGAATCTACTCTTAATATTGTCAAGGATATAACATTGGGAAATGGATATGGTATTTACTTTGGATGGAAGTAGATGGATCTCACTGAGTAATATTATGATGTCACTCTTATCAAGAATACATTATCCCCCACAAAGTCGGGATTACTATGTGTTTCTGGAGAAAACTTTTTAGGATACAATAGTGGCTCAATAAGTGACATAAGTACATTCTGGATAGTATCCATTAAATAATATTTGGAATAAAGAGAGTAATAAAATGTTTTTTTATATACCAACAAAATTCCTTTGTTGATTATTGAATTGTTTTAGAGGAATATAAATTTTTTAAGAAGTATTGGAGTGCACATGAATGGTTGGAATTGATTTTACCAACCAATATGAACTTTATTTTAAAAAACTGGAATCACCCACTAAAATTAGGATTAAAACTCCTTAGAATTGGGTTGATACCTTTTCTAGAAATTCAGGTCTTATTTAAATTTATTAATTTCCATCGGATAATACCATATCAAATATGGGGACAATATATAAATTTATAGTGAATAGTTGTGTACACTAGAAAATATACATGTTAATTCAAACTGATTTTTCAATTTGGGATTCCAAAAATAGGATTAATTTTTTTAAAAAACAATGAAAACATAAATACATTAAAAACATTTAAAATACAACATGTATTAAATGCTTTTTTAGAAATATATTCAATGTCATCTTTTAGTCGTAAAATGGAAATTGAATTTTTACGAGTGAGATATTTTTAATAGGTTGAAAATATATCATATAAAATATTTAGATATACTCAGTAAGTAATATTTCTTATATTACACAAGTAATACATTAATATTGATGTTAGCATACCTGAGAGTTCTTTCTCAAATTATTTTATATCCTCAATGTGAATGAAATAGATGGTTTACATACTACTAATTATATAAGGGTTTTTATATTATCTAATTATTTTACTCAAATTATATCCCCTATTATATGATAATCAAACCATAACATTACATATTTTATTAATAATTTCCCTAATGAAATAATTTTTACCAATGGAAAATTAGATAGGTCATAAGGTTTTATTTTACATGAAATATTCTATTATGAGTACAGTATACCTATATATTACCTTAAATAGAATTATTTAAGGTAATTCCATTTAATTATCTTCAAAAATCATTGAAATGATGGTATATCACATCATGTTCTATGGTGAAAATATGTAAAGTTGGTAATTTTTTGTTTGACAATATATTTATATGTTTTTTATTATTCTGTATTTTCATATATATTTATTATCCAAATTTTTTATTTTAGGGAATTAATTAAGTGAGTTTATGACCTAAAATTATATAGAATTATAGTTCATTGATTGGTCTGATCAGAAAAATAAGACAGTGTAGTGGGACAATCCTTACCCTTTAAATATGTAGTTTTGGATAAAGGCCTTGATTATTTGTCTATAAAATCCTAGAATTATTAATTTACATAATTATTTTATTAATATTTTTTAAAAAATTAATACTATTATTTATATTTTAATTTAAATGGAAATATATATATTATTATTATATTATGTAATTATTAGTCAAGTATTAATGTATATATTTTCATTTATATGATATCTCTTTTCAAGTTTCTGTTCTCATCCAATTATTTATCCTTTCATGTATCCTTGGTCATAAATATGAGTAATATGTATGAAATTTTTGGTATTAATAACACATTAATATGAAAATTTAGAATTCCATATCTATTATGAATAATGATGTAATGTTTTTTTAGGAAATTTATCAGTCAAAGTTTCCTGAACATTTGATAATACGTGTTCGCTAGAGAACAAAGATATCGATTTCAAAACATTTTTCAATTTGATATTTCCAAAATAACTTTCCCCTTTTAAAAACATAAAATATAACAATATCAATATTTTAAAAACATTTACAATCCAAGAAATAATAAATTCCTTTTGTGAAATAACATTTATTTTATTTTATTTATAGTACACTAGATATTAAATTTTAAAATGAAGATCTATTTTATTAGGTCTACAATATACCTTATTAAACATTTATATATACCTAGTTTGTAACAATACTTATATTTTTCATTTATTCCATTAGTATTGATGTTAGTATAACTAAGAGTTCTTTCTAAAAGTATTTTGTATCCTTAATGTGAATAAAATATATGGTTTACATACTAGTAATAATATATTTTTCAAATATTTCCTTTTTTCCATATTATGTCCCCTTTTAAATTATAATCTAATCATAAAAATACCATTTCTACAAATATATTTCATAATTAAATAATTAATATGAATTGAAATAATAATTAATTAGAAGGATTACACTTACCTAAAATTCTCTATTATTAATAAAATATATATAGATATTTCAATAATTTTTTTACTATATTATAATGAAATTAAATTGGATTAGAAAAATTATTAATACGATGGAAAATCCCACCATTTTATATAAGAAAACATATAAGTCCAATAATTTATTTTCTATCGATGTATTGATATGTTTATCATTATTTAGTATTTTTGTATACATTGCTTAACCATTTTTAAATTTTATTGAATTTATTATATTATTTTAGTGACTAAAATTAAATAGAATCTTGTTTCATTGATTGTTCTGATGAAAAAAATAAGATAGTGTAATGGAACTATCCTTACCCTTTATATATTTGTGTTGGTAAAAGTCCTTGAGTGTATTTCTATGTATACATCAAAATATAAATTTCAATCATTATTATATTTAAAATTTTGTAAAAAATTTTAATACTATTAATAATATCTTCTTTTTTCATTGAGATATATCTATTATTCCCAAATTATGTATTTCACGATCGAGTATTGATGTATATATTTTTTGATATGACGTCCCTCAATGAGATTTCATTCTCACCCCGTTAATAATGTCTCTTTATATCCCAGCTTATTAATAAATGTAAAATGTATGAAATTATAGGTATAAAATATATATTAATATGATTCCATATGATTCCATATGTTTGATTAATAGTGATGTAATGATTGTGTAGGTATTTATCCGTCAAGGGAAACTAAACCTTCAGTCATATATAATAATTGGTGTAATTTGTTACTGCTGTAATATTAAAAAACCAAATAAATGTTATTATTATTGATGGAATTATAATCATAATAGAATATGAGATTTGAAAATTTTATCATGTGAATAACAATGGAAATTATTAGAAAATTATATCTTTTCTGGAATTAAATCATTTAAATGGGATAAAGGATAAGAAAGAGTAACGAAACATTCTTTTTGATGACCATAATGATTATCTATTTTTTTATATATAATATAATAATAAATGATCAAAAATTAAATGTTATGTATCATGAATGATTACCCTCACTTGTGTTATTTTTAAATATTTTAAAAATAATTATAAAAAGTTAAAATATGATAACATCGATTATGAAAATAGTTTAACTATGTTATTATAATAAAAAAATTAGCTTACAAGTCAAATATCAACTATGATTTAATTAAAGGATATCAAATAAAATTATTAAAATAAAATTATTATAAAATATGAAGGGTTAATAATTTTTTTAATACATAATTGAATATGATACTTCATGTGAAAAATGAGTAAAAATTTTCATTAATGAAATTAATAACCAAAATTTAACAATTGAGGGATATTTTAAAATAAATTCATAATATTAATAAACCTATATAAAATTAATAATGAATCCAGACTAAAAAAATTGTACTTTGAAAATATCAAAATTGAAAAAATGTATTGAGAACATTGAGAATCCATCACGATTAACAAATATCAAGTGTTCTGTTTTTGTTTAAAATGATAATTAATTATTATATAGGATTCATGAATTCCTTATATCAATTTATAAAGAGTATAAAGTGAAAATAATATTGAATGAAATTTTTTCATTGAAGTATATGGAAATAAAATCCTCATTAATGATTTTATTTGATTCCTATAATTTTGTTCATGTTAAAATTTTGAAAAATCTATAAATATGGTCAGAGATCAATTTAAAAAAATTATAAAGAAGAATAAATATTAGTGAATTTTGTATACTTTATTATATATTCAAATATCACCCAAAAATAAATAATTTCAATTTGTCACATTACAAGAAAAAAATAGAAACTGGGGAGAGAATATGCAGGAAGTGTTTTTTCTTCTAATGTGATTTTCAAAAATTCAATTTTTTCTAGAAACATTTCCTTTGATGGAATAAAAACTATAACATATATGTAATGTTTTTTGAAACCTATATTCTAGGATTATGGATATGTATATAATGTCACAAGTTTTTTATTTTAGAAAATATTTTGATAAATTTTTTTAAATCATGAAATGATACTAAAGTGCATAGTTTAGGTATAACAATATTTTTATAAAAATTATATCGATATTTTTAGGGTTGTAAATACTATTAAAACATATTATGTTAATGAATTTTCAATTTAATACCTTAAAAACCCCATATAAGTTTGTTTTTGAATGAATTTAATATAATATATTCATTCTTAATTGAAATGGGATTTCTAGAAAAAAAGAAACATGATTTGATGAATAAATTGTAACTATTTAATAAATTGTGTAGAACATGTAACCAATATTGTTTTTTATGAATATTTTACATAATTTTTCAATTAATTAGGAATAAAAACCATACTTAATTTACTGAAAATAAAAATAAATAAATGTATCCCATGTAGTTAATGTTTCTTGAAGCAATCAAAAAGGGCCATCCACAGACGTTTGATAATATTTGTTCATCATGTATGATTCTATATTTAAAAAAATTAAATTATTTGTGATTTTTTTATAAGGATGTTTATATTTTTTGAATGTTGTATGAGTTAAACAAGATATATTTTAATTAGAAAAAATTGGTGTGAAGAGGATGAAAATAATGCGAATATTGTTTATTGATCACTTAAAGTATAATATTCTATGTGTTCTATAACACTATGGTAACAATATAAAATCTATTTTTAGAAAAAATAGAAATATTTATATTGTTATTAAATATGTTGGAAAATTGATAAAATTATAATTAACAACATGAAACCTAATTCATGTTGGTGATGTTGAAAATCCATGTTACTTGAGAATCATATAAGGGTAATGTTTAATGGAATTGATGAATTTAGAACATTATTCAAAAGAACATGAAAAATTTTAATAGTTAATATTGTCCTCATGGATTTATAAATATAATAAATTGACAAACAAAGGGGTTTTAATATATTTAAAATCATTAATATTGTTAAATATTATAGAATATTTTAGAAATTTAAACAAAAACTTAATTAAATATTATAATTATTTGATGTTTTTAATAATTTAATAGAAATTCATTGAATAAAGGTAATTAAATAATTTTAATTATATATTATATTCATAAACATACATTTATACATTGCATGAATCATAAATATAATCCTCTATTAAGATATTAATATTTTCTATAATGTGTAAAAAAGGATAGTGTCATTCCATTAATAATAGTTTGAATGGATAATAGTGTTTACAATGTAGTGTCAAGGTCAAATGAGATCACTAAAAGGGGAAGGGGGTGAATAAGAGACAACTTTATATTTTTATGTTTTCATTCATTTAAACCCACCTCTATGAATGGTTAAGATATTGATCATTCATTATTTATTTTCTAACCCTTTTTCCTACATAGACATAGGAAAGAAATTAATGCCTTAGTGGATTTAAAATGTTGAACCATGAAATACTATACACTTATATGTTCACTTTGAGTTTAATTATCTAATTTATCAACTATAAAATATTGTGTATGAGTTCAAGAAATCTTCAGAAAATATTTGGTGAAAATATCCTCTAATTATAAGTTATCAGTGACTAAAACGGTCATATCCCGAAAAGTTTAGTATAATAGCACCCACAATTTGAAGCTATATTCTTAAATGAATCTATTAATCTCCTGAAAATATATTAATAAATCCTATTGATAGTTCTTAATGCATCCTATGGAACTCATTCTTTGCGTATTCAAATTATATTATCTCTGAGTGAAATGTGTGTTCGTATTTCTATCTTGATCTATTTGAGTGTTGGTATACCATAGGTTTATAAACCTTAATAACATTCTTCTCTAGAAATATATAAATATACTATGTTATATGAAGTTATTATTATGAAAAAATTTCCCCAAGGGACATGACACATCACTTTGTAGAAGCTACCTTTCTTTCCTTCATTAATGAAGGGGTAAGTCATAAATGCAACCAAGGTTCTCCTCTATGATAGAAAGATGTTTTCTATCTCCATTCCACATTTTGTTCCATCCCTCAGTATATTATTTATATCATTATATATTTATTCATTTAATATTCCATGTAAACATTATACAAAATATTATTTCAATAACAACAATGAAAATTTCCTTTTATTATGTTAATATCTTCTCACTTAAATTTTCACTCAAAGTTGAATGAAGCCTATAATTTAATTCTTCCATAAGACCTAACTTGTTTCCTTATTCAAATTACTTTCAAATATTTATTTTTTCCAATAGAGAAACTATGATTTTCTATTTAAATACATACAAATTTACATGAAATCATAAATCATTTCCTTGTTTCTTTCCGCTTTTGGAATTAAACTAATATCAATCTTTCGCATCATCCATAGATTGTTCCTCTTCAATCATAGATTGAATCATAATAAATTTAATATGATGGTGATATTTCAATCATTGATGATCATTTCTTCCATAATCTAGTTTTATCCTTACTTCATAACATTAATTTTATATATTCTTATTTTAACTTTTTCTTTATAGGGGCCAATGTTATCAAAATGTAATTGAACATCCCTTGGGAACTAAACCATCCCTGATCTCAAAAATCAAAGTATTATGTCCATTAAAAGTTTCTTAAACTTCTATGTTGAGTTAAATTTATATTATTTTTATTAACCTAAAATATCATTTTAGAAACATTTTGAAGTCCCCTATCTTAATGTTTTTGTCTTAATATGTTTCTTATACTCATTTATTTCTGATGGGGTAGTTCATAACTTATGAATATGTTTTACCCTATTTTGGTACCTTATGATGCTCCTCTTATGGAGATAAATAAGGATCGTGAACCTCACAAAGATACAACATAGGGTACATTAATTTGACATATTTTTAAAACTAACTCAGAATCAACCTTACAATATAAATTACAAAGATAAATTAACCAAACAATATGTATTTTGAACATTATGAAGTGCATAGTGTTAAGTTTTTTTTGTCAAATATCTCATATCAGTATAATAAGTCATGACTTATTCAAACCCCCATAGAATATATTAATGTTACTTTATTTCATTATCATTTACTCTAAAACATCACCAATCATCATCTAATGAGTCTTCATTATCCAATACAGTATCATCCTATAAAATTTTTATTCAATTCATTTTTTGTTCATACCTTCATCTAGATGTTCCATGAATATGGATTCTTCAATTATCCCGCTTTTCTTTAACCTCAAAATATTTCATAACTATTTTAGACAATGTATCCTCTATTAGAATATTTCTATAACTTAAAGATCGTCTCACCAATCATCACATGTATGTCTACTTGAATGAGTCATCATAATTTCAAAAAGTATAACCTTTAACTCCACTATTATTTCATATTCATATACAATAAAAATAGGTTAACTAAATTCATCCAATAAAATTTGAATTTGCATCACTCAACCTTATAGAAAAAATAATAATTCAATCCATATTGGAACATAAATCTCCACCTTTTTATTTTTTATCATTACAACTATAAATTCTAATGTAAAATATTTTAATCTCCCGCTTATTTACAATACAGACAATGGTCATATAGTTTTGTAATCACAATAGTGTTCCCCTTATTATCCTTTAGAAAAGTATTACATTTCATAATGATTATTCTCTCTCTTTAGAACTAAAATATATTCGAATTAACTTGTTGGGGAAAGGATGAAACCACACTACAATTATCAAAGAGTATTTAGTTAATATAATCTATTTATACATAGGAAAACTATGAATAGAAAAAAAGATATACTTCACCATAATAAAAATAATATCCATTAAAATTACTAACTTATGATACAGTTCCCACACAACTCATTCATGGGGTTATTAAAGAACCATTGTCATGTTTTACTTTAATGATGTTTTTTGTTTTTATTGACAATTAATCTTTTGTAAATTAATATTTTTTAAAAATTGGTTGATTTTTGTTGAATGTTAAAACCCGAAAAGAAAGGGGTGAAAAGTTGTGTTTTTGAGAAACTTGTTTTCCATATGTAGAGGATCAGACTGAGCAGCACCAAATGTACTGTATCAAACATAGAAGTACCGGTTGCAGAAGTCATCAGAAAGCTAAAGTTGTTGGTCAGAAACAACATCTGTCTCGGATCAATCAGCATGAAGATCAAGATATATCAAATACAATGTTTTATAGAATGAATTTAATCAGTTAGAAACTCATAATGTTTCTGAATATGACAAATGCAGATAATGATTTTATTTGTTAGAATGTTTTCAAACATTATAACCTTAAATCAGACAATAATATTTTGATATTGAAGTCCTTATAAATCATGAAATAAATCATGATAAAAGATCTTGTAGAAATAGAGAAATAATAGTAATTGTATCAGTTCCATAAGTCAAGAAAAAGTTTTCATCAGATCCAGAAGTACCATACATAGATGTCTTCAGACGTGTAAATGAGTTATATCTAATGATGTTTGAAGAATTTAAAACTTTTATAGTGGAGTTTCCCTCATAATGAGAATTCCATCATAATTAAAATTCCATTAGTATGAGGATTACATAATAATGACTCTGATAAGGAATGTTAATCAGAATAACTCAGAGGAGAAAATTAAATCAGACTAAAATTGAGAAAGAATTTACATTGGACTAAATCTGAAGAGTAAATTCAATTAGAGCGACACTGAGTAGGAAATCCAATTGTACTGACTCTTAGGAGTAATGTCAACCATAATTACTTTAAGAAGTAATTTCAGTCAGACTAACTATGAGTATTAAATTAAATCGGACTGAATTTTAGGAGGAAAGACAATCAAACTTACTCTGAGACTCTGAGTAAGAAATTAAATTAGAATGACTAAGAGAAAGAAATTCAATTAGATTGAATCTGATAAATAAAGTCCATAATAGTAGATCTATTATGGAATTTTCATCACAATTATATAAGGATGTTCCATTATAATAAGCACAGAAAATTCCACTATAATGATCTGAGGCAGTTCCATCACATAAGAGAATAGTTATGATATTCGATAAGTCTGTCTACTAAGAATACTCAATATGATTCAAGAAGTTTCTAGAGGAGATGAAGTGTTCAAACATGAATTTAAAATATGAGTTAATTTAAGAGGTCTTTGAATTTTGAATAAGTGTGAAAAGATTTTAGTTCCTTCCTTTTCCATTATGAGAAGCATATAAGTTGATGCACAATACATTCTTACTTCGTAACCTTTTCACACGCACAAAAGGGGGATCACCATAGAGTTTGAGTAAGATTTAGTTTTTGAATAGAGTTCTTATTATATGATTATACAGATGAAATGTTTCTTATTTTTATAACAAATATTGGACAAAGGATTATTATACTAAGAAGTTGAGAAAAGTTTGAGAAGTAAAGTTTGAAAATAGGGTCCATCTTAATGATTTCATCGTAATGATCCAATCAGTCTAACGCAATCAGACACCAGTCCATTGAAGTGAGGTTCCAGATAGATTTTTGAGGAGATTTTTCTTTTGAGATTTTATTTTGTGGCTCAATTTTTTATAAGAAAGCTTGATAACCTAATAGGAGTCAGTATAATAATTCCTATTAGAATATAGAAGTTTTCTAATAGGAGTCGGCACAAGTTGTATTTAATTATTCATAATAGTGAATTTCTATAAACCCACATGAATGGATATAGAATGGATTTAGGTTCTCATACTTAGGCTGGATGTTATAAATCTTGTGTGATTTGCTTTATTCCTTAATTTTTTAGGCATGATTATTTAATAATATAGTAAATTCAATGAAAATTAATATGTTACCGGGGTTATATTTCAATAATTATTCAAATTTATAAACCTTGAACAACTGATTCAACCCCCCTATCAGTTTTTATCCAATACATTTGAAATTAAATTGATATAAGAGGGATGTTTCCCTGGTTTAATCCTTGTCATGGATAATATCATTTTTGTCAATAGTATATAAATTCCTATATTTGATGTAAAAAATTATTTCTAGTGGAAAAATAATATGATTCATTATCTCCTATCTCCTATACTTAAATTTGTCAATACTGTTACAATTAGGTATCCATCTATTTTGAAATATTTCTTATTGGCTTTAGCTGATAAGAGAAATATTTAAGTTGATGGAAAGTGTTGGAATTCTATTTTTATTTCAATGTTATAAAATTTTTATATGATTTTTATGGGTCTCAAAACTTAAATAAGTATATGGGAAAATCTCTAAAATATTTTTTAGGGGAATATTAAATAATGGAAGAAAACCTATAAATCTAGTGTAGTGATTTTAAAGACATAATAATGAGATCTGATGAAACTATTAATAAATTCTTCACAAAGTTAAATGAAAATTTTTGTAACATCCATGTATTTAGAGATTTTTTGGATGATTTTATAATAGTTAAAACACATATGTGAAATTTTCCAAATAGGTTTGAATATAAAATTTCTAATTTAGAAGATAAAGATAATTTATCTTTTATTGAATTGAGTGACATTGTTTTTTCTTATGAAATTAGAAAATAAACAATGTTAAAAAAGAATATGAAATATGAAATGGATTTTAAATCAATGGGAAAAGTAAAGATTCAAGATGTTAAAACTATTGATCCTTCTGATTCAAAAGATAAATAATATGATCACTTGAATGAAGAAAACATGTCTCTCATATCCAAGAACTATCAAAGTGTAAGAATAATGTAGGGATTAAAACATCCTTTCGTTTTTTAATGTTGTGGAATTAGACATTTTTATATGAATTTTACCAAGATGAATTATGAACAATATAGATGATTCTGATGAAAACCTTTAATGGATGAAGTGAAAAAAATATTTTTAAAAAGAAAAGTCATCAAAAAATAAAATAAAAGATGTTTTCGATGAACAAGGGAAGTATGATGAGTAATAAAGTTGAATCAGACTCCACTAAACACAATTCTTTGTAAGATTAATGTGTAGAAAAGGTTAGAAAATTTATTGAAAAAAGTTGAGAAAATTGAATAATTCCTTAAATTGTGAAGAATAAGGATGTGAAGAATCAAACAGAGGGTATCTACTCAAAGAAAAACTTGTTTCAAGTCATGATAAAAATAGATCTATCAAGAATGAACTTATATTTATAAAGATGTACGGTGAAAAGTTTATTTAAGGTTAAAAAAACTTTCAAGAAAAAATAATACATCTATGAGATATTATGTAATAAACATATACTTTTGGAATATGTAAAGATGGATGAAGATATTATTAAAAATATGGAATCTAAATAATAAGATGTTAATAAGATTCAATAAAAATTTCTTGAGTCTTAAAGTACCTTGGGGAAGAGGAATAGAAACTTCAAAAAAATAGAAATAAAAGATAAGACTTCTATAGTTTCTAAGAATGTTCATTTCAAGAATCTAGTGAAATCGTTTCCTATAAAAAATAATATTTCATACGATTTTAAAATCATTTTTAGTGAGAATAGAAACTGTTTCGAAAGAATGGGTTGAGATGGTATATGAGTAACTCATCACATCTAAAGAAGATGAGAACTCCATGAGAAGGAAAGATATTCCATGACCAGTGTAATGTCCCAGACCCCAATTCCACCCAGAAATGCTTCCCCAAACCTGGTTGGTCACATGGCCTCATGTGCATCTCCCCAAATTCTAGATGCGGCTGACTGGAAGCGAGGGCCTAGGTAAGTTAGTTGGGAGACTATTCCCTAATTGCCAAAGTATGACAATAGAAGTCAAATATATACAATATCAGAAGAGAAATAAATAGGAGACAAATGAAAGTAATCCAAGAAGACATGAATACCTAATAATAACCAAAATTATCACATATACAAAAATGATGTAGATGGTATAGGTATCTTGAAAATAGCCAGAATAGTACATGAAAATACAATACAAGTATCCCAAAAATAACAAAACAACAAAATGGTATCCCAACATCGCAAGCCTCAGCTTGGTCCTATGCTCCCCTACTCCAAATACACAATCAACAACCTTTACTAGAGATCTTTCCCCTGTCCTCACCCACAACCATATAATATTTTTGGGTCCCCATGGAGTCCCAAATAGGGTGTGAGATAAACATACCAGTATTCAAACACCTAAGGATATAAAATTCTGGAAACAATTCTAAAAAGGTTCTAGCAAGCATACACATCTAGAAATTAAGTGCGTATGCCCATGAAATAAGTCTATTGTAATAATAGAATCCAAACAGCTCTCAAGGATACTTGAAAAAATAAGACAACTCCTAACAAGGTAGTAATAAAAAGTAAAAAAGAAAGTCATGTGGCCACGTCGTACATCCATCTATATCAAGAAATCCACAACCTCATGGTACAGTGAAGTCAAATAATCTACGACCACATCGTATAATGAAGTGTAGACCCCAAGTGTCAGATCCATGGTTTTAGTGAACCAAGGAATCCGATTAATAAATATCTAGACTACGGAGGGTCGGATCCAAGGATCTTTCCCAAGGAATCCCATCGAGTCCCATGGGAATCCCTCGTGGAAACTCGATAGGGCACTCTTTGGGGTTATAGGATCATGGAAATAACATGTCCTACATGATCCCAGGCAAGACAGATCCACGGGGTAGCAAGGCCTGAGGCATCCCATGGAATCAAGACCCAAGGGGCAGAGTCAACCCAAGGCATCCACTACAGTGTTCTAGATCCATGGAGAGCAGTTCGAGTAATCTATAAAACCATTCATTCAAGCATTCAAACAATAAAATTAAACATTCAAACCATATGAGTATACCCACTCACATCAACCTTCACAATCCAAGAGTATACCCACTCATGAAAACCATTTATCAAGAATATGGGCCTACCCTCCCATATAAACCTTTGAATAAACAATTAGTCATTCACATAGGTATACCCACCCATTATGTCCATTTAACATGCCAAACTATCAAAATAGACAAGTCCTAAGAAGATATTCATTGAACAAGGAGGCAATACATCTCTTAAAAAGGCTATTCAAGCAACCAAATCATTAACATGCTTCCTTTTACTTGGAATGCTCATGAACACACCCCTTGGGTGGTTTAAACTGGAAGAAAAATATATATTTACCTTATGTATCACACCTTGGACGACCTTAAAAAGAGTAAAGGGTGTCAACACACATAAAAAGAAACCTATGGGAATCATTACTAGGTTCGACTGTAGTTATGGAAAGCAACTCGCTCAAAAAAGATGCAACGCCAGAAAGTCCAACGGTTGGCATATCAGCCAAACTCCCTAAAAGCACCCAAAAAGATGAAAGAAAGTATTTAGCACCTACCTTGACTAGGTATTAGACAACTCATCTAGTATTAAGTTATGATTCGTCTTGGTTTGGATGAAATCTGAAGAACAGGTGAAGAACGGGATATTATGGCATATGAGCCTAAATCCAAATAGTGTATCCATTTTTGCAAAGAATTGATAATGCCTAAAAATGAATTTGGTACTTACTGATGCGGATCCAACATGATAGATGGTGCTCAAATAGGATTCCATACAACTTCAACATATGAAAAAATAGATTTGGGGGGATTTGGGTTCCAAAACAAGAGGACAAACTAAAGTGCATCAAAACACTAGCTACTACCAAATTTATAAAAAATCCACTAGAGAAGTACATGACATGTACCAAAAGTACTCCGTGTGTACTCCTAATTTTATTTTTATGAACCCGAATGGCTAAATGTCATGATAGGAAAGTACATGGTGTGTAGTCTAAGAACACGATGTATACCTCGTCTGCATCTAGATTTCAGCTTGTTTTCCCCATTCTTTCCCAAAAACAACCCGAAACGGCCCACAACTAGGCCTAGGGTATAATCCAAAAAACAAAGTAAACACATTAAAACCCCAAAAAGATATGTGCCTCAATAAAAACATGGGATCATATAATCATTACCCCTTATAGAAATTCATCCCTAAATGGTTCTCTGAAGGGAGGTGAAGATTATTTTGAAAACAACTCTGGCCACTAAGCACATACGTCGGCCTCCCTCTCCAATGTATCTTACTGTAAACAGTTTTCCTTCCATAGCACCCATGCCAGAGGAACTAAATGGCCTCAAAGAACATTCTTTCTCCTATCAAATATACAAATCAGATGCTCTTAATATGATGCATCAACATGAATCTCAACCTCCTCGAGCTGAAAAACCTGAGATGTGTCTGAGTGATAGTGGTGTAGCTAAGATACATGAAAGATATAATCCATGGATTGCTACCACTGAGGTAACTGAATCCGATAGGCAACCGACCCGACTCTCTCTAGAATCTCAACTTTCCTGACATATCTCGGTGAAAGTTAACCATATCTCCTGATCTGCATGTGTCCCAACTTCAGTAAAACATGAAAGAAAACCATATCCCTAACCTCGAAATCTAGAGGTCATATGTGGTGATCGATGTATGATTCCTAGAGAGACTATGCAGTTTCCATATTCTTCCGAATCAAATAGACCTGCTCAGATGTATCCTACTATAAAAAACCCAGTTGGTCACTGATATTCCTCTGTCACCTGCTGATAGGTGGAACACCAAGTAACAAATTCACCAACCTCTTTCTTCATTCCCGACCACCATTACTGTCATCGCAAGTCACAATACATCTTGGTGACCCTGGGGTGAGCATCCCCTGATGAATCACAAAACTCCCACATCAACTCCCCACATATATCCATTGGAACCTAGACACGTCCATGGATATGAAATATCTCATCATCACCTACCGTCTAACCAGGAGGAGGGTCCTCACCTACCACACCACCCATAGAACTAGGCCTTCACAATCCAATATCTGCCTCATCCTAAAAAATCTAATAGGGTAGAGGTAACAACTAAGGATGAAGGAAAAGTGTTCCCCTATCTATTGTGCACCTCCATATGCATCTTAGAGAACAAAACCATAAGTTTTCACTTGCTACTGGAATGTAGTACTTCTTGTATCTGATTCCTCTTACTCAGTGCATCAGCTACTGCATTTCCCTTACCAGGCATGTAGGCAAGATCGATGTCAAAAGAATGTAGGTACTCTACCCACCATAGTTGCCTCAAATTCAGATCACGTTGCCTGAATATATACTTGGAGATTTTTTGGTCTGTGTACACCAAAAAACGCTCTCCTAGTAAATAGTGCCTCAAACAGTGCAAAACATAAACAACCACAACTAAATCGAGGTTGTTCATAGTGTAGTTCTTCTCATGAGGACTCAACTATCAAGACCCATATGACACTACTCGATCTCCCCACATCAGCACTACCCCCATCCCAACACCTGATGCGTCATAGTTAACCGTGCAGCTCTTGCCCTGCTCTGGCAGTATCTGGACTGGTGCTTAAGTCAACCTCTCTTTCATATCCTATAAGGCTATCCCATAAGATTCTGACCACACAAACTTCACACCCTTCTTAGTCAATCCCATTAATGGAACTACTAAGTGTAAGACGTCTTTTATAAAAGACATGTACAAACCAGCTATCTAGAAACATTGTATGTCAAAAACGTTCTTGGGTTGTTCCCAGGAAACTACAGATCTCACCTTTTCTAGGTCCACTGAAACTCCTATCACTGAGATTATGTTACCCAGGAAGTGAGTCTGAACCATCCAAAAGAGGAATTTAGTGAGTTTATCATATAATTGATGCTCTCTATGTGGATTCAAAATGATATCAATATGGTTGGAATGGTCGTGTTGATTGTGAGAATACACTAAGATATCTTCCATGAAAACCACCACAAAAGAATCCAAGTAAGGATGGAACACTCGATTCATCAAAGACATAAAAACCTTTAGTGAATTGGTGAGACCGAATGTCATAACCAGATACTCATATAACCTATTCCTATTAAGAAAAGAATTAATGAGGTATGTCTGAAGGTCGAACCCACAACTAGTGATATCCTGACCTCAAGTTGATCTTTGATAACACTTGAGCTCCTCGAAGCTGGTCAAACAGGTCATTAATCTGTGGAAAGGGATATCAGTTTTAAGCATCAGGCAGTTCATTTTTCGATAATCCAAGCATATCCTAATAGTTTCATCCACTGTTTTTGCAAAAAAGAATGGTGAACCCCATGGATAAGTATTAGGTATAATAAAAACCTTTTCCTCCAAATCTTCTAGCTGCCTATTTATCTCCTAAAACTCCATCATAGCCATCCTGTAAGGAGGAATGGATACCAGCAAAGCTCTTAGAACTATCTCAATAGAGAGATCCACCTGTCTCTCAGGAGGTAAACTAGAAAAGACGTCCGGAAAGACATCCCTGAAGCTCTAAACCACCGGAGGAAAGTTAGATTAGGACACTCCCTGATCATCCATAAAAAACTAGCTATTTGACCTATCATCCCTCCAATACCATGATGCTCGTGTCCACCTTTTCTCACTTGAAAATCCAATTAAACACTGTGAATTATCACTACTCCCTCTGGTGATGTGAAATTCACCTTTCAATGATACCAGTCAACATGTGCTCAATAATCCATGATCCAGTTCATTCTAATAATGACATCAAACCCTGTAATCTTGAGGAAAAAAAGATTACAGATGATGTGACACCATCCAACCTTAATGGGACACTCCATACACTGCTGTACATCACCCGTTATGACTCCCAATGGTGTGTCTAGCATCAAAAATCCCTCAAAAAGAAAAATCACAAGCCCAAGGCTTTTCATCACTCGTGGAGAGATAAACCTGTGAGAGGCACCTATATGGAATAGAGAAGATGAAATACTAGAAGATACTGAGACTTAACTCTCACTACAGACAATCCATGATCCTGCTCCTATTGAGTCTGTTGCACTGCATAAGTCTGGCCAACACCGCAGCCTTATGTCCCTTCATAGCTACACTTAGGTGAACCACCCTACTTTATCTGAGAATATGATGTATGGATACCACAACCATGACCACAACTATCCTGGCCTAACAAACTTGCACTACTCCATATCCCAACCTGATGTGGAGCTGAAGAATATTCTCCTGAACCTAATGTCAGAGCTGACCCCTACAACTCATAGCTGGAGGGAGGGTCCTACAAAACCATTGCTTGTACCCCATCATTCCTTAAGATCGGCACTCGACTGGTTCGTGGTCATAATGATTTTTCTTGTGGAATCACCTACCATACTGATTGAAAAAACACCAAGCTTCCTACACCCACTACCAGACTAGAACTCACATCACAAGATGCCTTGAAACAGTGCTTCCTTCCTGAAGACATAGATCCACTAGGGTGAGAAACAATACTCCCCTATTCTGTATCCCCAAATTCCCGCAGGTTTTTCTTTCTAATAATTTCTAGATTCATAAACTCAGTGATAGAAGGATACCTGAACACATTGACCTAAGATCTGATAGCATGTTTGAGACTTTCCTCGAAGTGTCTCTCCCTTGAAAACTCATCAGTAAGATACATCAGCAAAAAACACTGCAGATCTATAAAGCGTAATAAGTATTCCATAAATATCATCGTGCCCTACTCAAGACATATAAACTCACTAGCCCACTATGATCATAGAGTTATGGGGTAAAATTAGTCAAAGAAGTTGGTTTTGAATTCTACCCAACCCATATTTCGCAGCCCAATAGCCTGGTTCAAAGCATCTCACCAGCGCTTTGTAATTCCGCATAGCATATAGGTCATGAGCTTGACCCCCCGCTCTAAAGGTGTATCCAGATGCTCAAAAATCGCTAACATGGTATTTATAAATAGTTCTCTAGAATGTGGTCCTTCGTCCCCTTAAAACATATGATGATGATAATGCTGGAACACCTGTGTCAGCTCATGCATAGTCAAGGCTGGCTGTGGTGCTCCTTGTAATGTCTGCATATAGAAAAAGAAGCCCTCACATAACTATCCCTTAGTTCATGTGTCTGTAAGAGCCTCAGGTTCCATATCTATCACTATAGGAGGATCAAGAGGTAGTCCATGGCCCACCATCTCCAAAGTATGGTCATCACCTCCATCGCGACATACCACTGTACGTTGTCATTACGAAATGTGTCTACAATGCCAAACGCACACCTTAGGAATGAACAACATCAATGAACAAATCTCAAAAGTGTAGGATAGATCCAAAACTTCATAAAAACAATGTCAACCCACAGCCTACTCCTAAAGCCAAGAATATACAGAGATCATCCAATGAATGAACAGAACTATGACTCATACCAACTCAAAAGTTGGGTCTATGTCAAGTCTATATTCACTATTTCATGTTTCGATTTCCATTTCACATTTAGTTATTTAGGAAATTCAACCAAGGGTTAACCAATTTTTGAATCCATGTGGGCCCATAACCCATGGATTAGAGGATAAAAACCTCCCTCTAATACCACTTTGTAACCTCCCGGACCCAGATGCCCCCCAAAACGGTTCCCCAAACCCAGTTGGTCACATAGCCTCAAGCGCATCTCTCAAAACGCCCAAGGCTACCGACTAGCAGTGAGGGCCTAGGTGAGTCAGTTGGGAGACTATTCCCTCATAACTAGAGTATCACAGAGGATGTGAAATACATTCAATAGTGGAAGAGAAATAAATAGTAGACAATTGAAATAATGAAAAGCTGATAGGAATACTTAATAATAACAAAAAGCATCACATATACAAAAATGATGAATATGGTACAAGTATCTAGAAAATAGTCAAAACAGTACATGGAAATACAATACATGTATCCCAAAATTTCCAAATGGCCAAAAAGGTATACCATCATTGCATGACTTACATGGTCTTATGCTCCCATACTCTAAATCCACAATCAATAACCTGTATTTGGGTGCTTGATCCTATAGTCACCTGCAACCATATAATCGATTTTGGTCCCCAAGGTTGCCCAAACAGGGTTTGAGATAAAAATCCCTGTAGGAAACCACCAAGGTCTATACAATTGAAACAACAATTCTCTGAAGGTGATATCAAGTGTAAACAAATAGTATGTAAGTGTGTATGCCCTTTGCATAAATCTAATGTAACACGTGAAACCAAAAATCCCTCAAGTCTACCTACAAAATAGAGTCAACTCGTGACAAGGCAACTATAAAAAGTAAACAATTAAGTCACACGGACACGTCGTACATCCATCCGTATCATGTAATCCATATCCTTGTTGTATAGTGAATTCATGTAATCCACAACCAAGTCATATAGTGATCTGTATCCCCCAAGGTCTGGATCCATGCTGTCAGTAGACCAAGGCATCCAAGTAATAAATATCTAGACTACGGAGGGCTGGATCCAAAAAGCATGTCCAAGTCTTCCCATCAAATTCCATGGGAATTCCTTTTGGAAAATGGTTAGGCACTGGTTGGGGTCCTTGGAGAATGAAAATAGAAAGACTTACATGAGCCAAAGCAATCTAGATCTACGGGTATCAAGGCCTAAGGCATCTTATGAATTCAACACTCGAGGGGAAGAGTCAAACGAAGACATCCACTACCATGTTCCAGATCCATTAAGAGTAGTTCAAGGAATCTATGAAACTATTCATTCCATAATTCAAACATTAAAACTATGTGAGTATACCTAATCACATAAACCAGTACATTCCATGTTTATACCCACTCATGAAAACCATTTGTCAAGCATGTGGGCCTACCCTTCCATTTAAACCATTTAACAAACCATTAGTCATTCACAGAGGTATACCCACCCATAATATCCATTTAACATGCCAAAATATCAAAACAGACAAGTCATAACATGATATTCATTGAGTGAGAAGGAATTAAATCTCCTAAATAGGATATTCAAGTAATCAAAGAATTAATAGGATTTATTTAAATAGGAAAGAGCAAGAACACACCCCTTGGGTGGTATAAATAGGCATAAAAAAGATATTTCCCTTATGGAGCACACCATGGGTGACCTTGAAAAGAGAAATGGGTGTCAATGCACCTAAACAAAACTGACATGCATCCTCACTAGGTCCGACTACAGCTAATACATGCAACTCACTAAAAATGGTGGCATCCCTGGAAAGTCTGACCGGTGGTATATCGACCAAACATTCTAAAAGCACCTGAAAAGATAAAAGAAAGTATAGAACACCTACCTCACCTAGGTAGTTGAAAACTCTTCCAGTATCAAGTCCTGATTCATCCTTATTGGGATGAAATTAGAATAATGGATGAAGAATGGGATATTAGGGCATATGAGCCTAAATTCATATTGTGTTGCCGTTGTTTTGAAGAATTGAGATCGACTAAATGGGAATCTAGTACTTACTAATGCGATTCCAACAAGATAGATGGCACTTGATTCGGTGTCTGGACAGCTTCAATATATGAAAAGGTATATTAGGTGTGTTTTAGCTTCCAAAAATAGAGTAAAAAATAACGTGCATCAACACATTAAGTACTACCTCTTTTATAAAAAACTGTTGGACAAGTACACGACGTGTACCTCAAGTACACGATGTGTAATCCAAATTTTATTTTTCTAAACCAAAATGGCTATACATCGTTATTGGCCAGTACACAATGTGTAATATATTTACACAACGTATACCTGGACGGCATCTGGATTTCATCCTGTTTTCCCCTTTCTTTCCTAAAAACAATCCATCCGGCCCACAACCAGGCCTAGGGTGTAAGCCGAAAAATAATGTAAACACATTTTACCCAAAAAGAAGATATGTACCTCATGAAACCACTAAGATATTATAACTAGAGTATATTATAGAATAATGTATTTATCAACTTTAAAAAGTATCTACTGAGAAAGATCTTACTTCAACTGAAAATCAATATTTTAAGCTTATTGTTGGTGATATTGAATCTATGGGAAAAGGGATTGTAATTTATTTCATAACTTATATCATCTTGAAATATGGTTTGAATTGAGTGAAAGAAATAATGAAAGTATAATGGGTAACTTTTATAAGTTACTAAATGTTGGAAAAGTAAATTCTAATGATATTAGAAACTTTCAAATGAGAAATCAGATTGATTGTCTGAAAGATGTTTAGGGAAGATGTGATCAACTAGGTCATTTTTATGACAATTTTTTGAATAATATTTAAGGAAAATCACTAAATGAAAGAAAATAAATGGAATAATTAATGAATAATGTTTAAGAAAGAGATTTTTTTTGTTGATACTTCCATGAAAGTAAGTAAATAGAAAAACCATGGATACTTAATATTGGTTGTTCTTTACACATGAAAAGTGACTTAAATATATTGAAACATGTTAAAAATATTGATGGTGGTGTTTTTACCATTTGAAATGATAGTTATTTAAGAATCATTTGAATCAAAATATATGAGATTGAATCATGTGGAAATCTAAGGAAATTTTATTTGTTGATTGAGTAAAACATAACATACTTAATGTACATCAATTTTTTAATGATGGAAAATAAGTGATATTTAGAAAATATTCTTGTATCATTAGAAGTGTGAAAGATCAAAATGTTATTACAAAAATAGAATTATCTAGTGGGAATCTCTTTCAAATTGGAGAATTTAACAGCGTCTATTACTTTAATGTCGGTGATGAGAATAAGTTATGACATTGAAGGCTTGGAAAAATTCAGAAGAAAAGTATAAAAATAAATTCTAATGTTGATTTTGTATGAAATTTTATATAATTTTAATGAAGAGAAGAATATATTTGTGTACCTTTCTAGAAAGGGAATATTACTAATAAAAGTCGTAAGAATGTTGAAATTCAGCATACCATCCCTTTTGAACTTATTCAATCAGATTATTGTGGTCCGATGATACATCAAAAAAAATATGATTTGTAATCTATCAAATTCATTTATTATTTCACATGGATGACCAAAATCATATTTATGAAACAAAATCCTGAGGATATTTAAGTGTTCATATTCATCATAATAGATATTTAAAATGAAATGGGGGTTTACATAAATATGATTAGAATAGATAATAGAACATACTACAAATGAAATACTATTCAAAATTATCTAAGATAGTGTGGAATAAAACATCAGTATATTTCACCATAAAACCCCATAAAAAATGTTGTTGTATAAACAAAAAAATAAGAGTTTAGTGGAAATGGGAATAATCATCCTAGCATAATACACACTTTCAAGAGAATTTGTCAGTACATTTGTACATTTCCAGAAAAGATGTTTGTTAAAACTGGAATCGATCATGAATTTTTATGAAATGTCGTATAACAAAAAACATTTTTTAAAGTAATTTAATTTTTCTTTGTCCATATTTACTTGAAATAAAAAATTAGGATCTTGGAATGTTATATGGGAAAGATGAGGAAGTAAATTTTAATAGTTATTCACCCAATGAAAGAAGTTAAAAATGTTGGAACAAATGTTTAAAAAAGTTGGTGTAAACATATGGTTTGAATGTAATTGATAATCCAACATCTTTAAAAAAAATTATGCGAATGTTGAGTAAGAAAATCAAAATTATTCCAAAAAAAATTTAAGTGTGTAAAGTAATGTGCATGAAGATTTATATGAATTGTGTGATGAGGAAAGTAAAGAAGGAAGAGGAACCCCAGTGAGGGTATGTTTGTAATACAATTATGAGTGGATCTATTCCCAAAGAAGCATTTCTGGTTCGAAGTGTCCTGGTCCCTTTCACTAGTGAAGTCCCTTGTTGTGGTGTTGGGACTTACAGTCTTGGGAGACATTGTCCTGCCTTTGCATCCTATGGATTGTCTTCTAGTTTCTCTGGAAACTACAATGGTGGTTGGGAGTCATGAAAAGTGACGTATGGCTTATACGGGTTTTTTTCTAGTAGAGGTTGACTCATGGAATTATTATCATTATCATTATTTTTGGTTCATGGTTTGGAGATTGAAATTGTTCCTAGTTTGACCCCAAAGGTGGAAAGTTAGTTCAACTAGATTTAACCACTTGGAATATGCCTCAGATGAGGATCCAAAGATAGTGGTTAATATTTGCAAGAGATTTTCATATTTGGTTGTTTGAGAGGGTATGACATCATCCATCGGATCGGTCATGTGCTTTGACACAAGACACTTTCTTGTAGAATAGCGTTGTAACATTGTTGAGCATCATCATGATCATTTTCTAGGGAGGGCCAGTTCCTTGTGGTAATTCTGGTTTTACTTGTTTTGTATTTTTGGTGTGATTGTGCTTATGTCTTTGGAGTCTGTGTGGGTTTCCCCCTTCATCCCTTAATAGGGGTTTTTTTTCAAAATAATAAAAACTTATAAGGCCTCTGGGCCATTGGATGGACGGTTAGAAAATTATTTAATGTTTCTAGATTTAGCTTCTCATTGGAAGTATAAGGCATATCATATGGATGTAAATTCATCATTTCTCAATGGATAAATTTAAGAATATGTTTTTTTTGAACAACCTTCTAGGTTTCCACTTGATGATGATGAAAAAAATGTTTTTAGATTGAATAAATCTTTGTATGGAATGAATCAAGCTCCACATTCGTGGAATTATATGGTTGAAAATTGTTTGATAATATAGATTTTTTCTAAATAAAAATTCTATAGAAACTTATAGGTGAAATAGGATCACTCCAGAAAACAAAAAGTAATTGTTCATATGGATAATATATTTTTTTCTATGGATAAATAATATTTTTGTAAATATATTTCTGAATATATAAGAAGGAACATTGAGAAGTCAGTGTTAGAAGAATTAACATTCTTCTTTGGTTTATAAGTTCAAAAAAAATATTTTCCAATCTCATGAAAAGTATTCAAGGGAATTATTAAAAAAGTTTGGCATAAAAAACTCCAAATAATTTTCTAACCCTATCTTAGTGTGGATGAAGTTGTGTAAAGATAAGTCCAAAAAAGTATGAAATATAATGAGTTTTGAAAGTTGATTGGAATTCTACTTTACCTTATATCCTCAAGCCATGATATTTTTTATGATTAGACTTTGAGAGACAAGTATCAAACTAATTAGAATGAAATACTTATATTAGAAGCAAATAGAATTATGAGATATGTCAATGGAACAACTCTATGAGGTTTATCATACAAAATAAATTGTGAAATGAAATTTCATGGTCATAATTATGCCGATTGTGTTGGAGATTGTTGATAGAAAATCAACTTCAAGAAGAAAATTTTATCTTGGGTGATTTTTTTTAAATTGTCGTTGTATGGAACAAGGTTCAGTGTCATTGAGCACAATGGAATAAAAATATGATGCTGATACTTGGGCTTGTACTAAGATATTGTGGATGAATTTTCAGCTGGAATATTTGAAAGCAAAAATTTATAAACCATTAAAGATACTTTTTGATAATCATATTGTAATTAATATTTCTAAAAATTTCGTACAACATTAAAGATAAAAACACATTGGTATAAAGTTCAACATTATAACATAGAATGATTCTTATTGAGATGTTTTGCTGGAATATTACTAAAAAATGTCTAAAATTTATGATATCTTTACACTGGAAATGCTAATATAATGTTTTCCTGAGTTGAGGATACAACTTCATGTTTAGCCTCCTCTAATGAATATCTAAATCTCATAAAAAAGTCCCCCACAATGCATTGGATTATGTTGAAAAAGCGGGAGAGAAAGTAAGAATTTTTAACATTGTAAGAAATATTTACTTATTATTCTTTTTGGAATCTAAATGTTTTGTTAGTAGATAATGGGGGAGATAGAAAACAAGGGTCAGATAAAAAATTATGAGAAAAGATAAAAGTGATGGTGTGTTTATCTTTACATGGCCATAAAATTTTATTGTCACTTAGGGATGTAATAATTTCCAAAACATTAATTTATGTAGTAGAGTGGCGTTCGAAAAATCTATTTTAATAATGATATGTTTTTATAATATTTGAAAAATTTGTGTTTCTCAAGAAACAATTTGTGAAAAAGTCAGGGTTTTTGAGAAATGGTGAGTTGTAAAAGTTGTTAACAAAAGTTTTCAATCAAATAAAAAGGGGGAGATTTAAGAACCTTTGGGATGTTTTCTTTTAATAATGTTTATGAATTTATTGATAAATAATATTTTATTGAATAATGGTTTTGAAAAAAGGTCAAAATTGATGAATGTTAGAACCGAAACATAAAGGGGGAGTTTTGTTTTTTAGAATATTGTTTTCTAGATGCAGAATATCAGACTAAGCCACACCAAATATAGTGTATTAAGACTAAGCATCACCAGACATGGAAGTCATCAAAAAGATTAATTTTTTGCTAGGAAACATAATTGGTCTTAGATCCATCAACATGAAGTTTGAAATCTATCAGACATGATGTCTATTTGGAAGAAGTAATTGAGTTATAAAGCCCTAATGTTGTTGAAGAGATTGAATAATGATCATGATGATTGGAGTTAGAATGTTATAAAACATTCTAACATTATATTACATAATTATTTTACGATATTTAAGTTCTCATATATCATGAAAAATATCATGATAAAATATTTTTCAGAAATAGAGGATCATAAGGATTTTATCAGTTCCAACAATCATAAAATGTGTGCATCTGATCCATAATTACTAAGGACATAATTTTTTAGAATACTAAATGAGATATAACTGATCAGGTTTGATGAATTTAAAATTTCTAGAGTATATTTTCTATAATAATTATAAATTTCATCGTAATGAGAATTAAATTGAGGTGAGGATTCTAGTGGAGTGACTCTGAGAAGGAAATTTAATCAGACAGAATATAAAGAGGAAAGTCAATTAGACTAAATTTTATATGTAATGTTAATTAGAATAAATATTATTGGGAAATTCAATTAGGATGACTCTGAGGATTAAGTACAATTATACTAACTCAGAGACTCTGAGGGGTAAATTCAATCAGACATACTCTGAAAGGGAGAGTTAATTATTCTAACCCTAAGAAGGAATGTCAATCTGACTATATCTATTGAGGAAGTTACATTATAATGATTTGAGGAAGTTCCATCAGAATGGGATGAGGAAGATAAATTGTAATTAGCTAAGTTAGTTCCATGATACTGATGAATGTTTATGAAGTTAAAGAAGGAAAATTACTAAGAATACTCAAGATTGTTCCAGAATTTTCTAGAAGAGTTTGAGTGGTCAAACATGAAGTTCAGTTATGAGTGAATTAATGAGATTTTTGAATTTTAGTAAGGAGGGAAGGTATTTTGGTTTCTCACATTTTTTATTTTTGTATGCCTATGAATAGATTCACAATACATTATTATACTTCAACCATTTCATGTTTACAGAAGGTTGAGCACTACATAGTTTGAGTAAGTGTTATTTTTGAATAGATATCTCATTAGAAGATCATAGAGTTGAACATTTTCATACCAAACTAAGGAATATCATACTAAGCAAGATCAAATTGTCCAGTTCAGCAGAGTTTGATAAACTCAGTTGGATAAAAGTGATCATCATAACTATTTCATCGTAATAATCCATCAAAAATAATGAAATAAGACCCAATCCCCCCACACTAAGGTTTTAGATATATTTTTTAGGAGAAAATTTTTGTGTGCCCTTTTATTTTACAGCTAAATTGATTGAAATAAAACATTTTTAATCTTATGGGAGTTAGTATAATCATTTATATTGGGATATTGATGGTATATATAAATTTTTTTCAAATGTTTTATTCACTTATTCATAATATTGAATTTCTATAGACCCACAAGAGTTGCTATGGGAAGGATGTATGTTCTCACACTGAGGCTGAAGCATTTCCATTTAAAGTGACTTAATTGATTTCATACTTTTTAATATATGTTTATTAACTAAAATATGATAAAGTAATGATCTTTATCTAGATGTAGGGTTTACATTTCCAAAATTATAGAAACACATAAAACGGGAAAAACTAAATCACCCCTATTCTCAATTTTTACTTGATCCTCTGTAACATTAGTTATTCATAAAAAAGTATCATCAAAAAGTATATCCTACACTCATCTCAATAAAAATATCAAAAAAAATTATGGTGCAAGATATTAAAATTTTTCATTGGTTCTTGAAATCACATAGATAAAACTCCCCAAATTATAAACATGTTTAGGTAATGAAGATGTGGGAAAATGTGTGATTCAAATAAGAAATTAAATAATTTTATATAGTTATTTTAAAATTATAATTCAAATAAAAAAATATATTTAGAAAAATTCACATAATGTTTTCTCCCTCTCAAAGGATGTAATATCTTTTTCTTTCATGGTAGTCAAAAGACTCTATGATGAGGATTTTATCTTAATATATAATGGTGATATACTCAACTAGATACCACTAATTTTTTTACTTAAATTTCCTAAATGTTATTATATAGATTAATATACTGTAATAATTGGATACTTCTATGATCCTTAGTGAGAGTGGAAGGGATATTATTTTTATCTCAACCAAAGTAATTGATTCAATTTAATTTTATCTCTTAATGATTCCTTCATTCCACCATTTTTAAATTTGTTTATCAAAATATTCTATGAAAATCACTGTATCTACTTTCCCCCAAAAAAATTGTATTTTGGGTACCTATTTTGTGAGTGATAAAAAAAGAATTCTCTTATTTGTACACATTACTATTCATATTTGGAATTTCAACTTATTATGGTAGTTCTATTGAATTAATCCATTACATTTTTCCAAATTTATCATCCTTCCCACAAATTAATTAATTAATTTTTTTACAATTATATTATGTTACTTTTTAACCTTCATTACCAAAATTATTTTAATGTTCCCTATCCTTCATTTCATTTTATCCAATGTAATATTAAAAAATATATTATGTTTTAACATCTCCCACTTATCTGAAATGGTTTTGACTTTTGTAATGTCATTACTAGAAGTAATTTCATAAAAATATCATCATAGAGACATTTTTTATCACATAATATATGGTTTTTTATTCTTTTAAAACATGTATTGAATTAATATACTTAATTATTTAACGTAAATAAACTTCATTGTTCTGTGATTATTACTCTTCATAAAAGGTTGGATTCTATCCTTTTTTGTATAAGTCCCATTTTATTCATTACATGTCTAATGGAATAACAGATTATACCACCTATTGTATGATTTGGATACAAATCATCCACAACACCAGAAATATCCTTTTACCAATCATCTTACATGATTTGGACTATCCTGATAATGAAAAATGTCTTATTTTCAACAAAAACGATATCCTTTTTTTCACACATCATGGGGATTTTCAATTATCATCTCATCTCCTTCTCTCATAATTTATGGAATAATCTTTTATAACTTTGTTAATTCCAAAATATTTTTGATTGAATATTAGAATCAATATAACAAGATGAAATAAATTCAATTTTATTATTCAAATAGTATTAATCTATTGTTTTTTTATCGTTTAGGTGTTCTCAACAACTTTAGATAGATTATTACGATTCTTTATAGATATATCATAGTCTTATATTATAATATTCAAGTTTTTTTTAAATATTTAATCAAATATGTGGGTTATAAAATATATCGTTTCCCATTAAATCCATTTTTTATTAATATATTTCAAAATATTATCATGTTTAAGAATTTTTTAATTTTAGATTTTAATCTTGTTAATTAGGTCACTCACATTCAAATAGTAATTTTATTTATCATTTTAATAATGATTGATTACTTATCTAATATTAATTTTTTTCTTCAATATAGGAAAAAAATTCTTATCTCATCATATATTTCATATATCCATCACATTATTCATCCTCCTGACTATATGAAAAAGTTTCATGACTCATGGTATGATGAATGATGGTTTTAAAATTTTTATAAAAACATTCATCATCAGACTCACTCTAGGATAATGAGTATTTATATTAATCCTTGCTTTTAAAATCTCTCTTAAATTTTTATAGAGGCCTGTTCATTTTTTATAGTCACATTTTATGTATTTTATATATCATCCCTTGAAAAATATATCATTCTCATTATCACTCTGTGTTTTTTCAAATCATTTATTTTGGGGTAAAATTAAAAAATTCATAATAAGTAAAAAATTAAATAATTTAAGAGGAAGTATAGATCCATATTTTACTTTTTCTTATATTATTAGTTTCCTAGATGAATTCCATATCATTATTATGTTTACCACTTTATTAACCGTCACCTTTATAATTCAGATTAAGTTACACTTACTTGTCCTTTTGTTTTTTTCTTTATTATCATTGAATTCCATTTCCTCTTTTTTTAGTTTAATCCACTAAATATATTTCCACAATACAGAGTTTGAGAGAGTGTTCTTCAACTCATCATGAGATATTTATCATAACACCTTTATGGAAGATATATTTTTACCTGGTATATTATGGAAATTCCTCAGTATGTTATTTTAAATTATCGAATCCCCCATATTATCTGAAAAATCCTATATTGGTCATGTTTATCTAATTAAATATTATAATGTATTTATTCACTATTTCATCAATATATATCAGGATATCATTAAAATTCAATATAAAACTCTGATATTTGTCTTCTTTACTCTTCATATTACTCATTACATTACTTTCACATTACTCTTCACATTAATTTATAGGTTGGTATTTCTATCATTATGATCCACTTCAGGATTCCTCTTATCAATATAAGTCATTGAGAATCTCTATCAATTGGTGAAAATCCAACATTAATCACATCACTCACCATATGACATTGGGATATAATATTTCTAAGAATATGTTTCTTCTATAAATTAAAATTGTTACCATAAATTATTGGTACATATTTTATATTAAAATGAATTAGATTCACCCTTTATATCATTTAATGAAATTTGGATCATTCATTGGGGTACCTGGGTAGATCTAATACTAATTTTAGTTTCTATGTCTATTGAGATCACTGAGAGGGGTAGGGTTGAATCAGTGAAAATTTTATATATTTACGTTTCCATTCATACAAATATAAAAATATAAAAACATAATATTTATATCCCCTCATTCCTTAATTTACAATCCTTTATTTTATAAAATAAGATGAAATAAAATAATAAAACTGAGGATTTACAAGGTTTCCCTACATATACTAATATTTTCAAGGTTTGGGTTGAGTTTGAGAGATGGTTTGTTCCCTATAGAACACATAGAGAAAACAAAATCTATATGTATAAAATAATGTCTAAAAATACCCCAAAATGTATAATATCTATTGATTACAAAAACCAAAACTTGGTGGGTTCATCGTAATTGTTCCCTCATATTAAAGTTATCTACTATAAATATTTAGGTCATCTCTTGAAGGTTCCATTATAAAAATTACAAAAAATTATTTAAGGTTCAACCCAATTTTCTTCTTTTAATAAGTCATTAAATGACCATGTCAACTTTTGTAGTGTTCATTGTCCTTACTGTTCATCATATTCATCCATCATGCTCTTCTAATGCATCATTGGACTTATTCACCCTCAAATACAGATAATAAATTTTTTTACAAGTTTTAGGAAGAGGTTACTACTACAAATATTTTCTTTCGGATTTGACATATGAGTTGGTGGTTGCCTCCTTATTATCTGTCTTATTTGATGTATTGAAATTTTCTAAATAAAATTGGGGTTATTCTCTTTAGTATACATATGTTCACACATTCACTTAAATATATTTTTTTCTAATTCCTTAAACCCTTTGTATATATTAGTATTTATTTAGAATATATTTTCTTTTTGTTTTATTCATAATATCATGTCAATAAAAAAATATTATAATTACATTTAAATATTTTAAGATTTTATCATATCAATTAAAATTCAAATTCCTATCAATGTCTTCATTAAATTCTTTATGAGGATCATCTTAAAACCATCATACAAAACCATTCGAATATATCTTCTTTTACTCCAAAAAATCTATAAATTTTCAATTTAAATTCATACATGTGTTAATGTAAGCATTCATCATTGACACAAGTCTTTCACATTTATGGTGTCGAACTCCTCTCAGACTCAAGCATCTTCCTTTGATAGATCTGACTGGTATTATTGCGATACATTAATAATGTTATTATTTTTTCCTAATTAAACTAGTCTAGAATAAATAAGGTATTGGACCCATAGAAAATGTTTTTGAGAACATACCTATAGAGGAAAAAGCTCATATGAAAAATGACAAAAAAAGTGTTAGTGTGATGAGTTTGAAGATTTATTACAAAACTTTGATAAAACAAGTATGGATCTATTTAGTAAATGGATGAAATTAATGTAGAAAATCAATAGAATAAATAAATGAGAAAGATAGGTGATTTTTTTTTCATTTTTTCATTTTTTTTCCAAAAATAATTGAAACTATCCACTTGGTATACATCATTCAAAAATATCACCAATACCCACTATTGATATATTTAGTTCTTTGCTAAAAGAATTTAGCAGCCTATCAACCCTTAACTTTTCTAATCATTTGAGGAATATATTTTTCATCATCATGATCAATTTTTCAACTAATATTGATGACAAAAACCTCTAATTAAAAATAGTAAATAAACAAGTAAATGGATAGGAAAAAATAAATCTTACATCCCTATATAAAAATATGAAAAACCAACATTTTAAATATCACTATATTCCATAATTACAAATCAAATAAAAATGAAAAGTTTTGAAGATAAATAGGGGAATAATATTCATCGTTGTTATTCTTTACTCCTCATTATTTTTCTTTCTCCAGGACATCACTCTCGATTTTAGTCCCCTCTCCCTTCTATTATGTCCATGAAGTCTCTCCAAATGTCTTCCCATCGAAAAGGTATACAAGTATTTTCAAAATTTTAATTCCTTGTGTTCACAGATAAAATGCCTAAATATGTATTTAATTATAAAACGTCCCTACCTTAAATGAATAACATTAAAGATATTTAAAAAATATTTTTAATATTTTATTCCCTTTACATGTTTCTAGTGATCAATAATTTGAGATCCCCCTAATGGAACATGTATTCCTCTATTATTCAAGGGGCCTGACTGATGTGCATTAAATGATTCATATATAATTACATCCTATCATTATCCTAGATATTCCCATCCATGGTTTACTTACATATGGTCAACATAATTATATTATTTGGAAACTCGGTTCATGATGCATTTATTCATCACAAAATTAGACATCAATTTTAAATTATTGAGAAAAGTGATCGGGCTCACATCAATGCCATGGAGTTGTAATTCCTTTAATATGCATTTATTTTTCCTAGTTTAGACTCAGCACACACCTTAATAAAATTTTTAATTACATAGGTAAACCCATTGATCACCAAGATATAATTTTTTAGATCATCTAACAATAGAAAATTGGATCGTTGAGGTCCTATCTTCTTCAAAAATCCAAAAAACTTGGCAAAATATAAGCATTAATTTAAATTATTAAACCTCGATTCCTGACTTATATTCTATAAATAGTTGTTTGTGATTCCAAATTTATTTTATTAATCAGGTTCTAGTCTCTTGGATTCAAAATGGATTCATTATCTCATATGGGTAAGAACTGAATCCTCCTTCAGTTTTCTCAATAAAATTTATCAATCCGTCATTTTTTTACTTATAATCAAACATGGTCATTCATCATCACTTGAAATTATCCCATGTATGTGAGGGATTAGTTTAATCCCTATTTTAATTAGTTATGTCCCATCATCTATCACTTGATGAAGTTTCTCTATGTTGTAGGATCCTTCGGTCGATACCAAATCATTACCAATTTCCTTCAACGCAACACCACATAAATTCATACAATAATTAAACATTAGTATTTTATCATTTCATGGTATTATTCACTAAATATTAAATATATACATTAAATTCAATTGGAATGAAATTAAAATACATTAGTATCTTTAATTAGAAACCTGATATGGTATATGTTCTATAAAAATTTTACAATTTCTTTTTCCCAATACAGTTGATACACAAAACATGGATTATCAAAAAGGCTCAAGCACCTTTTAAAACACACATTTTTTAGTTTGCATCTTTCTTGGAGTCATTCAATTAAAAATAGGTGAAACTCAACATATGTAATTCAATGATCGACCATTCATCTAGTTAGCATAATAAAAGGGAAATTTACAACCCCAATATTATTCAACTTCACCATTAAATTAAAAACATGTATCCCTGTCATACATACTTGGTATGTTCATCCTTTATTTTTGAAAATAAGTGATATATTTTTTAATTGGTTTCAAATTCTATCACCTTGATGAATTATAGTCTTGATTCAACTCAACACCCATGGGTCATAATTTATTTCAAAGGATAAGAACTAAAAGCGATGTTGGGAACTCTATATCCACTTCTATTAAAATATACACGAGAAAAAAATGAACTCTATGATGGAATTTGTAACTCTATATCTACTATAGAAGAAATTTATGAGGTGGATATGTACTATACATGGGTTTTTTAGATTTAGGTTTATTTATGAAAGTGTACTATCAAAAATTTATTTGTAGGGATTTTCTAGGAACTCTATGTCAAACCACACCTTCAATTTTTTTTGTATTTATACAATAGAAACTAGAATAATAAATTACAACCCAAATTAAAACTTAAAATAAAATATAAATCCTTCAATAGAATAATTAAACATTAGTAAATTTATGATCATCAAAATAAATCTAAAATTTTTCCCACTAAAAAATACAAAAAAAATAATTTCTTTAACATTGAATATATAATTTAAAAAATAAAAGTAATTTAAATTTCAAACAAATTTATTTTACTAATTATTAAATAAGAAAAAAATGAAATAATTTTTCTCAAATTAATATGAAATTAAAGAAATAATATTTAACCTTGTTAACTCAAAAAGACTCCCAGTATCATACAACTATTCAAAGAATTTAATTACATGTAAAAATGATAAACTATAAAAAATTAAATATGAATTACAAATTTATACTCCAAAATAGCTCTTATTTACCAAAATAATGATGTCTAAATTACGTATTCAAATAATATTACATCAAACTCCGCATTACATATGGAATTTCATAACCTTAAAAAATTTGTTAATGAATTTTAGAGGAAGTCAACTCATCTTAAAAATGAAATACTTTTTTTACAACTAAAGGCTGATTTGAAAACATTTCTATCATTGATTAATTCATTTATGGGTACACTCCCATATTAATATAAAATTTTATCTGTAAATGTGTTTTTTGTATTTTAAAAACAAATTATTGATTTTATGGTTTTAAAAAACAAATAAAACATCACTTTGTATTAAAATATTCATCCAAAAAATTCTTTTTATCCGTAGTGAACACATCTAAAATAATATAAAACAAAATAATTAGACATAATCGATTGATGTGTGAGTTTAAAAATTAATGGGTAGTATAGTTAACTAAACCATATGTTTGAACATTATGAAAGAAATGTTTATAAGGGTTGGGAGTAAATTTTATATCCCATTTTAATTCGATGCTTATGAGTTTAAAATCAAATTAAAATTTCCAAAATGAATTAATATTTTATATCTTATTCAAAATGTTTCACAAAAAACAATTATTATTAATAGAGGAATATAAATGATGTTACTAGATTGTATCCCTTTGTAAATATAATTTATTAATCATGGAAAGAAGTAAAACAATCCTCAAATCCAAGGATAAATAATAATCATTAAAAATATAATTTTACATATGGAAAAAATTAATTTTAATAACAAATTAGCGTTATTTTGAAGTTATCTCTAACGAAATTTAGTTTAGAATAGAAAAAAATACCCTTACCAACACATATAACCAAACATTTTCTCCAAGGATGATTATCCTAGAGAGAGAACACATAATATTTTTAAAGGTAAAATGTATTTCTCAATTTCATAACTTAATGAAATATTGTTTATCTGGTCGTATGAATTCATAAAAACATATTGGTGAAAAATTATACAACATCCAAAAAAATATTTTAGAATTCACATGTTTTATATTTACATACTGAATACAACAATTTTCAATACATCACAAAATTTATCATGTTTAACAATGGTTATAGCTACATGAGAAAATTCCAGTCTAAGATAAATTTTAGTGTTCTAAAATATTTAAATTATATTTTTTAAATTTTTTTTCAATAAATTAGATTTAAACAATAAAACCCCCATTAATATAGTAAAAAAATAAACATTAATTTATCACTAATAGTTAAGAGAATCTCCCCTAATAAAGTTAACATTTCAACATATTTTATACTATAAATAAATGTCTATAATCTCACCATAGTCTTATTTTTATTGGAACTGACACATTTTTAGGATTTCTAATTTATTTTAACTTAATTTAAAATGGCCTAATTTTGGATTTTTAACTATTTTTTTTATTTTATATTTGAGCCATAAATTTTTATACACTAATTGAAATTGTGAAATTCCTATTTGTAGGATTCTATACATCTTTTCCATCATTTCATTCATCAGGGACCAAGTGATTCCATCATTTGGAGGCCCAAAATAATATCATAAGTTTTATCTAAAATCATTGTATAGATCAGTATATTTTTAAAAATGAACTTATATTCTGAAGAGGGATATCCCAATAAATATAATATTATACAAAGAGATATTAAAAAGCTTGGAAACAACATTTATAACTATGTCCCTACCTGATTCATCTTAATTCATGGTCATTAATTCGTGGGAAATTGATGCATTGGAATACAAGGAGTCATCTAGAAATAATTAATTTATCTCTGTGCATATACCATAACTCCTACATCATATGGCTAATAATGATTAACTTTTCAGGGTGATCAAAGGAGAAAAAATTGAATTAATTTCTAGAAGACACCTTATCCAAATTCTTTCATTTACAAGGTCATCTACATTAAAAAATCTCAAGATAAAATTATAGTGAGAAAATTATTCATTTCCCTATAAAATTGCGTCTCGTCTCCCTTAACAAGGATATCCATATTTAAGGGGTATAATGTGTAGTAAAGATGATGCAATGTCACTTTTTGTTTTCAATATATATTAGTGTAGCTATATTTTTCTTCTTTCCATTTCTTTTATTTTATTTTTTTTGTTTCCCAAACTATACTTCTTCTATCTCCATGTTTGTGGACAACTACCCTCACTATTGTTTGCGGGGGGAAGAGGCAGTGTTTGATTTTTTTTTGATTTCATGATTTCTCATATTTTATTATAAGAATTATTTGGAGGATAAAATGATTATGGTAAGTTGTCACCACACCATATCTATTACTGTTTTATTTATCCTCATTTAATCATTTCATTCTCATTAATAACTAATTCATTCAAATGGTGGATTCTGGATTATGTATTGATGTGGAAGATATTACTCCTATATGTTGAGGTCTTGGTGTAGGGTAATACAAATAAAATGAGATAAATGTATAGATCTAAAAATTGAATAAAATTATGTGGAATATATTTTGAATAGGAAGGATAACACTTCTATGGAACCCTAAGAACAAAGGTTTTCTTCCACTAACTTCTTTTTATCTTTTTTTTATTTCTATTCTATATTTTAATATTTATATTTATATCATATATATATTTCTTGCATTTAAAAAATCCCACATCTATATTGTTTTATAGTTTTATATTTGTTAATTTATAATAGAGGAAATTGGAATATTGTTCATGTAAGAGACCTCTTTATGATTGACCCTAGGTTGTTCCACTATAATAAATTCTTAGGTAAATAAATATTTAATTCTATAGTTGTTTATGATAAACCTCTATCATCTTCCCATAGATATAGTTTCATTATGAGGGTATATATTAAAATATTATCAAACACTCTTGAATTTCTTCAAACTAGTAAACATGTTTCATATAGTAGTTTCAATTAAAAAAATTCAATTTGAAAAGGTATAAAATTTAAAACACAAATCCCCCTAATAAGAAATCCTCCCACATTTAAGTGAAAACAAGTAATATTTACCTCTTTCATTATGTACAGTACATATGGTAAGTTTAATTTCTATTCTTATAAGACAAAATAAATATATTAGAAATTTCAATATATTTAGATTATAGTAGTTAAAAAAGTTATAGAAACTGAATGAAATATGGTTTAGGCTCTTTAAATAATGCTATTCATTTTTTTCTTTTAAAACAAATGAAATTATAGTCTATAGGGTTAATAAATAGGTTTATCATTATTCAAATCAAGGAGAAAAGGAATATTAATATAAAGATAATTGGTATATTAATCCTTATTTACATCTAAAGAAAACCAAAAATGATGACAACTGGTTAACTCCAATGAGTCATTTTTTTTAAATTTTATAGTTATTCTAATTGAGGGATAATTTTTATAAAATAAAATTATATCATAAAATCCCCTTTGATTCTATTAAAAATAATTATTAACTATTTTACAAATAACTAAGATAGGAATATTTTATTCTTCTACCAACTCCATAGATCATTCAAAAAAGAACTCTCAGGATAGTGAGTGGTCTAGACCAAATGGATTTGGTATTTATAGAAACAATGCTCATTCATAATATTAAAAATTAATGCTTTATCACAAAAAATACAATATATATTCTGGATTATTTTAATATCAATATAATTTCATGAATGATGGTTAGAGCTCATGAATGATTATGAATATTCAATACACTACCATCCTAGTAAAGTAAGTAAGGTCGAGGATTCTCTTAGTAGAAAGTATCCAACATATTTATAAATGATGAGGATTGGTAAGGATTAAATCTTCTTATATTTGAAATGAATGGATATGGGGATCATTAAAGAAGGAACATCATTAATCCTTTCTCAAATTATTGATCAACCACCCCATATGAATAAAATAAAGGATTCTCAAAGGAATGACGTGGAAATTCAGAAAAAGGTGGAAGCTATCAAGAATTAGAAATTCTGTCTGTTTAAGAATGATGAGGATGTAGTCATAAGATTTGGGCCAGGATTATGTATATCATCCAATATATAGATAAAGAAAGAGCTTTTAAATGATTAAAATAGCTTACGATTATCTTTTCACTAAGGGAGCACAAAGATGTACCGAGATCTCCTAGAGAACTATTAGTGGGGAAATATGAAAAAGGATATCATTTAATATACATCTAAGTTCATGGTATGTCATCAAGTGAAGGATGAAAGAAAAAATTATAAAGGGATGAAGCAACCATAACCCATACAAACATGGAAATTAGGAAAAATCACTATAGACTTTGTCATTGGACTTATGAATACATCAAGAGGAAAAAATTACACATGGGTTATTATAGAATGTCTTACAGAAATATCTCACTTTATTTGGATTCAAGAGGAATTATCACTGGATTAGCTTACACGTATATTCATAAATGGAATGGTAAGGTTGTTTGGAGTACCACTATTTATTAAACCCAACCGAGATCCAAGATTCACCTCCATGTTTTAGAAAAGTTTCCAATATTCTCTAACTAATGAGCTAAACTTCTGTATGACCTATCATCCTCAAACCGATGGTCAATCTGAGCAGACTATTCACACACTGAATAAATGTTGAGGGTGTGTACTATGGACTTTAAAAGTGGATGAGACCAACATTTACAACTGGTCAAAGTCTTCTATAAAAATAGTTTCCCCTCGAGCATCAAAATTGATCCATTTGAGTCTATTTATGGGAAAAGCTGTATAACACCAGCATGCTGGGATGAATTCAGGGAACAGAAGATGTTATGACTTGAAATGGTAAAGAAAATGGTGGATAAGGTGAAAACCATTAAGAAACACATCAAGGTAGCCCAAATTCTACAAAAGATCTATGTAGACAATCATTGATGGGATCTGGAGTTTAAGTTTGGAGACATAGTATTTCTCCACATATCTCCATGTAAGAGGATCATTAGATTTGAGAATAAAGGGAAGCTAAGTCCTATGTAGATAGGTCCCTTCGTGTTCCTTGATTATGTAGGAGTTTTGGCCTATTGACAAGAACTTCAACCAAACATGTCTCTAGTATACGACGTATTCCATGTATACCATTTAAGGAAGTACATATTGTATCCTTCACATGTACCGACATCAAAGGTGGTACAGTTGGAGAATTATCTTTGTTACGAGGAGCACCCCATGAAGATATTGGATTATAGAGATATACTTCTACGCAATAAGACCAAAATCCTGGTCAATTCACTTTGGTGGCACCATAAGTATGAAGAGGAAACATGAGAACCAGATTAATTGGTGAAAGAGAAGTAGTTGCACCTATTTTCATCTTATAATGTAATATGAAATTTTGAGGGTGAAATTTCTTATGGGGGGAGAATGTAATGACCCAAAGCTTTTATCAATGAAATTACCTTCTTATAATTATTTAATATGGTATAGTAATATAAAATCACATAGAGAACACAATAAAAACATTATTAATGATGAATTAATGAAATAAAAAAGTAGTTCTGAATGTTAAGGAACATATTCCAAAGGAATAGTTAGTTGATATTTTGAAAAGTAACATGAACCATATGAATAGTAAACTAACAAATTGAAAAGTATCCCCACAAATAAAAGTATAATTTTTTTTCAAATTATAAGCGACAATATGATATAATTATATCATAGTATAAGTAAACAATTATTTTAAACAATTATTAATTAGTGTAGGAATTTTTGTAAGCCATAAATATTTAATTACAATTTTAGGACTAATTTAATAATATAAAATGAAATTTCTTTTCATTAAATGTATTCATAAATTATTATTTTTTGACTTTTGATTTTAAGATAATTTTATGATACCTTAGTTAAATTTTCAAAATGACATAAAAATAGTTGTAATTTTAAAATATGTATCTTCCAAGTAAATGATGATTTTAATTAATATTAAAATTTCTAATATTTAGAATATTATTTTCAAAAAGAGTTTTTTATTTTTTAATTATAAAAAATTAAAAATGTTTAGGGTGATTTTTTGTGATTTTGTTTGAAATACTTGAATTTTTGGTGAATAGTATAATACAGTAAATTACAGTATATATACATTTTAAGTCAAATACACTATTCATTGAGTCATGGATTATTTAAGAATAATTGGTTCAAACTCACATGATATAATTACTATATTCAATCTCTAGAATCAATATTACTGTTTTTCTTGAGAAAAATAATAATCTAATGAATTTAATAGTGTGAAAACTCCCATCGTCTCTACTATAAATACGACTCCTCACCAAATCTTCTCCCCACACATCTCAAGACTTATGAATTGTCAAAAGTTTAATAAAATATCATCCCAAGCCCCTAAATCATGACTTGGATCTTTTTTTCTTAATAAAATACCAAAACCAATCCCCTATGTAGGTTCTCTAGAAGAAGGTATCAAGAGGTAAAACCCACTTCCTTTTCTTTTAATTTCCATTAAAGTTAAATTGTTTTCTTTTTATTATAACCTCCTCTCATCCAAATGGTATAATAACTCCATTAACTTACATATAATGGAATGTTTTTATGATAATTGAATAATTCACAAACATCTCTCTTTCCCCCTCATTTTTTACTAAGAATGAAAACAACATCTGTGAGATGCTGATTTACCACCTTCGTGGACGACATGCTTTCATAATTTAATTAAATCATCAAGGATATCCATGAGACCATTTTTATCATTAAAATACATTATAATATATTCATTATATATTATTTTATTTTTTAGAATCATTTTTTACACATGATATTAATTTATAAAACAAAATGAGCACATTATGATCGAAATCCACCAAAATATACCAAAATGATTATCATTAACTATTTATCTAATGATTCATCCTAACCCCATAAAAGATGATATATAATAAAAATTTAACCTTTTTTATGATCATTATTAACATATAAGTTCAATTCTAGATAATTACCCCCACATTATATGAATGTTCATACATGTATACAAGTAAATTGATCATGAAAACCAAGGAAACCTACGCTCCCAAACGATGTAAATGAATATCTTAACCCATAAAAAATTCCATAAATGAACATAAGAAAGTTATAATAAATAAAATACATATATAAATGATTATGAAATTATTAATTAATTATTCTAATTTGATTACCTATAACATTAAGATCAAGTGAAGAACATCTTTAGACCTATTGTGGGGATTCTACCCAAACCTCCATTATTCCTTTAGGTTACTCTTTTTATCATTTTACCCAAATTAAATTATGATTTAATTTTATTTAAATATTCTAAATTTTGTTTATATGATGTTGTCATAGGAAAACGCCTCCACTCCAAATGATATTATTCATGATCCAAAAACCTATCTCGTTTTAGAAGCTTCGATTTGATAGGTTGTAGTGCCTGAACGGAGTTACAGATTAGGATTTATGGACATTAGAAGTTGGGATGAAAAACTGGTTCATTGAGCCCATTCATGAAGCTCCCTCCAAGATTTCATAGAAGAGGGAACTTGACTGGAGCCTCTGCGAGCGCCGCGAAGATCGATGACGGTCAACTTCGCAATTACGAGAAACATGAAGGAACACCCTCCAGTTGTGGAGCATGATTTCATTTGTGTCATGATTTTCTCTTCACGCTCCACATTTGTGCTCCATGGAGTGATCCGCCGACCTCTGTCACCAATAAAAACCCAGATCACCCCCTTCATAATAATGGTCACGCCACCTCTTGGGCGTGCGATCTCCGGTTTCACGGAGCCCTAAAGCACCACAAAATGATTCCCTTCACAAAGGGCTCTGCCCGTTGGGAAGTACGAAGCTCTTTTGGGTTACTCGATGCTTTGTGAGAAGTTTTTCACCACGAGACACTTTGTACCACTAGCCACTTTGCTCCGTGAGCCGCTTTTCTCCGCGAGCCACATTGCTCGGTGATCTCCTTTTCTCCGCGAGCCCTTTTTCTCTGTAGGCACCTTTGCTCCATGAGAGCCTATTCTTCGTGAGATGCCATGCACCACAAGAAGCTTTTCATCATGTAGCTGCTTCGCAAGAACCTTTTCTCTACGAGCTTCTTTCCTCTGCAAGCCCCTATGATATGCGATTCCATGCTCCACGAGCACCTTTCATTCATGATGCTCCTTCCTTTGCATCCACAGGTCCATACCGTGGTGGTGAAACCCTCTTCCCCCCACACAGGATCACTACCGGGCTGCGGTCCCGGCCCTCCAGTCCGAGATGTCGGGATTTTCCATTGTGCCCTTATTCATACCCACCTTCCACCTATAGAATGCCATTATTTGACATAATCCTCTTCACAGAATGAAACACCTTCAATTGACATATTATTCTTGGTTTGTTACCCATGTCCCAAGTTGATATTCTCATCATAAATTCCCCATGTACCTTGAGTCAAACTATTCCTTAAGGAACTCATCCAAACCCCATCACCTGGATCCTATGCCAGGTTGAACCAGAAAGGACTGCTCTTGCATAAGTCCCAACACCATCCATTTCTAGGTGCGTTATGCCTAACCGTCCTCTTTACATGACTGTTAACTGTAGAACACCTTAAGTTCCAAACATATGATGCATCTTTCTCTAAAAAGAGATGCCTTATGCAAAAAGCATAATATTCCAATAGTCCTCTCCACGTGACTATAAGCTATAGCACACCCTATGTGCCAAACAATGGATGCCTCTTTCTCCCAAAAAGGGATGCCTTATGCAGCGAGCATAATATTCCAACACTCCTCTCTATGAAAATAAACTTTATTACACCCTATATGAAAAACACATGATGCATCTTGGTCTAAAAAAGAGATTCCTTATGTGCCAAGCATAAGATTCCAATAGTCCAATATATATGACTATTAAATTTAGTAATCCCAATGTGACAAACATATGATGCCTTTTTCTCTAAATAATAGATTACTAATGCTCCAATAATAATATTCCAATAGTCCCCTCTACATGACTATAAAATGTAGTACACCCTATGTTCCAAACATAGGATGCCACTTTCTCTAAACAAGAGATGCCTTATGCTCCAAGCATAAGATTACAATAGTCGTATCTATATGACCTTAAACTATAGTACACCCTATGTGCCAAACATAGGTAGCCTATTTCTCCAAACAAGAGATGAATTATGTTCCAAGTATGAGATTCCAACATCCCTTTCTATATGACTATAAACCACAGCATGCCCTATCATTCAATAATAGGATGCCTCTTGTTCCAAATAAGAGATCGATTTTGTGACAATCATAAGATGCCTCATGCCATGAATATAGTGGCGTAACTTCAATAGCGTTGGAATAAGTTCGAATATTCCATCACTCCACCTCATAATTTGTGTGTCCTACATTTGAATCTTCACACTCTTTCATGTATAAAGTGTCCCCCTAATGGCTTTGTCCCATGCTGCCTTAGCTCACATACTATTCTGGGCCAACACACCTAATGTCTTTGGACAACACTTCTTGTCGGGTCCTATGTTTTAAACACAGTCAACAATCAACACTCATTTGTTTATCCCCATTTCAGGCTAACATGATATGGATACTGTGGTTTGAACATGGTCAAAAATTATCCTATATTTCAATGCCACCCTCACCACTTTCCAAATTTCGGGCATTTGATTCACACTTTTCATCTCCATTTGTTCAGACTGATTCCAACACCCCTTGGTGTTATCCCACTTGTGCACTACCACATAAGTGAAGACCTCAATTATATGCCTCAACCCACTGGTGAGTTGGGATGCCCTCATGGACCAACACGAGGAAGGCATTTCGAGCAGATTCTATGCATAGGCCCAATTCACCATTGCCACTCCTCAGCAGATCTCATGCATCTTCTATGAATAAGATCCATTCACCATTTATTATCCTTAGCAGCAGTCTAATAGATTCCATTCATAATCCCCATTCACCATTGTCGCTCCATAGTGGGACTCGGGAAGCTTCCACGCGTAAGACTGAATCACCATTGCAGATCATTAGCGGCACTCAGGAAGCTTCCATGCATAATCCCCATTCACCATTTCCCCTCAATAGTGGTAGCCGTGAAACTTACATGTGTAATCCCCATTAACCACCCTTCGTGGCCACATCATTTCCCCACGATTGTCAAGTCTGTTATTGACTCTTGTTTTTCACACTAGTCATGTATCTTGTGAGCTTAGAGTAAATAGTGACCATGACATCCTCCATGTGCCGCACTAGAGTGTAATCCTCAACACCTACTGGTCCTGACCCCCTTCAGGTCGGTTCACAAACTACTCCACTGAACTATGTGGACTTTGATCCTTGTAAAGGCAAGGTATGTAGGAAGCCTACCTTAGGTTCAAGACGAACACTTATTGGTCTCGAACCCCTTCACATCGGTTCACCAAACTCTCCTGAACTACATGGACTTTTATCCTTGACAAGGCAAGGTACATAAGAATCCCCTCTGAGGTTCAAGCCCAACACCTGTTGGTCCTGACCCCCTTCACGTCGGTTCACCAACACCTCTCGTAAACTACGTAGACATTGATCCTTTCTAAGGTAAGGTACATAAGAAGCCTCCATAAGGTTCATTCCCAACACCCATCGGCCCCGTCCACTTCAAATTGTTACACCCTCGTCTTGCATGACATTAAACTGTATGCCCTTTTACGCCCTGCAAGATGTTTAACTGTTCCCATTCGAACTACATGGGATTTGATCCCTCTATACTATATATGGTATATAGAAAGACTCTCAAGGGATTAACCCCAAACAATGGTAAACATTGGTGTACCCCCCCCCCCACTATTGGGACCCATATCTCTGGTCCATCCTAGTGGCATCAGACCAACCAAGTCTGCTAACCACGCGTCAACGCCAACATATTATCGAGTTTTTGTCCTATGTTTTCACCCTGATTATATTCCCCCATCCTAAACAATGCAAACTTTGATAACCTACCATGGGGATACATAGGAATCCTCTCCAATGTTTAATCCCAACACTACCATCATCTTCATGATAGTTCCATCTCATTCCCCCTCCAATTCATTCTACTCTCCACCATCCATCCTGATTCTTACCCTATCCACCACATCCCGGTGGGGTAAAACCATTCACTCGAGCATCTAAACATGAATAGTCCCCAAACAACGCATAATCATTAGACCAAGAGTGTCCCTTTTACGATGATGCACTGTCCATGCATAATCCCTAGCATGCGTCTGGGTCATTCTCTTTTGCGTACACCCTAATTTATCACCCTTTCGAACTACAATGGTTTTGATCCCTCTCGTATGCACAAGGTATGTAGGAAACATACATGAGGTTCAATCCCAAGCAATGGTAAACCTTGGTGTTACCCATTCTTGGGTTAACTATCCTTTATCCACCCTCATTGGTGTCCAGATCATCCATCATGGTGTGACATCTTCCCTTTATGGGACACAATACCCTTAGTCTTATCTAATTAGGAGTTCTGACCTATCCATCCCATGTTCCCCATTCTAGGGTGAAATATTTCTGATATTCCCTTAGTAGTGCCTAGATCATCCTTCACAGTGTGATATCTTCCCTCTATGGGACACACCACCCTAGGTCTACTCTCATTGAGAATTCTGACCTATCCATCTGGTGTTCCCAATTCCAGGGTGCACTCTTTCTGATCCACCATTAGTGGTGTCCATATAATCCTTCATGGTGTGATATATTCCATCTAAGGGACACACCACCTAAGATTTGTCCACATTGGGAGTTTTGATCCATCCATCTGGTAAACCTTCTAGGTGTTCCCTCCTAGGGTTGTACCAATCTGATCTGTCTCTATGGGATGTTCTGATAACTCTCATACCATTTCCGCATAACCTTAAACTCGTGACAAACCTCATGCTAAACATGAGAAGCTGGGGAAAACCTTAGAGTCGTGCCTCTGGAATAAGATACCCTACGACCGGCGTGGGATGCCTTGGGTTTTCCAACCATGAGGTTCCCTCTTACGAGGAAGAATACAAGTTCTCCAATGTCCATGCATCCAGATATGCCACGATATTATTGATGTTGTCATCTACTCTGAACTAAGGTTTATACCATGTCAAGACCCCATGAAATGTCCTAATGGAAGTGGTGTAATTAACTTGAATCCACAAAGATATGACACTAGTAATGATATTCACAACCAATGACGTAATCTTTAAGGGAGACCCATACTAGGTAATGAGTTCCAAGGAGGAATCCGTCGAAGGAGAAACTAACATCCCATCATCCTATTTTGATGAATGAGAAAATTTCCCAGAATAAGTGATGGATGCCACTTGCCTTTGGAAAGTGGGAATGCGGAGAAACAATCAGTGAGTCCTCGATAGATGGATGATCACCCCGAAGAAAGCATCAGAAACAAAAATGGTTAACCCGACATGAAACTATTCTCCTTGAATAGAAAGTAGACCAAATATGTTGGGAAAATTGTTGTATCACCCATGTGAATCCCCTCTATTTCATTTGTGAGAGGATGAGTACCATTAAACATGTGAAGACTATGGTCCATCGGCTACTCGCCGACCACACCACCTTAAGAGGCCGCATAGGGGGCATCCACCCCGACTCCATCGGCTCCTCTCTGACCCCACTGCCTTAAGAGGCCGCGTAGAGGAAATCCTTCCTAGACTCAATTGGATCCTCGCTGACCACACCCCCTTAAGAGGCCGCACAGGGGGAATCCTCCCCTGACTCCATTGGATCCTCTCCAAATCTACTGGCTTAAGAGGCCACACAGGGGGCATCCCCCCCCCCCCCCCGAATCCATCAGGTCATCACCGACTCCGGTGCCTCAAGAGGCTGCACAGGGGGTATCTTCTCATGACTCCATCGGCTCCTCGATGACTCTTCCTCCTTAAGAGGCAGCGTAGGGGGAATATACCCGCGACTCCATCAGATCCTCATCGATTCTGCCACCATAAGAAGTCATAAATGGGGAATCCTCCATTGACTCCATCAGCTCCTTGCCGACCTAGCCACCTTAAGAGGTTGCGCAGGGGGCATTTTCCCCCCGAATCTATCGGCTCCTCGCCGACTATGCCACCTTAAGAGGTGGCGCGGGGGGAATCCGCCCATAGATCCATCAGTTCCCCTCCGACCATGCCGCCTTAAAAGGCTGCATTGGGGGAATCCTCCCCTAAATCCATGAAATCCTTGCTGACTTCACCACCTTAAAAGGCTACGCAGGGGGAATCCTCCCCCCAACTCCATCAGATTCTCACTGATCCGACCGCCTTAAGAGGATGTGCAGGTGGAATCCGCCCCCTGACTCTTATGGCTCCTCACTATCTTTGTCGTCTTAAGAGGTTGCATAGGGGGCATCCACCCCTGACTCCATCAGATCCTCTCCAACTCTGCAAACTTAAGAGGCTGAGCAGGGGACATATGACCCCAACTCCATCAGCATCTCGCCGACCCCGCCCCCTTAAAAGGCCACATATGGGGTAACTAAACTTGTCTCTATCGGCTCCTCGTCGACCTTGCCGAAATAAGAGGCTGCGCATGGGGCATCCTCCACCCAACTCCATCAGATCCTCAGTGACCCTACCACCATAAGAGGCCATGCAGGGGGAATCTGACCCCGACTCCATCGGCTCCTTGCCAACCCTACAGCCTTAAAAGGTCGCATAGGGGGCATCCAACCCCCAACTCCATCAGCTCCTCGCTGATTCTTCCGCCTTATGAAGCCGCATAGGGCCCATCCACCCCACGACTCAATTTGATCCTCGCCGACTCTGCTGCATTAAGAGGTCGTATAGGGGGAGTCCGCCCCCGACTCCATATACTCCTTGTCAACTCTGCAGCCTTAAGAGGTCGCGTAGGGGGGCATCCACCCAATACTCCATCAGATCCACACCCACTATGCCACCTATAGAGGTTGTACAGGGGGGAATCCATCCCCTGACTCTATCGGTTTCTCATAAACACTGCCGCCATAAGAGGCCATGCAGGGGGATTTCCCCTGACTCCATCGGATTCTCATTGACCCACCCGCCTTAAGAGGCCGCACGGGGGGCATCCGCCCCCCGAATCCATCATCTCCTCGCCAATTCTTCTGCCTTAAGTGGCCGAGGAGGGGCCATCCGCCTCCGACTCCATCAGCTCCTCACTGAATCCTCCTCCTTAAGAGGCCGCACAGGGGGAATCCACCCCCAACACCATCGGCTCCTCACCAACTCTTCTGCCTTAAGAGGCCATGCCGGGGGCACCAACCCCCGACTCTATCAGCTCCTCACCGATCCCACCACATTAAGAGTCCATGGAGGGGAATCCATCCCCCCTAAATCCATCGGCTCCCCGCTGAGTCCTCCGCCTTAAGAGGCCACGCAAGAGGAATCCACCCTTCCACCTTAAGAGGCTGCGTAGGGGGCATATTTCCCCAACTCCATTAGCTCGTCGCCGACATAGCCGCCATAATAGGCCGCATAGGGGGAATCTGCTCCCGACTCCATCGACTCCTCAATGACTCCTCCACCTTAAGTGACAACGCAGGGGTCATCCTTCCCCGACTACATTGGTTCGTCACCATCTCTACCGCCCTCATGGTCCACATAGGGGGAAACTTTCCCCAATCTAATGGCACATCTTCAGCAGCACTAGTAGTCATTATAGAGGTCCTCCCGGTGCCATTATCATCTGGCATGAAGTTACCACAAGTCGTCACAGAGGCTTCCATGCCTTTGGGGCTCCATCGCCCCTTCATACCGACACTCCATGCTTCAATGCCTTATAGGCTCCATCTCCCCTTTATACCAACACTCCAGGAATCCACGTCTTCTAGGATCCCTTGCCCCGTCGTACCAATGCTCTAGGCTTCCACGCCATTCGGTCTCCATCATCCCCATCGTAAAAATGGTCCAAGATTTCACACCTTCTAGGATCCATCACCCCCTTCATACTGATGCTTTAGGATTCCATGCCTTCCAGGCTCCATCACCCCCATCGTACCAACGATTCAGGCTTCCACGCCTTCAGGGCATCATCGCACCATCATACTGACGCTCCAGGCTTCCACGCCTTCCTGGCTCCATCACCCCCATAGTAAAGTTGATTCAAGATTTAACTCCTTTAGGGATCAATTTACCCATCTTACCAATGCTCCAGGCTTGCATGCCTTCTAGGATCCATCGCCCCATCGTACCGAAGCTCCAAGCTTCCACGCCATCCATGCTCCTTCACCCCTCCGGAATGAGGGCATGTTGTCATCCCTACCACACTTGTGACACTCAATGTCATACAAAATACTACATTGTATCAACCACAGAGGTCCTACCTACGGCCCTGACACCATCTTTTGGAATGTTGACTATGAGGTAGCTCAGCTCACACATGGAGAACATCAATGTATATTCTTTGGGTATTTTAGGGTAATACCATCATAAATATTTTCCCTCATCCTAAAGGATCTCCAACCACTATAATGGGGTAGATATGACTGTACCTCTACAGACACAGTCTTTATGGTCTCACATCCTAATGGCACGACGTTAAAATGTATTATCGTTCAACAAAAGGTTAAACTACAATATTTTCATGCATGACATTAAAATGCTCATCTTTGTCCCACATGATGTTAAACTGCATTATTGTCTGTCATGACTTAAAATTGATCATTATTATTCTGCATGACATTAACCTACTCATCTTCATATTGCATGATGTTAAACTGCATTATCTTCCCGCAAGATGCTAAACTGCATTATTATTCTGCATGACATTAAACTGCTCATCTTTGACTCGCGTGACGTTAAATTAAATTATCGTACGTCATGATGTTAAACTGCTCATTATCATCCTGCATGAATTTAATCTACTAATCTCCATCCATCATGACGTTAAACTGCATTATCGCCCATCATGACATTAAACTTCTCATTATTTTCCTGCATGACGTTAAACTATTCATCTTCATCCAGCAAGGCATTAAACTGCATTATTTTCCTTCATGAAATTAAACAATTCATCTTCATCCATCGTGATTTTAACTAATCATTATCATCCAGTATGATGCTAAACATTTTTACGGTCCTACATGAGCAAAAACTGTGACGTATTTACCGCATGACGTTAAAATGAGTGATTTATCCGAGCTAAAGGATGTCAAAATACTCAGCACTTGTCCCACATGACGTTAAACTATATGTCATCCCACATGACGTTAAACTATATACAATACTATATGACCTTAATATATTACTTCCTACATGAAACTAAACTGCATTTCCATCCCACATGATGATAAGCTGCAAAACAGTCCGAGCTCTATGACCATAAACTGTGATCTATACGATCCTGCATTACCTTAAATAGTTTTGTCTTCTCCACGTGACATTAAAATGTGTGACTCATCTGGACTAAAGGATGTGAAACCACTCAGAATATTTCCCCACCACAAGATGATAAACCTAATGCCCCATTTTAGAACTATTTATGGCTTGATTCCCATCCTCATGGGATACGTAGGAATGCCCAGACGCCTCATCTTGAGTCCAACCCCAGACTCTTCTCTTTGACTCTCCCCCTGGGTGTAGTTTCCATGGAGGATCCCATGTCGTGTAGTGTTGGCTTCGTTGGACCCACTCATTTTGGGATTATGATAATCGCACCATGGGCCCCTCCTCCTTCTTCTATCCTCCCACGTCCTTGCCGCATGACGTAAAACTTCCCAACATCCTTCATGAACTTAATATGTCTTGATTCCCATCCACATGGGATACATAGGAATGCCTGGACATTTCATCTATAGGCCCAGCCCCAAACTTTAGGATATCACATTAGGTCAAAACACATGGTGTGGTGCAGGATTTTTCCCACAATTAATTCGAATTCATCATGACCTCACCATATATCTCTCCCCCTAGAGATCTCCACCTCTTTCATCATCTTTCATAATGGTAAATTTCACGGGCACTTTTATGCTTTACAAAATCCCTATACTTGGGACTCTATCACCTTTCACATCGAAAAGGTACACCAAATAATAAATATATTTAGCCTAAGGTATCTCTTATCATTTTAGGCCAACACACTTGAGGGCCTTGAATGAAAAACTGATACAAGTTCCACGTTACAAATATAGTCAGCGGTCGATACTCATTTTTTGTTCCCATATCGGGTCACGATATGGATGCTATGTTTTGAACATGTTCAATAGCTATCCTTCATCATCATCACCACCCCCCATATTTCCAAAATATTGGGTGTAGTGGTTCATGATATCCCATTATTCCCTCAAACATCAGTCTACTTCGGGTAGGAGTGTGAGTCCAGTTGTTGTTCCCATATATGTTGGAGAGATCCTTGTCAGATTCCTTATTTCCCACACAAAGAATTCCTCATGTGGGCTTAAGAGCTTTGGGAAGGCAATACCTGAATGAATGGTTATGTGTCTAGGGTCCGATCTTTATGACTTTAAATTAAGATCACTATCTTCCTCACTACAATTCATTAAACTGAAAACTTGCGAGGACTTCCCGCCTCAGGTCCCTCGACCTTCCCAGGCCCCTATAGAAAGTTCTAACTTTGGATTGTGTGGTGTGGTCGGTCTATTTTTTCCACACCGCATACATCCCCTTGAGACACCCCTCCATCCATCATTCTAGCTGCAAGATATTAATCTTTACAGGTCCCACTATGCAGCACACATCCCATAATTTCGGTTTCCATTATCATTCACATCCGAAAGGACCCCCAAACGGTACAAATGCTTAGACTTAAGGCTCTCTACCATTTCTGGCCAACATACTTGAGGGTTTTGGATGAAAATTTGACACAAGTCTCATGTTGAGAATACAATCAACAGTTTATGCTCAAAATTCCCCCCATCCCAGGTCACCTAATAGAGATGATGTGTTGTGAACTTGGTCCACCGTTATCTTCGATCATTGAATCTATTATTTGGTCTCCCACATAATACGCATGGTGATTCCGACTTTTTACCCATCTTTCCCATGCTCATGACATTAAACTAGGAATCTACGATCCGATCCCTATGACAATAAACTAAGAGAACCATTATCTTCAGCTATATACATTAAACTACGAACTGGTTGGGACTTACCATCTTAGATCCCTCAAATTTTTCATCCCCCTAGACCAAGTTCTCATTTGGGATTGTACAGTATAGTATGAGCTTATGTCCTCATTCACCTCAAGTAACTCTCCATGTCGTACACATCCCACTTTGAGATACCTTGCCCCTATCCACATCCATGCCGCATGATGAAAAGCTGCACAACATCCTTTAGAACTACGTGTGGCTGGATTTCCATCCTTATGGGATATATAGGACTGCTCAAACTTTTAGCATTAGGGTTCAGCCCCATTTATTATAAATCTCTTTATCTTCCTAACCCCTTGGCCTATGTTCTTCCCGGAGTGGGGCATGCAGTGTAGTACATGATGTTTTCCCTCATTCACGTCAGGTTTTTAACAACCACACCACATACCTCCACTGAGAGCTCTTCCTCCCCTTATTCCACATTTACCTTTTCAAGTCAACTACTCTTAAGTTGTGCCCCTTGACCCTATTTGGAAGTTCACCAACATCCCCAATAGGACTCTAGTTCATCACCTAGAGCGTTGAATCCTACATGGACATGTTATCGCCAATCCTTGAGCTCAATTTCTCCCTTCACTTGGGATTTCATCAAATTTGACGTCCAAAAAGGACCCCCGAATGGTACGGATGCTAAGCCTAAGGGATATTATACAATTTTGGGCCAACGTCCTTGAGGATATTGAATGAAAAAATGATACAAGTCCCATGTTGTGAATATGGTCAGCGGTCAACACTCATTTTCTGTTCCAATTTCAGGTCACATGATATAGAAGTTGTGTTTTGAACACGATCAACAATTATCCTCCATCGTCACACCACCCCCATGAAGCCCTAAATATTGGTTGCAGGATTCAATTAATTTTCCACTCCATCATGTCCATGTGTAATTTCTACACTCTTGGTGTTATCCCTCAGTGTGTGTTTTCACGTTAGGAGGACAATCCACGGTGAGGCATCTTTCTGGGCTCTGCACTTATTTCCCCTTTGTGAGTATTCAATGTGTTTCAAAGTCCTTCTCTACCCTTGTTTCCCACCTTGAGTGTAACTCACGTGGGATTAGGGATTTGGTCATGGTTTCCTCCCATTTGGAAGAGTCTTGATTCTCTACAGTCTGATTTCTAAGAACATAAAACTAAGATCTCTTCACATCCTTGCCGCAAGACGTAAAACTGCACGAAAAACCTAGAACTACGTAAAACATGACTACCATCCTCATGGGATACGTAGGAACACCTGGGCATCTGGTCTTTGGGTTCATCTTAGGTTCCACTAATTACCTCTTATTTTTGGCCTTTTGGCCCTAGATTTCATAGGATTGCATAGTGTGGAGTGTATGGAATCGAGGTCCTCGTTCATGTTCGGTTTTCAATAGCCTCACCACGTAATCCCCTTATGGGAACTAGTCCCTCATGCCATTCATCCAGCATGACATTAAAATGCACTTCAAAAATGACGTATGGCTTGATTCCCATCATCATGGGGTATGTATGAATGCCTAGGCACTTTACCTCATGCCCAACCCAACTTTCATATTCAGTCCCTTAACCTAAAATCTCTTTAGGGAGCATGTGGGGATACAAACTCATGCTATCCTCATTCACGTCGGGTTTAATAATTACTGCACCATGTGTCTCACTCCCCCATTTCCATCAATGGTCAGAGCTCTAAGACCCTTACAACTAAGATCTCTCCATGACATTTTCATATGACGTTAAACCAGATGACATATTATAGAACTACGTGTGGATGGATTCCCATCTTCATGGGACACATAAGAACTCCTGGACATTTCATCTTTGGGTCTAGCCCCATGATTCTTAAATACACCCCCCTTTTTTGGCCCCTTGGCCCAAACTCTTTTGGGAACATGTGTTGTGGTGAGTACCTCTTGGGTTCTCATTCACGTCAGGCTTTTCAATAGCCTCACCATGTGCCTCCTTTGTCTTTCCAAAACCTTGTATAAGTTATATGACCCTAAACTAAGATCTCCCTATGGGAAATACGTGTCGAGTTTGGCTATATCGCCACCCTACTCACATTCCATCAAACCTAGTCCCCCACCCTTAATGGTCCACTCTATAACCTTATGTTAAGAGCGTGTGACCCCAGAACCCTTGTCCTCATAAAGGGATTTGACTTCCTCTATCTGAAACAACTCACTGGAATACTAAAATGTAGCATGGAAAGGAGCCCAAGGTGTGTCATCTTCACATAAACATCCCCTTGTTTCATATGTCCACACTTCATGAGATCTATATTTGGATCCCCATACTTTAAAATGTCTGAAAGGGCCCCCCTTTATGAAATGGTCTCATGCTACATTGGCTTGCCTATTCTCTTGGGCCAATGCCCCTGAATACCTCAGACAACATTTTTGAAAGGTCCCATGTTTTGAAAATGGTCATCAATTGACCCTCAGTTTTCGGTCACCATTATAGGTTAATGTGAAATGGATACTTTATTTTGAACATGTTTAACAGTTATCCTCTATCATCATGCCACTATAATTGTGGTCTAGATCTCGAGCATCATGATTCACATCATTACACTCCCTTAAGTCCAAGTGTAATTCCAACATACTCGGTTTTACCACTTTGTGCGTCATGGTTTGTTAAGTAGGTAGGTCAGTATTATTGGGATGTCATTCACCTAGCGTCCCATTTCCCCTAATGTGTGACTCCATGTACTAGGAAAATCTTACCACTACACATTGTTTCCCATATCGAGCATGACTCAAAAGGGTTTAGTGGTTTTTGTAGGATGTGTACTAGTGTAGCCGATCTACACATCCCAATCGTCCTACAAGATGTTAGACTACACTCTCAGAACAATGTGTGGCTTGATTCCCATCCTCATGGGATACATAGGAATTCCCAAACAACCCATCTTGGGCCCGATACAGTTTTTAACTTCAGTCCCTCACCCTAAGTATTCCTTAGAGATCATGCAGTGTGGTGTGGACTGTTTATGTCATTATTCACATTGGGATATGTAACACACCCACCATTTCCATTCTATGTAACCACGTCCTAAACTCATGACTTTAAACTATGGCCCCTACATTGAACATGTTCAGGATGCCCCATCATAATTCTGGGATATATCAACTTCCTCACTAGAAAGGATTCCCACTTCTAGTGTTGGTCTCAGACCAAGTTGTGCCAAGAAATATGTGTGGCTTGATTCCCATCCTAATGGGATACGTAGGGATGCTTGAACGCTTTGCTTCGGGCCCAACCTAACTCTCAATTTTGGTCCCTTGACCTAAAAAACTTTTTTTGGGGATACATGGTGTGGTGCAGACTCTTTATGTTCTCATTCATGTCGGGTTTCTAGCTACTTCATCACATAATACCTTATTGGGATATCCCGTTTCACTCCCCATCCTACAATATAACATTAAACTACATGAGTCCACACGTCCTCAACACATTACATTAAACTACAAATTTACCCTGAACATGTTTAGGATGCCCCATAATATCTATGGTATGCATCAAGTCCCTAAATAGAGAGGATTTACCCTCTCCTAATTGGTCTATGACCATTTCGTGCTTCAAGAACTATGTTTGGATTGATTCTCAACCATATGGGATATGTAACGATGCCCAGGAATTTTTCCATAGTCCTGGCCCCAGGGTCATTAACCCTTCTGGCCCCTCGGCCCCGATCACGGTCCAGTCTCTATGACCTTAAACTAGGATACTAAAATCCATGTAACACGACTTTAAACTATTAACCATGGTACTGGTAGTATGAAAATTAAACTATGTGCAATGTCCTAGTTATATGATGTTAAACTATTCCATTCATCATATGCATCTGTATGATGTAAAATTAAAGGGCATTCAAATTCCTCACCATAGAGTTCTTATCTAGAAATAATTTCAATACCTGATCATACCTATGAATCAAACTAATGGTTTTCCACCATAGTGGAAAATTTTTTGAGAGTGGTGGACTCCATTCGAACAACCCATCACTCCACACCCCATGTTTTGTGTGCCCTTTATTTAGACCCTTGTTCAATTTCAAATCTAAAGGAACCTCCTAGCAGTACATATGCTCAGCCTATAGCTCTCCTACTATCTTGGGATAACATTCTAGAAGAATCATGGATGACATTTCGAGTCAAGCCCCATGTTTTGAACATGGTCAGCAGTCAGCCCACATTTGTTATCCCAATTTCAGGCTAACACAATAAGGATAATGTGTTTCGAACATGGTCAACATTTATCTATAATTTTTACACCATCCCTATAATGTTCCAAATATTGGGTATCATGATTCACACATTCCACTCCCCTATGTTTGGATTAAGTCCAATGCCCTGGTGTTACCCAGCTCGTGCACTAGAGCACATTGGGAAAACGATAATTCAACCATTATGAGAGCCTCATTCTCCAGTTAGGCCTCACTAATTCTTCCATGAAATCATAGTATACTATTTAAATATCCCCATAATCTTTCTATAATACCTATTTTAGGATTGTTTTAATGGTTATCGATGTCCCACTCTGATCCCCTGACACCTTCCATTGTTTAGCACTCTCGTACAGGTGAATCACCTCTTATTATATCTTGTTTCCCACACCAAGTATGTCACTCACGAGCTTATAGATTTATTTAGATTTATTTAGATATTTCATCAATTAAATTGAGATACAATGGACCCTAAGGAATGTGTTTTCCTCAGTCGTTTCCTTAGAACACAGACTTCCTCTCCCTCCTCATCCTCGTTGGACCCCATTCTTAGGGGGAAATTTGTTGGAATCAAAAAAATAATAAACAAAATATTACAAATGCTTTCATACATGATCTAAAATCGTATAAAATTTCACAAGCTTCGATTTTACAGGTCTTAGGGCCTGACCAGAGTTACATATTTGGAGTTATGGACATTTGAAGCTGGGCTGCAAAACTGGTTCATGGAGCCCATTCAAAAATCTCCCTCCATGATCACAGATTAGAGAGAACTTGACCGGAGCCTCCATGAGAGATATGAAGGTTGATGATGGTCTAATATGAGATTAGGATGAACTTGATGGAACTTGAAGGGAGCCTCCACAAGCATCACAAAGGCTGACTCCACAATTATGAGAAACTTGAGTGAACTCCCTCCGGTTACAGAGCACATATAAGGCCCCAGCCTTAAACCTTACTTAATCTTGAGTTATTACAAGATTACACACTGAGGATCTTTTCGGTTTTAGAGTTTTAGAGAATTAGATCATAAAACCTGCATTACATTCCACATATAAACAAAGTGGTTACATAAAGATATTATTCTTCTTTCCCATCAATGGAAACATAATTAAAATAAAACATTGATTCTTTCTTGACACTTCCTTGACACTATCATCATATCATGTACCGTTCCCTTGACCTGTGAAAAACATTTCAAAAAAACTTGGGATGAGCATAAAAATCTCAGTAAGGGATATAAAATATATATGGAAAGGAAACATGGGTACATATATACATAATAATGAAATCATACTTTACCCATAAAACATAAGCACTTCAACATACCTCATCAAATCATGAATAAATCATAGAAATCATAATACATAAAGGTAACTTGAGGCATTCATAACATTCTTACGTAGGGAGTAACCCTCTTGGTTACGTTTGGAATACCCATCACAGTATATTCCCTAAATCTCTTCGGAGAAACCTTAACGTTACACTCCTTTACATTACCCAATTCATTGGAGAGCTATATCGGGCTCACCCGCCATTAGTTTATCACGGAACCACCCATCTTCATAATAATGCCCAAGAACCTCAACATAATCGTATCACATAAAACATGCATAAAGGAAACATAACATTTCCACATTTCAATCACAAGATATCAATACAACACATTGATATAAAAACATTATGAAAACCATTTTCAATACAAAAATAAAAGAAAAGTAAAACATGGTATTTATTTTTCTTTTAAAAAGAAGGTATGGCTTGTAGAGGAAGCCGAAACTCAAATAATGGTCATGGCAGCGGAGAAGTCTTTGTCACCGCATACGTACGACAAAAACATTCCCTTTTTTCGTTTAGTAAACGCTTCATATAAAAAAGATTCTATTTTTAAAAAACATAAAATTCAACGGGTTTTATACATTGTACAAAAGAAGGTTGTGTATAAAACAAAATATGCCTCAATGAAAGGAGATTGAGACGAAGTCCCATAACTTGGGTCCGACTTGACTCGATCGTTCTTTAATGTCCTGAATAATAAACTTGAGTTAATTTCTACTTGCTTAAGGACCTTTTTCAAGTTAATTATTCCTTTTATAACACTTATTTCCATGTCATGAATACTACGTAATTATTTAAGTTAATAACGGTCGTTTTAACGATCATTGGTACTTGAGTCAAAAATAAACCCTTTATAATTACAAGTTGTTCATGTATCCATTATATCCATAATTATAATCATGATGTATATATCATATATATACATTATATACATGCATTTATAATATTACATAATCATTTATAGGTATGAAATGAAATGCACCGTTCATGGAGACGGTAAGCCGTACGTACGCATGAATGCTACTTTCATTTCTATTTTGTATTTTGTAGAATGGAATAATAATGATATAAAGGTATATTATAATTCCATTATAATATCATATATATTATCATAGTTACATCCTTTATACGTCCCACATATGGTATTTAACGAATCAAATCACTTTGAGGGGCGGTAGTCCGCACTTCCTTGAATGAAGATATCGCGTTTACCCATAATGGAAACCATAAAGGTATGCCAAAAATGAAAAATACAGAAGCTTAAGGAAAACATAAAAATATTATATATCATATATAAATATAGTGACATCTTAATGTCCACCTTTTAATGTGTTAAAATAATGTTGAACAATCATCGTTTCGGGAGGCATAAATCCACTATCCACGGAAACAGTATGTCCTTTAACCATTAGATGTAGGTGTGTGTAAGTGTTGCTCTAATAATTCTTATAACAACATCCTAGTATATTGAAGATAATTGTTTTGTTACAAAATAAATTAATAAAAAGAGTTTAGGGGGTTGGAGAAGCAAAATAAAACAAAAGGACTTAAGTGAAGACATTACCTTAAAATCGGGTAACTCCTTTTGGTTTGAGCTCAAAGGCTTCCTTGGGAAGACTTCTGCCCAAAGTGAGGATTCAAGGAGTAAGAGAAGGATGTGGAGAGACAAAATGGGATGGTGTTTGCTGATCCAAAGGCTTTGGGAGTGTGGGTAAGGAGGTAGAGGTGGGGGCATTTTATAAGAGGAGAGGAGGGGCACTCTTGGAAAGTAAAGAAAAGTCACTTTATTTTAAAATGGTATTCGGATTTAAGAGGTCCCAAATTGATGTGTTTAGAGGATAAGGTGATAAGGGTTCGAAATACACCCATCCAATAGGTTTTTGCCATGTCTAGGTCTAAGATTTTACATTATCATTCCATTTTATTTAAATCGTTAAATAATGAGGTCATCGCTGCATCATCATGATGTCATAAATAATTTAATTTATTTAAAGTCTAAAAATTATAAAAAAAATACTATGATATAGGAAATATTTTTAGCTTTCCAATGACTATTTATAATCAAAAATCTTATCTTTATATCCCCATGTAAAAATTGTTTTAGAAAAACATCTCATGTTTGTATCATTTTTACTTTTACATTAAATAGAAAGTTATTTATTTCATTTCCCAACCAAAGTGGATCCATGGGTTCCCCAAGTTGACCCATGGATTGTCTTGGTCTTCCATGACACATAAAATGAGGGTAGTACATGTGTCAATCTCATCTCATTTTATTAAAGCATTATTTTTACCTTAAACTGCACTAATTACCTCTAATCGTGATTAAGAACTTAAGAGTTACTATTCACCAAAAAATTATTTTAATCTCATTGAACCACATTTTACTTCTTAATGACAACCATGTATGTCTGATTTTTGAAATTAAAAACATAGAAGTGGTAAAATTTCATTTAAACGAAAAATCAATTTTTATAAGTACCACTTAGTGGTTTCACTATTCATCAAAAATTGAAGTTTTTCAGAAAAATACCAAAAATTCACCCTAAGATATATTTGATATTCCAAATTCAAAAATGAAGTCTATGTTACAAAATTCAAAACATATAAGTCACATTAATTAATTTAATAATTAATTCCCGTTCTCATGACAAATAGCGTGTTTTTATGAAACAATAAGTATCAAAAGATTGACACCAGTTTAAGTCCAATTTCAAAGTGAAATTGACTCCAATGACCACCATTGGATTAAATGGTAAAAATATATTCTAATTTCACTTAAAAACCAATTCCAAAAGATAATCTAATCATATAAATATATTAGATTAGAAAGCAGTTTTGATGTAAAATGCAGTATTTTTCACTATTCATTAAAAAATGAACATTGTCTGAAAAATACCAAAAATTCACACAAAGTAAATTTTGATGTCCCAATAATAAGGAATAAGTTTATTTTGACAAACATAGCTTATAAAATTGTCAAAAGATAGATTTAAAAATGGTTTTCCATCAAAAGGCAGTAAAACAATCTTTTAAGAATATTAGTGTATTCCATGCATAAGATTGTATTTATTTTCATTTTAAGCCTCTAAAACACTATCTTAATCATTAATAGACATAGATAAAAATATATATTATTCATTACTTACTTGGGATGTTACATCCTTCCCCCTTTTTGAAAATTGCTTCCCCGCAATTTATTTACTTATCGAATAAATGGGGGTACTTATCCCTCATTGCATTTTCAGATTCCCATGTTGCCTCTTCCATCATGTGGTTTTTTCCCAAAACCTTTACCGGATTAATCACCTTATTCCGTAACACTTTCTCCATGTGGTCAAGAATCTGGACCAGTTGTTCCTCATAAGATAGGTTCTCTTCCAGCTGAACTACCTCTGGACTCGAAACATGAGATGGATCTGGCATATACTTTCTCAACATTGAAATGTGAAACACATTGTGTACATAAGATAAACTCGGAGGTAAATCCACTCTGTATGCAACTAATCCAACTCTCTCCAGAATTTCATATGGTCCAATAAACCGTGGACCCAACTTTCCTTTCTTACCAAATCTCATCACACTTTTCCAAGGAGAAACCTTGAGAAAAACATGATCACCTACCTCGAAAGATAGATCCTTCCTCCGGTTATCCGCTTAACTATTCTGCCTGCTCTGAGATGCTCTCATGTGTTTCTGAATCAGCTGAACTTTTTCTGCCATCTCTTCTAGCAATTCTTGTCCCATCAACTTCCTTTCACCCACTTCATCCCAGAAAGCTGGAGTTCGACACCGCTTCCCATATAACGCCTCAAATGGTGCCATCTGTATACTGGAATGAAAAATGTTATTATATGAAAATTCAACCAAAGAAATATGTTGGTCCCAACTTCCCTGATAATCCATTGAACAAACTCGTAGCATATCCTCCAAGGTCTGAATTGTTCGTTCTGACTACCCATCTGATTGAGGATGAAAAGCTGTACTAAAATTTAATTCAGTACCCAACGACTTCTGAAGGCCTTTCCAAAAGTTAGAAGTGAACCTGGGATCATGATCAGATACAATGGAGAGAGGAACTCCATGTAATCTGACTATCTCTTTAAGATACAAATGGGAAAGTTGATCTATGGAAAAACTATCTCGTATAGCAAGGAATTGAGCAGATTTAGTCAAGCGATCAACAATAACCCAGATTGCATTATTACCTCGAGATGTCTTCGGTAATCCCACAACAAAGTCCATGGATATATTCTCCCATTTCCACTCTAGCACTAGTAAAGGCTAAATCATCCCTTTCGGTAACTGCCACTCTGCTTTAACCTGTTGACAAGTCAAACACTTCACAGTAAAATCAGCAATATCTCTTTTCATTCCATCCCACCAGTAATACTCCTGCAGATCTCTGTACATCTTAGTACTGCCAGGATGAACTGAAAACGGAGAACTATGAGCTTCACATAACAACTCTCTCTTCAACTATGAATCAAAAGGCACACACAATCTCTTCCCAAATCCCAAAACATAATCAATATCAATGTTGAATTCAGGCAACTTACCTTTCTGAACCAGCTCTACCTTTTTCTACAACTCACTGTCTTGCTTCTATACTTGCTTGATTCTATCTGATAGAGATGATCTCACTGATACCTGAAACAAAACAGAAGAACTTCCTGCACCAACAACTTCTATGCCAAAGTTCATCAAATCCTTAACAAAAGGATCACGTTCCAAACACAACATTGCTAATGAAGCATTACTTTTTCGACTCAAAGCATCAGCCACTTTATTTGCTTTTCCTAGATGGTAATGAATTGTACAATCATAATCCTTGATTAATTCCATCCATCTCCACTGTCCCATGTTTAACTCTTTCTGAGTGAATATATTTGTGATCAGTATATATTTCAAACTTTACTCTATACAAATGATGCCTCCAAATTTTTAAAGCGAAAACAATAGTAGCTAATTCCAAATCATGTGTAGGGTAATTTACCTCATGATTTTTCAACTGTCGTGAAGCATAATCAATTAACTGATCAGTATGCATTAGGACGCAACCAAGTCCTTTGAATGAAGCATCACTGTATATAACAAACTCACCATTCTTGGAAGGTAGTGCCAAAATTAGAGCATTCACCAATCTTCTTTTCAATTCCTGAAAACAATCATCACATTCTTTTGTCCAGATAAACTTAACACCCTTCCGAGTTAGCTTAGTCATTGGACTAGATAACCGTGAAAAATTTCTAACAAAACTTCGATAATAGCCTGCCAAACCAAGGAAGCTACGAATCTCAGTAACATTTGTGGGTCTTGGCCATTCTTCAACAACCTTTGTTTTTGCAGGATCAACAGTTATCCCATCTTTAGAAACAATATGACCAAGGAAAGAAATTTGTTGCAACCAAAACTCACACTTGCTGAATTTTCCATACAGTTTCTTTTCTTTTAAGGTTTGCAAGATAACCCTTAAAAGTTTTTCATGCTCCTCTTTACTTTTAAAAAACACCAAAATATCATCAATGAAAACCACCACAAACTTATCCAAGAACTCATGGAAAATTCTATTCATTAAGTCCATGAATACAGCATGTGCATTGGTTATCCCAAAAGGAATTACTATAAATTCATAATGGCAATATATTGTATGGAACGTGGTATTTGGAACATCTGCTTCCTTTACCTTCAGCTGATGGTTCCCCGATCTCAGGTCAATCTTTGAAAAAAAAACTGATCTCCCTGGAGCTGATCAAACAAATCATCGATATGAGGCAAAGTATATTTGTTCTTAACAGTGATGTTTTTCAAGGCTCTATAATCAATGCAAAGTCTCATTGAACCATATTTCTTTTTAGAAAATAAAACAGGAGCACCCCATGGTGATGTGCTAGGTCGAATGAAACCTTTCTCTAATAAATCTTGGAATTTCTCCTTCAACTCTAAAAGTTAAATTTGAGCCATTCGATAAGGGGGTTTTGAAATTGGCTTAGCATCAGGAACTAAGTCAACAGTAAATTCAACTTCCCGATCTGGTATTATTCCAGGAAACTCATCAGGAAAAACGTCAGGATACTCATTTACCACTGGCACATCATTAATTTGAATAGTTCCCTTGTTTTCAACAATATGTGCAAGGTAACATTCATTTCCATCTTTTACAAGTTTCTCGGCCTCTTGATAAGTTATCAACAGTAAGGGTTCATTCTTGTACACAAACTGAAAGTCTTTCTGAAAAGAAACTTCTTTAGCTCTACAGTCAATCTGAGCATGGTAAATAGAGAGCCAATCCATACCCAGGATAACATCAAACTATACTAGAGGTAGAACAATAAGGTTTTCATGTAGGTTCTTTCCACAGATAAGGATAGGAAGATTCTTATAAATTCTTTTTGCCTCAACATTTCCCCCAGGTGTTTTTACCAAAAGCTTAGGAGTCATTTGTTGAGATGGTATTCCCATTTTACTAGAAAAGGTTTCAGAGATGAAAGAATGTGTATACCCCGAATCAAACAACACACTGGAATAATATGAAAAAATAAACAAAGTACCTGATACAACTTCATTTGATGGCCCGACATCTGTTGAAGTAGTTGCAAAGTATTTCACCACCCCTTTCTTCTTGTAGTATAACTACTTCCCATCACCCAAGCTCTTTGTCGGACACTCGTTTGCATAGTGACCCATCTCATTGCACTTATAACATTTCACTAACTGTAAATAAAATTTGGTCTTACCATCACCCTGATATTTTCCAATGAAATCACGAGCCTTATGTCCCATCTTACCACATCGGTAGCACTTTCCAGAATTCAGAAGACATTCCCCAGCATTCCTTTTGCCACATTTATCACAAACTAGAAACTTAGTTTTCTTACCATCAGACTTTTTTGAAAAATTCTTACCTTTCTCCTGCCACCTTGGTCTCTTCTTCTGTTGGTTGTTATAGAACACTTGATCATCGGAAAAATCCATTTCCACCTTCTCAGCACATATAACAAGCTTTTCATAACTTTTAAACTCACGGGAAGCTAATGCCCTTCAATATTTTGGCTTTAATCCTGAGTAAAAACGATTGATTTTACTATCAAGGTCTCGGATAAAATTTGGAGCATACCTTGCCAATCGAGTGAACCTTTCTTCATAGGCAGCCACTGAGTCTTCCTCTTGCCTCAATTCCAAGAATTGCTTTTCCATCCTAAGTCGAACAGCCTTAGGAAAATACTTCTCAAGAAACATACCTTTGAATTCATCCCAGTCGAGAGTATCAATCTCATCAGCGTCCCTGATATTTTTAACCATCGACCACCACTGATCTGCTTCACCCTCCAAACGATAAATAGCAAGACTAACCTTTTGATTGTCTGAACACCCCATGACATCAAAAATCTTCTCTAGTGCTTTAATCCACCCTTCAGCTTGCACATGGTTAGATGATCCTCTAAATTATGGGGGATGTTTCCTCATGAAATGTTCCACCACTAACATGTTCCTCTGCGGTTGATCTGGCTGATCTCGTGCATGGATACAACCGCCATTTATCGCTTGAGTCAACTGCGCCATTACTGCAACAAACTGTTTAGTTCCAATTCCGACCATCTCAGGATGCTGATTCGGAAGGTTATTTCCTTCTTTATGCCTTCCTGGAAATGCTTCATGTTTCCTCTGTGGAAAACCATTCTGAACAAACATGTCTTAGATGAAGCAACATGGTAATCTTCAAATACGATATCACTTCAATTTGACCATAAAAAAATACTTTTGGATAATCATTTAATAGAATTATAACTCCTAAAGTTATCTAAACCGACCTCTGATACCAACTATAAGGCCCTAGCCTTAAAACTTAATTAATCTTGAGTTATTACAAGATTACACATTGAGGATCTTTTCGGGTTTAGAGTTTTAGAGAATTAGATCATAAAACTTGCATTACATTCCACATATAAACAAAGTGGTTACATAAAGATAGTATTCTTCTTTCCCATCAATGGAAACATATTTAAAATAAAACATGGATTCTTTCTTGACACTTCCTTGACACTATCATCATATCATGTACCTTTCCCTTGACCAATGAAAAACATTTCAAAAAAACTTGGGATGATCATAAAAAGCTCAGTAAGAGATATAAAATATATATGGAAAGGAAACATGGGTACATATATACATAAGAATGAAATCATACTTTACACATAAAACATAATCACTTCAACATACCTCATCAAATCATGAATAAATCATAGAAATCATAAGACATAAAGGTAACTTGAGGCATTCATAACATTATTACATAGGGAGTAACCCTCTTGGTTACGTTTGGAATACCCATCACAGTATATTCCCTAAATCGCTTCGGAGAAACCTTAACGTTAGACTCCTTCGCGTTACCCAATACATTGGAGAGCTATATCGGGATCACCCGCCCTTAGTTTATCACGGAACCACCCGTCTTAATAATAATGCCCAAGAACCTCAACATAATCGTATCACATAAAACATGCATAAAGGAAACATAACATTTCCACCTTTCAATCACAAGATATCAATACAAAACATTGATATAAAAACATTATGAAAACCATTTTCAATACCAAAATAAAAGAAAAGTAAAACATGGTATTTATTTTTCTTTTAAAAAGAAGTTATGGCTTGTAGAGGAAGCCGAAACTCAAATAATTGTCACGGCGGCGGAGAAGTCGTTGTCGCTGCATACGTACGACAAAAACATTCCCTTTTATCATTTAGTAAACGCTTCGTATAAAAAATATTCTCTTTTTAATAAACGTAAAATCCAACGGGGTTTATACACTGTATAAAAGAAGGTTGTGTATAAAACAAAATATGCCTCAATGAAAGGAGATTGAGACGAAGTCCCATACCTCGGGTCCGACTTGACTCGACCGTTCTTTAATGTCCTGAATAATAAACTTGAGTTAATTTCTACTTGCTTAAGGACATTTTTCAAGTTCATTATTCCTTTTATATCACTTATTTCCATGTCATGAATACTATGTAATTATTTAAGTTAATAACGGTCGTTTTAACGATCATTGGTACTTGAGTCAAAAATAAACCCTTTATAATTACAAGTTGTTCATGTATCCATTATATCTAGAATTATAATCATGATGTACATATCATATATATCCTGTATATAAATGCATTTATAATATTACATAATCATTTAGAGGTAAGAAATGAAATGCACCGTTCATAGAGACGGTAAGCTGTACGTACGCATGAACGCTACTTCATTTCTATTTTTTATTTTATAGAATGGAATCATAATGATATAAGGGTATATTATAATTACATTATAAGTTCGTATATAATATCATAGTTTCATCCTTTATACGTCCCCCATATGGTATTTAACGAATCAAATCACTTTGAGGGGGAGATAGTCCGCACTTCCTTAAATCAAGATATCGCGTTTACCCATAATGGAAACCATAAAGGTATGCCCAAAATGAAAAATACAGAAGCTTAAGGACAACATAAACATATTATATATCATATATAAATATAGTGACATCTTAATGGCCACCTTTGATGGTGTTAAAATAATGTTGAACAATCATCATTTCGGGAGGCTTAAATCCACCATCCACGGAAACAGTATGTCCTTTAACCATTAGATGTAGGTGTGTGTAAGTGTTTTTCGAATCCTTCTTATAAAAACATCCTAGTATATTGAAGATACTGGAGTTGTTACAAAATAAATTAATAAAAATAGTTTAGTGGGTTGGAGAAGAAAAATAAAACAAAAGGACTCAAGTGAAGACATTACCTTAAAATCAGGTAACTCCCTTTGGTTTGAGCTCAATGGCTTCCTTGGGAAGCCTTCTGCCCAATGTGAGGCTTCAAGGAGTAATAGAGGGATGTGGAGAGACAAAATGGGCAGGGGTTGGCTGAGCCAAATGCTTTGGGAGTGTGGGTAAATAGGTAGAGGTGGGGGCCTTTTATAAGAGGAGAGGAGGGGCACTCTTGGAAAGTAAAGAAAAGTCACTTTATTTTAAAATGGTATTCGGATTTAAGAGGTCCCACATTGATGGGTTTCTAGGATAAGGTGAGGGTTCGAAATCCACCCATCCAATAGGTTTTTTCCATGTTTAGGTATAAGATTTTACATTATCATTCCATTTTATTTAAATCGTTAAATAATGAGGTCATCACTGCATCATCATGATGTCATAAATAATTTAATTTATTTAAAGTCTAAAAATTATTAAAAAAAATACTATGATATAGGAAATATTTTTATCTTTCCAATGACTATTTATAATAAAAAATCTTATCTTTATAACCCCATGTAAAAAATTTTTTAGTAAAACATCTCATGTTTGTGTCATTTTTACTTTTACATTAAATAGAAAGTTATTTATGTCATTTCCCAACCAAAGTGGATCCATGGGGTCCCCAAGTTTACCCATGGATTGTCTTGGTCGTCCATGACACATACAATGAGGGTAGGACATGTGTCAAGCTCATCTCATTTTATTAAAGCATTATTTTTACCTTAAACTGCACTAATTACCTCTAATCGTGATTAAGAACTTAAGAGTTACTATTCACCAAAAACTTATTTTCATCTCATTGAACCACATTTTACTTCTTAATGACAACCATGTATGTCGGATTTTTGAAATTCAAAACACAGAAGTGGTAAAATTTCATTTAAATGAAAAATCAGTTTTTATAAGTACCACTTAGTGGTTTCACTATTCATCAAAAATTGAAGTTTTTCAGAAAAATACCAAAAATTCACCCTAAGATATATTTTATATTCCAAATTCAAAAAAGAAGTCTATTTTACAAAATTCAAAACATATAAGTCACATTAATTAATTTAATAATTAATTCCCGTTGTCATGACAAATAGCGTGTTTTTATGAAACAATAAGTATCAAAAGATTGACTCCAGTTTAAGTCCAATTTCAAAGTGAAATTGATTCAAATGACCACCATTGGATTAAATGGTAAAAATATATTCTAATTTCACTTCAAAACAAATTCCAAAAGATAATCTAATCATATAAATATATTAGATTAGAAAGCAGTTTTGATGTAAAATGCAGTATTTTTCACTATTCATTAAAAAATGAACATTGTCTGAAAAATACCAAAAATTCACACAAAGTAAATTTTGATGTCCCAATGATAAAGAATAAGTTTATTTTGACAAACATAGCTTATAAAATTGTCAAAATATAGATTTAAAATTGGTTTGCCATCAAAAGGCAGTAAAACAATCTTTTAAGAATATTAGTGTATTCCATGCATAAGATTGTATTTATTTTCATTTTAAGCATATAAAACACTATCTTAATCATTAATAGACATAGATAAAAATATCTATTATTCATTACTTACTTGGGATGTTATAACACGATTTCCTTTGCGGCGTAATTTTCTATTCGCAGCACGCATTTGTGCTCTGCAGTGTGATCCACCGACCTCAATCACATATAAATATCCAGATCAACCCCTTCATAAGCTTGGTCATGCCTCTCCTTGGGCGTCCAATCTCCCATTTCGTAGAGATCTAAAGTACCATGAATTTATTCCCTTCAGAAAGGGTTCCACCCTTTGCAAAATAGGGAGATCCTTTGGGTTGCTCGAGGATCCGCGAGTCGCTTTTCTCTACGATCTATTTTTCACCATGATCATCTTTGCTCCATGAGAATACTTTCTCCATGATCCACTTTCCTCTGTGATCCTTTTTCACCACGATCCCCTTTGCTCTGTGAGAGCCTATGCTTCACGAGAATCCATGCTCTACAAGAATCTTTTCTTCATGAAGATTCTTCACGATACCCAATGCTCCTTGATCCCCTTTGCTCTACGATCTTCTTTGCTCTGCGAGTCCCTATGCTCTGTGTGTCCATGATCATCAAGCACCATTCCTTCCCAAAGCTCCTTCCTTCACACCCATAGGTCCATAACGAGGGGGGTTCAGCCCCCGCGCCCCTTCTTTGGATCACTATCAACCAATGGTCCCGGCCCTCCGGTCCGGTCCCTTCATATTCATCACTGACCCCCATGAAAAATGGATAGTCACACCGTGAACTTTTCGGGTCGGTATGTCAGTATTTTCCATTGTTCACCCACATTCCTTTTATGGAATACCATTATTTGAGATACTCCTTCGCACACCATAAAACACCTTCAGTTGACATATCCCTCTGGGTTTGTTTCCCATGTCCTGAGTTGAGATTCTTGTCATCAATTCCCTGAGTATCATGAGTCCAACTATTCATCAATTTACTCATCCAAACCCCATCACCTAGCTCCTATGCCAGGTTGAACCAAAAAGGGATTCTCTTGCATAAGTCCCAACACCATCCATTGCTAGGATTCGTATGCCTAACAATACTCTCTATATGACTACAAATTGTAGAACATCTTATGTATCAAACATATGATTCCTCTTGCTCCAAACAAGATATGCCTTATGCACCAAGCATAATATGAAAACAATCCTCTCTACATTACTATAAACTGTAGCGCAACCTATGTTCCAAAAAAAGGATTCCTCTTGCTCCCAATAAGATATGCCTTATGTGCCAATCATAATATTCCCACAATCCACTCTACATGAAAATAAACTGTAGTACACCACATGTGACATACACAGGACGCCTCTTAATCTAAAGAAGAGATGACTTATACGCCAATCATAAGATGCCAATAGTCCTATCAATATTAATATAAAAAATATTAATTTCTATGTTACTAACATAAGATGCCTATTTATCTAAGAAAGAGATGCCTTATATGCCATGAATAAGATGCGGACATCCCTCTCTACATGACTATAAAGTGCAGTACACCCTATGTGAAAAACAAAGGATACCACTTGATCTAAACATGATATTCCTTATGCTCCAAGGTTAAGATGCCAGTAGTTCTATCTATAATAAATCAAACAGTTGTACACCCTACGTGCAAAACATAGGATGACTCTTGCTCCAAACAAAAGATACCTTATGCACCAATTATTAGATGCCAATAGTCCTTTCTATATGACTATAAGCTATAGCATGCCCTATCATTCAATAATAGGATTTCTATTGTTCCAAATAATAGATTTATTATGTGACAAACATAAGATGCCTCATGCCAAGACTATAGTGGTGTAAATTCAAGATCATTGTAATTCATTCGAATATTATATCACTCCACCTCATGCATAGTGTGTCCTAAATTTGAATCTTAATCCTATTTCATGTTTGAAGGGACCCCCTAACGGCCTGGTCCCATGCCACCTTAGCTCACCTACTATTCTGGGCCAATGCCCCTGATGTCTCCGGACAACACTTCAAGTCATGTCCTATGTTTCGAAAATAGTCAACTGCCGGCCCTCATTTTTTCCCCATTTTAGGCTAGCACAATATGGATATTGTGTTTAGAACATAGTCAATAGTTATCCTCCATCATCATGCCACCCTCACCGCTTTCGGGATGTCAGGCATGTCATTCACACTTTTCATCTCACTTTGTTCGGACTAATTCCTATCCCCCTTGGTGTTATCCCGCTTGTGCACTAGAGCATATGTGTAGACATCAATTATATTCTTCAACCCACCAGTGAGTTGGGATGCCCTCATGGACAGACATTAAGAATACATTTCAGGAAGCTTCTATGAATAAGCCCGAGTCACCATTATCTCTCCTCAGCAGCAACCTGGAACCTTCCATGCATAAGCCCCATTCACCATTTCTGCTCTTTAGTGACACCTGGGAAACTTCAATGCATAATCCCCATTCACCATTTCCTCCCCATAGCGACACCCATGTAGCTTCCATGCATAATCCCCATTCAACATTGTCAATCCTTAGTGGCACCCGGGCAGCTTCCATGCATAAGAACCATTCATCATTTCCAATCCATAGCATCACCTGGGCAACTTCCATGCATAATCCCCATGCACCGTTTCTTCTCTTTAGTGGCACCCGGGGAGCTTCCATGTGTAATTTCCATTCACCACCCTTCGTGGATACACCGTTTTCCCATGACTTTTAGGTCTATTTTTACCTCTTCTTTCTCACACCAAGCATATCTCACATGACCATAGTGTAAACAGTGACCATGAAATCCCCCTTAGGCCTCACAAGAGTCTAAGCCCCAACACGTATTTGTCCCGACCCTCTTCATGTCATTTCACAAACAACTCCCTTGAACTATGTAGACTGTGATCATTTCCAAGGCAAGTTACGTAGGAATCCTCCTTGAGGTTCAATCCCAACACCTATTAGTCCCTAACACCTTCAAATTGGTTCACCAAAATCTCTTGAACTATGTGGACTTTGATCCTTCCCATGGAAAGGTATGTAGGAAGCCTCCATGAGTTTCAAGCCCGACACCTATTGGTCCCGACCCCCTTCACGTCGGTTCACCAACACCTCTCCTAAACTACATGGACTTTGATCCTTACCAAGGAAAGGTACATAGGAAGCATCCCTGAGGTTCAATCCCAACACCCATTGGTCCCGACCACTTCACATTGGAGCACCCTCGTCCTGCCTGACGTTAATCTATACACCCATTTTCCTCCCGCAAGACGTTAAACTGTGCCCATTCAAACTACGTGGGATTTGATCCCTTTTTATAAGATAGGGTATGTATAAATCCTCTTAGAGTATCAGCCCCAAAAAATGGTGAACTTTTATGTCCCCCCCCCCCTTATTGGGACCCACATCTTCAGTCCGTCCTAGTGGCATCAGATCAACCCTGGCTACTAACCACGCGTAAACCAAAGCATGTCATCGGGTTATTGTACTATGTGTACACCCTGATTCTATGACACCATCCGAAACGATGAAAAATCTGATTCCCTACCATGGGGATATGTAATAATCCTCTATGATGTTCAATACCAAAACTACCTTCACCTTCATGATAGTTCCATCTCATTCCCCCTCCAATTCATTCAACCCTCCATTATTCATCCTAATTCTTACCTGGGCTGCCAAATCTAGATGGGATCATGCCATTCCCTTAGGGTATCTAACCATGCATAATCGCCACAAAATAGATAATAATTCAACCAAGAGTGTCCCTATTACAATGGGACTTTGTCCAAGAATAATCCCCAGAATGTCTCCTGGTCATTGTCCTTTATGTTCACCCTAATTCGTCGCCCCTTTGAACAATATGGCTTTTGATCCCTATCGCATGAATAGGGTACGTAGGAAAACTCCATGAGGTTCAATCCCAACCAATGGTAAACCTTGGTTTTCCCCATTATGAGGTGAAATTTCCATGATCTGCCCTCAGTGGTGTCCAGATTATCCATCATGGTGTGACATCTTCCCTTTATGGGACACACCGTCCTTGGTCCGCTCTCATTGTGAATTTTTACCTATCCATATGGTGTTCCCCATTCTGGGGTGCACTCTTTATGATCCTCACTTAGTGGTGTTCATATCATCCTTCACAATGTGATATCTTCCCTATATGGGACACACCCCTCTAGGTCTGCTCTCATTGGGCATTCAGACCTATCCATCCGATGTTCCCAATTCTAAAGTGCACTATTTCTAATCTTCCATCAGTGGTGTCCAGATCATCCTTCATGGTGTGATATCTTCCCTCTATGGTACACACCACCCCAGATCTATCCTCATCGGGTGTTCTAATTCATCCATCTGGGAAACCTTCGCGGGGTTCCCTCCTTGGGATGTACCAATCTGATATGTCTTTATGGGACATTCTGATCACTCTCATACCATCTCTGTAAGATGTTAAACTCACAATATACCCCATTCTAAACATGCAAAGCTAAGAAAAACTTCAAAGGCATGCCTCTGTCATAAGATACCCTCTGACCAGTATGAGATTCCTTGGGGATTTAACCCTTGAGATGCCCTCTAACGAGGAAGAATATAGGTTACCCAAAGTCCACACATCCAAATATTCCATTACATGCCTGATGTTGTCCTCTACTCCAACTAAAGGTTGCTACCATGTCAAGACCCCATGTAATATACTAAAAGAAGTAGTGTAATTAACCAGTGTCCACAAAGATATGGCACCATGAAAGAAATTCAAGAACAATGAATTAGTCTTTAAGAGAGACCCAGACTAGGTAACAATTTCGGAGGAGGAATCCATGGAAGGATAAATCGACATCTCATCATCTCATTTCGATCAAAGAGAAAATGTCTCGGAATAAGTGACAGATGACGCACACCTTTGGAAAGCAATAATGCGGGGTAACAATCAGCATGTCCTCGATAGAGGGATGTGTGCTCTGTAAAAAGCATAAAAAACATACGTTTCTTACTCATTTATCAAGATCCATTCATCCTTGTTTTTTGGGGATATATATGTTTTTAAGGGGTTCCCTACTAAATTATTCCTGATAAGAAAACCTTATTTAATGGTACTTCTCGAATTCTTACCCATTTTACAGTGTTCTCTGTAATCTATTTTAAGAAACCATTATCTTTAAAAAGTCACTCATTTAATCCTAAAAAACATCCATTCCTAAATTTTAGTTTTATAAAAATAATTATTCTTTTTCAATTTTAAATAATATTGAATGTTTTTCCTTAAATTTTACTAAAATGTTTTATTTAAAATTTTTCTTAAACACTATTTTCACTTATGTTTGAAATCACTATGATAGTCCCTTTTGATATGAATTTTTCCATAATTATGATACCCAATTATTTCTATAGGTAACCCTTATGTTTAAGTTTGATTACTTATGTAAGATTATTTACATGGAAAACATTTTCATGAACATGTTCTGATGGACACTCTAAGATAGCGCTCTAATGAATTATGTAATTTTTAGTCTCATGACACATTATGTGCAATAATCTTGGTGGTTATCCTTGACTCATACTCCATGTGCAATGGTCTAGGTGGTTAGCCTAGACTCATGCTACTCTATGTGAAATAATCCTTGAATAACCCTCCTCAATGTGAAATGATCCTTGAATTATTATAATTTCATGTCTTATTTTTTACTCATATTATTATGATTTTATGATTATATGGTCCCATGTTCTATATGTTATGATTATTTATGTTTAATAATGTCCCATTCCTGTTTCTATCATTATGTTATTTCTTATAACCCATATGTTTATATTTATTTTAATGATTACTTTCTTATGAGGATTTTTAGCTCATCCCTTTGTTCATGTAATCCCCAAGTTATCCTATTTAGATGTAAGGGCACAAAATAGCTTAGTAATGCATAATGTATTATTAAAAAAATATTTTTTAAGTCCCATGTTTTCTGTTATATGTACCTAGTCTTCCAAAATACTAGACTATATAACCCTTGTCATGTAAGTTGATGTTTATTTATTATTAAAATTAAGTAATGATTTGTCTAAATGGATAGGGTCACTATAATTATACACCTAGAAAACGGAACAAAAAAGAAGGATTTTTACCATATGTGCATATACAAATCTATGTGATGCTTCTATATCCAAGGGTGAATATAAAACAGTTGAGGCTACTACGATAATACCTCTCACCATATATAGTATGGTGAATTCTCTTCTAGGAGAGGCTATACATAATATATATGGACTAAATCATGTCCCTATGACACAACCTCACTACTTGGAGTAGGCCTACTTTTTTTGTCTCGGTGAAATTAGGGTCTGGTTTCTTCAAGCACGGTCACCACTACCTTGGGCTGATCAACCAGTACTGATCCTACTCCCAACCTAATGAAGAGATGAAATACCTACTATTAAACAAAATGTCAGAGATAACTACCTAACACTCACTTCTTGAGGGAAGGTCCCACAAAAATGTAGCATTTATCCCATCTTTTGTCAAGATCTGCACTCGAATGAGTTTGATCGCACAGATTTTTCATGTGGCCCCATCTTCCACAATATTGAAAGAAAATTGCACTTCTTACACTAGCAGCCTAAGAGAAGCCTTGAAACAGTTTTTCCCTCCTTAAGATATTGAACCACTGGGCCAAGAGAATTCCCTATTCTCCTCTACACCCCCCATATTCCCTCATTTTCTGTTATTTCATTAGAACAGGAGTAAGCATATTAGTAATTGAGTTCAATCGGAAAACAATGACCTGATATCGAATCGTATGTTGGATACCTTCCTCAAAGCATCTCTCCCAAGATAACTTATCAACAGGTTATGTTGTTTCAAAACACTATAGGACTGTAAAGAATGTTGAGTAATTCATAACTTCCATAACACCCTACTCTAGATGCATGAACCCACTTACCTAATACGACCTCATAGTATTGAAGAAAAATTATTCATATATATTGGTTAAGAAATCCCGCCAAACGTTATCATGCAGTGCATCCGCTTGGCTCAAAACATCCCACCATTGCTTTTCTACTCCCTGAAGTATATAAGTAACGATCATCAATCTACTCTTGAGAGGTGCATCTAGATGATCATTGATTTATAGAATAGTCTCAATCCATAGCTCAGTCTCCTGTGGTTCAACTTCCTTAAAAAAAGGGAGGATGTTGCTGCTATAACACTAGCACCAACTCATCTATGGACAAGGTAGGTTGTGGTGCTTCCCAAAAAGTCTGCATGAAGGAATAAAACATCTCACAGAACTGTGTGTCAACAACTATGTCTTGAACAACTTCTGTTGTTTTAGCTATAACAAAAGGAGGATCCACTAGTAAAACATGGTCCAACACCTTCAAACCATGTTCATCACCACCCTCAAAGAGTATGACTAGAGGTTGTCATAATGGCATGCCTCTACAATGCCAAACACAAACCACATAAAGAATGATTTCCAAGTTCACATTTCAAAATCCTAGGACAAGTCAAAAAATTTCTATAAGTTGGTCATACCACACAAAATTCTCTTAAATCCAAGGGTGTATAAAAATAACTGCAGAAAAAGTCACAAGAGACACTTTTTACTACCCACTAAAAAACTATGTCTAGGTGGCGATCTCTATCTATTAGTTGAATTTTTAATTTCTTCTTCATATAATTTCACATTTCATTTTAAATGGTTGATCCAAATGATTCACCAAACTTTGATCCATAATTGACCATGTTCCTCATAAACTAAAATGTGGAATCTATTCCATCTACACCATTACACATTCCATTCCATGTGACTCATGATCTATGACACAACGTGCCAAAATTGGCTTCTAAGGGTGCCAACTATATCCAAATCAAGGAAAAACCTCTTATGTTATGTAATACACTATGAGTACCAACAATTTTTCTGAATTCCAAGCATAAAATTATATCACAACCGAAATTATATCTATCATAAATCCTATATCAATAGCACAGATAAAGGGGATGCATCGTATAGGTCATGGAATAATTCATGGATGGTGATTTTTTAACAATTTATTAACATGATGCATGAGATGGAATAACCTCATCTCATTAGGTTGAAACAAAATTAGTACCCATAGTTGTATCAATAATAACAACAAAATTCAATTTCATCACCTAATGGTGGAATCAAATCAACTATAACGGTCCAAATTTTGGAAACAATTACTTCCATTCAAAGAAATTTGTCTTTTACCTATACGTGGGTTATCTATGCCAAGAAACAACTCACAATAAAACCCAAATAACTTCCTATCCATATATATTATCACCAAACAATAAATGATAAAATAAAGCTCTGATTCCACATTGTAACATTTCAAACCTGAATTCCACTCAGTAGTGCCCTGATCTCGGTTATCCACATGGCCTCATGCGCCTATCCCCAATTTTCAGAGGCTCCCAAATAGTAGCGAGGGCCTTGGGTGTGTTTATGGAATGTCTATTTCTTCATTACTATAGTGTAATATAGTGGAATAGAAACAACAGTCAATAGAACAAGTATATATAATTTTTAGACAAATGATGAATAAACAGGATATGAATATACAAAATATAATATTAAATGTCTTGTCCCTAGAAAGCATAAAAAATTTGTACACAATAGTACATTATAATACTTGTGTAAAAATTTAAAAATTACTGGAAAGTATTATCTCCTGATAAGAATCATGAGCCTCATCTCGGTCCCGTGCTCCCATGATTCTAATCACTGAACAAAATCAAGAAGCAAACTATGGATGATATCCCTAGTCCTTAATTCCATACATAAAGTCTATCTGGGTACCCAAAAATAGCCCAAAAAGGGTTTGAGATACAATACCAATAGGAAACCTTTTAAATATCTATAAGAATTCATACCTGTGCAGTATAATAGGCTATGTAGAGTGAAAAGTAAAACAATCAATGAGTATGCAAGTAATGTTCCCATGCTATATATACTACATAACCAGTAATACAGAATATCCTCACAAGTATCCTTAGAAAACAACTTTCAGGACCCTATAGCTGGGTAGCTACATGTAAAAGAAAGTAAACACCATATCCATGTTGTATACACCATATCACATAACATCCCTGGCCTTTCAATAAAACTAGAAAAGTCACATCAACCATAGTCATGTCGTATAATCATTCATATCACATTTCCCCACAATCATGTGGTATAATCAATAATTTCAGATCATGAAGGGTCAAATCTAGGTATAGAAGACCAATTAATCCTCATAGAGTTCTTGGAGCATCTCGATGGAAACCTAGTAATGACATTGGGGGAGTCTAAGGATCATCTCAACATATCATGTCCAATGAGAGTCCAACAAGTCAATTCCATGGTGTATATATTCCCTTAGTGTAACACCCTGATATTTTATGAGAAATACTTTTTTCTATCTTTTGTTATATGCAACAACAAAGGAATCTTTAACTACACACAACACTGGCATGACTTGCGTTACATGCAAGAGCAACCTTCCTCGATAGCTTGCATTGTATGGAATACCAACTTTCACTAAACAATGATATATTATCATAATATTATGAACTAGCTGTTATGAATAGTATTAACTAAATTTTAAATTTTATAACATTATAATTCATCTTACACATTTTCTAGAATGAGGTATGAAAATAAAATCAAATTTTCAGATAAAAGAATTATTTTTCAAAAAATGTAGTTTTACCGCCTTTTGATGGCGCACCCATTTTAAATATAATTTTTTACAAGTTTATAAGTTCAATTTTAAAAAATAAGCTTCTTACTTTGAATCAAGATATAAAAATTTACATTGGATAAATTTTTGATACTTTTCTGATAACTTTCATGTTTTGATGAATAATAAAAATATGCTAAAGTTTTCTTAAAAACAACTTTTTTCATCAAGATAATTTATATAGTTAAATGATAAAATTTAATGGTTTTAAAGTATAAATAGAATATATTTTTACCATTTAATATAATTTATGTCATTACCATTAATTTTACAATGAATTCATAGGTAAAAACATTTCAATCTCTGACAATGTTTTAACTTTTAAAACCCATTTTCTTAACAACAAGATTAATTTTAAATTAATTACTGCAACTTCTGTGTTTTGAATTTTAAAAAATTGATTCCATATTTGGATTTAGTGGGTCCAAATTATGTTAATAGGTTACTTTTATTTTCTTTGATATTATGAATAGTAACTATGGTAATTTTTTATTTACTACAGTTAAAGGTAAATCGGTTAATTACGGGTAAAAATAAGATTATAAAATTACCCTAACACCTTCCAAAATTCTATGGGATGAATAAAAGTAGACCCATACCATCTAAGGGTTAGAATAGATTCATTTCATGGACTTTTGACCATTAAAATGATATAATTATTATTAAAACCAAAGAAAGTGACAACATGTCACTCTCTTATATCTTATAAGTGTAATAATTTTAATTTACTGATAAAATTAATAAAACTTCAAATATAAATAGTTTCCATAAATCTAATAAAATTATCTACATCATGAAAATTTATTTAGAATTTTTAAAGATTAAATAATTATCATTAATGATGACGCAATAGTGACGTATAAATTATTTTATTTATTGAAATATCAAATAAATGGTTTTAAAAATATTAAAATAAATTTTATATGATCTAATTAATGTTCTCAAAAAAATTCTAGAGGAATATGACATGTAATTAATCTATTAAATATTTTTATTAGATTATATTGTTTGTGTGGATTTTATTTAAATGAAAATAAATTAATAGTGTCAAAATCGACAGTATTTTTATTTTATAAAAATAACATATTATAAAATTGTTTAAAAATCATAATTTGGTTTTAAAAATTATAATTTGAAATATATATGGTCCAAAATGTCATAAAGTATACAATTATAGAAAATTCACAACACATAAGTAATAATTTATAATAGTTTTAAATTTTGAATATTATTACCACAAATAAAATTAAATAGATTAAAAAAAGATAAATCGAGTTGATAAGGTTTAAAATAAATTCCCAATGTGTCTAAATTTTATTAGTTAATGAGATTGAAAACCTGTTTCATCTATTCTTATAATTTGAGTCATTTTGGAATTATTTAATAGGGGTTTGAGTTTTTTATAAGTTGATATTTTTGAGGTTTCTAAAGGTACCCCTCTCATCCCTTATAAAAGGGAACCTACTCCCTCTCCTCTTCATAACATTTTGAGCCTTCAAGCTCAGACAAAACCTATTAGTTCCTTTTCTCCACTTCTCTAGAAACACAATAGAGGTCCTGGACTTCTTCAAAGACCACCTTTAATGCCCTAATAGGAGGTTTAGAAGAGGCGCACCGAAGAAGAGGTAATATCATTTACTGATTATTTCAAATTTATTTTTCTTCTACTTCCTATTATTTATTTGTTTAATTATAAATTTATAACATCAGTATCACTCATATAATTATATGTTATTATAAATATGAAATAACCCTATTTCACAATCTCTCCATCCTACAGAAAATGAAATCACCACATGTGCGTACGTACGGGATACTGTCTCCACGTCGTGGTGTAATCTGTTTTCCACCACCACCTTACTTTTATGGGCATAATGGTGTAAATATTAACTAGATATGATTATTATAACATGATATTAATTCTGAGATATTCTATCATCCACTCCAGTACCATTCAATAATTATGGGAATAATATTGTCGCTAGTGCGTACGTACGGCTTACCGTCTCCACGGTGCGATGTGATTCATTCTGCATGATCTTAATTAAACCATGATTATATAAACAAATTTAATGAATAAATATGATATATATTATAATAATACCATTATTTAAATGATGTAGCTATAACCTAAAAAGATTGATAAGAATTTATTCGACAAAACACATATAAGAACATAAAGCAATGAACACCCAAATAACAAGTAGCAATGAAATATTACTAATAAGAAGATAAGATTATGACCATATATGATATCATAACAATGAATATGTTTCTTGAATAAGTCAATGACATTATTTAAATCATTATACAGGATGTTCGTATACGTATAAAGCATATCAGACCTGTGGTTAGGGAAAATTTTGCAATCTCATTTTTATCTAAGATTGTTTATACTTTAGAATTTACTAGGGCATATTTATCATCCACATCCATGTTTTCTCAATATGTAATATTTTTTCTATCCTCATACATTTTTTTAAATAAAAATTTACTTATTGGTGAATTTTTAGTAAAATATATGAAAGGAATCTTTTTCGTTTTCAGTACGAGATACTTATTGACTTTTCCGAAAAAAAATATGAGAAGAATGTTTATTTTTAACTTATATGGCATGAATACATTTTTATGTTTTCATAGAAAATTATTTCCATGAAGCTTCCTTTAAAAGTTTTCATGTTTATTTTCAATTATATTCTTTTATTTTAAAATTTTATGACTTGTTGAGAAAGGAAGAATGTTTTTGAAGAAGAAAGGATATTTTCCTCAAGAATAGAGTTCAAGTGTTTTATTAAAATTATTTTCCTTATAAGATAATATAGGGCTTTGTTTCTATCCCTATTAATACATTTAATTTATTATGTTATGATGGGATTACTTTTATGAAGTATGTTTATCTCATATGGATTATGTTATGATGGCATGATGTTTAAGAATCCCATTTTTATTACATAGGTTATGCTATGATGTATGGTTTATGGTTTTGTGGCACACATAAGAATGGTTTAATTATGAGATGGGTGGGACTTATATATCCCTCCAACGCATTGGGTAATGATTTATATCTCATGAGATATACATGGATGGAATGACAAGTTAATCCAGTTCAGTGAAATAGGACTGGAATGTGGGTTGAACCCGATTCAGTAATGGAATTTGTACACTATGTTGGTCTTGGAAATGAGTCTTGACTAATATGAAATGATTTTCTATGATTATGTGTGTATGCCAAAAAGTTTAATGTTTTAAGTTATGATTATTGGGATTACATTTCACTACTATGATTTATCCCATGTCATGATATTATGATCTCTTTTGTATGTTATGATTTTCAAAATGTTATGTTCTTATTAATATGATATGATTGAAATTTCATTTTTTACTGTTACTGAGCATTTGAGCTCACCCTTTTGTTTTTTTTCTTTTCCCAAGGTCCAGAAGAAGGGTATTAATTAAGATATTCCAAAAGGGACTCTAGATATGATGAAATAAACAAGAGATAATGTAGAGGATTTATGAACTAGTTGTTTATGTTTCCCATTTTCTAAAGACACTATTCTTATATGGTCCAATCATGGTTTTGTTATATGTTGTAATAAGTATGCTTTAATTCTGAAGTAATAACAATGTATGTAAAGTACGGTTTGTTATAGTTGGTATCAGAGGAAAGTTATAGTCAACCATTTGAAACTAGGATGTGAAAGCCTTAGTAAGAACCCTAAGGATATGTTTAAGCATAGAACAAAATATTAGTGTTTTAGAAATGACCATGAATAACCTATGATAAGACCTAAAGTGTGAAATTTTATTACTGATTATGTGGTTTTCCTGTTGTAATTAGTATTTCTCACACTATGCTTCTAGGTTTTAGTCAATGGTTAGAACTCGAAGGAACCGTGTTAATGCTGAATGCAACGGGAAACGCAATGATTATCCCCCAGAAAAACCAAACATTATGGGAGCTAGAATGAAAAATCTTATAGCCATGGTCACACAACTTTCTCATTCTAGGAATCATGCAGGCCTTCCAAACGAGCAAAGAAAGGAGCAACATTCTGTTGAATCCTTCATGAGACAGCGTCCACTTTCATTCAGCGGGTCTTCTGATCCATTAGTGGCTGAATAATGGATCAGTACCATTGAAAAGATATTTTCAGTCCTACAATGTTCTGAACATGATAAAGTCATCTTATTAGTATATCGTTTGGAAGATGAAGCTGATCAATGGTGGAATATTGTCAAGAATATGAGGAAAAGAGATGAAATTGAGTACATGGAATGGGACGAGTTCAAGAACTTATTTTTCAATAAGTACTTACCTTGTATTATTTGAAAAAAGATGGAGAAGAAGTTCCTTGAACTAAAGCAAAATGATGATGAATCTATTGGTACCTATGAAGAAAATTTTACAAGGCTTGAAAGGTACACTTCTGGGATTAATATCCAAACTGAGAGTAAGATCGATCGATTCTTTAGTGGCTTAAAACCAAGTCTCTACAGGGCATTATCCATAAGGGACATCAATAGCTATGAGGAAATTTTTTGATGTTCTCTCAAGGTTGAGATGGAGATTAAAGAAACCCATCAATTATATGGGTTTGATAAGAAGAGGAAAATGGAATTCGAAAGAGAATCTAAAGACCACACTGAAAAGAACATGACTTTTCCCTTATGCTCAAAGTGTGGAAAGAAACATGGAGGGAATTGTCTTAAAAGGACAAGTAAATGTTTTAAGTGTGGAAAAGATGTTCATCGGGCAATTGAATATCGTCGTTTTGGGAAAAAGATGTCTAGTGATGCGAACAAATAAAAGGCTACACAGAATGTGCCTCATACACTTCAATGATACATGTGTAAGGAAATGGGGCATTATTACAATCAATGCCCTTATCCAAGGGCTGTTGATGATGATCAACATCAAAAAACTCTTATGGCCAAAGAAAAAGTAAAGTCACATGCAATTTCTCTCAGTGATGTGGAGTATGATAACAAAGTGGTGAAAGGTACACTTACCATCCACTATAAAGTATAAAATGTTTTATTTGATTCTAGATCCATCAACTCTTTTATTTCTAAAGAATTTTATGAGGGTATCACCATATTACCTCAGTAAATAGATATTGAGTTAGCTGTGACAACCCCTAATGGCACAACATTCACATCAAAAGTTTACAATTCTTCTCTGATTGAAGTTTGTGGGAAAGTGCTTTCTGCAAATCTTGTGATCCTTCCTATAGTGGAATTTTATGTGATTGTTGGCACGGATTAGATTTCTATATTTGGAGTTTATATCAATTTCCAGAGAAGGAAAGTCACATTTCATATTCCAGATAAATCTACAATCATCTATCAATGCAAGGATGAATATAACCTTCCAGTGGAAATTTCATCCATCTTATGGGTCTTGATTCCAATAAATGAAGGTTATTTCACTCAAATGGTTGGAGAGAAATCCAAAATTAAGAATATTCCCATTGTACGAGAGTTTGATGATGTCTTTCCAGAGGAATTGTCAGGTCTTCCACCAAATTGTGAAGTTGAGTTTTTAATAGAACTCATAACAGGTGATATGCCTATTTCCAAGACACCGGATAAAATGGCCCCAATTGAGTTCCAGGAATTAAAGAAGCAACTCCAAGAGAATCTTGATAAAGGATTTACACACTATAGTGCGTCACTTTGGGGAGCAACTATTCTCTTTGTTAAGAATAAATATGGATTAATGAGACTTTTCATTGATTATTGTGAACATAAAAATATCACTATCAAGAACAAATATCATCTCCCACACATTGATGACTTATTTGACCAACTACGCAGAGCCCAATACTTTTCCAAGATTTATCTTCGTTCAGGGTATCATCAATTAAGGTTCAAAAAAGAGGATATACCAAATACGACTTTACATACAAGGTACGGACACTATGACTTTATAGTGATGCCATTTGGTCTTAGTAATTCCCCTACTATCTCATGGATCTAATGAATAGAGTCTTTAGAGTCTATCTTGATCAGTTTTTGGTAGTCTTTATAGATGATATTATTCTCTATTAAAAGATTAAGGAAGAACAAGAAGATCACTTCAGAATTGTATTGATTACCCTAAGAAAGGAGAGGCTTTATTCCAAATTTACCAAGTGTAAATTTTTCCTTAAAAAAGATTCATTTTTTGGTCAAATAATCTCTAGAGAGGGGATATCTGTGGATCCCACAAAAACAGAGGTTATCAAAAGATGGTCGAGACCAAAAACTATAACTGAGATCCGAAATTTTCTTGGTTTGTATGGATATAATCGACGTTTTTTGAAAGATTTGTCACGATTATCTAATCCACTCACCAGGTTGAGTCAAAAAGGAGTTAAGTTCATTTGGACGGAGGAGTGTGAAGAGAATTTCAAGGCGTTAAAAAGAAGGTTATCCAGTGCACCTGTGCTCACACTACCTTGTAGTGGATAAAGGTTTGTGATCTACAGTGATGCATCCAAAAAGGGATTGGCGTGTTTTCTCATGTAAATTTATATGGTGATAGCTTATGCCTCACGACATTTGAAAATCCATGAGAAAAATTACCCAACTCATGATTTGGAGTTAGCTACAGTAATCTTTGCATTAAAGATTTGGAGGCATTATCTTTATGGTGAAATGTCTGATATTTAAACTGATCATAAAAGATTAAAGTATATTTTCACCTAAAAGGAGATGAATATGCGCCAAATAAGATGGTTAGAGATGATTAAGGATTATGATTACTCAATTCATTACCACCCTAGGAAAGAAAACAATGTGGAAGACACATTAAGTTGGAAAGACAATGCTAGCTTATCTATGATGAGGATAAAAAAAGATCCAATATTTATGGACTTACAAAGGATGGATCTTAGAATTATAATGGAAGGGGAAAACTTTTATCCTTATCAAATTAATTTTCAACCATCTATACCTATGAAGATTAAAGAGGCACAGAAAGAATATGTAGAGTTACAAAAGAAGGTGAGAAATGTTCCTAAATTCCACATTGATTGTGATGAAATAATATGGGTCAGGAATCGGGTTTGTGTTCCTCCCATCCCAGAATCAAAGAAGGAAATATTGAATGAGGCTCATATTTCTTCATTCTTTTTTCACCCTGGAAGCACGAATATGTATAGGGACCTGAAAGAGTACTTCTGGTGGGATGACATGAAAAGAGATCTTCATGAATATGTCTCTCGATGCTTGGTTTGTCAGTAAGTTAAAGATGAGAGACAGAAGTATAAGGGGATGTTACAAACATTACCCATATCATAATGGAAATGAGAAAACATCACTATGGAATTTGTCACTAGACTTCCTAAAACATCCAAAGGAAATATTGCTATCTGGGTTATAGTTGATCATCTTACGAAGTCGGCACACTTCATTATTATTAGATAATATTTTTCTCCGGATCAGCTTGCCAAGATAAATGTAAAGGAAGTGGTAAGATTTCATGGAGTACCACTTTACACTATATATAATCGGGATCTGAGGTTTACCTCAAGGTTTTGGTGAATTCACCAGCATACTGTAGATACAGAGTTGAGTTTCAGCACTACTTATCATCCTCAGACAGACGGTCAATCTGAGAGGACAATTCAAACTCTAGAAGACTTGTTGATATCTTTCTCTATGCATTTCAAAGGTGGTTGGGATCAAAAACTACCTTTTGTGGAATTATATTATAATAATAGATTTCACTCCAATATTCTGATGGATCCTTATGATGTTATCTATGGAAAGAAATGCATAACTCCAACTTGCTGGGATAAAGTTGGGGAAAGAAAGCGATTAGGACCTGATCTTGTTGACAAGATAGGAAAAAAGGTCAGATCAATTCAACAACACATAAGAGTAACTCAGAGTCGACAAAAATTTTATGTCGACAACCAAAGAAAATACCTAGATTTTGAAGTGTATGATAAAGTATTATTACAAATATCTCTTTGGAAGAGAGTAATGAGATTTGGAAATTAGGGTAGGTTGTGCCCTAGGTATATCGATCCTTTCAAAATACTAGATCATGTTGGGAAGGTAGATTACCGATCAGAACTTCCACCAAATCTCTCTCAAGTTCATGACGTGTTCCATGTACCTCTCCTGGGAAAGTACATACCCGATCCTTCACATGTACTAAGCTGAGAAGTTGTACAGTTGGAGCAAGATCATTTTTATGAAGAAAAACTAGTAGAGATTCTTGATCGTAGAAAAAAAGTTCTACGAAATAAGACCACTCGCTTGGTTAATGTTTTATGGAGGAACCACCAATAAGAAGAAGCTACATGGGAACTTGAGGATATGATGTGGGAGAGGTATCCTCATATGTTTGTTACGAAGTGATGAATTTCAAGGGAGGCATTCATTTCAATGGGGGTAGAATGTAACACCCTAATATTTTATGAGAAATATTTTTTTTATTTCTTATGTTATATTCTACCGCAAAGGAATCTTTCACTATACATAACATTGGCTTGGATTGCGTTACACACCAAAGAAACCTTCCTCGATAGCTTGCATTATACGCAATACCGAGTTTCACTAAACAACGATATATTATTATAATATTATGAACTAGCCATTATGAATAGAATTTACTGAATTTTAAATTTTATAACATTATAATTCATCCTACACGTTTTCTAGAATGAGTTATGAAAAAAAAATCATTTTTTCAGATAAAAGAAGTATTTTTCAAAAAATGCAGTTTTACCGCCTTTTAACGGCGCACCCATATTAAATCTAATTTTTGAAAATTTTATAAGTTTAATTTTACAAAATAAACTTCTTCCATTGAATCATGATATTAAAATTTACATTTGATAAATTTTTGATACTTTTATGAAAACTTTCATATTTTGATGAATAGTAAAAATACGCTAAAGTTTTCTTAAAAACAACTTTTTTCATCAAGAAAATTTATATGGATAAATGATAAAATTTAATGGTTTTAAAGTATAAATAGAATATATTATTACCATTTAATATAATTTATGTCATTACCATTAATTTTACATTGAATTCATAGGTTAAAACATTTCAATCTTTGACAATGTTTTCACATTTAAAACATGTTTTCTTAACAACGGGATTAATTTTAAATTAATTACTGCAACTTCTATGTTTTGAATCTTGAAAAATGGATTCCAAATTTTGATTAATTGGGTAAAAATTATGTTAATAGTTTAATTTTTTTTGATATTATGAATAGTAACTATGGTAACTTATTTTATTTACTACAGTTAAAGGTAAATCGGGTAATTAAGGGTAAAGATAAGATTATAAAATTACCCTAGAACATGATGTGATTCTATTAGATGAATAAAAGTTGAACCATTTCACCTAAAGGTATGTATAGATTGATTTCATGGACGTTTTACCATGAAAATGATATAATTATTATTAAAACCATAGTAAGTAACAACATGTCACTCTCTTATATCTTATAAGTATAATAATTTTAATTTAGTGATAAACTTCATAAAACTTTGAATATAAATAGTCTCCAGAAATCTACATAAATTATCTACATAATGAGAGTTTATTTTTAATTTTTAATAATTAAATAATTATAATTAATGATGACACAATAGTGATGTAGAAATTATTTTATTGGATGAAATATCAAATAAATGGTTTTAAAAATATTAAAATAAATATTATACATACTAAGTAATGTTATCCAAAAAATTTCAAGAGGAAGATGACATGTTATAAATCTATTAAATTTTTTGGTTCGATTATATTCTCTTTGTGGATTTTTCTTAAATGAAAATAAATGAATAGTGACAAAATTGACACTATTGTTATTTTATAAAAATAACATATTATAAAATTGTTTAAAAATCACAAAAATACTAAAAAATTATAAATTTAAATTTATATCATCAAAATTTTAAAAAATTATCAAATTATGGACAAGTCACAACACATAAGTAATTATTTATAAGAATTTAAAATTTAGGATATAATTACCACAAATAAAATTAAAAATATTAAATAAGGATAAATCGAGATGATAAGGTTTAAAATAAATTCCCAACATGTCTAAATTGTATTGGTTTATGATATTAAAACCTTATCTCATCTAAAATTATATGTTGAGTAATTTTGGAAGTATTTATGTGGGGTTTGAGTTTTTTATAAATTAATATTTTTGAGGTTTCCAAAAGTGCCCCTCTCCTCCCGTATAAAAGGGAACCTCCTCCCTCTCCTCTTAACAACATTTTGAGCCTTCATGCTCTGCCAAATTCTGTCCATTTTTATTCTCCACTTCCCTAGAAACATACTAGAGCTCCTGGTTTTCTTCAAAGACCAACTTTAGTTCCCTAGGAGGAGGTTTAGAAGAGGCGCGTCGAATAAGAAGTAATATCCTTTACCGATTTATTCAAATTTATTTCTTCTTCTACTTCCTATTATTTAATTGTATAATTATAAAGCAATAACATCAGTATCACTAATATACTTATATGTTATTATAAATATGAAACAACCCTCTTTCACCTTCTATCCATTCTATGGAAAACGAAATCACTGCGAGTTCGTACGTACGAAATACCGTCTCCATGCCGTGGTGTAATCTGTTTTCCACCACCACCTTACTTTGATGGGTATAATGGTGTAAATAATAACTTGATATGATTATTATAACATGATACTAATTCTGAGATATTCTATCACCCACTCCAATACAATTCAATAATTATGGGAACGATATCGTCGCTCGTGCGTACGTACGGCTTACCGTCTCCACGGTGTGATGGGATTCGTTCTACTTGATCTTCATTAAACCATGATTATATAAACGAATTGAATGAATAAATATGATATATATTATACTAATACCATTCTGTAAATGATGTAGCTATAACCTAAAAAATAGTAATAAGAATTTATTCAACAAAACACACATAAGAACATAAAGCAATGAACACCTGAATAACAAGTTGCAATGAAATATTACTAATAAGAAAACAATAATATGAACATGTATGATATCATAATAATGAATATGATTCTAGAATAAGTCAATAACATTATTTAAATCATTATACAGGAGGTTCAGATGCGTACAAAGCATATCAGACCTAAGGTAAGGGAAAATCTTGCAATCTCATTTTTATCCAATATTTTTTATACAATAGAATTTACTAGGGAATATTTATCATCCACATACATGTTTCCTCAATATATAATATTATTTCTATCCTCCTACATTTTTTAAAATAAAATTTTACTTATTAGTTAATTTTTAGTAAAATATATGAAAGGAATATTTTTTATTTTTCATTACGAGATACTTATAGAATTTTCCGGAAAAAGTACGAGAAGAATGTTTATTTTTAACTTATATGGTGCTCATTGAGTCTTTGTCAATTAGTTAAGAGTCTGGAACTGATATTTCTTCTGTTGAGTTTTATCCTATAGAGAATGATCCTGCAAAAATTCATGCAGTCATATGTTTTATAGATAAAGATGAAGACCATGTGGTACATGGGAATATCATACCGTTGTATATGTTTGGAAAGGTCAATGACATAGATATCTGACAAGCATTCATTGATAATGGCTCCAGGGTCAACCTCATTCATGTTCATACAATTCGTCGATTGGGCCTGACAGAAACTAAATTATCTCTTTAAACGTTAATGTTGCAAGGATATGACAAGAATAAACAAGAAACTCTGGGTGAAATTACACTCAGAACTCAGTTTGGAGATCTTGTGTCTAATTCAGATTTCATGGTTCTTCGTCAGGACACAACCTTCAATATTCTTCTTGGAAGGCCTTGGTTGCATACATATGTCGCCATTCCTTCATCATACCATCAATGTCTAAAATACTATTTCAATTGTCAAATTGGGACATTGTATGGTGACAAGGCTCCATTTAAAACATGTGAGTCTCAATACATTGAGGCAGAGTTTTATAACACAAAATGAACAAAGTCCATGATGAAGGAATTAACCAGAGTTAATTATCCAAATGGTCTAGAAATGATTCCATCAAATACATTCATGAATTTGAGTATAGATTATGTGCTACCAATCAATCAAATTGAAAGGGTGAAACCAAATCCATGCACTTATCCAGTAATTTCCATAATTTCAATCACAGAAATTGATCCTGACAACATGGGAGAAATTATTGATACACCAAAAAATGATGGAATCCTGAATGGAGATGCTTTTATTTCATCTAATGAGCTACAGCAAGCCTCTACTTAGTCAATCATTGTATAAGAAATTGTAACAATTCCATAGTAAGACACATATGTTGGTTCTTAATCCATCAATCCCTCTTTACTACCACAGGAAGACCCTTCGTCATCAGTAGGGTCAGATATGGTGGCCTATTCTTTGAAATGTTCAAATACTAATTCCTCTCCTAACTCTGGGATTTTTTCCATTTCATCTACCATGAAAATGGAAATATAAGAGGTAACACATAATGAAGAAGAAGAGGAAGATCTCATGGATGCTCCTCCAGTATATTAAGAAGGTGTCTCTACCACCGTGGATGAACATAGAGAAATAAATCTGGGTACCAAAAAAGATCCCCACCCCACACTAATTAGTGAGGCCATGACCTTTGAAGAGAAAGAGGTGTATAGTTATTTTCTAAAGAAACATCGAGATATATTTTCTTAGAGTTATACAGAAATTCCTGGTCTTAATCCTTATATTTCCACCCATCATTTGGGATTTCGAGAAGAATATCATGGATTCAAGAAAGCAGGAAGGACACACCCAACTCATAACTCTAAAATTGAAGCTGGAGTTGATAAGATTATAAAGGATGAATTCGTTAGGGATGTTCAATATCACAAATTGCTGGCCAATATTGTCCTACTGAAAAAAAGAATGGGAAAATTAGAGTCTTCATTGATTTTAGAGATCTTAACCAATATTGTCTTAAAGATGATTTTCCAATCCTGATTATAGAACTTCTAATTGATCCAACATCTGGCTATGAAGTTATTTCCTTCATGGATGGATACTCTAGGTATAATCAAATCCCAATAGCCCTAGAGGATGAATAATCTACTTCCTTTAGAGCCCCTCAAGTTGTGTTCTTCTATCAGGTAATTCCCTTTGGCTTAAAAAATGCAGGTGCAACATACCAACATGCCATGCACCATATCTTCCAACTCTTCTTAGGGAAATCTGTTGAATGTTATGTGGATGATTTGGTAGTAAAATCCAGACCACGTTCCAATCATTTGTATGATTTGGAAATCATATTCAATAAACTTCAATATCATGGTTTGAAGATGAACCCCTTGAAATGTGCTTTTGGGGTAACATCAGGAAAATTCCTTGGCTTCGTTGTATGCCATCATGTTGTCGAAGTTGATCCTGAGAAAATAGAATCAATCCTTGGTATGTCACCTCCTTAAAATTTAAAATAATTAAGAGTACTCCAAGGACACTTGGCCTATATTTGTTTCTTTACTACCAATTTGGAAGGAAAGTGTTTACCCTTAACCAGATTAATGAAGAAGGGATTCACTTACCAATGGAATGAAGATTTCCAAGATGCATTTAATACCCTTAGGAAATATCTCTTGAGTATACCAGTATTGATGCCTCCTGTATAAGGAATACAACTTATTATCTATGTGATAGCTTTAGAGTGATCACAAGGTGCCTACCTCGCCCAAAAGAATGAGGCTAAGAATGAAAACATCGTTTATTATCTCATTCGAACTATGCTAGATGCAGAAACTCATTGTTCAAGTATTGATAAGTGCTTCCTGGAACTAATATTTGCAGTTCAAAAATTCAGACACTACCAGAAACATCATGAGGTCCAAATGGTGTCTCATAATAATAAACTAAAATTTATCCTCAGTTGTCCTATGCTTACAAGGTGTCTGGCAGGGTGGGATGTTATTTTTCAACAGTTTGACATCTAGTTTGTGCCTCAAAAGGAAATAAAAGGCCAGGATCTGGCTGATTTCCTTTCTGAGAATCCATCTATGGAAGATACATCATTTAGTACCGAACTTCATGATGAAGAGGTCTTCTCTATTCAAGACAATTCCCAAACATGGGAAATGTATTTTGATGGTTCTTCAAGAAGTCCAATAGGGAAGAGACTGGAAAACTCTAAACTCAAAAAGGTTGGATTAGGAATTGTCCTTATTTCCATGGAAAAGGTATTATTGCCTTATTCTTTCCTATTATCATAAGGTGGTACCAACAATGAAGAGGAATATCAAGATCTCATCGCAGGTTTGGAATTGGAACTTCAGGTGAAAATGGATCATTTAATAGTAAAAGGTGATTTAGAATTGATAATAAAACAAATCAATTGGGAATACTCTATCAGAAATGATGTGTTAATCCTTTTTTGTGATTATGTCAGATAGTTACAAGAGGAATTTCTCTCAGAGCCGACATTTGCCTATGTACCTCGATTACAAAATGCCCAAGTAGATGCACTAGTTAATGCATCTATAGCCTTGACAGATCCAAATCGAGATGAGAAAGTTATAAGCATAACCCATTGCCATGTGGTTTCACCTTTTGTTCAAACCAAAAGGTAAAAAATTAATGAAATTATCTCTACTCTGGAACTATATTGTCATTCCATGGGATGCGGAACATTTTCAAGGAATATCTTCAAAATGGGATACATCCACCAAATAGGGCTGAGAAAGAGCAAATTCGATGACGAGTGTCCAGTTTTACTCTTTATGATAGTCTAGACCACCCAAATATCCTTTACAATCATGGATTTGATGGAATCTATTCAGATGTATTGATGGAGAAGAGACTACAACTGTCATGAAGGGAGTACATTCAGGAGCTTGTGGTGCCCATCAATCTGGGCACAGACTCTCCGATCAGATCCGAATGCTTGGATACTTTTGGCCTTCAATGACACATGATTGTATAGATTTCCCTAAAAAAATTCATCCATGTCATGTTCATTCCCACATCACTCATCAACCCTCAGAATTGCTACATAGAGCTAAATACTTCTGGCCATTTTCCACTTGGGGAATGGATGTAGTAGGGCTTTATCCTCCAGCCACAACAAAGAAGATCAAGTATATTCTCACTACTACTGAATTCTTCTCTAAATGGGATGAGGTAAAACCTATCAATGAAGTCGAAGCCAAAAGCATTGTTAGTTTTGTCAAAACTAATATCATCACCAGATTTGGCATCCCTTATACTGTTTTGACGGACAATGGAAACATTTTTTGTGCTGCTGAAGTAAAAAAGTTATATCAGGAACATAATATCAAGTCAATCACTCATCTAACTATCATGAAACAACCAATGGATATATATATGAAATCAATTAGACTCTATCAAATATAATCCATAAGATAGTGGATAAAGATAAGAAGTCATGGCCTGATAAACTTTTGAATGATTTGTGGGCTTATCGGACAACTACCTGTACTACTACCTAAGAAACTCCTAATTCATTGGTATTTGGAACTGAAGTAGTTTTACCAATTGAAATACAATTTCAATCACTTAGAGTTGCAATCGATGATCAGTTGTCTACATATGAAAGATCTCAGAAACTGTTTGATGAGTTGGAAAGATTAAAAGAGATAAGATTACATACTTTGCATAATTTAAAAGTCTATTAGAACAGAATAGAATGACATTTTAATAATAAATTTAACCTTCATTAATTCCTTAAAAGAGAATTGGTATTGGTCCTTAGGACTCCAATGATACAAGGGAAGAAACCTCCAAAACATGAACCAAATTAAGAAGGACCTTAATCCCTACATAAGGTCTATTGAAATAATGCATATGCTTTAATACCAATGTATGGATAGCTCATTAAAACACCAAACAATGTGATATTCTTGAAGAAATACTTTGTGTAATTATACATCCCCATGTACTTGATGCAAGACATAAAACCACACAGCCCCCATGTCCTAGTTGCATGACATTAAACTGTATAACAACCATAAGAGTCCATGCTGCAAAATATTAAAGTGTGTATCATCTTCTTCCTTGTCGCATGACGTTAAACTGCATGACATAATTTATACAACTAACATTTTCTCTATAAGACATTATAAGTTTCCATAAGTAAACTTCATTGACGTCATCACTACTCCTTAGTAGTACATGAGTCCCTCTCTTTCCTATGTCAAAGTCAGATCTGCATAGAGACCATGTTTCAAGAACTACATATGGATTTATTCTCATTTTCAATAAGATACGTAGAGATGCCTAAATCCCCAATTTTGGGCCCAACCACAATAAAAAATCTTCTTATTTTCTTTTCTCCTCCTATGTATGAATCAGATATATACAAAGTGTTTCTTTAAGATATATTATTTGGTCCTTATACCATTTTATGTCTTAAAGATTTACCATTTTCTCAGAACATGTTAAAATCCCCCATTCTTCATGTCAAACTTAGTGTGAGGAATGATTGTTTAAAGAACTAAATACAGCTTAATTCTCATTTATTTTATGATACATAGAGATGCCTAGATCTCTAATCTTGGGCCTAGCTGTGATAAAACAAATCCCTTTATTTCTTGTATAAGAATCAAATCTGCATTGGAAATGTTTTACGAATTATGTATGTCTTGATCCTTTCCCCAACAAGACATATAGTGGCACACGGGTGTTGTCCCTTAACCTAGTTACAATATGTCTTTTCCTTTCACATCGGTTCATCTTTGTCTTTACCACATGGCATTAAACTACATGTAAATCTAATATCCATATTCTTCATTTTAATCACCTTTTCATTATAAAAGAAACCCTTACTCCTCCTTGTTTCTTACACCGAGCATAGCTCACGTGATATTAGGAATTGGGTAAAGGGATTCTTTATATAATGTGTTTTAATTTTTTATGGGGTTGGTAATGTCCTAAATGCATGACTAAAAAATTAATAGTATAATGTCTTCACTGCATGACTTAACACTGCATAGTATAATGTCTTCCTTGCATGACTTAAAACTACACATCACCATATTAATTAAAAGGAAACAAATAAAGTCTCCATTTTACATATGCGTTAGATCTGTATAAAGGACATCAAAATCATGGCCAATATTAGTTAAAATATTTTTCATATGAATTGGGAATAACCCCCTTCCATATTTCACACTCTTAATCTTGATTATTTTCATATTTTCTTAATCATTCATACGGTTTCTGGTGACAAGGTTTCCAATATCTGAGAGCTCTTTTTCCTGACTATGCAACATGTTCCCTTAGGCGTCCTTTCATAAGTTGCCTACATAACAGTCATATCAGTCAAAAGATGTCACTATTTTTCTATGAAAATATGCCTCAGTTGGCCCTGCATAATACATCCCCCATAATGGGTTTCTCAAATAATGATAACTTCATTCTTGGTTATATATCTTCATCCCCTTTAATCATTGATGAAAATATACAAGAATCTGTATTTTAAAACTTTCATTCAAGTATACTTGTCCCATTATATTTCTCACAATATGAAAGTCTTCAAGACCATGGTTTACACATTTCCCTCACCATGTGTTCGATGCACTATGAAATAACCTTGAAATAACTTGGCCACATGTTATATATTGTTTCCATTTCTGGTCCTAGTTGTATGAACTAAAACTACAGACAACATATCTTTTACTTTTGGGTCAGACCTTCATAAAAGTCATATTCCTCTGATTCATTGGATATCTTGATTGGAAATACCCTTTCCATATTCAGGTACATTTATCTATAAACCAAACTCTATGCCTTGAAAAATATGAATCTCCATAAGATTTCTTCGACTTTTAGCAAAAGAACGACAAGCTTCGAAGAGCTCTTTTTCCTAACTGTGCAGCATGTGCCCTTAGGCGGCCTTGCATAAGTTTCCTAAACAAAAGGCCTATCAGTAAAAAGATTCCACTATTTGGATATATAGCATATTCCATAGTCGGCCCTACATAATACATCTCCCATAACGGGTTTGTCAGGTAATGGTAACTTAATTCTTTAGAAAGAACTTCCTTCAATTCTTTTAGCCCTTTTCCCATATCATTCCTTGGTTCTAGAAATTCCTAAATCATAGTTTACAATATTCCCTTGCATACCTGAATATGATAGTATGTTTCCAAACAAATTATCTAGAAATTGAGATATTTTTTTCATACCTTTGTTCAAAGCTAAAGATCTTAAATTAAAGCCACACAATGTTCTCACTACATGACTTAAAACTGCACAGTACCAATGTTCTCGTTGCATGACTTAAAACTGCACAGTACCAATGTCCTCACTGCATGACTTAAAACTGCATAGTACGATATCATAAATCTCTCCTTTTCAGATAAATGTTTAGCCATTTCACATACACCAAATTTTTATATAAATGGTTTTCCTATTCATGAAATATGTCATTAAAAAATAGCTCTTTCATTCTTAAAATTCATTACCTTGGAAAAACCACCCATTCTGGTCTTGGGTCACCCAAATATTATTTTCCCTATCTATCAATAGCAAAATTTTAAATTCCTAAGGAATTATTTTACTTGACTATGCAGCGCGTGCCCTTAAGTGGCCTTGTATTAGTTTCCTACATGACAGGCCTTCCAGTCAAAAGATGCCACTATTTGGCTATGCAGCATATGCCCCAGTTGGCCCTGCATAATATAGCCCCCATAACGTGTTTGTCAAATAATGGAAAATTATTTCCTTGAAAAGACACCCATTATGTTGATACAATGTTTAAATTTGGTATCCATAAAAAATCATGGCCCAAGATTCCCCTTGGAAATGTTTAAAGAATATTAAAGAAATTCTTAGCCACAATGTTTTGTTTGAGATTTAATTCAAAGTTTACAATCAAAGCTATTTGATCCTAAATATTATCACTTTATAGTCCATCATGCATGACTCTAAACTACCAATAACAAAAGACTTGGTGCTCATTAGATTGAGGATTCGTGAAGGGTTCTCTGAAGAAAAGTCGAGTCCTAACTCACTAAACATACATTTTTTGTACGATTTAGATAATATTGAGCAATAAAAAAAGAGGTCAAAATATACAAAATCTGTGGGGCTTTCTTTATAACCCTAAAAACAATCAAATTATGATCAATAGGTCCCTCAGCTTAATAATAAAATTTTGAGTACTTCATTCTTGTTATGATAATAATTATTGGTTAACATAAAGGAATCATTATCATCATTTACCTTTCATATTGCAATCATGGAAAGCAAGAATAAATAATTATATGATTGAAAACAAAATTTCTTTCATTCATATGAAAATAGAGGGCCATCCACAAAACGGAGCCTCTGTATCATGTTTTGGAGTAAACTCTCAACATGGATTTTCATTTGTTGGACCACTTCATAATCTCTATCAGCTTCCTGTTGAAGTTGATATAGTTGAGAAACTCCAGTCTCCTCAGCCTGATGAAGTGCTTCCCTAGAAGTTGAAATGGAAGTTATTCCCTATAATTGGGTTTCTCCCAATGTCTGAGTCAACTGCTCAAGCTTGTTATGAACAATATCTATTTTTTGAAGATATAACAACTCCTACGTGGTCTCTTTGATTTGTTGGCTAATTTCGAGTGATTTCATGTTATGATTTGCCTATGCCTCAACTAATGCAGCTTAAAAGCCCTTAATATTGATGAGTTATTTAGCCTCTTAAAAATCTTGTCACAACTTATGCTCCTACTCCTGTCAGTGAATATTCTCTTTCATGGCATCATAGACTGGTTGATAATTAAATACACCAAATTCCAATACGCGAAATAATGATGGGAGTTTTGAAAAATGGGACCAAAATTCATCTAAAAGCTTTTCAGAAATTATTCTCCAAATATACCAACATGTCTTCTTACATGCCATGCCAAGAGCTTATTGAATCTCAAAGTCTAAATATGATTCACTACCACGAGGTAAAATGTACTCTGGAAATAGGTTGCTTAATGAATTTCCTTGTTCTACTTCTCTTGGGACAATATAATCTTTACCTTCTGATCGAGGAACTGATAAACCTAAATGATAAATCAAGGTCATTATTAGTCTTAAATGGAGGAAACAAAAATGATTCAAACAGCTAATTATATTTACCCAAAAATAAGTCAGCTACTTGATTGGATTTAATCCCCGTATTCTCAGCCTCAATGTTTTGAGTGGATATTTCTTAAGAAGGAGCATTTCCATGAATTTTCTCAGTTATGGAATTAGAAGGATTAGGAACATCTCTTGATGAAGCTAAAGATCCTTTTCAACATTTTCTATAGATAAAGCTGTATAAGGTAAACTTTGATGTAAATAATCACGTTAAAGAACAAATTATGTATGGAAAATTCAAGAATAGGGACTTACACCCTTGTAATGCCTCGTAAAAATCTCTAAACTCTTTGATGGAACCAAGAGTATCAATATTTGGATTAAGGGTTTCCATTATTACATTGTATATGACCTGAAAGGTTACAACATCCTCACCATTTAAGGTATACCAAAAACATTGGTTGATGTCCAAATTGGATCTTTTGACATTTTTTTCTGTTTGATCTTCAATTGGTATGGAAGAATCATGTCTTTTCATGTTCTGGGTCAACATCAGTATTTGTCTTAGATTGCCCTGGATCTTCATTCCTTTCCCATGAAGAAATAGGAATATCAGTGTTGACTATTTAAGGATAATTTGAAAAAAGAAAATAAGGAATGTATTTAATCATACCATGGATATCATCTCTCTCAACATATCTAGGAGTAGGTATAGTTGAATCTTTTGACAATTTATGTACTAATATTACAGATTCGTTAGCATGAACCTGAGTTTTCTCTAAGGCTTCTTTTTCTGGTATTGAAGAATATGTTCTTGATAAATTGATAGAGGAGAGAGACATAGATCCTAAAAGACAATAAAACGTTGTTACCAGAATATATTGAGAAAGTTGTATGCCCTAAGGATCGTATAAATAATTACTCCTTTAGAAAAAACTTTGAAACAATCTCATTTCTCTCTTGTGTTTTTGTTCAAAATATTTTGGAGAGATTGAAACACTTTACTTAGTAAAAGAAACTAAAGGTAATGGTTGAGGATTATCTTTTTCCATTACCCCAGTCATGATTCCTTCTCATGGAGGAAGTTCTGGCGACCTTGGAGGATCATTTGTTGCATCAATAGGAGAGCCAGCAGGACCATACTTTGGTGATTTGATAATTGGTCTCGAGCTTCCTTCTCTACATTCAAGTTCCACAAATACATTTTTCATCAATATTAATGATGAAAAATTGTAAAGTAGAGATAAGAAAAAAGAAAAAGGGAAATAAATTCTCAGTATTAACATAAATATCCCACTCCTCCTTAGATTTGATAGTTACCCCTTCACATACTCCTAAGTCCAGCATATGAGATACTCATTTAGAGGCTGGGATTTTTTCATAAGTTTCATATATGAAAACCTCTAGCTCTGCAATATTATTCCGTACTTTAGCCAAGTTATTGTACTTATTTCAATCAGAAGGTACCTCGATGTCACCAATATCATGTATTCGAATTCCATTCTGAAGAAATTCACATGCATCCATAAGATCACAGGTTACACTCTACCAATGACGAATGGCTGAAGGTTGTACATAATTCAATATTGGTATGGTTGAAATTGGAGGATATTCAACACCTTCTGATTGGAGAACTTCTTCAAGACTCCTTTCTTCAGAATGCTCAATAGATGGAATATAAATATCTATTTTATGGTGGCAATTGGATATCTTTGGCATTGGAGGTTTTGCTTCTCTAGCCCAATTTTTCCTGGTATACCTTTTGAAAAGACCTTTTGAGGGCTCTGAAACCTATGAAACTTCTGTATCATCTCTAATGTTGGACTTCTTACCATGATTTCTACATGCAAAAGTCATTGTAGTCGCCTATCAATATATACCTTTTGTCAAGGGCCCTTGAGGATATGAAGAAGCCCAGGCTTTAGAATACCTAGCTTCCAACCCAATCGATGAATCTGATGGAGGTAATTTAATCTCCAATTTGGATACCTCTAAAGCCCTTATAATCCATAATTGTCACACTACCATTGGGTGTTTTTCATGTCTGACACGTATTGGTGGAAATGTATTTAATTTTTGAATACACCTGAACTAACTATAAAATATATAGGGGACATAGGCCTCACAGAAAATTTCACCATCAATCCTATTTGATAATACTCCAACCTTGAAGCCATCATATAAGATCTAAGCTCATAATTATTTTCTTTACCATCATCAATAAATGTTCCAATTGGTGGGTTACCAAAAGGAAAGAATCTGAACTATCATGAGACATTCAATACCTTCAACACCTCTTCAGGTCTCAACTTCAGAGGTTTAATACTCGATACATTCTATAAAAATGGGGTGAATTGACTATTGGGAACTCTGACTAAATTCAACACTGAGTATGAAGAAAAATGTGCGGCAATCCAGCCCCAAAACCCTTTGAATGGACCTGAAATTCTATATGAAGCCTTTCCATTGTATAAATACAGTAGCAGATGGTAAATTCATGCTAATACAGGGGTTTCTAGCCCAATATATTTCCCTTCTGCCAATTTAGCTGCAATGATGGAAGGACCTGATCTTACACCACCTCTAGTTTCACAGACGGAAATAAAATAAACACTTGGCCACATAGCAAGGAATGCAGCTAAGAGTACGTTTTCATCTATATCATGTTGGAATTTATAGACCCAGTGCTTATAATCTCTTCTTTCTAGCATAGGTTAATATGTGCCTAAAATGCCTCAGTTATCTACAGAAGGAAAAACAGTAGGACATCCACAGGTTGGACCTTCCTCTATTGTGGGTTCTAAAAAGGCTTACATCCACACTCAAGCATAAATATATTTTTTTTCCTTAGGTAAATTCTTTGATATCTTAACTAATTCATGAGACAGTTTTGGTGTTCTAGAAGCATCACCCCATGTTGTAGAAGGTGAAATGAATTCATCATACATTTCCCCAAGAATGGGAATTCCAGCTATTTGGTAAATATCCAAGAGACTAATACCAACTTCACCATGCGTCAAATGAAAGGAATTAATTTGTGGACTCCATAAGAATAGTAATTCAGGAATTAATTAATTTTTATAAACATATGTTTGCCCCATCGAGATAGCTTTGTAGATATGGACATCTTATAACTCTTTCTTGAATTCTGCACAAGTCCGACGTATGCAGAATGCCCACATCCACTCGGGTTTTACACCCTCTCTAGAATGAAGGTCCCAATATACTTTCCAACCATTAGATTGATCTATTTGAGAAGCCTGAAAAGTGTAATCATAACAATTTGGTCTTGTATCTACAACATGATCCTTCATATCGGGAGTGAAACCACTGTTATAAAGGATGCAACTAATAGGGACAGTTCCTTCTTGTACTGGAAACCCCCTTGCATTAATATTCATACATTTACAGTTGGAATAGTGAAGAAACCAATTCTTTGGAAAATAATTTTTAACAGATGAAACTTGGGAATCTTGAAAAGGCCGATGCCCATAAAAGGGTAAATAAGGGCTTTGTGCGTAGTCACATTGGAATGAAATTGGACCCTTCTATAACACAGGAAGAGTACTCTCAACAATGTCATAACTTTCTGGTCCGATGATCTTCATCATTTCATTTGGGCGAGCCTTATCTCCTTTAGTATGGGCCATTATTTCCTGAAAAATAATTACCAAAATTCCAAGTCAGAGTTTTAAAGAGGAAATAAAAAAATTTGGTAAAGGACATTATTCATGTTGGTCCTTCGACGAGGCATGTCACTTAGGTCCTTCGATGGGGTCTGTCACATAAGTCCATCGCCAAGGATCCTAGCGCAACCCCATTGGTGAATTCCTTTACTATAAATCCATCATGTAATAAATTTTACCTTGAAGAAGTTTCAAAGAAATTACGCGAGAGCTCAACAGAATAAGAGCTGGGTGAACAAGCTATGCAATGAGAGCTACAAAATTTCGGAGAAAGGAAAAATGAAGAAAAAAATTGTGAATGGTGAGAACTATTTATAGGCAATTGATTATTTAGACGTTTAGATGGAACACAACCTCTTTGCATCGTACCTCTATGAAACACCTGCGTGTTAAACCTGCGTGGTAAACCTACGCTATTCGACAACTTTCACCTTAGGACTCGTCCCTCTTTGTATATTTTGGATCCAATCCTTAGGGGGGGGGGTTTGTTGAAACTACACGAGCAAGTAACCCAAATAACTGTTCGAAGAGTACAATGGAAAATCAAAATTTCTCCCAAAGAGCTTCACGATGGATGAGAATTACTGACCTATGCAGTGGAGCTGCGCGGCTGACCTACACGGCGGAGCTGCGCGACTAACCTCCGCGACGGAGCTCTGTGCTAGAGGATGCTTTGTTCACCTACGCAAAATACCTGCATGGAAAAGCTACGTGAAATACCTGTGTGGAACACATCTCTTTGACCAGGCCCTTCTGTGACTATAAATAGAGCCCTTGGGCTCCCCATTTAAGCACTGAAAAAATTGAAAGACTCTATGAAGCTCCCATTGCGTAGATCATTCGCCTAGATCCCTCAAATTTTCTCAGGAATCTCTCTAAACCATGATAAAAGAAATAATTAAATGGGATAAGCATGTTTTGAAAGTCTTCACATTCTTCAGTCATCATTTATACCTGCGCGGTATACCTCTGCAGTATACCTACGCGGTGTACCAGTGTGGTATACCTATGCACCATACCTGCACTCCATACCTGTGTTCCATATTAACACGGTATACCTGGGAACCATACTTGTGCGGTATACCTGTGCGGGGGACTTACGTGACAAACTCAAGTACCCTTTTTGAAAATCTATTCATGGTAGGGTATCTCCTTCCTTGGTTCCCTTATCTGAAAGGGACTATGTTGAAGTCACCACTGAAACCTCCTGACTTATCAAACCTTTGGGAAAGGCACATCAGCATGTCTTTTTTTGGGTTTTTATATCCACATTCATAGGTTTCCTAAATTTAGTTCACAATGGGGTTAGGATTCATGGGATGTATTTGGGTTTTTATATCCGCAGTCACATAGACCTTTCTCCTAGAAAACAGTGTTAGGAAGTTCCCGGTTTGGAGGAGGGTTGGTTCTTGGCCTCTCCTTTCCCAAAGAGATGACCCAGAACCTCAGGTCTCTTGTTGGGAAGGTACAATTCCCACTTAATTTTCCACACAAGAAAAGGAGAAGTCTCCCTTTCATACCAGGATCAATTTTAGGGCAGCCATCCTTGTATAATCCCCTCACCTTTATCCCTTCCTCCTTACATTGGACCCTTGTCCAATGTAAATAGAAAATAGGGAAGGTTTTTCGCCTCACCCTCTTCCACAGTTCACACACCCTCTTCCATCAGTGTAGGAGGAAAAGTGTAGAGTGTCATTGTTGAATCATTCAAATCCTCTTTTTTATCACATTGAGCATGACTCACGCAGTATTAGAGATATGTGATGGTTACAACACATGCACGAAAACTCACCGTAAGTAACTACATGAACTTTGATTCATGTTCAAACCGGGATAGGTAGAAAGTTCTTTCAGGGCCCGAGCTCACTGGATATCCTCCTCAGGAATACAACCCTAATTCCCCCAATTTGGTCATCCTACATAGGAAGTAATCCCCAAATCCAATCCCCAAATAATCAAGGCATCCTTTTCAAGAAGTAATCCAAAACTCATCTCTCTCATAAGACTATACTCTCTTATGAGATTTATTGAACTACGTGGGATTTGATTCCCATTAATATGGGATACGTAGGAAGCATCCTTGAGGTTCAAACCCAACACTTCAAATCAACCCTGTTATCCTTGGGCCATATTACCAATAGGGTCTGATCCTACATGGAAACCTATACCCTTTCCAAAGTTCCTTAGGATTCTTTAGCATAAGTCCCAAACTAATTTTTAACAAAGCACCTTCCTCTTAGAAGTCCTTATCACATGACCTTAAAAGGTATGATGTGTCCTATTAAGCGACACCGAACTACAAGTATTTTGATTCCTTTCGCAAGGATACGTAGGTAGACATTTTTTACAGGCATGATCCCAAGATCAAAACAAACCTTCATCTCTCTGGATGACAATAAATTCCAAAGTGCACCACCGAGTGACTTAAAAACTAGTATCATCACAACGATGATTAAGATAATCTATAATCGGTATTTTGGAGGATACCATTGATGGAGAACTTCGAATACATACAAATGTATCCATTGATGAACAGTCATGAATGCATACTAATGATTCTAAATTTTACACATGATAATAAGTGATTGTAAATTCCAATGGATACTTATGATATCCATGGTGAATGAATAAGGATTCATGAAAATATATTAAATTTACAAAGAGAGTCCCGATGTATACAATAATTCCCCCCAAAAGGGTGTAATGAGTCTGACCTCCCATCCTATCAACCAATGCATGTTCTTAAGTATCATGAAGTTCAAAATTAATGAATTCCTACCTTTGGAAAGTAGGTCCCCTTTGGATAAAGAACTATGGTGAGTTTTCGGTTCAATAAATAAATCCAATGGAAACTACCTGGAAACAGTGATTCTTAAAACTAGAACACATGTTTCAAGGAAATACGAAACACATACATACATAGAATGACATTCTAATCCAAGAAAAAATTGGTGGGCCTAGAGAATAATTCTATCCCAACCCGTAATTGAGGAGCCTGAGTCCCTAAGTTTGGTGTATTGAAACTCGATCAAACATCATAAATTGAGAAATACATTGGTGGGGTATAAAGCATCAGCCTATCCAAACCCATGGGTGTTGATCTTAGGTATAATCCCCCACTCATACAACTTACCATATTTACATTCATCTTTAACCATTTAACACATTTACCCATATTTCATTATAATTACTAAGGTCGTAATGATCCTTTTAAACCAAATCCGGACATAAAACAAAAAACAAAATACACATTTAAAATCATCTTAAATCCACCCTTAAAAACAAGGGTCTTTCTAGTTTATGAACTAAAATATTCCCCAATCAATTCATTTCAATTTCCAACTATTTAAAATAGTTATTAATCATTTTTACAAAAAGGGGAACCACACCACCATTTAAAATCATCATTCAAAATGGAATAACAAAACCCATTTTTTTAATCCCTTGAGATCAACACCATCATTTTAAAACATTAACCACTTTTAAAACATCATATTCCATCATTGAAAATCATTCCCATACCATAATCCAAATAATTTCATTTAATCCATTTGAAATTCCTAATAGACATTGCATGAAAACTAACATAAAACATTTCAATTAACCCTTAAACCATATCCCACACAAAAATTAACAATTATAACTTTCTGAATTCATAAATACCATAACCCACAATTTAAAAAAATCATTTTACATTTTCAATGGTTCAGAGTACCCCATGGGTAGCCCTAGGTTTGGTCTCATATCATCAACGAACTCAATGGGGTCCGTGAAAGGCCTTACACCTTAATATATGTCAAAAATTACTTTGTTTAACCAAAGAAATTAAAATTTAGTAATTTAGTAAACTAGAAAAACTAAATTCATGTATAACAGTTCAAGAAAATGTGAAAATAATTGAATACCACGTACCTCATATCTGTTGGTGACCACTCGCTAAGTATTATCCCTTCAATCGAATAAAAAAACCATCAAATACAAAACATAAAATCTACAAGAAAGGTGATTTTTTAGGTATTACTAAGGATCTAATAATAAAATATGAGGCCTCATCCATAAACGTTTATTAAAAAGAGTCAAGGAATTAATTTTATCTTCAATACACTGCAAATAATATGCAAAATTCCAATGAAATAAGGGGAAAACATCCATGGAATAGGGAAGAGCTCCTAGTTCATCACCATTTTTGAAGGTGGAATAATATAGTAAATAAATATAGGAATAAATAAAAATTATAAAGGGGTAAAAAATTAAAAATCCCATTTCTAATTGGTGAACAATTTGGCCCCATGGTTTTCCAAACTCTATTCCAACTCTGCAGTTCCCTATATCCAAGAGGAATCCAAGCCGCATGGTTTGGATTACCACCTGCATGATTTAAAAATTCACGTGCTGGTTTTTTTCTCTCTGTTTTACAAGGAGATTCTCAATCCACACTATCTTTTGTTCCTCCCTTCACAGTTTCCCAATCTTTAGACCCCCTTCAAGAGGTCATACAGTTTCTAATAACCTTGCACCAATCATTTTCTTAACATAGGTTGGCCCATTTCCCCTCATTTTCTATGTTCCGAATCCCTATAACATTCTTGAGACATGTCCTAAGCACTGGATACAATCCATAAACCAAAAATTTAATTGGGAAAGTATGATATTTAAGGGTTATGATCTTATACACAAGACCTTATTTACCTTCATAGGCCAATTATTTATTGAGACATAAACTATTTTCTCAATTTTCTATTTAAGATATCTATTTGAAACTTAAACTTGGTCACTAAAATGAACCTTATTTGTATTTATAATTTTATATATACTCCTTGATTTTTTTCATATATTTACTGAACTTAGTGTTTTTAAAGTGCATACCATTATCTATGATGAAGTATTTGATTACCCAAAAGAAGGAAAATATGTTACTTTAAATGAATTGGTAAATTATTAGATTGATTATAAATATGTTTAATAGAATAACATAGCATATAAAGTTAGTAAAAATATACTAAGATGTACTCATCCCCATGGGAATATGAAAAAGGTCCCATACAATACATCCTGCACATATTAAGAATTTCCAAATTTATAATTCTCTTTTGAGTTAACTCGTGTTTTCTTCCAACATTTCGTAGTTGTTGGAAATTTTCATTTCCCACTAATAAAATATTATCTTCATTCCAAAAAATTAGAAAAAATAATCTATATTAAATACCATATTAGGATATTATAAATCCCCAATGGAATCTTCCACATGGTGAAGAGTTCCATTTTTCAAGAAACTACACCATCTCTTCCTCAAGAACACACCTTCTAAGGTGTCCATAAAAAATCCATCTAAGTAATTGAAAATCCCAAAAATGGTTATTATTGTTTAAATGTAAATTTCTCTCTAAATATGTGTGATAATGTTGGGCTTGAATCATATAAATAATCTTTGGAAAAATATCCATACTGAGAAATGTGATTTACTAAAATAAAAAGGTGTTTTTCATTAGGTAAATAATTGTTCATATCTCTCGGGACACTATATGAAGTGATGGATATTCTATACATGTAGTTATTCACATCATTTTCATATCATTTCATATAATTTATTTTTTTATAATTCATATATTAAAAGGAAAAACCTCAAAAATATGATAATATCATCTATCATGGGAATAAAATATCATATTAAAGTATGATGAGTGATTATTATTACATTAGAACCAATAAAGTATTGTATAAAATTTTCATGAGTTAAGAAATGCCCAAATTTCATTCTCAATTTAGAAATTTTTAGTTGGTATCATCATGTTTTTTTCTAGAACAATTAACATCATTTAACTTCTTTTGTTTTGTAATGCCCCAATCCCAGTTACCCAGAGTCGGTGCATTATTACATAATATTGGCATGTTACAAGGAATCAAGTCGTGAAGGATTGACCAGTTTAGTATTCTTGGAAAGAAGATACATACATAAGTTCAACATTACAACATGAAAAGAAATACAACACTAATTTATTCCATTAGAAACATGCAAGCCTCCTAGATATGCATGTGATTCACTCATAAATAAATTTTTCATATCATGGGAAAATGAAACATAAGAAATGGGTGAGCTCAAATGATCATTAAGAGTAATAAATACAGTGGAAGATAACATAAATGTTAGGCATGTTGAATAATTTTAAACACATTCCTTTATAGATAATATACATGAATAATTTATGATAAGAATATGAGCTGAGTAAATAATTCCATAAAAGACATAGTCATGGGTATTCAACTAGTCTAATGACCACATTAAACATCAATATTATTTTTATAATGAGGGAATGTATAATGTCGGACATTCTGAAACATTTTGTCAAGCCCTCAGCCAAGACATGTAAAAATGATTAAGGCCTCGGCCAAAACCATATATCAAATTCAGAAAGGCCTCATCCAATTCCATGTCTAATTGTCTCATGATCCCTACCAATGCATCTAGAAGATATAGCGGGCTCCACTCATCACTTATTAAGTCCAGTACATTTCTCATATGAAAATATTGAAACATAATATAATCATTCATATTAAAAATAACATACAAAATGTCACTACATTATCCATAAACCATGAATGGTGTAAAAATAACACATACACAATCAAACATATCCGAAAACTTTCAATACAATATGGAAGATTTTTATCATAATAAATCAACTTCAAACAAGTTTAAAATCCATCAAATGATGTTGACATAGATGAAAATGATTTGTAAAACTCTTTGAGAGAAATATCCCTTTTTCATGAAAACATTTAAAAGTTACTTAATTTAAAAAGGAAGAAAAATAATAAATTTTTTGAATCAATGTGTCCCATACCACTTTAAAACTTTTAAAAGGAAATAAAATTTTAAAAACATTCAAGTCAATAAAAATAAATCCTTAAAAATCATTTTGAAAACATGGACATTAATGAGAATGATTTAGAAGAATAAATATCTAAACCATTGAAAATGATAATCTTGTTTAAGTTTCCCTTCCATAAAACCATAAAATATTCCTTTTGAAAATATTTATATGAAACACAAATGTGGATCATAAATAGTTCCCAGTAGATACTCACATAAAAACAACCTCGGATAATGATGAGATTGTAGAATTAACCCTTACCTTGCACTTTATTTTGGTCGAGGGTATATTTAACCTCATGTATAATGAGAATTTTATGTTATTAAATTATACTAGAACCATATTAATATTTATTATATCATACATTATTCATTTATGACTTTATACTACCCATTGAATAAATATTTCCTTGTTAAATTAACATTTCAGGTAATAATCACTTTCTTTATCGTACGTGTTTTACCTTGTTATTTTTTGGTCATATCATTTAGATCATGATTTAAATAATTCCCGAATATAACACATGATTTATATATCATATATATTTAGAATATAAATATGTCTAATAAATAGATATATGAACTGGAAAACACCATTTATGGAGACGGTAGGTTGTATGGACGCATAAAAATTGTTTCTGTTTTCACCTCGTATTGAATGGAATTAAGTGAATAAGATATATGTAAGTAAATATATATATATATATATATTAAGTATCATTATTTTTTCATATATTACATACTTATTAATTATACATATTTTTATAATCATCTTTGAATGGAGAATGTGGAAATGAATCTCATTGTGTCATGGAGATGGTAATCCGTACGTACGCACGAGAAACAATATCATTATATTGACAGTGAAATATTATGTAATTGTATGGTATATCATATATACAGAATAATTAAAATTTTCCATTTATTATTTAAATCATTTATACTCATTATTATACTCATCCATATAATGAAGTGTTTGAATAACAAACTACACCACGAAGTGGAGACGGCAAGTCACACGTACGCACATATGGTGAATTTTTCATTTATAGAATGGATAGAATAACGAATATGGTTGTAAAATATTTATAATAACACAATAGTATATAGGAGTTACTAAAGTTATTATTTTGGTATGGAAACAACAAAGAAAGAGGAAGTGGAAGAAGAAAAGAACTTGTAAGAGGGTGGTGAAATTATTACCTCTTTTTAGGGTGTTTCCTTTTGAGTTGACCAAAAGGGCTCCATAGGTTGTCTTCATGATAAAATTGAGGACTCTAGGTTGATTTGAGGGAATTTGGGAGGATATTTGGGAAAGGTTTTTCCAATCCAAATGTCTTTGGAGGTGTGATTTGGAGAGAAGGGGAAGTACCCTTTTATAAGAGAGGTTAGGGTCACTTTAGGAAAAGCTTGAAATATTATTTTATAATAAAATATTTTCTGTTTATAATGGCTCCCAAATAATTGATTTCTATGATCCGGTTGGGATGGGTCTAAAACCACTCAAATAATAGTTTTTACACAGGTTTAGGTCACCATAGTAACTTTATCTTTTAGATTTAACTCTTAGTTAAATAGTTTAACGTTTATCGTGTCTTCTGGTATTCTTACACTATATAGTTAATAAACTTACTCTAAACTTACAATAGAACCTCCAGTTGTTCATTAATGACATATATAATACTATTTAATCACTTTTTAAGAACCATATATTTTTATCAATATTATATAGTTTAATAATATAATATTTGTTTTAAAAAATCATTTATGTCAATTTTGATACTATTTATTATTTGGTTTTTGTAAAATTCATCACAACTTGATTACATCAAACACGATACATTGAATTAACCCTAACATTTCATATTCACCTAGAAAATTCGTGGATGTCAAAAAAATTGAAATTATGTTTATTTTAATATTTATAATACTATTTATTTGATTATTTCATTAATAAGGTAATTACTACATCATCATTGTATCAACAATAAATTTAATTATTTAATGTCTAAAAATTATAAATGAAATAAAATTTTGTAGAAAATCCTTTTATCTTTCTAGTTTTTATTTTTAGTCTAAATGATAACCTATATAACACCTTCTAAAAATTGTTTTACTAAAAGGTATATGTTTATGTCATATTTGTCTTCACTTTAAATTAATTAATATAATGTGTCATTATGACTCTCAAGTGGCTTCAAGTGGTCCCAAAATAGACCCAATGATGCCCATGATTGGAAATGTATCAACCAATAGGAATTGGATACATGTTAGGGTTATTTAATATTATTATAATAATATTTGTTGACCCTTATTTACTAGATTTACCCTTTAACCATGGTAAATAAAATATTTACTGAAGTAAATATTCATAATGTCTAAAAATTGTAGTTACCTATTTAAAAAAATTTTACCTCCTGATTTTAAATATTAAATCCATTCTTCCAAATACAAAACATAGAAGCGTCATAAATTAATTTAAAATTAATTCTTGTTGTCAAAACAAAAAAGTGTGTTCTTAAGAAATAATAACTATCAAAAGATTAACACTTGTTTATGTCTATTTTAAATGTGAAATTACATCCAATGAAATAAATTATATTAAATGATAAAAATATAATCTAATGATACTTTAAAATCACAAAAATTTAAAATTTAACACTATAAATTATTTCGATTAAAGAAGTTGTTTTTAATTAAAATTTTATATTTTTCACTATTCAGAAAAATATGAAAGTTATCAGAAAAGTACCAATAATTTATCCAAACTAAATTTTTATGCCCTTATTCTAAAGAATAATCTAATTTCATTAAATATATTATATAAGTGTCAAATATTGGTTTTGAAAAGGATCTCTATTAAAAGACGGTAAAATTGAATTTTTTTTAAAATAGTTCTTTTATCTGAAGAAATGAATTTTTTCTTACATTATGTCTAAAAAACACATAATATGGATTCTAAAATTATATGGAGTATATAAAATTCAAGATTCATTTAATAATATTTATAACCTCTTTTTGAACAACTAGTTTGGTAAGTCGTGGTGCGCTCGAAGTCGGTGTTGTGTGTGGTGCAAGTTATTGAATTTCTTTGAAGAGATAACGTACTGTGAAATATTGGGGTATTACATTCTATCCTACTTAAATAAATTGTGTCCTCACAATTTGAAATTGTTCTTCAAAAATAAATGGTTAAAAATATAAAAATTCATTGGTGGAAAACCCACATCGGAAATTGGGTTAATATAATTTAGTATTAATTAGAGGGAAAGGGAAATGAAAAAGTCACCACCAAATTATGATCTCGATTAGGAGAACATTGGTAAAAATTAAATACACATAATTAGAGAAAAAAAATAAATATTTATAGGGAGTGATTGAGTTCATCAATCACAAACAAGTGTAAAATTGAGGGCCTCAAATCCCTCAATTTAAGATGATGTAACATATCATCGGTTTTGACAAAACATATGGTATTAGGATAACACATTTTTGGGTTTAAGATACCTTCCCTAAAGATTAAGATTTAATTTATTCATAGTATAATATAAAATATATATATATACACTTGACAAGTAAAGTTTCATCCTTCAACAAATTCCAACCACAAACTCATCTTTCACTCCAAAAGATAATAGAATTCAAAAATATTCCATTTATCCTAATTGTGTAGGGTTCCAAAAAAATGAATTTATAATTAATTTTTCTGACTATTAAAAAACTAAATAACACAAACCAGGACATAAAGTATGCCAGTGGTAGGTGATCCACCCTCTTCTCTCTTTGGTTTCGGGTTCAAGTCTCACGGCCTTGCCGGATGCAACAGGTTGTCGGCCGACCTCCGAGTTATCCTTTTTATAACAATCCAAAAATAATCTTAAGAAATTATTTAACCTTAATAATAGTATCGAACATAAAACTTTATCCTTTATAACTTTTAGACTTATCCAAAATACTTCTGTCCAAACTGACAGTCCCAAATTTATAAGGATGGTAAAAACAATTGAAGATCTCTTTTTTCCATGTAATAACATATTAATACTTTCATCATGTGTTCTTTTAAAACATGGTTACACCTTTAACTAACATTAAACATTATTTATTACATTGATTCTCCCTTATTCCTTATAGAATACTAGATAGATTCTTTATATCCAAAAATATTGAATATTCCAACAATGATGGAATAAAAATACCATTAATCAGTTCCAAGGTAGTCAAGAATATCCAATATATTTTATCCAAATCAACCATATATTATTCCAAAATCACTACCTCAATGTCAAGACCATATTATGGTTTACCTTTCCTTCAGCCATGTATTTTCCAAAAAGTTTAACCTGAAACTATGTCAAATTATGTGGTACCAAACAATCTCAAATCCTTAATGAAATAGTACTAGATTAAAATCCTTATTTATTTCCACAATTCATATAACCAGTACATCAATGATACAACACTCAAATGAAATAATTCTTTAATAACAACATAATAACACTATTCATTCCACTTCATCTAGTTTCCAAGGTATGTACTAAACTTACTCTGATACCAACTATAATGCCCCGACCTCAGTTACCCAGAGTCGGTGAATTATTACATGATATTGGAATGATACAAGGAATCAAGTCCTGATTGACTGATCAATTTAGTATTCTTGGAAACAAGATACATACATAAGTTCAACATTACAACTTGAAAAAAAATACAACAATAATTTATTCCATTAAAAATATCCAAGCCTCCTAGATATTCCTATAAGTCACTCATAACTAACTTATTCATATCTAGGGAAAATGAAACATAAGAAATGGGTGAGCTCAAACACTCAGCAAGAGTAAGAAATACAGCGGACGATAACATAAAAATTAGGTATAGTGAATAATTGTAAACACATGTCTTTACAGATAATATACATGATAATTTATGGTAGAAATATGAGCTGAGTAAATAATTCCATAATAAAACATACTCATGGGCATTCAAAAAGTCGAATAACCACATGAACCATCAATATTATTTTCAAAATGAGGGAATTTATAATGTTGTACATTCTAAAACATTTTGTCAAGGCCTCGACCAAGATGTCTAAAAATGATTAAGGCCTTGCCAAAACCTTATATCAAATTGAGAAAGGCCTCGGCCAATTCCACATCTAATTTTCTCATGAGACCTTCTAATTCATCGAGGAGATATAGAGGGCTCCACCCATCACTTACTAAGTCCAATACATTCCTCATATGAAAAGGTTGAAACATAATATAATCATTCGTATTAAAACTAGCATAAGAAATGTCAATACTTTATCTATAAACCATGAATGGTATAAAAATAACACATCCATTGTCAAACATATCACCAAACCTTAAATACAATATGGAATATTTGTATCATAATAAATCAACTTCAAACAAGTTTAAAATCCATCAAAGGATGGTGACTTAGATGAAAATGATTTGTATAACTCTTTGAGAAAAATAACCCTTTTTCATGAAAACATTTAAAAGTCACACAATTTAAAAAGGAAGACATTTAATGACATTTTTAGTGAAAGTGTCCCATACCAATTTGAAAATTTTCAATGGAATTATAATTTTAAAAACATTCATGTCCATATAAAAAAAATCCTTAAAACCCATTTTGAAAACATAGACATTAATGAGAATGATTTAGAAGAATAAATATTTAATCCATTTAAATGATGATATAGTTAAAGTTTATCTTCCATAAAACCTTAAAATATTCCTTTTGAAAATATGTTTATGAAACATTTATGTGGATGATAAAGAGTTCCCAGTAGACACCCACATAAAAACAACCTCGGATAATGAAGAGATTGTATAATTAACACTTACCTTGAACTTTCCTTTGGTAGAGGGTACATTTAACCTCTTGTATAATAACCATTGTTTGTTATTAAATTATACCAGAACCATATTCATATTTATTATATCATACATGATTAATTTATGACTTTATACTACCAATTTAATAATGATTTTAATGTTAAATTAACATTTCAGGTAATAATCAGTTTCTTTATCGTACTTGTTTTAACATGTTATTCTTGATTGTATCATTTAGATCATGATTTACATACTTCCATAATATAACAAAATATTTATATATCATATATATTTTTAATTTAAATATGTATAATAGATAGATATATGAAATGAAAAACACCGTATATGGAGATGGTAGGTCGTACGTATGTATAAACGGTGTTTTAGTTTTCATATCGTATTGAGTGGAAGTAAGTGAATAAGATATATGTAAGTACACACACACACACACACACACATATATATATATCTTAATTAGAATTATTATCTCATATATTAAATACTTGTTAATAATATATATTTTTATAATCATCGTTGAATTGTGAATGTGGAAATTAATCTCATTACGTCGTGGAGATGGTAATTTGTACGTACGAACGAGCGAAAATATCATTATATTGATGGTGAAATAATATGTAATTTGATGTTATATCATATATAATTAATTATTAACATGTTACATTTATTATTTACAGCTATTATACTCACTATTATGCCCATTTAAATAATGAAGTGTTTGAATAAGAAACTACACCACGACGTGGAGACGGTAGGCTGTACGTACGCACGTATGGTGACATTGTCATTTATAGGATGGATAGAATAAAAAATATGGTTGTACCAAATTTATAATAACATCACATTATGTATGAGATACTAGAGTTATTATTTTGGTATGGAAACAACAACGAAAGAGTAATTGGAAGAAGAAAAAACATGAAAGAGGGTACTGAAATTGTTACCTCTTCTTTAGGTGTTTTTCTTTTGAGTTGATCAAAAGGGATCCTTAGGTTGGATTTATCATCAAATTAAGGACTCAAGTTTGATTTTAGTTAAGTTGTTATAATTTTTGGGCAAGGTTATTCTGATCCAAATTTATTTGGAGGTGTGATTTTGAGGGAAGGGGAAATACCATTTAATAAGAGAGGTGAGGGTCAGTTTAATAGAAGCATTAAATATTATTTTATAATAAAATAATTTTCATTTTCTAATGGGTCAAAAATGTTTTATTTCTAAGATAAGGTAGGTATGGGTCAAAAAAAAACTCAACCAATTTGTTTTAGATAGGTTTAGGTCACCATATTAACCTTATCTTTTAGATTTAACTCTTAGTTAAATAGTTTAACTTTTATCGTGTATTCTTGTATTCGTACACTACATGGTCATTAAAATTACTCTAAAATTACAAGAGAACCTAAATTGGTAAATTAATGATATATATAAAATTATTTAATCCCTTTTCCTGATATTTATATTTTTAAAAATATTTTACAATTTAATAATATAATATTTCTTTTAAAAACTCATTTATGTCAATTTTGATACTATTTAGTATTTGATTTTTGTGAAAGTTATAAAAGCTAGATTACTTCAAAAAATACTTTGAATCAATCATAACATATCATATTCACCTAATAAATTCTTGTATTTCATAAAAACATTGAAATTATATTTTTTTAAATATTTATAATACCATTTATTTGATTCTTTCATTAATAAGGTAATTACTGCTTCATCATTGTGTCATAAATAAATTGAATTAATTAATGTCTAAAAATTATAAATAAAATACCATTATGTAGGAAATAATTTTATATTTATAATTAATATTTATATCAGAAAAGATAACTTATATAACACCTTGTAAAAATTGTTTTACTAAAAGATATATATTTATGTCATTTTTTGTATTTACTTTAAATTAATTAATACAAAGTGTCATTATCACTCTCAAGTGGCTCCAAGTGGTCTCAAAATCGACCCCCAAGGATTCCCATGGTCAGACATGTATCAAAAAATAGGAATAGGAAACATTTTAGGGTAATTTAATATTATTATAAGAATTTGTTTTTACCCTTATTTACCATGTTTACCATTTAACCATGGTAAAAAATATATTTACTGTAGTAAATATTCATAATGTCTAAAAATAAAAGTTACATATTTACACAATTTTGACATCCTTATTGAAAATATGGAGTCCATTTTTCCAAATTCAATACACATAAGTGGAAGAAATTAATTTCAAATTAATTCCCGTTGTCAAAACAAAAAACGTGTTTTTAAGAAATAATAACAATCACAAGATTTATATATGTTTGTGTCTAGTTTAAATGTGAAATTACATCCAATGAGCTAAATTATATTAAATGATAAAAATATAATTGAATGATACTTTAAAACCACTCAAATTTATAATTTACAACTATAAATTATTTTGATTAATTTTTTTTTAATTAAAATTTAATATTATTCAATATTCAACAAAATATGAACGTTATCAGAAAAGTACCAAAAATTTATCCTAACTAAATATGTATGTCCCGATTCAAAATAATAATTTAATTTCATTAAATGGAATATATAAAATTGTAAAATATTGGTTTTAAAAAAGGTTCACAATTAAAAGGCGGTAAAATTTCTTTTTTTAAATACTTCTTCTATCTAAAAAATGAATTTGTTCTTATATTATGTCTAAAAAACACATATTATGGATTCTAAAATTATATGTAGTATATATAATTAAAAATTCAGTTAATACTATCCATAACTACTTTTTTAACGACTAGTTTGGTAAGTCGTGGTGTGCTCAAATTCGGTGTTGCGTGTAGCCCAAGTTATTGAATTTCTTTGAAGAGATAACATACTATGAAATATTTGGGTGTTACATCTTTCCCCTACTACAAAACATACCCAATAAAAAAGTCGCTTCCATCACACATTAACTCAATGTGAGACCTCCAACTAGGTTTAATAATTTTGTGTTATGAGGTATTTTTTTCATTATCTTGATGTAATGAATATATGAAATTATGATAAAAAATGGGTACTCCCTTCACCAAAAGGGATAAAATTAGCCTTGGGAATCTTATAGCAATTATTAATAAGCCACTAATTGAAATTAAAATTCCTTAAAAACATCAAAGACCTAGAAACTTTTTACAAGGGGGATATTTTCATTCACATAAATTTTAAAAACATCTACTTTTATCCAAAACTTTGTGACCTTGAGACAATGAAATATTCCATGTGACACCATAAATTAAATGTTTTCCCAATAAATCCATGTTTTTTTCTTAAAACGTTAGTATAAATAATTCTATATTTTATAAAAGGCTATTAAATGTGTTATAATATATTGATAATTAATCCATTAATGCTTCAACAATCCACTCAATCATATCTAAAAAATTTAAACCATATATTAGGGAATGCTATTTGAGCACTACAAAATCAAACAGACGTTCCCCAGTACAAAAAATATTTTAAAGGGGAAAGTGAATGTGATTTTACATTAATCTTTTAAGGATAAAATAATGCATCTATAAATATAGTAACCTTATAAAAAATATTAAAACTAATTACTCTCTAATATCACATGTATTGTGTCCAAGAATGACATAGTAAAATGGATTTTCCTAGTTTATGAGATAAGAATATCATAGTCTCTAAAAAACATCAATTTATCACTAGTTTTGTATAATTTTTTCCCTTATTTTAATTTGATATAATTGTCACTATACCATTTTTAAGAAACACCTCGACTAGAAGAAACTAAATATAATTAGATATTTCATAGAATATTCCATTATAAATAAAGTTCATCACTTCTCCCCTAATAGGTTCATTCAGGATGGGACTGATCTGCCTTTGGACCTCAACCCTTGGTTTGAGATAAACCATTATTGGCATCTTATACATGATTATTGAAGGTTTAATTCATTTGATATCAGAAATAGACTATCCTAGAGTATGTGTATACATTTTTAACACATAAAACATATTTAATTCATGACTTTTTTCAAAATTAAGTATATATTATGAATATAAGTGAAGATTAATCAACCAAAAAATAGGATTTCATGTTATATAATAGAGTTTTAAGATATAAATGTAGTGTTAATGGATATAAAGTATAATCATGTGTAAGATTTTCTCTAGTAATTCAATTGTTATCCTAATATTTGAGTGAGAGTGAATGAAAAACACTTCTTCATGGCTTCCCAGATTAGACAGCACCCCCACATACATTTTCCAATTCTAGTTTTTAGATATTTTCATAAGAAATAATGTCATTTCCTTCCCAAAATTTAATGTTATATATATCACATGCATAATTTTCAATTATTGAACTAATTATCATACAAATTTCTAATGGATGGGGTATTTTACTACTCTTCTCTATCATTGTTGAACAATTATCTTCTTTTCCATCAAAATGTTCTTAAAATTATAATAGCTCATCCCTTGAGTGTTTCTTTTTATGGTGTTATTTTATTATAAATCTTTAATCATTAAATTATTACATTGGTCACCAAAATTGAATAATAATTTTCCATTAGAAATATTTATAGCTACTCTATCTATAGAATAAAAAGTTTTACTACGGATGACTGAGACCTCCTTATCACACCCTATGTATAAAACATTGTTGTCAAAACGTATAAAAAATCTCTTAATTAATACTAGAATGTTAACCAATCTATCTATGGGGATAATGATATAAAAATTACCAACAACAAAATAACATTGGTGGGTTGAAAATATAATTGTCTTATCTATAAAAACTGTTTTTATGGGATGAAATTTATGTTATCATTAAATTCATAATTGCAATTAAGGTTGACATAATTTCATAGAGAGAATAGGGAAGAATGATGTTATTATAATTGAGTTTAGTAAAGATTTTTTATCAAAAAAACAATACACTCCTCTATAAAGGTTTATCTATAAAACACTTCCAATGTTATTTATTTTGACATAATTATACATGATGTGTTAATGTATGATTGGATATAATAAAATCATCAAGGAAAATAATTTTTATTTATAGATTCTTTGATAACTCAAGATGCTTTCTTTTCTCTAGATCAATGATATTTTTCTTCAAACATTGAGTAAAAGAAAAATGTTGGCCCCATTTTCTAAAAATAGTGAGTAACCACTAATGTTATTCATCAATAGTTTCCTTACATTTAGTTTTCAAAACATTAATGTCATTATAAATAGTTTTTTATAATAGAATAATATTTTTTGACTCAGTTTACATTATGAATTCATGGATTTCATAATTTAAAATTACCCAAGTTTTGAATTTTTAATCTTGGTAGAAATTCAGGATGGGATATTCTAGTATAATATTTATCCTTTTACTGATCTTTAAACCACTACAAGTGGCAAAAACCATTAATTGATATTTAGGATTGGGCACAATTGTATTTATTAATACCCCATTATCACTATTATTAATGTCTCGATCTTGATACCCTATTTTCAACTCTATGTAATGAATCCTAACATCAATTTACATTTTATTTGAATCATAATAAAATTTTCATGATTGATATCAAAAATTTTATGAGTCAAATATTCCCACCAACAATTAAAAAATACCGCTAACTTTAACATTAGAATTTTAGGATTCATCCTCTTTTGGTTTTGAAAGTTTTACCTTTTCCACTGCATTGGGGCAGTGTTTCTTAAATTTCCATACTCTCATTATGATATATTAGTCTATTTTCTATAAACATAATTGTATATTTTCTTAATATGGGGTATCTCTAGCATGTATACTATGAAAATACCTGACAAAATAATAATTAATAAGTATTGGGATGAAATAACATAGTTTGAGTAGCATTTTTTGGAATGGAAAAATGTTCCACATTGATAATTTTTCTCTCTAAGAGAATATATTTGTGTCAAATAAAAATTTTATTTTCACATTTTTAGGAATTTTAGCTCGTTAGGGTCCAACATTGGTCCTTTTTTATGGGTCTTCATCATTCATCTTCATCCCCAAACCCGAGTTATAATCTCCCCACCTAATGATTCTTCTCCTAGATTCATTATATTGTGAATTGAGATAATTGGTGTTGTATATTATTATCAAATCTTTGTCAATATTTTTGGGTAATTACCTCCATCGGATATTTCAACTAAATTCATCCACAAAGGTCAAAACCCATTAAAAATACTTAAATTAGGTGGTTAGAGACCTATATGTGGGTACACATCATGAGAGGATCCAAAAATGATGCAATTATTATTAAAAGGATATCAATTTACTTTTTAAAAGTGTTCATTTTTTTTCTTAAACTCTACCATAAGTCTCTTTGGGAAAAATATCAAAAAAAAGATTCATAAAAACTATACTAGTTATCAAAAAAATCACACAATTCTAGGAACTAGTATTTATCATTTCCCATAAGTAAAGAAAGTAATACTCTCATTATAATCTAATTTTCATATAAATATTGTTGTCGTAGCTACTAAACTATGTTCTGAAAATATCGTATGAATGGTTATATTTATTCAAAGGTGTGTCTATTAAATATTGGAATCAATGAGATGTATATTTTTTATGTTCATAATTCATAGTGTTATGGGTTAGCCTAATGTAATATGGGTTTCTTGAAAAGTTATGATGTTGAAACACTCACATCCCAAACCATTAAACATTATCTTGGACCCAGATGATAATTTTCACAATTTCTACCGGGACCCTACCTCTAAGACTTTTATTCCAATTTTCATTTTATTATTAGGATCTATAATACATTTTGGAATATTATGAATAAGACTCCCTAAATTTTTTGTTTTATATCTACAGTATGTTTTCTTTTTAAAAAATTTAATATATTTATTTTTTATAATTGTTGATACTTTTATTCTAGGTCAAATTTACCTTCCTTGTAAATTATTTAAAATTTATACAAGTTACATTGAGGTATGTAAAAAAATTATTTTTTAACATAAATATTTATATCTTCTAGATGGTTCCAAAACATCATTAAATGTGTCTAAAAAAATATATGTTGTAGGGGAAAACTTGTATGATAAATTATAATATATTATTGTAGTGAGAGGAGTAGAATATAATTATGTGAAAAAATTTGATTAAACAAATTTAGAAATATGGAATAAATGGATGAAATTATATAATCATATCCAAGATAAAGAAAATAAAAATCAATGATAAATTCTGATTTCTTTTTTGTTGAATTTATTTTTCCATAATTAATAAAAAATGTAGAAGTGGTTACCAAAATTCTTTATTGTTGAACTTAATTTCCATAATTTAGGAAAAATAGAATACGGTTTACTAAAATTCAAAACATTGAACCCGAATCCACTATTGATAATGTATGTGCTCATATGAATTAATTTAGAAATATATCAACCATTTATTTTTCTAAGACATAGAATAATTGAACTTAGTTCTTCAAGATTAATTATTCAATCATTATTAATGAAAACAATTCCATTGAAGAAAATATTTATGGAATAAGTATATGGATGGACACTAATCAATGATATTTACCATTATATATTTCTAAGTAATAATGAGTTCAATTATATTTCTATTCAAAATTTGAATATCAAACACAAATAAAAAGAATTAATTATATAAAGATGAAGAATATTCTATTTTAGGATTATATCCTCTTTAAATATCATCTTTTTAAATATCATTTCTCTATATTTTAGTCTATGTTCTCGTGTGTCCATTATATATCTCTAATTTTCTTTCCTTTCTAAAATGATTAGTTATTATTACTTTTAACGTTTTTATAATTTCTATATTTTTCCTACGTTATATAAATCCAAATCCAAAACCACCCTTTAAATAATGATTTTCAATCATAATATTTGAAAAAATATTTACAAATTGTTATGCTATGGACATGTGCGTAGTCATCCCTAAATTTTTATCACCATAATTATTCTCATCCTCCTGACATATTCATTAAGTCAGACTAAACTACGTTAAATGATCACTTTTGAAACCTTTACCAGTTATATTAGGTCAAAATTAGTGAAACTTATCTAGTATTCCCACTTCATAAGAAACATGAGTTGTATACCATAATGTTCCATCACGGTTTCCACATCAAGGATCATCTTGATGAGTCCAATAAGATAATGTTAGATCTTGAAAATATACTTGTTGAAATTGATTATGTGGACCAACCCATTATCATTCCAATTTACAATGGTAGTTCTTGGTAATATATTTTATATACCATGGTATATTACATACACTCCATGACCTTAGATGAAGTAACATCTACCCTGATTTCTTATGAGTTGAATTGAAAGGCCAATATTAAATCTAGGGAAGTGGTATTTTGTGTTATAGTTCATCCAATGTATCGAAGGAAAAATAATGGTATGGTCAAAAAATTAAAATGAACCACAATTTTTTTAGAGATTCTAATTATAAATCTTAGTTGAGATAGGATACTTGAAACCATTTTTGGAAACCTTATCCTTATATTCCCAAATGTCATGATTTATAATCTAGTAAACCTTTTAAATAATTTAGAGGTGATTAAAACATTTTTTACAAAGACTATGAGAAATATAAAGTGTTTTGAGTGTCCCAAGATATTTTTCATATTAACTTGGTTTGAGACTCAATTTTTTCCTCCTAGATGTTCTTAAAAATACATTTATTTATTGATTTGATCAATGGTGCTAGAGAAGATGTTTTTTTTGGAAATAACTAATGGTATTGGGTTTTGGAAATATGTAGGTCATGTAATAACTCTCATATAATTCTCTTTTCACCTTGTTAGATGTGATATTAAAACCAAATTTTTATATAAGTCTTTTCTTACAAGGTGTTTTAGATCAAATAGGTTTTACATTAATTTTTTAATTTGGTTGTCTGAGAATCTCTAAGGATTCACATATAGTCCTTAAGGGTTATTCAGTAAATTTTTCACTTTTCATGAGTAGTCCAATATATACTAAGTAGTTTAATAGCACATATATTGTAACACCCCAAGTTTCTATGGTACGCTTCTCTTTGAATAATGTGATAGCGTGTGTTGTACGCAACACCAAGTTCTAACACTCCATAACTAATCAAACTAGCCGTTATGAATAGTAATACCTACTTTTTGAAATTATATATATTTTATATTTGAAAATGGACTTTATTTTTGGATTCGGAATATCGAATTTAGCCTAAGGTGAAATTTTGGTACATTTCGGATAACTTTCATATTTTGATGAATAGTGAAAATTACTAAGTTTTAATTAAAAACAACTTTTTTAATCAAAATAATTAATAGTGATAAATTATGAATTTGAGTGGTTTTAAAGTATATTTAGAATATATTTTTACCATTTAATATAATGTTGGTCATTGGACATAATTTTACAATTAAACCGAACATAAACGAGTGTCAATCTTTTGATAGTTATTATCTCTTAAAAACACGCTTTTTGTTTTGACAGCGGGAATTAATTTTAAATTAATTTCTGCCACTTCTGTGTTTTGAATTTAGGAAAATGGATTCCATATTTGGAATCAGGATATTCAAATTGTGTAAATAGGTAACTTTTATTTTTAGACATTTTGAATAATTACTGCGGTAAATATTTTATTTACCATAGTTAAGGGTAAATCCGGTAAATAAGGGTTAAAAAATAATATTATAATAATACTAAATTACCCTAAAACGTGTCTTAACCCTATTGGTTGATACATGGTCGACCATGGGAATCTTTGGGTCTATTTTGGGACCCCATGGATCCACTTGTAAGTGATAATGACACTTTATTTTAATTAAGTTAAAATGAATACAAAAATGACACAAGCATATATCTTTTAGAAAAACAATTGTTACATAGGGTTATATATGTTGGATTTTAGATTATAAATATTAATTAGAAAGATAAAAAGCTTTCCTACATAATGATATTTTATTTATAATTTTCAGACATTAAATAATTTATTTTATTTATGACACAATGATGATGCAGTAATTACTATAATAGTAGAAAATTAAAATAATTGATATTATAAATACCCAAATAAATATAATATGAAACTTTTAATGAATTAAACTAATTTTATAGGATAATATGATATATTAGGATTGATTTAATTGACTTTTTTCTAAGTAATCAATCTGTTATGAGTTTCACAAAAATCAACTATTGAATAGTGTCAAAATTGACATAAAAGAGTTCTTAAAACAAATATTATATTATTAATTGATATTAAATTCCTAAAAATCTAAGGTTCGGCCAAGAGACTTATATCATGATAGGTTCATCATTAATGTACCACTTGGGGGTCTCTTGGATGTATATAGTAAGTTTATTAACCATATTATATAAAAATACAAAGAGACATTGTAAAAGTGAAACTAATTAACTTAGAGTTAATACTTAAAGATAAGGTTAATATAAGTACCCAAACCTGTCTAAATTCTATTGGTTGAGTGGTTTTAGACCTATCCCCACCTTAACCTTTGAGTAATAAGCTTTGGAGCCATTAGAAACCGAATATGAATTTTTTATAAATTAATATTTCTAGCTTTTCCAAAGGTTCCCCTCACCCCTCTTATAAAAGGGCACTCCTCCTTCTCCTTTCTTAACACCTTCAAAGCCTTTTGGTTCGGCCAAACTCTGCCCAAATACTCTCCCAACATCCCTCACTACAACCTAGAGGCCTTATTTTGATCAAAAAGCCAACCTAAGGAGCCCTTTTGATCAAATCAAAAGGAAGAACCCAAAGAAGAGGTAATGATTTCACCACCCTTCTCCAAGTTCATTTCTTCTTCCACTTCTTCTTCCTTTGTTCTTACCATTCTAAAATAATAACTCCAGTATCTCACATATACTGTGATGTTATTATAAATATGGTATAACCATATTCAGTATTCTATCCACCCTTTGAATAACATGTCACCATACGTGCGTACGTACGGACTACCGTCTCCACGTCGTGGTGTAATTGTTATTCAATATAATATTATTTGGATGGGTATAATAATGATGTGTAACTCATGTAAATAATAAATATAACATGTTAATGATTCTGTATATATTATATACCATCCATTTATATATTATTCTAATATCGAAAGAATGATATTGTCGCTCGTGCGTACGTACGGACTACCGTCTCCACGAACGCGATGAGATTCATTCTCCATCATATCCATTCAAGTATAATTATCATTTGATGATTTAAAAATGATGTTTAAGGACTAGATATCATTCTAGATATGAATAAGATACAACAACCATGGATTATTTAACAAAACATATAAAAGAAAATGAGTAAGTTAACTCCCCAAACGACGATAATTCTAAGATATTATTAACAAATCAATGTTAAAAGATCATATATGATATCATATTATTATATATGATTCTTGTATAATTTAATAACAACTATTTCACCATTATACAGGAGGTTAACCTACCCCAACCAAAGAAAAGTACAAGGTAAGGGTTTACTTTACAATCTCTTCATTATCCAAGGTTGTTTATACGTAATAATCTACTGGGATCTCTTTATCATCCACATCCATGTTTCTTAAAAATGTATTTCAAAACATTTATACTATTTACTAGAATATGAGTTAAAGTCATTTATACCCTTTTTGACTTTTATAAGTGGTTTATAAAGGAATCTTTTGATCGTTTTCAAAACAAGGTCCTTTTTAACATTTTCGACAGAATTAAGGTAAGAATGTTTTTTTTAACTTATACGGCGGGTGCAGCTATTTTCCGCCGTTATAAAATCTTCAAAGCTTCCCTTACAAGCTTATAAGAATATTTTCAAAGAAAATGTTTTATTTTATATGGATCTTAAATGATTTCAAAATAAAAGGAGATATTTCTTTTAAAAGAATTTTGATTTCATCTATGTCAACATCCTTTGATGGATTTTAAGATTATTTGAAGTTGATTTATTATGATACAAAACTTCTATATTGTATTGAAGGTTTTGTGATATGTTTGACTGTGGATGTGCTATTTTTATACCATTCATAGTTTATGGTGAAAGTATTGACATTTCGTATGCTAGTTTTAATACGAATGTGTATGTTATGTTTAAACCTTTTCATATGGGAATGCATTGGACTTAATATGTGACGGGTGGAGCCCGCTATAGCTCCTCGATGCATCGGTAGGTCTCATGAGACAAACTAGTGTCTTGGCACAAGGCCTTGACAAAATCTTATTTGTAGTCTTGGCACGAGGCCTTGGCTATGTGGTTATGATAGTCTGGCATTATGCATTCCAACATTATGAAAGTGGTTATTGATTTTTGCATGTGATTATTCGATTAGTAGAATATCGATGTGAATAAGTAAATGGCATTATTTCATTTTATTTATGCCATACCATGTTGAAAGTTCATATTTAAAAGGCTTTTGTTTTAGTTATACATTGCCTTAAATGTTTATTCTTATTTATGAAATTTTCCGCTATATTTGTATCCTTACTGGGCATTTGAGCTCACCCCTTTTCTATGTTTTATTTTTCCCAGGATGTGAAGAAGTAAGTTATGAATGACCTGTAGGGATTTTATGAGGGGTTAATAGTGTGGATTGTGGAAACATTATGTTGTTGTAGTAGTTTTTCATTTTATGATGTAATGTAAAACTTATGAATATATCTAGTGTTTCCAAGGCTACTAAACCAATCGGTCTTTCGAGATTTGATCTTTCTTGTGATCATGCCAATGTTATGTAATAATGCACCGACTTTGGGTAACTGGGGTCGGGGCGTTACAGTTGGTATCAGAGGAAGTTTAGTACAAACCTTGGAAGCTAGATTTAGATAAACTCTGATTAGAGCACGTAGACCTAAGATGAACTTTGAGGATTAGTATAGAAGAACTTCCTAGAATTTTGGTATTGTAGAGATTTTGTGAGTTTTCCAAGCAATACATCCCTGTCTGGATACGAGCAGGTAGAGGCGGCTCTGACACAGATGTACCTAGGGGTAAAACCCGAAAACACCGCTTTGAGATAGACTCGAACGGGAACTGGTGCACGACAACGGGCCTTGCTGCACTCTTGGTTACGACACTCTCGGGGGATATGCTTAGGATAACTCTCATTTTCGTTACAAATAATTTTGAAGGGATTATGAGTATATACTTCCTCAAAGAAAACATTATTATGATTATGGATTATATCCATAAATAGTTCAATTTATGTTAAGTGTTTTATAAGTATGGGATTATGTATTTTGATTCATAAACTGATCTAGTTTATGTCATTGTTTATAAATGGCGCCTAGTGGAAGAAATGGAAACCGTATCAATGCACGCACTCCATGTAGGGATTTCCCTCCTGCTCAAGATAATTATAGTGGGGCTGGTGATGCAACTGGTGCTGATCAGCTAATCACCATACTGGAACAACTTACTCAGGTTATGAATAATAACCTTACCCGTATGGAGCACCCTGATCCGCAGCGTGGAGGATCATTGTTAGATCGATTCATGAGGCAACAACCACCAACGTTCAATGGGAATACAAATCCCTTAGTAGCTGAGAAATGGATATTTTCCCTAGAGAAAATATTTCAGGCTTTGGGGAGCAGTGAAAGGGAAAAAGTTATCATGGCAGTTTACCGCCTCACTGGAGATGCTAATCAATGGTGGTCATTGATCCAGAACATGAAGGAATATGATGAAGTATCAAATATGGAATGGAGGGAGTTCAAAGATCTGTTTTTAGAAAAATAATTCCCTCGCGACCATCGAGAAGATATGGAAAGGAAATTTCTGAGTCTGAGACAGAAGGAGGATGAGAATGTAACAAAGTATGAGGCTAACTTTACAAGGTTAGCGAGGTATGCTGGAGATTATATTCGCAACCCAAGAAGTGAGATTGATCTTTTCTTTGATGGGTTAAAACCATTTCTCTGTCGAGCGTTAGTCTCAGAATCCTTTTCATCGTACGAAGACATTGTCTCATGTGCTATCAAGACCGAAAAGGAATTCTCTAAGTCTTATGACTTTAAAGCAAAGCAAGAGAAGAAGAGACCTGCTGATCAATCTGGGAATGGAAATAAGGGGAAGAAGGGAAAGGTTGAATATCCATCTTGTGGTAAATGCGGGAAGAAACATCCTGGTACTGCTTGAAGGGAATGGGAGTCTGTTACAAGTGTGGTGAAAAAGGCCACCAAGCTCATGATTGCAAGGGGAAGAAGGAAGCTACCAACGTTCAGTGCTACAATTTCAGGGAGATGGGGGATTATGAAAATGCATGTCCTAAGCGTCAGGAGAACTTACCTCAGAAAAGGCCAAGGGATCAAGGCCAGGCTTATGCTATCACTACTGCTGAGGTAGAAGCTCCGAAAGACGTGGTGGCAGGTAATTTAATGGTTTCCTCAAGTTTAGCAAATGCATTATTTGATTCTGGATCATCTCATTGTTTCATATCTTCCCAGTTTTCTAAGAAAATTAGATATTTACAATTTGATTTAATAAGGGAGTTGTCAGTTAAAACTCCTAAGGGAAGTATCGTTGCAACAAAGTTTTGTGAATCAGTCCCCATTAGAGCACATAAATTTTATTTATCTGCTGATTTCATCGTCATACCTATGATTGAGTTTGATATAATCCTCGGTATGGACTGGCTTTCGGACTATGATGCGAAGATTTATTGTAAGAAGAAAGAGGTTACGATTCTTGATGATAATGATAAGGAGCACCTTATTTTTAGAGCAGAATCGTCACCACCTAATTCTTATTTAGATCCACACCCAGTAGCTCAACTTAATTCAATTATTGGGGAGGAAGAGAATGAAATAACTGTCGGTGAGGAAAGGAATGTTCAAATAGAGGATGTACCTGTTGTGAAAGAATTTGTAGATGTATTTCCGGAAGATTTACCTGGACATCCTCCAGAACGAGAAGTTGAGTTTTCTATTGATTTGATTCCTGGATCAAGGCCTATATCGAAGACCCCTTATAGAATGGCCACTGTAGAGTTAGTCGAACTAAAGAAACAACTAGAGGAATTGATTAATAAGGGATTTATTCGCCCTAGTGTTTCTCCATGGGGAGCCCCTGTTCTTTTTGTTAAAAAGAAAGATGGATCTATGAGGTTATGTATCGACTACAGGGAGATCAATGCTATAACGATAAAGAACAAGTATCCCCTACCTCGTATTGATGATTTATTTGACCAACTGCATGGAGCTCAATACTTTTCAAAGATTGACCTTCGATCTGGATACCATCAGTTGTGTGTGAAGAAGGAAGACATTCCGAAAACAGCATTTCGAACCAGGTACGGGCATTACGAGTTTACTGTAATGCCGTTTGGATTGACTAATGCACCCTCTGTATTCATGGATATGATGAATAGAGTTTTCAAGGAGTATCTCGATGAATTTGTGGTGGTATTTATTGATGATATTCTGGTATACTCCAAAACCTACGAAGATCATGAAAATCACTTGCGCATTATCTTGAAGACTCTGAGGAGGCATGAATTATATGGGATGTTTAGCAAGTGTGAATTCTGGCATCAGGAGATTTATTTTCTTGGCCATATTGTCTCTAAAGATGGAATCTCTGTTGATCCTTCTAAGACCAAGGCAATCCAAGAATGTCCAGCACCTACGAGTATAACTAAGGTACGTAGTTTTATTGGTTTGGCAGGTTATTATCGACATTTCGTCCAGAATTTTGCCCGATTGGCTAACCCATTAACGAAGCTCACACGTAAAGGGGTTAAATTTGTTTGGACAAAAGAGTGTGAAGAATTTTTCGAAGAACTGAAGATAAGATTAGTCAATGCTCCTATATTGACTCTACCATCGGGGAATGATGGGTTCGTTATTTATAGTGATGCATCGAAGAAAGGACTTGGCTGTGTCCTTATGCAGAATGATAGAGTTATTGCCTATGCATCACGACAGTTGAAAATTCATGAACAAAACTATCCTACTCATGATCTCGAGTTAGCAGCAGTGATCTTTGCTTTGAAGATATGGAGGCACTACCTCTATGGTGAAAAATGTGAGATTTATACTGATCACAAGAGTTTGAAGTATATTTTCTCACAAAAAGAACTCAACATGAGGCAAAGGAGATGGCTTGAATTACTCAAGGATTATGATTGTACGATACACTACCACCCAGGGAAGGAAAACAAGGTGGAAGATGCTTTGAGTAGAAATGACCATGGAGTTTTGAACAATATGATAATTGAAAGGGATCCAATTTTCATGGATCTAGTGAAGATGGACATGGGAATAACCAGGGAAGGTGAAACATCAATTCTTTTTCAAATGGTTGCCAAACCATCTTTACTATAAAGGATTAAGAGTTCTCAGACCGATGATGAAGAATTCCAAAAGAAGATTAAAGCTGTGAATGATGGGAGATTGAGAGACTTTGTGTATGAAGATGGAATTTTGAAATTCGGGAAGAGACTTTGTGTTCCCAATATACCTGATCTAAAAAGGGAATTGCTGGATGATGCTCATAGTTCCAATTTCTCTATACACCCTGGGAGCACCAAAATGTATAGAGATTTGAAGGAACATTTTTGGTGGGACAACATGAAGAGGGAGATTGCTGATTTTGTGTCAAGATGTATGGTTTTTCAACAAGTGAAAGCTGGAAGGCAACAGCCTGGAGGAGTCATGCAACCTCTTCCCATACCGGAGTTGAAATGGGACAATGTTATGATGGACTTTGTCATGGGGCTACCAAAGACTCCTAGAAGGAACGATGCAATATGGGTTATTGTTGATCATCTTACCAAGACAGCACATTTTCTTGCTATAAGAGAAGATCTACCCCTGGAACGTCTAGCAAGACTATATATTAATGAAGTTGTGAGACTTCATGGAGTACCCCTATCGATTGTTTCTGATCGTGATCCCCGTTTTACTTACAGATTCTGGAAAAGTCTTCAGAAATCCCTAGATACTGAACTTCATTTGAGCACTGCTTACCACCCTCAGACAGACGGACAATCAGAATGGACTATTCAAACCTTAGAAGACATGTTGAGATCTTGCTCACTTGACTTTCAGGGTATGTGGGATCAATATTTACCTTTGGTAGAATTTTCCTATAACAATAGCTTCCATTCGAGTATTCCGATGGCACCATATGAACCGTTATACGGAAAGAGATGTCGTACACCAACCTGTTGGGATGACGTTGGTGAAAGAAAACTTGTAGGCCCAGAACTGGTGGAGGAAATGGTGGAAAAGGTGAAAGTAATCCAAAATCACATCAAAGCAGTTCAAAGTAGGCAGAAGAGCTATGCCGATAATCAAAGGAAGGATTTGGAATTTCAAGTCGGTGATCATGTTTTTCTGAAGGTATCTCCATGGAAGGGAGTCATACGTTTTGGTAAGAAAGGTAAATTGAGTCCCAGGTACATCAGACCTTTCGAAATTCGAGAACGAATTGGGGTTGTAGCTTACCGATTTGCAATGCCGCCAAGTCTCTCCAAAGTTCACGATGTGTTCCACGTATCTCTATTGAGGAAATACATGCCTGATCCGACGCATGTAATCACCTGTGAGGAATTAGAACTGGAACCCGATCTGTCTTATTGCGAAGAGCCCGTCAAGATTCTTGATACGAGAGAACAAGTGCTGAGAAACCGGACGACGCGTCTGGTAAAAGTTTTGTGGAGAAACCATAAGATGGAAGAGGCAACGTGGGAACCCGAGGAACTTATGATGAAGAACCACCAGAGTCTTTTTATGCAGTAATACCCTAGAAATTGCGAGGACGCAATTATTTGAAGGAGGGGATAATGTAACACCCCAAGCTTCTACGGTACGCTTCTCTTTGAATAATGTGATAGCGTGTGTTGTACGCAACACCAAGTTCTAACACACCATAACTAATCAAACTAGCTGTTATGAATAGTAATACCTACTTTTTGAAATTATATATATTTTTTATTTGAAAATGGACTTCATTTTTGGATTCGGAATATCGAATTTAGCCTAAGGTGAAATTTTGGTACATTTCGGATAACTTTCATATTTTGATGAATAGTGAAAATTACTAAGTTTTAATTAAAAACAACATTTTTAATCAAAATAATTAATAGTGATAAATTATGAATTTGAGTGGTTTTAAAGTATATTTAGAATATATTTTTACCATTTAATATAATGTTGGTCATTGGACATAATTTTACAATTAAACCGAACATAAACGAGTGTCAATCTTTTGATAGTTATTATCTCTTAAAAACACGCTTTTTATTTTGACAGCGGGAATTAATTTTAAATTAATTTCTGCCACTTATGTGTTTTGAATTTAGGAAAATGGATTCCGTATTTGGAATCAGGATGTTCAAATTGTGTAAATAGGTAACTTTTATTTTTAGACATTTTGAATAATTACTGCGGTAAATATTTTATTTACCATGGTTAAGGGTAAATCCGGTAAATAAGGGTTAAAAAATAATATTATAATAATACTAAATTACCCTAAAACGTGTCTTAACCCTATTGGTTGATACATGGTCGACCATGGGAATCTTTGGGTCTATTTTGGGACCCCATGGATCCACTTGTAAGTGATAATGACACTTTATTTTAATTAAGTTAAAATGAATACAAAAATGACACAAGCATATATCTTTTAGAAACACAATTGTTACATAGGGTTATATATGTTGGATTTTAGATTATAAATATTCATTAGAAATATAAAAAGATTTCCTACATAATGATATTTTATTGATAATTTTTAGAAATTAAATAATTTATTTTATTTATGACACAATAATGATGCAGTAATTACTATAATAGTGAAAAATTAAAATAATTGATATTATAAATACCCAAATAAATATAATATGAAACTTTTAATGAATTAAACTAATTTTATAGGATAATATGATATATTAGGATTGATGTAATTTACTTTTTTCTAAGTAATCAATCTGTTATGAGTTTCAAAAAAAATCAACTATTGAATAGTGTCAAAAATGACATAAAAGAGTTCTTAAAACAAATATTATATTATTAATTGATATTAAATTCCTAAAAATTTAAGGTTCGTCCAAGAGACTTATATCATGATAGGTTCATTATTAATGTACCACATGGGGGTCTCTTGGATGTATATAGTAAGTTTATTAACCATATTATATAAAAATACAAAGAGACATTGTAAAAGTGAAACTAATTAACTTAGAGTTAATACTTAAAGATAAGGTTAATATAAGTACCCAAACCTGTCTAAATTCTATTGGTTGAGTGTTTTTCGCCCTATCCCCACCTTAACCTTTGAATAATAAGCTTTGGAGCCATTAGAAACCGAATATGAATTTTTTATAAATTAATATTTCTAGCTTTTCCAAAGGTGCCCCTCACCCCTCTTATAAAAGGGCACTCCTCCTTCTCATTTCTTCACACCTTAAAAGCCTTTTGGTTCGGCCAAACTCTGCCCAAATACTCTCCCAACATCCCTCAATACAACCTAGAGGCCTTATTTTGATCAGAAAGCCAACCTAAGGAGCCCTTTTGATCAAATCAAAAGGAAGAACCCGAAGAAGAGGTAATGATTTCACCACCCTTCTCCAAGTTCATTTCTTCTTCCACTTCTTCTTCCTTTGTTCTTACCATTCTAAAATAATAACTCCAGTATCTCACATATACTGTGATGTTATTATAAATATGGTACAACCATATTCAGTATTCTATCCACCCTTTGAATAACATGTCACCATACGTGCGTACGTACGGACTACCGTCTCCACGTCGTGGTGTAATTGTTATTCAATATAATATTATTTGGATGGGTATAATAATGATGTGTAACTCATGTGAATAATAAATATAACATTTTAATGATTCTGTATATATGATATACCATCCATTTATATATTATTCTAATATCGAAAGAATGATATTGTCGCTCGTGCGTACGTACGGACTACCGTCTCCACGAACGCGATGAGATTCATTCTCCATCGTATCCATTCAAGTATAATTATCATTTGATGATTTAAAAATGATTTTTAAGGACTAGATATCATTCTGGATATGAATAAGATACAACAACCATGGCTTATTTAACAAAACATATAAAATAAAATGAGTAAGTTAACTCCCGAAACGACGATAATTCTAAGATATTATTAACAAATCAATGTTAAAAGATTATATATGATATCATATTATTATATATGATTCTTGTATAATTTAATAACAACTATTTCACCATTATACAGGAGGTTAACCTACCCCAACCAAGGAAAAGTACAAGGTAAGGGTTTACTTTACAATCTCTTCATTATCCGAGGTTGTTTATACGTAATAATCTACAGGGATCTCTTTATCATCCACATCCATGTTTCTTAAAAATATATTTCAAAACATTTTAACTATTTACTAGAATATGAGTTAAAGTCATTTATACCCTTTTTGACTTTTATAAGTGGTTTATAAAGGAATCTTTTGATCGTTTTCAAAACAAGGTACTTTTTAACCTTTTCGATAGAATTAAGGTAAGAATGTTTTTTTAACTTATACGGCGGGTGCAGCTATTTTCCGCCGTTATAAAATCTTCAAAGCTTCCCTTACAATCTTATAAGAATATTTTCAAAGAAAATGTTTTATGTTATATGGATCTTAAATGAATTCAAAATAAAAGGAGATATTTCTTTTAAAAGAATTTTGATTTCATCTATGTCAACATCCTTTGATGGATTTTAAGATTATTTGAAGTTGATTTATTATGATACAAAACTTCTATATTGTATTGAAGGTTTTGTGATATGTTTGACTGTGGATGTGCTATTTTTATACCATTCATAGTTTATGGTGAAAGTATTGACATTTCGTATGCTAGTTTTAATACGAATGTTTATGTTATGTTTAAACCTTTTCATATGGGAATGCATTGGACTTAATATGTGACGGGTGGAGCCCGCTATAGCTCCTCGATGCATCGGTAGGTCTCATGAGACAAACTAGTGTCTTGGCACAAGGCCTTGACAAAATCTTATTTGTAGTCTTGGCACGAGGCCTTGGCTACGTGGTTATGATAGTCTGGCATTATGCATTCCAACATTATGAAAGTGGTTATTGATTTTTGCATGTGATTATTCGATTAGTAGAATATCCATGTGAATAAGTAAATGGAATTATTTCATTTTATTTATGCCATACCATGTTGAAAGTTCATATTTAAAAGGCTTTTGTTTTAGTTATACATTACCTTAAATGTTTATTCTTATTTATGAAAGTTTCCGCTATATTGTTATCCTTACTGGGCATTTGAGCTCACCCCTTTTCTATGTTTTATTTTTCCCAGGATGTGAAGAAGTAAGTTATGAATGACCTACAGGGATTTTATGAGGGGTTAATAGTGTGGATTGTGGAAACATTATGTTGTTGTAGTAGTTTTTCATTTTATGATGTAATGTAAAACTTATGAATATATCTAGTGTTTCCAAGGCTACTAAACCAATCGGTCTTTCGAGATTTGATCTTTCTTGTGATCATGCCAATGTTATGTAATAATGCACCGACTCTGGGTAACTGGGGTCGGGGCGTTACATATATACCCTAAAATGAAATCATTTTGATAAATAATTGATGGATATGGAATATAAGTCCCAACGATTTATAGAAATTAGGTAATAAAGGGGTTATTACCCATGTTATAGGATAAAACATGCACTTTTCCGAGGATTGTGTCTATAGAAATTATATGATATTTTTTCATAAATCTAACTTTAATATTAGACACCAACTAAAGTATGTCAACTTTGCGTTAAGGGGGACTTCTGGATTTATGCCCATGACGATGTCTCTTATTTTGTTACCTTTATAGATGAATTCACTTGGAATTCATGGATTTATATCCTGATAAATAAATAAGATATATATATATAATGTTTTTAAATCTTTCAAATGTTGTATTGATAGTTAATATTTGAATAAATTAATGGTTTCACAACTAATAGTGGGATTTAAAACATACCTACAATGTTTTTCATGTTCTATGAAGATAAGGGAATTTGTAGGAATCAAATAGAGATTCATACTCCTATGTATAATGTTCAACTTGAGCCTATGAATTTCAATATTCTTGAGTAGGTTTATAGAATTATATCATTTAAAGAACTTACCATTCCTTTTTTGTATTAGAGTATCATAATAGCAGTCTACTTAATAACTAGGTTCCCCTTATCTTCCAATTCTCATAAGACATCAACAGAGTTATCAAAACTCCACCCAATACTATGGGCATATAATAGTAATTGGATGAACTACCTATACTCATTTCATGACTAAAAATCTTGATCCAAGGGTTGTCTACTGTATCTTCATTGGGTATCTTGAATGCGTAAAAGGATAAAAACGTTTTGGAGATAAGATAGATTGTTTTAAATGAATCATTATCTTGAATGTGGTGTTTTATGAGGCATTTCCTAATATTACCTAATATTTAACTAATGACATTGGCAAAATTTCATAATGAATCCACATTGATTATGACCCTCCTATTAATAATGATCCTCAAACACTCAGTAATTATCCTATTTATACATATCAATGTCATTCTTATTGTGGATCTGAATCTAATTATTCAATAGATGATAAATCACATAGTGGCCTAACAGTTAATCCAAAGACTAGGGATATTGATAGGTTATTCACTATACATTTTTATAGGTATAGTTGTTTATTTGTGTTTTCTTTTACACTATATATTTTTCATAGCCAAAATGTTGATGATCACCAAACCTAAAACTAGGTTTTCAAAGGAAGAAACTCTAAGCAATGTAATTCTCCCATTGATGATGTTCTGGAATCCATTAAAAAGAAACATACAAACTTCACTATTAATAAACTTCCTACATATAATATAATTACATGTAAATGGATTTATGAAATAAAATAATATCATACTATGGGAAATGAAATCATTTTAAGAAAATATTTTTCTCCAATGTATTCCATCCAAGAGATGGAATTGATTATGCTAAAAAAATTAACCTTTTTCGTTAGTCATCTATAAAATGTATTCTTAGTTTTACTCCTTATTTATATGTTTATATAAAACATATTTATATTAAAATGTCTTTCTTGTACAGTTATTTTTAGGAAAAATTATACATGGATACTTTTCTTGATTTTTAACATGATTTAAAAAATGACCAATTCTGTTCGGTTTTCAAATTAATTTGTTGCTTGAAATAATATTTCATGAAAACGTTATAATATTTATTTATTCATGTTGAAAAATTCATTTAAAATGAGATATTTTGATGTATTTTTGTCTTCCAAATTTTTTATAAATTTCATGCTTTAGATCCTACTTTATTTTTATGAGATGTTACTCATATAAAATGATATGAAATTTATCAATCTTGTTAAAACAAAATTAAATTATGATTTTAAGATAAAATATTTAAATTTTTCTAAGAATTTTATTTTTATTAAGATTATTATATATATAAATAATGGTTTAATTGAGCTATATCAATATTCCTAGGTACTTAAAGCACTTAATGAATACTATGTGATTCTTAATAAAATATTACTTCTCCATTTTTTAGTATTTTATAATTTATTTATCCTAGCCTCCAACCACTACTGATAATTTATAATATTAAAGGAACACATCTAGGAATACTAAACATATAATGGGGGAGAATCATTATTGGGAACTTTTTGACATACAATATCTTTTCCTATCCACTAACCACTTAGACCCATTAGGTTCCCGATACTCATATTATATATTCCATATCATATGTAGTAATATGAATGAAAGTAAAATATAAAGCATTATGTTTTCACAAGGATAACCAGTCAATAACAATAACTAGTCCTTGTTTCATATGGTGGTGACCATTTCATGGATTATCCACTATAGAGTGATACCATATATAGTAGTGTGTATAGAGAACAATCCTTAGCTTGACTGTGGGTCCTTTCACTTTTGGAGGGGTATGAAAATAATTATTCTTCCCTTGAATTGGTATGAACTTGTCCAACCTGTATATTTTTATGGTTCTTTATACTTCATTGATCAAAGTATTCACCTTCTTCTTAAGGAAATTTGTTCCATAAAAAATTCTTCCAGATGAGAATTTTTTTGGATGTCATGGTGTTTCTTTATTGTTCACTACCTTCATCATCTAATGTTCCATGAACAATAGTGGGAAATAAATTCACGTTTTTCTTCCATGTCTTATTCCTTCTTCTACAGATTGGTTTTTTGATAACTTTTTATAATCTGACCTGTATGATACTAATTCATATGTTGCATTTTTTCTGACACATATTATTAACCATGTTTTCCTGGTCACTAATTGATATGGAATCTATCTAAAGTATATAGAAGATTATTTACTCTAATTCATATTGACCTTCTGGTATATGTTCATCTGGTGATATTAATCCATCAGATATCATCATCTAAGTCTATTACATATATTCCCAATAAAAACTACCCGACTTTGGATGAGGTTTGATTACTCCTTCTGGTTCTTTCACTCTATCCAGTACTCCCTGCTTTATCTGATACTACTTCTTTTGATTATTCAACCTAGGTGAACATTTGTCTCACTCTTCATTTCCAAAATAATCGTATGGGACTTCAATTCTTCATCATAATTCACAAAAATGAAAATATCTCTTAATCACATCTTCACAATGCATTAGAACCCTTATATATATATATATATATATATATATATATATATTGGTTCCCTGCAATTTTAGGATGAGGTACATAATTGAATATAAAACTTCACACTATTGTTTTCATAATATATATCAAAACAATCTTCATTTACATTCATTTAAAAAATCCTATAAGATATAATTTAAAAAATATATTTTTAAAAGATTCGTTAGATATATGTTTCAACGTTCTTCTTACATCCTCCTAAAATATTTGTTTGAATCACAATCTTATTTGTGATTATTGGAATTCTGATCGGCCAACACTACATCTCTAAAAATAATGTCTTTATTAATACATCATAAAAATATTCAAAATTTCCTTCCATAACATCATCATATAATATATATTATTTCATAAATATATGTCTAGTGTTACTTAAAAAAATTATAGTAATTTCCAAAAAAACATTTTAATTGATTTTTCTTCTAACTAATGACAATATTTTTGAAACATTCATTCAAGAACTACATTGTTCTGATGATAATGTCTGATATTCCCTTGGAAATTTTAATCATTATAGTTTCATAGGTCAATTATTCTATCCAATGGGTTCTCTAATGTTTTTTATTTATCCTCTATCTAATTAAACCTTAAGATAATGCTCTACTCTTTCTATATGATGAATTTGTAAATCTCTATCAAATGGAATTTGAATAATTTTCCTGTTGTCTTTGTAAGACATTGGTTTTTATGACATTGTTCAGATACTTCTATATAATACATATCCATGGAAGCCTCAAGAACCTCTATCTAGTCCTCTTCTTTGGAATGTTCATTTTGATGAATGTCAATCAAGGCCTACTATTTTATGACTTCATATGGATACATTTTTTTTGATGTATTTGGTCATAAATCTTCACCAACATCTGTCTGAAGATATTTTTTTGGTTCCTCTAAAATTTTAGGACACCTTTTTATGATAATTCCAAATATATCACAAAACATATTTTATCTGATAAACTACTTCAAAATATTCTTCTTTTTTCAATTATTTATATACTCTACTCTGATCATTTGGTAAAATCTTCATTTGATGATATTCACACATTCTATATAACTATGGAATATATTATAAAATTTTTACTTGTTAAATCAATAACTTATGTCTATTATAAACTTTCTATTGACTAACCATGATAATAAGATATATTTAAAATTCCATTTTACCTATTACTACATTTTAAACACTTGATACACTATTTTTTCACAACTTCATAACTTTATCTTGAATCAAAACCATGAGAAATTTATATATTTGATCAATAAAGCACATATCACATAGAAATGGTTGATATTGTTTGTTTGCTCCTCATTTTTATAATGTAACTATTAATTTAATTATCCAAACATTTATTCCAACATATTTCCTAATATAATCAATCCTTTTAGCCCATTGATATTACCCTTATGTAGTCTTTAGGATCTTGGGATGAACCTTATGCAACTTCCTTTTTACCATTATGCAACCTTTTCATATGAAGAACTAAATTTACAAATCACTTCACTAACCTTATGTAGGACCCTATTAAGAATCATGATTCCATTACCCTAGTCTAATAATGACCTTTGTGAAAATTGTAAACCCTCATCTGATTACCATTCCCTAGTAGCATTTTTTCGAATGTTGTCACCATAACCATTCATTCAGCTTTCCAAATTCTCAAGGAAACATTGATAATGTTGATAACAAATGTACATATCCAAAAATCATAGCACATGTTTTAGAATTTAATAATATCACATCAATCATCATATGTAAACCCATATTCATCAAATGAACATTAAAAATATAATAAGATTTAATCAATTCCTTTCTCTAATATCCAATCATCCAAGTTATATCAACTTCCTTACCAAGCTTTGATACCCTTGAAACATCAGCCAAACTTCCCAATAAGTTATTATTTATAATTTCATAAACATATTAAAATTGTTGATATTTTCTTATTTTATTTAAAACAATTTACTTCAATTGAAAAAATAACATACAAATGAAATAACCTCTTTATAAAATATGTGTTGAATCTCATAAGATAATTTTGGGGGTAGTATTATATATGATATTATTTGTAATAGTTCGGATGTTTCTTTTCCTATTTTTTCATTGAATTGGATTATATAAAATGTAGGTTATATACATTGGTATGACATGAATTTGTTTTTGAGTTACATATCTTCTACATCGTCCATTTCAATTTTCTCCGTTAGGAATGTCAATTTTCGTAATTGTAACACCACACCCCTACTTCATTGGCCTGAGGAGGCTGTGAGGGTTACTTGGACTTAAGCGACATTCCCAAGGCTCCAAAGGCTGGAAATAAATTTCGAGGGATTTAAGAACAAATTGCGGAACGATTTTCCCTTAAGGAAAAACCATCCAAACCATCCACTATCAATCACTATATGATCTGTGTCAACCAAAACATTCAAGAACTTATTCCCAAAGGACAACCAACTTGTTCTACAATACAACCCAAAACCAACACATCCAATACCATATCAGAGTACTATGTAGAAGACTCAACAAAAGATCAAAAATAAGCCAAGGCACACTCCATTGATCCACACCAAGCTTCATGCTCCAAGCTCCACCCAGACATCACGATGCACCACTAAAAGAGGGTGATGTCTTACCTTTACTGACGTCACGATACACAACATTTTCAAAGACACCAACATTCCAAAGCATGGGGTGATTACAACTACTCAGTGGGATTTCCCCAAATGACATCCCTACACACGTCACTAGGATAAACCATTAGTACATTTATATAAAACAGTTTATATAGAATAATCAAAAGTTAAACCATTACCATAAGCCAAACACACAATTACTAAGAAATATCACCCAAACCAACTAAGGGAAAGCCAAATAAACATGCCACAATCCATTTCATCATTTACATACAAGAAAAATAATTTCCAACTTGCAAATCAATGCACAAAAGACAACGAAATGATGGGACTTCCACCCAACCCGTTCACCCATTCATACCAAAAAAACCAAAACGTTGGGACTTCCGCCCAACCCGTTCACCCATTCACAACTAGCTGTACTTCCCAAGCACTACTCATATGGTGGTTCTTCCAACCACTATCCTTCACCTTTTATAGTGATACTTCCCGCCCACTTCCACACAACCAAACACATAACCCACCGATGCCGCAACAACATGCAATCAACCATTTCCATTTCATGTCAATACACTTCAATAAAACACCCAATAATTGATAAACCCCGTTAATAATTTTCCATGCCAAAACCCATTTCAATAAAATAGCCTCTTTATTGAAAACCATTTCCATCAATCATTTTCACAAATCAACAATATCATCCCATTTTAAAAACTCCATTTTAAAATCCTCTACAACAAAATTTCACCCCATAACCTTGTTTCCCTAAAAAGCCCCAATACATCACTGAAGATATTTCTAAACACTTTCACAAATAAAAAAATCAATTTCAAGCCAACAAAATTAATTGTAACAAAAAACATTATTTATAACTAAGTGGAGTTGAGAGAGAAGCCACATACCTTTATGGTTCTCGAGAAATTGACCCACAAGCAACCACACCTCAAATCCGGTGAACACACCACCAAAACACCTCTAGTTCCCTTTCCCTGGCATTCACAAGCCTTAAAATCAACATCCAAGGAAACCATAACCGTAGATCTACACACAACAGGTGTACATCTAGAAAACAGAGAGATAGGGAGATGTATATCTTGATGAAAACACAAAGAGACCCAGAGGAGAGACTTACCCAGGAAAAAGCACCTTCAATCCACCAAGAAACCTCTTTAAAATGCTTCCAGAATGAGTGGGAGAGCCCATCCAACCCTTGAAAACTGAAGAACCCGAGTGAGGATCGAATGGGAGGAAGTTTCAAGAGGAATGAGGCAAGCCTAAGTGAGCCGGGGTTTTAAAACCCTATTATTAAGTGGCCGCACGGTTAGCCCGCACGGTTTGGAAAACCCTGCGCTAACTGTGGGAATCCTAATACATCGAGAGAATGGGTCCACATGGTTTAATTGCAGGGTTTGGAAAACAATGTGTAGGCCATGCAAAGCCTACTGTCTCCCCTAACACGGTTTCTTGGAGAATCCACACGGTTTCCACTAATCGTGCTCAAACCGTGCTCTCTAAGAAAATCATCCAAACTCGTTTAAAACCATTCCAAACTCTCCCAACCTCTTCCCAAATCATCCCATGAACATGAAACACAAAACAATTCATTAGCAAAGGCCAAATACCTCAAAACGGGGGTACTAAATTCTCCCCAACATTGGTCTTTCCATCCATGTAATGTAGTGAACCCATCCTTTGCCGAAAGAGTTCGGGCCATTGCTCTACCATCTCTTTCTCCCGCTCCCAACTCTCCTCTTGAATCAGACCATGTTGCCACAAAACACGAAATAAAATGATGCTTTTACCCTGTAAGAATTTCTATTGCCTATCCATAACCTGCACTAGCACATGCACCAACGAAGCATCTGGTTCTAGCTCAACATGATCCCATTGAATCACATGGTCAAGATCCGGCTGATTCCTTTTCAACTACGACACATGAAACACATTGAGAACTGCAATGAACTAGGTGGAAAATCCAAATGATAATCCACCACACAAGCCCACTCAAGAATTTCAAAAGGTCCAATATACCTCGGAGATAACTTTCCTTGCTTCCCAAACCGACGACGCCCTAACCTAAGAGAGATCCTAAAGAAAACATGATCTGTCACCTCGAATTACAATGGCCATCGACGATGATATGCATATTATTTCTGACGACTATGAGTCGTCTCCATTCTCTTCCTGATAAACTTGATCTTATACGTAGTCTCTTGGACAAGGCTCGGTCCAACCATCGAGGACTCGCCCATTTCCACACAACGTAGTGGAGAAGGACATGACCTCCCATATAACGCTTCAAACAGAGCCATCTATATGGATGCCTGATAACTGTAATTGTACGAAAAATCAACCAATGAAAACTTCTCTTCCCACGAGCCACTAAAATCCACGACACAAGCCCGCAACATATCCACCGAAATTTGTATCGTCCTCTCGGATTGACCATCCGTCTAAGGGTGATACGCCGTTCTCATAGTCAACTATGTCCCAAGGAATTTCTGCAAGGATTTTCAAAAATGACATGTAAACCTCAGATCTCTATAGGATACAATCAAAACTAGAACACCATGACTCTTTACCACCTCTCGGATATAGATTTTGGACAGATCCTCCACCATATGAGATTCACGAATTGGAATGAAATGGGACGAGTTCGTTAGCCGGTCCACTATCACCCAAATGGAATCGTTCTTTTTGACTATTCATGGGATACCTGTTACAAAATCCATCGCTATTTAATCCCACTTCCAAATAGGGATTGGTAAAGACTGCAGCATTCCTACTAGCCTCTAATTATCTGCCTTGACCTGTTGAAAAGTAAAGCATCTCGAAACAGAATCTTCCACACTTCTTTTCATACCAGCCCACCAGAACCGCACTTTCATTTCCTTATATATTTTCTGAATTCTAGGATGAACAACTCACCTGGAATGATGATATGCCCTAAGAAGATCCTCCTGACAAGAAACTGGCACAACCATCCGATTCTGAAAACACAAAACTGAATCTCCATTCAGTTTCCAACCCTCAATGGTCTCCCCACCAATAAGTCTCGACCCCATGGTCACACACTCAGAATCAGATATCTGTGCCTATTTAACTAGGCCAATCAAGTCAAGAATCAACAAGAACAGAAAGAAGACTACTCTATCGCCCTGGTCTTCACATTCCAACCACATGTCAGCTATAACCAACATCAACTACCACTGGTCTGATGCCTATTTCACCACCTGATCATATGAATTTCTACATAATGCATCTTCTACCGAATTTCCCTTACTCGGTGTGTACATCAATTCAAAATCAAACATCTAGAGATATTCCATCCATATACTTTGCCTCAAGTTCAAATCCCTTTGTGAAAAAATGTGCTTTAAGCTCTTATGATCTGTATATACTGTGAATTTCTCACTGCAGCGATAATGACGCCACACTTTCAATGAATGGACCACTGCTGCCAATTCCAAATCATGAGTTGGTTAGTTCTTCTCATGCATCCTCAACTTTCATGATCCATACACAACCACATGGTCCCCTTTCCTAAGAACGCACCCCTACCCTGATCCCGATGTATCACAATACACCACGTACCCTTTTCCCGATTCTGGAAAAACCAATATTGGTGCTGATGTAAGGAAACCCTTTAACTCTTTGAAACACTACTGACACTATTCATGCCACTAGAATAAAAGGTTATTTTTTGTCAAATCTATCATCGGCGAAGCCAAACGTGAAAAATCAAGAACAACCCGCCGATAATACCTAGCTAGACCGAGGAAACATAGTACATCAAACACAGTCTTTGGCAGTTCTCCTGATATAACAACCTCAATATTTTCTAGATCCACTGAAACACCTTTTTCAGAAATCAAATGGCCAAGAAAACAAACTTAATTTATCCAAAAGTCACACTTTGGAAATTTGGCATACAACTGCTGATCCCTCAAGATCCCCAACACTGTGACCACGTGCGGCTCATGATCTACCCTTGTCTTTGAATACATCAAAATATCGTCTACAAACACCACCATAGATAAATCCAGATATCTCTGAAATATATGATTCATCAATACCATGAACACCGCTGGTGCATTTGTTAGACCAAAGGGCATCGCCACATATTCATAATTTCCATATCTACTTATGAAAGTTGTTTTAGGAATATCGTCCTTCCTAACCCGCAATTGATGATATCATAACCTCAGGTCGATCTTGGAGAACCACTGGGCTCCCCTCAAATGGTCGAACAGATCATCAATTCGTGGAAGTGAATATATTTTCTTTATCGTAACATGGTTAAGTCTACGATAATCAACAAAGAGACTCAAAGTTTCATCCTCCGTTTTCAAAAACAACACTGGAACTGCCCACAAAGACATGCTAGACTGGAAAAAACTTTTGTTTTCTAACTCTTTCAACTAGACTTTCAATTCCCTCAATTCAGTAGGTTCCATCTGGTAAGACAGAAGTGTGATAGGACTGGTCCCCAGAAGAAGATCAATCGTAAAGTACACTTATCTTACGGTAGGTAACCCAGAGAATTATTTGGGAAAAACATCTCACCATGGATGGTCCCAACTGATCATCCACCATAAGCTGCTTAGTTCCAAAAAATGCTTTTTTTGCCACACTCTGCTCTTTATTTCTTTACTGAGGCATCGTGGTATTCTGAGAATCACCATGACCCATTTTACTCTGCTGGTGAGGGGTGTGTTTTTGTCCCTGTCCCGTCTAAGCATACGAAATTTGCAATCCCTAAGGAGTGTCATGCACACCAGACCATGGAGCATTCTGAAAAAAATGTTGCAGATGCCCCATCTGCTTACAATTATTACATGCTCGAGGTTGTGTCATACAATCCCGCTTGATGTGGCTTGTAGTACCACATTGAAAACATCCTGTCTTGCTCTGGGGATTTGGAGGATGATTTACCGATCCTGCTGATAGATTATATGTCATATTCTTGCCCTGGGAATAATTTTCCCTCCTCTGCTTGAACCCAACATTAGAGTTACCACTATTACATATGCGTACCACTATGCTTCCTCCGCCCGGAGCACCCAACAGATCCCTCTCACCCACCGAGGCTCTATTCACCATCTCTATGTAATCATCTATACATAGTACTACTATCTTTGAATGGATTTCTTTCCTTAACCCCGCTTCAAAGATCCTTTCCTACAATGATGTGCTACCCTCCACCTCGGGTGCAAACCTCACTAAGTTCACAAACTTAGCTGCATATTCCTTCACAGACATAATCTCTTTCTTAAAACTGAAGAAATCTGTTGTGTGCTGAATTCTGAATGTATGTGGGTAGATTTTTTTATTTAACAATTCCTCAAATCCTTCCCACATCATTCCCTGGTCCGTTCCAGCTTGAACCGCCAACTCCCACCACTGAAGGGAAATATCTTCCAACATATACATGGACAACTTCACTTTCAACTCTACCAGTGTTCCCAAGGACACTAAGATCTTGTTCATTCTATTCAACCATGTTTTTTCCCTCTCTGGCTCAGAATCACCCCTAAAGATGGGTGGATTTTTCTTTTAAAACTAAACTGCATGATCCACATTCCATGGTTCATCCACTTTGTTTCCACTTTCCACACCTTAGAAAGCTTGCACTATACTTTCCACTAGCTGCTAGTTTACCTGAGGCTCAGGTGCAACCATGTTCTCATCGGCCACTTCTGGTGGGTCTCTACGACGCCTAACTGCTACCATTTTTATAAACATAAAACAAATAACAATGAGTCTCACTTCTGTAGACATCACGAAATCCCATTTCAAATCACATTACACAATACTAATGTAACAGCCCAAGATTTTATGAAAAATATTCTTTTTAATTTCACTAATGTCTTGTGTTGTACGCTACACAAAAAGGAGCTTGCACAACACGCATCCTTGACTTGCCTTGCATTACACGCAATCGCGACCTTCCTCGATAGCATGTGCAGTACGTAATAACGAGTTTCACTAAACAACAATATGCTATTAAAATATTATTAAAACTAGCCGTTATGAATAGTAATAACCACTTTTTGAAATTTTGTAAATTTTATTTTTCAAAATGGAATTCATTTTTGGATTCGTAATATCAAAATTAGCTTAGGGTGAAATTTTAGTGATTTTCGAATAACATTCATATTTTCATGAATAGTGAAAATTACTAAATTTTAATTAAAAACTACTTTTTCAATCGAAATAATTAATAGTGATAAATTATTAATTTTAGTGGTTTTAACGTATATTTAGAATATATTTTTACAATTTAATAAAATGATGGTCATTGGATGTAATTTCACATTTAAACCACTTATAAACAAGTTTCAATCTTTTGATAGTTATTATCTCTTAAAAACACGCTATTTGTTTTGACGACGGGAATTAATTTTTAAATTAGTTAATGAAACTGATATGTTTTGAATTTGGTAAAATAGAAATCATTTTTGAGTTCATAGTATCAAATATAGCTTAGGCCTAATTTTTGTATTTTTCTGAAAACTTTCAATTTTTGATGAATAGTGAAACCACTAAGTGGTAGTTAAAAAAACTGAATTGTTCATAAAACATAATTTTACCGCTTCTATGAGTGGAATTTCAAAAATCCGAGATACACGGTTGATATCAGTAAGTAAAATGTGGTTCAATGAGATGAAAATAATTTTTTGGTGAATAGTAACTTTTTACTTTTTTTACCACGGTTAAATGTAAATAGGGTAATTAAGGGTAGAAATGATATTATTATTACCCTAACACATGTCCTAATTCTATTGGACAAGTGTAATTCGACCAAAAACAAACATAGAAATAAAATATGACCATTTAGGACCACTTGGATTAGATTAGGACATTTATTATTAATTTATTTAAAGAAGGGTTAAAAGAGTTAAAATCAAAGTTTATTTACTAAAACATTTTTAATATGGGGTTATACATAAGATAAATTCGACTATAAATATTCATTAGAAATATAAAAATATTTCCTACATAATTGTATTTTATTTTTAATTTTTAGACATTAAAAAATTTAATTTATTTATGACACAACGATGATGCAGTAATTATCTTATTAATGAAATATTGACATAATTGATGTTATAAATACCCAAATAAATATAATTTGAGACTTTTAATAAATTCCACTAATTTTTTAGGTTAATATGGCATGTTATTATTTATTTAATTAACTTTGTTAGAACTTATAATTCTGTTATGATTTTCACAAAAATCAATTACTAAATAGTGTCAAAATTGACATAAAATAGTTTTAAAAAAATATTATATTATTAATTGTTATTTTATTCCTAAAAACTTAAGGTTCGGCCAAATGGCTTATCTAAGGTTATATATGTTAATAATAAACAACTTGGGGTTCGTTTGGCTTCTTATAGTATGTTTATTAACCTTATAGTGCAAGAACACAAGAAGACACGGTAAAAGTAAAATTATTTAACTTAATGTTAAATCTAAATGATAAGGTTAAAATAGGAACATAAACTTGTCTAAATTCTATTGGATGAGAGGATTGCGACCCATCCCCACCTTATATTTGAAATAAATCAATTTGGAGCTATTTAAAACCGAACTTGACTTTATAATAAAATAATATTTTTACTTATTCCAAAGGTGCCCCTCTCCTCCCTTATAAAAGGGAACCTCCTCCCTCTCTTCCTCACACAACTTTGAGCCTTTGAGCTCGGCCAAACCCTGCCAAATTCTCTTATCCACTTCCCTAGAAACATCCTAGAGGCCTTGGTCTTCCTCAAAGACCAATTTTAGTGCCCTAAAAGGAGGTCTCAAAGAAACACTTCAAAGAAGAGGTAATGTCCGTTACCGATTCTTTCATCTTTATTTCTTCTTCCACTTCTTCTTCTTAGGTTGTTTCATTATGAAGTAATAACATAAGTATCACTCATATACTGATATGTTATTATAAGTATGAAACAATCCTATTTCACCATCTATCCATCCTACGGAAAACGAAATCACCGCGCGTGCGCACGTACGGAATACCGTCTCCACGCCGTCGTGAAATCTATTTTCCACCACCACCTTACTTGGATGGGTATAATGGTGTAAATAATAACTATATATTATTATTTTAAATTGATATTGATTCTGAAATAGTATACATACACTCCAATACAGTCCCATGATCATGAGAACGATATCATCGCTCGTGCGTACGAACGGACTACCATCTCCACGACGCGATGAGATTCATTCTCCACTTTAAACCATTCATGAATGATTATAAAGTATATATAATAAGTAATCATGAAATATATGAAATAATAATGATACTGGATTTATGTGTATATATATGAATGTCATCTACTTAATTCCATTCAACTCAATAAGGAAACGAAAACAGCGTTAATGCGTACGTACGGCCTACCGTCTCCATGAACGGTGTATTTCTTTCCATTTACTGATTTATTATATATATGTATATTCTGAATATATATATATATATATATATATATCATGTTTTATATTCTGTAATTAAGTAATCATGATCTAAGTAATCATATGAATAATTACAAGTCAAAACACGGACGACAAATGAAACAATTTTACCCAAAACGCTCTTTAACATGGAATTTACAAAAGAACAGGTAATATAAAGTCATAAGTGAACAATATATGATATAATAACAATGAATATGATTCTGTAATAAGTCAATGACATTATTTAAATCATTATACAGGAGGTTCAGACACTTACGAAGCAAATCAGACCTAAGGTAAGGGAAATATCACAATCTCATTTTTATCCGAGATTGTTTATACTTTAGTATTTACTGGGGTGTATTTTATCGTCCACATCCATGTTTCTTCAATATGTAATATTATTTACATCCACCTACAATTTTTTAAATCCAATTTTACCCTTCGGTGAGTTTTTAGTAAAAGATATGAAAGGAATATTTTGTCATTTTTCGTACGAGGTACTTTTTTACTTTTCCGACAAAAGTACAAAGAATGTTTTTTTAACTTATACGGCATGAATGGATCTTTAAAACATTATTTCCAAGAGTATTTTTTTACAAGTTATCAAGTTTATTTTTAATCAACTTCTTTTAGTTTATAATTGTACGACATGTTAAGAAGGGAAAAGTGTTTTTGAAGCAGAAAGGATATTTTCCTCAAGAATTGAGTACAAGTGTTTTATCAAAATTATTTTCCATCTAAGATAATAAAGGGTTCTGTTTATATCACTATTATTACATGGATTTGATTATGTTGTGATGGAAATATTTTTATGAATTCCTTTATCTTATATGAAATGTTTTATGATGTCATGTTGTTTAAGAATCCCATTTTTATTACATGGGTTATGCTATGATGTATGGTTTATGATTTTGTGGTACACATAAGAATGGTATCATTATGAGATGGGTGGGACCTATATCTCCCTCAAATGCATTGGGTAAAGATTTTATATCTCATGAGATAGACATGGCTGGAACGGTAGGTTATACCGGTTCAGTGAAATAGGACTGAAACGAGGGTAACTCGGTTCAGAAAGGGACATTGTCCACTAAGATAGTCTTGGCAATGAGTCTTGACTAATAAGAAATGATTCTCTATGATTATGTGTGTATGCCACAAAGTTTCATGTTTTAAGTTATGATTATTGTGATTACATTTCATTACCATGATTTATCCCATGTTATGAAATTATGCTCTCTTTTGTAGGTTAAGATTTCCAAAATGTTATGTTCTTATGAATATGATGTGATTGATATTTCTTTTGTTTACCCTTACTGAGAATTTGAGCTCACCCTTTTATGTCTTCTTTTCCCCAGGATACAAAGAACGGTTTTAGGTAAAAAAAAAGGAAGATCTTTATGGGAGATGTTGGAGATCTTTCACCACGATTAGAAGATTATATTCCGAGTTTCCAAAGACACTAAACTATTACAATCCTTGTGTGTGTGTTTTTGTTATGTAATAAGTATTCCGCAAAAGTAATGTAATGTCCATGTACGTCAAGCATCGGGTCTCTACAGTTGGTATCAGAGGAAAGGTTTAGTCAACCTTTGGAAACTAGGATGTGAAAGCGTTAGTAAGATCCCTAGAGATATTTCTAAGGTATGTCTAGGGATGTCCCTAAGGATAAGTATACGTATAAGATACAGTCCTAGAACTACGGTAACGATCATAGAATTTAACCTAAGATGTTAGATATTGAAGGTACTCCCCCTTTATTATGTTGTTTTCCCTAGCATGATTTTTTCCTCTCACACTATTCTTTTTGGGTTTTAGACGATGGCTGGAACCCGAAGGAACCGTGTTGATCAATGAAATGGACAATGCAATGATTTCCCTCCTGAACAAACAAATGTTATGGGAGATGGAGTGAAAAATCTTATTTCTATACTTACACAAGCTATGAATCATTCTGGACTTCCAAATGAGCAGAGAAGGGAACAATATTCTATTGAGTCCTTCATGAGGCAATGTACACCTTCTTTCAGTGGGTCTTCAGATCCACTTGTTGCTGAACAATGGATCAGTACCACTGAAAAGATATTTTCAGTTCTTCAATGTTCTGAGCATGATAAAGTCATCTTAGCAGTATATCGTTTGGAAGGTAAAGCTGATCAATGGTGGAATCTTATCAAGAATACGAGGCCAAGAGATGAAATTGAGTCCATGGAATGGGACGAGTTCAAGAACATGTTTTTCATTAAGTACTTCCCTCGTATTCTTCGAACAAAGATGGAAAAGGAGTTTCTTGAGATGAAGTAGAAGGATGATGAATCTGTTGGTATATACGAAGCGAATTTTACAAGACTTGCAAAGTATGCATCTGGCATTATCATCCAACCTGAAAGTAAAGTTGATCGATTTTTCAGTGGCTTAAAACCAAGTCTTTGAAGGGAATTAGCTATTAGAGACTTCAGTAGCTATGAAGAAATTGTGTGTTGTGCTATCAAGGTAGAAATGGATGTTGGTGTTACGTATCCATCTCATGGTTTTGACAAGAAACTAAAGATGGAGTTCAAGGAGAAATCTCAGAATAATGGTGAAAAGAAGATGAATGTTTCCTTATGCACAAAGTGTGGAAAGAAGCATGGTGGAGATTGTATTAAAGGGACTAGAAAATGTTTTAAGTGTGGAAAAGAAGGTCATCGAGCAGCTGAGTGTTGAAGTAATGGAAAAATGGTTTCTAATGATGTGAATAAAGCAAACACTGCAGAGAACGCACCACCAACACTTCAATGCTTCAAGTGAAAGGAAATGGGGCATTATGCTAATAAATGCCCTAATCCAAGGGTTAGTGATGATCTACATGAGCAACCACTTAAGGCAAAGGACAAGGGGAAGTCACATGCGATCACAATTGGTGATGTTGAATATGACAACGATGTGGTGGAATGATTAAGTGTTTATGTAATGGGATTCCAAAATAATGTTGTATCATGGAGTATTGGAATATTTATGTATTGGTCTAATGTGGTATTCAAAGTGATTGAGATATATGTAATAAGATAATATGCGCATAATGAAGGGAAAACGAGAAAATTAATTGTTTAATAGTATTCAGGATCTCATGATTGATATAAGGACTAAGTGATATCATGGTTTGAGTATATAGAATTTTGAGGATTTTGGTATGTGGAAAGTGTTAACTTTTAACTGCATTCATGTTTTCACTAAGGTTCAATGGGTATTCATTCATCAAGAGAATACATGATTAAGGTATTCACATGTTTGTAATTTGACCAACAAGATATATCTTATGATATATGGGGGATAAATGATGGCATTCACGTGATTGTTATGTGACATTTCAAGTAATCATTTTCTTTATACTATGAGCTTGGACCGAAGTATTTTAGATAAGCTTAAAGATTAGAATGGATTATGTTGGACATAAGTTAGGATAAAACGTTTTTTTGATATTATTGATGGGATGTTATAGTAATATAGCTTTAGAAAAAGGACAACCTGCAGGACGGGCGAGAGCCCATCGCGTCGGACAAGGCTGTGGGAATCGAACCCACAACCGAAGTGCGACTGGCCTTTATCGCCTACCACTAGCCTACAGGAAGTCCCTGTTTAGTAGAAACTAGTTTTATTATATTAAGCAGTATTATATATGAAGTATAAGTCCATTTTAGGAACCATATATGATTAATCTCACTATAGAATGACTTATGTATATTTAATAACTTTTTCTAACCTTTTGTTTGAGACAGATGGAATGACCCGTCATTCTATCACATGATCTGCTAACACTTCACGAATAACAAATTCAACTTCATTTATTTAATAGATGAAGTGGAAATTGTTCAAGGCACGAACAACAGTGAGATTGTACCAAAATAAAGTAAGTATTTATTCTAATTCAAATTCTTCAACTTTAGGGAAACGATCTTGAAAACCAAAAATATTGTCCTAGTGCTCTTATATCTGATTAATCAGATGGTACCTTAGATCGTCACAAATTTATGGATTTGTGATTGTTGGCTTTTCCATAGCCATGTTCTCTACCACTCTCCATCAGAACATGATGGTTAGATTTTTCTTCCATATCCATATTTTCACCTATGTGGAAACCCAGTGATTAGTTTATTTGGATAACCGTTACGTTTCATACTTTTGTTTTTAAAGATTGGTTTTGGTATTCCTTTTTTACGATGTGGGTTTCTATTAAAGAAACTTTCGTATAGTAAACCATTTATAACCCCGACGAATTTCGAGGGCGAAATTCATTTTAAGGGGGGTAGAATGTAACAGCCCAAGATTTTATGAAAAATATTCTTTTTAATTTCACTAATGTCTTGTGTTGTACGCTACACCAAAAATAGCTTTCACAACACGCATCCTTGACATTCCTTGCATTACACGCAATCACGACCTTCCTCGATAGCGTGTGTAGTACGCAATAACGAGTTTCACTAAACAACAATATGCTATTAAAATATTATTAAAACTAGCCGTTATGAATAGTAATAACCACTTTTTGAAATTTTGTAAATTTTATTATTCAAAATGGAATTCATTTTTGGATTCGTAATATTGAAATTAGCTTAGGGTGAAATTTTGGTGATTTTCGGATAACTTTCATATTTTGATGAATAGTGAAAATTACTAAATTTTAATTAAAAACAATTTTTTCAATCGAAATAATTAATAGTGATAAATTATTAATTTTAGTGGTTTTAAAGTATATTTATAATATATTTTTACAATTTAATACAATGATGGTCATTGGATGTAATTTCACATTTAAACCAGTTATAAACAAGTTTCAATCTTTTGATAGTTATTATCTCTTAAAAACACGCTATTTGTTTTGACGACGGGAATTAATTTTTAAATTAGTTAATGAAACGGATATGTTTTGAATTTGGTAAAATAGACATCATTTTTGAGTTCATAATATCAAATATAGATTAGGCCTAATATTTGGTATTTTTCTGAAAACATTCAATTTTTTATGAATAGTGAAACCACTAAGTGGTAGTTAAAAAAACTGAATTATTCATAAAACATAATTTTACAGCTTTTGTGAGTGGAATTTCAAAAATCCGAGAGACACGGTTGATGTCAGTAAGTAAAATGTGGTTCAATGAGATGAAAATAATTTTTTGGTGAATAGTAACTTTTTACTTTTTTTACCACGGTTAAAAGTAAATAGGGTAATTAAGGGTAGAAATGATATTATTATTACCCTAACACATGTACTAATTCTATTGTACAAGTGTAATTCGACCAAAAACAAACTTAGAAATAAAATATGACCATTTAGGCCCACGTGGATTAGATTAGGACATTTATTATTAATTTATTTAAAGAAGGGTTATAAGAGTTAAAATCAAAGTTTATTTACTAAAACATTTTTAATATGAGGTTATACATAAGATAAATTCGACTATAAATATTCATTAGAAATATAAAAAAATTTATTACATAATTGTATTTTATTTTTAATTTTTATACATTAAAAAATTTAATTTATTTATGACACAACGATGATGCAGTAATTATATTATTAATGAAATATTGACATAATTGATGTTATAAATACCCAAATAAATATAATTTGAGACTTTTAATGAATTCCACAAATTTTCTAGGTTAATATGACATGTTAGTATTTATTTAATTAACTTTTTTCGAACTTATCATTCTGTTATGATTTTCACAAAATCAATTACTAAATAGTGTCAAAATTGACATAAAATAGTTTTTAAAACAAATATAATATTATTAATTGTTATTTTATTCCTAAAAATCTAAGGTTCGGCCAAATGACATAGATAAGGTTATATATATTAATAATAAACAACTTGGGGTTCGTTTGTCTTCTTATAGTAAGTTTATTAACCTTATAGTGTAAGAACACAAGAAGACACGGTAAAAGTAAAATTATTTAACTTAATGTTAAATCTAAATGATAAGGTTAAAATAGGAACCTAAAATTGTCTAAATTCTATTGGATGAAAGGTTTTCGACCCATCCCCACATTATCCTCGAAATAAATCAATTTGGAGCTATTTAAAAGCGAACTTGACTTTATAATAAAATAATAGTTTTAGTTATTCCAAAGGTGCCCCTCTCCTCCCTTATAAAAGGGTACCTCCTCCCTCTCTTCCTCGCACAAAATTGAGCCTTTAAGCTCGTCCAACCCCTGCCAAATTCTCTTCTCCACTTTCCTAGCAACATCCTAGAGGTTCTGGTCTTCCTCAAAGACCAATTTTAGTGCCCTAAAAGGAGGTCTCAAAGAAGCACTTCAAAGAAGAGGTAATGTCTGTTACCGATTCCTTCATCTTTATTTCTTCGTCCACTTCTTCTTCTTAGGTTGTTTCATTATGAAGTAATAACATCAGTATCACTCATATACTGATATGTTATTATAAGTATTAAACAATCCTATTTCACCATCTATCCATCCTACGGAAAACGAAATCACCGCGCGTGCGTACGTACGGAATACCGTCTCCACGCCTTGGTGAAATCTATTTTCCACCACCACCTTACTTGGATGGGTATAATGGTGTAAATAATAACTATACATTATTATTTTAAAGTGATATTGATTCTGAAATAGTATACATACACTCCAATACATTCCCACGATCATGAGAATGATATCACCGCTTGTGCGTACGAACGGACTACCGTCTCCACGACGCGATGAGATTCATTCTCCACTTTAAACCAGTCATGAATGATTATAAAGTATATATAATAAGTAATCATGAAATATATGACATAATAATGATACTGGATTTATGTGTATATATATGAATGTCATCTACTTAATTCCGTTCAACTCAATAAGGAAACAAAAACAGCGTTCATGCGTACGTACGGCCTACCGTCTCCATGAACGGTGTATTTCTTTCCATTTACTGATTTATTATATATATGTATATTCTGAATATATATATATATATATAAATCATGTTTTATATTCTAGAATTAAGTAATCATGATCTAAGTAATCATATAAATAATTACAAGTCAAAACATGGATGACAAATGAAACAATTTTACCCAAAACGCTCTTTAACATGGAATTTACAAAAGAACAGGTAATATAAAGTCTTAGGTGAACCATATATGATATCATAACAATGAATATGATTCTGTAATAAGTCAATGACATTATTTAAATCATTATACAGGAGGTTCGGAAACTTACGAAGCAAATCAGACCTAAGGTAAGGGAAATATCACAATCTCATTTTTATCCGAGATTGTTTATACTTTAGTATTTACTGGGGTGTATTTTATCATCCACATACATGTTTCTTCAATATGTAATATTATTTCCATCCACCTACAATTTTTTAAATACAATTTTACCCTTCGGTGAGTTTTTAGTGAAAGATATGAAAGGAATCTTTTGTCGTTTTTCGTACAAGGTACTTTTTGACTTTTCCGACAAAAGTACGAAGAATGTTTTTTTAACTTATACGGAATGAATGGATTTTTAAAAAATTATTTACAAGAAGCTTCCTTTACAAGTTTTCAAGTTTATTTTTAATCAACTTCTTTTAGTTTATAATTGTACGACATGTTAAGAAAGGAAATGTGTTTTTGAAGCAGAAAGGATATTTTCCTCAAGAATGGAGTTCAAGTGTTTTATCAAAATTATTTTCCATCTAAGATAATAAAGGGTTATGTTTCTATCCCTATTATTACATGGATTTGATTATGTTGTGATGGAAATATTTTTATGAATTCCTTTATCTTATATGAAATGTTTTATGATGTCATGTTGTTTAAGAATCCCATTTTTATTACATGGGTTATGCTATGATGCATGGTTTATGATTTTGTGGAACACATAATAATGGTATCATTATGAGATGGGTGGGAACTATATCTCCCTCCAATTCATTGGGTAAAGATTTTATATCTCATGAGATAGACATGGATGGAACGGTAGGTTATACCGGTTCAGTGAAACAGGACTGAAACGAGGGTAACTCGGTTCAGAAAGGGACTTTGTCCACTAAGATAGTCTTGGCAATGAGTCATGACTAACAAGAAATGATTCTCTATGATTATGTCTATATGCCACAAAGTTTCATGTTTTAAGTTATGATTATTGTGATTACATTTCACTGCCATGATTTATCCCATGTTATGTAATTATGCTCTCTTTTGCAGGTTAAGATTTCCAAAATGTTATGTTCTTATGAATATGATGTGATTGATATTTATTTTGTTTACCCTTACTGAGCATTTGAGCTCACCCTTTTATGTTTTCTTTTCCCCAGGATATAAAGAAAGGTTTTAGGTAGAAAAAGGAAGATCTTTATGGGAGATGTTGATGATCTTTCACCACGATTAGAAGATTATATTCGGAGTTTCCAAAGACACTAAACTATTACGATCCTTGTGTGTGTGTTTTTGTTATGTACTACGTATTCCGCAAAAGTAATGTAATGTCCATGTACGTCAAGCATCGGGTCTCTACAACTACCACAATGAGGCTTTACACCTTTCCACATTTTCCATGTTTCACCATTTTAAAAACCAAACCATTTTCAAAATACCAAATTTATTCACATTTAAATTTCTCAAATTTTCAAAACCATTTCTCAATTCATCCCATAAATCATTATGACCAATGAAATATTCATCCTAGTGGGAAGGAATTTCTGCCATGCATTCCATGCTCATCTCATTGGCTACACCCAAGACAATGAGATATCCAATGCCTCTAGGTGTCTCCAAAACACTTATGTACCCAACTCCTTGGTAACTTGAAGTTCAACATAAGATGGTTAGCTACGTCCTTTTATGCTATACATTCTAATTTCTAACATTATTATGAATTACTACCATCCCGACTCAAGGAATATACCACAACTAATGTCAACACCATAACCAATGATCAACATCAATGATCGAACAACTACTCTCACTTGAAAGCTAAGGACCGAACAAACTGATACCACTTGTAACAACCCACCCCTACCTCATTATCTTGAGGATGGGGTGAGGGTTACTTGTCCTTAAGCGACGTTCCCAAGGCACCAAAGGCTGGTAATAAATGCTGAGGGCTTCAAGAACAATTTGGGGAATGATTTTCTCTTAAGAAAAAACCAACCAAACCATCCACTATCAATCACTATATGATGCATGTCAACAAAAATTTTCAAGCATGTATTCCCAAAGGGCAACCAAGTTGTTACACAATACAACCCAAAACCAATACAACCAATACCATATCAGAGTAGTATGAAAGAAGACTCAACAAAAGACCCAAAATAAGACAAGGCACACTCCATGGCTCCACACCAAGCTCCATGCTCCTAGCTCCACCCAGACATCAAGATGCACCACTAATGGAGGGTGATGCCTTACCTTTTCCCACATCACGATACACAACATCTGAAAAGACACAAACATGCCAAATCAGGGGGTGAGTACAACTACTCAGTAGGATTTTCCCAAATGACTTCCCTACACACGCCACTAGGATAAAACTATTAGCACATTTATATAAAATAGTTTATATAAAATAATCACAAGTGCAACCATTACCATAAGACAAACACACCCTTACCAAGCCATCTCACCCAAACCAACCAAGGGAAAGCAAAATAAACATGCCACAATCCATTTCATCATTTACATACTAGCACTAAAATTTCCAACTTTCAAAGAAATGCACAACAAACAACCAAATGGTGGGACTCCCACCCAACTCGTTCACCCATTCATACCAAAACAACCAAAACGGTGGGACTTCCACCCAACCCGTTCACCCATTCACAACTAGCAGTACATCCCGACCACTACTCATATGGTGGTTCTTCCGACCAATATCCATCACCTTTTATAGTGATACTTCACACCCACTTCCACACAACAATTCACCCAATCACAACAATACACATTACCCTCCAAGGCCGCAACAACATGCAATCAACCATTTCCATTTCATGTCAATCAACTTCAATAAATCACCCATTAATTGAAAACCCCATGAATCATTTTCCATGACAAACCCCATTTCAATAAAACAACCACTTTATTGAAAACCATTTCCGTCAATAATTTTCAAAAATCAACTATAGCATACCATTTTAAAATCTTCATTTTAAAATCCTCTACAAGAATATTTCACCCCAAAACCCATTTTTCCTAAAAATCCCTAAAACATCACCAAAGATATTTCTAAACGCACATCAAAACACAATTAATTTCAGGCCAACCAAATTAATTGTAAGAAAAACCATTAGTTCTAACTAAGTGGAGTCGAGAGAGAAGCCACCTACCTTTAGGGTTCACGAGAAATTGACTCACAAGAAACCGCATCTCAAATACAACGAACGCACCACCGAAACATCTCTAGATCCCTTTCCCTGTAATTCGCAATCCTTAAAATCAACATCCTAGGAAACCATAAACCTATATCTACACACAACGAGTGTAGATCTAGAAAACTGAGAGAAAGGGAGATGTAGATCTTGAGGAAATCACAAACAGTACAAGAGGAGAGACTTACCCCGGAGAAACAACCTTCAATCTGCCAAGAAACCTCTTCAAAATGCTTCTAAAACAATTGGGAGAGACCCTCCAACCCTTGAAAACCAAATAACCCGAGTGAGGCTCAAGTGGGAGGATGTTTGGAGAGGAATGAGGCAAGAATTAGTGATATCATGATTTAAAACCCTATTTTTAAGTGGCCGGATTGTTAGCCCGCATGGTTTGGAAAACTGTGCGCTAACCGTGCGCACACTACTGCCTCGAGAGAAAGGGTCTGAATGGTTTCCTCGCACAGTTTGGAAAACCATGCATAGGCCGTGCGAAGCCTACTGTCTCCCCCTACATGATTTCCTGGAGAATCCTCACGGTTTCCACTAGTCGTGCTCAAACCGTGCTCCCTATGAAAAGCCTCCAAACTCATTCAAAACCATTACAAACTCTCCCAACCTCTTCCCAACTCATCAAATGCACATTAAACACATAAATAAATGCATAAAAAGGCCACATAACAAAACCCGAGGGTACTATAGAAATGTATTCATTTCTTATGTAGAATCAAATTATAATGGAAATAAAGATTCAAGGAAATAAATAACAAGTTATGTTTTTACGGCATGTGAAGGACCTATAAAATGAGCAAGTAATATGAAATCATCAGTGCCCTCTCAACTTCTGAGGCTAAATATATTGCACTGAAGGTTTCCATTAAAGATTCCATCTGTCATAAGTATTTAATTTTTTATCTCAATCTTGTTAATTCTATTGTTATTATACAGTATTATTCCCAATAAACCATTAATATATCTAAAATACTAGTTTTCCATGTTAGGTATAATTGTATAGATATTAGGATTCATCATATTAGAGTGGTTATTGATATTTTAATAGTTTCTTTCACCAAGATACACACATATGTAAACCCTCCTGAACAGTTGACTAAGATAGTTAATTTTTTCATTTTTAAACATTACATATATATTCGGGATTGATTCTAATTGAATAACATTTAGCTAAATGGAAATATCCCCTTTATTTATCATTATTTAAATTGAAATTGGTGGTAATTTTTTTTCATGCTTGTTTTCTTTCAAAATCAAACTGATTCTTCAATATTTTAATATTTAATTTTAGAAAGTCTTAATCCTTAATATAATTATTCATTTTCTTCTTTGTTATTATTCTCAAACAATTTATGGATGATTTTTTTCTATGGTAACTTAGTTTTTTCATATGGTCGATTAACCTATTACAAAAACATTGGGAATGCATTCTATTTTTCATTTGGTCACACAACTTAGATCAAGGGATCTTGACCTACCACATGATTTATTTTCCTTCATGTGGTCGATCAGTAGACATAGTTAATTTTCTTCAGTGGTCAATTAGTTCATATAGTCACTTAAGCTGATTAATGTTCACTTATCCTACTATAAGGTCGATTCACTTGACAATCTGAACAGTTGATCTTCATAATTGATCAATAAACTACTTCTATTTAAACATATACTTCACACATTCATTTTTTATTTTATTTTTAAAAAATGGCTACATGATATCTAGGTGGTCCTTAATCATCTCTTCACATCCATGTATGGATTTAATTCCTGTTAAGTTAATTGCATCAAATCTAGACCTTCTTGGGTATTTCTACCCCCTCCTTCCATATCTTATGGGATGAATGGAACCCATGACATAATTTCATTCTTTTTAAATGGTTTCAGGTTTTTAGATCTAAGAGGTAGATAGAAAGTGAATATGATATTGGATTGATATCATAGGTATAATCTTATACTTACACCCCATTAACATTATTATTAATGATTAAAGGATACTGGATGCTATGTTCTGGTCGATATATTAAAACTAATTGATGGGTCATCTCTTGATCATCCACTATTGAAACTAATATACCATAAAGATACTATGTTAATTTATTAGTTGTTCAGTTAGACCACTAGTATGATCATTATTTTATTATTACAGTTCATACTTTTTTTTCTTATTTTCGTTCAATATCTTGTATTCTTAAGCTCTATTTTTGAGCATTTGAATAAATAAAGACTTGGGTGGCGTTATTTCTATAGAGTATGTCCAAAATAGGTACTAAAACAAATTAAATATATGTTTACCTTTATTTTACTTGATTTAATACATTTTATTTATATCCATCAATATTAATTTGTTAATTATCCTGTTTTAAACTCTTTTTCCTCTAGATTTTTTCATTCTATGAGAGATATTTGGGGTTATATTTGGGTGTATTCATAGGTTTCCCCCAATATAATTTTTTGATCCACTATTAAGGAATATATTTATACATTTCATCCATAGTGAATAAGATCATTGAGGAATCATCTTCTTCACAAATCAAAACCACCAAGAAGAAAACAGCCAATGATAAATATCATTTTTCAGGGTTCCTCTATTGGATTCAATCAAGAGTTTTTTGGGAATCCATATCCAATTGAATTGTCAAACTTTTGGCCTTTATTATTCACACTAGATTTATCCTCTCATAAGTTATCATACATTATAAACCTTTACCATTCTTGAAACCATGGGTCGCTCGATGAACTATGCGTGGAGAATCCAACATAGTCATCGGTTAGAAATTGATCTCATATCGGTTAAGTCATCATTCAGACAAGTCTATGTTTTAATTAGTTATGTTTCATTATCATTCACTTAATATTGTTTATCAGTTATCTATAATTAGTTTTTAGATATTATTTCATCACAAAATTTCTTTCAACATTTCATGGAATAAACTCTTCAGATACTTCTCCTTTATTCTTTGATATGTTCTCTGATATAACTTCTATTTCTTTCATTTATGCTTTTAATACAATTGGTTTCAACTAAAAATGCTCAAGGATCTTCAACATAAAGCCTAAATGCAACTTTATTTTATTAAAATTTCTTATGAAATTTATCCCACTATTGCCTAGGAACATCACTCCATTGATTAAAATGTCTCAAGAAACTACTGATTAATAGGATTTTGAGTCTGTAAATTTATAGGCTTTAGTAAAAAACCATGTATCCAACTCCAATCATAGAATAAAATGATCAATAATCATACTGGTTGGTGGAATAAAATGGTAAATCATGACCCCATATTCATTCGATTCATCCTTCATATTAAAATCTTGTTTCCCATTTGTAAAAACTAATTAGTGTATACCTTATGTTCTTATGGAAATAATTGATCTTGGATGGCCTATGTTTCCAATTCATCAACTCGACAAAGTACATCCTTTATTATAATAAAAAACCATGTGTAGTAATTTTTTTCAAAGGACAGGAAACTTATTCCATCTTATTCGCACTACATCAACATGAATTAAAATCTACATGGGATCCAAGTAGACCAAAATTTATATTTTCGATCTTTACATCATCTTATAAAAAAATCTTTGTGCACCGAGAAGTTCACTACGTGTTTTTTCATTTATAATGTTTTTTAAAAACAATATTACAAAAGGTACTCTTTTTGGACTCCCTGGGAACACTGAATCAAAACCAAAATTTTTCACTTTTTTATTTTTTTTTTATAATTCTGTAGAAACTGTAATCCAAAAATTAATACCCACAAACAAAGATATCATTAAATGGATTTTCCTCTATGTCTTATGCCAATGTTATTTTCTCATGGATCATGTTCTTTAATTTTATTATTATTTATGTCATATTATCTTCCAATACTTATTTCATGACAAGTATTATGATTTTTAGATGTTGGGTGTGGTTTTCAAATGTTATTCTCAGGTTATCATACCCTGATTCTAATGTGACACTTATGTATGTTTTATTTTTATTCTTTATGATAAACTAAGATCACCCTTTATAATGTTTAATTTCATCATGATTTGAAAAAATAATTATTTTTTATATTTTTAAGGGTTATAGTATTTAAGAATATAGTGGGAGATAACGTATCTCACTCATGGAATAGTTTTTTAGGTGTCCATGTTCCAGAGGCACTATACCTTTATGATCTTCTTGAGCATGTTTGTGTAATGTAATGAATAATCATAAAAAATGTTTTCATATCTATGTATGAAAATCCGGGGTTATATTTTTAAAATTTTATGATCAAGAAATTATATCCTTATGTTTATGTTGTGTTTCGATGTTCGTTGATATCCCATTTGTTTACCCATACTGAACATCTGACTTTTTCCTTTATTATGTTTCCTTTCCCTAGGTTATGTTGAAAGGTAACAAGTATGATTTGTATAATAAGGGTTATAGTTATAAATAACATCATTGGAGATAATCTAGTTCTATTATAATATATATTTTTTATGTATGAAAGTTTCCAAAGTTATTATACCTATATAATTCTGGAATGGGTTGTTATGTTATGTAATTAAGAATCATTTAATAAGATATTATATCTATGAAAGAAATGTATTGGCTGCTCTAGTGACATTTTTCGTATGCACTCTTAACTTCTTGTATAATAATTTTATATTTTTTATATATTTGTTCCATAACCATATAATTATTATCTTATAATATTTCTCTTATAAATTCCAATTAACTATTTATGGAAAATTATTTATTAAAATAAACATTGTGTGTGTAAATTATTATGTTTCTCATGCATATTTTGGTTAGATGATTCATTTACTTACACCTTGGTCATGGTTTCATTTTCACTAGAATATCAATATTGTAATAAGTATCATACCCTTTAATTTTATAAACTTTTTTAACCATTAATATATATCATTGATGAAAAACTAATTACATCACTTCTTGGAGACAACAGTATGTACACACAAGGGTGATGAATTACTTTTCAAAAAAATTGAAATAAATAAATATAAATAACAATATTTGATTCAATAATTATAATAGTCTCGCATATATCATATATATTTTATTTAAATAAATCCTTACATCCTTATATACTTTTTGGAAATTAAAAAAATCATATCGCTTCATGAAGGTTGTTGCCCACACATACGAATGAGAGAAGTTGTCATTTTCCGACAAATGTAAAGGTAAGAAGGTAGATAATAATATATAATTAGAGAATATAAATTATTTCATTATAATCATAAAATAAAATTAGATCTATATATATAAACAACAATTATATTTGGTGATGAAAAATATGATACATCACTTCATGGATAGAGTAATACATATGTATGCATTAGCGATGCTATTATTTTCCAATATAGATAAAGTAGTTATAAAATGGTTATAACATTAACATAAATATATTTATTTATAGTAAATATAATGATTCTATAATTTTAATATGTTAATAGTATATTTGGATGAGGCTATCAAAGAATAATACTCAAAATATATTGGTAAAGAAAATTACCTCTTCTTCGGGTATCTTCATTTGGCCTAACCATATTCAATCATGAATTAGTATATTGGTAAAATAACTTTTAAGATGTGGGAGTGAATTTGGTAAATTATTTAGATAGTTTTTGGTTAAAAAATAGTTCTCAATTTGATTGAATAAATGATAATAGGAACTTCCCTTTTATAAGTTAGGCGGGTGGAAAACATTTGAATACCTAGAACCTTATTATAGAGTATATGTACTAATCAAGTCATTTAGATCAAAATTTTCATATAGTACAAGTAATAAAGTTAATTTCAAAACAAAATCAACCAATTAGTTTTGATAATGCTAATTTCTTATTTTAGACCTCATCTTTAGGTTAGCCCCTCTTTAAACCCTTTTAACACTAACCTGGATAACAATATTTTTATCATTTTAACGATTTCTTATAAATGAACATTAATTTGAATATAAAACCAATTGTTAATTATTCCAATTAAAAATATGGAATACAATTTAAAATATTCAGTACTAAGATATAGAAGAAATTAATTATAATATCTGTACACAAAATAAGAAAATTCCATTTTTAGTGAAAATGTACTTTTATACATAAAATATTATATACTCATTCCATGATTAATAAAAACCATTAGTTAAAAACAAATATAATAAATTTAATAAATTATACCCACATTTCATAAAAATAATTCACTATTAATTTTTAATTAAATTAATTTTAATTGAAAATTCTTTTCGCACTGTAAAAATAGTATTCTAATAAATACATATATTTTTACCATCAAATGATTTTATCATCATTTTTTATAGAATTTATAATAAATTTATAATTTTTTATTCTTTTGGTTATATAAATTTTAAATACTTTTTATCATTTGTAATTAGTTATCATTTTATTTTATTTATAGAACATTACATAATATATATATATATAATAATTTTCTTCAAAAACATTAAGTCTTATATTATTATATTCTTATTGCTATAATTCTTGTACATATATAATAGGAATAAATCAATAAATTTTAATTAAATAAAAAAATTATACTTATTTTTCATAATCCCATTACTCCTATGAATTCCCACTAATCTAACAACAATTTAATAATAGTCACATTTAATAATTATATTTCAACATTATATTGTGGTTCATTTAAGCTGGGTGTTTTTGTAAATAATGGTATGGAAGGCATAATATTTAATAATTAAAAATATATAATATATAATCATGGGTTTTTTTATTCTAAACGCTTTTAAAAAAAATTCATCAAAATTAAATTACACTAATATAAACAAACAAGGTTATTTGTGCTTTATAACATCATGAGGTTCCTTGGTAATTTCCTCAAACTTATGGTTCCACCTAATAACATTGACCATATAATTAGACTGGTTTAATATTAATTTGTCTCCTATATTAAGAATCACCTATTTTTTACCCTTATAATAATTACCTTTATACAATAGTATAACCTCTAAGTTCAATACATGTTAAGGAACAAGTATGTACTTCCTCAAGATATCTATATTGAACAAATCATAAACATTGGAGCGGTTTGGTGGATAATTCAAGGGACGGTCTATAATCCAATATGATTAAGAATATAAAAGGGACTAATATATCCAAGTAACAGTGTTCCCTTAATCAAAAATATCATGATATTCTTCCTTGGAGATATTTGATAGAATAATATATCAATAATTTCAATCTCCAGATCTCACAGATTATTGTATGCCTTGCATTTCATTAAACTCTAATCTTGGTCGATGTGTTTCAGAATAAATCTAATATTATAAGACATTTATTCAGGTAGTTTAGGTCCTAATATAATTCTTTCTCAAAAATATTCCAAACAATTTTGATATATTCACATCCATCTATAAAGTTATTCATAAAAATCTATTCGGATTTTTGGGTTAAAGTTATTGTTTTAATAAAATTCGAGCTAAGAATTTTTTTGATACCAACCAATTATAAAATATATAGAGAAATATATAAACATATATTTGATTTTTTAAATCATCATCTTAGACTTAACATTACTATAAGTATTATATGTACTGTTAACTATAAACTCTATTCAAATAAAGGTAAATTCTTATCCAAAACATCCAGGTAAACCACAAATCTTAACTTGAAAATGTATAATGTGTTACTCTATGAAACCTTAACACACTGTTAATGCATATCATATAATTTTGATCCAGATAGAAATATTATTTCATTTAAATTCAATGATTTGAATTTGTAAGGAATTTACTATAACCCATATAGATATATTCTTTTTACATGTCATAGGGAACCTTATAATAAAAATTCAGGATGTTTTTTTTCATCCAATTTCAATTTTATTATGGGTAATGGTTCTAATATTATTTTATAAATATAATGATAAATATTGATTTTTTTTTAAATGAAGCATTGAGATACATACTCTACAATGTCCCTATTCATGTTTTCTTGTAAAAATATTATGAAAACCCTGCTCTTTAATTCACATTAATAAATTATTTATTACCTGAATTACTCTTAATATAACTTGGAATATCACAAAGTCTATATTATTTGGGAACTAGGTACATATCATAACATATTGAACATGTTATATAACAACATTGTGGAACACTTCCATAGAAACATTCTATAATTCCTTGGATTTTAAAACTACATGGGATAACTTAGGGGAATACATAAGAAAGGGGTGAGATATAAAGCCTAGTAAGAGAACAAACATGGAATAACATGAAGAGAATAATAAATGTTAGACAACAGGTATATTAAAATTACTAAGAGGAGTGATAATTATAAACATGAACAATAAGACATGATATAGCATGATAACCAAAATGAAACATGGAAAATGTGGAAACATATTAAAAAAATAAATCATAATCATAGGTCAAGGATAACTACTAAGACATCATAGTGGAAAACGTCCCATAAATGAATCAGGTTTATTATCTATCCCAACATGACGCCTCATGAAACCAAACATTACCCAATGCATTAGAGTGATATATAATTCTAGGTGCACTCATCACTTTCATTTCATTCCCATGCTTAAATGTTCTACATAGATCATACAACATGGATTCATTCATCATCATATTTTTTTCTACAGTCATAAGGTGTAGAATAAATAAATTTAAGTACCATGTAAAATAATTATAATTTTATAAAGGTGAATACCCGTGATAGGAAATGGTTATGGTATTCACAAGACAAATTTTTTTGGAAATAAAAATAGTGGGGAACTTTTGGTAGCATATCAGTGTCACTTAAAAAATAATAAAATTGTTTTCTTAGAGTTAAAGAGGACTACAAAAATTTGGACATAAATTGGTAAGTCATAAGGACATGTAAAGACATATTACAATATAATTAATTCTAAATATAATGAATTTGGTTGTAAGAAACTTGAATAATGAAGAGAATGTGAGGATCCCTTGAGTCTGTCACACCAAATGCTTAGGAGGAGATTCTTGAGTGCTTAGAGGTGCCTTGAGAGGACTATAGAGAGGTTAGGGAGGAGTATAGATGTGAACCAAGTATTTTTATTGAAGATAAAAAGGTTATTTAGTGGGCTTAAATATGAAAATAGTGGTTATTTCTTTAATGTTTCTCAAACTTATGTTTTGGACTCTATATAATAAAATAACAAAAACCAAAAAACATGAAACACCTTCAGTTTTTATGGACTTTTTTTAGTCAATTAATTTTCTTCTATATATTTTAATTCACAAAGTAAAAAATTTCTTTCACATAGAACCTACTTGGCTTACGATACATGCAATACTAACTTGGTGTGCATTACATGCAATAGTGTGTTTACACGAAACATCATTTTATCGTTATAATTATTTAAATGAGATAACTATAAAATAGGAATTAAAATTAGTAATATTAATGGGAATAACTTAATTTTAAATAAATTTTATTTTTTTTATAAATAAAACCTAATTATAATGAAAAAAAATTATGTTTGGTATAGTCTATATAGGTTTAATAATACTATTTTCTCAAATGAACTACTTTTCACGTCCTACTATTAAAAATAATAAAATTTATTTTAGATGATTTTTGAAAATTAATTTGATAAAATAATTTTTAATTTTTAATTTTTAATATAAAAATTATCTTAGGGTGAATATTTGGTATTTTTCTGAGTAACTTCATTTTTTAATGAATTGTGAAAAATACTGAATTTTAATTAAAAAATGTTTTTTCGTATAATTTATTTTTATGAATAAATTATATATTAAAATTGTTTTAAAGTTAAATTAGATCATTTTTAATATAAATTAATCAAATTTAGTTCAATGAAACCAATTTCAAATTGAAATTGGATATAAAAAATTAGCAAACATTCGATCATTTTTTACTTTAAAAATCACAAAATCATCCCATATGTAGGATTAATATTAAATTAATTTATTCCACTTATGTTATTTGAATTTTTCAAAATGGATTAAATATTTTTAAATAGTATAATATATAATGTATTGTATGGTAAAAGTAGTTTTTCTCCAAAAATATTATTGAAGGTAATTAAATTTAATTACAACGATTAAAGGAAAATTAAGCTTAAAAAACTAAAACATAATCTTTAGGGAATAATTGACCTATAAACTTGTCCAAAAACTTTTTTACGACCCTATTTCTACCATAAAATTTTCATTATTATTTATTTTTCATATTGGATGAGTTTATTAGGTAAAAACATGGGTTCACCTAACTTGTTTTCAAAAACACCAAGTGTGTCCTCTTCCATCCCTACAAAAGGCCACCCAGTCTCCCCATTATTTAAAATTCATAAGCCAAAAAGGAATGGAAACTATTTATCTAATAAACATTCCAAAATCCATCACTTCCTCCGAAAAAATTTCTTTTTTGTAAATAAATCAAAGGATTCCCTTTGACGAAAACTGAAAGGAGTTTCCCAAAGAAGAGGCAACATCCCTCCTCAAGTTCATTTCTTTAATTTTCTTTCAATGCCTCATAATATCTCTTTATTAATTGATTATATATTTAAAAAATTATCATAAATATACTGAATTGTTATTATAAATAGGGTTCTAACAACACCAACACACACTTCCATCTAATGGGTAACCAATATACTGCTCATGTGTATGGTGAACTAACGCCTCGGGAAATGATGAATTTTCATTTCACCTTTACCAAACTTCATGGTTGGGAATTATTATGGAAACATAGTTTATATATGATATATATTATATTAATGATTTATTTATTCTTCTGTAATTATTTTATAAGACATACCTTTACAATTTCTATCTAGTGTAAATATGATAACATTGATTGTGGTCATGTGGACTACTGCCTTTTCAATGTGAAGTTATTTTTTCATACTCTACGTGGAAAGTATTATGTTTGGGTTTAGTGAAATTCTATGATATATATATATATATACAATATATAATAATTATCATGGAAAAATCTTATATATTTATACACATATATGTCATTTACTTTCTTTCTTTTAATATGACAATAAAACAAAAACATCATTCATGCGTACGTATGATCTGACATCTACACAAACATTGTATTCCATTTTATAATTATATATTATATAGATTATTATAAATAAGAAATAATAAATATTCATGGTATTTATTTCATCTTCTACATTTTGTAATTCATTATATAAGTATAAGGACCTAAGATAAAATAAATTAAAACACATGCCAAAAACAAAGTGGATATTACCCAAAGTGTAACCTTAACATCTATTTTTTAATAAGTATGTAATATAAAGTCATAAAAACCATTTATGGTTTTATATATAATAATATGTTTCTTTAAAATATTTACAATAAACCTAAATTTATTGTACATTAATCTTGTACAAGTACAACGAGATTCAGGAAATAAGGTAAGGGAATTTCATCTCACTTTTTATATCCATGAGATACAAGTCATATTCATCACTCTTTTATGTTATGTAGTGTATATACTACCCATGAATGTATTATATGATTTTTATTATTATATTTAAGGGTATTTAAATATCAATTCAATGATATTTTTTCATGGGGTTAATGGTTCAAAAGTTACCAATTTAGTATTTTGCCTCAATTTTCCTTTTTTGAGACACATGTTTTTTATAATCCTCTTTTATTTAACGAGGTGTATTTGATTCCAATTGAAATTTTATATAATTAATCTCTTTATTTATGATATTTTATGATACATGTAAATTAATTTTCTTACAATGCTTTTATGATTCAAAGTTACCAAGTGGTAAGAGTTTATTGAAACAATATCATCATTTATTGAGATTATTTATGATTATGATTCCATTGATGATATCAAACGATACATCTCTCAAGAAAACTGTTGATTTTTTAACTCCTATGTTTATTCAAGATATCTCGATGAATTATTACTATATTCCACTATTTTTTACTTAAGATAATTATTAAAAAAATAATAAAAAAATGATTGTATTAATCTACTAGATTAGAAATATATTTTATTTCAAAAACAATGTTTTTTAAAATGTTTTAAAATAATATTTCAATATCATTTTCAAGAAAAAAAGTATTTTAAAAATTCTTGTGTTTTTTAATGTCTAATTTATATTTTTCAATTTTTTTTAAAATAAACTATTATCAAAAGATTTTTTTCTTAAATAGAATTTTTTAAAGAAAGAATATTTTCCTCAATAAATTTTTTTAAAGGATATTTAAAAATTATTTTACATCTAAGATGAAATTAATTTATGTTACTCATGTATTTCTGGGAAAAGTTTTCAAATTTTTTATTCATATTGTTTTCATGAATGGTTTATATTTTTATTTCATGATGTTTATGAAATTAGTTTATATTTCACATGTTATATTCTTTTGAAACCTGCTTCTTTTCACAATTTATTCTTTTGATGAAATGATTAAGAAACCTATATCTTTTTTCATGAGTTATTATATTATTTCATTTTTATGATACCCATTTCATATCGTTGGTTATGAAATGATTTTTTTGGGATTTTTGGCACATGTATGTATGATTTCATCATGAAATGGGTGAGACCTATATCTCCCAACAATGTAGTGGGTAAATATTTATATCTTATGAGATAAATTAACATTGTCTTGGAAGTGAAACGTGACTTAAAATATGGACATGGGAGTGAACCATGACTACCAAGATGGTATGATGAGTGAACTCATATTGCTAATATAGACATAAGAGTGAACCATGACTACAAATATGTTATAGGAAGTGAACCCATACTAACATGATAGTTTTTCCAAAATTTCCTTGACTACTATGGAAATCATGTTATATTATTATGTTTCTGCCACAATTTGATGTCTTATTACTGTGTTATTATTTTATGACTTATTTTATTTATTTCATTATGATTAAAGTTTAATTAACTTCAAATATTTATTACATTATTCATGTTTATGATCCAATGATATGCATGGTATGATCTTTTAATTTTATGATAACATTATCATATGCCTATGATCATGTTTATGCTTACATATCTCCCTTGTTTACCCTTACTGAGATTATAAGATCACCCCATTTATGTTTCCATCTACTGGTTATGATGATATGTAGTATGTATCATGTTTCTGAGATAGTTACAATCCATGAAGAACCTAGTGGGAGATAATGTAGCTCACTTATGTATCAGTGTTTATGTTTCCACATTTACAAAGTAAGTACACTAATACAATGTTTGTGAATCTATTTGTATAATGCATTATGTACTATGTAAAATATTTGTAATGTTAATGTATTAAAAGATAGGGTCCTTATAGTTAGTATTAGAGCAAAGTTTTAGTTAACATTTGGAAACAAGAATGAAAAAACCTTTTTGAGAAACCTAATCACACATCTAAGGATAAGTATGAGGATAAGAAAAAGTATAAGAAAATGTCCTAGAAAATTTTAAAGGATAGAGAAATTGGTTCACTAGAAATATATCTCTATTTTGATACTACAAGTGTTTGTGTATCTGGCATAGACATACCTGTGAGTAATAACTCTTACAAGGTGTGTGAGGCCTAGGTCGATGTAACCTAATACATGAAAATTGGCCTTTTTGCACACCTGGTATGACACTCCCAGGGGGAATTCAAAAAAACTTCATGAACTATCACAAAGTATTTTAATAAAATATCATTTTGAATAAACTAGGATAAACCTTTTTTGTCATATATTATGGAAGGTTTCATAAGTTAGACATCCTATATAGTATTTTTAATGAATATTTGGTTCCCCACATTGATTATTATATCTTAATCTATGTTTTTTTAGTTAATGGTTTCAACCCAAAGGAACTGAGTTAATGGTGATTTTCAAGGATAATGCAATGATTTTACTCCTAATCAAATGAATTCTATGGGATATGGAATGAAAAAACATGTCATTATGCTCACACAGATTTCTCAAGCTATGAATCATGGTGGAATTCCAATTGAGCAAATGAGGGAACAAAATTTTGTTGAAACTTTTTTGAGGAAACATCCACTATATTTCATAGGGTCTTCTGATCCACTTATTTCAGAATAATAGATCAGTACTACTGAAAAGATACTATCTATTATACAGTGTTTGGAGCATGAAAAATTCATTCTGGCTATTTATTGGTTAGATGGTGAAGGGGAACTATGGTGGAATCTAACTATAAATATGATGCAGTAAGATAAAATCGATTCCCTGGATTGGGAAGAGTTTAATAAAATATTTTTCAATAAGTAATTTCATCATATTCATTGTATTATTATGTAAAAATATTTCCTCAAGTTAAATCAAATGGAAGATGAATTTATGGGTACCTAGGAGGATAATTTCACAAGACTTGCGAGGTATGAGTCATGAATTATTATCCAACCCAAAAGTAAAGTTGATAGATTCTTTAGTGGGTTAAAGCCATGTCTCAGACTGGAGTTGTCCATAAGAGACATTAGTAGCTATGAATATATTCTATGTTGTGAAATCAATGATAAAATGGAGGTTGGAGTCTCATTTTAATCCCATGGTTTTGATAAGAAAAGGAATATGGAGTTTATAAAATAAAATATAAAATCCATGAAGAGAATAAGATGAAATTTCCATTATTCACTAAGTATGGGAAAATCATTAAGGAAATTGACTTAAGGGGTATAATGAATGTTTTAAGTTTAGAATAGAATGACACTCATAATTTCATATTCGAATTGATGGGAAGAAGTTAGATAACTATGATAATGGAGAAAAAATGGCATAGAATGCACCTCCCACGCTTTAGTGCTACATGTCTAAAGAGAATGATAATTATGTGAACTAGGGCCCTAACTGAAGATTTGGTGATGATGATCAATGTTAGAAACCTTTGATTCCAATGAAAAAAGGGAGATATCATGAATTCAATATTTTAGATAAGGGGTGGGATAACTATGTTGTGAAATATACACTTACTACCCACTCTCAAACTGCTAATGTCTTATTTGATTTTTTATCCTCACTATCTTTCATATCTAAAGAATTTCTAAAGGGTGGTAGAATTCCACCAAAATTATTGGATGTGTAATTATCAGTGAAAATCCATAATGGTGTTATTTTTCCATCCAAAGTCTATAATTACTCTCTAGATGACATTTGTGGATGTGTACTTTCTGAAAATCTTGTCATTCTTCCTATGGTTATATTTGATGTCATATTGGGCATGGATTAGATTTCTATACAAAAAATACCAAATAAATTGTCAAATAATGGAAGTTGTGTTTGATATTTCAAACACTCCTATAATCATCCATCAATGCACTGATAAATATGAACATCCTATGGAGACTATATCTACTGTATGATTTTTAATTCCTATTCAGAATGACTATTTATCTTAAATGGTTGGGGAGAAAAATGAAATCGAATATATGCCTATTATTATAGAATTTTTGGATGACTTGCTAGAATACTTTTCAAGCCTTCCACCAAAATGTGATGTTGAGTTCTTAACAGAACTCATACATGGTTCCATACCAATTTCAAAGACTCTTTATACAACATCCCAAATTGAGTTTAAAGAATTGAAGAAACAACTCCAAGAAAACCATGATAAGGGATTAATTTGGCTCGGTGTGTCACATTAGGGTACACCTATTTTTTTAAAAAAATATTTATGGATTGATGTGAATCCACATTGATTATTAGGAGTTGATCATCATCACATTCAAAAAAAAGTTTCATCTTCCTCATATTGATGACTTGTTCGATCAACTTCATGGAGCTCAATAATTTTACAAGATTTTACTCTATTCATTATATCATCAACCGAGGGTTTATAAGAATGACATAGCTAAGATGGAATTCTGTACAAGGTATGGAAACTATGAATATATAATAATTCCTTTTGGTCATACTAAATCCCCAGTTATCTTCATGGATTTAAGGAATATTGTCTTTAGATATTACATCAATCAGTTTTTGGTCGTTTTTATAGATGATATTCTTATCAATTCAAAAGGAAAAAGGGCTTGAATAACACTTGATAATTGTACTACAGACCCTACGCAAGGAGAAATAGTATGAAAAATTTACAAGTTGTGATTTGTTGGCAGAAAAAGGTTTCATTTTTTGGTAATATAATTTCGAGGGTATTGTAGTAGATCCATCAAAGACGAAGGCTATTGATTGTTACAATAGACCAACAAAAGGGGATGAGATTTATAGATTTCTTGGTTTAGATAGATATTATTGATGGTTTGTGGAGAATTTATCACAACTATCTAATCTATTTACCATGTTAACATGTAATGGATTCAAGTTCTTCTGGAAAAATGACTGGGATGAAAATTTAAAGTAACTGAAGTGAAGGTTAGCCAATACACCTATGTTTACATTACATTATATTAGAGAAGGGTTTTTAATTTTAGTGATTAATATAATAAATAATTGGTATGTGTTCTTATTAAAATTAACATGGTTATTTCTTATGCCTTTTAGAAGTTGAAGATTAATTAGATAAATTACCCAACTCATGAGTTGGAGTTATCACCAGAAATTTTTTCGTTAATGATATAGAGGCATTATCTGTATGGAGAAAAGTGTGATATATATACCAATAATAACAATAAAAAATATATATTCATACAAAATAAAATCATCTAGATAAGATTGTTAATTTTGATAAAGGATTATAAATGCTCAGTACATTTCCACCTTTAGAAATCTAACAAGGTGATCGATGCTTTGTGTCAAAAGGATCATGAAAGCTGATCCATGAAGAGGATTAAAATAGATACAATATTTTAGTATTTTTAAATGAGGAATATAGAAATATTTATGGAAGGGGAAAATTTTATATTTCTCAAATGAATGATCAATTCTTTATCCACGTGAAGATTAAGGAGTCAAAGATGAAAGATGGAGAGATTCAATAAAAAGTTATAAATTTTCCTCAATTTAACCTTGATTAGGATGGAATAATAAGGTTTAGGAACTGTGTATGTGTTCATTATATACTAGATTTCAGTAAGTACCTATTGGAGAAATATCATAGTTATTTTTTCTCTATTCATCTTGGATGTATGAAAAATTTATATGGATTTTCAAGAATACTTCTAGTGGTATGGAATGAAGAGGGATTTCGTGGTGTTTGTAACTTGGTTCTTGGTATACCAACAAGTTAAGGATAAAATATGAAATTCGAAATGTTTGTTGAATCCATTACCCATAACAAAATGGAAATAGGGGAACATAACTATATATTTGGTCATTAGACTACCCAAAACCTCAAAGGGTTATAACGTTATATGGTTTCAAGTCGATTTCCATACTAATTCGGCACACACCATCGCTGTCAAGTAAGACTTTTATATGGAATATCTTTCTAGAATATACATTAATTAATTGGTAAGGTTCCATGGATTAGCAAATTCCATTTTATAGGATTAGGATCTATGGTTTACTTAAAATATTTAGCAATATAATTAACAATAACTTGATATAGAATTTATTTTCATCACTACTTCTCATCCTCAAACGGATGGTCAGTCTAAAAGAACAATTAAAATCCTAGAGGACATTTTGAGATCTCTTTCTTTATATTTCAAACGTGGTTGGGATCAACACCTTCCTCTAGTTGAGTTTTCATACAATAATTTCTTTCAAAAAATCATTCAAATGGAACCTTATGAATCCCTCTATGGTAATAAATTTAGAACTTTAACATGATGGTTTAAAATTAGAGAAAAAAATAACTGGAACCTGAGATCGATAAAGAAATTGTAGATAAGGTTAAGACTATTCAACAACATATCTTGGAAGCTCAAATTTGGTAGAAACGTTACTGATAACTGATTCCATGATTTATAATTTGAGGTTGTTCATAAGGTGTTTCTACGGATGTCCCGCTAGAAGAAGGATATGAGGTTTCTAATGAAAGGTAAACTAATCCCTAGGTATATCATTCCATTTGATATTCATGATTATATCAGGATGGTATCTTATTTCTTGGAACTTATTCCAAATTTCACTCAAGTCCATGATGTGTTCTATATATTTCTCTTGTGGAAGTACATATCTAACCCTTCACATGTACTAAACTAAGAGGTCATACCAATAGAGTGTGAAAATTCTTACAAGGAACAATGAGTTGAAAATTTGGATCTTATAGAGAAAGTTCTATGAAACAAGACCACTCACCTGGTAGAAGTTTTGTGTAAAATCACATGTTAGAGGAAGCTACATGGGAACTTGAGGATATGATAAATCAGTAATGTCTGTATTTTTTACCTAAATGATGAATTTGAATGGGTAAATTCTTTTTAAAGGGGGTAAAATGTAACAACTCATGTTTTTATAGACCTTTTTTCGAATGAATTAATTTTTATTTATTTATTTTAATTCACTATGTTATAATTTTTTTCATAAGAAATTGACATGGATTCTGCTCCACACAACACCGATATGGCATGTGTTGCATGAAACATTGAGTTTCTATGAAACATCATTTTATTGTTATAATTATTTAAATTAGATAATTATAAATTATCCATTAAATTTAGAAATATTTAAAGTAATTCATACTTTTCAAATCTTATTTATAATTTATATATATATAATACCTAATTATAATGAAATGTATAATTTTTGGTAAATTAATTATATGTTTAAAAATACTATTTTTTCAAATGAACTGCCTTTAATGTCCATTTGTGAAAAACAATAAAACTAATTTAAACAAATTTAGATAGTTAATTTGATAAAATAAATTTATATTTTGTATTTACAATGTTAAAAATATATTAGGGTGAATTTGTGTCATTTTTCTGAGAAAAACTGTTTTTGGAATTAATAGTGAAAAATACGGATTGTTAATTCAAAAAAACTTTTTAATATAATTTATTTATAAGAATAAATTATATTTTTAATTGGTTTTCTATTTTAATCAGATAAGTTTTTTATAAATTAATCCAATTTATTTCATTTAAGCCAATTTCACATTAAAAATGGATATGAAATCTTAACAAATGCTTGATCATTTTTTCTTTTAAATATTGCTATGTCTTCTCATCTCTTGGATGAATTATAAATTAATTTATACCACTTATATGATTATGATTAGTATAAATTGATTACATATTTGGATTAATATTTATTTATAATTTCTATTAAGGTCAACTTAGTTTCATACAAAAAATATTAATGAATGTAATTTAAATTAATTACAATAATTAAGGAAACATTTAGCTTAAAAAGGACTAAACCATAAGCTTAAGAGACAAAATGACCTAGAAAGTTGTCCAAAATCCATTTTATGGACATATTTTGGCATTAAACCTTACATTATAGAGGTTATTTCAGGTTTGTATAACTTTTTTATGTAATAACTTGTGTACACATTACTTGTTTGCCAAAATGCCAAGTGTGTCATCTCCCTTCCCTATAAAAGGCAAAAAACTCTTCCCATTATTCACTCCTCTCAAGCCTCTTAGGTTATATGATGATCTGAACAATATAGTTACCAATATACCTTCCTTACTCCTTGAATCCTCCATTTTGGTGTTATGCGATTCAAGAAATCCCTTTTGTGAAAACCAAAAGGAGTTACCCAACGAAGCGCTAACATCCTTCCTCAAGATCCTTTCTTTTATTTTCTTTCTTCACCCACTCAATTATAATTATTACCTAATTATATAATAACACCAATAACATAAATATACTTAGACATCATTATACTAATGGTTATCCCTAAAATTATACACTCTATTATCTAATGGGTAATGACCATACTGTTTATGTGTACGGAGAACTATCGCCTCACGAAACGATTATTGTTCATTTTTCCTTTACCACCTTTCATGTTTTGGAATTATGATAGAAAAAATGTTTATATATGATATATATTATATTTTATATGCCTTTATTAATCCTTAATTATTTTATAACACCTACCTTTATACTTTCCATCTTGTGGAAATACGATAACATCATTTGTGGACGTGTGGACTAATACCCCCTCAAATCCATGTGATTCGTTCATAATCTACATAGAATGTATTAAATATGGGTTTAGTGAACATATATAATATATATTTATATGTATGTATGTATGTATGTATGAAATTTATATTCTATTGTAACAATTATATTTAAACATATAAGTACAAATATTTTATTTATATTCTTTCCTTCCATATGAATATAAAACAAAAAACAACTTTCATGCATAGGTATGGCCTACCATCTCCGGGAATGGTGTATTCCATATAATAAATATATATTGTTGATTCAATAAGGTTTCTGTATGAAATTTCTATTACTCTATGTTTTGAAAATCATAAACTCATTTTCTTAATGAAAATTATCTTTCTCTATGAATTATTTTCTTAAGGAAAATTTTCTTTCTCTAAGAAAAGGTTTACCCTTACCATGGTTTTCATTATCTTACTCAATGTATTATAAAAACCAATTATTTTTTTACTATGTCAGAATTTTGGATCCTTATCAATATTCTCAGAATCTTATAGTTTCTTGGATATTGAGTCTTTCTGTTTTCAGACTCCGAATTCTCTGAAATTTAGACTCGGAATTATATGAAATTCAGACTATGAATTCTCTGAAATTCAGACTCTAAGTTACCTCAAATTAAAACTCCCAATTCTTTGAAAATCATTCTCTAAGTTCTCTAAAATTTAAACACCAATTTATCTGAAAATTAGACTCCGAATTCATTGATATTTGGAATCTGAATTCTATGAAATTTTGACTCTGAATTATCCAAAAATCAAACTCTGAATTCCATAGAATTATGAATTATAATTCTTTAAAATTCATACTCTAAAATCATCATAATTCATACTTTGAATTGCTCAGAATTTAGACATCGAATTCCTCACAATTTCGACTCCAAATTACTTCGAATTCAGAATCCGAATTCCTCATAATTTAGAGTCCAGATTCCTTATAATTCAGATTATGAATTCTCTATAAAAGAGAATCTAAATATCCATTCTTTCTAGAATCTTATTTATTAACCTTTTAATTATATTATTCCTTAGATTATGATTATTTAGTTTTGTTTAAGATACTATATTTTTCCTTACATATTATTTGATCTCAAAAACATGATAATATTTTAATTTTTAAAATGATGTAGTACAATTTGTTTCTAACAAAACTTTGGTTGAGTGACAGGTGTATAAGTCCCTCTGAGATTCAAGAAAAACTATCACCATTGAATGATGGAACTAACCATTGAAGTTTTTCTTATAAATAGAAGCTCATTAAAATGAACTCAAAAACAATTCAACTATCAATTGATGATCCTAGAGATTTCATTATTTCATGTGATGTGTATAGAAAGAAAGACTCATGTGCCTTGTGTGTTTCGTGAACATATTTTTTAGCTGTGAAAATCTTGTTCAGCTTGATCTGTGTGATGATGATTGTTGCTCAGTATAATCGATGGCTTTAAAGGATAGAAAGATAAAGGTTTTAACTACCTTAAAGTTCTAGGGCTTGTATTCACAATAATATAGACTCTGATATTCTTATTGAGATCTTACCCTAGTGTGGGTAAGACATAATTTCTCGAAAGTATAAATCAAGGGACCATTATCCAAGGTTGTTGGATATCCTAATCTTTTGGTTAAAAGATTTCCTACTTTTTACTTGTTGTTGTTTCAAGTTTTATTTCAGATTTATTTTGTTAAATAAGGAAAGTATAACTTTCTTATGCATTCTTGTACTATTTACTTACTCAGATAAATAAGATTATATACACATTAAGGTAGAATCAACTGAACATAAGTTTCTTTTCCAGATCCATATTTATATACCCTTATAAATTTTCTTGTATAGTTAAGAACCAAAGAGGGTTTTTGAATTTAACTTATTTAACTTTGATAAACATTGTTTTTCCTTAAGGTAAAAATCAAAAGTTTCTAAACATACAATTCACCCCTATTGTAATTGAGCATATACTATTTTGATCCTACATATATTCTATAGATTATTACAATACAGACATGTTAAAAATATGAGATATTTAAATCATGGTTTATATTATTGAAATGATGATAAAATTATAAATACTAATTATTTAAAAAATTAAGACACATGAAAAAACAAAGCAGATATTACTCGAAGTGTAACCTAAAAACAGAATTTTGAATAAGAGAGAAATATAATGTCATAATCAATCCATATATGGTATTAAATATAATAATTTGGTTCTATAAATTATTAATAATATATATTTTTATATATTAATCATATATGAGTACGATGGGATTCAAGACATGAGGTAAGGGAATTTCATCTCACATTTTATATCTGTGAGATACAAGTCATGTTCACCACTATTTTATTTTTCATGATGTATATACTGACCATGAATTTATTATATGATTCTTATTATTTAATTTATGATTATTTACATATCAATTCTATGATCTTCCATTCATGGGGATTAATGTTTTAAAAGTTACCAAATTGGTAAAGTAATTTGTTCTTAATTTTTCTTTTTTGAGACACATGTTTTATTATACACATATGTTCATTATTGGGTTGTATCGGCTTCCAATTGAGATGTTATATCATCAATATATTTATTTTTCATGATATTTCAGGATCCATGTAACTTCATTTTAATATATGGGGTGTGTGATTCAAAGTTACCAAGTGGTAAGAGTTTATTGAAACAATCTCATCATTTATCAAGATTGTATATGATTATGATTCCATTTATGAAATATTATGATTCATCTATCAAGAAAAACAATTATTTTTCTTATCCTCTATTTATTCAATATATTTTCATTTATTGGTACCAATTTTCCATTGTTTTTTACTTAATATAATTAAAAAATGTTTTTAAGAAAAAACAGGCTATATTTCTCTCTTCGGTTGTAAATATTTTTTATTTCAAAAACTATGTTGACATAAATGTTTTCAAATAATCTTTGAGGATCATTTTCAAGTAAAAATTATTTTAAAAATGTTTTTTTGTATTAAAAGTATTTATTTATAATTTTTAATGTTTATTTTAAAAGAAAATTCTTTCGAAAGTTTTTTTGTTTTTAAAATAAAATTTTAAATGAAGAAATGATATTTTCATTAATAAATGGTTTTAAAAGGATCTTTCAAAATTATTTTACAACTAAGATGACATGTGTTGATTTTAATCATGTATTTATTGGAGAATTATTCAATATTTACATTTATATTCTTTCAACGAATGGTTTATGTTTTTATGGCATGTTGTTCATGAAACCTATTTCTCTTTAACATGTTATATGACTTTGAAACCTACTTATTTTCACGGGTTATTCTTTTGACAAAATTATTATGAAACCTATATCTTTTTTCACATGTTTTCATATAATTACATTTTTATGATTCCTATTTCATTACGTAGGTTATAATATGATTGTTTTTGATTTTTTGGCATGTATATGCATGATTTCATTTTGATATTGGTGGGACATAAATCTCCCTCCAATGCATTGGGTAGTGATTTATATCTAATGGAATAAACTAAGATAGTATTGGGAGTGAGCCGTGAATACTAATATAGCCATGGGAGTGAACAATGACAACCAAGATGGTATGATCAGTGGACTCATAAAACTAAGATGTATGTGGGAGTGAACCTCAAATACCAATATGGTAAGTTAAGTGAACTCGTACTGCCAATATGGCCTTGGTAGTAATTCCTTGACTATTAGGGAAATCATGGTACATTGTTATGTGTCTCTCACAATTCTATGTCTTATTCCTATGTTATGCATTTAGGGTTTATATTATCTATTTCGTTATGATTAATGTCTTATAATCTTCCAATATTTATTCAATGATTTATGTTAACGATTTTATGATATGAATGGTATGGTCTATTTTGTTATGATCACATTATCATACACTTATTCTCAAGTTTATTCTTACATGTCTTCCTTGTTTACCCTTACTAAGCATCTGAGATCACCCTTTTTTACATTTCCTTTCCTAGGTTATGAAGATATGTATTAAGGATGATGTGAATAAGAAAGGTTCTAGTCAAGAAGAACCAAGTGGGAGATAATTTTTCTCAATTATATACTACTGTTTATGTTTCCATGTTTCCAATGGAATTAGACTAATAAAGTATATGGGAATCTATTTGTATAATGTTTTAAGTATTCTGCAAAAGCTATGTACTGTTAACGAATGAAAATATAGGGTATATATAAATATTCCCAGGGTGTTTACTCATGGTTTCATCAAAATGCGAGTGGTATTAATTATTTTATAAGGAAAATGGATGAACTTAACTAAATAATTTCCTTGCATATGTAGAGCTGGGTCATATTATTAAAGAAATGATTTTGAAACCTTAAAATATAGTAATTTTTGGTAAGATTCATAATAGATTTATAAAATTAATCAAATAAACATAAGTTTGAACTAATTTAAAGGTAAAATGTATATTATGTCGTGGTTACATTTTTTAGAATTTATTACATCACTTTTGTGTCATTATGATGTCATAATACACACCATATATTTATACAGTGTTTAATTTTTTCCTGAAAATTCAATTGTCTTGAAAAATCATGAAAAATTCACCATTGGATAATTATTAAATTAATATTCAAAAATAATATTAATTTAATCTAACAAATTTTATAAATATTGGTATTTTTAATTTTAATACAAGAATTGACATTTATTGAGAATTGATGTGTTATTTTAGAATAACAGTTATCAAATCCTTATAAAAGATAAATTTGACATCATAAAAATTATATGATCATTTATATTTGATAAAAATTATTTAATAATAATATTATATTAAAATATTATTTATTTCAAAAAACCATTAATTCATCAAATCAAATTCCATAACTGAATTTGAATATTACCCAAAAATACATTTTGTGTTTTATTGTATCAAAATAAAAATAATTCATTACATAATAATAATTTGATTAAAATATATTAATTGTTCTATAGAAAATAAATTACATATTTCTTTTACATGGTCTTGATACATTCCCCTTTGATACACTAACAAATTCTCTATGGGTAAGGTGTGAACCTGTGAGCCTTTAAGGGCGTGGTTTGCCGAAATTTTTTTGGGTTGTGATCTCGATGATCTTGATATATTCCCATAAATGGTTTTTCTGATACTTATATTGTATGATCTCAACATGGAATTCATCAAGGGAAACTTTTATTAATGATACCTCCCTTAGAAACTCTAATAAATGGGATTCATTGTGTATAATCCTACTGGTCGAGTCCATCACATCCATTATCTCTATCAATTGGATTTTTTAAAACCCTGTATTTATAATAATCATATGATCAATGTTCAATGGAAATATTATTTATGATTATGATTCCTAATGGTAATTTAAATTTGATAGGATATAATAAAACCAAATTAGTTCATGTGTTTTCTGTAACAATATTATATAATTAGACATTTAATTAAAACACAAGGGGACATTTTTTTAGAATAGTTAAAGTTGTTACAATATCCCCCCATTTAGTAATTTATCCCTCAAAATTTTATTTACCAACACTAAAAAAAATGATAAAAAATATGTTTCATCACCTCCTTCAGTTCCCACATCTATTTCAAACTATTTGTTTCTCTATAGTACATTAACATGTTGCATATCCTTATTTCATATAACATTTTCTCTAAGATCTATGATTTAAACTAGCTTTTCATTAAAAGAAAGATCACACTCTAATAGAAAAATCAATAGATTATGTACATGTGTGGGGTCTGGTATGAAATTACTCAAGATGGATACATGGAATACATCATGTACTTGAGATAGGTTAGGTGGTAGTGATAGTTGATAGGCCACCACTCTAATGCCAATCAAGGATCTAAAAGGGGCGATGTCTCTTGGATTAATCATTCCATTCTTACCAAATATCATCGATTTCTTCCATGGATATATTCATATGAAAACCATATCACAAACATCAAACCCTAGGTCTCATCGATGGTTGTCAACATAGATCTTATATCGACTCTGAGCAGCCTTGATGGGCTGTTGAGTGATCTTAATCGTTTCTCACATTACCTCGACCATTTCAAAACCTATTTGTTTTAGTTCCCAAAATGCATCCTAGAATCCATGTATTCAACACCTCTTCATATAAAGGGCTTCATAAAGACCCATTTGGATTCCTTATTGGAAATATTTTTTTTAAGATAACACGAATAGAATTAGATTTTGGTCTCATCCTTATTTGATGTCAATTGAGCATTATCTCAATATTTATTCATGTTTTTTGATAGTTTTCTCATATTGGCCATCAATTTGAGGGTGATATGTTGTGATGAAGTTCAAATTTGTATTTAGAGAATGTTGGAGACTCTTCCAGAACATTGAGCTAAATCTTTGATCTATATAAGATAAAATTGTTAGTGGTGTTTCGTCTAGCCTAACCACTTCTCAAATGTATATCTTTGAAAGTTGATTGAGTGAGAAATGCTCTTGATTCTCAATGAAGTGTTATGTATTTGTAATTTGATCCACCATAGAATAGATAGCATTATTTTCTCATTATGTATTTGGAAGAATGGTGAAAAATTCCACTGTGATGTTTTCCCATTTCCAAGTAGTTATGAGTAATGGTTTCATCATACCCTTAGATTTTTTCCATTCCACTTTCAATTGCTGACAAAAAAGACATATTGATGAATATTCCATGATCTCCTTCTTCATATTGTCTCACCGATAGTGTTATCAGAGATTATGATACATGTTCTTAATTCCTGAGTAGATGGAGAAGGATTGTCTGTGTGCATCATCCAATGACTCCTTTATAACTTAGGATTTTATTGTATACATGTTCTTGACTCAAATCTGAAAAATCCTTATACATTAACATTAAAATATGATGATTTCTCTTTCCATATAATATCCAATATCTTCATAATTCCCACATTATCTCATTTAGAATCCTTTAACCGCTCCATAAGAGATTGTTGAGCAATATTTGGGAAAGGATTTATGATGTACATTCTTTATGAATCCCATGTCCAACCTTTCCTAATCTAAGAAGATTGGACCCCTCTCAATTCTCATCGATGATAAAATTTATGGATACTTTCTACTTATATAAGTTTCCACTTTATTTTTATTCCCATGATGGTATTGAATTGATTAGTCATAGTTCCTGATCTGCTCTAACCATCTTCATTGGCGCATAATCAGCTCCTTCTCTATGAATATATACTTGGGGATTTTGTGATCAGCATATATTTCAAACTTCTCTTAAATTAGATAATGACACCATATTTTCAAAGATAATATCACTTAATCCAACTCCATATCATTAATTATTTAGTTTTATTAGTGAAATTTTAGTTGCCTTGAAAAATAGGCAATGAATTTGTAATTTTGGATTAACACACAGTCCAACCCCTTCTTCAAAGCATCACTGAATCCCACGAAAATCTCTTTGCTTTTGGGTAGTGTGATCCCTGGTGTTTTGATAAATCTCATTTTTTGATCCTCGATGCTCTATTTTTATTAATAATTTCAATAAAACTTGAATCCATTTTATGTTATCTTGGTTAGAGGGCTAGACAATTATGAGAGATTTATCAAAAAACAATGATAATACCCAGATAATCTATGAAAAATAGTGAATTTTTTCATAGATGTTGGCCTCACCAATCCTTCAATTTCTTCTATATTTTAATGGTCCAAAAATATGACTCTACATATTATTATATTCCATATGAATGATACTTCTTTCAACCAGAAATCACATTTTCTGCACATGGAAAAAAGCTACTCCTTCTGCAAGGTCTTTAATACAGTGCTCAGATTCTCATTGTGCTCCTCCTTGGTTTTGGAGAATATTATAATATCATATATAAATAATAATAAAACATTTTTAAAGTGATCTTTGATGAGTCAATTCATCATGTCTATTAATATTGTTAGATAATTAGTGAGACCAAATAGAATTACTATGGACTCATAGTACTCATATATTGTATGAAAAGTAGTCTTGGGGATGTCATCCTTCCACCTAACATGATAATAATTTGACCACATATCTACATTGGAGAAGTAATCTAATTATCATTGTTTATCAATAATTTCATCAATCCATGGTATCATATACTTTCACATTATTTTGATCATGTTGATCTCACAATAATCAGTGCAAAGATGAATTGACACATCCATCTTCTTGATAATGAGGATAGGTGCACCCCATGGTGAATCACTTGATAATATGAAACCTTTGTCTAGACCATCTTGAAGTTGTTTCTTCAGCTTTTGATGTTTTATAATAGCCATTATATATAGATTATTGGATAATTATATTTCCCATAGTATAAGCTCGATGAAATATATATCCTATTATCTTTAAGGAAGACAAGAAAATTCCTTGAGAAATACAATAGTGTATTCCATCAGAATAAGAATTTCTTCGAGGATGGTTATTTACTTAGAATCAACCATTTGGGGAAAATATTCTTTCTTGTATGGAAATAATATCCATTCTTGAGATGTTGGTTATAAATAATATTCATCTTGCTCATTGTAATTGTATAAAATAGGTGGTAGATTCGGAATACAAATAGTTATTTCCTTATCTCAAATTTTTTTGTTTGATCTATATAGAGAAAGATAGTCAATACCCAAAATTGCATCAAATTCTACTCAACAAATAATAGAAAGGTTAACAAGAAATTTATATCCACAAATTATGATATGGGAGGAGATATATAGTTGGAATGAAATAATTTCCCCATTTTTTGTATTCACTAACAGCTCTAATTCTTTGACTTTTGGGGTAGTATGAATATTTCTACTAAATTTTGTGATTTTAAGGAGTGTGTAGTGCTATAGTAATAAAATATTGTTCTCTATTACTAAATTAATAACTGGCGCACCTGTCACCACTTCATTTTTAGGATCCACGTCAGTGTTTGTGATGGAAAAAGATCAACATTATTGTCATGGAGGTTGTTGGTTGTCTCTCAAAACCCTTAGCTTACTGCATTAGTTTACAAATTACCCTAGTTCCTTACAATTATAGAAATGAAAAATATGATGAGGTTTGACTAGAGAACTCCTCTCTTCCAAAACATCAGTTGGATTCTCCTGTTGGAAATCACTAGCTAGGTGTCCTTCCTTCCCAAACCTAAATCTTTTCGCCACCCCCCTTAGGAAAATTTTGGTTTGATTCATTCCTAACCTTTAAAAAGTGTGATATTTAAAGTTCTTTGCATCATTATATTTCTCCATCAAACCTCTAATATTAAACTCCACTTTCTTCTTCTTATCCCTATTGTAACTTGGCCTTTGGAATTGTAATGTGAACCTTATGAATAGTAAACTAGAAATTTGAATTGGAAACTGACCCATGAAACTATAAATAAATTTTATCTATCTTATAAATGAAAATATTATATTATCATATCAAATTATATGTAAATAATTTTTTTAGAAATTATTAATTTACTGTTGATGTTTTTATAAAGAATGAGAGTATATTTTCAATTTTATAATTAATATAATGTTTTAAATGAAAATTTATTTCTATAAAATGTATTAATAAATTAATATTTTTTTATTTTGATTAGAATATAATTTTGGGAGACCTAAATTTATTTTTCAACTTGTTATGAAATCATTTATAAATTTAAAATTGTTATTTTTCAAGTAAATGATTATTTTAATTATAAATTAAATTTATCTAATTTATAAATTTTTTTCATTAAATGGAGTTAATTTTTGAATTCTATAAATAAATCAATGTATAGGTTTAATTTTTTTTTTTTCTAAAATACATGAATTTTGTGTGAATAGGAAAATATTGTAATTTACGGTATTAGATAAATACATTATTTTGGAGTCATAGATGATGTATAGATAATTTAAGCCCATAATCTCCAATAATAATTCATTAATATAATTGTTTTTGTGATAATTATTAAACCATTCAATGTATTGGGAAAAAATAATAGACAAATGAGTAAAATAATGAGAAAACACCCCTCTTTCCTCCTATAAATACCACCCCTCACCACATCTTCTCCTCACACATATCAATATTTAAGCCTTGAAAAATTATTATAAAATATCTAAAAAATATGATAAAACATTTTAGTGATCTCTTAGTATCAACAAAATACCCAAACCAATCCTCCCTAAGGTGGTTCCCAAGAAGAAGGATTTAAGAGGTAAAATATTGTTTCTTTTCTTTTAATTTATTTTTATGTTATTTTATTATTTTATCCTCACCAAACCTAATAAAAATGGTATAATAACCCAATTAAAATAAATATAATATAATTCAATTATTATAATTTAATAATATTTCTTTATTTATTTCCCCTCTCCTTTTATCACAAAATGAAAATATCATTCGTGATTTTTTAATTTATCTCCTTCAAGGATGTCAATGTTTTAAATTTATCATAATTCCTTAATGAATTATCATAAAACAATTTTTATTTCTAAAATATATTATAATATATATATTATAGTTTATTTAATGTTCTGGAACCATTATATATTATATTAATTAATAAAAAAATGAGTTTGTTGTAATAAAAAACCACCAAAATTAACATAAACGATTATCATTATGTTTTTTCTAATGATTAATCTTAATACCATATAAACAAATGATTTATAATATTATTTAAATATATTAAGTATCCTTAATAACATATAAATTAAATTGTGGACAAATATTATCATTTTACATGATTTTCCGTAAATGTATACAAGTAAATTGATAATGAAAACCAAGGAAACAAACACTCCCAAATGATGAAATTTAATCTCATAAGCCATAAAAATAACCATAAATGAACATAATAAAATAATAATAATTCAAATAAATTTATAATAGGTTATTAAATAATTAATTAATGGATATAATCTTATTATCTCAGACATTAAGATCAATTGAAGAACTATTTTTGAAATCTGGTAAGGGATTCTACCCAAACCTCCATTTTTTCTTATAGGTTACTCTTTCCCCATATTTACTCAGATGTAATGATTATTTATTTTTGTTTATTTCTAATAAATTATATTTCTATGTTCCAAAAACATATATCGAGATCCATTATTTATTCTTTGGTGGGGAAATATGTGCTTTAAAAGTGTTCCCTTCTCAAATATTCTTGATAAGCAAGCTTGATTTAAAGGAATTACCTGATTTCTTACCCATTCTCATGTGATGTCAATAATATATTTTAATACATGATTATATTTATAAAATCACTCATTTTATCATTAAAATCTATCATGTTTCATTTCTAGTTTTTTGAAAACAATTATTCCTTTTCCGTTTCAAATACTCTTTTATATTTTCCCCTAAAAATGCATTAAATTTACTAATTTCTAAAGTTTCCAAAACAATATTTTAAAATATTTTCACTTCAGTTAGAACCCATTTATCATTATCTATACCATTTTCCTTCATAAATTTATTTATATGTTCTAAAACCATTCTTTTGTGGACACTTTTATGATACGCCAATATTTTATGCCTTATGACAAGATTGCAATACCCATTTATTTTCATGGGTAACCCTTATGTTATGTTTAATTCCTTATGTATGATTAATCTTGTGGAAAAAATATTCATTATATTATTATTATGGGTGTTCCTATATAGAACTCCAATGCATTGGGTAATGTTTAGTCTCATTAGATGGAATGTTTGGACTGGTAGTGAAACTGATTCTTTTAAAGGACTTTGTCCACTATGTCTTGTCAGTTAGCCTTGAATAATGTTTATTTCATGTTATATGATGTTTAAAAATTCATATGAAGTTATGGTTATATTTTCTCATGTAAAAAATGTTATTATTCATCATTTTTATTCATGTTCCATTCCTTTTATATCATCATGTTTTGATTTCTTACCCATTTGATATGTTTTATTCTTGTTCATATTCCCTTACTAAGATTTTTATCTCATCCATTTTGTTCATATATTCCCCAGTTTTTCCTATGAAAATTTAATTTATAAATTTAATTTAGGAGATCATTATAGAGATTAAATAAAATATCTTTTTAGTTTGGTTTCACGATTTCAATTTGTGTATATAACTTTCCAAATACACTAAAATTTACGATCCTTTGATTCTAATTTGATGTGTAATTATGAATAAAATCATGTAATGATATTTATAAAAGGATAGGGATTCTATAGTTTTTATCAAAGCACTGGCTAGTAACTTTTGGGATCAGGGCTAGAAAAATCTAGTAAAATCCTTAGGGATAAGCCTATATATGAGAAAAAAACATAAATTTTTGTTATTAAATAGTAGATTTTTTATCAAGAAAATACATCCTTGTATGGATATTACAAGTGGAAGTTGTTCTAGAATAGATTTATCTATGAGTAACAACTTTGACAAGTTGTTTCAGGCCTGACTATAGATAACCTAGTAAACGAGAATGGGCTTTACTATGCACCTAGTTTGACACTCCTGGGGGATATTCTATGGTAAATTCATGATATTATTATGAACCATAATAAATGGAACAAAAACATTCCTATGATAATATATTATAGGAAGTAGATCATAGATTAAACAGATTTTAACCTAGGTAATAACAAGTTATTATGCACTTTCCTTTACAAGTTTATCCTTTTATGTTTAAAGTTACCTTTTATTATTCTTATTAGGTAAGTATTCAAGAACCCAATTGAACATTCACATTCATAGTTAATGGATGGAAATTCAAGAACCCATTATAGCAATCAATTTTATTGGTAATTTGATTATTTCCCTAATGATATTCCAAATATGATGGGAATGGGTGCCCAAAACATCCTGAAAAATCTTCTTCAAATGGCTCATGTTATGAATAATAAATTGAATCACGTGGAAATCCCTCATTCTCCTAAGATATAGAAAATTATGGTCGAATAATTTATGTATAAAAGGCCTCCTATGTTTCGTGGATATTCATATACCCTCCTAGTATAATAATAGATTAACTCCATTGGGATGATATTATCTATCCTCTAGTGCTCATAAGTTGAGAAAGTTGTGATGGAAGTTTATCATTTTGATGGGAAAGTTGATCATTGGTGGACATTGATCACGGAAAAAAAGTAAAAGGATGAAATTGACTCCATGGAATGGGAATATTTCAAGAAAAAAAATTTCAATAAATATTTTCCTCAAAGCCTTCGTCTTAAGATGGAAAGTTAGTTCCTTAGACTGAAGAAAAAGAATATGAGTCTATTGGTGAATATGAGGAAAACATCACAAGTCATGAAAGATATGCTTGTAACTTTTTTATGAATGCTGAAAACAATGTGGATCTCATGTTTAGAGGACTAATGAAAAGTCTATGAAAAGTGTTTGTAATTAGAGAATTTAATAGCTATGAATAGATTTTATGTTCTTCCCTTAATATTGAAATTGAGATTGGAGAATCTCATTGGTCTCTTGGCCCCGGGGATAGAAATTGAAAAATATATTTTAATATTGGTGATAAATCCAATGATGTAAATAATACCCTACATCCCACGTATCAAATGTGTGTGAAGAAGCATCCTGGAAAATGATCAAAGGGAACCAAGAGATGATTCAAATTTAGAAGAGGGGAATATAAATAATAATTGTCAAAAGGATATGACCAATACCACTAATTAGGAAAATAAAGGAAGGTTCAGATCAACCCTCATCCTATAGTAAATTGTTTCAACTACAAGGGAATGGGAATTATGCAACCCATTTCCCTAATATAAGGTTTATTAGGGGAAATTTATAAAAAAAACCTCTAAGGCCCATGGAATGGCACATGTGATCACTATTGCTGAGGTGGAACCCGACAATGATGTGATTACATGAATGATAGTTATTCATTCTAGAATAGAGAATATACTATTTGATTCAAGTTCTATGAATTCTTTCATATCTTTCAATTTTAGTATAACTATTCTATCCCCACCTCAAAATTTAGAGATTGAGTTATCTCTCAGAATATGAAATGGGGGAATTATTGCATCCAATGTTTTTAAATCCTCTCCGATTAAAGTATGTGAACTGAAACCTCTAGAAAATATGTTTGTACTCCGTTTGGTAGAGTTTGGTCCTATATTGGTCTTGTATTAAATATCTTTATATAAATCCAACATCAACTGATAGGAAAGGGATATCACTATTCACATCTCAAAGTATCCCCCAATTCCGTATAAGTGTAAAGAGGGTGATGAATCTTTTTCGGGTTCATTGTATCAACTCTGGATACTGCTGAATTATGATAAATCATATTTATCTCAAGTTATTGATACATAGAATAGAATAATTCTTGAATACAATCCCATTGTAAGGGACTACACTGATATATTCCCTGAAGAATTATATGTCCTTCATCTTGATTGAGAGGTTTAGTTCTCAATTGAACTTATTCTTTTATCTCTTGTTATATCAAATAAACTCTATAGAATGTCCACCATTGAGTGGGGAGAACTAAAGAATCATTTACAGGAGAATCTGGAAAATGGTTTTATATGTCTGAGTGCTTCCCCATGGGGTGCACCAGTCCTATTCTTCAAGAATTAGGATGGATCAATTCATCTCTGCATTGATTATCATGATCTCAAAAAAATCAGGATAAAGAAAAAGTATCCCATTCCATAGATAGATGAATTTTTTAATCATCAATATGGGGAAATTTATTTCTCTAAGTTGGACATTTGGTCAGGATATCACCAATTAAAGGTAGGGAAGGAATATATTGGCAAGATTGTATTTTGAATGAGGTATGGACCCTATTATTTCATAGTGATCCCTTAGGACTCAATAATAATTTAGAAATTTTCCTGGATTTAATGAATAATGTCTTCAGAGATTACAAAAATAAATTTTTGGTAGTCTTTATTAATGATATTATGATATTATATAAGATAAAGGAGGAATACAATGAGCATTTAAATACTATTTTAATGACTATGTAAAGGGAGAATCTATATGAAAAGTAAAGTAAATTTGAATTATGGATATTGGAAGTATCATACTTGGGGAATTTTATCACTAGAAAATGGATTTATATGGACCCTTCTAAGACAATGGATATTGAGGAGTGGCCTAGGAAAACATTTTTAACAGAGATCCAAAACATCCTTGGTCAAGTTGTTTTTTACATATGATTTTTTGGGCACTTCTCATGGCTATCGAACCCACTAACCAAGATGAATCTGAACGGAGTCAAGTTATTCTAGACTAGTGATTGTGTCAAATTATATGAAGAGTTGAGAAAGAGGCTAATCTATGAACCAGTACTCACACTTCCAACAAGTGGGAGAAACATTGTGGTGTACAACGATGCCTCAAAGTAGGTCTTAGGAACTATACTAATGAAAAATGATAAACTGATATACTATGTATCAAGGATGTTGAAAATTCAGGACAAATACTATTCCATGCATGATTTGGAGTTAGCAATTGTGAACTATAAGTTTTAAATATGGTGGTAACATCTCTATGGTGAGAAGTGTGGAATTTATAATGATCATAAGAGCCTCAAATATATATTCACACATAAAGAGATTAATATGTGCCATAAAATATGGTTATAACTCATCAGGTATTTTGACCACTCAATCCACTACCGTCCTGGGAAGGAAAATAAGGTGGAAGATGATCTAAGTATATTGTATTCTACATATTTATCAACGATGAGAATTGACAAGAATCCAGTCATCATATATTTACAAAGGATGGACCTAGGAATTATCAAGGAAAGAACATCATCAATCCTTTATCAAAAGATTTCTCAATAATTACATATGGAGAGAATATGGGATTCTCAAATAAATGATGTTGAACATCAAAAAAGGTGGAATATATTAAAAGCAAGAAATACTCATTTTTCAAAATTGAGGAGGATGGATTCGTGATATTTGATTCAAGATTATGTGTATTGTCCAATCCAGAGATAAATAAGTTCTTTTGAATGACGCACAAGGCTCAACCTTCTATATTATCCCAGAATCACAAAAATATATCATGGTAAATGAGAGTGATATTTGTTGGATAATATTATGAAAGAGATCATTGAATATATAGTAATGTTCTTGGTGTGTCAGAAAGTGAATTCAAAAAGAAAAAATTCAAAGGGGATGATGCAACCATTACCCATACAAAAATTGAAGTGGGAAAATCACCATGGACTTTGTCACTGGACTTCCAAAGATTCCATATGAAAGAATTCTATATGGGTTTTTTGGATCATATTACAATGATAGTTCAGTTTATCCTAATTCTAAAGGACTTCTCATTGTATAAACTGTCCTGGATATACGTCATATAATTTTTAATTTTACATGGAGTACCACTATTAATTTTATCCGATCGGGATCTGAGATTCACCTCCATGTTATGGAAAAGTATCAAACATTCTCAGAATATTAAGATGAACATTAGCATGTCTTATCATCCTCAAAACGATTTCCAATCTATGTAACATATTGAGAAACTGAAAAAAAAAATGTTGAGACTGTGTTCTATGGACTTTATGGTAGGATGGGACCAACATCTCCAACTGGTCGAATTACCTTTCCATAATAGTTTCCACCCAAGCACCCAAATGGCTCCATGGGAATCCCTTTATTGGAAAATATGAAGAACACTTTCATGATGAGAATATGTTGGGACATGTAAAGTTCTAGGACCTGAAATGGTTGAAGAAATTATGGAGAAGGTGAAAACCATTCAGCAGCACTTCAAGACAGACTAGAGTCAAAAAAATATCTCTACATACAATCATTGATGATACCTTGTGTTTAATATTGGAGACATGGTATTACTATTCATATCTCCATGTAATAGGATCATGATATTTTTGGAGAAATTTAATTTATGTTCTAGGTAAATCGACCCATTTTATATCCTTGATCATGTCAGAGTTATGGCCAATCGAATGGAACTTCCACCGACCATGCCTCAAGTACATGATGTATTTCATGTATACCTCTTGAGTAAATACATACCAGATCCCTCACATGTGTTGAATTTAGAGGTGGTACATTTGGAGAATGATCTCTCTTGTGAGGATCATCCAATGAAGATCTTTGATCATATAGATAAATTTCTATGCAACAAGACTACTCACCTAGTTAATGTAATATGGTGGAACCATAAGTACGAAGAGGAAACATGGGAACTGGATGAAGTGACGAAAGACAAGTACCCTCACCTATTTTTAACTTATAATGTAAAATTAAATTTCGAAGGTGAAATTTCATAAGGGAGGAAAAATGAAACATCCCAAGAATTATATCAATAAAAGCTTCCCTTCTCATAATTATGACATATAGAATAATAACATAAATTCACATTAAGAACACAATACACACTTTATAAATGATTAATGAATTAAATAATAAGTATTTTTATAAGTTAAGGAAAATATAATGATGAAATAGTAACATGGCCTTTGGAATAGTATTGTGATCTTTATGAATAGTAAATAAGACAATAGAATAGTAACCTCACCCATGAAACTACAAATAAAATTTATCCAAGTTATAAATGAAAATATGATATAATTATATCATAGTATATATAAATAATTCTTTTAGAAATAATTATTTTTGTGTTAATGTTTTTATAAGACATAGGAGTTTATTTTAAATTTTATAATTAATATAATGTTTTAAAAGAAAATTTATTTCCATAATATGTATTCATAAATTAATATTTTTTATTTTATTATTATAAGATAATAATAAGAGACCTTAATTAATTTTTCAAAGTCTTAAAAAATGAGTTATAATTTAAAAATTTGTATTTTCATGTAAATGATTATTTTAATTAAAAATTAAATTTCTCATTTTTAGAAAATTATTTTCATAAAATATAGTTCATTGTTTTAATTCTAAATATATAAAAAAATTTATGGTTAATTTTTGGTGTTTTTCTGAAATACATGAATTTTAGGAGAATAGTAAAATACTATAATTTACAAAATATAAAAAATACTTGATTGTTTGAGTAATAAAATATTTATGGCTTATTAAAGACTATAATATCAAATAATACGTAATTATTTTAATAGTTGAGGTGAAAATTATCAATCTATTCTTATTATTGAGGAAATATAAAAAACTAATGAATAAAATAACAAGAAAACACCCCTCTCGTCCCCTATAAATATCACCCCTCACCACCTCTTCTCATAACACATCTCATGATTTGAGCCTTGCCAAAATTCTTCACAAATATATAACAACCCGACTTTTTATTACACACACAAACATGATTTATTACATAAACATTAACTTAAGAAAACGTTGAGGATCGAGAGATATAGTGTCCTTTGAAATTATGAACATTACTTAACAACTTATAATATAAAACACAACATCTTTATCGAAAACTTCTTTTACATGACCACAAAATTCATTCGTACTTAGCGTTGCATGAGATAACCTAAGGACCTGCATAAGAAAAGGCTGAGATATAAATCCATGTAAGGGAGTAAAAAATGAATAACATGAAAAATATATTACATGTTAGGTAATATAAATATCAATGGAAAACAAGAGAAACATGTACTTAAAGGCATGATATAACATGATTAACATAACATGGAAATGTGAAAACAACATTTAACAAGATATAGGATGATCCAAGGATCATTGAACATAGAGCATGAGTAAACCCTAATTGCACTTGAATTAGGATGAGTAAACCCTCATTGCACTTGACGTATCATTATACTAATCATTACCCAATGCATTAGAGCACTATCAGGGCACACCCTTCTTATTCATTTCATTTCATGTATAAGTGTGCCATGTAGATCATACAACATTGATTCACTAAACATCATAATTTATTCCATGATAAAGAAATGTGGAGTTAATACATGAAACTCTATAATCAATAAGTAAATGTGCATAAATTTGAATACCCATGATAGATAAATGGGAATGGTATTCACTACACAATGACTTTCGCTTGGAAAACCACGGGGCAATTTCAGAAATATAACAACGTGGCATAATGATTCATTAAAAATGTTGATGAGAGAGAAAGAGATATCTCATCATATTTATGTGAAATGTACATTAAAAATGTCACATATATACATGTCCCAACATATTTAATGGGATTTAGATTCATAGTATAAAAGAGTTGCTATAATGTAAATGAGGAGAGAGAAATCATTTTTGGAATTTCAGCATGGTAATGGGTGTACATGGGAGTCATTAATGACACAGAAATGGGTCTCTCAATATTCAAACATAAGGAAGTAAATATAGGGTTGGTTCAAAATCATACCCCCAAATTTATAATTTAAAGTACAAGGGTATAACAACATAAAGAAACATAGACAAAAGTGAGAGAGGAAGAAATATCTTACTTGGAAGTGTGATCCCAATGGCTTGGGAGAGGCTTGAGAGAGGCTTCTTGGGAGAATGTGGATCCTTAGGGGGTTTAGGGAGAGGGAATAGGCTGGTCGATCTCCATATGCATTTAGTTAAGAAGAATGGTAGGTTTACTGGGTTTATATATAAAAGGAGAGGGACTTCTTTATTATTTAGGTTTTGGACATAACACATTAAACTAATCAAAACCACAGATCAATTCATGGTTTTTGCCCATTGTTTTTTCCAAAGGGGAGTTTAAAACATTATTTTATAATTACAATGTCTTAACTTATTATAAAAAATTCATTATTATGTGGAGGTGAGTCACACTCTCAAACTAATCATTTTAAAAGATTAACTATTTTATAAGTCTTGGAGGTTCCACTAAGGCACTATATAATTTATCAAACAAATCTAAACTCACATTATTTTAAAGGTAACACATATATATTGGCCGAAAAACATTTTTATAGTTATTAATTACATCACTATTAGGTTATTATGATGTCATAAAACACATATATTTAAATGTTATTTAATTTTTACCCAAAAATTCAACTGTCTCAGAAAATTATAAAAAATTCAACGTTCGATAATTTTGATGTCGTAAATCAAAAAATAATATTTATTTTATCTAAATAATTTTTTTCAAAGTAGAAAAGTTTTACATTTTAATTAAAACCTAACATTTATCGAAAAATCATGGGTTTTGACAAAAATAGATTTCAAACCTTAATAAAAATTACAATTGTATTCATAATAATTATACGTTCATTTATATTTAATAAAAAGTAATTTAGTAATAATATTTTATTAAAATATTAATTAATTCAAAAATCCATTAAGTCAATAAAATAGATTTATTAATTGAATTTTAATATTAACTAAAAATACTATTTGTGATTTAAATAAAATTACTAGTAAAAATAATAAAATAAATGTATATTATTTATAAAAAAATAAAGCACACAATCATGGTACTAGGTTATTGTTACTTAACTCTATATAACACATACATAAGACCTAAGGGTATGGTATGTGATGCTAACAAACTATGGGGGTAGCTCAGATAACATCGCTTGGGTGATAATATCTATTAACATCCACTCATCCCTTACCAAGATCCATTCAAGAGTAATGTGTTTAAGATGGGATTGGGTTTCGTCAAGAGAGAAAACCAGTGATGCCACCTCCTTTCTGAGCTCAGACAAATGGGCTTTGTACGGGGTAATTCTACTGGATGAGGCCATCACTTCTTTTTTCTATGTAGATTTTATTTGTTAAAGCCCTATATGTATACTAATCATGTGATCACTATTCAATGGATATATTAGAAAAGTTAACAATTCTTAACGGTATTTTTCAACCCAAAAATATAAAACCATGGAAGTGCATATTTTTTATATTACTAATTTACATAATAATAAATTTCATTACATCCAGAGGAATTTTCATTAATAAAAGTTTGGGTCATTAAAAATATATTCACAAGCACCTCCAATACATCCAGGATCGCTTCGTCTCAACAAAATACCAAAATCAATCCCCTTATAAGGTTATGATCATGAAGGATTCAAGAGGTAAAATCCTCTTTCTTCTCTTTTAATTTTTTTTCAAGTTCTTTTCTCATTTTCTCCTCACATAAATTCATAAAAATGGAATGATAAATCCATTAACTTATATATAAGTTAATATTTTTATGATAATTTAATAATCCATAATCATTTATTTTCCCTTCCCTTTTGGGAAAAAGATTAAAACATCATCCGGGATGTGTTAATTTATCACATTAAAGGATGATAGAGTTTTCAATTTCTATTCCTTATTTCAAGAATTCTCATAAAATAAATTTTATCGTTAAATAAGATTATTAGATATATATTGTAGCATATGTAATGTTATTGAACCAATATATATAATATTATTTAATAAAACAAAATGAGTTTGTTGTAATCGAAAACTGCCAAAATTAACATAAATGATTATCATTATGTTTTTTATCTAATGATTCATCTTCATACCTTATAACTAAATGATTTATAAGGTAATTTAAACCTCTTAAATATCATTAATAAAATATAAAATCATTTCTAGACTTTGATTCTTTTTTTACATGATTTTATATACATGTATACAAGTAAACTAATTGTGAAAACAAAGGAAACCAATGCTCCCCAATGATGAAATTGAATCTCATAACCCATCAAAAAGATCATAAATGAAAATAATAAAATTATAATAAATAAAATACATGTATAAAATCTTCTAAACTAATTAATTAAGGTATTTAATATTATTATCTAGGATATTAAGATCAAATGCAGAACCAGTTCAGACATAAGGTAAGGGATTCTACACGAACCACTTTTTTTTCCTTCAGGTTACACTTTCTCCCTCTTTAATCCTATGTAATTATTTTTTACTTTTTGTAGTTACTATAATTTATTTTTAAATGTTCCAAACCCATGTATCAATATCATATCATCTTTATTTTGTGGGGAAATACATGTTTTAAAAAGGTTCCCTTGTCAAATCTTCCCAATAAGCAAGCTCGACTAAAGGAAATTACCCAATTTCTTTCCCATTATCATGGGCTATACATAGTATATTTTAGTCCACCATTATATTGATAAAATAACTCATTTTATAGTGAGAAAATATCATTGTTCATTTTTTTTTTAAATAATTTTTCTTTTTCCATTTTAATAACTCTTTAATATTTTCCATTAAAACAAAATTAATGTGGCTAATTTTTAAAGATTCTTAAACACTAATTTAAAATATTTTCACTTAATTTAGACACTGTTTATCATTATCTATGCCTGTTTTCCTTTATAAATGACCATGTATGTTCTAAATTCATTCTTTTATGGACACTTTTATGATACACCCATTTTTTGTGCCTTACAACATGATTATGCTACTTACTTCTTTTAATGAATAACCCCTGTGTTATGTTTGATTCCTTATGAAAGATTATTCACGTGGAACACATAACCCGTATCATTTTATGATGGCTTAACCCATATATAAATCCAATTCATTTAGTAAATTTTCATCTCATGATATTTCATGTTGGTATAGGGAGTGAACTTGATTCATTTATGGGACTTTGTCCACCATATCTTAGCAGTTAGCCTTGATTCATATTTACTCCATGTTATATGATGATTGCATATTCCTATGATGTAATGATTATATGTTACCATGTTTTAAATGTTATTATTCCTTATGTTTATTCATGTTCCCTTCATTTTATGTCATCATGTTATGCTTTCTAACGCATGTGTTATGTTTTATTTGAATTAATATTACATTACTAGGATTTTTAGATCATCCCTTTGGTTCTTGTATTCTACAGGTTATCCTTTGCAGGTGTAAGAGCTCAATAAAAGTTAAGAGATCATTATAGAGATTAAATAAAATATGTTTTTAGTTTGGATTAAGGTTTTTAATTTATATACCTAATATTCTAAAGACAAAAGACGTTATGATACTTTGCTTGTAATGTTTTGTTTAATTATGATTAAAATCATGTAATGATATGTGTTAAAGGCTAGGGATGTTATACCCTTGAGATTAAATAATTGAAATTTTGACTGTGAGGGCACATCATACAAGTTCTTCATAGATGTAAAAGTCATGGATCACTAGTGATTTTCATATATGAGGCTTTATGTCAACAAAGAAGAAGTCAGCCTTGTATTTAGGGGTAATAACAAAGATGAAGGTATATCATGAAATTACTGTGATGTTTGACTCATATGACCTGATAAATTCATCTTATTTTTATTTGAGGGTAATAAAATCTATTTCCATTTTATGATAGAGAGTGGAAGGAAAATATTTATTAAAAAACATTTTTCATAATTCCTTACAACCCATTGCATCAATATATTTCTTATGATTTGTATTCTTGATCAATGAACACCACTAATCTGATTCTCCCTCCATGTGAAAAATATATTATAGAACCTTTTCATTATATAACACTAAAGGGTGTATAAGATTATCTCATGGGAGTTTATCTATTGTTATATTATTCACGTGATCTGGTGATCCAGTGGAAGTTAGAGTCCTTTGTCACATAAATTTCACAATTTTAGCTTGTTCTTTATTTGGGGGATTTGGGGATCCTCTTGATCCTTATTTCCATCCAAATCCTGATTTATATAAGAGAGTATAATAAAAAAATGATTCCCTCTCCCATTGGATTTGGCATATCATTGGTAAAGTCATCACATATCCCATTGAATTGAACATTTACCCAATTCCTCCTATTACCAGCAATTTCTCAGAATAAAGGGAAAATTAGGGATGAGTATTTTTAAACTATTAAACACATAAATGGGAACATAATGAAATTAAATAGATAGCTTATAACATACATTTATTTCCTTAACTTATGAACTTCTAGCCTTCAATCGATGTTATCCATGATCTTTTTCTTAACATATATTCTTATGGTAATTTGTTTTCCATTAATAATGGATCATAACGAGCTTGTGATTTTGAAAAATAATATCACTATGGAGAATCAATTTAAGTGCATATTAAGGCCCATTGTCTTCTACCAGGTTACATCACGTTAGGCCTGATACACCTTGTTGGAGTTGTTACCCCTAGGTAAATTTGTGCTAGAACCACATATACTTGTAGTATCCAAACATGGATGTATTTTATTGATAAATCATTAACTCTATACTTATCAAAATCAATGGATGTTTCATTATAATTAGCCTTATCTATATGGATTTTTCTAGTTTTTTATAATTATAATCCCAAAAATAACTAAAATTTTACTTTAATTAAAACAATAACAACATTGATATTTACTTCACATTAATACATGATTTATTACATAAGATTAAATATAATACATCTCAGATCATCCAGAAGTTCACTGTATTTTGGATTTATATACATAGATGAAAATTTGAACATGGGATACAATAACATTTTTGAAAACTTCCTCAACATGATTCTAAATTTCCATTCATTTTAAAATTTCATGGGATAACCTGGGGACATATATAAGAAATGGGTGAGCTATAAATCCCAGTAATGGAATAAACATGGAATAATATGAAGATAATACTAAATTCTATAAAATAGTTTTATGAAAAGGAGTAAGAGGAGTGGGAATCATAAACATTAACAATAAGTCCTCATATAGAATGATAACATTGGAAATATGGAAACATCCTAAAACACTACATAATAAATGTAGGTAAAGGATAAATTCTAATTAATCATGATGTAAAAATACCCATAATGAATTATATTCAATCCATATCCCAACTTGATGTCTCATGAGACTAGACATTACCAAATGCATTGGATCACTATATAATTTTGGGCGCACATGTCACTTTCATTTGATTCTTATGCTTAAGTATTCCACATAGATCATAATACAAGGATTCATTAATCATTGTATTTTATTCCACAGTTAAGCAGTGTTGAATACATACAATTAATTCCTAATTAAACTAAATAAAAGTGCATAAAGGTGAACACCTGTGATAGGAAATGGGTATGGTATTCAGAACACAATTGGTTTAGTATGGAAAATCATGGTTAAATTTTGGCAGCATGATGATGTCACATAAAAATTCATAAAATAGTTTTATGATGGAGAAAGGGTCCTATTGACATTTTCAAATCAAGTAGGAAGTATTAAGTACATGTAAATACATATTTCAACATAATGAATTGTAAATAGAAGGAAAAAAATAATAAGAAACTTCAATAGAGAAGAGAAGGTTAGGATCCCTTACATGGGTGTGTGACTCCAATCTCATGGAAGAATCTTTTTGAAGTATGGGGGAACCTTGGGTGAAATATAGAGAGTAAAGGGTAGAGTAAGGACGTGCTCCAATGATTTTGAGGGAAGAGAAATGGGGGCTTATGTAACACCGCATGTTTTTAGGGACCGTTTTTTAATTAATTAACATTCATTACTACATTTCACTACGCTAATTCAAAATTTCCTTTCACATGGAACCATCCTGGTATATATTACACACAAAATTTACTTGGAGTACTTTACACGTAACACTGACTTGGCATACATTACACAAAACACTTAGTTTTTACAAAACATGTCTTTTTTATTATAATTAATGAAATTAGATAATTATAGCCCACCCATTAAACAATGTAATATGAATATTAATAACTAATTTTTAATTTTTTTTATAATGTAATATATAATTTTTGGTAAAGTCCTTATATGTTTAAAAATGTTATTTTCTCAAATATACTTTTATTTTGTACTTCTATAAAAAACAATAAAATTAATTTTATACACAATTATAAATTTAATTTGATAAAATATAATTAATTTTTTAATTTTTAAATTCAAATTTATATTATGATTAAATATTAGGATTTTTATGACAAAACTTCATTTTTTGAATGAATAGTGAAAAATATCAAATTTTCATTCAAATTTGTTTTTCCATATAATTTATTTATAAGGTAAAATTATATTTATAATCAGTTTAAAATTTTTATTTAAATCATATTTTTATTAATCATTCAAATTTTTCCATTGGAATTAATTTCCCATTGAAATTGGAAATAAAAATATATCAAACTTTTGATCATTTTTACATTAAAACCTTGTAGTGTCGTCCAACTGGTAGGATTAAATTTAAAATAATTCATACCACTTGAATATCTAGAATTTATAAAAACGGATTCCATATTTGTAATGAGAATAATTTATAATTTATAATAAGTTCAAAAAAAATTTGACAAAAAATATTAGTGGAGGAAATTAAAATTAATCACAACAATAACGAGAAAAATTAGGTTAACAAAGAACTTAACCTTAAACATATGGCCAAAAATGACATAAAAACTTAAAAAACAGTCATTTGAATTATATTATTCTCCAATTAACCATCTATTATTTAATATTTTTACTTTTGTATGACTTTTTTTAGGTGAAAACATAGGTCCACATAACTTGATTTCAAAAATACTAAGTGAGTCCTTTTCCTCCCCTATAGAAGGCCACCATATCTCCCCCATTCCTCACACCAATCAAACCACTTAGTTTCTGTGAATATCTGACCAATAAATTTTAAAACATACATACCTCTTTCCTTGAAGAATCCCTTTGGTATGAAATCAATCCAAGTAATCCCTTTGGTGAAAAAAATGGATTTACCTAAAGAAGACATAACATCCTACCTCATGATCCTTTATTTTATTTTCTTTCTAAACCCCCTCAACTCTACTTATTCCATTAGTATATAAAAACAGTATCATCCATGTACATATATTTCTTGTAATATCCCAGATAAATAAGGAATACTACACTTTTCATATTTATTAATATTTGTGAATTAAATATTAATTTTACATTAAAGGGGATTCTATGTTCGATAGCGTACCCGATACACAACAACATGTTTCTTTGAAATCTTACGTTGCACACTAATAATATAATATTATTATTTTAAATGGTAGTTAAATCCTAGCCATTTTATTGGAGGGAATGAACAAAAATAACTACAATATTATTATACATGTTTTTTAAATGTATTTACATTTATCCAATAAAAGTTATAGGCTTAAAATGTGAATGAATATAATTTTAAGCATAATTTACATTAAAAGGTCGATTTACCACCTTTCAATGGAGAACCCTCTTTAAATATATTTTTGTTCACTTTAATACATTCTATATGACTTAATAAAATCCTTCTTTAGAACGGGGACATCAAAATTTACTTTGGGTAATTTTTTGGTATTTTTCTGATAAAGTTCATTTTTTTAATGAATAGTGAAAAATATTTTATTTTAATTAAAAAGTGCCTTTTAATCTAATTTATTTATATGGTTTGATTATCTTTTTAGTTGATTTTAATGTGAAATTAAAATATATTTTTACCATTTAATCCAATGTTGGTCATTGGAATTAATTAAACTATGAAATTGGACATAAATAAGTATCAATCTTTTGATAGTTATTGTTTCTTAAAAACACGCTATTTGTTTTAACAACAGGAATTAATTCTAAAATTAATTAATTCCACTTATAGGTTTTGAATTGGAAAAAATAGACATCAGTTTTGAATTCGGAATATCAAATAATTATTAGGATGAATTTTTGGTATTTTTCTGAAAAACTACAATATTAGATGAATAGTGAAACCACTTAGTGGTCGTTAAAGAACTGACTTTTTCATTTAAATGAAATTTTACCACTTCTGTGAATTGAATATCAAAAATCGGACATACATGTCTGTTATGAAGAAGTAAAATGTGGTTCATTAAGATGAAAATAATTTTTGGTGAATAGTAACTTTTGACTTTTATTTACCGCGGTTAAAGGTAAATAGGGTAATTCAAGGTAAAAAAAATATTATAATAATTCAAAATTATCTTAAAACATGTCCAAACCTTATTGGATGAGTCATTAACGACCATCGGCATATTTGGGCCTATTTTGGTATCCCATTGAGCCACATGGGAGTGAAAATGACAATTGAGATTAATTAACTTAAAGTAAAGGCAAAAAAGAAAAAAGAAAATATCTTTTAGTAAAGTAATTTTTATATGGTGTTATATAAGTCGTGTTTTAGACTATAAATATTCTTTAGAAAGATAAAAATATTTACCACATGATAGTATTTTTTTATAATTTTTAGACTTCCAATAAGATAAATTATTTATGACACAATAATGATGTAGTGTTTACCTCATTAATAAATCATTTAAATAAATAAGATTATAATGATTAAAATATTATCCAAAACCTGTCTAATTGCAATTGGATGATTTTATTTCGACCTTTAGTCATCTTATATTCTATTACAATTATTTTTGGACCATTACAAACCGAATATAAATATATAATAGAATAATGTTTTCACACTTTCATAAAGATCCCTTCCTCTCCCTTATAAAAGGAGACCACTTCTAACCAATTCCACACACCTCTCAAGCCTTTTGGCTCGTCCAAAATCTTCCCAATTAATCTCCCTACATCCCTCTCCTCATCCTAGAAGCCCTACTTTAGTCATAAGGCACTTCAATAAGTCCTTTGGTTCAAACCAAAGGGAGTTACCCAAATTAAAGGTAACAGTTTCTCTTAATTTGTTTTATTTTATTTTACTTCTCCAACCCATAAACTCTATTATTCCATTCTTTTGTAACAACACCAGTATCCTAAATATAATATAATATTGTTATGAGAAGTATTCAAACTACACTTACACACACCTCCATCTAATGGATGAATAATATAATGTTTCTGTGGATGGAAAACTAACGCCTCACAAACGATGAATGTTCAAATATCTCCAACTGCCTCTCATGGTGCCCATTATGATGGGAATGTATTTATATATGATATATATTATGTTTATTTTTTCTTTATGCTTCTGTATTTTTCATTTATAGCACGCCTTTATGGTTTCCATAGTGGGTAAATACGATAATCTCATTTGAGGAAGTGCGGACTACTGCCCCCTCAAAGTGATGTGACTAGTTAATGCCTTATGTGGGATGTATAAAGGATAGATTTAATGATATTATATATGATATTATACTTTAATTATAATATACCAATGTATCATTATGTTTTAATTCCATTAAAATAAGAAATAGAAATGAAATTAGCGTTCATGCGTACGTACGGCTTACCATCTCCATGAACGGTGCATTTCATTTCTTAACTATAAATGTTATGTAATATTATAAATTCATGTATATAATTGATATATATGATATATATGATATATAAATCATGAATATAATTCTGGATATAATTAACCTTTGACCACATGAACAACATGTAGTTATAAGCAGTACATTTTTACTCAAGTTCCAAATATCGACAAAACAAATATTATTAACTTAAATGATTACATAATGTTTATAACATGGTAATAAGTGATATAAAAGGAATAATAAACTTTAAAAAGGTTCTTAAGAAATTAGAAATTAACTTTAGTTTATTATTCATGAGATTAAAGAACGATCGAGTCAAGTCGGACACGAGGTAAGGGATTTTCTTATCTCACTTTTGATTCCGTGATATTCCCATTGTTCACCACTTATTCATTGAATGTGGTGTACTGTGTACTGAAATTTGATATATTTTATCATGATTTTCATTATATTCATGGTATTATGTGACTCATTTGGTGGTTATTTAATTTTGGTCATCAGACTCAGTTGATTACAACGTGGTAAAGGGTTTCATCTCACTTTTTTATTCCTGTGAGATTCATGCTATATTTTCCACTATTTTCTTTTGTGTGGTATATGTACTTCCCATTATTGTACTATTTGTGTAATATACATTCATTTATTAGTATTTAAATCTTCATTTTATTATCCTTCTTTCATGTGGCGTATGGTTTGAAAGTTACCAAATCGGTAAGGGAACCTTTCACCCTCCTCTTTTTGAAAGACTTCTTTTTTATGTCTTTTAATTTACCTCTTATTACATTTGGATATGTTCTTATATAGCCTTACTGATTTAAAAATTATGTACAAGTGGTGATATACCCTTTTTATCTTATCAACTCATTTTCTGAATTTTAAATTGGCATCGTTAGGCTGTCAAATTTTTACAAGGGGACTTCTTAACCGAATTTCAATTCTTTGGGTTCAACTTGTACTCTTTGAATATGGAATCCAGTGAATATGTGTGAATGAAATATGATTGTTTTACACTTAATATACGCTAATATTTTGTTTCTTTATATTTTTCACACATAATTATGTGATTGATTTATTCTTATTTTAAGGACACCGTCTTTATAAGGGATTTCATCTCAATTTATATTTCCATTGAGACTTCATTATTGTTATGCACCAATTCACTCTTATATGGTGTATATACTGTACTTTGACATATAATATATTTAATCCCTTTATTATCATGATATTATAATGTTCTGATTAAACTTTATTCCTCAATTATTTGTATTCAAGTGTCTCTATTTTTGTTAAAAAAACTCTTTATCTAAAATATAGTTTTAAATGTTTTAAAGATTTATTCTTCTAAATATTTATCATTAATGTACATGTTTTAAAAATGGGTTTTAGGATTTATTTATATGGACATTAATGTTTTCAAATGATAATTCATTTAAAAGCTTCAATGTGGTAGGGGACACATTGATTCAAAAATCTCTTTTTAAATGTTTTTGAAAATGATTTGATAAAACATTGTTTATTTAAATATTTTGATTTTATATATTTGAATGTGGAAATGTTATATTTCCTTTATACATGTGTTATATGTTATGATTATGTAATGGTTATTAGGAATTGTTTTACGTATATGGGTGGTTCTGTGATAAACCTGGGGCGGGTGAGCCCGAGATAGCTCTCCAATGTATTGGGTAACGTGATGGAGGTGAATGTGATGTTTCTCCTAAGAGATTTAGGGAATATACCATGATGGGTATTCCAAGTTTAACTCCGTATGTAGCTGTGATAGATACAATTTAAGTTTGATATGGATGACATAAGTAACCTTTATTATTTATTATTTGTGTGTGTTATTCATAAATCTTATGATTTCATAAGGTATGTTATTATTGAAAAGTATGGTTTCATGGATTTGTATTTATTGTTGGGATAATGTTTTCCTTCCTTATTTTATAACCTTTACTGATCTTTTTATGCTCATCCCAAGTTTTGAAATGTTTTCCACAGGACTTAAAGATGAATAGGTTCAAGGATGGGATCAAGGAAATGTCATGTTGTCTAAAACATTGAACTAGACATGTGTCTTTTTAAGATTTTTTATTTTATGAAAAAAAAATTGATACTGAGTAGTAGTGTCTACTTGTAATATTCAAGTTGGTATGTAACAATTAGGGCCTCATTTTCTAAAACTCTAAACCTAAAAAGATCCCCAATGTGAATTATTCATTTAATTCAAGATTATGTAATTTTTAATTCTGGGTCCTTATAGTTGGTATCAGAGGTCGGTTTAGACAACTTTAGGGATTATGAATTTTCGTTAAACATATGGTTAGTTCCTATCTATTATTTTAGTTAAATCCTTATTTTGTAAATTTTTCAGATCAAGGAAAGGCAGTTACAAATGGAAGGAGGAGGATCTGAAAAGACATTCCTATCTCTTCTTGATGACATGCTTACAATAATTATTTCAAAGTCATGTTCGGATGATTGTGAAACTTTTTCTAGCATACAACACACTTTCAAGCAGTTTTTTGAGATATCAAACACCTCCACTATACCTCGTTATCATCGTGGGTCATGGGTTGTATTTAGAAAAATCCTATTTTCACAGTATTCTCATATTTTCAAGAAAGGTAAATATTATCAAGGCATTTTCAAATATTTTACCTTATCACAAGATTTTGAATCATATTATGATTTTAAAAATGGTGCTGAAGAATGAGACCCTTGCACAAGAGGTAACATCCTCCCTCAAGCTCTTTTCTTTTATTTTCATTATCCAACCTATGAATTATCATTGATAAAATATTATAAAAACAATATAATAAAATTACTGAGTTGTCTTGATACTATATTTTCAACCTAAACTTACACACACTTCCATCTAATGGGTAACGTACATATCATTTACATGTACGGTGAATTACCACCTCACGAAACAATGATTGTTCATTTGTCATTTATCACCTATCATGGTGGTAATTATGATGAAAAATATCTTTATATATGTTATATGTTATATATATTATTTACTTAATATTATTTAATCCTTTTACATCACATGTATTTATACTTTATATTTAGTTTAAATATGTTAATTTTTTTTGAGGAACTGTGGACTACCGCCCCCTCATAGTGATGTGATTCATTCACACACTACATGGAATGTATTAAGGATGTGTTTAGTAAAATTATATGATATATATGATACTATAATTCTACATTAATAATTCTATATATATTCATATATATATATAATTATATTTCATTTACTCTCTTTCTTTTTATACGACAATAAAATAGAAACAACATTCTTGCGTACGTATGGACTACCGTCTCCCTGAATGATGTATTCAATTCTATAATTCTATATCCTATATATTTTTATAATACACATATATTGAATATAAATTATATTTATTTCATGGTTTAAATTATGTAATTCATGATGTAAGTATAAGGACCAAATATATAACAAGTTAAGACGCATGAAAAGAACAAAGCAGATATTACCCAAAAAAACCATAACAAATAATTATTAACAAGTGGGTAATATATATTCATAAAAAACCATATATGGTAGTATATATAATAATATTATTTTTTAAAATATTTTTAATAATATTAAAATTTTTATATAGTAATCTTGTACGATTACAAAGTGAATGAAGAAACAAGGTAAGGTAATGTTCACCTCACATTTTATTTCTGTGAGTAAAATGCCTTAAAACCCCCTTTTTGTGTATATACTACCCAAAAATGTATTATATTATTATTATTAATAAATTTATGGGTATTTTCAACTCAATTAAATTATACATATTTCATGGGGTTAATGTTTCAAAAGTTAACATATCGGTAAGACAGTTTTGTCTAAATTTTCATTCTTTGAGACACGTGTATTGTTATACACCTAAATTATTTTTTGAGGTGTATATACATCAATTTGGAATTTTATATCTAAATCTTTATATTTTAATGATATATAAAGATTCATTAAAATTAAGTTTCTTGCATGAATAGTACGACATTATATTACCAAGTGGTAAGAGTTTATTGAAGAAATCTCATCATTTATCGAACTTGTTTATGATTACGCTTCCATTAATGAAATGTTATTATCTATATCTCAAGAAAACTCATTATTTTCTTTATCCTATATGTAGAGACCCAAATATTGACTTACATGGACATTACATTACTTTTTTAGAATACTTAATAAATAATGAAAACAGACACACAAGGACCGTAATAGTTTAGTGTCTTTGGAAACTCGGAAAAATAATCTTCTAATCGTAGTGAAAGATCTTCAACATCTCCCATAAATATCTTACCCTTTTTGTTTCCTTACCTAAAATCTTTATTTTAATCCTAGGGGATAATAAAACATAAAAAGGGTGAGCTCAAATGCTCATTAAGGGCAAATATATAGAACATAAAACAATCCATAAACATTTGAAAGGAAAAACTTGAACATGAAATTTAAACATCAAAATATTGAGCAAAGACATAAATCGTGGAAGTACGTAAGGAATATATCATAATGGAACATAAACCATGATAAAATATAATGGGAATAAAACATGTAATTGTAGAAACCATTCAGCACATGTTATGATTTCCATAGTAGCCAAGGCATTGCATCCAAGACCATCTTAGTGGACAAAGTCCCATTCTGAATCGAGTTCACTCCTTGTTTCAGTCCTGTAACACTGAACTGGATTAACTTACCGTTCCATCCATGTCTATCTCATGAGATATAAATCTTTACCCAATTCATTGGAGGGAGATATAGGTCCCACCCATCTCATAATGAAATCATTCTTACTTGTGCCACAAAATAAACATTCATCATTCATAATAACCCAACGAATAAAATGGGTTTCATAAACATCATCCCATCATCACATAATCCATATAAAAGTAATTGATATCATTTAATAATAATAAAATTGAAACCATGTAAATCATAGATACATTATACTTGAAACATACACATATGAAATAATGTCATCTTAGATGGAAAAAATGGTTTTGATAAAACACTTGAAATGAATTCTTGAGGAAAATATCCTTATTCAAAATCATTTTATTTTCACAAAACTACATGAAATTTTAAAAGAAAGAGATTTTTTTGGAAATAGTCATGAAATATTTTGGAGGAAGGTTCATGAAAATAAGTCTTTATAAAACCTTAAAAAATCCTTTAATTCCATATAAGTTAAAAAAAACATTCTCCTCGTACTTTTGTCGGAAAAGTCAAAAAGTACCTCATAACGTAAACAAAATAAAGATTCCTTACATACCATGTAGTAAAAGTAAAAATGGGTAAAAAGGACATTCAACATACATAAAAATACTTTTATAAAACATGTACATGGATGATAACAATAACCCCAGTAAATACTTACATATAAGCAATATCGGATAAAAAATGAGATTTGCAGAATTATCCCTTACCTTAGGTCCGATATGCTTTATATGGATGCGAACCTCCTATATAATGATTTAAATAATTTCATTGACTTATTACATAATCATATTCATTGTTATGATATCATATATGATTCACTTATGACTTTATATTACCCGTTATTTTGTAAATTCCATGTTAAAGCATCATTTTGGGTAAAATCATTTCATTTATCATATGTGTTTCGACATGTCGTTCTTGATATTATTACTTATATCCTGATTTAAATAATTCCAGAATTTAAATAATTATTTATATATAATATATATTCATCATATACATATATATTATAGATCGATAAAAGGAATGAAATACACTGTTCACGGAGACGGTAGGCCGTACGTACGCATGAACGCTGTTTTCATTTCCTTATTGAATTGAATGAAACTAAATAGATGACATACATATATATATACATAAATACAGTAGAATTATTATTTCATATATTTCATTATTATTCATTATATAAACTTTATGATCATTCATGTATGTTTAACATGGAGAATGAATCTCATCGCATCGTGGAGACGGTAGTCCGTACGTACGCACGAGTGATGATATCGTTCCCATAATTATTGAATAGAATTGGAGTGGATGGTATAATATATCAGAATCAGTATGATGTTATAATAAACATATATATTTATTCATTAAACCATTATACCCATCCATGTAAGGTGTTGGTGGAAAACAGATTACACCACGGCGTGGAGACGGTATTCCATACGTACGCACGTGCGGTGATTTTGTTTTCCGTAGGATGGATAGAAGGTGAAATAGGATTGTTTCGTATTTATAATAAAATATTAGTATATGAGGGATACTTATGTAATTACTTCATAATGAAAAAACTAAATAAGAGGTAGTATAAGAAGAATAGAACTTGAAGAAAACAGTAGAAGGTATTACCTCTTTCTCAAAGTGCCTCCTTTAAAATTTCTCTTAGGGCACTAGAGTTAGTCTTTTAAGAAGACCAGTACCTCTAGTAGTTTCCTTAGGAAGTGGTAAAGTAAAATGGGAAGGGGTTGGTCGAGCTTGAAGCCTCAAATTGGTGTGAGGAGGAGAGGGAGGTGGTGCCCTTTTATAAGGGAGGAGAGGGGCACCTTTGGAAATATAAGAAATATTAGTTTATATTAAATCCCAACCCCACTTAAAAACTTCCAAAGCGACTCATATCCGAATATTAGATGATATAGGGTTTTAATCTCATCAACCAATAAAATTTAGACATGTTAGGAATTTATTTTAAATATTATCAACTTGATTTATTCCTACTTATCAATTTAATTTTATTTGTGGTAATAATATTCTAAATTTTAAATTATTATAAATAATTACATATGTGTTGTGAATTTTCAATAATTTGACACTTTATGAAATTTTAGAACATATAAATTTAAATTTATAATTGTAAAATATTTTTTGTGATTTTTAAACAATTTTATAATATGTTATTTTTATAAAATAACAATAGTGTCAATTTTGACACTATTCATTTATTTTAATTTAAATAAACAATATACAGAAGATATATTCGAACTAAAAGATTTAATAGATTCAAAACATGTCATATTTATCTAGAAAATTATTTTAGCACATTAAATAGTTCATATAATTTTTATTTTAATATTTGTAAAACCATTTATTTGATATTTCTCTTAATAAAATAATTTCAACATCACTATTATGTCACCTTTAATGATAATTATTTAATCCCTAAAAATTCTAAATAAATTTATATGATGTAGATACTTTTATTAGATTTCTTGAGAATATTTATATCCTAAGTTTCATGAATTTAATCACTAAACTAAAATTATTATACTTATAATATTTAAGAAAGTGACATGTTGTCACTTTCTTTGGTTTTAATAATAATTAAATTATTTTCATGGAAAAAAGTCTATTAAATTAATCTAATCTGACCTTTAGGTTATATGTGTCGAATTTTAGTCATCCAATAGGATTTTGGAAGGTGTTATGGTAATTTTATGATCTTATATTTACCCTTAATTACCCGATTTACCTTTAACTATGGTAAATAAAATTTACCGTAGTTACTATTCATAATGCCCAAAAAATATAAAGTAGCTTATTAACATAATTTGAACCCACTTATTCCAAATATGGAATTCATTTTTCCAAATTCAATACACAAAAGTTGTAGAAATTAAATTAAAATTATTCCCGTTGTCGAAAGAAAATGGTTTTTTGTTTAAAACAGTGCAAAAGATTGAATTGATTTAACCTACGAATTCAAGGTAAAATCAATGATAATGACATAAATTATATTAAATGGTAAAAATATATTCTATTTATACTTTAAAACCATTCAATATTATAATTTAACCATATAGATTATTACGATGAAAAAAGTTGTTTTTAATTAAAATATAGCGTGTTTTTACTATTCATTAAAATATGAAAGTTATCAGAAAAATATCAAAAAATTATACAATGTAAATTTTTATATCCTGATTAAAAAGAAGAAGTTTATTTCATAAAATTGAACTTATAAACATGTCAAAAACTATATTTAATGTGGGTGCGCCATTAAAAGGCGGCAAAACTGCATTTTTGGAAAAATAATTATTTTACCCGAAAAAATTATTTTGTTCACATACCATGTTCTAGAAAATGTGTAAGATGAAATAATAATGATATAACATTCAAAATTTAGTTAATACTATTCATAATGTCTAGTTCATAATAATATTATAACCATATATCATTTTTTAGTGAAACCTGATATTGCGTACAACACACGCTATCGAGCAAAGTCGTGATTGCGTGTAATGCAAGCCAAGTCAGGGTTAAGTGTTATGAAAGACACCTTTGTTGTTGAGTATAACAAAATACAGCCATATTTCATTTATAAATTGAATATATATATATATACACTCAATGTTGCATAGAATAACTACTATCAAACAAACTTGATATTATGTGTAACACGATCCTAGATTAGTGTCGTGTATACTACAAGCTAATATGGTGTTGCATATAGCACAAGATAATCTTGGTGTAGCGTACAACATAAGATATGAAATAAATTAAAAAGAATATATCTTATAAAATCTTAGGGTGTTACATTCTACCCCCCTTAAAATGAATTTCGCCCTCGAAATTCATCGGGGTTATAAATGGTTTAATACTTGAATGTTTCTTTAGTAGAAACCCTCATAATAAAAAGGGAATACCAAAACCTATCTTTAAAAACTAAAGTATGAAATATAATGGTTACCCAAATTAACTAATCACTGGGTTTCCACATAGGAGAACATAGGTGAAAAAATATGGATATGGAAGAGAAATCTAACCATCAAGTTCTGATGGAGAGTGGTAGAGAACATGGATATGAAAAAGCCAACAATCACAAAGCCATAAATTTGTGATGATCTAAGGTACCATCTGATTCATTAGATATAAGAGCACCAGGACAGCATTTTTGGGTTTCAATATCATTTCCCTAAAGTTGAAAATTTTGAATTAGAAGAAATACTTACTTGATTTTGGTAAAATTTAACTGTTGTTCGTGCCTTGAAAAATTTCCACTTCATATATTAAAGAAATGAAGTTGAATTTGTTATTTGTGAATTGTTAGCAGATCATGTGATAGAATGATGGGTCATTCCATCTATTTCAAACAAAGGGTTAGCCAAAGTTATCAAATATACATAAGTTCATCTATAGTGAGATTAATTATATATGGTTCCTAAAATGGACGTATACTTCGTATATCATACCACATAATAAATTAAAACTAATTTATACTAACCAAGGACTTCCTATAGGCCAGTGGTATGTGATAAATGCATGTTGTACTTCGGTTGGGGGTTCTATTCGCAGAGCCTTGTCCGACGCGACGGGTTGTCACCCATCCTACAAGTTGTCCTTTTTCTAAAATTTCATCCTTATGACATTCCATCAATAATATCAAAAAATGTTCAAGTCTAAAACAATACTAACTTGTGTCCAACATAATCCATTTCAATCTTTAGGCTTATCTAAAATACATATGTCCAATCTCATAGTATAATGAAAATGATTACTTGAAAGGTCACATAACAAACACATGAATACTATCATTTATACAATATATCTTGTTGGTCACATTCCAAACATGTGAATACATTAATCATGTATTCTCTTAAAAAATGAATACACATTTAACCTTTATGAATGCTGTCAAAAGTTAACTCTTTCCACATACTAAAATCCCAAAATTTCTATATACTCAAACCATGATATCACTTTGTCCTTATATCAGTCATGAGATCATGAATGCTGTCAAACATTTAATTTTCTCTTTATCCCTTCATTATGCGCATATCATCTCCTTTCCAAAATATTTGAATCACTTTTCATGGTTACCGGTACCATAAAATTATTGAAAACCACAATATAATAATACAAAAATATTCCAATACACCATAAAATTACCTCAACACCATTATTCATGAATACCAATACATAAACACTTTAATACATCCTCTTCAATGATTGGCATGGAATAAGTCCTTCCTTGATTTAGAAGTAACTTCTTAGGTCAGGGCATTGAGTTGGGTAATTCCCATGCTCTCCACAAATAAGACATTGAACTCCATAATAGTCTGTCACTCTATGACCCTTTTCTCCACATAGATAACATCTTTCCCTCCATTTGAGGTATTCTTCAAGGTTCTACTTTCCTTCTTTATAAATCTCAATCTTACTTTATTTATGCTCCTCAACATGCGAACATGCATAAAAGTCTATATTCCTCTTATTTTATGAATTAGGAATACCACTAAATTTCACCTTGTTAATCATATATCGTGATGACTGATTCGGCATAATCACAATATATTTCTATCTAGGCATTACTCAATTTAGTCTTTCATAGTCACCAATTTTTCCATTGGATTCAATGTTAAATGAATTGCTTTTGGTTCCCTCCATTTACTAAAACACAAAAAAAATCTACGAGAGGCAAAAATCATACAAGGAAAATAACATAATCAAGGGGGAGTACCTTCGACATCTAACATCTTAGGTTTAATTCTAATATAATTACCATAATTCTAGGAATATAACCTATACTTATAGTTAACCTTAGGGACATCCCTAGGCATACCTTAGAAATATCTCTAGGGATCTCACTAAAGTTTTCGCATCCTAGTTTCCAAAGGTTAACTAAACCTTTCCTCTGATACCAACTGTAGAGACCCAAATACTGACGTACATGGACATTGTATTAATTTTGCGAAATAATTAATACATAATGAAAACATACACACAAGGACTGTAATAGTTTTGTGTCTTTGGAAACTCGGAAAAATAATCCTCTAATCGTGGTGAAAGATCTTCAACATTTCCCATAAATATCATTCCATTTTTAATTCCTTAGCTCAAATCTTTCTTTTAATCCTGGGGGAAACGAAAACATAAAAAGGGTGAGCTAAAATGCTCAGTAAGGGAAAACATAGAGAACATAAAACAATCCATAAACATTTGAAATCAAAAACATGAACATGAAATTTAAACATCAAAATATTGAGCAAAGAGATAAATCGTGGAAGTACGTAAGAAATATATCATAATGGAACATCAACCATGATAAAATATAATGGGAATAAAACATGTAATTGTGGAAACCATTAATCACATGTTATGACTTCCATAGTATCCAAGGAATTGCTTCCAAGACCATCTTAGTGGCCAAAGTCCCTTTCTAAATCAAGTTCACTCCTCGTTTCAGTCCAATAACACTGAACCGGATTAACTTATCGTTCCATCCATGTCTATATCATGATATATAAATCTTTACCCAATTTATTGTAGGGAGATATAGTTCCTACCCATCTCATAATGAAATCATTATTACTTGTGCCAAAAAATAAACATGCATCATTCATAATAACCCAATGAATAAAATGGGTTTCATAAACATCAACCCGTCATCACATAATCCATATAAAACTAATGGATATCATTTCATAATAATAAAAGTGAAACCATTTAAATCATATATACATTATACATGAAACATAAACATATGAAATAATGTCATTTTAGATGGAAAAATGGTTTTGATGAAACACTTGAAATGAATTCCTGAGGAAAATATCCTTTCTTCTTCAAAATCATTTTATTTTCACAAAATGTCATGAAATTTTAAAAGAAATAGATTTTGTTGGAAATATTCATGAAATATTTTGGAGTAAGCTTCATGAAAATTAGGCTTTATAAAACTGTAAAAAATTATTTCATTCCGTATAAGTTAAAAAAACATTCTCCTCATACTATTTTCAGAAAAGTAAAAAGTACCTCGTAACGTAAACTAAATAAAGATTCCTTAAATACCATGTAGTAAAAGTCAAAATGGGTAAAAAGGACATTAAACATACATAAAAACACTTTTTGAAAACATGTACATGGATGATAACAATAACCCTAGTAAATACATACATACAAGCAATCTCGGATAAAAAATGAGATTTGCAAAATTATCTCTTACCTTAGGTCTGATATGCTTCGTATGGATCTGAAACTCCTGTATGATCATTTACATAATTTCATTGACTTATTAAATAATCATATTCATTGTTATGATATCATATATGTTTCAATTATGAGTTTATTTTACCCGTTCTTTTGTAAATTCCATGTTAAAGCAGTGTTTTGGGTAAAATCATTTCATTTATCGTATGTGTTTCGACTTGTCATTTTTGATATTATTACTTATATCCTGATTTACATAATTCCAGAATATAAAACATGATTTATATATAATATATATTCATCATATACATATATATTATAGATCGATAAAAGGAATTAAATACACCGTTCATGGAGATGGTAGGCCATACGTACGCATGAACCCTGTTTTCGTTTCCTTATTGAATTGAATGAAACTAAATAGATGACATACATATATATATATACATAAATCCAGTAGTATCATTATTTCATATATTTCATTATTATTCATTATATAAACTTTATTATCATTCATGTATGGTTCACATGGAGAATGAATCTCATCGCGTCGTGGAGACGGTAGTCCGTACGTACGCACGAGCGATGATATCGTTCCCATAATTATTGAATAGAATTTTGAGTGGATGGTATAATATATCAGAATCAGTATGATGTTATAATAACCATATATAGTTATTCTTTACACCATTATACCCATCCATGTAAGGTGTTGGTGGAAAAATAGATTACACTACGGCGTGGAGACGTTATTCCGTAAGTACGCACGCGCGGTGATTTTGTTTTACGTAGGATGGATAGAAGGTGAAATAGGGTTGTTTCGTATTTATAATAACATATCAGTATATGAGGGATACTGATGTTATTACTTCATAATGAAACAACTAAAGAAGAGGTAGTAGAAGAAGAATGGAACTTGAAGAAAACGGTAGAAGGTATTACCTCTTTCTCGAAGTGCCTCCTTTAAACTTTCTCTTAGGACACTAGAGTTGGACTTTTGAGAATACCAGTACCTCTAGTAGGTTTCTTAGGAAGTGGGAAAGTTAAATGGGAAGGGTTTGGCCGAGTTTTAAGGATCAAATTGGTGTGAGGAGGAGAGGGAGGAGGTGCCCTTTTTTAAGGGAGGAGAGGGGCACCGTTGGAAATATAAGAAATATTATTTTATATTCAATCCCAACCCCACTTAAAAACTTAAAAAATGAATCATATATGAAACTTAAATGATATAGGGTTGTAATATCATCAACCAATAAAATTTAGACATGTTAGGAATTTATTTTAAACATTATCAACTTGATTTTTCGTTATCTATCAATTTAATTTTATTTGTGGTAATAATATTCTAAATTTTAAATTATTATAAATAATTACATATGTGTTGTTAATTTTCAATAATTTGACAATTTATGACATGGTAGAAAATATAAATATAAATTTATAATTTTAAAATATTTTTGTGATTTTTAAACAATTTTATAATATGTTATTTTTATAAAATAACAATAGTGTAAATTTTGACACTATTCATTTATTTGAATTTAAATAAACAATATACAGAAGGTATTTTCGAAATAGAAGCTTTAATAGATTCATAACATGTCATATTTATCTATAAAATTAGTGGAGCACATTAAATTTTTCATTTAAAGTTTATTTTAATATTTTTAAAACCATTTATTTGATATTTCCCTTAATAAAATAATTTCAACATCACTATTATGTCACCTTTAATGATAATTATTTAATCCATAAAAATTATAAATAAATTCATATGATGTATATAATTTTACTATATTTCTGGAGACTATTTATATCATAAGTTTCATAAAGTTTATTACTAAACTAAAATTATTATACTTATAAGATTTAAGAAAGTGAAATGTTGTCACTTTCTTTGGTTTTAATAATAATTAAATTATTTTCATAGATAAAATTCCATTAAATGAATCTAATCCGAACCTTAGGTGATATGGGTATACTTTTATTCATCCAATAGTATTTTTTCTAGTGTTAGGGTAATTTTATAATCTTATATTTACCCTTAATTACTCGATTTACCTTTAACTATGGTAAATAAAATTTTCCATAGTTACTACTCATAATGCCCAAAAAATAAAAAGTAGATTATTAACATAATTTGAACCCACTAATTCCAAATATGGAATTAATTTTTCCAAATTCAATACCCAAAATTTTCAGAAATTAAATTAAAATTAATCTCGTTGTCGAAAGAAAACAGGTTTTTGTTTAAAACATTGCAAAAGATTGAATTGATTTAACCTACGAATTCAAGGTAAAATCAATGCTAATGACATAAATTATATTAAATGGTAAATATATATTCTATTTATACTTTAAAACCATTAAATATTATGATTTATCCATATAAATTATTACGATGAAAAAAGTTGTTTTTAATTAAAATTTAGCGTGTTTTTACTATTTATTAAAATATGAAAGTTATCAGAAAAATATCAAAACATTATCCAATGTAAATTTTTATATCCTGATTCAAAATAAGAAGTTTATTTTTTAAAACTGAACTTATAAACATGTCAAAAACTAGATTTAATGTGGGTGTGCCATTAAAATACGACAAAACTGTATTTTTTGAAAAATACTTATTTTACCCGAAAAATTTATTTTGTTCACATAACATGTTCTAGAAAATGTGTAAGTTGAAATAATAATGTTATAAAATTCAAAATTTAGTTAATAATATTCATAATGGCTAGTTCATAATAATAATATCACCATATATCATTGTTTAGTGAAACTTGATATTGCGTACAACACACACTATCGAGGAAAGTCGCGATTGCATGTAATGAAAGCCAAGTCAGGGTTGCATGTTGTGCAAGACTCCTTTGTTATGAGTGTAACAAAATCCAACCATATTTCATTTATACATTGAATATATATATATATACACTCAATGTTGCGTAGAATAACTACTATCAAAAAAACGTGAAATTGTGTGTAACACGATCCAAGATTAGTGTTGCGTATACTGCAAGCTAATACAGTGTTGCATATAGCACAAGATAATATTGATGTAGTGTAAAATAGAAGATATGAAATAAATTAAAAAATATATATCTTATAAAATCTCGGGGTGTTACATTCTACCCCCCTTAAAATGAATTTTGCCCTCGAAATTTGTCGAGGTTATAAATGGTTTAATACTTGAAAGTTTATTTAGTAGAAACCCACATCGTAAAAAGGGAATACCAAAACCTATCTTTAAAAACTAAAGTATGAAATCTAATGGTTACCCAAATTAACAAATCACTGGGTTTCCACATGGGAGAACATAGGTGAAAAAATATGTATATTGAAGAGAAATCTAACCATCAAGTTCTGATGGAGAGTGGTAGAGAACATGGTTATGAAAAATCCACCAATCACAAAGCCATAAATTTGTGATGATCTAAGGTACCATCTGATTCATCATATTTAAGAGCACCAGGACAAAATTTTTGGTTTTCAATATCATTTCAATAAAGTTGAAAATTTTGAATTAGAAGAAATACTTACTTGATTTTGGTAAAATCTAACTGTTTTTCATGACTTGAACAATTTCCACTTAATCTCTTAAAGAAATGAATTTGAATTTGTTATTCATGAAGTGTTAGCAGATCATGTGATAGAATGATGGGTCCTTCCATCTGTTTCAAACAAAGGGTTAGCAATAGTTATCAAATATACATAAGTTCATCTATAGTGAGATTAATCGTATATGGTTCCTGAAATGGACGTATACTTAATATATCATACCACATAATAAATTGAAACTAATTTATACTAACCAAGGACTTTCTATAGGCCAGTGGTATGTGATAATCACCCGTTTCACTTCGGTTGTGGGTTCGATTCCCATAGCCTTGTCCAACGCGCCGGGTTGTCGCCCATCATGCAGGTTGTCCTTTTTCTAAATTTACATCATTATCACATTCCATCAATAATATCAAAAAAATTTCTAGCCTAAAACAATACTAATTTGTGTCCAACATATTCCATTTCAATCTTTAGTCTTATCCAAAATACATATTTCCAATCTCATAGTATAAAGAAAACGATTACTTGAAAGGTCACGTAACAAGAACGTGAATACCATCATTTATACAATCTATCTTGTTGTTCATATTCCAAACATGTGAATACCTTAATCATGTATTCTCTTGAAAAATGAATACCAATTGAACCTTTATGAATGATATCAAAAGCTAACTCTTTCCACATACCAAAATCCCAAAATTTCTATATACTCAAACCATGATATCACTTTGTCCTTATATCAGTCATGAGATCATGAATACTGTCACACATTTAATTTTCTTCTTATTCCTTCATTATGCGCATATCCTCTGCTTTCCAAAATATTTGAATCACTTTTCATGGTTACCGGTACCATAAAATCATTGAAAACCACAATAGACTAATACAAAAATATTCCAGTACACCATAAAAGTACCTCAACAACATTATTCTTGAATAACAATACATAAACACTTCAATCCATCCTCTTCAATGATTTTCATGGAATAATTCCTTCCTTGATTTAGAAGTAACTTCTTAGGTCAGTGCATTGAGTTATGTAATGCCCATGTTCTCCACAAATAAGACATTGAACTCCATAACAGTATATCACTCTATGACCATTTTCTCCACATAGATAACATATTTCCCTCCATTTGAGGTATTCCTCGAGGTTCTTCATCCCTTCTTTATAAATATCAATCTTCCTTTCATTATGCTCCTCAACATACGAACATGCATAAAAGTCTATCTTCCTCTTATTTGATGAATTAGGAATACCACTAAATTTCACCTTGTTAATCATATATCGCAATGACTTATTAGGCATAATCACAATATATTTCTATCTAGTCATTACGCAATTTCATTTCACATAGTCACCAATTTGTCCATTGGATTCAATGTTAACCAAATTTCTTCTGGTTCCCTCCATTGACTAAAACACAAAAAGAATTCTATGAGACGCAAAAATCATACAAGGAAAATAACATAATCAAGGGAGAGTACCTTCGACATCTAACATCTTAGGTTTAATTCTAATATCATTACCGTAATTCTAGGACAATAACCTATACTTATACTTAACCTTAGGGACATCCCTAGACATACCTTAGAAATATCTCTAGGGATTTCACTAAAGTTTTTGCATCCTAGTTTCCAAAGGTTAACTAAACCTTTCCTCTGATACCAACTGTAGAGACCCAAATATTGATGTACATGGACATTACATTACTTTTGCGGAATACTTACTACATAATGAAAACAGACACACAAGGACCGTAATAGTTTAGTGTCTTTGGAAACTCGTAAAAATAATCTTCTAATCATGGTGAAAGATCTTAAACATCTCCCATAAATATCTTCCCCTTTTTGTTTCCTTACCTAAATTTTTTCTTTTAATCCTCGGGGAAAAGAAAACATAAAAAGGGTGAGCTCAGATGCTCTGTAAGGGCAAACATGGAGAACATAATACAATCCATAAACATTTGAAATCAAAAACATGAACATGAAATTTAAACATCAAAATATTGAGCAAAGACATAAATTGTGGAAGTACGTAAGGCATATATCATAATGGAACATCAACCATGATAAAATATAATGGGAATAAAACATGTAATTGTGGAAACCATTCAGCACATGTTATGATTTCCATAGTAGCCCAGGCATTGCTACCAGGACCATCTTAGTGGACAAATTCCCTTTCTGAATCGAGTTCACTCCTCGTTTCAGTCCTGTAACACTGAACCAGATTAACTTACTGTTCTAGCCATGTCTATCTCATGAGATATAAATCCTTACCCAATGCATTGGAGGGAGATATAGGTCCCACCCATCTAATAATGAAATCATTCTTACTTATTCCACAAAATAAACATGCATCATTCATAATAACCCAATGAATAAAATGGGTTTCATAAACATCATCCCATCATCAAATAATCCATATAAAAGTAATGGATATCATTTCATAATAATAAAAGTGAAACCATGTAATAAATTATACTTGAAACAGACACATATGAAATAATTTCATCTTAGATGGAGAATGGTTTTGATAAAACACTTGAAATGAATTCTTGAGAAAAATATCCTTTCTTTTTCAAAATCGTTTTATTTTCACAAAACGTCATGAAATTTTAAATGAAAGATATTTTTTTGGAAATAGTCATGAGATATTTTGGAGTAATCTTCATGAAAATAAGACTTTATAAAATAGTAAAAAATCCTTTCATTCCGTATAAGTTAAAAAAACATTCTCCTCATACTTTTGTCAGAAAAGTCAAAAAGTACCTCGTAACGTAAACAAAAGAAAGATTCCTTACATACCATGTAGTGAAAGTAAAAATGGGTAAAAACGACATTAAACGTACATAAAAATAATTTTAGAAAACAAGGAAATGGATGATAACAATAACCCCAGTAAATACTTACGTATAAGCAATCTCAGATAAAAAATGAGATTTGAAAAATTATCCCTAACCTTAGGTCCGATATGCTTCGTATGGATCTAAACCTCCTATATAATGATTTAAATAATGTCATTGACTTATTAAATAATCATATTCATTTTTATGATATCATATATGTTTCAATTATGACTTTATATTACCCTTTCTTTGGTAAATTCCTTGTTAAAGCATCATTTTGGGTAAAATCATTTCATTTATCGTATGTGTTTCGACTTGTCGTTCTTGATATTATTACTTATACCCTGATTTACATAATTCCCGAATTTAAAACATCATTTATATATGATATATATTCATCATATACATATATATTATAGATCTATAAAAGTAATTAAATACACCGTTCATGGAGATGGTAGGCCATATGTACGCATTAACGATGTTTTCGTTTTCTTATTGAATTGAATGAAACTAAATAGATGACATACACATATATATACATAAATCCAGTAGCATTATTATTTCATATATTTCATTATTATTCATTATATAAACTTTATGATCATTAATGTATGGTTAACATGGAGAATGAATCTCATCCTGTCGTGGAGACGGTAGTCCGTAAGTATTTACGAGCGATGATATCGATCCCATAATTATTGAATAGAATTAGAGTGGATGGTATAATATATCAGAATCAGTATGATGTTATAATAACCATATATAGTTATGATTTACACCATTATACACATCAATGTATGGTGTTGGTGGAAAAACAGATTACACCACGACGTGGAGATGGTATTCCGTACGTACGCATGCGCGATGATTTTGTTTTCCGTAGGTTGGATAGAAGGTGAAATAGGGTTGCTTCGTATTTATAATAACATATTAGTATATGAGGGATACTGATTTTACTACTTCATAATGAAACAACTAAAGAATAGGGAGTAGAAGAAGAATGGAGCTTGAAGAAAACGGTAGAAGGTATTACCTCTTTCTCGAATTACCTCCTTTAAACATTCTCTTAGGGAACTAAAGTTGGTCTTTTGAGAAGACGAGTACCTATAGTAGGTTTATTAGGAAGTTTGAAAGTGTAATGGGATGGGGTTGTCCGAACATGAACGCTCAAATTGGTGTGAGGAGGAGAGGGAGGAGGTGCCCTTTTATAAGGGAGGAGAGGGGCACCTTTGGAAATATAAGAAATATTAGTTTATATTAAATCCAAACCCCACTTAAAAACTTCCAAAATGACTCATATCCGAAGATTAGATGAGATAGAGTTGTAATCGCATCAACCAATAAGATTTATACATGTTAGAAATTTATTTTAAACATTATTAACTTGATTTATCCTTATTTATCAATTTAATTTTATTTGTGGTAATAATATTCTAAATTTTAAATTATTATAAACAATTACATATGTGTTGTGAATCTTCCATAATTTGACACTTTATGACCTGGGAGACCATATAAATCTAAAGTTATAATTTTAAAATATTTTTGTGATTTTTAAACAATTTTATAATATGTTATTTTTATAAAATAACAATAGTGTCAATTTTGACACTATCCATTTATTTGAATTTAAATAAACAATATTCAGAAGTTATTTTCCAACTAAAAGATTTAATAGATTCATAACATGTCATATATATCTAGAAAATTATCGTAACACATTAAATAGTTCATATAATATTTATTTTAATATTTTTAAAACCATTTATTTGATATTTATCTTAATAAAATAATTTCAACATCACTATTATATCACCTTTAATGATAATTATTTAATCCCTAAAAATTCTAAATAAATTCATATAATGTAGATAATTTTATTAGATTTATGGAGACAATTTATATCCGAAGTTTAATGTAGTTTATCACTAAACTAAAATTATTATACTTATAAGATTTAAGAAAGTGACATGTTGTCACTTTCTTTGGTTTTAATAATAATTAAATTATTTTTATGGACAAAATTCCATTAAATGAATATAATCCGACCCTTAGGTGATATGGGTCGACTTTTAGTCATCCAATAGGATTTTTTCAGGTGTTAGGGTAATTTTATAATCTTATATTTATCCTTAATTACCCGATTTACCTTTAACTATGGTAAATAAAATTTACCGTAGTTAATATTCATAATGCCCAAAAAATAAAAAGTAGCTTATTAACATAATTTTAACCTACTGATTAAAAATATGGAATTCATTTTTCCTAATTCAATACAAAAAATTTGCAGAAATTACATTAAAATTAATCCCATTGTCGAAAGAAAACGGGTTTTTGTTTAAAACATTTCAAAAGATTGAATTGATTTAACCTACGAATTCAATGTAAAATCAATGATAATGACATAAATTATATTGAATGGAAAAAATATATTCTATTTATACTTTAAAACCATTCAATATTATAATTTAACCATATAAATTATTATGATAAAAAAAAATTTTAATTAAAATATAGCATGTTTTTACTATTCATTAAAATATGAAAGTTATCAGAAAAATATCAAAACATTATCCAATGTAAATTTTTATATCCTGATTCAAAATAAGAAGTTTATTTTTTAAAATTGAACTTATAAACATGTCAAAAACTATATTTGATGTGCTTGCACCATTAAAAGGCGGCAAAACTGCATTTTTTTAAAAATACTTATTTTACCCGAAAAAATTTATTTTGTTCACATACCATGTTCTAGAAAATGTGTAAGATGAAATAATAATGTTATAACATTAAAATTTTAGTTAATACTATTCATAACGGCTAGTTCATAATAATATTATAACCATATTTCATTGTTTAGTGAAACCTGATATTGCGTACAACACACGCTATCGAGGAAAGTCGTGATTGCGTGTAATGCAAGCCAAGTCAGGGTTGCATGTTGTGCAAGACTCCTTTGTTGTTTCGTATAAAAAAATCCAACCATATTTCATTTATACATTGAATATATATATATATATATACTCAATGTTGCGTAGAATAACTACTATAAAAAACTTGAAATTGTGTGTAACACGATCCAAGATTAGTGTTGCGTATACTGCAGGCTAATACGGTGTTGCGTATAGCACAAGATAATCTTGGTGTAGAATAGAATAGAAGATATGAAATAAATTAAAAAGAATATATCTTATAAAATCTATGGGTGTTACACTATATTTATTCATGGTATATCCATGTATTAATACCATTTTTTCATGCTTTTTTAATTTAAATAAATAATAAAATATTTATTAGAATAATCTGACTATATTTCCCTCTTTGATTAGAAATCAGTTTAATTTTAAAAACCATATTTAAAAAAAATGTTTTAAATTTATCCTTAACGATAAATTTCAAGGAAGTTGTATTTTTTATTATTTTAAAATCTTCCATTATAAATTTTCAAAGATAATTTCAAAGAAAAATATTTTCATAATTTTTTTAGGTTTTAAAAATTACTTTCTAATGCCGAAAGTATATTTTCAAGAAGAAATATTTTTAAAGGGTATCTCAATATTTTTTCCCATATAAGATTAAATTCATTGGTGTTACTCATACATTTATAGTTAAAAGATTAAATATTTCTATTCATATTCATTTAATGAATGATTTATGTTATTATTTCATGATGTTTATGAAATATGTCTCTCTTCCATGGGTTATATGCTTTTTGAACCCCATTTCTTTTCACGAGTTATGATTTTGATGAAATTATTAAGAGACATTTATACTTTTCCAAAGGTTATAATATTATTTTATATTTATGATACCCATTTCATTTCATGGGTTACGGTATTATTTATAATGATCTTGTGGGAAATGTTTCTATGATTTCATTATGAGATGGGTGGGACCTATATCTCCCTCTAATTAATTGGGTTAAGATTTATATCTCATGAGATAGACTAAGATGTTCTTGGAAGTAAACCTTGACTACTAAGATAGCCTATGGAGTGAACCATGACTATCAATATGGTATGAGGTGTAAAATCATTCTAATAAGGCGGACATGGGAGTGAACCATGACTACCCTGATGGTATGGGGAGTGGACACGTGCTATTAATATGGTTTAGACAATGATTACTTGGCTACTATAGAAATAATATTATATGTTTATGTGTTTGAAAAAATTCCATGACCTATTATTATGTGTTTATTTCATGGATTTGGGTCTTAATTTCCTTATTATTCATGTATTGTGAATAGATAATAGTTATTCCATGATTCTGGTTTATGATATGTTGAGTATGATCTTCTATTTTCATGATCACATTATCACACCCTTATGCTCAATATTATGCTTACATATCTCCATTTATTACCCATACTGAGCATCTGAGATCACAATTTGTTTTGTTTTCTTTCCCACAGGTTATGAACATATGTATTATGATTGATGTTTTTAAGAAGGGTTCTAGTCAAGTATAACCTAGTGGGAGATGTATCTCACTTATGTACAAGTGTTTATGTTTCCATGTTTCCAAAGGTACTACACTACTAAGGTATTTGGGAGTATTTTTTTATAATTTTTTATTTATTTCGAAAATGATATCTAATTTTAATTTATTAAATGTGAGGGTATCTAGAGATTGTTTGGATTTATATAGTAAAATAGTGGGGATTTTATTATTATTTCTCAAACTAATGTTTTGGACTCTATATAATATAATAACCAAAACCACAAAACTTACCATAGTTTTTACCCATGATTTCTATTAAATGGGTGGTTTGTTCATTATTTTGTAATTCTGAGGGTCTAGCTAAATAAAATAATTCCATTTTTTATGTTTATGTGAGTCATACTATTAATGAAATGAATTTATGACCATAAAATATATAAATGGTTTTGGAGGATTCATAATGGCTATATAAAATTAGTGAAATAAACTTATGATCAAATTATTTTAAATGGAAAACATATATTTGGCCTTGGATACCTTATATAGTATTTTTTACATCACTTTTGTGTAATTATTATGTCATTATACACACCATATATTTATACGTTATTTTGTTTTTACCTGAAAATTTGACAGTCTTTAAAATTATGAAAAAATTACTATTGGATAGTTACAACATTCTGATTCAAAAAATATTATTAATTTTATCTAAATAATTTTATAAATAATTTTTTTTAATTTTAAAATAATAGTCTATATTTATTGAGAAATTATGGGTTTTTTGGCAATAACTATTTTTAAACCCTTATAAAAAGTACATTTGACATCATAAAAATTATATGATGATTTACATCTGAGAATAGTTATTCAATAATAATATTCTATTAAAACATTATTTATTTAAAAATTCCATTAACTCATCAAAATAAATTCCTTAGTTGAATTTCAATATTACCCAAGAATACAGTTTTTGATTTATTGTATCAAATTCAAAATCATTTATAAAGTTACAATAACATGATGAAAATATATTAATTATTATATACATAAGAATGTATATAATAAATTTTCTAGGGTCTTAATACATACACATTTAAAACACTCTCAAATTCTCTAAGGGTACGGTGCGCAACTGTGATACTTTCATTGGGTGATTCAGTGAACTTGGTTTGGGTCATGTTCTCGATGAGCTTTAACTTATCCTGTTAATGGTTTCTATAATGTTTAGTTTATTTCATATCAGATTGGGATTATTAAAGGTAAAATCCCAAGGATTCTATCTCCCTCATAAGATCCAATAAATTAGCTTCATAGGGTATGATCCTTCTAGTTGAGGCCATCACATACATTGTATATTTCAATTAGATTTTTTAAACCCCTATATTTATACTAATCGTATGATCACTGTTCAATGGAAATACTGTAAATTATAATGATTATTAATTTTATTTTAAATCCAATAGGGTATAATAAAACCAAATAAGTGTATATGTTTTCTATAACTATATTACAAAACAATAAATTTAATTAAAACAAAAGAAAAAATTTATTTATAACAGTTCAGGCCATTAAAAAAATATCTTTCGTATCTCTATATCTCTTCATACATCAAGGACGAATAATGAATGATTATATATTTTCTTCATAGAGTATATCTACCCTAAATTGTGGTATTAAAGAGACACATAATCAGTTCAAATACCCATAATTTCATTATAGTATTAGATAAAATCTCGAATAATCATTACCTACATTTGTATTTTCACATCTTTTTTATGAGGTAATTTAATCATAAAATGAATATATTTTGATAAATTAATCTTTGAATGATAGTATTTATCACCATTAAATTTTCTTTAAAGTTATATCCTATAAAATTACATATTTATTTAGACTTATTCAATCATTATAAAGGAAAACAATGCATGGTCCATGTTGAATTAAACTATGAACAACCTTGTTCACCATTCGAATGTGGTAATGTGTTGAGTAGGGATAATATTTAATCCATTGCAACCACATCCATTGGCTCAAATTAATATCTTTTAATTTTAATATAGAGATTATGTTTTTATTATTAGTATATATAAAACAAAATTCACATATATATAATGTCTCATTATTTTTAAAACAAAACAATTACCAATGATTGATCTAAATCATGGGTTGGGTGATTTTTTCTAATGAGTCATAAATTTTCATGATCCATATGCTATCACTATGTTGTTGTATATGATTAAATATCTCAAACAATTCTTTGATGTAATATTTTATATTAAAAACTATTCTTCTATATAATGTACTTTAAGAATATGTGTACTAACTTACCTTATCTTGAGCTCCATGAAATTTTATTCACATTCCTATTTTAAATTAAAATTGGATCCCTTATTCATTAACAATGTTATTAGATATTATAGAGCTGAAAAATTTCTCAAAATGTAATAGTAGTATCTAACTAACAAAATAAAAAAATCAATATTAGTTGTAATTTTTTTTCTTGTATATTATTCATTAAATCATATATTTGAATGAAATATAAGGATACCCACTCATGTAGTTATGTGACCCAGTAATTATACATTTTTTATCCATAAATCACATTTTCTAAAATAATAGAACAATTTTTCCAATCTCATGGACTTCAAAAATATCCAAAAATGATATTTATTCTCTTCCTTGTCCTTGTAATATATAAAAATATCATCTATAAAGACGTCTACAAATAGATTAATGTAATATCTAAAGACTATATTAATTACATCCTTGAAGAGTGTGGGATATTTGGAAATTAAAAATTTAATAAATATAAATTAATCATGTAGATACCTCATATAAAATGATTTCATAGGTATATTCTTTTTTTGAAGCCTAATTTATGATATCTATAATGGTGGTCAATCATTGAAAACTACTGATCTCCAAAATGTTTTCAAAAAAAATTCATTAGAATGAGGAAGAGGGTACTTATTCTTGATAGAGATATTATTACGTTACTAATAATAAATTAAAAGATTCATTGACCCATCTTTCTTCTTAATAAAAATAATCATTGCATACCAAGATGATGAAATAGGGTATATGAATCCCTTATCTAGATTATCTCTGAGTTTTTTCTTCAATTGATGAAACTAAAATTGAGAAAATATATAAGGATTTATGAAAATAGGGACATAACTATATATAAGATTGATTAAAACTCATCTATAAATACAATGACATATTCTATAATAGTGAGAAAATATTAAATATTGATTTTCTCCCCAACCATTTGAGAAATGAACCCCACTTTAATAGTTAGTAATGCCTATATAGTTCAATTAATTTTGATAATAATCTGAAGATCATGATTTTATATATGGAAGAATATAAGTTGATTTGGAATATCAAACTAAAGTTCCCTTCCTTATAAATTTATATGCAGTCTATGTAGGGAGAGTTATTCAATACCATAAATCACAAAAAAATTGGCTAAATATAGAATAATATTACCTATATAAAGAAAATTCCCAAAAACTCCAATTATTGTAGAGACATTGACATTAGATTAAATCATCATACCATTAAGAGTATCCAATATTAATTCAATATATAACTTTTGAAGTGTTGTTGTGTACATCGAGAAAAATTTTTATATTTAAAATGTTTTTATAACCAAAATCGAATAATAAATTTTTAGTTATATATTGGATGATATATTTATATTTCAATAGTTAGTTTTTGATACGCACTTTATCCACTGTGATTTCATAATAATTCCCATTTTCCTTTAGATTAGAAGGTTATTGTTGTCGATTTTCATCCTTAACCCTTGGTTTCATGAATGTGTGGTCATAATTTCTATACCACTAGAAATTTATATCTTAGAGAGAGTGTATTGAACTCATTTGATATTTATTGATATTCTTTTCACTAGTTTTTCTCTTCACATCACATCTATTTTCATGTTATCGATTATCTCCTCTTACACACATAATGATTTTACCTACCCCATCAGATATTTTCTTTTATTCCTATTTTAATATTTTTCTTATAAAGGAAGATTAATTTTCATTCCACTGTGGGTTCTTATCTTTAAATTTCCTTGAAATTTCATCTTTCTCTATTAATACCCAAAACCATGATAATAAAGAGAGTTTCTATTATCCATTTCATCCCTCATAGAATATAAAATTATTTCTTCATATCTATAAATTTATATTATATCCAAATCCTTTCAAAATTAATATCCTTAAACAACTAATGAACTAATCAATATTTCATTCATGGTTTATGATAAAATATAATTTTAACATGATATTGTACTAAAATATTCTTTATATGTTCTAATTTATTTATTATCCATTTGATCTTGTTCAAGTAATTACCTTTCCATTCAGTTGTGAAGAGTTAGGGTAAAATAAATATTTGAATATTCCTTGTCAAACTCTTCCTAGTCAATTGTTTAAATTTCATCATCATTCATTGTATTTATGATATGACTCTACTATTGATCGGATTCAACTTATAGATGATACAAAACAAAAACAATATTCTCATGGATTAAGAATAGGAGAGTGTGAAATATCATTTCTATTGAATTGATCAATATCTTGGTGATAATTGGATTAGAATAACCACTAGGGGAAGGTAGATGCTGATAAATAAAAGAATCAATGGTGAGTTATATCATACTTAATTTTTGTATGTTCTGTAAGATTCATGATACCATTAATTGTATGTGCGATTTTTGTGATCTTATACATGAAGATTTTCATCTCAGATCCTATTTCATTTGGTTTCTTAGGAATAGGGCCATTTAATTCTTTGCCACATTATTTTTTTTATTAATTCCTCATGGTTCATTCCATTGACTAAAACTAATAATCATAGTGTTAGTATCAAGAATCTATAATCATAGTATGAAATCATGTTATGATAAATGTAATTCCTAAGATTTATTAAATTATGACACCCATATGTAAACATGTACCTCTTTAAGTTTTTCCTATTTCACATTTAATTCATGATAGGATCAATATTAGGTTTTATCCTTACATTCCTAATATCCAAAAATTAAAAAAAAAACCTCTTATTGTTCCAACTAAGGAAACCCAGGAATCACTTACTATATTAGTACATCATTTTAGATGAATTATTAATACATGTAACAATAGTACATTCCTTATAACCATACAAGATTAATGTACTTGATTACTAAAAACAAGATCACCATATTTCATCAATTATATTAAATGTATCTCATAGAAACTAATCTTATATGGTAACCTTCAATACTCATATTACTTAATCTCATTCATCATAGTTTATATAAATAGATAGCTAAGATGGGGTGACCTTAAATTCTTATTAAGGGTGAACATGTTATACAAGATTTCAAAGATCATAAGTGAACATAAGATTTTCATAAGTGTATCATAACATAATAATGGGACATGTAGTTCATATGAAAAGTCATAAAACATAAATCATGTATAATTTCTTAAATAATGTTCATAACAAAAGATATATGTCATAAGAGTTAAAAACATAAAATAATCCTAATACATGATATCATAACATAGTCATAGAATATGACACAAGAATGTAGAAAGAACATATATTTAGAAATAATATGTTGGGGATACCCACCAATAAATTCAAGAAAAAATATGTTAATGTTACCCACCAAGACATTCATCAGATTGTAGTCTTAGTCTAACCATGTGTGTACCATTTGATCTCATAAGACATAAAACATTAACTAATTCATTCGAGTGATATAATGGACCCAACCATCACATAATATTAACCATTAAAATATATATCATAATAATAAAAATAATTCTCCATTTATTATAAGTTTAATTAATACATTATAAAGAATATTTTGTCGTGATAACATCCTTAAAACACTATAATTCATTCTTCGCTAAATTAACACACAAAAACAAATAGTTTTCATTATAATTTATTCAAAAAATTATTATTGTAATCTATTCATTGAGATAAATTGGATCATTTCATATTATAATAACACCAATGAAGTATAAAAATACTTAAAGGATATGAAATATATGATAAATCACTTTTATAGAAGTATTAATAATTCAATTTAAAAATCAAGAAAAACCATCCCTTTTCACTTGGTATCTTTTAAAAAGTAAAATTCCAAAGAAATTGTATTATCACATTATTTTTAAAACTATTTAATCTTTTAAATGATGTTTCTTGATGAATAAATTACATGATAGTGGGAAAATATATTCATTTAGTTTAAGTTAAAATAAGACACTCTATTTTTCATTGGTAAAATATAAAAAAGTAATCTTTATAGAAATTATTAGAAAAAATCCTTTTAATCATTCGAACAAAAGTCTAAGGATGTATTAAATATCTTTATAAAAATATTTTGTGAGAATAAAAACATTATTTTTTAGGAACATGGACTTGAATGAAAAATAATCCCAAAAAAGGGAAAAGGTATTCTTTTAATAAAAAAATATTTTATATCATATATTGTATCGATGATAGCTAAATTGGTACTAATAAGTAAGATATTAAAAACTAACTATAGTATAAGAAAATATTTGAGGATTAAAATATAAGGATCATATAATTTCCCTCTTAGGATATTTAACATAATCAGTCTTGAAAAGAAATGAGGTAGTAAAATAATCCCATACCTTAAGTATTAAACTTCATCATACACACTCTTCTCCTCATGTATAAATAATTTATATTTTTTTACATATATAACAGAACCATATCATTCTCATCTTAAAATATTTTTCTTATAATTTATAATTAGTAATTTTTTGAAAATTATTTATTAAAATTAACATCATGGGAGTTAATAGTTATTTTTCACATGCATTATTCACTTTTAATGCTATATTACTTACTCATTGGTCATTATATCATTATATACATTATAATAATAATTTATTAGGTATACTACTTCTTTATTATATAAAATTTAATAACTATTAATATAAAGAAATGATGAAAAATTAATTATATCACTTCGTGGGGATAGTAGTCCGTACATACGCATGACTGATGTTTTCATTTTACAAATAATAGAATGGAATAAAGTTAAATAGTAAAATCTATGAATCATAATTATTTCATAAATTTAATATATAATAAGAAAATATATCCTTATGATAATAAATGTTAATAAAAATATGGAAAATGAACCACAATTACTTCTTGGAGGTGGTAGTCTACACGAATGCATGACCAACATTATAATCTTACTATTGATAGAAAGGTAAAAATGTAGATAATATTTTATAATTAAAAACATATTTATTTCAAAAATATAAAATATATCAATTATAGCCATCTATAAAAAATCCATGGAATGCAATGATGAAAAATAAAATACATCGCTTCATAGATATAGTAATTAGTATTTTGGGTATTGTTTTTAAATTACATTATATATAATGTATATAGAAAATAAATATAACATTAACATAAAAAAATTAAATTATATTAATGTTATTGAAAAATCATGTTAAGGTGGTTGTAGAAGATTTGGAGGTGGTATAGGTATAATTATGCTCTAAATTGACCATTAATGACACTTTCTTTTTCATCAGGTATCTTCATTTTTCATACTCCTTAAGACTTCTTTAAGTAGTCATATAGGTAGAAACAAAACCCATAGAAAGTGCAGGGGGGAATATATGGACATGGATTGGTTGATATATACTACTCATGTGGTGTGGATAATTGAGAAGAGGAGGTTCCATTTTATAAGTGAGGTGGGTGGAAAACATAAGATTACTTGAATCATTATTAAATAACATATATATATATCATATAAAGTGTCTATAAATTATCCACGACTAAGACATGATAATGGTAAGGTGAAAATAATAATGGTTTATATCCTCATGAACCTAAATAGATCACTCTATTTTCCCATCCATTTGTGGTTGATATCTCATGATTAATTTCAACTGGGAATTCATTACCTCTTGAAAACCTCTCAAAAAATATTATGTGAACCTCAAGACCCTATGAGATACAATTGGGGAGGGAAACCCATGTAGTCTAACAAACTATCAAACACAAAATCCCTCGAGAGGTTCCACATTCATCCTCTCCTTGATAGAGAGAAAATTAATTGATTTTTTTTATCCATGATCACATAAAATCATATCCTTCACACAATGAGTCTAATTTAAACCGATAAAATATTAAATGGAAAAATCATCCCACTTACATACTATAGTGGATAAGTGTTTCAAAAAAATTAGTAGGTCTCTAGTACACCACGTTAATTCTCTAATAAGTAAATCACTATGACATTAAATATGAAATCAACCATCGCATCCCTATAAATTAATTATGACATCTCAAATCATGTCACATCTTGGTAGTCCCAAGGTGAATAGACAAACAAGTTCAATTCCAACAATCCATAAATTCATTCCTCAAAGATTCTAGAATGAATAACCTACTAATAGAACACAAATCACCACTAGTTTATTTAGGACACTTATTTAAGGTCTCTAAACCATTCAAGATTTTACAAATGTTCTATAAATCTATTTATGCTACCTTATCAAGATACACTCACTCATAAAATAATGATTACACATTCAATAAATATAATAACTTGTATCCACCAACCTCTTTCAATATCATGATCATCTCAGTGAATATACTCATAAGATACCACTCCTCCAATGAATCCATCATAGCTTGGGTTGGTAATTTCTTACTCAATGCATGGGTGAACAAATTACCTTTTCTTAGATTATAAGAAATATAAAAATCAAAAAAATGAATATACTCAACCCTGTATCTCTATCACAAGTTCAGATCCCACTAAGGGAAAATATATTTCTATCTATTGTGATCATAATACACAAAAAAAACACTCCACATTGAGATAGTGAGACCACATTTTGAGTGAATGCATAAATTCTTCCAAATTAGGATCATGGATAAGGTATTTCATATCATTAGGGAATAACTTATGAGAGCCATAGGCCACTACCTTTTAACCATAAATCAAGACACACCCCAGTTGTATAATATAAGCATCACCAAAAAATTATAACCTAAACCTAGTTCTAATGGAATCAAAACCAGATATGAAGTTAAACTGACATTCAGTTTCAAAAAATATCTCTAACAATTTTTATTTCACTCAAACATTACACCCTTATGGTTAAAATATGTTATTGGAGATGTGATAATGGAAAATACATTAAAATTTCCATTAATAACTAGACCATACTAAGAAAATATTGATCTTAACATATTTGTAGGATTCCTTGAAGAAATTACCACCCGTATCTTCTTTGGAACAACTAAGACACTCCACTCAGATATAACAAGCTTTAAAAATTTCACATCATTGATCCACAACTAACACATTGGAATATTACCATACATAATTTATTCTCTCAAGGTTTTAATTATGATATCCAAGTGATCCATGTGTTCCTCATCTAACATGTAGTTGAAAAAAATATTATCTATGAATACCACCAGATAAGATTTCAAGAACCAATGAATGATCTAGTCCATTAACACCATAAATATTGCAAGAGTGTATATGATGCCAAATGGTATATCCCAAAACTCAAAATGAACAATCCAAATCCAAAACATTGTCAAATTTACATCCAATTACCATACTCTTAATTGGGGATACACTGACTAAAGGTATATATTTGAAAACCAATGAGACCCTTTAATAAGATTAAATAGATCATCAATCAAAGACATGAGATACTTGTTCTTAATGGTTAACCAACTCAAAATTAGATAATCATAAAAATGTTTGAGGATCACATCTACCTTCTTATAAATGAGGACATATAAATCCCAAAGTGTCATTATAGGATGAATAAATCCCTCATCCTCAAGATCTAAAAGATCGAATTTTGGTTCCATCAACTCTGCAGGTTCCATTCGATAATATGTAATACAAATAGGCATTGTAATGGGATGAAGTTTAATTGAAAATTTGACCTCTCTATGTGGTGGTAAATTATAGAAAACATTATTAAAGGCCTTAAAAATGAAAAAAAACATTTTAGTAAGTGAACTTCCCAAAAAATGATCGATAACATAAAGGAATATTTCTGAAAACTAGCATGAGATTTCTCAGAATATAGAACAAGAGACACCTCTGTCCCCAATCTAGAATCCCACTCACCCTAGATGTGATGATAAAATACCTTGGAATAATGAAATTTAATTTAATGAAAATAAAATTCAATATAGACATCCAAAATGATAATCCAATCCATTTCAATAATCATGTAGTTGATATCTAACTAGGAACTCTGAAATCCAACACCACCCCCAAGTTGGCTATCATCACCTGACAAGTGGGACATTTGACAACTTGTTCACACTACTTATAAAAAAAATTAATGATAAAACAATAATGGCATAAGTTCTAAATGCAAGATGAACACATGAACTAACCTTTATGATATAAAATAATGAGTATCACATGTATTAAACAAATCATTCACCATAGATGTTGAAATACACATTGTACCTCTAATAGTAGTTGAACCAACTTAAGATAGTTGTGATTCATACTCAACTACCAAAATAAATTTGGTCTCAACTCCTCCCAAATCTTTATTAGCCACATGAATATCCCCCATGGCTTGAGGATAAGACCCACCTCTATTGTAATCATCAAAACTAACATTAAAACACTTGGTGATAGAATAACCTGTTATAGTACATTAGGAAATAATTCTAAAAAAATATTTTAGATGGATTGAATATCAATAATAATAATAATTTCTTGGTCTTTTTTCATATCTGTTATTTATATGACCCGACCTTCCACACATACAAAAAAAACATATTAATGGTATGAAGAAGACCCCAAAACTATTCCAGAATAATAATATCTACCTTTATGCTTCTATTTCAATCAAAAAACACATATTTTCTAAAAACTTTAGAAACTAAAACTCCACACAAACATGTTTTTAGAGCTATTTCTACCACTTCAACATAAACATTACCAATAGCCTTCAAAAATTTCAGAATTATATTGAGATTCAGTATTAACTGAATATAAACCCTCGGTCTGATCTCAATCCTCCAAAATTTAAGGTAATCATTATTATCAAGATCTAGTAATAAGTGAATTAACTTGAAAAAATGGGTGGAATACTAAAAACCTAAGTGATATCATCTCTCTAAAGTCAAAAAAGTCTCAGGGATTCACCATATGCAATGTTTTAGGATAAAACATTTGATTGACTATTTTTTTCAAGAATAATAGGTAATATTCTTAAGAAACATAGCTTGAAAATAGAATCCCACTATATCCTTCCTATTCCTTTAAACATGTATGTGGAAAAATCCTCATCTATGACTCTAGGATTTTTCATAAAATTAAAGATCCCCTCAATTCACTCAATCCAGTTCTTGGATTCTGAGGATCCCTTGTCACCTCAGAAGATCAATGGATACATCTTAGTGGATTCTGAGCCATGATCCACCACTCATCCTTGGTGCCTATTTCCCACATAAAACATATTCAAAATTGTGAAGATTAAATCTTCCACCAATGAGGGTACCACTAGAGTACTCAACTGAAGAACATTTCTCATGTCTTCCTCTCTTATACTCAGAAGATCTCTTCTTAGAGGCATTGTCTATTATAAATAAGACAATAACTAATAAAATTATGAGAAACAAGAAAATAATAAAGTCACAATAAGAATCCATATAAATTATTAAAAAATAAATAAATTATGGATTTTTTATTGAAATTTGACACTTTAAGAAGTGATACGTATGTTTAAAAAATCCCTAATCTTGTTTTATTCAGATTTCATCAAACCCAAAATATCAATCTTGGTAAATATTTCTTACCACCAATGTTAAATAGAGTTATATTGTTGAAGTGAGATTTCCAAGAACCCTCCCATAGTTTCTATCTGAATTAGGATTGTCCAAACTCATGTCTACCAAATACCCTAAACCAAACCCAGGTAGTGTCAAAACACATCAAGATGGGTATTCAACATTAACACCAATATAAATTAAACTATATTGGGTTAACTAATAAAGTAACCCAACATGGACAATCATTTGGTGAGGTGACATAATGGAACACAATTCTCATGTCTAACTATATACTAAATAGATACAAACTGGAAGAACGAGCACAAATCCATGATACATACAAAATCAATCCAAAAAATCTAAACTAGAATGATAAAACAATAATAGAATAAAGATTATCCATGTGACAATTATTCACACCTAAAACTACCTATTTTAAAGTTTATGACCAAAAAGAGAAACTAATGCAACCAAATTCCCATCCCTTTACATGAGTACTAAAAAATATATATCTAAAACCTCCTAAAGCAACATGTATGGTGAAATAATAATTCCAAGTTTGATTTTAGTGAATAATATGTACAACATATTATTCTATGAAAAATTTAGTTCAAACATTAAAAACCTATTTATAAAGCATTTAAAATAGATAATGTTTTAAAAAAATTCCTTAGTTTTCATAAAATCATTCCCATATTCTCATAATCCATTAATTTTTCATATGCATGAAATAAAATAGGTGTGCATAAGCAAAACCATACATTATACAACATAATAAAAACAAGTGGGAAATTCAACCATGAAATAATGTTAAGTATTAAAAACCATGAGTATATTATAAAACATGCCATTTAAGATCTATACATAGTATTGTATACTGGACATATTATAAGCCTAAACTAGTCATACATTGAATCCAAACAATTTTCATTTTTATAATAGTCTATCAATGTCAAAAAAAACCTCTACTGACATTATGTACACTAATGTGACATGTCCATTTCCCAATGCACCCATGGTTCTCAAGGTGCTATGATTTTCAAAACCATTGGAAAAATATTCCATGTTTTATAAAACTTATTTAAAAGTAGATTCTATCCAATTCCATTATCTAAAACCCATTTATTATTTAAACCCACCATTTAGGCATTTCATCCACAAATTGTGTGTATAAACCAAATTTTTAATGAAAAAACCATTTAAAAAATGTTTTCAAAAATCCAATCCACATTAATATTTATTGTGTGCATTATATAAGAAAAAATAGAGGAAATTATACATGAACATCTACTTATTCAATAATTAGAACCCTTATATAGTGAAACCAACCTCAAGAGAAAAATAGAAACACCAATAATTGATCTCCCAAAGCCTGGGGTCAAATAAAACCAAGAAGGGATTCAAATTCCATCAAATATATCTCTATGGAGCCTAATATTTGAGATTTATTGGTTGAAGGAATGGATTTTTGGAGGCTAACTGACTATTAATAGATATAAATTAAAATATTATTCCATATCTCAACCACCTAGACCACACCGTAGACTCATAAATTTCAGCATAGGATTTCTTCACCACATCATATGATGGGTTTTCAAAGATAGGAAATGAAATGAAATTATTAATATCATTCCATAACCCTATTTAATAAACTTTTCTTGGGATCTGTGACATTTCACACAACTTATATCCAAATTACCTGGGATGTCAGTCTATAACTGGAAACACCATTATAAGAAGGTGTCCGATTTGGTAGAATGTGAAAGATCCATTATTTGGACACTATTCTATATCCTCAAACGTCCATACCATAGTTATCACCCGAACAAAGGGGATGTATCATAACTCCCACTCTATAGAACATCTATGCCAAAATTGGATGTATTCCCAACATTCCTTCCTCTAGGGATCTACAGCTTAATCCACTGGTCCAAAATTCATCAGGTAAACCCAATGATACAATACAAACCTCCATGGAATATCCCCTAGTATAACCCCAATATTGAATCCCAAGTTATTCTAAAAAACCTAGAACTAGAAAATCCAATAATTAAATATCCAAAGGATAGAATACTAAAACCTTGTGGTAATCAAATTTCTTGGGTAAATTTTTATTAAAATTATAATTTACACAAGGGATCTCAATCCAAAAAAGTTCAAAATAATTATTGGATACATCTTATACATGATGTCATTATGACTGGATATTGTCTATGTTTTGATACTATGTTATCATTTCCCACATAAATTTACAGAGGTTCATTTTTTATCTAAGAGAATACAATGGTTTTTCTAATTATATAATGATAATTATTTTCTTTATTGAAACAAATTAAATCATTAGTTTTTTTTATATGTTGATTCTATTGAGATAGAAAAATTTAAGTTATAAATTCTATCTTTGGTGGGGCTTTTTAGAAAACACTAGGCAGAGTTATGAGCAATGAAATAGAATATAATAAATATAATATGTTTTTATGTTTACTATGATTTTTTAAATAAATAAAAAATCAAAATAATATTGATAAATGAAAAAATATGAGATATTATGGTGTATGTGATGTTACCTTTACTTATAATTTGTGATTCTGAATATTAGATTAATTATTTAAGGAATTTTGTTCTAAAATAAATCTTAATGGACATAAATATAATATAAAACATTATAAAATAATACATGAATCAGAGATTCTTAATCCTATAATTTTTTCATATAAATTAATATGTGCTGTATATATTCATAAACTCTCTATCGAAAATTGATTTCAAATGTGATATTGATAATTGGTTTAACACTTTATAGAATCAATAGTGAGATATGTATGTTTCAACAAGGCACCAATATTTATTTGGATTATATTTTTAAAATTTGATTATAGTGACATAAGAAAAATTATTTATCAATGATTTAGAATTATATAGAATATTTAATGAGAGATAAAAAGGGGAAATGATTTGAATTATTTAGAATTTCTGTGTGTGTTTATTTTTGTGGAAATGATCACTATATTTATTAAAGAATTTGTGTATAATGTTTTTTAAGAATATATAGGGACTATTTTCAACAAAATCATAATAATATGATGAGTATCCCAAAAATAGAATGTAAGATAGACTGATATGTATTATTAAATAGAATTTATTTCCTTCATAATCATATAATCGAAGTGCATATCATTTATATTTAATTTCAAATAAAAAATAATATTTTTGGTGATAAACATTAATAAATCTGAAATTTATAAAATTATCCTACATGTTAAAGATTTAATAATAACTAAAAATATAAATAAGTGAAATATATTTCGTGAAGTAAGATAGATATGTAAGTTATAAATAAAAACATATGATTTATTGTAACACTAGATATTCTAGGACATAAAATCGGATTTCCAATGGTGAATGATATAGTGAAAACAAAATTTTTATAAAAATAATGTTCTAGGGGAATCTATTGGGGTTTTAAAAGTATATATAATAGGTTAGTTTCACATAGTTCTTGATAAAAAAAATATTTTAATTTCGTTTAGTGAACTTATATTATATTTCAATTAAAACATTAGAAAATATCATTTCATAGTGATGTTACATTATAAATTCACCTTGAAATCACTAAGATTAAATAGTAGACATTCCATACATGTGGATATATAATGTCTGACATTGGATTGGAAATATCAAAGTGTATGTGAAGAGGGGATATATAATGATCCATGTCGTTATGTATTTATAAAAACAAGAATACTTTTAAAAAATCATGTCGGTTTCCAGGAAAAAATAATATTTTTTCTATCATATTATCTCATATAATTTTTATGACCACTCTATCAGTATTAGAATAGAGGTTTTACCATATGAATAAAGTTTGGTGGAATTTTTAGGTGTTCTTATTTTCAAGAAATATTAATATTTTAAAAAATAAATATGTATTTATTCCAACAATTAAGATTCATTGTATCATTTTAATAGATAATTTAATTGAAATTATTAATTTTTGGTTTAGTCTAAAATTTGTAGTTTTTTTTGTAAGGTATAAACATGTTTCGAGCATCAAGCTCATGCCCGCACCCCTTTTCTTGTTCTTTTTTCATTTTTCCTTATATTTTTTACCATTTTTACTTTAATACTTTCACAATGGATTCATATTTATGTAGATTCTACCCATGTAATGGTTATATACTCTAATGAGAGAAAAGTAAGAGGATGTAGAGAGGATTATCCCCAAGAAGCTCACCCATAAGTTGATTGGGCGTCAGTAGGTGTGTGGTGTGTATCCAGGAGTTAAGATTCAAAGATATTAGACTAGTTGTATGAATTTGTTTCACATTTCATTTTAGATACCCATAGGATAGACACTTTTAGTTTCTAAATCCTTATATGTGCCTTTTTAGGTTCCCTGAGAGTCCCCATGAGGTGTTTTTGGATGAATTATGGTTTTGAACTAATTGTAGGGGTCTTATTTTTAGGAAAACACAATAAAATGACATTTTTTTTATAAAACCATGCACTATACTATTTTTTTGGGTGTAATGTTTTGATGGATTTTATTAAATGAATAATATTTTCGGAACATGACATGTTTGGAATATTGATTTGTGTCCTAGATTAAAGTTAAGAACCTAGTGTGGGGGGGCATAGTCCTATGAGGCACATGAAAATTTCTTTTGTGTAGTTCATTAATAGAGACCAAATATGTGTTTGGAAGGATCTTTTGTGTCTTAAATCACTAGGTAACTTTTCGGTAGTACATGTCATGTATTATGGAGAGATATCATGTACTTTATGATGTACACTCTGGGTTGACTAGAGGTTCACAAACTGGGTGGAAATTTATTTTTTCACACCACGTACATTAGGTATATTCCTTGTAAATTTGATTATTTGGATTTTAACCTATTTTATCACCCAATATATGAAACTGAACTTACGAATAATTTTTATTCCTTCTGGATTTTTCAGTGTAACCCCTTTTTCATTTAGAGGATATTTATGAGGTATTTTGGACTAGAATATCTTTTTTTAGTTGATTTATCTATTTTTTTATTTAGAATTATCATGTGTGTAGGTATGTGTGATAAAATACCCATGTGATTATCTTTAGTTAGTTTTTTACCTTGTATTATGTACTCCATGTTTGTTTCGTTTTTCATTCTTCCATATGGTTCCCAAAAGACTTGATCATTTGATATATCTTAGTAATAATAAATTATCATTGGATGTTGGAACTGGTCACTCAATGTTATAGTATTAGAGCTTTAAATACTTTGTTTGATTATTGGATTAGATAGAGAATTTTTATTGGGTTAAAATTACTAGTTGGTGGGTGAATTCAGGTGTCATCAATTCGATGTTGATATGTGTTCGAGGGACACTTTAGCATTACCATTTGAGTGGGTATATTATATAGAATTGGTTATATATCATGGATAAACCCTAAATAATTTATCTAACATGTGTGATAATGAATTTGAATGTTATTACTCGAACAATGTTGATTTAGAATCAGTTGTGGCCCATTTGGTGTCTCTTTAGGTTATCTCTTCAAAGTGATATTATCCTATGGTTTAGACGTGATAGATAATCCCCTATTAGGGTATTGTACCGATAATGTGGTTTCACGGACTTTTATGGGTGCCCTTATGGGAGGATTATATATCTATTAATAGTTGGTTCCCTTTTAGGGCGGCATGTAGACACCCTTTGTGGGTGAGATGTTTTTTGTGGATGGGATTGGTTCCAAGTATCCATTTAAGGATGAACTTGATACAAGAATAGTATATGTTTGGAAATGGATGTAATCTAGTGGATCTTGGTTCCCTATGTTTCTAGTTAACCTTGTGACTGGTCTTTTCTTGATCATTGTTGGTGATGTTGGGTTTCATTATACAATCTAAAAACTAGAGTATTGATCTCACTGTTTTTTTAGCATGTTGTTGGTTTTGACATTTGGATGTAATCACATTTTCATGACCTATGATCAATATTTTTAGGTATTTATTTCTCATTTTTTGGATATGATATGATACTTTTGGGATGGTGTTGGATAAGGTGTTTTCCCTGAAATTGATCTATTTCTATTTACTACTGGTAGGTTATGGTTATACTAGAATAGTGAGATAATAAACAATTCGGATGAGTAAACCTCACCACAACTCATTTTTAGTTTAATATTATTCCCTATATTCTTATACTTTTGTATCATGAGGTGTTTAGGTACTCATTTAGTGGGTTAGGTCAGGGAAAATGACTATTGGTTTATGAACATATGTTGCTTCTTCCTCCATCGAGGTGAATGGTAGAAGAGTAAATTTAAATATAGTTTGTGTTTGGGACTTACCATGCTAGGGGATTAATGGTGTGTCCTAGGAAATGGTTAGACACACCGTATGGGGGAGCATTGTCATTGGAGAAACATGGCTAGTTCCCATCTGTAATTCAGGGATAGAGTTAATATAGGGTACATGGAGTGTTCCACTACCGGTTACACAACTAGGTAACCCCCTTCTAGTATACAACATGTAATAAGAAGACACATCATTTACATTTCTATGTACAAGATTTTTTGGATAGAGGTACACATCCTTAGTTTTCATTTGTGGGTACATGTCGGGTATATGAGGTACACTTGGTGTGCCTACACTTTATATGTGTTTCACTTATTTTCTTGATATGAAGTGTTATTGACCTATGATTAGTCCTTTATGAATTTTTTTTGGCATATATCTTGATAGTTTACTCATTGTATAATTTGTAGGATTTTTGGTGTATTTTTTGTACTAGAGGAGTTTTTGTGGGAGTGTTTCATTTAATTTTGAATTAAAATTCCCTTGTATTACGTGTTGTGTTATTTGAGACCCAATTGAGTGTACTTGACACATTTTTCTTCCAAATCTTGTGGGATCTATGTGTGTTTTTAATGTTATTTCATATGGTTCCTAAAATATGGGGATGAGTATTATCTCTAAGGAGATCATGGATAACCCCTTTATTTCATTAATGATTCCTCAAGGTTAGAGAAGTTGAGTTTTAGATCCTATATTTGAGTATCATATCATTAGGATACTTCTGACAGGGTTGAAATTGTGGGATGGAGGGTATGGATGATTTTGGATGAGTAAATATAGATATGGGTCTGGGGGAATCTTGACATTTCCTTTCTGGGTTGGTTACTGATTGTTAATCAATTGGATTTTATGGATAAAACGTTGAAAATTTCCATTACAAGTGTGGTAATTCATATAGTTTCACATTTAGATGTTTTACCCATCAAGAATTGGTTGTGGACATTATAGGGCATCTGGAGATTATCTTGTGGTTTTAGGATTATCCCATTAAATAGACGTGTTAGTGAAGAACATTATATAGTCTATTATTTATTATGTGGTATAATGGACCATTATGCATTCCCATATGCATGGATTATTGATTTATAATCAGTTTGGTGTTTTTGATAGTTTCTTGTGGATGATGTTGTGGGTGAGATGTTGATCCTCAATGGGTTGGTTTTCGAGTAATATATTTTTTATTTATTTGCACTAAGTATGGACCATGTGTTAATTTGGATAGGTTTTAAGGGACCATTGGAGCCCCATATATTTAGTTGACCATGTGAGGGTTTAGTTCATTCACGAAATTAGTGACTTCAAGGTTCCCCTTATAACCTATTGACCAGTATTTTGAGCCTGCTATTGTTTTGATTGTGTTGATAGGCTTGCGGGTGGCATTTGCCCATGATGTTCAAGACTATGGTTGATGTGTTTGAGGATGAATCCTCTCAGGCATTATATATGAGTGGAGTCTTTTGGATCATATTAAATTCAGTGTTTTTCAAAATCATGATCTACTTATCTCCTATACTTTTCATTTTTCACTAAAAGGGTACAAGGTGTTGAGTCAATAAGGTTTCCCTATGACTTTTCCATTCCTTCATGTTCTAAAAATAAAAAACACTATATCTTAAGGAAAATTTCATTTTCCGTATGATTTTTCTTAATGAGGAAAACTTTCATTGCCCACGGAAAATTTATCCTTACCTATTTTTCATTGTTCATATTTTAGTATAACTCTTTTCATTCCTAAGTAAAAATTTGGTTTCACATCTAAAACCTCGTAATTCTATAAATACATAGATATACAGTACTTTGTTTTCAGGATATGAATTCTTGTTCTGAATTCTCTAAAATTCAGACACTGAATTCTCTAAAATTCTAAATCTGAATTCCTTGGAATTCAGACTCCCAATTACTAAGAATTCATACTATTAATTACTTATAATTCAGACTCTTAATTCCTTAGAATTTAGACTCTGAATTCCTCAAAATTGATACTCTGAATTCCTTAGAATTCGGACTCTGAATTCCTCAGAATTTAGACTCCTAATTCCTCAGAATTCTGATTCTTAATTCCTTGAAAAACAAAATCCGAATATCCATATAATATAGAATCCAAATGTTCTTAGACTTCAAAAATTATTTTCCTTAGAATACTGAAAATTAGATTTGGATGAGAAACCATATTTTACTTACTCTTGTTTGAGTTATAAAACAATGTCATGCATTATACTACTTACTAACCATTTTTTGAGTGACACGTGTACAAGTCCCTTCGAAATTCAAGGAAAAATATGACCATTGGATGAGGGAGCTGAATGTTGAAGATGTGCCTATAAATAAGATCTCATTTGAACAAGATCAATAAATGTTGATAAATCTAGAGATTACATGTTGTTGATCTAATTTATAGAGAGGGAAACGATCATGCTTTATGTGTACTGAACATCTTGTTCAGATTGCTTCGTGTGACTCCGATTGTGGCTTCGTACAATCGAGGGCTTCTGAGGATAGGAAGACAGAGGTGCCGACTAACTTAAAGTTCGAGGACTTCCTTGATAATGAAGACAGAGCTGCCAACTACCTTGAAGTTAGAGGGCTTTCAGGGATAACAATACCGACTCTCATATTCTTATTGAGTTCTTACCCTAGTGTGGGTAAGACATTCTTTCTTGAAAGTATAAATCAAGGGAACTTTATCCAAGGTTTTTAGATACCCAACTCTTTGGGTTAAAATATTTATTATTTGTTACTTGTACTTTTTTCAAGTTTGTTTTTCAATGCATTTTGATTTAAAAGGAAAGTATAATCTTCTTATACATTCTTGTAATTTTATACTCTGATTAGTAAGATTCTATTCGCTTTAAGGTAGAATCTTTGTCCTTGTAAACTTTTCTTAAGTTTCATTTCTGGAACCATATTTCCAGAATCTATCAAGTTTGTAGAACTAAGAGGTTTTGTGAATTTACCTTGTTTAACATCGTTAAATAGTATGAAGGTTTATACGACCTTTAAAAGTTCCAAAGGATTTTTTTAAAGTTTTAAATTCACTCTAACCCCCTTGTATATTGATCATCTACATTCATCATTACTCATAACTTTTTAGCACATATAACTCCTCAATAAAATGGTGTTGTTGAAAGAAGAAATATAATTCTTCAAGAGATAACAAGAACCATGTTGAGTGAATATTCTGTAGCCAAACATTTTTGGGATGAAGCAGAAAGTAATTCTTGTTATACTATAAATCATGTGTTGATTAGATCTTTTCTTAATAAAACTTCTTATGATTTATGGAATGGTAGAAAACCTAGAATTTCTTACTTCAAGGTTTTTGGTTGCAAGGTATTAATTCTGAATACTAAAGATAATCTACCCAAATTCACACCAATTTCTGATGAAGGAATTTTCTTTGGCTACTCCACAACTTCTAAGGCTTATAGAGTTTTCAATAAAAATACTTTTATTGTTGAAGAAACATTACATATCAAATTCTATGAAACTGATCCTTTTGGTTTTAAATAACCTCAACCTATATCCTCATATGTGTTTTCAAAAATTGATTATCAACTCTTGATAGAAGATCCTTATGATAAAGAAAATGTTCAGGAAAATGTTTCTGAATCATTTACCCCAGAATATTTCCTACCCTATATTGATGAATTGGTTTTAAAAAACCCAAATCAGTTGTTTCTAAATAATCATCCCAGTGATAGTATCATTGGTGATATAAATCAACCTTTAAGGACTAGAATATCCTTAAGAAATGATGTAGAACATCTAGCATTCCATTCCCAATTAGAACAAAAAATCACTGATGAAGCTTTAGTTGATCATGATTGGATAAAATCTATGCAAGATGAGCTAAATGAATTCGAAAAGAATAAAATCTAGACCTTGGTTAAAAGACCAAAGGAAACTTCTGTTATTGGAGTAAAATGGGTCTTCAGAAATAAGTGTGATGAAAATGGAATAATTTTAAGAAATAAAGCTAGATTGGTTGCTAAAGGCTATAATCAACAAGAGGAATAGACTATCAAGAAACCTATGATCCAGTATCTAGACTTAAAGATATTCATATTTTACTTGCCTTTGAAACATTCTTCCATTTCAAACTTTTTCAAATGGATGTTAAATGTGATTTCCTTAATGGTTATGTTCAAGAGGATGTTTTTTTTTTGAACAACCTCCTAGTTTTGAAGATACATAACATCCTGAACATGTTTTCAAACTTACCAAAGCTTTGTACGGACTCAAGAAAGACCCCAGAGCCTGGTATGATAGACTTATAGAGTTTTTGATTCAAAAAAATTATGTTAAGGAAAATGATGATCAAACCCTTTTTGTAAAGAAAGATAAGAAAAATGTTTTGATTGATCAAATTTATATTGATGACATTATATTTGGTTCAACTCTACAATCTTTAACTGAATCTTTTTCAGATCTAATGAAATATGAGTTCGAAATAAATATGATGGATGGGTTAACATTTTTCCTTAGTTTTCAAATTTCTCAAAAACCAAAAGGATACTATATATCCAAACATATGTATATTAAACAACATCATAAAAAGTATGGATATGACAACACTAAGAGTATAAGTACTCCCATTGGTACGTCAAATTCACTTGATCTTGATGAAGCTGGGAAACGAGTAGATCAAACATCATTTAGAGGTATGACAGGAAGTCTACTTTACTTGACAGCTAGTCATCCATACTTAATATTTTCAGTACGCTTATATACAATATATCAATCCAATCATAAGGAATCTCATTTAAAGGCAATGAAAATAATTTTGCACTACTTAAAGGGAACCATGGATCTAGGACTCTTTTATACCTCTAGAAATAATTTTGTTTTAAAATGTTTTTCGGATGATGACTTTGGTGGATGTAGAATGGATAGGAAAATTACATACATAAATTTTCATTTCTTAGGAGATTCATTAGTTTCTTGGTCATGAAAAAAGCAACACTCAATATAACTTTCCACTGTTGAAGCTGAATATGTAGCAGCTGGAAGTTGTTGTGCTCAAGTGTTGTGGATGCAACACACACTCACATACTATAGTATGAGTTTTACCAAAACACAAATATTGTGTGATAATACTAGTTCTATTTCATTAAGAAAAAACCATGCACATCACTCTCTTGAAAAACACATAGATATTAGGGATCACTTTTTTAGGGATCACACACCAAAAGGAGATATCATTCTTAAATTTATTGGAACGCAAGATCAACTTACTGGTATTTTAACAAAATCTTTACCCACTGATAGATTTGAATACATTGAACATAAAATAGGAATGATAACCATAAGGTAATCTTCCATATTAACTTCTTGTTGAAACCTATCTCCTTAGAGTAAGAAACTCCTTTTCATAGGGGGAGTACATTTTCTTGTTAGCTAGAATGGGTTTTTTTCGTAATAAAACTTTTTGAAATGAAAATTTCTTGTAATGAAATTTTTTTGTAATGAAGATTTTTCGTAGTGGAAATTTTTCATAATGAAAATTTTTTGTTACAGAAATCTTTTGTAGTAGAAAAAAAATTTCCTTGTCTAAATTTTTGTAGTTTAAAATTTTTGTAGTCAAAATTTTTCATAATTAAAATTTTTCGTTGTCAAAATTTTCTGTAGTTAAAATTTTTCATAGTAAAAAATTTTTGTTGATTAAAATTTTCATATCTAAGTATTCTCAAGAAGAATTTTCCTCATTACGAATAATTTCCCTAAGAAATCTAAAAGGTAAGATTTCTTTATCTATGTTTTTGTAATCAACCTTTTTACTTGTTGGTATTTTATTCTGTTTTAAGCAAAAAAATTCATATTAATTTTATTATTTTCTTAAATTCGATTTGTTTTTCTAAAAACCTCAAAAGATCAGATTAGACCAAATTTACCTATGTGGCTATCTTTTCAACCATCATATCTGATCAAAAAGTGTTCAACCATTGCATCAATCAGAGAAGTTGAACCGTCATCTCAAAGACTATATAAACGACCCCAGATATCTTGTCCCGCATCAAACTCCAAGATCTTGTGTGCTGAAGCTCTGCCCTTCCTACATATGTTCATTCTGGATCTTCAAGGTTTCCTCAGTTAAGAATGTCTACTGAAGCTTCATCTCAGAAAGAAATGTCATCTGTAAAGGAAATATCTGAATGGATGATTTACATAGAAGGGATGGTTCGTCTGAATTTCTTTGATATGTATGATTCAATTATCTCTATGAATGTCATGATGAATGGGTGGGAGAGTGTTTTCATATTGAAACCAAAATCGCATGATCCGTTGTATCTAGAGTTTCTGGTTTAATTCTACGAGACAGTAAGTGTTTTCAATGAAGGGGGAAGAGATAAATTTTCTTTCAAGAGTTACGGGAAGACATATTCTCTCTCTTATAGCAAGGCTGTCAGTCTGATTGGTATTCCTAATGATGGGGTTTCTTATTTCTTTACTCGCAAACTACCCGATGTGTCAGGTTCCTTTGATAAGTAAAAATCCCTATCTTGCCTTGGTCTTTCAAAGGTGAAGACTCTAAAGATAGTACATCTTTCTACAAACCTTCAGATTCTTGAATTGTGGGTTCAATAGTTTGTCATACTGAGAAAAGTAGATAAGGATACTCTAAATAATATTGATATATATATATATATTGTATTTCTTGGTGAACCTCAGAAAGATTAACCTAGTCAAGTATATCCTAGTAACGATTGAAAATATCAAGAATAGAAATTTGAATTCCCATATTATCATGTATCCAACCATTCTTTCAAAGATCACTATCATTTGTCTTCAATATTTCAAGATTCCTTGTAGTTATAAGCTGAGAAATTTTAAGGTGATAATTTTGAGTGATGATACTCGAAGGAGGATAATTATTGTCTTTAATAGTCAATCCGAATAATTTCATGATTTTGTCAGAAGCAGAAGTTGACGCTCTACCAAATAAGCTGGATGTGGATAAAACTTATAAGAAGGGTGGAAGAAAGAGGAAAGCCAAGGATCCAGAAGAGAAAGAAAAAAACCTGGTGGCTAAAGAATGTTAGTCAGCACCACTGAAGACTAAGAAGGAAAAGACGTATACTGATGAAGTGGATGCAATGTGGATAGAATATAAGAAGAACACGAAAGTAAGGGAGAACAGTTTTGGTTTGGATCCTGCTAAGGCAAAGGATTTAAAAGAAAAGGTTTCTGAAGATCTTGAGAAGCAAGAGAAAGAGAAGAAGTAGAAGATAAATATTTCAGAAGCTGAGATAGTCCAATCCCTTCTCAAGAAAACTGAGAAATCTTCTGAACAAGTTCAGGTACCAGAATCATTTCTTCAAGAATCAATTCATGATACTCTGGGAAAGAGGTTTGTAATTCTAGAAAAACATCAAGAAGAAGTAGTTGATATATAATAAGTAGAATAAGAAGAATAAGACTAAGGAAGTGGTGACACTGAAGATGTGTTAAAGCAGGTAGAGGAATATCATGAGAAAGAAATCCCTTTTGATAAATCATCATTCAGAACCTCTCAAGATGAATCATCAAAGATTGTTACTCCTGGGAAGGATAAAGATAAGGGTGAATATGAAGTAAATAAACTATCTGAGAAAGAAAGTTGAAATCATGATTTCATTCACCCAGAGGATGTTGAGGCAGAAGCTAAGAAGGAAGAAGTTGATGGAGATAAAAAAATTTGCTATCAGATAGTGAACATGAATCACCTAATCAAGACGAAGTCATTTCGAATGATGATAAGGGAATATAGGTGGCTGTGGATACTCCTAGAAAAGATATGGTAAAGAAGAAAGAAGTTGTTGGTTCATCAAAGTGGAAAGCCGTTGAATTATATAATAAATCCTCACCAACCAAAGTCTCAGATTCATAAGAATCCTCTCTTGAACATGACTTTGTAGTTCAGTCTTTGAAAAATCTTTTTGGGACTATTCCAATATTTTCTAGTATAGAATCAAGAGGCCAGATGCTTCAGAATATGTTAAATAAATAATTGGATTCAGTATCCATGGTGATGGATAAATGTGTCAGTCTCGAGGTAGACTTCAAGACTTTTCTCATTGGTTATGGGGCTTATAAAATATTATGCAGAAAGATGACAAGATGGTCAAGGAAGACGATAGAAGATATAATAATATTTGATTAATTTAAAAAAAAGTGTCAAGGATGCTTTTGACATTAAAGATTTGAAGATCAAGGATCTCACTAATATTTTTGATGAAAATCTAACTTTGTAATAGACTTCTCGAAAGCAGGAAATTAAGGATTTGAATATAAAGTGAAACTCAGTTGCTTAGAGTTGGAAAAGGGATCTCAGAATTGAGATTGAAGAGAAGCTTTCTAAGAAAGAATAAGTTCTGAAAGCCCAGTAAGAATCTCTTAAGCCTCAAGAAGAGAAAATTAAATCCTTAGGGAAGAAAACAGAAGATCAAGATCAGTTGCTCAAGTGTGCAGAAGAGGATCACAAGGATCTCAAGAAGTTAAAAACAATAGTGAAGAAGCTGATGCCGAAGGATAAGGAAGGATAGTCTTTTCCAAATTTGATCTTTTGATGTATTCTCTCGTTGTACAAGTTCTTTTAATCATAATGAAATTTTAGTTTCTCTTCATATTTTTTTTGGTTTTTTGGTAATAATATTTCAGGTACTATATTTTATTTCCATTCCCTATATTATTTTTTGAAAATCAAAAGGGGGGAGAAAGGAATGTCCAAAAAGAATACTTAGTAAAGAAAGAATTCCCTTAAGTAAGGGAGAGTTCATCTAAGGGTGGGTTTTCATCATGAATATTTTCATGTGCCAGAAAATGAAAAATCTCATTCATGAAATTTATAATACAATCCTTAGTCTTTCCAAAGCCTGAGTGGGAGTTAGTTGTATTCACCTTGATCCATAAGTAAAGGGATATAAGTTTTTATTTACAAACCCATAAAAATTTCTATCTCCTTATATTATTTTTCGTAAGGATGTTTGTGATTTACAAAAAGGGGGAGATTGTTGAGTCAATAAGGTTTCCTTATGTCTTTTCCATTCCTTCATGTTTTGAAAATCACAAACACTCTATCTTAAGAAAAATTTCATTTTCCCTAAGATTTTTCTTAATGAGGAAAATTTTCCTTCCCCAAGGAAAATTTATCCTTCCCTATTTTCCATTGTTCATGTTTTAGTCTAACTCTTTTCATTCCTAAGTAACAAAAAATTTCACATCTAAAACCTCGGAATTCTATAAATACATAGATATAGAGTACTCTATTTTTAGGATCTGAATTCAGGTTCCGAATTCTCCGAAATTCATACTTCGAATTCCTTATAATTCAGACTCTGATTTCATTAGAATTCAGACTCCGAATTCCTTATAATTCAGACTCTGAATTCCTTAGAATTCATACTCTTAATTCCTTAGAATTCAGGCTCTGATTTCCTCATAATTTAAACTCGGAATTCCTCAGAATTCAGGTTCCAAATTCCTCAGAATTCAGACTCTGAATTTCATAGAATTATGATTATGAATTCCATAAAAAATAGAATCCAAATATCTATATAATATTGAATCTAAATGTTCTTAGACTCCAAAAATTATTTTCCATAGACTCCGGAAAATTAGATCTAGATGAGCAACAATATTTTACTTACTCTTGTTTGAGTTATAAAATGATGGTGTGCATTCTGTTACTAACTAACCATTTTTTGAGTGACACGTGTATAGGTCCCTCCGAAATTTAAGGAAAAATATGACCATTGGAGGAGGGATCTGACCGTTAAAGATGTGCCTATAAATAAGAGCTCATTTGAACGAGCTCAATACACGTTGATCAATATAGAGATTACATACTGTTGAAGTGATTTCTAGAGAGAGAGACTCTCATGCTTTGTGTGGACTGAACATCTTGTTCAGATTGCTTCGTGTGACTCCGATTATTGTTGTGTAAAATTGAGGGCTTTTGTGGATAGAAAGATAGAGGTGACGACTACCTTAAAGTTTGAGGACATCCTTGATAAGGAAGAAAGAGGTACCGACAACCTTGAAGTTCGAGGGCTTACCGGGATAGTAAGATAGACTCCAATATTTCTATCGAGGGCTTACCCTGATGTGTGTAAGACAGACATTCTTGAAATTATAAATCAAGGGACCTTTTTTCAAGGTTTTTGGATACCCTAATCTTTGTGTTAAAAGATTTCTTACATGTTACTTATATTTTTTCATGTTTTTTCTGCTACATTTTGATTAAAAAGTAAAATATAATCTTCTTATACTTTCTTGTACATGTATACTCTGATTAGTAATATTATATAGGCTTTAAGGTAGAATCTCTGTCTTTGTAAACTTTTCTTATGTTTCATTTCTAGATCCATATTTCCTAAATCTCATCAAGTTTTTAAAACTAAGAGGTTTTGTGGATTTATGTTGTTTAACATCGTTAAACATTAGGAAGGTTTATACCATCTTTAATAGTTCCAAATGAACTTTTTAAGGTATACAATTTACCCCCCTCTTGATTATTGACAATCTACATTCATCATTTAGATCATACATAGGTGTTAATCGACATTCTGGATGAGTGAACCACCTCTAGTATGGTATTGTTTAATGGATGGGGGGATAATATTTTGAGTTTATGAGGCACTCTAAGAGTGGGTTATGTGTTCTGGGATAATGAGAATCCTATAGAGGCCTTGTAATCACTTTTTTAGATAGTGGATCATGATATTATCCTAGCTAGTTCTATAAGAATTCCAAGTCATTATTTGGATCCCTAGTTCATTTAGATAAGTGGTTATTTTACCCAGATTAGTTCTTATCATTATAGTCCACAATCCCCATTGAGATGTGTGTGAAGGTTATATATTTTGAGGATGAGATCACATGGTTTTTAATTCATTCATGTTGTATTTCAGATTTCATGGAGATCCAGTCTATATCAGGGGGACATGCTTGATGTCATGTTTCAAAGAGAGACATGTGTTATAATCCTATAGAATGGGCCATAGTGGGGATAGATTTACCTCTGGTGTCACCTTAGATATAGGGTTTCACTTCATTGTCGTTTTTTCTATCCCCCTTTATTTGTATGGTTTTTTATTTTACTTCCTTGATTGTGGTTTTTCCCATTATTTTTATTATTAAACTAATATATGCACATCATGTGTTCACGAACATGTATATTCTAGAAATTTTATAGGTTAAGAATTGGGTTTGGGTAATTTTATTTATTTCTTACCTCATGTATATTCACCTTTCATGTATGAAAAACTTATGTCATATTTTAGTATAATCTTGAGATTCTTATTGGTTAGGGTTAAGGACCATTGTTTCCTTATTTGGTGGGACTACACATGTGGAGTCTTATGTCCAAACTTGAGTGACTCAATTTTTTTTAGACAAATTATGTTGTACAACATAGTGTTGGCAGTTCATCATAATGACTTTATTTTAGATGGTTATAATCATCTTAAAGCTGGGTATTTTTATTAATGGAAGTATCCAAAGTAAAAGAATATATCTATACCAAGATGAATGAGGTCAATCAAGATTCTACTATAGTTATTTTTGAAATCACTATATATCATGGTTACATTATTTGGGAAGTACTGATGGATTTTTAAGGGGATTTATTTGTTTAACATTAGTCTTTTGTTATCTAAAATGACTATGGTATATGGTAATAACAATAACAAGTCAAAATAATTCATCAGAGATTTAGTTGAATGTGTTTCTATAATCATTGAGTACAATGGCCACACTACATCGATATCCTTAACAAATTTGGATGATGATATATGTTGAGTGCCTGACTTAGGAATAACATTGAAGATAATTACCAATGAAAAATTAATTAAAATGAATTTCAGAAAATGAAAAATGTATAAAAATAAAAAATAAATATAAGAAACATTAGAAATATAGAAAATTAAATATAAATGAATCATAGTAGGGAGTTAAGGTATCTTGAAATGTGTTATTGGAACTAATCATAGTTTTTCTAAATGACACAAGACTGAATCTGATCTAACTCAATTGAAATTCCTTTTTATTATCACCTTCGTCAGTTGGAAATTATAAATTATCCTAGAAATTATTTATTTTTCCATAGTGGTTTAAGGTGACCCTATAAAAGAATTTAAAACGATTAATGATCAACTATCTCAATTATTGTAATGCTCACTAGTAGTGTATTAGTTAGAAATTTGTGCATCCTTATAAGGGATATTTATGTTTTCTCTTATTCATAAAAAAGCATGAAGATATTATTTTATATAATAGAGATAAAATTATTTTGACATTCCTAATTAGAAGGAGGATATATAATTATATTATACACTTTTTTAAAATGAAACATAGGAAACATAAAGGCCTTGAGTGCGATGGTTGTTTATGAAATTAGATCATGTTCTTACTTTTTTCCATCACTCAATGAATTTAGAACATTATCATTTTTATTGATAAGGGAACATGTGTAACTCTCATGAATGATAACCAATCGTGTAAAATTTCTCATCTATTTTATTTTTTTGAAGGTTTGTATAATTATCATTAATTTTAACTTTAATAAAAAAAATTAGTTGTTAAAAAAATGAAGGAATAAAACATACTTTAATAATACCATTAGCACACATATCATATATTAATCAACTAAAAATATAAAAAAATATGTTTACCTAAATTTTTAGTTGAAGAAAATCCATAACAAGATAATATAAATAAATTAAATTTTATTATATTTATAATAACAAGATATAGAGAAATCATAAATTCATTATTAGTGACATTTTAAATGAAAGTAAACTATTTTAATTTTTATTATATCACATAATAAGAAATTATTTTTAAAATAATATATGGATACACAAATATACACACACTCCCTCTATATTATTTTATGATCAATATGTTCTTGTCTATGATCCATAACATAGAACACATTCTAGTCATTGGTTTTAAGTATTCTAAATCATAATAGAATAAAAAATATGCTAGAAAGAGTCCTTACTAACTAAATTTTCCCAAAGTTCATGAAAAACATGAGTTTTCTATATAAATAGTATGGTATAGGTTGCTTTTCATGTCTCAAGTCATAAAATATATACATCTATACAATAAAAAAAACAAAATATGATTTTATACAATTTAATAATGGTAGGAATAACACTGAAGGATACAGTCAAATTCATGTTTCCTTGTGACCTTGGGAGGACTGATAGGTGTTCCAAATGTTTTCAAAAAAATAACAGTGATCGAATCTTGAAATAATGAGGCAAGTAAATAATGAAAAAATAAAATAAAAATAAATAACCAATTAATTTTATTTTGTAAATCCATCAAATACTCCAAAACCCTTTTTCAAAATATAATAATAAAAATAATTTTACTAAATAAAAAATAATTGAATAAATAAAAAATATATAAAAAATCACATAATCAGGTTTAGAAATAAAATTAATCCATGAATTAAAAAAATAAATAGTCTATCAGTGTCCATATAAATATACAAGAAAAATATGATCTCTAATACAACTCCAATAATATATATCCTATATAACTCTTTAATATTTTACTGAAATAGTGATGTAATAAATACATTTAAAACTAGAAGAATATAATTTATTTTTAGGTTCAGATACATTTTTGAAACAATGGCTCAGTAATTATATGTTATTGAATATAAAGATATTTTTTTCATTTTTATGAATGTGTGCATGTCTTGAGACTATAAGAAATAAAATAACCAATCATCCCAAATTCATTATTATAGTAAAAATACAAAAATAAAAATAATTAACCAAGTCAGTTTTCATTAGTTATATTAAGAAAACAGTTTCCATTCACATATATGATATGATTAATGATTGATCATAGCTTCAAAATTTGGTTAATACATTGGTATCATAGTAACCATTGGATTCAAGAGTGAATCTCCAAATTTTTTAGAATCTAGGGTCCAACATTGATATAAAAAATTCTATCATATCATTATATCCCTAATAATATGGATATATAGAACTCTAATCAACTTTAATATATATCCACAATAATGTTTATATTCTTCGATGGATATATAAATTCCCTATATATAGACTAACCCATTGGTATTGCTTTTGGTTCATAGTGTGACATATTCAGCCCATTTCTTGAATCAAAATCCAAGTAAATACTACTTTGAATCACAACATAGTTTTCCCTCAATATGTTAACCTTTTCATAACATAAATTATTCTATCATAATAGAATTTTTTTAAAATGGAAAACCATAGCTTGAATCATAATCCCACTAAATATGGCTTTGAAATATAGCGTAAACTTAAGAAAACATTATATCTATAGTTATGGTGAAATATTAACGACCCTTGAAACAATTTATCTACAATTTATTATCCCTTATTTATAAAAACTAAATTCAATCCCATCACACTGGATCAGTATCTGAGTGAACAAGAATTACCACACACTATATCATCAATTGGGTGAATAATATTCCCCTCAATCATTCATAACTCTATCTAAAATATCATTCCTATAACACTATATTAACTTCCTATTAAATAATTCTTGTATCCCATATGTTCATAAAAAGAGGGAAAATAATTTTTGTGAGATAACTCATTGCACAATAAAGAAATAATTTTCTGTCACATACTCAATCTTCTTTCCAATAATAATCCCCTCACTCTATGTTATTATTCAAGGAAAATATTATCCCAATAACATAGATAACAACACAGGAGACTAACAATATCATATTTTCTGAATAACCCTTAACATTATCTAAATTTTATGGCATGTGATGAATTATATGATGTAATAAAGCGTCTAATATGATATTATAATTATAATCCTAGGCTATCAAATATATACTATCCATAAACCTTTAATGTTGACCTCTATTAGTTGACTACCAATATTCCTAAGTAAAGCTAGTGTAGGTCTCTAACATGACGACCTTATCATTATATAATATCATTAAATATAAATGTAATCCCATTACAAGTAATGTGTATAATGAATATTGAAATCAAATTGGGTTCAAATGGTCAAAAGAAGCAACACGTAAATCAAATTGGTAATTAGAGATATATAACCGAGTAATTATAATAATATATCTACTGTTATTCAACATCTATTTTAGACTTAGTAACCGGGTCCATGCATTTTTTCCCCATATAAAAATACATTTTAGTTATTTCATTCATAAGTTTCAATATACACATATAAAAATACATATATTATAAATATAATGGTAAAATAAATACTTTTTTATAATGATATGGAAAAAACATTATTGAAACCAATAGATAGAAAAATGGTTTTGAATAAAATTCACATAAATATGAATATCTATATATAATATTTATCAATCATTTTATTTATAGTAAATAAGTACTGGAATCATCATGTGACAACATTATTGGGATCTAAAAATATATCCAAACTTATCTTTCATGGCTATCTTATTCTTAATGGATAAAAATTATATATTAATAATATTCCACAAATCAATGATTCCATTCTTGGATCCACTCCTCATAAACAGTATTTGAATCCATTATGTGACACCATTATAAAGCCACCCAAAAATAATTTTATTAGTTACAGGATTTCTATTTCATTAATATTAATATTCATAAATTAGTTCATTTAACTTATGGTACTCAAAGCTCTAGTGAAGACCCATTTTACATTAATATTTACGAATAATATCTAAATGATTCCCACACAAAATTTTCCATAAATTACCCTATCATGAAAGAAAAATGAAATTGTTGAACTTATATATATGGAGTAAAATAATAATTTTTCAAACAATTTTGGTATGTATTTGAGTCCCCTGCAATTATTGATATCCTTTCTCATTCATGGAAAAAGAAAAATACTAAAAAAGGATAATTATTATGTCCAATGACCCCATATTTTGATCACATCTTATACATTGAGTATTATGGATTTAATCTTCCCATACAATAAAAATTTATGATTCTATCAACCCCCCCCCCCAAAAAAACTTTATTTAAGATGATTTAACATGGTAACAACTAGTATAATGAAATGGTTAGTGTAATTACCTTCTTAACACTATGGTAATTCACAAAATATTGATAAATCATATATAAAAAAACATATTTCTTACATTACTTAAGATTGATGGTTAATTTTTGATGTGATAGGACTGGGGTAGAGGAACACATCCCTTCCCCTTAGCCCAAAATGGAATCCCCCAAAATATATAATTTCTTTGTTATTTATAATAATTAAAATTTCACCCATTTTATAATACTAATAAATAAATCTCATGTAGTTAATTATTTACCATCCAAACTAATGAAAAATTAATCCCAAAAATTCCTAAATAATAATATTTTTTAAAAAATTATTTAAATTAATAATAATAAAAATTATTAATATTTTAAAATAATTAACCTTAACATAGGTTTCTATTAGCTTCTTCTAGGTTCCTTATATCCCACATGGTACCATTTATAAACACATTTTTTCACCGATGGTAGTGATATACTACTACCCCACTACCTAGGCTACATTGTATTTATCACCATTCAACTATGTTTTTTGATAGAACATTTATATTACGTCAAAAAAATATATACATTTAAACCAATTAATTTCATTATTGGAATTCTCCAAATTAATTTTCATCTTGATAAAAATTAAAAATCATTTTTAAAATCATGTGAAACAAATCATATAATATACAATTATTAGTATTATTACACCTAAGAGAAAGAAAAAAATTCATACAAGTGACTTTCCGGTAAAATTTTTGATATACGATAAATCATATTGATTATTAAAGGGTAGTTATTTTATTTTTTAAGAAATATATTTTAAAATAAAAAAAATTATATAATTATTTTTAAATATATAAAATATTTTTGAGTTTATGAATCTCATAATTATAGTGTATGATGATTTTAGATTTTTATTTGACAAGCAAGTTCATTAAATGTGACGCCATATACATGATTTACTTGTTCAAGTTGGAGGATCACATTACCTCATTCATGACTCCTTATATTAAATAAGATACATAAAATTATTTAGGTAAAATTTTCCATTAGGAGAAAATGAACTTCATATTTGGTCAACATTATAATAAATTCGTTTAATTAAAGTAGTAAATGTTAAATAATAAAAATCAATAACAAATTTAAAATCATTAGATAAATTCATCAATGTAGTATCAAATGTAATTCATTATAGGTATCTTAAGTCAAAAGAGACCCCAAAATATGGTGGTATAGTGCATACATTGAATAAATAACAAAAATAATAATTTGGGTATCACTGAAAAAGTTCTCTAACTGTGTCCCAACATTTCCTAAATCTCATCCACCTCTATCTACTTAGTAGTCAATCATAGAAATCTTACCATTAGATATATCATTTCATATAAATTATAGATTCTCATTGAGAAAATCATTCATGGTGAAAGTATCAACCTATTAGACAACATCAACATGCCATTTTCATAAGTGATGTTGATGTATTATGGTGTATAAATTAATATAAATAAACAAAAACCACTTGTAGGGTCATCATGAACTAAACTGTCTGGAAAATATACTATACATACATTTTATAGATTTATACCAAAATAATATATTAGTAATACACCATAAAAGACTCTAGAAAAAATCTAATTCATTCTCACTCAAGACATAAATTCACAAAATTACCCAGTAACAACCCATCTATTGACCCAAACCATTCCCTCTTACAAAGGGTAGGTTACTCTATCAATGATGTACTTGCACTCATGAATTGGTCCCAACCATCATCATTATCGAAATAATATTTAACTATCAACACTTATTCATGAGAGGTCTCACGAGATAATATGATCCCCTCAACTGGTAAAACTGACCACATCTCACTTAATAAATCTCTTCCCCTTCCTATCAATCAGGATGTGGTCATAGAAAATCACCAAACATCACACATTTAACAATAATAATAATATAAAAAGGTATCTATTTTCAATATCTTTCTCTCAACTCATGTAACCAATAAGAAGTAATTGTCACTAAATAATATAAATTCTATGTTCCATTATTTCAAATCCATTTCACTCACACTCCCCCTCTATGGCGTCATCCATGTCCATAAAGACCTACCTAATGACTTTGATAAAAAAATCTTGGTCTCATAGGTATACACCTACACCCATAATAAATCCAATGATTAAACATTTATATAAATTCCATAAAATGATAATGAATTTTGAAGTCAAGCCTAGTGAATTTTACATTACAAGACACACCCAACAATTCAATCTTCAACATCAAAAATATAAAAATGTCCTTAATTAATCAAATTTAGGTCTTAAATAATGATAACAACATAATGAATGTATATATATAAGAAAAATCAAGGGATATTATGGGATTAAACACACTAATATAGAACCTCCACAATGAATAAAACATCAAACAGTAAAGAAATGTGGTAGTGAGAGCTACATTAACATAGAGAAGATCCTAAGAACACATATTTCATATATTTTAAGATGTATAATGGAAAATATATTAAATAATTTTAATAATGGACTTACCATTATTCCCTTTAAAAACTACATAGGTGAACATCCATGATTTTACAACCTTGTTTCATGGGGCGATGCTTGCTAGTCTATTTGTGTCGTGGTGCAATCCATGAGGGCCATTGCACAAATACTTCAGGGAAGAGGTATAATACTCAACATTACCAACAATTATATATATCTATAATGGTTCATGTAATTAAGGACCCATTAAAGATGGAATATCATCTAATAAATCTATCATATCATGACCCATAGTTGTTGTCCCATTAGCAACTACTTGATTTTATCATACATGATTGGTTCAATTCTCTAATATTTTATCATGATCTACTACCAACCACTAATATTACCAATAATCATTAGTATGAAATTGAAAAAATAAAAATTTAACACATAAAAAACCATAAAATTTATGCAGAGTTAGAATGTACCCCTTCAAAGGCATCACATCCCTGTGAAGCATCTCGGGATGTATTATCTTAAAATTTATACTGATTAGGCCCACATATTCAAATTAAACTCTATAATATCATCTTGGATTATCCCATAAGAATATAATATTTAGAAAAGTGTCATTTTCATCCCACATGTCCCATTATTTCTCTATTCTCAAATATGCATCGTACATTTATCAAATGAAGCATCATCCTCTGACTCATCATTTTCATGGTCAATTATGTGCATAGGATCTACCTAAAAATCAAATATATATGTCCAATAAAACACATCATGTATACATAAATGTCTTGGAGGAAGATCCTTTTATAATTATATCATTCTATTTTACTCAAAAATCAAGAATGGCATGACATAACATGGTGGAAACTTCTACTATATCCTCAAGTGTCGATGACCCAACTTAGGTAATACCCATAAGAATAAAAATTTTACCAAGTAGAACAAAAAGGGTCACCACCTATAGTTAATATACAATCACTAAATCTTCTATTAGGTGAAAAATCATTTCCAAATCAACTACACCTACTTGCTTGTCTATAGTAACAATTCCATTCTAACCACAATCCACATTACCACCTCAAAAAACACCAAATTGAGTGGTAAAAACTTCCATATATTCTTTATTAGAAACATATATGTATCAAATAATAGTATTTATTATTAAACAAAAACGCTTCCAATTCTAGATTTTTATTTCATTATCAACCAAAATCAAGAATTCACATTATGATCATGTCCTCCAGTATACATATCATCCTATTTAATCATCCATATATCCTTGGGAGATATATCATACTCAACTTCTACAGAGAACCCATTCCATTAGTTATCCTATAAATTAATCTCAAAGCAGGGCATAAATTTCTATCTAATACTAGGCTCAAGGGAACACATTAAAACTACATTATATTCCACACATATAATGTATCTAGTAATAAAAAAAATGAGCCTCTTGAATATGAAAGAAATAAAACTCTTTCACACATCAGTCAGCTACCTCCCAAGTCGCCTCTTATCCTCGTAAGTAATAGGGTACTCCCATCATGAATTCCATGATTACTTCATCCCAATTCTATATTAGCACAATAATTGGTTAAAGTAAACCACTGTGTCTCTAGTTATCAATATTTATCCATTGATAGGTAAGGAACTGAGTGACAAACCCCAAAATGTCATTCCTTATACCCAGTCACTGGAAAAGTCTCTAAATATTATGATACATCTTGGTCATGCCTATATTCACTACCCATCATGACATATGAGAGTCCTTCATTATTTATTATGTCATATAATTAGGTACCATCACATTGTACTATATGAAAAATAAATTATCTCTACCTTGAGAATGACCTAGGATAAGATCATCTTCCTTAAGCTGTTCCCACATCACAAAAAAATTTGAATCGTACTCCTTTATGGCCATTACTCGGTCAACCAAAAAAATATGTAACAGTTAAGACATAAAACACTACCACCTATCAGTCTTCTAATATATCCATCTACTATTAAGAAAGTAGAATATTGTGCATTTAATACTCGTCAAAAGTCAAAAATCCATTATTCTATGTATCTATAATCTAAACATATGAAATTTTGTTCCCATTTCATGGGTAATACAACATCATACTGTCAAATTCCTAAAGGTACATGATTGATCATCTCTACCATATGTTTTATCCTAGATGGGAGAATATATATCATAAGACTATTATGGTCTATTTTTATGATAAATATCTCCTTGAAGTGATAGTGGTTATAATATTTCAATTCACAAACCACTGTAAAAATATACAGATCATTTATTGAGTAGGTGTTACAATGATTTTATAGCTAACAAGACCCATAAGAAATCAATTGATCCATTTTTATCATGAAATATATTTTGAATATTTTAATATTGATTTATCTAATCTATATATATTTAGAATGGGTTTCCATAGAATAAATATGGTAGTTTATATTGGAAGGAATCAAGGTGATAATACTCTTCCAAATTAGTAATTTGGAATGATTGGAACATTAAAGTTTGTGGTAGTATTGACTTTATTTATGGATGTGATTAATAGTGGAACCTATTAAATGGATTGAATAGATTATCCATAGAGTAAAATTGTTTAGTGGATATTTTCATGAAAGAAACCCCCTTATATTTTAGTGCATCTTCATACCTAGTGAAAACTGAATAATGGATCAATGATCTAGAGTGGATATTTTATGTTTTGGGGTGTATAGAACATCAAAATGTAATTATTTTTATTTATAATTTTAAAGTTTAAGTTGATTTATGTGGGTATCCGGCTTAAAATAATAATTTAAAATATTTTATTGATGGTACAGAGTGGATAAACACAGCATATATTTTTCTTGTGAAGTAATTTCTTAAATATTTTTAATATAGAGTGGAAATGAAATTTTCGAAGTTGAATAAAATGGAAGAAGACTAAATGGCATCTAATGTGGAAAATTTTACTAGACTTTCTAGGTGTACAATGAATTTTGTTATGTAATATGAGACTAAAATTATAACATTTAACACAAGTCTAAAACCATGTTTATGAATTTAATTTCCCTCTCATGAATTTAATTTTTATGTGGTAATTTTTCATTATTATGAGAAAGTTGAGATAGATTTTATAAAAAAGTATATAATTTAGGAAAACAAATGTAATAAGTAGTCAATGTTTCGTGAAATAGAGTAGTTTTCAACAATGAAATTTGAATTTAATCCCAAAAAATGTTCCAAATATGTTGGTAAACATTTTAACGAATGTTTGGTAGGATTAAGAATGTTTTACCAATGTGGTATTCTCAGTTATTTATATTGTGAATTCATGGAAAAAGTTGTAATAAAAATTGTAATAAAAATATTAATGAAAAACTATTTAGATATAAATTAGTGAGATGTTTTAGTTGTAATGATTTGGGTTATTATTCTAATTCATGTCAAAATTTATTTACTTAAGATGCGAACAATTGAGATAAAAAAAGTAAAAATGGTGTAGGGAAATATTTTTCTACTACTACGAAAGATACTAGTCCATTAAATTAAATATTGTTGGGTACATTACTTGTTAATTCATATTATTCCAATGCCTTATTTGATTCGAGATCCATGCATTCGTTTTTTAGTAAATTTTAAAATAAAATGGAAATACAATATTAAGAAACCAATCTAGAACTTTTGGTAAAAATTCCTAGGGTAGTATAAAGGATATAAGAATTTATATATATGTTTTTATTATTATCTAGGGAATATATTTTCCAAAAAAAAAACTTTTTTTCTTTACTATTATAGATTTTGATGTTTTTCTGGGTATGGATTAGATTTTTGGTTATCATGCTAAGATAGATTTTAGAGTTAACGAAGTCATATTCAAATTTAAAATTGTTTTTAAATTTTTATATAATAATGAGTTAATACATTTGATAACATATCAATAAGATGTTAAATTTTATAAATATGGGAGTGAAATTTATTTTGCACATATTATTGAAAATAAATAAATTATTCAAATTGGTGATGTTCCAGTAGTGAATGAATATATGTATTTATTTATTAATGTGTTTCCTATTATTATTCTTTATTGGGAGGTGTATATTACTATTTACTTAGTTCTTGATGCTAATAAAATTTCAATAACTCTTTATCAAATGGAATTAGTAAAATTCTTAGAATTCAAAATGAAGTTACAATAGTTTCTTGATAAGGTTTTCATCTACCCTATCACTTCACCTTTGGTTTATCCTATTTTTTTTATAAACAAGGATCATTCCAGGAGTATTTTTATTTATTATAGATCACTCAATAACATCACTTTTAATAATAAGTATTTATTTCCTCATATATATGACTTATTTAATCAACTCTAGGGTGCTCTGTATATTTTAAAGGATGATCTCAGGTATGGTTATCATAATATTAATATAAAAGAAGAATAAATTTTGAGGAAAATATTTTAAACTATATATTTTCATTATAATTTTGTGACTATTACATTCGAGCTAACAAATGAACCTTCTGTATTTATGAATATTATGAATACAGTATTCCATGAGTATAGGGATAAATTCCTAATGGTTTTCATTGATCATGTTCTATTTTATTATAAAATTTATAAAGAACAATATAACAACCTAATGATTTTTTAATAGACTTTAAAATAAAATAAGTTATATGAAAATTTTAGTAAAAGTGAATTTGGATTCTAAAAATTTCTTTTAGTGGGAATATTGTTTTTAAATTTGGAATAACTATTTATCCAAATAAAACTCAAGTGGTTAAAGAATGGAAAATACCTAAAAATGACATGGATATTAAAAGTTTTCATTGATTTTCATGTTATTACCTCTGTTTTGTGGAAAACACATCTCAGTTATCTAGCCCACTAACTAACATAACTGAAGAAGGAGTTAAATGTATATAGAAAACAGAATTCATAAATGATTTTAGGAATTAAAAAAAGATTTTTTAATTATATAATATTATCCATTCCTAAATGAAATGGTGAATTTGTTATTTACATTGATTTTTATTTAAAAAGGACTTGTTTGAGTCTTAATGAATGATATTCAACTAACTTTTTATGTTTTACAGAAATTGAAACTCCATAACAATAATTACCATACAAAAATTTTCCAGATCTTGTTACAGTGTTTTTTTATTTAAAAATATGGAATCATATTTTATATGGGATATAATGTGAAATATATACTCACCATAAAAGTTTAAAGTATATATTATCTCAAAAATTCTTTAGCATGATTTAGAAAATATGGTTACAATTTTTAAAGGATAATTATTGTATAATTATTGGGTCAAGAAAACTTCACAATAATGATAAACATACTTTCACGATGTTTGGAAAAGTATAAAATAATAAACCCAATGAGGATTTTAAAGAATATTATCAAAGGATGGGATGTAGTGGAAGAATTCATGGCACCATAAAGTATAAAAATGCTATGTGGACTGCCGCTAAGCATGTGCTTCCACCACATCACGAAGTAGCCCATGAACCATTAGAGCCCACAAATGAAAACACATTCATTTGTTGGTCCAGATATTGATTTCCACCCACATGAATGGCCCCATCCTACGAATGAAATATTTCATTGGATAGGCTAGAACCATTAGTGTCTGTAGATGAAACAAAGTCGTTTGCAGGGCTGGGTAGTGATTTACTCCCTCGTGAATGACCAGTCACCACTGAAAAAAATCATTTGTGGGCTGGGGTGTCCTCCTAGGATCCCAAAAAAATATAAATCCCACCATGGATGATCGACCATCCCAAAACTCGGTCACTAAATTCTTATATAAAAGGAACCCAAGGGGAGTTGAGTAATGAGGAAACAATCATGGGGGGAAAAGCAAAGGTAGTAGGAGGAATGTGTGGATGAGATCCATAGCATAGAGCTTTATTTTCTTAGTACGTAAAAACAAACCATATAGAATTAAGGTTTAAATAAAATAACATTTAGTCATTAATGAACTTAAACTTCGTTGCAAACACCATTCCACATGGCATAAACAGATGGACCCTTTATAAACCAGCGCCAAGAATAGAAAAATGATATGCAGGAGGAACCCTACCCCGTGTAGCATAATACTACATGGAAGTAATGTGTATCCATATACAAAAATTCTACACGAGTGGAACCAGGTCTCATGTATTAACATGCTACATGGGCCAATCAAAACTCTATGTAGAAACATGCTTTGTAGACATTGTTCTCGTCTGTATAGAAGAATTCTATGCAGATGGAACACTATCACACCTAAGAACATGCTATGTGGAATGGGGCCTCCTAGTGTATTTTTTTCTCTATATCCCATCACTAATGTCATCTTATCAAGCCCCTATTAGCCACTCCATGAACCATTACAATGGAGTTAGGCCAAGGCCTCTTCTAAATCTTCCTAACATGTATGATCAGATCATTGGGAATATCAGTGTGTCCTCTCAAGTCTATATACTCATGGTAAGAGAAGTCACGTGTGTAACCTCTGCAACAAGGATGACCCTAGGAATGTATTTTGGTCTACATTCCCATGGTAATGAGGGTCCTGATCATGGGATTCTCACATGAACCTTCTGGTTCCAGGTGGTGAGATAAAGGATATTTATTTCATTTCCCTTCAATGGGGAACGAGATCCCCCCCTCAAAACCAATTCTAGGGAATCCATCCATGAGAAAGACTCCATCCTTTCTTATAAGAGGAAGAACTATTTCTCCCCTTCTCTTCATCATGGGGTGTAGCTATATAGATCAGCAGATATTAATATCTCTATTAGAAAAATAAAATAATAGATGGAAACACTCAAATCCCTCTCTCTATCTCTTTGGTATGTGGTCTCTCATCCACCAACAAATAGAATGGGTTGTGTGATCTTCAGATCTACTTCTTCCTCTTATTTATCACACCAAGAATGAATCATGTGGTCTTAGTAGTTAGTAGATATCATGAAGTGCACATGATCCCAATCATCCAAATGGGTATATTTCATTCATAAGACCCAACCAGTTGGGTCTCCTATATGGTATAATCCCCAGTCATGTTAAACCAAATGGGTAGCTTCCATTCATAACCAATTGGGCCTCCAATATGGTATAATACTCAATAATTTCAATCCAAATGGGATTCTCCTAGGCTTAATACCCACACCAAATCCAAACTAGATAAATCATCTTGTTATGGGCCTCCTCTATAGGTCTAGCCCCAAACGTACCTAACTACGTGGTCTTTTATTCCCACCTAACTGAGATACATAAGAAGCCTCCCTAAGGTCCAAACCCAATTCCCAAGTACACCTTAATGTTTTCCAAGCCACATTCTATGTATGGTCATATCTACTTAAGATACATCTCTTTAGAGTCCCTTAGGCTGCCTCGGAATAAGTCATATAGAAAACCTTGACTATGAACCTTCCACCTAGATGTCTTTTCCACAAGATGTTAAACTGCATTGTTGGGTCCTTATCACACGACCTTAAAAGGTGATGTTACCTGTTTATTGGCCCCAAACTATGTGGGTTTATATTCCCTTCATGATGATACATAGGAATCCAATTATATAGGTCTGATCATGACATCAACATAACTTATGTCTCCCTGGATAAAGATAAACTCTAGTGCACCCCTCTACCCCGCTTAAAATCAATTTTTTCCTAATAAATGACCAAATAGTCTCTGATACCTGTATTAAAAGGGGAACATTGATGTAAAACCATGAAAACATAAACATCCCTCAATCGATGGCGAACCTTATATGCCTAAAGATAATTCCAAACCCATGAATATTCATAATGGATTGTTAATTCAGCTTGATCCATGTATACATACTTGGGAATGAAGAAATGATTCATGAACATATCTTATATCTATAAGAGAGTATCAGAATAGGTAATATTTCCCCCCAAAATTCTTTTATGATCCCTAACTCCCATCCTCTCAAACAATGTTAGTTATTAAGTATCATTGGCCACGTTCCCCAATGAACACATGCCTTTGTAAATTAGTTCCATGAGTCTTCATTGATACGAGAGTATTTGGGAATTTCCATATCCACGAAATAAACCTATTGGAGACTGTTAAAATACATTGTACACAACATTGGTGATTACAAACAATTCAACCCCCTATAATCAATTGTATGATGATGACAATTTTCATTAGATACAAAATAGTGAACCCAACGTGAATCCTTAACCAAGGTGGTAGTGATACCCTGCACCTAGAACATTTTGCATACAAAATGGGAGAGGTCCAAGTGATTCCATAAATTACACATGTTTTCATGAGATGTTACATTGATGAGGTTTTTTTGTATTTATTATTCATATATATTGCATGCACTTTTCACCAAAACTCCCTTCAATCCAATGGAGTCTCAAAAGATTCTATGTACATGATCCTCATAAATTACAATGGGCAGTCCCTAGACCAAAAAAATGACATTATCACCAATAAAGCATCTTCAATGCTAGGTTTCAAATGCATTGGTTAAGGAGTTCCAATAGAATGCGACTCTCCCCACCCTGGAGGCAACTCGACCGGACCTCTAGTCCATGAATCCCCACCCACCATCCGTTCAACGATGGTTAGCTATATAGAACTAGATGACCCTTGTAGTCATCTGAAATTTTTTAGGAAGAATATGCTTGGAATGTACGATTTCTTCCCTTAACCTGGGTAAGATGATGAAGTGGTCTCTAGATAATTCATCCTAGTAGTACAGGGGTCCCACACAAGGGCCCCTTCCTATAATTTTCGTCTCCAATTTCATGTGGATATGTACCCTCTTCATGCATAGGATACCACCCTGTGGGCCCCAGTTGAATTTAAACACACCCAAGTCCCTAGGTTGTCTTGCAAAGAGTAATGTTCAAACAATTAAGAATATGTCATCATCCTTATTCCTACTGAAGAATCCCACTAAGTAAATATGGAGGAAACCCATGAGTAAAAGTATATGCATGTTCACCCTCATAAATCCCATCATTCAAATATGAAAATAAATTATAGGAAGAAATATATCCCTCCCAATGGACCCGATGCCTGCTATGAAAATATGGATGAAATTAAGAAGATTCATATCCTTTCTCACAAATATTAATACAGTCAATCAATTACTACAGTAAACTAAAATCAGAAAAAAATTACATCTAATCCACATCAATCCCACTGTGAAAATATGGATGAAAATTATATACAGATGGATATTCATGCTAAGTCATGTGAAACCCATCAGTCATATATGATAAAAATCAACAAGCAGACATATATTCCATCTCACTCATACAAATCCCATGATTAAAATACGAAAACAACAAACTGTGATAGGATAAAAATCCATACTAACACTCATGAATCTCATCCTCCAAATATGATGGGAAATGAGTAGATGTAAATCCATTCTTGCAAGTATGAAGCCTTTTAATTAAATATGGAGGAAAACTAAAAACAGAAGAAAATTACATATCATTCACATTAAGACCATCATGAAAATAGAGATGAAAATTTTAGGCAGACTCATTTTTCTACTAATGAACATGAATCTCGCTAGATAAATACAAAGGAAATGTATGAGCTGAAGAAAATACCTACTAATTCATATTAATCTTTTCAGTAAAATAAAATTTAAATCTACGAGAATACATATATTTCACCTCCATCATAAAAATCATATCAGTCAAATATGGCGGCAACCAACTATAAGAATAAAAAGATCCCTACTAATGAAAATGAATACCGTCAGTCAAATATAATGGTAATTAATGTGTAGAATTATATTTTGGCTCACTCATACAAATCCATTTAGTTAATACAACGACAACCGGCTATGAGAGGATGAAAATCCATGATCACAATAATGAAGCCTACTAGTCAAATATGGCGGTATTTGGAGAAATAATCTTGTGTATCCTAGTTGTAAGTTATGGGTAGAATCATACCTCCACCCTTGCACAAGAGAAAAATTAGAACATTTTGGAAGGAAATGGAGGACCAGAGCAGGAACATATTCCTACTCTGACACCAGAATGAAAATATATTCTTATCCCCTCCATGTATGTTTCTCAAAAAATATTAAAGATGATGGAGGATCATATATCACTCCCTTTCCATTCCCTACATACTTGTCGAGATGTAATCACATCTGTGGAAATAGCATAGAGTCAGAACCACAATCCCACCTCCTAAAGTGGGGTGACTCATCCCCACCATGGGGTGGTAACTTAGGATCATACAATAATTACTTCTCTTATCTAGGAGGGTCGTCAAAAATATTAAACAATAAATGGATAACTATATCAACTAAAAATACTCGTTCCAACTGAGGGACACCAGTACACTTCAGTGGCCACATTATGGAAGACATATATCCCTATCAATATTTTGGAAGCTTAACAGTGTATCCTGATAGCACCGAAGGATCCATTCGAATAGGCACCCATATATGATGGTATTCACGTACCGAAATTATCCCCAGTCACTCCCAATAATGTTTCTAAAAATAAATCATGCCAAAGACAATTGGAAAATGAAGAGCAGTCTCAAAACCCTTCTATGCTAGAATTTTCAGTTCTTAAGGCCATCACACATTTATCACTAGTGGCTCCAGATCATGATGATCTGTTTCTAAATTAGGGAAGTGTTAGTAGTATTTGTGAAATTCCACTATGCTACATTATTACTAGAATCTCTGAAGGTTCTCCCCATATCATCTACCATAAATTATCCCTTCAGTCAAACATTGAGATGTGGTGGTATTCCTTTCCATTATGGAATTAACTATGAAGGTCCTCCCCACATTGACAACTTATTTCATCAAGATGGTCCTCCCCTAGTTTTTGTCCACCCTAAAGGTCCTCCCTAGAGTATACGCTTTAAAAATTCTCCCTGCAGTTGGACATCGAGCTAGGATGGTAGTCCTCTCCATGATAAATCTCACTGTGGAGGTCCTCCTTACAAAAAAAAATTTGTGTCAAAAAGAATTCCCCTCACCCCCTTATAAATTCAAATACAAGAAAACCCTCATATGTTGAGTCACTTAGAAATATGGGATCATAAAAGTTAGATACCCTATAAATAAAAAGTGTGATCCTTTCTCAACCAAGATATGGTGAGGGACAACACTCATCCTCCAAGCCACCCTCCAACCATTCCCAAAACAACAAGACCCCTACTATCCCCGATCCTTATGAAAAAACTATCATGAAGATCCCATGTTGGGTAAATCAAGTAGAAGATTCTATAGTAGATGAATAAAAGGATATGCTACTCATGAGAGGACAATTATCTAGGGATGATATACCCATCATTTTTTGGCCCTAGGAAACTTCTTTTTTTGACATTCTAGAATCATTATCATAAGAATTCATAAACAACATACATCTATATCTCTAGAAAAATCTCTCCCATCTGAAAGAAAAATTATTTCCCAAAAATGGGTATGTAGACTATATAAAACTATTTGGAGAGATTTTTCAAAAAAACATGACTTTAATCCCTTCCATATACAATGTGATCAAGATCATAGAAGCAACATAATGATCTTCTATTGGAATGCATCAATGTGTTACATAATTAGTGTCGTCTAATTGTCGACAGGATGCCATGTGTTCATATCTAGGGTTGGGAAGAACATGGATCTTTACATTTCACCTCACACCACATTCAGTATAACCCACTGGAAATGAAATCCTGTAATTTTATTATTCTAATGCACCTAATAAACAACCCCCCTACTCAAGAAAGGCGACACACTCAATATGGACCATCCTTGAGTAAGTCAAAAATGAACCAAGGCCGATGAGAAAAGACATCAAAAATCTATTGAACCAGAAAACTGAGAACTTTAGTGGGATTCCCACTTAATGGAATCCAATCATCAAGCACTTCTAATGTCCTCAAAAGAAAATAATTCATTTGAAAACTCAGTATCATATCTAGCACATGTTCAAATAGGGATGTGCAAGGTTAAGAGAGTGGTGACAGCACCAGCAGCCATCACAGTACGGGACTATTCCCATCCCATAGAGATGGAGGAATTTTTTTCAAAAAATACCCCCTTAAGACCAACATGTTCAGACTGAGCCACAACAATAAGAGAATTGGAGAAACCCCAGTCCGCAGGGCGGGGGGAATTTTTACCTCCACCACCCCCTCAACGAAAATCAGTCTTTCCCCATTTAGGGGGGAAGGAAAGTGGTAAGGTATCCCAATTCACATCATATCATGACTCATTTTCTCCAAAAGGGAGGAATACAACTTGGATACATCGAGGTTCCCTTCGAGTTAGCATTCTCCATGAATCTAAAAGTGGATCTCGTAAAGAAAGAGAGAGGTCCAATAAAGGGTATAAGCAAGCCTCTTATAATTCAGCAGCCAGTACGGTGCCTACAATGCATTACGCATCAGTGAACACCATGGACATAAATCCTCTATAGGAAACTATAAATAATGAAAATGAAGAAGAGTATGGAGATGATGGTTCCATATAGGATGCATTCCACACCAAAAATGATGGTTTTCAAACTCGGAATAACCGAATCACATTAAATTTGTGTAATCCCTCAATCAATCCCCCATTTCCTCATCAGCGAATCCTTAACAAGAATAAATTCATGGTAGTATATGACCCACCTCATACTCTCTATGAAGAAGATCCCCCCTATGCTCAAAAAAAATATTCACTTAGATGTAAGAAGAGATGAAAGATTTGAGTTGAATAAATGATAAGTTGATATGTGGGAGTGGTCCTATCGAATATACTCCCCAGATAGAGCCTCAGTGTACACACCCAACAAGTTTACCTCAGCTACAAGGATTCATCCTAGATATTAAAATATAGCTGATACACCCACCCAACATAGCGCATGGTCCATCGATTCACCTGGGCCCAATAATAGGAGGATATCAATTTTTTCCTCTATCAAGGACACAACAAGAACGAATTCATTAAAATCCTAAAAAAGATGTCCCAATATAGATATATACCTCAAGTAATAAAAGAACCAGCATGCTAGATCCCACTAATTTCTCCACCAATCCATGACTAGGTTCAACCAAACACTCATTAATGGATTATTAACACCATCAATTAATTAGAAACATGATTGGAAGCCATGTAAGAGTGGAGTTCACTAGTGAAATCAGAATAGAAACCATACCCCGACTAGGTGAGTGACACTCCACCACCCCCAAACTTTGAGAGTCATATGTTTTTGATATTCAATGGCTCTTAAGACCTAGAACAACATAAGACACACAATTCATACCGTTATTATCACATGATGGTAAATCATACGAAAAAAGAGTTAGTGTAACTTAGATTCTTCGTAAAAACCCTAAAAGGGTCATCCTTTGTATGGTACACTAATTTTCCATCTGGGTTAGTCATGGGATAGGAATACATCCATCAAAATTTCCTCTTCCAGTTCATCTCAATGATGAAAAATAAAAAAATCAGTGACCTCTCAAATTGAAAACAGTGAGAAAACAAGAGAGTCTCATATTTAATTTCCAGATGGAAAGGGATGACATATTCCATGAAGTGACCACTTTCTCAAGAGTATATGATCGCCCTCTATAGTCATAACCTTCATGATGAGATGGAAGCACCACTCATCCCTATGAAATATACAAGTGGGTTTTGGTATTTATGCACTATTTTCAAAAGAATAGAAGACTCCATACATTGGACTAAGATAAAGTCATGAATAAGTTCCCCAATCATGGGGGGAAGAGTGGGAATGTCTAAGGCAGCATCTGCCACACATAATACATCCTATTTTCTTTCTCTATCTTTGAATCTTTTATCGTCGAATGAAGCACCCCCTAGACGCCAATAGAAACCCCTGTCTCACCATGAAAATTGGAGGTGACCCATGGGAAATCCATTCAAGGAGAGAAGGAGTAAATTTTATCCATTTTGAGATGATCATGTCCATGGATATTTCATGGATACTATAGACAATAATTTACTCCTTCTATCAGAACCCAAGAGGACTGACCAGGTAGGCCTCAATGACCAATCATATTAATTCCCCTTTCACTGGATACTGATTACACCATTTAGGAATGCTTCTTCTTTAAATACCTCCTACAGAAAATTCTATATTTTAAGATATTAATTTTGGGAAGTCCACAGGTACATGTGGCATATGTTTTTGTCACTACCCTTGTGGAAGGAGGTGAGTGAAAAGATATTTTTAGAAGAAGGGAATAAAAGTTTTATGGTTGGATGGCTTGGAAGAAAATCAATTGAACTCATGGTATTCTTTGAACACAAATGAAACAACCAATTATTCCCTGAAGCACTTCCACTGAAACATAGCCAACACCATCATCACCACAAACCTCTAAAGTCCAAACTTTAAAAAAGTGGAATGGCTGAAAAAACAAGGAGGAGGTGATAAAGTATGATTCTGCATCAAGTACAAAGTTATATTTGACCCTCTCATATTTTATGCCCCCAGATCTAAAATAATCGGCACCACCCCTCCAAAAGTAACCACCATAAACAGTCATCCAAACATATTCTTCATCAGATGATTATTTGATCTTTAATTCCTTTAATTTCATTCACTTAATGGATCCATTATCTGAATATGAGTGTGGATATTAGCCATATTTTCCCAAATCTGATTGGGGAACTCGAGTAATAGGATAACTGAAAAGATGAAGTCATGGTAGGAACCAAAATTATAGTCATATCTCTACTCGGGTTGTCAATGCAGAAGTAACTCACCGAAGATCCATCCAGCAAGTTCTTCAAGAATAGTAAAATCCTCATGTATTAGCTGAAATACACCCTGAACTAATCAATATAGAATATCAATCAGAACATGAATAGGTGGGACCTGTAGGAAGACCTTCCTGGCCCAACCCACTACATAAAAAATCACCTCCAACTCCTCTCTTGGGGGTCAATATATCGACATCAAATACTTAGGACCCTAAAGTGCCTATGAAAAAGAATCCCCACACTGGAAATCACAAACCTTTTGACTAAAAGTGTGGAATCCAAAAATAGTTATAATTATTATTAGATAATTATTCAATCCTAGTTTCCATAAGTTTGTCAAAAGAGTTCAGGGAAGTACCCATAGAGGCTTTTCTCATCCCTCATAATTTTCAAGATGAGGATGCCACTACTGAGGTCTACCTGAAAAATATTGGTCCTATAGAATGACATGTGGTTACCTCCTTCAAAGATCAAGATGAATATCTCATTATACAGGGACACCACATAACTTTATATGTGTTCAGTAGGATAAATGGTGTTGATGTTCAAAAACTCTTCATTGACAATGCCTCTGGATTTAATCTCATTCTAGTACGAACACTTCGCTGGTTGGGATAAAATGAGGATATCCTAGTGCCCTCTTCTATAATGTCGCAATGATATGAAAAAAATTGAATAGAATCCATTAGTCCTAATCAACCTCAAAACTTAGTTTGGAGACCTTGTAGCCAACTCATAATTTCTTGTCGTTTGGTAGAACATGTCCTTCAACATCTTTCTAAGAAGTCCTTGGTTATATTAACATGTATTGATCACCTCCCCATACCATCAATGCATCAAATATTTAATTAATATAAAAATCAGGATATTTCATGTTGGTAAGGCCTCATTAAAATTCTATGAGTTTCATTATATCAATGCACGATTCTATAATGGGAAATGGAAACAACCCCTGGTTGATGGTGTTTCTTAGGTCACCACCCCGAATAGTCGAGAAATGATCCAATTTGACCCATTATAATATCTTGGTGAATAATATGTTTTGAATATAATCTAGATCACGTATTTGAGTATTAATTCTAATTAATATTAATCAATAATTATGATTATATTCATGAACACTGAGTCTAGAAGTGCTAAAAAGAAGAATAAGTCCCCAGAAAGTGGTGAAATCTTGGATAAAAGTAAATTGAATTTATCCTTTAATCTTAAAGAAGTATTTGAATCGCCAATTGAGACAGAAGATTTTGTTTCATCACTAAAAAGGGACAATGATTCTTCTTCTTTATCCCTCACTCTATCCCTGAAAATGTTTCAAGTAAATACTATGTTTTCATCTCATTCAGGGGAAGTTACTTCATCCTTAGGATGCCAAGATATCGCCCCCCCCCCCCCCCCATATGGAGAACTTATCCCACTACTTAATAACACTATTTTACAATAGTAAGTAGATGAATAGGGGACAAAGAAAATGGGAGGACCTTAGGAATTCCCCCCAGCATTCGAAGAGGGTGTCTCCACCACCATCAATAAACTCAAAGAAATAAATCTTGGTAAAAAAGAAGACCCATGACCAACCTTTATCAGTGTGGCAATTTATTATAAATAAAAATAGTTATATACCATTTTAATGAAGCATCATCAAGATGTGTTCACCTATAATTACACTGAAATGTCGAGCCTGAATCTCGAGGTGGTCACTCACCACCTAGGCCTTCCAGAAAACAACTAGGACTATAAACAAACACAATAAAGGAAATACCTAACACATGCTGCAAAAATCGAGGAAAAAGTTGAAAATATCATTAGAGAAACTTTTATTCAGGATGTCCAATATCTTGTATGGATGAACAATATCATCCCGCTCAAGAAGAATGGTAAAATTAGAGTTTTATTAATTTTTGGAAATTCAAATAACACTTCTTGAAGGATGATTTCATGTCCCAATCATAGAACTATTGATTGATAGAATATTAGGATACCAAGATCTCTCCTTCATAGATTTATATATGGGATAAAATCAAATATGAATGGTCTAATATGTTGAAGAAGTCATATTATTCAGTCCCCCCAAGTATTATTTTTCTATCAGGTAATTCCCTTTGGCTTGAAGAATTTCGGCGCCACATACCAATGTTCCATGAACTCCAACTTCAAACCCTTACTAGAAAAGTTTTTTGAATTTTATATTGATAAATAGGTGGTTAACTCTCAAAAATGCTTTGAAAAACTAGAGGACCTTGAAAGTGTCTTCAACAAATTTAGAAAACACAGCCTAAAAATGAGCCCCTTGAAATTTGCTTTCGGCATTACCTCAAGGAAATTCCATGGCTTCTTCATATGAAATTATGGTATATAATTAGACCTATATAATACTAAGTATATTATTGGAATTTCACCTCCTCACAACATCACAATGTTGATAGGACTTCACGGACACTTGTCTAACTTTATGAGATTCATACCCAACCTTACAGAAAAATGTCTTCCCTTCACCTGGTGGATGAAAAAATGGGTAACATATTAGTGGATTGAATATTTTCAGCATGAATTATAGTCTCTAGATATATATCTTAAACCCAATAATACAGATGCCTCATATCAAAGGATGATCACTTATTTTGTACATGACATCCTTAAAGCAATCAATTGGTGCCTTCCTCTCACAAAATAATGACACTGACTGTGAAAAAATCATTTATTATCTTAGTAAAACCATGATCTATGTTGAGAATCCTTATTTAGTTATCAAGAAGAGATTTATGGTGATAATATTAGAGGTCCATAAGATATGGAAATACCTATAACATCATTAGGTATATTTTTTCTTATGAAGAAACCCACTCAAATACATTCTCAGGTGTCTGATGTTGGTTGGATGTCTATCGCAGGGGGCGATCATCTTTCTACAATTTGAAATTCTTTTTATGCCTCAAAAAGTGATCAAAACCCAAGAATTAGTAGATTTTAGGAAAGAGGACCCCTTTGAAAAAATGACTTCATTGGATACCAAATTATCTAATGAAGAGGTTTTATCTATTCAAGATTTCCCCCAGACATTGGATATGTATTTTAACGGTGTGTCTAGAATCCCAAAAAGAAAGAGGTTAGAGATCCCCAAGGTTAACAAAGTGGGGTTTGGGAGTCGTTGTCATTTCTCCAGCAAAGGAAGACCCACCTTACTCTTTCCTACAATCATAGGGGCATACAAATCATGAAACAAATTATCAAACTATCATTATTGGAATAGATCTAGCAATTCAGATATAATTAAATCACTTGAATATAAAGGGTTATTATGAACTATTCATTATGAAGGTTAATTTTGATTATGTTCTCATAAAAGAAGAGATAATCCCCCAAATAAACTACATATAAGGACTAATGGTAGAATTTCCCTTAGCACCGACATTTACTCACATACTACAATCACAGAATTCCAATATCGATGCTCTAGAAAATGTGCCAACAACTCTTGCTAATCCCGAGTTGGAATAAACAATCATTATCATTGTGTACCGCCAAATGGTCTCTATATTTATTCAATAAAATGGGTAATATATCGATGATATTATCCCAATAATTGAACTATACGGCCCTACCACTGACTGGATGACACCTATTGTGGACAACCTTCATAATGGAGAACTCCCACCGAACAAATATTTGAGGGAGAAAATCCAAACAAGATAAATTAACATCATTATATAAGATGGAATGAATCATCAAAAGGTCCACTACAAGTGATGACTTGATGGGGTCCTTCTGAAGAGGATTGATAGAGAAGAGACAATTTTTTTCATGAAGGAAGTGCACACTGGAGACTATGGCACCCACCAGTTAGGATCCAAACATTTCCATCAAATATATAGTCTTGGGTACTACTATCCCACTGTAATGTTGGATGGAACCAAAATCACCAAAAGGTTTCATTCCTATCATAATTGCCCAAATTTCACTCACCAACCACCAGAGTTTCTTCATAAAGACAAATAATCCTAGAAATTTTTCATATGGAGAATAGAAATTGTGGTGCCATATCATATCACTACAGCCAAGCAGTTCAATTACATTATCCTAGAAACTTACTTCTTCTCCAAGTGGGTCAAAGATATACCCCTTAAATATGTTGAGGAAAAGAACATCATTATCTTTTTGAAATCCAAAATCATCACCAGATTTCATGTCCCTCATACTATACTGATAGACAATGGAACTAATTTTTGTTCTACTTAACTGGAACTACTATATATGAAGTATGAAATCAAGTCCAACCATTCATTCCACTACTATGTTGTGGGTAACAGATAGATATAGGCCTTCAACAAGACCCTATAGAATATACTCCATAAGATGGTTGATAAGGATAAAAAGTTTTATTCAGATGAGATCGTACATGCCTTATGGGATTACCAAACCCAAACTTGCACTACCACACAGGGGACCCCATACTCATTATTATACATGGAAAAGGTAGTTCTGCCCCTCAAATTTCAGTTTCCCTCACCCCGAGTTTCCATATTTGATCATTTATCCATGGTTGAGAAATACCAAAAACTACTGGATAAATTGGAGATATTGGATGAGAAAATATTACATACCTTGCTTCATTTATATGTCCACCAAAACTAGATCACATGAGCGGTTAACAAAAAATTTCACCTCTAATCTTTTATCAAATGAGAGATAGTGTTGGTCCATAGGAATCTACTGATATCCAAAAAGAAACCTCCGATATTTGAATTGAAATGGGAGGGACCATATGTTATACCTAATTTCTACTCTAATTGATCTTATTCTCTAATTTCAATGGATAATAAACTCACCATATCTCTCACTAATGCAAGGTTTTTGAAAAAGTATTTTGTGTATTCACATACCATAATTGTAAGGATCGTACGACGTAAAATTGCATGGTACATCATCTAGACTATGTGACGTTAAAATTAAGGGTTCTTCATCTTAGTTTCACAATATTAAACTGCATATCATCGAATTTCATTTCTATATTACCTTAAAATTTACATACCATCATCCCAACCATATGACGAGAAATTTCATGGTGCCAGTTTCCTAGTTTCATGAAGTTAAACTACACACCCATCATCAAACTAAATTTCCATGTCCCGAGCATACAATGTTAAAAATATGATCTTGGCCCAAACTACATGACCTTTAAATGGAAACCCATTTCCAAGAATCATGACTTAAAACTTTATGCAATCCTCCCTAGGAATATGTATCTGGTATGTCGGCCTCCTTGGTCCTCATTCACATAAGTATTTATATGCCACCAAATTATTCGTAACCATTTTTGAAGTGATCACCCCTTGGTTCAAACTCTATGAATTTAAACTAGGATCCTGCAAGATCACATAATGAATTAAACTACACTATAATTATCATTTCAAATGGAGATTCGCTTCACATGAGCTTGATCTGTGTATGAGAAAGATAAAATTTCTCCATCCCCACATGAGAGTTAGATCTACATAGGGAGTCTCTTTCTCCAAAAAAATGTGTGGCTTCATTTATTTCAATAAAGGATACATAATGGCACCTATAGTTCTTTCATTAGGCCCAACCTCAAATTTTCATCCATTAATAAGATGATTTTTTACCATTCTATTGGCCTCAAGTCCCCTTTTCATGTTAGGATTTTTATTTCCCACTGGTCTATAGAATCACTTTTCCAATCACAACATGACCTTAATCGTGATCACATGATGTTAAAATTCATGATACATTTTCCATTTTTTAAGATAATAAATTGCACAAGACTAATTTCCTTAATATATGACAATAACTACACATCACCATGATTTTCTCACATGAGAGAACATCACTGTTAGCATTAGTCATCTACCATTCCATATTTGATAAAAATATATGGATTGATTCTTGAGCACACAAGATATATAAAGACACCAAGATTTTACATCCTATTCTATCCACCCTAATGAAAAAAAAATTCCCCCTCCCTACGTATGGGCCAGACCTGCACAAGGAGATTTCCATAAATAACTGTGTGTGTCTTGATTCTAATTCTATTTGATATGTAGTGATTTCAAGTCCCAATATCCTAGGCCCATCCATTAAATTCATGAAAAACACCTCCCCCTCTCCTTACCAAATGAGTCAGACCTTCACATAGAATTCTCATTCCGAACTACATGTGGCTTGATTCTTTCCCACACTGGATACATAGTGACACTCAGATATCTGATTATAGGTCCAACCACAACATTCCCCCTCTTTCACATCAATACACCTTCATCCTTACCACTTGAAATTAAACTTCACGGGGTTGTAGAACTATGTGTGTCTTGTTTATAACTATAATGAGATACATAGTGAAATCTAAATTCTATATCCTTGTCCACCCACTATAAATTTAGAATTATTATATCCTTTGTTGTGTAACCTCTATGTGGTAGAATATACCCTTTCCACCCCTTGTTTCTCACACCAAGAACAACTTGCATGAGGTTAGGATTTTTGGAAAGGGATTCCCTACATGATCAAGATGTATCAATCCAAATCAGTATTTACATGGTCCTAGTATAAAGACCGTCAAAGTCACAAAAATTTTCCTTACCTCAATATGTTAAATTCACTACTAACGTCCTTACTATATAATGTAAAACAACATGGATCCACGATATTCATCTTGATTCATGTCATTTGACTAATTTTTTTTCTAGATGATGTTTAAATTCTTTCCGCACAAAATTAAACTTTATGGTACCACATGAAAAAAAAATTCGTGATTCTCATTTTGACAAGATACAAAGTGTTGCATGGGACTTGTGTCCAAGTCCTTGCCATAGGGTAAAGAAATAAATTGTCCCCATATCCTGCATACAAACAAATATCTATGTAGTAGGCCTGAATTTTGGGTTCCTAACTTAGAGATCTATTAAAGAAATGATAATTTCCCCCTACATTTGAGTCAGATCTATGTTGGTAATTTTACACTCCATGGAAAATCACGAGCTGATTGTTTCTTACATGACCGAACACTTTCCTTCTATTCATCACACTTTATGCCCCAAGAAATTTTAGATCATCACAATCATCTAATGGCCATATAAATGGAGGTTAAGTGTCTTGAAGACACATTTTTTGACTATTCATTATATGCATTAATTGGATTTTCATAATCTTCCCAAAAAACACTTATTGGTAGAAAGGAAATTTATCCTCAAGAGAGGCCTATTTTGCCTCCATAATCCCCAATGAATGTTTTAACCCATATCAATTCATTGAATTTGAGAATCCCCATAATCATAGTTGACATGTTCTTTCCCCCTCATGCCCAAGGCTTGTCAGAATATCTTATCCTAATTAGCCTCCTGTTACTCATAATTGATATGGAAAATGGACCAAACTGTATGACCTTAAACTTTAGGACCTCATGTTATTCTCACTACATGATTTTAAACTACACGGATGATGTCCTGGTCACATGATACTAAACTACTTGATACGAGGAACTATGTGTGGATTTATTCCTATCATCAAAGGGTATGTAGTGAACCCAAATGTTCACTATAGGATCTATCCGTAGAAAAATTTAGAAATTCTACTTCTTTGTGCATGGGTCAGACCTACATGGGGAACCCTATAAGAACTACATAGGGCATGATTCTCTCTTTCATGAGATATGTAGCAACACATAGATTTTACATCCCAGTCTCTCCATAATAAAAAAATCATCTACTCTTCTATGAATGATCATGATCTATATAATGGGGGGTCTGATATGTGTTTCACCCTATTCATGAGTTCGTATTCAAAAAAATACCCCTTCCCTATGCAATAGTCTAGTTGATTCGTGAGGAGACCATCCTAGAACTATGTATAGCTTGATTCCTTCCATCATAGAATATGTAGTGATTCCTATATCTCAAATGTTTGGTCCATCCACAACAAAAGTTAAAAATGTACCTTCCCTGTGCATCGGTCATCCCTTCCTGGGAAACCTTCTCCGAACTATATATGCCCTGATTATCATATTGTTGATATATGTAGTGACACTGAAACCATGTATCTTGGCCCCATCCATATTGAAAACAAAATCTATCCTGTATATGGGTCAAATATGTGTAAGGGGACCATCTCTACGCATTCACAAAAGGTTTTGAGATTAAATTCTCCCTTCATATTCAGGTACATTCCTTTCACCAACCAAAATATGTGTCTGGGGAAGTATGAATATTCATAAACATCCATGTCCATCAGAAATGGAGGCCCAGTGTCCTGAAGACACATTTTTTGACTATGAACAATATTCCCCTGTAGGTTCTGCATAAGCCAACCATAAAAAATTGCATGTAAACCAAATGAAAATTCATATTCAAGAGAGGATAATCCTATATATGTATTCCCCTAGTGAATTTTTTTCATCCCACATCACTCCTCAGATTTTGGAACCCCCTTGATTATAGTTTATAACCATTCCCCCTCAGGGATGAATATGATGGAACATTCATTGTAAAATTTCCAATAAAAGGACTTATCATTTATCTCCATGAAAAAGATAAACAACCTTGAACTATATACCTTTAATTTCATTTCCATAAGACATTAAAATTCATGGTCAATGTCCAAGTTTCATGACATTGATCTTAATAATTATTTATCCCTCTATTACACAAGATAAATATGTGTAGGATTGTCTTCTCAATCATGGAAAAAGATGATACATATTCCCTCTTCATTTTCATACATCATTCCCCTAATAGTCCACCGATTTTGTTCTTGAAAAATCCAAATTTTCAAAAATTTACTTTTCCATCAAAAATGAATTACTAGTGTCCAAAGGACACCTTTATTTTCCTATGCACAATATTCCCCTGTTGGATCTGTGCCCACCAAAAACGCCATTCCACCAAAGGAAATTGTTTTCCCAATATAGGTTTTTCATACCTCTACATGCCCTAAAAACAGTGTTTAATACCATTCTTATGATTAATCCTCATGTACTTTCCCCATATCATGTCTCTGATTCATAAATCACAAAATTATCATCAAAAAAATCTATCATTCATATCTGAAAAAAGAAATTGTGAAATTCTTGTCCAATAATCACAATTAAGGTCCACATCATATAATTCTTGGTCAAATATATTCAACCTAAAACAACAATGACATTAGTTTTTTTAGGACTCTAAATTTCCCATGAAAAGAGACACAAAACTAACTAGGTGGAAATCCTACAAATGGAACCCTAGATAAAAGTCATGTTCTGGATCGCTAAACCAATGCTTGTAATGGTTTATAAATTAATTGAGAAATAATCAAAAAAAGGAACAAAACTTTATAGGTTGAAAACCCGCAAAGGGTGGCCTAATCAAAATTCAAGTTACGACCTCCAATCCAGAAGCACAACAGACTTATGAAAAAATAAGGGCGGTGGAAAAAAAGAAAAAAAAATTGGATTCTTCATATAACATTATAAATAGTAAAAATGTTCTCACTGATTCCCATGACTCAAGAGAAAATTAGATAATTATCTGATATTTCATTCATATCAGGCCCAATTCTTCATCGAAACCACCTCTTATTCATTATTTATCAAATCCCATTCTGATTGGGTCATTCTTTGGCTCCTAAAAAATACTCATGGAATATAAAAATACATTAATGATGTTTGGAAATGGTAAAATAAAAAAACCCCAATGAAAATTTTGAATAAAATGATCAAAGGATGGGATGCCACAGAGGAAGGCATGGTACCAAATAGTGAAAAATTCTATTCCAAATTCTACTCCTCATGGAATTCCACCGCATTACAGAGATTACTGCAACCCACCAATGCATTCGAGTGAAACCACATTAGTTTTCATGGTCAGACAATGATTTCCTCCCCCACAAACAACACCATCACTATGAACAAAACAGTTCTCAAGATAAGGCAGTATCACCAGCACCAGTAGATGAAACCATGTTATTTTCAGGTCTAGGTGGTAATTTCTACCCCTGTGAATGACCTCTCCCCACTAAAGATGTCATTCAAGGGTTTGGTCATCCTCCTAGGCTCCTGCAAAATAAGTTTCACATCCCACCATGGATGACCAGCCATCCTAGTACTCAGTTCCTCCATTCCTCTATAAAAGGACTCTGAGGGGAGCTGAGGGACGAGGATGAAATCATGAGGTAAAAGTGATGGTAGTAGGAGGAAATCCATTATGAGTGACAATTTATGGATATTTGTTTTACCATAAGGTAAAAAACCCACTGCATAACATTAAGGGTGAAATAAAAAAAATATGACCATATGCAAACTTAAAACCCTTTGTACTCACCATTATGCAGGGAATAAATGGATGGACAATTTGGGCACCATCACCCCACATAAAAAAATACTCTCTGATTACAACCCTTACCTACATATAAAAATACTATGTCAGAGGAATGTGGCCCCATGTTGTAAATTGCTACATGGGAGGAACCTATTCCTTCATAGAAATATGCTACATCGACAGAACCCATCTCCATGTTGCAACATGATATATATATGGTTCCCTCACTCACATATAAAAATGCTATGTTGAGGGACCCCAATTCTACCTAAGAGCATGATACACTAAATGGGTCCTCGCAGGGTATTCTATGCTTCAGCTCTCATCACTCCCTTTTGTTATCTCCTCAGACACCATATTGGACCCTCCAAAAACAAATCCAACAACATCAAGCCAATGCATCTTCCAAAGCTTACTGACATGTATAATTAGACGATTGAGAAAATTAGTGTGTGATCTCAAGTCTACATACCCATGGTAATTGGATTCATGTGTGTAACCTTCATAATAAGGTGGATCCTTAGAATGTATTCACGTCTAAATTCTCATGGTAATATGGGTTCTGACCTATGGGTGCTCATGTGAACCTCATGGTTCTAGGTTGGTAGGGTAAGGATCACTCTTTCCCTTCCCTTCAATAGAGAAGGAGATACCCCCCCCCCTTCAGAACCTATTTTAGGGCATCCCTCTTGGAGTAAGGCCCTATACTTTCTTGTGGAAGGCGACACTCTTGCTACTCTTTTCCTTAGCCTTGGGAGTATCCAAATAGATCATCATATAGGACTATCTTGATTACAAAAATAAAATAGGATATGTCCACACTAAAATACCTCTACCTCTCCCTTTGGTATCCATCATCTCATTCACTAGAGGACAGAATGAATAATGTGATCATATGATCTATTACTTCCTCTTATTTATCACATTGAGCATGACTCATGTGGGATTAGAGGGTAGTAGTGATAATGGCATCCACACGATCCCAAGAATCCAAATTGGTAGCTTTTATGCATAATCCCAAGCCTCTTGGGACTCTTATAGAGTATAATCCTTAGTCATATGAATCAAAATGGGCACATTCCATGTATAAATTCCAACCACTTGGGGTTACTATACGGTATACTCCCCATTTATATCAATCTAAATGGGGAGATCCCATGTGTAATCCCCACACTAAATCTAACCAAGATAAATCCTCTTATGTTGGGATTCTTCCATATGTGTTGGCCCCAAATTTACCAAACTACATTGAATTTGATTCCCAACTACTGGGATACATAGAAAACCTCCTTTAGGTCTAAATCTAACACCCACGTTCACCCTAATGTTCTTCAGGACACATTCTCGGTAGGTTCATATATACTTTGGAGACCACATATCTTTTAGGTCCCTTGAACCACCTCAGTGTAAGTCCCACACCAAACATTGACCAGGAACATTCGGCCTAGATATCCTTTCCACAAGATGATAAATTGCATGGTTGGTTCCTTGTCACATGACTTTAAAAGGTGACATGACCTATTAACTGGCACCTAACTACATGGTTTATGATTCCTTTCATGTGGATATGTAAGAATCTCATTATATGGGTTTAATCCTGACATCAAAATAACATCCATCTCCTAAGATGATTATAATTTCCATAGTTCCCCACTGTGCAGCTTAAATTCAGTGTCATCCTAATAAATGACTAAAGAGTCTATAATCCCTATAGGAAAAGGCAACCGTTGATGGATAAAATTCAGAAGAAATTATAAGCTACCACCCAAGTAAAGTAAACAAGGTACTTAATGCCTTGAGTTAGAAAGATAAATCCTCATAAACTATGCTATGTTTAGAGAATAAACCTTTGTCTAATTATTTCATGAATTTTTTCTTAGAAATTATATATAAATAAAATTATTCTATTTTTTATTAGGTATCAGTGAAGTCATGTTTCTTATAAATAATTAACGTGGATTGAAAGGAAAAATCATGGTTTTTATGAAAGTGAAGAATCATCCAATAAGGGTATGTTTCCTGAGTTTAATCTTTGTAAATAAAGTGTAATCATATTTGAATAAAGGTGATATATTCCAAGTGATTCCTTTTTAAATAAGGCATTGTTATGTGAAGCTCAAAACTCTTTATTTTATTTTCATCCTAAAAAACTATTATGTATAGATTCCTTCTAGTATATTATTGGTTTGAAGGAATGAAAAGGGTTATTTTTTATTTTACCATGAAATTTTTGAATTATTAGTAGGTTAAAGTAGAATGGAAACTTATAGAGGGGTTAATTCATCCTTTTTCTGTACTAGAATTGAAATTGGAGAACATATCCAAGGATTTTATGGTGGTATTACCAAATAAATTTTGTAGTTAATAATGTGATTTGAGTTATTATTGATTATTTCACTAAATATTTTCATTTTCTACCTATTCAAGACACTATATTTATCAATAATATTAACATATTTTACGTTAAGGATATATTTCAGTTATATATTGTTCCTGAATATATTTTATCTGAAATTGATCCTATATTTACATAAAATATTTTTAAATGAATTCATAATTCGATGGGTAATGAGTTAAATTTCAGCACAGCTTTCCATTCACAATATGATGGAAAATTAGAGCACCTAATTTAGTATTTGGAGGATATTCTTCGATATTTCTATTTGGAAAACCGGGAAGGTTTGGAACTACATATTTATTTTGATGAATTTTCTTATAATAACAGTTTTCTTTCAAGTATACAGATTTCAAATTTTAAGTCATTATATGGACATTAGTGTTGAACTCTAACATGTATGGATGAAGTTGATGAAAGGATGTCATTGGGACCAAAACTAGTATAATAAATGTTCTATAAGGTTATTATGATTTAGTGAAACGTGAGTATATATTAGAGTTGGAAAAAGGGTAATGCAGATCACTAGAAGAATGATCTCCCATTTTAGGTAGGATATCATGTTTTTTATAAAGTATCTCTATAATAAAGTGTTATACATTTTTTTAAAAATGGAAAGTTAATTCTATGTTTTACTTGTCAGTATGATCTTATGTAAAATTTTGGATAATTTTATTATATTTTAGCTCTACATATATGTTAATCTATGATGTATGATGTGTTTCATGGTTTTTTGTTAAGAAATTGCTGACCAAATACATCTGATGTTTGGATCTTTGAAGTGGTTCATCTGGAATAGAATATTTCATAAGTGGAAAATAAAATCCAAATTTTTTATCATAGAAATTATATTTTGGAGAATAAGTTGATTCACTAGTTAAAGGTTTTATGGAAGAATAATATGATTGTGGAAGCAACATGGGAATCTGATTAGTCACTAAAAGTGGCTAATATTAATTGTTAATATCTTTATATGCATTGTTCCAAAGTCCATAAACATTGTTTTTAGTGCATTACATAAATAGAACTTTATTTCTCATCTTAAATGCAATTCATGTTTAAAATGCAAATTTGGGCCCAATAATTCATTTGTTTGTGGACAACATTATATTCATTTTATGAATTTTAAATTTTGGGATATGATTGATCACTTTGTTTGGAACATTTTATCTTTTAGGTCCGATGGATGAATCCCAATGTAAGATGGAGAATTTTGCGCCTGAAGGAAGAAACTTGCTGGAAAAAGCATAATGGGCCTAAGGCCCATCAAACAAATGTGGGTCCAAGAAACCAAGCCCAATGAAGTTATACAGTAGAAAGATAAAAATATGAGGATAATTTTATTCAACTGTGGCCGGATCTAATTCTGATTTTTTCATGATGATAAAGGGATCTGAATTTGAGATTTAAATGGTGGACCTGACATTAATGCACAGAAATCCGTCCCACCATTTCGACCATAACATCCAAACGGCTAATCCAAATTTCTTGAAATTTTGAGAGATTATAGAAGACACATGGAAGAATATATTTTCTATTTATTACACCTTCGTAGTCAGCCGTATGAAGTGTCAAACGCACACGTCAAAATGGAGGATGAATCTGGCCGGTTTTGTGGTCAACTTTGTAATGTTAATTTCCTTTTGATTCGTCACCCTCCTTTTGACTCTATTAATTTTTGGGGGGTGAATTTATTATTGGGGGTGTACATAAGGCTCCTAATATGCCTATATATGGAGCTGGTGGTGAAGGTAATAATCATCTATCATTTTTCTTCGAATACATGTTTTTTTTTCAATTGTAATTTCCCGCTTTCGTTTTGTAATGGCATCATCAATTTGTCAAATGTAAGTTTTTCATTCACATTTAGTATTTTAATAAAATTTCTTCTTCTTAACTTTTTATTTTTCTTTTCTTCACATGTTGATACCGTTGAATCTAAGTGTGAATGTATTCACACCCGCACTTGTGAATTCATCACACAACGGTGGAGTGTTCATTTTGATTAATGTTTTTTTTCTTTCTTCTTCAATCCCACTTCTTTAAGTCAATTACCCGCTTCCATTGATATAATAGCATCAATGGAGGGATAAACTTTTATGGGTTGATCCTAGGGAGTTTCATGAGTTGGATTGAATGTTATTTGATGTTCCTAAATTCTTAAATTTGTTCTTTATTTTAAGAGTTCCTTTATTTGATTTATCTTATTCTTTGTCTTAACCAACTTTAACGATGACACATTTTGAGTTCTAGTATGATCCAATTCCTTAGAGTGCTCATTTAATTGATCCTCTAAGTGAATTTGTGATTAGCCTTGAAATTTTGTATGGATTAAATTGAAGAATGATATTGAGGGATTATTTCATTTAATGGATACCTCTTGAAATGATGAACAGAAAATCAAATGAAAAACAAATACATCCAATAAAGCCCAAGAGACATCTTAGGATCGACTCACCTTAATTATTTGTTTTAATTAAAGTAATTTTATTTTTTTTCTTTAAATTAAATCAATATTTCTTCAAATCAATTCAATCCAAAGTTGGCCACCGCATAGCCAATCCCGTATCCAATCTTAGTGTCTCAAGGTTTCTTCTTCGGTCCCTGTGGATTCGATCCCTACATGTACTTCAATGACCGCTTTTACCGGTAGGGTAAATTTGGGCTCAACCAAATTTTGGCACCGTTTCCGGGGACCCAAGTAAGTTTTCATAGACACTCATCTTCTTTTCTCACCCCAAATTCTCTATTCTCACCCTAATTTCTCTTCTCTTTTCCCCTTTCTGTTTCTGTGTGTCCAATGAATCCCAAAAACAACTTTCAATCAACTCCAATGGATTATCCTCCAAAATACCCCTTCATAAACCAATTCTGTAATCCAGTCAGAAATCAATATTGGGAAACACCTCAAATAGGGAATTTCATTGACCAAAACTTAATTGAATACACCGCACCAGATGAGATGTACAATCAATGGGATGCTGATTTTTTAAAGGATCAATTTCCATACCTCTCGAGGATGATTGAAGAGATCAAACATAATGAAGCTCATGATGTCCAAACATCAATTAATCCTAATTCTGAAAAAATTATTGAACATTTGTGTGAAAAAATGGTTAAAATGAATTCAGAAGTTTCATCACTGAGATTAGAAATACAAAACATTGAGACTTATGAAGAACCCATTCCCACTCAGGATGTCCTTTTAACATCACTTATAGAAGAATCATGTTACCCACATAACTCATGTGAATTTAGTAAAGAACCCACTTTAAAATCCTGGAATATAGAGTTGGATAATGAAGATATTTGGTCATGTAATGTTGAAAGTCAAGATAAAGAACATGAGGGAATTGTTAATGAGTATTTAAATCAGGATGAAATTGATTTCATGAATTCACAAGAAGGAAATTTTTATTCATGGATTGAATGTCAAGAATATTACTCCAATAATGATTTTTTAGAATCACCAATCATTGAACCATTGGGAGAGATAAAAAATATTGAGTCTATACCCACTCCCGACATTCAAAAGGAAACTTTTTGAGAGGAATCAAAATTTCAAAAGGAACCAATTATTTCTAAATTTCGTGGAGAAGAAATATTTTTTGATTCAAATTTCCATTCTTCTTTTGCAAATTTTTATCAACCTGAACTCAAAATTTTTCTCCTTTCTTCCCCACTCTTAAATGTGGATAACCAATACCATGAAATTTCAATTTATTCTCATCTTGAAACTAAAAAATTGGGAATGTTCATTGATGTCTTAGGTAATACTAGATATTCAATTCAATCAACCATTTCTGATATTACAAGGATTTTACTACTCATTGTAGAACAAAGGATTTCACATGAAACATATTTAAAAAAAATAATCAATCTCAATCTTATTGAAGTGTAAAAAGATGAGTTAATTAAAATGCTGAATGTTGGAATTAGATAAGTTGGGGGGTAAAAGTCGAGCCAACGACGTTAAAAAAAGTGTTGCATGGGAGGAAACCCATGGTTTTCATGTTTTATAATCATTTTGAATCATTTTCTTTTTCATATAATAAATTTCCATAGACTGTTGACCTATTCTTATTTTATGAGTAAGGATGGTTATGAAAGGGGAGCTCCATATTCATCTATGCCACGTTGTGTGATCTTTGAGTAATACCTTACCCAGAAATCTAAAAAGAAGACAATGTATCATCAGTTTATTTTGTTTCGTTTATTATTATATTTTTATAGGTTAAAAAAAATAAAAGGACATGTCGTAAGTCATATGGAGAATCCATTCACCACCATCCAAGCCACTGAGACTCAAATCCATGAGTGAAGGGAGACTATGGCATGCACTATCATCATCAACCACCAGGTGAATTCATTTAATGATTATCATTTACTCTTTGAAATCCTCCCCTACCCCCTTCTTACTTTTCTTTTCTTTAAACACTGGGGACAGTGTCATTCTAAGTTGGGGGGAGATAAAAAATGATTTTTTTTTAATAAGAACATGCATGAAAAGAAAAATTCCATTAACCTTGAACATGATAACACACATTGAAAACTCTAAAATTGGATATCAAATAATTTTGTATGCCTTGATTCTAATTTTAATGCAAGTTTAAGTTCATGAGCATAGTTTTTGGAAAGTGCGGTTGTCTGATGTGATTTTTCAAAGTTTACATTTTCATCCTCTTAATAAAAATGCCACAATGCACGTCTTCTAGATTGTGGGTGTAAATTTGAGTTCTTGGGTCCCTTTCATTATAGCATAGGGTTCTGGGGTCACTTTTAGTTTAATTTGAGTATCCAAAAACAAAAAAACAAAAAACAAAAAAAAACAAAAAAAATTGATAAAATAATGACCACATAGACAAATGTTTTGTCCAAATGTGTGGTGTCCGGCACTTGAGGATCATGACTCCATAGTTGTCTTGCCCAGAGTTAGGCTTTATATCTCTATTGTAGAGCATGAAATTGACAATATGTGTGGCGTCCGACACTTGGGGATCGTGACTCCATAGTTGTCTTGCCCAGAGTTAGTCTTTTCATATCTATTGTGGTTAAAAAAATAAAATAAAAAAAAATGGATACTCATCTTAATGTTTAATGTGATTCCCACCTAGCACTTCCAATTTTTCCCCTTGAACAATAAAATGGGCCCCATATCTTTTATGATGCACAACACTTTATCATGCTTAATTTGAATTGGATGAAATGTGGCGATGAATTTGAACAAAGGAATGGGCTTGGGCTTGGGATATGCTTATGGACCTAGATTGTTTTAAATGATTTTTATGGGTTCCATAATTTTTTTGGTATGAGATATTTGCGTGAGCAATTTGTATTAAAATATTTTTGGAAAAGGGGATTTGAATTTAATATTTGTAATTTATTTTGCTCGGGACTAGTAAAACTCAAGTTGGGGGGTGTGATTAGTCACTAAAATTGGATAATATTAATTGTTAATATCTTTATATTCATTGTTCCAAATTCCATAAACATTGTTTCTATTGCATTACATAAATAGAACTTCATTTCTCATCATAAATGCAATTCATGTTTAAAATGCAAATTTGGGCCCAATCATTAATTTGTTTGTGGACAACATTATATTCATTTTATGAATTTGAAATTTTGGTATATGATTGATCACTTTGTTTGGAACATTTTATCTTTCAGGTATGATGGATGAATCCCAAAGGAAGATGGAGACTTTTGCGCCTGAAGGAAGAAACTTGTTGGAAAAATCATAATGGGCCTAAGGCCCATCAAACAAATGTGGGGCCCAGAAACCAAGCCCAGTGAAGCTCAAATTTATACAGTAGAAATATAAAAATATGAGGATCATTTTATTCAACGGTGGCCGGAGCTAATTATGATTTTTTCATGATGATAAAGGGATCTGAATTTTAGATTTAAATGGTGGACCCGATATTAATGCACAGAAATCCGTCCCACCATTTCAACCATAACTTCCAAACGGCTAAGCCAAATTTCCTGAAATATTTAAAGCTTCTATAATACACATGGATGAAGATATGTTCTATTTATTACGCCTTATGATTCGGCCGTATTAAGTGTCAAACGCACACGTCAATATGGAGGATGAATCGGGATGGTTTTGTGGTCAACTTTGTAACGTTAATTTCCTTTTGATTCGTCACCCTCCTTTTGAATCTATTAATTGTTGAGGGTTGAATTTATTATTGGGGGTGGACATAAGGCTCCTAATATGCCTATATAAGGAGCTGGTGGTGAATGGAATAATCATATAACATTTTTCTTTGAATCCAAGTTTTTTTTTTCAATTGTAATTTCCCGCTTTCGTTTTGTAATGGCATCGTCAATTTCTCTAGTGTAAGTTTTTCATTCACGTTTAGTATTTTAATAAAATTTCTTCTTCTTCACTTTTTATTTTTCTTTTCTTCAAACATTGATACCATTGAATCGAAGTGTGAATGTATTGACACCCGTACTTGTGAATTCATCACACAACGGTGGAGTGTTCATTTTGATTAATGTTTTTTTCTATCTTCTTCGATCCTGCTTCTTTAAGTCAATTACCCGCTTCCATTGATAGAATAGCATCAATGGAGGGCTAACCTTTTATGGGTTGATCCTAGGGAGTTGCATGATTTTTATTTAATGTTATTTGATGTTCTTAAATTCTTAAATTTTGTAACGCCCCGACCCCAATTACCCAGAGTCGGTGCATTATTACATAACATTGGCATGATCACAAGAAAGATCAAATCTCGAAAGACCGATTGGTTTAGTAGCCTTGGAAACAATAGATATATTCATAAGTTTTACATTACATCATAAAATGAAAAACTACTACAACAACATAATGTTTCCACAATCCACACTATTAACCCCTCATAAAATTCCTGCAGGTCATTCATAACTTACTTCTTCACATCCTGGGAAAAATAAAACATAGAAAAGGGGTGAGCTCAAATGCCCAGTAAGGATAACAATATAGCGGAAACTTTCATAAATAAGAATAAACATTTAAGGCAATGTATAACTAAAACAAAAGCCTTTTAAATATGAACTTTCAACATGGTATGGCATAAATAAAATGAAATAATGCCATTTACTTATTCACATGGATATTCTACTAATCGAACAATCACATGCAAAAATCAATAACCACTTTCATAATGTTGGAATGCATAATGCCAGACTATCATAACCACATATCCAAGGCCTCGTGCCAAGACTACAAATAAGATTTTGTCAAGGCCTTGTGCCAAGACACTAGTTTGTCTCATGAGACCTACCGATGCAATTTTTTTAAGAAGATACTTACGTTAAAAATTGCTAAAATACACTCCAGTGTTTTTCTGAAAACATTATGCAAGCTTCTGAAAACAAAATAACTAATTCTGAGACTGCTCGACTAATTACAGGCCATGATGGGTCCACTCCCAATCCCTTCCTGTCTACCAAACTCGAGAGTTAGGTTTTCTGAAAACATTTTTAAGCTTGCGTTAAATACGTATACATTTGCACTGGATTTTCATATATTTGAGAGAAATATCTCTTTTTTTTAAATCATTTAAAAATAACATAATTATAATAGAAAACGTTTATTTTTAAAATGTCCTTGTAAGCTTGTAAGGGATGCTTTGAAGATTTTATAATGGCGGTAAATAGCCGGACCCGCCGTATAAGTTAAAAAAAACATTCTTACCTTAATTCTGTTGAAAAGGTTAAAAGGGACCTTGTTTTGAAAACGACGAAAAGATTCCTTTATAAACCACTTATAAAAGTCAAAAAGGGTATAAATGACTTTAACTCATATTCTAGTAAATAGTAAAAATGTTTTGAAATACATTTTTAAGAAACATGGATGTGGATGATAAAGAGATCCCAGTAGATTATTACATATAAACAACCTCGGATAATGAAGAGATTGTGAAATAACCCTTACCTTGTACTTTTCCTTGGTTGGGGTAGGTTAACCTCTTGTATAATGGTGAAATAGTTGTTATTAAATTATAAAAGAATCATATACATTAATATGATATCATATATGATCTTTTAACATTGATTTGTTAATAATATCTTAGAATTATCGTCGTTTCGGGAGTTAACTTACTCATTTTATTTTATATGTTTTGTTACATAAGACATGGTTGTTATATCTTATTCATATCCAGAATGATATACAGTCCTTAAACATCATTTTTAAATCATCAAATGATAATTATACTTGAATGGATACGATGGAGAATGAATCTCATCGCGTTCGTGGAGACGGTAGTCCGTACGTACGCACGAGCGACAATATCATTCTTTTGATATTAAAATAATATATAAATGGATGGTATATCATATATACAGAATCATTAACATGTTATATTTATTATTTACATGAGTTACACATCATTATTATACCCATCCAAATAATATTATATTGAATAACAATTACACCACGACGTGGAGACGGTAAGACGTACGTACGCACGTATGGTGACATGTTATTCAAAGGGTGGATAGAATACTGAATATGATTGTACCATATTTATAATAACATCACAGTATATGTGAGATACTGGAGTTATTATTTTATAATGGTAAGAACAAAGGAAGAAGAAGTGGAAGAAGAAATGAACTTGGAGTAGGGTGGTGAAATCATTACCTCTTCTTCGGGTTCTTCCTTTTGATTTGATCAAAAGGGCTCCTTAGGTTGGCTTTATGATCAAAATAATGCCTCTAGGTTGTATTGAGGGATGTTGGGAGAGTATTTGGGCAGAGTTTGGCCGAACCAAAAGGCTTTGAAGGTGTGAAGAAATGAGAAGGAGGAGTGCCCTTTTATAAGAGGGGTGAGGGGCACCTTTGGAAAAGCTAGAAATATTAATTTATAATAAATTCATATTCGGTTTCTAATGGCTCCAAAGCTTATTATTCAAAAGTTAAGGTGGGGATAGGTCTAAAACCACTCAACCAATAGAATTTAGACTGGTTTGGGTACTTATATTAACCTTATCTTTAAGTATTAACTCTAAGTTAATTAGTTTCACTTTTACAATGTCTCTTTGTATTTTTATATAATATGGTCAATAAACTTACTATATACATCCAAGCGACCCCCAAGTGGTACATTAATAATGAACCTATCATGATATAAGTCTCTTGGCCGAACCTTAGATTTTTAGGAATTTAATATCAATTAATAATATAATATTTGTTTTAAGAACTCTTTTATGTCAATTTTGACACTATTCAATAGTTGATTTTTGTGAAACTCATAACAGATTGATTACTTCGAACAAAGTCAATTAAATCAATCCTAATATATCATATTATCCTATAAAATTAGTTTAATTCATTAAAAGTTTCATATTATATTTATTTGGGTATTTATAATATCAATTATTTTAATTTTTCACTATTATAGTAATTACTGTATCATCATTGTGTCATAAATAAAATAAATTATTTAATGTCTAAAAATTATAAATAAAATATCATTATGTAGGAAATCTTTTTATCTTTCTAATGAATATTTATAATCTAAAATCTAACATATATAACCCTATGTAACAATTGTTTTTCTAAAAGATATATGCTTGTGTCATTTTTGTATTCATTTTAACTTAATTAAAATAAAGTGTCATTATCACTTACAAGTGGATCCATGGGGTCCCAAAATAGACCCAAAGATTCCCATGGTCGACCATGTATCAACCAATAGGGTTAAGACACGTTTTAGGGTAATTTAGTATTATTATAATATTATTTTTTAACCCTTATTTACCGGACTTACCTTTAACCATGGTAAATAAAATATTTACCGCAGTAATTATTCAAAATGTCTAAAAATAAAAGTTACCTATTTACACAATTTGAACATCCTGATTCTAAATATGGAATCCATTTTCCTAAATTCAAAACACAGAAGTGGCAGAAATTAATTTAAAATTAATTCCCGCTGTCAAAACAAAAAGCGTGTTTTTAAGAGATAATAATTATCAAAAGATTGACACTCGTTTATGTTCGGTTTAATTGTAAAATTATGTCCAATGACAAACATTATATTAAATGGTAAAAATATATTCTAAATATACTTTAAAACCACTCAAATTCATAATTTATCACTATTAATTATTTTGATTAAAAAAGTTGTTTTTAATTAAAACTTAGTAATTTTCACTATTCCTCAAAATATGAAAGTTATCCGAAATGTACCAAAATTTCACCTTAGGCTAAATTCGATATTCCGAATCCAAAAATGAAGCCCATTTTCAAATATAAAATATATATAATTTCAAAAAGTAGGTATTAATATTCATAACGGCTAGTTTGATTAGTTATGGTGTGTTAGAACTCGGTGTTGCGTACAACACACGCTATCACATTATTCAAAGAGAAGCGTACCGTAGAAGCTTGGGGTGTTACATTCTCCCCTCCTTCAAATAATTGCGTCCTCGCAATTTCTAGGGTATTACTGCATAAAAAGACTCAGGTGGTTCTTCATCATAAGTTCCTCGGGTTCCCACGTTTCCTCTTCCATCTTATGGTTTCTCCACAAAACTTTTACCAGACGCGTCGTCCGGTTTCTCAGCACTTGTTCTCTCGTATCAAGAATCTTGACGGGCTCTTCGCAATAAGACAGATCGGGTTCCAGTTCTAATTCCTCACAGGTGAGTACATGCGTCGGATCAGGCATGTATTTCCTCAATAGAGATACGTGGAACACATCGTGAACTTTGGAGAGACTTGGCGGCATTGCCAATCGATAAGCTACAACCCCAATTCGTTCTAGAATTTCGAAAGGTCCGATGTACCTGGGACTCAATTTACATTTCTTACCAAAACGTATGACTCCCTTCCACGGAGATACCTTCAGAAAAACATGATCACCGACTTGAAATTCCAAATCCTTCCTTCGATTATCGGCATAGCTCTTCTGCCTACTTTGAGCTGCTTTGATGTGATTTTGGATTACTTTCACCTTTTCCACCATTTCCTCCACCAGTTCTGGGCCTACAAGTTTTCTTTAACCAACGTCATCCCAACAGGTTGGTGTACGACATCTCTTTCCTTATAACGCTTCATATGGTGCCATCTGAATACTCGAATGGAAGCTATTGTTATAGGAAAATTCTACCAAAGGTAAATATTGATCCCACATACCCCGAAAGTCAAGTGAGCAAGATCTCAACATGTCTTCTAAGGTTTGAATAGTCCGTTCTGATTGTCCGTCTGTCTGAGGGTGGTAAGCAGTGCTCAAATGAAGTTCAGTATCCAGGGATTTCTGAAGACTTTTCCAGAATCTTGAAGTAAAACGGGGATCACGATCAGAAACAATCGATAGGGGTACTCCATGAAGTCTCACAACTTCATTAATGTATAGTCTTGCTAGACGTTCCAGAGGTAGATCTTCTCTTATAGCAAGAAAATGAGCTAACTTGGTAAGACGATCAACAATAACCCATATTGCATCGTTCCTTCTAGGAGTCTTTGGTAGCCCCATGACAAAGTCCATTGTAATATTGTCCCATTTCCACTCTGGTATGGGAAGAGGTTGCATGACTCCTCCAGGCTGTTGCCTTCCAGCTTTCACTTGTTGACAAACCATACATCTTGACACAAAATCAGCAATCTCCCTCTTCATGTTGTCCCACCAAAAATGTTCCTTCAAATCTCTATACATTTTGGTGCTCCCAGGGTGTATAGAGAAATTGGAACTATGAGCATCATCCAGAAATTCCCTTTTTAGATCAGGTATATTGGGAACACAAAGTCTCTTCCCGAATTTCAAAATTCCATCTTCATACACAAAGTCTCTCAATCTCCCATCATTCACAGCTTTAATCTTCTTTTGGAATTCTTCATCATCGGTCTGAGAACTCTTAATCCTTTCTAGTAAAGATGGTTTGGCAACCATTTGAAAAAGCATTGATGTTTCACCTTCCCTGGTTATTCCCATGTCCATCTTCACTAGATCCATGAAAATTGGATCCCTTTCAATTATCATATTGTTCAAAACTCCATGGTCTTTTCTACTCAAAGCATCTGCCACCTTGTTTGCCTTCCCTGGGTGGTAGTGTATCGTACAATCATAATCCTTGAGTAATTCAAGCCATCTCCTTTGCCTCATGTTGAGTTCTTTTTGTGAGAAAATATACTTCAAACTCTTGTGATCAGTATAAATCTCACATTTTTCACCATAGAGGTAGTGCCTCCATATCTTCAAAGCAAAGATCACTACTGCTAACTCGAGATCATGAGTAGGATAGTTTTGTTCATGAGTTTTCAACTGTCGTGATGCATTGGAAATAACTCTATCATTCTGCATAAGGACACAGCCAAGTCCTTTCTTCGATGCATCACTATAATTAACGAACCCATCATTCCCCGATGGTAGAGTCAATATAGGAGCATTGACTAATCTTCTCTTCAGTTCTTCGAAACATTCTTCACACTCTTTTGTCCAAACAAATTTAACCCCTTTACGTGTGAGCTTCGTTAATGGGTTAGCCAATCGGGCAAAATTCTGGACGAAACGTCGATAATAACCTGCCAAACCAATAAAACTACGTACCTCAGTTATACTCGTAGGTGCTGGCCATTCTTGGATTGCCTTGGTCTTAGAAGGATCAACAAGGATTCCATCTTTAGAGACAATATGGCCAAGAAAAGAAATCTCCTGAAGCCAGAATTCACACTTGCTAAACTTCCCATATAATTCATGCCTCCTCAGAGTCTTCAAGATAATGCGCAAGTGATTTTCATGATCTTCGTAGGTTTTGGAGTATACCAGAATATCATCAATAAATACCACCACAAATTCATCGAGATACTCCTTGAAAACTCTATTCATCAGATCCATGAATACAGAGGGTGCATTAGTCAATCCAAATGGCATTACAGTAAACTCGTAATGCCCGTACCTGGTTCGAAATGCTGTTTTCGGAATGTCTTCCTTCTTCACACACAACTGATGGTATCCAGATCGAAGGTCAATCTTTGAAAAGTATTGAGCTCCATGCAGTTGGTCAAATAAATCATCAATACGAGGTAGGGGATACTTGTTCTTTATCGTTATAGCATTGATCTCCCTGTAGTCGATACATAACCTCATAGATCCATCTTTCTTTTTAACAAAAAGAACAGGGGCTCCCCATGGAGAAACACTAGGGAGAATAAATCCCTTATTACTCAATTCCTCTAGTTGTTTCTTTAGTTCGACTAACTCTACAGTGGCCATTCTATAAGGGGTCTTCGATATAGGCCTTGATCCAGGAATCAAATCAATAGAAAACTCAACTTCTCGTTCTGGAAGATGTCCAGGTAAATCTTCCGGAAATACATATACAAATTCTTTCACAATAGGTACATCCTCTATTTGAACATTCCTTTCCTCACCGACAGTTATTTCATTCTCTTCCTCCCCAATAATTGAATTAAGTTGAGCTACTGGGGGTGGATCTAAATAAGAATTAGGTGGTGACGATTCTGCTCTAAAAATAAGGTGCTCATTATCATTATCATCAAGAATCGTAACCTCTTTCTTCTTACAATAAATCTTCGCATCATAGTCCGAAAGCCAGTCCATACCGAGGATTATATCAAACTCAATCATAGGTATAACGATGAAATCAGCAGATAAAAAAAATTTATGTGCTCTAATGGGGACTTATTCACAAAACTTTGTTGCAACGATACTTCCCTTAGGAGTTTTAACTGACAACTCCCTTATTAAATCAAATTGGAAATATCTAATTTACTTAGCAAACTGGGAAGATATGAAACAATGCGATGATCCAGAATAAAATAATGCATTTTCTAAACTTGAGGAAACCATTAAATTACCTGCCACCACGTCTTTCGGAGCTTCTACCTCAGCAGTAGTGATAGCATAAGCCTGGCCTTGATCCCTTGGCCTTTTCTGAGGTAAGTTCTCCTGACGCTTAGGACATGCATTTGCATAATGCCCCATCTCCCTGCAATTGTAGCACTGAACGTTGGTAGCTTCCTTCTTCCCCTTGCAATCATGAGCTTGGTGGCCTTTTTCACCACACTTGTAACAGACTCCCATTCCCTTCAAGCAAGTACCAGGATGTTTCTTCCCACATTTACCACATGATGGATATTCAACCTTTCCTTTCTTCCCCTTATTTCCATTCCCAGATTAATCAGCAGGTCTCTTCTTCTCTTTCTTTGCTTTAAAGTCATAAGACTTAGAGAATTCCTTTTCGGTCTTGATAGCACATGAGACAATGTCTTCGTACGATGAAAAGGATTGTGAGACTAACGCTCGACGGAGAAATGGTTTTAACCCGTCAAAGAAACGATCAATCTTACTTCTTGGGTTGCGAATATAATCTCCAGCATACCTCGCTAACCTTGTAAAGTTAGCCTCATACTTTGTGACATTCTCATCCTCCTTCTGTCTCAGACTCAGAAATTGCCTTTCCATATCTGCTCGATGGTCGCGAGGGAAGTATTTTTCTAAAAACAGATCTTTGAACTCCCTCCATTCCATATTTGATACTTCATCATCTTCCTTCATGTTCTGAATCAATGACCACCATTGATCAGCATCTCCAGTGAGGCTGTAAACTGCCATGATAACTTTTTCCCTTTCACTGCTCCCCAAAGCCTGAAATATTTTCTCTAGGGAAAATATCCATTGCTCAGCTACTAAGGGATTTGTATTCCCATTGAACGTTGGTGGTTGTTGCCTCATGAATCGATCTAACATTGATCCTCCACGCTGCGGATCAGGGTGCTCCATACGGGTAAGGTTATTATTCATAACCTGAGTAAGTTGTCCCAGTATGGTGATTAGCTGATCAGCACCAGTTGCATCACCAGCCCCACTATAATTATCTTGATCAGGAGGGAAATCCCTACATGGAGTGTGTGCATTGATACGGTTTCCATTTCTTCCACTAGGCGCCATTTCTAAACAATGGCATAAACTAGATCAGTTTATGAATCAAAATACATAATCCCATACTTATAAAACACTTAACATAAATTGAACTATTTATGGATATAATCCATAATCATAATAATGTTTTCTTTGAGGAAGTATATACTCATAATCCCTTCAAAATGATTTGTAAAGAAAATGAGAGTTATCCTAAGCATATCCCCCGGGAGTGTCGTAACCAAGAGTGCAGCAAGGCCCGTTGTCGTGCACCAGTTCCCGTTCGAGTCTAGCTCAAAGCGGTGTTTTCGGGTTTTACCCCTAGGTACATCTGTGCCAGAGCCACCTCTACCTGCTCGTATCCAGACAGGGATGTATTGCTTGGAAAACTCACAAAATCTCTACAATACCAAAATTCTAGGAAGTTCTTCTATACTAATCCTCAAAGTTCATCTTAGGTCTACGTGCTCTAATCAGAGTTTATCTAAATCTAGCTTCCAAGGTTTGTACTAAACTTCCTCTGATACCAACTGTAACGCCCCGACCCCAGTTACCCAGAGTCAGTGCATTATTACATAACATTGGCATGATCACAAGAAAGATCAAATCTCGAAAGACCGATTGGTTTAGTAGCCTTGGAAACACTAGATATATTCATAAGTTTTACATTACATAATAAAATGAAAAACTACTACAACAACATAATGTTTCCACAATCCACACTATTAACCCCTCATAAAATCCCTGCAGGTCATTCATAACTTACTTCTTCACATCCTGGGAAAAATAAAACATAGAAAAGGGGTGAGCTCAAATGCCCAGTAAGGATAACAATATAGCGGAAACTTTCATAAATAAGAATAAACATTTAAGTAAATGTATAACTAAAACAAAAGCCTTTTAAATATGAACTTTCAACATGGTATGACATAAATAAAATGAAATAATGTCATTTACTTATTCACATGGATATTCCACTAATCGAATAATCACATGCAAAAATCAATAACCACTTTCATAATGTTGGAATGCATAATGCCAGACTATCATAACCACATAGCCAAGGCCTCGTACCAAGACTACAAATAAGATTTTGTCAAGGCCTTGTGCTAAGACACTAGTTTGTCTCATGAGACCTACCGTTGCAATTTTTTTAAGAATATACTTACGTTAAAAATTGATAAAATACACTCCAGTGTTTTTCTGAAAACATTATGCAAGCTTCTGAAAACAAAATAACTAATTCTGAGACTGCTCGACTAATTACAGGCCATGATGGGTCCACTCCCAATCCCTTCCTGTCTACCAAACTCGAGAGTCAGGTTTTCTGAAAACATTTTTAAGCTTGCGTTAAATACGTATACATTTGCACTGGATTTTCATATATTTGATAGAAATATCTCTTTTTTTTGAAATCATTTAAAAATAACATAATTATAATAGAAAACCTTTATTTTTAAAATGTCCTTTTAAGCTTGTAAGGGATGCTTTGAAGATTTTATAACGGCGGTAAATAGTCGGACCCGCCGTATAAGTTAAAAAAACATTCTTACCTTAATTCTGTTGAAAAGGTTAAAAGGGACCTTGTTTTGAAAACGACGAAAAGATTCCTTTATAAAACACTTATAAAATTCAAAAAGGGTATAAATGACTTTAACTCATATTCTAGTAAATAGTAAAAATGTTTTGAAATACATTTTTAAGAAACATGGATGTGGATGATAAAGAGATCCCAGTAGATTATTACATATAAACAACCTCGGATAATGAAGAGATTGTGAAATAACCCTTACCTTGTACTTTTCCTTGGTTGGGGTAGGTTAACCTCCTGTATAATGGTGAAATAGTTGTTATTAAATTATACAAGAATCATATATATTAATATGATATCATATATGATCTTTTAACATTGATTTGTTAATAATATCTTAGAATTATCGTCGTTTCGGGAGTTAACTTACTCATTTTCTTTTATATGTTTTGTTACATAAGCCATGGTTGTTGTATCTTATTCATATCCAGAATGATATCCAGTCCTTAAACATCATTTTTAAATCATCAAATGATAATTATACTTGAATGGATACGATGGAGAATGAATCTCATCGCGTTCGTGGAGACGGTAGTCCGTACGTACGCACGAGCGACAATATCATTCTTTTGATATTAAAATAATATATAAATGGATGGTATATCATATATACAGAATCATTAACATGTTATATTTATTATTTACATGAGTTACACATCATTATTATACCCATCCAAATAATATTATATTGAATAACAATTACACCACGACGTGGAGACGGTAAGCCGTACGTACGCACATATGGTGACATGTTATTCAAAGGGTGGATAGAATACTGAATATGATTGTACCATATTTATAATAACATCACAGTATATTTGAGATACTGGAGTTATTATTTTAGAATGGTAAGAACAAAGGAAGAAGAAGTGGAAGAAGAAATGAACTTGGAGTAGGGTGGTGAAATCATTACCTCTTCTTCGGGTTCTTCCTTTTGATTTGATCAAAAGGGCTCCTTAGGTTGGCTTTCTGATCAAACTAAGGCCTCTAGGTTGTAGTGAGGGATGTTGGGAGAGTATTTTGGCAGAGTTTGGCCGAACAAAAAGGCTTTTAAGGTGTGAAGAAATGAGAAGGAGGAGTGCCCTTTTATAAGAGGGGTGAGGGGCACCTTTGGAAAAGCTAGAAATATTAATTTATAATAAATTCATATTCGGTTTATAATGGCTCAAAAGATTATTATTCAAAGGTTAAGGTGGGGATAGGTCGAAAACCACTCAACCAATAGAATTTAGACAGGTTTTGGTACTTATATTAACCTTATCTTTAAGTATTAACTCTAAGTTAATTAGTTTCACTTTTACAATGTCTCTTTGTATTTTTATATAATATGGTTAATAAAATTACTATATACATCCAAGCGACCCCCAAGTGGTACATTAATGATGAAACTATCATGATATAAGTATCTTGTCCGAACCTTAGATTTTTAGGAATTTAATATCAATTAATAATATAATATTTGTTTTAAGAACTCTTTTATGTCAATTTTGACACTATTCAATAGTTGATTTTTGCGAAACTCATAACAGATTGATTACTTCGAACAAAGTCAATTAAATCAATCCTAATATATCATATTATCCTAGAAAATTAGTTTAATTCATTAAAAGTTTCATATTATATTTATTTGGGTATTTATAATATCAATTATTTTAATTTTTCACTATTATAGTAATTACTTCATCATCATTGTGTCATAAATAAAATAAATTATTTAATGTCTGAAAATTATAAATAAAATATAATTATGTAGGAAATCTTTTTAGCTTTCTAATGAATATTTATAATCTAAAATCCAACATATATAACCCTATGTAACAATTGTTTTTCTAAAAGATATATGCTTGTGTCATTTTTGTATTCATTTTAACTTAATTAAAATAAAGTGTCATTATCACTTACAAGTGGATCCATGGGGTCCCAAAATAGACCCAAAGATTCCCATGGTCGACCATGTGTCAACCAATAGGGTTAAGACACGTTTTAGGGTAATTTAGTATTATTATAATATTATGTTTTAACCCTTATTTACCGGATTTACCCTTAACCATGGTAAATAAAATATTTACCGCAGTAATTATTCAAAATGTCTAAAAATAAATGTTACCTAATTACACAATTTGAACATCCTGATTCCAAATATGGAATCCATTTTCCTAAATTCAAAACACATAAGTGGCAGAAATTAATTTAAAATTAATTCCCGCTGTCAAAACAAAAAGCGTGTTTTTAAGAGATAATAACTATCAAAAGATTGACACTCGTTTATGTTCGGTTTAATTGTAAAATTATGTCCAATGACCAACATTATATTAAATGGTAAAAATATATTATAAATATACTTTAAAACCACTCAAATTCATAATTTATCACTATTAATGATTTTGATTAAAAAAGTTGTTTTTAATTAAAACTTAGTAATTTTCACTATTCATCAAAATATGAAAGTTATCCGAAATGTACCAAAATTTCACCTTAGGCTAAATTCGATATTCCGAATCCAAAAATGAAGTCCATTTTCAAATATAAAATATATATAATTTCAAAATGTAGGTATTACTATTCATAACGGCTAGTTTGATTAGTTATGGTGTGTTAGAACTCGGTGTTGCGTACAACACACGCTATCACATTATTCAAAGAGAAGCGTACCGTAGAAGCTTGGGGTGTTACAAATTTGTTCTTTATTTTAAGAGTTCCTTTCTTTGATTTATCTTCTTCTTTGTCTTCACCGACTTTAACGATGACACATTTTGAGTGCTAGTACGATCCAATTCCTTGGAGTGCTCATTTAATTGATCCTCTAAGTGAATTGGTGATTAGACTTGAAATTGTGTATTTATTAAATCAGAGAATGATATTGAGGGATTATTTCATTTAATGGATACCTCTTGAACCGATGAACAGAAAATCAAATGAAAAACAAATACATCCAAAAAAGCCCAAGAGACAACCTAGGATCAACTCACGTAAATTAGTTGTTTTAATTCATGTAATTTTATTTGTTTTTTTTTTCTTTAAATTAAATAAATATTTCTTCAAATCAATTCAATCCAAAGTTGGCCACTGCATAGCCAATCCTGTATCCAATCTTATTGTCTCAAGGTTTCTTCTTCGGTCCCTTTGTATTCGATCCCTACTTGTACTTCAACGACCGCTTTTACCGGTAGGGTAAATTTGGGCGCAACCAGAATCCTTAAAACTCTATGAGGAAAAAATACCCATACTTTTTTAAGTAATGAATAAAATTGAGAAGATTAAATTCACTATGTGGGGAAGAATGTGAATACCCTGATAATTTTATAAATAAATCAATACAACTATTTATAATTATTTTTTTATGTATTTATAATCATCATTATTTTGTAAATAATGTTATAAAAGTTTTCAATCAAAAGAGGAATAGTTTTATTTAAAAAAATTATTTTCCTTGGATTTCTTGATTTTATTTAAATGATAAATTTCATTGTTTTATATATTATATATTATAAAACGATCTTCATGTTTGGATTTATCTTGAAAGATTTATCATAGGGTGAATTTTTGAGATTTTTCTGAAATATGTGATTTTTTAGTTAATAATGAAAATACAGATTTTTCAAATACTGTCAATTTTATGACATTATTATGATGTCAAAATGTTATAATAAGTTTTAAAACCATTTTAACAAAAAAAATAGGAGTTAAATAATTTATTTTGATAATTATTTTCAATTTGGATACACTTTATTGACAATTTTGAACATAAGTTCTTCTTTATACAAATTAAAAACATTTTTTTGATCTTTACATTTAATGGTATTTTTGGAAGGATCCATTCATTTATGGATTGATATAAATTCAAAAAAAAAATACTTTATACTGAATAATAGATGAAATTTATGCGAATAAAAATTATAATTGATTTCAAGATAAAATTATTTTATACATAAACCAGGTATTTTTCAAAAAACTATTTTTCATGATTCTTCATACTTATATTAAAATTAATCTCTACATCCTATATAATTTGACATTGATAAAATAGATTAAATATTTGGAATTTCAATATCCAATTTTATAATTCCATCTTTATTTTTGGTCATATTATTAATTTATCATGGTAAAAAAATTTAGTTATTGTAGTTAAGGATTAAATGGATTAAAGGTTATTGAACTAAAAAATAATGCTTAAAATATATTTACAACTTGTCCAAATGTGATTGGTTGAGAGGATTTATTTCTATCACATAATATCTTAGAAAATAGATTTCTATTATGCCACAATACTATGAATAAGATTTACTATTAATTTAAAACATTAAATAATTTCAAGAGTTCCCCACCCCTTACTTATTAAAGAGTACATCATATTCTCACTTATTCGCACAATTTGAGAACTTTAGTTCAGAAAATCCCAACCCAAATCCATTTCTAACTATCCTCCCCAAATATTGATTTCTAGGTCTCACCAAAATACCCAACCCAACATGATTAAGGTGTATTTAAAAGGATTATTTCCAAAAAATATGTATTTTTTTAATAAAGGTGATAACTTTCCCTAAAGGTCAAATCTATTTTATTATGATAAAAAAAAGTTAGGCAATCAATAGAGTGGTACTTTAAAAATATCCGTTTAAAAATGGTCATAATATCCTTAGGTAAGTAATTTTATTAATTAAGTGCGTCGTTAATAATCCCTTTGTTCGTAATCCCATTGGCTAATTGGTTGGATTCCTGATATGCATGTGTGTTTAAGCAGCACAAGGATGAGAGAATCTCCAGAATCAAATCCACTTGGCGGTGAGTTTTAAGGAAAGATTTATTTGAACAAATCATATAAATTGAACATGTATGGTAGAATCATATTTGAAGTAGAGTTTTTTCCACCCTCTTTTTATTTCCATATCAACAACATTAATCAAGCCTAGTAAAACAGCCTCCTTAGATGATGCAATGCCATAAGTTCCCTAACGATATCTCATTATTTCACCATGGTGATCTATAAAGACTGATTAGAATAATAAAATATCTATATTACCTATGGATACACCATATTATTTGAATTTAATCCATATGATATGTGGTTATTATCATATTATATCAATAGTTACCTTTGTTGGAGGAAATTTCCCATCAATTCCAAGTCCTCTGATAACCGAAATATCATGAACGGTGTTATCACAATCGCCATTTTGAAAATGGTTGGAATTTATTACTACAAAAAATGAATATATTATATATTTATGAAATAATTATTATTTTTTAAATAAAATATATTACTTAACTTCTTACCCTTTCTATTCATTAGAAATTGAAAATGTCATTTGCACGAAAGTGTGGAATTCCACCTCCATGAAGCAATGTGATTCATTTTTTATTTTCACATTATAAGGATGTTCATTATAATATAAAAACTGAATAAATATGAAATTTATAATATAATTATAATTTTAAAAATTAAAATATTATCTAATTTATTTCTCTTCTACTAATTAAAAAAATAAAAATTACATTCATGCATACGTACAAACTATAATATCTATGAAATGATGTGAATTAATTTTTATGAAAAACATACGTGGTTTGTTTCAAAAGTTTATTTAATGTATAAATATTATAATTATAACATGTTTAATAAAATATATATATAGTGTAACCATGACCTATTTTAACATTGTCAACACGCTGATGTTGTTTTGAGGTTATAAACTAAATTTCCTCAAAATGACCAATTTGAACTTAACCATTTTAGTATCTTAATAAATAATACTTAAAATGAAATAAATGGAATGATGATAATGGAATAAATATTAAAAATGTTCTTAATTAGGTTTAAAAATAAAATAAATTTTTATTTATGAGTTAGATAATGTACAAATCTAGATAGGAATTAAGGTACGATATCTTTATTTAAAACCTTGTTTTAAAGTATTCACTTAAAATATTCTTCCTCCATTGGCATGTTATTTAAAATATTTCAATAATGTTATTATTTATTATTAGAAGTTTGATAAAGGTAATTTTTACTGTATTTTAATTTTTTATAAATTATTAAAAAGGAATCTTACTAATGTTTTCATTGTGGGTTAATTTTTAATTTTTAAAAAAGTCTTGTAAGAATAATTTTCTAACGTATAAATCTTGGAAATAATTTCCCCCCAAAATAGAAATTATCTTTTATCAAGATTACTATAAAAGTAAAAATTATTTTAATTGAATATTCAACTTTTTTTCTTATAGTAATTTTATGTTTTTAAGAGTTTTTAAAGAAAAAAGATATTTCTCATTATGGTTCTGGGAAAATAGAATGTGTTTTTATTATGGGACCAAAATAATTTTTTGAGGATTTTAAGATGAAAAGATAAATATTAAAAAAATTATATGGTATTTTACTTGGTAATTATAGATAATCATGGGTGATCCTGATATATATTATAACGATTGGTTTCTGTAATATAGCTCTTTAATGCATTGGGTAATGAATAGACTCCAAAGAAAAAAATAAAGGAGATAACTAGTTTGGTTACTCCTATGGAATTACAAAAGATTCAGTTATTATAACAAGAATTAAACACAAGTGAACATGGGTTCATAATATGATGCTCAAAGATTCATATATTATGTTTTCATAAAGGGTATTCATGAAAATATTTTGATTTCATGAGGTAAGAAATGTTTAAAGGTAAAATGTATGTTTTTCAGAGGAATTGTTTCCTGATTTCACAAATGTATTATGATGAATTAATTGGTTTTAATATGATTTACAATGATTTTAATATGTTTTCTTTTAATAAAGGTTTATTTTCTCATCTTGAAATGTCATATTTTATGTGATCAATGTTTTTTGTGAAAAAGGGTAAACATCATCATTGGTTATCATGTTTGTCACTAGGCTAACAAGATTCCATTATTTTTATTTCACTTATCGAGATTTGTTTTGGTCATCCCATGTTTTCAAATTTTCTTCATATGGAATAGAAAATATTTGGAAATATTATGAACTCTTTCTCTAAATAAAGGAAATTGGCCTTGAATGATGTAAGTGTGTCATAAATGAAAAAGGAGTGTAAACTTAAAAATATTATGTAATTATTTCCTCTATAATATAATTGTTTTCATAATTATATAAAAACTATAAAACTAAAAGATAATGGGAATGTATTAAAGTGAAACCCTTTATATATATAATGTTGTTATGGGTTGATTATGATACCGGGCATTATATATACCCCTTAATGAGCATTTGTGGTCAATATTTTTTATTATATCCATTCCTTAGGTAAAAAAGAATAATATTATATGTGATGTGTCTGAAAGGGATTCATGTGTAATGAATAAGTGTAATAAATGTGCATTGTGTTGTAAAATAGGATGTTTACATTTTTAATATCTAAATACACATAACCTTTGGGTTCTAAGTGTGTGATTTATTATGAGTTATAATATATAATGAATTATAATAATTCAATATGTAATTATGTTATGGTTGGGTCATTTTAGATGTTATCAAGGTTCATTTTAGTTAATTATGTTTGAATTTTGTTGTGAAGAATAAAATGAAAATGCTTAAATCAACATAAGTTGTATCAAAATTAATACTTGTTTAACCTAAAGTGTTAGAAGTTTAAATGATGGTGTCACATTTTAAGGAATCTAGGAATTTATTTTAATTATTGTATGATTGTTTACTATAGATATAATTATTTAATACGCACTCCAATAATTATGGTTCTTGTAAATGATTAGGACCAAAATAAGACAGAGTCATGTATACTAATTATCTATTTATAAACTTCAAAAATATTATTATAAAATTATTCCGTAATCTCTGTTATACCTATAATGTTTTCCAAAATCCTTAATTCACAACCTTGATAAATAGAAATTGAATAATTTTTCTAAAAAAATAGTGGTTTACTGATTTCAACCAATGTATACAACTCTTATATGTTTGATGTTCGGGGGAGGATACTTCTTAAAAATATAGTTATTTTTTCCTTGGTATAATTTTATATGATATTAAGAATGGATTATCTCTCTCTACAAACAGCTTATATCAATTTCCTTGATAGGGAAATAACATTTCATATCTGAAATCATCTAATTAGTCTCTTTTAATGGGAAAATGATTATAAAATACCTTTGGAAACTACTTCCCTTGTATGGGTCTTGATACCGATAACAAAATTGGGGATTTTTTTATTATGAGGAAATGTATTGATGTATTTCGCAAAGAATTTATTTTTCTTCCCTTGAATTGTTAGTTTGATTTTTCAATTGAAATTATGTCATAGTTTATTCCAATATCAAATATTCCTTATAGAATAACCCCTATTTAGTTGGTGGAATTGATGAAGCAATTATAAGAGTATTTAGAAGTGGTTTTATATAACTAGGTTATTCACTATGTGGTACACCAATCCTATTTATTAATAATAAGGTTTGATTAATCCATATTTTTCTTGATTTTTATTAACTTAACAAGATTATGATCAAGGATGTGTTTTTTATTCCATGTACTAATGACTTATTCGACCAATTTTTATGGTCTCAATACTTATCTGAGGTGGAACTTTACTACATATATTTTCAAAAAAGGGTGAAAAGATATTATATTTTTATGAAAACCTTACATATAAGATATTATAATTATGTATTCATAATGATTCATTTTAGAAAAAATATTATCCCATTATATTCATGTATTTTATTATAAGATCCTAAAGATATTACACTAAAAAATTTAGGGTGGTATTTAAAGATGATATTCTCATATATTATAAGTGAGATTAAGAACATGGAGAAATTTTGATATTTATTCTTAAGACATTATGAATTGAGAAACTATATTACTAATTAATAAATTGTGAATTTTGGATGTAAAAAAGTATCATTTTGGGTCATTTAATCATAGGATAGGGTATATCTATTGATCTTTGAAAAATAAATTTGATTGAAAAATACACCAGACCAACTACTATAAAATATATTCATAGTATTCTTGGATTATATAGACAATATTGATGTTTTTTGAGAAATTTATCATGATTTTTAAATCTAAAACCATGTAAACATTGAAGGTAGTTAAGTTTATTTGGTAAAAATAATCTGATTATTTCTTTAAGGTTCATAAGAGAAGGTTTTCCATTGAACATGTGTTCACTATAACCCTTAATAGAGTTGAAATTATGATATATATAATGATGTAACAAATAAGGGATTACGTTCTGACATAATAAAAAATTACAAGTTGGTTGTTTATTCCTCCTTTCAATTAAAGTTCATGGGAAAAATCACTTGATGCATGATCTGGAGATAACAGTTGTTATATTTACCTTAATTATCCAGATACATTGTCTATATGAAATGAAGTATTATGTGTATACTAATAAAATAATTTTAAAATATATATTCACATAGAAGGATTTTAGCATGTTTCAAATTAGTTAGTTGGGTTTAGTTGATTGTTATTATTACTAAATACATTATGATACTAAATATTAAGAAATGGTGGTTTATGCTCTCAGTAGAAAGGATTATGCGACCATGTCCACGATAAGGATTGAATGAGAAATAATAATCATAAATTTATATAGGATGTACATGTAAATCATAAAGTAAGGGATGAATCGTACCTTTCCCCAATGATTTCTCAACTATCTCTATATATAAATATTAAAAAGGAATAAATGATTATTTGGTACTAAAAAAGAAATTTAGAAATATTCCAATATTCAACATTGAAAATTATGGAATTATAATATTTGGGAAATGAAAATTTGTCCCATATGTACCGGAACTGAAGAAGGATATGTTGGATGATGAACATAACTCATCATTATCTATTTTTCCTCAATGCACAATGATATAGAGATCCATCATGGATAACTTCTTTTCAAACAATAAGATGAGTGAGATTATAATGAATACATATAAATTCTTGTTCATATTAAAAGTTAAGGCCAAATTCTAGAAGTATATGGGAATGATTCAAGCATTACCCATGCCTATGTGAAAATTTTTTAACATAAATATTGATTTCATTATTTAATTTATCAATAACTATAAAGGATATAATACCAATTTGGTTATGATTGATCAATTGATGAATTCAACACACTTTTTTGGTATTCAAGAAGATTTATCACTTGATAAACTTGCCAAGATATACATAAAGGGAGTTCTAAGGTTTCATGGAGTACCACCTACTAGTGTATTTGATCGAGATCTATGTTTCAGCTTAATGTTATAAAGAAGTATTTAATATTAATTGGATATGAAGATGATATTTAATGAAAATCATGAACCTCAAAATTTTGGTCAATATGAAAGGACTATTAAAACTCTAGAAGAAATTTTTTCATCCTTCTTAATTGATTTCAAAGGAGGTCAGGATGAAAATATTCCTTTGGTAGATATCTAAAACAATAAAATGTTCCACTATAACATTAAAACTGAAACATATGAGGTTATATATGGAAATATGTCTAAAACTACAATTTTATATGATAATGTTAATGAGTGGAAGTTATTGAGACCATATATTTCTCAAGAATTTACCAAAAATATTGGAACCATTTAGTGGTACATTAAGGTATAAAAAGGTTCATTGAAGAGTTAAATTTTTAATAATAGATGAAATTTAGAGTTTGATGTTATAGATTATGTATTCATTTTAAAATAACCATTGAAGCAGGTTATGAGATTAGAGAAGATGGGTAAATTAATCCCTATATACATTGGTCTCTTTGAGATCTTTGATAATGTGGGGACTACAAAATATCAATTGGTAATTCTACCAAACCTCTCATAAGTTAATGATGTATTCCATGCATGAATTTTGACATAACTGATCTATAATATTTAGTAAATTCAGAGGTTTTAAAACTAGAATATTATCTCTCTTATATGGAACAAGCATTGAAGATATTGGATCACATAGATAATGTTATATAAAATAAGACCAATTGTCTGGTCAAAGTTTTGTAGTAGACTCATAAGTTTAAGGAAGTAATGTGGGAACATGAAGATGTACTAATGGAAAAGTGACCTTCATTTTTTTATATGATTAGTGAAATTTTGAAGATGGACTTTTTTAAGGGATGTGGAATGAAATGCCCAAAAAAAATTACAACAACATGTAAAATAACATTTTTCACATGGAATATAGAACAAAAATGAATAAATTTATTTTTTCATTAAGATAAAACATTAAAAGATAAATATTAAAAAATTATGAAAAATAAATATTAAAAATAATGATGAATATTTCAATAAGAATAAAATCACATGTAAATAAAAATTCTATTATCTTGAAATCTTCAACCTCATGGTTTTCCATAAATATCATACTTCCTATTATAACTATGTAAATAAGAAAAAATATATAAATATTATATAAATGTTGATAAATAAATTAATTATTAAGATGTAAGGTTGTATATAGAAGTGAAAATATGTAATATGGGTGATGAAAATATATATGATAGTTGGAAATATATGTGATTGTTTTACATATATATGACTATTGATAATTCATATAACCAATGGGTATATTGAAAATATTATTTCAGGAATATAATACCTTTTTTATAATTTAAAAATGGATTTTAGACCATATATTCAAAAATTATAAAAAATATTTAACATATATTATATAAATAATGAATGATAGTAAGTATGATATAATCAATCACTACATTATAAATTGTTTTGTTTAAGAATAAAATTCTATATTATTTTATATTTTTTATTTAAACTATAAAATTCACATATTTAGAGATTAAATTTTATAAAATTCATTATTTTATTTAAATCAGGTTGTTGAATTTATATGAGAAGATGGATTACACTTCCACAGAAAAAAATAAGTTATCGGGGTGAATAATAAATAATGTTGGTAAATAAAAATAATAATATAAATAAAACATATGGTTAAAATTAAGAATAAAATTTATAAAATTAAAATTAAATTTATATAGTGCATGTAATCATTTACTATGTTTTTTACCTTATGGATCACTTTTCATGTTAAAATGACATTCCTTTACCACTACGGAATAATAAATTACAAATATGTCACTAAAATTAATCTATAAAAGGACACTTCCTCTACTCATACAGAAATAGTTCTATCCTTTATTTTCCACTTGAATAATGGCTCAAATTTCCATCCATATATTCCTCTCCCATGTTGGTTATATTATGGTCCTGATAATATGTATAAAATTCATCATTACAAATGAATCCATTAGAAGAAGCAAGAATTCCATAAAATTAAGTATCTTCTTATATATATATATTACTTTATCATCACCGCTATTCTTAAATCCAATGAAAATGTCTTATTATGCATTATTGACAACATTTTGAATATATAAAATTATATTACTATTACTCTATATTATTAATAATGTATTCATATATCAATTTCTCGTGTATTTCAGTTCAACAACCTCTATGAATGATGTTATACCATATTCACCATTTCTATCATGAATGAGTATAAAAATAAAAATAAATATGATATTAAGGATTGATATATGTTATTAATATAGTTCTATAAGTGTGATAATAAAATGAATTACCATTAAAGTAACTAGTTACAATTTGAAAAGTTTCCTAAAACGTGCATGATGTCAACATTAAGTTATAAAAATCATTATAAAACTATAATTATTAAAACATGAATAATTTTGGAATTATGAAGTTAATATCATAAATTTTTTATCAAAACAAACTTACTACAACAAGCATAGTATAATCAAAACTACTAATATCAAATGATTAAAATAAAATAAAACTACTAATTTATATGTAATAAATGGATATAAGTTCTTAATATAATAATTGGATAAAAATAATGATATTAAATAGATTATTAATAAGTATATATTGATTATAAATGATTTTAGAGTTTGTTCGTGGAAGTTGAGAATAATGGTATGGGTTCCTCTCTCAATCTATATTCTTAATTGTGATTATATATGTAAAAATTTCTATTAGTGAATTTTTAGGTCATTTCCAAATAAAACTAATTTTTTTTTCTATTATTATTTTTTGGGGATTTATATGTCTTATTACTATTCCCCTACCATTAATTCATACTATAGTGATAACAAAATTTTTAAGGGGAATTCTCTTTATCTCCCTCCCATTTTCCAATCAGAAAATTTCTCCCCCATTATCAAATTATTTATAATGTTTCATGGATTTATTCTATTTATTAATAACTATTTATATGATTTTTAAGGTCTTTGTCCATTTATATTCAGTTATATATAATAGTGGTGAATGAATCCTTGTTATTTTTCTTTTTTTATGTTTTCTATTGGGTCACTTTATCCCATTATTTTCTTCAATTTTCAATAAAAATATTCATTTACATGTGTTTCATGATTATTAAAAGAAATTTTTATTTAATTTTTCATAATTTTTTGAAAAATATTTATATGAATTATTTCATTATAAAAAATCAAAAAAATAGAGGATATTTTTTATTATTTTCTAAAAAATCATATCACCTTATAAATATATTTTTATTTATGTCCATATCCATAAATTTATTTCGTTTCATTAAGGATATATTTTAATGAAATCAACCAATATATTTTCATATATTATTTATTTTTATTTCTCATTATTTTTTTTATGAAATCCATTTTATTCTAACACATTAATGATGTTATGATGGATTTGTGAATGATTTCATGATTATTTGGAATAGAGGTGTGTGGTTTATCATTATGTTATGAGTGAGAAAAAAAATTTATATCCCTCCAACATATTGGGTATAGATTTTATGATATGATATGTAATGTTATAGGATATGGGAGGATTTCATAGTCCACTATGTAATGAGACAAGTTTCCCACAATGTAATGATATTTTTAGTAGAGATCCTTGAAATAAGATTTTATTTTTCAATGTTTATTAATGTGTTTTATTTCTATTTTATTCCATATTTTTATGTTATATTGTATATTTTTGTTATTATTCATGTTATGATGAATGATCCTTACACTTTTGAGTATGATTTTATGGTTATGTTCTCATGTTTATGTGTTCATTTTTTTCTTACACCATTACGATCTTCTTTATGATAACTTTTATTGGTTTGATTTATATCTCTTATGATTTACCTGATACTAATTTCCTAAGTTCACTATTTTCTTATGTTTTTATTCCCTAGGTAATTAATAAGAATATTACATTTTATATCTCTTTTTAATTGTGTTATAAAATAAGATGTTTACTTTTATAATCTCTTATTTCATTAAAATGTTGGGTTTTTTAGTGTGTGATTTATTATGATTTATAATGGATAACCAAGTATACTAATGTAATATATAAGTATTTTATAGTTGGATCATCTCATATAACATTATTTTTTAAATAATGACACATATAAAAAAGGATTTAAACATGATAATTCATCATTTAATTTCTCAAAAATGTACCAAGACAAAATGAAAATGATTTGTGATAGAAAAATCCCCAAATATAGATGGTGAACTCTTAATTATACTCATATAATTAAATGTAGAACATGTACAATAAGTAAAAAACATATGGGAATCCTTATATAACACTTTAATTAGGAATCATGTACCTCTATTTAAACACCTACATTTAAAATGTATTTAACATTAAAAAATCACATTAATATTCAATTAATAATACCCAAAAATGTTTCCATTTTAACTCAAGAATGTTAGTGAAAAGTCTTATGCACGTGAAATATTAGATGGGAATCTCATTTCTTTTTAACTTGTAAAAATACTGAGGTTTTTTCATTTAAGAACCTATGAAAATAGATTTATATATTTAATCTCATCCTTAAAACATAAGAAAATACATCTTTTTTGACATAAAAAGGTTCTTCCTATTTTTCAAAAAATGCAGTAGTCTTATACATTGAGTCCATGTATCAAAATTTTGATAAAGGTAGAGACTTATTTCCAATAATGAGTAAAATAATTAAAAAATAAATTGAAATAAATTGAAATAAAATACAGTTTTATTGAATAAAATAAAATCAAGGGTTTCTTCCTATGTAGTATTAGTTTTCACATTCTTAGATAGAATTTTCTCAAAATAATACCAAATTATGATTTAAGGTGTGTTTCCTTGTTTATAAACCACCAGAGGTTGGTTTACTATTTATTTTTGAGTAAGATAATTTCCTCATGATCTTTTTTTATTCATTGGAAGAAACCAAATATCTTGGGAACTATAGAATTCCCCCATAGGACACGTTTATAGTGTAAGATAGATTTATATATACTTTTGTATTATAGTCAAATTTTACCCAATTATACTTTTATTTAGATGGAAATATTAGATAAGGTTATCCCAAAGAATCTTCATTAAATTCATATTTCACTAAAAGAATTTTGATCTTAAAATCATCACTAACCAAGGTAAAACCTTCTGTGTTTTTTACAACAGTTTCAAAAATAGACTTTTTTAAATCAGTTTTAATATCATTAATATCCATTACACATAATTATTATATATTTTTTACATCACCTATGTGAATTTTAGAGCCTAATATGACATGGAATGACACACTAGGATCCCTCATCGGTGGCGGTGGGTTGTATGCGCCACCTCAAGCTCACCTCCAATAGGCCAGGGGCTAGTGACAAACACTATGTAAGAATTTAAAACCTTATTGGAGTAAATATCCTAATTCATTAGTACACAACACACACATCTATATATAATATAAAAAATAATAATAAATAAAATAAACTAAATGAAATATATAATATTTATAACCACCTCTAAGGTCCATAAGAAGAATAATGTACATAATCATAATGAAAATGGAAGGAAATACATGATTGAAAAACTAAAGGATAAATAATACTAAAAAGATGAGGTGGGAGGGTAACTTCCACAATCAAGCTCTATACATAAGCATTTACCAAAACTACCACCTCCAAGTACAATTAATCTCTACCTACACCATGCCCTCCAAGATTTTCGGTGAACTATTGGTCATCTACATAATATATGAAATGTGTAAGAGAATATGCACATGAATGGGTGAGTATAAACATACCTAGTATAATAAATTGAAAAATTCAAACGAATAATAAAATTATAGTCATTTAAGCCACATTGGAATAGGCATATAATAACACATAATAAGAACACATTTACTCTATAATAAGAGAACAAAAAACATAAGAGAGTGCCCCAATCTTAAATAGCTCAGATATAAGAGAATATAGCAAGAAAATCCAAGAATATAATATAATAAAAACATATAAATTTTTTCACCAATTTAGAATTGTATTGTGGACCTTCACATCACTGAATGAAAATTATCAATCAATGGGATACCGACCGCACTAGATGAACCATGTCCCACGTAAACTCTTAGATAGGGGGATACAGACTCTAGAAATAGACGACTCTTTCCCTAAGAATGTGGGGGATACCAAAACAATTTATAAGATATGGGGTGGACCAATACCTAGACACAAATATGGGGTTTCCATCACTCAGAATTATTTTCTTATCATGCACGTACCCCATCACTAGCACTATGGAGTTAAATACTAAAATTATCTATCTCATAGTGAAAAAAAATTGGATGGATGGATGAACCACAATCATTTAATCTACATGTAAAAATGATAATGATATGCTATTGATTTTCCAAAAAATGACTTATAGTGAAAAAATCAAGAAAAAAGTTAACACACCATAGAGATTATAATATATTAAAGTTATTAAAATTGTTTTTGATACATATCTTAATGAAAAATGAACCATTTTGTAAATAAAATATTATATTTTTAAGATAACCATTAAATTAGTTGATATAAATAGAAGTCACAATATTATAATATATATATATATATGAAGTAAAAGAATCATCAATTATTAGAAGTCTTCTTATGAAGCCTATTTTTTTAGAATGGAATTGAGTTATATGTCATGACCTAACCCATGTCGGGGCTCAGTCTGCAACTACCCTAATTCCAACTCCATAAGCCAAGGGGTGGTGATAAGAATCAAAGTCATAGCTACCTAGGGAGGCCTTTTCTTAAGAAACAATACACATGCACACAACCAACTCAATAAAAATGTATTTAGGGAAAGTATAAAAGATGCAACACTACTATAAAATAAACCAAGAATGCATTAACCAATACACAGTAAAAAAGTACGATAGTTTATAGTGAAAAGAAAGGGGAAAATGCATGCCAACCAAAATTGTTTCTCAACCTAACAAAACTAAGAAATTGTATATAATTGAGAGATCCCAACTCCTATAACCCAAGCTACGACCATCATACATGGTCCAAGAACCTAGTATCTCTAAGATCATATGATTTCATGGTCGACCTATTCGTCATCTGCAAAAGACATGCCATGTGTGGGTGAAGCCCATATAGGGGTGAGTATATACATACCCAGTAGAATGCCTCTAAAGGGTGAAGGGGTAGTAAGAGATAAAAATGAAGAGGAAAGTGGTAGATAGAACAAGGTATAGTGAAAGAGTATAGCTCAACCCAACAAGAGAGTGAAGGTAAGATCATCCAAGAACAAGGGGATAAACATAGTGAGTAGATGAAATACCCATCGAATATTCGCCCCCTATAGTAGTAGAGTAGACTCATCCAACCATGAAAATATAAACACCTAAATCATGTGTCATACCTTCTATTTCTTCACCTCTCTTGGAATGAGAGTATCCAAATAAAATGTGTGAATCAAGAAGAAATAATATGTGTGTGTGTGTGTGTGCTCAGTCAAATAATTCAAAATGAGGGAGTAAGGGGATCTCCATCTCATAGCTCATCCGAAGAATAATAATAGACAACAGTTATAGGAGAAAGTACAACCATGATGCCCAACATCCCATGCATCTTCCCTAAACACACAATTATATGGAACTAAATCACCACACATTGATATTATCTTGTTTGGGAAGCACTTTCCCACCCACATAGTTTTAATTCACTTCATAAGAACACATCTCGATGGGTAAAGCATCCCTCTTCCTTGTGATTCTGATTCCAAATAAAACCACATATTATCACTGTTCTGCACATTCAAAGATCAACAATATCTAGGCAAGCATCCCATGTTCTAGTACGATACGGGATTCCAACTCTTCTAATCATGGAGGAACTCCGTTGTCGAACCCCACTTGAGTGTAACACTTTTGAATGTCATTAGGGAGCTCCACTACCTAGCCCTTATAGAGGTTAATTCACAAAAAAACCATTGGGGAACTCTAATGCATAGCCCTACTAGAGGGTATCACCCAATAGAGGTCACCGAGTAACTCCATTTCCCAACACTGATGGATGGTTATGCCTGGAAGAGGTTATCAAGAAAATCTGTTTCCGAGCCTTGCAAGAGGGTAACACCAAGAAGAATCCATCAAGTAACTCCACTACCCATCCCTACTAGAAGGTAATCCCAAAAAGTTCATTAAGGAACTCCTATTCCCAACCCTACAAGAGTGTATGCCTGGAAAGTCTACATCTACAGATCCTACCTGATCACTATCATCCTTGGGGTCACCTCAGAAGGTTTCATTCCCAAAAAATTTCAAATCATATCTTGAAATACATAACTGAAGAAATCATCACGTTCTATTTGGAAAAACAAATTAGGATACGCTACTCGTGTTCCAAAATCCATGTTCAAATGAAGGATATATGAACATTCAATGTTTTCTGAAAAGATCTCAAGGGAAATATAGTGTGTGAAGGGATTCACATGGTGTGTGGTCCCACTCCACAACAAGTTATTGTCCCTATATGGCACACAGCTCCATCCCATGTAGTATAACATGACATGTAGGTGGACTAAACATCGTGTCCTGACTAACTGGGACTGGGTCTGTGTCTTGCGGTTGTTTTTGGGTACTCATACCCCATGCCCATGTACTCTGGTACATGACGGTTCAGTCCACATGGGATACTACCCATGTGGTAAACCCATGTCATGTACTTGTCACATGTAGTATTCATATCTATGTGATCTATTACACGACTCACTCACATGTAAAATTTGGTACACCGCGTGTCGAGAGAAGTACACAATGTGCCATCCATACAGGTTTTCAAAACTCTAGTGTTTCTTCCTGTATGGGATACATGTCGTGTGTTATTCATTGAACATGGATTGTAGTCATGTTTTCTCTAAATACCTCATATCTAATCTACCACTTCAAATCTACTCCAACTACCATGGATTCCACATTGAATCTATCTAAAACCCCAAGATCTGGCTGTCAAACCAAATCTTGGTCATTTCTTGTCGCAAATCGTCCTTTTCTCTCCATTAGGGTTTCAATGATCAATGCACACACCACCATGCCTCCATTTTTCATGATCTTGATGTTTAGTAAATAGACCATTCATCCCTTCCTCACAATGATCTCATATCTATGCCTTTCTCCTCGATCATCTCTCATTTCATCGATCATCCACGTATTCAGGGGTACAATCAATCCCAGTACCTCTCAAAATGAAAAAATGAGACCAACAGGTCAAATAAGTTAAGAGTTAAATAAAAGGGGAAGAAAAATAAAAAACAATATTTAATTCATCTTGGAAAAGAGTTATTATCCCATCGATCAAGAACAGTAATTTCAAATTATAAAGAAATTGAAATAGAATAATATATCAGTTCTTAGGTTCATTTTAAGTCTTTCAATTGGCACAGATCCAAGAAAAGGTTTGGATGTCCTAAATCATTTAATCTAAGGTCATAAAAAACAAAATATGATTCATACCATTGTTTTGGATAGATAAATGGTGATTAATTCATCCTACATAATGATTAGAAGGAGTTACTGCATTTTTTTCATCCTGATCTTCCCAATCCTGGAATTTCATTGTTGTTTTTCTAAAGGGAGGAGGAAGGATATCTAGCCAAAAAATTCCAAAAAATATGACCCAAACCTCCAAATGTTTTCCATGGAGATCCATTTTAACAATCTTAATCTAGGTTAAATGAATTAAATAATTAAAAAAATTCACTTAATGTACCTCCAATGATTTAGGAGTCCAAACATCCCACGTTGACTCATTTTATGGCATGCCTAGAGTAAAAATTGTGTTCCGGAATCAAACTTGGTCTTGGATTTCTGATCTGATCAACCATTTAGGAGTTATCTTATTTTATTTGAGTAATCATGTGTGTGAAATATATAATATATGTAATTTTTTATAATACAAATTTCATGCACACTAAGCCTCATAATTTCATTTCTTCTTAGTGACCAACTATAGAAATATTTAAAAAAACTATTTCAATGTATTACAAGGAAAAAAATGGGTCTCTATGTCATTCCCTCCATCAAAATTTTCATCCCCCAAAAGAAAAACTATGAAAATAACTTGGGATAATGACATCGTACTTGGCTCTCCCACTCCAAGGAAATCTCTGACATGTTTCCATGCTTCCATAGAACATGAACCAAAGGGATGGTCCATCCATCTAGGATCTTCTCCTATTGATCCTCAATCAAAACTGGGTGCTTTACAAAGGTGGATACATCATCGATGTCCATCTCTCCCCAGTAGATAACATACATAGGGTCATACATGTATCTCCTTAACTATGACAGGTGGAAGATATCGTGCACTAACTCCAGCTACGGGGGTAGGGTGGGGTGACCTCTCCAACCCTTCTGACGATCTAAAAAGTCCTGATGAACCTTGAGGATAGCTTTCCTCCATAGCCTAACCTCCAAAATACAAATTGTGGGGATACTCTCAAGGAAACACGGTCTCCCTGTTTCAACCCGAATGCCTTATTATGACACTCTAAATTTGATTTTTTAGGCTATGGGTCATCCTTATCCACTCACAGATGACCTTAACATTCTCTATTGTTGTCTGCAGAAACTATGGGCCCATAATAGAAGACTCACTAATCCCTGTCTAGCACAAGGGTGACCTATATGGTATCTCATACATGGACTCAAAAATTTTCATGTCAATGGTTGAGTGGTGTCTGTTGTTGTAAAAAAATTATACCAAGGTTAGGTGATCCTCTTATATTAGGATGAAGTCTAACATGCAACACCTTATCATATCCTCCAACACCTGGATAGTGTGCTCTGTCTTCCCATCGGTCTGAGGGTGAAAATTTTAACTCATCCGCAATTGGTTCTTGAATGCCTCCTAGAGGCCTCTCCAAAATTGTGACATAATCCACACATCCTAATTAGAGACAATATTCGAGGGTACCCCATGAAGGAAAATGATCTCCTTCACATACAAATTCCCCAAACTTCCACCAAACATTTCTCTCTGATAGCAAGGAAGTGCACAGACTTCATGAGTTAGTATTTTATCACCCAGAAGGCATCATGGACCTTCACTATGCATGGAATCCCTATGATGAATTCTATGAATATTTCAACCCATTTCCACTTTGGGATCTCAAGAGGTTGAAACAGACATGCCAAGACTTGGTGCTCAACCTTTAGGTTCTGATAGGTGAGGAACCAAGATATGAAATCATATATGCTCTATCTCATGCCAAACCACCAAAACCACAAATGAATATCTCTTTAAATCATCCCCAAACTAGATTTTATAGTTATGGGGGAGGTGTGGAACTTCCAAGTAACCTCCTCCCTCCACATTATTGGAACCGTTGTTCTCCCTTGGAATAATTTGGAATGATTTCATCCATTAGAATATCCATAAGGAGTATCATCTATGGATATATGATCACATAGGACCTCATAGTCGATGTCCCTCATATGGTAATCTCTCACACACTCAAGGAACAATGGATTCAACACCATAGACTGAAGAAAATATATACCCTCTAGCTCCACCAAGTTTAGTTATAGGGAAGCTAACTCCTCTGAATCATCCTTCACAAATCGATCCTAGGAATTCATGCTAAGTTAATCTACTACAACTTGTCCCTTCCCTAGATTATAGTCTATCTCAAAGTCACAGACCTGTAGGAACTCTAACCAAACTCACTATCTTAGGTTTATACCTCTCTGATTGAAGATGTACCTGAGACTCTGGTGGTCTAAGTAAACCAAAAAGCACTCTCCCTGAAGGTATTGTCTCCAAATCCTCAGGGATAAGACTACCTCTTCCAGATTTAGTTCATGAGTTGCTTAGTTTTTCTCATGGGGTCATAATTTCCATGAACCATATGCGATATCTTCCTATTGTTACATCAACAAGAAACCGATACCATCTCTCGAGGCATCGCAATACACTACAAACTCAACTCTTTCATATGGTATTCTAAACATCGAAGCGCTCATTTGCCTATGCCTCAAATATTCAAAGGCCCTCTAGCACTTCTCGTACTAGGTAAATTGATACCCTTTCCTCATTAGGTAAATCAAAGGGGTTGTGATTAAGGATAAGTCTACCAAAAATATTTTATAGTACCCTACCAATATTACAATGCTTCGCACCTCTAACATGTTCTTGGGTGGATCCCAAGAAAGAACTTCTTCGATCATCACTGGATCCATGGATAAACCTTGTTTATAAATGTTTTCCCTAGAAAGTGAACCTCATTTATCTATTACTGGTAATTCCAGATCTTTTGGAAAAGCTATTTCTCTAAAGGTAAGTCAAGAACCATCTTCAAGTTCTATGCATGCTACTATTATATTGTATAGTAGATGAGTTTTTTATCGATGAAGACAACAAAAAATTAGTCTAATTATTTATGGAAATCCTGTTTCATAAAATCCATAAACATGGTTGGGGAATTCATCATACCAAATGGCATATCTAGGAACTCACAGTGTCTATAGCGACATCAAAATGAAAACATTGGAATATCAGCCTCTCAAACCCTCGACTGGTGGTAATCAGACCAGAGATCAATCTTAGAGAACCATCTCAAGCCTTGAAACTGGTTAAATAGGTTTTCAATACTCCGAAAAGGGTAATTTCTCTTTATTTTGTCCTAGTTCAGGTGATGATAATCCATTAAATGTTTTAATCTCCTGTCCACCTTTTAATGAATAGGATTGGGACTACCTATGGGGGCACACTAGGTATGATGAAATCTTTCTTACAAAAGTCCTCTAACCACAACTGAATATCCTAGATCTCATTAAGTTCCATATGATATGCCACATAAGAAATTTCAGTTGTCCTATGGTGCAATTCAGTGAAAAAATCCATCTCCCACCTTAGAGGTAGTCCTAGAACACCTTCGAGGAATAGATCTATATAATCCTCCATAACTAATAGAAACTAGATACCAAAATATCCTACTTAACCAAGGGAAAAACTCACCAACTTATGGGTGATAGGATAAAACCACTTTCTCGTAGCATCCACCTATCATTCCATGAGATATCCCTTGCTAGAAAAAGATAATCTTGTCCCATCAATGTGTAGGCATCTGACTTGTCTGCGGTGACAATCAATATGGACTCTGACCATAGAAATAATTTTCATACCCAATATGAAAACATAGGGTTCCATCGTGATGACCAAAAGGTCTCAAGTGAACCTATCTCCTCCAATTAATAGCTCTCATTACCTAAAGATGAAAGATATAGAATAAGTGTTTCTTATATTAAAATCAATATAAAGTTTTTGTGATAGTGTATCAATTGGGAGCTCAAGATCTCACACCCTGAGTCAAGATAAAAAATAATGATTGAAACCTATTCTTAATAATACTAAGGAAATAGTATAATAAACACATAAATTACCTAAAATCATCTTGTGCACTTTAGGTTTATAAGCCTCCAAAACTTGCAGCTATCCATGGACCCAAAAACCATCTTCCTGAGCCTGAAATGGGCCTCCTGGTGGTGGTGGGGGAATTATATCATACTGAAATCTGTCACCTATAGCTCCTCCTTATGAATTTCTAACTAGAAATCCCTAGGGACCTCTATGTCCCCACTTGGGAGATCCCTGATCACGGTGCTGCCTCTACCACAGTGGTCCATAATCTATCTATCTTGGTTTCTCAGCACATCTACTTGAGAAGTCCCATTCCATGTGACCTCAATTATCACAATCAATGAACCTCCCCTCTCTGGGATTCTCTAGTCCTATGAACTTCCTAGTCCTCATACGACCATGTGCCTAAGACTACTCATGAAAGGGTCTGCTTATTTGAGATCCTGGCACCCAGTGTCTGTTAGCTACTGTAAACAACTCAGATCTAGGATGCCCAATGCTAGCTCCAACTATATGGAATCCCTATGAAATAAATTTATCTGTCACCAGTGCATGCCCCAACACCCGAATATAGGTGGGGATGCATAAGGGCACAACACTGGTTCAGATCTCTCTATGTAGTCCCTAATCAAACATTTATGTTCAGAAGTAGCCATAAAATATCATTTCAAGGGAGTAGAAAATATGGTCTGTAAACCTCATTTTGTACTCATCCACCATCATCCCTCCCTATTAAAGCTCCAAAGGATCCTGGTTCTAGAAAAAGAGTAATTAGTAGGGGTGGTACTCTTCATGGAATATTTTCCTGATGTTGTCCCATGAGAGTGTCAACTCATCATGAATCTGTGTAACTTGACTCCACCAACTCGCAACTGATCTGTGTAAAAGGTTGGAAATCAATGCCACCTCCTGATCCATTGATGTTCGGATAATCCTAAATATATGACCCACCAACTCTAGCCAATCCTCTACAGCTTGAGGATCTGTCTCACTATAGAACCTCAGTGGTCTCTTATGCTGGAACTCATAGAGTGTGCTAAGCCTATGTGAATCTTTAACCTACTCTATTGGGATGATCTATTTCATAATAGTTTTAGGTACTAAAACCATCCCACCAAGATGAAGGGGTTATACGGTGGGCCATGAACTGAGGCCTCGTCGCTTATAGGGTCATAATCACAAACTAGAGTGGGTATCCTGGATGGTTGTTGTCACTGAGGCATCTTGAATGTTATCTAGGAGTATCAAGTTCAAATGAGCATATATATATCTTAACAACACTGGAGAGCTGACTCAAGATAGATAGTAAAGACTCAATCCAATATGATGCATGGACCATTGATCCATGAATCAAATGTCTCAGCATTCTAAGTTGAAAAGTAGGTAGTCAGGGTCCTCAAGAATGGATTCGTCGACCCCTCATACAATCACTGGACTCTCTGGCCTGAATGCCGCACTCAAGACAATATGACATTCTTTCGCTAAACCCAACCAATCATATTAATGGGAAATATCTGAACAACATCCCAAGGAATTAACTTTTATTGATACTAATCAATCAAGAACTAAACCATGCTTGGTCTCGAGCCACAAATACCCCAAGACCACCTCCATAGGCCAGGGGTTCGAGACAAGCATCAAAAGCATAAATACTTGGGGTGGTATTTTCCTATCAACTTGTAAACCCTCAAATAGACAACCCAATGAAAAAAGTGCAGATGGAAAATAGAAAATTTTAAAAATTCTACAAAATAAACTAAGCATGCATGAACCTCTAGAAAGTAAAAATGTACGGTATTGTAGACTAAAAAGCAAAGGAAAAATACATTCCCAACAAGAAATGTGTCCCAACTAGACAAGACTGGAAAATATTGAACTGATGAGAGATCCCAACTCTTATATCCCAAGCTAAAACCATCGTATGTGGTCTAAGAACCCAGTATCTCTAAGCTTCTTTGAAGTTATGGTAGACCTTTACATCATATGAAAAATACATGACATGTGTGGGAAAATCCCATGTATGGGTGAGTATATGCATACCTAGTAGAATGCCCAAAAAGGGTGAAGGGGGAGCTGTAAGATATAAAACTGAAGATGAAAGAAGTAGATAGAAAAATGTATAGTGAAAGAGTATAGCTAAACCCAAAAAGAGAGTGAAGGTAAGCTCATCCATGAACATTGGGATAAACATAGTGATTAGATAAACTTCCAGTTGAGTATTTTCCACCTATAGAAGGAGACTAGACTCACCAAACCATGATAATATAAAACAATTCATGTGGAATACCTCACACCTCTTCACCCCTCCTCTATGGAGAGTATCTGAATCCACGGTGTGAATACAAAAGAAAGAATATATATGCTCAGTCATGAAATCCCAAATGAGAGAGTAAGGGGATATCCATCTCATAGATCATCCTAAGAAGAATAATAAGCAATAATTCAAGAATAAATCTCATACATGATGCCAAAAATTTCACATGTGTGCCCTAAACAAACATGTCTAATAAACTCAATCCACACACCTTGATAATATCTGCTTTGGATGGAACTGTCTCACTCGTATGGTTTTAGGTTGCGTTACAATAACATGTGTCAATTGGTAAATCTACCATCTTCCTCTTGAGTTCATAGATACATCAAACAACATCTTGACAATATTCCACACTGTCGAGGGGCCATATTATCTCGATAAGGATATCGTTCCCTCATAAGATAAGAGGGTCCTACTCTACTAATCACCAAGTAACTCCACTTCTAAGACCAGCTGGAGGATAACCCTCAAGAATTTCATTGGGGAAATCCACTAACCAGCCCTTCTGAAGGGTAACACCTAAAATAACTATTGGTAAATTCCACTACCTAGTCCTTATAGAGGAAAATAACTAGAATATGTAATTGGGGAACTCCATTTCCTAGCCCTACTAGAGGGTAACGCCCAGAAGAGGTCATCGGGGAACTCCACTACCCATCCCTACTAGAGGGTAACTTCTAGAAGATTCCATTTGGGAACTCCACTACCCAACCCTACTAGAGGGTAAGCCCGAAAAGGTCATTGAGGAACTCCACTGCCCAACCCTAATAGAGGGTAAGCCCTGAATGTCTGTATTTGTTGATCCTGCCTTATCACTAACATCCTTTGGGTCACCATTGAAGGTTTTTTTCCAGGATCATTTAACATCATATATTGAAATCCACAAATGAGGTAACCATCATGTTATACATGGAAGAAAACTCAGAATAGGATACTTGTGAGCCAAAATCTAAGTTCAAACGAAGGAGATATGAATATTTGATTATTTATCAAAAGACCTCAACGGGAAAATGGTATGTGATGGGACCCACATGATGTGTGGTTCTACTCTATAGTTTTTTCATGTCCCCGGATAACACACTGCTCCATCCCTTGTAGTATAACACGTCATGTAGGTGGACTACACATCATGTCCTAACTAATTGGGTTCGGGTTTGGGTCTGTGTCCTATGGTTGTGTTCGTGTAATCAGACCTTGTGTCCATGTACTATGGTACACGGTGTTTAGGTCCACATGGGATACCTCCCATGTGGTTAACCCATGTCCTTTACATGGTACATGGTGTGTTCCTAGCCATGTGATCCATTACATGGCTCACTCACATGGAAAATGTGGTACACAATGTGTCAAGATAAATGCATGTTGTACCATCCTTATGGGTTTCGAAAACCCTAGAATCAATTTTGGAAGGGGATACATGTTGTGTGTTCTTCATTAAAAACAGAATATAGTCGGGTTTTTTCTAGAAACCTTAAATCTGATCCGCCACTTTGAATCTACTCCAACCACTATGGATTTCATCTTGAATCTATCCAAAACCCCAGGATTTGGATGTGGAAACCGAATCTTGGTCATTGGTCATTATGAATAACCCTTCACTCACTATATGGATTTCACCAATTGTTCTGCACACTACGACACCTCCTTTTTTCACAATATTTATGTTTAATCAATAGATCGGTTATCCCTACTTCACAATGATCTTGGATGTATACCTTGTTCATCAATATGTTGTTATTTCATCAATATATCATGTATCCAGGGGTCTGATCGAGCTTGGTAAATCCCCACAAGTCTAACTAGGACCAACAGATCCAATCAGTGAAGAATATGAAGAGCGGGGGAGAATGTCAACAAAAACCATGTTTTAACTGATCGTGACCAAGATTTATTATCCAATCGATCAAGAACATGGATTTTAGATTAAAAATAAATTGAAACAGAATAATATTCCAGTACTTGGGAACATGAAAAGGTTTTTAATTGATGAAGGTCCATGAAAATGGATGAATCTGGTCAATCATTTAATATAAGGGAATAAAACAACAAAAGAAGAGTCATTCCTATGTTTTTATCAATCAATGGTGAAGAACTCATTCCACAAAACTATTGGAAGGAGCTGATGCATTTTTTATGTCTTAATCTACTCAATACTATACTTTTTCATTATTTCTCGAAAGGGAGGAGAAAGGAGCTCTTGCATGAGAATTCCAGAAATTGTGATCCAACCCTAGAAAATTTTTCCATGGAGATACATTTATAACCATTTTATTTTAGGTTAAATGAATTATTTAATTAAATAAATCTACTTAATGCACTGCCAATGAGTGAGGGGTATGAACGACTCAGGCTGACTCATTTTATGCCATGACTAGGGTAAACCCCATGTTTGGAATAAATAGTGGTCTCATATTTCTAATCCAATCAACTATTTAATAGTTATCCCATTTTCTTTGGGGTATCATGTGGGCTTAATATAAAATATATTTAATATTTTTATAAAATTAATTTTGGGCACACCGGGCTTTGGAATCGTATTCCATCTCAATTCCTAGCATTTAAAATATATATAGAAATATTTCAATGTCTTATAATGAAAAAATAGGGTCTCTATTGTATATTCTATAGGGTTTTACCAATACTAATCCCAATATGAACTTCAACATGTACTGCTTAAGAGAAATAATTTTCAAGATAAGTTCAATCTCATGGAAATCATTATGAGATACATGATAACTAAATCTCCACACGTGATGACAACTACTACTTATCTTATCCTTAGGTATTACATGAAAATAAGAATGAGTTATGTAAATAGAAGTTATGATGATATTAATAGGTAATTATCAATGTAATAAATTATATATATATCATATTTATTTTTATACATTTTTTATTTCTTATTTTAGAGTATAGTAATGTTTTTTTAATAAAATGTATTGATAAAATTAGATTAATATAAATAAATAACTAAGAAAATTTTTTTTCCTAAAAAATTATTTTTCTAAAAAATTAAATTTTTATATATCGTGCATGCTGATCTTAAATTTAATAAAATCAATTAGTTTTTTCTAATAAATTAATTTCCATCTTATTAATTACCATATCAACATTTGGTAATAAGGTCATTTTTATTATTTTTTTTAAATATGTACTAAATAAAATATTATTTACCAAGGTAAAATAGTTACTTTTCAAAAAATTGTTTTTTTAAATTTTTGATAATTTTTAAATGAATTAAATTGAGATTTTCTAATGACTCTAATATTTTTTTTAAACATGTCAAAAATTATATTAACAATCATTTATTTTGTAATTGATAGGAAATAATAATAATAACACTCAATCTATAAAAAAATTTATATCTTATGTGGTAATTTAAAAGATAGTTTTCTCATATTTAGAAGATAAATTAGATTAATTTTATTCTAAATTTTTAATCATTGAGTAAAAATACATTTTCATGACCCGACCTATTAGGTCCCAATCCACGACTACCCCAATACCACCTTAAATATTTTGGGGGATGGAAACCAATTTCAAGTAGACATATCACCCACATGGGAGTAATTAGACTATGATATTTGTATACACACACCCACGTACATCTTTATGAAACAATGAATAGATAGTGAAACTAGTGATAAAAAATGAATTCACACATCTATCCTGCAATTAGAGTATAGTAAAAGTACTAAAATAAAAATAGGGAAAGATACATGATCACCAAAAACAGTAAAAGAGTCCATCCTACTCTGAATTAAGGAAAAAATATCAAATGAAACCATAGGAACACAACTTAGTCAAGCATTGGTATACACCTTGGTCTATTTATCTAACTAATCTTGGCATTCTTTGGGTCCTTCTAGGACTGTTCTGAAAGGCATGTCATCTGCACAAGACATGACATGTGTGGGAAAATACCATGTAGGGGTGAGTATAATAATACATAGTAATAATATCAAAAACCAAAAATAAAAGATATCAAATTAAAGGCAATATTATAATCAACCCTAGCCAAAGGGGACACAAGAAAGAGAGAATAAGAAACTCTATCTTGACCACACATCTGCTATACATGATTAATCAGTTCAATCCACATGGTTTGTCATACAATATATGTGACATCAATATAAAGAATCCTAGAATCACCCAGATATACTCATCTCAAACTCCAACTATCATGAGTTCCCAACCTCACATTCAACCATAGGATTCTACTCAAGGCTCAAAGGTAACGCTTGTCTAGGAGAAATCACTCCATGACCTCTTCCATCCTAGATGGAACTCATCAAAGAGGTATCAGTAATTAGGTAAAACCCTACCATATTTGATGGAACATCCATTATATATCAATCTATTTAGAATATCCCAACCATCCCTAATGGCATGTCCTAGATAACACACTTCATTAGGTATCACTAAGTCGATGGCATGTCACTTCCATCCCACATGAAATACATCAGAGAGAACATGATCTTCAAGTCTCACCATGTTGAAAGTCATGATGTCACTTAGCGGGTATTGTTACTTAGATAGGGTATCACACCCATCCTAGATGGTGGACTCCTCAAACCATACTAGAAACACTGAAGACCTCATCTCATGGATTGGGGATCACACCCAGGACTGGGGGGACACCATGAACCCAATTTGGAACTTCGAAGATCATATCGCTCAGATAAAAGATCACACTCAAGACCATTTTTGGATGTCACAAACCCTATTGAGTCTCAGATCCATGATATATGGATATTTGATCCTACCTAGGACCACTAAGAGATACCACAATACCATATATTGATCCAATAACCAAGTAGGGGATCACATATACGACGATGACACAAACCCTACTAAACTACCACTGAGTAAGAGCTCATATAACCAATGATACTACAAACCCTACTAGGGTATACAAAAATATGGGGGATCACCTCCCTAAATATGAATTCCATGAAGATACCATGAACCCCACCTAAGGGAGTCAATATGAGAGAGGATCCCACCACAACCTCCTAGAGGGATACACCAACTCTATCTAAGATCATTTTATTAAGGGAATCACTATCATATACCAAGGATCAATGACACATTTCAAACTCAAAGGAATATACCAAGGGAACCCACTAAACTGATACTGGTCCATACATTACTATCAAGATACCTACTAACCTCACCTCACCTCTCATTTTTCACACCAAATCCATGGCCACCATCACATCCAATGCAGAAAACTACTTAGGATATATTACTCCTGAGCCTCTATAAGATTCTTCTAGACTGAGATACAAGAGGTAGAATATACAAGGGAAGTACATGGAATGTGCCCTTCGTACATGGCATGTATTGAAGAAACCATACCTTGGTTGTATCCCCTCTTGGTACTCAACATATAATATAAGACTACTTGGAATGTACCCATGTCACATGGCATGTGAACCCATATGATTTCATGGGAGTTTCCTCACCCATACAAGGTCAGTTGGACATGTTTACATACATGCCATGTACCTATGGTACACTATGTGATCCTCTTGATTGGGCCTAATACTATGTTCATATCCATGTCCATGTTTGGAACCTCATGTCTTTGTACTTGTTTGTGACTTTCACACATCCATTACCCTTGACATGACCACCCTGTCCATGTCCCTTAGCCACATGACTTGGGCTCACTACATAGTGTGTTCCCCTAGTACACGGTGTGTAGTTCCCAAAATTCATCTTTCTGAAATGGGAAGAACACACGGCTTGTTCCCCTACACTACACACTGTGTGATCGGAAATTATAAATGGGAATCCCCTCTGAGCCATCCAAAACACTTCAGTTTCCACCAAAACCCACCGATTTTCACCTAGGGGATCTCTAGAAATTGTAATAGGTAAATAATACCATTAAAAAATTCATAAAATGGGATTTGGACTTAAATATCATGAGTCCTCCTACAATATTGAGAAATGTTGAATCTTCTGGTCAAAAACAATGCTCGGATGTCGCTACATCATGATCCGACAATGATTAGAATCAAAATTGAGGCTCGTCGGTGCCTCATATCCTTAGTTCACCCTTGGTCATACATCATGCAAGGGTGATACTCTCTATTTTCTATACGTGGGAGAACTAATTGTTAGGGGTTTATTAATTTAATTTTATTAAAGAAATAAACCTCCATTTGACTCCCCACCAATGGTCTCCTCCAATCGGGCACCCAACATCGAAAAAATTAATGTCATGATTAGGATAACACCCACAATCTAAACTCAACCATTCCAATCCAAGACTCAGATTGGGAGTTATTCCAATTATACTAAAACACTGATCATGCATGATAAAAATATTTAATATTTTTAATATCACTACACTGAGGATCTTCAGTCCCTAGAATCCAATGCCAACTCAACACCTGGATTTAGAAATATACTTAGAAATATTCCAAATTATGACATGGAAAACCCATTTTAATTACACTCTCCCCACCTTTAAGAATTTCATCACAAAATTCAAAAACCTACGCATAAGAGAGAAAGAAATTGGGCTCACAAATGGGTCTCCCACACCACACTACTGAGCTATCCAAATGGTTTCCATGTTTTCTACAATAACGCACTCATGTAAACAAAACAAATCCCAAACAAACCCAATTTATAGCTTAAAATAGGTTGAAATCATGCAATGAATCATGCACAATCCTCATCAGTTTTTTTAGGTGGAAAGAAGCAACCACACAGACCGTCTATGGTCATAGAGTCTAGATGTACCCTACCTCGCTATCCTAACATAGATGTTAACATATCCTAGAATACTACATCTTCTCTAGGTTGAATGTCACCCTCAATATCTATCTCTAGCACCAAATCTAGGACCATATATTTTTTCTCCCACTATCACTAACCAATATAGTGGTTTCCTATAGGGACTCCCTAATATGGTCTCAAATAGAGCTTCACTGATGGTGGAGTGACAACCACACCATGGAAACATGAAAACCAAATCATATTTTATTTAACTCAAATGGTTTTCTCTACTTGACACAACCAACCATATCCTAGGAATACTACTATGGGAAAAGAACCCCCATCACCACCTCATCTCACAGTGTGACTGTTTTCAATGACAACCCTTAAAAGTTTGATGTCCTCCACACCTTTAGAATAATCATCAAGAACATTCCACATGGATATCCATTCACATGAGATCTCACAAACCGAATCCCCTAGTTGTTCCCCCTTCCTCATTGAAAAATTGGAGGTGTAACCATCACCAAATATAGATATTTCATTCCATCCTTAATTGTCTTGTATGAAACTCTATCACCAAGTACATTAGGGTACCAACTAAAAACATCAGGATTCCTAATCACACACAATGGGCCTTACTATTTCCTCTAACTACAAACATCAAACTAAACCATATCTCTCAAAGATCCTTGTAAGTTAAATGATATGCTGAAGAAAATATTGAGGAAGTACCTAGGTGCTAGTAATTGTAGAAAAAACTCTCCGTGAGAAGGTAAACCTGGAAAATATTTGATTAGATTTCCTCAAATCCACTACTATAGTAGGAAAACCAAAAGAACATAGAACTTTTACACCAAGTTTCATACTATCCATTTGAAAAAAATCATTTGTATCTTCCCACACATGATCTTGTCCTTCTCACCATGGGATCACTCCTCAAAGGATGAATACTCTATCCCACAAGATAAAAACACTGCCACACCCACACGTGGTAACCTTATAATCATGTATTGTGGGAAAACAATCCATTCTAAGGATGATCTCATAGGGATTCACTCTACCACTAAGAAAATATTCTATGTGAGTCACTCTCATCAAAAAGTTTTGTCTCACTATCATTAAAAGTGTGTAGTCATTGGTCCTCTCTGTAGGATCCTCCTTTATAATGGTCTAGTATAATGGCTCCACTGGTATCAATAATGCCTTTTCTGACACTCTAAAATGAATCCCTTCCCTGAACACATAAGTCAAAGAAACTTGTCTGCCACACCTCAAAAATATCCACTTTGGGAGGTACTAACTCTCCCAGATGATTTTATATAACATTACAATAATGCTTCTTGATAGGGGAAGTGTACCTATTCCTTGTGAGTCCAATGCTATGAAACAAACACCATCACATGGCTCTATTGATTCTTACATCACCCTAGATAATAATTGAACAAGATTTTTTAAGAATATAGTACATCAAAATAGTGTCTAACAAGACTACTCAAAAAGTTGAAAGGACATGTAATTAACTATATTTTCATGAAGCTATGATTCATTTTTTTCAACTAAAATCACTTTTTATCTTTTTAAACATGTGTTGCAGCCTAAGGAATGTCCCAAGATCATCTGGGGATTTTTTAGTGCCTATAGTTCTGGAAAATGGGGAAATAGGGTAGGTTGCACGGTTACCATACGGTTGGTACTAACTGTGTGGGGTAACCATGCAGGGCACCTTCTGAGAAGTAAGGGCTGCACGGTTTTCTTGTAACCATGTGTCCCAATTGTCTCGACCATAAAAAACTATTGATATCTTGGTAGAGTCATTTATCATGGTTTCCACATGCTTAGGGAAACTGTGCACCCTAACTATACAGGGTCCCTCCTTAGACAGTGATCTAAGCATAGTTTGCACATGGTTTGGCCAAATTGTGTGACCAAATCGTGTGCCCCTGGTTTTGAGGGTGAATTTAAAAATATTCCCTTAATGAAACTAAAAACCTAATTATTTCTTTCTTACTCCCATTTCTAGTGGGTGGCTTCTCCTTCTTCTCCCAAAGTATCTCCCCCTCCCTCTTATAGGTCCCATGATAAATCCTAGATTGGGACACTAAATCGAGTGTCGTCAGAATTATTTAAACCACAACGGTAAGCTCTATATTCCACTTACTCTCTATCTTAGTTTATCTTCATATCCCTTGTGCTATTTAGGTGAAATCACTTTTTCCCTATTTTTAGGGTGTTGAAATATTTCTTTGATTTCATCCAATCTACTTATAATATTAAGTCTCTAATGGATGGGGATATATCAACGACCCTAAGGTAGGTGGTTTATAATTTATTCCAAAAAAATTATAATTTTTCATAGCTTCATCATTGTTCATCATGCTGGAAATCATCACACATTTCCTTAAATGATTTCTTTGATTCTAATTTGATATGTGCACATTGTTATCCTCCGGATAATAATTTCTAATTAATTAGAGGATATAAACCTCATTAATGGATACCCATTTGGGTGTGATAAATATTTTTCCCTAAATTGTATAATTTTATATTGTTCCAAACACCACCTAAGAATTCAGTTTTCTATTTAATGGAATTCACCATTATAAGTAATTTTTTAATTGATAATATCACCAAATAAGTTCTTGTATGAACCTTATAATTGTATTTACATGACCATATATATTAAATGTCTTGATTAAATTAATTTAAATAGAAAACATATTCCATAATTATTTGAAATTCTATTTAATGTTGTGTGTGTTGCTTCAAGACAGTTTTCTTTTCCTAAATGAATTAAATAGAAAATTTGAATAAATTATAAAGGGTGGAAAGGCCACACCAATTGATTCATGCTTATAATATTGATTATATGAATGGTGAAACCCATATATATATTGGTTCTGATAAAAATTATTACAATTGGTGATCCCAATTGATATTATTATTATCATTGCACAATTGTGATTGGTTGTGGAACAATGGTTAAGGGACTTGGTTATAAGGATATTTCACTCTCCCTTATATAGGGTGTTGAGCCTGGAATCTCTCACTATTTTACTTTTATCTTGGAAATGGGAATGATGTTACATGTTCCACTATTTAGGTTGTTGGTCATGACGTCTCACCCCACCTATCTCTAATGTTGAGAATGAAGACTCAAATTATTTATCAGATTCAGGGCACGTAGCCTCTACTAGATCCTATAGCTTGTTAGATTGGTTATTTAAACTTGTGTTATGCCCCAGTTCTATCCAGAACCTAGTATCTAGATATATGGATACTTACGCTCTCATGTACTTATTCCATATATGTGGATTTAGTATATAAATATTATATATATATATATATATCATTACTATAAATATGGTTAATGTTCAAGCCCATTCTTATATATGTTGATGTAGGTGAAGTCCAATGGGTGTTCTATAGAAACCTAATATGGATGTTGTTTATTTATTTCTATTATTTCATATTATTCATTTATACTTGCACACTGCTTAGCTATGTACATAGGATGGATTATTTCAAGACACTGTTGGTGGTGAACTACTGGGATTTTATCTAACACTCTACATGGGCCGCCTTTGGTACCAGAATAGTTTATTTCTCTATAGAAATGGATAAGGATAATCTCCTCGGTATATATATTTTATATTCATTACTTATATCTTGGATAATAATATAATAGGATCAAGAATATTATCTTGATGCTAGTGGAGCAGTCTTTTTTCCTTTTTGTATTTTTTTATAGATTGTTGTATATGCCTTCCCCTGTTTCACCTTTTTGTATATCATCAAGCCATGAAATAAGGTATATTACACTAAATTTTATATTTTAATATTATTATTCAGTTTCTCAATTATATATGCTCCATAATTTATTATTAAATCCTTTATTTGTCTACTTTCCACTAAAATGGGTTACTAGCCCCGTCATTTTAGGGTTTGTTTATATTATGCTTGTGTTGTTTCCTGTTTGTTTATTATATTCATTGTTCCACTTTAATGTGAGGGTATAGTCTCCCCACTATACCACCTTGGACCCTATATTATATTCGGTGTCCTCGGGCATATAGTGAGCCGCGCTTGAGTCCATGTGACCCACCGACTCAGGGCATAGTTTAAGTGCATCCAAGGTTAGGAAGTAAAAAGGTGGTATCAAATGGGTTTCTTTTATTTTTTCTTACTATTTGGGTATTATAAATGATATTAGGACATAGGTAATTTGGTAATGAGACTATTACTAGGCATATATAACCTACATATAAGGAAAAGAAAAATTACATGAGATAGGTTATTGCAGTTATTTATTATTCATATTAATGTATATATGACTTCATCATTGGGTGACACGAACATATTGTGATGTTATTGTTATTGGTATTCTTGAAATGAGATTTCTTTTACCTTGGCCTGGTGAAATGAGGGTGTTACATTAAATGCATCATTATAAGCACAATAGTATTGATATGTCATGCATTTTTTCACGCCGCGATTATTTTCAGCTTGCATTTTCCTGTTACCTGTGGTTAGTGATTGGATTGTGTATATAGAAATGTGTGGAAATTTATTGTAGAGATAATATATTTGGATAAATTTATGAACCTAAATCAATATAAATGGTGTTTTTCCCACATAGATTGGGGATAACACCTTAATTTTCCACTTATACCATAATGTGGGTTCTGGACCAACTAGTACATGAACAATATATGTGTATTATATTTATACAATATTATTAATAAAAATGAACTTTAAACATAAAAATTGAAATGGTTACCACTAAATGGGATTCCAATTGTAAATTAACAGTCTTTCAACTCTATACCTTTCAATTAAAACTCAATATAATATAAACCCTATTATGTAATATGAGACATAGACCAAGACTAAACCATAGTAGTGGGTATTTGGTGTGTCTCTTACATTCTTATGTCCTATTATGGTATATACTTATTACCCAGTCCTGGATTTATGAGCTGACAGAGGGGTATGATCTTTTCATATAAAGGCTATGTACTTTTCCTAGTTATCTATCTATTATCTATCAACTATTAATATCACTTCTGAGGCATTCATTTTTCATTTTAACATCATGCCTCTATGACTTCCTCCAGTTGTATGCCTTGAAGGTGGTGATGATCCTACTCCTAGGGTGGTGGGCCTAGAGTCGACATTGATTCCTCCCATTATTCCACATATAGAACCTCTTCCTATTCCTATTATGGGAACTAGTGCCTTGTTCCAAGAAAGATTTTTCCATATGTTATAGACTATGAAAGGTGTTTCTTGACCAGCCTCAAACTATGGTAGAGTTTACTTAAGAGTTCCAACGGAAACATCCTCCTACCTTTTTGTGGGATGGCTGACCTCATGTTGTTGATTCATGGATCGAAGCTATTATTTCTATATTTGAGAATCTGGATATGCCTCCAAAGTTGAGGGTCAAACTTTAGGCTTATATGCTATGTGATACTTCCAAGATATGGTGGGATGTTATTACCTAGGTAGACTGAAATTTTTATATGATATGGACAAATTTTGAAACTATCTTTTTGGACTAATTATTTCCACATACAATGGGGTATAATCATGCTAGAGAGTTTATGAACCTACAGCATTGATCAATGCCTTTCATGGAGTATTCCACTCCTTTTAATGAGAAACATCAGTTTTCACTAACTCTAATAGTTGATGATCTTATGACCACCATGTGATTCAAGGATGGGTTGGTATCCACCATCTGATCATGGGTCAATTTTTTTAGGATGGCTACTATTTCTGAGATATTAAAACAAGACCTCATTACTGAGAGGAACATGAGGAAATATGATGGTTCAAGTTAGGTGGTTTTCCACCCAGACAGGTTAGTGGTTCTTCTATTGGGAGAAAGTGATGCTTTGAGGTTTCTCACAGGGGTAGAAGCAGTCAGACTCCTCATGCTGACAGTTTTCTTATTTTTCATCAGTTTGGGAAGTTAGGACATAAGAAACCTCAGTGTTTATGGGATCTAGTGGAATGTAGAGGATATGGAGGGATGATTCATATCCATCACTTCTACTGTAAACTTATATCAGTTCTGATATAGTGGCGATGTACGCCTACTACCCATTCTAGTGTGGAGCTAGTATTATCTCACTAGGTAAGTAGCTAGAATACCACTGACCACTCAAGATGAGGTGGTAGTCAATTTAGAGGTGATTAGACTCATTATTTTCAGTGATTTAAGAGTGGGTTCTCAGGGAAGTCAGGTTTTGACTTAGTTCCATGATACATGTCAGTTACATGTAGTGTAGCCTATACTAGAGGAGCAGAGCACCCGAACTTCTACTATTCGAGGTACTATTATAGTAACCACTACTTTAGTGTATTATTTATTTGGAACATGTGTGTCTTATTCATTTATATCTAAAGAAAATATGGAGAGTTTGGTACTTGATATTGAACACTTACATGGCAAGTTGATGCTTTATACCCTATTAGACATCTGATCAGAGAGTTTTCACTATTGTTTAGATCTCCCCCTTTATATGGGTGGATATCTCTTCATATGGAATCTCTTAATCATTTATATGATAGGGTTTTATGTAATTATCAGGATGGATTGGTTAGTTCCCTATTGAGCCCATATAGACTGATATCACCAGAGGGTGACATTTACATCACCAAAGGGAGGTAGAAATGTGAATAAGGGAGAATGTGATATCTAAGTTACCCTATCAAGACCTACTCATTAGGGGAGTGAGACATCCCAGATTTCCAGACACTTCTTGGATGATCAGAGGTTATAACCCTCTATTTTTTCCCATTAGTGTATCGTTTTAGGGACATATTCTCTGAAAACATTACTCGGATACCTCTATTGAGACATGTATAATTCACTATTGATCATGTTCCAGGAGCATTGCTGATATCCATTACTCATTACATAATGTCACCTATAGAGATTCTGGAGCTCAAGAATCATTTGGAGAATCTAGAGGATAAAGTATTTATATACCCCCCAACACTTCTCCTTGGGGTTCACCAGACCTTTTTTCCAAGAATGTGAACATTCCCCTCAGGATCTACGCAGATTACCATTGGTTAAACCATCTTATCATTAAGAACCAGTATCCACTACCTTGAATATAAGACCTCTTCTATCGACTCCATAGAGTGAGAGTGTTTTCAAATACTGATTGAGGGTTAGGCTATCATAGTGTACATTTATGGTCATTATATAAACCACATACAACTTTCCAGAGTAGGTATGGTCTTTATGGGTATATGGTTATGTTGTTTGGTTTCATTAATGCGCCTTATATTTTTATAGATTTGGACAATCATGTTTCCCACGCATATTTGGCTTCTTTAATATTAGTCTTTGTTGAAAACAACATTGTGTATTCCCATTCTAAAAAAAACCATTCCAACCATCTTGATATCGTACTGAATACACTAAGAGAGAATAAGCTTTATGATAAGATTAGAAAATTACACCTTAAGATCAAAATATTCCACTTCCTTGGTCATGTAATCTCAGAGTCATAAGTTTTTGTAGGCCAATTGAAAGTGAGAGTTGTAGTTTCCTGGGATTATCTCAAAAAAGGATTTAATATATGATGTTTCTTAGGTCTAGATGGGTATTACAGATGTTTTATCTAGGATTTATCATTACTTTTAGCACCTATTATGGGCTTGACTAAAAAGGGTGTGAAGTTCATATGGTAATAATATTATGAAGAAGCCTTTAAGAATTTGATGGATATATTACCTTTAGCATTGATCTTAATTTTATCGAGCCAGGTAGGACTTATACAGTTTATTTTGATGCATTAGGCATCAGGATAGGATCTGTTCTAATATAGGATGAGTGACTCATCGCATATGGGTCTCTTTAGTTGAGGCCTCTTTATTGGAATTACCCTATGCACAACTTTGAGTTAACTACAGTGGTTTATGCCTTATGATGTTGAAGACACTATATACTTGGATATCCTTTTGTGGTATTCACTGATCAAAAAAGTCTCAAGTATATAATCATAGAGTGAGATGTCAATCTTAAGTAGCACATATGAGTTGAGATTCTAAAATCCTTAGATTGTAATCTTTCTTATATGCCTTAAAAATCCAATGTAGTAGTTGATGATGTGAGACAGAAGACTCATGAATAAGTATCTCATGAGGCCAGTGGTGTGTGGCAGCTCATGGCTATGTAATCAAATATGAATTTTGAGGTTTAGTAGGATCATGGATAGATTATCCTCTCATCTTTAGTAGTTACTTATACTGTTCTATAAATGGAAGATATTGGGACAACTTTCAGACCCCAAAGCCTTAGTCATAAGGGAAAGTGTTTCATATGATAATCCATCTTCTGGTTAGACCATGGATGAGTATAATAAATTTCTCTTTCATTGTTTTTTTTTATCCGAGTAAAAAATCATAGAGGAGTTGATGTAGGAATTTCATGCCTCAGTTTGAGAAGTACATCCATGTGTCTCCAGGATATATCAAGATTTACATATCCAATATTTTTTTCTTACTATGAAGCATGATATTATTTGTTTTATCACTTCATGTTCCACTTATCAGTAGGTTAAGGTAGAACATCAACAATCATATAGACATTAATAGCCATTTTTTATTCCAAAATAGAAATTGAATGATGTTTCTATAGATTTCATTATTGGTTTACCAAGATCACATCATGTAAATGATACAGTTTTTGTTTTCATTGATCATTTGGATAAGGTCTCACACTAATTAACTATGAAAGAGACCTTCTTAATAGATGATCTAGAGAGAAACTATGTCATGGAGGTCGTACTCCTTCATGGAGATCCTCATTCTATCATTTATGATAGAGACACTAACTTTTCTTCGTGGTTCTGGAAGATAATGTAGAAGGCCTTATGTAACATCTTGGATTTTACATTTATTATTTTTATATATTATATGGAATTATTACGGGACCAGGATTTGTGACAATGTGAGATTATGAAGCCCGGAGTTCCCAGAATAAATGTTTGAAATAAATTAAACTTTTAAATAGAGTGTGTGTCTGGTTTTCCTGAAAAAGTGGAATAACTTTTAAACAGGTTCCTAGGTCAGTAATCATAGGTCACCATTGCATTCAGAGTAGCGACTTTACCTTCGGTAGGGCCTAAAATTTACCATCATGGGTCGACTAAAAAAGTTGTTTTTAAAAAAAATTGCAGAAATAAAATAAATTAATGGTTTATTTTTATTTTAAGCATCTCCTTAACACAATGACCTAATCCTCCCCTATTAATACCGATGTTGGGAGAACATCCTTCAAGGTAACATTCTAGTATTTTGGGGTAGATTTTTGGTCAAACATCCCTCAAGGTTACATTACCGTATTTTTGGGTTGGTTATTTTTGTTGACAAAGAATGTTTTCAAGGTGAATTTTCAAGTTCCAAAGATTTTTTTGAAAATAATTGTTGAAAAATAACCATCAAAAACGAATGGATGGTCTGGATGGGGTATAAATAAACAAATACAATGTGGCACCATTTTCCAGCATTTTCCAAATTTTTGGGGTCCAAAATCTGGGATTTGGTGAGCTTTTAGAAAAGTGGATTTCCTTGAAGATATCATCAAAATATGGAAAAGACATTAGTTTTGCAAAGATGGGCTTCATGAATTTTATTTCGCAAAGACATGAAGATTGTTGATGGTGAGCTCTACGATTATGAAGAGCTTTGAGAATAGTAGAGGGGAAGTGAAAAGACATTAGTTTCACAATGATGGGCTTCTAGAATTTTATTTCGCAAAGACATGAAGAATGTAGACGGTGAGATCTGCGATTATGAAGAGCTTTGAGAATAGTATAAGGGAAGAGATTTGTGAGCTAGATTTGCAGTGGTGGAGAAAAGGAATTGACTGAATGATCCTTAATTATTACAGGCTCTAATATCAAAAAAAAATGGTGCTTCATGATATAGATAGAATTTTGGCAATAATTTCAATGCTTTGTGATTTGGGCTGATGTGGCTCTATCATTGTGTGGAAGGTTCTCGAGTCGATGGAATCACCTATAAATAGACCTCAACCCCCTTGAGAGGAGTAGAGAGTTTTTCAAGAAAAATTTGTAGCTCTTGAATCACAAAGGAGGTTCACTGAGGTAGTGTGATTCACGAAATGTGGGAGCTTTACGGCGGTTAATCTAGCTCCATGAAAGAGGTGTGTTTCGTGTTGGCTTAGTTAGATTTGTGAAGGAAGTCACTTTGTGATGGTTTGAGCTCTATTATGGCCTAATCTCTGTGAAGGTGTGTTCTTTGTGTAGAGGCATGGACATTGTGAAAGCTTGTTTGAGCTTTGTGAAATTGGCAGCTTCGCAAAGTAGGGAACTTTGTAAATGTATTTCCAATAGTTTTTTCCCACTAATCTGTGGAAAGGGGGTATTCATCAATGGATGAAATTTGGACTTCAACAGAGCATCTACATATAGTGAAGGATTAATTCATTAGAGATAATGAAAGGACCTACAAGTCTTTAAACTGTGATTGGGTATTATAAAGAAGCAGTTATCTAACATAATTTGAGAGAGCAGTGAGTTATCAAATTGTAAATAGTTTTAAACCATTAGGGATAGTGATTCCACTTCAAACATGTAAATAGCAAGGTGATTATAGTGTATTTGGTACATTGGAACATCGCCAGTGTATGCTCCTTGGAAGTAGCTCAGTGTGGGTGAACCAAGTAAAATTTTTGTGCCATGTCCATGCTTTAAGATTCATTCATACTTTTCAATGGGAAGGAGAGAGAGAGAAGAGAGTTTTTTCTAACAAAAAAACAAGATCAAAAATGTGTAGTTGTTTTAATTTTTCATACCCTGATTCACACCCCCCATATTAGGGTATCTAGCCTAGTGGACCTAACAATTGGCATTATATCTGAGTTGATATCCTTGTTTCTCTCTCAAATAGAGGTCACCAATCATAAATTTATTTTTATCTTTGACTTGAACAATTTTTAGAAATGGATAAATCAGATGCAAAACTACTTTCGATCCTTGGAAATGGATGTGTTTACAGCAGAAATGCATGGCATAACAGCTGATATTAATAGTGGTGCATTATCAGAAGCCAAATGAAGATAATTAGATGATGATTACAAGGGGATATTTACTTTAGGGGGATCCCTATCCAATTATATCTATAAAAAGTTGATATCATTAAAGTTATCACATGCTATGTGGTAAAAACATTTAAACATATGTGAAGGAGATTAAAAGGTCATATAAGCAAAGCTGCAAGTGTTGCGAAAAAAGTATGAAGATCTTAGAATGAACTCGAATGAGTCTATTGATGCATTATTTGATATGGTAAATGTTGTAATGGAAGACAAGTTATGTCTTGGTGAAGTCATTGAATACATAATAAGTGAATCCTGAGGAAACTTCCTCCCCGCTTCAATCTAAAGAATTCAATATTGGAAGATAAGGAACTGAAAGAGTTGACATTAGATAACTTTCATTGTACCCTTGTACAATATGAAATGAGAAATGATGATGATTATGTTATGGAACGGGTTAAATCCAAAGAGATGGAATTCAAGGCCATGAATAAGATCACTGTTGATGATTCTCTGGAAGAAGAAGAGACAGGTGAGGTGATATCATTCATTTCCTCAAATATTTAAATAGAAAAATAAAAGTTTAAAGGGAAACTTCCACTTGCCTTCTTTAGATGTGGAAAGGTTGATCATCTTGCAGAAAAGTCTCACAAAAATTACAAGAATATGATGATGTCAATGAAGATGAAATTCCCAAGAATAATTATTCATCCTATTTGAAAGGACAAAAACAGTTCAATAAAAATTTTATTAAGAAGAAGAATATTCATTCACAAAAATTTGACAGTTCAGATGAGTCAAGTTTTATGGAGGTTGAATATAAATATAAATAAAAAGATAATGGAAAAAATTCTATAGTGGAAGTTTTCGATAGTACTTAGAAAAAAGAAGAAACTGACATTGATGAAGAAGAAGAAGTTGAATGAAGAGTTGATATACAAGCTTAGTTAGAGGCTGCTCTTTAAGAGATGGTTTTTTGGAGATCTAAAACAAAAAAATACAACAATTTAGTTCGTGATGCCAAACTATATATGAAATAGAAAGAAGAAGATAAGTCTAAGTCGATGGAAGAAACTGTGAAACTCAAGTCATCAACAACAAAGGACTCAGAATCAGTTAGTGAGTATAAAATCAAGGTTGAAGAACAGAAAAGGGAGATCGATGGATTGAATAACACAATGAAAGATCAAATAAAGAGTATTGAAAAACTTGAAGGAGAGGTTGTCAGTTTGTGGTCAAAGGTTAAGAATCAAGAAAAACTCTTGACTCCTGTTGCGACATCAGTAAATCAGATTACTCCGAAAACTGATAAGATGAAAGTGGAGCATAGTGGTTCCGCAGAAAGGAAGCATCAATTATTTTTATATTCTAATGTTGATGTGGGTCTTGATCGAAAACAAAAAACTGTGAAAATTGAATTCAGGACGTAAGAACCCATTCCAAGATGGAATGTTGATTTGGGAACAAAGAAGAATCATAATATTCATAGATCCCAATGGGAAACTAGAAGTATAGAAGTAATATGCAGGAATACACCCTATGTCAGGTGTTATTGTTGTGGAAATATGGGACATTCATTTTATGTGTTTTCCATAGCTAAGAGATACTAAAGGGCACAAGAACAATAGTGGCAGCCAAATAGAGCTCAATATTATAGGACATCCTTTGAGAGACATTGTTTTTTGTGCAGATATTTTGGGAACATGGCTAGATATTGTACATCAGCGATGCATAGGAATGTACCAAGGCATAACCAATGTATTCCTAAGTAGAAAATCAAAAAATCAAAAGGTGGGTTTGAAATGATGAAGTTTTTAAGATAATTGGATCGAGAAAGGCCGGGTTTGGGGAAAAAGAAATAAGATGTGCTAATGTCTTAGTAGTAGAAGGTCTCAGTCACAATTTTCTCAGTGTCAGTCAACTGTGTGACTCAAGTCACTCTGTAAGGTTTACTAAGAATACATGTATCATCAAAGGAAGAGATGGTGCAGTGATTATACAATGAAAAATAACAAAAGGAAATATTTACCTTGTAAGTGGTGATGAGGATGTGTGGTATTTATCCATATAGGAAGAAAAAAAGTTATGGGATAGACTACTTGGTCATCTATGCCAACCATCACTAGAAGATTTAGTAAAGTGTGAAAATGCAAGATACCTACCTAAGCTATCATGTGATCATTCACAAACATACAATGTCTTTCAACAAGGTAATATCATCATAAATAAGTACAAATAAAAGGAAAAGAAGTCAACAAGAGTGCTTGAATTTTTCATACTAATGTCTGTGGACCTATCACACCAAGCGTCATTGACAGTAAGAGGTGTTATGTTCTTTTAATTGATGACTATAGCAGAATGGAATGGGTATTTGTCATTTCCCATAATTCTGATGTGTTCAATTGACTAAAATAGTATCAAATGGATTCTGAAAGGATGTTTGAGAAGAAAATTTCTAAAGTTTCGTACTGAAAATGGTATGAAACTCACAAACAGTCAGGTAGAAGACTATCTTGAGAAACACTGGATAAGGCATCAAGTTTCTTTAGTAAGAACTCCCCAAAAAATGGAGTGGTTGAAAAGAGAAATTGTATCATTAACAACATAGCCAGAACGATGCTTATAGAAAAAGACCTACCATAGAAATTTTGGAAGGAAGCAGTATTGACATCGGTCTACATTTATAATAGGGCTTTGTTGTGTCCAAAGGAAGGAAAGACTCTATATGAGATGTGGTATAGAAAGAATACAACATTTAAATAATTTTGAATCTTTGGAAGTAAGGGCTTAATTCTCAATAAATAAAAACATATGAAATTTGAGTCACATGGAGATGAGGTAATATTCCTTGGCTATTCCGGAAAAAGAAAAGCATAAAAATTCTTCAACAAGAGGCTAAGAAAAGTAGTTGAGAGAAATGATATTGAAGGACCCTAGACCACCCTGAGATGGGGGCTGAATCATGGTGTTACATTGTTCTTTTATTTACTATATCTTGTTCCCACATTGGTAGGAACTTGTTTAAAACTTCATGATGAATATGTGCAGTAATTAAAACATGCAGAAGGAAAATATAACACTTTTTTACTTGGTTCACTATTTAGGGCTACGTCCAAGTAGCATATGCTGAAAAGTTTCTGGTTGTACCAAATTCCACTAATCTTACTACTTGTGGATTACAATTGTTTGTGCATAGTCACTCTGTCCCAAGCATACTACCTTTAAAAATTTTCAAGGATATCCCACTGCTTCCCTCCGATCACTTCTGTAGACTACCCTTGGCTCACTGCCTTAGAGAGGTCTTCATATAGTTTATCGACTTGAAAGTTGCTTCAACAGATTGGCATGAAAATTATTTGTCTCTATTCCCCATGAGACACTGCTTACATCAAAGTCACTAATTGATGCTCTTTTAAATTTAATTTTCTACTTGAGTTCAATTATTGAATGCACTAGAACTTATACCCTTTCTATTAACTAGAATCACAAACTCCCTTTGTGATGTTTTTATTTCCTTGAACTGTCCCCGATTCTGTGGATTGTCTCTGATCTGCATACCACATCTTCTCTACATACTGTACATGGTCTGTGTACCATGTCTGTTAAGCATACTTCCCCTTCTCTATGTATCGTGCTTGTTTCTCATATCTCCCCTGCTCGGCGTATCGCACCTATTTCACATACCACCCCTTCTTGGCATACAGTTCCTGATCCATGTACCACCCCTGCTCGGCGTACCGCGCCTTCTCCTTCTACCACCTCTACTCCATGTACCACCTCTTCTCTACATATCGTTCCTACCCCGCATATTGTGCATGCTACGTGCACCATGCCTGCTTCGCGTACTGCACCTGATCTGTGCATCGCACCTTTGCGTACCCCCTTCGCGTACCACATCGGCGTACCATGTCTTCTTTTTATGGACTACTCCTTAAAATTTTGTGAACTGTTTTTTCTTTCACATACCACCTCATCCTACATAGAATCTCTCCTGCGTACCACTTTTAGAGTTATCCAAGATCTTCCACAACGAATCTTTTCTTATCAAATTTTCTCCCCCTTAATGATGGGATTAGCACTCCTTATATAGTAAAATAACTCCACAAATTTTGGTAATCCGATTTACCCAAATTTTCAATGTGGGAAAATTTGAAAACTAAACTCTATTTGAATAGAGTTAGTCTCAACTGCGTATCGCTCCTATTTTGTGAACCGATGCAATCCATCCAACCTTCAGCACTCTACGTACTACATTCCTTCACTGCGTAATGTCGTTGTGAACCATTTTTCCTATCTTCCTTCAGCATTCCATGTACTGCTTGCCTTCACTACGTACCATTTCTGCGAACTATTTTTAGTTCCACACACCGCTCTGCACACCACTCCACGTACCGCTTCCACCACCAGGTACTCATTTGCAAACCATTCTCGGAACATGGTATGTGGTCCATGTTCTAAGGTACTCAGTTTGCTTCCTTTTCCGATTTCCTTCATCGTTCTGCATCTCGTTCACTCCTATGCAGAAATCCTTCCATTTCCAAAAACAAAATCCTTATTTTGAGGTCCAACAATTTTAGAAACACTGGAAAATGAAACCACCTTAAATATCTTCTATGTAAAGAACACCCATTAAAATTCATTGTCATCTTACTTCTTAAATAGTTAGCAGAATTCATCATGAACTCCTTCCACCATGATATATACTCTTTGAACAATCATTTTTAGCATCATAATATTTCTCTAGGGAATGTACTGTAAATTCTCTATCTTCTAGAAACATCATTCTTTCCAGTCAACACTAAAAATGATTAGCATCATCTTCTCATATTTGTATGATCATTCTTAAATCGTTAAATCTTCACATGATCCCTCATGAAATGATTCATGTCTCCTTAGGTAGGCTCTTGCATGGTCACTTTTAAGAGTGAGATGTTTCATGATCACTTTATAACTTTAAGCCCTTCAACACTCTCTGAGATGGTTTCATTATTGTAGACAATGTATCGCCTTTGATACATGTACTTTGAACTGAAGATCAGTTCATCAATCGTCTGAATTGTGAATCTCAATAAATTTTGATTTCATATTCATCTCCTTCTTCATTTTAATCCTTATTAAAAAAATTGACAAACAATACAACCTTATACACAAATATTTCCCAACAATCTCCCCCTTTTTATTTTGTTTTCAATACCTAAAAGTTCCCCTCAAATGAATGACTCAATATCAAAATGGGAATCTTGTCTTTCCCCTTACTTCTTTCTATCCTCCAAACTTTCATTTCACTTCTCTCCCCCTTATTGTCAAGAAATACGATGTTTGTGGGAATATGGAATTATTCCATACTTGAGCAATATTTCATCAATCATTTCACTCTAAGTCTACATGAGCAATACTCGATGTAGAAAATAATAGGATTTTATTTAGAAAAAAATGTTGGCTATTATCCACTGATCATGATACCTCATGATATGAGAACTCGTGTAATTTTTCTTCAAGGGTTTTTCAATTTAATTCCAGGCTGAAGAAATTGAATGTGACAGGGAATAATCAACATGAAATTCCTGCACTCACTTTAACAAACAGATCAAAAACATTAAAGTGAAATTGGCAGGATAAGTGGCATTGGGGAACTTCCATTCTTCTTATGTCACTTATTAATTCTGTTACTCTCCCTTTGTAAAATGATATTCATTCTGAGTATCCATGAAAGAGAGATTGAAAAATGATATACCTTTTCCAATGAAATGTTCTTCAAGCAATTTATAGAGTAATTGAATTTAATACCAACTGAAGGTCATACTGATTGAAATAATGATTCTAGAATCTTCTTCATTTGTCTCCCCCTAATGGGAAACACTCCTCATAATCTTCATCAAGGGTGATCCTTTATCATTTTAATATTTGAATATCAATTGAAGAATCTTACAAGGATGGAAACTTCTCTAGCTTGGCTATCAAGAGTTGATAGCATTCACTACTTCTCACATTCTCCCCCTAAGATCATGCTTCACCTTCAATTCCCTGTATTATCTGTACAAATAAAATACACAAATTATATAAGGAATAAGGCGGTTCTTCCTTTCTTAGCCAATATGAGATACATGGTTGAGATGATTTTTTCAACCAATTTCCATCATTTACTTCTGTCTTCATGCTTGCACATATGAACATATGTTATGATCTGTGTTGATTTGGAATGTCTCTATTCACATTCTCTTCTGATCTATGTAGAAAATTGATCTTCTTAATATCCATCATGAATGATACATTCTTACTCCTTTTAAGGAAGACTTCTTTATCTAGTTTTAATGGTATAAAACCTTTTTCAATGTGACCAGATTTCATACATCTCTCACACAGATATTCTTTAACACCTTTTTTCTTTTGGTTTTAACTCTCTCATTCACTTTATCTTCATCATGTAAAATTTTTCCTTTTCCTTTATCACCATCCCTAGCCTTTTCATCTTCAAGATTCCTCATTCTTTCCAAATCTTCTTGCTAGAGGACCAACATGTCATTTGGAACTGTTGCAGCTGGTTTGGATCTTCCACACGGGTTCATCTGACTGTTATCCCTCTTAGTTCCTCTTTTTTATGAATTTCCCTTCAATTTAATATATCTAACATCTAGGGTTTTCTCATCTTCCATACTTGATATCTTCTTGGGGAAATTTTTTTCACAATATTCTTCTGATTTATTCCCAAGGTAGTTGCTTCAAACATAGCTAGAATCAGAGGTTATCTTCTCTTATCAAAGATGAATGCAAGTTTATACGGGAATGTACGTACCTTGTGACCATGGCCATTGAATATATCACAAATTTTATCAGGTGTTCCATATCTTTTTGTAGTAATCAGATGCTTCTGGAATAGTGGATTTTACTTCTTCTTCACTAAATTTGTCCCACTTGAGGTAGGCTTCCTTTGTGCTTTTACATTATGAGGATTTTACCAACAGATTAATGCACAATTCCAAAATCTGTTACAACACCAAAATTGACCCAAAAATCTTGATTTCTTTGTATTCTATTGTTGGGCCTTCTTCGTGACTTGTTTTTATCTTTGTGAAGAACCACCTTCCACGTTCTTCTTATTATTTACCCCAGATATGGTGATATGTAACTCCTCACATATCTTCATCCATAATTTTTTTGAATTTTTCTTCTAGCCCACACTACTTTTTGGAACATATTTAGAAACATGATTAAAAGATGGTTTGGATAGTACCTTATTCCTCTCCAAAACTTGTGGTGTATCATCAAAATATGTCATGATCTTCTTATCACATTTTGAAGGTCTTTCTTCTTTAGAATCCTTCAGTGGACACTGAGTACCTGTAGTAACTATTTCCTTCTTTTATAAAGACTCAATATGTGTCTTCTCAATATTGGTCAACTGAGTTTCCAGTTCTAGACATTTCATATTGAGGATTACTATCTGATCATAAATTATAATCATCTTCTCTTCACATGAATACTTCATTATTTCAACTTCGACTTCATTAAACTTGACTTTGGTTTGTAATAAAGAGTCAATTTCCTTGAATCTCATGGAATTTTCATTGAAATATAAACTATTCACTTCTGTGCCCATCTTTAACTAAATTTTAAGTGAATTGATCTTTTATTCTAGATTCTTTCTATCTATCTCTTCCTCTTAGACTTCTTTGATCCATTTAGATGTACTTATTTCATGTTTCTTCTTTGTTTATTCCTAGGATTCAATATGTCTGGAGAGCTTATAACATTCTTACACTTTCTATTCTTAGACTTCCTCCATATTATCAGTTTCTCTTTCCAATTAGGTGATCTCATCCTGCATATATTGAAATATTCTACAAAAAGTATAAACTCTTTCTTCAGGCATATCACGCTGATAGGTTCTTAATTACTCTTAATCACTTGAGATAGAAGTGTCTTCTTTTCCTACAGTAGAACCCTGAGCCACCATCTATTTACTTTCAAATTCTAATATTTCTTAATTATTGGAAGGGCATAGAGAAACAGACACAAAATCTTGTTTGGACCTGATAGACTTCTTCAACTGCTTCTTATTTTTCTTTTTCCTATTCATCATGGTCTTGTTGGGAATAGATTTCTGCTTGAAGATAATGGAACATTCATCAAGACTGCTCTACATTATTGACTCATGAAACAAAACTCAAATCCTATTCTGAATAGAATTACTGAAGAGTATCCAACATATGTAATCTTTGGATTTGATACCAATTGAAGGACCCCAGACCACCCTGAGAGGGGGGTGAATCATGGTGTCGCCATGTTCTTTTCTTTACTGGATCTTGTTCCCACGTCGGTAAGAACTTGTTTAAACCTATATGATGGATATGTGTAGTAATTAAAATATACAGAAGGACAACATAGAGCTTTTTACTTGGTTAAATGCTAAGGGATACATCCAAGGAGCATAAGCCAATAGGTTACCGATCGTACCAAATTCCACTAATCTTCACTACTTGTGGATTACAAAGGTTCGGGCACAGTCACTCCATCCCAGGCACACATCCTTTACAAACGTTCAATGATAACCCACTGCATTCCTTGGATCACTACCGTAGACTCCCCCTCGATCACTTATTTGGAGAGGTTTTCACTCAATTTATCGACATGAAGTTCGCTTCAATAGATTTTAATGAAAAGTATTTGTCTCTATTCAGAATGAGACACTATTTACATCAAAGTCCCAAATTGATGCTCTTTTATATTCAATTTTATCCTTTAGTCCAATTACTGAATGCACTAGAAATTCTTCCCTTTTTATCCTCTATAATCATACCTCCCTTGATGATGTTTGAATTTTTTTTAACATTCCCGGATTCTGCGGATTGTCTATGTTCTACATACCACGCCTACTCTGTGTACCATATCTGGTTTTCATACCATGCATGTTCTATATACTGCCCCTGCTCGGCGTACCATGCATGTTTCACATACCACCCCTACTCATCATACACTTCCTACTTCATGTACCACCCCTTCTCGGCATACCATGCTTGATCCATCTACCACCACTACTCGGTGTACCGCGCCTGCTCCGTATACAGCCTCTGCTCTGCATATTACCTCTTATTTTCATATCGTTCCTACCCTACGTACAACGCCTGCTTCGCCTACAGTGCCTACTCCACGCACCATACCTTCTCTGTGTACTACACCTGATTTTCACATTGCGCCTTCGTGTACCGCCTTCGTGTACCACCTCTCCATAATGTTTCTTCTTTCTGCGGACTACTCCTTCCAATTTTGCAAACTATTTTTCCTTTCATGTACCACTTCGTCCTATACAGAATCTCTCTTGCATACTAATTTCGGACTTAGCTGATATCTTCCATAGTGAATATTTTCTTATTGAATTTTCTCTCCCTTAATGATGGGATTATCACTTCTTATATAGGAAAATAACTCTTCAAATTTTGGTAATCCGATTTACCCAAATTTTCAATGTGGGAAAATATGTAAACTGAACATTATCTATATATTGTTAGCCTCAACCATGTACCGCTCCTATTTTTCAAACCGCAAAAATCCCACCAACCTTCATCACTCTGTGTACTCCATGCCTTCACCACATATCGTCACTGCGAAATGATTTTCGTTTCCTCCTTCAGCATTCCACATACCTCTTGCCTTCACCACATACCTTTTCTGCGAACTGTTTTCAGTTCCATACAACGCTCCGCACACCACTCTGCATACCGCTTCCACAGCCAGGTACTTGGCTGCGAACCATTCCTGGAACATGGTATGTGGTCCTTGTTCTAAGGTACGCGGTTGGCTTCCTTTTCTTATTTCCTTCTTTGTTTCGCATCTCATTCACTCCTATTCAAAAATCCTTCAATTTCCAAAAACAAAATCTGTCACACCCAGACATCACATCGAGGTATGTTTTTAATTTTAATTTTTATCCCGTAATTTTATTTTCCTTTTTAATATTTTCTTGCTGGAATGTGGGTTGAGATCGGCTTGAGTCGTTCTCTTTTTATGCGGATAAATGATGTTGAGCCAACAAATGTGGTTCACTTTTTGCACTAGTAAAGGGTATTTGGCAGGACAACGTTCGACGTGAGGGCATACCTTTTTATTATTGACATTTTAAGCACATAATTTTCTTAACATCAATAGTATTTTTATTATTTTTAATCCCATTGTTAACATAAATTGTCAATTTTAATTATCATTTTATTTTTGATTGGTTTAGTTTTTTTAGGTTCTTTTTTCACCCTTCTTTCAATTTTTATTTTTTATTTTTATTTTTATTCATTTTTCTTTTTTTATCCCTTCATTCTATTTCTTTTTTTTCTCTCCCTCACTATCTCTCCTCACACGGTAATGTTCACCCTTCCCACCATGTCCACGCTGCCTCCAAGAACCCTAGCAGTTTCCTCTCCCTCTTCCACCCAGCCCCATCCCCATCCCCATATCACCTCGCTCCTAGCCACCTTGCACCAATCCACAGCTACGACCCTGCCCTCCCCGCTACCTACAACGGTCGTGACGACTGCCCTGCTGCCTTGCATGGAGCTGCACCCTCCTCCTGTTTCTCTCAGCTGGCACCACGTACCTCTCCTCCTCTTTCGGATAGCCGCGCCGCGCACCTCCCTATCCTCCTCATGCCTCCCAGTGAGCTGCACACCTTCTCCCTTCTCCAGATAGCCACACGGCATGCACCCTCTCTCGTCCAGTTGCCACGACATGCCACAGTGCCCTACCCTGTTGCCTTGCACCGAGCCGCACCACCCTCATTTCTTTCTACCCTTTTCATAGCCGGAAATCACCCCGGTGTCCCACCTCACCTTTCTCCAGCTGTGCACACCTCCTCCAGGTTCGGATCAAGCTCTGGTAGCCCCCTTCCCTTAATTGTGCCTTTTCCCTGTGGCTCTCCCTTTATTTTTTTGGCACCACACAAGCACGGACAGACTCTATCAACCATCAACCATCCTTTAAAAACCCACATTGTAGGTGAAAATCATTCATTGTTCATGAATTTATTTTTTTATGTTTTCGTTTTGATTTAACTACAATTGATTAAATCTTGATGCTTTTTTTACAATGCTTTTTTAGGGTGTATTTGAGTTTGTTTGATCTAAATTGGCATGAGTTGGTCCTCGCACTCCAATTTTGCGAAGCTTTCAACACATCAGTAAGTGATTCTGCACACAAATATTATCTGATGATCATTTTCATGTTTGTTTAATTAATTTAGCACCTTTTCAATTAGTTTTCATACCGTGAAATTTTTTTTGATTAAGTTTTAATTGTGAATTTAATTTGTTGGAAGTGTGTCTAAGTGATTTAGTCTATTTTTATTTTGAAAACCCACTTTTATCTATTTATCATTGTTTTGTAAACTGTACAGTGTGTGTGTTAGGAAGTGCAGATGATGTGGTTTATGTTTTCTCAATGTGTTAAAATATGTTTTATTTTGGAAAGGTTTTTGAGTGACTTTTTTCCCTTTAAAAATATTGGGACATGTTTGGAAACTGTTTAATAATTCTTCTTAGTGGTTTGCCTAATTTTAAAAAGTGTTTTTATAAAACTATGCATCTGGTTTAGTTTAATGTGCAAGCGGCGCAGGTTATGTTATAAAATTTTTTTTGTGTGCGTATGGTTTTAAAAGAGGGTATCGAAGTGTGAATGATGTTATTTTTTCTGTAAGTACCTTGTTTGGAATTTAAATGTTAATGTGACATGTGATGTGAACTTAGATTTTAGATGAGCACAAAGAGGGAAGCCTAGGTTATTAGGTAGGGGAACTAGGACTAGTGAGCTAGTGTTCCAGAGAGGTCTTGACTGGGTTTCACTGGAAGGATTGACGATTGCAACACTAACTAAACATATAATGATTGAGGGCCATGGTTTCTAATCCATGTTTTCTGAGGGTTTTGGTTTTTTAAGACACAGTGTTATAGGGTCCCACTCGTTACTAGTACCAACAGGGCCTCTCCCATCTTTTGGCGCTCTCGGTTACTTTGCGCACACCGATATTACATGATATGTCACTTGAGTTACTACACAAACATGTGTTTGCTTTAACCTGCTTTTATCTAAGTTCATTTCATGAAAACTGTTTTCATTAATGTTGTTAAGCATTTCTAACATTATTTTATTTATCATTTCAGATGTAAATGTCTTTTAATGCTTGTGAATGGAATCATTTCTTGGTGGCATCTTGCTGGGAATTTTCTCAAACCCTACTTACACCTTGGGTGTAAGTATATTTGTTTATGTCTAATACAGGTAAGGTTCCAGTGTTTCAATGCGGTGTTTCAGGTTGATAGCAGACCTCTTGAGGTGGTGTTTTGGTGATGACTTGAGGGCAGTGCTCTCTCGTCGGGAGGCCATTTTTGGATTGGTTTTTGGTGACCATAATTTTTAGTGTTTGATGGGTTTTGGTTTTACATGTGACTCAAAATCTGTTTCTGGATAAAGGATTGTTTGGCTATGAATTTTACTTTTGGTTTGGTTTATTTTTTTGGTTGATTTATATTTGTTAATTTGGTTAAATCATTCCCATGTTTTATTGGGATACCTGGGCACTTGTACCAGCCTGTGGGGATCAGGAACACCCTTTAGGCCTTACCATGGGATGGGTCGGGCATCGGTCGGATGGTGACCGGACTTGGTTCATGGAAAAATGGTATTAAAGGGGCATGTTTTTACATTTGAATTATTTTATTTGGGACGAGTCTGGTTAGACAAGATCTAGGATAGTCGGGGCTCAGAATTCTGGTTTCCAGCATACCTCGTGAAATACTTTGAGTCTCTATGGGGTGTCAGGATGCTTGTTTGACTTCTCTTTCAGGTGGAATGTGTAGGCTATAGACTGTGTGTGGACATCAGATGGGGAAGAAATGGTTTGGACATGATGTTACTTTTTTCATGTGGGGTTTACTGATTATTATTATCACAGGTAAAAAAATTCTTCAGACATGATGCCTCCCCGGAGAGCTTATACGCACCCACAAGAGGATTCTGTAGATAGTTCTCCCTCACCGCTTGATCAGAGATTGGTATAAAATATGGTCCAAGCTATTTAGAACTTAGGACAAGGGGCGACTCCTTCTCCCTCTCCTATTCTAGCTTGAATATATGAGTCTGTCTCCAAGAAGGATAAAGCTCAGGAGTTCCTGAAGAGTAAACCTCATTCATTCCGAGGTATTTTAGAAGATAAAGAGGCATATGAATGGCTTGAAAAGATAGAGTGTATGTTTGAATTCCTTAACATGCCCGAGGAGGTTAGGGAAAAGTGTTCCTCATTCCAACAATAGGGTTCCAGTCACAAGTGGTGGGAATCGCTGATTCGGGCCAGGAAGCATGAGCAGATGAGTTGGAAGGATTTCAAAATTATCTTTAACGAGTACTACTCGGCCGAGTTCCTAGCTTACATCAGATCCCATGAGTTCATGGATATTTCACAAGGAGATCAGACAGTGATGGATTATGAAAACTGCTTTGCTGAGATAGTGTGGTATGCGTCTGAGATTGTTTCAAATGAATATTTAAATGCTCAGAAGTTTGAGAAGGGCCTTCGACCTAAAATTTACTCTTAGGTTTTCTTGTTCAAGATTGTAACTTATGCTGAGGTGGTCGATCATGCTTGCATGGTCGATATTGAACAGAGAGGAAAGTTGTGGTTTTATGGATTAGTGTCAGGGTTTGGCAGTGGCAGTTCATCTGAGAAGAAGAAGAAGCGTGATGAACAAGGGAAGAGGAGTAGTGGCAGCTCAGGTCATCCTCACAGGAAAAATTCTTCTAGAGATCCCGGTGAGGGTTTTGTGGTGTGCCATAATTATGGAATAGTAGGGAACATTCTTCCTACTTGTACATACCCTCACAGACCATGCCCCGAGTGTGGATTTGTGGGGCATCTATAAAGCATACACATGGCATTATTCCCTTACAAGAGTGGGATTGGATCTGTGGCTTCTAGAGGGGTATCAGTTCAGTTAGAGCCCAATAGGACAATAGGATCTTGGTTTGGTGGTCGTGGTGGTAGGAACAGATCGTCTTTGGGGTAGAGCTAGATCAGGGTAGAGCCTCAGGCGAGCGGTCATTCTCAGGCAGGGACCAGCCATCTATATGTTGTGGATCAGGCACCAGTAGGATCTGATGCAGGACCTTTTATTGTTCGAGGTACCATTCAGATTGCATCTTCTATAGCTACAGTTTTATTTGATATCGGTGCTTTAGTTTCCTTTATATATTCCCATCTTGTGAACCTCCTGAACCTATGAACCAAACTGTTATCTTTTTCCATGGAGTTGGTAACACCATTGGGGAAAAAGAGGAAGCAAGGCCTTAGGTGTCCATCGTGAGCGCTCTATGTGTTAGGAGTTAAAATGGATTGGGATTTTTTGGTCCTTGATATGGACCTGTTTGATGTGATCCTTGGCATGGATTGACTGGTGTGTTTTCAAGTGCATATTGACTGCTATCGGTGACCGGTTAGTTTCATGGCACCTGATGGGAACCCCCAGGTATTTCTTGGGGAATTGGATCCTCAGTCAGGTCGTGTGGGACCTCCACTACCTGAGTTGGGGAATATTACTTACTAGTTATCATTTGTCACATTGGAGGACGATAATGTCACTTCTCAGAGTGAGTTACCTTCTATAGAGAATGAGTTTATTGAAGTTTTTCCATATGATTTTTTAGGATTACCCCTAGAAAAGGACATGGAGTTCTCGATTGAGTTGGCATCAGGAACTCAGCCTATATCTCTTCCCTCATATAAAATGGCCCCCACCGAATTGATAGAATTAAACACATAGTCGGACGATTTGGAATCCAAAGGATTCATTCGCCCAAGTGTCTCTACAATGGCCACCCTAGTTTTATTCATGAAGAAGGCCAATGGAACCTTCTGGTTGTGCATTGATTACCAGAAATTGAAAAAGGTAACCATCAAGAATAAATACCATTTTTCCTGGATTGACGATTTGTTTGACCAGCTGAATGAGGAAATGTGGTCCTCCAAAATTGACTTGCGATAAGGTTACCACCAAATCAGGGTGAGAGGAGAAGACATCCCAAAGACGACATTCTGGAGTAGGTAAGGTCACTTCGATTACTTGGTCATGCCTTTCATATTGAAAAATGGTCCCTCAGATTTCATGGCACTCATGAATAGGTTCTTCCACCAATATCTCGACTCCTTTGTTGTGGTATTTGTGGATGAAATCCTGGTTTATTTTGGATCTAAGGATGAGAATTATAATCACTTGCAGATAATTTTGGTCACTTTGTGGAATCACCACTTGTATTGCAAACTTTTGAAGTGCACATTCTATATCGTGGAAGTGATGTTTCTGGGGCATGTCATCTACAAGCAAGCGGTTTCAGCAGATCTTGAGAAGATCAGTGCAGTGATGTCGTGGGAATAGCCGAAGAATGTGTTTGAGATTAGGAGTTTTCTTGGCTTGGTAGGTTATTACATGTGTTTTGTTCGAGATTTCTCACAGCTTGCCTTCTCCATGACTGCACTCACCCGGAAAGGGGTGAAGTTTGAATGGAGCCCTCAGTGCCAGGAATCCTTTGAGGAGTAGAAGTGGTTGTTTACCATCACACCTGTTTTGATCTTACCAGAGTCTGGGAAGGGCTATGTGTAACACCCCAAGCTTCCATGGTACGTTTCCCTTTTAATAATGCAATAGTTTGCATTGTACACAACTTCGAGATTCTAACACACCGTGACTAATCAAACTAGCCGTTAAGAATAGTAATACACACTTTTTGAAATTTTATAAATTTTATTTTCCAAAATGGACTTCATTTTTGAATTTGGAATATCGAATTTAGCTTTGGGTGAATTTCTGGAATTTTTCTAAAAACTTTCTATTTCTGATGAATAATGACAAACACTGCGTTATTGGTTAAAACGAATTCTTTATTTAAATAATTATTTATTTTATTTAAATTTAATTTAAGACAAAATAGATTCATAATACCTTCATAAGTTAAATTTAATTCATTTGAGTCACTTTATAAAAAGTTTAGATATATAATAATTTTATTGAACTTTTTACCGTCTTTTACCAACCTCCTAGGAGCATTTGAAAATTTGCATAAAACATAATTTTACCACTTCTGTGAGATGAATTTCAAAAATCCGAGATACACGGTTAATATTAGTAAGTAAAATGTTCCCAATAAGATGAAAATAATTTTTTATGAATATTAACTTTTGACTTTTATTTACCACGGTTAAAAGTAAATTGGGTAATTAAGGGTAAAAATGATATCATAATTACACTAACACATGTCTTAAATCTATTGGATAAGTATAATTCGACCAAAATAAGCTTATTAATAAAATATGATCCTCTTTGGTTCACTTGAATTAGATTAGGAAATTTATTATTATTTTATTTAAAGAAGAGTTAAATGAGTTAAATTCAATGTTTAATAACAAAACCATTTTTAATATAGGGTTAAACATAATATAAATTAGACAATAAATATTCATTATAAATCTAAAAATATTTCCTACATAATGGTATTTTATTTATAATTTAATGACATTATATAATTTATTTTATTTATGACACAATGATTATGCAATAATTACCTTATTAATGAAATATTAAAATAATTGATATTATAAATATCAAAATAAAATTAAATTGAGACTTATGATGAATTAAAAAAACTTAATAGGTAAATATGACATTTTAGGGTTGGTAAAATAAATTTTATTTTAAGTTATAATGTTTTTATGGCTTTAAAAAAAATCAAATACTAAATAGTGTAAAAATTGACATAATTGAGTTTTTAAAAACAATACTATATTATTAATTGATATAATATTCCTGAAAATATAAGTCTTGGAACAATGACTTAGAATAGGTTATATATATTAATAATTAACCACTTGTGGTTATCTTGGCTTGTTATGGTATGTTTATTAACCATATAATATAAAATACAAAGAGACATGGTAAATGTCAAACTATATACATAAGTGTTAAATCTAAAAGATAATGTTAATATGATGCCCTAAACCTATATAAAACCTATTTTTTAAGAGGTTTTCTACCCATACCCCCATTATCCTATAAATAATTTATTTTGGAGCCATTAGAAACAGAAAATGATTTTATTATAAAATAATATTTCAAGCTTTCCCTAAAGTGACCCTCACATCTCTTATAAAGGCGTACTTCCCATTATCTTAATTTCACACCTCCAAATCCATTTGTATCTGCCAAACTCTACCCAAATATCCTCCCAACTTAACTTAAATCATCCTAGAGTCCTTCCTTTGGTTATAAATCCAATCTAAGGATCCCTTTTGATCAAATCAAAAGGAAGAGCCCGAAGATGAGGTAAATATTTCATCACCTCTTTCAAGTTATTTTCTTCATCCACTTCATCTTTCTTTTTTGTTACCATTCCAAAATAATAAATCTAGTACCTTATACATAATTATATGTTATTATAAATATGGTACAACCATATTCGTTATTCTAACCATCCTACAAATGACAAATTCACCTTACGTGTGTACGTACGGCTTACTATCTCCACGTCGTGGTGTAGTTTGTTATTCAAACACTTAATTATTTGGATGGGTATAATAATGAGTATAACTGATGTAAATATTAATATAACATGTTAATTATTTTGTATATATAATATACCATCCAATTACATATGATTTCACCATAAATATAATGATATTGTTGCTTGTGTGTACGTACGGATTACCGTCCCCACGAACGCGATGAGATTCATTCCCCATCGTAATAATTCAAGAATAATTTTCATTTTATGATTAAAAATAATGTTTATGGACATAATATAATTATTTGTATGAATAAAATACATCCTATTCATTAAAAACATGGCTTATGTAACAAATCATATAAAGGAAAATGAATCAGTTAACACCGAAAACGATGATACTACTAAAATATTATTAACAAAGCAATATTAGAAGATCATATATGATATAATATTTACGTATATGGTTCTTTTATAATTTAATAAAAATTATTTAACTATTATACAGGATGTTAACTTGCCCTCAACCAAGGAAAAGTACAAGGTAAGGGTTAATTTCACAATCTCTTTATTATCAGAGTTTGTTTTTACGTAAGTATCTACTGAGACCTCTTTATCATCCACATCCATGTTCTCTTGAAAATTTATTTCAATTTTTTTACTATTTACTAGATAATGGGTTAAATTAATTTTTACCCTTATTTGACCTTATATGTTTTGGAATTAATCTTTTCGTTGTTTTCCAAACAAGGTACTTTATGACCTTTTCAACAAAATTAAGGTAAGAATGTTTTTTTAACTTATTCAGAGGGTTCGTCCTTTTTCCACTGTTATAAAATAGTAGAATCTTACCTTAAAATATTAAGAGAATATTTTCAAAATAAATTTTTTGTTTTATAATTATATGACTTTTAAATTGTTACAAAATAGAAATAGATATTTCTCTAAAAAAGTTCTGATTTCATCTATGTCAATATCCTTTTGATAGATTTTAAGCTTGTTTGAAGTTGATTTATTATGGTACAAATTTTCCATATTGTATTGATGGTTTTGTGATATGTGTGACTATGGATTTTGTATTCTTATACCATTCATGGTTTATGGGAAAAGTATTTACATTTAATATGCTAGTTTTAAAATGAATGTTTATGTTTTTTTAATCCTTTTCATATGAGGAATGCATTAGACTTAGTAATTTATGGGTGGAGCCTGATATAGCTCCTTGATGCATCGGTAGGTCACATGATACAACATGGTGTCTTGGAACAAGGCCTTGGAAAAATTTCATTTTTAGTGTCAGTGAAAGGCCTTGACTATGTGGTTATGAAGTCTGGCATTATGCATTTGAAAAATATGAAATTGAATATTGAAATTGCATGTGATTATTTGACTAGTAGAATATCCATGTGAATAATTAAATGAATTTATTTGATTTTATCTTTCCCATATTATTCTGAAGTTTTTGTTTAAAAGGCTTTTGTTTTAGTCTTATACATTGCTTTAAATGTTTGTTCTTATTTATGAAGGTTTCTACTATATTGTTATCCTTACTGAGCATCTGAACTCAACCCTTTCTATGTTTTATTTTTTTCAGGATTTGAATAAGTATTTAATAATTGATCTTTAGGGATAGGATAAGGATTAAGTGTGTTAAAATGGGACAAAATTTTGTTGATGTTTTTATTTCATGATGTAATGTAATACTTATGAATGTATCTAGTACTTCCAAGGCTACTAAACTAATCGGTCTTTCAGGACATGATTCCTTGTATCATGCCAATGTTATGTAATAATGAACCGTATTTGGGTAACTATGGTCAGGGAATTAAAGTTGGTATTAGAGGATGTTTAGTACAAACCTTGGAAACTAGATTTAGAAAAACTCCGATTAGATAACACTACCCTAAAATAGACTTTGAGGATTATTAGAGAAGAACTTCCAAGAATTTTGGTACTGTAGATATTTTGTGAGTTTTACAAGAAATACATCCTTGTCTATGTAAGAGTAGGTAGATGTGGCTCTCGCACAGATGTGCCTAGGTGTAAAACCTGAAAACAACGCTTTGAGCTAGACTCGAACGGGACCTACAACACGAAAACGGGCCTTGTTGCACTCTTGGTTACAACACTCCCAAGGGATATGCTTAGGATAATTCTAATTTTATTCACAAACCATTATGAAGTGTTTATGAGTATATACTTCCACAAAGAAAACATTTTTATGATTATGGATTATATCCATAAACTGTTCAATTTTTGTCAAGTGTTTTACAAGTTTGGAATTATGTATTGAAATTCATAAACTAATCTAGTGTATTCCATTGTTTAGAAATGGATCCTAGTAGAAGGAATGGAAACCATATAAACCCACTTAATCCATATAGGGATTTTCCTCCTACTAAATATAATTATAATGGAGCTGGTGATGCAACTGGTGTTGATCATCTTATCACCATACAGGGAAAACTCACATAGGTTATGAATAATAACCTTACCCGTATGGAGAACCCTGATCCACAACGTGGAGGATAAATGTTAGACCGATTCATGAGCCAAAAACCACCGACATTCAATGGGACTACAAATCCATTTGTATTCGAGCAATGGATAAGTTCCTTAGAGAAAATATTTCAAGCTTTGGGGAGTAGTGAAAGGGAAAAAGTTGTCATGGAAATTTCAAACCTCATGGGAGATGCAGATCAATGGTGGTCATTGATTCAAAAAAAAGGAAGATGTTCAAGTATCTAATATGGAATGAAGGGAGGTTAAATATGTTTTTTTAGAGAAACATTTTCCTCATGGACATCGAGTGGATATGGGAAGGCAATTTTTGAGTCTGACAGAAAAGGTGGATGAGAATGTTGCAAAATATGAGGCTAACTTTCAAGGTTATCAAGGAATGCTAGAATTTATATACGTGACCCAAGGAGTAAGATTGGTCGATTATTTGATGGGTTAAAACCATTTCATTGGCAAGAATTATTTTCACAATCCTTCTAATCGTACGAAGATATTGTCACATGCACTATCAAGATAGAAAAGGAATTCCCTAAGTCTTTTGACTTTAAAGCAAAGCAATAGAAAAATATATCTACTGAACACTCTAGAAATGAAAATAAGGGGAAGAAGGGAAAATATGAATATCTATTCTGTGGTAAATGTGGTAAGAAACACCCTGGTATTTGCTTGAAGGGAATGGGAGTCCATTACAAGTGTGGTGAAAAAGGCCACCAAGCTTGTGGTTGCAAGGGAAAGAAAGAGGCTGTCAATGTTGAATGATACAATTGTACAGAAAAGGGGCATTATACAAACGAATGTCCTAAGAGCCAAGAAAACTTACCCTAGAAAAGGCCAAGGGAGAAAGGCTAAGCTTATCTGATCACTACTGCTAAGGTAGAAGCTCTGAAAGACATGGAGGCAAGTAATTTATTGGTTTCCTCAAGTTTAGCCAATGCTTTACTTGATTCTGGATCATCACATTGTTACATATCTTCCTAGTTTGCTAAGAAAATTAAATATTTACAATTTGATTTAACAAGGGAGTTGTCAGTCAAAACTCCTAAGGGAAATATCATTACAATAAAGTTTTGTGAATTAGTTCCCATTATGTCATATAAATGTTCTCTATCTGCTGATATCATTATCATACCCATGATTGAATTTGATATAATCCATGGTATGGATTGTATTTTGGACTATGATGCAAAAATTTATTATAAGAATAAGGAGGTTAGAATTCTTGATGATGATAAGAAGTACCTTATCTTTAGAGTAGAAATGTCACCATATGATTCTTATCTAGATCCACCCCCAGTAGCTCAGCTAAATTAAATTATTAGGGAAGAATAGAATTAAATAACTATGGGCAAGGAAAATAATGTTCGAATAGAGGACATACTGATTGTGCAAGAATATGATGACATGTTTCCAGAGGATTTACATGGACTTCCTCCGGAACGATAAATTGAGTTTTCCATTGATTTAATTACTGGTTCAAAACCCATATCGAAGACTGCTTATAGAATAGCCACTATGGAATTAGTGGAACTAAAGAAACAACTAGAGGAATTGAGTAATAATGGATTTATTCTCCGTAGTTTTTCTCCACGGGGAGACCCAATCCTTTTTTTAAGAAGAAAGACAGGTCTATCAGGTTGTGAATTGACAATAGGTAGATCAATGCTATAACAATAAAGAACAAGTATCCCCTGCCTCTCATTGATGATTTATTTGACCAACATCATGGAGATGAATATTTTTCAAAGATTGACCTTCGATCTGGATATCATCAGTTGTGTGTCAATAATGAAGACATTCTAAAAACAGCATTTCAAACCAAGTACGGGCATTACAAATTTACAGTAATGGCTTCTAGATTGATTAATGCACCCTCTGTCTTTGTGGATTTAATGAATATAGTTTCCAAGAAATATCTTGATGACTTTTTAGTGGTACTTATTGATGATATCTTGGTATACTCAAAAAGCTACAAGGATCATGAAAATCACTTGTGCACTCTTCTGAAAACCCTTAGAAGAAATGAATTATATGGGATGTTTATAAAATGTCAATTTTGGCTTCAAGAGATTTCGTTTCGTGGCCATATTGTCTCTAAATATGGAATCTATGTCGATCCTTCAAAGACTAAGGCAATCCAAGAATGTCCAGCACTGATGAGTATAACTGAGGTACATAGTTTTATTGGTTTAGCTGGTTATTATCAGTGTTTTGTCTAGAATGTTTCATGATTGGAAACCCATTAACCAAGATCACATGTAAATGGGTTAAATTAGTTTGGACAAAAGAGTGTGAAGAATGCATCAAAGAACTGAAGATAAGATTAGTCAATGCCATAATATTGACTCAACCATTGTGGAATGATGGGTTTGTTATTTATTGGGATGCTTCAAAGAAAGGACTTGGTTGTGTCCTTATATAGAATGATAGATTTATTACCTATGCATCATGAAAACTAAAAATTAATGAGAAAAACTATCCTACTCATCGCCTTGAGTTAGAAGCTATAATATTTTCTCTGAAAATATGGAGACACTATCTCTATAGTGAAAAATGTGAGATTTATACTGATCACAAGAGTTTGAAGTATATTTTCTCACAGAAAGAACTCAACATGAGGCAAAGACTATGGCTTTAACTACTCAAGGATTTTGATTTCACTATATACTACCACTTGGGGAAGGCAAATAAGGTGGAATATTCTTTGAGTAGAAAGGATCATGGAGTTTTGAACAATATGAGAGTTGAAAGGTATCCTATATTCATGGATCTAGTAAAAATTGATATGTGAATAACCATGGAAGGTGAAACATCAATAATTTTTCAAATGGTTTCCAAACCATATTAACTAGAAAGGATAAAGAGTTCTCAGACTGGTGATGAAGAGTTTCAAAAGAAGATTAAAGTTGTGAATGATGGGAGATTCAGTGACTTCATATATGAAGATGGAATTTTAAAATTTGGGAAGAGACTTTGTGTTCCCAATATACCTGATCTAAAAATGGAATTTTTGGATGATGCTCATAGCTCCAATTTAACTATACACCCTGGGAGCACCAAGATGTTTAGATATTTGAAGAAACATTTTGGGTTGGAAAACATGAAGAGGGAGATTTTTTATTGTGGGTAAAGATGTATGGTTTGTCAACAAGTGAAAGCTGGAAGGCAACAGCCTGAAGAATTCAGGTAACCTCTTCCCATGCCTGAGTGAAAATGGGATAATATTATAATGGACTTTGTCATGGGGCTACCAAAGAATCCTAGAAGGAATGATGCAATATGGGTCATTGTTGATCATCTTACCAAGTCAACACATTTTCTTGCTATAAGAGAATATTTACCACTTGAATGTATGGAAGGACTATATATTAATGAATTGGTAAGACTCCATGGTGTACCTCTATGGATTTTTTCTGATCGTGATCCCCATTTTACATCAAGATTATGGAAAATTCTTCAGAAAGACCTGGATACTGAACTTCGTTTAAGCACTGCCTACCACCCTTAAACCGATGGAAAATCCGAACAGACTATTCAAATCATAGAATACATGTTGAGATCTTGCTCACTTGACATTCAAGGTATATGGGATCAATATTTACCACCTGTAGAATTTTTCTATAACAATAGCTTCCATTCAAGTATTCAGATGGCACCATATGAAGCATTATATGGAAAGAGATGTCGCACACCAACTTCTTGGAATGATGTTGGTGAAAGAAAACTCATAGGCCAAGAACTTGTTGAGGAAATGATGGAAAAGGTGAAGGTTATCCAAACCCACTTCAAAGCAGCTCAAAGTAGGCAGAAGATCTATGCTGATAACTGAAGTAATGATTTGGATTTTCAGGTAGGAAATCATGTTTTCTTGAAGGTATCTCGAAGGAGGGGATTTATACGATTTGGTAAGAAGGTTAAATTAAGTCCCAGGTACATTGGACCTTTAGAAATTCTAAAACGAATTGGGGTTGTAGATCACCATTTGGAAATGCCTCCAAGTATCTCCAAAGTTCACGATGTGTTCCACATATCACTATTGAGAAAATACATTCCTGGCCCAATGCATGCACTCACCTATTAGGAAATTGAATTGGAACTAGATCTATTTAATTGTTAAGAGCCTTTCAAGTTTCTTGATACAAGAGAAAAACATCTGAGAAACTGAACGAATAATCTAGAAAAAGTTCTATGGAGAAACCATAAGATGGAAGAGGCAATGTGGGAACCTGGGGAACATATGATGAATAACAAGCCAAATTTTTTATGCAGTAATTTTCTAGAAATTTCGAGGATGAAATTATTTTAAAGAGGGGAGAATGTAACACCCCAAGCATTCGGGGTATGTTTCACTTTGAATATTTCAATAGCTTGCATTGTACGCAACTTCGAGATTCTAACACACCGCGACCAATCAACTAGCCGTTAGGAATAGTAATACACACTTTTTGAAATTTTATAAATTTAATTTTTCAAAATGGACTTCATTTTTGAAATTGGAATATCAAAATTATTTTAGGGTGAGTTTTTGGTATTTTTTTGAAAACGTTCACTTTTTGATGAATAGAGAAAAACACTGCATTATTGGTTAAAACTAAATTTTTTATTTAAATAAGTATTTATTTTATTTAAATTTATTTTAAGTCAATATAGATTCATAATACCTATATAATTTCAATGTAATTAATTGGAGTCATTTTATAATAAGTTTATATATATAAAAATTTATCAAACTTTTTACCGTCTTTTACCCACCTCTTAGGTGCATTTGCAAATTTGCATAAAAATAATTTTACCGCTTCTGTGAGTTGAATTTCGAAAACCCGAGACACACTATTAATATCAGTAAGTAAAATTTGGTTCAATAAAATTAAAATAATTTTTGGTGAATAATAACTTTTGACTTTTATTTACCATAGTTAAAAGTAAATAGGGTAATTAAGGGTAAAAATGATATCATAATTACTGTAAAACATGTCCTAAATCTATTGGATAAGTATAATTCGACAAAAACAACCATTGTAATAAAATATTTTGCTCTTTGGTCCACTTGGATGAGAATACGACATTTATTATTATTTTATTTAAAGAGGAGTTAAAACAGTTAAATTCAATGTTTAATAACTAATCCATTTTTAATATAGGGTTACACACAATATAAATTTGACAATACATATTCATTAAAAATATAAAAATATTTCCTACATAATGGTACTTTATTTATAATTTCTAGACATTAAATAATTTAATTTATTTATGACACAATGATGATGCGGTAATTACATTATTAATGAAATATTAAAATAATTGATATTATAAACATCCAAATAAATTTTAATTGGGAATTATAATGAATTCCACTAAATATTTAGGTTAGTATTCCATATTATATTTGGTTAAATAAATTTTATTTGATGTTATAAAGTTTTTATGGCTTTCAAAAAAAATCAAATACTAAATAGTGTCAAAATTGACATAATTGAGTTTTTAAAACAAATACTATATTATTAATTGATACAATATTCTTAAAAATATAAGTCTCGGAAAAAATACTTAGATAAAGTTATATATATTAATAATGAACCACTTGGGGTTATCTTCGCTTGTGACAATAAGTTTATTAACCATATAATATAAAAATACCAAGAGAGGTGGTAAATGTCAAACTATTTAACTAAGAGTTAAATCTAAAATATAAGGTTAATATGATGACATAAACCTATCTAAAACCTATTTTTTGGGAGTTTTTAGACCCATCCCCACCTTATACTCTATTTAATTCATTTTTTAGCCATTATAATCCAAAAACTATTTTATTATAAAATAATATTTCAATCTTTTCCAAAAGCGACCCTCACCTCTCTTATAAAAAGGAACTTCCCCTTCTCATAATTTTACACCTCCAAAGAGATTTGACCTGGCCAACCCCTGCACAGATATCCTCCAAAATTTACTAACTTCATTCTAGAGGTCTTTATTTTGTCATAAAGCCAACCAAAGGAGCCCTTTCGATCAAATCAAAAGGAAGAACCTGAAGAAGAGGTAAATATTACATCACCTCTTACAAGTTATTTTCTTCTTCCAATTCCTCTTTATTTGTTGTTTCCATTCCAAAATAATGAATCTAGTACCTTATAGATTATATGATTCTATTATAAATATGGTACAATAATATTCTTTATTATATCCATCCTACAAATGACAAAGTCACCATACGTGCGTACGTACGACTTACCGTCTCCACTACGTGGTGTAGTTTGTTATTCAAACACTTCATTATTTGTATGGGTATAATAATGAGTATAACTGATGTAAATAATAAATATAACATTTCAATTATTCTTTAAATATTATATAACATCCAATTACAAATTATTTCACCACCAATATAATGATATTGTCGCTCGTGTGCACGTACGGATTACCGTCTCCACGAACGTGATTAGATTCATTGCCCATCGTAATCATTCAAGAATAATTTTAATTTCATGATTATAAATAATGTTTATTAACATAATATAATTCTGTATATGAATCATATACATCCTATTCATTACAAATATGGCTTACGTAACCAAGCATATAAAGGAAAACGAATCAGTTAACACCCAAAACGATGATACTACTAGAATATTATTAACAAAGCAATATTAGAAGATCATATATGATATCATATTTATGTATATGGTTCTTGTATAATTTAATAAAAATTATTTAACTATTATAAATGAGTTTATCTTACACTCGACCAAGTAAAAGTATAAGGTAAGGGTTAATTTCACTATCTCTTTATTATCCGAGGTTGTTTTTATGTAAGTATCCACTGAGAACTCTTTATCATTCACATCAGTGTTTCCTTAAAAATGTATTTCAAAACATATTTACTATTTACTAGAAAATTTATTAGAGTCATTTATACCCTTATTTTAAATTATATGTCTTGAAATAAATCTTTCCGTCATTTTCCAAACAAGGAACTTTATGACCTATTGGAAAAAATTAAGGTAAGAATGTTTTTTTAACTTGTACAGCGGGTGTGGCTATTTTTCACCATTATAACATCGTTGAAGCTTCCCTTACAAGATTATAATAATATTTTCAAAATAAATGTTTTATTTTTTAATTATATTAAATTTAAATTATTTCAAAATAGAAATAGATATTTCTCTAAAAAGAAGTTTTGATTTCATCTATGTCAACATCCTTTTGATGGATTTTAATCCTGTTTGAAGTTGATGTATTATGATACAAATATTACATATTGTATTGAAGGTTTTGTGATTTTTTCTAATATAAATGTGTTATTTTTATACCATTCATGGTTTATGGATAAATTATTTACATTTTGTATTCTAGTTTTAATACGAATGTTTATGTTATGTTTAAACGTTTTCATATGAAGAATGCATTGGACTTAGTAAATGATGGGTGGAGCCCATTATAGATCCTTGATGAATCAGTAGGTCTCATGAGACAAACTAGTGTCTTGCCATAAGTCCTTGGAAAAATATTATTTGTAGTATTGGCACAAGGCCTTGACTATGTGGTTATGAAGTCTAGTATTATGAATTCGATCATTATGAAATTAGATATTGAAATTTCATGTGATTATTCGACTAGTAGAATATCCATGTGAATAAGTAAATAGAATTATTTGATTTTAACTTTTCCATATTATTCTAAAATATAAGTTTAAAAATAGTTTTTTTAGTCTTATACATTACCTTAAATGTTTATGCTTATTTATGAAAGTTTCTGCTATATTGTTATCCTGACTGAGAATCTGAGCCCACCCCTTTCTATGTTTTATTTTTCCCAGTATGTGAAGAAGTATTTAATGGTTGGCCTATAGGGATAGGCTAAGGATATAAGTGTGTTCAAAGGTTAAAAAATTTTATTGATGTTTTTATTTCATTATGTAATGCAAAACTTATGAATGTATCTATTACATAAAAGTCTACTAAACCGATCGGTATTTCGGGACATGATTCATTATATCATGATAATGTTATGTAACAATGAATCGACTCTAGGTAACTATGGTCAAGGTGTTACAATTGGTATCAGAGGAAGTTTAGTACAAACATTAGAAACTAGATTTAGAAAAACTCTGATTAGAGAACACTACCCTAAGATAGAATTTGAGGATTAGTATAGAAGAACCTCCTAGAATTTTGGTACTGTAGAGATTTTGTGAGTTTTCAAAGAAATAAATCACTATCTTGATACGAGCAGGTAGAGGCAGCTCTAGTACAGGTGTACCTGGGGGTAAACACCGAAAACACCACGTTGAGCTAGACTCAAATGGGAACTGGAACATGACAACGGTTCTTGATGCACTCTTGGTTACGACACTCCCGGGTGATATGCTTAAGATAATTATCATTTTATTTACAAACCATTATGAAGGGTTTATGAGTATATACTTCCTCAATGAAAACATTTTTATGATTATGGATTATATCCATAAACTTTTCAATTTATGTTATGTTTTTTTACAAGTTTATAATTATGCATTGCGATTCGAAAAATAATCTATTGTATGACATTGTTTATAAATGTCACCTAGTGGAAGAAATGGAAACCATATCAACCCACGTAATTCATGTAGGGATTTCTCTCCTCTGCAAGATAATTATAGTGGAGCTGGTGATGAAACTGGTGCTGATCAGCTTATCATCATACTTGGACAACTCACACAGTTTATGAATAATAACCTTACCCGTGTGGAGCACCCTGTTCCACAACATGGAGGATCAATGTTAAACTGATTCATGAGGCAACAACCACCAATATTAAATTCAACTACAAATCCATTTGTATTTGAGCAATGGATAAGTTCCTTAGAGAAATTTTTTCACACTTTGGGGACTAGTGAAATGGAAAAAGATGTCATGGTTTTTTATCACCTCACGAGAGATGCAAGTTAATGGTGGTCATTGATTCAAAACACAAAGGAAGATGATGAAGTATAAAATATGGAATGAAGGGAGTTTAAATATATTTTCGTAGAAAAATATTTTCCTCGTGGCTATCAAAAGGATATGGAAAGGAAATTTCTGAGTCTTAGACAAAAGGAGGATGAGAATGTTGCAAAATATGAGTCTAACTTTATAAGGATAGAAAGTCATGATGAAGATTATATAAGCAACCCAAGGAGTAAGATTGATCGATTATTTGATGGGTTAAAACCATTTCTTTGGTGAGCATTAGTCTCACAATCCTCTCATGGTAAGAAGATATTGTCTCATGAGCTATCAAGAAAGAAAAGGAATTTTCTAAGTCTTACGACTTTAAAGAAAATAAAGAGAAAAAGACATCTGTTCAATATTCTAGAAATTAAAATAAGGGGAAGTAGAGAAAATTTGAATACCCTTCTTGCGGTAAATGTGGGAAGAAACACCCCAGTACTTGCCTAATGGGAATGGGAGCCTACTAAAAGTGTGGTGAGAAAGGCCACCAAGCTCTTGATTACAAGGAAAAGAAAGAGGCTATCAATGTTGAATTCTACAGTTGTAGATAAAATGGTCATTATACAAAATAATGTCCTAATCACCAAGGAAACTTACCCCAGAAAAGGCCAAGGGAGCAAGGCCAAGCTTATGCAATCACTACTATTGATTTTGAAGCTCTAAAAGACGTGGTGGCAGGTAATTTAATGTATTCCTCAAGTTTATCCAATTCATTATTTTATTCTGGATCATCGCATTGTTTCATATCTTCCCAATTTTCTATTAAAATATATATTTCCAGTATGATTTAACAAGGTAGATGTCAGTCAAAACTCCTAAGGGAAGTATCATTGCAACAAAGTTTTGTGAATCAGTTCTCATTAGGGTATATAAATGTTCTTTATCTGCTGATCTCATCATCATACCCATGATTGAATTTGATATAATACTTGGTATGGATTGGCTTTCAAACCATGATGTGAAAATTTATTGTAAGAATAAGGAGGTTATAATTCTTGATGATGGTAAAGAGTACCTTATCTTTAGAGAAGAAACGTCACCACCTGATTCTTATCTAGATCCATCCCCAGTAGCTCTACTAAATTCAATTATTGAGGAGGAATATAATGAAATAATAACTATGGGTGAGTAAAATAATGTGTGAATAGAGGACATATCTATTATGCAAGAATATGTTGACATGTTTCCATAGGATTTATCTAGACATCCTCCGGAAAGAGAAATTGAGTTTTCCATTGATTTAATTTCTAGTTCAAGGCCCATATAGAAGACTCTTTATAGAATGTCCACTGTGGAATTAGAGGAACTAAATAAACAACTAGAGAAATTGAGTAATATGGTATTTATTCTCCCTAGTTTTTGTCCATGGGGAGCCCTTATCCTTTTTGTTAATAAGAAATACAGATCTATGAGGTTGTGCATTGACTAAAGGGAGATCAATGCTACAACAATAAAGAACAAGTATCCCCTACCTTGAATTGATGATTTATTTGACCAACTTCATGGAGCTCAATATTTTTCAAATATTGACCTTCAATCTGGATATCATCTGTTGTGTGTGAAGAAGGGAGACATTCTGAAAATAGAATTTCAAACCAGGTACGGGAATTACGAGTTTACAGTAATTCCTTTTGGATTGACTAATGCACCCTCATTCTTCCTGGATTTAATAAATAGAGTTTTCAAGGAATATCTTGATTAATTTTTAGTGGAATTTATTAATGAAATCTTGGTATACTCAAAAATCTACAAGGATCATGAAAATCACTTGCACACTATTCTGAAAGCCCTCATAAGAAATGAATTATATGGGAAGCTTAGAAAGTGTGAATTCAAGCCTCAAGAGATTTCCTTTCATGTCCATATTGTCTCTAAAGATGGAATCTATTTTGATCCTTCAAGAACAAAGGCAATCCAAAAAATGGCCATAACCGACGATTATAACTGAGGTACGTAGATTTATTGGTTTAGCAGGTTATTATCAGCGATTGGACCAGAATTTTGCTCGATTGGAAAATCCATTAACCATGATCACACATAAAGGGGTTAATTTTTTTTGGAAAAAAGCGAGTGAATAATGTTTCAAATAACTAAATATAAGATTAGTAAATGCTCCTATATTGACTCTACCATTGAGGAATGATGGGTTTGTTATTTATAGTGATGCTTCAACGAAAGGAATTGGTTGTGTCCTTATGCAGATTGATAGAGTTTTTGCCTACGTATCATGACAACTAAAAATTCACAAAAAAAAACTATCCCACTCATGAACATGAGTTAGGAACTGTAATTTTTTCTCTAAAAATACGGAGACACTATCTCTATGGTGAAAATTTTGAGATTTATACTGATCACAAGAGTTTGAAGCATATTTTCTCAGAGAAAGAACCCAACATGAGGCAAAGACGATGGATTGAACTATTCAAGGATTATGATTACACTATAAACTACCACCCGTGGAAGGTAAATATGGTTGAAAATGCTTTGAGTAGAAAGGATCATGTATTTTTGAACAAGATGAGAATTGAAAAGGATCCTATTGTCATGGATCTAGTAAAGATAGATATGGGAATAACCATTAAAGTTGAAACATCAATACTTTTTTAAATGTTTTCCAAACCATCTTTACTAGAAAGGATAAAGAGTTCTCAGACTGGTGATGAGGAGTTTCAAAATAAGATTAAATTTGTGAATGATGGAGCTTGAGCGACTTCATATATGAAGATGGAATTTGGAAATTTGGGAAGAGACTTGGTGTTCACGATATACCTGATCTAAAAAGGGAATTTTTCGATGATGCACATAGCTCCAATTTCTCTATACAGCCTAGGAGCACCAAGATGTATAAAGATTTGAAGGAATATTTTTGGTGGGACAACATGAAGAGGGAGATTGCTAATTTTGTGTCAAGATGTATGGTTTTTCAACAAGTGAAAGCTAGAAGAAAATAGCCTTGAGGATTAATGTAACGTCTTCCCATACCTAAGTGGAAATGGGATAATATTTCGATGGACTTTGACATTGGTCTACAAAAGACTCCTTTAAGGAATAATGCAATATGGGTTATTGTTGATCATCTTACCAAGTCAGCACATTTTCTTGCTAGTAGAGAAAATTTACCACTTGAACGTTTGGAAAGACCATATATTAATGAATTTGTAAGACTCCATGGTGTACCTATATCATTATTTTCTGATCGTGATCCCCATTTTACATCAAGATTCTGGAAAAGTCTTTAGAAAGCCCTGGATACTAAAATTTATTTGAGCACTGCCTACCACCCACAAACTGATGGACAATCAGAACGGACTATTAAAACCTTAAAAGACATGTTGAGATCTTGATCACTTGACTTTCAAGGTAAATGGGATCAATATTTACCTCTGGTAGAATTTTTCTATAATAATAGCTTCCATTCAAGTATTTAGATGACATCATATGAAGATTTATATGGAAATAGATGTTGCACACCAACATGTTGGGATGATGTTGGTTAAAGAAAACTCATAGGCATATAACTTGTTGAGGAAACAATGGAAAAGGTGAAGTTTATCCAAACCCACATCAAAGTAGCTCAAAGTAGGCAGAAGAGCTATGTCAATAAACGAAGGAAGGATTTGGAATTTCAGGTAGGAGATCATGTTTTCTTGAACGTATCTCCATAGAAGGGAGTTATACGATTCAATAAGAAGGGTAAATTAAGTCCCAGGTACATCGGACCTTTTGAAAATTCTAGAATGAATCAGGGTTGTATCTTACCACTTGGAAATTCTGCCAAGTCTCTCCAAAGTTCATGATGTGTTTCATGTATCACTGTTGGGAAAATACATGCCTGACCCAATGCATGTACTCACCTATGAGGAAATTGAACTGGAACCAGATCTGTCTTATTTTTAAGAGCCTTTAAATATTCTTGATACAAGAGAACAAGTTCTGAAAAACCGAACAACTTGTCTGGTAAAAGTTCTATGGAGAAACCATAAGATGGAAGTGGAAATGTGGGAACCTGAGGAACTTATGATGAAGAACCACCCAAATATTTTTTTGCAGTAATATTCTAGAAATTTTGATGAGGAAATTATTTTAAGGATAGGAGAATATAACACCCCAAGCTTCCCCGGTATATTGCCCTTTGAATAGTGCAATTGCTTGCATTGTATGCAACTTCGAGATTCTAACACACCGTGACCAACCAAAATAGCCTTTATAAATATTAATACCCACTTTTTAAAATTTTATAAATTTTATTTTTCAAAATGGACTTCATTTTTTAATTCGGAATATTTAAATTAGCTTAGGGTGAATTTTTGGTATTTTTTAGAAAACTTTCAATTTTTGATGAATAGTAAAACACAATTTGTTATTAATTAAAACCAAATTTTTTATTTATTTAAATTTATTTTAGGTCAAAATATATTTATAATACCTATATAAGTTCAATGTAATTCATTGGATTCAATTTATAATAAGTTTAGATATATAAAAATTTTATCGAACTTTTTACGTCTTTTACCCACCTCCAAGGAGCATTTTCAAATTTGCCTAAAAATAATTTTACCACTTCTGTGAGTTGAATTTCAAAGATATGAGAGACACGGTTAATATGAGAATGTAAAATGTGGTTCAATAAGATGAAAATAATTTTTTTGAATAGTAACTTTTGAATTTTATTTACCACAGTATAAAGTAAATAGGGTAATTAAGGGTAAAAATGATATCATAATTACCCTAACACATGTCCTAATTATATTGGGTATGTATAATTCGACCAAAAACAACCTTAGGAATAAAATATGATCCTCTTTGGTCCACTTGGATCTGATTATGACATTTATTATTATTTTATTTAAAGAAGAGTTAAAAGAGTTAAATTCAATGTTTAATAACTAAACCATTTTTAAAATAGGGTTAAACACAATATAAATTCGACTATAAATATTCATTAAAAATATAAGAAAATTTCCTACATAATGGTATTTTATTTTTAAATTTTATAGATTAAATATTTTAATTTATTTATGACACAATGATGATGCAGTAATTATATTGTTAATAAAATATTTAAATAAGTGATATTATAAATATCCAAATAAATGTAAATTGAGACTTTTGATTAATTAAAATAATTTTATTGCTTAATATGACATGTGAGGTTTGGTAAAATAAATTTCATTAGATGTGATAAATTTTTTATGGATTTCAAAAAAATCAAATACTAAATTGTGTCAAAATTGACATAATTGTGTTTTTAAAACAAATACTATATTATTAATTGATATAATATTCCTAAAAATATAAGGTTCGGCCAAATGACTTAGATAATGTTATATATATTAATAATTAACCACTTGGGGATCTATTGTCTTGTTATAGTATGTTTATTAACCATATAATATAAAAATACAGATAGACATGGTAAATGTCAAACTATTTAACTAAGAGATAAATCTAAAATATAAGGTTAATATGATGACCTAAACCAATATAAAACCTATTTTTTGAGAGGTTTTCAACCCATCCGCAACTTAGAATCTAAGTAATTCATTTTTGAGACATTACAAACTGATAATGATTTTATTATAAACTAATATTTCAAGATTTTCCTAAAGTGACTCTCACCTCTCTTATAAAAGGCTACATCCCCTTATCTTAATTTCACACCTCCAAACCATTTGGATCGACCAACCATGGCCCAAATATCATCTCAAATTTCCTACCTTTATTCTAGAGGTCTTCCATTGGTCAGAAATCCAACCTATGGAGCCCTTTTGATCAAATCAAAAGGAAGAACCCGAAGAAGAGGTAAATATTTCATCCCCTCTTTCAAGTTATTTTCTTTTCCACTTCTTCTTTATTTGTTGTTTCCATTCCAAAATAATAAATCCAGTAACTTTTACATACTTTTATGTTATTATAAATATTTTACAACCATATTCGTTATTCTATCCATCCTACAAATGACAAAGTCAGCATACGTGCGTACGTACGGCTTACCGTCTCCATGTCGTGTTGTAGTTTGTTATTCAAACACTTCATTATTTTAATGGGTATAATAATGAGTATAATTGATGTAAATATAAACTATAACATGTTAATAATTCTGTATATATGATATAACATCCAATTACATATGATTTTACCATCAATATAGTGATATTGTCGCTCCTGTGTACGTACGAATTACCGTCTCCACGAACGCGATGAGATTCATTCCCCATCATAATCATTCAAAAATAATTTTAATTTTATGATTAAAAATAATTTTTATGAACATAATATAATTCTTTATATGAATCAAATACATCTTATTCATAAAAAACATGTTTTACGTAACCAATCATATAAAGGAAAACGAATCAGTTAACACCCAAAATGATGATACTACTATAATATTATTAACAAAGCAATATTAAAAGATCATATATGGTATCATATTTACATATAAGGTTCTTGTATAATTTAATAAAAATAATTTAACTATTATACAGGAGTTTAACATACTCTCAACCAAGGAAAAGTACAAGTTAAGTTTTAATTTTACAATCTCTTTATTATTCGAGGTTGTTTTTACGCAAGTATCTATTGAGACCTCTTTATCATCCACATCCATGTTTTCTTAAAAATTTATTTCAAAACATTTTTACTATTTACTAGACAATGGGTTAAATACATGTATACCCTTTTTTTACCTTATATTTTTTGAAATGAATCTTTCCTTCGTTATCCAAACAAGGTACTTTATGACCTTTTTGAGAAAATTAACTTAAGAATGTTTTTTTAACTTATACGGAGGGTGCGGCTATTTTTCACCGTTATAACATCGTCGAAGGTTCCCTTAAAAAATTATAATAATATTTTCATAATAAATGTTTTCTTTTATAATTATATTAATTTTTAATGATTTCAAAATCGAAAGATATATTTCTCTAAAAAAAGTTTTGATTTCATCTATGTCAACATCCTTTTGATGGATTTTTAGCTTGTTTGAAGTTGATTTATTATGATACAAATATTATATATTGTATTGAAGGTTTCTTGATATGTTTGACTATGGATGTTTTATTTTTATACCATTCATGGTTTATGGATAAATTATTGACATTTCGTATGCTAGTTTTAATACGAATGTTTATGTTATGTTTAATCCTTTTCTTATGAGAAATGCATTGGATGTAGTAAGTGACGGGTGGTGCCCTCTATACCTCAATGATGCATCGGTAGGTCTCATGAGAAAAATTAGTGTCTTGGCACAAGGCCTTAGAAAAGTCTTATTTTTATTCTTGCCATAAGACCTTGACTATGTGGTTATGATGTCTAGAATTATGCATTCCATAATTATGAAATTGGATATTGAAATTGCATGTGATTATTTGACTAGTAAAATATCCAAGTGAATAATAAAATGGAATTATTTGATTTTATATTTTCCATATTATGCTGAAGTTTAACTTTAAAAGGCTATTGTTTTAGTCTAATACATTTCCTTAAATATTTATGCATATTTATGAAAGTTTCCTATATATTGTTATCCTTACTGAGCATCTAAGCTCACCCCTTTCTATGTTTTATTTTTTCCAGGATTTGAAGAAGAGTTAAATGTTGACCTGCAAGTATAGGCTAAGGATATAATTGTGTTCAAAGGGGAAAAATTGTTTTGATGTTTTTATTTAATGATGTAATATAAAACTTATGAATGTATCTTGTACTTCCAAGGATACTAAATTGATCGGTCTTTCAGGAAATGATTTCTGGTATTATGCCAATGTTTTGTAATAATGCACAGACTATGGGTAACCAGGGTCATGCCATTGCTGTTGGTATCAGAGAAAGTTTATTAAAAACCATGGAAACTAGATTTAAAAAAACTATTATTAGAGAACACTACCCTAAGATAGACTTTGAAAATTAATATAGAAGAACTTCCTGTAATTTTGGTACTGTAGATATTTTTTGAATTTTACAAGAAATACAACCCTGTCTGGATACGAGTAGGTTGAGGCGGCTCTAGAACATATGTACCTAGGGGTAAAACATGAAAACATCGCTTTGAGCTAGACTCGAACAAGAAATGGTGCATGACAATGGGCCTTGTTGCACTCTTGGTTACGACACCCCCAGGGGATATTATTAGGATAATTATCATTTTCTTTACAATCCATTATCAAGGGTTTATGAGTATATACTTCCTCAAAGATTTTTTTATGATTATGGATTATATCCATAAACTGTTCAATTTATGTTTAGTGTTTTAAAGGATTGGAATTATGTATTGTGATTCATAAACTAATCTAGTGTATGCCATTGTTTATAAATGGTGCCTAGTGGAAGGAATGGAAACTGTATCAACCCACGTAATTCATATAGGTATTTCCCTCCTACTCTAGATAATTATAGTGGATCTGGTGATGAAACTGGTGCTGATCATCTTATCGCCATACTGGGACAACTCACACAGGTTATGAATAATAACCTTACCCGTGTGGAGTACCATTATCCAAAAACAGGGAAGATCAATGTTAGATCTATTAATGAGGCAAAAACCACCAACATTCAATGGGACTACAAATCAATTTGTAGTTGAGTAATGGATAAGTTCCTTAGAGAAAATATTTCAGGCTTTGCAAAGTAGCAAAAGTGAAAAAGTTGTCATGATATTTTATCGCCTCACAGGAGACACAGATTAATGGTGGTCATTAATTCAAAACACAAAGGAAGATGATGAAGTATCAAATATTGAATGAAGGGAGTTTAAAGTGATTTTCTTTGAAAAATATTTTCCTCGTGACCATTGAATGGATATGGAAAAGAAATTTTTGCGTTTGAGAAAAAATATGGATGAGAATATTGAAAAATATGAGGCTAAATTTACAAGGTTATCAAGGCATGCAGTAGGTTATATACGTAACACAATGAGTAAGATTGATCTATTCTTTGATGGGTTAAATCCATTTCTCTGGCGAGCATTCATATCACAATCCTTCTTGTCATATGAAGATATTGTCTCATGCTCTATCAAGATAGAAAATTAATTCTCCAGGACTTATGACATTAAAGATAAGCAAGAGAAAAGAAGGTATGTTGAACATATTGGAAATGGAAATAATGGGAAAAAGGGAAAAGTTGAATATCTATCCTATGGTAAATGTAGGAAGAAAAACCCTGGTACTTGCCTGAAGGGATTGGTTGTCTATTAAAAGTGTGGTGAAAGATTCCTCCAAGCTCATGATTTCTAGGGGAAGAAAGAGGCTATCAATTTTGAATGCTACAATTGTAGAGAAAGTGGGAATTATATAGACAAATTTCCTAAGCACCAAGGAAACTTACCCCATAAAAGGCCCAGGGAGAAAGGCCATGCTTATGCGATCACTAATGCTGAGGCTGAAGCTCCGAAAGATGTGGTGGAAGGTAATTTAATGGTTTTATAATGTTTATCCAATGATTTATTTGATTTTGTATCATCAAATTATTTCATATCTTTCTAGTTTTCTAAGAAAATTAGATATTTCCAATTTGATTTAACAAGGGAGTTGTCAGTCAAAACTCATAAGGGAAGTATCATTGCAATAATGTTTTGGGAATCAGTTCCCATTATGGCATATAAATGTTCTTTATTTGTTGATCACATCATCATACCATTGATTGAATTTGATATAATCATTGTTATAGATTGGATTTCGGACCATGATGCGAAAATTTATTGTAAGAAGAAGGAATTTACAATTCTTGATGATAATAAGAAGTACCTTATCTTTAGAGAAGAAACATCACCACCTGATTCTTATCTAGATGCACCCCTAGTAGCTCTACTAAATTAAATTATTGGGGAGGAATAGAATTAAATAACTATGTTTGAGAAAAATAATGTTCGAATAGAGTACGTACCTATTGTTCAAGAATATGTTGATGTGTTTCCAGAGGATTTACCTAGACATCCTCCTGAACTAGAAATTGTGATTTCCATTGATTTAATTTCTGGTTCAAGGCCCATATCGAAGACTCCTTATATAATGGCCACTGTGGAATTAGTGGAAATAAAGAAACAACTAGAGTAATTGAGTAATAAGGGATTTATTTACCCAAGTTTTTCTCCATGGGGATCCCCTGTCCTTTTTGTTAAGAAGAAAGACGGATCTAGGATGTTGTGCATTGACTACTAAGAGATCAGTGCTATAACAATTAAGAATAGGTATCCCCTACCTCAAATTGATGATTTATTCAACCAAATTCATGGAGCTCAATATTTTTCAAAGATTAACCTACGATCTAGATATCATAAATTGTGTTTGAAGAAGGAAGATATTCCGAAAATTGCATTTCGAACCAGGTACGGGCATTATGAGTTTATAGTAATGCCTTTTGAATTGACTAATGAACCCTTTGTCTTCATGGATTTAATGAATATAGTTTTCAAGTAATATCTTGATGAATTTATAGTGGTATTTATTGACAATATCTTGGTATACTGAAAAAGCTACAAGGATCAAGAAAATCACTTGTGCACTATTCTAAAAACCCTCAGAAGAAATGAATTATATGGGAAGTTTAGAAAGTGTGAATTATGGCTTCAAGATATTTCTTTTCTTGTCCATATTGTCACTAAAGATGGAATATATGTTGATCCTTCAAAGACCAAGGTAATCCAATAATGTCCATCAATGATGAGAATAACTAAGGTACACAGTTTTATTTTTTTAGCATGTTATTATCGGTGTTTTATTGGTAAAGGGGTTAAATTTGTTTGGACAGAAGAGTGTGAAAAATGTTTCAAATGACTGAAGATAAGATTAGTCAATACTCTTATGTTGACTCTACCATAGGGGAATGATGGTTCTGTTATTTTTAGTGATGCTTAAAATAAAGGACTTGGTTGTGTCTTTATGGAGAATGATAGTGTTTTTCCCTATGCATCATGATAGCTAAAAATTCATGAGAAAAACTATCCTACTCATGACCTTGAGTTATTATCTATAATCATTGCTCTGAAAATATGGAGACACTATCTCTATGGTGAAAATGCGAGATTTATACTGATCACAATAGTTTGAAGTATATTTTCTCATAGAAAGAACTCAACATGAGGTAAAGATGATGTCTTGAACTACTTAAGGATTATTATTGCACTATACACTACCACATGGGGAAGGCAAATAATGTGGAAATGCTTTGAGTAGAAAGGATCATGGATTTTTGAACAATATGAGAGTTTAAAGGGATACTATTTTCATGGATCTAGTAAATATGGATATGAACCATTTTTAATATAAAGGATAAAGAGTTCTCAGACTGGTGATGCAGAGTTTCAAAAGTATATTAATGTTGTGAATGATGGGAGTTTGAGTGAATTCATATAGGAAGATAGAATTTTGAAATTTGGGAAGAGTCTTTGTGTTCCCGATATACCTGATCAAAAAAATGAATTATTGGATGATTCTCATAGCTCCAATTTCTCTATACACCCTAGGTGCTCCAAGATGTATATAGATTTGAACGAACATTTTTTGTGGGACAACATGAAGAGGGAGATTGCTGATTTTGTGTCAAAATGTATGGTTTGTCAACAAGTGAAATCTAGAAGGCAACAGCCTGGAGGACTTGTGTAACCACTTCCCATACCTAAGTGGAAATGGGATAATATTACGATAGACTTTATCATGGGGCTACCAAAGACTTCTAGAAGGAATGATGCAATATGGGTCATTGTTGATCATCTTACCAAGTCATCACATTTTCTTGCTATGAGAGAAGATTTACCACTTAAACGTCTGGAAAGACTATATATTAATGAAGTTGTAAGACTCCATGGTGTACCTCTATCAGTTGTTTCTAATCGTGATCCCCATTTTACATCAGGATTCTAGAAAAGTCTTCAGAAATCCCTAGATACTGAACTTTGTTTGAGCACTGCCTACCTCCCTCAAACTGATGGACAATCAGAACAGACTATTCAAACCATTGAAGACATCTTGAGATCTTTCTCACATGACATTCAAGGTATGCGGGATCAATATTTACCTATGGAAGAATTTTACTATGATAATAGCTTTCATTCAAGTATTCAGATGGCATCATATGAAGCGTTGTATGGAATGATATGTCACACACCAACTTGTTGGGATGATGCTGGTCAAAGGAAACTCGTAGGCCCAGAAAATGTTGAAGAAATGATGAAAAAGGTGATGGTTATCCAAACACACATCAAAACATCTCAAAGTAGACAAAAGATCTATGTCGATAACCAAAGGACTGATTTGGAAATTCAGGTAGGTGATCATGTTTTCTTGAAGTTATCTTCATGGAATGGAGTTATCAAATTTGGTAAGAAGGGTAAATTTAGTCCCAAGTACATCAAACATTTCGAAATTCTAGAATTAATCGGGTCTATAGCTTACTGTTTGGAAATGCCGCCAAGTCTCTCCAAAGTTCACGATGTGTTCCATGTATCATTGTTGAGAAAATACATGCATGACCCAATGAAAGTACTCACCTATGAGGAAATTGAACTGGAACTAGATCTGTCTTATTGTGAAGATCCTGTCAAGATTCTTGATACAAGAGAACAAGTGCTGAGAAACCTGACGACTCGTCTGAAAAAAGTTCTATGTAGAAACTATAAGATTGAAGAGGCAATGTGGGAACCCGAGGAACTTATGATGAAAAACCAGCCGAATCCTTTTATGCAGTAATATTCTAGAAATTTCAAGGTTGAAATTATTTTAAGGAGGGGATAATTTAACACCCCAAGCTTCCACAGTATGTTCTCCTTTGAATAATGTAATAGCTTGCATTGTACGCTACTCCGAGATTCTAACACACTACAACCCACCAAACAAGCCGTTATGAATAATAGTACCTACTTTTTGAAATTTTATTAATTTTATTTTTCAAAATGGACTTTATTTTTTAATTCGGAATATCAAAATTAGCTTAGAGTGAATTTTTGGTGTTTTTGTGAAAATTTACAATTTTTGATGAATAGTGAAAGACACTACGTTATTGGTTAAAACTGAATTTCTTATTCAAATAATTATTTATTTTATTTAAATTTATTTTAGGTCAAAATATTTTTATAATACCTATATATGTAAAATTTAATTCATTGGATTCGTTTTATAATAATTTTAGATATATAAAAAATTTATCGAACTTCTTACTGTCTTTTACCAACCTCCTAGGAGCATCTACAAATTTGCATAAAAATTAATTTTTCCGCTTATCTGAGTTGAATTTCAAAAATCCATGAGACACAGTTAATATCAGTAAGTAAAATGTTGGTGAATAAGATGAAAATAATTTTTTTTGAATAGTAACTTTTGACTTTTATTTATCATGGTTAAAAGTAAATAGGGTAATTAAGGGAAAAATGATTTCAGAATTTCCCTAACACATGTCTTAATTCTATTATATAAGTATAATTCGACCAAAAACAACCTTATAAATGAAATTTTATTCTTTTTGGTCCATGTGGATTAGATTAGGACATTTATTATTATTTTATTTAAAGAAGAGTTAAAAGAGTTAAATTCAATGTTTAATTACTAAAACATTTTTAATATAGGGTTACACACAATATAAATTTGAATATAAATATTCATTAGAAATATAAAATTATTTCCCACATAATGGTATTTTTTTTATAATTTTTAGACATTAAATAATTTAATTTATTTATGACATAATGATGATGTAGTAATTAACTTATTAACAAAATATTAAAATAATTGATATTATAAATATCAAAAAAAAAAAATTGAGAATTATGATGAATTCCACTAATTTTATAGGTTAATATGATATGTTATGGTTGGTTAGAAAAATTTATTCGAAGTGATAAAGTTTTTATGGCTTTCAGAAAAAATCAAATACTAAATAGTGTCAAAATGGACATAATATAATTTTTAAAACCAATACTATATTATTAATTGATAGAATATTCTTAAAAAATAAGGTTCAGTAAGAAGAATTATATAAGGTTATATATATTAACAATTAACCACTTTGGGTTCTCTTAGCTTTTTATAGTAAGTTTTTAAACCATATTATATAAAAATACAAAGAGACATGGTAAATGTAAAACTATTTAACAAGGAGTTAAATCTAAAAGATAAGGTTAATATAATGACCTAAACCTATCTAAATCCTATTTTGTGAGAGGTTCTTGACCCATACCCACCTTATACTATAAATAATTTATTTTTGAGCCATTATAAACTGAAAATAATTTTATTATAAAATAATATTTTAAGCTTTTACTAAAGTGACCCTCACCTCTCTTATAAAAGGGTACTTTCCCTTATCTTAATTTCACACCTCCAAATCCATTTTTATCAGACAAAACTTACCCAAATATCCTCCCAACTTTACTCCCTTAATCTTAGAGGCCTTCCTTTGGTCATAAAGCTAACCTATGGAACCCTTTTGATCAAATAAAATCGAAGAACTCGAAAAAAATGTAATTTTTTCATCACCTCTTTCAAGTTCTTTTCTACTTCCACTTCCTCTTTCTTTGTTGTTTCCATTCAAAAATAATAAATCTAGTTGCTTATACATACTATTATGTTATTATAAACATGGTACAACCATATTATTTATTCTATCCATCCTACAAATGACAAAGTCACCATACGTATGTACGTACGGCTTACCGTCTCCACTTCGTGATGTAGTTTGTTATTCAAAGACTTCATTATTTGGATGGGTATAATAATGAGTATAACTGATGTAAATAATAAATATAACATTTTAATTATTCTTTATATATGATATAACATCCAATTAAATATGATTTCACCTTCAATATAATGATATTTCCGCTCATGCATACGTACGGATTACCGTCTCCACGAACGCGATGAGATTCATTCCCCATCGAAATAATTAAAGAATAATTTTTATTTTATGATTAAAAATAATGTTTATGAACATAATATCATTTGGAATATGAATAAAATACATACTATTCATAAGAAACATGGCTTGTGTAACCAAGCATATAAAGGAAAATGAATCAGTTAACACCCAAAACAATGATACTGCTAAAATATTATTAACAAAGAAATATTATAAGATCATATATGATATAATATTTACATATATGGTTCTTGTATAATTTAATAAAAATGATTTAAATATTATACAGGAGGTTAACGTACCCTCTCCCAAGGAAAAGTACAAGGTAAGGGTTAATTTTACAATCTCTTTATTATCTGAGGTTGTTTTTACGTAAGTATCTATGGGGACCTCTTTATCATCTACATCCATGTTTTCATAAAAATGTAGTTCAAAAATTTTTTAATATTTACTAGAAAATGGGTTAAAGTAATTTATTCCCTTATGTGACATTATATTTTTGGAAAGGAATATTTCTGTCATTTTCCAAACAAGGTACTTTTGACCTTTTCGATAAAATTAAGGTACGAATGTTTTTTTAACTTATACGGCGGGTGCAGCTATTTTCCATCGTTATAATCTCGTCGAAGCTTCCATTACAAGCTTATAAGAATATTTTCAAAATAAATTTTTTCTTTTATAATTATATTACTTTTAAATGATTTCAAAATATAAAGAGATATTTCTCTAAAAAAAGTTTTGATTTCATCTCTGTCAACATCCTTTTGATGGATTTTAAACTTGTTTGAAGTTGATTTATTATGATACAAATCTTCCATATTGTATAGAATGTTTTGTGATATTTTTTACTATGGATGTGTTATTTTTATACCATTCATGGTTTATGGATAAAGTGTTGACATTTCTTATGCTAGTTTTAATATGGATGTTTTTGTTATTTTTAAACCTTTTCATATGAGGAGTGCTTTGTACTTAGTAAGTAACGGGTGGAGCCTGCTATTACTCCTTGATGCATCGATAGGTCTCATGAGACAAACTAGTGTCTTGGAACAAGGCCTTAGAAAAATCTTATTTATAGTCTTGGAACAAGGCCTTGACTATATGGTTATGAATTATTTCATTATGAATTCCATCCTTATGAAATTGGATATTGACATTGAATGTGATTATTGAACTAGTAGAATATCCACGTGAATAAGTAAATGGAATTATTTTATTTTATCATTTCCATATTATTCTAAATTTTAAGTTTAAATGGATTTTGTTTTATTCTTATGCATTTCCTCAAATGCTTATGCTTATTTATGAAAGTTTACTCTATATTGTTATCCTTACTGAGCATTTGAGCTCACCCCTTTCTATGTTTTATTTTTTACAGGATGTGAGGAAGTATTTAATGGTTGACCTGCATGGATAGGCTAAGGATATAAGTGTGTTCAAAGGGGACAAATTTTTTTTGATGTTTTTATTTAATGATGTAATGTAAAACATGTGAATGTATCTAGTACTTCCAAGGATACTAAATCGATCGGTCTTTCAGGACATGATTCCTTTTATCGTGACAATGTTATGTAATGATTAACCAACTATGGGTAACTAGGGTTCGGGTGTTACACTATGTGGTTTATTGTGATGCTTCAGGTACAAACCTTGGGTGTTTACTCATGCAGGATAACTATGTGGTGGTTTATGGTTCTCGCCAACTCCGGTCGCATGAGAAGAATTATCTGACTCGTGACTTGGTGTTGGTAGTGGAAATGCACAATATTAAGACTTGTCATCAGTACCTCTTTGGGGAGAAATTTGTGGTCTATTCTGACCATAATAGCCTAGCCTACATTTTCTCTCAGAAGGATTGGAATTTGAGGTAGTGTCCTTAGATCAAGTACCTGTGGGGATTTGACTTTGACATTGTCTGTAACCCGGGAAAGGGTAATGTGGTGGATAACACTTTGATCTGAAAGGTACCAGTGTAGGCCTTGAGTAAGTCTAGCGATGAGTGGAATTTGATGGGGCTCTTTTCCCAGATGCACTTTGAGATCAGGGAGCACAGCAGAGGTACTTTCTTGGCTAGTATTCAGTTGACTCCTTCTCTTCTAGAGTTGATTCAGCGGGAGTAGCCTGGTGATAAGCTATGCCAGTGATCTATGTAGTTTCTTCATGGTGGGGAGACTCCTTCTGATTAGTCTTTGTCTCCTGAGAGGATCTTGTGCTTCAAGGGTCGTGCAATGGTGTTGTTTTCTTTGCGGAAGGTGGTGATGAAGGATAGCCACCAGTCTCATTGGGTCATCCATACTGGTACTACCAAGATGTATTACAATGTTCCTCACTAGTTATGGTGTCTATACATAATATGGGACATATATGACTTTGTATCAAGATGCTACACTTGTCAGCAGGTGAAAGTAGAGCATCCGAGACCATCTAGCCTGCTTCGGCCATTACCCATTCCTACCTGAAAGTAGGACGAGGTCACCATGGACTTCATTTTTTTCTTTCCTCATACACCTCAGGGAAGGAATGATATTTTTGTATTGATTGATCATTTGACCAAATCATTTCACTTTATCCTAATAAAAAATACAGTGAAGGTGGATAAGTTGGGCCGTTTTTACATTCAGGAAGTGGTCAGACTTCATGGTGTGCCATCAGCATTTATTTCTGAAAGGGACCCCTAAATTACCTCTTGGTTTTGATAAGGTATTAATAAGGCTATGTGGTCACAAATTAAGATGAGCATGACATTCCATCCTTAGATGGATGACCAGACAGAGTGGAAGAATCAGATTCTGGAGGACATGCTTCGTGCATGTGTGTTGGATTTCATAGGATCATAGGATAGCCATTTGGGATTGGTTGAGTTTTCTTATAATAAAAATTACCAATCCTCTATCTGAATGGCACCCTTTTAGGTGCTCTATGGTTGGACTTGTCAGTCTCCATTGTGTTGGTCTGAGGTACGCGAGACATCACTTTTGGGACCAAGCCTAGTTCAGGAGATGTTTGAGAAGGTCAAATTGATTAGACAACGGTTTTTGATAGCTCAAAGTAACCAAAAATCATATGCAGATCAGAGGCATATGGATCTTGAGTTTTCAGAGGGGGATATAGTGTTCTTGAGGGTGGCCCCTCGATTGGGTCACCACTACTTGGGAAAGCAGTGGAAGCTGACGCTGCGGTATGTTGGGACTTTCGAGATTACTGAGAAGATTGGAAATGTGGCATACATGTTAGCTTTACCAGCTCATTTGACATCAATTCATGACGTATTCCATGTCTCCCAACTGAAAAAGTATAATCATGATCTGTTGCATGTGTTAAATTGGGAGGAGTTGGAGATAGAGCCCGACTTATCAGTGTTTGAGAGACCCGTGCAGATAGTGGATTCTCAGGAGAAGGTGATTCGTGGAAATTCTATTCCCTAGGTTCGCATTGTTTGGAAGCATGTGAATGAAAATCATGATACATGGGAGAAGAATTCTTGGGTTGAGTAGGAGTACCCATTTCTATTCTCTGATCATGCTTCGAATTGACTTTCTAAGGGTGGAAAATTTAAATGGTGGGGAGAATTTTCACACCCAGACATCGCATCAAGGTATGTTTTTATTTTTAATTTTTATCCCATAATGTTATTTTCCTTTTTAATAATTTCTTGCTAGAATGTGGGTCGAGTCCAGCTTGAGTCGTGCCCTTTTGGCGCTGATAAATGAAGTCAAGTCGACAAGTACGGTTCACTTTTTGCACTAGTAAATGATCATTGGCATGACAATGCTCGACGTGAAAGCAGGGAACGGGTGAAGCTGTACAGCTTACCCAGCATGTGGGCGGACCTTTTAATTATTGACGTTTTAAGCACATAATTTTTTTAACAACCAAAGTATTTTTATTATTGTTAATCACATTATAAACATAAATTTTAAATTTTATTTATCATTTTATTTTAGATTAGTTTAGTTTTTTAGGTTCCTTTTTTTACCCTTATTTAATTTTTAATTTTTCAATTTTATTTCTATTCCTTTTCCTTTTTTATCCCTTCATTTCTATTTTTTTTTTGTTTCTTTTATTTCTATTACTCGTTGTCTCTCCCCATGCAGTACTGTTCACCCTTCCCACCTGGTCCGTACAGCCTCCAGGAACCCTAGCAGTCGCCTCTCCCTCTTGCACCCAGCCACGACCCCACCTCACCTCTCTCCTCGTTGCCTTGCACCTAGCCATAGCCGTGAACCTGCCCCCCCAGCTACCTCCAGCGGCCGCGATGACCTCCCTATTTCCTTGCGATGAGCCACACCCTCCTCCCATTTTTCCCAGCCAACACCATGCACCACTCTTTCTCCATCGGACAGCCACACCATACACCTCCCCATCCTCCTCCTACCTCACACCGAGGCACACACCACCTCCCTTCTCAGGACAACCACGCCAAATGCACCCTCTCCTGTCTAGCAGCCGCGATACGCCACAGTGCCCTTCCCAGTAGCCTCACACCAAGCCATGCCACCCTCATACCTTTCTACCATTTTCTCAGCTAGAAATCACCTTGGTGGTCAGCCCCACCTTTTTCCAATGGTGCACACCTCCTTCAAGTTCGACTGAAGCTTCGACAGCCTCTTCCCTTGGTTGCACCATTTCCCTACAACTCCCCCTTGGTTTTTCTGGCACCACACATGCTCAGATAGCCTCCATCAACCTTTGTCCAACCTTTCTAAACCCTGGTTGTATGTTCAAATCCCTCATTGTTCATCATTTTATTTTTGGTGATGTTGCGGTAGTGATTTAATTGCGATTGATTAAATATTGATGTTGTTTTTTACAATGATTTGTTTTTAGGGTGTATTTGAGTTTTTTTGAGATGCATTGGTGTGCGGTGGTCCTTGCACACCAATTTTTCAAAGCTTGCAACACACCGGTAGGTTATTCTACACATAAATATTATTCTATGAACATTTTCATGTTTTTTTAATTAATTTAACACCTTTTCCATCATTTTTCGTACTGAGAAATTATTTTTCATTAATTTTTAAATGTGAATATAATTTTTTGGAAGTGTTTCTAGGTGATTTAGTCCATTTTTATATGGAAAAACCTCTTTGATCTGTTTACCATTATTTTGTAAACTGTGAAGTGTGTGTGTTAGGAAGTGCCGATGAAGTGGTTTATGTTTTTCCATGGTGTCAGAATATGTTTTATTTTGGAAAGGGTTTTGAGTTGCTTTTTTACCTGTAAATTTTTTTTGACATGTTTGGAAACTGTTTAGTTATTCTTCTTAGTGGGTTTCATCATTATAAAAAGTGTTTTTATGAAACTATGTAGCTGGTTTAGTTTAATGTGTAAGCGACGCAGGTTAAGTTCTAAAAATATTTTGGTGTGCATATGGTATTAAAAGAGGGTATCGGTGTGCGAATGAAGTGTTTTTGTGTGCAAGCACCTTATTTGAATTTTAAGTGTTAATGTGACATGAGATGTGAACATAGATTTTAGATGAGTACAAAGAGGGAATCCTGAGGTATTTGGTGGGGGAACTAGGACTAGTGAGCTAGTTTTCCAAAGATGGCTTGACCTAGTTTCACTGTAAGGATTTACAATTGCAACACTAACTAAACATTTGATGACTAAGGGTCATGGTTTCTAAGCCACGTTTTCTGAGTTTCTTGGTTTCTAAGCCGCTTTTTATGAGGTTCGTCGTTTCTAAGCCACGTTTCACCGAGACATGATGTTCTAGGGTCCCACTCATTACTAGTACCAAGAGGGTATCTCCCATTTTTTGGTGCTCTCAATTACATTGCACACACCGATGATACATGATATGTCACTTTAGTTACTACACAAACATTTGTTTTCTTTAAACTGATTTTCATTAAGTTCATTTCATAAAAACTGTTTTCATTTACGTTGTTAGCCATTTCCTATATTCTTTTATTTGTCATTGAAAATGTAATTCTCTTTTAATGGTTGTGTGTGGAATCTTTTCTTGGTTGTATCTTGATGGGAATTTTCTCACACCCTACTTAAACCTTGGTGTAAGTAGATTTGTTTATGTATGATACAAGTAAGGTTCCAACATTTGGAAGTGGTGGTTCTTGTTGTTAGCAGACCTATTGAGGTGGTGTTGTGTTGATGGCTTGAGGGTGGGGTCCTCTCATAGGGTGGTAGTTTTTTGGTTTGTTTTTGGTCACCATAATTTTTAGTGTTGTTTGGGTTTTTGTTTTACATGTGGCTCAAAATATGGTTTTTGTTAAAGTCTTGTTTGGATGCGACTTTTACATTTGGGTTGGTTTATTTTGTTGGTTGCTTTATCTTTGTTTATTAGGGTAAACCGTTCTCATGTTTTATTGTGATAATTAGGCACTTGTGCCAGCCCATGGGGATTAGGAACGCCCTTCGGGCCTTGCCGAGCACCAGTTCAGGCGTTGGTTTAGATGGCGACCCAACTTGGTTTATGGTAAAATCCCTATTTTCAGGTCTAACAATTTGAGAAACACTGGGAAATGGAACCACTTTAAATATATTCTTTAGAAATAACACCCATGAAAATTCATTGACATATTTCTTCTTTAGGAGTCACTGGATTTCATCATTAACTCTTTCTGCCATGATATATAGTCTCTGAACGATCAAGTTTAGCGTCATCATATTTTTCTAGGGAAAATACTGGAACATCATTGTCTTTCAACAACATCAGTCTTTCTAGTCTACACTGAAATTGATTGGCATCATCTTCTAATCATTGTATTATCATTCTTAAATCGTCAAATCTTCACTTGATCCCCCATTAAATGATGAATGTATCTTTAGGTAGGCTCTTGAATGGTCTCTTTGAATAGTGAGATGTTGCATGATCACTTTATAACTTCGAGTCCTTCAACACTCTCTGAGATGGTTTCATTGTTATAAAAAATATATCACCTTTGATACATGTACTTTGAACTTAATATCAGTTCATAAAATGTCTGAATTGTGACTCTCAATATCTTTGGACTTCTTTTTCATATCATTCTTCATTTTTATCTTTATTGAAAATTGTTGACAACAAATACAACCTTATACACAAAGTGGTCCCAACAGATTTCACTATTGTGAAAAATGAAGAGAATACTCAACAGCACAGTGAACATTTTCTTGATGAAAGTGATGAAGATGAAAGCAACACCGGGGAAGAATAAGTGTTAGATATTGATTTAGAAGAATATATTAATGATGAGAAGGAGGAAGTAATGTTGGTGTCTACACAAAATCCAAATAGTCTGGCTGAAATTGATAGAAAAAATATCATTGGTGATCAGACAGTGCCTGTTCAAACAAGAAGAATGAAATCACTACAACGTACATCTTTATTATCTCTAGTAGAGCCTAAATTCCGTGTTGATGCAGCTGAAGATGAAAATAGGGTTTGGGATATTAATGAAGAGCTAGATCATATTGAGAGGAATCAGACATGGGAGATTGTTATGAGGCCAGCAGATAAGAATGTTATTAGGACTAAATGGGTCTTTCGCAACATGATGAATGGATATGGCACAATGATTAGAAAAAAAATACCAACTAGTGGGAAAAGGGTACTCCCAGATATAGGGTATATATGTTGATGAGTCATTTTCACCAGTTTCAAGGATGGAGACAATCAAATTATTCCTTGCTATTAGAGTGCAACAGAAGTTCAAACTGTTCTAGATGAACGTAAAATCATTATTTTTTAATGGGGTTCTAGAAGAAGAAGTTTATATTGATTTTCCAGATGGTTTTCTCATTCATGAAGATGATAACAAAGTTTTTCGACTAAAGAAAGTACTATATGGGATGAAATAAGCACCAAGAGCATGGTAATCAAGGCTTGATCAGTATTTGAAGAATCATGGATTTTAGTGTGGTGGATTTGATTACAATATCTATTTAGAAAATGATAGTAATCAAAGGATGATAGTGCCAGTTTATGTCGATGAAATAATATTTGGCAGATCAAATAAATCTCAATGAAGATAGTTTTCTAAATTCATGAAAAGTGAGCTCGAAATGTCAATGATTAGAGAGCTGATGTTTTTATTTGGCTTACAAGTGACACAAGGAAGGAATGGAACTTCTATTTCTCAATACAAATATTCCAAGGAGGTTATGAGAAGATTTGGAATGGAAACTTACAAGGATATGAAGACTCCGGTTGCTACCCAGATGAAATTATCAACACATAATGATGGCAAAGAAGTTAATATAACATAATACAAGCATATTATTAGTAGTTTTTTATACCTGATATTTACAATACCTGATATTGTTTTCTCCACATTCTAAGTAGCACGATTATAGAGAAATACTAAGGAAAGACACATGATTTTAATGAAAATAATACTTTGTTATATCAAAGGAACTGTGGATTTCGAATTGAAGTATACTGAAAAATATCAGCCAAATCTTTTGGGATATACAGATGCAGATTGGATCAGTTCAGCAGATGATATAAAATCAACATCAAGATATGCTTTATATCTTGGTGGATTATTTATTTTATGGCTAAGAAAGAACAAATATTTAATTTCATTGAGCACCACAGAAGCTAAGTATATTTTGGCCACTCAAGCATACATGTAGTTATTATGGATAAAGCAGTATTTTGACGATATGGGAGTTGAAATGATGTCTATAATAAGAATCTAGTGTGATAATTCTAGTGCTATAAATCCTATCAAGAATCCAATACATCACTCTAAGAACAAGTACATTGAGATAAAATATCATTTTATCAAGGAGAAGGTGGGGAAGGGATTGTGATGTTAGATTATGTTCCTATAGAGTTACTGGTTGCAGACATTCTGACAAAGGCCTTAGCTAAAGAAGCATTTGAGAGACATAGACTGGATTTTGGAGTCCAGTCGACTCTCTTCACATGAAAGAGTGTGGCTGTGGGATCCCCTCTCCCCGAGGCATGGTATGTTTTCCCCAAATGTGCTAAAAAAAATTCTTTCTAATGTTTCATACCACAAAGAAGTGACCTTTGGGATCATTGAAAATGGGGGAGAAAGTGTGGTTCTTTGATGGGTACAAAATGTAATGTGTGGTTCTTGGAGGGGTAGAAAATGTATTGTGTGGTTCTTTGAGGGGGAGAAGATGTATTTTTTAATACATGGGGAGAAGATGACCGGTGGAGCAGCGCGATAGGGGAGCAATGAGATAGGGGTAGAGTATAAAATATGATGATGTATGAAGTTATCAATCAAAGATTAGATATAACGACAGCTGAGGTTCATGATGAATTATATTTATTGGTATCATTATCGTATTAGTGATTGGTGGTGTCAGAAATGAAGTGATTCATTGTTGAACTTTTCATCTACTCTTATTTCTCACACTGAGCATTGCTCATGTGGGCTTAGAGTATGTGGTGAGTGAATCTTTGGTTGCTTTCTGAATCACAAGAGGCGAATGATGGAAGATGATGGAAGGATCTTTAGTGATGGATCAAAGTGCATAGAATCATTTTGAGAAGAGTTTTCAACAAACCAAAAGGGGTAGATTTATGGGAAAACAACCCTCAGGGTAAAATTGTAGTATTTTTGAGGGATATTTTAGGAAAAAATCAATCATAGTAACATTGTATTATTTTAGGGTTGGTTGTGTTTTTTGACAAATAAGGTTTTCATGGTGAATTTTCAAGTTCCATAGATATTGTTGACAATCCTAGTTGAAAAATAACGATGAAAAAGGAATGGAAGATCTGTAGAAGGTACAAAAGAATAGATACAAGTTGGAACTGTGTTCCAGCATCTGCCAAATTTTTGGGGTCCAAATTTTGGGGTTTGGTGAGCTTTGAAAAATGTGGATTTCCTTAAAGATATCATAAAAATATGGAAAAGGCTTGAGTTTGGAAATGATGGGATTGATGAAATGTATTTCGTGAAGACATGAAGAATATTGATGGTGAGATATGCGATTACGATGTTCTTCGAAAATAGTATGGGTGAAGATCATTGTGAGGGAGCTTTGTAGAGGTGGAACAAAGGAATTGATGAGATGTTCCTTGATTAAAACAAGTTTTTCTATCCGAATATTTTTGTGGGGCTTCGCAATATAGAGAGAATTTTGGTGGGAATTTAGGAGCATTACGATTTGAGTTGACTGTGTGATAAAATTACATGGAAGGTCCACGATTCAGTGGAATCACCTATAAATATACCTCAACACCCTTGAGAAGAGTAGAGAGTTTTTCAAGAAAAATTTGTAGCTCTTGAATTGAAAAGGAGATTCAAAAAGGTGGTGTGCTTCGTGAAAGTTAAGAGTTTCACGTCAGCTAATCTAGATCTAAAAAATAGGTGTGTTTCGTGTTGGATCAGTGACTTTCACAAAGAAATTTTCTTTGCAACATCTTGAGCTTTGCGATGGTCTAAGCTCTGTGAAGGTGTGTTCTTTTCCTAGAACTAGGGACTTCGTGAAGTCTTGTTTGAGCTTTTCAAAATTGGGAACTTCAAAAAGTAGGAATCTTTTTGAAGGTTTTTCCAAAGGTTGTTTCCCAATAATCAGTATCAAAGGTGTATTCCTCAGTGGATGAAATTTGGACTTCAATAGAGCATCTATATACAATGAAGGCAACATTAATTAGAGATAGTGAAAGGACCTACAAGTCTTTAAACTGTGATTGGATCTTCTGATGAAGCAGTGATCTCACTTCAGTTGAGAGAGCAGTGAGTTCTCAAATTGTAAATGGTTGTAAACTTATAGGGATAGTGATCCTACTTCAAACTTGTAAACAACAGTGCACTTATAGTGGATTTAGTACATCAACACTTCACTAATGTATGATCCATGGACATAGCGTAGTGAGGGTGAACCAAGTATAATTGTTGTGTCATGTGCATGCTTTAAGATTCATTTATACTCTGCAATGGGAAAGAGATAGAGAAGAGTGTTTTTTCTAACAATAAAACAATATTAAAAAGGGATAGTTGTTTTAATTTTTCATACCCTAATTCACCCCCCTTAGGTTATCTATCCAAGTGGGCCTAACAATCTGCTAATGTAAAGTTTGTAGGGTTAGCCACATAACCCTGCGAATTGATCAACGCATCTCGGATTCGACGAACCTCACCAATGAACATGACGTGACAATCATTATTCATCTGAATCGAGGTAGGGGTTGTTATTGCAATTCTTCCTTTCCTAGTTCTTGGATTAAACAATGAACATAGATCAACCCCCAAATAGGTTGATCTCTAGATACTACATTCTTGCGGTCGGATGTTTATTTTCATTTCCCTTATGGATTTTTATTTGGGAATTAATCCACGTTAGATTTATTTTGTTTTTTCAATTTGTATTGTTTAATCCTACTAACAAGATCAGATTGATGCTATGAAAAATGATGATGGATGTTCATTCCTCAATTTTTTTATTGAATTTATTCTCTCCCCGCCTTGCGTTCTTCGTGTTCTTCATTGGGTGATGAACAAGGAATCATTAAAAATTTGTTTTGCAACACAATGATCCAAAACTGGAGATCATACATAGTAACAAACTAGAAGAGGTGAAACAGTGATGGCGAATATTGAATTGGCTCAGATCGAGGAGGATCATTCTTCAAGAGTTATTTATATGGGTGGATCACAACTCATTCTTTGGGCCAATCAAAGGTCAAACACAATAGAAAAGTCCTTGCGGTGTTATGGTGACCTATAATCTTGAGTTTTGTGATGATTAGATGGTCGGATTGAAGACCGGAGGAGCACCCGAGGTGTGGTGGAGGAGGATCATGTTTCTAGAAAATCTCGATCAACACATTGTGTATCCTGAAGAAAATACCATGAGAGACAAGAATAGAGACGGCTAGGATTTCTTCAATGTACACGAGGAAGAACACGGCGTGCTCCCAGAAGGACATGGCGTGTGGGCCCCACCCAGCAGCAGCTGAAGTTCCGGGTGACACAAGGTGTTGAAACGGTGTATGACCATTGTCACATGGCGTGTGGATCCTTACAAAGGAATAGACATGTATCTCAGATGATACACGGACAAGGGGTAGAGTACATGGCATTTAGTCCACCACACAGCCAGATGAGGCTGGTTACGTGGTTCATCTCGTGTACCTATTACACGGGTTGGCATACACGGGTTGAGGATGTGTACGGAAACATGGCCAACATGCAAATAGCAGACGTCAGATACTTTGACATGGCGTCTGATCATTCCTACATGCCATGAATACACATTTTTATACATCAAGTTCTCCAAACTCGGGCCATTGTACACAGGAAGTACCTAGAATTAAGGGACATGGCGTGTGACCAAGTCTGCATGTCGTGTACTCCCTTATACATGGCTTAAGCTTCTTGTCCATTATTCCTTTGAAAAGATTCATTTGGGTTAGTTCCCCTTTTTCTCATTCCCCTTATGTTTAGGTATCATTTCCATCCATAGGAGTATGATCCCTTTAAAAGTACTTTCCGATATATAGTCAGGTATCCCTCTGAGAGGCTTAGAGCGAGATCCTATATCCAGTCATGACCCTAGTAAGAGTTATGTATCAACATGACCAGTCTTTCAAGGTGCCAATCCGATACTAATCTGATGAATCCTGATGAGTCTTAGTATCCTCCAAGTCCCAAGAAGTGATATTCATCCATGTATTGTGATATTTCCCGCTCAAAAGTGTGTTCTCTTGGAATGAGTGCAACTGTTATCTCTTAAGATATATCAGTGAATCTATCTATCTCATAGATTTTCCTGACAAATAGTACTTCTTGGATGGACATCACTAGAGCTATCTGACTCATGAAGTGAGTTCTCCCAGACAAGTGCTTCATGGAATCTTCAAACTAAATCCCTAGTGTGGGTATGCAGTCATTGGGACTTACCTATAGACTACAGTTCTTGGTTTTGAGAATAAATGGATTTTTTTCTCTTGTAATATTTTTAGTATCCATATACTTTTTAGAGATGAATGTACCTATAATAGTGCATTTTTTTTTGTTGTTTTTGGGGTCCTCTACTGAGTATTTTTATACTCAGCCTTGCACGGGATTTGCCCACATGTATTGTGTCTTGTGCAGACGAGCACCCTTTTGACAAAGTCCAGGGTGGACCAGGACTGGACCGAGATTTTTGAGTTTTATTATAGGAATACGTATTCTTACAGCTACGAGTAGCAGCCCCAATACCTACTTTCTTTCTTAAAGGTTTGACTTTTTTTCACGAACTGTCCCCCAAGGCCCAGGTCATGACTACCCCAAACCTGCCTTACATAGGCTAGGGGTTTGCAACTAGAACCAAAAAACCATATCCCAAATAATGGGAAGGAATTTCCATTAATCCTGTACAAACACACAATCCAAAAACAAAACAAGATGCAACCACAAAGTAAAACTGAAGTAGTAAAGGTGTGTACTGAATGTAAACCTGCTGGAATACAAGCCCAACAGAAAGGTACAACTATAACTGAAAAATAGAACATAGCTCCTGGAATCATCCACTAAGGATCCCAACTGAAGGGTAGGTACAACTCGTCTCTACTGCTCTCCACGTCAGCCAATCTACTCTGTGTACCGCCTGGTCCTTGCTCCCTCAAGTCTCAGCCAAGCTGCTTGTCATCTGCACAAGACACAACAAGGTGCCGATGAAGCTCGTGTAGGGGTTAGTATAACAATACCCAGTAGGGACCCCGAGACCCCTGAAGGTATCTCAGAATTCCAAAAAGGAAAAACCATAAGGCATGATCTCAATCACAAATCACAAGGCAATAGACCAAGCTCAAACCAGGTATAAGTAAAGCACAAAAGTACAGATGATTAGTCGAGAGGTTAGATCATCTTATTCTTTCGAGGGGAATTGTTACTGCCCATACGGAGTTTGACCCAAATAGAATTGATAGGTAATAACCCTCTCTGATCCACACTGGATCGGAATGCGCTGACCCACACAGGATCGCTGAGCGCTGACCTACATAGGAACTGATCCACACATGATATGTATGTGCTGACCCACATAGGATCGTTGAGTGCTGACCCACATAGGATCTAATCCACATAGGGTTGATAGGTGCTGACCCACTGAGGATCACTCGGTTCTAACCTCCGTATGATCTATCTCAAACCTCTGCCTCACTGCCAACCACTCGATTCCTGCTCATAGAACGATTGATTCTTGGAGAACCGCTCCTCAAGCCATCGGTCGTATTTCAACCAGAACAAAGTCCCAATAAAAAGTATCTTGATGATCCATCATGTCATAAGGGTTCCAACACAACAGATGATGCGTCAACCGGACACCCAGTCTGTAAGTTATAGGAATTTTAGTGTCGAGGGCCCAGTTGGATTTGGGTACGATCCAACCCGGACCGACTACAACATTCTCCAAAACTAAATTGGAGTATTTAAAGAGTATCGTCTCTCTCCAAGTATCCCAATACTGCATACGGTTCATCAAACAGACTTCCAGTTCACAAGATATGGCCTTTTAAGTGTTTATAGACCCGACAAGGGTCCGGGTTCGATCTGACCCGGTCAGACCGACCCGGCCCAGCCCGAACTGGCATGATCCAGCCCAGTTGGGCTGGACCATAGCAAGCTCATCTGGTTGTGCCATAGACCAGCCCATCCCACTGGCTGGGTGCGCCCAACTGGCTGGCGCGACCCGCGCAGGGGTCGCGCGGTCTATCTCTTGAATGGCTCCAAGAGTCATTCGGTTTATTTAAGGTTGGTACTGGGTGGCGTTGCCTTGTAACTCTCGGGACCCACAAGAGGTGTGTCCCTTTCCAACTCATCGCAACTTCCTTATATGTGGTGCGAAATGGCACGCCGCCTGCACCTCCACATCCTGCCACTGCCGGCCGCCTGTCCAACCACCACGGCGTTGAGTGGCACCGCTCTCCCACTGCAGCGGGAGGTTGTCGGCCACCGCCCTCGTCCACTAGCACCGGTCGCCAGAACATCTTCTACGGGCCACCGGGTGAGCTCTGGTGGTCCGTTCTTCCTTCTGAATGTGCCTACAGTCCTCTCGGGATGTATTCATCGTTTCGAGGCCCTCAAATACGCCTTGCTGCCACGTTCGTTGTTCCTCCATGAATAACGCAACAAGGAAAAGTTTAGTGGAGGGTCTAGGCCTTTTTGGTTTCAACCCATTCCATATGTGTTAGCGTTTTTAACATGGGAAAGATTAATAATAATCCAAAGGAAGAAAAAACCCCAAATTTATGACCCCAAAAAAACCACCTTCAAGATTAGATGAGACGCGGATCAACCCGTTAGTCAGTTGGTCCACATTCGTTATATTTTTCAAGAATGGAAAGAGAGGGAACATCAAATTACATAAACCCCCTACCTCGAGATCTTATGGAGGTGTCACAATTGCGGATGGAGGAGCTTCCATGTTGGATGGAGTCCTTGGCGTTCGTCAATCCCGGATCATTGCCGCCCAATATTTCATCCTCCATCGATGGATATTGCCACAGAACTTCGCTAGAGTTTCCTCACATGAAGAAGTAATGCCAAAACACCACCCCAAGCTACATTTAAATAGGAGGGGGAAAAGTGAGTAACACAAAGAGGAATTAATGAAGTTCATTAAATGAATTAATGAACCTATTTTAATTTACAATGGTGGTGTTATGTATTAGATGAGTCAAGTCATTAAATGGCTTGACTAGTCACTGTTCCCACCATCGTCGCTCATCCGTTGGAGAAAAAGAAAATAAAATAACAATTACATGTTATTTTACTTTTCTTTAAAAATTTAGAAAACTAAATTTTTCTCCTGACCTACTGTGGTCAAATTAAATCTTCCCTTAAGTGAATCTCGGTGCTGCGGATTCAAAGGAACCCTCTTATTTTTAATCTGATCACCAGTTCAAAAGATAGAAAACTCTGCCTGCGTGTTTATTGAACATACCTGAAAAAAAAGTTCCGAAATTCATTCCAGGCACACCACGACTTGGAATTATGTGACTTCAATTTTTCCATACTCGTAATAATCCAAAATAATTTAAAAAAAATTATATGGAATTTTACAGGTCTTTACATTCTTTCCACCTTAGGGACTTTCACCCTCAAAAGCTATAACAAAACTATGGGAACAAATGTGGGTACTGAGCACACATTTGAGCCTCCCGCTCCCTTTTGATATCCTACATATTCCCTTGCTTCCAACGAACTCTCACTAGAGTAATCGATGGCCCACAAATTACCCTCTCATGTTGATCATCAATCTCCACTGGGAACTCCGCAATCATCGCCCCATCGTCGATTTCCAGCTCGCCCTAGTCGATAACGTGCAATGGATCATGAATATACCTTATCAACTATGAAAAGTAGAAAATATTATGAACTTGATTCATCTGTGGGGGAAGCTCTAGATGATACGCCACCTCTCCTACTCTACTGAGGATCTATAAAGGTCATATGAACCACAAAGATATCTTGTCACCCCGGCCAAACCTTTGTAATCCTCATCGGGGTGAGACCCGTAAAAAAACATGGTCTCCCTCCTCAAACTAAAAGGGTCTCTGTCTCCTGTTGGAATAAGACTTCTACCTGCTCTGTTCAGTCTTAATCCACTCCTGGATGACCCACACCTTCTATTTGGTAGTCTGTAAAAACTCTAGACCCATAAATGTTGACTCCCCTAGGTCTATCCAGCAAAGATGTTATCTATATGGTCGCTCGTACAAAGCCTCAAACGGAACCATGCCGATAGTGTAGTGGTAACTATTGTTGTAAGAAAACTCCACTAGGGATAGGTGGTCCTCCAAACTACAGAAAAAATCGAGGACACAAGCACGATGTATGTCCTCTAGTGTCGGTATGGTCTGCTCCGCCTGACCATCTATCTGGGGGTGAATGGCGGTGCTCAAGAGTAGCTGAGTTCCGAACACCTCCTGCAATACCTTCCACAAGCGAGATGTAAAACCTGTTTTGTGATCTGAGATGATCATCAACTAGACTCCGAGAAGTCTTGTTGTCTCCTGCCAATAGAGGCATCCCAAGCTCTCAACTAATCCCTGCTCTCAGATGGGTAGGAAGTGGGATAACTTGGTGAGTAGGTCAATGATCACCTAGATGGAATCATGGCCCTGGACATATGTGGTAGCCCTACCAAAAATTCTATTGATATATCATCCCACTTATACTATGGTTTCACAACTGGATGAGCTAATCCCACTGGTACCTGATTCTCGTCCTTCACTTACTGACAAGTGAGGCATCAGGATACAAATTATTCCACTGATTTCTTCATCCCCGACCACCAGTACTAACACCGGAGGTACTGGTAAATCTTCGCTACTCCGGGATGTACCACCAAAGGGGATATGTGGAACTCCCACAACACCTCCTCTCAAAGAATCATTGGTACCATGGTGCTTCCTCTGAAGAGGATGACGTGCTCCCCACCTTTAGAAAATCCATAAGGAGCATGTCCTGATGATATCTGAGCATGCTAGGCCTCAGAGTCTACGTCCCCAAGTTGTGCCTCCCGAACTTGCTAAAGAAGTCGGGAAGTGAAAATCATAGACTAGAGGCAAGATAATTCATCTCTATCCACAAAGGATATCTGCAACGTGGATAGCTTCTCTATCACTTCACACAACAGTTGTAGACCAGACCACCTACTGAGTGTGTCTGATACTACGTTCCCATTACCAATAGTATAGACTATCTCAAAGTTATAGTCTTGGATGAACTATAGCCATCTTTGATGTCTTAGGTTCAGGTCCTTATGTGAGAATATATAACTATGACTCTTGTGATCAGAGTAAATAGTAAAATGTTCATCCATCAAGTGGTTCCACCACATCATCAGCGCAAAGAAAACTGCTGCTAACTCAAGTTCATGGGTAGCGTAGTTCTGCTCATGTTGTATCAACTAACATGAGTCATAGGCGATCACCGCTCTCTCCTATATCAGAACACAACCCAGTCTTGTCCCTAATGCGTCACAGTAAACTTCATACCCTACACCCTCTTCTGGTAGCCTCAAGATGGGATCACTAATCAGTCTCTACGTTAGCTCCTGGAAATTCTTCTAGAACTTCAATATCCACAATAAACGCTCCCCATTCTTCTTCAATGCTGACAAGGGTGCCTCTACCCTGGATAAGTTAGGTACAAATCTTTGGTAGTACCTAGTCAATCCCAGGAAACTCCGTACCTCAGTCACACTCCTAGAGAGATCCCTAGAAAGCACTGTCTCTATATTTGCCGGATCCACTGTGACTTCAGCCTCTGAGATAATGTTCCCCAAGAATTGGAATTCCCGTATCCAAAACTGGCACTTCAAGAGAATTCCATAATGATGGTTCTCTCAAAGTGTATCTAGGACTATCTGCAGGTGTGTGGCGTGCTCCTCCTCCGATGATGCGTATACCAAGATGTTGTCGATGAAGACAACCTCAAATTTCTCAAGGTATGGCTAAATGATCCTATTCATGATCCCCATGAACACTTATGGAGAATTGGTCATGCCGAAAGGCATCACCAAGAACTCGTAATGGTGATATCGATATATGAAGGTTGTCTTTGGTATATCCCCGTCTCGTACTCTGAGCTGATGATAGACTGATATGAGGTCTATCTTCAAAAACCAATGAGCTCCCTTCAACAAGTAGAAGAAATAATTGATCCTCATAAGTGGATGCTTTTTCTTTATGGGAACCTAGTTCTGGTGCTAATAGTTCACACAAAACCTCAAGCTCCCATCTGCCTTTTTGGAGAACAAGATCGAGGATGCCCATTGAGAAACATTGGGTCGTATGAACCCCTTTCTCTGCAAGTCCTCCAACTAAACCTGCATCTCCCAAAGCTCCATGAGATCCATTCGATATGCTGGTGTAGATATCGGTTTCATCCCGGGGTATAGGTTAATGTAAAATTCTACCTCTCTATGTGTAGGTAGACCTAGAACATCATCAGGAAATACATCAACATACTGGTCCACCACTATAGGATAACTCGGACTCCTCACGTCAACTACTCCAAGGGTGAGGCTAGCCAACTGATGAGTGATCGGCTGCACCCTCTTCCAGGATAGTCCATCCTATGGTGAAAATGTTTCCTTATCACTGGTGAAGGTAAACTTGATCCCATCCTCACGGACACACTACACTTTTAGCCTAAAATAGTCTGTCTGATCAGGGACTATGGATAGCCAGTCCATACCCAAGATGTTGTCGTAAGACCTCGATGCTACTACTAAAAGATCCCAGTCAAAGCTCTCGCATCCTAGAGTGATCTCACACTGCCTACACCAGTGTGTAATCATCAAATATTCTCCTGTAAGAGTCTCTAATTGCAAGGATCGAGCTAGTGGCTCCATCAAAATCCTCGAGCTCCATGTGAGTTTCGTGGAAATGAATGAGTGAATAGAACCTGTGTCTATAAGTATTGTATCTAGGGTGTAATAGACACAGATCGTTCCTATAATCATCTATGGAGCATTATGGTTGTAGGCCTCTGCTGCCTATAGCTATGATCTCCCCTGTCCACCTACTCTCTTTGGTTAGGGGTGTACCTCCTGGTGGTGGTGGCAGTAGAACCTCAAATCGCCACCCACCACCGACTACACGTCCTGATTCTCTGCCTTGTCCACCACCCTTCGGACCGCCTCACAAGAATCTCTACCTATGCCTTAGCAGTCCCTCGACCTTCTATCGGTCATCGATACATCGGGTCAGGCAGTCACGAACCATGTGGCCCTACCCGCTGCACATAAATCACAGTCTTCCTCCCAGCTGACCTTATCTACCTTGCGAGCTTCGCACCTCTGACCCTACGTCCTGGGGTCATCCACCGGTGGGTCTGGTCCACTTGGACCTCTACGTCATCTGTCTAATTCCTTCAACAGATAACTCATCTACCTATAATATGGTGGTGTCTCTCACCGTTGGTACCTGCTCTACTATTATGCTTTCCACCAATAGTGCTCGCTTTAGCACTCCAACCTATGTCGGGTTATTCAGCGATATCATTGACACTATGATCTCTCACCAGAGACCCTACTCAAAGGTCTGTACCCTGATGAATGGGTCCCATACCATGTCATTGGAGTATCGTGAGAGGTAAGTGAATCTCTCAAAATACTAGGCTACTATCAGGCTGCCCTGTTGTAAGTGCAATTGCTCCTGAATATGAACAGAGTGTAGTGTCGCTGGAACGAACTCTATCCTAAAGAGGCTCTCAAAGTCTGTACAGGTGAGGTTCACCTCATCATGTTTATGTAGTGTCAGCCTCCACCATCTCCCAGTTGTTCCCTAGAATAGGATAGAAAAAAGGATAACCATCTGCTCTGGTGGTGTCTCAACCAAGAGAAAAACTCTAGCCACATCCTCCAGCAAGTCCTCAGCTGCCTGGGGATCTGTCTCACCTCGAAACCTCAGAGGCCTCTATCTCTGGAACTCATGCAATGTGCTCAGTTGGTGTTCATGGTCTGCTGGTGGGGCTGGTGGAATATTCTACCCAACGGGTGGTGGTGCTGCCGGTGCACTGCCCGAAGGTGCTACCACAGTAAGAGGGTGTTGCACTGAAGCCTCATCGCTCGGTTGGCTGTCATTGTGTACTCTCTTAGGAATATTGGATGGTTGTCTACGCAGAGGAATACTGAAAAGAAATAGTTGTTCCGTGGTCAATAATTTATACCTGGTGAGCTATCTCAAAAGAGATCAAAGTAAAAACATTTCCAAAACACACACAATCTGTGTTTTCATGCACCGAGTCACAAATTAGAATTTAGGGTCCTGGTGTATGGATACATCAGCCACTGCACCAATACTAGACTCCCTAAACTATAAACCATACTCAAAAAACCAAACACGGTTTCTCCATTAAATAGATCAAAGTCTTAGTTCTTTGGTAGAACCGACTCCTTTGATACTACTTTGTCATGACCCGTCCTTGGGGCTCATATAGTGACTACCCAAAGCCCAACTACCATAGTCCATGGGTTGGAGACTAGAACCAGAAAGGTATATAACTAAGAATGGGAAGGAATTTCTTTTAAACCAATAAAAACTCACAATCCAAGAACACAACAAGATGCAACCATGAAGTAAAAATGAAGTAATAAAGGTGTGTACTGAAAGTAAAGGGGCCGAAATACAAGCCCAACTGAAAGGTACTACTATAATTGAAGAATAGAAAATAACACCTTGAATCGTCCACCAAGGATCCTACCTAAAGGGTAGGTACAACTCGTCTCCACTTCTCTCCACATCAGCCAATCTCTTCTGTGTATTGCCTGGTCCTGGATCCCTCAAGTCTCAGCCAAGATGCTCATTGTCTACACATGACACAACAAGGTGTGGGAGAATCTTGTGTAGGGGTGATTATAAAAATACCTATTAGGGACCCTGAGACCCCCAAAGGTCTCTCAGAATTCCACAAATATAAAACCAAAATGCGTGATCTCAATCACAAAGTACAAAGCAATAGACACAACTAAAACCAGGTATAAGTATAGCACAAAAGTAAAGATGATTAATTAAGAAGCTAGATCATCTTATTCTGTCGAGAGGCATTATTGTTGACCATATGGAGTCCGAACCACACAGGTTCGATAGGTAATAACCCTCACTGACCCACATAGGATCTGGCCCACAGTTGATCAGTATGCACTAACCCACAGAGGATCACTGAGCGCTGACCCACATAGGATCTGACCCACACAGAATCTGTATGCTCTAACCCACACAGGATCGTTGAGCACTGACCCGAACAGGAACTAACCCACATAGGATCGATTGGTGTTGACCCACACAGGATCTCTCGGTACTAACCTCTGTATGATATGTCTCTAACCTCTGCCTCACTGTCAGCCACTGGATTCCCGCTCATAGTACGCTTGATTCCGGGAGAACCGCTCCTCAAGCAATCAGTTGTATTTCAACTGGCATGATGTCCCAAGAAGAAGTAACCTGATGATTTTTCATGTCATAAGGGTTCCAAGGAAACAGATGGTGCATCAACCGGACACACTATTTGTATGTTATAGGCATTTTAGTGCTGAGGGCCCAGCGGGATTCGGGTACAATCCAACCGGGCCATACTCCAACTTTCTAGAAAACCCATGTGGAGTATTTCAAAAGTAACGTCTCAATCCAAGGATCCCAGGGCCATAGATTGTTCATCAAACTGAAGTCCAGTTCTCATGATATGGAATTTTAAGCATTTCTCGGCCCGGGAGGGGTCCGAGACTGGTCAGGCCGACCCGGACCAACCCATCCTAGGCTGACCTTACCCAACTCGGGTTCACCTAACTCGGTCCAAGAATGGCCCAGCCTGGGGCAGCCTCATTGGGATTAGCTATGGCAGGATGGTCCCATTGGGCTGCGGACAAGCCCAGCCCGCTGGTGGGGCACGACCCACTGGGTGGTCCAACCCGCTGGCTGGCTCCACCCGCACAAGGGTCGCATGGTCCACCTCTCGAACAAATCAAATATCTGTTCAGTTTATTTATGGGAGATGCCACCTGGCGCCGGCTTGTCACCCACGGTACCCACATGAGGCGGGTCCCTTGCCTGCTCATCATGGCTTCGAGCCACAGTTTCATTCGATGTGGCGTGCGATGGCGCACCGCCTCCACCTTCGCAGCCAGTCACCTGTCCAACCACCTTGCCGCTGCTATCCCACCACATTCGGCAGTTGTTGACCGTTTCCCTCATTCTTCGTGTTGATGTCGCACTGACGCTTCTTCCACGGGCCACCAGGTGAGCTCTGGTGGTCCGTTCTTCCTTCCGGACGCACCTACGGTCCCCTCGGGATTTCATCATCATTCCGCGGCCCTCAAATTCCCCTTACTGTAGAGTTCTTTGTTATGCCATGAAGAATGCACTAAGGAAAAGTTTGGAAGAGGGTCTGGGATTGTTTGTTTCGTCTCGCATCCTCTGCATTAGCATTTTAAACATGAAGAAGATTAATAATAATCAAAATAATGAATAATCCTGGAATTTAAGACCCCCCAATAACCACCTGCATGATTAGACGAGACGCAGATCAACCCATTAGTTGATTGGTCCGTGTTATTTATATTTTTAAAAAAATAGTAAGAGAGGGGACATCAAACCATGTAAACCCCTACCTTGAGATCCATTGGAGGTGTCACAGTTGTGGCAGGAGGAGCATCCATGTTGGATGGAGTCGTTGGCATTCGTTGATCCTAAATCATTCCTACCTGATTTTTCATTATCCATCGGTGGATGTCGCCACAGGACTTCGTCAGAGTTTTTCTAGCTTGAAGAAATCGTGCCAAAACTCCACCTCGAGCTACATTTAAATAGGATGGGGAAATGTGATTTACACAAAGAGGAATTAATGAGGTTCATTAAATGAATTAATGAACCTATTTTAATTCAAAATAGTAGAGTTACTTAGTTGATGAGTCAAGCCATTAAATGGCTTGACATGTCACCATCCCCTCCACTGGTGTTCATCCTTTGGAGAAAAGGAAAATAAAATAACAATTACATGTTATTTTACTTTTCTAGAAAAAGTCCAAAAACTAACAACTTCTCCCGACCTACTATAGTCAATGTTAATATTCCCTTAAGAGAATCTTGGCACTTCAGATTCAACGATGCCCTCATATTTTAAATTCGAGCACCGGTTCAAAAGATATAAAACACTGCTCGCGCGTTTAATAGACATACCCGAAAAAAGTTTTAGAAATTCATTTCGGGAACACCGAGCTATGTAATTACGCACCGTCAATTTTTGAAGACTCATAATAATCCCAATTAATTTAAAAAAATTACATGGAATTTTTCTATGTCTTTAAATTTGTAGTTTTCAGACTTTTGTTTTGGTGGGCTGGTGTTATGGCCAAGTTTACATTCTACACTTTAATTTCTTTTGTACATTGTTGGTTGGTTTTAGTTGTATGCATGAATTTTGTTCCTTACTGGTTTTTACATGTCAACATTTGTGGGCTTGTAGATGTGTGCCTGTGTATAGGTACCTAGGAAATGCCTCCCATGTTATTAGTATGTCTACTCGGTGATAGTCACTATCCCTTGTCCTACTGGTGGTGGGCTTGGGGAGTCATGGCATGGGCCCCACTAGGATGGGTCATGACATAGTGGTATCAGAGTTGATCGGTTATACCACAGGAACAAGAGTCTGTGAGGTTGGTTTGGGGAAACAGTTTTAAGTGTTTTGACCTTGTCTTTCAGGCTAGGGGCCCCAGTGTTGGTGTGGGCAGCCGACGTATCAATTCACTAGGACTTTGATAACTTATTTTTCAACTAAACACATGAAAATACTAGTTACAAGTAATAAAAATAGGGAAAATGAATCATATAGGAATGGATTGTTTTTACCATGTCCTTTTTGTTAGCTATCCAAATATACTCTTTGACCATGGTACATCATGTCTCTTTACAGGATGCCTTCGCGAAGCATACATGCTAGTATTCTGTAGCTTGATCACGAGGATGAACCCATTAGTGATGAGGATTCGATTCGAGGAAAAATTCCCCATGTGTTACCTCTAAGTGGTGCCCCTTCTATACCACCACCAGTGGAGCAGCACATGGTACCTACAGTACTAAAAGATGAGGAGCATAGGTTGAGTGCACTCCATGTGATTTAGAGACAGAGACCCATCAGGTTCCGAGGCGAGCCTGACCCTCAGGCGGCTGAGGAATTTCTTGAGGTAGTGACCAGATTTTTTCAAATAGTGTGGACACCGGTGGACCAGTTGTTTTTTCTAGGAGTGATCCTTATTTAGGTTTTAGCGGTACAATGATGGATTTTGACCACACAGACTCATGATAAGGAGACTCTTTCATGGACAGAGTTCAAGAAACTCTTTAGAGAGGAGTTCTCTCTGGTTACACTGAGAGAAGTGCATATCCAAGAGATTCTTCAGCTTCGGTAGGGTAGTTTAATAGTGATGAATATTCATCTAGGTTCACCAACCTCATCGGGTACTCAATGGATATGGTCAGGGATCAGTACGTCAGAGCTTGGACCTTTGAGTGAGGTCTACGACATGAAATCTGGGCTAGTGTCATGCCTCTGTGCATTTTGACTTATGTAGGAGTGCTCGAGTGAGATTTGGTGGTCGAGAGCTTCTTCGCTGAGCAGAAGAGCCAGTGGTAGTTAGTATCAGACTGATAGGTACAAAGACCTCAGTAGTAGGGATCTGATGTCAGACCTAGGGAGCAAGATGTGGGTGACGTCACATGGGTACCCAAGATAAGGTATATGCAATCCAAGTCTCTTTGGTAGGATTTAAGCTTCCTTCGGAGAGGTGATTCTACTTGTGTGATGGTAGAATACATCTCTCTAGATAATTTCCAACCCATCAAGCTGCTAGAAAGGAGATGGTGGATGGACCACCTAGGTAGAGGCAGAGAGTGGAGCAGGCAGGCCCGCCAAGCGGAAGATGTAGCAAATAATTAGGTAGAGCTATAGGTGGTGGAAAGTGCTTTGATCTACTTCCACAAACACCCCTATGAGGTCCACACCAAGCTCTAGGAGTTGAGGGATATGGGTGGGGATAGGTGCATGTGGTCGAGGTATATGACCCAGGGACTCTAGGGATGATCTGAGGTATAATCTATGTCTTTTCTACCTTTGTTTCCATGCTTATAGGCATAGGTTCCTGTCATTATTTCCTCGCTACATGTCTTGTGAGAAATCTTGAGATTCTGATAAATTCATTTACTCGACCCTTATTCTTGGAGACCCCTACGAGAGGACACTCAATGATCATGCATCTTTGAAGACAGTGTGATATTTCCCTTGGAGGCAAGAGTTTTGATTAGAACATCTTGGTGGTAGAATCAAGGTCTTACGATTTCATTCTAAATATGGATTGGTTATCTTCAGTCCATGCCCTGATTGACTGCTTTAGGCGAAGAGTGTGGTGTGTCTGCAGTGATGGGATGAGGTTTTCCTTTAATGGGGAAAAGGAATCCCATGGAGTATAGAATGGTCTCATGCATAGGAGGGTGTAGCTGATCACTCATGGGTTAGCTAGAATTACCCTTGGAACAGTAGATGTTGTGAGCTTACAATTCCCAGCAGTAGTGGTGGAGTATGAGGACGTCTTTCCAAAAGTTTTTCCAAGATTACCCCCCCCCTCCACCAAGAGATCAACTTCTACATCGACTTACACCCTAAGACATCACCGATATCCTCATCAACATATCGGATGTACCCCATAGAGATTTGAAAGATAAGGGTGAAGTAGGCGTATTTGAAGAGTAAGGGCTTCGTAAGACCCATTGTTTCACCCTGGGTAGCCCTAGTTCTATTTTCCAATAAGGAGGATATGAGTTTGTGGTTGTGCATGGATTACTGGTGCCTGAATCATGTAACAATGAAGAACAAGTATTCACTTTTGAGGATTGATGACCTCTTCGATCAGCTAAGAGGGGCACAGTTGTTCTCGAAGGTTGACCTTTGATCATGATACCATCAGTTATGAGTTTAGGTGAGGATATACCGAAGACATATTTCATATACTGATACAGTCACTATGAGTACTTGGTGATGCCTTTTGGTGTGACAAACTTCCCCATAGTTTTCATGGGACTTATAAACTAGATCTTTCACCTATACTTATACTGGTTCATAGTAGTCTTCATCAATGACATCCTTCTGTACTCGGCATCGGAGGAGGAGCATGTGAGAAACCTACAGACGGTTCTAGAAGTATTCTGAGAGCATCATCATTATGGAAATCTCTCAAACTACTAGTTTTAGATGCTGGGGGTCCACTTTCTAGGACATGTTTTCTCATCAGATGAAGTAGTAGTAGACCCAACCAAGGTTGAGGCGGTGTAATCATTAGAGCCACCCCAGAGTGTGATATAGGTTCAGAGCTTCTTGTGTAGGAAAGATACTATGATAGATTTATCCATAATTTCTTCTGTATATACACACTGATGAAAGACTTAACACTAAAGGGTATCCTTTTGTATGTATGGAGAAGTGATAGTAGGCTTTCCAGTAGTTGAGGTAGAGTTTTACAAGTGCACTGATCTTGATATTTCTAAAAGAGGGGTTCGAGTATGTAGTTTTATGAGATGCATCGGGGGATGGCCTTGGATGTGTCCTGATGTAGATATGAGAAGTGATTTCTTATTGATCTTTCTATCTAAGGATTCCTGAGCATAACTATGTGACCCATGATCTTGAATTGGCAGCAGGAGTATTCACATTAAAGATGTTGTGGCACTACCTCATGGGAAAATGATTTACCATCTACTATGACCACAAGATCCTAAAGTAAATCTTCTCACAACAGGATCTGAATATGAGGCATAGTTATTGCCTAGATTTCCTCCATGATTATAACTTTGAGATCGTCTATACTCCTAGGAATGGGAACAGTGTTGCAGATGCTCTCAGTAGAAGATCAAGTTTGCAGCTGCTGAGCGAGGATTCAGAGCATTTGGCCTCTCTACAATTATCCTTCATGGGTGGAGTAGATGCAGTTTATCTCCATTCAATGGTTTTCACCCCTCCACTCATATGGATAGTTAGGGAGCCAAAGCTAGGGGATGTCGACTTTGGGACTTTACATGCTCAGTTATCCACAGGACATGCTCCTGATGGATATTCACAAGGTGGGGAGCACATGGTTCTTTTCAAAGGATGCACGGTTATGCTAACGGTGTTGTAGGTGGAGGTTCTGAGGGAGTTCCATACATCCCCATTTGCTGTACATCCTGGTGTGGAAAAAATATACCAAGACCTCTGGCATCAGTTCAGGTGGACATGTATGAAGAAGGAAGTAGTAGAATTCATTTATCGATAAATTACATGCCAGCAAGTGAAGGCTAATAACCAGGTTCTAGAAGGGTTATCTCACCCCTAGAAGTGCTAGAGTGGTAGTGGGATGGAATATCTATGGACTTTGTGATGGTCTTACCACGGACGTCCAAGGGACATGATTCCATATGGGTGATTGTCGACTGACTCACCAAGTCAGCCCACTTCCTAGCTATCAGGGAGCAGAGTTCTGTGGAGATATTGGTATGCCTCTACGTGCAGGAGATAGTTTGGATTCATGGAGTCCCTTCGACAATAGTCTAATATCGTGATGGTCATTTCACATCCTGATTGTGGAAGGGATCTCCAGAGGCATTTGGGACTCAGCTACACTTGAGCAAAACGTTCCATCCCCAGACAGATAGTCAGACAGAGAGAACCATTTAGGTTCTGGAGGATATGTTGCAGGCCTATATCTTGTATTTTGGTCACAGTTGGTAGGGACACCTACCATTGGTGGAGTTTACATACGACAATAGATACCACTCCACCATCAGTATGGCAACGTTTGAGGTTTTATATTGTCAACCCTACTGGTCACCGATTTTCTAGACTGACCCTAGAGAGTCATCACTCATGAGTCCAGTGCTGGTATGAGCTACCATGGAGAAGGTACACATCATCCAGGAATGAATGGAGACTACATAGATCAAACAGAAGTCTTATGCGGACCAGCGGCGAAGACTTCTGGTGTTCGAGGAGGTAGATCATGTCTCCCTTAGGTCTCACCTCGATGAGGGTTATGGAGATTTGGAAGTGGTGGAAAGTTGTCTCTGATGTTCATCGACCCTTTTCAAATACTGTGCAGAGAAGGATAGGTGGCGTACCGCCTAGATCTATAGTCGTAGTTTCACCGAGTACATATGTATTCCACATTTCACGGCTAAGTAGGTATGTGCATGACCCATTGTACGTCATCGATTGGGGCAAGATGGACATCGAGGGTGGAGAGACCATCGTAGATTACCCAATGGAGATTTAGTATTGAAAGGAGAGGATCCTTAATGGGAAATTGATTTCCCTAGTGCATGTCTAGTGGCAGCCTTGGAATCTCCCGGATAGCACGTGGTAGTGGAAGGCTCAGATTCATTAGCAGTACCCATATATGTTTGACTAGGCATTTGTTCTGGCTTTTTGGGGACGTAAAGTCCCCGAGGTGGGGGCAATGTAACATTTATTATTTTCTATGTATTATTTTAAATATTATATGGAATTATTATGAGACTGGGCTTTGTGACATCATGCGATTCTGATGTACAGAGTGCCCGCAATAAATGTTTGAAATAAATTAATCTTTTGAATAGCGCGTGCGAGCAGTTTTCCTGAAAAAGTGGAATAACTTTTAAATGAGTTCCTGGGTCAGAAATATGAGGGAACCATTATGTTCAGAGCATTGACATTAACTTATGTAGGGCATAACATCGACCAGTGTGGGTCAACTACAAAAGTTAGTTTTTGGACGTTTTAATTAAAATAAAATAAATTAATGATCGTACCATGATTCACTGTATAATTTTTACCCTTACACCATTGTATTAAACTGAACTTGTATTGTAAATTTCAAAAATAAAAAAAATAATTCCATTTTTGAATCATTTATTATGTTTTTATCACTATTAAAAAGGGAAATGTTACTTGTTTTGATGATTCAATTGCAAGAGGAGGTGATTTAGAGGACCCATGATGATGTCCAAGAAAAATTGGTCAAACTGCGCAAGATCGATGCACACCAATGGACTAATCCGTGCACTGATCCTAAACCGTGCATCTAAATGGGATGAAATTTTGTGTGATGGTCCAAAATTTATTGGGATAAATTTCATATTAAGTAACCCAAGAATAATTCGGACATATGATGGCTCAACAGACCTGATCTATCCAGCACACTGAATCTATAGGAATTCAAAAGTGGTGTGTTGTGATCTGTCCATATCTTGGGATATAGCTGTCCAAATAGTGCCCAAAGATTAGTGTAGACATCCAAGAGGTGGGGATAAAACACTTTTATTTTCTCCAAAGTGATTTAAGGTTTTATAAAGTTCAATGTCCATATAACAAGTGGTTTTATGAAATCTGTGTGCTCAAAACCACCTTCCAATTTTCCTATAAAATGGAACCTAGGGCTCCCCATTTTTAAGTTTGAACTAGAAGTAAATCTCTTCCATTTTTAAGTCCTATAGGAGTTTCCTCCTTATCTTTGAAGTTATTTAGGCCCCTATTCTCACAGGAGGATCAAGAATGAAGAAGGAGTTCCACCTAAGCTTCCTCCTCCCGATGTCGAGCTAAATGGTGGACGATCATTTCGAGGGAGCTTCACAAAATTGGGAGGGAGTTCCAGCACATTTTATTCTACTGGTTTTGAATAATTTGTGTGTTTAATATTTTACTTATTTTGTATCTTGACATGCTTCTCCCGGATAAAATTTAATTTTATATAATTAAGTGGAACACATTTTATTTCAACACCGATTGGGTTGATATTTCAAGTGGGAATCTTGGGTTGTTTTGATTGGACAACACAATAATCCTATTTATCTCAAACATACATAATATTTTTGTATTCTTTGGTAGAACTTTTATTCTATCTTTGATAACAATATCTCGGAAACACAATTTTTTTGTCAAGGGGTGGTTCTTTAAGTATCATTTGAAGAGGCAAAATGGGAGTTAGGATCTTGACAACCTCCAATCAAAGAATGAAACAAAACCATGTCAAATTTTCAAAACAATGAACTATCCAAGATGTGTATTGAACATGAAATGATATTCTTCTCTCATAATTATTAATACAACACATTTATTTATCAACTATTAAACTCTTTAATTATGTTATTTTATTTTATAAAAACCGTTTTCAAAACCACCCCATCTTTGAGAAATTTTTATTAAAAATACACACTCAAAACCCACCAATGCTCCTTAAGATCCGACCTTGGGTATGACTTGGACTACAAATCAACCTTAAAAACATAATCAATTTGACATATCATGATAGCATAATCAAATTATGGTGTCGTTTTCGGGGATCTCATTGGTATTAGTACATGTTTTTGATATATATTTTTGTAAATTTTGTGCATGTTTATTTGTTTTATCTTATACCTTTACATTTATTTTTTTGTTCTAATTTATTTCTTCTGTAGGTTATGTGTATGACACATTATAATACAGGGGACTTACAACCTTTCGAACCTGAACTGGAGGGGATCCCACATCAACAACCCCAAGATACACAAGAGGAGCCTTTGAATGAGGACACAAAAAACATCAACACTCATCTTGATCCTTCAACTTCTTCTTCGGGAACCCACATTAAAACTAAAATTAAGGTGAATAACATGGATGAAAACAACCGAAAACTAAAAGAACTAACCTCTCATGATGTTGATATCCAACCCACCTATATTCAATTAAAGGCGAGGAACCCAATTTTGAACTAAATCTGGACTAATTCATCTATTACCAAGATTCCATGGAATTCCTAGAGAGGATCCACACAAACATTTAAAAGAATTTCATACTCTGTGTTCTACATTAAAACCTACATATTTGGAGGAAGAATAAGTAAATATTAGATAATTCCCCTTTTCTTTAGAAGATACAACAAAATATTGGTTATATTATGTTAATTCCCCAATAAGAGGCTGGGCAGACATGAAATGCCTTTTTCTGGAAAAATATTTCCCAGCCTCTCGAACTACAGAAATAAGAAATGAAATTTTTGGGATAACACAATCTCAATGGGAAACATTACATGAATATTGGGAATGCTTTAAAAGGTCATTTTCAAGTTTCCCACACCACCAAATAAGTGATCAACTTTTAATTCAATATTTTTATGAAGGTTTAATCCCTATTGATCGAAATATGATCAATGCTACTGTGGGTGGTGCACTAGTTGATAAGACCCCAATTGATGCAAGAACCTTGATTGAGAACATGGAATAAAACCCATAGAAATTTGGTTCAAGGTCAAATGTATCGATTCAAGGTGTCCATGGGGTGCAAAGTACTAAATTCGAGAAGAAGGTGGACACAATGTTCAAAGAGGTAAGTACCCTTCTTCGACAACTTTCTCTTTACCAAGGGAAATCCCAATATCTTCCTCCCATCTGTTGTGGTATATATTCTTTTGACACCCACTACTCTGACCAATGTCCTCAATTGAGGGAAGCATCTGAGAGTTGTGAGGAAATCTTTACAAGTCGCCCCTATAACCAACCCTTTAGGCAAGAACCATACTATCCATCCAATCCTGGGTGGAAAGACAATTAATTCTATAGGCAAGGGAGGTATTCAAACCAACCTCAATAATAATGGAACCAACAAGGGAAGAGTATTCATCCACCACCACCACCCAAAAATACTCAACCACCCCAAAGGCCTTTCCAACCACCCCCTCCAAAAGCTGAGCCTAGCCTTGAAGATATGATGAAACAAATGGATGCAAACAATATCCAATTCCAACAAACCACTCAAGCAGCCATATAATACCTAAAACCCCAATTAGGCCAACTAGTTAACTCTTTGGGGGAAATCCATAGTCATGGGTTGGGTAAACTACCCTCTCAACCAGTAGTTAACGCTATGAGTAAAATAAATGTTAGTGCCATCACCCTTAGAAGTGGAAAACAACTAGAAAGTCAAATGAACACTCTATTAGATTCATCCCATCATGAGGAAACCACCATCACAACCACTAAAAATGCATCAAATGAGGTGGATCCTTGTCTTGAGAGAATCCCTTCCAAAGGAAAGAGTGTGTATATTGATGAGTCTCCTAGCCCAACCATTATTCTTCCATTTCCTCAAAGGTCCACCCAACCACGAAAACAAAAGGAAACTGAACGTGATAAAGAAATACTGAAAATTTTCAAGAAAGTGCATGTTAAAATCCCATTTATTGATGTTGTGAAGAAAATTCCACGACACGCCACGTTTCTATAATAGATGTGTACACACCGAAGGCGACTTCGAGGTGATGAGAATGTGATATTTGGGAGGAATGTTTTAACATTGATAGATCCATCACTACCCACCAAGTTCAATGATCCTAGAACATTCTCAATTCTGTGCACCATAGGGGATTTTTCCTTTTATAATGAAATTCTTGATTTAGGTGCTTCTGTAAATGTGATTCCTCACTCCATTTACTCAACATTTCAGGTCAGGGAACTGAATCTCACTGGAATTTTTGTTCAACTGGATAATAGAAGTACCACACACCCCTCTGGTGTGTTAGAGGATGTTCCTGTGAGGGTTCAAAATTTTATTTTTCATACTGACTTTTATGTGTTTAAAATGGAGGATGACATTCTGAATGGACATGCCCCGATTATATTGGGAAGGCCCTTCATGAAAACTTCCAAAACCATAATTAATGTCCACAATGGTACATTATCTATGAAGTTTGGTTGTGACATTTTCCACTCCAATATCCTTGATTCCATGAAGCACCCCTCATAAGAACATTCCTCTCTCTCTGTTAATTCAATAGATGTACTCCCTTCCTTTAAAAAAACATTATTTCATTCACTTGATCTACTTTATGAGTTTTATTCATTGATAGAAATTCTAGGGAATGATTCATGCATTGATTGTTGTAGTCGTTTAGAAAAGTTTCATGCATGTTCATTGATTGATGATTTCTTGTACAATGAGGATTCAATAACCATCGATGATACTACTAATCTTGAAAAAGCTCATTCCACTTCTAAGGATGATACCATTGAGTAGTTAGATGAGATCAGTGACCTCTCACTTTAACACACACTCCCATAAATCCAAAATCCACTTGAATTGGAACTGAAACAACTGCATCAAGATTTAATATATTCATATCTTGAGAATGGAAACAAGTTTCCCATCATCATTTCTACGTCACTCCCTCCTGAGCATGAATTACGACTGATTGAACTTTTGAGGGAGTATAAACAATATTTGGGATAGAAACTTGCTGAAATTATTGGTATTATTCCATAAATGTATAGACATCATATTTTATTAATTGATGATGTTAAACCAGTGTGGTAGCCACAACGTCGACTGAACCCAAACCTCCTAGAAGATTTGAAAAATGAGGTAACAAAATTGTTGGCAGTAGGAATCATTTACCCCATATCTGACAACCAATGGGTCAGTCCCATTCAAGTAGTTCTTAAAATATCTATCCATACAACAATCAAAAATGAAAACAATGAATTGGTTTTAACTCATGTGCAGAATAGTTGGCATGTCTGCATAGACTATCACCGACTAAACCAACACAGTAGGAAAGACCAATTCCCTTTACCATTCATTTACCAAATTATAGAGAGGCTAGAAGGTAAGTCCAACTACAGTTTCCTTGATAGGTATTCTGGATACTTTGATATCCATATTTTCCCCGAGGATCAGGAAAAGACAACCTTCACTTTCCCCTTTGGCACATTTTCATATAGGAGGATTTCATTTGGTCTGTGCAATGCTCTGGGTACTTTCCAGCGATGTATGGTTAGTATTTTTTTGGATTACCTGGAGAATTGCATGGAAGTTTTCATGGATGGTTTCACAGTTTATGGATCCTCTTTTTATGAATGTTTGAGTATTTTTAGTTTAGTCTTACGTCATTGTATTGAAAAGAATCTTGTATTTAATTATGAGAAATTCCATTTTATGGTACGTCAAGGTATAGTTTTGTGGCATGTCATTTTTGGTGATGGAATCCAAGTAAATAAATAAAAATTGGATTTCATTTCTTCCCTACCATTCCCAAAAAATGTATGGGGTGTGTGGTATTTCCTAGGTCATGCTGGATTTTACCATTGTTTCATTTGTGACTTTAGTAATATTACACTCCCCCTCTCCCGATTACTCCAAAAAGAAAAAAAAATTCATAAATAATGTGAGGAAGATTTAAATAAGTTAAAATGGAGTCTCACGTCATCCCCAGTAATCCAACCACCTTAGTGGGATTTACCATTTGAGATCATGTGTTATGACTCTTACTATGTAGTCTGGGTAGTCTTGTCACAAAGGGTCGATCGAGCTCCACCTTTCATTGCATATGTCTCACGTACTTTGGACCCTACCCAAGAAAACTACACCACAAATGAATAAGAATTCCTTGCCATTGTGTTTTCTTAGGAAAAATTCAGGTCATACTTTTTGGGGTTCAAAGTCATTGTATTCTCAAACCATGCATCCCTCTGGTATATCCTTAAGAAACAAAAAGAAAAACCACATCTCATGCGGTAGATTCTCCTCCTTCAAGAATTCAACCTAGAAATTAGAGATAAAAAAAGAGCATAGAATCTGGTGGCTGACCATATTAGTAGGATTTCCCAATCATTGAACATTGAATCATCCCCCTATATTCTTATAAATGATATGTTTCCCTATGAAAAATTGTATCGAGTGCAAGATGTTATTCCTTGGTATGCTGAAATTTTAAATTGTTTGTTAGCATCTTGAATTCCTACCAACTTCAACAAAAAAAAGATAGCCATCTAAAACATGAGTCTCGTTGGTACATTTGGGATGACCCCTACCTCTGGCACACATGTAGTGATCAAGTCTTTAGGCGTTGTATTCCTAATAGTGAGTTTTTGTATGTTCATAGATTCTACCACACTCTTGCTTGTGTAGGCCACTTTGCTCTACAACAAACTGCCCACAAAATCCTTGATTCTAGTCTCTTTTGGCCAAAACTTTTTCGAGATGCCCATGATTTTTGTAAATCATGTCCTCTTTGTCAAAGAATGGGTAATGTCTCTAAAAGAAATGAAATTCCACAACAAACATTTCTATTTCATGACATTTTTTATGTTTGGGGTATTAAATTTATGGGGCCATTTCCAAATTCCTTTGGAAACTAGTAAATTCTTCTGGCAGTTGATTACGTTTCAAAATGGGAAGAGGCATGAGCTACAAAGACTAATGATTCTTTATCAGTTGTAGAATTTTTGGGAACCCAAATTTTATGCAGGTTTGGCTTACCTCGGTTCAAAATCAGTGACTGGGGTTCTCATTGCTACAACCGAACAATGCAATCACTTTTTCTTCGGTATGGGGTCGGTCATAGAGTGTCTACAGCATATCACCCACAAACCATTTGTCAAGACGAGGTATCAAATAGAGAGGTAAAATAGATTCTTGAAAAAATAGTTTGTAACACCTTGAAATTCTATGAGAAATATTTTTTTATGTCTTATGTTATATGAAACACAAAATAAATCTTTCACTACACCCAACAGTGGCTTGGCTTGCGTTACACGCAAGAGAAACCTTCCTCGATAGCTTACATTGTACGCAATATCGAGTTTCACTAAACAATGATATATTATTATAATATTATGAACTAGACATTATGAATAGTATTATCTTAATTATGAATTTTATAACATTATAATTCATCTTACACATTTTCTATAATGGGGTATGAAAATGAAATTAATTTTGCAGATAAAAGTAGTATTTTTCAAAAAATGTATTTTTACCGCCTTTTGATGGCGCACCCATTTTAAATATAATTTTTGAAAAATTTATAAGTTAAATTTTAAAAAATAAACTTTTCCTTTTGAATTAGGATATAAAAAGTTACATTGGATAAATTTTTTATGCTTTTCTGATAACTTTCATATTTTGATGAATAGTAAAAATACGATAAAGTTTTCTTAAAAACAACTATTTTCATCAAGATAAATTTTATGGTTAAATGATAAAATTTAAAAGTTTTAAAGTATAAATAAAATATATTTTTACCATTTAATTTAATATATTTCTTTACCATTAATTTTACATTGAATTCATAGGTAACAACATTTCAATCTTTGACAATGTTTTAACTTTTAAAACCCGTTTTCTTAACAATGAGATTAATTTTAAATTAATTACTCAAACTTCTGAGTTTTGAATTTTGAAAAATTGATTCTATATTTGGATTAAATGGGTCCAAATTGTTTTAATAGCTTACTTTTATTTTTTTTGATATTATGAATAGTAACTACGGTAATTTTTTTATTTACTACAGTTAAAGGTAAATCTAGTAATTAAGGGCAAAAATAAGATTGTAAAATTACCCTACCACCTGCCAAAATTCTATTAGATGAATAAAAGTTGACCCATATCACCTAAGGGTCAGAATAGATTTATTTCATGGACTATTGACCATGAAAATGATATAAATGTTATTAAAAACAAAGAAAGTGACAACATGTCACTCTATTATATCTTATAAGTGTAATAATTTAAATTTAGTGATAAACCTCAAAAAACATTAAATATAAATAGTATATTTAAATCTAATAAAATTATCTACATAATGAGAATTTATTTATAATTTTTTGGAATTAAATAATTATCATTAATGATGACACAATAGTGATGTATAAATTATTTTATTGAATGAAATATCAAATAAATGGTTTTAAAAATATTAAAATAAATATTATATGAACTAATTAATGCTCTACACAAATTTTATAGATAAATATGACATGTTTTAATTCTATTAAATATTTTGGTTCGATTATATTCTCTGTGTGGATTTTATTCAAGTGAAAATAAATGAATAGTGTCGAAATTGACACTATTGTTATTTTCTAAAAAAACATATTATAAAATTGTTTAAAAATCACAAAAATATTTAAAAATTATAAATTTAAATTTATATGGTCTAAAATGTCATAAAGTATCCAATTATGTATAATTCACAACCCATAAGTAATTATTTATAACAATTTAAAATTTAGAATATTATTACCATAAATAAAATTAAATAGATTAAATTAGGATAAAACGAGTTGATAAAGTTTAAAATAAATTCCAAAAATGTCTAAATTTTATTTTTTGCTGATATTACAACCCTATATCATATAATATTATAAGTTGAGTCATTTTGAAAGTATATAAGTGGTCTTTGAGTTTCTTATAAATTAATATTTTTGAGGTTTCCAAAGGTGACCCTCTCCTCCCTTATAAAAGGGCGCCTCCTACGTCTCCTCTTCACAACATTTTGAGACTTCACGCTTAGACAAACCCTGTCCATTTCTCTTCTCCACTTCTCTATAAACATACTAGAGGTCGTGGTCTTATTCAAAGACCAACTTTAGTTCCCTAAGAGGAGGTTTAGAGGAGGCACGTCGAAGAAGAGGTAATATCCTTTATCGATTCTTTCAAATTTATTTCTTCTTCCACTTCCTCTTCTTTAATTTTTTCATTATAAAGTAATAAAATCAGTATCACTAATATACTTATATGTTATTATAAATATTAAAAAACCCTATTTCAGCTAATATCCATCCTACGGAAAATGAAATCACCGCGCGTGCGTACGTACGGAATACCGTCTCCACGCCGTGGTGTAATCTGTTTTCCACCACCACCTTACTTGGATGGGTATAATGGTGTAAATAATAACTATATATGATTATTATAACATGATAATAATTCTGAGATATTCTATCATCCACTCCAATACCATTCAATAATTATGGGAATGATATCGCCGCTCGTGCGTACGTACGACTTACCGTCTCCATGGTGCGATGTGATTTGTTCTACATGATCTTCATTAAAACATGATTATATAAATGAATTGAATGAATAAATATGATATATATTATACTAATACAATTCTGTAAATGAGGTAGCTATAAACTAAAAATAGTAATAATAATTTATTTGAAAAAACACACATAAGAACAAAAAGCAATGAACACCTGAATAACAAGTAGCAATGAAATATTACTAATAACAAGATAAGAACATGACCATATATGATATCATAAAAATGAATATGATTCTGGAATAATTCAATGACATTATTTAAATCATTATATAGGAGGTTCGGATACGTACAAAGGATATCGGACCTAAGGTAAGGGAAAATCTCACAATCTCATTTTTATCCGAGATTGTTTATACTTTAGAATTTACTGGGGCATATTTATCATCCACATCCATGTTTTCTCAATATGTAATATTATTTCTATCCTCCTACATTTTTTCTAAATCAAATTTTACTAATTGGTGAATTTTTAGTAAAAGATATGAAAGGAATCTTTTGTCTTTTTCAGTACGAGATACTTATTGACTTTTCTGGCAAAAGTACGAGAAGAGTGTTTATTTTTAACTTATATGGAATGAATAGATTGTTATGATTTCATAAAAAATTATTTCCATGAAGCTTCCTTTACAAGTATTCAAGATTTTTTTTTCAATTAACCCATTTTAGTTTAAAATTTTACGACTTGTTGAGAAATGAAAAATGTTTTTGAAGAAGAATGGATATTTTCCTATGAAATGGAGTTCAAGTGTTTTATCAAAATTCTTTTACATATAAGATAATATAGGGTTATGTTTCTATCCCTATAATTACATTTATTTGATTATGTTATGATGGAATTATTTTTATTAAGTCCTTTTATCTTATATGGATTATGTTATGATGGCATGATGTTTAAGAATCTCATTTTTATTACATTGGTTATGCTATGATGTATGATTTATGATTTTTTGGAACACATAAGAATGGTTTCATTATGAGATGGGTGGTACCTATATATCCCTCCAATGCATTGGGTAAAGATTTATATCTCATGAGATAGAATGGCTGGAACGGTAAGTTAATCTGTTTCAGTGATACAGGACTGGAACGAGGAGTGAAATCGGTTCAGTAATGGACTTTTTCTGCTATGTTGGTCTTGGTAATGAGTATTGACTAATATGAAATGATTTTCTATGATTATGTGTGTATGATACAAAGTTTCATGTTTTATGTTATGATTATTGGGATTACATTTCACTACTATGATTTATCCCATGTCATGATAGTATGATCTCTTTTGTAGGTTAAGATTTTAAAAATGTTATGTTCTTATGAATATGATATGATTGATATTTCCATTTTTTACCCTTACTAAGCATTTGAGATCACCCTTTTGTATTTTTTCTTTTCCCCAGGTTAGGAAGAAGGGTATTAATTAGGATATTCCAAAAGGGACTCTAGATATGATGAAATGAACAGAAGACAATGTAGATGATTAATGAACCAGATGTTTATGTTTCCCAGTTTCTAAAGAAATTATACCTATATGGCCGTATCATGGTTCTGTTATATGTTGTTATAAGTATGCTTCAATTTTTAAGTAATAACAATGTATGTAAATTATGGGTCGTTATAGTTGGTATCAGAGGAAAGGTATAGTCAACCTTTGGAAACTAGGATGAGAAAGCCTTAGTAAGAATCTTAATGATATGTCTAAGCATAGAACACAATATTAGTGTTTTTGAAACAGCCATTAATAACATATGATAATACCTAAAGTGTAAAATTTTATTACTGATTATGTGGTTTTCCTGTTTTAATTAGTATTAATCACACTACACTTCTTGGTTTTAGTCAATGGTTGGAACCTGAAGGAACCGTGTTAATGCTGAATGCGATGGGAAATGCAATGATTGTCCCCCTGAGCAACTAAAAGTTATTGGAGCTAGAATGAAAAATCTTGTAGCCATGCTCACACAACTTTCTCAATATTTGAATCATGCAGGCCTTCCAAATGATCAAAGGAAGGAGCAACATTCTGTTGTATCCTTCATGAGGCAGCGTCCACCATTATTCAGCAGGTCTTTTGATCTATTAGTGGCTGAACAATGGATCAGTACCACTAAAAAGATATTTTTAGTCCTGTAATGTCCTAAACATGATAAATTTATCTTATTAGTATATCGTTTGGAAGGTGAAGCTGTTCAATGGTGGAATCTTGTCAAGAATACAAGGCAAAGGGATGAAATTGAGTCCATGGAATAGGATGAGTTTAAGAACTTATTTTCCAATAAGTACTTCCCTCGTATTCTTTGAACAAAGATGGAGAAGGATTTTCTTGAACTGAAGCAAAAGGATGATGAATATGTTGGTACCTACGAAGTAAATTTTATAAGACTTTCAAGGTACGCTTCTCGGATTATTATCCAACCTGAGAGTATGATCGATCGATTCTTTAGTGTCTTAAAACCAAGTCTCCAAAGGGAATTATCTATAAGGTACTTCAATATCTATGAGGAAATTGTTCGATGTTCTCTCAAGGTTGAGACGGATATTGGAGTAACCCATCAGTTATATGTGATTGATAATAAGAGGAAAATCGAATTCAATGGAAAATATAAAGACCACACTAAAAAGAAGATGATTTTTCCCTTATTCTCAAAGTGTTGAAAGAAACAAGGAGGGAATTTTCTTAAAGGGACAAGTAAATGTTCTAAGTGAGGAAAATAGGGTCATCGGGCAATTGAATGTCGCAATGATGGGAAAAATATTTCTAGTGATGAAAACAATGAAAAGGATGCACAGAATGCACCTCCTACAATTTAATATTACAAGTTCAAAGAAATGGGTAATTATTCCAATCAATTCCCTAATCCAAGGGTTGTTGATGATTATTGATGTCAACAAACTCTTAAGGCCAAAGAAAAAGGAATGTCACATGCAATTTCTATCGGCGATGTGGAGTACGATAACGAAGTGGTGAAAGGTACACTTACCATCCACTCTAAAGTAGCTAATGTTTTATTTGATTCTGGATCCACCCACTCTTTTATTTATAAATAATTTTCTAAGGGTATCTTCATATTACCTAATCAATTAGATATTGAGTTAGCTTTGACAACCCCTAATATCACAACAGTCGCATCCAAAGTTTACAATTCTTCTTCGAATGAAGTTTATGGGAAAGTGATTCCTGAAAATCTTGTGATCCATCTTATAGTGTAATTTGATGTGATTCATGGCATGGATTGGATTTCTTTATGTGGAGATCATATCAATTTCCAAATAAGGGAAGTCACATTTCATATTCCAGATCAATCTATGATCATCTATCGATGCAAGGATGTATATAACCTACCAGTGGAAATTTCTTCCATCTTATGGGTCTTGATTCCAATAAATGAAGGTTATTTATCTCAAATGGTTTGAGAGAAACTCATGATTAAGAATATTCCCATTGTACATGAGTTTGATGATGTCTTTTTAGAGTAATTTCCATGTCTTCCACCAAATCGTGAAGTTGAGTTTTCAATAGAATTCATATCGGGTGCTATGCCTATTTCAAAGACATCATATATAATGTCCCCAATTGAGTTGTAGGAATTGAAGAAGAAACTCCAAGAGAATCTTGATAAAGGATTCATACACCCTAGTGCATCACCTTGGGGAGCACATGTTCTCTTTGTTAAGAAGAAATGTGGATCAATGAGACTTTGCATTGATTATCAAGAACTTAATATGATCACTATCAAGAACAAATATCCTCTCCCATGCATTTGTGACTTATTTGGCCAACTACGCAGAGCTCAATACTTTTCCAAGATTTATCTTCATTCAGGGTATCATCAATTAAGGGTAAAAAAGGAGGATATACCAAAGATGGATTTCCATACAAGGTATGGACACTATGAATTTATAGTGATGCCATTTGGTCTTACTAATGCCCCTGCTATCTTCATGGATCTAATGAATAGAGTCTTTAGAGACTATCTTGATCAGTTTGTGGTAGTCTTTATAGATGATATTCTTGTCTATTCAAAGATAAAGTAAGAACATGAGGATCACTTAAGAATTGTATTGAAGACCCTAAGAAAGGAGAGGCTTTATGCTGAATTTACCAAGTCTGAATTTTGGCTTCAAAAAGTTTCATTTTTGGGTCACTTAATCTCAAGAGAGGGGATATCTGTGGATCCCGCAAAAACAGAGGTTATTGAAAGTTGGTCGAGATCAACAACAGTAACTGAGATTTGATGTTTTCTTGGTTTTGCTGGATATTATCAATATTTTGTGAAGTATTTTTTACAATTATCTAATCCACTCACCAGGTTGACTCAAAAAGGAGTTAAGTTCATTTGGATGGAGGAGTTTGAAGAGAATTTAAAGGAGTTATAAATAAGGTTATCCAGTGCACCTATGATCACACTGCCATATAGTGTAGAAAGGTTTGTGATCTATAGTGATGCATCCAAAAAGGGATTGGGGTGTGTTCTCATCAAAAATGATATAGTGATAGCTTATTCCTCATGACAGTTGAAAATCCATGAGAAAAATTACCCAACTCATGATTTGGATTTAGCTGCGGTAATCATTTCATTAATGATTTAGAGGCATTATCTTTATGGTGAAAGGTGTGATATTTATACTGATCATAAAAGTTTAAAGTATATTTTCTCACAAAAGGAGCTGAAGATGCGCCAAATAAGATGGTTGGAGATGATTAAGGATTACGAATTCTCAATTGATTACCACCCTGGGAAAGCAAACAATGTGGTAGACACATTTTTTCGGCAAGACCATGCTAGCTTATTTATGTTGAGGATCACAAAAGATCCAATATTTCTGGATTTACAAAGGATGGATCATGGAATTATAATGGAAGGGGTAAAATTTTCTCTTTCTCAAATTAATTTTCAACTATCTATACATGTGATGACTAAAGAGGAACAAAAAGAAGGCGTAGAGTTATAAAATAAGGTGATAAATATTCCTAAATTCCACATTGATTGTAATGAATTAATAAGGTTTAGTAATAGGGCTTTTGTTCCTCCCATCACAGAACTAAAGAAGGAAATATTGGATGAGGCTCATAGTTCTTCATTCTCTGTTCACCCAGGAAGCACGAAGATGTATAAGGACCTGAAAGAGTACTTCTGGTGGAATGGAATGAAAAGAGATGTTGTTGAATATGCCTCTCGATGCTTGGTTTGTCAGCAAGTTAAAGCAGGGAGATATAATTCTAAGGGGATGTTACAACCATTAACCATACTATAATGGAAATGGGAAAACATCACTATAGGATTTGTCTCTGGACTTCCTAAAACATCCTAAGGCAATAATTCTATCTGGGTTATAGTTGGTCGTCTTACAAAGTCGGCACACTTCATTGAAATTAGAGAAGATTTATCTCTTGATCCGATTGTGATGATATATGTAAATGAAGTGGTAAGATTTCATGGAGTACCACTTTACATTATATTTGATCGGGATCTACGGTTTACCTTGAAGTTTTGGCGAAGTCTTCAGAATACTCTAGATACAGAGTTGAGTTTCAGCACTGCTTATCATCCTCAAACAGACAGTCAGTCTGAGAGGACAATTCAAACTCTAGAAGACATGTTGATAGATTTCTCTATGGATTTCAATGGTGTTTGGGATCAAAAAATATCTTTGGTGGACTTTTCTTACAATAATAGCTCTCACTCCAGTATTCATATGGCTCCTTATGAAGCTCTCTATGGAAAGAAATGCAGAACTCCAACTTGCTGGGATGAAGTTGGGGAAATAAATCTATTAGGACCTGGTCGTGTTGGTGAGATGGCAAAAAAGGTCAGATCTATTCAACAACACATAAGAGAAGCTCAGAGTCGACAAAAAATTAATGTCGACAACCGAAGAAAAGACCTAGAGTTTGAAGTGGGTGATAAAGTGTTCTTATGAATATCTCCTTGAAAGAGAGTAATTAGATTTGGAAAGAAGGACAAGTTGAGCCCTAGGTATATCGGTCCTTTCGAAATACTGGATCGTGTTGGGAGGGTAGCTTACCGATTGAAACTTCCACCAAATCTCTTTCATGTTCATGATGTGTTCCATGTATCTCTCCTGAGAAAGTACATACTCGATCCTTCACATGTACTAAGCTCCGAAGTTGTACCGTTGTAGCAAGATATTTCTTATGAAGAACAACTGATAGAGATTATGGATCGTAGTGAAAAATTTCTATGAAACAAGACAACTCACTTGTTTAAAGTTTTATGGAGGAACCACCAATTAGAAGAAGCTACAAGGGAACTTGAGGATATGATGAGTGAGAGGTATCCTAATCTGTTGGTTACAAAGTGACGAATTTCGAGGGTGAAATTCATTTTAAGGGTGGTAGAATGTAACACCTTAAGATTTTATGAGAAATATTTTTTTTATGTTTTATGTTATATGCAACACCAAATGAATCTTTCACTACACACAAAACTGGCTTCACGTGCGTTACACGCAAGAGAAACCTTCCTCGATAGCTTACGTTGTACGCAATACCGAGTTTCACTAAACAATGATATATTATTATAATATTATGAACTAGTCGTTATGAATATTATTAAATGAATTTTTAATTTCATAACATTATAATTCATCTTACAGATTTTCTAGAATGAGGTATGAAAAAAAATCAAATTTTCAGATAAAAGAAGTATTTTTAAAAAAATGCAGTTTTACCGCCTTTTGATGGCGCACCCATTTTAAATATAATTTATGACAAGTTAATAAGTTCAATTTTACAAAATAAACTTCTTTCTTTGAATCAGGATATAAAAATTTACACTGGATAAATTTTTGATATTTTTTTATAACTTTCATATTTTGATAAATAGTAAAAATACGCTAAAGTTTTCTTAAAAACAACTTTTTTCATCAAGATAATTTATATGGTTAAATGATAATATTTAATGGTTTAAAAGTATAATTAGAATATATTTTTACCATTTAATATAATTTATGTCATTACCATTAATTTTATATTGAATTCATAGATAAAAATAATTCAATCTTTGAAAATGTTTTAAATTTTAAAATGTGTTTTCTTAACAACGCGATTAATTTTAAATTAATTACTGAAACTTCAGTGTTTTGAATTTTGAAAAATTGATTCCATATTTGGACTCATTGGGTCCAAATTAAGTTAATAGGTTACTTTTTTTTATAGTATGAATTGTAACTACGGTAATTTTTTTTATTTACTACAGTTAAAGGTAAATCGAGTAATTAAGGGTAAATATAAGATTATAAAATTACCCTAACACCTGCCAAATCCTATTGGATGAATATAAGTTGACCCATATCACCTAAGGTTCGGAATATATTCATTTCATGGACTTTTCACCATGAACAATATATATATAATTATTATTAAAACCAGAGAAAGTGACAACATGTCACTCTCTTATATCTTATAAGTGTAATAAATTTAATTTAGTGATCAATTTCATAAAACATAGAATATAAATAGTCTCCACAAACCTAATAAAAATATTTTCATCATTATAATTTATTTATAATTTTTAGGGATAAAATAATTATCATTAATGATGACATAATAGTGATGTAGAAATTATTTTATTGATTGAAATATCAAATAAATGGTTTTAACAATATTAAAATAAATATTATATGAACTAATTAATGTTATCTACAATTTTTTTAGAGGAATATGATATGTTAGAAATCTATTTAATATTTTGGTTCGATTATATTCTCTGTTTGGATTTTATTAAAATGAAAATAAATGAATAGTGTCAAAATTGACACTATTGTTATTTTATAAAAATAACATATTATAAAATTGTTTAAAAATCACAAAAATATTTAAAAATTATAAATTTAAATGTATATGGTAGAAATTATCATAACTTATCCAGTTATGGACAATTCAAAACACATAAGTAATTATTTATAACAATTTAAAATTTAGAATATTATTACAACAAATAAAATTAAATAGATTAAATAAGGATAAATCAAGTTGATAAGGTTTAAAATAAATTCCCAACATGTCTAAATTTTATTGGTTTATGCGATTACAACCCTATCTCATATAATATTCGAAGTATAGTCTTTTTGGAAGTATTTAATTGGGGTTTTAATTTTTTATAATTTAATATTTTTGAGGTTTCCAAAGGTGCCCCTCTTCTCCCTTATAAAAGGGTACCTCCTCCCTCTCCTCTTCACAACATTTTGAGCCTTCAAGCCCATCCAAAACCTATCCATTTCTCTTCTCCACTTCCCTAGAAATGTACTCGAGGTCCTGGTCTTCTTCAAAGACCAACGTTAGTTCCCTAAGATGAGGTTTAGAAGAGGTGCGTCGAAGAACAGGTAATATCCTTTACCGATTCTTTCAAATTTATTTCTTCTTCTACTTATTCTAATTTAATTGTTTAATTATAAAGTAATAACATAATTATCACTAATATAATTATATTTTATTATAAATATTAAACAACCCTATTTCACCTTCTATCCATCCAATGGAAAATGAAATCACCGCGCGTGTGTACGTACGGAATACCGTCTCCACGCCACAGTGTAATCTATTTTCCACCACCACCTTACTTGGATTGGTATAATGGTGTAAATAATAACTAGATATGATTATTATAACATGATACTAATTCTGAGATATTCTATCATCCACTCCAATACCATTCAATAATTATGGGAATGATATCGTCGCTCGTACGTACGTACGGCTTACCGTCTCCACGGTGCGATGTGATTCGTTCTACATGATCTTCATTAAACCATGATTATATAAAATAATTTAATGAATAAATATGATATATATTATACTAATACAATTCTATAAATTATGTATCTATAACCTCAAAATATTAATAAGAATTTATTCGAGAAAAAACACATCAGAACAAAAAGCATTGAACACCCAAATAATAAGTAGCAATGAAATATTACTAATAAGATGATAAGAATACGACCATATATGATATCATAACAGTTAATATGATTCTGAAATAAGTCAATTACATTATTTAAATCATTAAACAGGAGGTTTGGATACGTACAAAGCATATCAGACCTAAGGTAAAGGAAAAGCTCACAATCTCATTTTTATCCGAGATTGTTTATACATTAGAATTTACTGGGGAATATTTATCATCCACATCCATGTTTACTAAATATGTAATATTATTTCTATCCTCCTACATTTCTTAAAATCAAATTTTACTTATTGTTGAATTTTTAGTAAAAGATATGAAAGGAATCTTTTTCCGTTTTCAGTACGAGATACTTATTTACTTTTCTGGAAAAAGTACGAGAAGAATGTTTATTTTTAACTTATATGGAATGAATGGATTTTTATGATTTCATAGAAAATTATTTCCATGAATCTTCCTATACAAGTTTTCAAGTTTATTTTCAATTAACTTCTTTTAGTTTAAAATTTTATGACATGTTGAGAAAGGATAAATGTTTTTGAAGAAGAAAGGATATTTTCCTCAGGAATGGAGTTAAAGTGTTTTATCAAAATTACTTTCCATCTAAGATAATATGGTGTATATTTATATCCCAATTATTACATTGATTTGATTATTTTATGATGTAATTATTTTTATGAATCCTTTTTATCTTATATAGATTATGTTATGATGGAATGATGTTTAAGAATCCCATTTTTATTACATGGGTTATGTTGTGATGTATGATTTATGATTTTGTGGAACACATAAGAATAGTTTAATTATGAGATGGGTGGGACCTATATCTCACTCCAATGAATTGGGTAAATATTTATATATCATGAGATAGACATGGCTAGAATGGCAAGTTAATTCAGTTCAGTGATACAGGACTGGAACGAGGTGTGAACTTAGTTCAGTAATGGACTTTGTCCGCTATGTTGCTCTTCGCAATGAGTCTTGACTAATATGAAATGATTTTATATGATTATGTGTGTATGTCACAATGTTTCGTGTTTTACGTTATGATTATTGGGATTACATTTCACTACTATGATTTATCCCATGTCATGATATTATGATCTCTTTTGCAGGTTAAGATTTTCAAAAATGTTATGTTCTTATAAATATGATATGATTGATATTTCCTTTTTTACCCTTACTGAGCATTTGAGCTCACCCTTTTGTATGTTTTCTTTTCCCTGGGTCAAGAAGAAGGGTATTAATATGCCAAAATGGACTCTAGATATGATGAAATAAATGGGAGACAATGTAGATGGTTTAGGAACTAGTTGTTTATGTTTCCCAGTTTCTAAAGACACTAAACCTATACAGTTCTATCATGGTTTTGATATATGTTGTAATAAGTATGCTTTAATTCTGAAGTAATAACAATTTATGTAATGTATGGGTTTTTATGTAGTTCAACCTAATAGAAAAGATTGGAGTCTTCGACTTGATTATTAATTATGGGTCTACTATATTGCTTTCAAAACGCCCATTGGAATGTCACCCTATCGGCTTGTGTTTGGAAAGAGTTGTCACCTCCCTGTTGAGATTGAGCACCGGACCTACTGGTCCATTAAAAAATTAAATTCTAACCTTTTGGGTGTAGGTACTCAGAGTAAGTTATAGATTTAGGAGTTGGAGGAAATGTGTAGAGTTGCGTATGAGAACTCCCAGATTTATAAGGAGCGAACCAATGACCATCACATCCTTCATCATTAGTTTCACATTGGGAAAAATTTCCTCCTCTATAATGCAAGGCTGAAGTTGCATCCAAGTAAGCTTTGTTCCTGCTAGTTTGGACCATACACTATTACTAACGTCTCTCCATTTGGTGTTTTCTAGGTTCAAAATGAAGATACCCAGAAAACCTTCACTATCAATGGGCAGCAGCTAATGCACTTCCACGAAGCCCTTCCGGAGTCCCCAATGGAGGAACTCCACCTTCAAGAATCAGTCTATGAATAACACCCACCAGTTTTTATCCTTCCTTTCCACATTATATTTTTTTATAGTGAGAACATTGCACACTCTATGTGTGGGGGATGGGTATATTATTGGGTTAGTTAAGAACTTTCATCATCATTCTTATTTTTCTCTTTTTAGATTGTTGAATAATATTTTACTTTACCCCCTTTCCCTCCCACTCACCTTTGTGCCATAATTTTACTCTTTTCATTATTCCCACTTTATAATGGAAAATAATGCCCGTTTAATCATGAAAATGCACGTGGAATGACTGTATTTCATGCTGTTTTAACATTCAAAAAATATAATGAAATATGCATTTAATCAATAATTCAATACTATGGTGTGACTTTCCTTTTAAATATTGACTTCTCGGAATACTTAATTGAGTGGGTCTTGAAATTTTATTATAAAGGGTGTGGGGAAAGTTCGGTGGAAAGGATCTTGTAAGTAGACAATTATTGAAATAACTTATATTTACTCAATTGAAAGTGGAATGAATAGCATGAAATGGTTGTCACACATACATGTGGATAATTAGTGACATGAATAAATTTTGAATTATTTTCTTTGATTGGTATCATGCATCTCTTGGAATTTCATTTGGATACAATTTTTGAGACATCTTTTTCAACGATTGTTGAGAATTACTCCTCGGTATAATTTTTTCTTTAATCACATTTCTATCAGGAATTAATTTTCATTAAATGTTAAATCTTTATGAAGTTGTAAATATCTACATGAATAATTTTTGGAAATATGACTATTCCCAGGAGTACAAATGTTTAGGTGTGGGGGTGTGATCGTACCACGATTCACTATGTCATTTTCACCCTTACACCATTATATTAAACTAAATATGATTCAATGTCCGAGGATGGGGGAATCGTACTGATATAGTTATCCACCACATTCTCTGTTCCTTTTTTATCTCTAATTTCTAGATTGAATTCTTGAAGGTGGAGCATCCAATTAATGAGACGTGGTTTTGCTTCCAGTTTCATAAGGAGATACCGAAGGGCTGTATGGTATGAGAATTCAATGACTTTGGACCCCAAAAGGTATGACCTGAATTTTTACAAGGAAAACACAATGAAAAGGAATTCTCTTTCCATTGTGGTGTAGTTTTCTTGGGATGGTTCCAAAGTACGTGAGGCATATGTAATGACATGTGGAGCTCGATCTACCCTTTGTGACAAGACTTCCCCAACTGAATAGTTATAGGCATCACACATGATCTCATATGGTAAATCCCACTGAGGTGGTTGGATTACCGGGGGTGACGTGATAGTTCATTTTAACTTATTAAAATCTTTCTCACATTCTTTATCAAAAACAAATTCTTTTTCTTTTTGGAGTAATTGGGAGAGGGGGAGTGCAATTTTACTAAAGTTGCAAATGAAATGATGGTAAAATCCAGTATGACCTAAGAAAGACCACACATCTCGTACATTTTTTCAGAATGGTAGGGAATAAATGACATCCACTTTTGATTTATCTACTTGGATTCCATCCCTTGAAATGATATTCCACAACAACCATTGATCTTTCATGACATTTTTGATGTTTGGGGTATTAAAATTATGGGGCCATTTCCAAATTCCTTTGGAAACTTATACATTCTTCTGAAAGTTGATTAAAAGTCAAAATGGATAGAGGCACGAGGTACAAGGACTGATGATTCTAAGGCAGTTGTAGAATTTTTGAGAACCCAAATTTTCTGTAGGTTTGGACTACCTAGGTTTATCATTAGTGACCAGGTTTCTCATTTCTACAACCGAAAAATGTAATCACTTTTGCGTCGATATGGGGTCAGTCATAGAGTGTCTAATACATATCACCCATAGACCAATGGTTAAGATGAGGTGTCAAATAGAGAGGTAAAATAGTTTCTTGAAAAAACGGTTCAACCCAATAAGAAATATTAGAGTCTTCAACTTGATGATTCATTGTGAACCTACCGTACTTCTTTCAAAACTCCCATTAGAATGTCACTCTATTGGCTTGTGTTTGGAAAGAGTTGTCACCTCCCTATTGATATTGAGAACTAGGCCTACTATGCCATTAAAAAATGCAATTCTCACTTTTCGGGTGTAGCTACTCAGAGAAAGTTACAAATTCAATAGCTGGAAGAAATTCGCAGAGATGCATATGATAACTCTAGGATTTATAAGGAGGGAACCAAGGATGCCCACGACCATCTCATCTTTCATCGTTAGTTCCGCATTGGAAAGAAGGTCCTCCTCTATATAGCAAGGCTGGAGTTGCATCCAGTTAAGCTTTGTTCCCACTAGTTTGGACCATACAATGTTACTAACATTCTCTACGTTTGGTGTTGTCTAGGTTCAAAATGAAGAAACCAAGAAAACCTTTACTTTCAATGGGATGCAACTGAAGCACTTCCATGATGCTCTTCCAGAGTCCCCGATGGAGGAACTCCAAGTTCAAGAAGCAGTCTATGAATAAAACCCACCATGTTTTATCCTTCCTTACCAAATTCTATTTTAATACAGTGATGACACTTCACACTCTTGGTGTCGGGGATGGGTATATTCATGGGTTAGGAATTTTCATCATCTTTCATCTTTTTCTCTTTTTAGCTTGTTGAATTGTATTTTTACATTCCCCCTTTTCCCTCCCACTCTCCTTTGTGTCAGAATTTTACTCTTTTTTATTCCCAATTTATAATGGAAAATTTTTCACATTTAATCATGAAAATTCATGCGGAATGTCCATATTTCATGTTGTTTCTACATTCAAAAAAACTGATGAGATATTCATTTCATAAAGAATTCAATATTGTGGTGTGACTTTCTTTTAAAATTTAGTTCATTGTCGATGATATAAATGGTTGTTTCATTTTGAAACCTCTGAGAAGAATGGTTCCCTTTTGTGAATATTTTAAATGAAATTTGTGTCACTTAATATCTCCACACATGTTTTTCACCCAACCATGATGTGTGAAAATTTCTTACATAATGGAAGGTAAATATAAATTAGGTTGATTTTTCTCTACCTTCCAAAATCATTTCTCCATTCGTTCGTTCCTTATTTGATCTATTTCATTACTATATCAGATTGACCTATGTGTGTGTACCTGTTATCCGACTATTATACACAATCAAAAAAATAAAAAAAGGTTGTATATTGGGTGGGTCAAAAACCACCCTTCCTCGACCTTTTATCTTGTTATAAATATTACAATTAGTGTCGTGATGAGATCAACCATGGGTTGGGAGAAGAGTGTGACATTTGTTCAAAGTTCAACTTTTGAGAAAAATAATAAATGAGGGGAGTGATGAAATGTAAAACTTATGGGGATATCTATGTTAGGAGCTTATGGTTTGACTTCTGGGAATGCTTAAGTGAGTGGGTCTTGAAATTCTATTGCAAAGGATGTGGGGAAAGTTCGGTGGAAATGATCTTGTAAGTAGACAATTATTGAAATAACTTATATTTACTCAATAGAAAGTGGAAAGAGTATCATGAAATGGTTGTCACATACACACGTGAAGAATTAGTGACATGATTTAATTTTGAATTATTTTATTTGATTTGTATCATGAATCTCTTGGAATTTCATTTCGAAACAATTTTTGAGACATCTTTTTCAATGATCATTGAGAATTACTCGGTATAATTTTTGTATTGATCACATTTCTATCAGGAATTAATTCTCATTGAATCATAAATATTTATGAAGTTGGAATTATCTACATGAATAATTTTTGGAAATATGACTTTTCCAAGGAGTTCAAATGTTTAGGTGTGGGGGTGTGATCGTACCATGATTCACTATGTCATTTTCAACCTACCACCATTGTATTAAACTGAATTTGTATTGTAAATTCCAAAAATAATAAAAAATTTACATTCCATGTTTGAATAATTTATTTGGTGTTTATAATTGTTAAAAAGAAAAATGTTACTTGTTTTGATGATTCCATTGCAGGAGGAGGTGATTTAGAGAACCCATGATGATGTCCAAGAAAAATGGGTCAAACTGCGCAAGATCCATGCACACCAGTTGACTCATCTGCAAACTGATCCTGAACCGTGCATCCAAATGGTCTGAAATTTTGTTCTAAGATCCGACATTCATTGGGATATATTTCATATGAAGTAACCCAAGACTCATTCGTCCATATGGTGGACCAACCGACCTAATCTGTCTAGCACACCAAATCTGCATGAAGTCAAATGTGGTGTGCAGTGATTTGTCCATATCTTAGGATCTAGGTGTCCAAATTGATCTAAACTTTTGGTGGAGACATCCAAGAGGTGGGTATACAAATTTTTTATTTTCTCCAAAGTGAGTTAAGGCTGTATGGAGGTCAAAACTCATGTGACATGTGGTTTTATGAAATCTGTGTTCTCAAAATCACCTTCCCATTTTCCTATAAAATGGCACCTTGAGCTCCCCATTTGTATGTTTGAACTAGAATTAAATCAATACCATTTCAAAGTCCTAGAGGAATATCCTCATCATCTGTGAAGTACTGGAGGACCCTATCTTTACAGGGGGATCATGAATGAAGAAGGAGTTCCACCTGAGCTTCCTCTTCCTCCTGATGTCGAGCTAAACGGTGGACGATCATTTTGAGAGACCTAAAAAAACATGGGAGGTAGTTACAACACATGTTCTTATACTAGTTTTGTATAATTTGTGTGTTTAATATTTCACTTATTTTGTATCTTGACATGCTTCTCCCCTGATTACATTTCATTTGATATAATTAAGTGGGGCACTTTTTATTTCAACAGTGATTGGGTTGAGATTTCATGTGGGAATCTTGGGTTGTTCTGATTGGACAACATAATAATCCTATTTATCTCACACATACATAAGATTTATTTATGCTTTGGTATACCTTTTATTCTATATTTTAAAACCAAATCTTGGAAACACGATTGTGGTGTCAAAGGATGGTTCTTGGAGTATCATTTGAAGAGGCAAAAGGGGAGTCAAGATCTTGACAACCTTCAACCAAAGAATTAAACAAAACCCTGTTAATTTTTTGAACAATGATCTATCCAAGATGTTTATTTAACTTGAAATGATCTTATTTTATCATAATTATTTATCCAAAGCCTTTATTTATCATCTTTTAATCTCTTTAATTAAGTCATTTTATTTTTTAAAAACTATTTTCAAAACCACCCCATATTTTAGCAATTTTTATTAATAATAAACACTCAAAACCCACCAATTCTCTTTGAGATACGTCCTAGAGTCTTTCCTAGACTATAAATCAACCTTAAAAACATAATCAATTTGACGTGTCACGATACGCGGAAATTTTTTTCCAAAAATAATAAATAAATTGAATTCTATGTTTAAATAATTTATTTTGTGTTTATCACTATTAAAAAAAGGAATTTTACTTATTTTGATGATTCCATTACAGGAGGAGGTGATTTAGAGGACCCGTGATGATGTCCAAGAAAACCGGGGAAACTGCGTAAGATTCATTTGCACTAGTTGACTCATCCATGCAATTCTCCTTAACTGTGCAGCCAAATGGGCTGAATTTTTTTGGGATGGTCCAAAATTCATTAGGATACGTTTCATATGAAGGAATACAAGACTCATTAGGCCATATAGTTTCCCAACTGACCTGATCTGTCCAGCACATCGAATCTGCATGAAGTCAAAAGTGGTGTGTTGTGATCTATCCATATATTGGGCTCTAAGTGTCCAAATTGTGCCAATATTTTGGTCAAGAAATAAAATATGTGGTTATAAAAATTTGTTAATTTCTAAAAAGAGAGTTAAGGCTGTCTAGAGGTCGAAACCAATGTGAAAATTGGTTTTATGAAATCTGTGTGCTCAAAACCACCTTCACATTTTCTTATAAAATGGAACCTTGGGCTCCCCATTTGTAAGTTCAAACCAGAAGTGAAGACCTTCCATTTTGAAGTCCTAGAAGATTCTCCTCCTCATCCATGAAGTTCTGGATGCCCCTATCCTCATTGGTGGTCAATAATGAAGAAGGAGTTCCACCTGAGCTCTCTCCTCCTCCCGATGTCGAGCTAAATGGTGGACAATCATTTCGAGGGAGCTACACAAACTTGTGAGGGAGTTTCAGAACATGTTCTTCTACTAGTTTTGTATAATTTGTGTGTTGAATATTTCACTTATTTTTTATCTTTACAAGATTCTCACCTGATTACATTTCATTTAATATAATTAAGTGGAACACTTTTTATTTCAACACCGATTGGGTTGATATTTCAAGTGGGAATCTTGAGTTGTTCTGATTGGACAACACAATAATCCTATTTATCACACACATACATAAGATTTAAGTATTATTTGGTAGACCTTTTATTCTATGTTTGATAACAAAATCTTGGAAACATTATTTTTGTGTCAAGGGGTGGTTCTTTAAGTATCATTTGGCGGCTAGGGTTTTTTCACTTCATTTAGTGAAGAACACGACATCCTCCATGAAGGACACGACATATGGGCCCCACCCAGCAGCGGCTGAAGTTTCGGGCAACACGATGTGTTGAAACGATGTGTCACCTTAATCACACAGTGTGTGGGTTCTTATACAGGACTCAGTGTGTATGTCATATAATACACAGATATGGGGTGGAGTACACGTCATGTACTCCAGCACACGGTCAGATAAGGCCGGTTGCGCGGGTCCCCCCATGTACCAGTTACATGGGTTGGCATACATGGGTTGAGGCCATGTACAGACACATGGCCAAAATACATGGAGTAAACCTTGGATAATTTGACACAACAAGTTATCCTTCCTACATGCCATGTATATATGTTTTTACAAGACATTTTATCCAGACTCGGGTCGTTGTATACGGGAAATACCCAAAGTCAAGGGACTCAGCATGTGGCAAAGTCTATATGTCATGTACTCCCTTATACATTTTTGGGCTTCATTTCCATCATTCCTTAGAAATGTTTTGTTGGGGTTAGTTCCCCCTTTTCTCATTCCCCTAAATTTCATGTATCGTTTCCATCCATAAGAGTATGATCCCTTCATAAATAAATTCAGAGATAGAGTTAGGTATCCCTCTAAGAGGCCCGAAGTGAGATCCTCTATCCATTCTTGGCCCTAGGTAGAGCGAGGTATCAACATGAAAAATCCTACATGGATTTGATCCTTTACATATCATGTGAATCTAGATGAGTCACAACATCCTCCAAGGCCCTTGCAGTGATCCTCTTCCATGTATCATGATCTTTCCCATTTAGGAGTGTGTTCTCTAGGAATGAGTGCAACTGTTCTCTCTTCAGATCTATCAGTGCATCTATCTCTCTCATGGCTTTTCCTGATGAATACTTATCAGACAGACGTCATTAGATCTATCAGACTCATGGAGTGATTTCACTCAGACGAGTGCTTTATGGAATCTTCGAACTGAATCCCTAGCGTGGATATGAGGTCATTGTGACCTACCTATAGACTACGGGTTTGGGTTTCAAGAATAAATGGATGTGTTTCACTTGTTATATTTTTAGTAGGTACATACTATGTAGAGATTACTATACCATTACTTGTGTATTTCTTTGTGGTTTTCAAGGTCCTCTACCTAGTATTGTTATACTGACCCATGCATGGGCTTTTCCCACACAAATTATGTCTTGTGCAGACGAGTGCTCTTTTGACGGAGTCCTGGGAGGACGAGGACTGGAATGAGCTTTTTGAGTTTCCTTACCAATAATTTTTTTCCTACAGCTATGAGAAGTAGTCTCATTACCTACTTTCTTTCTTATATGTTGTACTTTGTAGTTTGTATACTTTTATTTTGGTGGAAATGTATTCTGGCCTAGTTAAATTTCTGCACTATACATTCCATTGTACTCTATTGGTTGAGTTTAGTTGTATGCATGAATTTTTTTCCTTGGTGGTTTTTACATTTCAGCATTTGTGGGATTGGAGATGTGTGAGTGTGTACAGGTACCTAGTCAATTCCTCTCATGTTAATAATATGCCTACTCGGTGCTAGTCACCACCCCCAAACCTATTGGATGCGGTCTTGGGGAGTCGTTTCATGGGCCCCACCAGGACGGGTCATGACACCTTGGGTACATAGGTTCTTTTGATAATGGACAATCACCCTCATAATGATGGACAGAAAGAACATACAATTTAGGTATTAGAGGACATGCTCTGAGCATGTGTCCTTGACTTCAGGGGTTCCTGGGAGAAACATATTCTCCTTATTAGTTAGCTGATAAAACATATTTTAGGAAACCATTCAGATGGATCCTTATGAAGACTTATATGGTAGGCCTTACCATTCACATCTATGAGAGTTATATGTGGGGGGTAGATTTTCTTGTACATCATCTCATTCAGGAGACTATATTTTAGGTCTATTTGATCAGAAATCACATGTTGAAAGATGAATCTAGAAAGTAGTCATATGCCAACCAACACCAATGACCACTTGAGTTTGAGTTTAGAGATTAGGTTTTCTTATGATTTTCACTCAAGTTGTTCCATCGATGAATTCATAGGTAGGTTATGATTTCACATTGATTTGTTGGACCCTTTGAGGTTTTGAAACGGATTGGACCAATGTCTTACCAGTTTTCACTTCCTTAGAGATACCGTTTTATGCATTATTTCTTTTATATATCTCTACTTTGATGATATTATCCCAGACTGATTAATGTATTTCATCCTCATGATTTTGATTTATAAATCGATGCATCTTTTGAGAAGTATCCATTGTGTATTATTTATCGAAGCATGATGAAACTCTGAGGAAGTTCAGTTCCTTTGGTATGGGTGATATGGAATCACGGGAAGGTACAAGATCAGACATGGGAGTGGGAAGCTAATATATGGTCTTAGTGGCTAAAACTTTTCTATGGTGATACCTCTTTACCCACAAAATTCCAACTCAATGATGACTTTCATTAAAGAGGGGAGGTTGTGAGGACTCAATTTTAATTAATGTATGGTTCATTTTATTATCAATTTTACTCACTTGTTTTATTTTTATAAATGTGAATTACAACTTAAGGAAGGTCTCGAGATCTTTTGGGGATTTTTCGGAGCCCGTAGTTCCAGAAAATGGGAAAACTGGGTATTGCATTGTTACTACTTGGTTAGTACTAATTTTGTAGATTAATCATGTGGGGGACCATGTGAGTAGTAGGGGATAACGGTTTTTCTATAACCATGTGACCCAAGGTGCATGATTGTGAAAAAATTGTAAACATATTGATAAAGGCATTTCTCATTGTTTGCACACTGTTAGGGGAGCCGTGTGCCTTAATTGTGTCGGCCCCCTCCTTAAATAGTGATCTGAGCATGGTTTGTCCATGGTTTGACCAAATCGTGTGGCCAAACCATGCGCCCCCTACAATGAGGGTGAATTTAAAATTTTTTTCCTCAATAAAACTTAAAACCTAATTCTTTATTTCTCCCTCCCATTTCAAGTGAGTGGTTCCCCCTACTTCTCTCAAAGGATATCATCCTCCCTCTTCTAGGTCCCTTGATAACTCCTAGATCTGGACTCTAAATAAATTTTACTTATAAGCATTGGAATCACATTTTCAAGATATTGATTCCTCTTGCTTCCTATATCATATTTTATTCATATCTCTTTTTTTATTTAGTTGCAAACTCTTTTCCCCTATTTTCTAGGTTTTGGACCATTCGTTCAATATCTTCCAATCTAATTCAAATATTAATATGTTATTGGAAGAGGATTCTTTGACGACCATAAGATATAGATGGATTCTCTCTTTTCTCCACAAATTAAAAAACTTGAAGTCTTAGTTTTTTATTAAATTATTTTCCTTGTTCTACAAAGGAAACGTTGGATGATTTATTTTTGGAAAACTCCTTTGGTTTATGAATTGGAAACATTATATTTTTGAATCATTTTTGGAAAAATACCCTTTTATTGTATAATTTTTTATTGTAGATTTAGTTTAATGAATTCAATATAGTTTTTTAAATGATCTGAATAAATTAATGGGTGTGATACCTTGGCACAAAAATTGAATTTCATGAGTTCATATTCATTTGGAAGAAATCTTGTTGGGATCAAAGAAGGGGTCAATGTCATTAGGGTGTATTTAATTTATATATATGAGATGACTTGACTGGTAGGATAATATTCTGGTCATGATTTAGGACTTCTTCTTGTTGGAGGTATACATGCATGCACGTTTGTGTGTGTGTGATGTGGAATAGGGTATTCCAAGTGGATGTAATTAATGGTTCAAATGTTTAATTTAATTTAATTTATTTGGTAAAATGATTTGAATTTTATCTAATCTATTATATATATATAATAGTGAGATAACTAATTCTTGTCCGAGTGTCTTATACAGGGAAGTCTTGGGGATTTTATACTAGGTTATATTCTCACCCCTTCATTTTCCCCTTGTTGTATATAAAGATGTTTTCTATCATGACACAAGTAAAGGAAAAGTCTCTTATTTCTCTAGTGGAGCATCATGATTCTATATTATCCAGATGGTGGTTGGATCTTAGTGATATTTAGTTTGAGTAGTTAGGGTGATTCCACATCATCGTTACTGTACCGGGTTGACTTTTTGATTGGTTGGATTTCATGTATTGTTTTCCATTGCTACTATGATATTGGTAAGTTTTGGATTTTTAGTTTTATTGTTCAAATTTTATGAATCATATATATTTAGTTTTTTTTTATTGTTTTATTATCATGTTGTTTATGTTTGAAGGAAAAATCTTCTCCCAATGATTTTGTGAGCACTTAGAATTTATTTCCAGCATTTGGAATCTATGGGATGTCACCTATAGTTAGTTAATCCTTGGCTCCTTCCAAGATAATGGTTAGGGTTGGGATATTAAAAATTATATTAGTTTGGTAGGTTTTTCAGTTGGGAATGTTAACAAGAAGATATGACATATTGAAACATGAGATGTATAGTATAGAATGACAGAGATAACTTCATTATTCTAAAATTAAAGTTACTAGGGTGGTCTGTGTAAAAAAATATGCTTTTATACTCCTATAATATAATTTCACATCATCCTCATGGGTTTAACTAATGAGTGTGGTGTATCATGTATTTTTAATGATACTTCCCACTAAGATATAATTTCCTATTATATTTTTCTAGTTATTGTAAGTTGGTTATAATGATTGTATTTTTTGATTCTTTAGAATATCCTAAGCCTTAAATTTATTAGTTAAGTGATGACTAAGTTTTTAATTTGTTCATACTATAAAGATATAGCATCGGTTAAACAACCTCAAAACACACAAGAAGAGACTATAGAGAATGTGGTTTCACCTAAACCATAGGTTAATCAATATCCTATTCAATGAATTGTATTGTAATGTAAATCTGTTGTTAAATGGAATTAAAATAAAAAATCACGACATTCACATCATTCTATGTAGTTTCAAAAGTAGAATCAACACATCTCTTTGGAGGATTCAATACCTAAAAATACATAGGCATGGATTAGTAGAATGATGAAAATCATTAATTTCCTTGGAACGCTAGAAAATATAATGGTAGTGATATTAGTATACATTCATACGATCTCAAATTCCAATGGTCGATGGCTCCTTAGGCGTCTACTTCTTCTCCTGATCATCTCCTACTTTTTGTGAATGGTGATAGTCTTTAGAGAGAGGATTTGGATCCCTCTAGGGGGATTCTCAGTGGAAATTTGGATGGTTTTCTGGGAAGCTCTCTAAGGGAGCTTTTTTCAAGGACATCCTTTGTGGAGTGCCTTCACATCTGGAGGTGTTTGAAGGAGGTGTGTATTCTCCACCTTCTGTGAACTTGGTGGCAATAGAAATCAGGATGGGTTTAGTTCTGTCACTCCTGGTCCTTCCATTGTGGGTGACCTATTTTTGGGCACGGGTACAACGCATACAAATCTCCTATCCTTGTCTCATGTTCTCTTTCCGGAGGCTTCACCCTTGGATGATCTAGCTTCTTCATTAATGAATCTAGTTTTTTCCTAGAGTTCTTGTGATATCCTTCCCAGCTCTATATCGTGTATCCCCAAGGCCTTATCATCACCTCCTCCTTCCTTCGGCATTTCGTCCCAGTTATCTCCGGATTGTCTGCATCAATCCCTGGTCAGCAATATTTTGTCGAGATTTAAAGCACTGGCACACAATGAACCACTTTTAGAGGGGTTTGTGTAGAAGATCTAGTCCGATCGTACCTATCCACAATGAATCCTTCTAGTCTCTCTGTTGGGAAAAATGGGAAGCGACGAACGTGAAAAAAATAGAAAAGAAAATGTGCAGCGGAAATACAATCTCCCCCACCCCAAATAAAATAGATGCACAGAGACCCCAAATTAAATGTGCAGAAAATAAAGATGACACTAGAAATTTTTAAGTGGAAAACCCAAAAGGGAAAAACCACAAGACCTAGTCCAGAAAGAGGGATCCACTAAAATCAAGAGTTACATGGTAGAGACGCCCCAAAAAATGGAAGGGATATCAAAAGTAATAATCAAGAATAAAATTGTTGATAAAAAGATGGAGAGCAGTAAAGATGATCGTTGAAGAAAGGCGATCACCTAATGGGATTTTCTCTCATTGTTGTTGCTTCAGGTGATGTTGAAATGCCTTGCCTCTGCCTCCTTATAAAAGAAAAATAATATGCGTCAAATAATGTTGTCTCACCAAAAGAGTGTCACCGTGTGAATTAATTCACGTGGTCTTGGCCCGCATTAAAAACACCCCATTAATAGAGATACCGCGTGGGCACCATTTGAGGAGGCGTTATGTGGTGCGCCATCCAGGAAGGCACCCCACAAACTCCCCCCCGACTCAAGTGGGGATCACCACCAACCCTACAATATGTCAACAAGCCTAAAATTTTCCTCTAGGTAAACTCTTGGTCGACATGTCTGACTCGTTGTCATCAGTGTGGATCTTCTCAAGATTTAAATGTCTTGAATCAAGGACGTTGTGGATCCAATGATATCGAACATCGATATGTTTTGACCTGCCATGTAAAGTGGAATTCTTTCCCAAAAAAATAGCACTCTGACTATCACAAAATAAAGCATACCTATCTTGATTTAAATTGAGCTATCGAATAAATTTTTTCATCCACAACAATTCTTTGTACGCCTCAGTAGCTGCGATAAACTCTAACTCTATGGTAGATAAAGTAACACATATCTGTAGTCTAGACTGCCAGGATACAGCTCCCCCTGAAAAAGTGATCAAATAGCCTGAAGTAGACTTCCTAGAATCGATATCTTTTGCCATATTTGAATCTGTAAAGCTACATAGCATAGGTTCCCCTTTGCCAAAACACAATATCAGATCAGAAGTACCCCGAAGATAACAAAAAATGCACTTCACTGCTCTCCAATGATCTCTACCAAGATTTGATAGAAAACAATGACCTCACCAACTGCATGATCTATATTAGGTTTAGTACATACCATTTCATACATCAAACAGTCAACGGAAGATGAATAAGGTATGTGATGAATCTCTTCTCTCTCTTCATCAGTGGAAGGTGACTAACTGGTGCTGAGCTTAAAATGTAAGGGAAGAGGAGTACTAACAACTTTCTCTCTATCCATAGAAAATCTCTGAAGAACCTTCTCAATGTATCTCTCCTGAGATAACCACAAATTCTTGGCCTTCCTTTCATGGGAGATTTTCATGCCAAGAATCTGTCGTGTTGGCCCCAAGTCTTTCATCGCAAAAGACTAACAAAGATCCTTCTTCAATCTGTCAATCCTAGAAGTATCATGGCCAACAATGAGCATATCATCAACATGAAGCAACAGTATAATAAACTCATCATCTGTAAATATATGAACAAAAACACAATGGCCAGAAGATATCTTTTTGAAACCCTAATGTGAAATGACATATTCAAACTTCTTATACCACTGCCTCAGATCTTACTTCAAACCATACAAACTATTCTTCAACCTGCATACATGATTTTCATTACCTGTTTCAACAAAACCCTCTGGATGCTCCATATAAATATACTCCTATAAATCTTCATGGAGGAAAGTTGTCTTCACATCCATCTACTCAATCTGCAGATCTAAACTAGCATCCAAACCAAGAACAACCCGAATGGAAGACATTTTGACAACAGGTAAGAAAATCTCATCAAAATCGATACCTTTCTTCTGACATAATCCTTTTACAACTAACCTTACCTTGTATCATGGAAGGGAACTGGATTCTTCATTTTTAATCTGATAAATCCTCCGATTTTTCAAAGATCTCTTCCCTATCGGTAACTTCACCAGCTCAAAAGTGTGATTATCATGCAATTATGTCATCTCATCATCCATTGACGCAACCCATTTTTCCTTCTGTTCACTCTCCATTGCCTCATAAAACGATTCTGGTTCTCCCCCTTCAGCGAGGATCACATACTCATCTGGTGAATATCTAGTAGAAGTGGTGTGATGCCGAGATGACCACCGTAGTGGAACTGTGGGTTCATTAATAACCCCTGGAACTGGATCATCTGAAACAAAAAGTGCATTGGAAATATCAACTCTTACCTGTTCACCTTGAGCATCATTTTGTATATCAACATGATCATCAGAATCAAAAATATGAGGTGAATGTGAATCAGAACCTAGCTCAAGACTGAAAAAACCATCAGAAGTCGGAGAAGTAGCTTTTTATCCCTTATCAATGTCTACAATAGTCCGATCCTCCTTAAACACTGCATCGTAGCTTCTGACAAGTTTCTTCAAAATAAGATCATAGAACCTATACCCAAAATCATCATGTCCATAGCCAATAAAAATACACTGCTGTGTCTTAGAATCCAGCTTGGATCTCTCATCTCTAGGCACACAAACAAAAGCCTTGAAACCAAAAACATGCAAGTGATCGTACCTGATCTCTTTTCCATACCAAAATTTTTTGGGAGTGTCTGTCTTCAGATCAACTGCAATTGATAAATTTATAATATAAACTACAGTAATTAAAGCCTCACCCCAATAATTTCCTGGAAACATTGCTTCTAAAATCAAACAACGAAATATTTCCAGCAAAGTCCTGTTCATCCTCTCAGCTAAACCATTCAGCTGAGGTGTCTTGGGCAGTGTCTTCTGATGCTGAATACCTTCCTGCCTACAATACTGATCAAAAGGACCACAATACTCTCCTCCATTTTCAGTGAAAATACATTTCAATTTCTTTCCTGATTCCCTCTCAGCAGAAACATGAAATATCTAAAAAACACTAAGCACCTGACTTTTGGCATCCAACACATAAACCCAGATCATTAATGAGTAGTCATCAATAACTGTAACAAAATAAAGACATCCACTAAAGGTCTTAGAATTAAAAGGACCACAAATGTTCGAAATGTACCGATTAAAGTACCTTTGACTTCTTGTGTGGAGGATGACTGCTGAAACTCACTCTGCTCTATTTTTTAGCCATGCAATTATCACATGTGTCCAATTTGACACTCTTAAAATCTGGAAGAATATTTTTCTTGGCTAAATAACCAAGACCTTTCTCACTGATGTGACTGAGCCTCTTATGCCACAACTTGGACGAAACACTACACTCAACAATTCAAACTATATCATAAGAAATAGAAGCTCTAGTCCAGTAAAAACATGATTGCTTCTTCCTTTGAGCCATAATCAAAGAGCCTTTGGAAAGATTCCATTGGAAATCACCAAAAATACTGATAAAACATTCATCATCAAGAACGCTGGTAGAAATGTGATTCAACCGAACCTCAGGTGAATGTCGAACATTCTTCAAAATTAGCTTACTTCCTGTACTGGTCTTTAAACAAACAGTCATGATGCCTAAAACTTTAGCATGGCCAACATTGCCCATCTTCAAAATCCCAAAATTTTCTGGCCTGTAATATTTAAAGAACTCCTTCTTCGATGTCACGTGAAAACAAGCACCACTATCAACAACCCAACAAGAATCATCAGAAGCAATGTTAATGGAGTCATAAATAATAACAAGATCACCCCCTGTAGCAGCGGTGACATGATCATCTCCATCACCATTTTTCTTCTGTGGATTTTCCTTCAATCTGTTCTCACTTTTCAGCTGATTACAAAATTTCATAACATGCCCCTTCTTACCATAATGATGACATTTGAAATCTCTCTGCTTTGGTCTGGATTTTCTCCTACCACTACTCTTACCTCAACTGTTCTGCCCCCGGTCTTGGCTTCTCCCCCTATTCTCTGTGACTAAAAGCTCTGAATAAGATCTCTCCTAACTGTGTCTCCTGACTTCTTTATTTAAAAAAGCATACTTGACAAAACTAAATGTCACTGCACCATTAAGAGAAGAACTTGTTAGAGTAACACGTAAATTCTCCCATGAATCGGGTAAAGTGTTAAGAAGCAAAATAACTAAAACATCATCTTCAAAATTGATAACCATACCAGAAAACTGATCAAAACATCCTTGATATTCATTTAAATAATTATAAATAGACGTACCTTCTCTATACCTCAAGTTCATCATTTTCTTGAGAAGAAATAGTTTGTTGTTTCCCATCTTGGAAGCGTAGGTCGTCTTAAGATTCTCCCACAAAGTTCTAGCATGAGAGATATTGACAATGTGTTTCATCATGTTTTCTTCAACCCATTGGCGAATGAAGCCGCAAACCATCCCATGATTGAATGCACATTCTTCATCTGACATCCTCTCTGGATTCTGGGTACTAAACACTGGAATATGCATTCACTTTACAAAAAGCATATCCTTCATTTTAAGTCTCCACATATGGTAGTTGGTACCATTCAACAAAATCATCCGACTATAATTTGACTCCATAATAAATATGAAAAAAAGAACCTTCCTATGATACCAGATGTTGGGAAAGATGGAAAAGCGATGAATGCGTGAATAATAGAAAAGAAAACATGCAGCGGAAATAAAATCTTCCCCCCCCAAATAAAATGGATGTGCAGCATCGCAAAATTAAATGTGCAGAAAAAAAAGTTGACACTGAAAAATTTTACATGGAAAACCCGAATGGGAAAAACCACGAGACCTAGTACAGAAAGAGGGATCCACTTGAATCAATAGGTACACGGTAGAGGCTCCCCAAAAATTGAAGGGATCTTAAAAGTAATACTCAAGAATAAAATTGTGGATCAAAAGATGGAGAGCAGTAAAGATGATCTTCGAAGAAAGGTGATCACCAAATGGGATTTTCTCTCATTGTTGTTTCCTCTGGTGATGTTTAAATGCCTTGCCTCAGCCTCCTTATATAAGAAAAATAATCAGCGTCAAATAATGTTTCCGCACCAAAAGAGTGTCACTGCGTGAATTAATTCACAAAATCTTGGCCCACATTAAAAACACCCCATTAATAGAGAAATCGTGTGGGCACCATTTGAGGAGGTGTTATCTGGTGTGCCAGCCAGGAAGGAGCCCATCACACTCTCCTTCAAAGTGATCTGGAGGAGCGCTCTTCGTGCCTCCCCCCGAAGAACAACTTGTCTCTATTAGAGGTTCATAATGATCTATTCAAGAATAAGGTTCTCACACCAAAATGGGGCACCCCTTCAGATGGTTCTTCGAGACCCCTAACTTTTGCTCCATCCAAGGAATCTGGTGCAGTTACTTTTATCTACCTTCCTAATTCCCCTGACCAGAAGGTCCGGAGGGGTGCAATCTAATGTTATCCTTGCTTATTTGGAACGTTTGGGGCCACTGAGCACAAGAAAAACTTGCCTTTGTGGACAAGGAGTCTCGTACACACAATTCATCTCTTGTGGCCATTCTTGAGCCAAAACTGAATCCATGCAAGCTCCAATATATGGCTAGAAAAATGGGATTATCTCACTCCTTTCATGGTATTCCTGATAATTCTCACCTATGGATTTTCTAGAAGAAGCATCTCTCGGTTGAGCTTATTGAATAATTTCATTATGGATTTTATTTCACCGTTTGTTTCCCTCCCCTTTATTGATGGGTCAATGCGGTTTGACCCCATTAAGGCTTCTGCGTGGTTTTAATTACATTTTAAATGCGTCTTGGTTTTTTTCCTATATATAGAAATGAAAACCTCTCAATAAATGCATCCCGATTTGGTGGTGAACAAAAAATCTTTTGTGTTCAAGTATTTTCATTCAATCTTCTTTCCATTCTCGCTTGTGTTTTCGTGTTGAACGGTCAGGCATTTTTAACATTTGGTATCAGAGTGAGATTGTCTTAATCCACAATTCCGAACTTCGAGCCCTCATCGCCCCGACTTTCCCAGACATCATCGGCATGTCCCAGACCCCCTGTTGACAGTGGTAGTGGCCCTCTGTTGGTACATCAAGTGGTGAAGGAGATCATGGGATTGGCGATGTATCTGATCCTCACAAAGAAAAACTATAGTGACTGGTCCTTGATGATGAAGGTCATGCTTCAAGCACATGGTCTTTGGGATGTCGTCGACACTGGCAGTGCGGAACTTCAGGAAGATCGGATGGCGCTGGAGGCCATCCTCCGTGCTGTCCTACCGGGGATGATCTCCATACTCGCCATCAAGGAAACTGACAAGGAAGCGTGGGACACCGTGAAGACCATGCGCATCATCATTGATCACGTTTGCAAGGCCAATGCTCAAAAGCTCTGCAAGGATTATGAAGGAATTCTTTTTCACAACGACGAATCGGTGGATGACTTCGCAATGCGGCTCACCGGGATGGTCAACAGACTCACAATCCTCGGTGATCCGAAGCCTCAAGACAAGGTTGTTGAGAAGTATTTGCATGTCGTCCCCTCCAGGTTCTCCCAAATTTCCCTTTTAATTGAAATTCTTTTTGATATTTTGACACTCTATGTGGATGAGGTAACAGGGAGACTTAAAGCAGCGGATGACCGTTTTGATCTGGCACCCACCACAAACACTGGAGGGAAGCTACTCCTTACTGAGGAGTGGGTTTCACAGATGAAGGAGCGGAAGACGAGGGAGGAATCTTTCAACAACTCCAAGTTCGGCAACCGACATCGCTGAGGACCACGAAAAAAGACTCGTGGTCGTGAAGTCTCAAGGGACAAATTCCACAATTGCTTCAAAATGGGTCATTGGGCCAAAGATTGCCGCATAAGACCGAAAATTCCTGAGGCCCTTCTAACCTAAGGCGATGATGCTGAGCTCGCGCTACTTATGGAAAGGTCATGCACCGTAGTGCCCGATTCCCCACTACCGCAATCTGCCACCACCAGTACTTCACAACCACAATGCAGCCCTCTACGGCTGATCGAGACGAACGTCTCCTCACAACTGGATCAGGAGGTGGCGTGGGATGACAAATTTTGGTACCTCAACACTGGTGCCACTAACCACATGACTGGGTCCCGAGCTATCTACTCTGAGTTTGACTCTGGGATCTGTGGCACTGTGAAGTTTGGAGATGACTCTATCATCAACATCGAGGGGTGTGGGACCATCTTGCTCACTTGAAAAACCAGTGAGCACCGCATGCTCATGGGGTTGTACTTCATCCTGAGGCTCACCACAAACATCATTAGCATCAGACAAATTGATGAGAACGGTTTCCAGATACAGATCGAAGATGGAATCCTAAGGATCTGTGACCAGTAGCGGCATCTGCTGGCCAAGGTGAAGCGCTTCCTCAGATAGATGTACAAGCTCAAACTTAACATTGCACAGCCAATATGACTTTCTGCAAGGGGATCTGAGAAGGCATGGTGTTGGCATGTGAGGTATGGCCACCTGAATTTTCAGTTTCTGCGTAAGCTCGTTCAATGCGATATGGTGCGAGGGATCCCACAAATTGATCAGGTCGATCAATTCGATCACTTCTGCGATAGTTGCCTCATTGGGAAACATCGATGAGTGTCTTTCCCTGAACAAGTGATGCATCATGCGGAGCAATCCCTCGACCATTTCCACGGTGATCTCTGCGGGCTGATCATGCCGATGACGCCAAGAGGGAACCACTACTGTCTACTACTTGTAGATGACATGATCCGCAACATGTGTCTCAATCTACTCGGAAGCAAGGACTAGACTCTGACGATAATCAAACACTTTCAAGCCACAGTGGAGGTAGAGACAGGGAGAAAACTAAAGTTTCTCCGGACGGACTGCGGTGGCGAGTTCACTTCAGTGGAATTTGGTGAATATTGTGCCAAACGTGGCACACAATGGCAACTCACGGCCCCCTATTCACCACAACAGAATGGGGTCATTGAACGATGCAACCAGACAGTGGTTGCCATGGGTCGAAGAATATTGAAGGAAAAAGGCCTTCCCAGGATGTTCTAGGGTGAGGCTGTCTCCACTGATGTCTTTATCCTCAACTGGACGCTGACACGTAGCCTTGACGGGTTGATGCCAAATGAGGACTATCATGGAAAACAACCGGTGGTGCATTTTTTTTGCACTTTTGGCTGTATTGCGCATGTCAAGAATGTGAAACCTCACCTGAATAAGTTGAATGATTTGAGTACGCCAATGATGTCCATCAGGTATGAGTCCGGGTCGAAGGCATACTGCGAGTATGACCCCGTCAGCAAGTGCGTGCATGTAACGTGTGATGTCATCTTCCACGAGGCAGAACAGTGGAATTGGAGTGCTCATGATGAACAAGGTGTGTTGAGCAGTGAGGAGCCATTCACCATCGAACACACACCGGAATGTATGTCAGGGACGATGGAGGCCGATGACACTGTCGGAGAATAGGTATCGTCACTCACACCCACTAGAAAACACTCAGCAGATGCTACAACACCAGACGTGGTCAAGGTGATTCCCATGCCATCAGCCACATTGGAGTTTATCTCACCACCATCCAACATGGTCGAGGCACTTGACGTCGAGCACGAAGATGCCCCACTTCGGCTCCGCACTATTGACAACATCATCGGGGCCACAACACCACCTGGGATTTAATTAAGTGAGCTCGACCCTGGTGAGATACATTTCACTATGGCTGATGAGCCAACCACTTTTGGTGAAGCAGGAAAACACCACTGTTGGCGCAAGGTGATGCTTCAAGAGATGAGGTCGATTGAGGACAATGAAACATGGGAGATCGTCAATCTCCCCATTGTCCATCGTCCAATTGGGCTCAAGTGGGTCTCCAAGGTGAAGCGTGATGAGCGCGGTGCGATAGTGAAGAATAAGGCAAGGCTTGTTGCAAAAGGATACATCCAATAGTAGGGGATCGACTATGAGGAGGCCTTTTCCCCTGTCGCATGCATGGAATCAGTGCGGCTCTTCATCGCAGTGGCATCGCAAAAATGGTGGGAGGTCCATCACATGGATGTTAAATCGGCATTCCTAAATGGGAACCTCCAAGAGGAGGTTTACGTTGAGCAACCACATGGATTCATCATCAATGACCACGAGCACAAGGTGCTCTGACTCCGGAAAGCACTCTATGGCCTCTGCCAAGCACCAAGAGCATGGAACACCAAGCTTGACACCAGCCTTCTGACGCTTGGGTTTCACAAGAGCGACTCTGAGCATGCTGTGTATACTCATGGAAATAACATTTCTCATCTTATCATCGAGGTGTATGTAGATGACATGATCATCACCGGCACTGATTTCACCAACATCAACATGTTCAAGGCGGAGATAAAGAATCTCTTTCGGATGAGTGACTTGGGATTTCTCTCCAGCTACCTTGGCATCGAAGTGAACCAAGGGCCCAACGAAATTTCCCTACGTCAATATGCCTATGCGACCAAATTGTTGGAGAAGAGAGGAATGGGAGATTACAACCCCTATCATGTGTCGATGGAGGCCCGCCTAAAGCTAAGAAAGTCTAGCACTTTCCCGTTGGTTGATGTCACTCAGTACCAGAGCACCATTGGCAGCCTCAGGTACCTAGTGCATACAGGGCCAGACATTGCCTATGTGGTAGGTTACGTAAGCCGGTTCACTGAAGAGACACATGAAGATCACATGGTCGCAGTCAAACACCTATTGCGCTACATCACCGGGACACGCAACTACGGTGTCCTCTACACAAGGAAAACGACCGGTCGATCCTGTTGGGATTTAGAGATAGCGACATGGCCAGCGACATTGATGACCATAAGAGCACTACTAGGGTGTTCTTATACCTTGGAGACAAGCCCATAACTTGTCAATCACAGAAACAAAAGGTAGTGGCGTTGTATTCATGTGAAGCAGAGTACATTTCCACGACAACCGAAATGTGCCAGGGCATCTGGTCAGCTTTACTGTTAGGGGAATGTCTATACTCAGACCTCAGTGCGTCGGTGCTCAAAGAGGACAACAAGTCCACCATTGCCTTAAGAAGGAACCCCGTCTTCCATGATCAAAGAAAGCACATTTACACCCGATTCCATTTCATTCGGGAGTGCGTTGATGGAAGGAAAATCATTCTCGAGCACACTCACACCGAGGGGCAGCTTGCAGACATTCTCACGAAGTCACTTGAGCATGTCAGGTTTCTGGAGCTGTGCGCGAAGATTGGTGTCATTGAGATCCAGTGAATGTGACAAAAATTAGGGGGGTGATTGTTGACTAATTTCATTATGGAATTTATTTCACCGTTTTCTTCCCTCCCCCTTATTGATGGGTCACTGCGGTTTGACCCCATTAAGGCTGTCGCGTGGCTTTAATTACATTGCAAATACGTCTTGGTTTTTTTGCCTATATAAAGAAATGAAAACCTCTCCTGAAATGCATCCCAATTTGGTGGTGCACAAAACATCATTTGTGTTCAAATATTTTCCTTCAATCTTCTTTCCATTCTCGCTTGTATTTTCGTGTTGAACAGTCAGGAATTTCCAACAGAGCTGGTGAGTCTTACCTCGCAGTGTATGAACGCCTTGATTTTATATAATGGTATGGTGGTTTTGTTTTCCTTTGTATATGAGAGCACTGAACTACATGAGAAGTTAACATTATGGAAACACTTGGAGTCATTAAAAACTGATAATCTCCCATGGTTTGTGGGAGGTGACTTTAACAAGATCGCTCATATCTCTGAAAATAAAGGGGGTTCGAGCTTCCTTAATATCATATCGTAGGAGTTTAGGAACTTCATTTCCTCGACATAACTGTTGGACCTAGGATTCTATGGACCCAAGTTCACATTGTGTAACAGCAGAAGGGGTCTGAACCACATATGGAGCCGCCTGGATAGGTGTCTTACAAACATGCAGGGTCTGGAATCCTTCTCCAAGTCGACAATGACTCACATCCCTCGGTTTATCTCACATCACGCCACTATTCTTTTGGAACTCAAGAAAGAGGTCATGTGACCCTGCTCTTTTCATTGTAATAACTCCTGACATCAAGATGAGGGCTTCATGTCTATGGTTAAAGATTCGTGGAACAACGGGGGATTTAGGGGGGCTTGGTGTGGCTTTGTTAACCACTTGAAACGCCTCAGGGGGGATATTCAGCACTGGTTGGCCAACAAACATAATGATCATTATGGGGTTGATCGTATCCAAGATGACATAAATAGTCTAGAATCGGATCTGCTGGACTCATGGGATGAGAACCTCTTTATCCTTTTATGCAATAAGCGTGGGATTCTTGCGGATAAACTCTTGGATCTTGAGATGGAATACATGTTGAGGTCGTGGGTCAGATGGCTGAGGGGGGGAGACCGCAACAGTGCCTTCTTCCATGCATGTTTGAAAGAGAGGAGTTGTGCAAAGATTAATACCAATTTGGGGAATGGCTCTTTCACCTCAGACATGGAAGTGGCGGGCCACATGGAATTGGAACACTTTGAAGGGCTTTTAGCTGGTTTGATTCCTTCTTGGCATGATGGTGTGTAGGGGGGCTCCATAGAGGAGGAATTTATGGGATGCATACCATGCATGTTGGAGGACTCGGATAACAACCTTCTGTCAACACTGCCAATGGAAGAGGAGATCAAAGAGACTATTTTTAGGTTACCTTGCGATAGTTCATCCGGTTCGGATGGCTTCCCAATTTCTTTCTTTGTGATAGCTTAAAAGGTGGTTGGGCCCCTTTTGGTGGAAGATTTACAAGACTATTTTAGTGTTGGCTCCTTGAATAGAATGGTGTGGGCTTCTAGAATTGTTCTTATTCCAAAGAAAACTAATCCCACAAGTATTGGTCACTCTGGACCCATCTGCCTTTGCAATGTTTCCTAAAAAATTTTAGCTTCTATCATTGCCTCAAGACTGGCCAAGGCTCTCCCACAGTTGATCTCCAGGGAACAACATGGATTCATTCAAGCACTAAGCATCCAATGAGTGGTAGGAATTGATAGTGAGTTGATCAATGATATTTACCGAAGATAAGTGGGCTCCAATGTTATTTTTTAAGTGGACATGCAAAAAGCTTACGATAAAATGGAATGGAGCTTCATTATTCGGGTGATGCAGAGGTTAGGTTTCCCGGAGTGGTTTTGTGACCTCCATATCCGATGCTTCTCCTCTCCATGGATCTTCATTTCCATGATGGGAAGATGGTTTCGTTTCTTCAAATCAGTTCGTGGGGTTCGGCGGGGGGATCCATTATCCCCAATCCTCTCTATCCTGGCACAAGAAGCCTTAAAGTCTATGAAATGGAGTGGAAAATGGCATGCTGGACCTTTATCAGAGTAGGTGCAGATTGGAGAACATTTCTCATTTAATGTTCACAGATGATATTTTAATCTTCTTTAATGGAAGGAGAAGGTCATTGCTCAATCCCATGGAGATATTGAACACCTATGGATGATTGAGTGGACAGGGGATCAACACCTCAAAAATCCATGCTTTAATCTCCAATAAGTATCCTCGTCGTCGCAGTAGAGATATTGAGAACATAGTGGGGTGTCATCAGAAGTGGATGCCTGCGGTTTATCTTGGTGTCTCTCTTTCTTATGGCCATATTAAAAAACAACCCTTTGAAGACATAATCAATCGTCTTGTGGGGTGGATCTTAAACTGGAAGAATAAATTCCTCTCATTGGGGGGGTGACGCTTGTCAATAGTGTCCTTACGTCCATTCTAATGTACGTTTTCTCGCTGCTCAATCCTCCCAAAGGCGTGGCCAAGCATATTGAAAATATTTTATTCTCCATTGTGTGGGATTCCAACCAGACGAGATGAATTCATTGAGAATCCTGGAATAGTATGGCCAGATCTGTGGCCGGGGGAGGAGGGGGCCTTTGGGATATCACCGAAGCCATGCTTCGCATGCAAGGACATCTGGATTGGGATGTTATTATGGGATAATCTTTATGGGAAATGTTCTTCAGAAGACGTTATGTTGCACACTGGGAGATGTTCGGTGGAGGTACTTGACTCTCTCACTTGGCATGTTGCATTGCTTCCTATCTGTATATCCTCTTGGATTCTGCAAGATGGATCATTGGAAAAGGAGAGTTCAACTTCTGGAAGGTTAACTGGGCAGGTGAGAAGCTGGAATTCCCCGATTGTCCCCACCTAGAGATCTCTTTCAAGGAGGCCTTCGATCTTCCTAGTTTCATTCACACTGTTCTCACCCCCGAGCAGGTTATGGTTTATGATGATATTATTTTGAACGAGGAGATGGATAGGTGCTGCTTCACACATTCACCTTCAGGCAGGTTCACCTCTAAGGATTACAGAGCTCTTGTTCATATGGAGAGGCCGCACGATGAGTGGTCCATTTAGACCTGGTGTAAGGAGATTCCTAAAAAGATGAACATCCATATTTGGCGTATAAGGAATAAAGCCTTTCCAACAGACGAAAACATTCAAAGGAAGATGATCAACATAGTGTCAGGATGCTTCTGCTGTTAAAAACCCCAAACTGAATCTTCCCTTAATTTATTCTTTCACTGCAACTAGGCTCGCTACCTCTGGTCCATTTTCTCACCACATCCCTGTATTGATAATGAGAATCCTTCGATCTAGGGATTCCTGGAGTCCTGGTTTCCAGGGGTGGAAGGAAGGGCCTCAGAGTGCCAGACTCGTGCAATCATTTTGGATTCAATTTGTTGGACGATGCGGAAGGCATGCAACCAGGTTCGGCTGGGCTCTACAAGGCCATACCCTTTCCTCCAGATGCACTTAAAATCTCTTCTCTTCGAACTCAGAGCACTCCTTAAAGGTAAGAAACTTCCGGTAATGTCATGCAATCTGTTCAACAGATTTTTACACACCTTACAGGAAGGAGGGTCGCCGGATAATGTGGATACCCCCGTAGGGTGGCTTGAAATTAAATGTGGATGAATCACTCATGGGGGGTCTAATGAGAGGTGGATGGGTCCTTTGAGATTCTCGAGGCTCAGTTCTCATGGGTTTCAGTTCTTCTATGGGGTCAGATCCTCCTTTGGTGCGGAGGTGAAGGCTCTTATAATAAGTCCAACACTCTGCAGGGAGTATGGTTTTCAAGTGGCAGTGATGGAGTCTGACTCTGAAGTTCCTCTGAGAGCTATCCAAGGGAGACATGTTGTGTCGTGGGACTTGGTTTACTTGGTTCGTAGGTGTTCTGTGGAAACTAAATTTGGGTAGAATGTTCATCACATTTGGAGAGAAAGCAACTTCACAGAGGACTCCCTTTCTCAGTTGGGAAATGCGGCTAAGAATCTGGTTATCTTCGATAATTTAGGATCTCTTCCTCTTGAGTGTAGGGTTGTAATTCAACAAGACTCTCTTGGGTTGCATCACTTCCGGCCTCCGTAAGAGTTCTTTCTTCCTTGTCCCTCTGATTTTCATGTTTAATAAAAAGAAATTTTCAGTAAAATTCTAATGGTCAAATTTAGTTATCCAAGCTAAACTCAGTCGTAGTATTATGTGTGAGGGATTAGAATAATTTTTCAATAAGAAATTATACCCACACACCTTCAAGATATCCAAAAAAATGGATTTCTTTAGTCTTGAGCAAGAAAATCTGTCATTCATAGAATATGCATCTAAATTCATGAACATTGTTTGTTTTTCTCCGGTAGTGGATGCTAGTGAGTCAATAAAGACACATAAATTTGAGTTTGGAATTTGACCAGAAATTCATTCTGAGACAGTTGTTCTATGTATTAGTGATTATACAAACATGATTAATAGATTAAATATGGTTAAATGGGATCTTATTTTGAATCATACAAGAGGAAGCATGTTCTTATATATGGGTACAGGTGGGAACTCTAATGTCAGGAATTAGTGGAAGAGGGACACTTACTTCTAAGGAGGAAGAACATCATAGAATCAATCTACTAGATTAGTTTTCTTTCCTCAATATACCAGTTTCTATCAAGAATGGTTCCAATCTATTTCTCTTGAGCATAAGTAGAAGGATTGTATGGCATCACCCAAAGTGTGCCACAATTTTAATTATATAGGACATATTTGATGTTATTTTCCTAATGCTCTAAAGTTAGATTTTGGGAATAGCTCCGATACATTTAAGAAATCTTCTTCTATGACTAGGTCATCACATTTGAATAGTTCTATTCACAAAATTGAGTGAGAAAGGGTGATTTCGGAAACACCTTGACTCCTCAAAAAATGAAACCACTACAGGGAAGCAAATAACATGGAGGAATGAGTAAGTAGTTATATGGTGTTGAGTATATGATCATGAAGGATCAATTGGGTCATTGGATTGTACGTGATACCATTCTTTTAAACTAAACTATTATTCAAGTTGTTTTAGATACTGGTATATCCCACTATTTTATTTCTTCTCATCTTGTTAATAAAATGGGGTTTCATATCAAGATGACAGAACATGTGATGACAATCCAGAAACCTCTCACGTAGAAAGATTTTATAGGATTTAAGTGTGTAACTTGTTCTATATTCATCTATGGAGTTGAGTTTGCTTGAAACCATTATATTCTATAAGTGGATGTCTTTGATTTAATCTTAGGTATGTATTGGTTGGTTTATTTTAAGGCTCACGTATATTTTTATGTGTAATGAGAAAATTTTACATCTTTCGATGGAACATAACATAATATTAAAGGAGATTGGGACGTTAATTCTGGAAGATCGGGTATTTTATTATCGATTATTGGAACAATTTATTTTCAATTGAAATTAGTCTCTTTGGAGACTAATGACATAATTGAAACTAGAAATTTTCTGTCTTTTTAGATCATTATCATGACATATTTCCTGAAAATTTCTCTGTTTTTCCATGGGAGTGGAAAGTGGGATTTTGTATTGATCTTCATCTAGGGAAAAAACTATTTCACTTCCATTGTACAGATTGTAACTAATGGAATTGAGTGAATTGATGTTCCAATTAGAGGAATTAGAAATTAAATTATTTATAAGACTGGGTATATCTCATTGGGATGCTCTAGTTCTTTTTGTAAGGAAGGTAAATGGTTCACTGGTACTTTGTGTTCATTATCATAAACTGAATTTGGTTACAATAAATAATAGATATCCTCTTCCATGAATTTATGATCTTTTTGATCAATTGAAAGGATCCCAATGGTTCTTTAAGATTGATCTATGGTCTGAATATCCAAAACTCCAAGTCAAGAAATAGGATATCCCAAAGACAGCAATTTAGAGACTATATGACCATTATAAATATGTTTTTATTCCCTTTGGTAAGATTAATTCACCTGTAGTATTCATGGATTTTATAATCCATATCATGAAAATGTATCTCGATTCCTTTATCCTGGTATTGTTTTAATGATATTTTGGTTTACTCTCAAAGTATGAATGACTTTGAGGAGAACATTGAGATTTTTTTGAGAAAATTGTGTGATCAATGACTTTATACTAAATTGTCTAGGTTTGACTTTTGGATAAAATAATTTTGTTTTCTCAAATATTTCATTTCTAAGAATGGAATATCAGTTGACCCTTGAACATCAAATAATTGATTTCAAGGAATCCACCCAACAATGACTTCAAGATACGTAGTTTTCTAGGATTTATTGGGTATTATCATTGATTTTTTTTAATTCTCAAAGATTATTTATCATATAACTATGTTTATATGGAAAATTATTCCATTCAAATGGAATTATTACTATGAGAAATCAATTCAGGACTTTAAATATAAGCTCACTTCAGCACCAATTTTCATCTTTCCAGAACTATGAAAAATCTATGTTGTTTGTTATGACACATCTATTTATGGAATCATGAAATTTCATAAAAAATGTGATCATGTCATTTATTATGGATCAGAATGGTATTGAATTCATGAATGAAATTATTTGGTCCATGACATATAATTGGCTTCGATGGTTTATTCTTTGAAAACATGAAATTACAATCTATTTTGTGAGAATTTAACTATATTTACTAAGAATAAAAGCATGAAATATATCTTCTATTAGATAGATATGGACCTAAGGAAATGATATTGTATGGAGTATCTCTAAATGTTTTACTTTGACCTAGAATATACACCCAGGAAATGAAATACCATAGCTAATTCCTTGAGTTAGAAATCATATAATGAACTCGCTAGATTGGATCATGATCAATGAAAGTTGATGAGTTTTATTGTTTTCATGCATCTATACAATACCAAACGAAATGAAAATGTAGTTTTCTTCCCAGTCACTCTTATTCTATATTTGATGGATTTATTCAATATGGATCAATGATAAGATCATGGCTGCATCACCATTAGCTCAAATCTAAACAGTATGGAGACCATGGATCAATGATCAGATCCTGGCTTTATGTGTGGACAGTTTGTTGTATATAAATTCATTGAATCTACGAAATAAATATTTAGAGTATCCAAATTTACCACAATGAGCATCCAATGATGACTAAAAACCCAAAAATGAATAAGTAAAGAAAGAAACGAAAATAGATTTTATAGTGTTAAATTGTAGAGTCTTGCCCCTGTATCATTGGTATTAAATAGATTATATCATCTAATTGTTTTATTTAAAACAATTTCATAATACTTTCCACTATTTCATCTTTTTTTTCTATCTTGATCTTTTTGGTGCTGTAGAGGTGATGTGAGGACTAACGAGTCTAAAAAATTTTCATGGGGAAATCCCTTCTATTATTTTTCATATATATGCCTTCCAAAAATATGAAATGTATTTAGTCGTAATTAACATAGTATATTAGATTTTAGAAAATCAAATCATGAAAACATACCTCATGTATACATTTACAATTGAGCTACCTAGCCATTCATAGTAGAGAATTTCAGTTTCACTCTCAACAAAAATGATGTCTTCACCTTTCTCTCCATATATATTTTATTCAAAATAAACTATGTTATTACGACCATCTTTTAACTTTGTATCCACAAGAACATTTAATGATAGTAAATGTGGATATATAATAGGTGGGGTAATGGTACTTTTGGTAGATATTTTTGATCGGTTGGTCGATCCTTTAGATGGTTTTGATGTGGTATTTCATTTCATCCCCTTCTCTTTATCCATCTGTAATAACATTCATCGGTTCACACATTTTCTCATTGATTGTTAAATGTTTAGCTTGAAAAGTAAATTGGATATGAATACCTCCTTGTTGAAATTATTTTTTATATGATGTGGTGGCCATGCAATGAATTATCCAATAGATTATCCAACCATATAAATATCATCCTCATGAATCGGAACATGTATCTCTGCACTCGTCTCATGGGCTACGCTAATCGACACTCGAAGTTGACCTGTTGGAAGTGTTCTATTGTGTATCATGTCCTTTAGAATATTGAACACCATATCCCTCCCAACTAGGTGATGGGTTGGTGTTTCTAAAGGTAAATCAAATTTATTATCACCCTATAGAATATCAATATAGTAAAAGTATTAGTGTCTATCTAATTCACATTTTAAAGAAACATTCATTAGAACATTGATTACCTCTACTAAGACATCTATTTGAGGGGAATGGCTAGCCTCATAGCTTATGAGGGGTGGGGTGAGATCTCTACCCAATGGCTATTCATGAGTTTATTTTTCTCTTTTATTCTCCCCCATTAAAGCTTGTTAGGACCAATAGGGGCCTATATACCCTGAGACGGGGGGTGAATTAGGGTATGGATATTATTTTTCAAAGTTCTTCCTGCCCCACTGGATCTTGACCTCTTTATTACAAGGGTCACTTTTTTTCACTTGTATGTTTATTATGATCGCTTATTTTATTCTTTATCCGATGATGATGCTTTAAATGGAATGCAGGGAAGTAAGCAGACATACATTGAGATTTTTACTTGGTTCACCGCTAAGGGGTGCTTCCAAGGAGCATACACCGACAGGTTGTCAGTCCTACCAAATTCCACTAAACTTCACTAGTTTTGGATTTTGTGGTTCGGGTTAGATCACTTCTATGTCCAAGATCACTGACTTTACAAGCTTTAGGGTCAGCTCACTACTTTCCCAAGGGTCACTCCCTGTTTCTCTCCCTCTGGCTCACTACCAGTGGAGAGGATCACCTTCTTCCTCTTCCTGTGCTCACTGCTCTAGAAAGGATCCACTCACAGTTTATAGAACTATAGGTCTCTTTATTATCACTAATGAATACATCCTCTGTTGTATGTGGATGCTCTGTTGAAGTCCAACATTCACCCGTAGATGAATCTCTCTTTGCACCTAAGGTATCGGGCAAACTTCCAGCTTCCATGCAGCTTGAACACACTTCCGGGGAAACAACCTTACTTGGCGCGCAGGTCTAACCCGGCGCGCAAGTATCGGTGTGCAGGTCACAACTGGCGCATAGGTCTGCCTCTACCACCTATGCGTCACAATCTTCTGCAACTCCAAACCTATGCGACTCAATCCCTTTTATGCCTAGGGCAATATTGGCACGCAACTACCAACCAGCGTGCAACTTCAAACACTGGCACGCAAGTCCACCTACGCAACCACACACCACATACTCGACCACCACACCAGTGCGACAGGAGCTCTGATTTTTCAAAGTATTGAACTGTGTTGAAAATGAGGAGGTGTGGTCCTATATTTATAGGCATTTGGTCAACCTACGCGGTGGCGCACAATTTTCCCCTCGGCACTCAAGTCTCAGCGCACAAGTCTCTGCCTTTGCAAGTCACCTACGTGACCAACCCAATACTTGCGCGATCCTCTTTTCTTTGCCATATTTTGATCTTCTAATCTTGAAGAACAATATTCGCTCAAGTTCTCAAGCCTTATAGGCATCGGCGCACAAGTCTCTTCACGACGATTAAGTCACATGCGCAACCACACCAATACTAGCGTGGCCCTCTTTCCTTTTCCATATTTTGACCTTCTGATCCTGAAAAACAATAGGCGCGCAAGTTTCCTCTCCTTCAAGTACAGGGCGCGCAAGTATCTTTTCCAAATCCTCTTTTCTCCTTTTGTCGATTTTCATGCCCAAAAATTTGGCAAACATTGGAAAATGGCACCACCTTGTATTTGTTCTTTTTGTACTGCCTCTAGATAATCCATTCCTTTGTCGACATTCTTGAATCAAACATGGATTGTTGACCACATCTCTTGAACTCGACATGCCACTATGAAATTTCATTTGTCAAAAAATTTGTATGTCATGGTTTGATTTTGTCAACAATCACAGCACTGATGCCCACTTTGTCAACAAACACAATCACCTCAAAAATGTATCAATGATACCTTGAGGGATTTTTTCCCAACAATCTCCCCCTTTGGGTTTGTTGACAACTCTTCCATAAAATGATACATTGTTAATTCTTCAGCCACCTTTCGCCTATTGCGATTCCGGTAGCAATCAAGGATTTATTCAACACATACTCTAAGCCCACATAAGCAATGCTCGGCGTGATAAACAAGAGTAAATGAAAAGTCCATCAATGAATCACTTCATATCTGAAACCTACTATTTACACCAAACTGATACCAATTTTTACCAAACTGATACCAATTTTTGGAAATATTCTTACCACATTCCAACACCACTCTTTTACTTTTGTCACAATCCTCAGCTGTCGTGATATCTATTATTTGATCAATCACATCTAGCATCGTTAGATTAATACTCTCCCCCCTTCTCATTGCTCCCCCTATCTCACTGCTCCACCTTTCAGCTTCTCCCCATATCATTCATGATTTATCAAATAGCCACACTGTCTCCCCCTTGAACAATCACTATTTTCTCCCCCTTTGGCAACGAACTCAAAGGTCACTCCTTTGCAGTCTGTAACAGAGTAGAGAACACATATCAACACATTAGGAAAAAACACAACATACCTCTGGGAGAGGGGGGCTTCCACAACCACACTCTTTCATGTGCGGGGACTCGACTGGACTCCTAGAGCCATTCGATGCCTCTCAAAAGCTTCCTTGGGTATGACCTTTGCCAGAATGTCTGCAACCTGTAGCTCTGTAGGCACATACTCCAACTTCACGATTCCCTACTCAACTTTCTCCTTGATCAAATGATACTTTATCTCAATGTGTTTTGTCCTTGAGTGATGGACGGGATTTTTGCTGAGATTTATAGAACTTGAGTTATCACACTGGATTCCGATCGGAGACTTCACTTCAACTCCCATATCTTCAAGCTACTGCTTCATCCACAATAACTGTGTGCATGCTTGAGTGACCACAATATACTCTGCCTCCACTGTGGTCAATGAAATGCATTCTTGATTCTTTCTTAGACAAGAAATACACAATCCACCAAGATTGAATGCACCTCCTGATGTTGATTTTCTTTCATCTGCTGATCCAGCCCAATCTGCATCTGTGTAACCCAATAACAGTGTCTGAGATTTGTCATTATACATCATTCTGATATCCATGGTGCCTTTGATATACCGAAGTATTATTTTCACTGCATGCATGTGGATTTCCTTGGGATTACTCTGATATCTCGCTACTTGGCATGTGGCGAAAACAATATCATGCCTTCTGTAGTTAAGTACAACATACTTCCAATAATTTTCCAGTATTCTGTGATATTAACTGCCTTTCCATCCTCATATTTTGATAATTTCATCTGGGTAGTAACCAGAGTCTTTATCTCCTTGGAATTTTCCATTCCAAACCTTTCTAAAACCTCCTTGGCATATTTGGATTTAGAAATGAATGTTCCATTCATTCTTTGTGTCACCTATAGACTAAGGAAAAACGTTAGCTCTCCAATCATTGACATTTCAAACTCATTTTTCATGAATTCAGAAAACTGTCTGCACTGAACTTCATCTGATCCACCAAATATTATGTCATAGAAATAAACCAACACCATCATCCTTTGATTACTATCATTGCTGAAATAGAGATTGTAATCAACTCCCCCACGCTGGAAACCAAGTTTCATCAAATACTAATCTAGCCATGAGTACCATGCTCTTGGTGCTTGTTTCAACCCATATAGTTCTTTCTTCAACCGATAAACTTTATTCTCATCTTCATGAATGAGAAACCCATTTGGCTGCTCAATATACACCTCCTCTTCTATAACTCCATTCAAGAATGCAGATTTGATATCCATCTGGAACACTTTGAAATTTCTTTTCACTACAATTGCCAAAAATAATCTGATTGTCTCCAGCCTAGCAACTGATGAAAATGTCTCATCAACCTCTATTCCCTCTATCTGAGAGTATCCCTTGCACACCAGTCGTGATTTGTTTCGAATAACTATTCCATATTCATTTATCTTGTTGTGAAAGACCCATTTAGTCTCGAGGACGTTCTTATCTGCTGGCCTCGAAACAATCTCTCACGTCTAATTCTTCTCAATCTGATCTAGCTCTTCATTCATGGCCTGAACCCTGTTTTCATCTTTAGCGGCATCAAAAAAGCATTTCGGCTCAACCTGTGATGGTAATAATGTCTGATTCAATGATTTCATTCTTCCTGTCAGAACTGAAACTGACATCTGTATCTTCTTCTGAATCAACTTCATCCACTTCTGCTCTCCCCGAGTCTCTTACCACTTCCTCACTTTTAACATAAAACTTTTCACTGTGTCATTTTTCAATGACATCATTTCTTTGAACATCTTCTCTCATATTTTTGGTGACACTCTTTTGATTTTCTCTCACAGCTTCTTGAAATCCTGAAAGTAGTTAGCTAATACCACATTGTTAGAACAAAAAGATAATCATCAAAACCTGTGTGTTTCTACTTGTGCCCCAGTCATTATTCATGAACATAAACATTCATCCTTCATATCTCATTGTGATCTTGCATCTGATTAGGATATAGAATGATCCCCCTGTGTTATGAAACTCTTCTAGTTGTTAGACCCAACTGTATGGACCCATAAACATTCTTCTCCTCATGCATCTTTGATTATATGGAACTCAGCATTGAGCCATTAACAGAATCTCTAAGCCTACTGAGTAGGACTTGGTGTAGGAAACATAAGATAAATCTAATATGACAATCACTTCCTATTGTGCTATGTTGCTCCCTTTCTTCTTCAACTCTGATACCTGATTTGAATCAATTGAGACTCTGGAGAATATCACTTCTCCAATTTGCATCTTTATATGCCACTTCCCCTTGAATCGTATCTCCCTAAAACCTGAAACACTTGAATAATCAGTTAATATCATTTATATACATAGGGAGAGGGGTGCTTCTAGGATCCTCAAGAAGAGTATTGTGGTTGATCCTGATGCGTCAACCCTTTGATTCTTTCTTGCAGAGCATCAGACTCCTTCCTGGCTTCTTCTAGCTGCCTAGCCAACTTCAACTGCTCTGGCCATATGACTAAGTATTCATTACCTGCATGCTGAGTCTTTTTCTGATATGAGGATTCTGCAGGCCTGGCCTTTCTCATCACTTGGGGTTTGAACCCATGAGTACACATTTTTTTCTTTGATGTTCCACCAAAATTCCATTTCCCTTGATTCCTTCTCTGAGTAGGAATCTCTCTATTTGGAATCTTCCCTTTCTTCTTCACCCATTTTAGGGATCTTCCTCTTTCCTCCACATCTCTTTGTGGCATACGACATGTGAATTTTTCAATAAATTCATTGTTTATCTTTCTTTTATCAGATATCTAAGTCACCACACAATTTTTCACTAGTGGTGATTCCTCCATTGAACGTTTATTCTTCATTCTCACAGTTGGAGTAGATCTCCCCTTAACCTTCCAGGTTTGTTCACATTCTCCCCATGAGATTTGTTGGGAGTATGGCAGAGGAGGTGACTAATACACCTTTCATTCAGCTCCATGGGATTCCCCTGAGGCTCTAAGCCTATTCTCCAACTTTCCACTTTGTCTCCTAATGTAAGATTTCTCTTTATACATCACTAGAGTCGATAATCTCCCTTTGAGTCCCTTTTCCTTACCTGTTGTCTTCTTACTGCAATGTCTTTCCAAATGACCATAATGAGAACATACAAAACATCTACCATCAAAATCATACCTCATTTCATCATTTCTCAACCAAGATGATGATGCAGGTTGGGTTCCTCTTTTGATATTTATCTCTTGAGCTTCCTGACACATACTCATGGTGTGTCCCTTTATTCCACAGTAATAACATCTAATGAATGATTTCCTCTGAGAGACTCTTCTCTCTAATTTCTCATGACGCTTCTTCTTATTCTTAGAATTATCAAAGTTTCTATTATCACAGCCTGAAATGTATTTCAGATCCTCTGAACAGAATCTTGGTGTGTGGCCATGAATCCCGCAAAAATAGCACATATCGTCACTTCTTTTTGTAACTGTACTCTTAGGCTTATCTCCAGCACCTACAGGATTTTCTCCACATCTGGAACTATTCACATCTCTCTTTCTATCATGCATGAGATGTGACTCATCAAATCCAACACCAGTTTTTCCTAAACAGTATGGTCTATGAGTTGAGAGAATTTGTTCTTGCCTCTTTTCAGAAATAGCAAATTGGATTTTCACTTCATCATCTCCTACTGAAGGATAATCAAATAGAAAGTGTAAGGCATCCTTAATTTTTGGCATTCCTTTAGCACTGGATTTCTCCAATTCCTTCTACACTGATTCTAGCTCGTCTTCCAACTTTTGAATCTTCAAACCCATTAATTCAATTTGGTCATTTAGTTCTCTTCTGAGATTCTTTCCACAACTCATGTCATCTTCCATTTCTCATGTAAGCTTTTCTACCATGTCACCTTGCTTCATTACTTTCAATTTTTTCTCAGAAACTGATTGATAGACTGATTCATTACCTTTTTGTTGCCTTTGATTCTTCTGAACTTCTTCAGACAACTGTGTTGCTAGATCATCATTTCTAGCTTTCAGATTCTGAACTTTATCTGACTTTTTATTCTCTTCACAATCACAAGACTTTTGTTTTCCATTCATGTTAGCCAGCTTTTGTAGTTCTTAACCTTGAGAATCATTCTTCTCCATTAGGTCAGTATCCACATCAATAATCCTTTGATTTAAGACTCTTAGCTTATTGACCTCAATTTCCAATACTTTGATCCATATATCTTTAGATTTAACTTTTTCATCCAATTTCCGATCCAATTTCTTTGTCATGTTGACAACATCTACTAGTGGCTTCCTTCTCAAAACTTCGTCATCATTAGTTGTTTCAGTATCACTTTGATGTTCATGTACTTCACTCATTCCAACATCTTGATTGAATGAATCAGTATTTTCCCTATCAGATTCATCTAGGCCTTCCTTCAGTAAACTGTTTGATTCTTTTAGTTAAATCACACTTTTCCCATAAACACTTCCACATTGAGGGATACCACCTGACTTTTGAGTCTTCTTTGATGTTTCCCCTTTTCCATGGCACACCGAGAGCAGACTAATTTAACCACACAAATCGACTACACCATATTAGAGCAAAAAAATTTGATAAAAGAAACCTTCCCTTTGATACCAATTGTTAGGACCAATAGGGGCCTATATACCCTGAGAGGGGGGGGGGGTGAATCAAGGTATGGATATTCTTTTTCAAAGTTCTTCCTGCCCCACTGGATCTTGACCTCTTTATTACAAGGGTCACATTGTTTGAACTTGTATGTTTATTATGATCACTTATTTTCTTCTTTACCCGATGATGATGCTTTAAATGTAATACAGGGAAGTAAGTAGGAAGACACATAGATTTTTACTTAGTTCACCGCTAAGGGCTGCATCCAAGGAGCATACGCCGACAGGTTGTCAGTTGTACCAAATTCTACTAAACTTCACTAGATTGGATTACAAGGTTCGGGCTAGATCACTTCTATGGCCAGGATCACTGACTTTACAAGGTTTAGGGTCAGCTCACTACTTTCCCAAGGGTCACTCCCTGTTTCTCTCTCTCTAGCTCATTGCCGATGGTGAGGATCACCTTCTTCCTCTTCCTTTTCTCACTACTCTGGAAATGATCCACTCACAGTTTATAGACATGTAGGTCTCTTTATTATCAGTAATTAATACATCCTATGTTGTATGTGGATGCTCTGTTGAAGTCCAACTTTCACCCGTAGATGAATCTCTATTTTCACCTAAGGTATCGGGAAAACTTCCAGCTTCCACACAGCCCGAAAACACTGTCAGGGAAACAACCTTACTTGGCGCATAGGTCTAACCTGGCGTGCAAGTATCGGCATGCAGGTCACAACTATCATTCAGGTCTACCTCTACCACCTCTATGGAACAATCTTCTGAAACTCCATACATGCACAACTCAATCCCTTTTATTCCCATGCCAATATTGGAGCGCAACTACCAATCGACGCGCAACTTCAAACACTGGCGTGCAAGTCCACCCGCGCGACCACACACCACCTACGCGACCACCACACCAGCATGAATGGAGCTTTGATTTTTCTAAGTATTGAACTCCGTTGAAAATGAGAAGGGGTGGTCCTGTATTTATAGGCATTTGGTCAACCTATGCAGCGACGCACAATTTTTCCCTCGGCGCACAAGTCTCTGCCCTTGCAAGTCACCTGCGCGACCAACCCAATACTTGCGTGACCCTCATTCCTTTTCCATATTATGATATTCAGATATTGAAAAAAAAACAGTCGAACAAGTTCTCAAGCCTTCTAGTCATCGGTGCACAAGTCTCTTCACGGCGCGCAAGTCACCTGCGCGACCACACCAATACCTGCGCGGCCCTCTTTCCTTTGTCATATTTTGACCTTCTGATCCTAAAAAACATTAGGCGTGCATGTTTCCTCTCCTTCAAGTATAGGGTGCACAAGTCTCTTTTCCAAAACCACTTTTCTCCTTTTGTCGATTTTTAGGCCCAAAAATTTGGCAAACACTGGAAAACGGCGCCACATTGTATCTGTTCTTTTTTTACCGTCTCTAGATCATCCATTCTTTTGTCGATATTCTTCCTTCAAACATGGATCGTTGACCACAGCCCTTGAACTTGACATGCCACTATGAAATCCACTTTTTCAACAAATTTTTATGTCATGGTTTTTTTTTGTCAACAATCACAACACAGATGTCCAATTTGTCAATAAACACAATCACCTCAAAAATTCTTCAATGATACCTTGAGGGATTTTTTCCCAACAGATCTTCCATCATCTCAATCTGCCATTGGAATTTTCCTTCACTGGTAGATATTCTTTCTCTAATATATTTTATTAATTCACTTTGATCGGCCTCCTGTTTTTTTCTAAAAATATGTTCGGGGTGTGATCCCAAATCCCGCACCTCTGATGCAGCCATATTGTATTGGCTGCTTCAAGGCCACAAATAGTTTGGGTTCATTCAAAATAGTTGTTTCATATTCCCATGACTATATAGGATAGAAAATATAAAAAATAAGTGAACATTATTATATAATAGCAATTTAAAGAAAAACAATTATTATGTAATAATTACACATATTTCCTACACTTTTTGTGTGTTTTCATCTATTAGTATCTCATATTTATTTACAAATTCTTTCTTCCATATAACATGGTGTAGGATGGAAGTGAATTTGGATTTGGGGTCATCAATATATATGTAAATAGAGGAACATAATTATGTTGTTGTTTCATGTCACATAAAAGTATTATGGTCGATTTCAAATAAGTACCCATTGTTTTTCAAGTGAAGTGTACCCCATCCTTGCTTTATGGTAGGGGTACACTAGTTTTGTTGAAAGTTCCTTATTTCTAGCATATTAGCTATTTTTTCATAAATAAAAAATTATTAATCAATGTGATAAATGCAATGGATTCCTCAACAATATATAACTCTGCAATACAACCCTCTAGATGACATTGATTTTTGATATACCCTTTCAAAATATTCATATATCGTTCAATGGGGTACATCCATCTATAGTGTACAACACCATATAGTTGAATATCTCTCGCCAAATGAACCATCATATCAAAGAATGTTGGCGGGAATAACATTTCCAATTCACATAATATGAATGTGATTTCATTTTTCATAGTCAGTAATTTCATTGGGTTTATAACATTTTTCCATATATCATTGAAGAAGAAACAGAGCTTGGTTAATGTATGATGAAAATTCTAGGATAAAACGAAATGTAAATCTATATTCATTAGATCTTACATCAAAACATGATAGTCATTTGATTTCAGACCCTTTACCATTAAATCGTTCATTAACACAATATTCTTGATATTCAATGAATACCCCTCTGGAACCTTTACATCATTCAAGATGTTGAAAAACCGATATCATTCATTCCTGTAAAGTGTGTAAGTTGCTGGAGGAAGAAAATTTCATTTTTCACCCTTCATTAGCACCATCTCTTCTCGCATTCCCATGTCTACCATGTCCAAACTAGCCTTAATTCCATCCTTTTTTTGTTGAGTTCATTTAGAAATGTGTTTATGACAATATCACATATTTTTTTCAACATGCATAACATCAATAAAATCTCTTATTTACAGACAATTCGAGTATGGTAATTCAAAAAAACTAATCTCTTTTTCAAATATTTTTTCATAAGGTTTTTTTAAAATGGTTTACCAAAATTAGTTTCCACATATTTTAATTTCTCAAATAGTAGATCACCTATTAGTGGAGACGGTGTTGTACATTCGTCTAAACTTCCATCAAATGATTTCATCTAAGATCAGTACTTATGTCATCACAGTAAAAATTTGCGATGCCTAGAAATATACTTTTCAATAAATGTTTCAACCTAATTGACTGTGTACCTTGTTTGTAGATGGGATAGCCTTGATTTCCTTTAATTCTATATCCTAAAAAATTTCCATAAGTAAGAATGTCATTTATCATCCCATACAACATGGATCCCAATGTGAAATATTCATTTTTGTAAGCATCATACAACGTAAAACCTAAATCTCACAATAATTTCAAATCCATAATCAATGGATCCAAACAAACATCAATATCATTACCCAATTATTTTAGTGCTGATATAAGCATAGATAACATGATTTATTTTCATTTCATACATAACCATGGTGGGAAGTTATAATATACCAACTTAACTATCCATATACTGTGAGTGCTGCTTTGAAAACCAAAAGGATTCAATCCATCTGCAGATAACACAATACGAAGGTTTCTTGGATCATTTCAAAATTCAGGATACTCAAGATCAATTCTCTTTCATTGAGGAGAGTGTGTTAGGTGATGTAGTTTCCCATATTTATTTCTTGTGTTTGCATGCCACGTCAATTTCCCTATAGTCTCTTCACTTCTATATAGGCGCCTAAACCTTGGAATGATTGAAAAGTACCATAAAATTTTCATAGGAATAGATTCATATTTCTTGTATTGAGAATCACCACACTTTGTGAATTCTCTAAGTGATTTTTTTCCTTGAAAAATATTATACAGTTATTTGGGTAGGCATGTATTGTTTCAAATATCATACCCATCGAGCGTAGAATTTGTTTGGCGTCGTATGTTCGGACCTAGAGCTCATTATCTTCTGGGAGCATGTCATTAAAGAGAGAATATAATTACGTAAAACTGGAATCACTCCATCCATTTCCTACTTTCAAATTATATTTCATCAGTATGGCAGACAATGTTGTATATTTAGTGAAACCACCATACAATGAAATATTTTCACAACTCTTTAACTACTCAAACAAATTTGGGAAATCATGAAGTTCATCTTCAACTGTCCTTATCATTTCCTCTATATGATCTTCATCATCTTTCACATAACTAATCACATCCTTAATAAAATCTTCTTCATTGTCCACATTTGTAATCATATCGAATGATCTATAAAATGTAGTGTTATCCCAGCTACTAGCTACACTCTCTTTTTCCCCGTGTTTATTCCAACATTTATAACTTAGATCTATTCCATGACAAATTGAGTGTTCTTCCAATTCCTCCGGACTAACTTTTCCTAAATAACAATAGTGTAAACATTGAAAAAGTATTTGAGAAGAGTCATATGCATTATCATTTGAAAACTTGATGAACTCTTTCACTTCATCGTCATACACTTTTGTCAAACGATTGGAATCCATCCATTATTTATTCATATCCATCCTATTTGATTCAGTGATATAAATATTTAAAAAAATAAATACACTAAAGGGTCATTTCAAATAAGGGGAACTCAACATTTTAATGATAGTTATTATTGTGTTTCGTTGCCTAGCACTCATCCCCTTATAATCTAACACCAAATTCCATTGAAAAGTATTTATAAAATCACACTTGAAATCCCCTTAAAAACAAAAACATTTACACAAATTACTCTTTAAAATAAAACACCCTTTTTAAAATCAAACCGTTATTAAATATGCTTTCAAAACATTTACATCCTTTTATGAAAGTCAATTGGGTGGGTTGACAAACAGTTAGCATGCAACCTAAGTCCATGCTAAGTGTTTAAATAATTTTAAATAAATTTAAAACCAAAAAAGGGTATTTTGAATACATATAATTTTTTAAGAAACATTTCAAAAAACTTAAATCATTTTAAAAGATCCACTTATGCATTTTCACAAAGATATAAATCCCAAAAGAGGCACTTTATAAAGGATACATGAATAAATAATAACCGGCATTTTATAAAATATAAAGCTATAAAAGGTTTATCATGTCTCTCATGAATAAATGGTATGAATCCTATAGTTTAATTCAATAATACTACTGAGGAGTGAATATGTGATGGATAAATACATAAGTGTCACTTAGCTATGATACTTTTGAACATAAAGCCACGTCTCTTAAAAGTGGGAAACCATCTTTTACTTGATTCAAGAATCACGTACTACCTAAGATGGATCCTTCCAATAAAGTACATTAGAAAAAAAATCCCCTTCTTTAGGATATACATTAGGTCAATGTTAAAGGACAATAGGTACCTAAACCTTCTCCGTAATCTTTGGTTTAATACACTTTGTGACTAAATATATTTCAAATTCTGTTTAGTGTATTTCAAAAATATCTCACCCTAAATATAATACCAATAACACCTCATGGAAATCACTACTATTTACAAATCTATGAATGGATTTGGGAAGTTTCTATTATGTATCCTTAATTTTCTATACACATAATCAACCCCATGACCATCATGGACTGGAACTGTTCAAATCCTGACTCTTAATACATCACAATATATGACATACTCATTACCCAACTATTTATGGCTGAGATTGGTGTTTTCATTAATCTCCCATTATGACCTTATAAGGATCTCTCGTGAACATATAAGCAAAGGAAGCATACCACATTCTTGGTTAAGGTCTTCTTATTGCTTCCAATCTGGAAGAATCCTGGTTGACCCTCTAGTAATAACTGGAAATTCCCAACCAATTCCAGAAGGTCTAAATGAGTCGTTTACTACTCTAAAATCTCATTAGGGTGGGTATTAACTACTACCTTGTATCATAGAGGCTTCCCATATATGGATTTTGGTTTTTGGGTGATGCGTCGATAGCAACACCATAACTAAGGAATTAGCTGGTGATCTGGATTAATCATCACCATGAACCAATCTAAACAAAGATATTGGTTATAGGATGCTTCATTAGGGATGTGAACCATATAGATTATCATATCATCAGTTATGATATTATAAATCTAGAAGAAGGAAGACTTATTCCAAATATTGGTGCCCATAGTTATGACTCTATACTAAAAATTACATTATTGACCAATGATTGGGTTGGGATTCAAGTTTGTATCTACAACTTGGATGTGTTTCCGGCATGGACTAGGGTTGGACCTTCATGGGGCACTAAAAACATACATATTATGATAGGAGATAAGGTTACTTTGATTATGTGAATTGTTCTAGGTATCCTAGTATTTCCTTATAATTTAATAGAAAATTCATCTCAGACCTAATTAGTAAGTGGAACAAGTACATGAACATGTTCCACCTGGTGCATGAAGTGGTCAAGATAAGCCTTCAAGAATAGTTCATCATTACTTCATTAATTTTTCCCTATTTTTCTTTCTATATCCATTCCTCCTCTTCTTCCTTAGTCTTTTTCTCCACATACCTCCATTTTCACATTTTTTACAGTGTCCTATTTTTCATTATTCTACTACTCCAAATCTTATAGAGAATCTTTTTTCATGGGTTGCGGTTAGTGGAATAGAGGATGAAAGTATATTACTAGATGGGGTATTCCTTTCGATGATAACTAATATTGTTAATTATACATGGTTATATTGATATCTATAATTTTCTCCTTCTACATGGATATGCAATTTGATGATTATGGGTGATAGTATGACAAGATGTGGGTGAAAGTATAATGAACCAATCTTAAAATAGATTAATTTTTTCACTACTATCCCAAGAGTGTACATCGATTAAATAGGGTTGGTACCTATCACATAGTGTATTGGTTTAATATGTGGGGAACAATTTCCCCCACTTTGAGTAAATTGATAAGCTATAATAGAAATATCCTAATAAATGACAAGAATCATTCACATTAAATAAATTATAGAGAAAAATATAAAATAAATTCCTCTATAATTGAATAAAAATATAAAAGAAACACCAACATCACTATATGAATTCATTCAGAAACAATAAACTATATCCATATGTAAATACAAGACAAAAACATGTGAAATTGCACTGAAAAAACATAACTAAAAATGGATAGGTTATATTCTATGACATGATCTCCAGCCAAACATGGCCTCCAATCTCAAAATCACTTAATAAACAAACCAATTTCTATTACACTAAACATCAGTTAGACTACAAAGAATCCAATAGCTATCTATATACTTGTTGAGGCAAAAATATACTTAAATAATTACAAGAATACTCACAGTGGTATCACATCAGGATATGGGTTCGCGGTGGAGATGGGTTTATAGAGGAGGAGGGTTTCGTAGTAGAGGTGGGGTTTTATGGTAGAGGTGGGTTATGAGGAGGATAAAATCACAATGTGGGAGAGATTTGTGGTGGTGGAGGATGGATTCACGGTGGTATGAGTCGGTGATGGAGGAGGGGGGGGGATTCACAGTGGTAGAGGAGGACTTCAAGGTTGCACAGGAAGAGGAGGAGTCGACAGAGTTCGACTTCAGTGAGAGCTTTAGTCGTGCGATAGGAGGAGGAGACTATTAGGGTTTATTTATAAAACTAGATAAACCTCATATTAGTGCTATCTAAAAATCACTAATAAAGATATGTTTTATCAGCACTAAAATGGAAAGCGCTGATAAAACATGCCTTTATCAGCACTAAAATTTTAGTGTTGATAAAACTATAATGATAATAAATTATTTATATTTATATATATTTATAAACTATATGTATAATAAATAAATATTTATTTTTTTATAATAATAACAATAAATATTTATTTATTTATGTATATTTACATTTTTAATAAATAAATATTTAGTTATAATTATAAATTTATAATAAATATATTTATGATATTTGTAATTATATATAATTAATATATTTATTATAATATTATAATTATTTAAATATATCTATATTTATTTAGAATTATATTTGTATATATATTATTATTTTATAATTGTTTAATAATAATATATTTATATATATATATTACATATTTATTATAAATATATATTTATTACATATATATTTTAATTATAGTCATAAATATAACTAAATTCATATATATATTTAAATACTTATGAAATTAAAATAAATTTATTAATTATATAAAGTAATAAAAATAAATAAATATACCAAGAAGGATCGAGGTCAAGCCCCTTATTATAAAAAGGAAGAAAAATAAATAGTACATGAAATAAGAAGAGAATAAAGGAGATCTCACACAAAAAAAATAAAAATGGAAACTTAAGCATCACTGTAATCATGATCAGAGTCATTATCAGAAGGAGTGACGTCATCAGCAGACTCTCAGTCTGACTGATAATTCCTATGGTTGAAAAGCTCAGTGTATTTCTCCTTAAATCTTCACCATCTCCAGTGTGAGCTGACCCCTGAGAGATCAAGAAGACCCTCCACAACCCTGAGAAGTGTCACCCCGCCCTTGTCCATGAGCTTTGGGGTGACTGCCCTATCACCATCTTTGTGGCATATGAAATATGTCATCATTAAGAGAATCAAGAACCACAAATCTATTATCATATTTAACATTGGATGACTAATCAACCATTACCTCAATGACAAAGCATTTCTTCCTTGTCATTTGAAACCCTTCATTTTCCTCCTTACGCTTATCTTTACTACTTCGAGAATCCATCCTTTCATGCAATGTGATATCAACCGTAGTGGCAGCTTTCCTCTCAAAGAGCATCAATTTTTCTGACAAAGTAGAGACATCCATAATCACAGTAACGGGAAAAACATGAAAGTTAATCCCCAATCTGGGTGCATATAACTCTTCATTAGCAAAAATATCTGACCATAACCTGCTAGAACAATACACAATCACTACTTTAGCGGCTTCAGTCCTAATGGATGCATGCATACCATCATCCTTTTGACCATCATCATGACCAACATCGAACTGCACATCATCAACTAGAGAAATTTCATTCCCTACAACACTATCCAGATCCCAAGAGACACCACCTTCATCATTGCACATTGAGACATTCTGAATGCCAGTCTCTAGCCGATCATCCACCAATATGTCCAATCTATCATCAACCAACACCAGCGGTTGATTCTTCCAGTCAGGTTGGTTGTGAATAGAATCACCAGCAGTTGTATCACAGATATGCTTAGCCCTCCTGTTTCAATTGATACCATCATGGCCACATAGAGAGAAAATAGAACAAATAATAAATTTTCTACAATTTACTGATTCATGCCCAATTTCCATGGATTCGAATGGAATTTGGGAACTCTCTCATAAACAATTCTGAGCTAAATATCATCAAAGGCAGTGGCCAAAAAAATTTGGTCAATCATGGTGGCACCCAAATCAGCTTCAACCATGAATCTGGCATAATGTCCAAAGCGGGCACACAACCACAGATTCGCGCAAGGGATGGGCTGACTTTTATCAGCGCTAATCAAAAAGCGCTGATAAAAGGGGACATTTATCAGTGCTTTCTAAAAGCTCTGATAAATATACCCTTTATCAACACTATGATTAGCACTGATAAAAGTTTTAATAAAAAATATTATTAATTTATATAAATTTATTATATTTATATTCAAAAATAATGTTTATTTGTATACATTAAATAAAAAATGCATGTTTATAATTAAAACATATTTTTTAATAATTCAAATATATATATATTAAATTTCATTAAATAATAAATATATTTATTATATTTATTATATTTATTATATTTACTATATTTGTTATATTTATTATATTTATTATATTTACTATATTTATTACATTTTTTATATTTATTATACTTATATGTTTATATGTTTATAATTATATATAATTACTTTTTAAATATATACATATAAATACTTTTTAAATATGTATATTTATAATTATATTTATTATATCTATTATATTTATATGTTTATAAAATAAATATATATTTTTATTTAAATAAATATATGTTTCTAATGATTTGGCCAATTGATGTGTGAATATAATTGAAATTCATATATATGCTATGCATTCATCATGAATGTTCATTTATACATTACCCCCTCATTACGATTAATGTTGGCCATATATATGATGACCCATTTTTTATGATCTATACATTACTTAGTGTGTATGATTCATGTTCTCATGAAGTTATTATGTTATCATAAATACATAAAATCATGATAAATATATTTAAATCATAAATGTATTTATTATATTTTTAATTATAAATATTTAGTTATATAAAAATACTTTTTAAAATATATTTATATATATAACTATATATTTATAAATGATTATAAAATTACAATAATTTTTTAATTGCTAAATATATATATTTATATTTTTATAATTATACATGAATACCTTTTATATATATTTATTAATAATTGTAATTATAAATATAAATATATATATATATATGTCTTTAATGAATTTAAATATATATAAACACATATATACATATATAAAAATATTTATTAACTTGTGTTTGTTCATTGGAAATGCTTGTTTATAAATATAATATACACCGAGTAAAACACGTATTTATAAAGTAATTATATATAATTATATACATATAAATATATAAATATAATAAAACACATTTTTATAAATATAATATACACAGAGTAATGTTATTATATTTATATTAAAAAATAATGTTTATTTGCATACATTAAATAAAAAATGCATATTTATAATTAATATTTTTTTAATAATTCAAATATATATATAATCAATTTCATTAAATAATATATATATTTATTATATTTATTATATTTATAACGATTATTATATTTATTATATTTATTATAATTAAATATTTATTTGATTATAATTATATATAATTACTTTTTAAATATATATATATATTCTTTTTAAATATGTATATGTATATTTATATTTTTATATTTATTATATTTATATGTTTAGAAAATAAATATATATTTTTATTTCAATAAATATATGTTTGAATGAATTGGTAAATTAATACATGAATATAATTGACATTCATATATATGTTATGCATTCATCATGAATGTTCATTTATACATTACACCCTCATTACTATTCGTGTTGGCCATATATATGAGGACCCATTTTTTATGATCTATACATTACTGAGTGTGTCTGAAAAAAAGTGTGTATGATTCCTATTCTCATGAAGCTATTATGTTCTCATAAATACTTAAAATCATGATATATATAGTTAAATAATAAATTTATTTATTATATTTATAATTATAAATATTTAATAATATATAAAAACTTTTTAAAATATATTTTTATATATAACTATATATATATATAAATGATTATAAAATTATAATATTTTTTTAAATGATAAATAAATATATTTATTATATTTATAATTATATACGAATACCTTTTAAATATATTTTTTTATAATTATAATTATATATATGTGTGTGTATTTATTGAATATATATATACATATATACATATATACAAATATTAATTAATATTTTTTTATAAATATTTTTATATATTTATTATAATTTTATAATTATTTAAATATTAATATATACTTATTTAAATAATAATGAAACTATAAAAAATTATATATAATTAATATATTTATTTTAATTTCATTAAAATGATAATATATATATATATGTGTATGTTTATTACTATATATAATTAATATATTTATTTATAGATATTTTTATATATTTAAAAAAATATTTAATTATATATATTTATTTAATAAAATATTTATTATAATTTAATAATTATTTACATATAAAGATAAATTTATTTAAATAATTATAAAATACTTATGAATTAAATATATATTTATTATAAATATATATTTTTTACATATATATTTTAATTATAAAGAAATGCAAATTTATTATATAAAGATATATATATTTATTTATATTTATTATTATAAATATATATATATATATATATTATAAATATAATTTTATAAATATATATAAAAATATAAATAATTTATTATCATTATTGTTTTATCAGGGCTTTTTTAGCTCAGATAAAGATAGGCCTTTATCAACGGTAATTTTTTAGCATTGATAAAGACACCCTTTATGAGAGCTTTTTTAGCGCTGATAAAGGCATATCTTTATCAGCGCTAAAAAAGCACTGATAAAGGGTGTCTTTATCGCTACATTCTAAATTAGCACTGATAAAACCTACCTTTATCAGCGCTTTTTAGGTAGTGTTGATAAATGATTCCCCCAGTATTATAAAAAACTCTAACAGTCACCTCCTTCCTTTGCTCACATCAAGCTCTCGCTGAAGCCTTACCCTGTCGCCGCTCCTCCTCCTCCTCCTCCTCCTCCACTATCGTCTTGAATCCTCCTCCTCCTCACTGTCACCACTCCTCCTCCTCCTCCTCCTCCTCTGCTACCATTGACTCCTCCTCCTCCTCCTCTATTGCTGTCGCCGACTGCTCCCCCTACTCACTAACATGAATCCATCGTTCATCACTCTTGTGAATCCTTACTTCGTTGCCACATGAGCCCTCCTATTCCCTGCCACTGTGAATCTCTCCTCCTCCATTGTGTGTGCGAAACATGGGTACTTTTTTAAACCTCCCTACATTTTGAGTTACCTTTCCCGTTGCCTTTTGGGATACAAAAATATTTATGTGTTAACTTTTGAATTATAAATTCTATTATAAGTGTAGTTTAATTGAAATGTTAATGAGTAGGTGACATAAAAAGGGTAAGATATAGACTATATTTTTTTAGAAGGATGTCTAATGTTAAGATTTTTTCATGAATTGTGATGAAATCACTAGTGTATATTTTCTCATTCATGTATATGTGTTGAGCATATTGCACATAAGTATGGAATAATGTGTATGTCACCCTTTAAGTAATAGGGTGGTATGTCTCCATGGTAGTGAAATGTTTAATGCGTGTTATTTCGAGCATGTCAAGCATAAATCATGAAAATTTTTAAGTATGTGAATATTTCATTTTATAATATGGAAGCATGTTTTACTAATTTTATTGAATTAAAAAGTATTTTATTTTAAGGAATTTGTGGTGTTTATTTTCATGTTCCATTTTATTATTTCTTTCATAAGGTTTTGATATATTTTTTTCATAACCTATTTTCCTAAAACTAGAATTTGATAATCTAAAGGCTAGTTAATATGAATTTCATTATTTATTGAGTGTATGTCTATAATTTCTCTGATGATTCATTGAAATCTATGTGAAGTGATCAATGTAAGTGATATTTCCTCCTATCTTGATTATGGGTTATTTACCTGATTGAATTGATATGGTCACTTTCCATAAAAGGTTAATATTTTAAATAAGGTATTGAGAAAGCTATTTAGAAATCAAGAATTTGGTGGTGATATAGTATTGGACACACTTAATGATTATGAAAATAATGATGAAAGGGGTATTGTTTGTGGTGTTTTATTATTGGGTTTGTTGTGGTGGGTTGTGTTACCTTTGTTGTGGGTTATACAGTCTCAGTTGGTAATTATTGTGGTTGGTTTGGGTGTAGGAATGTGTTATTAAGTAGGTGTTGTGGTTGGTTTCCTTAATAATCCTAATAAGTTGTTATTGTTGATATGGAAGTGGTTAATAAATGATTTTGTGGCTGGAGTGATGGATGAACTATTCTGTTTGTAGAACTGGGGTGTTATGGTTGGTGGGATAGGAAGGAGATTATTTTTTGGTTATTGTAGATAATTTTAAGTTCTGATGAGTTTTGGTGTTTCATTTGGGTTGTTATGGTTGGCATGAGGTGGTGTAGTTTATATGAAAAAGGTGATATGATGTTGTGATTAATTTAGAGCAGTTAAGTAGTTACGTGAGATTTTGTGTAGATGAGATTAATAGGAATAGTGCATGGATCAAGATATTGGAAGTACATGATTCCAACATCAAGTGGAATATGGTTTCCCTCTATGAATATATTTGACTAAATGTTCAAAACTATTATGGCCAAGTGACACTTATTTATTTATCTATCACTTATTCACTCCTCAATAGTATTAACAGAGTAAACTTTATGATTCATACTATTTATTTGTGAGATATATGATAAACCTTTTATAGATTTATATTTTATAAAATGTTGATTATTTTTTATTCATGTATCCTTTATAAATTGTCTCTCTTGGGATTTATGTCTTTCTGAAAATTCCTAAGTGGCTCCTTAAAAATGATAAGTGTTTTGAAATGTTTGTTAAAAAATTATATGTGTTCAACATACTTTTTCTGGTTTTAAAAAACATTAAAATTATTTAAACACTTTTCATGGAATTAGGTTGCAGGCCAAGTGTTTTTCAACTCACCTTATAAGATTTTATAAAGGGATGTGAATGTTTTGAAAGCATATGTAATGTTGGTTTCATTTTAACAAGGAGTTTGTGAATTTTAAATGAAAATATGTAAAATATAGAGGTTGTCTCTCATTTTAAATGATTAATATTATTGGGTCATAAAGTTTCCTTGAATATTTTATAAAAAAGGAATTAGGGTTTTGAAAAAGAGTGTTTGAAACTAATTGTTTTATTTTAAAAATGGTGTGCTATTTTAAAGATGAATTTGTGTAAATGGTTGGTTTTTTTAACGGGATTTAAACTATGATTTTATAAAAAGTTTTCAAATGATACTTAAAGTCTATGACTTTTTTTAGCCTTGGTTAATTTTTATATAAACTTTTTGTGTATTTATTTTGTTCAATATTATTATTACTGAATCAAATAAGATGGATATGAATAAAAATGTATGGATGTAAATTGTTTGACAAAAGAGTATGAAGATGGAGTGAAAGAGTTCATCAAGTTTGCAAAAGATCATCCTTATGACCCTTTTCAAATCCTTTGTCTGTGTTTACACCGTTTTTATTCAAGTTAAGTTAGTCGAGAGGAGTTAGCAGAACACTTGATCTATCACAGAATAGATCAAAGTTATAAATGTTGGAATAAAGATGGAGAAAAGTGAATGTAGCTAGTGGCTGGGATAATACTGCATTTTATGGATCATCTGATATGATTAAAAGTGTAGAAAATGAAGAATATTGTATCGAGTATGTGATTATAAATGTGAATGATGATGAAGATCGTATTGAGGAAATGACAAGGACAGTTGAAGATGAACTTTGTGATTTCCAAAAAATTGTTTGATCAGTTAAAGAGTTGTACGAAGACGCTATTGTATGGTGGTTGCACTAAACATATAGCATTTTTAGCTGTACTAAAGTTGTATATTTTGAAAGAAGGAAACAGATTGAGTGATGCCAATTTTATGGAATTACTTTCTCTCTTGAATAACATGATCCCAGAAGATAATGATCTTCCAAGCCAAACATACGACATAAAATGAATATTATGCTCTATGGATATGATCTCTGAAAGAATACACACCTTCCTAAATGACTATATAATATTTCACAAGGACCAAAAATCACTTAGATAATTCCCAAAGTGTGGTGCTTCTTGATACCTGAAATATGAATCTGGTCCAACAAAAGTTGTATGGTACATTCCAATCATTTCAAGGTTTAGCACAGATATGGAATTGAGGAGACTGCAGGGTAATTAACATGGAATGCAGACATAAGAAACAGATATGGGAAACTACATCACCTGATAGACTCTCCTTAGTGGAAGAGAATCGATCATGAGTATTTTAATTTTGGAAATGAGTCAAGAAACCTTCGTCTTGTGTTATCTATAGATGGAGTGAATCCTTTTGGTTTTTAAAGAAGCACTCATAGTACATGGCCGGTTTAGTTTGTAAATTATAACTTTACACCGTGTTTATTCATGAAATGAAAACACATCATGCTATTTATGCTTATATCAGGACCTAAAAACTGGGTAATGATATTGATGTTTATTTGGCTCCATTGAACGAGAATTGAAAATTATTGTGGGATTCGGGAGTTACTTTGTGTGATGCTTACAGAAATTAAAATTTCATGTTGAGATCCGTGCCCTATGGGATAATCAATGAATTTTATGCTTATGTAAATTTCTGAGGATATAGAATTAAAGGAACTCATGGGTGTCCCGTCTACGAACAAGGTACACAGTCAATTAGGTTGAAACATTCATCTAAAACCGTGTTTCTATGACATTATATATTTCTACCCTACCGACATAAGTACTGATCATGGATAACATCATTCAATATAAGTTCATAAAAATATACAACATCATATCCAATAATATGTGATCAAATATTTTAGAATGTAAAATATGTGGAAACTACTTTTGGTAAACTGCTTTCGAAATACCTTTTGAAAACCAGTTGGAAAAGAGATCTGTTTTTTTTTGAATTACCATATTGGAATTATCTGTACATCATACACTTTATTTATAACGACATAAACTTATTATATACATAATATTGAATTTAGTCAAGAAAAAATTTCCTTTTACATTGAGTATCTTTTCAAGTTTATAGCTTTATATAATTGGTACAAAACATTCATAACCGTACACATTGTTACATAGTGGATACCATAAAAACAGTTTCCATTTTTCTCAAAATATAAAACATTAAAACTTAAAACAAGACTCCTTGAAAATTGTCCAACATTTGACACGTCATCCTTCCTTGTATTACACATCCATTAACCTGTGAAAAATCATTCAAAAACTTGGGATGAGCACAAAATCTCAGTAAGGGATGGAAAAGAAGGAAAAATCACATTAGTCATGAATACTCATAATGTATGAAAACATTTTCAAAAGACATGCTTTTCACCCATAAATACTTACTTCGTGTAACATGATATTTACAAAAGATCCACACAAACATAAATATAATCATATAGGTATCTTGGGGCCTTACTTACATAATCTTTTAACCATCATGGCTACCTTAAAATTTGTAACCCTCATGGCTACCTTACTTTGTGTAACCATCACAGTTACACTTGGAGTATCCATACGGCCGACCTCCAACTTACTCATACCCAATGCATTGGAGGGAAATATAGGTCTCAAACTTTATCATAAACAATTCCCAATAACCAAAACATTATCATACAACATAAATAATATCATAAAAACATTGTTTTGATTATCGTAAAACAGAATTTTAAAAGTGGATTTAAGAAGAAAAGTCCCTTATATACATCATATACTTGAAGTGAGACTTAATAGAGTGGATGGAATATGTATATAATCTATAAATACACATTATTAAACATTTTTTAATCATAATTCATCACACAAACAATTTAAATACCACATAAATAACGAAGTAGAATGTAAACCCAATGAATGGAAACCAGTTTATGAATTCCCTTACCTTAGGCTTGTCTTACTTCAAACTTGTTTAAAAATCATGTATAAATGGTTAAAAGAGTGTTATTAGTATTTTACAGAAACATTTTCTTGTTTATAACTACTTATATGGTCATTCCATAACCTCATTTTACCCCTTAATTGTTAGTATTTTGTTCCTTGCATTATTTTGGGAGAATTCTTTTATGATTTTCACAATCGGTTCACGATGAATCGTTCTTGTTTATTGGAAGTGAAACTACAAAATTGGAATGGATTAGTATTTAAATATTTCCAGTACCATAATTTATACCATTTATCACTTTTATGCTTTATATTAGAATGAATTATAAGTTAAAACATTAATGGTGTTTGTTTAGATCATTTTAGTGGTTCTTTGATAATAACAACGTCAATTTATCTTTTAAATTAGAACCATGAGTACAAAAGAATTACAAAACCATATATGCGTCATAAAACATATATTATAACCTGGTTAAACCATATAAATGGTTTCATGACCAGACTAGAAATAATTAATGGAAATTGAAAATACATCGTCCACGATGTCGGTAATTCGACACAAATGGACAATGTTTTTTGATTCTTTAAATAAGTGGCAGAGGAGAAGAATACTGATGAGGAATTTTCCATAATCATGTGAAAATAATGAATATACATGATTCTGGAGATTTCATGCCTCTTGGTTAATAGGGAGTGAGGAAAGAAGAAAAATGAATCATGAAATAAAATAAAATCATGAGAAATTTCTCACGAAAATTCGGTAGCCTAACGACGTCTCTTAAAATTTAATAAAAACATGATTGATGAGAGGAATGGAATATCTCATCATTCATACGAAATATGGATAGTAAGGGGGAATATTTAATGTAATATCCCAACAAAAGTCAAAGGGAAAGGAAGAGAATAACATAAAATGAAAGAAAGGAAAGAAAATAAAAGAGGTTGTTTACCTCTTGATCTCTTCTCCTTGAGATCCTTCTTAAGGGCTTTGATTTTGGTCTTTTGGTGAGACCAGAAGCTCTAGGACGTGGGGAAGATGATTGGAGAGGGAATTTGGCAGAAATTAGACGATGCTCAAGGCTTTAGAGTTGTGGGAGGAAGAGGGGAGTGAGGGTGGTATTTATAGTGGAGGAGGGGAGGTATTTTAGATTATTTTAATCATTATTATAATATTTTTATTAAGACTATGAATAATCTCAAAACAAGTGGCCCTAAATAGTGATAATATCATGTGAGTTCGAAGAAAGTGTCCTTTCATCACTTATGATGTCATAAATAGTTCATTTTTACTGATAAATTGATTATACAATATTTTATCGTATTTCAGTATTCACCGAAAATTCAAGAGTTTCAGAAAAATACCAATGATTTACCCCAACCATTTTTCGACGTGTATAATTATAAAATGAACTCCATTTTTCAAAAATAATATTCTAAATATTATTAATTTATTTTTTAAATAAGGTCACAGTTAATTCGAAAAATAACAATATTGAAGTGCAATTAGTTTTATGTGACATTGGAAAATTAATAAAGATCCCATTATCCTATTTCCTTGGGAAAATAAAATAATAATTTTATTTACTATTCATGAGGTCATATTACTATTCATATTACTAGTCATATTGGTATGTTACTATTCACCAAAAAACAAGTTTGTTTCATCACACTCTAAATAACATACTGAACACAATTGTAGATGATAGTTTCTTGAAATTCAAAACATAGAAGAAATAAAATTATGTTTAAAGGATACTTATAAATATATACCTAAAACAAAATTCCAGAATTTTCAATTTATTTTTAGAAAACCTTGGGATTATACATTATCCCCACCTTCTTGAAATTTCGTCCTCGCAATTTTATTTACATATTAAACAACTGAGGGTATTTTTCCAACATAGCATTTTTAGACCCCCATGTTGCTTCTTCAACCACGTGGTTTCTCCACAAACCTTTACCTGGTGGATTACCTTATTCCGCAATACCTGTTCTCTTCGATCAAGAATCTGAACCGGTTTTTCTTCATAAGAAAGGTTCTCTGCGTCCTGAACTGCTTCCGGGCTCAAGACATGTGATGAATCTGGAACATACTTTCTCAACATCGAAACATTAAAAACATTGTATACCTGAAACAAGGTCGGAGGCAAAACTACGTGGTATGCAACTATTCCAACTTTCTCCAAAATTTCAAAAGGACCAACGAACCGTGGACTTAGCTTCCCTTTCTTACCGAAACACATCACACTTTTCCAAGGAGAGATTTTAAGGAAAACATGGTCACCTACCTCGAAAGAGAAGTCTTTCCTTCTGTTATCTGCATAAATTTTCTGCCTTCTCTGAGCTGTCCTCAAGTGTTTCTGGATCATCCTCACTTTCTTAACCACTTATTCTACTAATTCTGGCCCCATCAACTTTCTTTCACCAACTTCATCCCAAAACGCAGGAGTCCGACACCGCTTTCCATACATGGCCTCAAAAGGTGCCATCTGAATTCTGGAATAAAAACAGTTATTATAAGAAAAATCAAATAATGAAAGATGATGATCCCAACTTCCTTGATAGTCCATTGAAAAAGCTCGAAGCATATCCTCCAAAGTCTGAATCGTTCGTTCTGACTATCCATCTGATTGAGGATGAAAAGCTGTACTGAAATTCAACTCTGTGCCCAACGACTACTGAACTCCCCTCCAAAAGTTAAAAGTGAACCTGGGATCTCAGTCAGACACAATGGAAAGATGAACTCCATGTAACCTGACAATATCCTTTAGGTACAATCGAGAAAGCTAATCCAAAGTCATTGTATCTCGAATTGAAAGAAAATGTGCAGACTTTGTTATCCGATCAACAATAACCCAAATCACATTGTTACCTCGAGAAGTCTTTGGTAGTCCCACCACGACGTCCATGGATATATTCTCCCATTTCCACTCTGGCACTGGAAAAGGCTGAAGCATCCATTTCGGTAACTTCCGCTCTGCTTTAACCTACTGACATTTCAAAAATTTCATTGTAAAATCATCAATATCTCTTTTCATCCTATTCCACCAATAATACTCCCGAAGGACTCTGTACATCATAGTACTTCCAGGATGAACAGAAAATGGATAACTATGAGCTTCACACAACAATTCTTTCTTCAAATGGGAATCACAAGGCACACACAACCATTTTCTAAATCTTAAAACACAATATTCATTAAGATTAAATTCTAGAAACTTACCCATTTTAACCAATTCTACCTTTTTCTGTAGCTCACGGTCTTCCCTCTACGCTTTCATAATTCTGTCTGACAACGAAGACTACACTGAAACCTGAAATGAAACAGATATATTCCCTACACCAACAACTTCTAAGCCAAAATTCATCAAATAATTAATCAAGGGATCATGTTCCAAACATAGCACGGTTAATGATGCATGATTTTTCCAACTTAAGGCTTCTGCTACTTTGTTTTCTTTTCCAGGATGGTAATTGATTGTGCGGTCATAATCCTTTATCAGTTCTAGCCATCTTCTCTGCCTCATGTTTAATTCCTTCTGAGTGAATATAAACTTAATACTTTTATGGTTATTATATATTTGGAATTTGGTTCTGTATAGATGATGCCTCAATATTTTCAAAGCAAAAACCACAGCTGCCAACTCCAAATCATGTGTGGGATAATTTAGCTCATGAGGATTAAGTTGTCTCTAAGCATAGGCAATTACCTGATCATTCTGCATCAAAACACAACCAAGTCCCTTCAAAGAAACATCACTGTAGATTACAAACTCACCATTTCGGGAAGGTAAGGACAAAACTAGAGCATTCACCAATCTCTTCTTCAGTTCATGAAAACAAACATCACATTCTTCTATCCAAACAAATTTAACCCCTTTTCGTGTTTACTTAGTTATTGGGCTAGATAACCTTGCAAAGTTCTTAACAAACCATCGGTAATAACTTGCTAAGCCCAGAAAACTACGAATCTCTGTAACATTTGTGGGTCTTGGTCATTCGTCAACTACTTTTTTTTGGCAGGATCAACTGTTATTCCATCCTTATTTACAATGTTCCCAAGAAAATAAATCTATTGCAACAAAAAATCACATTTGCTGAATTTTCCATATAATTTTTTTCTTTTAAAGTTTGTAAAAAAACCCTTAGATGTTTTTCATGCTTCTCTTTATTTAAGAAAAACAAGAATGTCATCAATAAAGACAACCACAAACTTATCCAAGAACTCATGAAATACTCTATTCATAAGATTCATGAATACATCAGGTGCATTAGTTAACCCAAACGGCATAAAAACAAATTCATAATACCCATATCTAGTACGAAAGGATGTTTTCAGGATGTCATCCTCCTTCACCTTCTGCTGATGGTATCCGGATCTCAAGTCAATTTTGGAAAAGTAATGAGCTCCCTGGAGCTGATCAAACAAGTCATCAATATGAGGCAATGGATACTTGTTTTTAACAATGATGTTATTCAAAGATCTATAATCAATTCAAAGTCTCATGGAACCGTCTTTCTTTTTAACAAACAAAATAGGGGCTCCCCATGGTGAAGTGCTGAGATGAATGAAGCCTTTGATAAGAAAATACTGCAATTGATTTTTCAATTCAAGAAGTTCTATTGGTGCCATACGATATGGGGGTTTTGAAATTGGATTAGCATCAGGAACTAAGTCAATTGTGAATTCGAATTCTCGTTCAGGTATGAAACTGGGTAACTCCTCAGGAAAAACATCAAGGTATTAATTTACCATTGGCACATCATTAATTTGAATAGTTCCCTTGTTTTCGACAATATGATCAAGATAACTCTCATTTCCATCTTTTAATAATTTCTTAGCTTCCTGATATGTTATCAATTGTATGGGTTCATTCTTGTATACAAACTGAAACTCTTTCTAAAAAACAACTTCTTTAGCTCTATAGTCAATATTAGCATGATAATCAGAATGCTAGTCCATCCCCAGAATAACATCAAACTTTACTAGGGGTAAAAAAACAAGGATTTTAGGTAAAGTCTTTCCACATACCACAATAGAAAGATTTTTATAATTCTTCTTTACTATAACATTTCCCCCTGGTGTTTTAACAAGAAGTTCATGTCTCATTTGTTGAGGTGATATTTCCAATTTACCAGAAAATTTCTCTGAGATGAAGGAATGTGTAGACCCTGTATCAAACAAAACTTTATCAAAATCTAAGTGAACAAACAAAGTACCTGATTCACCTTCATTGGATGACCCAACTCTTGTTGACGTAGTCGCAAAGGATATCACTACACCTTTCTTCTTGTAGTTTGGCTTCTTTTCATCATTTGGATCTCTCTTTGGACATGCATTTGCATAGTGACCCATGTTAGCACATTTAAAACAGTTTACAGTTTGCTTATTAGGATTATTATTTGGATCATTTGCATTGCAATCTCGGGCCATATGTCCAAACTTACCACATTTAAAACACTTCCCAGTTTTGCTAAGACATTCCCCAGGGTGCTTCTTTCCAAACTTTTCACAAACTGGAAATTTTATTTTCTTACCCTCAGATTTCTTTGGTTGATTCATGCCCATTTCATGCCAACTAGACCTCTTCTTCTCTTTATTTCCAAAATTCACATGATCATCAGCAAACTCCATCTCTACCCTCTCAGCACATCGTACAAGTTTCTCATAACTTTTGAATTCATGGGAGACCAACGCCCTTCGATACCTTGGCTTCAATCCTGAGTAAAAGCGGTTGATTTTACTATTGAGATCTAGAATAAGATTTGGAGCATACCTCGCCAGTCGGGTGAAGTTCGCTTCATACACAACCACTGAATCTTCCTCCTGTTTCAATTCAAGGAATTGCTTCTCCATTCTATGTCGCACCACCTTAGGAAAATATTTTTCAAGAAAACTTCTTTTAAATTCATCCCACTATAAGGCATCAAAATTCTCTCTACCCATGATATTACTTACCATTGACCACCACTGATCAGCTTCCCCTTCAAAATGATAAATGGCAAGACTTACCTTTTGATTTTCTGAACATCCCATAACATCAAATATCTTTTCAAGGGATTTGATCCATCCTTTAGCTGCCACTGCATAAGAAGATCCATTGAATGTAGGAGGATGTTGTCTCATAAAATGTTCCACCACTATCATGTTTCGTTGCGGTACCTCTATTGTCTCTCTTGCATGGATACCACCACCATTTATTTCCTACGTTAGCTGATCCATTACTGTCACAAACTGCTCGATTCCAATCCCTACCATTCTGGGCTATAGATCAGGAAGGATGTCATTCTGTCGGTGCCTCTCCTCTTCAGCATCCATGTTCCTTCTGCGGACAACCATTCTGAACAAACATTTCTTAGATGAAGCAAAATGGTAATATTTAAATTCTATAACAAATTAAACATATAGTAAAAATAATTTATGGTATTCTATTAGCGTCACCCTAACCCCTAAAGTTATCTAAACCATCCTTTGATACCAACTTTAATGACCGAACTTATTACATACATAATCTTGAATTTAGTCAAGAAAACACTTCCATTTACATTGAGGTTATTTTCAAGTTTAGAGCTTTAGATAATTGGTACAAAACATTCATAACAGTACACATTGTTACATAGTGGATACCATAAAAACAGTTTCCATTTTTCTCAAAATATAAAACATTAAAACTTAAAACAAGACTCCTTGAAAATTATTCAAAATTTGACATGTCTTCCTTCCTTGTATTACACATCCATTAACCTGTGAAAAAACATTTAAAAACTTGGGATGAGCACAAAATCTCAGTAAGGGATGGAAAAGAAGGAAAAATCACATTAGTCATGAATACTCATAACGTATGAAAATATTTTCAAAAGACATGATTTTCACCCATAAATACTTACTTCGTGTAACATGAGATTTACAAAAGATCCACACAAACATAAATATAATCATAGAGGTATCTTGGGGCATTACGTACATAATCCTGTAACTATCTTTGCTACCTTAAAATTTATAACCCTCACAACTACCTTACTTTGTGTAACCATCGCAGTTACACTTGGAGTAACCATACGGACGACCTCCAACTTACTCATACCCAATGCATTGGAGGGAAATATATGTCCCACCCTTCATCATAAAAAATTCCCAATAACCAAAACATAATCATACAACATAAATAATATCATAAAAACATTTCTTTTGATCATCGTAAAACAAAATTTTAAAAGAGGATTTTAGAAGAAAAGTCCCTTATATACATCATATAATTGAAGTGAGACTTAATAGAGTGGATGGAATATTTATATATTCTGTAAATACACATTATTTAACCTTTTATAATCATAAGTCATCACGCAAACAATTTAAATACTACATAAATAATGAAGTAGAATGTTAACCCAAAGAATGGAAATCGGGTTAAGAATTACCTTACCTTAGGATTGTCTTACATCAAACTTGTTTAAACCTCCTGTATAAATGGTTAAAAGAGTGTTATTTTTAATTTAAAGAAACATTTTCTTTTTTATAACTCCTTATATGGTCATTTCATAACCTCATGTAACCCCTTAATTGTTAGTATTTTGTTCCATGCATTATTTTGGGTGAATTCTTTTATGATTTTCACGATCAGTTCATGATGAATCATTCTTGTTGATTGGAAGTGAAACTCCAGAATTGGAATGGTGTAGTATTTACATATTTCTAGTACCATAATTTATACCATTTATCAATTTTATGCTTTATATTAGAATGACTTATAAGTTAAAACATTAATGATGTTCGTTTAGATCATTTTAGTGGTTCTTTGATAATAACAACGTCATTTTGTCTCTTAAATTTAGAACCATGAGTACAAAAGAATTTCAGAACCATATATGAGTCATAAAACATATATTATAACCTGGTTCAACCATATAAATGGTTTCATGACCAGACTGGAAAGAATTAATGGAAATTGAAAATACATCGACCACGATGTCGGTAATTCGACACAAATGGACAATGTTTTTTGATTCTTTAAATAAGTGAAAGAGTAGAAGAATACTGATGAGGAATTTTCCATAATCATGAGAAAATAATTAATATACATGATTCTGGGGATTTCATGCCTCTTGGATAAGAGGGAGTGAGGAAATAAGAAAAACGAATCATGAAATAAAAGAAAATCTTGAGAAATTTCTCACGACAATTCGGTAGCCTAACAGCGTCTCTTAAAATTTCATAAAAACATGATTGATGAGAGGAATGGAATATCTCATTATTAATACAAAATATGGACAGTAAGGGGGAATATTTAATGAAATATTCCAACAAAAGACAAAGGGAATGGAAGAAAATAACATAAAATGAAAGAAAAGAAAGAAAATAAAAGAGGTTGTTTACCTCTTGATCTCTTCTCCTTGAGATCCTTCTTAAGGGCTCTGATTTTGGTCTTTTGGTGTGACCAGCAGCTCTAGGACGTGGGTAAGAAGATTGGGGAGGGAATTTGGTAGAAATTAGACAATTCTAAAGCTTTGAGAGGTGTGGGAGGAAGAGTGGAGTGAGGGTGGTATTTATAGTGGAGGAGGGGAGGTATTTTAGATTATTTTAATCATTATTATAATATTTTTTTCAAGACTATGAATAATCTCAAAACAAGTGGCCCTAAATAGTGATAATATCATGTGAGTTAGAAGAAAGTGGCCTTGCATCACTTATGATGTCATAAATAGTTCATTTTTACTGATAAATTGATTATACGGTATTTTATCGTATTTCAGTATTCACCGAAAATTCAAGAGTTTCAGAAAAATACCAATGATTTACCCCAACCATTTTTCGACGTGTAGAATTAAAAAATGAACTCCATTTTTCAAAAATAATTTTCTAAATATTATTAATTTAATTTTTAAATAAGGTCATAGTTAATTTGAAAAATAACAATATTGAAGTGCAATTAGTTTTATGTGACATTGGAAAATTAATTAAGATCACATTATCATATTTCCTTGGGAAAATAAAATATTATTATTATTTACTATTCATGAGGTCATATTACTATTCATAAGGGTATGTTACTATTCACCAAAAATCAAGTTTGATTCATCGGACTCTAAATAACATACTGAACACAATTGTAGATGACAGTTTCTTGAAATTCAAAACATAGAACAAATAAAATTATGTTTAAAGGATACTTATAAATATATACCTTAAATAAAATTTCAAGCATTTTCAATTTATTTTTAGAAAACCTCTGGATGTTAAATTATTGATGTTATGAATGTTGATTTTTTTTTGTGATAGTGTCATTAGAACATTACTAAATTAACTAGACAAAACAAAGGATGAAATTAAGGCCATGTTGGATATGGTTGACATAGGAGTATGAGAAAAGTTGGCACTAGAAATGTTTGAAAAATGATCTTTTCTTTTTCCGGCTGCTTACACTCTTTCCATGAATAAAGAGATATCAGTTTTTCAACTTCTTGAATGACTTAATGGTTATTGACGGGTATTTATTGAATTTCAAGAACGTCATGTTAATGAAAAATTTATTGTTAAAGGTTCTGATATCACACGACTTCCATGTTTTGATGCAAGATATAATGCATATAGATTTATTTTTCCTTTTTTCAAAGAATTTTCATCATACATTAACCAAAATATGTTTCTTCATCCAAACTATATGTAGAAAAGTTATAGACCCGATGAAATTGTCGAGTATAGAAAGATAAATTTCCGTCATATTATGTGAATTGAAAATGTTTTTCACACCAACATTCTTTGATATGATTGTTTATTTTATGTTTCACTTGGTAACATAGATTTGACTATGTGGTCTTGTATTCTATAGATGTATGTACCTCATTAAATGTTATATGAATATTTTGAAAGGTTATGTCAAAAATCAGAGTCAGTGAGAGGGTTGTATTACAAAGAGATATATTGTTGAGGAAGCCATTTAATTCTATACTAAATACCTATCTGGTGTAGAAATCATTGGTCTACCAATATCTCATCATAGTAGGTGAATTGAGGGGGAATAAATTTCTAGAAGAGATATTGTCACAATCAATATTACAGATCAGGTGCAGGCCCACCTTCACATTTTTCATAACAGTTTGGAGGTTTCCCCACATGTCGAAACCCACAAAGAAATTATTAGGCATTTTAATCCATCAAGGTATGAAATATAGATATCAAATAAAAATAATTAAGAGTTTATAGGATGGTTTCAGGACCATATTTTAAATTATTTAGATAAAAATATAGATTCAATTTTATAATGACTTTGATGGCTAGCCAGAGGACCAAGTGTGTATGTATTATCTTACAATGGTTATGTAATTAACGGTTATACATTCTATACAAATGAACATGATGAAGATAGTACCATGAAAAATAGTGTAGTTACACTGTTGGCTGAAGCGATGCATGTTTCTAGTACTAAGGACCAAAATTCAATTTATGTGAATATGTCATACATTTTCATCATCAAAAAAATATGGGAGTTGGATTATACAACATTCTGAGGGCCAATTTTTCAATACAAGTGGATTGATAACAAGAGTGTCATTAAAATAGATGAATTGGGATTCATTAATGATGATTTCAATAAGTAAGGGTAAAAAAAGTACTTTTTATAATGGAATCATAGGAAGTACAAGTATTTTATGTTACTGATCCCGCAAATCAAAATTGTTGAATTGTTTTGTTATCGACCCAAACCACTGAAGGGTTAGATGAAAATTCATCCGAGGATGACTATTTCATTGGGACGTCGTAATAATTTCTTAATGGTCCCAATGTAGATGGTATTTTTATGTCAGTGGATACCATAATGAAGGGATTTGGATTGTCGATAGAGGGGTAGAATCCCTTTGGCCTTTAAAAAGGAAAAAGCGAGTTCAATAATCAGGTTACATTTTTTTGCAATATAAATTGTGTTACCTCATGTTGTTATCCATTTGATGCTACATTTATGTAATCTAAATTAAATGTTAAACCACGTATATAGATAATGACTTCCGCACATGCTGGTGCTCCCAATACTGAAGAAAAATTGGTCTCTCAACTTGCTACTGTCGTAGTGCAGTGGAATGACCTTTGGCACGTGTTAGTCCTCCCTTTCTTGAGGAATAATAGGTTACTCAACCTTTTTCTTCTCCCAGTGCAGAGGAAAAACAACTATTTGCACATGACGATGCTACCACTCCAGAGGAACATATTGATGATGTTGATTCTGAGGAAATGGTTGGTGATGAAGGACTGGGGTCACAGAAAGAATAGAAATGTCATAGTTTGATAGTGTTAGGAAAAATAATTAAGGTAAAAGTCAAAGTCATAAAAATCAAGGTGGGATGGAATACAAGGGGTCATCAAGTTAACCCCAACAAGGCCATGTTCAACAGTTTTATTGGTATCATCACTCAGAAATGCGTTCCAATTGACATAGATTCATGGCACCATGTTGTGCCTAGGATGAAGACACTGATATGGGAGGATATCATAGTAACATTATGATATCATTTCCTTATTTAAATAAAAAAATAAAATATTGAAACATTGACTTAATATTCATAATCCATTGCAGTGTGCATTTATAGTAGCTGAATCCCACAAAAAGTATGTATTAATTCTTACTAGAAGGATTCATAGAGGATTTCACACAATCCTAATAAGACAATATCTTTAAGATTCTAAAGGGAAAATAAACCCATGCCCACCGGTTATCTATGCACAAATGATAACACAAGAAGTGTGGGATGCGTTTACTGGACATCGTGGAGATGTGTCTTTTTAGATACATTGTGGTAAGTAAAATGTTGTATGATGATATGTGTAGTAATCACTTTTATTGAATTTTTTTTATTTATGAAACAAAAATTGAGTGATGGAAATAAGTAACGAGTAGAAAAACCAGTGTACCTCTACCATAAATTTAGGATGGGGTACACTTAACTTGAAAAAAAATTGGAACGTATTTTAATTCAAACGTAATACTTTTATGTGACGTGAAACAACACCATAATTATGTTATTATTTTTATATGTAGATTGACGAATCAAAATACAAAGCCAATTCCATCACATGACATGTGTTATGGAAGGAGGAATGTGTAAATAAAAATGGGATACTAATAGATGAGAACACACCAAAAGTTTTGGAATCATGTGTAAGTATTATATAATAATTTTTTTTTCATTTCTATTGCTATTACGTAACAATGATCACTTATTTTCCTATATTTTCTATCTGACATAGTCACAACTATCATCAACACCTATTCAAGATGAACACATACTTTCAGTGGCCTTGAAGCGGCCAAAACAATATGGTCGCATCAGAGGTGCGGGTTTTGGGGTGACACCCCGAACATATTTTGAGAAAAAAAACAAGAGGATGATAAAACTAAATTAATAATACATATAAAAGAAATCATATCTACCTTTGAAGGAAAATTACAATGGAAGAGGAAGATTATTGACACATTAATGAGGGATAGGAAAAGAGAAGAAGTAAATCAAGAACAACAACCGTTTGGAGATCCCACCCCACCCCCACCAGCTATGGGGATAGTCATTCCCCTCAAATAGATATTTTAGTAGAGGTAATTAATGTTCTCATAAATGTTTCTGTGAAATTTGAATCAGATAAAAACTGATTCATCTCTTATACTACTATTCTACAGGGTGATAATAACTGTGATTTATATCTATCAACACCCACCCACAACCTTGTGGTGAGGGCTATGGTGTTCAATATTCAAAAGGACATGCTACACAATAGACCACTTCCAATAGGTTATGTGAAAGTGTCGATCACCATAGCCCTTGGGCCGAGCATAGATCTACCTACTCCAATTCATAATAATGATATTAATATAGTCAAAAAAATTGTTGGAACATTCATCCCATGTCCATCACATCGTGTAAAAAAGCATGGTGATAATGAGGTATTCATTTCGAATTTACTATTCCATCTAAACCTTTAACAATTAATGAAAAAGGTATGAACTGATGAATGTTATTAAAGACATACAAAGATAAGGGGATGAAATAAAAGACTGTATCAAAACCATATAAAGGATCAACCAACTGATCAAAAATATCTATCGAAAGTACAATTACCGCACCCAATCTATATCCACATTTACTATTATTCAAGGATCGTGTGGATACAAAGTTAAAAGATAGTCACAATCAAATAGTTGATTTTGAAGAAAATACATACAAAGTGAAAGATAATGATTTAATTGGTGTTGATAGTGCAACTAAAATCCTTGACTATGAATGGCTAGGTGGATCAGTTGTAAATGTATACATGAGGTATGTTCTCATGATTTCATTTCCCAAAATCTGATATACTATGTTAATTATGAATAAATACATTTCATATTTTTGGCAGGAGTATATATGAAAAAACATTGAAGGGATTTTCCCATGAAAAAGAAATCATACTCGTTAGTCCTCACATCACCTCTACAGTAGAAAAAGAAATAGATACCAAAAAAGGAAGAAATAGTGGAAGGTCTAATCAAATCATTTGAAAGATAAATTTAGGATGAAAGACTCTATTTAATACCAATGATTCTAGGGTAAGACTCTAAAATTTAATCATATAAAATATATTTTCATTTCTTACATTACATATTTTTTTTGTTTTTAGGCAGCATTGGATGCTCATTGCAGTAAATTTGGATACTCCAATGATTTATTTCCTGGATTCAATGCATGGATATCCAAAAAACCATCTACACATGATAGAATTTTTTAATTTTTAATATACTACATCCAATTTTTTTGAACTAAATATCAAGTTATATAAATTATATTATCTTTTAATGAGGAGTTTGTTATGATAGGGAAGTGCATCACTATCGTCTGAAAAAAGGAATGAGGTCAGAGGCTACGGACAAGGACGAAGACAAGCACTATGACTAAATCAGTATCAGGGTATATATAGTAAGATTTCAATATCCAAACACATATAAAACTAACTTAATTATTCTCCTCAATGTTTTTACATTGTCTGAAATAAACCAATGTAAGATATTATGGTTATTATATTTGTAAATTTATGAAATAGATCGTATTCTATAAACAAACTAGCATCTATGAAGAGGTATTTTCGAAGATAATTAATATTTCATTTAAAATATTTACTAATCCTTTGAGTATTTATATTTTTCCAGTACTACAATGTTTTTAAAAAAAATTCATATTCACAAGATGATATAGATATTCTCAGAGACGAATGGGTAGCATACCAGATGAAAGAATGTAAACAAATAGTATGAAGATGTGACTTTCATATGCAGGGTATGAATTCCTAATGTTAATATCACCTTATAACATATTTATTCTCATGTTATCCTTATAAGATCATTGATATATCCCTTGTTTACCCTTATTGAACATCTATGATCACCCTTAATTATGTTTTATATCCTTAGGTTATGACTCAAAATGCGTGTTTCCAGTTTGAAATGACATTTTAGTAAAAAAAATAGAACTCACATGCTCTAGAAAAAAAAATTATGATTGTTTTGATACTCTATTAATACAATCTATAATTCATTTGTGATGTGTAGGAATTATCTTCACCTCAATATGATGATGGTGTGACCAGTATAACTTAAATTCTCTCTTTTTATTTAAAATTGACATCAATTTAGGTAAAAACAACAAGTAACATACTGAGAACCGCAGAAATGTATTTGGATTGTTTTCATACTCTTGGAAAATGATCTATAAGTCATTTTTGATGTGTAGGAATTAGATTAACCTCAATAGGATGCACGGTGTGGCAAGTATGACTGAAAGTGTGTATTTTTTATTTAAAATTGACATTAATTTATGTAAAAAGAAAAATTGCCATACTAAAAACTAAGAAAATGAATTCAGATTGATTATATAATTTAGTATAACAATCCATGAGTCATTTTTGATTTTTAGGAATCATCTGCACCTCAATACGATGCAGGATGTGGCCGATATAACTCAAAGATTCTTTTTTTAAAATTGACATTAATTCAAGTAAAAAAACCAGTGACATACTGAAAAATGAGAAAACACATTCAAATTGTTTTGATAATTTAGGAAAATGATAAATGAGTCATTTGTGAAGTGTAGGAATCAACTAAACCTCAATCCGACACACAGTGTGCTCGGTATCACTCAAAGTGTCTCTTTTTATTTAAAATTGGCATTAATCTAAGTAAAAACAACATGTGACATACTGAAAACCGAGAAAACTTATTTGAATTATTTTAATATTTTATGAAATAAATCAATTAATCATTTTTTAACATGTAGGTATCATCTGCAATTCAATACAATGCATGGTGTGGCTGGTACAACTGAAAGTGTCTCTTTTTATTTAAAACTGACATTAATTTAAGTAAAAACAACAGCTGACATACTGAAAATGGAGAAAATTCATTCGGATTGTTTTAATACTTTAGAAAAAGGATCTATGAGTCATTTTGACTTGTAGGAGTCAACTGGACCTCAATAAAAAACACAGTGTGACCAGTATCACTTAAAGCGTCTCTTTTTATTTTAAATTAACGTTGATTTATATTAAAACAACAAGTGTCAAACTGAAAACTGAGCAAATTCATATGGATTTTTTTGGTATTTTCGGACACAGATCTATTACTCATTTTTTATGTGTAGTGATCATCTTCACCTCAATACGACGCACAGTGTGACCAGTACAACTCAAAGTGTCTTTTTGTTTAAAATTAAGATTAATTTAAGTAGAAACAACAAGTGACATACTGAAAACCGAGAAAATGCATTCGGATTGTTTTTCTACTTTAGTACAATGATTAATGAGTCATTTGTGATGTGTAGAGATAATTCACAACTCAATAAAACGCACGGTGTGGTTGGTATGACTAAAAGTGTCCATTATCAGTTTAAAAAATACATTTTAGTTCAAAACGTGTCACTTACTTAAAACCACGTAAATGCACTCTGATTGTCTTGATAATTTATGACAAAGATTTCGTAGGTTATTTGTGATGTGTATATAGAAGTCTCACATCAAATCGATGCACGATGCGACTGGTGTGACTCAAAATGTGTGTTTCCAGTTTGAAATGACATTTAGTAAAAAAACACAACTGGTATACTAAAAACCAAGAAAATACATTCGGATTATTTTGATACTTTAGGACAACGATACATCAGTAATTTGTGATGGGTAAGAACCAGTTTCACCTCAATACGACGCATGGTGTGGTCGTTATAACTCCAAATGTGTCATTATTTAAAATTGACATTAATTTAATAAAAGAACAAGTGACATACTCAAAACTGAGAAAATGAATTCGGATTGTTTTTGATATTTTATGAAAACGATCCATAACTCATTTATAACATGTAGGAATCAACCCCATATCAATAAGACGCACAATGTTACCAGTATAACTCCAACTGTTTCATTTTTATTAAATATTGAATTTTAATACTGTGTTGTTTCATATTAATGTTTATTTTATTTCTTTATAGTATTACTAAAATAATATTTTTTTCTTATATAGGTGGAATCTTTTGTTCAGGTTGAGATGATTTGTTCAGCAATTGATACCATGGGTGGAGATTTTTGAGAGGGTATCATGGACGTCAAAAGGTAAAATATGAATGTTTTAAAATGTGTGTTGGATAGTTGTCAATGCAATTATATAAAACATTTTGTTTAAAATGTAAATAGCAGTGCTTATTTTTGTATATACCATGGGTGGAAAGTTTTGTATTCATGATTTCAATTAAATGTATAGAGTAGGTTTGCTTTTGGGTGTGTTAGTTTGGTGTGTAGGTTTGATCGCAAGTTCTGCTCGGTGTGTTGTTATATAAACAGTACACTTGTAGGTGGGTAGCCCTTTATCAGCACTAAAGAAGCGCTGATAAAGGGGACACCCTTATCATCACTTCAATTAACAGTCCTTTTTTAGCACTATTAAAGGCCATTTTTCACATTGATAAAGGTTATATGTGTAGTAGTGGCACATTCGGTTTCAGTATCAAGTTTGATAGGAACACCAATTGCAAGAGCAAGATCATATAGAATCTTTGGGTGCTAAAGCAACCAATTGAGACCAAATACCATGACCCATAATTGCGAAGAAGAGTTACAAACCATTAGAGGGAAGAATCCTTTGTCCCATTCCCGAAGGTGAAGAATACTGGGCTTAACCAAATTCATTGGAAACATATATTTATTTAAACAGATATATTTAGAAAAGTATTTATATATAATTATAGATAAATTAATATATAAATATAATAAATATAATAAATATATTTATTATTTAAATAAATTTATTTTATATATACTTGAATTATTTAAAATATATATTAATTATAAACATGCATTTTTTATTCAATTTATATAAATAAACCTTATTTTTGAATATAAATATAATAATATTTTCTATTAAAAACATTTATCAATGCTGATAAAAGGTACACCTTTATCGTCATTTTTAGCGCTGATAAAGAGAAGATTTATCAACGCTTTTCGCTAATGTTGATAAAAGCCCCCCTCTTTATGACCGCTTTCTTCTTAGCAGTGATTAAAGTCGGTGCATCCATCGACCGGATCTATTGTAGTGGTTGTACACCTATTTTTGATATTTAATGCTTATGTTATGAAAATGATGTGTGATATATACAAGATAAACTAATTCATATCATTTGTTATCAAATATTGTGTGTAAAGTATGTGTTCTTAACATTAGACCTGGACTCAGGTTCTAAGGTGTCTCAAATGCCACATAGGTGAAGATTAGGCCATGTGTCATTGTCCATGAATGCCATGCAGTTCACTGGTCAAGGGGGAAAACACCCCTCATGTGGGGTGGCATGGAGGCATGTTTATCATATGTGTGTGACAACACGTTCACTATTTGGGTTAGGTCAGGTGGACCCGACCCAACCACTAGCCTGGTTAAGCTAGCAGGGCCCATGAGGTCGACCCGTGTGGTCTGGCTAGCCGGTCTGGCCCGGTTGTTCAGTCCTCACATGCTACATAGCCTGAACCTTGGGCTAGCTCGACTAGTGCTGGTGGTTCAAGACCCACTGCAAAATATGAATGACCACCACCTCCCTTCGCTACAGTGTCCAGTGCCGACTGCTATCTCCATCAACATTGGCCACCAGTCACTGCCAGCCCGCAAATCACGCTATCTCCTTTCACTGATCTGGATTGCCTCCTCCTTGCACCCCATCCCTTTAGGCAAACCACCACCATTTTTCCTCTCCTTACCCGAGTTAGGGATTAATAATTTATACCCTAGATATTCGAAGAAGTAAGGGTTTATAATTTCAAAATTGAGGTTCGATAATTGATAATGGGGATTGTGGGAAGTTAATGAATCCATCCCAAATTAGTGATGAAGAAAAGGGTTTTAAATTAGGATTTTATCAAAGAATTTACAAAGAATGGAGGAACATAAAATAACAAAATCTTAGTGTGAGTTTGGCTCAATCATTGATCAAAAATTGTTATATGTGTCAATTGTCATTGACATTGACAATGATCAGTTCTTTGATTTCATAGATTCTTCAGATTCTCTCGAAATCATTTTTGGTTTTCCTCCTCTTTATTTCCCCAAAATTCTAGGGATTTTTATGGATATCCCTATAATTTTGAGAAAAAGAAATTTAAATTGGTGAAACCCCTAGTTTCATGGTCTTTTATTAAAATACCAACTAACAAAGTTTTTCCTGGGAATTGTCCAAGTATTATCATATTATAATTCTGCTAGTGTAAAACCTCCATCCCAAACACAACCATGATCTTGTATTACCTATCCAAGACTCTTTTTAGAGGGAAAATCCTTATTCTCATAAAATCACACGCGCAAACTAAAAATTATACATTATAATTAATATATTTTTATTGAGCCTCCACAACACTTGAATCTTCAAACTCAACAACCCTTTCGAAAAATATCATTTAAAATATTTTAAAGGTTTAAATAGAAAATCCCGAGTTGCTACACCCCCAACATATTTTTTTCTCTAAAAATAAAAATGTACACAAAAAGGTGATGGTACCGAGCCCACATATGGTTATCATGTAAGGACCCATGTTTTTCCAAGCTGCAATTTTGAGCAGAATTTCAATTTTTTTGCTCGCAGATACATGTAATGGGTAAAATGGTCTTTTTTCCCTAAAAGATGATCTCAAATAATTTTTTTAACCACTCCATTGGTCCTAGAATAGTATGTTTACCCTAAGATAGGAGTTTGGTAGAAATCTGAGCCATTAAAATTTTAGCAGAATAAATAATATCTAATATTTAATTAAATTAAATATTTACTTATTCATTTACGTTCGTTCGGTGATAACTTTTGAACAGAGCTTCGGTTTGAGATTCAATCTTCTTCGTTGAGTCCGGAACGAGGAGTTTTTTTAGGCGAGATACAAACTCAAGTTGGGCATCGAGGCCGGCCCGAACCCCCTTTTCTTTTCTTTTTTTCTTTTCTTCTTTTTCATTCTTTTCTTTTTTCCTTTCTCTTTTTTCCTCCTCCTTCTCGTGTACACATCTTCTGCATCTCCTCCTTCATGTGACCTAAGAGAGAAAGAGGGGGGGGGGAGAAAGAGATAGAGAGAGAGAGGGAAGGGAAGAGGAGTACCGTCGCGAAGCCCTTGACATGCTCGAATGACGTGCGACGACTGTAGACCACAAAATCGAATGAAGCATCAGTGGTTTCTTCCCAAATGTAGGCGCATTTATGTTTTTGCTGAAAAACCCTTTAAATTCATCAATTTCATGTTTTTAAATCCTTACTATGCTTGCTTGTGGCCCTTAGTGGTCGGATCTGTTGATTTGGGGGTGAAAGCGGAGTTTTTGGGAAATTCGAAGTGTTTTCTGTAAGGAAAAACCCGATAAAATGTTCTGTGGTTCAGGGGAACATGTCGTGTGTTCACATCATTTGGGGAAGATGATGTTTTAAGGAGTACATGCCTTGTATGGGGTATACATGTTGTGTACTGGAACTCAGTCGTGTAGTCGAGTACTCGGCCAGGAAAACCCATGTAGGGGTACATGGCCAGGTAGAGTACATGAACAAACCCTATGTGGGTGGCACACCATGTATAAGTACACAACCTGTCCAAGTATCTTACAATGTCGGTTGACGGACACATGCATGTACCACGTGTCGGGCACACACTGTGAACCTGTTTCACACGCTGTGTACTTAGAGATTTTATATGCCCATGCCAACAGAGGTACACGCCCAGGTAGGGCTATGGGAGTATATGCCGTGTACTATCCCCTTCTATCCCTTTGATGGTTTTTAGTATACTTTCTCTTATGATTCAGTACTATTATAGTGACCCTTCCTTCTCTTACATTACTATTACATCATTATAAAGATAAACAACATAATAGTATTACACCATGAGGATCCATAGGTTTAATGTCTTGGGAAAACTAGGACCCAACATAAATTTTAAAACATCATGCACAAACATTTATTTAATTCCTTCTTCTCTATCTTTTTACTTGATCTTAACCTTCCCTTAGTACATGTAGTCACCTGAGGATATACATCAAAAAAGGGTGAGGTAAAAGCCTAATAAGAGGATAGATATGAACAATATAAAAATGGTTGTGCATAATCATAACATAGACAAAGGATTATGAATATGATAGGAATCATTAATAAAAGACATGAAATGTGGCAATGCAATAAAAATTGAAACATCATGTCTTAGTGGTTAAATACTGTACATACATGTGGACAAAGCTAGCATCATGTTCACACATCATTTCACTTTAACTCATGAGATTCATCACTTTACCCAATTCAAATGGAGCACTGTATAATTTCGGGTGCACCCGTGACATTGAAACATTCATATTGCGCTATATAATTCCGAGCGCACCTGTCATGTCCTAACATTATCATTATCATGCATCCCACATAGAACATATATAAAAAATGAACATAACTAACCCAAGTAAAGGAATGGTTTTCATCTCATAAGAACACATTCATAAACTTTGGGTTCCCAAAAGAAAGTGGGAATAACATACTTGATACAATAACCATCAACCTTGAGTGGGAAGTAAAAGGAGTGTTTTTTGAAAGAAGAGTTCTTTTGGAAAACATTTGTTTGACACACTACAACATAAATCTCCTTTAGCGGCGGTCTTCTAGCGACGTTTTTTAAACCACTACTAAACCATTTTAAAAAAGGGTTTAGCAGCGGTTTATTAAAAACCGCCGCTAAACCCACTTTTTTTCAGTGGCGACACTTCCCCTCGACCCCGACCCCCCTTCTCCCCCGACCCCCGCAACCCTACCTTCTTCCCCCGATCCCTACGATCCCCGAACCCCAGCTCACCTCCCCACTGTTAGTGATGGTTCTCGCTGCCCATCAATGTCACTTCCCCCCAACACCCGACCTCGATGCCCCTTCTCCCCCCGACCCCCACGACCCCACCTTCTTCCCCCGACCCTCACGAGATCTGAACCCTAGCAGGACTCCCTGCAGTCAGTGATGGTTTTCGTCGCCCATCAGTGCGTCTTGCCGCCCATCGCTGTCATTGACACCCTTTTCCACCCCTCCACAAAGTTTTGTATACCATTATAGTGCGGTTGTGGTATGATTTTGGGTTGGTTTCTTTTAATGTTGGTTGAATCTTACTTTTTTTATGAATTTGATGGACACCTCCTAAAATTAAATCTTTTCATACCAAATCATAGGGTATCAAACACTAATCATATATAGAGGGGTGGTTATGCTATAATTTAAATTCATATTGAAATCCAATCTATAATTTAACACCATCCATGAAGTCATGAGAGTTATGCCATAGTTTAAATCCATATAAGGAGGCATGAGGGTTATTACCTAGTTTAACTCCATATGGGAAGGCATAACGGGTATACTAGAGTTTAGTTCTATTAAAAAATCTTAAAAGGGTTTATACTGGATTTTATTTTCTTCCAAGATTTTGAAATTTTATGCTATATTTTAATGTAATCTATGAAGACTTAAAGGTTGAGTTGGAGATATTGTCATTAAAAAAGTCTTAAATATTACACTGGTGTTTATTGTTGACTATAAATTCATAAAGTTTTTTGCTAGATTTTACTAAAATCAAGGAATACAGAAGGTTACAATGAGGTTTAATGTCATCTAGGAAGACTTAAAGGAGCCACACCAAAGTTTATCGTTTTACCAAAATATGGAAGTGTTACACTTGAGTTTAAGGCCATCCAGTCAGGCTTAAAGGGTTATTATAGAGTTTAATTCCAACTAATAAGGCTTAATTGGATAGGTTTGAGTTTATAGTCATCTATAAAGATGGAGTGGTCGTCATAGTTTAATGTTATCTAGGAAGACATAAATCCATTTCTTAGATGGGGAATGTGTGGAATGATCTGGGCCTAGCAGGGGCCCCTAGTGGGAGGCGATCATTACCATTACACATGTTTTTCCACTTCAGTGGTGGCATATTAGTGAAAGTGGGGAGTATAACCATGTTTTTCTTTGGGAGGTGTAGGGTTTGATTCTTGGGAGTCCATTATTAGGTGCATTTCTACTTCCCTCGTGATCCACCCATCTTACTGGGTCACCTAGTTCCCAGCTCGGAGGGTAAAATGGGACAAAACCCACATGAGTTGATGAATTTATATATTGAACCATCACCGATCAGGTTTTCACCCTCTGATATTCTCTACCATCTTGGTTGGAAATAGATCCTTCCCTGTTGTGGTTCTCTCTAGAGTGACCCCTTTGTGGGGAGGGGGTTCCCTTGTGTAGAGAATTCAAAAAGTCCACATTTAGCGATTCCCATTAAAAAGAAAAAAAAGGTTCAATGGGAGTTTATTATAATCTAGAAAGACAAAAGGGTATGTTGGATTTTAATTTTATCTTGGAAGATGGAAGGGTATGATAATGTTTAGTGTCATCCAGGAATATGGAAGGTTATGCTAGAGTTTAATTTCATCCTAGAATCACTACTAAAAATTCGGTCTATAGAGACCGCCATTAGTGGTCGCTTTAGCCTCGTCGCAATAGGCCAATAGTGACTGCCAATGTCGGTCGCTTTAGGTGGCCGAAATTCTAGCCTAAAGCGACCGCCTGGAAGTCTTTGTGCTATTGATGGGTCAACATTAGCGACCGCCATTGGCAGCCGTTAATGTGTGTACCAGGCAGCCTATAGCGGCCGCCTATGGCAGTCGCTAGGTTGGGGAAATATTTTTTGTTTAAAAAAATTCACGGTTAAAAATCAGAGATAAAACAAGGTAAAAATCATAATAAATGGAAAACAATTTCAAACAGCATAAACATCATGATTTTTATAAACAATAAATGATAAATGTGCTTCAACAATCCGAAAAGGTCCATCCATTTCAATCTTCTTCTTCAATAAACCTACAATAAGACAAAAAAACAACTAAACAAAACAAACGTATATTAGACATATTTATTCAGTTATTATATACATATAATAAAATTAAATTTGACATCAAATCAAATTGCTATAATAATTTAAAACCCCTAATTTAAGAAATGCTATCATTTCAGGATTTCTTTTCTTATTTGGATTAGTTTGTGAAATTGTTTTGTTGTCTAAAAAGGAATGTTCTCTGCAACCACCGCATGTCGGATGGGCATGTCGTCCCCTCATAAATTTCAAAAATAGCATTACTATTGTTTTCGTGTGGTTTTAGGTCATTAAGATCACGTTTTCTTTGAATTCGACTGTCTCACACCATTTTGGTGTTTTATGACTCCGGGAACGCGTTTCCGGTCACCGCGGTCAAACGACACCTCTGATTGATGTTTCGTCCACTCGACCATCTCACAATTCACACCATGGATGTTTTCTTATAATTTCATAGAATTCCAAGGTTGTTTGTGTGGTTTTGACCCCCCAACGCACCCTTTTAGCACGCGCCGAACTGCAGAAAACGACACAATCGGTCGTACCACGCCCACCGCACGTCCGATGGGCGTGTCGTCTCCTCCTACATGTCACGAATAATATTCCTATTGTTTTGGTGTGGTTTTAGGTCATTCAGAGCATGTTTTCTCTGAATTAAACCATCTCACACCGTTTTGGTGTTTTATGACTCCGAAAATGTGTTTCTGGTCACCGTGGTCAAACAACACCTCCGATTAACGTACCATCTACCTAACCATTTCAAAATTCACAAAACGGCTATTTCCATATAATTTCATGGTATTATGACGTCATTTGGGTGGTTTTGACCCCCCCCAATGCGCCCTTTTAGCGCGTAATGAACTGCTGAAAACGACATAATCGATCGTACCGTGCGCACTGCAAGTCCGATTGGCGTTTCGTCTCCTTCTAAAATTCACGAATAACATTATTATTGTTTTCGTGTGGTTTCAGGTCATTCAGAGCACATTTTTTCTGAATTCGACTATCTGACGCCGTTTTGGTGTTTTATGACACCAGAAACGCGTTTCCAGTCACCGCGGTCAAACGACACCTCCGATTGATGTGTCGGCTACTCAAAAATTTCACAGTTCACACCACAGATGTTTTCGTATGATTTCGTGGAATTCTGAGGTCGTTCGGGAGGTTTTGGCCCCCCAACGTGCCCTCTTAGCGCGCGCCGAACTGCTGATAATGACACAATCGGTCTTACCATGCGCAAAGCATGTCTGATGGGTGTTCTATCTCCTCATAAAAGTCACGAATAATATTCCTATTGTTTTCGTGTGGTTTCAAATCATTCGGAGCATGTTTGCTCCAAATTCGACCATCTCACGCCGTTTTGGTGTTTTATGACTCTAGAAATGTGTTTCCAGTCACCGCGGTCAAACGAAACCTCCAATTGACGTGTTGTCTGCCCGACCATTTTAAAATTCTCAAAAAGGCTGTTTTCATATGATTTCATGGAATTCTGAGGTCGTTCGGGTGGTTTTGACCCCCCAACGCGCCCTTTTAGCGCGCGCCGAACTGTTGAAAACGACACAATCAGTCGTACTGCGCGCACCGCACGTCTGATGGGCATTCCATGTCCTCCTACATGTCAAGAATAATATTTCTATTGTTTTTGCAGGGGTTCAGGTCATTCAGAGCAAGTTTACGCGGAATTCGACCGTCTCACACCGTTTTGGTGTTTTATGACTCTGGAAACGCGTTTTTGGTCACCAAGGTCAAACAACACCTCCGATTGATGTTCCGTCGACCCGAACATTCCAAAATTCACACCATAATTATTTTCGTATGATTTCATGGCATTCTGAGGTCATTTGGGTGGTTTTGACCCCCCAACGCACCCTTTTAGCGTACACCAAACTGCTGAAAACGACACAATCGGTCGTACCGTGCCCACCGCACATCAGATGGGAATTCCATCTCCTTCTACACATCACGAATAATATTCATATTGTTTTCATGTATTTTCAGGTCATTAGGAGCACATTTTCTCCGAATTCGACCGTCTTACGCCGTTTTGGTGTTTTATGACTCCGGAAACGTGTTTCCGGTCACCGCAGTCAAACGACACCTCCGATTGACATGACGTCTGCCTGACCATCTCAAAATTCACACAACGGCTGTTTTAGTATGATTTCATGTCATTAGTAGGTTTTTCGGTGGTTTTGACCCCCCAACACGCCCTTTTAGCATGCACCGAACTGCTGAAAATGACACTATCGGCCATACCGCACACCCCGCCCTTCCGATTGGCATGTCCTCTCCTCCAACACATCATGAATAATAGTCCTATTGTTTTCATGTGGTTTCACGTCATTCGGAGCACATTTTCTCTGAATTCGACCGTCTCTTTCCGTTTTGGGGTTTTATGACTTCGGAAACGTGTTTCCAGTCACCACGGTCAAACTACACCTCCGATTGACGTGCCATCTGCCCGACCATTTCACAATTCACACCACTTCTATTGTCGTATGATTTCATGGCATTCCGAGGTCATTCGGGCGGTTTTCACCCCCCAACGTGCCCTTTTAGCGCGTGCTAGACTGCTGAAAATGACACAATCGGTCGTACCGCACGCATCGCACGTCCGATGGGAATGTCGTCTCCTCCTACATGTTATGAATAATATTCCTATTATTTTCGTGTGGTTTCAGGTCATTCAGAGCATGTTTGGTCCGAATTCGGCCGTCTCCACAGTTTTGTTGTTTTATAACTCTGAAAATGCCTTTCCGGTCACCGTGGTCAAACGACACCTCCGATCAAAATTCACAGAAAGGCTGTTGTCGTATGATTTCATGGCATTCCGAGGTTGTTCGGGTGGTTTTGACCCCCCAACACGCCATTTTAGCGCACACTGAACTGTTGAAAACGACATAATCGGTCGTACCGCACGTCCGATGGGCGTTTCGTCTCCTCCTACACGTCACGAATAATATTCCCATTGTTTTTATGTGGTTTCAGGTCATTCGGAGCACTTTTTCTCTGAATTTGACCGTCTCACGCCGTTTTGGTGTTTTCTGACTCCAGAAACGCGTTTCCGGTCACCGCGGTCAAATAAAACCTCTGATTGATGTTCCATATGCCTGAAAATTTCAATATTCACACAACGACTATTTTCGTATGATTTCATGGCATTCCGAGGTTGTTCGGGTGGTTTTGACCCCCCCCCCCAATGTGCCCTTTTAGCGCGCACCGAACTACTAAAAACGACACAATCGGTCATATAGTGCGCACCGCACATCCGATTGGCATGTTTTCTCCTCTTACACGTCACGAATAATATTCCTATTGTTTTCGTACGGTTTCAGGTCATTCGGAGCACGTTTGCTCTGAATTCGACCGCCTCACACCGTTTTGGTGTTTTATGACTCCGGAAACGCATTTCCGGTCACCGAGGTCAAACGAAACATCTGATTGATGTTCCGTCTACCCAACCATTTCACAATTCACACCACAGATGTTGTCATATGATTTCATGGAATTCCGTGGTCGTTCGGGGTGTTTTAACCCCCCAACGCGCCCTTTTAGCGCGCACCAAACTACTGAAAACGATACAATCGGTCGTACCATGCCCACCACACGTCCGATGGGTGTTCTGTAACCTAATACACATCACGAATAATATTCCTATTTTCTTCGTGAGGTTTTAGGCTATTTGGAGAATGTTTACTCAGGATTCAACCGTCTCACGCCGTTTTGGTGTTTTATGACTCCGGAAACACGTTTCTGGTTACTACGGTCAAACGACACCTCCGATTGACGTGCCTTCCACCTGAACATTTCAAATTTCACATAAAGGCTATTTTCGTATGATTTAATGACATTCTGAGGTCGTTCGAGTGGTTTTGACCCCCCAACGTGCCCTTTTAGCGTGCGCCAAACTGCTGAAAATGACACAATTGGTTGTACCGCGCGCACTGCACTTCCGATGGGCGTTCCGTCTCCTTTTACACATCAAAAATAATATTACTATTATATTCATGTGGTTTCAGGTCATTCGAAGCACATTTTCTCTGAATTTGACAGTCTCATGCCATTTTGGTGTTCTATGACTCCAGAAACGCATTTCCGGTCACCACGGTCAAACGACACCTCCGATTGATGTGATGTCTGCCCCAACATTTCAAAATTTACACCAAAGATGTTGTCGTATTATTTCATGGAATTACGAGGTCATTCGGGTGGTTTTGACCCCCAACACGCCCTTTTAGCGCGCACCGAACTGCTGAAAACGACACAATCGGTCGTACCGTGCGCACTGCACGTCCGATGGGCATTCTGTCTCCTCCTACACATCACGAATAAAATTCCTATTATTTTCATGTGGTTTCAGGTCATTCGGAGAACATTTTCTCTAAATTTGGCCATCTCACACCGTTTTGGTGTTTTATGACTCCAGAAACGCGTTTCCGGTCACCACGGTCAAACGACACCTCCGATTGACATGTCATCTGCCCGACCATTTCACAATTCACACATCGGCTGTTGTCGTATGATTTAATGGAATTCAAAAATAACATCAATATAACATGAACCAAATGATGAATAACTCAATGGGAAGATACACCGATAATAACATAAATATAACATGAGTTAAATCACCCAAAATATTTATAACTGAATAAACTTCCAAAAGTGAGGATTAAAACTTACAAGTATTTATAAAATGGTTAGATAATTTATGATATCCTAGGATGAATAGCGATAAAACAATTATACCTTTCATTAAGCATGAAAATCGGCCATTTCTCCTTTAACAGCCGCTCTGACCCAATAAATATCATCTTCACGTTGAACTACAGTATGTTGATCAAGATTTTGGGAAAAAAAGGAACAGTCTCGGGTTCATCTTGTTCAAATACAAACACTCCTCACCGAGACATTTTGACAACAACTTACCAACTTGTATTAGAAGGCAAAGTAACGAAGAATACTTGTTCCTCTTGTGATGTCAAAATGAAAGGTTCATTTTCAACTTGTTCATTTTTGTATAACATATAGTTAAAATTCACCAATGAAAACAGATATTGATCAACTTTACATCCACGCACTGGATCAACCCAATTACACTTTAACAATATGTACTTCAACCTATGTGTGTATACAACTTCAATATTGTCTATCAATTGAGAATATTAATAGCCAGAATCGACAAATGGGCAAACGATGACACTTTTTTGTGTTGCTCATTTGTCATCATCATCTTTAATGCGAAATTGAAAACCATTAGCATCTATAAGTTCATAACGACGATCCGTTATAGATGGACCCTCAGCCAGTTGGATAAATTATTCAGTTAGCGTGCGGTCCCCTAACTCCCTCAGCTTATGAACCTACATAATTCGTACAATTCAATAATGATATATGCATAAATAAATTAGTATAATACTTCACTAATAGTGAAAATCAATTTATATATACATTATCCTTGAACAAATCATGAAATGACGCATAATGAGATTGTTGAATTTGTAACTCCGTCGCATGATACATCTCTTCTTTTATCTCATTAATTTGTTTCCTGCAAATGATAACGCGATGTTTAAATGATCAACTTATGCATAAAAAACATTTAAAAGTTAAACAATAAAATTGATAAGATACTTAATTCATTAATGGTGAAATTGATGGAGTATTGAACAAGATATATCAATGCGCTTGTATCCACTCGATGTTGTCCATATCATGTGTGGTTCCTTCTCCAACTGGACTATCATGAATCTGAGAGGGCTTATCTAATTTTGTTTCAACATCTGTATGATATTCTGCACAAAAAGTAGTACACTCATCCATCAAATAACCATTGGCTATTGATGCCTCCGGACGAGCTCTATTGTGTACAAATCATTTAAATGTACTCAAATACCGCTCAATAGGATACATCCACCTGAATTTCACTGGACCAGTAGCCATTACTTCATCAATTAGGTGCACTATCAAGTAGACCATAACATCGAAAAAATGAGGGGGGAAATAGTTTCTCATAGTGACAAAGCGTAAGTACAATTCGGTCTTGTAAAATTTTTAAATCACTCATTCGTTGATTTATTAAACAAATAGGTCTAAAACAATTACTCATATCAATCAACGGCTGAACAACATTGGGGGATAAACAATCACAAATTATGATTGGAATCAACTACTGAAGTAGTATGTGATTGTCATGACTTTTCAACCCTTGCAATGTCTTGCTCGTCAGATTCACACACTTTGAAATATTAGAAGAGTAACCATCAGGCACCTTGAGCATCTTCAAAATGGAAAGAAATGTCTCTTTCTCCATTGTAGTCATTGTATACTATGCAGCAGGCATATATGCCTTGTTTCCCTCAGCTAACTGTAAATGAAACTGTTTCCTTAAACCCATTTCTTCCAAATCACGGTGTGCATTAACATGGTCCTTTGATTTTCCACTAACACCTAAAATGGTCCACAATATGTTATCACAATTTTTTTTTTCAATGTGAATGACATCCAAATTATGCTTCAACATTGTAGTTTTCCAATATGTAAGACTATAAAAATACTTACGTTTTTCCAATTGCGACTGCACTGCCTAACCGCAGCATGAATATTACGTACCGGAGAAGCCACCAAATCCTGAATTTCATATACCATGTGGATGTTTTCTTCCTCAATCCGCGATAACATTTCAACTCCTGTCATGATCTTTGGTGCTGGGATGGACTCTCTAGAACCATAAAATTCCACTCTGTCCTTTCTGAACCTATGATGAGGGGGGAGAAAACGTCTATGACCCATGTATGTCCCTTTTTTGGAATTCTTAAGCCATACATAATTTTTAATTTTATTGCAACAAGGGCAGGAAAATTACCCTTTCGTACTCCAGCCTGATAAATTTTCATAAGCTAGGAAGTCATTGATTGTCCACAACAAAGCAGCCTGCAGTTTGAACATTTCATTCATTTCACAGTCATAAGTCATCACACCATCGCCCCAAAATTAATTCAACTTATCAATCAATGGCTGAAGGTAAACATCAATCTTATCCCCTAGACTTTTAGGTCCCTCAATAAGAGTGGAAAGTAATATAAATTGTTGCTTCATGCAAATCCACAGAGGAAGGTTATACAGAACCAACACCACGGGCCATCTGCTATGAGTTGCACCAACCATGGACTTGAATATGTTGAAACCATCTGATTCCAATCCCAATCGGAAATTACGAACATCCTTAGAAAAGTCAGGATGTCTCTTATCAAAATCCTTCCATGCATGAGAGTCTACCGGGTGGGTTAACATATCACTTTCATGAATTCTTTCTGCATGCCATCTCATTAAATTAGAAACTATAGATAAAATAAAAAATCTTTTCAACCTCAGTTTAAGGGTAAAGTAACACATTTTTTTTACGGCAATCGGTTTCCCCTATATCGCAATCCGACTTTGATGAGTTTGATTTCCCCTGTTCTCTTTCCACCTGGAAGCACCACAAACCGTACAAATATCCAAATGGGAAGTTTCCTTTCTAAACAACATATAGTTGTTTTCACATGCATCTATGGTCTCATATGTAAAACCTATGTTCTCTATCAACTTATGAGCACGGTAATATGACTTGGGAATCTTAGCGTCGACAGGAAGATCCTTTTTCAATAACACCAATAGCATGTTGAATGATGTGTCTGACCAATGATTCAATGTCTTCAAATTCAACAACTCCACGATAAACGAAAATTTATTGTAAGAAGTAAATCCAAGATATAATTTTGATTTTGCAACATCAAGTGCTTCATAAAACCTCCTCAAATCATGATCTGCACAAGAGTGAAGATTTATCTCATCGGTCTTAAGATTCTGGATGTCAATGCCTTCAGGATCCAACCCACGTACAATTTAAGTATGAATTTCATGCATTGGACCATTCATCCTTGCATCAACATCCATCTGAACTACATCTGTATTTTTTCAATGAACATATTTTTCTCCATGACAAGTCTAACTCTTATAATTTTTTATAAATCCATTAAAGAATAGGTGATCCCTCACAGTATCTCGTGTGAATTGATATATGTTAGCACATATTTTAGATGGAGAACTAATATAGTCACTTTCAAATCCACTGGTGAAGTCAATAAACTGCATAATTCCATTGAAATATTCTCTAGACGTTCGATTTGGAAGATCAATCCAACTCTTATCCATAATATGATCTCTATAACAAACATTTACACAAGACTTAATACATTTTCATTTTTCATATCAAATATATTTAAAATAAAAACTAATTAATTGTTTGTGAACCATTTATAAAATAATAATGTAATTGAAATCCCATGTCATACCTGATTGTGCTACAAACATGGAAGGGAGGGGAGCCAAAAGCGTTTCTGCGAGGTAGAAGAGAGGTAGCGGAGGGGAGCCGGAGTCGGAGGAGGTGCAGCAAGGGAGGGGACGGGTGGCGGTGGCGACCGGGAGCCGGAGGAGAGGAGGCGGTGAGGTGGTGACAGTGCAACGAGGGTGGGATGACGAGGGATGGGACCGAGGATAGGGGGAGCGGGAGTGGATGGGCGGCATCGGCGTGGGGACGAGTAGTTGCCGTGCGGGGAGGGTGGGGACCGAGTGGCGGCGGTGCGGGAAGGGAGAGGACAGTGAGGGAGGGGACGGGCACCGGTGGTGCGGAGAGGGAGGGGACGAGGTTTGGTGGGCTACGGGGGGGTGGGGGAGGGTAGAGGGGGCGAGGGGCTGAGGGCGAAGGATGGAGGGCAGAGGGGTCGCAGGCCGGAGGGCCTGGAGGCCAGAGGCGGGTGGCGGGAGGCCATAGGGTAGAGGGAGGCCGGAGGGGATGGAGAGCAGGATGGAGGGTGGCAGGAGCCAGAGGGTATAGGCAGAGGAAGGCCCGAGGAGATGGAGGGCAGGGCGGAGGGCGGCAAGGGAGGTCGCACAACGACGGGGTAGGGCGCGCGGTGAGGCGAGGAGGTAGGAGGAGGGTTCGGGGGGGGGGGGGGCGCCAAAGGTCCCCATTTTTTTGGGAAAAACCTAGAGACTGCCAGTGGCGGTCGCTATTGGTTACCTATAGCGACCACCAGTTGGGGTCGCTATAGGTAAGCGGGCTCCAAAGCCTAGTTTTCTAGTAGTTAATATAGAAGGTTACATAGAAGTTTATGATGGGTTTATATGGATTTATTGACACTTAATTAATTAAAATGAGGAAATAATAAGCCTCATTTCCCAATATCAACCTTGCATGAAACCTAAAATCATGTATAAACATAAATTAAAGAACATTTTTAACCCTACATCGATGAGCTCTACTGCCACTATCTTCAAAAAATATTCTTGATGAAGATCATTAAAAAAATGAAAGACCCCATCCTCCATGGTGTATCAAAAAACTTAAAGAAACACCTGAATTTCAATATATATTCTTCCAATCACTCATGGCATGCTAGTTCCTCACACAATAAAGGAGGAAGAATAAGAAAGCTCACCAGATTGGAGAGTTAGAAGTAAGTAAGCTAATCTTGAACACTACCCCATATCATGGAGATCACTTATTTATAAGGTCCCTTAAGGATAATCCTTGAGTTCCATGAATTTAATAATGTGTTACATAACACATGAGTAAATGGAATGTGGTTACAATGGTTTGTAACCCTCTATTAATGCACTTAACTCTTATGTTCATTGATTTCATAATTGTTAATGATATCTTACATGGAGGAATGATTCAGATGTTAACATATTAACATTTATATTCCACTGAATCATATAAAGATATATGAATTTTACATTATGATTCTATGATTTACGATATTCCCATGTAATAGAATACAATAGGCCAAATTAGTGAATTATGATAACTTTATATTGTAAGAAATGATATACCCAAAAATCTTATAGCATGAATTTCTTTTTTCTATGTCATACCATACATAATATTTATATCATACCTTATGATATAGTCCATTGAAGTTCCAAATGGATCATCTAGGTACACTAAGAGGGAGGGGTGACTTAATGCACACAAGTTTTTACCAGTTTTCTTTTCTTTTATCTAACCCCCTTTTTAAGTCAAACCTATGAACTTGTTAGATTGAATGTATCTTTCTTATTAACAACCACAATTATACCACATGCAAGAAAACAAGAAAATGAAGAACAACACACAATATTTTTACAAGGTTCTCACCCAATGCGGGTGACTACGTACTTGATGTGTTCAGGATGATTCTAGAGACAAATTCTCCACTATCATTCAATCACAAATTACAAGTGGGATTGTCAGGTATCACCCTGGAACCTTGGTGGGTAGGTATGAAACTTTTCCCAAATTATATTGGAATCCCACCAGTGTTCTTTATACTGACTCCCTATAGTGTTTCAAAATTAAAAAACTAACACAATGAGTAAGATCATAAGATATTTAGTCTTCCATTTCAACACAATAATTGATCTTCCTCTTCGAGCCACCAAGAATAAATTTATTCACCACTTTCTCGGTTTAACTAAAAGTAAATGACTTACATTGAATATAATTAATAACTTTTCATAAAATTCGGTTCAGTATACTCTCATGAATTTTATAAGACAATACTTCCAATTCAACTAACTGATCCATCAGAATGATCAAATTGAAAATATCCCAATGCTCTACAAGTTCACTTCTTATATAATGCTTCAGCTTAACTCTTAACTTTTTTACTAACGCTGATCTTTCTCAAATATATCTAAAAATACTCACTATCTTCTTAAAATGTATATTTCCTAAGAAAATACTCACTATATTCTTGTTTCTTCAAGTGATTTTGTAATCACTTCTGTATAAGTATACACATTAATGTACATATATGCTTTGGTTTTCTATTGGGTGATTTACCATATGTATTTATATAGGAAAACCACATGTAACATATTTATATATTTTTTTAACTAGTATATATAAATATGTTTCCCAATTTAGTAGTAACTATGTGTTTTAATTTTTTTTAATATTGTGTAGGCACATTGTGATATACATAGATAAAAGCTGGATGACATTACTAATGAATAAAACTTAGTATGTTAAGGGTTTGAATGAGTTTTTAGATTTTGAAATTTCCAATCGATTTGTTGAAGGGAGAATAAGATGTCCATGTACTAAATGTAAATTTAGAAGATGGTTGAAGAGAGATGAAGTTTATGAACATTTAATACTAAATCAATTCCCTGGTCAATATTTGTGTTGGATTTGGAAAAGAGAATCGAACGTTATAGAAAGGTTGAGCACTGATGTTAATCCACATAATTAGCTCCCAAATTCATCAACAATAGAAAATGAATTGAAAAACCTCATAAATGATGCAATCGGAACTGCAAGACACCACTATCAACATCAAATCATAACATAACAACTAGATGAGGGTGCTAAAAATTATAACATGACAAGTGATGTTTTTCAGACTGTAACACAACCAGATCAAGATTGTAATATATCATTGGACCCTCCTCTTGTTTTTGTGGAGACAAATGTTAGAGAAAACTTAATTGAGGAAAATATGTTTCATGATTTATTTGATGATGGAAATCAAGATTTTTATAGTGGATGTTAGAAATACTCAAAGCTTTCTTTTCTGCTGAAGTTGTACCATATCAAATGTCTATGTGGAATTAAAATAAGGCAATATATATGATATTGGAATTGTTTCATGATGCATTTACTGAAGAAAAATTCACTGAGTCTTTTTATGATACGAAAAAAGTTGTTAATAGGATTGGTCTGAGTTATACAAAAATACATGCTTGTCCCAATAATTGTATGCTTTATTGGAGAGAGGATTCAAGTAGACAGAATTGAAAAAAATTGTTCTTCTTCTAGATGGTTGTCAATGGGAGATGTTGGATGTTTGAATCAACATACATTCATGAATAATAATAAAGGGAACACACCTACAAAGGTTTTGCATTAATTTCCTTTAAATCCCCGATTGCAAAGATTATTCATGTCATTGAAAACTACCAAACACATGAAGTGTCATTTTGTAGATAATAAAAATGATGGGTTAATGATATATTCACGAGATTCAAAATCATGGAATACATTTAATTCATTACATCCAGATTTCTCAGATGATCCTTGGAATGTTCTATTGGGATTGGTTGCCGATGGATTCAACCCATTTGGGACTTTGTGTACCAGTTATAGCATTTGGCCAATAGTTTTGATCCATTACAATCTGCCTCTGTGGATGTGTATGCAAAAAATATATTCTATAATTTCAATGATTATTCCTAGAAGACAAATGCCTGGAAAAGATATTGATGTATACTTGCAACCTTTGATTAAATAATTACAAGAGTTATGGAGCAACGATGTTGATACATTTGATGCTTCTTCTAAAGCAATGTTCAAAATGCATGCTGCTTTAATGTGAACCATTAGTGACTTCCCTGGGCTTGGGAATTTATCTGGTTGAAACATTTACATGGGTTTGGCTTATCCTGTTTATAACTTTTATTTTGATCCCAAAAAACTACCTTATAGTAGAAAATGGCGCTTCTTGTTCCATTAAATATTTCTCGATGCATCTCATAGATTTTAGTGGAAAAGATCAAAATTTAACCGTTTCATTGATCGTAGACCACCTCCAAAGTTGTTAATTGGTTCTAAAATATTGACACAACTTGAAAATGTTGAAACATAATTTGGGAAGGTTCATCATTTGAATGATAGCGGGGAACGAGTTTGAATTGCATCATCAAGTTAAATTAGAACGTAACAATGGAAGAAAACATGTATACTCTTCAAACTGACGTATTGGGAATTTAATTTGTTGCGGCATAATCTTGATGTGATGCATATTGATAAGAATGTCTATGACAATTTTATTTTCACATTTCTTAATGAGCATAAAAAGTCGAAAGATCATATCAATGCTCACAAAGACTTACAAGTAATGGACATAAAATGTGATCTCTGGCCAGATGAGAATGGAAAATATGCTCCGACAATTTTTGCAATGAAAAATAGGGATAAATATACATTCCTTCGATTTTTAATGAACGTGAAGGTATCTGATGGGTATTTAAGTAACATATAGATGTGTGTTGACTTGAATAATCATAAGTCACATGGATTGATAAGTCACGATCCACGTATTTTGTTACAACAATTACTACCATTAGCATTGTGTACATTATTACTTGAAAAGGTTACTGCTGTTGCCCTCAAATTCTACACATTTTTCAGACAACTATGTGAGAAATCCCTACATCCATTTTATCTTGACAACCTCCATGAGAGGTTTTTGTTGACCCTATGTGCAATGGAGATGATCTTTCCTCCTTCGTTTTTAACTGTCATGATGCATTTAACTGTGCATTTGGTTGAGGAAGCTAAATTAGGAGTCCATGTTCATTATCGATGGATCAATCCAATTGAGAGGTAATTTATTTATATTTTTTTAGTTAAGTAAAATTTTTTGGAACTTAATTAAATGCATAATTATGTTTATTTTATTTCACAGATATCTTGGGCATTTGAAATCATATGTGAGAAATAAAGCTCAACTAGAAGGCTCTATTGCTGAAGGCTATTTGGCTGAGGAGTGTCTTGCATTTTTTTCTAGATACTTGGATGATATTGAGACAAGATTTAATTGAGTTAGATGTGTTGATGAAACATATAATCAATCTAAAATACATCACAAATCAAAAATATTTCATACGAATTGGCCGATCAGTTGGGAGGACCTCAAATAGGACACTAACAGAATTGGAATTATTACAAGCATATAGATATGTGCTACTGAATAGTGAAATTACAGATCCATTTATTGAAGAGTTAAGGATACAGAAAACAAGAATAATGAGAGGCTGAACATGAAATGAGAAAGATATAATGAAATCTATTAATAAAGAGCTTGTAGAATGGTTTGCACTACGTGCAAGTTCATAAATATTTCAATAAATATGAATATTAGTTTGACACATATATTTTGTAAATATAATAAAGTATATTTCTTTTTTTAGATCACGAATAATGATACTTGAGAAGAGTTGTCAGAATATTTGAATTTTCTTGATCGAGGTCCTCTAAAACATGTTAGAAAGCTCAATAATTACAACGTGAATGGATTTAGATTTCGTACAGTCGATCGAGAAAGGGGTTTGAAAACACAGAATAGTGGTATATTTACATTTTATGAAGTAGGATACTATGGAAAGCTAACTGATTTTATTGAATTAAACTACCACGGTCTTTATTCAATTGTTTTATTCAAATGCAATTTGGTCTATATTATCAGAGGTTTTAAAAGAGATTCCTTGCAATTTACTTATGTGAACTTATCTCTCTTGATGGATGTTGATGATCATGAACTCTGGGATCCATATATATTATCATCGTAATAAAAAATGGTATATTATGTGAATGATGTTGTGGATGAAGGGTGGAGTGTAGTTGCTCACTTAATACAAAAAGATTTGTATGATATGGGTGATGAAGTGGAATATTGACCTCTAAAATTGAATCTCATCAACAACAAGAAGCAGAATTATTTTTCCATCATGATATTGAAAATATTAGTATAGTAATGATGAATGAAGTGGATTAAGTAATGAAGTAAGAAACTGACATGATTGAAGGGGGAAATGATTTTGTGTACAGTTATTTATTCATTCAGCAACAAATTATTTCATTTGTGCAGTCATTCATTATCATTGTTATGTATATTTTTTTTGTTAATACTGGGCATCTATTATAATTTTTAATTTTTTTTCTTTATATTTTTTTAAATATATATTCTGAACATAATTTTATTTGATTAAATGATAGGAATTCCAAGGAGGAAGTGATACACTATTTCATCCACTACTAAGACATATGACGATCTATCTATCTCCCTCCATACGATATCTGAGCCACTAACTTCCTGCCCCCTGCACCATCTCCCCCTACACCATCTCTCACACCCTCTATGAGCATCCCTTTAGAAGCTGAGTTTTCAACTCCCCCTTCAGCAGCCTCAGCAGCAGGGCGTTGACGCGCCACTTCTAGTTCATCACGGGCATACTAAAGGGTCAATGTTATAGGTACAAATTTTAATATAAATAAATTTCTTACACTTTTTTTATACTAATTGTTTGTTCATTAAATATGAAAAAATGCAATTTTGAAGAAAAATATAAAAAAGCACAGATGTGTGGAATATGATTGGATAGAATATATTTGTCCCATTTGATTCATATGGGGTCCCTACGGATAACACCATAATATTACTTTCCCATTTTCTAGGCCAGCTGGCATGGGAACCCATTTACATTCCTATTTCCTATTATGATTAGAGACATATGCCTCCAAGTTGAAAAAATGAAGTTTTTTATTCCAAAATAAAGGTAATTTTAATACATTATGGTGTAATTGAATTTCATATTATTAATATGTTCAAAATGAATTTCTTTATAGAGATATTTTTACACATTACAGTTGCTGATGTGATAGGATGAAAGTGGACGTTTAAAAATCATGGTAAGAAATGGAAATAATTCAAATGGAGATTGTGGATAAATGTCAATGATAATTCACTAACCATCCAACAAATGTATGAGAAGCTACCCAATGGGGTACCCAAAGAACAGTGGAAAGTTTTTGTTGACACACATCGTGATGAGAAGAAGATGATATTTAAATATATATTATTATATTAACCTCACTTTACATTTATACATTTATATTAATTGGAGATGACATTGAATACATTACTATTAAATTTCATTGTATTTATTTTAGGATCTCTCAAGAAAGAATGCATCATGTCGGGCTAATCATGTCGTCCCTCACACTACGGGGTCAGAAATATTTTCTAGAAGGTGATCAACTCAGGTAATCTTTTCATTAGTTTAAATATTTATAAGACAGTATTATCAGTTTAATTTATTAAATTGTCGATTTATCTTTTTTTAATGCAGTCACAGAGTTTAGGGCATAAAGCATCCAAAACTGAAGTGTGGTTGGATGATCACAATAAATCTGATGTAAGTGTTGTTAATGAGCTTGCCAAAGATGTTGGGGTATGAAATCATTTTTTCATTATAATAACTTATTATTAGTTTTTACTATGTTATTATATATTGATATTTGATTTATAGGTTAAAATTAAAGAAATATGGGATGCCAATCCTGGGCAGTCCTACTGAGTCTCCCAGGATGACCCGATTGCTAATGTCTTTGGGAAGGAGAATCCTGGCAGAGTGTGCAGGATGAGATTGGGACCCATAATATCTTAGGTCTTTGGAAGGCCCTAGAGGATTGAAAATGCATCTACTTCTGGTTGTAGTCTATCCATACCCAGAGATGCTCAGAGAGAGATTGTTTCTCTATGAAACACAATTCAAGACCAGGGGGCTTAGATATCAACTTTGTAGAAAGCATTGACTGATATACATCAGAAGATGAGAAGATATCCCCCTGGTGGTATTTCATCGACTGGTGGTGAGAAGGTAAATCAAAAAAATTTAAAATCATTTAGTTTTGAAACTTTTATTGGTTTTACGTTTAAAAATAAATATGAAACACTATTTAATTTTCAATATAACGTTCTTACATTTGGTATCAGGAAGTGGAGATGTAGGTGGAGAGGGTGACGATATTTGTTCATCATCAGACAATGATTAGTAGTATTGTTGATATTTTGGAAAAATATTGTAACAGTCATTTTGTATATGTTTCATGTGTGGCACATAGTTGTCTCCAAACATTTTCATGACCTAACATTTTCTTGATTTCTCATGTTTACTTTTATGTATTTTATTGATTTCTAATGTTTCCTTTTATGTATTTATTTCTTGAGTGTGGTATGAACCATATATGTATAATCTTTATTGTGAAGATTCATTTTTTATGATTCATTTTACCTAAATTCATTTTTTCATTATAATAACTTATCAAACATTTTCTACCCCAACGCATTTACCACTACATTTCCATTTCAAAAATTTAAAAATATTGAACATCAAACTTTTCTACTTTCCCTAGTATTCATGATAATCTTGGTCTTTTCTACTTTCCCTAAAACCCATTTCCCTCCATTCTTCCTTATTTGAATATGAGATTCTAGAACATCATCAATGAATGAATAATCTCATTTGGTAAATTGTGTGCTATCAATTATTTTTTCCTCTATTCTGAGACACATATATTTCATGGTAAATGATTCATGATCATCTCTAACTATGTTCTAACCATGCCCCACCTAGTATCCTTCTTCAACCAAGCCACTTTTTTTATTGGGGAGAAACAAATGGTTTCCCATGATCACGTTCCTATCATGCAACCATTTAGAGGCCTCTATAAAGCTTAAAACCCAAAAAAAACCCTAAGAATTCACCCAATAAAATAATCTCTCAGAAAAAATTAAAGAAGGGTAGAATTGATGGATTATTATTTTAGGGACTAGATTCTATATTGACTCTATTTGATGTTTTTGTATTTTTATTTTTTTGGATGTAGGCCTTTATATATAATGTTATGTGATCTTAGGATGGCTATTGGTTATTGAGGTATGGGTAGAGAGGCCTGAGCTTTTGGAATAGTTAGCACCAATGATAGTGAGATGTATGTTGATATGAATGGTAATGTCAGGGTTGGAACTGGTATAGATGGAATAGGTTGAACCTAGGATTGGCACTGTTTTCATGAAATATAACATACATGCTGGTTTATTATTTTGTTTAATGGTCTAATAGCCATGTGATATGTTTATCTGCATTACTTTACTCACTAAATGATGAATTCTATTGTGTTTAGTTAAAAATATCTTTTAATATTGATTGTAGTACGTATTATATTGGTGTTTTGGTATTCTAGGAATGGTTTTTTTAGGGCACTTGTACAGGGGCTCCAAAAAATGGTTCTTTTTTTTTTTGTAAATCTGCTTTTCAGCGGTGGTTTTAACCACCACTAAATGTCGGTATTTTTCTATTAGAAGTGGTTTTAACCACCGATAAGGTCTTATATTTAGTGGAATTTATGAATGCCTCTACAGTGGACCATCTTCTGTACTTTTTTTCTAGCGGTTATATTGTTTTTCCCTGCAGTTTTTCCTGGCAGGCCATTACTTTTTTTAGCGGCGGTTTTAATCGCCGCTAAAAAACTAATCCCCAGCCCGCAAAAACTCCCATGAAAAATAATATAACCGCTATGAAAATGCGCCAACTATGACATTTCCCATAAACCACCACTAAACTTATTTAACCACCACAAATAGTTTCCCAACATACAATTTAGCAGCGGTTTTCAGAAACCACCGTAGAAGCATATACCGGTGGTTTAAACCACCACTATATCCAACAAAATCGCTGTGAAATTGCAATTGTCCTACACTGAAATTAACTTTAGTGGAAAACATATATATCCCAAAAAAAATATAATTTTGAATAGAATATTTTTAAGGAGTGACCATGCCAAAATGGAGTGAAAGAGGGAGAACATGAAGAAAGAATGTTGGGTTCAAGAATTTCCCCTTACCTTGTATCTAAATGATTTATTCACATTAAAGTATTGTATTACCACATTAGATTCATTAATTAACAATTGAAGAACCTTTTGTACATGAATATGGTTCATTATTGTTTCATTAGGTTATTTTATGGGCCTTTGGATGAGTTATAGTGTTTAAATCTATTGTTTGGGAATGTTCATTTTAATGGTTTTCTTGAACGGTTCACTTGTATTCATAAATGGAAGTTCGTGTAGAACATGGGTAAACATACAGAATTGATATTACATGTTATTAATGATATTAAAGAGTTTAAATTATCTTATAATTAATTATTTTATATACCATGTGGTTGAATCATTATTGAAAATTTAATGATGATCGTTTGGGTTAATTCATGCGAATTTTCAACCACAACGAACTTCTTTTGTTTAATCATTTAGTAATATGTACATAAGTTAGTTCCAGAACATGAAATAGGACATAATACAAATAATATAATCTTTTTCAATCATAAAAATGGTTTTATTACCATATTTTATGGTGGTAAAGGAAAAAAAGAAAACATGTCGTTCTTAAAGGTGATAAATTAACACATCACGAACAACGTTTTCTTTTCTAAAATAAAAAAGAAGAGGAGAAGGAGGTTGGATGATATAATATCATATTATTATCATAAAAATCCATTATATTTATGATACTATAGTTATCATACCATGTGTATGAGTATAGGTGGGGAGAGATTAAGAAAAGAACTTGAAATTGACTGGAAATTAAAGGAAATGAGAGAGATGAATTACCTCTTGAGTTGTCCTCTTGAGATCCTCCTCAATGAACCATGTAATGGTCTTTTTATGAGATAAAAAGATCTTTTATGTCTGGGAGGGGCTAGGAATGATGTTTGGGTAGAGTTTAGACAATGCTTAAAGAATTAGAGGTGTGGGAAAATGAGAGTGTGAAGGGTGGTATTTATAGTGGAAGGAGGTGGATATTTCTCAATATTAAATTCATTATTTTATTATTTCTCCACAAGACAAGGAATAGTGAGTCTTCCATGACTAAATATAGTAATTTTATCTTGTAAATATGAACCAATTGGGGTTACATCAGCAGAACCACATATATGACTCTATAATTAGTGTATTTATCTTATTTTGTAAATTATGGTATTTCACTATTCATAAAAAATTCGAGTATTTCAGAAAAATCAAAAAAAATTACCCTAACAATTTTTGACATGTAGAATCAACAAATGAAGTACATTTTTTTAAAATAATTTTCTATCTATGATTAATTTAATTTTAAATTCAAATCATATTTCACTTGAAAAATACAGTTTTAATATTAAAACTGATTTTATAATGCCTTCAAAAATTAAACAAGGTCATATAAAATTATTTTAAAACCTGAGAAAATAGATTTTTTAATTTATAAAAACATTTTAGGAAAATAAATTTTCTTTTTAATTAATTAATTAATTATAATTAATTATTTATGACTTCCAAAATACCAATATTTTTACTAAGGGAAAATTGTCACTTATAAGATGCCTAAAGTTTATTTAATATTATGAGGGTAAGGTTACTATTATTTTGGATGATTTACTATTCATAAGGGTTATAAAACTATTCATAAGGGTATGTTACTATTCAAAAAAAATTAAATTTGTCTTATCGAATTCCAAAAATTTTACGGATCACTACCGTGTATGTGAGATTCTCAAAATTCAAAACATAGAAGTGGAAAAATTATGTTTAATGAACATATAATATTTAGTATCATGATTTGTTATTGTGCTTTCTAATGGTATTATACTAAAATGAATAATTATAAGAGAGGATTTCCATTGAAATGTCATTGGGTCGTTACATTCTTCCCCCCTTATGAAATTTATCCCTCGAAATTTTGTTTTACATAAATAGGTTGGGGTACTTATCCTTCATCGCCTCTTCCAATTCCCAAGTAGCTTCTTCAATCTTATGGCTCCTTCAAAAAACATTAAAAAGGTGGGTTGTCTTTCTGCGTAGAACCTTATCTCTCAAATTCAAAAGCTTTACTGCCTGCTTCTCATAAGAGAGATAATCTTCCAGCTGTACCACCTATGAGTTCAGTACATGTGAGAGATCTGGTATTTACTTCCTCTGGAGTGATACAAGAAACACATCATGAACTTGAGCCATATTCAGTGTAAGTGAATGTCGATAGGCCATTACTCCTATGAGATGAAGGATCTCAAAGGGGCCAATGTACCTTGGGATTAACTTCCCTTTCATTCCAAACTGCATGACTCTCTTCTATGGTGATATTCGAAGGAAGACTTTATCTCCAACGTCGAACTCCAAGTCCCTTCGACGGTGGTCAACATAGCCCTTTTTCCGACTCTGAGAATATTTGATGTGTTTCTGGATGACTTGAAATTTCTCTGTCACTTCTTACTCAAGATCAAGTCTAAGTAGCTTTCTTTCTCCAACTTTATCCCAACAGGTTGGAGTTCTACATCGCTTTCCATACATAGCTTCATATGGAGCCATTTGAATACTCAAGTGGAAGCTATTGTTGTATGAGAACTCAACCAATGGAATATGATGATCCCATCCACATTTTAATTCTAAATAATATTATCTTATCATCTATTTAATTTTCATAATAGTTCTTTTAGGTTGGAAATCAGTTTGGTGGTGATATGCCATTCTAAAATTCAATTCAGTACTCAAGTCATGTTAAAGACTTCTCCAGAATTTAGATGCGAACCATGGACCAAGATCAGAGATAATCGAGATTGGAACACCATTCATTTTCACCACTTCCTTCACATATGTCCTTGCAAGTTGTTCAAGAGAGATATCTTCCCAAATAGTGATAAAATGGGTAGTCTTCATGAGTTGGTCAACCAGAACCCATATCACATTATTTCCCTTCGACATCTTTGGGAGACCCGTAACAATGTCCATAGTGACATTCTACCATTTCCACATGGGTATAATAAATGGATGTATCAACCCTTTGTAATTTTGTTTATCTGTCTTAACTTGCTGACATACCAAGCACCTTGAGATATATTGCACGATCTACATTTTCATGTTATCCCACCAAAAGTGTTCATGAAGATATCAGTACTTCTTGGTGCTACTAGGATGGATAGATAATGTTGAACTATGTGAATTTTTCAATAGATCCTTCTTTATCTTGGGTGATGAAGGCACAAAATGATGTGTTCCAAACCAAATCAAACCTTTATCGTCAATATGGAACTCTTGCAGTTTCACTTCCATTATAGCATTCACCTTATTTTGTAACTCTAGATCATCCATTTGTGCCTCCTTAATCATCTCTTGGATTGATGGTTGTGCAATCATTTGGGAAAGGTAGGATGTATCCCTTTCCCTTATTATTTCCAAATCTATCCTTTGCATATCTAAGAAGATAAGGTCTTTCTCAATCTGTAACATGGATAGAGTAGCAGGTTCTTTTCTACTTAGAGCATTAGCCACCTTGTTCACCTTTCCAGGAAGATAGTGAATAGAGAAATCACAATCCTTGATTATCTCTAACCATTTCCATTGATGCATGTTGAGATCCTTTTGTGTGAATATATACTTTATGATTTTGTGGTCAGTTTATATGTCCCACTTCTCACCATAAAAGTAGTGCTGCCAGATTTTCAAAGAAAAAATCATGGCTTCCAACTCTAGATCATGCGTCGGGTAGTTCAGCTTATGGATCTTCAATGACTGTGAGGCATAGACAATCACATTATTATTTTTCATGAGTATGCAACCAAATCCTTTATTTGAAGAATCACTATATATCACAAAATTTTCTACACTTTTTGGTAGTGTGAGTATAGGTGAAATGATCAACATTCTCTCTATATCTTTTAAGCTTCCCTCACATTCTTCTATCTAGACAGACTTTACCCCTTTCCTTTTTAACTTAGTTTGTGGGCTTAAAAATCATGAGAAATTTCTCACAAAACATAGATAGTACCCAACCAATCCAAGAAAACTATGGATTTCTGTGACACTAGAGGGCCTGTGTCATTCTTCAATCACATTTGTTTTTGAAGGGTCCACAAAAATTCCCTCACCTGTGATCACATATCCCAAGAAGGTTACTTGCTTCCTCAAAAAGTCACACCTGATGAACTTGGCATACAACTTCTCCTTTCTAAATGTCGCCAAAAAAATTCTTAGATGTTCTTCATGTTCCTCCTCTCTCATGGATTATATGAGAATATCATCAATAAACATTACCACAATTTTTTCGAGATAATATCTAAAGACTCTCTTTATCAAATCCATGAAGACTGTAAGGGAATTAGTATGTCTGAAGGGCATCACCAGAAACTCATAGTGCCCATAACTTGTATGAATGGAAGTATTCTGAATATATTCTTTCTTTACATTTAGCTGATTATATCCAGAACAAAGATCCACCTTTGAGAAGTATTAAGGTCCTCTTAACTGATCAAACAAGTTATCTATCCTTGTTAGATGATACTTTTTCTTTATGGTGATCTTACTGAGTTACCAATAATCGATACACATCTGCATTGTTCCATCCTTCTTCTTCACAAAAGCACTGGTGTACCACAAGGTGACGCACTAGGGTGTATGAACCCTTTTTCTAAATTCTCTTGTAGCTGCTTCTTTAACTCCTCTAGTTCAATAGGATCTATCCAATAGGGACACTTTGAGATAGGAGTATCTCTAGGTATGAGTTCTATTGAGATCTATACCTCTCGTTCCGGGGGAAGTCTGGGTAACTCTTTGGGAAATATATCACTGTATTCCCTCATGATGGGAATTTATGTAATGTTGGAACTTTCCTTCCAATCAACCATTTGGGCGAGGTATGATTATTCACAAGGAATCAACACCCACACAGTTGAAGGATTTTTCAAAGGAGATTCATGATCTTCTTTGAATTTGTAGAGAAGCATGGGATGATTTGGAATATGAAAAGATATTTCCTTTTCTTTATAGTTGATATGTGCACTATATAATAAGATCCAATCCATTCCCTTTATAGCGTCAAATTACACCAAGGTAAGTATTACGAGATTATCTAGAAGAATCTTCCCCCATACGCCAACATGTGAAGAGTCAAAAAATTGGGTTGCAATGATTGAACCACTTGGTGTTTTTATATATATCCCAACTTAAATGTTTCAGGGCTTCGATTATATAGTTCTATCAAACTTTCAAGATATAATGGAATTCGTAGAACTAAAATCAAATAATACTTTTCCATTACTAAGTGAATAGGAAGTATACCTTGTACGAATTCATTATCTTTCTCCACTTTCATCGTAGTGATGGCATAATACTTCCCTTGTTCCTTTAGCTTTGGTGGATACTGATGCTAATTAATCTCTAGGACATGAGTTTTAGTGAACTAGATTTCATAGTGCCCTTGCTCCCTACAATTGTAGCATTGAACCATGGGTGGTTCTCTCCTTTCTTCCACTACATTCTCATTCTTTTCATGTCTTTTCAACACTCTTGGGCATGGTTTCCTTCTTTTCTACAAATTAAGCATTTCTCCATCCCTTTGAGTCAGTTCTCATGATAAAAATTCCCACATTTTTGGCATATGGGTCGTTGAGTTTTCTTCCCACCTTTATCATTATATCCTCTATCTTGAGACTCCATTTTTCGTGTATTATCACCATAGACATGGGACCATTCTACAAACTCTATCTCCACTTTGAGTTCACACCAAATAAATTCTTCATAACTCCTAAATTCTCAAATTGCAAGAGCCTTTCAAAGGTGTGGTTTTAATACACTAAAGAATCTATCAATTTTTCTATCATTTTTGGTAAAAAATCTTGAAGCGTACCTTGAAAGCCTTGTGAAACTCGTTTCAGAGGTTGTGAAAGATTTTCCTTCTTTTTTCTTGATCTCTATGAATTATCTCTCCATCTTCATGCAAAGAGTTCTTGGGAAATACTTGTTAAGAATCATTATCATATAGTCTTCCCATTCCATCTCTTCAATTTCATCACTTGGCTTGATGTTCTTAATCAAATCCCACTATTTATCAACGTCTCTATATAGATGACAAATGGCTAGTGTCACCTTCTCCATCTCAGAATAGAGAAGAACAAAAAATATATTCTCCATGGAGTTTACCCACTGTTCTACAACTAGTGGATTGAAAGATCCACTAAATGTCTGTGGTTGTTGCCGCATAAAACACTTGATAGCCAGTTGCTCCCTCTTAGTTGAAGGAGGATGTTCCACATTGTTATGGTTATTGTTCATAACCTAAGATAGTTGGGTAAGAATATTCATGATGTTTTTAATTCCACCTCCCAAATAATTGGGCACGTCGTTCAGGAAATCGTTGCATTGTCCCTTGCATGAGTTGTTAGCCAGATTTCTCCTGGTTCCCACAATTCTCTAAAATAGAAAATGTTGGAACAATACATAAGTAAACAAGTCATGAGTTAATAACTTATTCATTGGTACAATTTTAACTAAAATCATAACTTATGGGATCCCTATATAAATATTCTTGTGTGAATTTTTGTACTGAGTCTCACACTAGAGGTTTTCTCTAGGGTTTCCTAATCCTAATTCCCAAATTAACTAAACATTTCCTTTGATACCAACTATAGTGACCCTGACTTTTCTTAAATTACTATTACATCATTATAAAGATAAAAAACATAATAGTATTACACCATGAGGATCCAAGGGTTTAGTGTCTTTGGAAAACCAGAACCAAACATAACTTTTACAACATCAATTATAAACATTTATTCAATTCCTTCTTCTCTAGCTTATTATTGGCTCTTGACCTCTCCTTAGTACATGTAGTCACCTGAGGAGAAACATCAAAAAAAGGATGAGATAAAATACCAGTAAGAGGATATATATGAATAATATAACAATGGGTGAGAATAATTATAACATATGAAAAGGATTGTAAACATGACATGAATCATTAATAAAAGACCTGAAATGTGGAAATGCATAAAAAATAAATATCATGTCTTAGTGGTTAACAACCACACATACCCGTGAATAAAGATAGTGTCCTTTTCATACGTCATTTCACTTTAAATCATGAGATTAATCACTTTACCCAATAAAATTAGAGTGCTGTATAATTCTGGGTGCACCTATCACATTCAATCATTCATATTGTGCTATATAATTCTGGGCGCACCCGTCACATCATAACATTATCATTATCATGCATGCCACATGGAAAATATATCAAAAATAAACCTAAATAAACCATGTAATGGAATGTGTTTCATCTCATAAGAACAAATTCCTAAATCTTGATTTCCCAAATGAAAGTGGGAATAACATACTTGATACAATAACCATCAACCTTGAGTGCGAAGTAAAAGGCATGTTTTTGATAGAAGAGTTATTTTGGAAAACATTTTTTTGACATAAAATCTAGTGGAAAATATGTATATCCTAGAAAATGTAATATAATGATGAAAAAATTATTTTTAAGGATTTACCATACAAAAAAATGGAGTGAAAGAGGGATAACTCGAATAAAGAAAGTTGGGTTTGAGAATTTCCCCTTACCTTGTATCCGAATGCTTTATTCACTTTAAGGTCTTGTAAAACCACATTAGAATCATTAAATAAAAATTAAAGAACATTTTTTACATGAATATGGTTCATTATTGTTTCATTAGGTTATTTTCTGGGCCTTTGTATGAGTTATAGGGTTCAAATCCAGTGTTCGGGAATGTTTGTTTTTATGGTTTTCTTGAATGGTTCACTTGTATTCATAAATGGAAGTTTGTGTATAACATGGGTAAACATACCGAACTGATATTACATGTTATTATTGATATTCCAGGATTTTAAATTATCTTATAATGAATTATGTTATATACCATGTGGATAAATCATTAGTTAAAATTTAATGATGGTCGTTAGGGTTAATTCAAGCGATTTTTCGACCACAACAAACATGTTTTGTTTAATCATTTAGTAATATGTACATAAGTTAGTTAAAAAATATGAAACAGGATATAATACATATAATATTATCTGGTTAAACAATAAAAATGGTTTCATTATCACATCTGAAGGTGTTAAAGGATAAAGAAATCATGTCGTTCTTGAAGGTGATAAATTAACACCTCACGAACAACAATTTCTTTTCTAAAATAAAGAGAAGAGGAAAATAGGGTTTGATGATATAATATTACAATAGTATCATAAAATTGTAGTAAATGTATGATAATTGAGTTAACATAGAATGTGGATGAGGATATGGGGGGAGATATTAAGAAAAAAACTTGAAATTGATAGAAAATTAAAGGAAAGAAAAGAAAGGAAATGCCTCTTGATTTATCCTCTTGAGATCCTCCTCAAGGAACCTTGGATTTGTCTTTTAATGAGACCAGAAGCACTTAGACGTGTGTGAGGGGATATGAAAGATGTTTTTTCAGATTTTAGACAAGGATTGATGCTTTATAGGTGTGGGGAAATGAGAGTGTGAAGGATGATATTTATAGTGGAGGGAGGAGATGTTTTTTCAATATTAAATTCATTAATTTATTATTTCTCCACAAAACAAGGAATAATGAGTCCTCCATGAATAAATAAAGTAATTTTATCATGTTAATACGAACCAATTGGGCTTACATCAGATGAAAATCAAACATGGCTCTATAATTAGTGTATTTAGGTTATTCTGTAAATTATGGTATTTCACTATTCATTAAAATTCAAGTATTTTAGAAAAATCCCAAAAATTCACACAAATCATTTTTCGACATGTAGAATCCAAAACTGAAGTCCATTTTTCAAAAATAATTTTCTAAATATGATTAATTTATTTTTTAATTAAAATCATAATTTACTTGAAAAATATAGTTTTTGAAATTAAAACTGATTTTATAATGCCTTCAAAAATTACATAAGGTCTTATAAAAACATCTTAAAACCCAAGGAAATATATTTTTTAATTTATGTATTTTTTTTAGGAAAATAAATTTTCTTTTAAATTAATTAATTAATTATAATTATTTATTTATTACTTACAAACTACCAATATTTTTACTAAGGTAAAATTGTGACTTATAAGATGCCTAAAGTTTATTTAATATTTCAATGGTAAGGTTATTATTATTTTGGATGATTTAATATTCATAAGCGTCATGATACTATTCATAAGGATAGGTTACTATTCACTAAAAATTAAATTTGTCCTATCGGATTCCAAACATCTTACGGATCACAACCATGTGTGTTAGATTTTTGAAATTCAAAACATATATGTTGAAAAATTATGTTTAATGAACATATAGTATTTAGTATCATAATATGCCATTTTCATTACTACTGGGATTATACTATAAGGAATAATTATAAGAAGGTATTTCTATTGACAAAACATTGGGTCGTTAAAATTAGACCCGAGAGTAGTCCATTTTGAGTTGTTTTACACGTAGATCACGATGGTGAAACTCATGGAGCATTATGAGGACATATAATTGGTGTTTTGGGGATTCTATATAAATATAGAGGTTATTCCTCCAACTTATGAATTCAATCATCTTTTAAGTGAGACTCGAAGAATGAATGATAGGTTGGGTGTTCAGACCAACCTATTTTGAGACTTTGATCTGATATGAGATGAGAGCTTTTTCTCATGACCAATGCCTTTGTAGATTTTATTTTATATACTTCTCCCTTGTGATACATGCCTTTATATCCATAGAAGCCATGAGAACAATTTTTTACGAGGATCTCGTGCTGTATGCCTCTGCTTCTTATGATGTCTTGAGGGTCCCATGTAGGACACCTTCGTTTCTTTCTATTCAAGGATCTTGTGTAGGATTCCTCTATCACATTTTATAGCTACGGATCCCAAGTAGCATGAAATCACTCAGGTTTACCCAGGGGATCCCATGTAGGATTCCTCTCAATTTTTTACTTGAGGGCCCCAATGGGTTCCCGTTGTTTGATCGACCTTTTTTTTGTATTTTAGGTTTGGGTAGAGATGGTGCTAGATGTCACCTTAAAACCCGTGCTGAATTGGTAAACCCATGGGGCTATGGTTGTAGTGTTGGTTTGGAAATTCAGTCCACTCTCACTCTTTGTTTATGTTTCACATGGTTATTTCTGAGGCAACGATGTTTACTAGATGTGTTTCTTATTTGCTGGCTATTAATCCTGATGTGAAGCATGTTTACTTCTTTTGGGATGCTCATATGTTATTCCTAGGATCTGTTATTCTTATTGGGATGTCGAGATGTGTTTTCTTAGGATTCGGCTTCTGAACGATGTTTTTTTTATATTTACTAGTATACCAAGAGGTACTACATTGGGCTTAGCTGTTAAGCCTGGATGTATATATATTTGTGATATATATTGTTAGGATAACCATAGGTGTTTCTTTGTATCCGAATATTGATCCTTACATAATGTTTCTGATATTTCATGATTGATACTTGGATTACCATTGTAAGAATTCCTTGGATGGAATCATAGGTCCATTGATTGGCATGCCCTGAGTGATACTTGGATTCCCGTTGTAGGAATTCCTTGGATAGAATCAAAGGCATGTTGACTTGTACGCCCTGAGTGATACTTGGATTATCAATATTTTAATTCCTTGGATAGACATAGAGGGTTGTTAACATGTACTCCTTGAGTTATACTTGGATTCCCTATTGTGATAATTCCTTCGACGGACTCACAGGCTGGTTGATTCTATAAATTCCTTAGATGTTGCTCCTTGGATCTTGATATGGTAGTGGATGCCTTGGGTTAGTATGCTCCTTGGGTATTGATTATGTGGGATGTCTTGGACCTTTATAACCATTGGATATGGAATTCATGGACTCATGTAGGACATTTTTAGTAGACATTACCTTAAGAATCCAACCATTTCATTTACCGAGTTTCCATCAAGATGCTCCTAGGACTCTATGAGGATCCCTTGGTCTTCTATACTTTAGATCCAACCTGTCGTGGTATGAAAATTGATTATATGGAGTGACGGTGGTTGATTTATACTTGTGATTACGTGACATAGGTCGATGAAGATGCGTTGGTATTTATACCTTGGATCTGACCCTTGGGGTCTGACACGTGATTACTCGGCATATGCCATAGTTGGTTTTAGTGAACTTGTACAAGATTGACTGTCAGTATACAATATCCTTGTTAGTGATTGGAGGTGAGTAAATGTGAACCCAGGTGTACGAAGAGTATCCCCCCTATGGTGACGTACTTGCTCAGAGATATTTCTAGCATTGGATAAATAAGCTACATGTTGATCTGGATTATAGACCCAATGATCAACTGTTTTTGGTTTTTATGTGATTTATTTCACTTACTCATGAATTCCATATTTATGTATGTATATAGATATGGACATACATATTGCAACTTTCCCAGTTGACCATAATTATAGACATGGCGTACAATAGTGGTTTCACGTATTGGTTTTACTTTCTTTTTAGTTATGTCTTAGAGAGGTTGAGAAGTTTCTTTTGCATACATATATAGAAGCACATTTATCGGTTTCTTGTCAGGGTGGGATACTGAGATTATTTCTCACCCTTGAACGCGAACCTCAGTGTACATTAGACCTTATGCCTGATTTTAAGGTTGACCACGAGTTGCGTGGTGGATACGGCTGAGACCCAGAGTTTCATGATCAAGCGAAGCTAATCGTGTGAGTTATACTAATCGGGCTGGTGTAGTTTGACAGTATTTTGATATTGGGTATGTGTCCAAGATCAGAGTTAGTAGTGGATCCCTATACATTTAATTTTAGTTTATTTTTTACTCTGGTATATGTAGGTTTGGACCATTGGGTGACCAATTTTGTCTTATATAGATAGTTGTTCTTACTTTTACAACATTTCCATTTATTATTACAGCATGTTCTATTTAATTTATTTATTTCTTTTACACTTTGTTTTTTTACTACTGGGTATTATACTTAGTTGTTTCTACAATTTTCTTACTCTGCTATGAGGGTATAGTCTCCCCACTATACCACCATTACACCCTCACTTTCAGTTGGCAGCCTCTAGTGTACAAGGAGGCGCGCTTGAGGCCTCACAACCCACTAGCTCAAAGCACCATTTTAGTGGAATATAGGTAAAGATGTTACATATCACACTCAATATTGGGAATTAATCTATCAAGGAATCATCTCAATATGTTTTTGGGTGTGATTGTGTTTTTTGAAAAAAAAAGATGACTGGGAATGAGGATGGTCATTGTGTGCCAAAGTTGGTTTTTAAGGTGGCGCAGTTTCCCAGTGTTTGCCAAATTTTTGGGGTCCAAAATTTGGAGTTTGGATAGCATTGATAAATATGGATTTCCTTAAAGATATCATCAAAATATGGAAAATGAATTATTTTCACAAATATGTGTTTCATGATGTGTGTTTCCCAAAGACATGAATATTCTGACGATGATCTTCGCAATTACGAGAAATGAAGCATTGCGGCAATGCAAAGGTTTTGAAGGAATGCTCAGTGATTCCGATGATAATTGTGAGTGTATAATCACAGTAAAGAATTTTTTTTATGGATTGATCTGTGATTATGACGATCTTTGTGAACTGGAAATTTTCTTGGAGCTTCACAAAAAAGGGAGCTTCATGGTTGAAAATAGGGAGCTCCGTGAAATGTTGTTGACGTGGATGGAAGGTTATGGAATTGGTGTAAAATGATTATATATAGGCCTCTACCCCCTTCATAAAGGTAGTGAGACTTAATAAATATCTTAAGGATATGGAATCGCAAAGGTGGTTCATGAAGGTGGTTTGCGAAGGGTGGTTTGTGAAGGTCATTTTCAAAGGTGATATGCGAAGAAGTTCGCGAAGGATATAAATGCTAACCAAATGTTTTGAGAATCATGGATGTTGTGGAATTCAAAAATGGTAAGTAAGATTCGAGAAATGAAGGATATTTACAAAGGCTAGTTGATCTTTGTGAAAGAGGTGTGCATCGCGAAGGCTGTGTGAGCTTCATGAAACGTAGGATCTTTGGAAAAGAGAAATTTTTACGAAGGCAACGTGCATCGTGAAAAGTTTTTGAAATAGGTTTCCCAGTACAAAAGTGGTAAAGTGGTATTCATCTATTAGATGAAAGTGGAACTTCAAAAGAGCATCCACATAAATATGAGGATGTATTGATTAGACATAATTAAGGGACCTACATATCCATAAATAGTGTTTGACCTACAAGTCCATATACTGCGAGTGGATCCCTTCTAATAGTAGTGAGCAAAAGAAGAGGAAGCCAATGATCCTTCCCACCGATAGTGATCTAGAGGAAGATACATAGGGAGTGACCCTTGGGAATGCATTGAAAAAACCCAAAACCTTGTAAAGGTAGTGAGCCTTGGCATAGAAGTGATCTATCCAAAACATCATTATTGGCAGTGAGCCTTAGTGAATTTGGTACAATCAGCACATCGCCATTGTATGATCCTTATATGTCTCCCATTGAGGTTGAACCAAGTAAAAATAGATGATTCCATATTCTTTATTTCCTACATTACATTCAAAGAATCTTCATTAGATAAACACGGAAATAATAAGATCAGCATTAAAACGTTAGTGTAAACAAAGTGACCATTATAATAAAGATGTCTAGATCTAGTGGGGTAGATTTTTTTATAAAAAGAATATCCATACCCTGATTCACCCCCTCTAAGGTTATCTAGGGCCCCTTCAGACCTAACACTCCCACAAGATCTCCTAAAGTATCCCATGCTATGAAATGACATGATCTAGTAAAATAACTCATGCACAAAGATCCCTATCCTATTAGTCCTTGACCACAACTTGGTAATTTGATAAAGTGGAACCATCCTTGTTGTCTAGCCTGCCCTAGTCACACATGATCCTCAACCCAGTTGGTGAGGACCCTCTATGTGCATCCATGAGACCCAAGTTCGAATCTGGGAAGATGCATAATTTCGGGTTACTATAGGAGTACTAAGAAGGTACTGTAGTAGTTATTGTAAGAGGTAATGTAATAGGTACTGTTCAGTTCTATAGGTGTCGAAAATACACACCTTTAGGACACTAGTTTGGGCCTAGTGTCCTTAAGGCCTTTGGTCCACCCAAACCTTTGGTTCATTATGGCTTTGGGGCCACCATAAGGCCTTTGAACCACCTCAAGTCCTTCAGGCCACCTGATATAAAGATGAAAAACTATAGAGATTCTACAAGGAACAAGCTCAAGAAGTAGATTTAGAGAAAGAAGTATCCATCAGAGTAGAGATAATAGATTTAGAAGAATGATAGGGTATGTAATTTTCTATCAGTACCAGGCCTATACACCTCTGCACATGATAGCTAGTTGAACAACCAAGCAAAGGTGGAGAGCTGATCATGATGCAGATGCTGGGGAGGGGATGTTTCAAGTTATCATAGTCTGTAATGATTTCCTTTAAGACCATCAGTTCCTGCAATTTCATGAAACCTATGGTCCATGTAAGGGTTCCCCTTCAACCCTTAAAATGGGGATTATAAAAAATGAATAAAAAATAAAGGACTTCGAGCCATTCAAGCTAGCCTTACCTAGTCCAAGATGTGTGGATGGTCATGCATATATATCCTCAAAAGTGACACATGGAAGACATCATTCACTCATTAAAATATTTAGGTAAAATCCAAATATTAATCAACCTCGACCACCCTACATAGTATCTTCAATGGACCATTAAATATTAGAATTTTTTTTCTCATTGACTGAACCTCTAAAAACAAATCCATGAAGAGACATTCAGTAAGACATGATCTCTCCCATATAAAAAAAATGTATTATTCTTTATTATTCACATGACATATAATGTCTATCAGTAGTCCTCATCCACTCCTAGATAACTTTCACCTTCTTTGTTATCGCCTGCACCAACTTTGATACCATTAGTGATGAATCTCCTACCTCCATCCCGCATAGGGGTGAACTAAAAAGTATAATATATAGGGCCTAAAAATATACCATTATGATGGTGGAGTGGTAGATACTATTTTATGTGAACTCAATTGAAGTATAATGATCCTCCCATCTATTAACAAAATCAAACATGAAATCCCTCCACATATCTTTGAAATCCTGAATGATTAACTCAGTTTGGATATACATATGGGAGTGGTACACAACACTCATCTATAATTGGGTACCAAAATTTTCCTATATGTTACTCCATAACTAGGATGTAAATCAATCATCTAGATAAAAAATTTATATTGATAGTACCCCATTAAACTAGAAAACCATCTCCATATACACGAGTACAAATCTCTCCCCCAAAATTTTCCCCAAAATTACAAGGAAGTGGGATGACTTGGTTAGTCAGTAAATGATCATCTGGATAACATCATGGGAACTCATTGATTATGGAATAACCATAAAAAATCCATTTATCTCCCATACCACTTCCACTCTATAACCTCAAGAGATTGAGCCAAATCTATTAAAATCTAGTGCTTTATCATCACCTGCTGACTGGTTAGGCATTATGATATATACTCAGAAACTCAAATAATTATACATTCCTACCAAAATAGATACCAGAGTTATATGTATATCTTCATACCTCTAGGATGTACCATTAAAAGTTATGTATGGAACTCCTTTAGGTCCTACTCACATAGAGTGACTAAAAACACTATCCATCTTTGGAAGATGGTGTCATTCAATCCTCCTCCAGAATATTCATATAGTGTATCACCTATGAATATATGTTATTTAAAAACATCAACATTGATTTCTTCTAACTGGGCCTCCCTCACATTCAAAAGAAGTATACAGGCTACAACCATCTAACAAATATGATCCACTACGTCCTCATCCACCATAGATAACTTCAAATAGGTCAACTACTCTTATTCCACCTTAAAAAACAGAGAGTGGGACTTTATACTATGGGAAAAAACCACCAAATTTTTCTTCCTTAGAGTATAGGTAATTTCAAAGTTATAGTCATATGGGAAATCTATCCATTTTCTCTACATTAGTATAAGATATAATAGAGTAAATATATACCTAAGAAACTTATTTTTTGTATCTACTAAGAACTCATTTCCAAGAAGAAAATGCTTCCAAGTCATCATGGATAACACTTCCACTGATAACTCTATATTTTGGTTCACATAGTTCTACATGTGAGGTATCAATTTTTTGGACCCATAACTAATAACAGACTACTTATTTCTCAGAACACAACCAATCATATCCCTAGAAGAATCATATAAAAATACTTACTCAACCACCTCCTCTGATAGCCCTATAAAAAAGAACTCATTATACTCTACTTCAAATATTCAAAATATTTTTGGCATCACTCAGACTAAAAAAATGGTTTCCCATTTTGGGTAATGATAGTCATGGGGGATGCAATCCTAGATAAGTGTTCCATTAATCTTTGATAATTCCCAACCAACCTAATAAATGTCCTCACATAGAACAAAATCTTGTGTTAATCCTATCCAAGTACTACCTAGATCTTCACTAGGGCCACTACTACTCTATACTCTCATATGAAATTACACAGGAAGTGAACCTCTTAGATCCAAAACTAAAACATTGGGATCTTTCAACATAGTTAATGCTTCTGAAGTAGGTCCAAGACAACCCTATAATGTTTTACATGTTTTGTTTTCTTATTCTAAATATATAGTGATGATTTTTATTAATACCTCTATGAAATGATCCATGAAAAGATAAATGGTCTAATTTATAGGACTATAAACATCATTGTGGTGTTTTTCATACCACAGTACATCACTAGAAACTCGTAATAACCATAGCAACATTAGAATGGTATCTTTGGAATATTGTCCTTAAAAACCAAAGGTGGTGATATTTGGACCTAAGATCTATATTTAAGAACCAATTCTATATTTTTATATCATTAAATAGGATAATGATCCTTGATATAGGGTATATGTTATTTAATGTCACATGACTCAGGAGAAGATAGTCAATGCAATGCCTCAAGCTCCCATATAACATTTTGAAGAAAAATACCAAATCTATCCAAGTAGAGACCTCAGGTCTGATGAAACCTCCCCCCAAAAGGTCCTATAATAGTACCCTTTGCTTCTTGAGCACATTTGAGGCCATAAAAAAGGTATACAAGATATCATAGTCTCTCTAGGGTGTAGATAAATGCATAATTAAACTTCTTGATGAGGGGGAAATTATGACACATCTTCATAGAAAGAATCTATGTATTCCTACACCACTACTGGAGGATGATTATGAGAGGTTTCCATGAAACATAGAGAAAAACTCACCAACTGGTGGGTGATTAGCTAAAACTTCCCACACAAAGGCCTTTCATATCTTAATTGAAGGTCCCACTAACCCATAAAGAATAATCTTGATCCATCATCTTAAAAACACGTCACTTTCGGATGATAGTATTCTACTAATGAATTAATTATAGATAACTATTCCATAGAAAGGATTACACCATAAAACATCATCATAGATACTATGATATTCCATAAAAACCTCTTATCACCGAGCAAATCCTCAAATCATCAGAATATGTGATTGAGAATGGGATCACATATACTAGAAGTGTATAGTCACATGGTTTTGGATAAGGGATCCAAAAAAACATCCATTTCTCAAACTAAGAATTTAAAAAAGAAATAATGTCTTAAATTAGTGTTTAAATGTATAGGTTCTAGTGTATAAAATCATAGATCATACCTTGAATCATGTCAGGTTCAACCTTGTTAAAACCCTCTATAGTCCGTACCATGTTTTTTTCCTTGACCACTAGACCTCTGAGACTAGTGAGGACCACCTAAGGGTGGAGATGTGGTTAGATATTCATAACATCATATTTTTCCATCTTCTTCTCCTGGTGGACTACCAGATCCTCTATTGAAGAAACCTACATAGGCTCCACCCTGATAGCCTCTAGGAGGTCCATGGTTATTTCACTGCCTTTGATGCAGTGGAATATCCACTATCTAACTTCACACTAGTACTTAAAAAATTAGTTAGTTAGGTTCTAGATGACCATTTCCATCATAGGTATAACAATGCATATCCCTTGGATGACAGAATCCTTTGTGTGAATCATGAGCTACTAATTGTTGGGTTTGAGACTACGCATGCATGCACCTCTTACATCATGAATCTAATGAATAAATACATCTAGTTTTCGTTGATGATTCCACTCCTAAATGACCATCACCAACACCTAATTTCTATTTACCCTTCTCTATGAATCTATCCATCACTAAGGGTTACTACAATATCCTGAAATAGGTGGAAATACAGAGGGGAACAATGCCTGATTGAATATCCCTATAAAGACCACACTAAAACAATCATATTTGAAAGGATCCATCATATAAAATTTTGAGGTAGTACCTTGTGAGATCAGTGAATCTCAAAGCTTACTCATCAACTAACTTGATGTATTTTTGTAACTCTACTAGCTTATAAATGCACAAAAACCGCTACGTCACTGTGTAGTATACCTCATGGAAGATGCACTTGATCTTGGTCCATGAGAGTATCACCTCATCATAGTTATGGATAATTAAAATCCACCAAAAAACTACTATTCCCTGAAGAAGACTAACTAGAAACACTAGTATCTAGTCAGTAGGTGTCTGAATGAGTTGGAATACTCAAAAAACTATCTCATTCTAGTACTCAACCAACTGAGGGTTAGTATCACCTAAAAACCTATGTGGTGTCTACTGTGGAAATTTTTTCACCACACTAAGACTATGTGTATCCTCATCTCTTACCACAAGAACAATAATCTTCTAAACATAAATATAAATGTCTACTTTTGTTATGGGAGGTGGGTCTACTGACTATACATTGGGCAGAGATACCTCCCCTCTCATACCCAATGGAAACACCTCATGGACAGGTCCTTAAAAGAAAGCTGTTTTTTCATTAATAAGAGGATCAATCACTAGAACAAACATGTCATAACCCTACCTTTGAACCATAAATAGATATCTATTGGGAAGTATCCTAAAATTTTACAAGATGGACCATGGTTAATAAATCATATTTGTATAGATGAATAAAGAATGTTATAAAAATCAATGAATCATTCTTATATAATTTGTGAACCATTTATCAGTCCCCATCAAATGATGTTTTGTTGTGTCGAGTCATCAGAGTCGCAGTGAGTGGATATGTCAGCCTCTACACCATCACTAGGTTACCTATCATGAAGTCCAAACTCAAGATACGTTAACATAATTTCCACATATTCTCAAAACAATCCTCACTAGACACTTAACTCAAAACTCCATACCTAGGGAAAAAACAGATATGTTTCCACTCTAATAGAACCCAACCCACAGGGACCCCTCATTGGGTGAAGTGAGTTGAGTGTTACACCCCAATACCACCACTAATTTTCAAGGGACTAGTAACTAGAAATAATTATGCATATTAAACAAGATGGGATGACTTATTCTAATTCAACTGTACAAAACAATCCCCTCTACAAAATGTAGACAATTTTTGAATAAATAAAAGGAACTATATATAATATATAATGCTTGAAAAACCCTCTAAGATATATAAGGCGAAAAAACACATGATCCTTAATGAAATAGGGGTAAAATAATATCCTAATAAATCAATGAAAAAATCAATAATAATAGATGAGGTGGGATGATTCTATAATAAGAAAACTATAGACGTGAACACTGACCACTACCACCACCTATAGGTACCACTAATATTCACAAATACCACGTTATCTAATATCACAAACAAACCACCCTTCGTCTGCATAAGACATGGCATGTGTCGGAAAAAGAACCCATACAAGGATGATTATATACATACCAAGTAAGTAACCTCAAAAACAATAAAGGAATAGTAAAATACAAGTCAACTTAATAACATAGGAATTAGAGAAAGAATAACCTATAAGAAGAAACATGATATGCTTTAAAAGAAGAACTTGAAACATAAGTGAATTTCTTACTATGTAGAATCCCTAATACAAGATAACCCATCATGAAACTCTAAGAATATGATCTACCCAAAAAACAATAAGCCAAATAACCTCTCTATAACAGTATTGGGGGACTCACGTCTAGCTAAATAAAGAGTATTGGTCGAGGGGATACAGAACCTAGTGGAGGACCCATTCCATGAAAACGCTCTTATATTAGGGGATACTGACTATGTAGACAGATGAATCATTCCATAGGGATATGGCGGCATATAAAACCTAACTATATGATATGAGTGGTCAAAACCTTGATACAAACATTCCACCAGTGAGGTTTCTAACCTCATGAACACTCTGTTTATCACACACAAACCCTATCAATATCCCTATGGAGCTAAATCCGAAAATTGCATATCTGACCACAAAAATGACCTCAGATGGATTAACAAAGTGCTCCACTTTAATATACTTAAAAAATGACTAGTATAAGCTATTTCTTTTCTAAAAATGAAGTCCTAGTGAATATATCACCAAAAAACCACACTTGAAAATATTGGACTACATGGAAGCCTTCGGGAATGACATGGGGAATGCTAGTAGAGGGTGTGCATGCCCTTGGAAAGAACATAGTCTGGAAGTGCCTGTAGACATGTGATTACCATACATGTTTTTGTCCATCCGCCACCCGTACTACCACAAAACTGGGTAAGGGAAGCACCTTGTTTTATCAGTGCTAAATAGAAAGCATTGGGATGGGGGCTTTATCAATGCTAGCTAAAAGTGCTGATAACTCTACCCTTTATCAGCCCTAGTTTTAGCACTGATGAATGTTTTTAATAATAATTTATATACATTTATTTTATTTATATCAAAAAATAATATTTATTTGTATATATTAAATAAAAAATCCATGTTTATAATATATATATATATTTTTAATAATTCACATATATATATATAATGTTTTAAAAAAATTATATGATTATAATTAAATGTATATGTGTTTCTAATGAATTTTGTCAATTAATATATTGATAATGTGTACATATATTTTATTTATCATCATGAATGTTCATTTATACATTACAGTCTTATTATTATTCATGTTGTCCATTGATGACTCGTTATTTATTATGCATATTTTTCTATAGGTGTATATAATTAATTCATGTTACCCATATATATAATATACTTGGTTCTCAATACGTATAAAATTGCATAAAATATATTTAAATAATAAACATATTTATTATATTTATAATTATTAATATTTAAGTATATATAAATTCTTTTAAAATATATTTATTTGTAATTATAATTATAACTATATATATATATTTAAATATTTATAAAATTACACTAAATATATATATTATAATTATATATATAAATATATATCTATAAATATATATATATAAGTATTTAAAAATATATTTATTGATATTTATAATTATAACTATAAATAAATATATATATGTAAAAAAACTATAAAATTAAAAAAAAAATTTATTATACTACTTATAAATTAATAAATATACAATTAAATAAATATATTTATAAATATATACAAATATTTATAAATAAATACAAATATTTATAACTACAATTCCTAAATAAATATAGATATATTTAAATAATTAACAAAATTATAATAAATATATTAATTATATATATTCATATACAAATTTCTATAAATAACTATAAATAGTTATAAATATAATTCTAAATAAATGTAGATATATTTAAGTAATTAAAAAATTATAATAAATATATTTATTATATATATTTATAAAATTATAAATATATTTTTTATAATTATATATATATAATTACAAGTATAAATAATTTATTTATTATAATTTTTAATTAAAAATAAATAAATATTTATTTATTTTAGTGATAAATAAAAATAAATACATATTTATTTAAATAATTATTAATTAATAAAAAATATATTTATTATTTTCATATATAATCTTATATATAATTAAATAAATATATATAAATATTGAGAAATAAAGACAAATATTTATATTTATAGTTATAAATAAATATAGATATATTTAAATAATTATAAAATTATAATAAATATATTAAATATTAAAATTAATAAAATTATAAATATTATAAATATTAATTTGTAATAATTTTATAATTATTGAAATAAATAAATGTATATTAATTTATAATTATAATTATAAATAAATACATATTCATATACATAATTATAAAATTAGAAGAAATATTGTTATATACATCTCTAATCTTATAAATATATTAATTAATATATTTATTATATATATTTCTAAGATTATAAATATAGTAAGTATATTTCTTATAATTTTATAATAATTTAAATTATAATTTTATAAATATAAATATATATATTTATCATTTATATAATTTTATAAATATATATAATAATAGAAATAAATTATTAACATTATACCTTTATCATTGCTTTTTTAGTGATGATAAACGCATGTTTTATCAGCGCTGATAAAACATACTTTTATCATCACTTTTTAGCTAGTGTTGATAAAAGTTTCACTTGGTTTTATAAAAAAACCCAAACTTTCTCGCCCTTCCTCGCACCCCTCAAGATCTCGTGGAAGCCGATCGCTACCACTGTGCCTCCTCCTCCTCATCCTCTCTCGCCGCCTCTCCTCTGTTGTGAACCACACCTTCACCATGCACCTCTCCTCTGTCATGAACCAGACCGTCATGCACCTCTCCTCCACCGTGCGTGAACTAGACCGTTGTGCACCCATCCTCTACCACGTGCCACACCTCTGTCGAGCGGCACACCTCTGTCGTGCACCTCTCCTCCACCGTGCATCTCTCCTCTATCGGGTGCCAATCCTCTGCCAGAGGGATCCTCTGTTGTGCGCCTCTCCTCCACCGCGAATGCACCTCTACTGCGTAATGAATGACACCTCTACAGTTAGTTTTCTCCTCTTTCTATTTGTTTGATGGTAATGTTGTGAATTATATAGGCTAAATGCCCTGCTGAAATTCATGGAAATTGGTGGTCCTTGTTTTCTCTCTAAATGAATTGCATGTTGGTTGGTTTTTGAAAATAAATTAGTGGTCCTCTATTAAAACATGATCCAATACCCCTGAATGTGTGTGTGTTTGTGTGAACATGGGAAAGTTTATGCCAAGTATGAATGTATTGTGATGATCAATGTTTATGGGTTTCTCATATGGTTTTAACCTATACCTTTTTATAATTTTTTGAAATTTCTTCCAATCATTTGTTGGGTTTATCATAAGACATCCATAATACAAACACTCTCTTCACTTCCTCAAATGTTTTTTTTCATCTGAACGTTGTTTAGGTAGTTGTTTGTATGAAGCTCTTTTTAATTGAAATTCCTTGGGTGATTGATAATTTTAAACCCCTTATTCATCTAAATTATATTTAATTATTCTAGTTTGGATGATGACATAATGGTTCCTTATCAAGGTGACCATTAATTTATCTTAAATGGGTTTCCCAAAGTTCATTTATCCGTATAATGTTAGAAACACTTTCTAATTCACTCTATGTGTTTGTGTAAATTCCTTATCATCCCTTTTCATGCACTAATATTTTTAAAGAGTTGTTAAATCCACCTAATGACCCTAAAACATTTTCTATATGTAATAATTTAAGAATTATACTTTATTTCCTAATTAAATTTCACTTTTGGAAGGGGATTTTATTTTTATTCAACTTTGGTGTTCTTTTGTTATGATTTTATGAATAATATATATTAATTTGATTTAGTAATATGTAATGATTTATTATATGAATTTTGGACACCCCGTTATGTATGTCTGATATATTTATGTTGGAATTTAAATCATTTATTATTTAAAAGAGTTGTTCACTATATTTTGAATCATGATTGGTGTCTAAAAAAGGATTTTATGTGTTCAAATTGGGTGAAATATTAAAGGATCATTTGGAAAATTATTAAAAATAATTTCATGTTTTGGTTATCAATGAATTCTCAAAGGCCAAGTTGGAACATTATAGAAATCATTTTTGATTTGGGAACTTTTTTGCTATATTATATTGGGATTTTGATGGTTATATAAAGTGGGTTGATTTTTTTTGGAATGTGTTATACATGGATAATAAGGGGTTGTGTAACGACTCGGGTTTTTGGCCCTGTCAGACATTGGAATATTTCTTCGAAGAATTCCAGAGCTAGGCGCGAAGACAGCGTGCGATTCTGAGGCCCGGTGTGCCCGGAATTTATTTTATAAAAATATGAAGTATTTTTATACTATGATCTTGGAGGGGGTGTGATATCTCCTAAGAGGTAGCTCAGAATGGGAATCTGAAGGAACAGTTGCATCCGGAACGTGTCGTTTACCCTAGGCGGGGTGTAAACTTTGCGGGCGTGGGCCTGCGGTGAGAAACGCCACCAGGGGCGTTTTCTTAAATAAGTAGCGAAGATAGTGTTCGAGCGTCGGCTCGAATAAAATCTAAAAGGTGTCTTGGATGGAAAATATGAGTCTGCCGTTGCGTTCAGTACGGCGCGTTTACCCTAGGGGTGACCTTACTTTTGTTCGCATCGGGCGTCGGGTCCGAGGCGGGTTTGGCGCCGGCGGGCGGCAGATATAAATATCACCCCCCCCCTTTATCGTTCCTCTCGACGTTCTTCACCGTTCTTTGTCGCCGCTCCGCCGAATCGAGCAAACGAAGCACCCACGAGCTCGGAATTTGACGGCAGACGTTCCAGGAGCGCGCAACGGAAGCTCTGGAGAGCGGATCTAAGGCAGAACGTCCGCGTTTCGCCCGCGAGGTAGGCAGATTTGAGTTTTAACCCCGGATCCCATTTTTCTGCTTTTTTCTGCAAATTGAAGTCGTAGCAGTGTAGATCGTGTCCCGAGGGTCGTGTAGACGCCTCCGGATCGCAAAACGGGCCACCGGGGTGCCCCAGGCGGTCCGCGGAAGATCCGTCGGGCGGCACCTGCGCGGCGGCGCCGACGCCGGCGGAGCCCGGCGGCCCGCGGTGGCCCGCGGCGGCCGGCCACCCAGCGCGGGGGCGCGCCGGCGGCACGCGGTGGAGGGCCGCCGGCCAGGGCGGGCCGGCGGCGACGGCCAGTCCGGCCTGTTTTGTCGTACGAGGGTTTTTTAACCCCCGTATCTTGCAATCCGGGAGCCGGATTCACGCGCCGTTTGCGGTGACGCGACCCTGACGACGAGGCGAACCCTCCAGTGTGGGTTCGAGGGTTTAAAGGTTTGGGATCGTGGCCCGGGATCTAGAAACGTTGTAAAAAATAATATTGTTTTATTATTTTACGACTTCGGGCCGTTGTAACTTCTACCCGGAGCGTCCGATTGACGTGCCGTCAGTGGCGTTGAGACCCTGATGGTACGGCAGACTTTTAGAGATGGTTTCCGGGTGTTGGGACTGAGAACGGGTTGTGGGCCCCACGAGACCGGGGTTTGGCGTTCGCGGTGAAACGCAGCTTTTGCACCAGGAGTCCGATTTTGGCGGATGAATAGTCGATCCTGTGTGTTTTTTTGAGAGGATCGCAATGGTGCGATCCGTTAGATGAGTTTCAGAATCCAGGCGTGGGCCCCACCCGAGCTGGCTTCGGTGAATAGTACCCTTTTCACCGGGTGTCCGTTTCGGACGAGCGAATAGTCGATTCAGCTTGTTTTTCCTAGGGGATCGTCGTGGTATGGTCCGCTCGATGGGTTTCGGGATTGTTGTGTGGGCCCCGCATGGGCTAGCTACGGTGAATAGTGCCTTTTTCACTGGTGCTCCGTTTCGGGCGAGTAAACAGCATATCAAGCGTGTTTTTCCGCATGGAACGCGATGGTGGCCTCGGTTTTGGCCTAGGAGGTGCGCAGTGTGGCGTTGTGGTGGGTCGCTCGGGTTAGCGACGTTTGAACCAGTAGTGGTTGAGGGTTCTCCCTTGGTTCTTTCCTACGAGGGTTCACACGACATCACAACCTTCGTAGGGGTTTGTGATCCTCTCGATGGGATGTTTAGCTGTTAGAGTTGTGACAACCCTCCGGTGGGCCCGGAGTGGATCCTCTAGCTTCTTTACCCTATATCGGGTTCTTGGTATCGCTGTGACCGCTTATTCACGGGCGGCGATCCCCTATCTAGCAGGTTAACCCCGTAGGGTCTGTGGCATCATCAGGAATATGATCCCCTATGTAGTGGGTCTTGCCCAGTAGGGTTGTGGCATCATCGGGTATACGATCCCCTACTCAGCATGATGTTTATAGTAGGGTTGCGGTATCGTTGGTTATACGATCCCCTACTCAGCGCTTGGTGTCGGTAGGGTTGCGGTATCGTTTGTTATGCGATTCCCTACTCAGCGCGTGGTTTCGGTAGGGTTGCAGCATCGTCGTTTCGATCCCCTACATCGCGAGTTATACCAGATAGGGTTCCAGTATCATCGTGACCACCTTTATATGGGTGATGATCCTCTATCTGAGTGATGTGCTTCTGTCGAGCGCCAGATCGGGTTGTGGTATCCCCCAGCAGATCCTGGGTGTGATCCCCTATCTGTGAGAACTACGTATGCCCGATCGGGTCGTGGTATCCCCCAGTGGACCTTTGGAGTGATCCCCTATCTGTGAGATACGTATACCGGAGTGGGTTTTGGTATCCCCTAGCAGACCCCAGCAGGGATCCCCTATCCAAAGAGTTTGGTGGGTATGTTGTTTCAGTGAGTTATCCTCTGTGATACCTACCGACGAGCGTGATCTCTCGGGTGAGCGTCTGAGAGGTTTGTGAGAAACCCGATGGAGTGCATCTCTCGGATGAGTGTCATCTGGGATGATAGTGATCGTGGAGCGTGTTCACCTGGTTGTGGACAGTTGCTGGTGATGAGGTCGGTACCTCTTGTGGCTTGTTGCGTGAGCTGATTATATCTGGATTGTTCAAGGTGTATGTATGGGCATACACCTGAGCTGAGCTGAGCAGACTAGTTGATTTTAGCCGAGGATGGTCACGAGATGGAGTTTCTCTCTCGTCTGTGTTCCCTCTGGCTGGGTTGAGTGGACTATTTCCTTTCAGTTGCTCCCTTGGGTTTTGTGTTTTTGGGGCGCCTACTGAGTATGATTATACTCACCCTTGCACGGGCTTTTCCCGCACATGTTTGTGTCTTTTGCAGACCACATACCTTTCGATGGAGTCTCAGGAGGACCCAGAGCAGGCAGAGCTTAGTGAGCGTGTTGACCGGGGTGTTTACCGGAGCTGTGACGAGGGAGCTTTCCGGCGGGTGTTTGTGGCAGTGTTCCCCTTCTTCCGAGCAGGTTGGACGCGCTTTTGTATATTTCTTTTGGTGGGACCTATTTTTCTTTTTTGTACTTTTGCTGTACTCTGGTTTGGGATAGATTGTATGCATGCATTTACTTTTCAGTTTCTATATCTCTGCACTATTGCATGGAGGTGTTGTGGGTGCATGTGTACAGGTACCTTAGGCTAATGCCTCCCATGTGTGTGATATCCTACTCGGCACTGGTCGCCATCCCCTGGCCTATTGGAGGCGGGCTTGGGGAGTCGCGGCTCGAGCCCCGTTGGGTCGGTTCGTGACAGAGTGGTATCAGAGGAGGTTCCACCGTTGGGATCTTAGAGCGTAGCAGGTCTAGCAGTGAGTTTGGTTCGGGTTGCATAGCGGTAGTGTTTGGATGTTTCGAGATCGGATTTCAGGCCAGGGAATCCAGTGTTGGTGCGACGGCCGATGTATCCATACACAAGGACTCTGATAACCTGCCTTTTGACTCGGGACATTCGTACACTGGTCGCAGGGACATAATGGTACATGCATCATAAAGGACTGGGTTTTTGGGTTTTCCTTGTCCTTCTTGAGTCAGCTCTCCAGATATACTCTTTTACTGTGGAGTGTCTTGAATGTGTTTCAGGATGCCTCCACGATGAAAGCCAGCGAGGGTTCCGCAGCGGGATTGTGCTGATGACCCGCCACGTGTAGAGGCTGTGGAGCAGGGCGCAGGTTCTGAGGTTGCACCTCCAGGTGGTCTGCCGGTTGAGCCACCACCTATCGAGCAGGGCGCTGTGTGTTTTTCCGAGAGGATCACAATGGTGCGATCCGTTTGATGAGTTTCGGAATCCAGGCGTGGACCCCACCCGAGCTGGCTTTGGTGAATAGTCCCTTTTTCACCGGGTGTCCGTTTCGGACGAGCAAGTAGTCGATTCCGCTTGTTTTTCCGAGGGTATCGCCGTGGTATGGTCCGCTCGATGGGTTTCAGGATCGTTGTGTCGGCCCCGCACGGGCTAGCTATGGTGAATAGTGCCTTTTTCACCGGTGCTCCGTTTCGGGCGAGTAAACAGCATATCCTGCGTGTTGTTTCGCGTGGAAGGCGACGTTTGCCTCGGTTTTGGCCTAGGAGGTGCGTAGTGTGGCCTTGTGGTCGGTCGCTCGGGTTAGCGACGTTTGAACCTGCGGTGGTTAAGGGTTCTCCCTTGGTTCGTTCCTACGAGGGTTCGCGCGGCATCATAACTTTCGTAGGGGTTTGTGATCCTCTCGATGGGATGTTTAACTGTTAGAGTTGTGGCATCCCTCCGGTGGGCCCGGAGTGGATCCTCTAGCATCTTTACCCTAGATCAGGTTCTTGGTATCACTGTGACCGCTTATTCACGGGCGGTGATCCCCTATCTAGTAGGTTAACCCCGTAGGGTTTGTGGCATCATCGGGAATATGATCCCCTACGCAGCGGGTCTTTCCCAGTAGGGTTGTGGCATCGTCGGGTATACGATCCCCTACTCAGAATGAATTTTATAATAGGGTTGCGGTATCGTTGGTTATACGATCCCCTACTCATCGCTTGGTGTCGATAGGGTTGTGGTATCGTTGGTTATGCGATCCCCTACTCAGTGCGTGGTTTCGGCAGGGTTGCGGCATCGTCGGTTCGATCCCCTACATCGCGAGTTATACCAGATAGGGTTCCAGTATCATCGTGACCACCTTTATATGGGAGATGATCCTCTATCTGAGTGATGTGCTTCTATCGAGTGCCAGATCGGGTTGTGGTATCCCCCAACAGATCCTGGGTGTGATCCCCTATCTGTGACAACTACGTATGCCAGATCGGGTCGTGGTATCCCCCAGCGTACCATGGGAGTGATCCCCTATCTGTGAGCTACGTATACCGGAGTGGGTTTTCATATCCCATAGCGGACCCTAGAGGGGATCCCCTATCCAAGGTGTTTGGTTGTTATGTTGATTTGGTGAGTTATCCTCTGTGATGCCAACCGACGAGCGTGATCTCTCGGGTGAGCGTCTGAGAGGTTTGTGAGAAACCCGATGGAGTGCATCTCTCGGATGAGTGTTATCTAGGATGACAGTGATCGTGGAGCGTGTTCACCTGGTTGTGGACAGTTGCTGGTGATGTGGTCGGTACCTCTTATGGCTTGTTGTGTGAGCTGATTATATCTGGATTGTTCAAGGTCTATGTATGGGAATACACCTAAGCTAAGCTGAGCTGACTAGTTGAGTTTAGCCGAGGATGGTCACGAGATGGAGTTTCTCTCTCGTCTGGGTTCCCTCTGGCTGGGTTGAGTGGACTGTTGCCTTTCAGTTGCTCCCTTTGGTTTTGGGTTTTTGGGGCGCCTACTGATTATGATTATACTCACCCCAGCATGGGATTTTCCCGCACATGTTTGTTTCTTGTGAATACCATAGACCTGTCGACGGAGTCTCAGGAGGACCCGGAGCAGGCAGAGATTAGTGAGCGTGTTGACCGGGGTGTTTACCGGAGCTGTGCCGAGGGAGCTTTCCGGCGGGTGTTTGTGGAAGCATTCCCCTTCTTCAGAGCAGGTTGGCCGTGCTTTTGTAGTTATCTTTTGGTGGGCCCTATTTTCCCTTTTGTACTTCTGCTTTACTCTGGTTTGGGATAGATTGTATGCATGCATTTACTTTTCAGTTTCTGTATCTCTGCACTGTTGCATGGAGGTGTTGTGGGTGCGTGTGTACAGGTACCTTAGGCTAATGCCTCCCATGTGTGTGATAGCCTACTCGGCAATGGTCGCCAGTCCCTGGCCTATTGGAGGCGGGCTTGGGGAGTCGCGGCTCGAGCCCCGTTGGGTCGGGTCGTGACAGAGTGGTTTCAGAGGAGGTTCCACCTTTGGGATCTCAGAGCGTAGCTGGTCTAGCTGTGAGTTTGGTTCGGGTTTCATAGCGGCAGTGTTATGATGTTTCTAGTTCGGCTATCAGGCCAGGGACTCCAGTGTTGGTGCAGCGGCCAACGTATCCATACACTAGGACTCTGATAACCTGCCTTTCGACTCGGGACATTCGTACACTGGTCGTAGGGACATAATGGTACATGCATCATATAGGACTGGGTTTTTGGGTTTTCCTTGTCCTTCTTGAGTCAGCTCTCCAGATATACTCTTTGATTGTGGTGTGTCTTGAATGTGTTTCTGGATGCCTCCACGCTGATAGCCAACGAGGGTTCCGCAACGGGATTGTGCTGGTGAACCGCCCCGTGTAGAGGCTGTGGAGCAGGGCGCAGGTTCAGAGGTTGCATCTCTAGGTGGTCTCCGGCTGAGCCACCACCTATCAAGCAGGGCGCTGTGTGTTTTTCCAACATGATCGCAATGGTGCGACCCGTTCGATGAGTTTCGGAATCCAGGCGTGGGCCCCACCCAAGCTGGCTTCGGTGAATAGTGCCTTTTTCACTGGGTGTCCGTTTCGGATGAGCGAGTGGTCAATTCCGCTTGTTTTTATAAGGGGATCGCCGGGGTATGGTCCACTCGATGGGTTTCAGGATCATTGTGTGGGTCCTGCATGGGCTAGCTATGGTGAATAGTGCCATTTTCACCGGTGCTCCGTTTCAGGCGAGTAAACAGCATATCCTGCGTGTTTTTCCATGTGAAACACGATGGTGGCCTCAGTTTTGGCCTGGGAGCTACGCAGTGTGGTGTTGTGGTGGGTCGCTCGGGTTACCGACGTTTGAACCAACAGTGGTTGAGGGTTCTCCCTTCGTTCGTTCCTACGAGGGTTCGTGCGACATCACAACCTTCATAGGGGTTTGTGATCCTCTCGAAAGGATGTTTAACTGTTAGAGTTGTGGCATCCCTCCGGTGGTACTGGAGTGGATCCTCTAGCATCTTTACCCTAGATCGGGTTCTTGGTATCGCTGTGACCGCTTATTCACGAGCGGCGATGCCCTATCTAGCAGGTTAACCCCGTAGGGTTTGTGGCATCATCGGGAATATGATACCCTACGTAGTCGGTCTTGCCCAGTAGGTTTGTGGCATCGTCGGGTATACGATCCCCTACTCAGCATGAAGTTTATAGTAGGGTTGCGGTATCGTTGGTTATAAGATCCCCTACTCAGCTCTTGGTGTCGGTAGGTTTGCGGTATCGTTGGTTATGCGATCCCCTACTCAGCGCATGATTTCGGTAGGGTTGCGACATCGTCGGTTTGATCCCCTACAACGCGAGTTATACCAGATAGGGTTCCGGTATCATCGTGGCCAGCTTTATATGGGCGATGATCCTCTATCTGAGTGATGTTCTTCTGTAGAGCACCAGATCGGGTTGTGGTATCCCCCAGCGGATCCTGGGTGTGATCCCCTATCTGTGAGAACTACGTATGCCAGATCGGGTTGTGGTATCCCCCAGCGGACCTTGGGAGTGATCCCCTGTCTGTGAGCTACGTATTCCGGAGTGGGTTTTGGTATCCCCTAGTGGACCCTAGCTGGGATCCCCTATCCAAGGAGTTCGGTGGTTATGTTGTTTCGGTGAGTTATCCTCTGTGATGACAACTGATGAGCGTGATCTCTCGGGTGAGCGTCTGAGAGGTTTGTAAGAAACCCGATGGAGTGCATCTCTCGGATGAGTGTCATCTGGGATGACAGTGATCGTGGAGCGTGTTCACCTGGTTTTGGACAATTGGTGGTGATGAGGTCGGTACCTCTTGTGGCTTGTTGCGTGAGCTGATTATATATGGATTATTTAAGGTGTATGTATAGGCATACACCTGAGATCAGCTGAGATGACTAGTTGAGTTTAGCCGAGGATGGTCACGAGATGGAGTTTCTCTCTCATCTGAGTTCCCTCTGGTTGGGTTGAGTGGACTGTTGCCTTTCAGTTGCTCCCTTGGGTTTTGGGTTTTTGGGGCGCCTACTGAGTATGATTATACTCACCCCTGCACGGGCTTTTCCCGCACATGTTTGTGTCTTGTGAAGACCATAGACCTTTCGACGGAGTCTCAGGAGGACCCGGAGCAGGCAGAGCTTAGTGAGCGTGTTGACCGGGGTGTTTACCGGAGCTGTGACGAGGGAGCTTTCCGGCCGGTGTCTGTGGCAGCATTCCCATTCTTCAAAGCATGTTGGACGCGCTTTTGTAGTTTTCTTTTGGTGGGCCCTATTTTTCCCTTTTGTACTTCTGCTGTACTCTGGTTTGGGATATATTGTATGCATGAATTGACTTTTCAGTTTCTATATCTCTGCACTGTTGCATCGAGGTGTTGTGGGCGCGTGTGTACAGGTACCTTAGGCTAATTCCTCCCATGTGTGTGATAGCCTACTCGGCGCTGGTCGCTAGCCCTTGTTCTATTAGAGGCGGGCTTGGGGAGTCGCGGCTTTAGCCCTGTTGGGTCGGGTCGTGATAGGTTGTTTCAGTGAAGGGTTTTTAGAGGTGAGATGAATAATTTTTTATGTCTTTTAGATTTTATGTGATTCACTTCATGATTGATTTGTATCTCCTCCATTTGTTTTATCATGACAACCCTAGTTACTTAGGTGAGACCTTGGACATGTACTTACTAGACATTGATCATCTCTCTCTAGTATGAGATTACATCCCTAAACTTACTAGGAATCAATATGCTCTCCCTAGATATGGATCAAAATGCATCACTTTATAGGCATTGATACATTCTCACTGAGAACCAATGTTGCACTGAAACCTCGACCAATCATAGTCCTTGATCCCTCCCTATACTACACATCCACCTTTAATTATCAACATCATTGAGGCATGTCCTTATTCCCTCTTGGATCCAGATTCTCTTAGAAACACCTTTTAAAAAAATTTCTAATGCTTTCATCTCATGGTTTCCCATTCTACAGAACACCCCACTCTGTCTAATTAATAATCAATGTAACTTTTTAACTCTCCAAGAGTAGGAAGGAAATTTTCCCCCAAGTCTGAATCCTCCACCATTTAATATCTATCAAAATCTTACCCATTTCAATGGAACAACCACTTTTTTACTAGTGAAATTCAACTAAATCTTAAAAAATGACTTCACTAGAGGAAACCCAATAGTCTTGAAACCAAGACATTATATCGATTCTTGATAAAATAATCCCCATGTGTTATGTAACCAAGATATAATACCACTTTTTGGTAATTGATAGTAGAATAAAAAAATATCTGATACCACTAGTTGGATTTGGTACAAATCAACAATCTTAATGATAAACCCCCCAAAACATAAATTAAAACCCCGAAACACGGAAATTGGGTAATAAATTCTAGAACATACCTAAATTGAAACAAATCCCCAAACATGATATACCATAACATAGAAGTAAATATAATCTAAGCCACTACAAAATATCTCTACACTCTAGTTCTAGTAACCTCATAGTTTTGAAAATACCTCCCCCAGAGGAAAATGAGAAATAAAGGATAAACACATGGCATAAATGGAATAAGCACACAACATGAAATTTATGATTTTTGATGACAATATTACTTGATAGAGAAATATATTGATATTTTTATTAAGGGATAAATTGATTTATAAGGGAAACATATATTTTGTTATCCCTACCTATCCAAAGCTACATGATGCACTTTCTAGACACCCTAGTCAAATAACCATAACAACACATGTAATGAATCCTTCCAGCACAAGAACTTTATGGTGAATCCCTTCAAAGGAAAAAATGATATATTTCAAGTGTTTATCAAATCATATGTTTTTAACATAATTTTATATCTAAACATATAAATTATTATTGTATTTTAACTTTAAAAAATTAAATGAATTAATTATTAACTATGGATATTCAATGTTATGAAGTGGTTGTGGAATTTAGGTTGATGCATCCATAAAAGGTACCAAACACATATTTTCTTTATGAAATTTTCTTTAAAAGGTTCTAGAATATTTTGGGAATTGATGTTGTTGACCTCATGAATGAGTTTTGGAGAGAAAAAAATTATCTCGAGACATATAATGATAATCTCATCACTTTGAATCTAGAGTTTTTTTATACGAGTTCAGTTAATAATTTTAGAATGAAAAGTATTTGTAATGTAATTTATAAAATCTTTTTGGAGATATTAGAAATTAGAATATGTAAAATCATACCATATATTAGTTTAGTACGATAAATATATTCTTATTTTGACTTGAGACACGATGTACTCAAAAGGATTGGGAAAGCAAGATTGTTTCTTCTAGTGATGAGTGGCATAGGGAAATTATTTTTGTGAAAGGAATGAAACTTGAGAAATTTTTTATTATGAAATGGGATTATGATTATAGATTTTCTTATGTGTATTTATATAGGAAGGAACCAATATTACTTCATGAGAGATACATATACATTGTGTAACACCCCAAGGTTTTGAAAATAAATATGGAATGCAATTTAATAATCTATCCTCTTCTATTTTTTGAATTTCAAGAAATGGTCATCCAGAGTTGTGTTCAGTAAGTCATTTGGAGTCTGAAAGAACAAACTTGATTTTTTTTGAATAGTAACACACCCTTATGAATAGTAATATGAATAGTAATATGACCTTATGAATAGTAAATAATAATATTATTTTATTTTCTTAAAGAAATAAGATAATGGGATCTTAATTAATTTTCCAATGTCACATAAAACTAATTGCACTTCAAGATTGTTATTTTTCAAATTAACTGTGATCTTATTTAAAAATTAAATTAATAATATTTATAAAATTATTTTTGAAAAATGTATTTCACTTTTGAATTCTACACATCGAAAAATTGTAGGGGTGAATTTTTGGGATTTTTCTAAAATACTTGAATTTTTCGTGAATAGTGAAAAATACAGTTTTGAGTATTTAGTAGTTTAATGACATCAGAATGACATAATAATTAAAATAAAAGGCTGGTCGACTTGTGCATAGTATCTTATGACATGAGGTGTCCCTTTGAAATTATTAAAAAAATACTTCTCTTTTTCTATAAATACCCACTCATCCATTCCTTTTCTTCGATTCCAAATCCCTCATCATTAAAGCTCAAGTGGTTTTACCTCTCTAAGAGTCCTACCAAGGTGTCCTTAAGCCCCCAAGGTTCCAACCTTCAAGATCTAGGAGTTATTCTACAAGGTAAGGGAATCTTTCATTCTCTTCTTTAAGTCGACACTTCTTTTATGTTATCTCTTTGAATTTCCATTCTAATATGTTGTGGTTTTGTTTTATGTATTCTTATTACTGTCCTGTTGATTTCAATATGATGAGGAACCCTTTTGATCTCATCATTTCATTTTATGAAATATTAAGCGACGCCGTTAGGCTGCAGAATTTTTATAAGGGATCTCTCAGCTTTTCTCTTATTTTCAAGATCATTGGTATTATTTTTCTCTCCTCACCTCCTCAATCCAAATGACCATGATAAATCCAATAAGATCTATATAATGGAATTATATCATGTTAATGTAAGAAACATCATAAATATTTTTACTCCCTCCCTTTTATTTTTATAAACGAAATCAACATCCATGAGGTTCCAATTTATAGCCTTCATGGACGACGAAGTTTAGTTCTTCAATTTATTGTTCATTACTAGTCATGAAACAATATTTATGGTTGAAATAGACAATAATATATGTATTATAACCTAATAAATATTCAAGAACCATAATATGTACATATAAATAGGTTATATGACAAAACTGGTTCATAATAATCCAAATACCGCCAAATAATCGAAGTGGTTGTCATCTAATGATTCATCCTCGTTCCATGTAACCAAATGAAATAAATAACCATTAAAAATTATGTATGTTCATAAAAAATTTGTAATTTCAATTCTGGAAATTTATAACCATTCCACATGAACTTCCTTACATAAAAAAAAGTGAACCAAATATGAAAATAAAGGAAACAAACACTCCAGAACGACGAAATTCAATACAATAACTTATCAATAAAGACATAATTGAACTAACCAGAATTATGGTAAAATAAATTCATGTTGAATAGGTTCCTAAATAAGTTATTAACAAGTATAATTTCATATTCCAAGAGCTTAAGTACAAGAGCAGAACACGTTTGGAGTTAAGGTAAGGGTTTTTCCACCTGAACTTCCATTTTCATTCGGGATACTTTCATTGTCTAATTACCTCATTTAAATTCTTATGTATTGATATGTACTCAATATATTTTCTATGAGAGTATCATATATATGTTTACAAACCAGAACCCTCCCTTATTTTATGGATAGTAACATGTTTTAAAAGTAACATTCAAAATCGTTTCCAAAATACAAGCCCGATTCAAGGGAATTTCTCCAATTCATATCTATTTACAAGGGCACTCTATAATATGTTTTTGGAAACCATTATATTTCTAAAAATACTCATTTTATTATGAAAATACTATCTTACTTCACTTTTGGTTTTATACAATGATTTTCCAAAAGAACTCTTCTTTTAAAAATAAAAGAGTAATAATCTCCAGAATTACTTAATGATTTTATAAGAGTATTTTTGTCTGATTCAATACTCTTGTTGATTCCATGGTATTATTGGGTTTAATCATTTATGAAGTCATATAAAATATTTTATTTAATGGTTTATAACTAAATTTATTGTGGATGATCTATCCTAAAACCATTCATCATATTATTCTGAATGGTTAGTGTTTATGATCAATAATTGGTGAAAGTTAGTTACATTTCATATGATATTTTCAATATGAATGTATATGTTGTTTATGTTGATCCCCAATAATATGAGGAATTTATTGGACTTATTATGTGATAGGTGGGGGCCACTATATCCCATCGATCCATCAATAGGTCTCATGATACAAACTATGGTCTTGGCACGAGGCCTTGACAAAATGATTATTTTATGGTCCTAGCACGAGGCTTGGACGGTATGGTTATGATGTCCGGCATATGCAATTACCTCATTATGATGCTAGTATTTGATGTTCATGTGGTTATTCAACTAGTAGAATACCCATGATTATGTTTAAATATGGAAATGTTTATTTAGCTCATATTCTTTCCATAATATGTTTCAAGTTTATTATTTAAGGCATGTGTTTTCAATTACTCACCATGTCTAATGTTTATATTATCTTCCGCTATATTTCTTACTCTTACCGAGCATTTGAGCTCACCCCTTTCTCATGTTTCATTTTCTCAGCACATGAAGAAGTAATTTATGAATGACTTGCAAGAATAATCTAGGAGACATGATGGTTCTAGAGGTTTACAATAGTGTTTTGTTTCCCTTCATGCTCTAATTTTAAAGTTATGTATGTAAATTTTTTCCAATAATACTAAAGTACTCAGTCTTTCAGGATTTGTATTATTTGTATGTATTCCAACCTAATCAAACAAGGCACCAGATTTGGGCAACTGGGGTCGGGTTCTTATAGTTGGTATCAAAGGAAGTTTTGTAGAATGCTTGGAAACTAGAAAACGCAGAATTAGGGAAGAGTACCTAAGTTAATCTTTGAGGATATACATTCAATAACGTCCTTTTATTTTGGTAAGGAATAGATTATGTGGATCTTTCAAGCAATACATACCTATCTGGATACGAGTAGGTAGAGGCAGCTCTGGCACAAATGTATCTAGGGGTAAAACCCGAAAACAGTGCTTTGAGCTAGACTCGAACGGGAACTGGTGCACGACAACGAGCCTTTCTGCACTCTTGGTCACGACACTCTCGGGGGATATTCTTAGGATAATTCACATTTTCTTTACAATCCATTATGAAGGATTGAAATGTAAAATATTCCTCAAAGAAACCATATTTGTGAATATGGGATTAGCCATTCTAGGATCTTAATTTTTTTATGTATTTTGTTATGTTAAGATTATACATTATGATTCATAACCTAATATAGTATATACCATTATCTAGATATGGCGCCTAGTGGATGGAATAGAAATCACATGAATGCACATGTCCCCGGTCGGGATTTTCCTCCGACGCAATATAATGATGTTGGATCTGGGGCTGTGACTGGTGCTGAGCAACTCATAACTACACTGGGACAGCTTACTTAGGTTATGAATAATAACCTTACTCGTATATAGCATTTGGATCCACCACGTGGAGAAGCCATGCTTGATCTCTTTATGCAACAATATCCTCCATCATTCAACGGGACTACAAACCCATTTATAGCAGAGCAGTGGATATGTTCCCTTGAGAAGATATTTCTCGCTTTGGGATGTAATGAAATAGAGAAGGTTTTCATGGCAGTATATCCTATATCGGGAGATGCAGATCAGTGGTGGTCTTTAATCCAAAACACAAAGGAGGAGGAAGAGATCTAAGAAATTGAATGGAAGGATTTTAAGGAAATATTCTAAGAAAAATATTTCCCTCATGAGCAGCGAGCAGATATGGAGAGACAATTCATGAATCTGAGGCATAAGGATGATGAGAATGTTTCCAAGTATGAATCCAACTTCACAAGGTTAGAAAGACATGTTGTGTACTATATACGAAATCCAAGGAGAAAAATTGATCGATTCTTTGATGGCCTAAAACCATTCCTCTGACGGCCACTGGTCTCCCAAAGCTTTTCATTATATGGGGATATAGTTTCATGAGTAATCAAGATAGAAAAAGAATTCTCTAAGTCTTATGACATTAAGGAAAAGAAAGAAAAGAAAAGGGCTGCTGAAAACCCTGTGAAAGGTAATAAGGAAAAGGGGAATAAGGGAAGAGTTGAATTTACACCATGTGAAAATTGTGGAATGAAACACCCTGGTGCATTATTAAAAGGAAAATGAGTTTGCTACAAACGTGGTCAGAAAGTCCATCTTGCTGGTGATTGCAAAGGGAAGAAGGAAGCCAATGACGTTCAATGATATAGTTGTCAGGAGATGGGATAATATGATAATGATTGTCCAAAACGGCAAGGAAATATGCAACAGAGAAGGCCAAGGGGTCAGGGAAAAGCTTATGCAATCACAACTGCAGAGGGTGAAGTTCCTAATGACGTGGTGGCAGGTAATTTAATTGTTTCCTCAAGTTTATCCAATGTTTTGTTTGATTCTGGATCATCAAATTGTTTCATATCATCCCAGTTTTCTAAAAAAATTAGATATTTCCAATTTTGTTTAACAAGGGAGTTGTCAGTGAAATATCCTAAGGGAAGTATCATTGCTACAGAGTTTTGTGAATCAATTCCCATTTGGGCATATAAATGACCTTTATCTGCTGATCTCATCATCATAGCCATGATTGAATTTGATATAATCCTCGGTATGGATTGTCTTTCGGACCATGATGTAAAATTTAATTGTAAGAAGAAGGAGGTTACGATTTTTGTTGATGATGATAAAGAACACCTTATCTTTAGAGTAGAATCATCATCACCTGATTCTTATCTAGATCCACCCCCAGTAGCTCAACTAAATTCAATTATTGGGGAGGAAGAGAATGAAATAATTGCGGGTGAGGAAAAGAATGTTCAAATAGAGGATGTACCTATTGTGAGAGAATATGTTGATGTGTTTCTCAAAGATTTACCCGAACATCTTCCAGAATGAGAAATTGAGTTTTCCATTGATTTAGTTCCTGGTTCAAAGCCCATATCAAAGACCCCTTATAGAATGGCCACTGTGGAATTAGTGGAGCTAAGGAAAAAACTATAGGAATTGAGTAATAAGAGATTTATTCGCCCTAGTGTTTCTCTATGGGGAGACCCTGTGCTTTTTGTTAAGAAGAAAGATGGATCTATGAGGTTATGTATCGACTACAGGAAGATCAATGCTATAACAATAAAGAAAAAGTATCCCCTACCTCGCATTGATGATTTATTTGACCAACTGCATGGAGATGAATAATTTTCATAGATTTACCTTCGATCTGGATATCATCAGTTGAGTGTGAAGAAGGAAGACATTCCAAAAACAGCATTTCGAACTAGGTACATGCATTACGAGTTTACAGTAATGCCTTTTGAATTGAATAATGCACCCTAAATCTTCATGGATCTAATGAACATAGTTTTCAATGACAATCTCAATGCTTTTTTAGTGGTATTTATTGATTATATCTTGGTATACTCCAAAAGCAACAAAGATCATGAAAATCACTTGCGCATTTTCCTAAATACTCTTAGAAGACATGAATTATATGGGAAGTTTCGAATGTGTGAATTCTGGCATCAGGAGATTTCTTTTCTTGGACATATTGTCTCTAGGGATAGAATCCTAGTTGATCCTATAAAGTCAAAGGAAATCCAAGATTTTCCCATGCCAACAAACATAACTGAGGTACACAGTTTTATTGGCTTAGCAGGTTATTGCCGGCATTTCGTTCAGAATTTTGCCCGACTGGCTAACCTGCTAACGAAGCTCACACGTAAAGGGGTTAATTTTTTTTGGAAAAAAGATTGTGAATAATGTTTTTAACAACTAAAGGGAAGATTAGTCAATGATCCTATATTGACTCTACCATTGGGGAATGACAGGTTTATTATTTATAGTGATGATTCAAAGAAAGGACTTTGTTGTGTCCTTATGGAAAATAATAGCATTATTGCTTATGCATCATTACAACTAAAAAATTCCTGAGAAAAACTATCCTACTCAGGATCTTGAGTTAGCTACAATAATCTTTTCTTTGAATATATGGATCCATTATATCTATGGTGAAAAATGTGAGATTTATACTGATCACAAGAGTTTGAAGTATATTTCCTCACAGAAAGAACTTAACATGTGGAAAAGGAGATGGATTGAGCTACTCAAGGATTATGATTTCATGATACACTACCACCCGGGGAAGGAAAATAAGGTTTCTGATGCTTTGAGAAGAATGGATCATGGAGTTTTGAACAAGATGAGGGTTGAAATGGATCATATTTTAATAGATCTAGTAAAGATGGATATGGGAATAACCATGGAAGGTGAAACATCAATGATTTTTCAAATGGTTGCCAAACCATATTTACTAGAAAGGATAAAAACTTCCCAGGCTGATCATGAGGAGTTTCAAAAGAAGATTAAAGTTGTGAATGATGGGAGATTGAGTGACTTCGTATATGAAGATGAAATTTTGAAATTTGGGAAGAGACTTTGTATTCTTGATATACCTGATCTAAAAAGGGAATTGTTTGATGATGATCAAAGTTACAATTTCTCTATACACCCTGGTAGCACTAAGATGTATAGAGATTTGAAGGCATATTTTTGGTGGGACAACATGAAGAGGGAGATTGTTGATTTTGTGTCCAGATGTATGGTTTTTCAACAAGTGAAAGCTGGAAGGCAACATCCTGGAGGAGTATTGCAACCTCTTCCCATACCTGAGTGGAAATGGGATAATATCACGATGGAATTTGTCATGGGACTACCAAAGACTCCTAGAAGGAATGATGCGATATGGGTCATTTTTGATCGTCTTACCAAGTCAGTACATTTTCTTGTTATAAGAGAAGATATACCACTTGAACGTGTAGCAAGAATATATATATTAATGAAGTTTTGAGACTTCATGGAGTACTCCTATCAATTTTTTCTGATCGTGATCCACGTTTTACATCAAGATTCTGTAAAAGTCTTCAGAAGGCCCTAGATACTGATCTTTGTTTAAGAACTGCCTACCACCCACAAACTGATGGACAATCAGAACGGACTATTCAAACATTGGAAGATATGTTGAGGTCTTGTTCACTTGATTTTCAAGGCATGTGGATCAGTATTTACCTCTCATAGAATTTTCCTACAACAATAACTTCCATTCAAGTATATAGATGGCACCCAATGAAGCATTATATGGGAGGCGATGTCGTACTCCAACTTGCTGGGATGATGTTGGTGAAAGAAATCTCATGGGCCCAGAACTTTTTGAAGAAACAATGGAAAAGGGGAAGATTATCCAGAACCATATCAAAATTGCTCAAAGTAGGTAAAATAGCTATGTAGATTATCGAAGGAAGGATTTAAAGTTTCAAGAAGGTGACCACATTTTCTTAAAGTTATCTCCATGGAAATGTATTATACTATTAGATAAGATGGGAAAGTTAAGTCCTAGGTTCATCGGACCTTTTGAAATTCTGGACCGAATTGGAGCCGTAGCTTACCGTTTGGCAATGCCTCCAAGTCTCTCCAAGGTTCACAATGTGTTCCACATGTCAATGTTAAGAAAGTACATACCAGACTCAACACATGTACTCACTTATGAAGAAGTGGAACTTGAGCCCGATCTATCTTACTGTGAAGAGCCTATCAAGATTTTTGATACTAGAGAACAAGTATTGAAAAATCGGATGACTCGACTGGTAAAGGTTCTATGGAGGAACCATAGGATGGAGGAAGCAACATGGGAGCCTGAGGATCTTATGTTAAAGACATACTTGAATCTTTTTAGGTAATATTCTGTAAATTTCGAGGACGAAATTTTTGTAAGGAGGGGAGAATGTAACACCCCAAGGTTTTAAAAATAAATATGGACTTCAATTTTATAATCTATCCTCTTCTATTTTTTTGAATTTCAAGAAATGGTCTTCTAGAGTTGTGTTCAATAATTCATTTGGAGTCTGATAGAACAAACTTGATTTTTGGTGAATATTAACATTCCCTTATGAATAGTAATATGAATAGGAATATGAATAGTAATATGACCTTATGAATAGTAATATGAATAGTAATATGACCATATGAATAGTAAATAATAATAATATTTTATTGTCTTAAGGAAATAAGATAATGGGAGCTTTATTAATTTTCCAATGTCACATAAAACTAATTGCACTTAAAGATTGTTATTTTTAGAATTAACTGTGACCTTATTTAAAAATTAAATTAATAATATTTAGAAAATTATTTCTCAAAAATGGATTTCACTTTTGAATTCTACACGTCGAAAAATGGTAGGGGTGAATTTTTGGGATTTTTCTAAAATACTTGAATTTTTCATGAATATTAAAAAATACAGTTTTGAGTATTCATTAGTTTAATGACATCACAATGACATTATAATTAAAATAAAAGGCTGGTCGACTTGTGTATAGTAACTTATGACATGAGGTGTCCCTTTGAAATTATTAAAAAATTAATTCTCTTTTTCTATAAATACCCACTCATCCATACTTTTCATTTCATTCCAAATCCCTCATCCTCGAAGCTCTAGTGTTTTTACCCCTCTAAGAGTCCTCCCAAGGTGTCCTTAAGCCCCCAAGGTTCCAACCTTCAAGATCTAGGAGTTATTCTACAAGGTAAGGGAATCCTTCATTCTCTTCTTTAAGTCGACACTTATTTTATGTTATCTATTTTAATTTCCATTATAATATGTTGGGGTTTGATTTTATGTATTCTTCTTACTAACCTTTTGATTTCAATATGATGAGGTACCCTTTTGATCTCATCATTTTATTTTATGAAATATTAAGCGACACCGTTAGGCTGTCGAATTTTCATAAGGGATCTCTAACCTCTCTTATTTTCAAGATCATCTCTATTATTTTTCTCTCTTCACCTCCTACATAGAAATGACCATGATAACTACAGTAACATCTATATACTGTAATTATATCATGTTAATATAATAACCATCATAAATATTTTTACTCCCTCCCTTTTATTTTTATAAACGAAATCAACATCCATGAGGTTCCAATTTATAGCCTTTGTTGACGATGAAGTTTTGTTCTTCAATTTCTTCTTCATTACTGGTCATGAAACCATATTTATGGTTGAACCATACTATTACATATGTATTATAACCTAATAAATATTCAGGAACCATAATATGTACATATAAATAAGTTATATGACAAAAGTAGTTCATAATAATCCAAATACATCCAAATAATCGAAGTGGTTGTCATCTAATGATTCATCCTAATTCCATGTAACAAAATGAAAGAAATAACCATTATCAATTCTGTATGTTCATAAATAATGTGTAATTTCAATTCTGGAGATTTTTAACCATTCCACATGAAATTCATTACTTAAAAACAAGTGAACCGAATATGAAAATAAAGGAAACGAACACTCCCGAACCACGAAATTCAATACAATAACTTATCAATAAATACATAAATGAACTAACCATAATTATGGTAAAATAAATACATGTCTAATAGGTTCTGAAATTAGTTATTAACAAGTATAATTTCATATTCCAGGAGCATAAGTACAAGAGAGGAACACGTTTGGAGTTAAGGTAAGGGTTTTTCCACCTGAACATCCATTTTCATTTGGGATACTTTCACTGTCTAATTACCTCAATGAAATTCTTATGTATTGATATGTACTAATTTTTTTTTTGAGTTTATCATATATATGTTTATAAACCAGAACCCTCCCTTATTTTTTGGATAGTTACACCTTTTAAAAGGATCATTCAAAATTGTTTCCAAAATATAAGCCCGATTCAAGGGAATTTCTCCAATTCATATCTATTTACAAGGGCAATCTATAATATGTTTTTGGAAACCATTATATTTCTAAAAATAATAATTTTATTATGAAAATAATATCTTACTTCACTTCTGGTTTTATACAAATATTTTCCAAAAGAACTCTTCTTTTCAAAATAAAAGAGTATTTATCTCCAGAATTACTAAATGATTTTATAAGAGTATTTTCGTTTGATTCAATGCTCTAGTTGATTCCATGGTATTATTGGTTTTAATCATTTATGAAGTCATATACCATATTTTATTTAATGGTTTATGACTAACTTTATTGTGGATGATCTATCCTAAAACCATTCATCATATTATTCTGAATGGTTAGTGTTTATGATCAATAATTGGTGAAAGTTAGTTACATTTCATATGATAGATTCAATATGAATTTATATGTTGTTTATGTTTATCCATGATCATATGAGGAATGTATTGGACTTATTATGTGATGGGTGGGGCCCACTATAGCCCCTCGATGCATCGGTAGGTCTCTTGAGACAAACTATGGTCTTGGCACGAGGCCTTGAAAAAATGATTACTTTATAGTCCTAGAACGAGGCTTGGACGATATGGTTATGATGCCCGGTATATGCACTTACCTCATTATGATGCTAGTATTTGAAGTTAATGTGGTTATTCAACTAGTAATATTCCCATGATTATGTTTAATTGTGGCATTATTTATTTAGCACATATTCCTTCCATAATATGATTCAAGTTTATTATTAAAGGCATGTGTTTTCAATTATTCACAATGTCTAATGTTTATATTATCTTCCGCTATATTGCTTACTCTTATTGAGCATTTGAGATCTCCCCTTTCTTATGTTTCATTTTTTCAGGACATGAAGAAGTAATTTATGAATGAATTTCAAGCATAATCTAACAGACGTGATGTTTCTAGTTGATTAAAATAGTGTTTTCCCTTCATGCTGTAATGTTAAACTTATGTATGTAACTTGTTTCCAATAATAATAAACTACTCAGTCTTTCGGGATTCGTATTCCTTGTATGTATGCCAATGTAATCAAATAAGGCACCTGCTCCAGGAAACAGGAGTCGGGTCTTTATAGTTGGTATCAATGGAAGTTTAGTAGAATACTTGGAAACTAGAAAACATTGAATTTGGGAAGAGTCTCTAAGTTAGTCTTTGAGGATATATACAATAACGTTTTGGTGTTTTGGTAAGGAATATATTATTTGGATCTTTCAAGCAATACATCCTTGTCTGGATACGAGCAGGTATAGGCGGCTCTGGCATAGATGTATCTAGGGGTAAAACCCGAAAACACTGCTTTGAGCTAGACTAGAACGGGAACTGGTGCACAACAATGAGGCATACTACACTCTTGGTTACGAAACTCCCAGGGGATATTCTTAGGATAATTCACATTTTTGTTACAACCCATTATGAAGGATGGAAATGTAAAATATTCCTCAAAGAAACCATATTTGTGAATATGGGATTAGCCATTCGTAGGATCTCAATTTTTTCTAAGTATTTTGTTAAGTTATGATATACATTATGATTTATAACCTAATGTAGTGTATTCCATTATCCAGATATGGTTCCTAGTAGATGGAATGGAAATCTAATGAATGCACATGTCCCTTGTAGGGATTTTCCTCCGATGCAAGATAATGATTTTGGCTCTGGTGCTATGACTGGTGTTGAGCAACTCATAACTATACTGGGACAACGTATTCAGGTTATGAATAATAAACATACTCATATGGTGCATCCAGATCCACCACGTGGAGGAGCCATGCTTGATCACTTTATGCGAAAATAGCCTCCATCACTCAACGAGACTATAAACCCATTTGTAGCAGAGCAGTGGATATGTTCCCTTGAGAAGATATTTCTCCCTTTGGGATGTAATGAAAGAGATAAGGTTGTCATGGAATAATATCGTCTATAGGGAGATTTGGATTAGTGGTGGTCTTTAATCAAAAACACAAAGGAGGAGGAAGAGATAGAAGAGATGTAATGGAAGGATTTTAAGGAAATCTTCTTAGAAAAATATTTCCCTCGTGAGCAGCGAGCAGATATGGAGATACAATTCTTGAATATGGGTCATAAAGAGTATTAAAATGTTGCCAAGTATGAATCCAACTTCACAAGGTTAGAAAGACATGCTGTGGACTATATAAGAAATCCAAGGATCAAAATTGATCGATTCTTTGATGGCCTAAAACCATTCCTCCAGCGGGAACTGGTCTCCCAAATCTTTTCATCATATGAGTATATAGTTTCATGTGTAATTAAGATAGAAAAATAATTCTCTATGTCTTATGACATTAATGGAAAGCAAGAAAAGAAGAAGGCTATTGAAAACCCTGGGAAAGGAAATAAGGAAACGAGGAAGAAGGGTAGATTTAAATTTACACCATGTGACAATTGTGGAAGGGAACACCCTGGTGCATGCTTAAAAGGAAAAGGAGTATACTACAGATGTGGTAAAAAAGGCCATCTTGCTGGTGATTGCAAAGGGAAGAAGGAAGCTAATGATGTTCAATGATATATTTGTTGGGAGATGGGACACTATGCTAATGATTGTCCAAAACGTCAAGGAAATATGCAACAGCGAAGGCCAAGGGATGAGGGACAAGCTTATGCAATCACAACTGTAGAGGTTAAAGTTCCTAAGGACATGGTGGAAGGTAATTTAATTGTTTCCTCAATTTTATCCATTGCTTTGTTTGATTCTAGATCATCAAATTGTTTCTTATCTTCCTAGTTTTCTTAAAAAATTAGATATTTATAATTTTATTTAACAAGGGAGTTGTCAGTTAAAACTCATAAGGGAAGTATCATTGCTACAAATTTCTGTGAATCAGTTCCCATGAGGGCATATAAATGTTCTTTATCTGCTGATCTGATATTCATACCCATGATTGAATTTGATATAATTCTTGGTATGGATTGTATTTCATACTATGATGCAAAAATTTATTGTAAGAAGAAGGAGGTTATGATTTTTGATGATGATGATGGAGAACACCTCATCTTTAGAGTAGAATCGTCATCACCTGATTCTCATCTAGATTCACCCTCAGTAGCTCAACTAAATTCAATTATTGTGGAGGAAGAGAATGAAATAATTGTTGGTGAGGAAATGAATGTTCAAATAGAGGATGTACCTATTGTGAGAAAATATATTTATGTGTTTCCCGAAGATTTACCCAGACATCCTCTAGAATGAGAAATTGAGTTTTCCATTGATTTAATTCCTAGTTCAGGACCATATTAAATACCCCTTATAGAATGGACATAGTATAATTAGTGGAGTTAAATAAACAACTAGAGGTATTGAGTAATAAGGGATTTATTCTCTATAGTGTTTCTCTATGGGGAACCCCTATCCTTATTGTTAAGAAGAAAGATGGTTCTATGAGGTTATGTATCGACTATAGGGAGATCAATGCTATAAAAATAAAGAACAAGTATCCCCTACCTCGCATTGATGATTTATTTTACCAACTACATCGAGCTTAATACTTTTCAAAGATTGACCTTCGATCTGGATATCATCAGTTGAGTGTAAAGAAGGAAGACATTTTGAAAATAACATTTCGAACCAGGTACGGGCATTACGAGTTTACAGTAATGCCTTTTGGATTGACTAATGCAACCTCTGTCTTCATGGATCTAACGAACATAGTTTTCAAGGAATATCTCTATGATTTTGTAGTGGTATTTTTTGATGATATCTTGGTATACTCCAAAATCTACAAAGATCATTAAAATCACTTTCGCATTATCCTAAAGACTCTTAGAAGACATGAATTATATGGGAAGTTTATCAAGTATGAATTCTGGCTTTAGGATATTTCTTTTCTTGGCCATATTGTCTCTAAGGATGGAATCCTAGTTGATCCTGCAAAGACAAAGGCAATCCAAGATTGGCCCACACCAACAAACATAACTGAGGTACACAGTTTTATTGGCTTATAAAGTTATTACTGGTGTTTCATTCAGAATTTTTCTCGACTGGCTAACCCGCTAACAAATCTCACACGTAAAGGGGTTAATTTTTTTTGGAGAAAATATTGTGTAGAATGTTTCGAAGAACTAAATAGAAGAATAGTCAATTCTTCTATATTGACTATAATATTAGGGAATGCCGAGTTTGTTATTTATAATGATTCTTCAAAGAAAGGACTTGGTTGTGTCCTTATGAAAAATGATAGGGTTATTGCTTATGAATCATGACAGCTAAAAATTCATGTGAAAAACTATCATACTCATGATCTTGAGTTAGCTGCAGTAATATTTTCTTTGAATATATGGAGACATTATCTATATGGTGAAAAATGTGAGATTTATACTGATCACAACAGTTTGAAGTATATTTTCTCACATAAAGAACTCATCATGAGGCAAAGGAGATGTCTTGAATTACTCAAGGATTAAGATTGCATGATACACTACCACCTGGGGAAGGCAAATAAGGTGGATGATGCTTTGAGCAGAAAGGATCATGGAGTTTCGAACAAGTTGAGTGTTGAAAGGGATCCTATTTTCATGGATCTAGTAAATATAGATATGGGAATAACCATGGAAGGTGAAACATCAATGATTTTTCAAATGGTTTCCAAACCATCTTTACTAGAAAGAATAAAAAGTTCTCAGGATGATGACGAGGAGTTTCAAAAGAAGATTAATGCCGTGAATGATGGGTGATTGAGTGACTTCATATATGAATATGGAAATTTGAAATTTGTGAAGAGACTCTATGTTCCCGATATACCTGATCTAAAAAGGAAATTGTTGGATGATGCTCATAGTTCCAATTTCTCTATACACCATAGTAGCACTAAGATGTAAAGATATTTGAAGAAACATTTTGGGTGGGACAACATGAAGAGAGAGATTTCTGATTTTGTGTCCAGATGTATGGTTTGTCAACAAGTGAAAGATGGAAGGAAACTGCCAGGAAGAGTATTGCAACCTCTTCCCATACCTGAGTGTAAATGGGATAATATCTCGATGGAATTTTTCATGGGACTACCAAAGACTCATAGAAGGAACGATGCAATATGGGTCATTGTAGATCGTCTTACCAAGTCAGCACATTTTCTTGCTACAATAGAAGATCTACCACTTGAACGTCTAGAAAGACTATATATTAATTAAGTTTCGAGACTTCATGGAGTACCCCTATCAATTGTTTTTTATCGTGATCCATGTTTTACATCAATATTATGGAAAAGTCTTCAGAAGGCCCTAGATACTGATCTTCGTTTGGGCACTGCCTACCACCCACAAACTAATGGACAATCAGAACGGACTATTCAAACATTGGAAGATATGTTGAGGTCTTGTTCACTTGATTTTCAAGCCATGTGGGATCAATATTTACCACTCGTAGAATTTTACTACAATAATATATTTCATTCAAGTATACAAATGGCACCCTATGAAGCATTATATGGGAGGTAGTGTTGTACACCAACTTTCTGGGATGATGCTGGTGAAAAAAATCTCGTGGGCCCATAACATATTGAAGAAACAATGGAAAAGGTGAAGATTATCCAGAACAATATCAAAATAGCTCAAAGTAGGCAAAAGAGCTATGCAGATAATCGAAGGAAGGATTTGGAGTTTCAAGAAGGTGATCATGTTTTCTTAAAGGTATCTCCATGGAAGGGTATTATACGATTCGGTAAGAAGGGAAAGTTAAGTCCCAGGTACATCAGACCTTTTGAAATTCTAGACCAAATAGGAGCCGTAGCTTACCATTTGGAAATGCCGCCAAGTCTCTCCAAGGTTCACAATGTGTTCCATGTGTCAATGTTATGAATGTACATATCAGACCCAACACATGTACTCACTTATGAAGAAGTGGAACTTGAGCCTGATCTATCTTACTGTGAAGAGCCTATCAAGATTCTTGATACTAGAGAACAAGAATTGAGAAACCAGATGACTCGACTGGTAAAGGTTCTATGGAGGAACCATAGGATATAGGAAGCAACATGGGAGCCTGAGGATCTTATGTTAAAGACATACTTGAATCTTTTTAGGTAATATTCTGTAAGTTTCGAGGATGAAAGTTTTGTAAGGAGGGGAGAATGTAACACCCCAAGGTTTTGAAAATAAATATGGAATGCAATTTTATAATATATCCTCTTCTATTTTTTGAATTTCAAGAAATTTTCATCTAGAGTTGTGTTCAGTAAGTCATTTGGAGTCTGATAGAACAAACTTGATTTTTGGTGAATAGTAACATACCCTTATCAATAGTAATATGAATAGTAATATTACCTTATGAATAGTAAATAATAATATTATTTTATTTTCTTAAGGTAATAGTATAATGGGATCTTAATTAATTTTCCAATGTCACATAAAACTAATTGCACTTCAAGATTGTTATTTTTCGAATTAACTCTGACCTTATTTAAAAATTAAATTAATAATACATAGAAAATTATTTTTGAAAAATGGAGTTCATTTTTGAATTCTACACGTCGAAAAATGGTAGGGATGAATTTTTGGGATTTTTCTAAAATACATGAATTTTTCATTAATAGTAAAAAATACAGTTTTGAGTATTCAGTAGTTTAATGACATCATAATGACATAATAATTAAAATAAAAGGCTGGTCGACTTGTGTATAGTAACTTATGACATGAGGTGTCCTTTTGAAATTATTAAAAAATTAATTCTCTTTTTTCTATAAATACCCACCCATCCATTCGTTTTCTTTCATTCCAAATCCCTGATCCTTGAAGATCTGGTGGTTTAACCTCTCTAAGAGTCCTCCCAAGGTGTCCTTAATCCTCCAAGGATCTAGCCTTCAAGATCTAGGAGTTATTCTACAAGGTAAAGGAATCCTTCATTCTCTTCTTTACGTCAACACTTATTTTATGTTATCTCTTTTAATTTCCATTCTAATTTGTTGGGGTTTGATTTTATGTATTCTTCTTACTGTCCTTTTGATTTCAATATGATGGGGTACCCTTTTGATCTCATCATTTCATTTTATAAAATATTAAGTGACGCCATTAGGCTGCCGAATTTTCATAAGGGATCTCTGACCTTTTCTTTTATTTTCAAGATCAACTCTATAATTTTTCTCTCCTCACATCCTCTATCAAAATGACCATGATAAATCCAGTAACATCTATATACTGGAATTATATCATGTTAATTTAAGAACAATCATAAATATTTTTAATCCCTCCCTTTTATTTTTATAAATGAAATCTACGTCCATGAGGTTCCAATTTATAGCCTTCGTGGACAACAAAGTTTCATTCTTCAATTTATTCTTCATTACTAGTCATGAAACCATATTTATGGTTGAACTAGACTATAATATATGTATTATAACCTAATAAATATTAAGGTACCAGAATATGTACATATAAAAAAGTTATATGACAAAACTAGTTCATAATAATCCAAATACCGCCAAATAATCGAAGTGGTTGTCATCTAATGATTCATCCTCATTCTATGTTACCAAATGAAAGAAATAAGCATTATCAATTCTGTATGTTCATAAATAATGTGTAATTTCAATTCTGGATATTTATAAACATTTCGCATGAACTTCATTACTTAAAAACAATTGAAACTAATATGAAAATAAAGGAATCAAACACTCCAGAATGACAAAATTCAATACAATAACTTATCAATAAAAACATAAATGAACTAACTATAATTATGGTAAACTAAATACATGTCTAATAGGTTCTGAAATAAGTTATTAAAAAGTATAATTTCATATTCCAAGAGCTTACGTACGAGAGAAGAACACGTTTGGAGTTAAGGTAAGGGGTTTTCCACCCGAACTTCCATTTTTTATTCGGGATACTTTCATTGTCTAATTACCTCAATAAAATTATTATGTATTTATGTGTACTCATTATATTTTCTGTGAGATTATCATATATATGTTTAGAACCAGAACCCTCCCTTATTTTATGGACATTTACACATTTTAAAAGGAATTTTTAAAATTGTTTCCAAAATACAAGCCCGATTCAAGGGAATTTCTTTAATTCATATCTATTTACAAGGGAACTCTATAATCTATTTTTGGAAACCATTATCTTTCTAGAAATACTCATTTTATTATGGAAATACTATCTTACTTCACTTCTGGTTTTATAAAAAGATTTTTCAAAAGAACTCTTCTTTTCAAAATAAAAGAGTATTTATCTCCAGAATTACTTAATGATTTTATAAGAGTATTTACATTTGATTCAATGATCGTGTTGATTCCCTGGTATTATTTGGTTTAATAATTTATCAAGTCATATACCATATTTTATTTAATGATTTATGACTAAATTTATTGTGGATGGTCTATCCTAAAACCATTCATCAGGTTATTCCGGATGGTTAGTGTTTATGATCAATAATTGGTGAAAGTTAGTTACATTTCATATGATTGTTTCAATATGAATGTATATGTTGTTTATGTTGATCCCAGATCATATTAGGAATTCATTGGACTTATTATGTGACGGGTGGGGCCTGCTATAGCCCCTAGATGCATCAATAGGTCTCATCAGACAAACTATGGTCTTGGCACGAGGCCTTGACAATATGATTATTTTATGGTCCTAGCACGAGCCTTGGACGGTATGGTTATGATGTTCGACATATGCACTTCCCTCATTATGATGCTATTATTTTAAGTTCTTGTGGTTATTAGACTAATAGAATACCCATGACTATGTTTAAATATGGCATTATTTATTTAGCTCATATTCCTTCCATAATATGTTTCATGTTTATTATTAAAGGCATGTGTTTTCAATTATTCACCATGTCTAATGTTTATATTATCTTCCGCTGTATTTCTTACACTTACTGAGCATTTGAGATCACCCCTTTCTTATGTTTTATTTTCTCAGGACATGAAGAAGTAATTTATGAATGACTTTCAAGCATAATCTAGGAGACGTGATGTTTCTAGTGGATTAAAATAGTGTTTTGTTTCCCTTCATGTTGTAATGTTAAACTTATGTATGTAACTTGTTTCCAATAATACTAAACTACATAGTCTTTCGGGATTCGTATTCCTTGTATGTATGCCAATGAAATCAAATAAGGCACCGGCTCTGGGCAACTGGGGTCGGGTCCTTACACATTGTTCTTGGGGTGTACAACCAATTGATTTGGTGTGAGCCAAGGATCATTGGGATAATGCAGTGTTTGTAGTAAACTGGAACTTGAGTGTTTCGTGGTTGTGAGTCTGGTCACTAACTATGGAACATATCTGTTAGGACTATGGTGTTGTCGTGAAGGATAATTGATATAACTGGACAATGAAATTATGGATAAGAGATATCCAATGGTGGGGAGAACAATATCAAATTCTTATGGAAATTATTATTATTAAACCTACCTTTGGAATAATGTGATGGAATCATACAAAAATAATTGATTTGGGATGAATCAAGGTATTTCTATGTATCTTTTATAATGTGTCTGTATTGGGATCTATATGATTTTAAAAATTCCTATGTCTCTTTTTCAAAATGATTCAAGTGTTTTGAAATGTTTCTTAGAGGGATGTCACTCATTTTAAATGATTAAAATTATCAGTTCATGTTGTTTCTTTGAATGCTTTAAAATGGAATTGTGGTTTTTTTGAAAGAGTGTTTGGAACTGATTTATTATTTTTAAAAGGGTGTGTTATTTTACAGACAAATTTTTTCAAATGGTTGTTTTTTTAATGAGATTTCCAGTGTGATTTTTTAAATTATTTTCAATGGAAATTTAAACTGTAGTTTTTTATAATCTTGTAAGTTTATATCTTTATAGAATTAGTAAAACCATTACATTATATCAATATTTTGTGTATTTATTTTGTTAAATAATAATATCAATAAATCAAATAGGATGGATATGAATAAATAATGAATGGATGCCAACAATTTAGAAAGAGTGTATGAAGATGGAGTGAAAAAGTTCATCAAGGTTTCAAAAGATCATGCATATGAACCTTCTCAAATCCTTTGTTCATTTTTATGTTGTTGTTATTCAAGACAAGTTAGTCCAAAAGAGTTAGAAGAAAACATTATCTGTCACTGAAGAGACTGAATTAATAAATTTTGGGATAAACATGGGGAATAAGAAAATGTTTCTAGTAGCTAGGTTAACAATGCATTTTACGAATCATATGATATGAATAAAAGTTTGGACAACGAAGAAGACCATATCAAGGACTTGATTACAGATGTGAAGAATGAAAAATATTGTATTGAGGAAATGATAAGGAATGTTGAAGATGAAATTCATGATTTCCCAAAATTGTTTGAGTAGTTAAAGAGTTATGAAAAGATGCATTTGTATGGTGGTTACACTAAATATATAGCATTATCATCCATACTAAAGATTTATAATTTGAAAGCAGGAAACATATGGGGTGATGCCAATTTTACAAAATTACCTGCTCTCTTTATTGACATGCTCCTAGAAGATAATGAGCCCCTGATCCAAACATACAACTCCAAAAAATGATATGTTAGATAGGTATGATCTTTGAATGAATATACACATGCCTAAATGACTGTATACTATTTTACAAGGACTAAAAATCCCATAGATAATTGCTAATTTGTGGTGCTTCTCAATACAAGAAATATGAATTCAGTCTTATGAACATTGTATGGTACTTTACTATTAATCCAAGGTTTAGGCACCAATATGGAAGTGATGAGACCACAAGACAATTGAAATGGAATGAAGATAGAAGAAATATATATGGGAAACTACATCCACAGATAGTCTCTCCTCAGTAGAAAAGAATCGATCATGAGTATCCGGATTTTGGAAATAAGCTGAGAAACATTCATCTTGCGTTATCTACAGATAGAGGGAATCATTTTGGTTTTCAAAGCCTCAGTCATAGTACATGGATGGTTATGTTGGTAAATTATAACTTTCCACCATAGTTATGCATGAAACAAAAACACATCACACTATCTATACTTATATCAGGACCAAAACAACTGGGTTATGATATTGATGTTTATTTGGTTCCATTGACCAAGGATTTGAAACTATTATGGGATTCAGGTGTTACATTGTATGATTATTATAAAAATACAGATTGCACATTGAGATCCATGTTTTACGAGATGATAAATGACTTTCCTACTTATGGAATTTTTTCATGACATATTATTAAAGGAAGTCATGGGTGTCTGATTTGAAAACAAGGTACACAGTCAATAAGGTTGAAACATTAATTGAAAACTGTGTTTCTAGGACATCATTGATTTATACCCCAATGACATAAGTAATGATATTGGATGACATCATTCGATGGATGTTCATAAGAAAGTACAACACCATCTCCAATAACAGGTGATAAACTATTTGAGAAAGTAAAAGACGTGGACAATACTCTTGGTAAACCATTTTCAAAAAACCTTATGAAAACAAGTTGGAATATGAGATCGGTTTTTTGAATTACCATACTAGAATTTTATATATGTTAGAAACATTCTTAATGTTATGCATGTTGAAAAAAATGTAAGTTATAGTGTCATAGTCACATTGCTTAATGCACCGAAAAAAATAAAGGATGGAATTAAGGATAGGTTGGACATGGTTGACATGGGAATATGAGAAGATTTGGCACTAGTGAAGGGTGAAAAATGAAATTTTCTTCTTCCAGCTACATACACTCTTTCCAGGTAGGAGAGATATCTATATTTTAACTTCTTGAATGACGTAAAGGGTCCATAGGGGTATTCATCAAATATCAAGAACATCATGTCGATGACTAATTTAATGTTAAAGGGTCTGAAATCACATGAATGCCAAATTCTGATTCAAGATATAATTCCTAGAGATTTATGTTGCATTTTCCCAAGAATGTACATTATATTTTAAAGAAACACTTTTTCTTATTTAAAGCTATATGTAGAAAATTTATAGAGCTATCAAAATTGATGAGTATGGAAAGAGAAATTTCCATTATATTATTTGAATTGGAAATGTTATTCCTAACAACATTATTTGATATTATGGTTCATTTTATGGTTCACTAAGTGAGATTGATTTGACCATACGGTACTATACACTGTAGATGGATGTAACCCATTGAACGGTATATGAATATTTTGAAAGGATTTTTCAAAAATATAAGTCAGCCAGAGGGTTGTATTGAGGAGTGAAATATTTTTGAGGAAGCCATTGAATTCTATAATGAATACCTATCTGGTGTATAAAGCATTGGTCTACCAAATCTCATCACATTGGGCAGCCTGTGGGTGAAGGAATTTCTAGAAGAGAGATTGTCACAATCAATATTATAGATCAAGAGCAGACCCACATTTATATTTTTAATAATAGTTCGGAGGTTGAACCACATGTCGAAACCCCTAAAAAAATTCTTATGAATTTGAATCCATCAAGGGATGAAAAATAGATATCAAATACGCATAATCGATAGTTTATTGGATGGTTTTGATACCATATATTTATGGATTCATATGAAAATACAGACTCAATTTCCGAATGTATTCAGTGGAAAGTCAGAGGACCAAGTGTTAATTTATTATCTTATAATTCGTATGTAATTAATGGTTATACATTCTATACTAATGAACATGACGAAGACAATACCATACAGAATAGTGGAGTTACACTTGTGGCTGAAGCAATGCATGTTTCTAGTGCTAAGGATAGAAATCCAATTTATGATAATATGTCATACTTTGAATCATCAAAACAAACATGGGAGTTGGATTATATGAACATCCAAGTGCCGATTTATCAATGCAAGTCGGTTGACAACATGAGTGTTGTTAAAATAGATGAGTTGAGATTCATGAAAGTTGATTTTAGCAAGTAAGGGTACAAATATGAGTTGTTTATATTGGAATCACAGGCTGTAAAAGTATTTTACAATACAAATCCTCCAAATAAAAAGTGTTCAATTGTTCTGTTAGCAACCAAAACCACTGAAGGGTCAGATGAAAATTCATTGAATGATGACCCTTTCATTGGGAAGCCACAATCATTTTGAAGTAGTCCAAATATAGATGACATTTTTTTGTTAGAGGAGAACATAATGGAGGGATTTGGATCATCAATAGAGGGGTCAAATCCCTTCAGACTTTAAAAAAAGAGAGTTCAATAATCAGGTTATATATTTTTTGTTATACATCATGTTAACTTATGTTATTATATGTTCGCTGTTGATTTTATGTAATCTAAATTAAATGTTAAACCAGTTCTACAGACAATGAATTATACACGTGATGATGCTCCATATCCTAAGGCACAACAGGTCTCTCAACCTATTTCTTCTCGCAGTGTAGAGGAACAATAGGTCTCTCAACCTACTGCTACTCGCAGTGTAGAGGACCAATAGGTTTCCCAACCTACTGTTACTGTTGTTCCCAGTGAAGAGGTACAACCACCATCTACACAGGCAGATCCTAGCACTCTGAAGGAACATATTGAAGATTTTTAAATAGCGGAAATGGTATGAAATGAAACACTAGTGAATCATAAAAAAGTGGTGTAACATTGTTTGAAGGTGTTTTTAAAAATCCATATGGGAAAAATTGAAAGGCATGAAATACGAGGTCAGATGGAATAAGAAGGGCCAACATGTTAACCCAAACAATGTCATGCTTAGTAGTTACATTGGAATTATCACTCAGAAATGTGTGCTAATTGATGTACAATCATGGAACCATGTTGTCACTGGACTTAAGACCCTGATGTGGGGAGTTATTACAGTAACATTATTATATCATTTATTTAATTTACCAAAAAATTAAATAATGAAACATTGAATTACTCTTAATTATCCCTTATAGTGTGAATTTATAGTGGATGACTCACAAAAGGACTATGTATTAATGTAATTACTAACCCTAGTTACCCAGATTCGGTGTGTTATTACATAATATTGGCATGATCACAAGGGATCGAATCCTGAAAGACCGATCAGTTACTACCCTTGGATATACTAGATACAAACATAAGTTTTACATTACATTATGAAATGAAAAAGCAAAACATTTTGTCTCCTTTTAGCACATTCATCTCCATTATACTAACCCTGAAGGTTAGTCATAATATACTTCTTTGCATCCTAGGAAAAATAAAACATAGGAATGGGTGACCTCAGGTGCTCAATAAGGATAACAATATAGTGGAAACATTCATAAATAAGCATAAACATTTAAGGCAATGTATAAGAATAAAACACATGCCTTTTAAATTTAAACTTCATCATAATATGGAAATGATAAATCAAATAATTCCATTTAATTATTCACATGGATATTCAACAAGTAAAATAATCACATGTAATATCAATAGAAAATTTCATAATGATGGAATGCATAATGCGAGACTTCATAACCACATAGTCAAGGCCTCATGACAAGACTACAAATAAGATTTTGTTAAGGCCTTGTTCCAAGACACTAGTTTGTCTCATGAGACCTACCGATGTATTGAGGAGCTACAACGGGCTCCACCCATCACTTACTAAGTCCCAGGCATTCCTAATAGGAAAAGGATGAAACAAAACATAAACATTCATATTAAAACTAGAATACGAAGTGTTAATACACTAACCATAAACCATGAATGATATAAAAATAACACATCCATAGTAAAACATAACAAAAAATCTTCAATACAGTATGAAATATTGTATCATAATAAATCAACTTCAAACAAGTGTAAAATCCATCAAAGGATGTTGACATAGATGAAATCATAACTATTTGAGAGAAATGCATCTTTCAATTTTGAAATCATTTAAAAGTCATATAATTATTGAAGAAATAATTTATTTTGAAAATATTCTTATAATTTTGTAAGGGAAGCTTTGAAGATGTTATAATAGCGGAAAATAGTCTCACTCGTTGTATAAGTTAAAAAAAACATTCTTTCCTTAATTTTTTTGAAAAATTCATATAAGACCTTGTTTGGAAAACGACTGAAAGATTACTTTATAAAAAAGTTATAAAAAGTAAAAAGGGTATAATTTAATTTAACCCATATTTCAAGAAGTAATAAAAATGTTTTGAAATTCATTTTTATGAAACACGGATGTGGATGATAAAGAGGTCCGAGTAGATACTCACGTATAAACAACATTGGATAATGAAGTGATTGTAGAATTAACCCTAACCTTGAACATTTCATGGATTGAGGGTATTTTAAACTCTTGTATAATAGTTAAATCATTGTTATTAAATTATAGAATAAACACATACATAATTATGATATCATATATGATCTTATAATATTGCTTTGTTAATAATATTTCAGTAGTATCAATGTTTCAGGTGTTAACTGATTCATTTTCCTTTATATGATTGGTTACGTAAGCCATGTTTGTTTTTGATAGGATGTATTTGATTCATATCTAGAATTATATTAAGCTCTTAAAAATTATTTTTAATAATAAAATGAAAATTATTCTTGAATGGTTATGATGGGGAATGAATTTCATCGTCTTCGTGGAGACGGTAATCTGTACGTACGCACAAGCGAGAAAATCATTGTATTGATGGTGAAATAATAATTAATTGGATGGTATATCATATATAAATAATCATTAACATGATATATTTATTATTTACCATATTCATACCCATTATTATACCCATCCAAATATTGAAGTCTTTGAATAACAAACTATACCACGATGTGGAGACAGTAAGCCGTACGTACGCATGTACGGTGACTTTTCATTCGTAGGATGGATAGAATAATGAATATGGTTGTAACATAGTTATAATAACATCAAATTATGTATAAGGTACTGGAGTTATTATTTTTTATGGAAATGAAAAAGAAATAGGAAGTGGAATAAGAAAAAAACTTTAAAAAGAGGTGGTGAAATTATTACCTCTTCTTCGGGTGTTTCATTTCGAGTTGATCAAAAGAGGTCTATAGGTTGGATTTATAATCAATATAAGGCCTCTAGGTATATGTGAGGGTAGTTGGGAGGATATTTGAGTAGGGTTTTTCTGAGCCAAATTTATTTGGAGGTGTGATATTAAGAGAAAGGGAAGTACCCTTTTATAAGAAAGGCGAGGGTCACTTTAGGAAAATATTGAAATGCTATTTTATTATACAATCATATTCCTTTTATAATGGCTAAAAAATGATTTATTTAGAGTATAAGGTATTTATGGGTCGTAAAAATCTTAACCAATAGGTTTTAGATAGGTTTAGGCCACTATATTAACCTTATCTTTTAGATTTAACTCTTAGTCAAATATTTTAACTTTTACTATGTATTCTTGTATTATTATAATACATGGTTAATAAACATGCTATTAAAAGCCAAGAGAACCCCAAGTGGTTCATTATTGATATATCTAAAATTATATAAGTCCTTTGGAAGAAAATTATATTTTTAGGTATATTATATTAATTAATAATATAGTATTTGTTTTAAAGACACATTTATGTCCATTCTAACACTATTTGGTATTTTGTTTTTTTGAAAGTCATAACAACTTTATCACTTCAAAAAAATTATTCAATCAACCCTAACATGTCATATTAACCTATAAAATTATTTTAATTAATAATAATTCTAAATTTACATTTATTTATACATTTATAATATCAATTATTTTAATCTTTCATTAATAAGGTAATTACGGCATCATCATTGTGTCATAAATAAATTTAATTATTAAATGTCTAAAAAATAAAAATAAAATAAAATTATGTAGGAAATATTTTTATATTTCTAATGAATATTTATAGTCGAATTTATCTTATGTATAACCCTATATTAAAAATGGTTTAGTTATTATACATTGAATTTAACACTTTTAACTCTTCTTTAAATAAAATAATAATAAATGTCATAATCTAATCTAAGTGGATCAAATAGATCATTTTTTATTCATAAGGTTGATTTTGGTCGAAATAAATTTATCCAATATAATTAGGACATGTGTTAGATTAATTATAATATTATTTTTTACCTTTAATTACCCAATTTACTTTTAACTATGGTAAATAAAAGACAAAAGTTACTATTCACTAAAATTATTTTCATCTTATTGAACCAAATTTTAGATAATGATTTCAATCATTTATCTTGTATTTTTGAAATTCAATTTACAGAATTGGTAAAATTACATTTTATGCAAATTTGCAAATGCGCCAAGAAGGTGGGTAATAGACCGTAAAAAGTTCAATAAAATTTTATATATCTAATATTATTATAAATTGACTCCAATGAATTATATTGAAAATATATAGTTTTTATGTATCTATTTTTACCTAAAATAAATTTAATAAAAATAACTAAATATTTAAATAAAAAGTTAGTTTTAAACAATAACGCAGTGTTTTTCATTATTCATCAAAAATTGAAAGTTTCCACGAAAATACCAAAAATTCACCCTAAGCTAATTTTGATATTATGAATCCAAAAATGAAGTCCATTTGGAAAAATAAAATTTATAAAATTTTAAAAAGTGGGTTTTATTATTCATAATAGCTAGTTTGATTGTTCATGGTGTGTTAGAACTCAAAGTTGTGTACATCCAAAGCTATTGTATTATTCAAAGAGAAGCGTACCGTGGAAGCATGAGGTGTTTTATTATTACCTCCTTCAAATAATTTCTTCCTAAAAATATCTAGAATATTAAAACATAAAAATATTCATGTGGACCTTCGTCATAAGTTCCTCAGATTCCCACATTGCCTCTTCCATCTTATGGTTTCTCTATAGAACATTTACCAGACATGTCGTTCGGTTTCTCAGAACATGTTCTCTAGTATAAAGAATCTTGATAGGCTCTCCACAATAAGATAGATCTGGTTCTAGTTCTATTTCTTCGTAGGTGAGTACATGCATTGGGTCTGGCATGTATTTTCTTAACAATAATACATGGAACACATCATGAAATTTGGAGAGACTTGGTGACATTACCAAATGATAAGCTAAAACTCTAATTCATTCAAGAAATTTGAAAGGTCTGATGTACCTAGGACTTAATTTTCCTTTCTTACTGAATCGTATAAAACCCTTCCACATAGATACCTTCAAGAAAACATGATCTCCTACTTGAAATTCCAATTCATTCTTTTGGTTATCGGCATAGATCTTTTGCCTAATTTTAGCTTATTTGATGTGGGTTCAGATGACCTTCACCTTTTCCATTGTTTCCTCAACAAGTTCAGGGCCTATGAGTTTTCTTTCACAAACACCATCCCAACAAGTTGGTGTGCGGAATCTCTTTCTATATAATGCTTCATATGGTGCCATCTGAATACTTGAATAAAAGTGATTGTTATAGGAAAATTTTACCAGTGGTAAATATAGATCCCACATACCATTAAAGTCAAGTGAACAAGATATAAACATGTCATTTAAGGTTTGAATAGTCTATTCTGATTGTCTATCAGTTTGATGGGGTAGGAAGTTCTCAAACTGAGTTCAGTATCCAAGGCCTTCTGAAGACATTTCTAGAATCTTGATGTAAAATGGGGATCATGATAAAAAAATGATAGGGGTACCCCATGAAGTCTTAAAACATCATTAATATATAATCTCTCTAGAAATTCAAGTGGTAAATCTTCTCTAATAGAAAGAAAATGTGTTGACTTGGTAAGAAAATCAACAATGAACCATATTCATCATTCCTTCTAGGAGTATTTGGTAGCCCCATGACAAAGTCCATCGTAATATCATCACATTCCCACTTAGGTATGGGAAGAGGTTGCATGACTCCTTCAGGATGTTATCTTCCAACCTTAACCTGTTGAAAAACCATACATCTTGACACATAATAAAAAATCTCCCTCTTCATGTTGTCCCACCAAAAATGTTCCTTCAAATATCTATACATCTTAGTGCTACCAGGGTGTATAAAGAAAATAGATATATGAGAATCATCAAAAAATTACCTTTTTAGATCAGGTATATCAGGAACACAAAGTCTCTTCCCAAAATTCAAAATTCCATCTTCATATACAAATTCTATCAATCTCCCATCATTCACTGCTTTAATTTTTTTTCAAACTCCTCATCATCAGTCTAAGAAATTTTTATCCTTCCTAGTAAAGATGGGTTTTCAACCATCTGAAAAAGCATTGATGTTTCACCTTTCATGATTATTCCTATATCCATATTTACAAGATCAATTAATATAGGATCCCTTTCAACTGTCATCTTGTTCAAAACTCCATGATACTTTATTCTCAAAGCATCTGCCACCTTATTTTTCCTTCCCTGAGGGGTAGTGTATAGTGCAATCATAATCTTTGAGTAGTTCAAGCCATCGTCTTTGCCTCTTGTTGAGTTCTTTCTGTGAGAAAATATACTTCAAAATATTGTGATCGGTAAATATCTCACATTTTAACCATAAAGATAATGTCTCTATATCTTCAAAGAAAATATTACAGCTACTAACTCAAGATAATGAGTAGGATAGTTTTGTTCCTGAATTTTTTACTATCGTGATTCATATGAAATAACTCTATCATTCTGTATAAGGACACAACCATGTCCTTTATTTGAAGCATTACTATAAATAACAATCTCATCATTCCCCGATGGCAGAGTCAATATTGGAGCATTGACTAATCTTCTCTTCAGTTCTTAAAAACACTCTTCACACTATTTTTTCCAAACAAATTTAACCCCTTTACACGCGAGCTTGGTTAATGGGTTTGCCAATTAGGTAAAATTCTGGACAAAACATTGATAATAACCTCCTAAACCAATAAAACAGCGTACCTCAGTTATACTCATCGGTTCTATCCATTCTTGTATTTCTCTTATCTTAGAAGGATCAAAAGAGATTCCATCCTTAGAGATAATATGGCCAAGAAAATATATCTCATGAAGCTATAATTCACACTTTCTAAACTTCCCATATAATTCATTTCTTCTAAGAGTTTTTAGAATAGTGCGCAAGTGATTTTCATGAGCTTCATATCTTTTTGATTGTACCAAGATATCATCAATAAATACCACTAAAAAGTCAACAATATATTCCTTAAAAACTCTATTCATTAGATACAGGAAAATAGAGGGTGAATTAGAAAGTCCAAAAGGAATTACTATAAACTCGTAATGCCCGTAACTGGTTTGAAATGTTGTATTTAGAATGTCTTCCTTCTTCATACACAAATGATGATATCCAGATTGAAGGTCAATATTTGAAAAATATTGAGCCCCATGAAGGTGAAAAAATAAGTCATCAATGAGAGGTAGGGGATACTTGTTCTTTATTGTTATAACATTGATCTCACTGTATCAATGCACAACCTCGTAGATCCATCTTTCTTCATAACAAAAAGAACAGGGGCTCCCCATGGAGAAACACATGGGTGAATAAATCCTTTATTACTCGATTACTCCACTTGTTTCTTTAGTTACACTAATTCCACAGGGTCCATTCTATAAGGGGTCATTGATATGGGTCTTGAACCAGGAATTAAATCAATGGAAAACTCAATTTATCATTCTCCAGGATGTCTAGGTAAATCCTATGGAAACACATCAATGTATTCTTATACAATAGTTATGTCCTTTATTCAAAAATTATTTTCCTTACCCATAGTTATTTAATTCTCCTCCTCCCCAATAATTTAATTTAGTAGAGCTATTGGGGGTGGATATAGATAAGAATCAGATGGCGACATTTCTGCTTTTAAGATAAGGTACTCCTTATCATCATCGAAAATTGTGACCTCCTTCTTATTAAAATAATTATTTTTCATCATGGTCTAAAATTCAATCCCCACAAAAGATTATATCAAATTAAATCATGGTTATGATGATGAGATCAGCAGATAAAGAACATTTTAATTCCCAAATGGGAATTGATTGAAAAAACATTGTTGCAATGATACTTCACTTAAGAGTTTTGAATGACAAATCACTTGCTAAATAAAATTTTAAGCATCTAATTTTCTTAGAAAACTGGGAAGATATGAAATAATGTGATAATTCAGAATCTAATAAAGCATTGTCTAAATTTGAGAAAACCATTAAATTACCTACCACCACATCATTCGGATCTTCACCCTCAGCAATTTTGATCGCATAAACTTTGCCTTTCTCCCTTGGCCTTTTCTGGGGTAAGTTTCCTTGACTCTTAGGACATTAATTTTCATAATGACCCATTTATCTATAGTTTTAGCATTCAAGATTGACAGCTTGTTTCTTTCCCTTGTAATCACGAGCTTGGCGGCCTTTTTCACCACACTTGTAACAGAATCTCATTCCATTCCGAAAAGTACCAGGGTGTTTCTTCCCACATTTAATGTAGTATGGAAATTAAAATTTTCCCTTATTCCCCTTATTTCCATTTCCATAGTGTTCAACATATCTCCTCTTCTCTTGTTTTTCTTTAAAGTCATAAGACTTCGAGAATTCCTTTTCTGTCTTGATCTCACATGAGACAATATCATCATATAATGAGAAGGATTTTGAGACAAATGCTCGATGGAGAAATGGTTTTAACCCATAAAAGAATCGATAAATCTTACTCCATGGGTTACGTATATAATATATTTCTTGCCTTGCTAACCCTGTAATGTTTGCCTCATACTTTGCGACATTCTCATCCTCCTTTTTCCTAAGACATAGATATTGTCTTTCCATATCCGCTCGATGGTCATGAAGAAATTATTTTTCTAAGAAAATATCTTTAAAATCCCTCCATTACATATTTGATACTTCTACATCTTCCTTTGTGTTTTGAATTAATGACCACCATCGATATGCATCTCACGTGAGGCGATAAACTGCCATGATAACGTTTTCCCTTTCCCTACTCCCCAAAGCATGGAATGTTTTCTCTTAGGAACTTATCCATTTCTCAACTACAAATGGATTTTTATTCCCATTGAATGTTGGTGGTTGTTGCCTCATGAAGAGTTTTAACATTGATCATCTGCGTTGTGGATTAGAGTTCTTCATATGGGTAAGGTTATTATTTATAACCTGAGTGAGTTTTCCCAGTATAGTGATAAGATTATTAGTACTAGTTGCATCAGTAGCTGCACTCTAATTATCTTGAGTAGGAGGGAAATCCATACATATATTACATGCATTGATATAGTTTTTATTCCTTTTACTAGGCGCCAATTCTAAATAATGTAATATACTAGATTAGTTTATGAATCATAATACATAATTCCAAACTTATAGAACACTTAAAATAAATGTAACAGTTTATATATATATTATCCATAATCATCAAAATATTCTCTTTGGGGAGGTATATAATCATAAATCCTTAATAATGGTTTGTAATGAAAATGTGAATTATCCTAAGAATATTTCTATTGAGTGTCATAACCAAGAGTGTAGCAAGGCCTGTTGTCTTGTACCAGGATACCCCAGTCATGCCTGAAACTCTTTATCGGAGTTTTTACTCCTAGGTACATCTGTGCCAGAGCTGCCTCTACCTGTTCGTATCCATACTGGGATGTATTTCATGGAAAGTACACAAAATATCTACATTTCCAAAATTCTAGGAAGTTATTCTATACTAATCGTCAATGTCTATCTTAGGGTAATATTATATTATTAGAGTTTCTCTAAATATTGCTTTCAAGGTTTGTACTAAACTTCCTTTGATACCAAATGTAATGCCCCAACCTTAGTTACCTAGAGTCGGTGCATTATTACCTAACATTGTCATGATCACAAGGGATCAAATCCCGAAAGGCCAATCAGTTTAATAGCCTTGGAAGTACTAGATACAAACACATGATTTACATTAAATTATGAAATAACAAACAACAATATTTTGTATTATTTTAACACATTCAACTCCTTTAGACTATCCTCTAAGGCCAGTCATAATATTTTTCTTCACTTCCTGGGAAAAATAAAACATAGAAAGGGGTGAGCTTAGGTGCTCTGTAAGGATACCAATATAGCGAAAACTTTCATAAATAAGAATAAATATTTAATACAATATATAAGTCTAAAACAAAAGACTTTTAAACTTAAACTTCCACATAATATGACCAAGATAAATCAAATAATTCTATTTAAATATTCAAATGGATATTCTACAAGTCTAATAATCACATATAATATCAATAAATAATTTCATAATGATGGAATGCATAATGCCAGACGTCATAACCACATAGTCAAGGCCTCGTGCCAAGACTACAAATAATATTTTGTCAAGGCCTTATTCCAATAAATTAGTTTGTTTCATGAGACCTACTGATGCATTGAGGAGATATAGAAGGCTCCACCCATCACATACTAAGTCCAATGCATTCCTCATAGGAAAAGGTTGAAACAAAATATAAACATTCGTATTAAAACTAGAATACTAAATTTTAATACATTAACCATAAACCATGAATGGTATAAAAATAACACATCCATAGTAAAACATATCAATAAACCTTCAATATGATATGGAATATTTTATCATAATAAATCAACTTTAAACAAGTGTAAAATCCATCAAAGGATGCTGACATAGATGAAATCAAAACTATTTGAGATAAATATCTCTTTCTATTTTGAAATCATTTTAAAGTCACATAATTATAAAAGAAAACATTTATTTTGAAAATATTCTTATAATATTGGAAGGTAATATTTAAATATTTTATAATTGTGGAAGATACCCACACTTGGCATATAAGTTAAAAAAGAATTCTTTCTTTAATTTTGTCGAAAAGGTCGTAAATAACGTTACATGTAAAACGGAGAAAATATTCCTTTATAAGAATTTTATAAAAAATAAAAAAAACGGTATAAATGAATTTAAAACATAGTCTAGGAAATAGTAAAAATGTTTTGAAATACATTTTTATGAAACACAGATGTGGATGATAAATAGGTCCTAATAGATACTCACGTATAAACAATCTCAGATAATGAAGAGATTGTAGAATTAACCCTTAACTTGTACTTTTCCTTGATCGAGCGTAAGTTAACCTCCTGTATAATAGTTAAATCATTGTTATTAAATTATAAAAGAACCACATACATAAATATGATATCATATATGATCTTATAATTTTTCTTTGTTAATAATATTTCAGTAGTATCATTGTTTCAGCTGTTAACTGATTCATTTTCCTTTATATGATTGGTTATGTAAGACATTTTTGTTATGGAAAGGATGTATTTGATTCATATAAAGAATAATATTAAGTTATTAAAAATTATTTTTAATCATAAAATGAAAATTATTCTTGAATGGTTATGATGGGGAAGGAATTTCATCACGTTCGTGGAGACTGTAATCTGTACGTACGCACGAGCGACGATATCATTCCATTGATGGTGAAATTGTATGTAATTGGATAGTATATAATATATAAAGAATCATTAAAATGTTATATTTATTATTTACATCAGTTATACTCATTATTATACCCATTTAAATAATTTAGTGTTTGAATAACAAACTAAACCACGATGTGGAGACGGTAAGCCGTACATACTCATGTATGGCGACTTATTCATAGGATGAATAAAATAATGAATATGGTTGTAATATATTTATAATAAAATCACAGTATGTATAATGTACTAAAATTATTATTTTATTATGGAATCAACAAAGAAATAGGAAGTGGAAGAAGAAAAGAACTTTGAAAGAGGTGGTGAAATTATTACCACTTCTTCAGGTGTTTCCTTTTGAGTTGATCAAAAGGGATCCTGAGGTTGGCTTTCAGATCAAAGTAAGGAATCTAGGTTGAAGTGAGGGTATTTGGTAGGATATTTGAGCAGGTTTTGTCCAAGCGAAATGGCTTTGGATGTGTGATAATAAGAGAAGGGTAAGTACCCTTCTATAAGAGAGGTGAGGGTAATATTAGGAATAACTTGAAATATTATTTTATTATAAAATCTTATTCAGTTTATAATGGATCCAAAATGATTTATTTATAGGATAAGGTGAGGATGGGTTGAAAAACTCTCAAACAATAGGTTTTAGATAGGTTTAGGTCACCATATTAACCTTATATTTTAGATTTAACTCTTAGTCAAATAGTTTAACTTTTACCATGCATTCTTGTATTATTATAATAAATGGTTGATAAAATTACTATAAAAAGAAAAGAGACCCCAAAGTTTCTAATTACCGATATAACTAACTTTATATGAGTTCTTCTCCCTAACCTTATATTTTTAGGAATATTATATCAATTAATAATATAGTATTTGTTCAAAAAACTCATTTATGTCAATTTTGAGACTATTTGGAATTTTTTTCTTTGAAAGTAATAAAAACCTTATCACTTCAAAAAACATTTATTTAATCAACTATAACATGTCATATTTACATAGAAAATTAATGGAATTAATCATAAGTATCAATTTACATTTATTTGGATATTTATGTATCAATTATTTGAATCTTTCACTAGTTTGGTAATTACTGCATCATCATTGTGTCATAAATAAATTTAATTATTTAATGTCTAAAAATTATAAATAAAATAATATTATTTAGGAAATATTTTTATATTTAAAATGAATATTTACAGTTTAATTTCTCTTATGTATAACCATATATTAAAAAGGGTTTAGTTATTAAACATTAAATTAAACCTTTTTAACTCTTCTTCAAATAAAGTAATAATAAATGTCCTAATCTTATAGAAGTGGACCAAAAGGATAATATTGTATTCCTAAGGTTTATTTTAGTCAATATACACTCATCCAATAGAATTAGGACATGTGTTAGGGTAATTATAATATCATATTTTATCATTAATTACCCTATTTACTTTTAATTGTAGCAAATAAAAGTCAAAAGTTACTATTCACCAAACATTATTTTCATCTTATTAAACCAAATTTTACTTAAAGATTTCAATTTTGTCTCTTGGATTTTCTAAATTCAATTCATAGAAGTGGTCAAATTACATTTTATGCAAATTTGCAAATGCGCCTAGAAGGTGGGTAAAAAACTGTAAAAAGTTCAATAAAATTTTATATATCTAATATTATTATAAAATTACTACAATGAATTAAATTAAACATATATAGGTATTATGTATATATTTTTACCTAAAATAAATTTAAATAAAATAACTAATTATTTAAATAAAAAGTCGGTTTTAAACAATAGGACAATGTTTTTCACTATTTATCAAAAAATGAAAGTTTTTAAAAAAATACCCAAAATTCAACCTAAGATAATTTTGATATCTAGAATCCAAAAATGAAGTCCATTTTGAAAAATAAAATTTATAAAATTTCAAAAAGTGGCTATTATTATTCATAACGGCTAGTTTGATTGGTCGTGGTGTGTCACAACTCGAAGTTGCGTACAACACAAGATATTGTATTATTCAAAGGGAAGCATATCGTAGAAGCTTGGGGTGTTACATTCTTCCCTCCTCAAAATAATTTAGACCTAGAAATTTCTAGAATATTACAGCATAAAAAGATTCTGGTGGTTCTTCATCATAAGTTCATCGGGTTCCCACGTTTCTTCTTCAATCTTATGGTTTCTCTATAGAACTTTTACCAAATGAGTCATCTGGTTTCTCTTCACTTGTTCTCTAGTATCAAAAATCTTGAAAGTATCTTTACAATAAGACAGATCGAGTTCCAGTTCTATTTCTTTATACGGGAGTACATGCGTTGGGTTGGGCCTTTATTTTCTAAACAGTGATATGTGGAACACATCATGAACTTTGGAGTGACTTGACTACATTTCCAAATAATAAGATACAATTCTAATTCGTTCTAGAATTTTGAAAGGTTCGATGTACCTGGGAAATAATTTTCTCTTCTTACCAAATTGTATATCACCCTTCCATGGAGATACCATAACGAAAACATGATCCCCCACTTGAAATTCCAAATCCATCCTTCGATTATCGACTTTCCTCTTTTTCCTACTTTGACTAGGCTTTGATGTGGGTTTGGATAACCTTCACCTTTTCCTTTGATTCCTCAACAAGTTCTGGGCCTACAAGTTTTCTTTCACCAACAACATCCCAACAAGTTGATGGGCGACATCTCTTTCCATATAATGCTTCATATGGTGCCATCTAAATACTTGAATGGAAGCTATTATTATAGGAAAATTATTCCAGAGGTAAATATTGATCCCATATACCTTGAAAGTCAAGTGAAAAAGATATTAACATGTATTATAAGGGTTGAATAGTCTGTTCTGATTGTCTATCAGTTTGAGGGTGGTAGGTAGTGCTCAAACGAAGTTCAGTATCCAAGGCCTTCTGAAGAATTTTCCAGAATCATGATATAAAACGAGGATCACAATCAGAAATAATCGATATGGGTACTCCATGAAGTCTTAAAAAATCAATAATATATAGTCTTTCTTGATGTTCAAGTGTTAAATCTTCTCTTATAACATAAAAATGTGATGAATATGTAAGATGATCAACAATGACCCATATTGCATCATTCCTTCTAGGAGTCTTTGGTAGCTCCATGACAAATTCCATCATAATATCATCCCATTTCCACTCAAGTATGGTAATAGGTTGCACGAATCCTCTAGGATGTTGTCTTCCAGCCGTAACATGTTGACAAACCATACATCATGACACATAATCAATAATTCCCCTCTTCATGTTATCCCACCAAAAATGTTCTTTCAAATCTCTATACATCTTAGTGCTACCAGGGTGTATAGAGAAATTGGAGCTATGAGCATCATCCAAAAATTACCTTTTTATATTAGGTATATTAGGAACACAAATCCTCTTCCCAAATTTCAAAATTTTATCTTTATATATGAAATCAATGTATCTCCCATCATTCAAAGATTTAATTTTCTTTTGAAACTTCTCATCATTAGTTTGAGTCCTTTTTATCCTTTCTAGTAAAGATGTTTTTGAAACCATTTGAAAAAGTATTGATGTTTCACCTTCCATGATTATTCCCATATCCATCTTTACTAGATCCATGAACATAGGATCCCTTTCAACTCTCATCTTGTTCAAAACTCCACGATCCTTTCTACTCAAAGCATCTACCACCTTATTTACCTTACCTGGGTGGTAGTGTATAGTGAAATCATATTCTTTGAGTAGTTCAATGCATCTTCATTGCCTCAAGTTGAGTTCTTTCTATGAGAAAATATACTTTGAACTCTTTTGATCGGTATATATCTCACATTTTTTACCATATAAATAGTGCCTCCATATCTTCAAATTAAAGATTACAGCTGGTAACTCAAGATCATGAGTAAGATAGTTGTGTTCATGAATTTTTAGTTTTCGTGATGCATAGGCAATAACTCTATCATTCTGCATATGGACAAAACCAATTCCCTTTTTTGAAGCATCACTATAAATAACAAACCCATTGTTCCTAGATGGTAGAGTCAAGATATAAGCATTGACTAATATTCTCTTCAGTTTTTCAAAACATTATTCACACTGTTTTTTCCAAAAAAAAAATTAACCCTTTTACGTGCGCTCTTGGTTAATGGGTTTTCCAATTGGGTAAAATTTTAGGCGAAATGCTGATAATAACCTGATAAAACAATAGAACTACGTACCTCAGTTATACTCTTCGGTGCTGGCCATTCTTGTATCGACCTTTTCAATGAAGGATCATCAAGGATTCCATCCTTAGAGACAATATGGGCAAGAAAGGAAATCTCATGAAGCCACAATTCACACTTACTAAACATCCCATATAAATTATTTCCTCTAAAAGTATTTAGAATAGTGCGCAAGTGATTTTCATGATCATCATAGCTTTTTGATTATTCCAAGATATCATCAATAAACACCATTACAAAGTCATCAAGATATTTCTTGAAAACTCTATTAATTAGATCCATGAAAATAGAGGGTGAATTAGTCAGTCCAAAAGGCATTACTGTAAACTCGTAATGACCGTACCTGGTACGAAATGATATCTTCAGAATGTCTTCCTTCTTCCCACACAACTGATGATATCCAGATCAAAGGCCAATCTTTGAAAAATATTGAGATCCATGAAGTTGATTGAATAAATCATTAATGCGAGGTTGGGGATTCTTGTAATTTTTTTATAGCATTGATCTCCCTGTAGTCAATGCCCAACCTCATAGATCCATATTTCTTCTTAAGAAAAAGAATACGGGCTCCCCATCGAGAAACACTAGGGAAAATAAATATTTTATTACTCAACTACTCTAGTTGTTTCTTTAGTTCCACTAATTACATTGTGGCCATTCTATAAGAGTTTTGACTGACAAATCACTTCTTAAATCAAATTGGAAGTATCTAATTTTTTAGAAAACTAGAAATATATGAAACAATGTGATGATCCAGAATCAAATAAAAGATTGGTTAAATTTGAGGAAACCATTAAATTACCTACCACTACATCATTAGGAGCTTCATCCTCAGCATTAGTGATTGCATAAGCTTGACCTAGCTCCCTTTTCCTTTTCTGAATAAGTTTCCTTGGAGCTTAGGATATTCATTTTCATAATGACCAATTTTTCTATAATTGTAGCATTCAACATTGACAACTTTTTTCTTTCCCTTGCAATCACGAGTTTGGTGGCCTTTTTCACCACACACGTAACAGACACTCATTCCATTCAAGTAGGTACCAGGGTATTTATTCCCCCCATTTAATGCAGAATGGAAATTCAACTTTTCCCTTCTTCCCCTTATTTCCATTTGCAGTGTGTTCAACAGATATCTTCTTCACTTTCTTTTCATTAAAGTCATAATACATTGAGAATTTATTTTCTGTCTTGATAGCACTTGATACAATATCTTCATATGATGGTAAGGATTGTGAGACTAATTCTTGATGGAGAAATGGGTTTAACCCATAAAAGAATCGATCAATATTACTTCTTAGGTTACATATATAATCTGTTGCATGCCTTGGTAACCTTGTAATGTTATCCTCTTACTTTTCACCATTCTCAACCACCTTTTTCCTCAGACTGAGAAATTGTCTTTCCATATCCACTCGATGGCCATAAAGAAAATATTTTTCTATAACATGCTCTTCAAACTCCATCCATTACATATTTGATACTTCTTTAGATTCCTTTATGTTTTGAATTAATGACCACCATTGATCTGCATCTCCCGTGTGGTGATAAACTTCCATGACAACTTTTTCTCTTTCGCTAGTCCCCAAAGCTTGAAATATTTTCTCTAATGAACTTATCCATTACTCAGATAAAAATGTATTTATAGTCCCATTTAATGTTTGTGGTTTTTTCCTCATGAAGCGGTCTGACATTGATCCTCTGTGTTGTGGATCAGGGTGCTCTATATGGGTAAGGTAATTATTCATAACCTGAGTGAGTTGTCCCAGTACGGTGATAAGATGATTAGCACCAGTTACATCACCAACTCCACTATAATTATCTTGAGTTGGAGGGAAATCTCTACATGGATTACGTGCATTCATATGATTTCCCTTCCTTCAACTAGGATCCATTTCTAAATAATTTCATACACTAAAATAGTTTATGAATCACAATACATAATTACTAACCTATAAAACACTTAACATAAATTGAAAAGTTTATGGACATAATATATAATAATAAAAATGTTTACTTTGAGGAGGTATAGACTCATAAATCCTTCATAATTGTTTGTAAATAAAATTTGAATTATCCTAAACATATCCCCCAGGAGTGTCATAACCAAAAATGCTGCAAGGCCCATTGTTGTGTACTAGGATACCCTGGGTCAAGCCCAAAACTCCTTGTTGGAGTTTTCACTACTAGGTATATCTATGTCAGAGCTGCCACTACCTGCTCATATCCAGAAAGGGATGTATTTCTTGTAAAATACACAAAATATTTACATTAACAACATTCTAGGAAGATATTCTATACTAATCCTCAAATTCTATCTTAGGGTAATGTTCTCTAATCAGAGTTTTTCTAAATATAGCTTCCAAGGTTTATAATAAACTTTCTCTGATAGCAACTGTAATGCCTCAACCCAAGTTACCTAGAGTCGGTGCATTATTACACAACATTGACATGATCACAAGGGATCAAATCCCAAAATACCGATAAGATTAGTAGCCTTGGAAGTACTAGATACAAACATAAGTTTTACATTAAATTATGAACTGAAAAACATCAACATTGTGTCTTCTTTTAACACATTCCTCTCCCTTTGACTATCCCTTCAGGTTAGTCATACTATACTTCTTTGCATCCTGGAAAAAAAAATACATAGAATGGTGTGAGCTCAGGAGCTTAGTAAGGATAAAAATATTGCGGAAACTTTCATAAATAAGCATAAACATTTAATGAAATGTATAAGAATAAAACACAATCCTTTTAAACATAATCTTCAGAATAATATGTCAAAGATAAATCAAATAATTCCATTTACTTATTCACACAGATATTATACTAGTCGAATAATCACATGTAATATGAATATCCAATTTCATAATGATGGAATTCATAATGATAGACTTCATAACCACATAGTCAAGGCCTCATGCCAAGACTAAAAATAAGATTTTGTCAAGGTCTTGTGCCAAGACAATAGTTTGTCTCATGACACCTATTGATTCATTGAGGAGTTATAGTGGGCTCCACCCATCACTTACTTAGTCAAATGCATTTCTCATAGGAAAATGTTGAAACAAAACATAAACATTCGTATTAAAACTAGCATATGAAATGTTAATAATTTTACCATAAACCATGAATGGTATAAAAATAACACATCCATAGTCAAAGATATCACAAAACCTTCAATAAGATATGGAATATTGTATCATAATAAATCAACTTCAAACAAGTGTGAAATCCCTCAAAGGATGTTGACATAGGTGAAATCAAAACTATTTGAGAGAAATATCTCTTTCTATTTTGAAATAATTTAAAAGTCAAATAATTATAAAAGAAAACATTTATTTTGAATATATTCTTATAATATTGCAAGATAAGCTTTGAAGATGTTATAATGGTGTAAAATATCTGCACTCGACGTATAGGTTAAAAAACATTCATTCCTTAATTTTATCGAAAACGTCGTAAATGAGATTGTTTAGAAAACAACAAAAAGATTCATTTACAAAATTTTTATAAAAAGTAAAAAAAGAGTATAAATGACTTGAAATAATAGTCTGGGAAATAGTAAAAATGTTTTTAAATACATGTTTATGAAACACAGATGTGGATGATAAAGAGGTCCTAGTAGATACTCACGTATAAAAAATCTCAGATAATAAAGAGATTGTAGAATTAAGTCGTACCTTGTACTTTTAATTGATAGAGGGTATGTTAACCTTATGTATAATATCTAAATCATTTTTATCAAATTATACAAGAACCAAGAACATAAATATGATATCATATATTATTTTCTAATATTTCATTGTTAATAATATTTCAGTAGTATCATTGTTTTGGGTGTTAACTGATTTGTTTTTTTATATGATTGGTTACGTAAGACATGTTTATAATGGATAGGATCTATTTTATTCATATAAAGAATTATATTAAGTTCTTACAAATTATTTTTAATCATAATATAAAAATTATTATTGAATGGTTATGATGGGGAATGAATTTCATCGCGTTCCTGAAGACGACAATATGTACTTACACATGAGTGACAATATCATTCAATTGATGGTTAAATTGTATGTAGTTTGATGTTATATCATATATAAAGAATAATTAACATGTTATATTTATTATTTACAACATTTATACTCATTATTATACCCTTTCAAATAATGATGTGTACGAATAACAAACTACACCACGACGTGGAGACGGCAAGCCGTATGTAGGCACGTATGGTGACTTGTCATTCATAGGATGGATAGAATAATGAATATAGTTGTGACATATTTATAATAACATAAAAGTATTTATATGGTACTGGAGTTATTATTTTGGTATGTAAATTAAAAAAGGGGAAGTGGAAGAAGAAAATAACTTTGAAAGAGGTGGTGAAATTATTACCACTTCTTTGAGAGTTTATTATTGAGTTGATCAAAAGGTCTCCTTAGGATGGATTTCTGATAAATTTAGTCTCACTAAGTATAAATTATGGTAGTTGGGAGTATATTTGAGTAGGTTTTGTCTGAGACAAATCACTTTGGATGTGTGATATTAAGAGAAGGGGAAGTACCCTTTTATAAGAGAGGTGAGGGTCACTTTAGGAAAAAATTGAAATATTATTTTATTATACAATAATATTCAGTTTATAATGGATCCAAAAATATTTAATTCTAGGATTAGGTGGGAATGGGTTGAAAAACATTAAACCAATAGGTTTTATACAGGTTTATCTCACCATATTAACTTTATCTTTTAGATTTACCTCTGAGTTAAATAGTTTAACTTTTACCATGTATTCTTGTATTATTATATATAAATTGTTAATAAACTTACTATAAAATTCCAAGAGAACCCCAAGTGGTTAACTATTGATATATATAACTTTATCTATGTACTTTGGCTGAACCATAGATTTTTAGGAATATTATATCAATTAATAATATAGTATTTATTTTAAAAACTCATTTTTGTCAATTAGAACACTATTGGGTATTTTGTTTTTGTGAAAGTTATAAAAACTTTATAACATCGAAAAAAATTTTATTTGATCAACCCAAAAATGTAATATTAACCTATAAAATTATTTTAATTCATCATAAGTCTCCATTTACATTTATTTGGACATTTATAGTATCAATTATTTTTATCTTTCATTAAACGGGTAATTACTACATCATAATTGTGTCATAAATAAATATAATTATATAATGTCTAAAAATTATAAATAAAATACCATTATGTAGGAAATAATTTTATATTTCTAATTAATACTTATAGTCGAATTTATCTTACGTATAACCCTATATTAAAATTTTTTAGTTATTAAACTTTGAATTTAACACTTCTAACTCCTCTTTAAATAAAATAATAATAAATGTTCTAATCTAATCCAAGTGAACCAGAAAAATCATATTTTATTCCTAAGGTTGATTTTGGTCGAAATAAACTTATCAAAGAGAATTAGGGCATGTGTTAGGGTAATTATAATATCATTTTTACCTTTAATTTCCTTATTTACTTTTATCCGTGGTAAATAAAAGTAAAAAGTTACAAGTCACCAAAAAATATTTTCATCTTATTGAACCAAATTTTACTTACTCATGTCAACCGCGTCTCTAGGATTTTTGAAATTAAATTCACAGAAGCTGTAAAATTATGTTTTATATAAAATTTTAAATGCATCTAGAAGGTGCGTAAAAGATGGTAAAAAGTTCAATAAAATATTATATGTCTAATTTTATTATAAAATGAATCCAATTAATTACATTAAATATATATATAGGTATTGTGTATATATTTTTACATAAATTAAATTTATATAAAAAAAATAATTATTTAAATAAAAAGTTGGTTTTAAACAATAATGTAGTGTTTTTCACTATTCATCAAAAACTGAATGTTTTCAAAAAAATACCAAAATTCACCCCAATATAATATTGTTATTTTTAATCCAAAAATAATGTCCATTTAGAAATATAAAATTTATAAAATTTCATAAAGTGGGTATTATTATTCATAATGTCTAGTTTGATTGGTTGTGGTGTATTAGAACTCGAAGTTGCGTACAACACGAGCTTTTGTATTATTCAAAGAGAAGTGTACCGTGGAATCTTGGCGTTTTACAATTAAAGATTGTTGGAAAATTCACAGTGTATTTAACACAATTTTAATGAGATGTTTTCTTAAGTATTCTAAAGGAAGAATAAACTCACACCCACCTCCCTTTATGCACACTTGATAACCCAAGGAGCATGGGATGCGTTTACTAGCCGTCATGCGGAGTATAATTTTCAAGTACATTATGTTTGGTAATACATTTGTGATGATACGTGTATTTATCTCTTTTATTGACAATTTTTTATTTATGAAACAACAAATGAGTTGTCAAAATAAGGAACGAGCAGTAAAACCAGCTTACCCCTACTGTAAAGCAAGAACGAGGTAAGCTTCAATTAAAAAAATCAATACATATTTTAAATCTACCATAATATAGTTTTGTGACATAAAACAACAACATAACTATATTCCTCTATTTCTATGCATATTGATGAATCCAGATCCAAATTCACTTCTATCTCATGCCATATGCTATGGAAGGAGACACATATAAAAAAATATGTGATATTAATAGATGAGAGCACACAAAAAGTGTGGAAAAAATGTGTAAGTATGACATAATAAATATATATCTTTACTTAAATAGATATTAAATAACAATTACTACTTATTTTCCTATATTTTTTATTTAACATAGTCACATGAATCATCAACATCCAAACAGGATGCATAAATACTTTTAGTGGCCTTGAAGTAGCTAGAGAAGTAGGGTTGCGTAAGAGGTGTGGGTTTTGGGGTGACAACCAAACATTTTTTGAGAAAGAAAAGAGGTGGATAAAAGTGAATAAATCAATATGATAACATAAATAATATATAACATTAAGGAAAATATGCAATTGAATAGAGAGTTCATGACAAATTTGATAGGGGGGAGAGAATATGCAACTTAACAACAACCAGCAAGTGAAGATCGCACCCCACCCCCACTAGATATGAGGTGATCAATTCCCCTCAAAAAACTGTCTTAGCTGAGGTAATTAATGTTCTAATAATTGTTTCTATGAATTTTTAATTATATAGACACTGATGACTTTCTCATACTGATATTGAACAAGGTGAAAGTTAATATGATTTATATCTATCAACACCCACCCATTACCTTGTAGTGAGGGCTATAGTTTTCAATATATAGAACACCGTGCTACATAACATACCACTTCCAATAGGTCATGTCAAAGTTTTGATTAATGTATCCTATGAGCTGATCTTTGAGATACTTATTCCAATTGATGATGAAGATATTTATAAGGCTGAAAAATATCTTGGATCATTCATCGCATGGTCGTCACAACTCAAAAAAACATGTCAACAAGGAGGTATTCATTTCCACTTTTTTTTTCAAGATAAACCTTTAATATTTAATGAAAATAGGTTTTAATCGATGAATGTTATTATAGATGGACACAAAAAAGGGGTGATAAGAAAGAACATATCAAAACCATATCAAGGATTAACCAACCGATCTAAATGATCTACAAAAAGCACCTTAAACCTTCACATTATATATCCCCATTTGTTATCATTATAGGATGATGTGGATATGAAGTTGAAAGATGGTGTTAATCACATAATTGTTTTTTATGAAAATATGTATAGAGGGGAAGATCTAGATTTCATTAGTGCTAACAATGTAAGTAAAATCCTGATGTATGATTAGCTAGGTGACTATGTTGTAAATGTACACATGAGGTATGTTTTCATGATTTGATTTTCCAAAAGTTGATATACTATGATAATTATGACTAAATGAATTTCATATTTTTCACAGGCGTATATATGAAAATAATTGAAGGGATTACCCCAATATTCTTTTGGAATCGTTAGTCCCCACATCACCTCTATAGAAAAGAAAAATAGAATCTGAGAAATAGGGGGAAATAGTTGCATGCCTGCTCAAATCATTTGAAAAAAAATTACAGATGATAGACTCTTTTTAATACCAATGATTAAGGGGTAAAACTCTATAATTTAATCATATCAAATATATTTTAATTTCATTCATTACTTATTCCTTTTTGTGTTTTCAAGAAGCACTGGATGCTCATTACGGTCAATATGGATACCGTAGATACCCAAAGCTTGACGTACACTGAAATTACATTACATTTGTGAAATACTTAATATATTACAGAAACAGACACACAAGGACCATAGTAGTTTAGTGTCTTTGGAAACTCGGAACATAATCTTCTAATTGCGGTGAAAGATCTTCAACATATCCCATAAAGATCTTCCCCTTTTGTTTTCTTACCTAAAACCTTTATTTATATCATGGGGAAAAGAAAACATATAAAGGGTGAGCTCAAATTCTCAGTAAGGGTAAGCATGGAAAAAAATAAAACAAACCATATACATTTGAACTTCAAAACAATAACATAAAGTTTAAACATCAAAATCTGGAGTTGTGAAATAAATCATGGCAGTACGTAAGGAATAGATCATAAAGGAAGATCAATCATGATAAAATAACAAGGGAATAAAACATTTAATTGTGGAAAAACATTAAGCACATGATATGATTTCCATAGTAGCCAAGGCATTGCTGCCATGACCTTCTTAGTGGACAAAGTACCTTTTTGAATCGAGTTCACTCCTCGTTCCAGTCCTGTATCACTAAACCAGATTAACTTACCATTTCAACCATGTCTATCTCATGAGATATAAATCTGCACCCAATGAATTGGAGGGAGATATAGGTCCCACCCATCTCATAATGAAATCATTCTTTCGTATGCCACAAAATCATAAATCATACATCATAGCATAACCCATGTAATAAAATGGGATTCTTGAACATCATGCCATCATAACATAATCCATATAATGAAAAATGGAAATCATTTAATCATAAGAAAAATAAATCCATGTAAATAATGGAGACATTATACATGAAGCATAAACATATTAAATAATGTCATTTTAGATGGAAAATACTTTTGATAAAAACATGAAATGAATTCATGAGGAAAATATCCCTTCTTCTTCAAAATCATTTTCTGTTCACTAAATGCCATGAAATTTTAAAAGAAAAGGGTTTTTTGAAAATAATCATGCAATCTTGTAGAGGAATCTTCATGAAAATGAGGCATTATGAAATATTAAAAATCCATTCACTCCATATAAGATAAAAATAACATTCTTCTCGTACTTTTGTCGGAAAAGTCAAAAAGTACCTCGTATGGTAAACAAAAGAAAGATTCCTTCCATACGATGTGGTAAAAGTAAAAAAGGTTAAAAATAACTTTAAACATACATGGAATAAAAATAAACATTTTATGAAAACATTTTGAGAACATATGGACTTGGATAATAAAGGTAACCCAAGTAAATACTTACGAATAAACAATCTCGGATAAGAATGAGATTGAAATAATTATCCCTTACCTTATGCCTGATATGATTCTTATGTATCCAAAACTCATGTATAATGATTTAAATAATGTCATTAACTTATTACAGAATCATACTCATTCTTATGATATCATATATGGTTCATTTACCACTTTATATTAACCGTTCTTTTGTAAATTCCATGTTAAAGCATCGTTTTAGGTAAAATCGTTTAATTTATCATACGTGTTTCGACTTGTTGTTCTTAATTATATCCTGATTTACTTAATTATAGAATGTAAAACATGATTTATATATAATATATATTCATAATATAAATATATATATGATATATCGATAAATGGAATGAAATACACAGTTCATAGAGACGGTAGGCCGTACGTTTGCATGAACGCTGTTTTTTGTTTCCTTATTAAATTGAATGGAATTAAGTAGACGAAATATATATATACATAAATACAGTAGATTTATTATGTCATATATTTCATTATTAATAATTATATATACTTTATAATCATTCTTGAATGGTTAACATGGAGAATGAATCTCATTGCGTCCTGGAGACGGTAATCCGTACGTACGCACAAGCGATGATATCATTCCCATAATTATTGAATGGAATTGGAGTGGATGATATATTATTTAATAATAATTATGATTTTATAATTTCCATATATAATTATCCTTTACACCATTATATCCATCCATGTAAGGTGGTGGTAGAAAAATAGATTACACCACGGCGTGGAGACGGTATTCCGTACGTACGCACGCGCGGTGATTTCATTTTCCGTAGGATGGATAGAAGGTTAAATAGGGTTGTTTCATAATTATAATAACATATCAGTATATAAGTAATACTTATGTAATTAATTTATAATTAAAAAACTAAAGAAGATTAAGTTGAAGAAGAATGAAAGTTGAAAGAGTCGGTAGAAGAGATTACCTCTTCCTCGACGCGCCTCCTTAAAACTTTTTCTTAGGGCACTAGAGTTGGTCTTTTGAAAAGACCAGAACCTCAATGATATAACTAGAAAGTTCGAGAAGAGGAATTGTCAGGGTTTGTCCGATCTTCATGGATCAAAAGGGTGTGAAGAGAATAGGGAAGGGCTTCCCTTTTTATAATGGAGGAGAGGGGCACCATTGAAAAAAATTAAAATATTATTTTTTAATAAAATCATATTCGGTTTATAATAGCTCCAAATTGATTTATTTCGAATCCAAAGTGGTTATGTGTCGAAATACTCTCAAACAATATAATTTAGTCAAGTTTAGGTTACTATTTTAACCTTATCATTTCGATTTAACTCTAAGTTAAATAATTTAACTTTTTCCGTGTCTTCTTGTTTTCTTACACTATATGGTTAATAAACTTACTATAACAAGTCAAACGAACCCCATGTGGTTCGTTATTAATATATATAACCTTATCTAAGTCATTTGGACGAACCTTATATTTTTAGGAATAAAATAACAATTAATAATATAATATTTTATTTAAAAACTATTTTATGTCAATTTTGACAGTATTTGCTAATTGATTTTTGTGAAAATTATAACAGCATGATTAGTTCGAAAAAAGTTAATTAAATGAATAATAACATGTCATATTAACCTATAAAATTATTTTAATTCATAAAAAGTCTCAAATTACATTTATATGGGTATTTATAACATCACTTATGTTAATATTTTATTAATAAGGAAATTACTGTGTCATCATTGTGTCATAAATAAATTAAATTATTTATTGTCTAAAAATTATAAATAAAATTCCATTATGTAGGAAATATTATTATCTTTATAATTAATATTTATAGTTGAATTTATCTTTTGTATAACCCTATATTAAAAATCTTTTAGATATTAAACATTGATTTTAACTATTTTAACTCTTCTTTAAATAAAATAATAATAAATGTCCTAATCTAATCGAAGTGGACCTAAATGGTCATATTTTATTTCTAAATTTGTTTTTGGTCGAATTAAACCTATATAATAGAATTAGTACATGTGTTAGGGTAATAATAATATCATTTTTACCCTTAATTACCCTAGTTACTTTTAACCATGGTAAAAAAAGTATAAAGTTACTATTCACCAAAAATTATTTTTATGTTATTGAACCACATTTTACTCCTTGATATTAACTGTGTCTCTCCGATTTTCAAAATTCCACGCACAGAAGAGGTAAAATTATGTTTTATGTAAATTTTCAAATTCTCCTAGGAGGTGGGTAAAAGACGGTGAAAAGTTCAATAAAATTTTTATATATATATAATTATTATAAAAGGACTCCAATGAATTACATTTAACTATATAAGGATTTATGTATCGATTTTGACCTAAAATTAATTTAAATAAAATAAATAATTATTTAAATAAAAAGTCGGTTTTTAAATAGTAACCCAGGGTTTTCACTATTCATCAAAAATTGAAAGTTTTCAGAAAAATACCAAAAATTCACCCAAGGATAATTTTGATATTCCGAATCCAAAAAATGAAGTCCATTTTGAAAGATAAAATTTCAAAAAGTGGGTATTACTATTCATAATGGCTATTTCATAATAATATTATAATAATATTTCATTTAGTGAAACTTAGTAATGCGTTCTACACACGCTATCGAAGAAGTTCTTGATTGCGTGTAATGCGATCCAATTTTGGGCTGCGTGTAGTGAAAGCTCCGTTTGGTGTTGCGTATAACATAATCAAAACTTATTTCATTTATACATTAAATAAAATCTATACTTAATGTTGCGTAGAATAATTTCCAAAAAACGAACTTGAAATTGTGTGTAACACGAGCAAAGAATAGTGATGTGTATACAACAAAATGATACAGTGTTGTGTATAGTACATGCTAATCATGGTGTAGTGTATAATAGAAGACATGAAAGAAATTAAAAATAATATATCTCATCAAATCTCAGGGTGTTACATTCTACCCCCCCTTAAAATGAATTTCTCCCCCGAAATTCGTTGGGGTTATAAATGGTTTACTACTTGAATGTTTCTTTCATAGAAACACACATCGTAAAAATGAATACTAAAACTTCATTTTAAAAAGGAAAGTTAGAATCAAAATGGTCACCCAATGTAACTCAGCACTGGGTTTCCACATAGGACAACATAGGTGAAATTATGGATATGGAAGAGAAATCTATCCATCATGTTTTTATGAAGAGTGGTAGAGAACATGGCTATGAAAAATCCAAGAGTCACAAAGCCATAAATTTGTGATGATTTAAGGTACTATATAATTCATCAGATATAAGGGTACTAGGACAACATTTTTTTGTTTTCAATATCATTTCCCTAAAGCTGAAGAATTGTTGAATTAAACGAACTACTTACATGATTTTGGTACAATCTCACTGTTGTTCATGCCTTAAACATTTTCCACTTCATCTCTTAAAGAAATGAAGTTGAATTTGTCATTCGTGATGTGTTAGCAGATCATGCGATAGAATCATAGGTCATTCTATCTGTTTCTATCGCAAAAGGTTTAGTACAATTTATTAAATATACATAAGTCCATCTATACTGAGATTAATCATATATGGTTTCTAAAATGGACTTATACTTCATCTATCATAGCTCTTAATAAAATAAAACTAGTTTCTAATAATCAGGGACTTCCTGTAGGCCAGTGGTAGGTGATAAAGGCATGTTTCACTTCAGTTGTGGGTTTGATTCCCACAGCTTTGTCCGACGCGACGGGTTATCGCCCGTCCTGCAGGTTTCCCTTTTTATAAAACTACATTATTATAAAATTCCATCAATAATATCGAAAAAAGTTCTAGCCATAAACAATACTAACTTATGTCCAACATAATCAATTCCAATCTTTAGGCTTATCCAAAATTCTGTTGTCTAATATCATATTATAGTGAAAAATATTACCAGAGAGGTCATATAACAAGCATGTGAATACCATCATTTATCCCCATATATCATAAGATATGTCTTGTTGGTCACATTCCAAACATTCTAAGGCCTAAATCTTGTATTTTCTGGAAAAATGAATACCCATTGAACCTTAGTAAAAACATGAATGTAGTTAAAAGTTAACACTTTCCACATACAAAAATCCCAAAAATTCTATATACTCAAACCATGATATCACTTAGTACTTATATCAATCATGAGCTCATGAATACTATCAAACATATTATTTTCTCCTTATCCATTCATTATGCGCATATCAGCTGCTTTCCAAAATATTGGAATCACTTTTCATGGTATCCGGTACTATAAAATTATTGAAAACCACAATATACTAATACAAAAATATTCCAATATACCATAAAAGTACATCAACATCATTATTCTTGAATACCAATACATAAACACATCAGTACATCCTCTTCAATGATTTTCATGGAATATGTCCTTCCTTTATTTAGAAGTAACCTCTTAGGTCAGGGCATTGAGTTGGGTAATGCCCATGTTCTCCACAAATAAGACATTGAACTCTATAACAGTCTGTCACTCTATGACCCTTTTCTCCACATAGATAACATCTTCCCCTCCATTTGAGGTATTTCTCAAGGTTCTTCTTCCCTTATTTATAAATCTCAATCTTTCTTTCTCTATGCTCCTCACCATGTGAACATGCATAAAATTTCATCTTCCTCTTATTTGATGACTTAGGAATACCACCAAAGTTCACCTTGTTAATCATATATCGTGATGACTAATTCGGCATATCACAATATCTTTCTCTCTAGGCATTACAAAATTTTGTTGATCACAGTCACCAATTTGTCCATCAGAATCAACGTTAACTAAATTCCTTCTCGTTCCCTCCATTGACTAAAACCAGAAACCATAGTGTAAGAAATAGTTAAAATAACGAGGAACCACATAATCATTAAAAGTCACTTATGGGATGTCTAACTTATCACACATTCTTTAATCCATGAAACCTTAGGTTCAACCTAGGTTATTCATGATCGTCAACATAACTCCAGGACTATAACCTATAGTTATACTAAACCTTAGTGACATCCCTAGACATACCATAGAAATATCTCTAAGGGTCTCAATAAAGTTTTTGCATCATAGTTTCCAAAGGATGACTAAACCTTTCCTCTGATACCAACTGTAGAGACCCAAAGCTTAAAGTACATGGAAATTACATTACTTTTGCGTAATACATAATATATAACAAAAACATACACACAAGGACCATAATAGTTTAGTGTCTTTGGAAACTCGGAACATAAAATTCTAATCATGGTGAAATATTTTCAACATCCCCAATAAAGATCTTCCCCTTCTGTTTTCTTACCTAAAACCTTTTTTTATATCCTGGGGAAAAGAAAACAGATAAAGGGTGAGATCAAATGCTCAGTAAGGGTAAGCATGGAAAAAAATAAAACAAACCATATACATTTGAACTTCAAAACATGAAAATAAAGTTTAAACATCAAAATCTTGAGATGTGAAATAAATCTTGGCAGTACGTAAGGAATAGATCATAAAGGAACATCAATCATGATACAATAACATGGGAATAAAACATTTAATTGTGGAAAAACATTAAGCACATGATATTATTTCCATAGTATCCAAGGCATTGCTGCCATGACTATCTTAGTGGATAAAGTCCCTTTCTAAATCGATTTCACTCCTCGTTCCAGTCTTGTATCACTGAACTAGATTAACTTACCATTTCAACCATGTATATCTCATGAGATATAAATATTTACCCAATGCATTGGCGGGAGATATAGGTCCCACCCATCTTATAATGAAATCATTCTTTCATATGCCACAAAATCATAAATCATACATCACAGCATAACCCATGTAATAGAATGGGATTCTTAAACATCATGCCATTATAACATAATCCATATAAAGATAAATGGAAATCATTTAATTATTAGAAAAATAAATCCATGTAAATAATGGATACATTATACATGAAACAAAAACATATAAAATAATGTCATTTTAGATGGAAAATAGTTTTGATAAAACACTTGAAATGAATTCTTGAGGAAAATATCCTTTCTTCTTCAAAATCGTTTTCTTTTCACAAAATTCCTTGACATTTTAAAAGAAAAGGGTTTTTTTGAAAATAATCATTAAATCTTGTAGAGTAAGCTTCATGAAAATAAGGCATTATGAAACCATAAAAATCCGTTCATGCTATATAAGTTAAAAATAACATTCTTCTCGTACTTTTTTCAGAAAAGTCAAAAAGTACCTCGTATGGTAAACAAAAGAAAGATTCCTTCCATACGATGTGGTAAAAGTAAAAAAGGGTAAAAATAAATTTAAACACACATGGACAAAAATTAAACATTTTATGAAAACATTTTGAGAACATATGGACATGGATATTAAACATAACCCCAGTAAATACTTACGAATAAACAATCTCAGATAACAATGAGATTTGAATAATTATCCCTCACCTTATGTCCGATATGCTTTGTATGTATCTGAACCTCCAGTATAATGATTAAAATAATTTCATTGACTTTTTAAATAATCATATTCATTTTTATGATATCATATATGGGTCATTTATGACTTCATATTAACCGTTCTTTTGTATATTCCATGTTAAAGTATCGGTTTAGGTAAAATCGTTTCATTTATCGTATGTGTTTCGACTTGTTGTTCTTACTTATATCCTGATTTTCTTAATTAAAGAATTTAAAACATGATTTATATATATTATATATTCATCATATAAATATATATATGATAGATCAATAAATGGAATGAAATACAGCATTCATGGAGACGGTAGACCGTACGTACACATGAACGCTATTTTTCGTTTCCTTATTAAATTAAATGGAATTAAGTAGATGAAATATATATATATATATATATATATATATACATAAATCCAGTAGCATTATTATGTCATATATTTCATTATTATTCATTATATATACTTTATATTCATTCTTGAATGGTTAACATGGAGAATGAATCTCATCACGTCGTGGAGACGGTAATCCGTACGTATGCACACGCGATGATATCGTTCCCATAATTATTAAATGGAATTATATTGGATGATATAATATTTCAAAATAATTATGATGTTATAATATCCATATATATTTATTCTTTACACCATTATATCCATCCAAGTAAGGTGGTGGTGGAAAAACAGATTACACCACAGCGTGGAGACATTATTCTGTACGTACATACGCACGGTGATTTCATTTTTCGTAGGATGGATAGAATGTGAAATATGGTTGTTTCATATTTATAATAACATATCAGTATATAATTAATACTGATTTTATTACTTTATAATGAAACAAATAAAGAAGATGAAGTTGAAGAAGAAAGAAACTTGAAAGAGTCGATAGAAGAGATTACCTCTTCCTCGACGCACATGCTTTAAACTTCTTCTTAGGGCACTAGAGTTTGTCTTTTTAGAAGACCAGAACCTCTATGATATAACTAGAGAGCTTGAGAAGATGAATTGGTAGGGGTTGGATGAGCTTGAAGGCTCAAAAGTGTGTTAAGAGAATAGGGAAGGGGTTCCCTTTTTATAAGGGAGGAGAGGGGCACCTTTGAAAAAACTTAAAATATGTTTTTATAATAAAGTAATATTCGGTTTATAATAGCTCAAAATTGATTTCTTTTGAATATAAAGTGGGTATGGGTAGAAATAATCTCAACCAATAGAATTTATACAAGTTTAGGTTACTATTTTAACCTTATCATTTAGATTTAACTCTAAGTTAAATAATTTAACTTTTACCGTGTCTTCTTGTTTTCTTACACTATATGGTTAATAAACATACTATAACAAGACAAACGAACCCCAAGTGGTTAATTATTAATAAATATAACCTTATCTAATTCATTTGGTCGAACCTTAGATTTTTAGGAAAAAAAGAACTATTAACCATAAAATATTTGTTTTAAAAACTATTTTATGTCAATTTTGATAATATTTGGTAATTGATTTTTGTGAAAATCATAACAGCATGATTAGTTCGAAAAAACATAATTAAATCAATACTATCATTTCATATTAACCTATAATGTTATTTTAATTCATAAAATGTCTCAAATTACATTTATTTGGGTATTTATAATATTAATTATGTTAATATTTCATTAATAATGTAATTACTGCATCATCATTATGTCATAAATAAATTAAATTATTTAATGTCTAAAAATTATAAATAAAATACCATTATGTATGAAATCTATGTATATTTCTAATGAATAATTATAGTTGAATTTATCTTTTTTATAACCCTATATAAAAAATATTTTAGTTATTAAACATTGATTTTAACTATTTTAACTCTTATTTAAATAAAATAATAATAAATGCCCTAATCTAATCCAAGTGGACCTAATTGGTCATATTTTATTTCTAAGGTTGCATTTAGACTAATTAAACTTATCCAATAGAATTAGGACATGTGTTAGTGTAATAATAATATCATTTTTACCATTAATTTCCCTATTTACTTTTAACCGTGGTAAAAAAATTAAAAGTTACTATTAAAAAAAATTATTTTTATCTTATTGAACCACATTTTACTCCTTGATATTAACCATGTCTCTCGGATTTTCGAAATTCCACTCACAGAAGCGGTAAAATTAAGTTTTATGTAAATTTTTAAATTCTCTTAGGAGGTGGGTAAAAGACGGTGAAAAGTTCAATAAAATTTTTATATATCTAAAATTATTATAAAATGACTCCAATGAATTACATTGAACTATATAGGTATTATGTATCAATTTTTACCTAAAATAAATTTAAATAAAATAAATAATTATTTAAATAAAAAGTCGATTTTTATATAGTAACCCAGTGTTTTCAGTATTCATCAAAAATTGAATGTTTTTAGAAAAATACCAAAAATTCACCCTAGGCTAATTTAGATATTCCCAATCCAAAAATGAAGTCCATTTTGTAAAATAAAATTTCAAAAATTGGGTATTACTATTCATAACGGCTAGTTCATAATAATATTATAATAATATTTTGTTTAGTGAAACTCAGTATTGCGTACTACACACGCTATCGAAGAAGGTCGTGATTGCGTGTAATGCAAGCCAAGTAAGGGCTACGTTTAGTGAAAGATCCATTTGGTGCTGCATATAACATAATCAAAACTTATTTCATTTATACATTAAACAAAATCTATACTTAATGTTACGTAGAATTATTTCCACAAAACAAACGTGAAATTGTGTGTAACACGAGCCAAGAATAGTGTTGTGTATACAACAAGCTAATACGGTGTTGTATATAGTACAAGCTAATATTGTTGTAGTGTATAATAGAAGACATCAAAGAAATTAAAAATAATATATCTCATAAAATCTCGGAGTGTTACAGATGCTTAACAAATTTATTTCTTGGATTCAATGCATTGATATCCAAGAAACTGACCACATATGATGGAATTTATCAAATTTTAATACACTAAATTAAACATTTAAGAACTAAACATCAAGTTATATAAATTATATTATCTGATAATTAGGATTCTATTACGATAGGTCAGTGTATGAATATCATCTACATCATGGAATAAATCCAGGGAAAAAGGAAAAGGAACATCACAAGTATAATGGTTGGATTAGTATCACGGTATATATAATAAGATTTCACTATCCATACACTTATAAAAAATTTATTTATTTATATCAATGTTTCTACAGTGTCTGAAACAAACAAACGGAACAGACTGTGGTTATTATGTTTCTAAATTTATGAAAGATATCGTATTCCATGAACAAACCAGCATTCTAGAAGAGGTATTTTAAAATACAATTACTATTACATTTAAAATATTTATTAATCCTTTGTGTATTTATATTTTTTCAATGCTATCATAACTTTCAAAAATAATCATATTCAAAAGATGATATATATTTTTTTATAAATGAATGAGTAACATACCTAATGGAATAAAGTACAGAAATATCATAAAGATGTGACTGGTATGACTTGGAGTATCTATTTTAATTTAAAATTGTTAGTATTTTTAGTAAAAAAAAGAGCCATAATGAAAACTGAGAAAACACATTAATATTGTTTTGGTACTTTAGTAAAACGATTCATAAGTCATTTATCACATGTAGGAATCAACCGAACCTAAATCTGATGCGTGGTGAGACTGTTATGACTTTAATTGTGTATTTTTATATTAAATTAACAATAAATTTAGCAAAAAGAACAAGTGACATACTAAAAACTGATAAAACATATTTACATTGTTTTGATATATTATGAAAACAATCCATAAGTTAGATTAGATATATAAGAATCAACCACACCTCGATCCTATGAACGGTGTGACTGATATGACTAAAAGTGAAGGTTCTTAGTTTAAAATTGACATTTTAACTCAAAACGTGTCAGTCACTGAAAACCAAGGGAACTAACTCTGATTATCTTCATAATTTAGGATAACAATTCGTATGTTCTTCATGATGTGTATAAAGAAATATCATGTTAAATTGTTGCACGATGCGACCGATATGAATCAAAGTGCGTGTTTCCGGTTTGCAATGATATTTTAGTAAAAACAATACTGACATAATAAAAAATGATAAAACACCTTAGGATTGTTTTTATAAGTTAGGAAAATGATATATAAGTCATTTTTGATTTGTAGGAATCAACCAAAGCTCAATCCGATGCACAGTGTGAGTGGTATGACTCAAAGTGTCTCTTTTTATTTAAATATGACATTAATTTCAGTAAAAAAACAAAATTGGAAAAATAAAAGCTAATAAAACACATTCCGATTATTTTAATAATTTAGGAAAATTATCCATGAGTCATTTTTGACATTTAGGAATCAACACCACCTTAATACAATGCACAATGTGACTGGTATAAATCCAAATATGTATTTTTATTAAAAATTGACATTAATTTAAGTAAAAAAAGAACAACTGACATAATGAAAATTGAGAAAACACATTCAGATTGTTTTGATACTTTAGTATAATTATCCATGAGTCATTTTTGATGTTTAGGAATCAACCACACCTCAATCTGATGCACAACATGATTGGTATGACTAAAAGTGTCTGTTATCTATTTAAAATTGACATTTTAGCTCAAAATGTGTCACTCACTAAAATCCAAGAAAATGCTTTCCGATTGTCTTCATAATTTCAGACAGTGATTTTTAAGTCCTTTGAGATGTTTATGAAGTATTCTCACATCAAACCAATGCACGATGCAACCGACATGACTCAAAAAGTGAGTTTCTAGTTTGAAATTATATTTTAGTAAAAAATACAACTGACATATTGAAAACCAAGAAAATGTATTTGTATTTTTTCGATACTTTAGAATAATAATACATGAGTCATTTATAATAAATAGAAATAAACTACACTTCAATCTAATTAATGATTCAACCCATGTAAATCCAAATTTGTTTTTATTTAAAATTGACATTAATTTAAGTAAAAAAGAACACGTGACATTCTGAAAACCAAGAAAACACATTCATATTTTTTAGGCCCTTTAATAAAAATATTCATGAGTCATTTGTTATGGGTAGGAATAAAACACACATTAATCTAATTCATGGTGTGACCAGTATGACTTAATGTGTTTGTTATCAGTTTAACATTAACATTTTATCTCAAAACGTTTCACTCACTGAAAATCAAGAAAACACCCTCTGATTGTCTTCATAATTTAGGAGAGAAATTTTAATGTCGTTTGTGATGTGTATAAAGTAGTCTCACCTCAAACCGATACATTATGTGACCGGTATGACTCAAAATGGGAGTTTCTGGTTTGAAATGATACTTTTATTAAAAAAACACAACTTTCATACTGAAAATCAAGCAAACCCATTTGGATTGTTTTGATAATTTAGAACAACAATCCATGATTCATTTGTGACATGTGAAAATCAACCACACCTCAATCAGATGAACGATGTGACAAGTATAAATCAAAATAGGTCATTTAAATTTGAAATTAAGTTTAGAAAAAGGGGACATACTCAAAACCAAGAAAACCCATCCATAGTTTTTTTATATTTTAGGACAACAATCCATAACTCATTTCTGACATTTAGGAATCAACCCCGCCTCAATACGATGCATGTTGTGACCTGTTTTACTCCAAATGTGTCTTTTTTTATTAAAAAATAGAATTTTATTAATGTACTCTTTCATATTAATGTTTAATTTATTTCTCTATAGTATTAATAACATAATATTTCTTTTCTTATATAAGTGGAACCTTTTAATTGAGTTGGGATGATTTGTTCAGAAAATAATACCATGAACATACATTTTAAATAGGGGATCACAGCCATGAAAGGATGAATCATTGATGTTTTTAACTGTTTGTTGGATAATTATAAATGTAATTATATAAAACATTGTTTGAAATGTATATAGAATTGTCTTCCAAACCCTTGTGTGAGTTTCTTTGTTCTTGTGTGCATTGTAGTGTGTGCTTATTTGTTCTTGTGTGCGCTGTGCAGGTGGTGTGTGTGTTTTATGTGTAGGTGTTGGTGGATGTGCTGTTATACAAACACCACATCACATGATCCTAGACTTATTTAGCACTATTTAGAGTGCTAATAAGGGTTCACTTTATCCACGCTATTTTGAGCGCTGATAAAGGCCCCCTTTATTAGTGATAAAATAGTGCTGATAGGGGGGCTTTATTAGTGATTTTTTAGTGCTGATAAAGGAAACTCATTACAAGAACTTTTTTAGCGCTATTAAAGGGGACACCATTATCTTCGCTAAGATTAAAATTTTTTTTATAGTGTTGTTAAAATCATTTTATAGCACTTTTAGAAGCACAATCTGTTGTAGTTACAGGTTAAGTTGGGCTAACCCAACCCATAAAAACCTCCTGAATATTTGTCGATTTGGTCCAAAAGGTCTTCCTGCATGACCCACCATTCAAGATCAGCCTTCGTGGTTGGTCTATAATTTATTCGCAGTGACCACCGGTGGGTCAAACTCTACTGGGGAAGTTACACCATGGATTCTGAACAACATGAACCTCCATTAACCGTAGTGACTTCATCGTTCAACTACTTTTATTAATGTCAGTCACTTGTCACAGTTTTCCTCCACCTCATCAGGTCACGTTTCTTCCCTTCACATCAACCATTATTGCACTACCTCTCCTCACCAAAGCCACCTCTCTATAATGGAGGCCTTTATCAAGCCACTGATTCATCATCCCCTCACCTCACATTGGCGTCCCTTGCACCACCACAATTGACTGATCCATGGGTCGATGGCCTCCTATCATCTATGTATGAAGTAAAGGGAGAATAGAGAATGATTATAAGGGATAAAGAGAGATAATAGGAAATATATGAACTTGGTCTTCATAGATCCATCACCAAAATCACTCAATCACAATGAATACGTTTTGGGCTAAATAATTTTGACACTATAAATTCCATGATTTAGGGGTTTAAAATTATAAGAATGGGTATAAATAATTGAAAAAAGGTATATGGGATGTTAGTTAATACACCATGAATTAATCACGATGAGACAAGTATCAATTCATGATTCAAACATGGAATCCATGAATAATGGAACACAATAAAATAAAAAATTATTACCTCATGTTTTGATCAATCTTTGATGAAAACCACCTCTACATATGTTGTTGTTGGCATTTATGATAATCTATTCTTAAATTTGAAAGATTCTATAGATTCTACCAAAGTATTATGTAGATTTAATCATATCCCATTCTCTAAAATTAAATGTTTTTAAGGGATAACCCTATAATTATGAGATAAGGCGATTTAAATAGGTGAAAACCTATGTTTCATTTTGTTTTATTAAAATGATTACCAATGGGATTGGTCCTAGGAACTGTCGAAGAAAACAAAAATTATAGTGTTACTAGGATAAAATAACTATATTAGACAGAAATATGGTGTTGGATTTATTATATGATATTATTTTTATATGGAAGACTAATAATCCTATGAAATCACACACTTGAGCTATAATTAATGTATTATATCTAGTATATTGTTATCAGGTCTCCATAGTGCCTGAAACTCTGCTTCATCTCAAAAAAATTCCAAAAAATTATTATTTAAAATATTTTTGAATATCCAAACTTGAGTTACTGAACAATATTTTAGTTTTAAAAACATAAACATATGAACTAACAATTGAACAATTCAATAAAAATGAATGATTTTTTTTCTCAATGTGTAACAAATTTGAATCATGTGTGGTTAAAAATTGGTTTTCTTTCATAATTTTCTCAACTATTAACACACTTCCATCATCTGATTTCCCTAAAAAATTTCTTGATCGTACACTAAATAGCGTGTGTTCCAAAAATAACCCAGGTTCAAACTCTAAGAATTCATATTTTTAAATTATTTTAATATATATTAGACATTTTATTTTAATTTTAGGGAAATAAAATAAAAAAATTATACAATTAAAGACAAAACAATAAAGTTATAGATTTATGTAGTCCTTCTATAAATGATCCTCATTCCCTTCATCATATAATGTCAAAGGAGAATCACTAGTGAGAGGATTATGGAATGAGTGTTCATCAACAATTTTTTTTCAAAATTTCTATTCCCTTTTCCCCTTTATCAAGAACCATTTGAAAAACTATAGGTTTAACAATATCAAAATAAGGAATATCACATTGAAAAGAATATTAAAAATTTATAGAATTAATGTCTTTAAGTTTGATGTTTTCTTTATCAAATAACCCAATTCCAATTTCTCCCTCATCACTCAACATTATTGATAAATATGTGGAATATTTTTTATATAATAAATATATATTTTCATTGTTTTACTCAACCTTAACTAAAAATAACTTACATATTCTATAAAATAATGAATTTTCAGGTTTAGGTACAAAAATCACAGTTGGATATAATACTTCTTCAAAATCTAAATTTTATTTATAGATTTTCCATATTTTATGGTCGAAACATCCCTCTTTAGAAAATTCCACCACCCTAGTTTCCTCCTAGACTTATTCATATTCCTTCTCACTATTATTTTACACTATTTTCTTTATTCATAACACCTTTTAATTTCCCCTTATTTTTCCAACTTTTCTAGTAACTCCTAAATGAAATTTTTGATATTTTGTATATAAAATTAATGATCATGGTTAAGTTTTACACTGATCCTTTTCAACATTTTTTCTAATGATTATTTAGGTTATAGTTTTGGTTAAAAAAAATATTGATTTCCTTGAAATTTATGGGGTTCTAGACACAGGTTATAAAGATGCTTTCAAAAAATGTTCCCACTGATGCGAAAACATGTGAATTTTTTTTATATAATTGATTACAACCCCTAAAGTAGTCTGTTGATTATTTGAAAAAAATAAATATTTTTCACTAATTATTGAAAACACCAATGACAATATATGAAAACAAAATCAAGAATTCAATATTATAAGCTATAAAAACACAAAAGATTTTAAGTGATTTATATTGTTCTATACAATAAAAGATAAGATGGTTTCAATACAAAAACACTAAATAAGAATAAAATATTATATTTATGTCCCTAAATAAATCATGTATAGTAGTGACAGTAATTAATTTTTAATGTCTTTTCACTTTCTTGGGAGTTTATATTTCATTTATTTCATAATGAATAACTATTAAAATCATTTCCATAAAAGAAATTAATGAACATGTAAGTTTCATCCAATAAACATCTAACAAATATTATATTTTAGTATTTATTTAGATCTACCTTTTCCATAATCCAATATTGTAATATTCTTCTTTCCCTTTACATTTTAGTATAACTTTAATCAAAATATACCATATTAACTACTTACCTATAATTTAATTATAACAACCCTGTTCTTTTATTACAAACTTAAACATGATTTATTACATAAACATTAGTTGATACAACATAGAAGATTTAGAGTTCTAGTGTCTTTGGGGCTTAGGATCATTCATAATAACTTAAAACATGAAATAAAACAACTTTATTTAAAACATCCTTTACATGACCACTACATTCCCCCGTACTTAGCATTGCGTGGGATAACCTAAGGACATGCATAAGAAAAGGGTGAGATATAAAGCCCAGTAAGAGAATAAACATGGAATAACATGAGAAATACATTACATGTTAGAAAATAGAAATATCAATGGATCATAAAAGAAACATGAACATAAAGGGATGACAAATCATGAAAATCATAATATGAAAATATGGAAACAACACTTAACATGGAATCAGCATGAGCCAATGCTCATTGCACATGGAGCATGAGTAAACCCTCTTTGCACATGAAGCACGAGTAAACCCTCATTGAACTTGAATTATCATGATTCAACACTCATTGCACATGACATATCCTGATACTATACTTTACCCAATGCATTGAAGTGCTATCAGGGTGCACCCTTCTTAAATATTTCATTTCATGCATAAGTGTGCCACATGGATCATATAACATGGAATCAATCAACATCATAAGTTATTACATGATTATGTAATGTGGAATAAATACATGAATGTAAAATTCAATATGTATTTGTGAATAATGGTGAATAACATTAATAGAGACATGGGTATGGTATTCACTACACAATGATCTTAGCTTGGAATAACGCAGTGCAATTTAGGCAGCATAACGACGTGGCATAAGGATTCATCAAAATGGTTGATGAGAGAGAAAAAGGTGTATCATCATATATAAATAAAATGGATAGTAAGGGGGTCATATTATTTTTTGAAAAGTAGGAAATATAACATTAATGTCAAATATTAGCATCCATACATAAGCAGATCCATGAAGGGAAATTTTCCAGCCAGAGCTTGTTGTCATCAAAGGGGGCTGAGGCTACCAGTTGATCCGCATTGTTTCCTTCCCTTTTGGTAAAGGAGAAGGTGTAGCGAGAGAAGCCTTGGAGAAGAGAGATAATTCTACTTATGATGAATCCAAAAGACTGTAGTCTGACATCATTATGGTTAATAACATCGATCACGGTAAGCCAGTCAGACTCAATGATGATATCAAACCATCCATATTCCACAACGAGCGTCATACCTGCAAGGATGGCAGAGGCCTCAGCAACTGCGGGTTCCCAGAAGGCATGATGTGATTCATATTTTGCTGTAATGATTTTCCCCAGATGATTGTGGGCCAGGAGACCAAGACTAACAATCCCATCCTTGTGGAGAGATGTGTCCACGTACATCTTAAGACTCTCTTCCATTGGTGGATCCAATGAGGGGGACAAAAGGGGGTTACACCTAGAATAATGTGTAATAAAAAAGAATTAATGAGAGAGAAAGGGGTCTCAAATCATCCAAACATAAAGAGGGTAGTGTGGGAGATGTTATAAATCATACATCAACATTTTCAATTGAAAAAAAGCATAACAACTTAAAGAAAATTAGACAAAAATGATAAAGAAATAAATCCTTTACTTGGAAGTGTGATCCCAAAGGCTTTAGAGAGGATTGAGAGAGGCTTATTGGAAGCTTGGGGTGCTTTTTTAGGATTATAGAGAGATGAGGTCATAGGTTGGACGAACTCCAAAGGCTTTGAGTGAAGAGTAAGTGGGAGTTTGGGTTGGTTTATATAGGAAAGGCGATGGAATTTTTTATTATTTAAGTTTGGGACACCTCATATTAAACTAATCAAAACCACAAACAAGACAATGGTTTTTGCCTACGGTATTTTAAAAATGGGAGTGGAAAAAAATATTTTATAATGTAAATAGTCTAACTTCTTAAAATAATAGAGTTTCTTATGTGCAGGTGAGTCACACTCTCAAGGAAAACAATTTAAAAAGACAAAATGTTTTATAACCCTTGAAGGGTCCACTAATGCTTTGTAAAATAAATCAAACAAACCCATAATCAAATAATTTTATTGGTAAAACATATATTATCCGATAAAAATGTTTATAGTATTTTATTACATCACTATTGGGTCATTATGATGTCATAAAACACATTATATATTTAAACGGTATTTATTTTTTACCCAAAAATTCAACTCTCTCAGAAAATTATGAAAAATTCAGCATTGGATAATTTCAACATCCTGATTCCAAAAATAATATTCATTTTATATAAAATATTTTCTAAATATGTAAATTTTTAATTTGAAAATAAAAACCGGCATTTATAAAAATTTCATTGGTTTTGACAAAAACAACTTTCAATCCATAATTAAAATTACAATTGAATTCATAAAATTATATGATAATTTATATTTAATAAAAAGTAATTTCATAATAATAATATTTTATTAGAATAATATTTAATTCAAAAATCCATTAATTCATCAAAATAGATTTCATAGTTGAATATTAACAAAAAAAACTATTTATGCTTTAAAAACTATTTACAAAGTAACAATAAAAAAATGAAAGCACATTCTTTATACCAAAATAATGTACATAGTAATAGTTCTAGGGTATTGTTATATAACCCCTTATAACACCCACATAAGACCGAAGGGTATGGTGTACGATGGTGACAAACTCTTAGGGTGGGTTGGATAACATCTCTCTAGTGGTAATCTCTATTAACTTCCACTTCTCCCGTAGCCGGTTCTGATCATGCTTAACGCGTTCAAGCTCGGATTGGTCTTGGTCAAGAGCGAAGCCCATTGATTCCCCATTCTTTCCGAGCTCCGAAAAATGGGCTTCGTATGGGGTAAGTCTACTGGATGAGGCCATCTCTTTCTTTTTCTGAGTAAATTGGATTTGTTAAAGCCCTATATTTATACTAATCATGTGATCACTATTTAATGGCTATATTAGCAACTGTCACAATTCATAATGGTATGTTAAAATCCAGAAACATAAAATCAATGAAGTACACATTTTATGTAATCATAATAAGATATATAATTAGATCAAGTGGAATTTCCATTAATGAAAGTTTGGGTCATTTAAATATTCCCCCTTAAAAAATTTCACCCTTGAAATTTCCTTTTCCCACTCTAAAACAAATGTGGTTAACTTTTCTTCATCACTTCCTCTGATTCCCATGCCGCTTCTTCAAACATTTTGTTTTTCCACAACACCATGATAAGGGGAATTGTCTTATTTCGTATACCTTATTCTCTACGATCTAAGATATTCATTGATTTCTCCCCATAAAAAGATCATCCTCTAGTTGTACTACCTCTAAAAATAGTACATGTCAAGGGTATGGTATGTACTTTCTTAATAGGGATACATGAAAGACATCATGTACGTTGGACATGGTATGTGGAAGTGCTAGTCGATAGGCCACAACCCCAACATGATCAATAATCTTGAAGGGGATGATGTACCTAGTACTTAACTTCCCTTTCTTTCCAAAAATTGTGACCTTCTTCCATGGATATATGCATAGAAATACCATGTCTCCAACTTTAAACTCAAGGTATCATCGACAGTTATCTACATAACTCTTCTATCATCTCTTGGCTACCTTGATATGCTGGTGAATGGTTTTCACCTTATATAGAATTTCTTCGACCATTTTTGGTCCAAACAGCTTACTCTCACATACTTCATCCCAACATGCTATTGTTTTGCTTCTCTTCCCATACAAGGATTTATAAGGTTCCATTCAGATGATCGAGTGGAAACTATTATTATAAGAGAATTCAATAAGAGGAAGATGTTGTTACCATCCTCCTTTTAATTCCATTGAGCACGCTCTCAACAGTTCCTCAAGTGTTTTTATAGTCCACTCATATTGTCCATCAGTTTAAGGATGATAAGCTGTACTGAAGTTCAGATCAGTATCCAGAGCATATTGAAGACTCTTCCAAAACATAGATATGAATCTTGGATCTCAATTGGATACAATCGATAGTGGTACCCCATCCAGCCTTTCCACATCTATGATATATATCCGTTCCAGTTGATCCAATGAGAAATCCTATCAAATTTCATTAAAGTGTGCGACTTTGTAAGACGATCCCCATAAATATTGGATGTATTCGGAAGTTCGGTAACAAAGTACATGGTGATGTTCTCCCATTTCCATTCTGGTATGGGAAATGGTTGCAACATCCCCTTAGACTTATGACTTTCTGCCTTCACTTGCTGACACACCAGGAACATTGATGTATTCTCAGCAATCTTTTTCTTCATATTATCCCACCAATAGTGCTTTCATATTTCTCGATACATGTTTGTGTTGCCTAGGTGAATAGGGAAATTTGAACTACGTGCATCATCAAAAAGTTCCTTCTTCAACTTTGGACTTGATGGAACACATAGTCTTTTCCAAAATCTCACAATTCCTTCTTCATTAACATTTAACTCTGAGGATTTCCATTTTCTAATAGCTTCCACTTTCTTCTGAATTCCCACATCATCCTTTTGAGAAACATTTAACCTCTATAAAAGATATGTTTGAGCAATCATTTGTGAAAGGATTTATGATGTTCCCTTCTTTATGATTCCCACATCCATCTTCATCAAGTATAAGAAGATTAGATCCTTCTCAATTCTTATCAATGATAGAATTGCTGGTTCCTTTCAACTTAGATCATCCACTACCTTATTCTCTTTCCTAGGGTGGTAATGGATTGAGAAATCATAGTCTTTAATCAGCTCTAACCATCTTCATTGGCGGATGTTCATCTCTTTATTTTTGAATATATACTTGAGGCTTTTGTGGTCCGTATATATTTCACACTTCTCCCCAAAAAGATAATGCCGCCAAAATTTTAAAGCGAAGATCACGGTAGCCAAATCCAAATCATGTGTTGGATAATTCTGCTCATGAAATTTCAATTGCCTTGAAGCATAGGCAATGAATTTGTTATTTTTCATCAACACACAACCCATTCCCTTCTTCAAAGCATCACTGAATACCACAAAAAGTTCTCCACTTGTGGGTAAAGTGAGTACTGGTGTAGTGATAGGCCTCCTTTTCAACTCCTTGAAGCTTTCTCCGCATTCATCACTCCATGAAAACATTACTCCCTTCTGAGTTATCTTGGTAAGAGGGTTGGAAAATCAGGAGAAATTTCTCAGAAGTCATTTATAATATCCTTCTAACCCCAAGAAGCTACAGATATCCATTACCGATGATGGCCTCGGCCATCCCTCTATTGTGTTTGTCTTGGAGGGATCCACAGATATCCCATTACTTCTGATGATATGGCCCAAGAATGAGACCTCCTTTAACTAGAACTCACACTCACTATACTTTGCAAATAAGTTCTCCTTTCACAAGGTCTCTAGTATAGTTATTGGATGATCCTCATGAACCTCCTTGGGTTTTTTGTATATTAGAATGTCATCTATACAAGATACCACACATTTTTTGGTGTAATCTCTAAAGAATATATTCATCATGTCCATGATTATTTATCGAGCATTAGTGAGTCTTAAATGAATTACAATGAATTCATAGTGCTTGTATCTTGTATGAAAAAGAAGTCTTGGGGATATCTTCTTTATTCACCTGTACTTGATGATATCCCAACCACAAATCTACCTTGGATAAGTATTTTACTCCACGTAGATGATTGAAAAAATAATCAATTCATGGGAGAGGATAGTTTTTCCTTATCACAATTTTGTTAAGCACATGATAATCGATGCAAATGCGCATTGAACCATCCTTCTCTTTGAAGAAGAGGACTGGTGCACCTCATTGTGAATCACATGGGCATATAAAACCTTTATCCAGATTATCCTGTAGTTGTTTCTTCAACTCCTCAAGCTCTACAAAATCCATTCTATTTAGAGTCTTGGATATTGGAAACACCCCAGCTATAAGATCAAATGATAATTCAACATCTATTCTAGGAGGAAGACTAGGACAATCCTTAGGGAACAATTCAGCGAATTCCCTCCCAATAGGCATGTCTTAAAAGATGGTTTCCTCCTTAGAGTCAATCATCTGAGCCAGATACGCATTATTATAGGGAAGTAATATCCATGCTTGAGATTAGGGAGATAAAGAAGATTCATCTTCCTCCTTGCACTTGTACAGAATTGGGTGTCGATTCTCCACACAAGGAGAGTGATTGACCTCTCACAGAAATTTATATTGGCTCTATATACGGAAATCCAATCCATACTGAGAATTGCATCAAATTCCACTAGAGTGAGTATTATGTGGTTCACTGGGAAGTTCAATCCACCGATTATGATTGGGGAAGAGTTATATTCATGGGATGAAATGATTTCCCCAATTTTTGTACTCAATGAAATCTTTACTTCCATGGTTTTTGGTGGTGTTGGGATTGTTCTACTAAACATTCGAGATATAAAATAATTCATAGAACATGAATAAAAAATTACGTTTGCTATTCTTGTATGAATAACTAGAGTACCTATCACCACTTCATTGTTGGGGAACACTTTGGCGGTAGTGATGGAAAAAGTTCGCCCTTGTTGTCTTGGTGGTTGTTGGTTGCCTCCGAAAACCCTTAGCTTAGGGCACAGATTGGTAAGGTGCCTTGTATTTTTGCAGTTGAAGGAACAATGTGTTGAGGGTTGAACAGTGGGTTCCTATCCTCTTTAGCATCCCTAGTTTTTTCTTGTTGGTAGTCAATAGCTATGTTCCCTTCTCTTCAACACCTAAATCATTTCCTTGTCACCTTTAGGGAATTTTCGGGGTGTTTCTCTTCGCACCTTTGGAAAGTAGGGTTTTTGATTTTTGTTGCACCGTTGGATTTATCCATCAGATAGATAGAATTGAAGTCCACCTTACACTTATTATCCCCATGATACCTTTGAGATTCGTTGATCTCTATTTAAACCTTGAGGGAACATATGACAATTTCCCCACTGCTGTCGAAGTCACAGATTTCCATGGATTTACGCAGGCTAGGTTTCAGCACACCAAATAAGAGGTCAACCTTGAATTTGGGGGTAACGACAATGCTAGAGCCATATCATGAAAGACTTGTGAAGTTTTCCATGTATGTTCGGATGGATTTGTCGCCTTTTTTCTACGAGATCAAGGATGTACCTTTCCATCTTAAGCTGGTGGGTGCATGGAAAATATTTATCGAAAAAACATCTTCCAGAAATCATTCCATTCCAACGGCTCGATCTCCTCCTTAGGCTTCATATTTTTTATCAATGACCACTATTGATCAGCTTCACCCTCCATATGATAAGAAGCCAGGAGAACCTTCTATTGTTTAGAACATTGAAGGATGGAGAAGATCTTTTCAATGGAGTTGATCCATTGTTTGGCGATTGAGGGATTATATGATCCATTAAAATTAAAAGGCCTCTATCTCATGAAGCTCTTGATAGCGACTTGTTCTTTTTTAGGGAGGGTTCAACGTTCCTCTTGACCCATTTTTCTATTAATATCTTGAGTTAACTGAGAGATAAGAATGAAAATGTTCGCAATTCCCACTTTCATCGGATTGGGTATCTCATTAGAACAATCATCACATTGATCTTCACATCATTTGTTAGCTCGAGTCCTTCTATTACCGGCCATTGTCTGGAATAAAAGGAAAGTTAGGGGTAACTCATAAAGGTTAATCCAAGAAAAAAACTTATGTCTTATGAATAACTTTTATTTCCTTAATTTATGAATCCATAGGCTTTAATCTATGCTACCCATGATCTACTTTATATCATATATTCTTAGGGGTATTTTTTTAATTCCCTTAATAAGGGTTCATACTAAGCTTATAAATTTAGCAAAGCATATCCCCCGGGAGTATCATAACCAAGAGTGCAGCAAGGCCCATTGTCATGTACCAGGATACCCCTGGTCAAGCCCGAAACTCCTTGTAGGGGTTTTTACCCCTAGGTACATATGTGCTAGAGCCGCCTCTACCTGCTCGTATCCAGACAGGGATGTATTTTCTTGATAAACCACTTACTCAATACTCACCAAAACTTAGGGATGTTTTTATTATACTTAGTCTTGTATCGAAGGCTTGACTAGGGTTTTCTAATCCTAATCACAAAAATAACTAAACCTCCCTATGATACCAAATATAAAAAACCTGTTCTTTTATTACAAAATTAAACATGATTAATTACATAAAATTCACTTGATAAAACATAGTAGATCGAGAGGTCTAGTTTATTTGGGGCTTAATATCATTTTTTTACCTTTAATTACCTTATTTACTTTTAACATGGGTAAATAAAAGTCAAAAGTTACTATTCACCAAAAATTATTTTCGTATTATTGAACCAAATTTTACTTACTGATGTCAACCGTGTCTCTAGGATTTTTGAAATTAAATTTACAGAAGCTGTAAAATTACGTTTTATGCAAATTTGCAAATGCACCTAGAAGGTGGGTAAAAGACAGTAAAAAGTTCAATAAAATGTTCTATGTCTAATATTATTATAAAATTACTCCAATGAATTGCATTGAATATATATAGGTAATATGTATCTATTTTTACCTAAAATAAATTTAAATAATATAACTAATTATTCAAATAATAAGTTAGTTTTAAACAATAACTTAGTGTTTTTCACTATTCATCAAAAACTAAAAGTTTTTATAAAAATAAAAAAAAATTCACCCTAAGCTAATTTTGATTTTCCGATTCAAAAACTGAAGTCCATTTTGAAAAATAAAACTTATAAAATTTCAATAAGTGGGTATTATTATTATTCATAATGGGTAGTTTGATTGGTTGTGGTGTGTTATAACTTGAAGTTGCGTACAACACAAGCTATTGTATTATTCGAAGAGAAGTGTACCATTGAAGCTTGGGGTTATACAATTAAGGCTTGTTGGAAATATTCACATAGGATTTCACAAAATTTTAATGTGATGTTATCTTAAAGATGATAAAGGGAGAATAAACTCGCACCCACCTCCTCTTTATGCACATCTGATAACCCAAGGAGCATGGGATGCGTTTACTATCCGTCATGCGGAGTAGTATTTTCATTTAAATTTTGTTTTGTAATACATTATTGATGATACGTGTATTCATCACGTTGATTGGCATTTTTTTATTTATGAAACAACAAATGAGTTGTGAAAATAAGGAACGAGAAGTAAAACCAGCTTACCCCTATAGTAAAGAAAGAACGAGGTATGCTTTACTTAAAAAAATCGGTAAGTTTTTTAAATCTACCATATTCTTTTTTTGTTACATAAAACAAAACCATAACTATATCCCTCTATTTATATGAATATTGATGAATCCAAATCCAAATTCACTTCTATCCCATGCCTTGTGCGATGGAAGGAGACACATGTAAATAAATATGTGATATTAATAGATGAAATCACACAAAAAGTGTGGGAAAATGTGTAAGTATGATATAATAAATATATATTTTTATTTAAATTGATATTAAATAATAATGACTACTTATTTTCCTATATTTTCTATTTAACATAGTCACATGAATCATCAACATCCAAACTGGATTCAGAAATACTTTTAGTGGCCTTGAGTAGCTAGAAAAGTAGGGTTCTGTTAGAGGTGTGGGTTTTGGGGTGACAACCAAAATTTTTTTGATAAAGAAAGAGGTGGATAAAAGTGAAGAAATAAAAATTATGAGAGAAATAATATATATCATTGATGAAAATATGCAATTGAATAGAGAATTCATGAAATATTTGATTAGGGGGGAGAGAAGACGCAACTCAACAACAACGAGCGTGTGATGATCCCACCCTACCCCCACTAGATTTGTGGCGATCCATTCCCCTCAAAAACATGTCTTAGATGAGTTAATCCATGTTATAATAATTGTTTCTATGAATTGTGAATTATATAGGCACTGATGACTTTCCTGTACTGATATTGTACAAATTGAAAATGACTATGATTTATATCTCCAACACCCACCAATTGCCTTGTAGTGATGACTACACTTTTCAATATATAGAATTCCATGATACACAACATACCAATTATAATAGGTCATGTCAAAATGTTGATTAATGTATCCTATGAGCCGAGCACTGAGCTACCTATTCTATTTGATGATGAAGATATTCATAAGGTCAAACAAAATCTTTCAACATTCATCGCATTTCCATCATAGCATAAAAAACATTTCAAAAAAAGGTATTCATTTCCAATTTATTTTTCAAGATAAACCATTAACATTTAATGAAAAATGCTTTAATCGATGAATGTTATTATAGATTGACACAACAAAGGGGTGAAAAGAAAGAACATCTCAAAACCGTCATAAGGATTAACCAACCGATAGAAATGATCTACTAAAAGAACCTTAAACCCTCCCATTATATATCCGCATTTCTTTATCATTATAGGATCATGGGGATATGAATTATAAAGATGGTGTTACTCACATAATTGTTTTTTATGAAAATATGTATAGAGGGTATGATCCAGATTTCATTAGTACTAACAATGTAAGTGAAATCCTGACATATGATTAGCTAGGTGACTATGTTGTAAATGTACACTTGAGGTATGATTTCATGATTTGATTGTCCAAAAGTTGATATACTATTATAATTATGACTAAATTAATTTCATATTTTCACAGTCGTATATATGAAACAAATTGAAGGGATTTCCCCAGGATTGGTTTGGACTTATTAGTCCTCACATTACCTCTATAGAACAAAAAAACCTGTGAAAGAGGGTGAAATAGTTGCATGCCTACTCAAATCGTTTAACAAAAAAATTAAAGATGATAGACTCTTATTAATACCAATTATGAAGGGGTAAAAAATCTACAATTTAATCATATCAAATATATTCTAATTTCAATCATTACTTGTTCCTTTTTGTGTTTTTAGGTAGCACTATATGATCATTATGGTCAATTTGGATACTCCACAAATTTATTTCATGGATTCAATGCATGTATATACAAGAAACCAACAACATATGATGGAAATTACCAAATTTTAATACATTATATTCAACATTTAAGAACAAAAAATCCAATTATATAATTTATATTATCTTTTAATGAGGATTTTGTTATGATATGACAATGTGTAAATATCATCTATATCATAGAATGAGGCCAAGGGAAAAGGAAAAGCAACATCACAAGTATAATGGTTGGATAAGTATCATTGTATATATAATAAGATTTCACTATCCAAACACTTATAAAAGAAATAAGATATTTTTATCAATGTTTCTAAAGTGTCTGAAACAAACAAATGGAACAGATTGTGGTTATTATATTTCTAAATTTATGAAATATATCGTATTCTATAAACAAACCAGCATCCTAGAAGAGGTATTTTCAAATATAATTACTATTTAATTTAAAAAATTTATTAATCCTTTGTGTGTTTAGTTTTTTTAATACTATCATGATTATCGAAAGTACTCCTATTCACAAGATGATATATATTTTTTTAGAAATTAATGTGTATAATACCTAATTGATGAATGTACACAAATATCATAAAGATGTGACTAGTATGACTTGAAGTATCTATTTTTATTTAAAATTGTCAGTATTTTTAGTAAAAAGAAAAAGTTCCATAATGAAAATTAAGAAAACACATTAATATTGTTGTGATACTTTAGTAAAATGACTCATAAGTCATTTATCACATGTAGGAATCAACCAAACCTAAACCTGATGCGTGGTGAGACTGTTATGACATTAAGTGTGTATTTTTATATTAAATAAACAATAAATTTAGCAAAAAGAAAAAGTTACATACTGAAAAATGAGAAAACATATTTATATTGTTTTGATAGATTAGTAAAACAATCCATAAGTCATTTTTGATGTGTAGTAATAAACCACACCTCAATCCAATGAACGGTGTGACTGATATGATTAATAGTGAACGTTCCAAGTTTAAAACTGACATTTTAGCTCAAAACTTGTCAGTCACTGAAAACCAAGAAAACTAATTCTGATTGTCTTCATAATTTAGGATAACAATTCATAATTTCCTTGTGATGTGTATGAAGAAATATCATGTTAAACTAACACATGATGTGACCGATATGAATCAAAGTGCGTGTTTCCATTTTGAAATGATATTTTAGTAAAACAAACTGACATAATAAAAACTAATAAAACACCTTAGGATTGTTTTGATACTTTAAAAAAATTATCTATAACTCATTAGTGATTTGTAGGAATCAACCGCACCTCAATCCGATGCATGATGTGAGCGGTATGGCTCAAAGTGTCTATTTTTATATAAATTTGAAATTATTTTTTGCAAAAAAACACAACTGGCATACTAAAAGCTGATAAAACACATTCAGAATATTTTGATAATTTAGGAAAATGATCCATGAGTCATTTTTTAAGTTTAGGAATCAACCCCACCATAATACAATGCACAATGTGACCGGTATAAATCTAAATTTTTATTTTTATTTAAAATCGACATTAATTTAAGTAAAATGAACAACTGACATAATAGAAGTTGAGAGAACACATTAGGATTGTTTTGATACTTTATTAAAATTATCCATGAGTCATTTTTGATGTTTATGAATCAACCACACCTCAATCCGATGCACAGTATGACTGGTATGACTAAAAGTGTCTGTTATCTGTTTAAAATTGACATTTTAGCTCCAAACTTGTCACTCACTAAAAGCCAAGAAAATGTTTTATGATTGTCTTAATAATTTTAGAAAATGATTTATAAGTCTGTTGAGATGTGTATGAAGTATTCTCACATCAAACCAATGCACGATGTGACCGACATGACTCAAAAAGTGTGTTTCTAGTTTGAAATGATATTTTAGTAAAAAATACAAATGACATACTGAAAACCAATAAAACGTATTTTTATTGTTTATATAATTTTTAATAATAATCCACGAGTCATTTGTAATATATAGAAATCAACCACACCTCAATCTAATGAATTATGTAACCAGTGTAAATCCAAATGTGTTTTTATTTAAAATTAACATTAATTTAAGTAAAAAAGAACATGTGACATACTAAAAATGAAGAAAATGCATTCGTATTTTCTTGATCCTTTAAGACAATTATCCATGATTCATTTGTGATGTGTAGGAATCAACCACACCTTAATCTAATCCACAGTGTGACCAATATGACTTAAAGTGTCCGTTATCAGTTTAAAATTGACATTTTAGATCATAAAGTTTAACTCACTAAAAATCAAGAAAACACCCTCTGATTGTATTCATAATTTAAGAGAGAAATGTTTTGTCCTATGAGATGTCTATAAAGTAGTCTCACCTAAAATCGATACATTATGTGACCAGTATGACTAAAAATGGGTGTTTCTAGTTTGAAATGATATTTTAGTAAAAAAACATAACTATCATACTGAAAACCAAGAAAACCCATTCGGATTGTTTTGATACTTTATAACAATGATCCATGATTCATTTGTGACTTGTGAAAATCAACCAAAACTCAATCCGATGAACGATGTGACAAGTATAAATACAAATCTGTCATTTCAATTTGATATTAATTTTATAAGAAAAGGGACGTACTCAAAACCAAGAAAACCCATCCATATTAATTTAATATTTTGGGAAAATAATCCATAACTCATTTGTGACATTTAGGAATCAACCCCACCTCAATACGATTCATGGTGTGATCTGTATTACTCCAAATGTGTATTTTTTATTAAAAATTGGCATTTTATTAATGTATTCCTTCATATTAATGTTTAATTTTTTTTCTCTATAGTATTACTAACATAATATTTTTTTTCTTATATAACTAAAACCTTTTAATTGAGTTGGAATGATTTTTTTAGAATCTAATACCGTGGACAGAAATTTTTTATTGGGGATCACAACCATCAAAGAATGAAACATTACTATTTTTAAAAATTTGTTGTATAATTGTAAATGTAATTATATAAAACATTATTTGAAATTTATATATAATTGTCTTCCAAACCCTTGTGTGAGTTTCTTTGTTCTTGTGTGTGATGTAGTGTGTGCTTCTCTGTTCTTGTGTGCGCTTTGCAGGTGGTGTGTGTGTTTGTTGCGTAGGTGCTGGTGGATGTGTTGTTATATAAACAGCACATCACATGCATCTAGGCTTTTTTAGCACTATTTAGAGTACTTATAAGGGTTCACTTTATCCAAAATATTTTGAGCACTGATAAAGGCCCCCTTTATTATTGATAAAAATAGTGCTGATAAGTGGGGGGGGGGGCTTTATTAGTGTTTTTTAGTGCTGATAAAGGAAACTCTTTATTAGCACTTTTTAGCGCTATTAAATGGGACCCCCTTATCTTCTCTGAGATTAACCAAAATTTTATAGCGTTGTTAAAATCATTTTATAGCACTTTTAAAATCACTATCTGTAGTATTTCCTGGTAAAGTTGGGATAACCCAACCCACAAAACCCTCTTGACTATTAGTCGATTTGGTCTACAAGGCCTTCCCGCATGACCCAATATTCATGATCGGCCTTGGTGGTTGGTCTATAATTTCTCCCCAGTGAGCACCAGTGGATCAAAATCTACTAGGGATGTCACACCATGGATTCCGAACAACTTGCACCACCATTAACCACAGTGACTTTATCGGTCAACTACTTTTATTAATGTCAGTCACTTGTCGCAGTTTTCCTCCACCTCATAGGGTCACGTTTCCTCCCTTCACACCAACCATTGTTTTGGTACCACTCCTCACCCAAGCCACCTCTATATGACGGGGGCCTTTATCAAGCCACTGATTCATCATCCCCTCACCTCACATTTGCATCCCTTGCACCACCACCATTAATTGATCCATGGGATGATGGCCTCCTATAATCTATGTATGAAGAGAAGAGAGAATAAAGAATGAGTGTAAAGGGATAAATAGAGAGAGTGAGAGTAGGAAATATATGAACTTGGTCTTCATATATGCTTCACCAAAATCAGGCAATCACAAAGAATAATTTTTGTGCTAAATAATTTCTACACTAGAAATTCCATCTTTTAGGGGTTTAAAATTATAGAAATGGTTATAAATATTTTAAAAAAAGTTTTATAGGAATTTATTTAATACACAACTAATTATTCATGATAAACTAAGTATTAATTCATAATTAAATCATGGAATCCATGAGTAATGGAACAGAATAAAAAAATTATTGCCTCATGTTTGGATTAATCTTTGATGAAAATCACCTATACATCTGTTGTCGTTGGCATTTATAATAATCTATTCTTCGATTTGACAGATTCTCTAGATTCTACCAAAATAGTTTCTAGAATTAATCATATCCCCTTCTCTAAAATTGTGTGATTTTTAAGGGATAACCCTATAATTATGAGATAAGTATATTTAAATAGGTGAAAAAATATGTTTGTTTGTGTTTTATTAAAATACTTACCAATGGGATTGGTCCTAGGAACTATCGAAGAAAACAAAAATTATAGTGTTACTAGGATAAAATACCTATATTAGACCCAAATATGGTGTTGGATTTATTATATGAGATTATTTTTAGATGTAAAACTATTACTCTTGTGAAATAAAACACTTGAGATAAAATTAATGTATTATATCTAGTATATTTTTCTCGGGTCTCCATAGTGCCTGAAACTCTTCTTCATCTCAAAAAACAGTTCCAAAAATTATTATTTAAAATATTTTTTTAATATACAAACCTGAGTTACTGAACAATATTTTAGTTTTAAAAACATAAACATATAAAATAAAAATTGGATAATTCATTAAAAATGAAGGAATTTTTTTCTCAACTTTAAAAAAATTATAATCATATATGGTTAAAAAGTTCTTTCCTTTCATGATTTCCTCAACTATTAACACACTTCCATCACCTGATTTCCCTATAAAATTTCGTGATCTTACACTAAATAGTGAATGTTCTAAAAATAACCCAGTTTCAATCACTAAAAATTCTTTTTTTGATTTTTTTTTTATATTTTGGAAATTTTATGTCAATGTTAGGGAAATTAAATAAAAAAATTATCCAATTAAAACATAACAATAAATTTATAGATTTATGTAGTCCTTCTATAAATGATCAACATTCCCTTCATCATACAATGTCAAAGGAGAATCACTAGTGAGAGGATTATAGAATGTGTGTTCATCAATAATTTTTTTTCTTGTAAATTTCAATTCCCTTTCTCCCTTTATCAAGAACCATTTAAAAAAATGTAGGTTTAACACTTTAAAAATAAGGAAGATCACATTTAAAATAATATGAAAAATTTATAGAATTAATGTCTTGATGTTTGATGTTTTTTTATCAATTTACCCAATTCCAATTTCTCCCTCATAACTCAACATTATTGATAAATATATTGAATATTTTTTATATAATAAATATATATTTTCATTGTTTTACTCAACCTTAACTAAAAATCCCTTAAAATTCTATAAAAGAATGAACTTTTAGGTTTAGGTACAAAAATCACAGTAGGATATTCTACTTCTTCCTAAAACTAAATATTATTGATATATTTTCCGTAGTTTATGGTCGAAACATCCCTCTTTAATAAATTCCACCACCCTAGTTTCCTCCTAGACATATTAATCTTCCTTATCACTCTTATTTTCCACTTTTTTTCTTCATACACATTTTAATTTTCCCTTTTTTGTCCAAATTTTCTAGTAACTCCTAAATCTAATTTTGTGTCTTTTGTATATGAAATTAATGATCATGGTTAATTTTTACACTGATCCTTTTCAAAAAGAAATTAATGATTATTTAGGTTATAGTTTTGTTTCAAAGAAATACTGATTTCCTTGAAATTTATGGGGTACTACACACACGTTATACACATGCTTTCATAAAATGTTCCCACTGATGCCAAAACATGTGAAATATTTTTTATATTATTTATTCCAACCCCTAAAGTAGTATACTGATTATTTTAAAACAATAAATTTTTTTTCACTAAATATTAAAAACACAAATGACAATATATGCAAAAAACACCAATAATCCATTATTATAAGCTATAAAAAACAAAAAAGGTTTTAAGTGATTTATATTCTTCTATACAATAAAAGATAAAAATGTTTCATTACAAACACAGTAAACAAGAATAAATTATTCTATTTATGTCCCTAAATAAATATGTATAATAGTGATAGTATGTAATTTGTTTTATGTTTTTTCACTTTCTAGGTAGTATATATTTCATTTATTTCATAAAGAAGAACTATTAAAATCATTTCCATAGAAGAAATTAATGAAAATGTAAGTTTCATCCAATCAGCACGTGAAAACTATTAAATTTTAGTATTAATTTGGATCTACCTTTTCTGTAATCCCGCATTGGAATCTTATTCTTTCCCTTAACATTTTAGAATAACATTAAATAAAATATACCATATTAACCACTTACCTATAATTTAATTATGACAACCCTGTTCTTTTATTACAAAGTTAAACATGATTTATTACATAAACTTCACTTGATACAACATAGAAGATCAGTAGTTCTACTATATTTGGGTGTTAGGATCATTCATAACAAGTTAAAACATGAAATAAAACATATTTATCAAAAAATACCATTACATGACCACTACATTCCCCCGTACTTAGCATTGCATGGGATAACATGAGGACATGCATAAAAAAGGGTGGGATAAAAAGCCCAGTAAGGGAATAAATATGGAATAAAATGAGGAATAAACTACATTCTAGATAATAGAAATATAAATGGAGCACAAAAGAAACATGAACAAAAATTCATGATAAAGCATGATAATCATAACATGGAAATGTGGAAACAACACTTAATATGGACTTAGCATGAGCCAATTCACATTGCACATGGCACATGAGTAAACCCTAATTGAACATGAATAATGATTAAAAACTCATTGAACATAAATTTTCATGATTCAACACTCATTGCACATGATGTATCATGATACTATACTTTACCCAAAGCATTGGAGCGCTATCATGGCACACCCTTCTTAAACATTTCATTTCATGCATAAGTGTGCCACATGGATCATATAACATAGAATCAATCAACATCATAAGTTATTCCATGATTACATAATGTGTAATAAATACATGAAAGTACCATTCAATATGTATATGTGAATAGAGGTGAATACCCTTGATAGAGACATGGGTATGGTATTCACTATACAATGATCTTGGCTTGGAAAAACGCAGTGCAATTTCAGCAGCATAACGATGTGACATAAGAATTCTTGAAAATGGATGATGAGGGAGAAAAAGGTGTATCATCATACATACATGAAATTTATAGTAATGGGGTTATATATATACATGTCCCAACAAACCGAATAGAATTTAGACGCATAATTCAAAATAATTACTTGGATGTAAAAGAGGAGAGAGAAATGCCGCAAGGAATTTTGGCATGGTAACAGGTGTACATGGGAGTTTTTAATGAGATATAAAGGGGTATCCCATCATCCAATCATAAAGAGGGATGTATGCGGGAGGTGCTAAATTATACCCCGTCATTTTTAATTTAAAAAAAGTTCATAACAACTTAAAGAAAATTGGACAAAAACGAGACAAGAAGAAATCAATTACTTGGAAGTGTGATATCAAAGGCTTGAGGGAGGATTGATAGAGGACTCTTGGGAGCTTGGGGCACCTTGTGAGGATTATATAGAGTGAAGGTCAGAGTTTGGATGAACTCTATAGTCTTTGAGTGAAGAGGAAGTGGGATCTTGGGTTGGTTTATATAGGAAAATAGTGGGAATTCTTTATTATTTTGGTTTGGGACACCTCACATTAAACTATTGAAAACAAAAACTAGACCATGGTTTTTACCCATTTTTTTTGCCTAAGAGGAGTGGAAAATAATATTTTATAAGTAAAATGGCCTAATTTCTTAAAATAATGGGGTTGCTTATGTGGAGGTGAGTCACACTCTCAAGGAAAACAATTTATAAAGACAAAATGTTTTATAAGCCTTGAAGAGTCCACTAACGATTTTTAAAATAAATCAAACAAACCCCAAATCACATTATTTAATTGGTAAAACATATATTAGCTGAAAATAATTTTTATATTATTTTATTACATCACTATTGGGTCATTATGATGTCATAAAACACATTATATATTTAAACTGTTTTTAATTGTTACCCAAAAATTCTACTATATCAGAAAATTATGAAAACTTCACCGTTGGATAATTTTGACGTCTTGATTCCAAAAATAATATTCGTTTTATCTGAATAATTTTTTAAATATGTGAATATTAAATTTTAAAATAAAAAACAGAGTTTATCGAAAATTCCTTGGTTTTGACAAAAGCAGCTTTCAAACCATAATAAAAATTACAATTGCATTCATATAATTATATGATAATTTATATTTCAAAAAAATTAATTTAATAATAATAATATTTTATTAAAATATTATTTAATTCAAAAATCCATTAATTCATAAAAATAGATTTCTTAGTTGATTATTAACTAAAAATACTATTTGTGCTTTAAAAAATATTTACAATGTAACAATAATAAAATTAATGAACATTCATTATTCAAAAATAATGTACATAGTCATAGTGCTCGGGTCATGTCACATAACCCCTTATAACACCTACATAAGACCAAAGGGTAAGGTGTGTGATGGTGACAAACTCATGGGGTGGCTCGGATAACATCACACGGGTGGTAATCTCTATTAACGTCCACTTCTCCCATAGAGGGTTCCACTCAAGATTAACGTGTTCAAGATCGTCTTGGGATTGGTCAAGAGTGAAGACCAATTACACCCCATTATTTCCGAACTCCGACAAATGGGCTTCATACGGGGCAAGTCTACTGGATGAGGCCATCGTTTCCTTTGTATGAGTAAATTGGATTTGTTAAAGCCCTATATTTATACTAATCACGTGATCATTGTTCAATGGATATATTAGCAAGTGTCACAATTTATACTGGTATTTTAAAATCCAGAAACATAAATCCAATGAAGTTCACATTTTATATAACTATGATATGACATATAATTAGATCAAGAGGAATTTCCATTAATGAAAGTTTGGCTCGTTACAATATTCCCCCCTTAAGAAATTTCACCCTAGAAATTTCTTGTTCCCACTCTAAAACAAATGTGGGTATCTTTTCTTCATCACTTACTCCAATTCCCACGCCGCTTCTTCAAACTTGTGGTTTTTTCAACAACACCATGATGAGGGGAATTGTCTTATTTCGTATAAATTTTTATCTACAATCTAATATCATCACTGGTTTCTCCCCATAAGAAAGATCATCCTCTAGCTATACTACATCTAAAGAGAGTACATGTGAAGGGTCTGGTATGTACTTCCTTAATAGGGATATATGAAAGACATAATGTACTTTGTCCATGGTAGTTGGAAGTGCTAGTCGATTGTCCATAACACCAACACGATCAAGAATCTCAAAGGGGATGATGTACCTAAGACATAACTTCCCTTTCTTTCCAAACCTCATAACCTTCATCCATGGATATATTCATAGAAATACCTTATCTCCAAATTTAAACTCAAGGTCTCGTCGACATTTTTCTACATAACTCTTCTTTCAACTCTGGGCTACCTTGATATTCTGCTGAATGGTTTTCACCTTCTCTAGCATTTTTTCGACCATTTTTTGTCCTAACAGCTTACACTCACTGACTTCATCCCAAAATGCTAGTGTTCTAAACCTCTTCCAATATAGGGCTTCATAAGGTTCCATTCAGATGCTCGTGCAGAAATTGTTATTATAAGAGAATTCAACCAGAGGAAGATGTGGATCCCATCCTCCTTTTAAGTCCATTGAGCACACTCTCAACATGTCCTCAAGTGTCTGGATAGTCCGCTCACATTGGCCATCACTTTGATGATGATAAGTCGTACTGAAGTTCAGCTCAGTATCCAGATCATATTAAAGACTCTTCCAAAACGTATATTTGAATCTTGGATCTTGATAGGATATAATCAATAGTGGTACCCCATGCATCCTTTCCACATCTTGGATATATATCTATGCCAGTTGATCCAACGAGAAATCCTCCCAAATTTCTATAATGTGTACAGAATTTGTATGATGATCCACAATAATCCAGATTTAATTTTTGCCTTTGTATGTCTTCGGAAGTCCGGTAACAAAGTCCATGGTGATGTTCTCCCATTTCCATGCTGTTATGGGCAGTGGTCACATTATCCCCTTAGACTTCTACCTTTCTTCCTTTACTTGCTGACACACCAATAACTTTGATGTATACTCAGCGATCTCCTTCTTCATATTATCCCATAAATAATTATATCAGAGTTCTCAATACATCTTTGTGTTTCTTGGGTGAATAGGTAAATTTGAACTATGTACATCATAAAAAATTTCCTTCTTCAACTCTGTACATGATAGAACACATAGTATTTTCCAAAATCTCACAATTCCCTCTTCATTAACAATGAACTATGAGGATTTCTCTTTTTTGATAGCTTCAACTTTCTTATGAATTACCACATCATCCTTTTGAGAGACCTTTAACCTTTACAAAAGAGACAGTTGAGAAACCATTTGTGAAAGGATTGATGATGTTCCTTTCTTTATGATTCTCATGTCTATCTTAATCAAGTCCAAGAAGATTGGATCCTTCTGAATTCTCATCAATGATAGAATTGCAGGGTCCTTTTTACTTAGATCATCCGCCACCTTGTTCGCTTTCCTAGGGTTGTAATGTATTGGGAATTCATATTATTTGATCAAATCTAACCATATTTGTTGGCGCATGTTCCACTCTTTCTGTGTGAATATATACTTGAGGATTTTGGGGTCCGTATATATTTGAAACTTCTCCCCAAAAAGATAATGCCGCCAAATTTTTAAAGAAAAGATCACCGTAGCCAACTCCAAATCATGTGTTGGATAACTTTCACATGAGATTTAAATTCCCTTAAAGCATAGGCAATGACTTTGTCATTTTTCATTAACACACAACTTATTCCCTTCTTCGAAGCATCACTGAATACCATAAAAAGTTCTCCACTTTTGGGTAAATTGAGCACGGGTTCAGTGATAAGCCTCATTTTCAACTCCTTGAAGATTTCTTCACATTCATCACTCCATGAAAACATTACTCCCTTCCTATTTATCTTGGTAAGAGGGTAGGAGAATCATTATAAATTTCCCAGAAATCATTGATAATATCCAGCTAACCCCAAAAAGCTACGGATATCCATTACCGATGTTGGCCTCAACCATCCCTCTATTGTAGTTGTCTTGGAGGGATCCACAGATATCCCATTGCTTGTGTTGATATGGACCATGAATGAGACCTCCTTTAACCAGATTTCACACTCAATATAATTTTCATAGAGGTTCTCCTTTCACGAGGTCACTAGTATAGTTATTAGATGCTTCTCATGAACCTACTTGATTTTTTAGTATATTAGAATATCATCTATAAAGACTTCCACACATTTGTTCAGGTAATATCTAAAGAATCTATTCATCAAGTCCATGAATATTGCTGGAGCATTAGTGATTATGAAAGGCATTATTATGAATTCATAGTGCCTGTATCTTGTATGAAAAAGTAGTCTTGGGGATATCTTCCTTATTCACCCGTACCTGATGATATCCTGACCACAAATCTACCTTGGAGAAGTATTGTTCTCCACACAGCTGATCGAACAAATCATCAATTCATGGTAGAGGATACTTGTTCTTTGTCACGATTTTGTTATGATCACGATAATTGATACAAAGGTGCATTGACCCATCCTTATTTTTGACGAAGAGGACTGGTGAACCTCATTGTGAAGCACTTGGGCGTATAAACCCTTTATCCAAATTCTCATGTAGTTGTTTCTTCAGCTCCTCAATCTTCAAAAAAAGCCATTCTATATAGAGTCTTAGATATTGGAAACACCCCAGGTATAAAATAAATTTATAATTCAACTTATATTCTAGGAGGAAGACCAGGAAATTCATTGGGTAACCCTTCGGAGAATTCCCTCCCAATAAAAATGTCTTCAAGGATGGTTTCCTCCTTAGACTCAATCATCTGAGCCAGACATGCATGATCATAGGGTAGTGATATTCATGCTTGAGATTATAGAGATAAAGAAGATTCAACTTACTCCTTGCACTTGTACAGAATCAGGGGTCGATTCTCCACATGGAGAGTGATTTCCCTCTCACGGTAATTTACATTGGCTCTACATAAGGAAATCCAATCCATATCAAGAATTGCATAAAATTCCACCCGAGGGAGTATGATGAGGTTTTCCAAGAAGTTCAATCCACTGATTATGATAGGGGAGGATTTACATTCATGGGATGCAATGATTTCCCTATTTTCTGTACTCACTAACATCTTTACTTCCATGGTTTTTGGTGGTGTTGGGATTGTTCTACTAAACATTCAGGATATAAAATAATACATAGAACCTAAATCAAAAATTACATTCACTATTATTCTATTAATAACTAGCATACCTGTCACCACTTCATTATCGGGGTTCACTTAGGCGGTAGTGATGGTAAAATATTACCCTTGTTGTCTTGGTGGTTGTTGGTTGCCTCTGAAGACCCTTGGCTTAGGGCACTGATTGGAAAGGTGCCATGGTTTTTTGTAGTTGAAGTAATGAACAATGTGTTGAGAGTCGAACAGTGGGTTACTCTCCTCTATAGAATCCATAGGTTTTTCTTATCGGAAGTTAATAGCCAGGTTCCCTTCTCTTTAACACCTAAAGCATTTCCTCATCCCTTTTAGGGAATTTACGGGGTGTTTCTTTCTGCACCTTTGGCATGTAGAGTGTTCGATTTTTTTTGCACCATTGGATTTATCCATAAGACCACTATAATTGAAGTCCACCTTACACTTATTATTCCCATGATACCCTTGAGATTCGATGATCTCTATTTCAACCTTGAGGACACATATGACAATTTCCTCATAGTTGTCAAAGTCACAGATTTCCATGGATTCTTGAAAGCTAAGTATTAGTCCACCAAAGAAGAGGTTACCCATGAATTCAGGGGTAAAGAAAATGACGGAGCTGTATTGTGTAATCCTTGTGATGTTTGCCTCATACGCTTAGATGGATTCTCCGTCTTTTTTTTTCAAAGATCAAGGATGTCCCTTTCCATCTTATGTTGGTGGGTGCATGGAAAATATTTATCAAAAAACATCTTCTGAAAATTCGTTCATTCCAACAGCTCGATCTCCACCTCAGGATTCATATTTTTGATCAACGTCCACTATTTATCAGCTTCACCCACCATTTGATAAGTATCCAGGAGAACCTTCTCTTTTTCAGAACATTGGAGGATGGATAAGATCTTTTCAATGGAGTTGATCTATTTTTCGGTGATTGAGGGATCTGATGGTCCATTAAAAGTAAGAGGCCTTTTTCTCATGAAGCTCTGGATAGAAAATTTTTCTTTATTGGGGGGGGGGGTGGTTGAATGTTCCTCTTGACCCATGTTTCTATTCAAATCTTGAGTTAACTAAGAGAGAAGCGTGAAAAAGTTCACGATTCCCACTCCCAACAGATTGGGTATCTCAGTAGCACAATTATCACATTGATCTTCATGTCAGTTGTTAGCTTGTGTCCTCCTATTATTGGACATTGGCAGGAATAAAAGTAATGTTAGGGGTAACTCATAATGGGTAATCCAAGGACAGAACTGATGGCTTATAAATAAATTTTTTTCCTTAACTTATGAATCTATAAGCTTCAATCTATGCTATTCATGATATAATTTCGAACACATATTCTTAGGGGTTTTTTTTAATTCCCTTAATTAGGGTTAATACTAATATTGTGAATTTACCAAAGAATATCTCCAGGGAGTGTCATAACCAAGAGTGCAGCAAGGCCAGTTTTTGTGCACTAGGATACTCCTGGTTAATCCCGATACTCCTTGTTGGGGTTTTTACCCCTAGGTACATCTATTCCAGAGCCGCCTCTACCTGATCGTATCCAGTCAGGGATGTATTTTCTTGATAAAGAACTTACTCAATACTCACCAAAACATTGTAATGTTTTTATTATATTTAGTCTTATATCTAAGGCTTTACTAGGGTAATCTAATCCTAATCCCAAAAATAACTTAACCACCCTCTGATACCAACCATAAAAACCCTATTCTTTTATTACAAACTTAAACATGTTTTATTACATAAACATCACTTGATACAACACAGAAGATTGAGAGGTATAGTGTATTTTGATCTTAGTATCATTAATAACAACTTAAAACATGAAATACAATATCTTTATTGAAAACTTCCTTTACATGACCATTACATTCCCTCGTACTTAGCATTACATGGGATAACCTGAGGACATGCATAAGAAAAAGGTGAGCTATAAATCTCAGTAAGGGAATAAACATGGAATAACATGAGGAATAAAATACATGTTTGATAATAGGCATATCTATGGATCACAAAAGAAACATTATCATAAAGGCATGATAAAGCATGATAACCATAACATGGAAATGTGGCAACAACACTTAACATGAAATTATCCTGAGCGAAGGCTCATTTCACATAGAGCATGAGTAAAACATCATTACACATGAAGAAAGAGTAGAACCTTGATTCACTTGAATTATAATGATTCAACACTCATTTAACATGACTTATCATGATACAATACTTTATCTAATGCATTGGAGTGCTATCAGGGTGCACACTTCCTAAAAATTTCATTTCATGCATAAGTGTGCCACACAGATCATATAACACGGAATCAATCAAGATCATAAGTTATTATATGATTAAGTAATGTGGAATAAATATTTGAATGTACCCTTAAATATGAATATGTACATAAAGGTGAGTTCCCTTGATAGAGACATGGGCATGGTATTCATTACACAATGATCTTGGCTTGAAAAAACGCGGTACAATTTCGACAACATAACAACATGACATAAGGATTCATGAAAATGGTTTATGAGAGAGAAAAGGGTATATAATCATATTTAAATAAAATGGACAGTAATGGGGTAATATATATACATTTCCCATCAAATTAAATGGAATTTAGATGCATAATACAAAAGAATTACTTGGATGTAAAAGAGGAGAGATAAACCCCTCAAAGAATTTCGACATAGTAACAAGTGTACATGGGAGGCATTAATGATAGAGAAAGGGGTATCCCATCATCCAAACACAAAGAGAGAAGTATGAGGGAGGTTTTAAATCATACCCAAACATTTTTAATTGAAATAAAAAGGGCATAACAACTTAAATAAAATTGGACAAAAATGAGAAAGGAAGAAATCCCTAACATTGAATTGTGTTCCCAAAGGCTTGGGAGAGGCTTGAGAGAGGATTCTTGGGAGCTTGGGGTGCCTTGGAAGAATTATAGAGAGAGTATGGTAGAGGTTGGATGAACTAAAAAGGCTTTTATTGAATAGGAAGTGGGATCTTGGGTGGGTTTATATAGAAAAGAAGAGGGAATTGATTGTTATTTAGGTTTGGGACACCTCACATTAAACTAACATAAACCACAAACTAGCCCATTTTTCCCCACAGTTTTTTCAAAAGGGTAGTGGAAAAAAATATTTTATATTTCCAATTTCTTAACGTCTTAAAATAATGGGGTTTCTTATGTGGAGATGAGTCACACTCTCTAGGAAAACTAATTTAAAAGACAAAGTGTTTTATAAGCCTTGAAGGGTCCACTAAACCATTGGAAAATAAATCAAAAAAACCCAAAATAACATTATTTTAATGGTAAAATATATATTATACGAAAATAATGTTTATATTATTTTATTACATCAATATTGGGTCATTATGATGTCATAAAACACATTATATATTTAAACGGTATTTAATTTTCACCCAAAAATTCGACTGTCTCAGAAAATTATGAAAAATTCATTGTTGGATAATTTCAACCTCTTGATTCCAAAAATAATATTAATTTTATCTAAATAATTTTCTAAATATGTAAATTTTTAATTTTAAAATAAAAACCAGCATTTATAAAAAATTCATGGGTTTTGACAAAAACAGCTTTCGAACCTTAATAAAAATTATAATTTCATTCATTAAATTATATGATCATTTATATTTAATAAAAAGTAATTTAATAATAATAATATTTTATTAAAATATTATTTAATTCAAAAATCCATTATTTCATCAAAATAGATTTCTTAGTTGAATATTAACTAAAAATAATATTTGTGCTTTACGAACTATTTACAAAGTAACAATAATAAAATGAATGAACATTATTTATACAAAAATAATGTACATGGTCATAGTGGTAGGGTATTGTTACATAACCCCTTATAAAACCCAAATAAGACCGAAGGGTAAGGTGTGAAGTGGTGGTAAACTCTTGGGGTGGCTCGGATAACATCGCTCAGGTGGTAATCTCTATTAACTTCCACTTCTCCTGTATCCGGTTCTTCTCAAGATTAACATGTTAAAACTCTGCTTGGGCTTGGTAAATAGTGAAGCCCAATGAAGCCACCTCTTTTCTGAGCTCTGACAAATGTGCTTCATATGGGAAAATTCTAGTGCATGAGGCCATCACTTCCTTTGTCTGATTAAATTGGATTTGTTAAAGCCCTATATTTATACTAATCTTGTGATCACTTTTTAATGACTATATTAGAAATGATCACAATTCATAATGGTATTTTAAAATCTAGAAACATAAAACAAATGAAGTTCACATTTTATATAACCACAATAAGACATATAATTAGATCAAGAGAAATTTCCATTAATGAAAGTTTGGGTCGTTACATTAATGGTCAAAATAGTTCCTCCAATAATATTTTTTTGATGATGTTAAATTAGGCTCTATACTCTTCTTTAACAGATCAAACACAAAAAACTTCTGACTACTCAAATAGCCTTCATAGAACCACTAGATAAGAGAATCCATTTTTCATAAGACATCTCCTTAACAACCATATCTATCTTTTGCATCAGCTAGCTCATCCACTATCCCCTATAACTGACTCTAAAATTTATTAAAAACAATTCTTGGGTATTAGTTCTTAAAAATGAGTAGCACCTCTTGTAGTGGCTACCTTATCTCAATGAAACATGGTTCTAGGTATACATCATCTCCACACGAACCATCTTAGCGCTTCAATGGACTCTATTAGTTAAATTAGCTCTACACATTGACACCCAAACACATTTATGGACCAAACTAGACTCTTAAACACTAAATCCACTTACCAATATTATCATTAAAACTAGTAAAAATAAACTATTTATTTTTATTACCAAACACTAGTATAGTACCATGTAAGGTTAAAACCATCATAGAAGTAAAAATTTCGTTATGCATGACCAATGTAATAAACAAAACAATCAGGAAAACATAATGAAGGTAACCTAAAATTACTGGGGTGAAAAAAAGTGTGAATTGTGAAAACATTTGGAATTGGTGACTTGAAAATGAACAACTAGAATGCATATGAGAAAGAAACAATGAGTGATGAGATATAAAACATGATTGGTTGGTATTGATTTTTTTTTACTTTAGTCACACTTTGAGGAATTCATTAGAAATAGAAAAATGAGGCTAACAGAATTAGTAGTTCTTTCAACCAGTGTTTGACTAAAATTTTATAGTTTTTTCAACTATTGAATTCAATCATACACAAAAAGAAACAATCATAAAATTAATATAATCAATTATTAATTGATATTAATGATATCCTCTCAATATTTATTTAATTAATTTTAAACAATTCAGATTAATTATACTATGGTAAATCCAAATTGTTCATTGATGACTTGAAAATGAAATGTCTAGGCGATTATGAGAGAGAAGACATATAGTAAATGGAATTATGGATGAAGTAAGTAAATTATTACCAATTTTTTTTTCCCAAAATAATAATCATTCAAACATCATTTTTTGACTAATAAAAATGATAAATTCAGTTGACATTAGAAATAAGAACAAAAAAGGGAGAAATAAAATATTCTCTATGCAAAAACATTACTTCTAGCTCAAGCTCCCATTGTTTACTTCATGATCTAATCATGTTTATCCATATCACTTCATCTACCTCTCATATCAAAATCCATTTTTTATGAAAAATATATGTCCATTTTTTATACTATACTTTTTACCCAAATCTCTAGAATATGTTATAATTTTTTGAAAATCCCACAGGCTTTTGGAATTTCATTACAATAATTTTTTTCTAGGTTGTTGCTGTAGGTATGTCTTTCAAATATCCTTTTTATGATGATAAAATGATATTAATTTTTACCTTCAAAAACAAATTAATACTACACATGCATCAAGATTTGCAATAACATGGACTCCCCACTAGACTTCTTACATCATCCTCCCGTTATCATCCAATACTAACATGTGTTAACAAATAAAATCACAATGTCCATATCCTAAAATAATGACCCAAATATCCCAAAATTTAGCTCTATTCACTTAACCACTTATCATTTCCTTTGGATCCACACACACCTTGACTTCACTTGGTCATGGATTCCTCTCATTCCCATCATAAAAAACAAAATTTATCACCAAACTCTGTATTCCCAATATCAAACATGTTTCTTTGATTAGGCTAAAAAATTTCCTCTAACTTCATGGTATCACATTCTTCTGATAATCAAATAAGATAGCTAATTCAAAAACATGACCCCACTAAAAACACACCTTGACCTGATTCAGAAGATAATAGTGATATAGTATTAAAATTAATCTCAAACTATATATGGAATTAAGTTGAACACTTTGGGTTTGTCGAACATTATCCTTGAAGCCGAAGCATTGGGAGGAGGTGGAATTGAGGTCTCACCTTATCATTCAATAACAAGCATGAAAATCAGTTAAATATGTGAAATTGACATATTCAAACTAAATTATTTTTTTAATACAATTTATAAGGCTATAATTATGAAAAGTAGAATTGGTTCATTTAGTTTTTATCATCCCAGGGTCAACAAATTTCCACATGTAACATAAAAACGAAAATAATTTCAAAAAATCTATAAATTGGGAAACTATTTCCTGATCTATTGTTTTTTTCGGGTTGGATGGGATATAAGGGTGGGTGTTGACTCATTCAGAGCCTTCTTTACCATTTTTATGAAGAAGGAATTGAATGAGTTAGAGTCTTCTTTACAATTTTTATGAAAAGGAACTGACTCGTTCAATGACTTCTTTATATTTTTTATCAAGAAGGTCATGAAAGAGTAAGTTCCTTCTTCATAAATGTTTATAAATAAGGTACTCAATGATTAAGCGCCTTCCCTTATATATTTTTTTGTTTATATATATATATATAATTAAACAATATTTAACTGTTTTTGTATTCGATATTACTTTTAAGAAAGTATTTCAAAAATATTACATAAAATCCCACTAAAGATAACATTTTATAAGGTTGTGACCCCTAAAAAACATTCCACTTTTTCAACATTGTATTCATACACAGATTTTTTATCATTTAATATTAATGATAAAAAATGATTAATGATAACATATTTTTAATAAATAATAATATTTTAATAAGGTAATAAATACTAAGTAATTAATATAAACTAATAAAGACATAATAATGAATACTAATAATTTCATTAATATTTTTAAAATTATAATTAATAACAATACAATTTTTTATATATTTTAATTAATAATATAATTAAAAAAGAAAAAAATAATTATTAATAATTTATAATACATAGAAACAATCTAAAGGGTGGATTATAAATACTACAAAATTTTTGATATTGAATATAAAAAACATATTTAATAATATAATTAATTTGATATATTAAAATTAATTGAAATAATTACTAATATAATTATTTTGAATTATTATTAAAAAATAATGGTCTCTATCTTGTAAATATTTTTTTATCTAATTTATGAATAATAATGATTTTAATGAAGTATATAATAGAATTAAATACTACTATTATTTAATAAAATAATTTATATATAAATATAATAATAATATTATTATTGTAAATACAATATATTTTTTAGTTAGTAAAACAAATAATATTTTCTTTTTATTTTCATCTAAATTATTGCAATAATATTATTAAGTAATTTTTATTAAATAATAACATTGTGTATCTATAATGTTTACCATGAATAAAAAATACTTGATAATGAAGTCATAATAATAATAAATCAATGATAATAATAATTTAATTATTAATAATTATGTAAATAATCACATTACTATTTAATATTACAAATTATTAATACAATATTAATAATTATGACTTTAATAATAATATAATTATTAATAATAAAATTTACTATTACTAATAAGTCAAAAATATTAATTATTTTTATTTAATTAATTAAATATATTTTCGTTTTTAAGTAATGTATTTCTATTAATACTTAACATTTTTTATTTATTATTTTTATGAAATTATTTTATTTTTATGTTATTTTATACGTTTTAAGTTCATGATGTAAATTTCATTTAGAATCAAATTATAATTTATATTTTATAAGCCTTTAGTGTACCTAATTCCTATTAAAGTCCCAATGTTATGTTTTCAAACAACATTGTTTTGTGTCATCAATATTATTTTATGTTTATTATTTTGATGTTTTTTTATTTGTAACTAATTTTTAAGTTTTGTGTATATGTTTTAAATTTCATTTAAATTTCATTTATAGTTTTTATAGTCTTTCAAATCCGCATACTTGAAACACAATAAAACTCATTTTCTTTCTTGTAGGTAACTTTGGTGTCTAATGAAATATAAAGTATAATTATAATATAAATTAAAATTAAAATTTTTATTAAAAATATAAAAAATATTTCAAAATAAAAATAATTTCATAAATATAACAAAATAAAAATAATTTTCATGACACAAAATTTATTTATTAAAAACATAACATTTTCTCTTCAAATAATTTATGGATATAAAAGATTGTATAAATAAAATCTAAATGTAATTTAAAACATTGAATTTACAAATAATAATTGATTAAAATTAAAAGGAACATCAAAAAAATTATAATAAAAAAATATTAAATTACACAAAAAATATTTATTGCCAAAAATATTATAAGTAAAAATGTTATGTTTTCCAACAAAAATATTTTGTTCCCTTGAAATTGTTTTTCATAAAACAAATTTACAATTTTTTTCTATTTTAAATTATTATTTACATGTTTAATAAATGTTTAAAATTCCATTTATATTGTATTTATAATTTATAATTTATTGGCTTTCATAATCACATACTTGAAATAATATTATGTTTGAACTAGGTGAATTTGAAATCCAATAAATATAAAGTATAAGTAAAATATAAATGAAAATTAAAACAAGAATTAAATATATAGAAATAGTTTAAAATAAAACTAATTTCACAAATATAACAAACCAAATATTATTTATATGACACAACCTTTATGGATTAAAAACATAACATTTACACTTTAAAAAATTAATATGCATAAAATATAGAATAAATTAAATTCAAATGAAATTTAATATAACATATCTAATTTTCCATTTATTATTTTTTTGATATTATATCGATTATTTTTAAGACAAGGCGGTGAGATGACGTGTGATTATGAGTCTTGGTGTGTCTTGAATGAATTTTTGAAATATATTAAATATATTAAATTGAATGTGTGCAGAGTTTTCCATAAAAAGTGGAATAACTCTTGAACATAGGCCTAAATAAAAAATTAAAGGGAACCGTGGAGTTCAAAATGAGGGTTTTACCCTAGGCACGATACAACCATTTTCAGCACGAGCCATTTGTGAAAAATATTTCATTGGCATAGAATTAATAAAATTAATTAATTTAGGAATTTAATTTATTTTTTTCATCATAGTGACCCACTTCCTCTTTAAATATATGGAAATGGATTTTACTTCAGGGTTGTTCCCTAAAATTTGGAGGCCTAATATCCATTTTAAGATAGTGTTCTTGGTGAATGATGATGGATTGGGATCAGATCACAAATCGTTGTGCAGATGGAGTTGGAGGATCTCATCAACAAAAGAAACATAGTCGTTCTTCATCAACAATTGATCCACACTCTAGGTAGGGAATTTTTTTATTTTGATTTATTCCCCATTAATTATTTCTATGATAACTTAAATAAATCCATGATCATATTGATCCATAGTTCGATCACCTTGTGGGATGCGTTGAATTAATCGGGTTTTGGGAGAATTACTTTGTAATTGTTGATTTCTTCGTTGTTATTATCACAGAAACAAATCAAGATTAATGAAAAAATTTATCAAGTTTTATTCATCTATTTTTTATTATGATTTTCTCCCATGGTTCTACATTCACCATGGGAATCCTTTTTTTGGCACAGAGTTTGACATATCCTGATAATCGATCCTTGAAAACTCATTTCTTGGATACCTGATCTCAATTTCTTCAGCGCACAATAAATAATGACATGTAGATCCATTTTTCGAGTAGATTAAATTTCATATTTATATATAAATACATTGTTAAGGACTGAAAAAAACTGATATACAATTTACGGTGAGGGAAATGTCTCTAGATATGCATAAGATGAAGCGGAAGAGTTCCCGACGGATCTGGAAAATATCGAGCAACACGACGTGCACTTTGGGATTACATTCCATGTAGGGCCCCTAGTTACAGTTCTAGGGGGTTATCTAGAGTTAAGGATCACGTAGAGTGTGACCCCATCTGTACGACTCAGTGTGTACTTTGGAGAGTACATAGACACCAGGTAAAAGTAAACGACCATAGGGCACGAAGTGTACTTATACACAGACACATCTTGGCATATAGGGACTGGTACATAAACATAGATTCAATACATAGATATGAATAGGTGACATGGGTAGTATACCATGTGTCTCTACCTTCCATTCACTCCTTCTACATGCTGTGTATATGTAGACTACACGCCATGAGAGGTTCTTCGACATGGGAAAACATGTGGATTGTTGGACACACCGTGTACCCCCTTCAAGAGTGCTTGTGGCTCTCCATTTTCTTAGTTTTGACAAGTATAGGTTGAGTGTGTTTATCTTGGTCCTTTAACTCATGTTTATAGTGTGGAATTACATCCATATGATTTGATTGTGATCCCCTCTAGAGGTTCAGTCTTAGATAGACTTGTGGTGTGCCTCCTTGAGACTGGAGTGTGATCCCCAATCATCCTCTATTATCTAGGTGTATTTTTTGGAATCAGCATGACCTCAATAATAATGTAATTGATTATCTATCTAGTAGTTTTTATCAGTAGTGTTTATGGAATTGTTCGCATAATATCCCCTACACAGCGGGTTAATCCAGATTGGGTTCATGTTGTCCACCAACGGTTCTAGGTGTGACCCCCCAATCTGTATATCAGGGTCTTCATAGACCAATGATATTTCATGGGTGGGACTCAATGTTCTAGACCTCTTCGTCGAGTGTCTCTGATGATAACATGTGGCATGGAGTGTATTCTATTGGAACAAGAATTTCTTCAAGTAGAATCATATGGCTGATAGTTGTTTATGACCACCTGATGGCATGTTGTGTTTCTTAAGTATAAATAGGAGTTTCTATTATAAATTGATTGATCTATATTATTTTGATATGAATAGACTTGGAGACTCATGTTTAGTGTTTTTGGGGTGTCCGTCTATGTATTTTTATACTTACCGCTGCATGGGTTTTGACGGCATGTGTCATGTCTTATGCAGACGATGACCCTTGTGGTAGTGTCATGGAAAGATAGGGAGAAGGTGGAGAATAGATGGAGGGTTTCAAACCAAGGTGTTTTACTAGAATATTTATTTTGACTCAGTCCTCTCCCTTATAGAAGTTTTTACTTTTGTAGTTTTCATTTGGGCTTGTATTTGGACCCTTTTCCCACTTTTAGTACTTTTAATTTTGTACTATGTTGTTGGATCATAGATATATAAATGAATTTGTTTAGTTATTTTACATTTCATCATTTATTGGTATTAGAGATGTGTGCGTGTGTATAGGTAATTTTGGTTAATGCCTCCCAGTTTTGGGATATGTCTACTTGGCACGTGTCTCCATCCCCTGGCCTATTGGAGGTGTGCTTGAGGTTGTCATAGGTTTGAACTTATTGGGTCGGGTTATGATGGAGTGGTACTAGAGTGTGGTTCTACCTTAGGACCTGAGTTGGTGATATTGGTTTGGGGTAATAGTTTTTAGTTTTTTGAGTTCTCCTTTCAGTCACAAGAATCTATTATTGGTGTAGTGGCTGATGTATCCATACACGAGGGATCTGATCATCTGCCTTTCGACTCGGTACATGTAAAAATTGACTTCTGGTAAAATTGTTGTTCCATGCATCATATTGGAGTGGTTGTGTTCTTCATGTCATTCTTTAGTCAGTTCCCCATATATACTCCTTTGACTGTGGTACATCATGTTTTAATTTTAGGATGTCTCCATAAACACATCCAACCAGGATTCCACTGCAAGATCACGAGGATAATCCACTTTGGGATGTGGAATCCGTATAGGTGCCTATACTAGATATAGAACCTTCGAGTAGTTTACCATCAATACCACCACTCGTTGAGTAGTAGCTAGTGATGGATGTAACAGCTGAGGATGCAAGTAGGTTGAGTGCATTTCTTGAGTTTCAAAGGAAGCAACCTCCCTAGTTTTGTGGTAATCTAGACCCCCAGGTGCTGAGGACTAGCTAAATGAAGTCACTCAAGTTTTCTTCCTTGTGAGGAAGACTTTTTACTAGATAGTAGTCATCACAATGAGTCTTCTTCAGGGATCTACTAGGAAATGGTGGATTTTTTTGACTTAGACTCATGACGAGAAAACTCTCTCCTTGACAGACATTGAACATATCTTCATAGAGGAGTTATATCAATCCACATAATGATAATTACTCATACAGGACCTTTTTCAAATGTAGTAGGTCAGTATGAATGTTTTTAAGTACACAATGATATTTACTAATATATTGTGTTTCACCTTGGATATGGAGTGAGACTAGTTCTTCAAAGCTCGAACATTTGAGCATGGATATTTCTAGGAAATCAAGGATTCAGTGGTATCTCATTAAATTCCCACCTATGATGGGGTTCTTGAGCAATCCTTGTTTGTGGAGAGATTTCTAGAAGACTAGACACTCGTAGAGAGAGATAGCAGTTGGAACCCAGTAGCTGAGTCCTCTGTAGCAGGTAGTAGACAACAGTCAGAAGAATCCATGTTTTCAAGATTCTTTTGGAGGTGATCATAGGCTCAAGTCTAGTAGTGTAAGGTTCCTAAGGTGGCTCGAATAAACGAAGGTACATGTGGTGTTTCTCCAATGATGGTTGGGGACATCTGGATCAGGATTGTCCGACCCATCATACAACTGATTTTGAGACTGTTGAGGGACCATTGAGATTGAAATAGAGGCAAGAGAAAGGTAGTATACAGGATAGAAGAAATGGAATGAGGGCCGACATGGTAGAAAGAGGTGGTCATAGGTTTGACTTATTACCACCACCACCCCCGGTGATCCGTGCCAAGCTCAAGGAGTTGGTGGACTAGGATGAGGATAGATGAAGGAAATTGATGCCTATGAACTCAAGGATCCATGGATGATACAAGGTATGATATGTGCCTTTTCTACAATATCTTTAGTACTGATAGAAATTTGTTCTAGTCATTCCTCCATTCAAATTATCAGGTTCGAGACTTAGAGATTATGGTTTGTCCATTGGATCAACCCTTGTGGTTGGAGACTCAAACAGGTGGTGGCTCAGCAATTGTGCACTTTTTATGACTCTGTGATCTAACATCTGGATGTGATATTTTTTTGGGCTGTCTTCATTGATGAAATAAGGCCTTAAGAAATCATCTTAAGTATGGATTTTCTATCAATAGTTCATGCCCAGATTGCCTATTTTAGGTAGAAGATGTGGTGTGTCCATAGTGATGGAATAGTGTTTTCCTTTGTGGGTGAAAAAGAGAACTTAGAGGATTATGATGATCATAGGAATAATAGAGTGTATCCGATTACCCACCAAATTTATAGAATGAATATTTGAGTAGTAGATTCTTGGGGATATCAGTTTCCTATAGTGTTGGTAGAGTATATGAACATATTTCAGGAGGACATACCCGGTTTACCTCCCTATTGAGATATAGACTTCTAAATTGACATGAATCCCAAGAAAACACCAATATCTAAACCAACATATCATCTGAATCCTTTGGATATTTGAAATATGAAGATATAGTTGGCAGAATTTCAAGAGAATAGGTTTGTGAGACCCATCATCTCCCCTTAGGCACCCTAGTGTTGTTTTCTAAGAAGGTAGATGAGATCTTGAGGTTATGTGTTGATTATAAACACTTAAATCAAGTGATTATGAAGAATATGTATCCACTACTGAGGATCAAAGAAATATTCAATTAGATGAGAGGGGCGTGATGGTTCATGAATATTGACCTTAGGTCAAGCTATCACCAGATGTGAGTACCGGATAAGGATGTACTGAAGACAGAATTCAGATGTCACTATGTTCACTATGAGTACATGGTGATGCCGTTTGGAATGATTAATTCCCCATTAGTGTTCATGAGACTCATGAAAAATATCTCTCATCCTTTCTTATATTGGTTCATGGTAGTCTTCATCGATGAAATCCTAGTGTATTCAGTGTCTAAGGAGGACAACATGAGAAACTTGAGGATGATCATGGACACACTCTAAGTGCACTTGATTTTTGGGAATCCCTCAAAGTGTTAGTTTTGTATTTGAGAAGTCCACTTTCTAGGACACATCATCTTGTAGGCTGGTGTAGCAGTGGACCAAACATAGGTTGAGGCGGTGATTTCTTGGGATCCACTCAAGATTATTACTAAGGCTTAGAGTTTCCTTTGGTTGGAAGGGTTCTATTAGAGGTTTACACCTAACTTCTCTAGATTTTCATCACATTTGAAAACTTTTAATAAGAAGGATAAGGCTTTCATGTGGATGGGGAGGTGCCAAAAATTCTTTCAGAAGCTAATACATAGGATGGTGAGCCCTCCATCTTTAGATTGCTGGAGGAGGGTGTCAAGTACATAGTGTTCTACAACACATCAGGGAAATGACTTGGTTTGGTTTTTATGTAGAGATATAATTTTATTGCCTATGGATCATTCCAGTTAACCCCACATGAGAATAACTATGTGATCCATGATATTGAGTTAGTATCAGTAGTCGTAACATTGAATATGTGGAGACACTACCATATGGGAGAGCGGTTTATCATCGACTATGAACACAAGAGTCTCAAGTATATATTCTTTTAGAAGGATCTTAACTTTAGGAGGACAATATGGGTAAAGTTCATCTAGGACTATTACTTCAAGATTTTCTATACTCCTAGGAAGGGGAACGTGGTGGTAGATGCTTTTAGTAGGAGATCTTGTTCTCATTTGTCAGTCAAGGTGTCAGATAAGTTATCCTCATTGATTTTGTCCATCATGGACGAGGATAGTGCTTCATATATTCAGTTAATGGTTGTAAACCCACCACTTTTATAGTATGTTAGGTATGATCAGTGTAGAGACACCAACTCTGAGACCTTAAGTACTCAGATTTCAATTGGAAATGCTCATGATGAATATTTTGAAGGTGGGTATCATGCTATTCTTTTCAAAGGTTGGGTGATGGTACCCTCGACGTTGTGGGAGGAGGTGTAGTGGGAATTTCATACTTCAAAATTGGTGTTATATCCATGTGTGGAAAAGATGTACGAAGACCTTTGATGTCGGTTTTGGTGTCCATGTATGAAGAAGGGAATCACAGATCTTATCTATCGATGATTTACATGTCATCAAGTGAACGTTGAGAACCATGTTCCAGTAGGTTTAGCTCAACCCCTTGAGGTTATAGGGTGGAAGTGGAATGGGATATCCATGGAATTTGTAAGGGTTATACCATGTACTTCAAGGGGACATGACGGAATTTTGGTGACCATAGACAGACTAAAAAATTTCCCTCAATAGGGAGATTAGGATGCCTCAATGATCGTCTCTGACCATGATGCTTGCTTTTATAGATCATAGTTCACTTTCTTGATATTATAGAGTAGAGTTCAATAGAGAGATTAGTATTTATCAATGTGCAAGGGAGTGTCCAACTCTAAATATTTCCATCAATGATCATATCTGACTACGATGATCGCTACACAACTCGGTTATGAAAGGGATTAATGGACTCTTTTAGGACTTAGTTATGCTTGGGCATAGCATCTTACCCCATACTGACGACCAAATAGAGTGGGAAATCTAGGTCTTAGAGGGAATGTTATGGAATTGAATGTTGGAATTTGGCCATAGTTGGGAGGATCACCTACCCTTGGTGTAGTTAGCAAACAACAACAACTATCATTCCACCACTGGTATGATACCATTCAAGGATTTGTATGGGTGACTATACATGTCACTGCTTTGTGGAATGATCTCAGAAAGTTATCACTCATGGGATCGAAGTTAGTGCGAGATACAACAGTGAAGTTGTAGATCATCTAGGAGAAGATGAATACTGTACATATCCATCATAAGTCTCATGTTAATTAACAATGAAGACATCAAGAGTTTGAGGAAGTAGAACATCTATTTTTGAGGGTCTCGCATTGGCATGGATTGAGGATATTTGGATGCAATGATAAGTTATTTCTAAGATTCATTAGTTTTTTCGAGATACTTCATAGAGTTAGAGAGTTGGTGTACATGTTATATCTACCTCCATAGTTGGAATGGTTATGAAATTTCATACACATGTTGCAATTGAGGAGGTACATGAATGACCTACCACATGTTATCGAATAGGGAAAGATAGACGTCGAGTATGTATCTATGTCTCTAGAGTTTACAGTGGAGATCAATGATAGAAAGAAGAGTATTCTTCAGGGTAATTTGATTCACCTTGTGTGTGTTCAGTGATAACATGAGAATCATTAAGAGATAACTTGGGAGCAGGAGCCTTAGATTCATGTTTAGTACCCACATATCTTTATATGACCCTTGTTTTAGCTTAATGGGGAACAAATACTTAAGGTGTTGATAATTAAATGTCTCAAATTTTCTGTGTATTATTTATGGAAATTATATAGATTATTTTCAAGACCAGAAGTTGATTCAACATGCGATTATGATGTCCAGTATACCTGAAATAAATGTTTAAAATATAATAAATATTTTAAATTTCACTCATGTGCAGTTTTCCTAAAAAAGTTTGGTAACTCATGAACAGAGGACTATATCAGAAATATGAGAAAATTTGATTTCATATTATAGATTTTACCCTATTCATGATGTAACCTTTGTCGAAATTATCCATTTATGAAAAAGTTTTTTTGGGTGAGAGATTAATTAAATAAATTAATTTATGAATTTAAATTATTTTGTTTAATGCTACAACCTTCTTATTATTTAAATATAAGGCCATAGATTTTTTCTCATGGTAGGCTACTAAAATCTGAAGATATTAGAGCTATTTGAGGAGTGTGTTCTTGGTGAATGATGATGGATCAAGATCAGATTGTGGATCATTGTGATAGTGGAGTTGGAGGATCTCATCAATGATGACAATGAAATTATTCTTATTCAATGATTGATCCAATATTTTTGTAGGGTGTTTATTACTTGTATTTTTTTTCTTGATTTCTAAAACAAATGAGAATCAATCAAAAAATATATTGATCCATTGTTCGACCATCCTGTGGGATGGGTTAGATTAATCAAATTTTAGGAGAATTACTTTTTAATTATTTATTTCTTCATTGTTATTATCACGAAAATAAATCATGATCAATGTGATCATTGATTGAGGTCTGTTCCTCTATTTTTTCTTGTGAATTTCTCCCATAGTTGTTAATTGACTACAGTTGTCCTTTGTTTGGGCGGAGGTTCGACATATCTCGATCAATCAATCAATGTACCCTTTTTTTTGGGTGAAATGATCCGAAATCATAGATCTAGTTTTAAAATGAAATAATAATGGTGTGAAAATGGAAGAAGTAGAGAATAATATGGTTTTGGATATACGATTTCACATTCTTCAGCATTCTTCAGCATGTAATGAATAATGACACATATATGCATTTTCTATGTGGATTCGTGTTTATTTTTCCACAGATCATAATTAGAAAGGACCAGAAAAACCCCGATCTAAAAGTTATGATAAAGGTGGTGGCTCTAGAGACATGTAGGACAATGCAGAAGAGATCTGAATGGATCTGGAAAATACAGAGTGACACGACATGTACTTCAAGACTACACCCTATGTGGGGACCCTGGTTGCAGAAGTAGTGTTTTATCCAGAGTTAAGTATCAAACGGCATGTGACCCCATAAATTTGAATTGACATGTACTTCAGAGAGTAAAAAAACATGTGGTAAAAGTACTAGACCATATGGAATGCCGTGAACTTATAAACAGACACTACTTGGCATACACGAGCCGGTAAAAAGACACGTCTTCGATACAAGAGAACAACTAGATTCCATAGGTAGGATTCCATATGTCACTACATGACATGTACTCCTATATTCCTTGTTTATGAATACCACATGTCATGAGAGGATCTTCCACATGGGTAGGCATGGGGATAGCAGGTCACACTGTATACCCCTTGGTACACACCGTGTACCCACATCAAGAGTGCTTGTGGCTCTTCATTTTCTTAGTTTGGACTAGTATAGGTTAAGTGACTTTCCATTTGTACTTTCCCTCATGGTTATAATGAGACATTACATCAATATAACTTGATTGTGACCCCCTCTATGGGATGAGTCTTAGAAAGAGTTTTGGTGTCCCTCTATGAGACTGGAGTGTGATCCTCTATCATCATTTATTCTCTAGGTGGAGTTTGTGGAATCATAATGAACTCCCTTAGTAGGGGTTGATCTCCCTTATAGAAAGTCGTATTAGTAGGGTTTGTGTAATCATTGGAATACGACCCCCTATGTAGCGAGTTGATCCAGATTGGCTTCATGGGGCCCCCAATGATTTTGTGTGTGACCCCATATCTATGTATTAGAGTATTGTAATACCATTGAGCTTTATTAGGTGGGTATGAATGATAAAGAACTCTATATTGAGTGTCTTAGATGATAGCATGGCATGCAGAGTGTATTATCCCATAATGAGCATTTCTTCGAACAGAATCAGGTGGATGGCAGTTAGTTCTGACTGCCTAATGGTGTGGTGTATTTCATGAATATATTTGGGTGTTTCTATTATACAGTAAATGTTGTATCTTATATTTAGCTAACTATACATGGTGAATCATGTTTAGTGTTTTTGGGGTGTCCTATTGAGTATTTTTATACTCACCCTTGCATGGGATTTCCCCATACGTGTCATGTCTTATGCAGACAATGACCCTTTTGACAGCGTCCAAGGAGGACATGGATTGAATGGGGCATAAAGGGAGATTTTCATATCATGGTGTTTTATCAGGATCTTTCTTTTGACTTATTCCTCACCCATGGAGTTGGATGTACTTTTATAGTTTTGGATGGGCTTGTATTTGGCCCATTTTTCTTCTTTTAGTACATTTACTTTCATACGCTTTTGTGGAATATTAGATTCATGCATATATTGTTTTAGTTGTTTTATATTTTAGCATTGTGTGGGCTTGTAGATGTGTGTGTGTGTGTGTATACAATTACTTTAAGCTAACACCTCCCATTTTTGTGATATTCCTACTCGGTGCCGGTCGCCAGCCCATGGCCTTTTGGAGGCCAGATTGGGGTAGTCACAGGTCTAACCACAGTGGGCCAGGTCATGAAATTTAAAACATTGACTATATAAAAAAAAATTAATAAAAAAGAAATGAAACAACATAATTTAAAAAATAAATTTAAACAATAAAATTTTGGTGGAAAAAAGTTTACATGTAAAAATGTTATGTTTTGAAAAACAATATATTATGCAATTGAAATTACTTTTCATCAATTAAGTTTATGATTTTTTTCATTTTTAGTTATTTTTTAAATTTTTATTCAGAGTTTCAAATATTATTTATATTGTATTTATACTTTATATGTTATTATATTTCAAAGTCACAGAGTTTAAACATTATTATCATTAATCTTTGTGAATTCATAGGACTATAAAATATAAACTATAAGTACAATATAAATGAAAAAATAGATTAAAAATATAAAAAATAATTGACATGTAAAATAATTTCATAAATATAAAAAATCAAAAATAAATTAAATGACACAAACATAATTGATTAAAAACATAAAATTAGTTAAAAAACTTGTGCACATAAAATATAATATTAATGAAATCTAAATGAAATTTATTATGTTGACTATATAAAAAAACTAATTAAAAATAAAAATAATGTGAATAAAACCATAAATAAAAAATATAAATTTCCACAAAAAAATCTTTGATACAAAAAAAATATAAGTACAAATGTTATGTTTTGAAACAATAATATATTGTGCGATTGAAATTATTTTTCGTCAGTTATTTTGAATAAATTCCTTTCATTTTCAAATATTTTTTATATGTTTAGTCGGTGTTCTAAATTTAATTTATATTTTATTTATACTTTTTATTTTATAGGCTTTAAAATTCAAATACATGAATCATTATTAAATTTCAAGTTGGTGAATTTGAATACCTATAAAATATAAATGATAAGTAAACATTAAATAAAACATATAATGTGATTTCAACATATAAAAACCAATGAAAATAAAAAATATTATAAATAGAAAAAACTAAACTAATTTACACGAGAGATACTATTTTGATTAAAAAAAATTAAATTTACACTTAAAAATATTTATACACATAAAATATAGAATTCATAAAATCTAAATGAAATTTTAAACATTCACTCTATAAATAAAAATTAATTGAAAATAAAATAAATGAAAAAAATAATTAAAAGAAATAAATTTAAACAAAAAATGTTTTGTTCAAAAATAATTTGTAAGAACAAATGTAATGCTTTGAAAATCAATATTTTTTATGCTTGAAATTATTTTTCACAAATTATTTTTAATAAATTTAAATAAATTTTTATTAGTATTTTATATTTTTAGTCAATGTTTCGTATATTATTTATATTTTATTTATAAATTTTATTTTATATTCTTTTAAATTCACACACTTGATGTATTATTACGTTTCAAGCTAGTGACTTTGGATGACTATAAAATATAAAATATAAGTATAATTTAAATTAAACTCGAAACATGGATTCAAAATATAAAAATAGTTAAAAATTAAAAAATCATAAATATAAAAAATCAAATATAATTTACATGATACAAATGTTATTGATTAGAAACAATACATTTACACTTAAAAAATATTATACACCTAAAATATAGAATAAATAAAATTTAATTGAAATTTAAAACATTGAACGCACAAATAAAAACTAATTGAAAATAAAATGAATGTCAAACAAAATAATTAAATGAAATAAATTCACACAAAAAATGTTTGGTGAAAAAATAACTTATAAGTTTAAAAATTATGTTTTGAAACAACAATATTTTGTGTGATTGAAATTATTTTTCCTCAATTATTTTTAAGAAATACATTTAATTTTCAATTATTTTTTAAATATTTAGTAAATGTTTCAAACCTTATTTATATTGTATTTATAAATTATATTTTATAATTAGATTCTAATTAAAATTTAAGACATACACTCAAAATATATAAAATAACTAAAAATGAAAATAATTTGACAGAAATAATAAGTAGACAATATTATTTAATAATAATAATATATGACCAAATAATAATAAAAATTTAATTATATAAATAAATAAAAATAAATTATATTTTATACTTATTAATAATAGTAAGTATAATTAATATAATTAATATTTTATTCTTATAAATAAAAATAAAAAAAATAAAAATATTATTTTTATGAAGTCATAGTTATTAATATATTATATAATAATAATAATATTTTATAATAATACTATTATTTACATGATCATCACCAGCATTATTATTAATATTGTTAGTTGTAAATATAATAAAAAAATAATAATTTACCGGAAATAAAATATTATTATTAAATAAAAAATAATAATAATATTAATATTAATTTTAACTAAACTAATAATAAAATATTTATTAGATTATTAATTATTAATTATTCTTTTTAAATATCAAATTAAATTTATTTTTAATTAAATTATTTATATTCACTATTAGACATTATTAATAATTATATTTTTTTATTAATTACATTATCTATCACAATTTCTAAAAAATATTAAATACTGTTTAATTTTTTAGTTTGTTATATATATATATAATAACAATAAATTTAAAAAAAATACTAGGTTGGGAACTATTTAGAAGATCATTTTCTTTAATAGTTTTCTTAAGAAGGCGATTATTCAAAAAGAGCCTTTGTAAGAGTTATTTTAAAGAAGGCACCTAATAAGAGAGTGACTTCTTTAAAATTATTTTATAGAAGGCACTTTAATATTATGTGCCTTCTTGAAATAATTATTGATAGAGAAATTTTTTGAAAAGGAAATTAACCTTCAGCACACCCACCCCACCACAGTTTTGTATACTCTGGATTTATTTTCATAACTGTGTACGTTAGGAATTTCATTGTTATTTCTCATTATATTAAAAGAATTACTAGATCATCATCATCCCTTCTCAGATATGAAGTTCCCAATAAAGATCTAAGTATCCATGAGAGGGGGAGGGGGTCAATCAATGATATCATTTCTTTTATGTTTAACTCTTTTTGAAACAACCTTTGCCTCCTGTTAAAGAGTTTCTTCCCTGCTGAACACACACAACCATAGGAACACAAAATTTACAAGGTTCACTACTCAACAAGAGTAGTTATGTCCTTGGTATGGTACAAAAATAATCCAGTACCACACAATCCACTAGTAAACAATTCTTTAATGTTGAATACAACAAGTAACATATACCCTTACACTCATGTAGCACTTTGAAAACAATATGCAAGCACGTGTGCACCGATTTAGTAAAAATAAAAAATTATAGTAAATCAGTGCTTCTTTACAATTGAACAGGTGTATTCTTTGAAGTACAACTCTTCAATTTCCTACCTAGAAGGTTGTAGGAATGCACAACCGAATACGTGTGAAGACCCCAAGTTTTTCACGCAGCCTTCTAGGTGGCTTGAACGTAAAATTTCAACCTTACATGAAAAAACGCCTTTTTGCGTGAAAAAGTTTTTCAGGCAACTCTTCTTTTTCACACAAATTTTTTTTTCCACACAGCACTTCAGTTTTTTAACGCAACACTTATTTTTCGCACAGTACTTCTGTTTTTCACGCAACACATTCTTTTTTGTGCACCACTTAACTTTTTTGCGCAACAATTTCTTTTTCCACGCAACACTTCACTTTTTCTCCCAACACATTATTTTTTGTGAAACACTTTTTCTTTTCACGCACTAATCAATACATTAATTTTTTATGTGTGTCAGAGCTCGAGATTTGTCTAACGTTGAGCATTAACAAATGAGAGGGGGTCACCTCATATTTATAATCATTTTTGACCATGCGCGTAAAACCTATTCCTATGTGTAAAACTCTTTTCTACGCGTAAAATTGTCTCTCACTTTATATTACGTGCACCTTACTTTATTTCCATGCACCACCTATATTTTTCGCACACTTCACGACTTTCCCATTTTTCATCATTCTAAAAATTAAGCCTCTCTAGCGCGTAAAACATCAAACCCACATTTTGCGCACGACCAATTTTTACATGCACAAGTCTGATGTTCCGTGAACATTGTGAAAACATCTCCAATTTTTTCGCACCTCTTACCTTTGTAATTTTTCATCTTTCTAATCACAATACACCAATTTCATGAAAAATTACACATCGCGTTCCATATTGCGCACAAAACCAATCTTTCGTACAACCTCTTTTTTGTGCACTTTGCCTAATTTTTCATGCACTACATGCCTTTGCCATATTTCTTCATTTTGATCTCCAAACACCACCTGCACACAAAATTTTAAACTGCATTCTATATTTCATGCAAAACCACCTTTCGCACAGGCTCATTTTTCATGCACTTTTCCCATTTTCTTCCCCACTGTAATCCTTTTCCAAATTTTGATGTTCGGACCTCAAATCCTTCCTTTCACACAAAATTCAATTCCATCTTCAAACTTATGTGCAACATCTTTTGAAAAAATTTCATTTCTCCATATCCTAATTTTTATCCACAGAAATTTGGAAAACACTGGGAAATGGTACCACCTTAAAATATGCTTCAGCAAGAACACCAATGATGCTTAACTGGCATATATCTTATTCAACAAACAACTACTTCCATCACAAACCACATCCATCGCGATATATAGTATTTGATCTAACACCTTTAGAATCATCATATTTTCCTGGAAAGCACTATAACTTTCCCTGTCTTCTACTATCATCTTTCTTTCCAATCAAAACTGAATATGACTGGCATCATTGTTTCTCCCCCTTTCCTTCACAAGGATTTCATCAAAAGTTCACCTAACTTATGATATTTGTGAAATAAAAATTAGAAAAGAATCATTTTATTTATCAATCCTTTACAAAGTGAATAGATTTATCTTCTTTGACAACAAAAGACAACACTCTGTAACAACAAACTCTTCTCACTTCCTTATCCATCCAACTTGGTCCCAATAATCTCCCCCTTTTAATTTTGTTGTCAACCAAGATTCATAAATCACTAAACTTTGTAACATATTGCATTTTATTACTTATCAATAATTCTAAACCTACTTGAGCTATCTTATTGTAGGAAACAAGAATTATTGACAGCAAAACCATGCTGTCCAAGAGTAGTGACTATGAAATTTCTTCCTCATACTTCTCCAAAACATAAAAAATTTCTTCAAATCCTTATCTCTTAGAATTCTTCCTCATCTTATTTTTTTCTTCTTAAACTTTTCTAGAATACAAAAAAAATCCTACAAACACTCCAAAAAATAGTTAGAATAGTTCACACACATACATGCTGGACTCGCAGCTTACCCACAACTCCCCCTTTTTGCATGCTTCCATAGGGATAGATTTAAGAAAAAATTCTCCCCCTTGACAACAATATCCAAAGGTAAGATGAGAAATGGGATAGAAACATGTACCTCAACATTGATGAGAAGGAGGTTGGATACCCATGTTCAACCTCAATTTTGCAAATGGTTCCTTTGGTAAAGGTTTTGTGAATATATCACCAACTTTTTTAGATGTCGGAACATACTCCAGCCTCAATTCATTTTTCTCCACCTGCTCTTTGATGAAGTGTTACTTTTATCAATTTGTTTTTAAAAAAATGTTATACCAGATTCTTTGTAAGATTTATCGCACTATGATTATCACATCCCAAGAGCAAACATAGCTTCACTTCAAGAAGTAGATCTTCCAACTTAGTCTTAATCCACATGAGTTGGGTATCAGTTGGAGTGGCAGCAACATACTCAACTTCAGTCATGCTAAGATGTAACGAACCATATTCCGGAGCCACTCAACTGTTGCCCTGTACCCGGTTCGCCACATGACCTCATGCGAATTTCCTCAAATGCCAGAGGCTGCCGACTAAAAGCGAGGGCCTTGGTGAGTCATTGGGGAAACTATGCCCTCATTTGGTAAAGTATACAAGGGAAGAGAAATACCAGTCGATAACATAAGCAGTAAATAGCATACAACAATTAAAAATAAACAGAGGAAGAAATGAATATATAGTAATGATGATAATGATGTAGCAGGTACAAGTATCTAAGGAAAGAATCAAACAAAACAACGTGCTGAAATACAACCAAGAAACAAGGCCTAAAAGTAAACAACAACTCCAGTAGGATCGCAAGCCTAAGCTCAGTCCCATGCTCTACAGATCCAACCAACAATCATGTACCTGAAGTAGAAGGGCCAAAATCCATATCCACACCTACAATAATATAACCTGCTTGGACTGAAAAGAAGGACCCAAACAGGGTGTGAGACTAATCCCAGTAGGCAACCACCACAAGATCTGTTCCCTACTATCAGTGATAAATATAGAAAAAGTAAAGAAATAAATGCAGCAGAGAAACAAGAGTACACTAAAGTAAAAATTCTAAAAAACTCCATTTACATCTATTTATTAATTTAATTAAATCATTTAATTATCAACCAAGGAATCTTGAAAACAACTATATATTCCCAAGGAATAGCTAGTAACACAACATGTATCTCAAAAGACTACCTAAACAACAAGCAGAACAAAACCCAAGCTTGTTTTTTGGCTTGGTGGACTCGTCACAACCAACCATACAATATTCTCACTGAATCTCTGGGTGGCTCATACTGGAAGACCTCTTTAGTCAAGTAATCATACAAAGGCATAGACACTCTGGGACGCAGTCACTGTCGATTCCCCTGCAGTCTTGCAACGATAGCGATGGATTCTATGAGGAAGCACTTACATATAATTCCCCCTGTAGTCTCAATACGTAACTAAGGACAATCTGAGGAAGCACAAAGTCCCATTCCCATAGGTCCTGCGAATGATAAAAATTTATAATAGACTCTCTAGGGAATCCCTTAATCGTCAATTCCCTCTTTAGTCTACCACACCAGGTTCACACAGCCGTGAGCAGTCTAGTCGTGCATAATAGACTTTCAGAAACCCTATGTATGTTCAACAACTACTTGTCTAATAGCTACAATGCATCAAAATCATAGTAACAGCAAGCAATACATGCAAACAATTCTCTCAAGGTAGGCGAACAGTGCAACAAGGTATGCCTCACAGGAAACCTAAGCCAAATGGCGGTAAATAGCCAAAACAAGGGAAACACCCATGGGGTGATCATTACACATGCTAACAAGAAACTATTAATCATATAATAACCTTAAGCATACATGCAATCTAAGGCAGGTAATAATACAAGAACAAAACCCTAACCCGAGATACGCATTACATGGGAATCCGACACTTTTTCCCAAAAACTCATAGAAATTCAATGTAAGCCAACAAACCACTTAACTCGATCCTAGGAGATCGATATACTTGAACCTAGGCCCGTGAATCAGCCTAGAAAAGATAAGATCTGCAAAAATGTCTAAAACATTCAACCTCAGATAACTCTCATAGGAGAAAGAATCTGGAAATGTGGCCAAAGAGGAACCAGGAACTCACCACTGAGATTATTTTGCAACCGACGATGTTCAATTTGGATCACTGGTGACAGATCAGTGGCTCGGAGAATATTCGGCCTCCTCGGATACTCTAGATGTAATAAGGGGAATAAGAAGATGAAAATAGGGATTAGACGCGACCCCGGTCCATTTAATGAAATGAAAAAAATAAACTGCGTGTACTTATTGAGTACATGAAGTGTACTCTCCTTTTCCGTACTCCACATTAGGCAGCCTCCACATCTCCCCTACACACAGTGTGTGTGGCCCGGAAACAGCTAGCATACGGCCTCATGCGGGATCAAAGTACATGGTGTGTACTTAGAAAATATCCAGATTCTCCAATTTTTCCCAAAAATGACCAGAAAAGGAAAAACATACCTGAAAAGAAAGTATAGGTTCTCACAAAATTCCCCCTTAAAGAAATTTGTCCCCAAATTTCCCTAACAAGGTGGTGATGAAGAAACCTAGAACAACTCTGTCCACTATGATCGCATGTTGGCCTCCCTCTCCCAAGTCTCATCCTGTACATGGTCGTCCTTCCATAGCACCCATACTAGAGGAAAAGATCAGCCATAGAGTACCTTTTCACTACAATCAACAATATTGATAGGATACTTCTCAAATGATGTATCCTACTCCAGCTCAACTTCCTTTGGTTGAAAAACATGAGACGAGTCTGAGAAATAGCGTCGGAGCTGAGAAACATGGAAGACGTCGTTCAAAGCCTGGTACCTCTGAGGTAACTACAACCTATAAGAAACCATCCTGACTCTCTCCAGAACCTCAAACGGACTGAAATATCTCGGTGAATGCTTACCTTATCTCCTGATCCTCTTGTCTCCCAACCTCGGGGTAACACGTAGGAAAATCTAATCTCCTACCTTGAACTCCAAAGGTCATATCCACTGATAAGCATAAGATTTCTGCTGAGACTGTGCAATAGCCATCCTTTTTCGAATCAACTCCACTTGTTTTTTGGTCTCCTGAACAAGACGAGGTCCCAACATAACTGCCTCTCCTGCCTCTTGCCAACACAAGGGTGATCAGCACAGCCTACCGTACAAAGCCTCATAAGGTTCCATCTGAATAGTTGCTTGAAAACTATTATTGTAGGATTACTCTACTAGAGGTATATGTTTCTCCTAAGAACCTCCAAAATCAAGAACGCATGCTCGTAGCATGTCCTCTAGAACCTGAATTGTGCGCTCTGACTGACCATCTATTTGGGGATGGAAATTTGTACACAGAAGTACCTGTGTTCCCAAATCCCTATGTAGCCCTTGATAGAAATACGGCGTAAAGAGGGAATCCCTATCTGAAATGATAGTACTCAGAACCGCATACAGGCATACAATCTCACAGATGTACAACCGCCCAAGCTCATCAACACCAAAGGTCTCCTTAATTGGAAAGAAGTGAGAAACCTTCATGAGCCTATCAATGACAACCCATACCGCGTCATTCCATCAAGGAGATCTCGATAACCCTATCACGAAGTCCATCATGACATCATTCCACTTCCACTCAGGAATGGGGAGCTATTGTAAAAGCCCTGCTAGTCGCTGGTGCTCTGCCTTCACCTGTGGACAAGTGGAACATCTCATTACAAAACCAACAACATTTCTCTTAATACCTAGCCACCAATACTGGCGGTGTAGATCATGATACATCTTGGTGATTCCAAGATGAACTGCCCAAGCCGAGGAATGAAAGTCTCGCATCATCTCCTTGCGTATATCTACTAGCACTGATACGCATCCCTAGAAATGAAATATCTCATCCTCACCTACGGTCCATCCAGAAAGAGAGTCCTCTCCTAACACGCTTTCCCATAGGAATAGGCCTTCAGAATCCAATAGCTGCCTATTTCGAACTCTGTAAAGAAAGGTAGAGGTAACAGCTACAGAAGAAATGAAGGTCTGACCCCGTCTGTCGTGCACCTCCAAATGCATTTCAGAGAATATAGCCATAAGCTTCCACTCGCTGTTTGCCTCCTAAAATGCCTGTATCTGTGTCCTCCTCAGTGCATCTGCCATAGCATTTCCTTTCCCAGGCGTATAAGCAAGATCGGAATCAAAAGACTGTAGGTACTCAACCCACCTCCGCTGTCTCAGATTCAAGTCACGCTGCGTGAAGACATACTTGAGGCCCTTGTGGTTAGTATATACCACAAAATGATCTCCTAGAAGATAATGTATCCAGAAATTCAAGGCATGAACAACTGCAGCCAACTCTAGGCCGTGTGTAGGATAGTTCCTCTCATGTGGCCTCAACTGATGAGATCTGTATGCAACAACATGATCCTCCTGCATAAGTACTACTCCAAGCCCGATGCCAGATGCATCACAGAAAACTATATAACTCTTTCTCAGCTCTGGAAGAACTAGAATTGGTGCTAAAGTCAATCTCCCCTTCAGCTCCTGAAAGGATGAATTATAGGCTTTTGACCAAACATACTTCACTTCCTTCTTAGTCAATCCCTTCAATGGCACTGTTAAGCATGAGAAGTCCTGTATAAACTGCCTGTAGTAACCATCCAACCCTAAGAAACTTCATACCTCGAAGACATTCTTCAGTAGCTCCTAGGTAACTACTGCTCTCACCATCTCGGGTTCTACTAATAATCTTGTATCTGAGATGATATGACCTAGGAAGTGAATCTCGTCCATCCAAAAGTGGCACTTTGAGAGTTTATCATACAACTGATGCTCCCTTAGTGTACACAAAATGGTCTCAAGATGGGTAGTATGGTCATGTCGAGTGTGAGAGTAAACCAAGATTTCTTCATCGAAAACCACCATGAAAGAATACAACTAAGGATGGAAAACTTTGTTCATCAACGCCATGAAAATTGTTGGCGCGTTCGTGAGACCGAACGACATAACCAAATACTCATACAGACTATACCTCCTCCGGAAGGCTGTAAGAGGTATATCAGATGGTCTGACATGCAACTAATGGTAGCCAGATCTCAAGTCGATCTTTGATAACACTCTGGCTCCTCGAAGCTGATAAAATAGATCATCGATATGTGTAAATAGATATTGATTCTTGACCGTGAACTGGTTTAGCTTCCGATAATCCACACAAAGTCGTAAAGCACCATCCGCATTCTTTGCAAACAGAACGGGCGAACCCCAAGGAGAAATACTAGGTCTGATAAAACCCTTTTCCTGCAACTCCTCCAACTACTTCTTGAGCTTCTGTAACTCAGGTGTAGCCATCCTATAAGGAGGTATGGATACCAGTGCTGCTCCTGGAACAAGCTAAATGGAGAAGACTACCTATCTCTCCATAGGCAAACCTGAAAAGTCTAATAGAAATACATCTAGAAAGCGGTCAACCACTGGAAGAAAATCTATCTGAGATGTCCCCTGGTCATCTAGATATAAGCTAGCAATCTGGACCATAATACCGCCAAACCCATGATGCTCTGGTCCATCTCTGCTCGCCTTGAAATCCAATTCGCCATTTTGAATAAAAGATCTGCCCTTCGGCGATGTGAAACTCACCCTACAACGATATAAATCGACCAAGGCCTGGAAGGGAACTAACCAGTCTATCCCGAGAATGATATCATAGTCTGTCATCTCCAAAACATAGAGATTCCATGAAAAATGACACCCACCAACCTCAAGGGGCAGTCTAAGAACTAACACACACTAGCAGTTCTAATTCCCAAGGGAGTGTCTAGTGTCATATTATCCTCAGAAGCATAAACTATAAGTCTAAGTCTTTCCATAGTATGCACATAAATAAAGCTATGAGAATCTCCTGTATCGAAAAATGCAGAGGATAAAATTGAGGCTTCTAAAATTATACCTCGAACTGTAGAAGGTCCAAGATCCTACTCCTGATGAATCTGCTCTACTGCAAAAGTCTGGCCTGCACCGTGGCCCTATGTGGCAGCCTGAGGTCCCTAAGCTGACCCTCCATGAGCCTGACCACTACATCCATGGCCACTAACCTAGCCTGGACAACCTGAAGAACTCCATATCCTAGAATTCTGCAGAACTAGTAATCTTGCTCCTGTGCGCGGAGTCGAAATTGATCCTCCTTCACTAGCTGCTGGAGGAAGAACCTTGCATAAACGCTACAGATGGCCCATCTTGCCGCATGATCGGCACTTCACTGGGTATCTCGAGTACTGAGGATTCTTATTCCCATTTTTCCTAAACTAATAGCACACCTCTTGGTTTCCAGAAGGAAGATCTCGTCTACTAGAAGGAATACCTTGCTTTCTCAGGTCACCTCGTGTAGACTCTCGGTGGCACTTCCTGCTGTCTGCCTGAATAGAATCAGCCCTGGATGCTGACCCACCCTGGTCTATAGCTCCAGTCTCCCTTAGGTTTATTTCTGTGATAAGCACATGGTTGACTATCAATGTAATAGAGTTCAACTGAAAAATGTTCAATTGCGATCTGATGTTCGGTCTCAGGCCTTCCTCAAACTTCCTTGCTAAAAACAGCTCATCATTCCCTAGAACGGGAGTGAAATGCCGTAACATTGTGAAGTGGGAGGAATACTCCATAACTAGGTGAGTAACCTTCTGTAGTTTCATGAACTCTCTATCTCTGTCAGCCCTTAGCATCGCCGGGTAGAAGTAGACATAGAACATACGCTGGAACTCGTCCGAAGCCATAGCTGGTTGGCGCCCTGCCTGTGAAACAACATCCCACTATATCTTGGCGGAATCTCATAGCATATAAGTCGTGAGATTCACTCTCCTATCTGAATGTGTCTCCAGGTGCTCTAAGATGGATAGCATGGATTCTAGACATGACTCTGCAACCAGTGGTACTCCATCCCCTGTGAATGTGGGAGGATGCTGCTGTTGAAAAACCCACGTTAGCTCTACCATAGATGGGGTAGGATGTTGAGCTCCCTGGAAGGTCTGCATGAATCTCATGAAACTATCTCTGAAATGAGTGTCGGCACCAGTGTCTGGAATCACTGCAGGTTCCATATCTGGAATGATAGGTAGAACTAATGGTAGTCCTTGATCTTCCATATCAGGCGTACAGTCACTACTTGGTTCCTGATGTGCAATGAGAGGACGTCTTGGTTCCATAGCTCTAAAAGGACAAAAGTAAACCTCAGATTCATGATTAACAAGGCAGAACAACTGAAGGTAAAAGAAGGAACACAGTTTTAGCTTAAGAGATTAAAATAGAAGAGGAGGAAAAAAACTCTAAAATTGGAAAAAACATGACTACACAGCTTGTATAAATACTACACAACATGTTATCATAAGTCATATACATGGGCATGTTCTTTTACAAAAAATGGTCGTGTAACACCCCAAATACACGGAGTGTTGTCCCAACACACGGCGTATACCCTAATTCTATTTCCCTTCCTGATTTCTTCTACACGGTTAAGCCACATGGCTACTCTAAGACAAAACTACACGAGGTGTTCAAGAAAGACATGGTGTGTAATAGACATGCCTTACATGGATTGTGTTGTCAGTGACAAAGCCTGACACATTTCTGACACTACATGGTGTGTTCCAGACGGAAACAACGTGTACGAGGAAGCCTAAGAGACCGTGTGGTTAGCTACACGGCCGGATACACGACGTGTTTCAGGAGAGCACGAAATGCAAGAGAAAGGGTAACATCATCCCGTATTGTTCGTGACACGGACGAGCACCTAGATAAAACTACACAACGTGTAAAATTCAGACACGACGTGTATGTGAAAAGATAACATGACCTGTGTTGTTCGCGACACAGTCGGGGTAACCATTTCATACTACACGGCATTCTAAAATAGTACACGACGTGTTCCTACAAGAACTTTCACAACTCCATGTCCCTATCCACACAGTCAGTGACACAGCTGAAAACTACACGGTGTGTATTCATGAAGTACATGCCGTGTATTCTGGGTTTTTCTAGATAGTAGCCTCAGAACTACACCAGAGCCCAGAAAACATAGAAAACAAGCGTAAAGGTGCCAAATTCTGATCCGTGGGGGCCCATACTCCCCAAGAATCAAATCTTGGCATCATAACAATGTATACAACAAGTAAATAGTATAACAAATCACAACCCACCAAATTCTGATCCTCAAGGGCCCATAACACCTCTAAGAACAAAGTTTGGCATCCATGATAAAGAATCTCTAAACAAATGATACCCTATCAACATTGTAGATATTCTATCACAATAGATATCACAAAAACATGCATCATCTATCACAAGTTCTATCACACCAACATGAAGATTTCAAATGCAATCTAGATGGCATGAAAAAATGCATGACATGTGATTTTCTAACATGTCCGTTTGTGATGCATGAGATAGAATACCCTCATCTCATTGGGTTGCATCAAAATAGAACCACAATCATATAAATAGTAACAGCACAAAACAAGTGCACCACCCAATGGTGAAATCAAGTAAACTGTAACATCTGCAAAACTCAAAAATTATAGCATTAGAGGTAATCTGGATTTTTCCCTATACACGGGTTCTAGAACTCCCGGGCATAGCTATTTACCATTTACCTATTTTGTCCTATCCCTATCTATTGTCACTAAATAGTAAGTCAATAGAAAATGAAAGAACCGCCTTTGATACCATTTTGTAACGACCCGAATTCTGGAGCCACTCAACTGGTGCCCCGTACCCGGTTCGTCACATGAAGTCAAGCACATTTCCCCAAATGCAAAAGGCTGCTGACTACCAGTGAGGGCCTTGGTGAGTCATTGGGGAAACTATGCCCTCATTTGGTAAAGTATACAAGGGAAGATAAATAAAAGTCAATAACGGAAGCAGTAAATAGAATAAAACAACTAAAACTAAATAATGGAAGCAATGAATATATAGTATTGATGATAATGATGCAGTAGGTACACGTATCTAAGGAAAGAATCAAACACAACAACGTACTGAAATACAACTGAGAAACAAAGCCTAAAAGTAAATAGAAACTCCAGCAACATTGCAAGCCTAAGCTCGGTCCCATGCTCTCCAGCTCCAACCAGCAATCATGTACCTGAAGTAGAAGGTCCAAAATCGCTATCCACAACAACAACCATATAAAATATTTGGGCCGAAAAGTAGGACCCAAACAGGGTGTGAGACTAATCCCAGTAGGCAACCATCACAAGATCTGTGCCCTAATTTTAGTGAGCAATATAGAACAAGTAAAGGAAATAACTGCAGTAGATAAACAGGAGTACACTAAAGTAAAAAATCCTACAAAACTCCATTTAAATTTATTTATTAATTTAATTCAATCATTTAATTATCAACCAAGGAATCTAGCAAACAACTATATATTCCCAAGGCCTAGCAAGTAACACAACAAGTATCTCAGCAGACTACCTAAACAAAAAGCAGTACAAAACCCAAGCTTGTTGTTTGGTTTGGTGGAATCGTCAAAAAAAACTATACAATATTCATAGTAACTCCCTGGGTGGCTCGTATTGGAAGAACCATCAAGTCAAGTAATCATACAAAGGAATAAACACTCTGGGAAACACTCACTGTCGATTCCCCTGCGGTCTTGCAACGATAGCTATAGACTCTCTGAGGAAGAACTTATGTCTAATTACTCTTGTAGTCTCGATACTTAACTGAGGACACTTTGAGGAAGCACAATGTCCCATTACCATAGGTCCTTTGAATGATGCAAATTTATAACAGACTCTCTAGGGAAGCCCTTAATCGTCAATTCCCTCTTTAGTCTACCGCACCAGGTTCACACAGCCCTGAGCAGTCTAGTTGTGCACAATCGACTGTCAGTAGCCATAAGTAAGTTCATAAACTACTCGGTTAATAGCTACAATGCATCAAAAGCATATAAAAATGAGGAAATACATGCAAAATTGTTTCTCAAGGCAGACGATCAGTGCAACAAGGTATGCCTCACAGGCAACCTAAGCCAAACTGCAATAAACAGTCAAAACAAGGGAAACACCCATGGGGTGATCCTTAAACATGGTAACATGAAATTATTAATCATCTAATAACATTTATCATACATGAAATCTAAGGAAGATAATAATACAGGATCAAAACCCTAACCCGAGATACCCGTTTTATGGGAATCCAACACTTTTTCAGAAAAACTCAAAGACATTCAATGTAAGGCAACAAACTACCTACCTTGATCCTAAGAGATTGATATACATGAACCTAGGCCTGTGAATCAACCTATAATAGAGAATATCCGTAAAAATGTCTAAAACGTTCAACCTCAAATAACTCTTATAGGAGAAAGAATCCGGAAATGTGGCCGAAGAGGAACCAATAACTCACAGTTGAAATTGTATTGCGACCGACGACGTTCGATTCGGATCACCGGTGACGAATCAATAGCTCGGAGAAGATTAGGCCTCCTTGGATTCTCTGGACATAACTAGGTGAAGAAGAAGATGGAAATTGGGATTAGATGCGACCCCAGTCCGTTTAATGAAATAAAAAAAATTACACGGCGTGTACTTCTTGAGTACACGATGTGTACTCGCCTTTTTCGTACTCCGCATTAGGCAGCCTCCATATCACCCCTACACACTATGTGTGTGGCCCGGACACAGCCAGCACACGGCCTCGTACAGGATTAAAGTACACAGCTTGTACTTATAAAGTACACGATGTGTACTTAGAAAATTTCCAAATTCTCCTTTTTCCCCAAAAAAAAACCAGAAAAGGAAAAACATACCTGAAAAGAAAGTCCGGGTTCTTACATAAGAGTTACAATTTTTTTTTCATTGTATGCCATCTAACAGAAATTTTTACCAGAAAGAAAAGTCCACCAGATGTGGATATTATATCATCAACATTCCCTGCCCAATCTCCATCTGCATATCTGAACAGATCAATATTTTCTAAGACAACATACCTATTTCAAAAATGTGTTGTGCCTTTGAAATATCTGAGAATTATTTTTCTTGTAATCAAATGGGAATATTTAAGAGCGCTCTGAAATCTCGCACATACGGTGACAACATATACGATGTTAGGTCTTGAGGCAGTCAAATATAACCGACTTCCAATCAGCTTTTGAAACAATATTTGATCAACTTCCTTTCCTTCTCCATCTTTAGGAAACTTTATTCCCAGTAAAATTGTTGTGGAAACTGGTTTTGAATTTTCTATGTGTCACAACCCGCCCTCGGGGTCCGTGCCGTGACTACCCCAAGCCCGCCTTCCATAGACCAGGGGCTGGCGACTAGCACCAAGGCGTAAATCCCGGTAAAAAGGGAAGGCATTGCCTTTGAAAAGTAAACAAACACCACAGAGTAAGCAAGCGGGAAGTAATCACTAAACAAAAGCAGAGTACAACTGAAAGTGCGGAAAAGTAAATGGGCCAGTATACAAACCCAAACTGAAAGTAAAGTACAACTAGAAAGGGAAAACAACAACTGAAAAATAAAAGTCGCTACACCGAGCTGTCCACTGGAAATCCCACCTGAAGGGTGGGTACAGATATCTCCGTAGCTCCACGGGTCCCGCCGTCCGCTCCGAGCATGTCCCGCCCAGTGGTCCACCTCCGGGTACCGTCCCGCTCTGCAAGCCTCAGCTAAGGTCAACACTGTCCGTCGTCTGCAACCAACACAACGTAGTGCGGGAAAAGCCCGTGTAGGGGTGAGTATAAGCTACTTAGTAGGGACCCCGAGACCCCTGAAGGTCTCTCAAATCCACAAAGGATAAACTACGAAGAAAGGTACAATCACGAAGTAACAACCGACACTGCTTAGGTATATGCCCATACATATACCTAAGATATCAATTTCAAATACGCCCCAACCTCCGAGCCCAAGTACAACTCAGTCCACACAGGAAAGTAAACGTATTCCACACAGGAAAACATATTGTAATCCACACAGGATAACACAACACAATCCACACAGGAAAGCAACAGGATTCAGCTCACACAGGTATACTTCTTCAAGGACGATAAAGATGATCTCTGATCCATCTAAGTCGCCGGACACACGAAGTATCGATAGGTAACTAACCCCTGCAAAAGACCCACACAGGATCGGGCCCACACAGGACCTGTAGGCGCTAGTTCACACAGGACCGCTGAGTGCAAGGACCCACACAGGATCAGACCCACACAGGATCGGGCCCACACAGGACCTGTAGCACTGATCCACGTAGGATCACTGAGTGCTGTAGTCGTCGTCGTCGAATCCACACAGGATCTCTGTACTGTCGTCGTCGCAGTCACAGTAGCAGTAGCAGCAGTAGTAGCAGTAGAACAGTCGCAGCCAGCACTAGGGTTCCCGCACACAGCAAGCTCGTTCGGAGGGTCCGCTCCACGAGCCGAGAGGATGATACATCAACTGTCACAAAGTCTAGAGTTGATGTATCCAAAAGTTCCGTATCGTCAACAGGAACTCAACGCAACAGACGGCGCGTCGATCTGACGCCCGGTCTGAGAGTTATTGGCATTTTTGTCCCCGGGGCCCGGTTGGTTTTTAAGGAAAAACCAACCCGACCGTACTCCACCTGCGTCCAAACCACGGGCGGAGTATTCCAAAAGATTCTTCTCACTAAGAGGAACACAACACAGCTGACGGCACGTCAATCGGACGTCCGTAGCTCAAGATATGAGCATTTCCGCTCCGAAGGCCCGGTTGGTTTCGTGAACGAATCAACCCGGCCGAACTCAAAGTAATCCGAATCTTTGAGTGCGATATACTGAAACGAACATCTCGATCCAAGGATCGCGTTGCCGTAGATGATTCGTCAATAGGAGGTCCGAGGCTCATGTTATGGCCCAAAGACCGAAACTGATTCGAAACTGGGGGGTCCGGGTCCGGGCCGACCCGGCCCGACCGGCCGGCCGGCCGGCGGCGCGGCGGCGCGGCGGCCGCGGCGGCCTGGCGCCGCACGGAGGCAGCGCGGGGGGAATCAATTCCCCCGCTGATTGGAAGGGGCGGCGCGGCTAATGCCGCGCCCTTTGCAAAATAAACGGCCCCCACGTGGGGGCCGGCTTGAGGAAAAACCGGGGGGCTGCTGCCCCCCCCCCCCCTTCATGGAAACCGCCCCCCCTCATAATGAGGGGGGTTTTGTGTGCTGGCCGGGGAATTAATTTTCCCCGGTTTATTACCATCCGGCCGGCCAGCGGGCCGGCCGGTTTCCTCCAACGGGACCGGAAAATCCGGTCCCCTCTTCGGTTTCCGACGCCGGCGGCCCGGCCGCCGATCTTCTCATTCCGCCGCGGCCCGGAACCGGCCGCGGTGTTCTTCGTCCGGCGCGGTGCGACGGCACCGCGCCCCTCCGCCGCGCCTTTGATTCACCTTGATGCGGCGCGGCGACGTCGCGTTCTTGAAGATTCTTCCATGGCACGCGCGCGCAAGATAAACATACAATTATCCGCGTGGTGTGACGACACCACGCCACCTTGCTTCCACCCGCAAGATAAACAACATGAACGATGGAGGGGGTTCAGCCGTGTTCATGCGGTCCGGCCCACCTCACGTTAAATAATAACACAACTTAAAATATTCAAATGCCTCACGTTAGACATGATAGATCCACGATCAAGAATGAAATAATTAAACAATAAATCAACAACCCCTACCTCGGGTATAGGTTCAAAGATTTGACAACGTCCCGCGGAAGACAACGTCACGGAGGTCGGGCGTCGCGGTCGTCGTTCGTCAAATCCGTTGACGTAGAGATACGCCCGAAGAGATACGTCGTTGGCGAATCTTCGTATGCCGATGAAGAAGGTCTGAGGAGGAAGCGGTGTTCCCTCTCGTTGACACGGAAGACGAAGAAGAGAGGCGGCGTTCTTCGTCGGAGCTTGAGCGTTCTTCATCAAGTTGAGCGTTCTTCGTCAAGGCTTGAAGATGAACGAGAAGCTCTCAAAAACCTCTCAAGAACAAAGGAAACAAACCCAACAAAATAAAATAAGCTTAAGCTTATTTTATTACACAACCCTCCTCTTAGGATTTCAAAGGTTTGAAATTTAAATTAACCCTCTTCAATTAATTAAGCCAAGTTGTCAACATTAATTGAAATGGGTTAAAGGGGAGGTTTTGAGAGAATTTGAGGAGTTGGGGTTCGTGTGGGCCCCACCACACTTAATCCTCCCAAGGGAGGTTAAGTGGATGTGGGTCCCACTCCCAACTCCCTTTGGTAGGATTTATCTAGTTAAAATAAAATTTGTCCTTCACAAATTTTATTTAACTTAAACTAAAAACCCAAAAACTAACTTTCAACCCGCAACAAACGCAACTTCCGAAAAGGTCTCTTTAAGAGAAAATCGGCGCTGCGAGTTCATCGGTGCCCTCAGATTTCAATTCAGAGCACCGGATCAAAAGTTAGGAATTCCCGCTCGTTCGTTCACTGAACGTACCCGAGCCAAACTTCAGAAATTGATTCCGGGCACTCCGGGCCTCGGAATCAGGTGCCGTCTGAAACCGCGCTCTTGTAAAATTCTAAAGAAGATTAAGAAAAAAATTTCCCTTGAATTTTACGGGTCTTTACATTACTCCCACCTCAGGGCTTTACGTCCCCGTAAAGATACATAAAAAACTAGGGAAACAAATGAGGGTACTGAGCACGCATCTGAGCCTCCTGCTCCCATGTGCTCTCCTGGAGATTCCCGTGCTGCCATCTGATGCGCACAAGAGGAATCGATCTCCCACGCAGGACCCGCTCCTGTCGATCCTATATCTCCACCGGGACCTCCGTAAATGTCGCCCCATCGTCAAAGTCAAGCTCCCCATGGTCAATGATGTGCGTCGGGTCGTGCACGTATCTCCTCAGCTGGGATACGTGGAAGACGTCGTGCACCCGGTGCAACTGAGGTGGTAGAGCCAGACGATAAGCCACCTCACCAATCCTACTGAGAATCTGGAAGGGTCCGATGAAGCGCGGAGATAACTTGCCGCCTCGGCCAAATCTCCGAATACCACGTCGAGGTGAGACCCACAAGAAGACGTGTTCGCCATCCTCGAACTCTAGTGGCCTCCGCCTCCTGTCAGCATATGACTTCTGCCGGCTCTGAGCTGTCCTCATCCACTCCTGGATGACCTGGACCTTCTCTGTCGTGGCCTGGACCATCTCCGGTCCCACAAGTGCTGACTCACCAGGGTCTTTCCAGCACAAAGGGGATCTACAAGGTCGGCCGTACAACGCCTCGTATGGTGCCATCCCGATGGTGGAGTGGTAGCTTTTGTTGTACGCAAACTCCACCAAGGGTAGGTGGTCCTCCCAGATATGACCAAAGTCGAGGACACATGCGCGGAGCATGTCCTCGAGAGTCTGAATGGTCCTCTCCGTCTGACCATCCGTCTGAGGGTGAAAGGTTGTGCTCAGACGTAGCTGCGTCCCGAACGCCTCCTGTAACCCCTTCCAAAGCCGGGAAGTAAAGCGAGCATCTCGATCGGAGATGATAGATGATGGAACGCCGTGGAGCCGCACAATCTCCTGAACATAGAGACGTCCCAAGCTCTCTGCTGAGCCCTGCTCTCTGATGGGTAAGAAATGTGCCGACTTGGTGAGTTGGTCAACAATCACCCAGATGGAGTCGTGACCTCTGGTAGTACGTGGAAGTCCATTCACGAAGTCCATAGATATGCCGTCCCACTTCCACTCCGGAACCTCCAAGGGTTGTACCAAGCCCGCTGGTACCTGATGCTCTGCCTTCACCTGCTGGCAGGTGAGGCATCGAGAAACGAACTCTGCTACTGCCTTCTTCATGCCCGGCCACCAGTGCTGTCGTCTGAGGTCCTGATACATCTTCGCCACTCCAGGATGCACCGCCAAAGGAGAAGTGTGAAACTCCCTCAGCACTTCCTCTCGCAAAGCGACTGGTACCATGGTACGTCCTCTGAAAAGGATGTCGTGCTCTGCTCCAAGGGGGAAACCATCAGGTGCATGTCCCGAGGATATCTGTGCACGCCGTGTCTCACAGTCAGCGTCCTCATGCTGTGCCTCCCTGACCCGCTGCAGTAGTGGAGGGGTGACTGTGAGAGACTGGAGGAAGGCTGCTCCATCTCTATCCACGAAGGATATCTGCAAAGAGGCTGGCTGCTCCGTCGCCTCCTCAAGTAGCTGAATGCCCGTCCTCCTGCTGAGGGCATCGGCTACTACATTCCCCTTCCCAGGAGTATAGACTATCTAAAAGTCATAGTCCTGGAGGAACTCGAGCCATCGCCTCTGTCTCAGGTTCAGGTCCTTCTGCGAGAAGATATAACTGAGACTCTGATGATCAGAAAAGACTGTAAAGCGCTCTCCCATCAGATAGTGTCGCCATGTATTCAGAGCGAAGACCACTGCTGCTAACTCCAGGTCATGGGTAGCGTAGTTCTGCCCATGCGGCCTCAACTGACGTGATCCATAGGCGATCACTGCCCGCTCCTGCATCAGAACACATCCGATTCCAGTCCCTGATGCATCGCAGTAGACTACGTACCCTACTCCCTCCTCAGGCAACCTCAAGATAGGTGCGCAGGTCAATCTCTGTCTCAGCTCCTGGAAGCTCTGATGACATCTGTCTGTCCATACGTAGGGTTTCCCCTTCTTCGTCAAAGCTGTGAGTGATGCCGCAACTCTAGAGAAGTCTGGCACGAATCTCCGATAGTATCCAGCTAGTCCCAAGAAACTCCGAACCTCAGTCACACTCCTGGGTGGCTCCCAAGCTAACACAGCCTCAATCTTCGCGGGATCCACTGAAACTCCCGCCTCAGAGATAACGTGTCCCAAGAAGTGGACCTCATGTATACAGAACTAGAACGTCGAGAGCTTACCATAAAGCTGGTGCTCTCGGAGTGTGTCTAGTACAACTCGCAAGTGATAGGTGTGCTCCTCCTCTGTCGTAGAGTAAATCAGAATGTCGTCGATGAAGACCACAACAAACCGATCGAGGTATGGCTGAAAGATCATGTTCATGAGAGCCATGAACACTACTGGAGCATTGGTTACACCGAATGGCATAACCAAGAACTCATAGTGGCCATACCGACATCTGAAGACTGTCTTCTGCACATCCTCATCTCTGACTCTGAGCTGATGATAGCCTGACCTGAGGTCTATTTTCGAGAACCACCGTGCTCCCTTGAGCTGATCAAAGAGGTCATCAATCCTCGGCAGCGGATACTTGTTCCTCACTGTCACCTGGTTCAGGCGACGATAGTCAACACAAAGTCGCAAGCTCCCGTCCGCCTTCTTGGCGAACAAAATCGGGGAAGCCCAGGGTGAAACACTGGGTCGGATGAACCCCTTGCCCTGCAAGTCCTCCAACTGTACCCGTAGCTCTCGAAGCTCGGCGGGGGCCATCCGATATGCTGGAGTGGATATCGGGGCTGTCCCGGGGTACAAGTCAATATAAAAGTATACCTCTCTGCGAGGAGGTAGCCCTGGAACATCGTCGGGAAAAACGTCCGAAACTGATCCACCACTGCAGGAAAACCAGGACTCCGCACGTCAACTGATCCAAGGATAAGGCTAGCCAACTGATGGGTGATGGGCTGTCCTCTCCTCCGCGGAAGTCCATCCTGTGCTGATAAGGCTCCCTTCTCACCGGTGAAGGTGAACCTGATCCCGTCAGTGCGTACACATCGCACCTTGCGCCTAAAACAGTCAATCTGTGCATGGACCGTAGATAGCCAATCCATGCCCAAGATGACGTCGTAAGGCCTCGACGCTGCTACAAGAAGATTCCAGCCGAAGCTCTCGCCTCCTAGAGTAAGCTCACACTGCCGGCACCAGTGCATAATCGCCGAGTCTTCTCCCGTAGGAGTCTCTAGCCGTAAGGATCGAGCCAACGGCTCTGTCGGAATCTCCGAGCTCTGAACAAGGGCAGCAGCTATGAAAGAGTGACTCGCTCCTATGTCTATAAGAACTGCAGCAAGGGTGGAGTAGACACAGATAGTACCTCGAATCATCTCGGCTGCGCCGTGGTCGTAGGCCTCTACTGCCTGGAGCTGTGCCTGTCTCTGCCCGACAGCTCCCGGTGGTCGGGGTGGACCTCCTGGTGGTGGTGGTGGCAGAACCTCAAAGCGTCTCCCACCACCGGCTGCTCGTCCAGCTCCTCTGCCTCGTCCGCCTCCTCCCAGCGGACCGCCACGATCGACCCTCTGCCTCTGCCTCGGTGGTCCCTCAACCGTCTGCTGCTCCTCGGCACGGCGGGTCGGGCAGTCACGATCCATGTGGCCCTACCCGCCGCACGAGTAGCACTGTCTACCTCTCGAAAGACTGGCTCCTCGCTGTGTGCCCCGCACTGCTGAGCCAGTGTCCTGAGGTCGTCTGCCCGAAGGTCTGGTCTGTCTGGACCCCTGAGTCATCCATCGACTGCCTGCTGCAGATGACTCTGCCACGTGCCGCCCTGCTGTGGGTCGCTGTGCTGGTGTAGACTCACCAAGGAAGCTCTCGATTAGAAGGCCCCGCTCCAGTACTCCTGTCTGAGTCGGTATGCTGAGGGAGATCAGCGATGGCCTGATCTCGTGTCTCAAACCCTGCTCGAAGGTCCGGGCCCGGAAGAATGGGTCCCGTACCACGTCGGTCGAGTAGCGCGAGAGATCGGTAAATCTCGCCGAGTACTGAGCGACCGTCATGCTGCACTGCCGCAGCTGTAGAAGCTCCTGGAAACGCGCCGCACGAAGGGTGGCTGGGACGAACTCCGAGCGGAAGAGGCTCTCAAAGTCCGTCCAAAGTAGGGATGCCTCATCGTGCACCTGGAGCATCAAGCTCCACCATCGTCCTGCTACTGCGTGTAGTAGGCTAGCAGCGAGGATCACCATGAGGTTTGGTGGTGTCCTCACTAGCCTAAACACTCGTACTACTGCCTCCAGCCAGTCCTCTGCTGCCTGGGGATCCGTCTCCCCGCGAAACCTGGGCGGTCGCTGGCGCTAAAACTCATGCAGTGCGCTGAGGCGACGTGCATCGTCAGCGGCTGCTGCTGGAAGCATCGGGGGCTTGGCGGGTAGAGCTACCGCCGGTGCCACTGCTGACAAAGGGCCCTGCACCGAGGCCTCGTCGCTCGGTGGGCTGTCGTCACGCACGACTCTCGGAACCCTAGCTGGCTGCCGTCGTGGGGCCATCCTGAAAAGGAAACAGGTGCGCCACGGTCAGAACAGTATACCTGGTGAGCTGATATAAGTAATCACAAAGAAAACTTTGAAACACACACGCAATCAATGTTTTCGTGCATTAAGTCGGAAATCCGAAGTCAGGGTCCTCGTGTACGGATACGTCGGCTGCCGCACCAACACTGGACTCCCTGGACTGATAACCACACTCAATACGCTAAACATTATTGCTTCACATAGAAAAGATCAGAGTTCGCGGTAGAACCGAACTCCTCTGATACCAATTTGTCACGACCCGCCCTCGGGGTCCGTGCCGTGACTACCCCAAGCCCGCCTTTCATAGGCCAGGGGCTGGCGACTAGCACCAAGCCGTAAATCCTGGTAAAAAGGGAAGGCATTGCCTTTGAAAAGTAAACAAACACCACAGAGTAAGCAAGCAGAAAGTAATCACTAAACAAAAGCAGAGTACAACTGAAAGTGCGGAAAAGTAAATGGGCCAGTATACAAACCCAAACTGAAAGTAAAGTACAACTCGAAAGGGAAAACAACAACTGAAAAGTAAAATCCGCTACACCGAGCTGTCCACTGGAAATCCCACCCGAAGGGTGGGTACAGATAGCTCCACAGCTCCACGGGTCCCGCCGTCCGCTCCGAGCACGTCCCGCCCAGTGGTCCACCTCCGGGTACCGTCCTGCTCGGCAAGCCTCAGCTAAGGTCAATGCTGTCCGTCGTCTGCAACCAACACAACGTAGTGCGGGCAAAGCCCGTGCAGGGGTGAGTATAAGCTACTCAGTAGGGACCCCGAGACCCCTGAAGGTCTCTCAAATCCACAAAGGATAAACTACGAAGAAAGGTACAATCACGAAGTAACAACCGACACTGCTTAGGTATATGCCCGTACATATACCTAAGATATCAATTTCAAATACGCCCCAACCTCCGAGCCCAAGTACAACTCAGTCCACACAGGAAAGTAAACGTATTCTACACAGGAAAACATATTGTAATCCACACAGGATAGCACAACACAATCCACACAGGAAAGCAACAGGATTCAGCTCACACAGGTATACTTCTTCAAGGACGATAAAGATGATCTCTGATCCATCTAAGTTGTCGGACCCACGAAGGATCGATAGGTAACTAACCCCCGCAAAAGACCCACACAGGATCGGGCCCACACAGGACCTGTAGGCGCTGGTTCACACAGGACCGCTGAGCGCAAGGACCCACACAGGATCGGACCCACACAGGATCGGGCCCACACAGGACCTATAGCAATGATCCACGTAGGATCGCTGAGTGCTGTAGTCGTCGTCGTCGAATCCACACAGGATCTCTGTACTGTCGTCGTCGCAGTCACAGTAGCAGTAGCAGCAGTAGTAGCAGTAGAACAGTCGCAGCCAGCACTAGGGTTCCCGCACACAGCAAGCTCGTTCGGAGGGTCCGCCCCACGAGCCGAGAGGCTGATACATCAACTATCACAAAGTCCAGAGTTGATGTATCCAAAAGTTCCGTATCGTCAACAGGAACTCAACGCAACAGACGGCGCGTCGATCTGACACCCGGTCTGAGAGTTATTGGCATTTTTGTCCCCGGGGCCCGGTTGGGTTTTAAGGCAAAACCAACCCGACCATACTCCACCTGCGTCCAAACCTCGGGCGGAGTATGCCAAAAGATTCGTCTCACTAAGAGGAACACAACACAGCTGAAGGCACGTCAATCGGACGTCCGTAGCTCAAGATATGAGCGTTTCCGCTCCGAAGGCCCGGTTGGTTTCGTGAACGAATCAACCCGGCCGAACTCAAAGTAATCCGAATCTTTGAGTGCGATATACCGAAACGACCGTCTCGATCCAAGGATCGCGTTGCCGTAGACGGTCCGTCAATCGGAGGTCCGAGGCTCAAGTAATGACCCAAAGACCGAAACTGATTCGAAACGGGGGGGGTCCGGGTCTGGGCCGACCCGACCCGGGTCCGACCCGACCCAGGTCCGGGCCGACCCGACCCGGGTCCGACCCGGCCCGACCGGCCGGCCGGCCGGCGGCGCGGCGGCGCGGCGGCCGCGGCGGCCTGGCGCCGCACGGAGGAAGCGCGGGGGGAATCAATTCCCCCGCTGATTGGAAGGGGCGGCGCGGCTAATGCCTCGCCCTTTGCAAAATAAACGGCCCCCACGTGGGGTCCGGCTTGAGGAAAAACCGGGGGGCTGCTGCCCCCCCCCCCCCCTTCATGGAAACCGCCCCCCCTCATAATGAGGGGGGTTTTGTGTGCTTGCCGGGGAATTAATTTTCCCCGGTTTATTACCATCCGGCCGGCCAGCTGGCCGGCCGGTTTCCTCCAACGGGACCGGAAAATCTGGTCCCCTCTTCGGCTTCCGACGCCGGCGGCCCAGCCGCCGGTCTTCTCATTCCGCCGCGGCCCGGAACCAGCCGCTGTGTTCTTCGTCCGGAGCGGTGCGACGGCACCGCGCCCCTCCGCCGCGCCTTCGATTCCCCTTGATGCGGCGCGGCGGCGTCGCGTTCTTGAAGATTCTTCCATGGCACGCGCACGCAAGATAAACATACAATTATCCGCGTGGTGCGACGACACCACGCCACCTTGCTTCCACCCGCAAGATAAACAACATGAACGATGGAGGGGGTTCGGCCGTGTTCATGCGGTCCGGCCCCCCTCACGTTAAATAACAACACAACTTAAAATATTCAAATGCCTCACGTTAGACATGCTAGATCCACGATCAAGAATGAAATAATTAAACAATAAATCAACAACCCCTACCTCGGGTATAGGTTCAAAGATTTGACAACGTCCCGCGGAAGACAACGTCGTGGAGGTCGGGCGTCGCGGTCGTCGTTCGTCAAATCTGTTGATGAAGAGATACGCCCGAAGAGATACGTCGTTGGCGAATCTTCGTATTCCGACGAAGAAGGTCCGAGGAGGAAGCGGCGTTCCCTCTCGTTGACACGGAAGACGAAGAAGAGAGGCGGCGTTCTTCGTCGGAGCTTGAGCGTTCTTCGTCAAGTTGAGCGTTCTTCGTCAAGGCTTGAAGATGAAGGAGAAGCTCTCAAAAACCTCTCAAGAACAAAGGAAACCAACCCAACAAAATAAATTAAGCATAAGCTTATTTTATTACACAACCCTCCTCTTAGAATTTCAAAGGTTTGAAATTTAAATTAACCCTCTTCAATTAATTAAGCCAAGTTGTCAACATTAATTGAAATGGGTTAAAGGGGAGGTTTTGAGAGAATTTGAGGAGTTGGGGTTCGTGTGGGCCCCACCACACTTAATCCTCCCAAGGGAGGTTAAGTGGATGTGGGTCCCACTCCCAACTCCCTTTGGTAGGATTTATCTAGTTAAAATAAAATTTGTTCTTCACAAATTTTATTTAACTTAAACTAAAAACCCAAAAACTAACTTTCAACCCGCAACAAACGCAACTTCCAAAAAGGTATCTTTAAGCAAAAATCGGCGCTGCGAGTTTATCGGTGCCCTCGGATTTCAATTCCGAGCACCGGATCAAAAGTTAGGAATTCCTGCTCGTTCGTTCACTGAACGTACCCGAGCCAAACTTCAGAAATTGATTCCGGGCACTCCGGGCTTCGGAATCAGGTGCCGTCTGAAACCGCGCTCTTGTAAAATTCTAAAGAAAATTAAGAAAACAATTTCCCTTGAATTTTACGGGTCTTTACACTATGTCAAACTTCTTTTGAAGTTCCTTAGCATACTTTTCTTGAGAAATAAAAATGTGGTTCCTCTTCTGTGAAATTTCCAACCCATGAAAGTATTTCATTTCCCCCTGCATGGACATCTCAAATGAATTCTTCATATCCTCAAAAAATATTTCACAAGATCTTTAATCATTTCCAGCAAAGATAATGTCATCAACATAAAAAATTATGATTCGAGAAAACTTCTGACATTCCTTCATGTAAAGATTGTTGTCAACTCTACCTTTCTTGAAATTTATCTTCCTCAAGAAAGTATCAAATTTAGAATACCATGCCCTTGGAGCTTGTTTTATCCAATACAAGGATATCTTCCTCTTACACACATAACTTTCATCTTTCCCAAAAACAAATCCACAAGGTTGTTTAATGTAAACTTCTTCATCAATATTTCCATTAAGAAATGCGGACTTCACATCCATTTGAAATATTTTGTAACCTCATAGTGCAACAATATAAGGGAATATTCTGATTATTTCTAATCTAGCCACTGGATAAAAGGTCTCATCAAAATCAACACCTTCAATTTATGAGTATCCTTTACACACTAATCTTTCCTTGTTCCTGATCACTTCACCTTATTTGTTCAGCTTGTTCCGGAAAATCCATTTTGTACCAATAACATTTTTTTCATTCAGATTGGGTACAAGTTCCCAAGTATCATTGTTTTCTATTTGATCATGCTCTTTATTCATAGCCTAAATCCATTTTGGATGCTCAAAAGCTTCATTCACATCATTTGGCTCCACTTTTGAATTCAATGTAGTATGTGTACCAGAATTTGTTGTTATTCTTGTTTGAACCCTGTGATGTTGATCTACACTAATGATCTGAGCCTCTACTTATTTCCTCATCCTAGGATGAGCTGTTCGAACATCATCACCATCAATCGATATTGCTGAGTTGGATTCCTCTTCTTGAGTAGGATTAACACAGTCTATAGCATTATCTAAATCGCTAGCAAAATGTTCTCTATCCTGCTAAACTTCCACATCAGCATATGAATGCTTTTCTTTCACAACATTTTCAACAACTTTTACATATAATGAATCAACAATTCTTCCTGTTTATTTGTTGAGACTTATATATCCTCTTCCTTCTAGAGCATAGCCAAGAAACATTCATTCATCTCCTCTTTATTCAAACATTCCAAGGTTTCCACCTTTCTCCTTTATATTGCATGGAATCCAAAAATATCTTAAGTGTTTTAGACATGGAGTTTTTTCATAGATCATTTTGTATGGAGTAATATCTGACTTTAACCTATAGAAACATTGGTTCTAAATATACAGAATAGTGCTCATGGATTTCCTCCAATAATAATGAGAAAGACTATGTTCAAGTAACATAGTTCTCCCCATTTCCACCAGTCTTTGATTCTTTCTTTCAGCAACCCCATTTTGTTGAGTTGTGTATGGTGAACTAAAATCATGCAGAATTCCATGATTTTCAAGATAACATTCAAAATCTTCATTCTTATACTCACCACCATTATCAGTTATCATCTTCTTCACTAAATATATACATTCTTTCTATGTTTTCCTCCTTAAACTCTTAAACATTGTCAGAGCATCTGACTTATGTCTCATGTACATAACCCATGTAATGCGAGTAAAGTATTCAATGAATGTAATGAAGTAATTATCTCCATTTGTAGATTTATTTCTCATTTGTCCACAGATATCAAAGTGTATGAGTCCCAAGGGTCATTTTAAGCTAAATTAAACTCTCTTATGCATAGAGTTTGTAATATTCTCTTTCTCACAAATAGTGCAACACCAATATCTTCTTCTTGATAAATCAGAAATATCTCAGACACTATCTCGCTTTGATAACTTGCACATATTGGTCTAACACATATGTCCCAGGCATTTATGCCATAACTGATTTTCACCCACTATACCCATGTAACAAGAGTCTTGTACTTCGCCAACTTGAAACAAGTTCCCTTTTGTACGTTGGCCTCTTATAATAACCTTTCCATTTTCATAAATTTTCATAACAAAACCATATTTCTTGAAGTTAACTTGGTTACCCTCATCATAGTGTTGTGAAACACTCAGAAGATTGAATTTCTACCCATCAACATATAATGTTTTTCTAGATTTCATCTTTTCTTTCCCGATGATGGCTAATCCAACACCTTTAATCCTCATTGATTCATTATTACCAAATGTCACTATTACTTCTTTGAAGTCTTTCACATTATTTAGCAGCTTTAAGTTTCCTTTCATATGATATGAACATCTACTATCATGAATCCATGGACATTCTGCTTTTTTAGTTTCAAAGATGTTTCAACAAAAATTGATTTTTGTTCTTCATTTTCTTCTACTTTCTGTTGTGCTTCCTCCAATTTCATAGTCATGTCAATGTGTTCTGGTCAGATAACCATGCAATATTTATTTTCAGACTTAGATGACCTGTTCCTTTTATCTTTTAAAAACATTGGCTTCCAAGGATTATTAATAAACATTTGTTGCTCTAGTAATACAATAAGGCATCCCTTGGAAAGATGTCCAGGTCGATCACATATTTTACAAATAGTTTCCAGTAGTTGGAACCTATTCTCAACATTCACACCAACCTTCTCAGATACCTTCTGAAATTTATTTTGAGGATTTATATTTTGAAATTATTTACTCCCCCTCAATCCTTGTCTTTAAAAACTTATGGAATAGTTTTAATGTTGTTGATTGAACTAATACATATTTTCGACATGTCTAAATCCACCAAAATACTAGCAGTAAACATTGAAAGAATATTTTCCTCTGAAACTTCTATACTTACCAGAGTTGTGAATACGCTTCTCAAAAAACTTCTTAATAGAACTCTACTGACCATAAACCGTCATTTTTTCATTTGTAACTCTCTTCTTCAGCTCAGATTTAGCAGTAACAGAAGTAATAGAAGGCTTTATAGACTGAAAATTTTTATGCACTTCCGATTTTTCAGAATTTCAGACTTTGGACACATATATGGTCTTTCCATATTTTTTATTATCATAACCAGTTTCATAATTCCTCTCAACATTTGAAGTTAACTTCTGCGGATCCTTGTTTGGTTCATTCTTACTGGAACATCTACCAAATTCTGAAATAGATTGTTTGAAACAGATATTTATCTCTTTATCCTTAGAAAGTTTCTATTGGACAAGTTCCAACTCTTCTTCTTTTGTCTTCAAATTTACTTCAAGATGATCATTACAGTTATTTTCATTCTCAAGAGAATTATTCAGATCATCAATCTTCTATTACATAATGATTTTCTCATCAAGAAATATTTCTTCATTGTTTAATGCGGAATTTTCCTTTATCAACTTCCTGTTTACTTTCTCAAGACTTCTGATCTTTCTCAAACATTCCTTGAGCTCTTCTTTTAGATACTATTCAAGTTTAGTTTCTTCTTATTCTTCAGTACTACTCCACTCATAATCATCATTATTCACTATTAAAAAAAGGTACTCTATCAAGCTTTCTCAAAAATAGATCATTCAGATTCAGCCTCGCTATCATTTTCTTATTCACATTTTGAAAACAAGTTTTATTTTTTTATTTGAAGAACTTTTTATCCTTACCTATTCCAGAATATTTATCTTTTCCACCCTACTTATTCCCTAACCTTCTGGGTCTTCTTTCTTCTTCATCACTATCTTCATCTTTCCCTTTTTGAGGACAACTAGCTACAAAGTGTCCAAAAGCTCCACATTCAAAACATTTCAAATGGAGTTTACCTTTGTATTTCCCTATGCCTATTTTAACATTTTTAGAAAACAAGGATAAAATTTCATCAAAATTTTGACATACCTCATTTTCAGAGTCAGATTCACCATATTCTTCTTCAATATGAATTTTCATCTACTTCTATTTCTTTACAACCTTGAAAGACATTTCCTTATCATCTATTTCTATGCTCTTCATAGTCTTCTGCCTTCTCATTTAATCAGTTATAAGAGTTATATGCATATAATCTTGAGATAATGTTTCAGGGTATTTTTCTTCCAGTGATGAAACATTAACATCAATTTTTTCAGGTAGAATTCTCAAGATATTTTCAAGAATTGTAGAATCTTCAAACTTTTCACTGATACTTTTGATTGTACCGACAATATCATTAACCCATGTAAAGAAGTCTTCAACAGATTTAGACTCTCCCATTTTCAAGTATTCATACTTTATCCTCCATATTTGTAGTTTTTCTTTCTTCATTTTTGTATTTCCTTCATAGATGTTCTTCAGCTTATCCCATATTCCTTTATCTGTAGCAACACCTTTAACTCTTAAAAATTCACTCTTAGAAAGATATGAGTGTAATGCATTTTTAGATCTTCCACAATTCTCAAGATTCTTCTTATCAACAGGTGTAAGTGGAAACTTATCATCAATAGGAGGAAATCCATCAGTTGTAGTTTCATGAACTTCATATCCATGAGATATAAGATAATTCATTATCCTGTCTTTCCAGATGTGATACTTTATTCCATCAATTATCATAATTCCCTTACTGTTCACGTAATTTAGATTTTCTATCACAACTTCTATTCAAACACTTCAGCAATGAATAAATTAAGGAAACCTATCCCTTTGATACCAATTGAAGTTCCCAATCAGGATCTAAGTATCACTGAGTGGGGGAGGGGTGAATCAGTGATATCTTTTTATTTTTATGTTTATTTTTTTTAAAACAACATTTGCCTCCTATTAAAGAGTTTTTTCCCTACTGAACACACACAACCACAAGAACACAAGATTTACAAGGTTCACTACTCAATAAGAGTAGATACATCCTTGGTATGGTATGAAAATAACCGAGTACCACACAATCCACTTGAAAAAAATCCTTTAATGTGGAATAAAATGAGTAGGATATTCCCTTACACTCGTTTAGAACTTGGAAAACAATCTGCAAGCATGTGTGCACCCTCTTAGCACAAATAGGGAATTATAGTAAATCATTGCTTCTTTAAAATTGAACAGGTGTATTCTTTGAAGTAAAACTCTTCACTTTCTTACCAAGAAGCTGGTAGGAATGCACAACCGAATACGTGCGAAGCCCCAAATTTATCACGTAGCCTTAAAGGTTTCTTGTGTGTAAAATTACAACCTTTCATGAAAAAACACCTTTTGAAACAAATTTTTTTTCTCGCACAACTGTTCTTTTTCGTGAAACACTTTTTTTCCATGCAACACTTTACATTTTTCACGCAGCACTTCTTTATCACGCAACACTTCTATTTTTCGTGCAACACTTTCTTTGTCGTGCACCACTTCACCTTTTCACGCATAACTTTCGTTTTCCGCGCATCACTTCACTTTTTCACGCATCACATTATTTTTCGCGCAACACTTCTTCTTTTCACGCACTAATCTATACTTCAATTTTTTCTATGTATCAGAGCTCAGGATTTGTCTAAGTGTCAAGCCTTAAAAAATGAGAGTAGGTCAACTCATATTTGTCGGCATTTTTGACCCTTCACATAAAACCCCTTTCTATGCATAAAACTTTTTTCTGCATGTAAAATTGTCTCTCACTTATTTATATTACGGGCACCTTCCTTTATTTCCGTGCACCACCTGGATTTTTCGCGCACCTCATCACTATTCCATTTTTCATCATTCCAAACATTAAGCCTCTCTGGTGCGTAAAACATCAAACCCACATTTTGTGCACAAGCAATTTTTACTTGCACAAGTATGATGTTTCATGCACATTGCGCGAACATCTCCTATTTTTCACGCACCTCTTGCCTTTGTCATTTTTTGACTTTCTAATCACAATACACCAATTGTGTGAAAAATTACACACTGCGTTCCATAGTGTGTGCAAAACCGATCTTTCGTGCAACCTTCTTTTCACACAATTTGCCCAATTTTTTGTGCGCTGCATGCCTTTTCCATATTTTTTCATTCTGATCTCCAAACACCACTTGGGTGAAAATTTCTAAACTGCATTCCATATTACATGCAAAACCCCCTTTCGCACAGCCTCATTTTTCACGAACTTTTCCAAATTTTTCACGTACTTCATGCCATTCCCAAATTTTGATGTTATGACCTAGAATCATGCCTTTCTCACAAAATTATATTCCATCTTCATACTTGTGCACAAGATCATTTTCCAAAATTACATTTCTCCATCTCCCGATTTTTAGCCACAAAAAATTCGAAAACACTGGGAAACAACACCACCTTAAAATCTGCTCTAGCAAGAACACCAATCCTACTTCACCGGTATCTATCTTCTTCAACAAAAAACTAATTACATCACAAACCGTATCTATAATGATATATAGTATTTGATCAAACACTATTAACATCGTCAGATTTTTCATGGAAAGTACTATAACATTCCCTGGATTCTACTAGCATCTTTTTTTCGATCAAAACTGAATATGACTGGTATCATCATTTCTCCCCCTTTCCTTCATAATGCTTGCATCACAAGTTCTCCTAACATATAATATTTGGGAAATACCAATAAGAAAATCATCATTTGATTTATCATTCCTTTAAAAAGTAAATATATTTATATTCTTTGACAACAAAAGACAACACTCTATAACAACAAACTCTTATCACTTCCTTATTCATCCAAATTGGTCCCAAAAAGATACATAGAAGGAAACAATAATGATGTTCAATCCCATTCATCTTTCATATGTTCATTATTTTTAAATGGTACTATAGATCTTCTCAATTCTTTGAACCCCATAAGCATCATGAGAATTTATCGGGTCATCATCATCCCGCATAAAACATCCTCTTGCGTCCTTCATAAAGAGTCTTGTCATACTATCCTCTATAATGGAAGATTGACACCCATTTTCTTAGCTTTGGGTTTCTTTAGTTGTGGCGTCTTAGCCTCAATTTCAATCTCATACACTTTATCAATCATGGATTAACTTTTATCCAAATTCTTGTTTATATAATTTTCTCAATTGAGTTTATCTCTATTTTGGTAGCTCAAATTGTATTCCCTTCATAGATATGAAAATATCTTTATTTCACTCAAAGACTCTATCGACATTTATACATAGTGCCCTGAATGTTTTAATGGATGAATTTGATTTAAGGTTAACCTAGAATGAGATAATCTTGACCTCTCTTCACAATAAAATTCTCTTGGCCTTCAAACCTGATCTCCACTTTCGATTTTGGTCTCAGTTATAAATGTCTTATGAGTCAACCTCATTTGAAAAATTATCATATGCACTAGTCTTATAAAATTCATATGGGAGGTGGATCAAAATATCTTAAGGTAAATTCTCCAAATCGTAATATAAAAATGAATCAAAGAATTCATCACAATAAATTCTAAAACAAAATCAAACCTTCATCACATTAATTAAGAGATTTTACAGTTCATTAAAAAATTATTAAAATTATTTAAATATAAAATATTTAAAATAAAATTTATGGATCTTGAACATTACAAATTAATCATCCAAATTACTTAAAAAAATATTAATTAACTAAGTAATAACGGAGAAAAATAATTCTAAAAATTGATATTGAAAATCAAGAAATGGAACATTAAAAATGAAAATTTCAAAGCCACGAACATGAAGAAATCAAAAAAATATCAATTCAGACTATATTTTAACAAAATATAATGAAATATTATTTCTTGAGATATATAGAAATTAAAGCAGTAATCCTTGAACATCTAAATCACTAAATTTACTGAATTTTAACCAATTATACAATGAATTATATTTTCCATCACAAAAAATATAATTTCAACTATAAATCAATTAAATAACTTCTCATAATTTTTTCTTAAAAATTTCATTATAATTATGTGGAGAAAATTTATTAAAAATCATCAACATAAAAATTTCCCATGATTGAGACATGTATTATCCTCAATAAATCTTCTCATCAATTTTAATGGTAATAAATTTCAATAAAAATATAAAAATTAAAATGCCCCAAATAATTGATTTTAAATTATTTTCCATCCTTGATTTTCTAATTAATAAATTTACATTTTGATACTAACAATGAATATTTTCAGTGTAAAATTTGTTTCTCATTATTAAAAAAACGATTAAAATTGAAAATTTTGAATAGAATTAAAAATATTTCAGTTTCACATCAAACATGAACTTCCAAACATCTCATTACCTCTAGGTGAGATAGTAAACATAATTTTACAGAGATTAAATAGATGTAATCAAATGGATGTGTAAAAAATATAATAAAAAAGATTCAATAATTAACTTATCCACCAGTAAATGATTACTGAAGGAAAATTTCAACCCAATTTTATTTTTTGATTTTATAACCCATTTGGATTCATATCATATGTGTTTAATTAAATTCAAAGGGTTCAAAGTTAATGATAATTGTAATACATACTCCCAAAATTTACCATATGCAATTTTTTCAAGAATAATATAAATAATATGTACTCAATTTAATCCATAGAGAAATAGAAATTTACTTCTACATTGTGGAATCATAAATATCAATCTTTAGAATATTATTAACCCATAGAATAAGAAATTTAAAGCATATAAAACATACAATTTTGAAAACTATTAGAGGTTTTTAAAATTTTATACATTGATGTATAATTAAAAAAATTTAATGACCCATATTGCACACTTAAACCCCAACACTTCCCCTAATTTTGAATCTTAATGTGGATGAAATATTTATAAATGTTAAAGTTCAAAGAGATTATAAATTCCATCATGAGAAGTCTTTTTATGGGTTTAAAATGAGATTGAAAAATATTTTCCATATATTCTAAAAAATATAAAATTTTCTAGTATATAAAATATTTCCACTAGATACTTCTATATAAGTTAGTACATAATCAGAATTTTCATAAGAGATGTGTGTAAAAAAATAAATTTAAAAAATTATTTTCACAATGTGCTTAAAAATGGAAATGAAAAACATAATTTTATCAAACATGATTATCAAAATAGTAGTAACAACCAACAACATGTTTTAAAAAAATAGTATTAAAAAACACCTAAAAACAAAATTTCTATCATTTAAACTTATAAAAAAACATAAAAATATATTTTTAAATAAGACAATATTTTTTAAATTAGAGAATTTAAAGAATTACTCCCCTAAATAATGATATTTATTCTTTATAATGTAGTAAAAACACCTTTTTTAATTATTTTAAATGAAATCCTTTGTAATATCCAAAATTTATCTCTTACACTATAATAACAGATCAAACTTCACTTTTAATATTTTAAACAAAAAAATTATCAAAATCTTGAGGCTAAGTTTAAGAAAGTAGGGATTCAGTTTTTCCATCATAAGACTTTTTAGTTTTTACATGAAAAAACCAGGGTGTTGTTTTAGTGTGTTTTAAAGTACGTACCTCAATAAATAAACTTTTGGAAGGTTATAATTTTAAGAAGATTGACAAGTAGTAACTATATACATATTGAAAAAAATAAAAATTAAAATAAAACAACACAAATAACTATGCGTTGAACCCCATGAAGCACTAAATTTAATTTCGTCAATTAGAATTAATAAAAGATTAATCCTCTAACACATATATGGAATAAAATAACTCTGGATACCCTCCAAAATAATTATTAACCATATTAACATTAAAAAAGAATGGTTTATTCTTCTCTCCAACTAACTCTAAATCCCCATTAACAATAACTCTTAGGATTGTAAATGTGTTGGAGTTGGTGCCCTATAACCAACTTCTATGTACATTATGGTAACCTGTATTCATTTTTTTGAATTTTAATACTCTTTATCACATTATTGTTGTTATTATTTATGAAATAGTACACGATAATGTCAAATAGTAGTTCTTGCACTAAAAGTTCATTAAATTTCCCCGCATTGATGAGAACCTAGAAGTTCCATGAAAATATTAATAAATATTTGTTCTATAATAGGATGATATCATTTTAGGGAAAAATGATAGAGTATATCAAGGGTGGATACTCATAAGACATTGAGGTGCCTTGTTATAGTGTTTTACCTTGGTAATATCCAGTGTAAAATATTATGAGAACACGACCCGCCAGTTGGAAATTCACATTTATATGTTTCATTGGGTGTTTCTATCTACGGATGTGTATATTGGTTATTATACTTTAATATTACTATTAATTAGTGTTATATGTCGTGTACTTGGATGTATTGATGAAAATTCGGATGACATATGTTCAAAGAATGGTAGGATACATTGGGTGCATCACAAGTAATATTTTATTAATGAATAATGTGGGAAACGATTTTCCCTTCTATTTTTAATGGAAGTTGATATCTTAGGCCCTTTTATAGAAATTATATAGCCTAAATAAATCCATGTTCATGGTATTCTATAGGCATGTTCGATTGTCTATAAGTGAAAGAAAGATACATCAAGCGCATATGATGATGGCACTTGCATGCAACCTTCTTGATTAGAGATATCGGGATAAAGATATTACATTAAACATTAAGAATCCATATGAGATATTATTTCATTGCGGCAATAACTCATTTCTTTATGGATAATATAGAGTGTTTCTTGATTCTAACCTTATAAATTAGGTTGTTTCACCAAATTCCACTAATAAAAAGGCTTAGAGGGTCACAAACTAAGTGTATCTCGAATATTAGTAAAAAACATATTATTATTTATTATTAAAAAATTCAAATGAATATTATTAAAAAATATTGTTTAATAATTATTCATGTTATCTTGATCACATATATTCCATCAATAGTTACTCAATATAGTATTATATTCAAAAAATATTTAATAAATATTTATTTACTATTTAGTGAATATAATATTTATTTATTTATTAGTAAATAATGTAGTGATATTTATTTATTATATAAATAGTTATTATTCACTACCTGATAAATATTATGGAGGAATGGTTAATCAAGTTTAATGGACTTGTGAGAAATAATATATGTTTAATATCATCTAATAAAATAATATCAAATTTAATTCCTTCATTTCGCGCATGTCAATAAATAATAATAATATTATTGTTATAGATATGGGGTTCTGTAGAGATTAAATAAAAAATAAAGGGAACATTCCAAATTATTTATTTCCTACTCTAGTGGTATATAAACCTAATTAAATTATTTTTCAAGAGATCTAATACATTTCATTAATTTTTCACAACAAAATAAGAATAATCCTCTCAAATCCCTAGAGAGATCCCTTCTCCAATAATTCTCCCAATAATGAGAAGCAATCTCCCTCCACAATCCACTATCATGTATAGAGTGAACAATGGGATTTTTTTGGAAGTGATTCTTGTGATGATCAAAGGTGAATAATGAAAGAAAAAGGATTTTTCATGTTACCACCCAAATAATCCTATAGCTACATTCGAAGATATGTGGAACACAAGTGGATCACCGCTTGGGGGAATCTAATATTTATTCCTATAATGCAATGATGGTATGGCATAGATCTGTTTTCAGATCCATCAGTGAATAAAAAATTTCACAGATGGTAATTATTTAACTTCTAAAATTAATTATAAATAATATAAGATAATCACGTTCTTTGGTTTTGGATATTATCTATTTTCTATATTCTTTGATTTAATTCCCTTGATCATGGAATTCATCATCATGTTGATATCATATCAGTCACCAATCATCATAAAAATAAATGTTTGTCACAAACCATCTAAAACTTCCACTGCGCCCAGATCCTACAAGTGGTATCATATGGGTCACATAATTATTTATAATTATTTAAGGAATATTTATTAATTTATAAATTTATTTTATATTTTAAATTTCAATTTAATTATTATTTAATCCAAATTGAGAGATATTATTTATTCCTCTTCATTTCTCAAAAATATAACCAAATAAATTAATTTTATTAGGGAAATAAATTCAAAGATCTCATCCTAAGGTTCTATAGAGTCCGGACAAATAACACAAAAGTACACACTTTGTAACCTGGAGGTACATTCCATGTACTAGTGTTTAATGCACTAAGAATTAATTCAATATTAATTAACGTTAGGTGAATTTATTACACATCAAGAATTTAATTATACACTATGTGTTGAACTGGCCAACGTGGCACATGGTTAGCTAGAGTACACACTATGTAACTTCCATACATGGTGTGTAGTCCTTTAGTCACAGATGAGCCGGGTATCTTCTTAAACGACCTACATAACTGGTGGTCGTGTAACTTGGAGACCACATTCAATGTATCCCATGTACAAATTACGCACTACAAAATTTTTTATGGAACTATTACAATCTGAGTCCCTAGGTGTGTTTCATGGATAGATGGTTAGAATAATACAAACTGTGCATCTTAAATGTAAACACTATGTACTTTTACAAAATTATATATAATTAAAATTAAATTTTTATATTGTGAAAACCATATCAACATAAACTTGAGTGAGGTCATTAAGTTGATAGTACATTCCACTAAACAGTAATATACATACACACATATAAATTTATAATTAATTTTTGTGTAATATTCAGATCTACATATCATGTGTAATTCGTATAAAAATTATTACTATATGTACATTGAATCATAAAAGTTTACATAAAAATAAAAAAAATCATGTAAATCAGTTGATCATTACATTGATAGTACACATCATGATATTATGCGATAACTTGTATATTCCATATATTGCAACGGTAAACAGTCTAAGAGTATAATATACATTGGCTAATTTGGATGAGTACTCACCTTGTTTCCTCCAAAGAACATTTTTTTACAAAATATATTTTAAATAAATTTATACAATTTGTTTCAAATTATGATGGAAGAGAATCACAAAGAAATTTGGATGATAATTAAGATAAAATAAATAATTAATTACAGAAGATAATTAATTTTTTTTAGCATGATCTATCTTAAAAAAATAATGATTATAGTTTAATGAAAATTTTATTTAATATGTAATTCATTTAATTCATGTGGATGATCATGATATTAGACCATACCTTTGTATGTGATTGTTTTGTTTTAATTTATTATTAAATTAAATAGTTGGCATTCATATCATCCCTCCTCTTATTATGTAAGAGAATGTGTGCCCATGGTTTCTTTTATGTAAAACCTTTAACTGATCCTCTGGTTCTCCTCACCTACATGTAGGTAAATGAATATGTAATTGATGGATATATCAAGCTAGTGGAGGTGGTTAAAGTTTGGAATGAAGGTAAAACTAATCTAAGAGAGATAAAAAGGTGTACAGGTGGAAAGTTTCAACAAGAACCATAAATGGTTCAATGTGATTTCACTTAGGTCAATGATTAGTTTATCATCCAGTTGAAAAACTAAAAATTAATAAAATCTCAAGATCACACCACTTTATTATTTTATTTTTTTCAAGTTCCATGGTTATTTAATTACAAATGATTTTTCGCGATCACATGAATTAATGAATTTACAAGAATGAAATATAGAACTAAAATAAATTATCTTATGTCTAAATATTATCTGAGACATGGTTAATCACTTAAGTAAATCCACTTTACATTCAAAAGTATGTAATAAAGTTAATAATTGGACATTTATACATAAAATATAAAATACCCTGATTATATTCATTAATTCATTATATCCTTCCACTAATTCAGTTAAAATTGAAGCATAGTTCATAGTTCTTGAACAACTAAAGTTAGGGTGCTATCAATTATTGAGGAATTGTGACTTGATGTTTTGGGTTGAATTTACTTAGTTCACATCAAGTGTAAACTACATAATTATGACATGGTGTAACTAAGAGGAAATGTTTTTGGAAATCCAATTTAAGGATTTTAGGATTGGGGAGTCCACTCAACAGATCAATAAACTATGAATTCATTTATTTGGAATTTGGAATGCCTACTTAAAACACTTCAAATTACTTGACCAGGAAAATTTGGAGTGATGAAAAGGGAATATCGATCCTTTCCAATAGAATGTCTAAGAAATTAGATATTATAAATCCAATGGTGAGAGATATTGGGTTTTAATAAAATATTGGGATATTAATAAATATAATATTTATTTATTTGTCTAAATTATATCAAATAAAGAACAAAAAAATATTCTCGTATTATTTATAGAATCAACAATTAAAATGAATTCAAACATATCACTGTGATCAATGTTCTAGAATGGAAACCTTATCTCCTACAAAAATTTACAAGAATGGAAAAGGAACTTATGTGTTATCTTACATCATGAAAGGAAATTGTATGTGCTGGATTAACCTATTCATGATATTCATGGTAATGAGGCCAGTAAGAAAGAGTTATCTCTATATGAGAAAATTTTGAAGTATTCTAAAAAAGTTCAGTGTTTTATACTATCTACCATGAACAATAATATTTTGATGCAACATGATGGCGTGGATGTATATAGAATGATGTCTCAACATTTGAAACTCCATCAAGAGAGGGAAAAAAAGTTATATAATAGATCCCAAATGCTATATTTGCAACTAATCATAGAGTGTCTACACTAGCTAGTGTTGAGTCAATAGTTTTACTTTCAAATATTCCCTTCATTAGTTTTTGGAAATCAGAAACAATTTCTTAAAAATCTATTTAATTACATTTATATATTCCAACAGGTTTAGTTTGTTTTTGTAGAAAACATATTTTTATATAGAACATATAAATAGTTAGAAAGTAAAATGAGTATAAAATTTTATCATTCAATTTGATCCATCAATCTAATGGTAAGTTTGGTACATCAGACTAAATAGTGTTATATTCAATGGTTAGATAAGTGTTATATCTATCAGACTGACTGATGTGATAACCATCAAACTAAAAATTGTTGCGATTAATCAGAATGAAAGTAGTTCTGATCAGTGGATTAAAAACCAATAATATAGTCCATCAGATGGTACAAAGTTTATAATCAATAAATTTATATTTGTTTCCATCAAATGTAAATATTTTATATCATTGTAATGGTGATTACCAAAATGATTTCGGATAATGAAGTAAAATTCATGTTTATATTTCAAGATCAAGATCCAAATCATCATAAGCTATCAAAGTGAAATATGCCTAAGGTTATTGAAACCAAATTAGAAATATGATCATTGAAGAATTTACTATAAATAAAAGTTCATTCAAATAGTTGGGAGTTGATTCATTTGCAACTCAATGCATATAAAGTTCATGCCAGGTGAACATATCGCTTCTGGGAATTGTAATATTAAATAGAGTTTTAGTTATAAGGAATTCATGTGGGGGATGTAAATTTCTTTTTATTTTTTTATTAATTTTATCTAATCATGGTATTAGTCAGGGGATTTTGGTAATATAAATATGGGTGAAACTAATCCATTAGATCAAGTGTTTCTAGGACTAAGAAAACAAATAATTATGATATATTATATCAAGGGCTGATAGGGTATCAGAAGAGAGAGACATTCTGATTTTTTATGAAGGTATTTCCTTGTAAAGAAAGACACAAATTTATAGTAGGTATTGAAACTATGAATATATTAAGTCGTAATTTTTGAATTCCTTAACTCTTAAGGTTAAAGATTATAATTAAATTTTAGTAAATATTATAAGTAATTCTTACTATTATGAGATTTTTTTACTTATTTCTATAAGTTAAATGTTCCACTATACATATACATTAGAAATTTAGTTCTTTAATTATCTTTCTAATATACTATATTATAGGAGTCTTTATTATACTTATATTAACTTTTACATATTGGATAGTTTCTATATTTGATTTTAACACATTTACCATTAGATTAAATCTAAAATTTATCTTTTTTGACTTAAGAGGCTTTTTGTTTTTTATAGTTTAAAATTTTAAACTACAATTCACCCATGATGTAGCCATCGTAAACTCTTACGATCCAATAATTGGTATCAGAGTAGTTTCTACTACTATAATTGTTGAGTTTTTACTTATACTATATATTGTAAGTTGTTAAGATTTTTTTATAAACAACTTGTTTATAAATTTATTTTACACTAACATCTTTTGCTAGAATTTATTTTGTTTGATAAGATGGAAGGTATGAATACTGGTATTCTATAAAATATGAATCCCAGTAAAACACATATTTTTATGGGAATAACTATGAATACTAGAGAGATAAAATGAATACTTTTTTTATGAATACTGGTGTGGATAAGGTTTTCTTACTAACTAGAGATTATCTGATTTTGGAAAAGGATGTTACTAATTTTACAAATTTGGAAAAAAAATAATATCAATTAAAAATTAGAGTAATTAATACTCTAATTTTTTCTAGGATAATATGTATCTATAGTAAAATTTCTTCATGGGAAAAAACAAAAAGTTTTTTGTAAAAAGATAGAGGCTACAATCTTTGTATCATCAAAAGTTATTGAAACTAGAAGATCTAGGTTTAGATATGACTATCCCCCTTTTGATTTCTTACCTGGAGAGTTAGAAGCTATGATGCATCAATGATTCATGACCATTGTAAATTTTTTACATTCTCTTAGAGAAAAAGATCTAATATATTGAATATTAATAAAAAAATTATGGAGATTATGCCTAATGAATTAGAATTTGAGAGAACATTATTGGATGATACTAGACGTAATATAAATATTACGTTTGATGATATCATTGGTACCCTTATGCATTATGAAGGTAGAATAAAAATTGATGATGAGAAGATGAAATATGAAAATGGAGGAGTTTTTTTTAAACTATATCTAATGTTCCTTTGAAAGATCAATCTCCTGAAAAATTGATGAAATCTTGAAAGAAAAAAAAATTATTGTTGAATTAGATGTCAGTCCATGAGAACATATTGAGAAATATGACCAAGATTGTTGGAAATAAATATTTTCAGTATATATATAAGAAGAGTCCTAAGGATAATGTTGATAATAAATAATATTTTGAAGTAATATGTGATGAATGAAAAAAATAAGGAAATATAAGAACTGATCATCCAAAACTAAAACTAATGGACAATAAAGAGAGGAATTTTGATAGGAATTCTAAGAAGTATTATAAGAATGAGAGAAAGAAGATTCTAAAAGATTGAGACACTTGGAATACAAGTGGTGGAGATAGTTCTTCTAATAATTCTTCAAATAATAAAATTTCCAGATATAGGAATATTATATTATTTTCAGAAATACCAAAAGTGAACAAATGAATCATGGCTAAGGTAACTACTATTGAATCCCTTACAAATCTTACCCTAAATGGAAAATATATGAAATTAATGAAGTGAATAATTATACACCATCTGCTAAATAATATTCCTCAACTAATGACCATAATACATTACCATGTTATGAAGACGTATCTATATTTTCTATATAACTTGTTAATGAAAACTATAAATTTTCTAAAAAACAAGAAAATTCTCAAGGAAAACTTACAAAGGAAAATTCAAGGATAACTATTTTATATACTAAAATATCTAGTCTTTCTAAAGACCTTGATAAATATAATTTTAAAAAAGAATGTATTTCTAAAGATCTCAAGATTTTTTTTGATAAAACTTTTTTACAAATTAATTTTGTAAAACATTGTTCCAATAAAAGTCATAATTAGGATAAAAACTCAGTTGTAAAACTAAAATCTTAAATTTATTATTTGATGAAACTTTTACCTATGATTACCTCTAGAAATAAAAAACTCTAATATAATGTATAATCAAATTAGACCGCTTATAAGTATTTATAGAATGAGTTTAACTAAAATAAAACCTGTTATTTGTAATAATTACTTTGTTCCAAAGAGTGATTCATTGTTTTACTAAAATTTAAAGTTGTGGAAATAGAAATAAAAAATGTTCTCTAAATAAAAACTAATACTCAGGCTCTAATAATTAAGATTTTGAATATAATTTACATTATACCAAAAATAACACTTCTGTAAAAATATTGATTCAAAAAATTACTTTCTGATAATACTAAACCCAAGATAGTTTGGGATTCGAAACACTAATGTTTTTCTTTTCCAGAATATAAGGAATGTGTCAACAATAATCTTGGGTACATGTATAGTATTTTTCCCAAACATATTACTGACAAAAAATATTTATTTAATAAGGTCATATAGTTTGAAGGTGGCGAAGTCACTTTGAGATATAATGATCAGGGGGAAATTTTCGTTATAGGTAACATTGTTTTTCTTTGAAAATTTTTAATTTCAAAAAAATTATTTATTATAGGACTTAAGAACAACCTTATAAGTATATGTAAATTATGTGATTAGGGTTATGTTGTGAACATTATGAATTATATATGTATTATTCATAGTTATAAAGAAGAGTTTGTTTTTTCTTATAATCGGAATGAGAAAGTTTACACATTAAACATAGAAGACCTTAAGAGCTAAGATAAACATTGTCTTAGTAAAATAGAAGATCAATAATGATTATAGAATTGATTATTAGGACATTATAATCTTATAACATTAGCTAAGTTATCATTAAAAGTACTATGGAAGGATCTACCCGAACTAAGGTTTGATACTTCTAAAGTTTGAAATCATTTTTAATTTTGTAAGAAATACAAGTCAACCTTTATGTATATTAGTTAAGCCTAAAATTAGGATGCTTTAAATTAGAGAACATGGGATTATTTGGTCCTTCCAGAACTGGAATTATTAGTGTAAAATACCATGTATATGATTTGGTTAATGATTATACAAGATACACACAGTTTTTATTTTCTAGAAAGAAAATCCAAAGAATTTAGTTATTTAATAAATTTTTTAGCCATAGTTAATAATGATAAAACCCTCTCCTTGATAAATATTCATAGTGATCATGGTGGATAATTTGTAAATTATTATTTTGAAACTATTTTTAGTAAAAATGGTACTATACATAACTGTTCAAAACATAAAAATCTATAGAAAAATAGTGTAGTCAAAATAGGAAATGGAGTTTCTAAATATATTACTAGAACCATTCTAAGTGAATACTCAGTTGATAAGAAATTTTGGGCTGAAGAAGTTAGTAATTTCCTTTATACTATAGATCATGTTTGAATAATATCTTTTTTTATTGAAACTACTTATGATTTGTGGACTGGTAGGAAACCAAAAAATTATTGATTTATAGTTTTTGGATGAAAAGTATTCATTATGAATACTAAAGATAAAATACATAAATTTTCTCTAAAATTTTATGAAGGAATATTTTTAGATTATACCAAAACTAGAAATGATTAATGAGTTTTAAATAAAAATACATGTACTATTGAAGAAAGAGTACATTTTAGGTTTGATGAAACTCATCCCTTTGTTTTCAAACAACCTCAACCTACATATTTAGATGTTATTTATAAAACTAAATTTCAACTTATTTTAGAATGTTAATGTCATGAGAAAACAAGTGAATAATATATTTATGATGTTTTCCTGAAGAATGTTTTCAACCTATTATTGAAGAACATGATTTTAAAAATTCTATAAATTCATTGTTTCTTAAGAATCATGATAGAGATAATATAATAAGTGATGTAGATGCGCATGTCAGTACTATTAGTTCTTTGAGAAATGAAATTGAACATCTATAATTTTTATATCATATTGAACCTAAAACTTCTGATGTGGCTTTATGTGATGAGTATTGTATAAAGGCAATGCAAGATGAACTAAATATTCTTGAAAGGAACTATGTTTAGACTTTAGTTGAATGTCCAAAAGATACTTATATAAGTTGAGTAAAATGGGTCTGTTAGAACAAGTAACCTATTACTAAGGGTTATACTCAAGAATAAAAAATATACTATAAGAAACTTAGGCTTCTATATATAGACTTGATACTTTTTTTATACTTTTAGATTATGAAGAATGCTTAAATTTAAAAACAATTTCAAATATATATACAGTTTTTATCCCTTAATGTAAATTTCTATGAGAATGTTTATGTAGAAAAAACCTTCTTTTGAAAATAAAAAACATCCAAAACTTGTTTTTAAAATTACTAAAGCACTATATAGACTTAAAAAATCCCTTAAATCCTGGTATGATATGTTAACTAAATTTTTGTTAAAAAAATTAAGGGACCTACAGATCCAAATATTTTTTTAAAATAATTTAATAATAATATTATGGTTATAAAAATACATGTTGATGACATTATATTTGAATCAACTCAAAAATACTTTAACAGATTCCTTTTCATATCTTACGAAGTCTTAGTTTGAAATGAGTATGATGGTTGAGTTAACATAATTTCTAGGTTTTCAAATATCACAAAAATTATAAGTAAATTTTATATATCAACATAAGTATATAAAATATCTTCTCAATAAATTTAGGTATGAAAACACTAACATTATTTTTACTCTTATAAAAACATCAATAACTTTAGAAATTTATGAAGTTGGGAAGCTAATTAATCAAATGATTATTCATATCTACTATTTTTAACAATATCTATACATTAATGAATTCATTATCAAAGGGTAAGTATATATGTTTTAGTTTTATAAATACTTTTGTTTTCAAAAATTTTTATTGCCTTATTATTTTACAAATTTATTGTTTTGTATCTTTAACTTTTTTAAATTCAAAATTTTTATAAATTTTATTCTTAGAATAAAAATTTTTATAAACATTATGGTGTCCAAGTTTTATAAAAAGAATATTTGGAAAAAAAATTCAATAATGAATAATTATTTCAAAAATATTCCAGTTAATATTTTTTTTTAAAAATTTATCCCAAAATTTTTTATTATAAAATCCATGAAGAACAGATTATTCATTCCAAAAGAAAACTTCTACTCTGAAAGGTACCCTTATTTTAGTTTTTTCAGTAATTCATTACTTTATTTTATTCATGTTGTTTATATATAATTTTATTTTTATAAACTCTAATTTGATAAAAATATAAATTTTTTTCTAATTGGATTAAACATTATTCTGATCAAAAGTTTTATTAAAAAAATTTAAGAGTTTGGGATTTTTAAAAAATCATTCGTGGATTAAATCATGATCGTCAGATTAGAAAAGGATTTATAATCTGAGCAATTGAATTTTATAGAATGTGAACTATCACCCCACACACCTATATAAATGTGTTTCATCCCAAGTCTAACATCAATTATGAGGGTTTTCATTCTTGACTCTCAACACCCCAATATTACTCTATCTGATTGATTTCATATTCGACTGATCTGAATTATCAAACTGATCTCTAGCACTAGATTCAGTATGATGGACTATGAAGATGAATTTAAAAAAGAAAAGTTGTTAGAGAAAGACTTTTTGAATGAACATGGTATGAAAATAATGTCTCTCTTCTCAAAAATGTTATTCCTTTTCATGCATGGTTGTGGAAAGATTTATGTTTTGAAAGAAGACTTTGACAAACATTACCCAGATATTATTAGAGAAATTTATGAATTAGTTGAATTTCATCTTAAAGAAGATAGATAAGTGATTTTTAAACTATTTCTTCAAATTTATAAACATTATTATTAGAAAGTTATTGATTTTGTAGACATCCATTTAGAGGGTGAAACTTATCTACTTTCCCACAAGCTACCTAAATATATTGTGTGTTTTGATAAAACAAAGGAAAATCCTATTTATTTACTTATTTTGAGAAATTTAATAAATTATTCCACCAAAATATGGATTTCAAGGTTGTTACCCTTTGGATTCAAGGGTATCACATACTAAGAATGTAAGACAGAGATACTCTCATGGTTCTAGATATTTTTGCATTGGACTACCTAGTAAACATGTGACAAATTATCATGGCTAGGTTTGTGCCTCTCTCTATCAGAAAGATAAAGAAATATTTGATAAAATACAAGATTTTTGTTTCCATATTTTATTAATAAGATATTATTAAGATTCATGGAAGTATTCAAAATCAAAAATCATCCATATATAGTTCAAGATAAACCTTCTTATATCAGTAAAGAAACAAAGGATTGAATGAAATTTTTCTTCAATTCAAAGATGGATAATTTTGGGGAAAAGATAGACAAATTTTTGTCTTTATCATAACCATTTAATGTGAAAGTGACAAAAAAAGAAAAGAGGAAGGTTGATTCCTCACCTCCTAAAATAAAATAAAAGATTATATTATACAATAAATTCAAAAGGCTTATGGCTCATAAGGAATATAAGAAACTAGATGATCCCTTATTAATATTAGATATATTTTAGGCCTTGTATTTAATAATTCAAATATATAATGAGAAAAATATGGATGAAATAAAAAAATAAAAGGTTTTAGGGGTCATGAATGGTGGAAAGGCTGTTGAAGGGTGTCGAAAGAGAATAAAAAGATCTATTTTTATTCGTTTCCCCTTATCTATTGATTAAAAAGTTATAGGGTTTGGAATTGAGCCTCATGCTGAAAAAAGTCTTATTGATTCCAGATTTTTGTTTGTGAGAACTTTGTTAGTTCCTAAAATGTTGGATAATGGAAAAGAAAAGGAGGTTCCATAATAATATATTGTTCAATTAGAAGCTATACTCAAGTTGAAAAACCAGTTCAAGAATCAGTTTCACAATCAAGTAAAAATTTCGTGGATGGGAATAAAACAAATTTTGTTAAGAAGGTTGTTAAATGTGTTTATAAGAATATTTGATTGTTAAAAAATAAATTAGAATAGTTAAAATAAGAACATGTAGAGTAAGAAGTAGAAATTGAAAATGAGGAAGAAATAAGGGAAGAAGAAAGTTCTCCTTATCAATCCTCTAAATCAACTCAGATGTTATCTCATCTAGACAAGAATATTGAAATATATGTTTTTTTATGTTTATTCTTCATATAAAGAAGATTTTGAAAAAAAAATCACAAACAAAAGATTCTGAAAAATCAAGGACATATCGAGATGTTGATATTGAAAAATATTCAATAGAAGAAAGAATAGAACTAAAAGAAAATTTTGAGGTTGGACCATCCAAATCTAGTGTTTCATATGTTTCACTAGAGTCGTCAAAATCATAATCTATATAGGCTCAAAATAATATTTATTACATTTTTAAAACATTGAAATCATTAACCGATTCGATATTGTATCTTGAAAATATTGAATCTAGGTGTAAAAAGACTCCAAACTCTCTAAATGAAAAATAAAAATCCTTGAATATGTTTACTGATACGGTCAACCGTAATGATGCAAAAAACATATCCTTTAAAAGTAAATATAAATCTCACATGAGAAGTTTTAACCAGATAGAATGATATTATAGAAAAGTCGACAATGATTTTATGGATCATGATGACCGTATAGTTTATGTCGAGAAACATTATACTGAGTACGATGATTCCTTTGAAAAGTTTTCATATGATGCATCAAAGAGAGTAATGTTTTTTTGAATAGTTCATATAATTGATTGATAATTTGACTAAGGATGCTATGAAATTAAAAGGAATGGTTTAGATGTTGAAAGAGGAAAATTCTAGGATCCTAAAAATCGAAGAATAGTTTCTGAAGCCAAAAGAAGAAAATAAGAAGTTAATATTTCTTTAAGAATAAGTTTAAAGGTTTAAAATAGAGATTCAGAAGAAAATAGTCATCGAGGATAGAGTTTTGAATCTTAAATCCTCCTTAGATGAAGTAGAGAAAGATCGTGATTATTTTAGGAAGTTTAAGGCGATCATTAAGATGTTATATAATAAAAAATGATTTATTTTCCCAGAAATCTTGATGTAATTTGAATCATTTTGAATGAATATTAAATATGAATGAATTTTTATCTAAAATCATTATGTCTAAATGCCTTATAATAATTTTTTATGTATGTTATTTCCTTCATATCTTTTATAAATACTTAATTTATATACAATTGTTTTTTATATTATTTTACTATCATTTTACAAGATTATATAATTTCCCCTTACCATTTTTAAAATCATAAAGTTGGAGATTATGTTCAAAAGGGGGATATTTTGCATAAAAAAGAGAAGTAATTGTACCATGTGGATATTGTTTTTATATTTTGATTAAGGAGTACTTCTAATATAAAGGATTAAACAATCTTAGGAATAATTTTTATTAAGGGGTTAATTTGAAGTATTAACTTCCATTATATCTAAAAATAGGTAATAAACTGAGGGGGAGTTATTATGAGATAATAAATTACTTTGAATAATATCATTAAAATTCATAAAAGTAAAAAGGGTCTTAAGTATTTAAATGTTATTAGTTTTTTCATTTTAAGAGTTTTGTTTTTTTCTCTAAAAAAGGGGGAGATTGGTGAATTAATAGATTAACTTTATACCTTTCTATTCCTTAGTTTTGGAAATCACAAACATGTTATTAAAAATATATTTTAATAAATTTATATATTCGAAGTGTTTTATTTTATTTTTTATGAAACAAAATTTCATACAAATTATAGAAATTCTATTAAATTATAATGAATATAAAGTTTTATTATTCAATTTGATCCCTCAGACTGACAATACATCAGGTAGATCAGACCAACTAGTATTCTTTCCAGTGGTAAGATAAATTTTTTTTCTATTAAACTAAAAAAATTCATAACCATAAAACTAAAGATTCATCTAATTAATTAGCCAAAAAATAGTTCAGATAAATGGATTGACAATGAATAGTATAATCTTTCAGACTGTACAATATTTATAATTGAGGTATTTAGATTTGTTTCTATCAGATAAAAATATTTTATTGAATTTTAATGGTGCTAAAAAAATTGACATTGGACAATGAATTACAATCCATGCTTAGATATCAAGACCATGATCCAGATCAATATGATAAGTCAAAGTGAATTGTTTCCAAGGTTGTTAAAACAAACTCATAAATATTACAGTTGAAGAATTTCCTATAAATAAGAGGTCATTTGAGGACTTGAGAGCTGATGATTTTTCAACTCAATACATCTAAATATCACTATGTGTGAACATCATATTCCTAATATATATAATATTTCATAAATTGGTAGTTATAAGGAATTCATGTGAGGGCTGTAAATTCCTTTGTGTTTTTTATTTTCTATTCACTATGTTCGATCGTGGAATTGAACGCGGGCTTCTAGAAATAGAATGATATGTGAATCTGATCCATTAGATCAAGGAATTATATTGCTAAGACTATAGATACATTCTGATATTTACTTATATTTCTAATAAAAAATTTATCATTGTGTATGTGATTACAATATTAACTATGATATATCAGATAGTTTATGGATCTGATTTTAAGACTTTGATCATCAAATAAAATCCAAGACCAATATTTTTTGACATTATAGGTTTTTTGTTTTGTATTAATTTAATTTTTTTTATTTTAATTAACTCACTCTGTAGCTATCGTATACTCTTACGATCTAACAACTAGGCCTCATGTAGTCAATATTATTGGATACATTGAACACTTAGACATATTAGGGATTAAATTCCATGATGAGATATGCACATATCTCATATGTTCCTCACTATGCAAGACCTTATCTAGTTTTATTATTAATTATAATAGGATAAATAATGAGAAGAGTCTTTTAGATCTTTTTTACCATGATTCACCAAGTGGATAAGGACATGGGGAATGAAAAACACGTGGTCCTTATGGTGAATAAAAAAAGAAATAATAAGTTTATGTTTACCAAGAATCATAACATATATAAATATCTTTAATACCATCCTTCCATGATGGGGAATAATAAGAGGTAGTGAAAGGAAAAAGAAGAAGTATATTTGTCATGTGGAACGAAAGGCCACTGGAATATGAACTGCATACAGAAGCAAGGCGACGTTGAAGGTGTGATTGTTATCAAGATGTAGAAAGTAAGTATCTTTTGAAATATTTCTAGTGGAGAGGTGAATTTTTGAGAAGCCAATGGTGTGAGGCTAGATTCTCCAGAAATTTATGACTACAAGCTTTTATTACCAATAGGGATGATATTTTTTCTAATAGATTGTTATTATATACCAACTGTTACCAATAACATAATTTCTATATTATTCCTAGATGGAGATGTTTTATGTTCAAGTTTGGAAATAAATGTTATTTATTTTATAGGGGAAACATATTTTATAGTATGGAATATTTAAATAGCAGTATTTTTGAATTAAATTATGAAAACAAAGTATTGGAAATAGATTAAAAATCATGATCAGATGATGCATATAACACATAGCTATAGAATAAACATCTTGGTAATGTAAGTGATAAGTATTTAAAAAATCTATCTCAAGATGGTTATTTATACTCCTATATAATAAAACTACTTATAATATGTCATGCTTGTTTATATAGAAAAATGTACAAATTTCCATTCAATGGATAGGGTGAAAGGGCCATGAAACTTTTAGGATTCACACACACTAATTTGTGTAGACCAAGTATAGTAGAAGCTAGAGGGGGTACTTTTTACATAAAAAATTTTAACTGATGAATTGATTAGATATGGATATGTCTAATTGATGAGGTTATAATTTTGATTCCTTCTCAAAATTAAAATATTTCAATAATGAAGTAGATAATCAACTTAGAAATAATATAACAATGATTTGATCAGATCAAGGTAATGAATATCATAACCAAGAGTTTATTGACCTTTTAGGGGAGTTTGGTATTCTATCTCAACTCACTCCACCTTACACAATATAATGGAATTGTGTTAGTGATAAGAGGAACTATAACATGTTAGACATGGTATGGTTGATGATGAGTCATGTAGATTTTCCTTTATCCTTTTGGTGATATGCATTACAAACTGTGGCATACAAATTAAACTGAGTACCAACTAAAGAAGAAAATATGATTCCCTTTGAGTTATGGAGTGGAAAGGAATATTTTTTTTCATACACATGTGTGGGGTTGTGAGGCATTTGTTAAGGCCTTCTTAGGTAAAAAACTATCACCTCATTGAACATGGTGCATCATTTTATGAAATCCCATGGAAATATGGGGATACTACCTATAAAAGCCCTCATACAAGAGTGTGACTATGACTATACATGTTTTATTTATTAAGAGGTCTAATATCCCCCAAAAGGATAACTAGATCAAGATTAAATTTGATAAAGTTGATGTTCAAGATGCATAAGAGTTTGTACATGACCAGATTCCATAGGTCATTGTGGAAGAAGTAGTTCCTGAAATACATGTACTACATAGAAGCACTAGAGAGGAAAGAGAACCAGATAGATATGGGTTTCTATTCATTGAAGATGGAGACTCATTATTTTTTTGAAAATGATAATCTTATAACTTATAAATATATTGTAGAGAGCTCAAAAAGTACAAGATGAAAAAATTACATGAATTCTGAAATGGATTCCATGTATTAGAACAAAGTTTGAGTTCTAGTCTATGTTACATTTAACGTAAATAATATAGGGTGAAAATGGGCATTCAATAAAACAACAAGACATGGAAAGTAACATAAATACCTATAAATAATGTCTAGTGGATAAAGGGATTAAGCATCATTAATGAATTGACTACATTAAAACAGTTTCACTAGTGTCCATGTTTAAATCCATCAGAATTATACTTACTATAGAATTGTAAAATTACTATAAAATTTGGAATATGTATGTCAAAACTACTTTCCATAATGGGAACCTTTAAGAGTATTTATACAAGACCCAATTAGTACGGTTTGTGGCTCAGGGTGATGCCAAAAGGATTTACAAGTTGCAGAGATATTTTTATGGATTAAAGAAAATATCTAGTTCATAAAAAATTTGATTCAATAAAGCTATAAATTATTTTTTTCTCATTAAGAAATAATGTGATCCATGTGTTTAAAATTTGTTTAGTTGAAATGTGTTTGTTATCCAAGTAATATATGTTCATGAAATATTACATATTTGAAATGAAATACTAGTATTACAGTATGTTAAGGACTAGTTAAAAAAGTGTTTATCCATGAAGTAAATTGGTTAAACAACCTATATTTTTATGAACAAGATCATTCAGGGTAGATACAAGAAGATGCTTAGAGTATGTCAAAGTATATACACTAACTAGATACTAAAAAGATTTAATATGGAACAACCCAAGAGGGGATCTGTTCTAATATAAAATGGTATATATATTTCAAAGAAAATGAATCCTCAGACACAATAGGAAAAATATAGAATGGGTAATATATTAGATGCTTCATCGATATGATCAATCATGTGTTCCATGTTATGTAATAGACATGATTTTGTCTATGAATTGATCATGTTAGAAATATATCAAGTAGATCCAGGAGAACAACATTGGCCTATTGTTAAGGTTATCCTCAAGTATCTGAGAAGAACATATGATATCATCCTAGTGTATATAGTATATGAGGATATGGTCATAATATATTATACTAATTTTAGTTTTCAAACAGATTAGATTGATTTAAATTCATAGTCAGGGTATGTTTTATATCACAACAGAGGAGCTATGATCTAGAAGAGTTCAAAAAGCCAATTGTCTCGAATTCTAAAGTGAACTCTGAGTACATAGTGTCTTCTCAAGTATCAAAGGAATCCATTTAGATATGAAACTTTCTCTAGGATCTTGATGTGGCACCAAGATGTAAATACCCTATCACATTTTATTGTGATAATACTATAATGGTGGATCTTCTAAAGGAGACAAGGTCACACAAATGGACAAAGAACATACTCTAGAAGTGTCACCTATTGAGGGATTTTTCATAGAGGGGTGAAGTTGTAGTAAGTATAGTTCCCAAAAAAGAAACCATAGTGGAACCCTAGACTAAAGGATTATCTCAAAATAAACATGAGTATCATATGAGTGCAAGCGTACTGAATGTTATTATCATTTGGATCTATTGAAAGTGGGAGTCTATTAGAGTTGGTTCCATAGAACCAACTTCTATATACTTTTTTATAAACTATATTAATTTTTTTAATATTAATAAACTATTTATTACATTATTATTGTTCTTATATGTAAAATAATATGTGATAATGCCCTAATAGTAGTTGTTGTACTAAAAGGTCATAACAGTTCCCCACTATGATGAAAACCCAGAAGTGCTATGAAATTATTGTTAAATATATATTCTATAGTCGGATGATATCATTTGAAGGAAAAAATGATATAGTCTATCAGGGGTGGAGACTCATAAGACATTGAGTCATCTTCTCATGGTGTACGCCCTTAGTAATATCTAGTGTATGCTATTATGAGAGAGAGGCTCGCCAGTAGGAAATTCACATTTATATGTTTCATTGCATGTTTTTATCTTATAACATGTGTATTGTTCCTTATAATTTAATATTATTATTAATTACTGTTATATGTTGTGTTTAGTTGACATTTTGATGAAAACTGTGATGACATATGTCCACGTTAAGGTAGGATATGTTCTGTGCGTCATGAGTAATGTTTCATTATTGAATGATGAGAGAAATGATTTTTCACTTATATTCTTTAATGTATGTCTATATCTCATGCCCTTTGATGGAAATGATACAGCCTAAATAAATCTCTGTCCATGGTGTTTTATAGGAAAGTTTGATTTCTTGAAATTCAAAGAAAGAGACATCATGAACATAGGTTGATGGAACCGATATACAACCCACATTATTAGACATATCATGATAAAGGGATTATATTACAAAGTAAGTATCAATTTGAGGAATTATTCCATTGCATTGTTAAATACATTATCTATTGGTGCCTTGAAATGTTTCTAGATACTATCCTTGGACTTTAGGTGGCTTTTCGAAATGAAACTGAGAAATAGAACTAGTGGTTCAAAAACTTAGTGTATCCAGAATTTCAGTTAACTAATATTTTATTATTTATTTTTTAAAAAATTTAATTAATATTATTCAAGAACATGGTTTAATAAATATTTATATTTTATCGATCACATATATTCCATCAGCATTTATTCAATAGAATATTATATGGGCATAATATTTAAAAAATATTTATTTTCTATTTAGTGAATTAAATTAATATTTTTGAAAATAATGAAGTGATATTTAATTATTAAATAAATATTCATTATTCAACATTGTATAAATATTATGGAGGAATTATGGATCTAGTTTAATGATCCTTGGAGAAATAATATATATTGAATATTATTTCATTAAATAATAATAAATTTAATTGGTGAGTTTTGTGCATGTTAAGAAATAATAATATTATTATTACTATAGACCTAAGTTTCTATAGAGATTAAATAAATAATAAAGGGAATTTGTGTAATTATTTATTTCAAAAGCTAGTTCTATATAAACAATATATATTATTATTTAAGAGACCCATTTCATTTTATTTTCTATGCACAATGAAATCCAAAGAATCCTCTCGAAGCCCTAGAGTGACCCCTTCTCCATGAACGCTCCCATGAATAGAGACCGATCATCCTTCACATTCCACTTTTGAGTCTGGAGAAATCCAGGAGAAACCTTTGGATGTGATCCTTGAGGTTATCAAAGGAAAATGACACAAGCGATAGGATCTTCTATGCTAGCACTCAGTGATTCCTGCAACTATATTCCGAGATTTGTGCAACACATGTGGATCACTAATAAAGAGAATCTAATTTTGATTCCTATAACACAATGATGGTATGATGTATATCCAATATCATATCCATCAATGAAGAAATAATTTCACTCAAGGTAATTATTTAATTACTTAAATTAATTATAAATAATATGTGATGATTACGCAATTTGGTTCTAGTGTTTATAGATTTTCTATATTCTATGATTTAATTCCACTGATCAGGGTGTTATTCATCATGTAAATATTGGATTAATCAACAATTATGATAAAAAATAAAATTTTGGAACAACCCATTCGACATTTCATCTATACTTAGAACCTACATAAGGGTCCAGACCATTTAGGAATAAGTATCCTCGGGAAAAGATTCAATTATGAATTAAAAATGTAAGACCTTCCGACCAACTGTAAAGTCTCTATTTTAAATAACGGATTCCAAAAAATATTTTTTCCTTTATAAATCATGTAATTTTTATAATCATCTCATCAAATTTCATCTGATCCACCCATATCTAACAATATTCTTTCACCATAAGACTCTATTTCGTAATTCAATACATTAATAGTCTAAAACAACTTGTGTTGCAACTCTATAGGAAACTTTCACAACATAGACAATTATATAAGGATACATTAATGTGGGGGTCTTATAAATGTCCTTTTATTCCCACAAATCCTCATCAAACTTAACAAACCAATCCTTCCTGGATCTAAACACAATTTTCTATAATATTTGTTTCAATTATCTATTTGATATTTTTTCTTACCAACATGATAGTGGATGATATGTGGTTCCAGTTTTATGAAAACAACCATATTTTATAATCAATGATTTGAAATTATAACTCATAAAATGTTTACCATTTTCTATAATGAATGATTTGGGCACACAAATCTAGAGAATTTATTATTTTTAGTGACTTTCACAACACTATTCAATTAATTACTAGGGATAGTCACTCCTTTAACCCACTAAGATACATAGTATTCAACAATTATGATGTACTCACTCCAATAAGAATATGGAAATAGTATCATAACGTATGACCCCCACACATTAAATATTTCAACTTTTAAAATCATTTTTTGAAATAATTGCTTCCCACCCGTGTAACCTAACCTCTAACACAAGTTACACTATTCTACAAGACTCCAAACATATTTTAAAATTTTTGGCTGGTAGAAAATAGTCTGTAGTACTTTCTGGTCTATAATATCACCACCATGATGTCCGCCCCATGGTGAAGAGTTATAAATCTCAAGAATAGAAATCATATCTTCCTCATGCACATGACTCATTAGGATACCATCAATAAATCTCTAGAAAATAAAAGGATCATCCATAATGTAGTAATTAATCTCAAAAATGAACTTTTTTTCATTTGGTTTTGTGAAAGTTCATTTTTAATGACACCCACAATAATGAAATTCATGTAACCTACAAACAATGTAAATAATTTTACTAAATAAAAAAATTGATCATTGTGAATGATGTATTTATCTTTTTTGCTTCATCATTTGGGGTAATATGAATCATAGACAAGTAATCAAAAACAAACTTTCCATTAACATTCTTATCATTTGTCTTTAGGTCAACTTCTTATAACTGAAGGTTCCACCTCATATGTATATGTTTGGATTATTTCTTATTCAGGAGATATCTATGAGTAGAATGATATATGAAAATTATAACTTTATACCCTTTCAAATATTGACTAAACTTATTAAGAACAAACATGATAGAAGCTAACTTCTTTTCAGTTGTAGAATAACTATTATGAGAATTATCAAAGATTTTACTTGAATTGTGAATTAGATGTACCTTTTTCTCATTTCATGGCCCCAAACTAACCCTATAGGGACATCAGTAGCATCATACATCACCTCAAAAGGAATCATCTAATTTGTGGGAAAATAATTAGTGATTAAGTGAGATTATATTTGTGTAGATTAAATTATTTTAAATATTTTTGATAAAAAATGGGCGTTTCCTTGACTAAGAGGGAGCATAAGGAACTTTTTTTGAAATATTTTATAAACTACTAGGAGAAACTGGAATTCCCAAAGACAATTTATAATCCATTGATATTTTGTTGAGGAGGAAAATTTTGAATGACTTAAATTTTAGTATTATCTACCTATATTCCACTCTTAAACACCTTATGACCTAATACTATAACCTTAGTAACCATAAACTTACATTTCTAGCAGTTCAAAAAAAATTTCGTTCATTGGAACCTCTCTAAAACAATTTATAGATTATTAAGACTATTTTCAAAATGATGACCAACAATTGAAAAAAATCCTTGAAAATGAAAATGCTTTCCTCAATAATATCATAAAATATTACAATCATAAATCTTTGAATGGAAGAGAGATATCCATATAGTCCAAATGGAATTTAGCGGTAGGAAAATGTCTCAAAGGAGAAAGTGGATTTAGTTTTTTTCCTAATCTTTTAGAGCTAAAAAAATTTAGTTTTAACCAAAATATTCATCTAGAAATCAAAAAATAATAATTTCTAGCCAATATATCAATAATTTTATCTAAAAAACATAATTTTAATGTTAGATTTTTTAGTTATAGAATTTATCTTTGTATAATCAATATAAAATCTCAACATGGTTTCTTTTCTATATGGGACTTGTTCTATTTTTCATTAGTCATAATAGAGATACCTCTCTTATTTGGGAAAACCTATATTTGGATGGATAAATAAAAATATGGAATAGGATATATCATTCCAAATTCACATATTTTGAAAATTTATTACCTAAATACCTCTTTCATGTTGCGATTCAATCATACTTGACCGTCAACTCATGGTTTATGGTTAGGATTCATGAGAATTTTATACACGATGTAAGAATTAATCATTCCCTTGATATCAAATATAGACCATCCAATAATAAGTCTATACATATTATAGTCATTCAACATAATTTCCTCTTGAATTCCCTAAAAAATAATATATGATAATATGTAGAGTTTATATTTCACCTAAAAAATAATATATTAGGTGGTATGGGAGGGTTTTGTACTTCAAAATTAGTACATGTTTACTAGAAAGGACATTCATGGGATTTAGAAGTCTAAGACCCTCAATATCCCTTTTAAAGAAGGCATTATAGAAATATTATTCCTAAAAACTACTATCATCAAAAAACCATTATTCAAATTTAGATTTAATGATTGGGATAAGAATGTTACCTAAATAAAACTCATCACAATGATCTAATAAATCTCCCAAAACTCATCTACCAGTTCCTCACATATGCTTGAAAAAATTCCCTTGAAAGTATCAACATCAAATGATGTATTATTAATTTAGAAAATAATTAATAATAATTATTCATCTTTATCATCAATGATCTCTTCTAACTTTAGATACTCATATAAAATAAAGATTAGACTTCGTTAATATGATTTTTATAACACCCTTTCTTTTTATTACACACTTAAACATGATTTATTACATAAAATCTTCTCATAATACAACATGTAAGATCGATAGCTATAATTTCTTTGGGGATGAGGTAAATTAAATTATGACTTAAAACATGAAACATGACATCTATATTTAAAACATCTTCTACATGGCAACTACATTCCCTCGTACTTAGCATTGCATGGGATAACCTAAGGACAAGCATAAGAAAAGGGTGAGCTATAAATCCCAGTAAGGAAGTAAAAAAGGAATAAAATGACGAATAAAATACAAGTTAAGAAATAGAAATATCAATGGGGCATAAAATAAACATGAACATAAAGTCATGATATAACATTCCCATCATAACATGAAAATGTGGAAACAACACTTAACATGGAATAATCATGAGCCAAGGATCATTGCACTTGGAGAACGAGTAAAACAGAATTTTACTTGAATTAGCATGAGTAAATACTCATTGAACTTGAATTATCAGGAGTAAATCCTCATTTCACTTGACGTATCATGATACTAATCATTACCCAATGCATTGGAGTGCTATCAGGGCACACCCTTCTTAAACATTTCATTTCATGCATTAGTGTGCCACATGGATCATAAAACATGGATTCATTATCATTTATTTCACAATAAAGGAATGTGGAATTCATAAAAGAAACTATATAATAAATAAGTAAATGTACATAAAGGTGAATACCCTTGATAGAGAAATGGGCATGGAATTCACTATACAATGACTTTAGCTTGAAAAAACACAGTGCAATTTCAGCATCGTAACGGTGTGACATAAGAATTCATAATAATGGTTGATGAGAGATAAAGGGGTGTCTCGTCATATGTACATGAAATGGAAAATAGGGGGGAAATATAGATACATGTCCCAACAATTTTAGTTGAATTTAGATTCATAATACAAAATAATTTCTTGAATGTTAATGAGGAGAGAGAAATTACTTACGAAATTTTGGAATTGTAATAGGTGTACATGGAAGGCATTATTGAGAGATAAATTGGTATCTCATTATTTCAAGCATAAGGAGGGAAAAATCAAGGAGGTGAGAAATCATACCCCAATATTTGTAATTGAAAATAAAAGGGTCTTACAATATAAAGAAACTTGGATAAAAAATAAGAAAGGTAGGAATCCCTTACTTGGAAGTGTGATCCCAAAGGTTTGGGAGAGGCATGAGAGTGCATTCTTTGTAGATTGGGGATGCATTGGGAGGATTATAGAGAGAGGAGGGAAAAGGTTGGATGAACTCTAAAGTCTTTGAGTGAAGAGGAAGTGGGAGCTTGGGTGAGTTTATATAGGAAATGAGATGGAATTCTTTATTATTTAGGTTTGGGACACTGCACATTAAACTAATCAAAACCAAAAACCAGCCCATGGTTTTTGACCATGTTTTGTAACACCCCAAGCTTCCATAGTACGTTTCCATTTGAATAATGTAATAGCTTGCATTGTACCCAACTTCGAGATTCTAACACACCGCGACCAATCAAACTAGCCATTATGAATAATAAGACCAACTTTTTGAAATTTTATAAATTCTGCCTTTCAAAATGGACTTCATTTTTGGATTCAGAATATCAAAATTATCCTAGGGTATATTTTCAGTATTTTTCTGAAAACTTTTAATTTTTGATGAATAGTGAAAATACTAAATTTTAATTAAAAACAACTTTTTTAATCGAAGTAATTTTTAATGTTAAATTATACATTTGAATATTTTTAAGTATCATTTGATTATATTTTAATAATTTAATGTAATTTAAGTCATTGGATGTAATCTCATGATTAAACTGGACATAAACAAGTGTCAATCTTTTGATAGTTATTATTTCTTAAAAACATGCTTTTCGTTAGGACAACTGGAATTAATTTTAAATTAATTTCTGCCACTTCTATGTTTTGAATTTAGAAAAATGGATTCCATAATTAGAATCAGAAGGTCCAAATTGTGTAAATAGGTAACTTTTATTTTTAGACATTTTGAATAATTACTTCAGTAAATATTTTATTTACCATGGTTGAAGGGTAAATCCATGAAATATGGGTAAACAAATAATATTATAATAATATTAAATTACCCTAACACGCATCCTAACCCTATTAAACTATACATTTTTAACCCTAGGCATTCTTTGGTCGATTTTTGGACCCCATGGAGCCACTTGTATGTGATAATGACACTTTATATTAATTAATTTAATGTAAAGACCAAAATAACAAAAGCAAATATCTTTTAGTAAAACGATATTTATATGAAGTTATATAATTGATCTATTAGACAAAAAATAATCATTATAAATATAAACGATTTACTAACTCAAGATATTTTATTTATAATTTTTAGACATAAAATAAATATATTTGTTTATGACACAATGATGATGTAGTATTTTCCTTATTAATGAAATAATCAAATAAATGTTATTATAGATGTTAAAATAAATATAATTTGAAAGTTTTTCTTCCATCCACTAATTTTCCAGGTTAATATGACTTGTTAGGATTGATTAAATGGATTTCATTTGAAGTAATAATGCTGTTATAAATTTAACAAAAACAAAATAGAAAATAGTGTCAAAATTGACATAAAAGAGTTTAAAAAAAATTATATTATTAATTGATATTCTATTCCTAAAAATATAAAATTCAGACAAAGGTCTTAAATAAAATTATATATTTCATTAATGAACCACTTGAGGTTATCTTGTTAGTTTATAGTAATTTTACTAACAATATAATATAAAAATACAAAGAAACATGGTAAATTTTCAACTAATTAACTAAGAGTTAAATCTAAAAGATAAAGTTAATATAGTGACCCCAACCTATCTAAAACCTATTGTTTAAGTGTTTTTAGACCAATCCCCACCTTATCCTTTAAATTATTTATTTTATATCCATTAGAAACCGAAAATTATTTTATTATAAAATAATATATCAATCTTTTCCTAAGGTGCCCCTCACCCCTCTTATAAAAGGGAACTTAACCTTCTCTCTAATTAACAGAATCAAAGACATTTGGGTCAGAAAAACCTGGCCCAAATATCCTCTCCACTGCCCTAACTACATCTTAGAGGCATTCCTTTAGTCAAAAAGCCAATTTATGGAGCCCTTTTGATCAAATCAAAATGAAGATCTCGAAGAAGAGGTAAATATTTCATCACCTCTTTCAAGTTCCTTTCTTCTTCCACTTACTCTTTATTTGTTGTTTCCATTCTAAAATAATAAAACCAATACCTTATATATAATGTGATTTTATTATAAATATGGTACAACCATATTCATTATTCTATCCATCCTTGGAATGAAATGTCAGCATACGTGTGTATGTACAACTTACCGTCTCTACGTCGTGGTGTAATTGTTATTCAATACATTATTATTTGGATGGGTAAAATAATGATGTTTAATTGATGTAAATAATAAATATAACATTATAATGATTCTGTATATATGATATACCATCCAATTATATATTATTTTAATATCAAAAAAATGATATTGTCGCTCGTGCGTAGGTACAGATTACCATCTCGACGAACACGATGATATTCATTCCCCATCATATCCATTCAAGACTAATTTTAATTTTATGATTATAAATAATTTTTTAAAGACTTTATATCATTATTAATATTAATAATATATATCCTACCCATAAAAAGCATTACTTACATAACCAAGCATATAAATGAGAACGAATCAATTAACACACGAAACAACGATAATACTAAAATATTATTAACAAAGCAATATTAAAAGATCATATATGATATCATATTAATGTATATGGTTCTTTTATAATTTAATAACAATTATTTCACCATTATATATGAGTTTAACCAACCCTCAACCAAGGAAATTTACAAGGTAAGGGGTTTCTTATCTCACTTTTAATTCCGTGAGATTCCCATTGTTCGCCACTTATTTATTAAATGTGGTGTATTGTGTACTTCCATTTGATATATATTCTCATTATTATCTTTATATTAATGGTATTATGTGATTAATTTGGTGGTTATTAACTTTTGTTCATATTAATCGATTGATTACAACGATGTAAGGGTATTTCATCTCACCTTTTATTTCCGTGAGATTCATGCTATATTGGAAACTATTTCCTTTTGTGTGGTGTATGTACTGAAAATGATTGTATTATTAGTGTATTATAATTTAATTTATCGGTATTTACATATTAATTTTATGATCCTTCTTTCATGGGGTGTATGTTTCATAAGTTACCAAATCGGTAAGGAAATTTCAAATTTCAAATTCCACTCATTGGGCTTTACGCATACTTCATTGATTATTTTACTCCAATATTATGTGTAGAATCACTATTTATTATTTATGTAGTATGTTCCACTACCCTTTATGTGGATATAATTTTCATACACATAATAAATCCATTGATAATTTCTCAATTCATTTATATGAACTTGATAAGAGTAATCTTAACTCAATTTTCATTCATTGAGTTAAACATCCATGACATTGGTATTGTGTTTACAAGAATATGTGTGAATGTACTCTGATTGATTTACACTAAATATCCAATCATATTGAGTGTATTTATATTTTTCACACATAATTATGTCATTGATTTATCCTTGACCTAAGGATACTGTCTTTATAAGGGATTTTATCTCAATTTACAATCCATTGAGACTTCATTGTTGTTATATATCAATTCACTTTTATATGGTGTATATAATGTACTTTGACATTATATATCATGAATACCTTTATTCTCATGATATTATAATGTTTTTATTACCTCAATTATTTGTATTCAAATGTCTCAATTTTGGTTAGGAACTCTAACTAAAATATCATTTAAATGTTTTAATGATTTATTCTTTTAAATATTTCTCATTAATGTCCATGTTTTAAAAATGGTTTTAAGGATTTATTTATATGGACATTAATGTTTTCAAATTAAAATTCCTTTTAAAAGTTTCATAGTGTAATGGGGCACATTGATTCAAAAATCTATTTTAAACGACTTTCTAATAAATAGTGTGACATTTAAATGTTTTCAAGAAAAAGGGGGATATTTCTCTCAAATAGTTTGGATGATTATTTTCATCCTTTTCAATATCCTTAATTATTATTGATTGAGGTTAATTTGTTATAATAAAATCTTCCATATTGTATTTAATGTGTTATGTTTGACTGTGGATGTGTTATTTTTATACCATTCATGGTTTATGGATAAAGTATTGACATTTAGTATGCTAGTTTTATTACGAATGTTTGTGTCATGTTTCAACCTTTTCATATAAGGAATGCATTGGACTTAGTAGGTGATGGCCGGAGCCTGCTATAGCTCGTCGATGAATCAGTAGGTCTCATGAGACAATTAGACATGGAATTGGCCGAGGCCTTTTCCTATTTATGATATATGGTTTTGGCCACGGCCTTAATTATTTTTTTGATGTCTTGGCCGTGGCCTTGAAAAAATGTTTCAGAATGTCCGACATTATGCATTCCATCATTATGTGATTTTCTATTGATATTTAATGTGGTCAATTGACTAGTATAATACCCATGATTATGTTTTGTTATGGAATTAATTACTCAGCTCATATTCCTTCCATAAAAGTGTTCATGTTTATTATTTGTAAAGGCATGTGTTTTCAATTATTAACCATGCTTAATATTTATGTTATCTTCCGTTGTATTTCTTGCCTTTACTGAGCATTTGAGCTCACCCCTTTCTTATGTTTCATTTTCCCAGCTCACCCCTTTCTTATGTTTCTTTAAAACTTTAAAATAAATACAACAATAATTTGACAAAATGTTTGAGAATGTCCTGAATTAGGCAATCCATAATTATGAGACTATCTATTGATATTTCATGTGGTCATTCGACTACTAGAATAACCATGATTATGTTTTATTATGGCATTATTTACTCAGGTCATATTCCTTCCATAAAAGTGTTCATGTTTATTAATTTTAAAGGCATTTGTTTTCAAATATTCACCATGCTTAATATTTATGTTATCTTCCAGTGTATTTATTCCTCTTACTGAGCATTTGAGCTCACCCCTTTCTTATGTTTCATTTTCCCAGGATATGAAAGAGTTAGTTATGAGTGACTTCCAGGTAGAATCTAGGAGGATTGGATGTTTCTAATGGAATAAATTAGTGTTGTATTTCTTTTAAAGTTGTAAATTTTAAATTATGTTTGTATCTTGGTTCCAAGACTACTAAACAGGTCAGTCCTTCAGGACTTGATTCCTTATGATCATGCCAATGTATTAAAATAATGCACCGTCTCTTAGATTCTGGGGTCGGGGTGTTACATGTTTTTTTCTAAAGGGTAGTGGAAAAACATATTTTATAAGGTATAAGAAATAACTTCTTAAAGTAATTGGGATCATTATGTGGAGGTGAGTCACACTCTTAGAGAAATCAATTTAAAAAGCTAAAATGTATTATAAGTCTTGGAGAGTCCACTAAGGATTTGTAAAATAAATAAAACAAACCCTAAATCACATTATTTTAATGGTAATAAATATATTTGCCAAACATAATGCTTATATTATTTTATTACAACACTTTCAGGTCATTATGATGTAATAAAACACATTATATATTTAAACATTTTTTAATTTTTACCCAAAAATTGGACTATCTTAGAAAATTATGAAAAATTCACTATTGGATAATTTTGATGTCTTGATTCCAAAAATAATATTAATTTTATCAAAATAATTTTCTAAATATGTAAATTTTTATTTTTAAAATTAAAACCAACATTTATAAAAAATTCATGGGTTTTAACAAAAACAGCTTTCAAAACATAATAAAAATTACAATTGTATTCCTGAAAATTATACTATCATTTATAATTAATAAATATTTATTTAATAATAATAATATATTTTTAAAATATTTTTAATTTCAAAAATCCATTGTTTTATTGAAATAGATTCCTTATTTTAATATTAACAAAAAATACTATGTGTGCCTTAAAAACTTATTTACAATCATACAATAATAAAATGATTGTGTATTATTTACTATATAAAAAAATAATGTACATAATCATAATTTCAAGGTCTTATAACATAACCCCTTATAACTCCAGCATAAGACCGAAGGGTAAGGTGTGCGATGGTGACAAACCCTTGGGTGGATCTGATAACATCGTTCATGTGGTAATCTCTATCAACTTCCACTTCTCTCGTAGGCGATTCCGTTCAAGCTAAACATGTTGAAGATTGGATTGTGCTTGGTCAAGAGTGAATCCCAATGGCACCACATCCTTTTTTAACTCCAATAAATGGGCTTCATATGGGGAATGTATACTAGATGATGTCATCACTTCTTTTGTCTGAGTAAATTAGATTTGATAAAGACCTTTATTTATACTAATCATGTGATCATTGTTCAACATCTATATTAGCAATGGTCACAATTCATAGTGGTATTTTAAAAATACAAAATCATAAAACCAAATAAGTTCACATTTTATATAACTATTTTACATAATAAGACATTTAATTAGATCAAGAGTAATTTTCATTAATGAAAGTTTGGGTCGTTACAGTATTCCACCCTTAAAAAATTTCACCCTCGAAATTTCCTTTTCCCACACTAAAATAGATAAGGGTAACTCTACATCATCACTTCCTCTGATTCCCAAACCACTTATTTAATCTTTCTGTTTCCCCACAACACCTTGATGAGGGGAATTATCTTATTTCGTAGAGCTCTTTCTCTGCGATCTAAGATCTTCACTGGTTTCTCCTCGTAATAATCCTCTAACTGTACTACCTTTGATGAGAGTACATGTGAATGTTCTGGTATGTACGTCCTTAAGAGGGATACATGAAGGAAAACATGTACTTTGGCTATGGTAGGTGGAAGTGCTAGTTGATAGGCCAAAGCCCCAACACGATCAATAATCTTGAAGGGGATGATATACCTAGGACTTAACTTCCATTTCATTCCAAACCTCACGACCGTCTTACATGGATATATGTGTAGAAATACAATGTATCCAACTTTGAACTCAAGGTATCATCGATAGTTATCTGCATATCTCTTCTGTCAACTTTGGGTTACCTTCAGATGCTGCTAAATGGTTTTCACCTTCTCCACCATTTATTACACCATTTCAGATCAGAGCAGCTAACACTCACCAACTTCATCCTAACTCGTCAGTGTTATGAACCTTTTCCCATAAAGGGCTTCATATGGTTCTATTTGTATGCTCGAGTGGAAACTGTTATTGTAAGAGAATTCAACCAGTGGAAGATGTTGGTCCCATACTCCTTTGAAGTCCATAGAACATTATCTTAATATATCTTTCAGTGTCTAAATAGTTTTCTCAGATTGGCCATCAGTTTTAGGATGACATGCCGTACTAAAGTTTAGTTTAGTGCTTATATCATGTTGGAGACTTTTCTGGAACATCAAGGTGAATCTTGGATCATGATCGGATACAATAGATAGTGGTACTCCATGTAACCTTACCACATATTTGATATAAATATGTGCATGTTTATCTAATGAGCATTCATCTCGAATCACAATAAAGTGATTTTTCTTCATACGATGATCCACAATGACCCATATAACATTGTTTCTTCTAGATGTCCTTCTATGTTCAGTGAAAATGTTCATGGTAATGTTGTCCCGCTTCCATGCTGGTATGGGTAGTGGTTGCATCATCACCTTAGACTTTTTCCTCTCAACCTTCACTTGCTGACATACCAAGCAATTTTATGTATATTTAATAACCCACTTTTCATATTTTCCCACCAAATGTTTTCTTAGAGATCTTGATACATCTTTGTTCTCCCTAGGTGAATAGAGAAGGTTGAACTATGCGCATCATTCAGAAGCTCCTTCTTTATCTATGGATCAGATGGTACACATAATTGTGACCCAAATCTCACAATTCCATCCTTGTCAACCATAAACTTGGAGGATTTCCAATTTCTGATAGCTTCCACCCTTTTCATAATTTCTACATCCTTTCTTTGATCATACTTTATTTTCTCCATGAGGGATTGTTGAGAAATCATTTGAGAAAGGATTTATGATCTTCCTCCCTTAATGATTCCCATGTCCATTCTCTGAAAGTCTAAGAAGATTGGATCCTTTTCAATTCTCATCATTGATAAAGATGCATGATCATTTCTACATATAGCATCTTCTACCTTGTTTTCCTTACTGAGATGGTAGTGAACTGAGTAGTCATAATCCCTGATGAGTTCTATCCATCTTCAATGGTTCATATTATTCTCTTTTTGTGTGAATATATATTTTGGGTTCTTGTGAGCAGTATATATCTCAAACATCCCCCATATATATAATGCCACCAGATTTTCGATGCAAAGATCATAGCCTCCAACTCCATATCATGTGTGGGATAGTTTTTCTCATGTATTTTTAGCTTCTTTGATGTGTAGTCTATCACTTTATCATTCTACATCAACACACAACCCATGCCCTTTTTCAAAGCATCACTAAATACCACAAAAAATTTCCACACTCTTGTTTAATGTGAGCACATTCACTGTGATAACCTCATTTTTAAATCCTTGAAGCATTCTTCACATTCATTACTTCGAGAAAAATTTACCCCCTTTTGAGTTAGCTTGGTATGAGGGTTGGACAATCGTGAGAAATTTCTCACCAATTAGTGATAATATCTAACTAACCCCAAGAATCTATGGATATCCATTATTTATAATTGCCTCATCCATCCCTCAATTGCAGTTTTGTTGGAGGGATCCACAGATATCCCATTACTTTTGATGATATGGACCAAGAATGAGACCTCCTTCATCCAGAACTCACACTTGCTGTAGTTTTCAAAGAGTTTCCCCTCTCACAAGGTCTCTAGTACAGTTCTTAGATGCTCCTCATGACCCCCTTGGTTATGTAGTATATTAGAATATCATCTATAAAGACTACCACAAAATTTCCAAGGTAATATATAAAAACTCTATTCATCAAGTCCATGAATATTTCTAGAGAATTAGTTAGTTTGAAAGGCATTACTATAAATTCATAGTGCCCACATCTTGTAAGAAAAGCAGTCTTGGGGATATCTTCCTTTTTCACCCTTACTTGATAATATCCTAACCGCAAATCTACCTTGGAGAAGTATTGTGCTCCATGAAGCTGATCAATCAAGTCATCAATTCCTGGTAGAGGATACATGTTCTTTATCGTGATTTTATTAAGCTCACGATAATCGATGAAAATCTGCATTGACCCATCCTTTTTCTTGATGAAGAGGACTGGTGCACCCCATGGTGAAGCACTTGGGTGTATAAACACTTTATCCAGATTCTCTTTTAGTTGTTTCTTCAGCTCCCCAATCTCCACAAAAAGAATTCTATATGGAGTCTTGGATATTGGCCACACCCCAAGTATAAGGTCAGTTGATAATTCAACAGTTCTTCTAGGAGGAAGACCAAGAAATTCTTCGAGAAACACTTCAGCGAATTCCCTCACAAAAGGAATGTATTCAAGGATGGTTTCTTTTTCAAACTCAAGCATCAGATCTAGATATGCATTCTTATAAGGTAGTAATATCCACTATTGAGATGATGGTGCCAAATAAGATTCATTTTCCTCCTTGCACTTGTATATAATCAGGTGTTGATTCTCCATATAGAGAGTGATTTCCCTCTCATGGTAATTTATGTTGGCTCTATATAGGAAAAGCCAATACATGCCAACAATTGCATCAAATTCTACTAGAGGGAGTATAACAATGTTTTACCAGAATTTTTATCCATAAATTATGAGAGGGGATGAGTTATATTCATGGGATGTAATTATTTTCCCATTTTCCATACTCATAGACATATTTACTTCCATGATTTGGGGTGGTGTTAGGATTGTTCTACAAAACATTCGGGATACAAAAGAATGCGTAGAACCAGAATCAAAAAGTATGATCACTATCCTTGAATGAATAACTATCATACCTATCACCACTTTGTTGTTGGGGTTCACTTCGATGGTACTGAGAGAAAAAGCTCACCCTTTTTACCACGGAGGTTGTTGGTTGCCTCTGAAAACCCGTGGCTTAGGGTAGTGATTTTCAAGGTGACCTGGTTCTTTGTAATAGAAGAAATGAAAAACACTTTGAGAGTTGAACGGAGTGTTCCTATATTATAGCACAACCAAGGGGTTGTCTTGTTGGCAGTTAAGGGCTAGGTTCCCTTCTCTTCCACACCTAAAGCATTTACTCATCCCCTTTAGGAAATTTTCGGGGTGCTTCATTCCACACATTTGTTAAGTGGGGTGCTGAATTTTCTTATCACTGTTGAATTTATCCATCGGACTGCCGGAATTTAAGTCCACCTTACGTTTATTATTCTTATGATACCCCTGAGATTATTGAATCTCCATTTTGACCTTGAGGGAACAACCAACAATTTCTTCATAGCTATCAAAGTCATGGTTCACCAGGTCTTTCCGCAGGCTAGGTTTCATCCCACCAAAGAAGCAGTAAACCTTGAATTTGGAGGTAACGAAAAAGTTGGAGACGTATTGTAAAAACCTTGTGAAGTTTTCCTTGTACGCTCTGAAGGATTATTCATCTTTTTTTTGAGGGCAAGGAATTCACTTTCTATCTTTAGTCGGAAGGTGCACGGAAAATATTTATAAAAAAACATCTTCTGGAAATCCTTCCATTCCAACACCTCGATCTCCTCCTCAGGCTTCGTATTTTTATCAATATCCACCACTGATTGGATTCACCCTCTATAAGATAATCATCCAGAAGAACCTTCTCTTGTTTGGAACATTGTAGGATGGAGAAGATCTATTCAATGGAGTTGATCCATTGTTTGGTGATTGAGGGATCAGATGATTTATTAAATATAGGAGGTCTTTGTTTCATGATGCTCTTTGTAGCGACTTTTTCTTTCTTAGGGGGGGTTGAATGTTCCTCTTGACCCATGTTTCTATTAAAATATTGAGTTAACTGAGAGTGTATCGTGACAAAGTTCCTGATTCCAACTCCCATCAGATTGGGAATCTGATTATAACCGTCCTCACATTGGTCTTCACACCAGTTGTTAGCCCGATTCCTCCTATTACTAGCCATTGGATGATATAAATGGAAATTTAGGGGTAACACATAAAGGGTATTACAAAGACCAAAACAGATGACTTGTAAATTACTTTTATTTTCTTTAACTTATGAATATATAGGCTTCAATCTATGTTATCCAGGATCTAGATTCCATCATATATTCATAGGGAAATTTTTTTAGTTCCCTTAATAATAGTTCATGATAAGATTGTGAATTTACCAAATCATATCCCCTGGGAGTGTCATAACCAAGTGTGATGAAATGCATGTTGTCATGTACCAGGATACCCTATGTCATGCTCAAAACACCTTGTCAGAGTTTTCACTTCTCGGTACATTTGTGCTAGATCCGCCTTTACATGCTCGTATCCAGACATGGATGCATTTTCTTGATAAACCAATTACTCAATACTCACCAAAATTTAGGGATGTTCTTATTATACTTAGTCTTATCCCAAATTCTTTTCTTAAGGCTTTCTAATCCTAATCCCAAAAATAACTAAACCTTTCCTCTGATACCAACTATAACAAACCTTATTTTTATTACACACTTAAACATGATTTATTACATCAACTCTTCACTTGATCCAAAATGGAATATTTAGAGGTCTAGTGTATTTGGGTATTAGGTACATTACATAATAACTTAAAACATGAAACCTGATAGCCTTATTGAAAACATCCTCTATATGACCACTACATTCCCTCGTACATAGCATTTCTTGGGATAACCAAAGGACATGCATAAGAAAATGGTAAGATATAATGCCCAATAAGGGAGTAAAAAAGGCATAACATGGGGAATACACTACATGTTAGGAAATAGTCATATCAATGGATCATAAAAGAAACATGAACATAAAGTCAAGATATATAATGATTTTCAGAACATGGAAATGTGGAAACAACACTTAACATGGAATTAGCATGAGCTAAGACTCATTGAACATAAAGTATGAGTAAACCTAATTACACATGAAATAGCATGATTAAATCCTCATTTCACTTGAATTATAATGAGTAAATCATCGTTGAACTTGATGTATCATGATACTAATCTTTTTCCAATGCATTGGAGTGCTATCAGGGCACACCCTTCTTAAACATTTAATTTCATGCATAAGTGTACCACATGGATCATAAATCATGGATTATCATCATTTATTCAATGATAAAGGAATTTGAAATTCATACATGAAACTATATAATAAATAAGTAAATGTTCATAAATTTGAGTACCCCTAATATAGAAATAGACATGGTATTCACTACCCAATGACTTCACCATGGAAAAATGCGGTGCAATTTAAGCATCATAACAACATGACATAAGAATTACTAAAAATGGTTAATTATAGAGAAAGGGGTGTATCATAATATGTACATGAAATGGAAATTAAGGTGGTCATATAGATACATGTCCCAAAAAGTGTAATTGAATTTAGATTTATAATACAAAAGAATGGCTTGAATGTAAATGAGGAGAGAGAAATTCCTTACGGAATTTTAGCATGGTAACAGGTGTACATGGAAGGAATTAATGAGAGATAAAGAGGAATCTCATAATTTAAAACATAAGGAGGAAAAATAAGGGAGGTGGGAAATCATACCCCAACATTTTTAATTGAAACTAAAAGGGTATTACAACATAAACAACTTGGATAAAAATAATAAAGGTAAGAATCCCTTACTTGGAAGTGAGATCCCAAAGGCTTGGGAGAGGATTCAGAGAGGCTTCTTTGGAGCTTGGGGAACCTTGGGAGGATTCTAGAGTGATTATGGAAGAGTATGGAAGAAATACAAAGGGATTTAGTGAAGAGGAAGTGGGATCATGGGTGGTTTTATATAGGAAAGGAGAGGGAATTCTTTATTATTTAGGTTTGGGACACCAAACATTAAACAAATCAAAACTATAAACCAACCCATGGTTTTTTACCATGTTGCTTCCAAAGGGGATTGGAAAATAATATTTTATAAGAGAAATGGATGAACATATTAAAATAATAGTGTTGTTTAGGTGGAGGGGAGTCACACTCTCAAGGAAATCAATTTTAAAAGCTAAAATGTTTTATAAGTTTTGGAGGGTCCACTAAGGCTTTGTAAAATAAATAAAACAAACATAAATTACATTATTTTAATTGTAAAACATATATTTTCTGAACATAAGGTTTATAGTATTTTATTACATCACTATTGGGACATTATGATGTTATAAAACACATTATATATTTAAACGGTATTTAATTTTTTTAAAAAAACAATTCGACTGTCTCAGAAAATCATGAAAAATTCACTGTTGGATAATTTCAATGTCCTGATTCCAAAAAAACATATTAATTTTATCAAAATAATTTTCTAAATATGTGCATTTTATCTTTTAAAATAAAAACTGACATTTATCAAATATTCATGGGTTTTGAGAAAAAACAGCATTCAAACCTTAATAAAAATTACAATTGTTTTCATAAAAATTATATGATCATTTAAACATAATAAAAATTAATTTAATAATTATAATATTTTATTAAAATATTATTTAACTCAAAAATACATTAATTTATTAAAATAGATTTGTTATTCGAATATTAAATAAAAATACTATTTGATCTTTAAAAAACAATTTACAAAGTGACAATAATAAAAACAATGTATATTATTTGTTATATACAAAAATAATGGACATAATAATAGTGTTAAGGTATTTTTATATAACCCCTTATAACACCCACATATGACCGAAGGGTAAGGTTTGTGATGGTGACAGACTCTTGGGGTGGCTCAGATAACATCACTCAGGTGGTAATCTCTATCAATTGATACTTCTCCCATAGGAAGTTCCGTTCGTGCTTAACATGTAGAAGCTAGGCTTGGGCTAGGTCAATAGAAAATCCCAATGAAACCACCTCCTTTACAAGATCTAGAAAATGGGCTTTATATAGGGCAAGTATTCTAGATGAGTCCATTGCTTCCTTTGTTCTAGTAAATTGGATTTGTTAAATCCATGTATTTATTCTAATCATGTGATCACTATTCAATAGCTATATTAGCAACGATCACAATTCTTAACAGTTTTTTAAATATCCAAAATCATAAAACCAAAGAAGTTCACATTTTAAATAATGATTTTACATAATAATACATTTAATTAGATCAAGATAAATTTTCATTAACGGAAGTTTGAGTCACTACACTTTGGTATTTTAAAAACATTAAACATCACTTTTTAGTCTCTTAAATTAAAAACCATCATACCCTTGGATACTTCTATCATAGCTCCTACAATGTATATAAAATGACTACCAAGGATGATAGGAACATCATTGTCACACTCCATTTCTAATATAAAAATATTAATTGGAAAATTTAACTTCCCTACTCAAATTAACAAATCATCAAACCATCAAATTGGGTGTGTAATGGAACAATATGTTAACTTCAAGACAACTATGATGGGTTGTGGAACTCCTAAGTTGAGGTTCTAAAAAAATACAATGGTATCAAATTTATACTCATACCAATGTCACAAAATTAGTTAAATAGGATATTATCCCCTAAGGTATAAGGTATGATAAATATTTTTGGATCTTTATGTTTAAAATGTATCTTATTATGATAGAGAGCACCACACACTTTTGAAAAAATATATGTAGTAAATTATTCCAAATTATTTTATTAGAGATAATTTTATTCCATTATTATAAATAGGATTGGATATTAATTACGGATCTAAGTAGAAGAATGCTTATTTGAATTTTTATAAAGAGATTATGAAATTTTAACAATTCATATTCTTGATTCTCATTTTTTAATTATTTCTGAAAAGGGACTATTTGTGGTTATGTCCTTCAAAATATTTGGCATTCCCTCAGCAAATTCATCCATATTATTATTTCCATTATTATCATTGTCTTTCAAGTCTTTTTTCCTTTTGAGTTTAAAATTGAATAGTAGGATTTAAGGTTCTTTTAGTGTTTCTATCATGATTTCTAAATTTTATTATATCTATATTTAAGATTCAAGTTTAAATTTTAAGTTCATTTTGTGAAGGTTGAGAATATTTTTTAACTTCTTGGTGAGTTTTCAAACCAATAATCATTGTTATATCCTCCATTTAATTCTCTTTAATAGTGCTAGGTTGTTTACCTTTTCCCTTATTATTCATTTACCGGGACAATTGACTCATTTTCAATCCCATATTTTGTTTTCAAACATTTTACTAAAAATTATTTAAATCATATCGATTTTTTTTCTGTAAAATTGAATTTTGAAATTTTCATCTTGAGAATCAATTTTTCATAAAATTTGACTCATTTTAGAAAAAACACGACATTAAATTTTCCATTTTGTATTTGAAGACTCCTCACTTGGTTTATTCTAGAAATGTTTCCTATGCTATTTTTGGAAACCGAGGGGAAAAATGTCTAAAATCCCCCTAATCTCTATATGAGAGATTCAAATGATTCCTATATCCTTGACTGTATATATTTGGGAAATGAACATAAATTGATTTCATTATATGGAAAAAACATGTAAAAATAAGATTTTATAGGTTTTTATATGGGCATATCAATGTTTGGACAACAATTATGTGAATGACTCAACATTCTACAATGATGACATTATTCGACAAGTTAAATTTGTTGATTTTAATTATAATAATTATAAACATTAACTTATTCATGAGGGAATTTTTTTCCTTCTTAACAATGGTTCTTCTTCTAGAAAGTATATCTTATGCATTCAATGCATGTGTATTAAAAATTTGTTTCAACTCTTCAGTAGTTTTATAACTATAATCTCCTCCTGAAGACTGATCAACTAATGTTTTAAGATAATGGATGAGACTATTATAAAAAGTTTCCATTAAAAAATTTGGCGTACAATAATGATTTGGAAAATACCTAAGTAAACCCATAAACCTATCTCATGCTTCATGGAATAGCTCAACCTCATCTTATAAAAATAGTGGTTTATGTATGATTTTTTTTTCATTCTTTTGGGGAAAATTTTATTACAAAATAATTTAATACTTAATCTCATGTATCATAAATTTTTTAATATAAATATTAAATCTACAAACTAACATTTACCTAGAGGAAAAAAAGGAAATTATCTCAATTTAAGTTCTTTTTCACCGAGTCCTTTTAGTTGAATTTGAAGCACCAAATAGTTGAAGTCACTAATGATGTACAAATAGTCTTCATTAAATATACCGTTGAATGGTAGAAACCGATATAAAATGGATTATTTTATTTAATAGTTATTGGACCTAGGTTTTTTCCTAATACATGATGGATTACTAGAGACTTTAAGAACCTAGAACTCCCCAATCCAAACTCAAACTTCTAATTCTTTTCAAAATTGTGGATTGATATTTTCATTCTAGTTATCAATTTTTCCTATGATAATCCATATTAACATTGATTTTCTATTTATGAGTAGTAATGTTTTTATTAATTTTAGGAATATAAGGCTATAATTCTTACTAGAAGACCAATTTTGCATATACATTAGTTTCAGGGTTTATCTCAAAAACAAGATAATATATAAAAAACCTTTTTTTTATTTTTTACTAATTTTAAAAATTCTAAGCATATTTTTATTCCTTTTATTGGTTATATTTTAATTTTCTTAAAAATTTGTAAACTATGTTTTTTCGCACGTGCTTCCCCCACCAATAGGACCACAATCTTTACCTATTTCATCATTAAAACTAGTCAAAAAAATAATTTATTTTCTTACATAAAATTAGTGGAGTAGAAAGTAAAGTTTTAACCCATAAAGAAGGAAAAATGTGCATGTTTATGACCAAATTAAGAAACAAAGCACTGAAGAAAACTTAATAAAGATAACCTACAATTACTAGTGTTAATATAAGTGTGAATTATGAGCACATTTGGAAGTAGTGAATGGAAAATGGACAAGGATAATACATAAAATAAATAAAAAACATGTGATGAGATATGAAACTCTATTGATTGGTATTGATAACTATTTTCATCATTCATGCTTGGAGGAACTCATCATATCTGATAGAAATAAGAATAAACAATATAGTCAGATGGTCAACCTTTGTTTGGATAAAATATAACAGTTTTTTCATCTATATAATTCAATCATCTACAAAATTAAACAATATTAATATCATTATAATTAGTTTATCAATGATCATAATGAGATCCTCTCAATATTGATATAATGATGGTTCAATAGTTCTTATTTAATTTTACTGAGGTCAATTCTTATTTTTCATTGATGATTTAAAGACGAAATGCATAAGAGATGATGGGAGAGAATACGTTCAGTAAAAGGAAGAGTGAATTATGTAAGAAATATTTACCAGTTCAATTGTTTTCCCAAAATAATGTTTAAGTAAACATAATTTTTGAATTAAAAAAATGATAGATTCCATTTAAAAGATAAATAAGTACCAATAAAGGAGGAAGATAATATTATCCATTGAAGAACTTCACATCCACCACTATCTCCTGTTGACTGCTTCATGCTCTGGTCATGTTGTTCTCTCTCACTACCTCTAGCTCTCATCTAAAAATTACTTTTTCCTCCAAAAATTATCTATCCGTTTTTCTCCTCTAATGTTTCCCAAAATCTACAGAATATATTAGATTTTCTAAAAATAACCTAGGCTTTTGGAATTTCCACACATCAATTTCTAGTCCTTGAGGTAGAAACATATATGTCTTTTATCACTCTTTCTTATGACAGTCGTGAAATATTAATTTTTCCACTCAAAAACTAATTAATTCAAATTGATCATCCAACTTAGTAAACAACTAGACTCCCAGTTTTTCTTCTTACACCTTCCTTCCATCATCTTCTATTACTGACATGTGTCAAAAAACTAAAATCACCGAGTCCTTCTACTCAAATCATAACAAAAATCTCTTGATCCTAAGATCTATTGTCTCATAAACCTCTCGAAGAATTATAATCTAGGAAAAATTTTACTTCACTCAATCATGTATTCATAAAACTCTTTTTTACACTATAATCTATATCCATGACATCAAATGACCCACTTTGATCTGCCTAAATAATGTCTCTTAAGTTCTTGTTGTAACCTTCTTCTGATTCTTGAACAAGACATCTAATGAAAAATTGTTGGCTATACAAGACGAGAAATATGAGAGGAATAATAATGCAAAAAAACTACAAGGATTTTAATCTTTCATTTTTAATTCATAGATTTCATTTGCCCATATTTATAGACTATTCCCAAAGGAAATGAAAAGACACCAATAAAATATGTTTAATTGAAGGAACAAAGGCAACATAAATGAATTTCAATAAATAAAACAGACACTCGGGGAAGAGAGAAAAATACACATTGGGAAGATACCACATAAGAAATGGAGATTGATGGGAAGATGCACTATTTGTGGAAAACACGACTTTGAAAAAAAACTGGTTGGTTTTCAATTTCCAAAACTCCCCTTGAAACCAAAACCAGCTTCATTCCGAACATCTTTTTTAGATGTTTGAATGCATCTGTTGGTAATTACTTTGTCAAGATATCAACAACATGTTTCATAGTATAGAAATATTCCAATTTTATCGTTTTCTACTTCACATGATCTCTCAAAAAATGGAATTGAGTATCAATGTGTCTGCTTCTTCCATGCAGCACCATATTTTTGGAATGTCCAATTACTGACTTATTATCCACATATATCACTATGGATCCATCTTGTGGATGATTTATCTCCTTTAGAAAATTTCTCAACCAAATTATTTTGAAAACTATAGATGATGTTTCCACATACTCTACTTCACATGTGGATAGGAAAACGACACTCTGATTTCTTAAATTCCATGTGAATGTAGTCAATACAAGGAAAAATACAAACCTAGTGGTTCTTTTTTCAAAATGGTCACCTACCTAATCACTTTATATGTATCCATATAACATTTTTTTCATTTTATGGATAAAAGAACCAAATTCCACCATTCCATTTATGTATCTGATGGTTTGTTTTGCTGCTAGCCAGTGTAACTCTTTTGGTGCTTCAATGTACCTGCTTAAAAGACCAACACTACAAACATTATCAGGCCTTGTGATTGTGAGATACATCAGGATTGAAATCAGACTCTTGAAAAAAATGAGTCAGTACTTCTTCCTTGTCCATCTTTTGTTTGTTTTATGTTTGTTTCTATAGGTGTGTTTATATCACTGCAATTGGACATCTTTAATTTTTCAACCAACTATTTGTCATACTTTTTCTGAGATATATAGATTCCTCCATGTTATTTATTTACTTAAATGCTAAGATAAAAGGAAATGAGACCTCCATCAGTAATCTCAAACTCCCTGAACATTTCCCCATTGAATTCATTGAACATCAGTCAACTATTCTCCATAAACAACAAATCATCAATATATAAGCATACAATAAGTATATCACCATGATCATTATTCTTGATGTAAACTGCATGCTCATTTGGACATTGGGAGAATCCATTCTCCTAAATATAGTTGTTGATACATGCATTCTAAGCACATGGAGATTTCTTAAACCCATAGAGAGCTTTATTCATATGATACACCTTTTCTTCCTCTCCTTTCATAACAAAGACTTCATGTTGGTCAACATAGACCTTTTCTTCAAGAATTCCATTCAAGAACATAGAGTTCAAATCTAGTTGGTAGATCACCCAACTGTGATGAATTGTAAAGGAGATAATCATCCTCATATTGTCAAGGTGAGAAACATGAGAGAATAATTATTCATAGTCCATCTAGTACTTCAATTTTTACTCCTTTTCTATGAGCCATTTCTTGTATCAATTGATCTCGCCATCAAAATTTCGCTTGATATTTTACTTACATTTGACGCTAACGCTCTTCTGGATTTTTTGGGAGTGTAGTCAGCTCCCATGTTTCTTTTTCTCTATATCATGAATTTATTCTTCAATATCAATTATACAACATTCGTCCCTCATTGATTTCTGAAACATTATATTTTCATGATCTGCATGCATGAAAAAAAGATTTACCTCTTCTGACCACTCATAGATGTCACTCTAGTTTTTCATCTTTATAGGCTCCAAAGGTGAGGATGATATAGACAAGATTTGACTTGTTGAAGTGCTTTTAAAATTTATTGAATGTACTCATGGACTTCTGTGTACTGATGATGCACCTGAGGAAGGTGATGCATGCGTTTTCTCTCGATGATCAATTATTTTCATAAGATCTTCTGTCTCAAATAGATTTTTTTTATTCTTCATCATTCCATTTCCATGGTTCTTCCTCACTAAATAAAACATCTCTACTTACCACTAATTTATTGGTTAGTGGGTTGTAGAGCTTATATTCTTTATAATCTTCACAATAGCCTATAAAGATACACTTTTCATCGTGATCATCAAGTTTCCTTCTTCTTGCTTCTGGAACTTGAGCATAAGCGACACACCCAAAGATTCGTAGGTGTGCCACGATCTATTTGTAGCCACTCCATACCTATTTTGGTGTCTAGTTTCTCATTCTCTTTGATAGAAACTGATCGACCAAGTAGGTAGTACATTCCACAACCTCTACCCAGAAGTTATCTGGCATCCCTTTCTCCTTTAGCATAGTTTTATCATCATGTCGAGGATGGTGCAGTTCTCCCTTTATTCAATGCCATTTTATTAGGGTGTTTAAGCAACATTATATTGATTCTTGATTCCTTCATCCATGTATAAATCTTGAAATTAATTTGAAGTGTATTCTACACCTCTGTCTGATCTATGTACTTTGATTTTGTGACCACTTTCAACTTCAACACGAGCTTTGAAAATTTTAAATACACTGAAAGCATATGATTCTTCATTGATGCAATACACCTAAAAAGTTTGGCTGAAATCATCAATGAGGTTAATAAAATACCTATTACATCCATTTGATGGTGTTTAAAGTGGTCTGTAGATATCAGTGTGAACCAAATGAAGTGGTTCCTTCTCTCTATTGGACACTCCACATGTGAAGGAGTTACATTGTTGCTTACCGAGTGTATAGGTGTCACATACATGATTTGGAACTTCAATCATCAGAAAGCCACACACCATGCTTGATGAGGATATAAGTTTATGTCTGATAAAATGATGATTCCCAAAGCACTGATTCCATCTCCATGATTCATTCTTCATGAGTCCAAAAAGTCACTCCCCATCCTTCATGTTGATATGTATCATAAACATGTGATTCTTCACCATTTATACTTAAGGAAAAAGTATCATGTGAGCATCCCTTAAAGAAAAATAATAATTTTACATGTGTTTATCATACACCTTCTCAAGGAGTTGTCTATGACTAATGATATTGTTTTTCATGTTTGGTACATAATACCCATTAGAGATGTAATTTGGCTCAACATTCTTTTGATAGGTTTTGATTTTACCTTTTCCAACCACGGGTACCTTTGATGAGTCTCCAAAACTCGTGTCTCCAAGAAATTATTTAGTGATTTCCTCGAACATCTCTTTGTTACCACTAATGTGGTTTCTTACACCGGTGTCCAGATACCACACATCTGTCCATTCACATGCCTTTTATTGTGCGAGGAGGAGTGTTGACTTCTTCTTCATGGTGAGATGCTTCAGCATAATTGGATTATTCATCTTGGCCCATTTTAATCCAACACACGGATGCATAATAGCCATATTTATAGTCATTGTGGCATTGAACATTCTTTTCATTTCCATGACCACATGTAAATCGACCTCCACCACTTCCTCTTCCATGGAATCTAGTAATATTTTGTTGCTTTTGTTGATGGCTGGGATAATATTCACACCCTCTTCCTCTTGCATGATGACTTCCTTGTTTCTTGTGGCCATTCTTTTGTTCTTTTAGAGTCATCTTGGAGACTAAGGAATGCTCTATTTTTGAACCCACAATCTTTTTCATTCGTTACTCATGTACTTGCAACAACCCAATCAGTTCTTCAATGGATAGTGTTTCCAAATCCTTTGATTCTTCAATTGCTACAACCACATGCCCAAACATGGTTGTGAGAGATCAAATTGTGTTTTCAATGACTTGAATGACTTCCAATTTTTCACCATTTCTTTTCAAATTGTTAACAATAACAATTAAAAGTGAGATGTAATCATAAATACTCCCACCGTCCTTCATGTGAGCCATTTCGAACTCCACTCTTAGTGTTTGAAGACAAACCCACTTCACTTGATCAACAACTTTAAAGATGGTGCCAAAAGTATACCATGCTTTCTTTCTTGATGTTGCTTCAGCAATATATTTGAAATTGGATTCATCCAATCATTGGTAGAGAAGGAACAACACCTTATTGTCTTTCTTCCTTTGATATTTGAGACCCGTCTTTTCTTCATTCGTTATGGTGGATTCTTCCTCTGTAGAGGGTACACTATATTTTTTGTTTATGATATCCCATAATTCTTATTATTTGAATAATTCCTTCTTTTGGATGCACCACCTTTCATAGTTGTCCCTAGACAGCTTCATAACTTTCGGCTAAATTTTGGTGGTCATCTTCAGAAATTGGAGGATGCTTGCTACCACCACTGATACCAATTTTTTGTCTATACAATCCGAGAAATATGAGAGGAAGAATAATGTACAAAAAACACCACATGGATTTCAAGATTTCATGTTTAATTCATAGATTACATATGCCCATAGTTATAGACTATTCCCAAAGGAAATGAAAAGACACTAAACAACATAGCATTAATTGAAGGAACAAACACAAAGGCAACATAAATGACTTGAAATAAATAAAACAGACACTTGGGGAAGGAACAAACAGAAATACAACATAAATGAATTGCAATAAGTAATAATGACACTTGGGTTATAGAGGAAAATATGAATTTAATAAACACCATAGCCTCATTCAGACAACAAGTGATCTAGCACCAAATATAATCTTAAATGTGTTGAGGCATTAAGTATAACATGTGGGGTGAATTGAACAATATCCCATAGATATATTAATGAAAAATCTAGCATAATAGTTCAACATTTTAAAATGTGTTCTTTTCCAGCTGTCGCGGTACGTGGCTGGTGCACCAACCCCACCAACACCTTGGCAGCTTCAATATTGGTTGTTGTGTAGGGTGCCATGGTTTAACGTAGGTGGCATCCAAGGAAGAATTATATTATTGGTGGGTGTTGGTGGGGGATTGGTGGGAGTTGTGTCAAACATGACACCTTCCACCATGCCTCTATAAGAATGCCTTGGGGATATTCCATCATATCATATTTGAGCCAAGGGAGAGCTCTATTGGGAGAGGGCCAGGAGATCTCCATGTGAGATAAATAATGGGAGGCATGGGAGGAATAATTTTAATCCTTTGTTCTTTTGAAATAAATATTTTTTTTCTTCCCATTCTTCCTTTATTATCTCTCATCATGGTCAATGAACTAAAAAACGTGGTATTGGAGGAGGTTCTGGTGAAACGATGATTGGTAGTGGAAATTTTTTGGTGAGTGGAAAATTCAAGTTTCTTAGAATCATGATTTGAAGTCATATTTTCAAATCCTGTGTCAAGAGGAATCTAACAGCACAAATGATAGATAAAACAGAGCTATAACGGGATTCCTAGTCCCGATCAAATTTTTGTCAAACTTCGAGTGTTATAGTACCCCCTTGCTGGAGAAGAAGGTACTGTTCCAGTGCTGGTGAATTTTCTAGCAAGTTTCCGGCCACTGCTCCAGAATGTCGCGTCATTGACACATCATCACCACGACATCAAACGATATTGACTGTTGATACTATTTTGATCATAAATTGATCAATCGGTATCTGATTTCAATGATCTAGGAGTCGATTCCACTATTTTCAACCGTTTTAGAAGCAACGTTGATAACCATTTTTCCAGATTCTAAAAACAATTATCCAAATTCAAATCCAATGGAGGGATCATCAATAGGAGGGATGATCATGTGGAATTCTTTGAACTACTCCATTTATAAGTCATGAATGGAATAACCCCGTAATGATAAGGATCAATTTGACACCATTGAGAATGAGGGAGTCAAACTCGATGCCACTAAGAAAGAAGAGTGGAAGAATATGAATAAGAAGATGATCAGTCAAATTCTCCAATGGATCAATCACAATGTTTACCACCATGTTTCTCAAGGGACCGGTTCATACGAACTTTAGACAAAGTTGAAATTACATACCAGTCAAAGACCACTCGAAACAAGATCCTGTATTGAAGTGGTTGATAAATCTTCGACTACAGAATAGAAACTCTATAGATAAACATACATGTGAGTTCCAGAGCATGGTGAAATAGTTGGTGGATGCCAGTAAGAAACTAAATGATGAAGTTCATGTGAACCACTTACTCTGCACACTTCCGGATAGTTGAGATACACTTGTCATCTCACTCAGTAAATTGATACCTAGAGGAAAACTTACCATTGCTTTGGTAAGAGATGCACTGTTAAATGAGGAATCCCAAAGAATGGATGTGAGTTACAACCAAACACAAGTACTCATTCTGGAGAAGCAAGGGAAAAAATAAGGAGGAGGTCATGGGGAAATAACCATAGGTTGAAGAAAGAATAGTTGAAGTTCCATAGATGGAAGGAGGTGAAAATACAAATGCTACCATTACGGCATGGAGGGACAGATGAAGAAGAACTGCCAAATGTTGCTTCAAGAGAATGGTTAAAGTTGCAATCAACGAAGAGAAAATGAAGATGTACATGTGACCATCACCAGAGAAGTTGTTCTTTTCCCCAAAGACTAATAAGAGACATGATTTAATACATCAAGACAAGACACATAATTGGTGTTTAATACTACTGCATCATACCATGTCATGCCGCATCGTGAGTATTTCATGACTTATCAAGATGGTGACTTTGGTGCGGTCAAGATGGGGAATACCAGTTCGATGGAGATTATTAGCATGGGTAATATCCAAATCAAGATGAATGTTGGATACAAAATCACCCTGAAGGATGTTCGACATGTTCCAAGTATTCAAATCAACTTTTTATCAGGTGTAGCCTTTGATCGACAAGGCTATGACAACATCTTCAGTAATGAAGCATGGAAGATGAAAAAAGGAGCCATCATCATCTACTAAGGATAGATATGAGGAAAATTGTACAAAAATCATGTCATGATATGCACAGACAACCTCAACATGGTGGAAAAAGAGATGTCATCCAAAAAGTGGCATAGGAGACTCGACCAAGTGAGTGAAAACGGTTATATACCCTAACGAAGAAGAAGTACACCAGTATTGCCAAGGATGTATCACTTGATCCTTGTAAATAATACTTTTATGGAAAGTATCATAGAGTCTCATTCAATACTGCTTCATTACGGAGATAAGAGTTGCTAGATATGGTGCACTCTGATGTATGCGGACCCATGGACATGGATTCACTCAGAGTAAAAAATATTTTCAATCCTTTATTGATTATGCATCTCGAAGGGTGTGGGTGTTATTCTTGCTGATGAAGGACCAAGTATTGGACTACTTCAAGATGTTCCACGCCATAGTGGACTGTGAAACTGGAAGAAACCTAAAGTTTCTTCATTCAGAAAATAGTGGAGAGTACACATCTAGGTCATTTTATGATTATTGCAGTAGTGAGGGAATCCGACATGAGAGGATGGTCCCTCACACCTGAAAACACAATAGTGTTGAGTAAAGGATGAATAGAACTATCATGGAGAAGGTTAGAAGCATGATGAGTTTATCTAATCTCTCTACGTCTTTATGGGGAGAAGATTTTCAGGTTGCATGCTACCTCATCAACAGATCACCATCAGCCCCACTGAATTTTGATATTCCACAGAAGAGATGGTATGGTAAACATCCCTCTTACTCTCATTTACAAGTACTTGGATGTTTGGCATTTTTACATGTATCCAAGGTGCCCAAGAAGAAGCTATACTAGAGATCTAATCCATGCATCTTTATCATCTATGGAGATGAGGATTTTGGATAAACGATTTGGGACCCGATGGAGAAGAAGGTGATTAGAAAAAGATATGTCTTGTTCCATGAGAACAAGACGATCGAGGAAATTCTAAATCCTAGAACGTCTCGAAGGGAAAGTGTCAAGGAATTAATTCATGATCCAACACCTATACCAGCACCACCTTTCATTGAATAGGAGGATGTGTATGAAGAATCATTGGCAGCAAACTAAGAGGCGGTGGAGGAGGATATGGAGCAGGGGGAGACTCAATTATCTCCACAAGAAGATGAAAAACCATCATAGGAGCTAGGTGATATTGTGACTCCCTAACCTAATATTTCACAAGTGTGAATATCTTCACGAGGAAGGTTTCCATCAACAAAATATTCGAAGTCAGGTTACCTATTTTTGACTGATGAGGGGATCCTGAAGGATATCAAGAATAATATTGACATTTGTTATTATTGGATATGCAATGTGATGGATCTACAACTATTATGACTTGTGAAGATCCCCATGAAGAAGAACCTAGTGGATATGCTGACAAAGGTGGTTTCTTGAGAGAATCCAGACCTTTATAGATGCTCCAACAGATTGCAGTTGGAGGGGGATAATTACTGGAATGTGTTTTTTTCCAGCTGTCGTGGTAGGTGGCTAGTGCACCAACTCTACCAGCAGCTTGTCAGCTTCAAGATTTGTTATTGTGTAGGCTACCATGGTTGAATGTAGGTGGAAGCCAAGGAAGAAGTATATGGTTAGTGGGTGTTGGTGGGGGATTTGTTGGAGTTGTGTAAAACTTGACACCTCCCACCAAGACTATATAAGGAAGACTTGGGGAGATTCCTTCATATAAAATTTGATCCAAGGGAGAGCTCTATTGTGAGAGGACCAGGAGAGATCCATGTGAGAGAAATAATGGGAGGTGCGGGGGTGGGGGGGTAATTGTAATCCTTTGTTATTGTTGAAATAAAGATTGTTTTTCTTCCCATTCTTCCTCTATTATATCTCATCATGGTCAGAGAACCACAAAAATACATAGGCAATCAATATATTGAAACATTAAAGTGGTTTTGAATATGGTTTACATGGCTACAGGTATGACGAGAAGGTGTGGTTCATTGAGTTTTCGGCACACTTTTATCATCCTCATCCCTGATCGAATATATGGAAGTAAATAATGACTATGTAAAATTCATTTTAGCTTGAATAAGTACCTATGTTTTCAGACCCATGATCTTTTCAATTCATCCATCCCCGTATGTATCATTGGTCTTCATCAAGCTTAACCTCATCCCGTATATGACTTACTCTCACACCCTTCACAAAGAGTCTTTTCAGAACGTCGTATCCAACGGAGAATCAATACCCATTACATTATCTTGGGATTTCTTTAGTCATGGCACCTCAATCAAAATTCCAATCCCATGCCCTTCATCAATCACATCTTGACTTTGATCCAATTCCCAGTTTTTTGAAATTACACTACTGAGTTCGGATTGGTCTCAGTAACTCAAATTGTCTTCCTCTTCATAGATCAAAAAATCCCCGGATTCCACTTGAATAATCAGTTAGTGTTCATCCATAGAGAAATGTATGTTTCAATAGTTTTATTTGATTTTGGGTTCTTTGGGCTTGAGAGAAACTATGTCGATCTTCACTGTCAAACTCACTTTCCCTTCAAACTCGAGCTCCCACATTCAATTTTATTCTGGGTTAGAAAAGTCATATGAGGCTGCCCTGTATTAAAAAAATGGACAATGATAACAACTGAAAAAAATTTCCCCCCAATGTCAAGTAAAGATCACGATTACTTCTATGAGTTGTAAAAAATCATTGTTTGTAGATTTGAAAGAGTTCCTTCATTGGAATTAGGGGGACTTTTGGTCCCCCATTGTCATTATTCCTACAAAAAATTATTATACAATCAAGTCATCCAAAAGACATTTGGGGGTTGTTAAACAAAAATTATCTTATTCCCAACATCAAAATGAATTAAGGAATTCATCATAATAAATTAAAAAATATAATGTACGCTGCATCAAATGAATTAGAAGGTTGAACAGTTGAATAAAAAATGATTAAAATTATTTTCAAAGAAATTATTTAAAGTAAAATTACTGGAACTTGCTCCTCAACAATTCATCATCTAAATTAATTCAAAAATAATATTTTAATTGAGATATTAAGAGTGTAAAAAATCATTCCAAGAAATAGGTATTCAAAATAAATACAGAGATCATTAGAAATAAAAATTCCAAATCCACAAACACGAAAACATAAAAAAATATCATTTCATTTTCCCGAAATCAAACAAAATATCAGCTATTGAGATATATAATAATTAAATCAGAGTGCCTAGAACATTTAGTAATTCAAAATTACAATATTTTAACTAATTATTCAATGAATTATATTTTCCAACAAAAAATGATAATGTTTCAACTATTAACCAATTAAAGCACTTTTTAGACACACTATTTTCAAAATTTCATTAAAATAATGTGGAAAAAATGTATTAAAATAGAGCAACATTCTCCACAAATTGAATGAATCACATTATAATTCCTGTTCTTTTACATCAGTGCACGATGAATCCAAAATATCAGCTTGTGGTTCTTCAAGAAGTGACCACCAAGCTCAATCTAGCTTCATCCGAATAGTGGCAGTGATCCGAGATTTATAAGGCCTACAATCTACTCTAAATATTTAATGTACTGGTGGTGAAAAATTGGATATAAAACCTCTAATACTATAGAACTCCATCAAAACTCCATTAAATATCTCTTGAATAACTTCCAAAAAATGATTCATACACCCAAACATGGGAAGTGATCCACTAAAAATCAAAAGATATTCAAGAACAATTAGTGAAAGAATACATCTCACCATTATATCATCAATTCACACTTTTTGTAACACTAAATAATTCTAGAATCTCATAAATAATTTGAAATAATATACAGTTGGAAGACTCCATATGCATCTTATGAATGCCCAAAAGAAACAAGCACTGATTTAAACTTTATCTCGTTAAAACAGTCCAAATATTTAGTATAATAACTAGTGACCATCATTAAAAACACAATATTAGTGTTTGATCACAACACACCAAACATCTAAAATATATAATATTTCATTACGAATCGTTATGCAATTAACCATTTAAAATTCTCCACTAAAAATACATAACAAAAAAATAAAAATTCATTTCAAAAATATATTTTCTATTTGAAAACCTAAAATTTAATGTATAAAATAATTTTAATCCAAAAATCATCTAAGAATAACAATTAATAAAAGATAATTTTTTTACCATAACTATAAAAGAATATTAGTTAACTATTAAGAAAGTATCAATTTATGTTTATATTATTTACAATAATAAATTACACAATAATTGAATTATAATCACATAAAATTCAATTTAAGGAACATAACATTTTTTTATCAAAAAAATCTATTCCTTCACATTTATAAAAGGTAAATCAAAATTGATATAAAAGTATGAAAACCAATATATTTAAGCTATAAATTACCAATTTAGAAAAAAATGCACAATTATTATTTTGATAATATATATGGAAAAAATGCAATTTAAGGTTACATTAGTGACTTATTTGTAATTTATACAAAGGAAGAGGACATTTCCATTTTATTTATCCATCCTATCAGTTTGGTCTGTATAGACGACATAAAACTGTAATATTAGATGGCCCACCCTATCAACTATAGCGACCCAACATTTTCTTCCATTACTATTACATTATTTTAAGATAAACAACATAATAGTATTACAAATAGAGGATCCAAAGGTATAGTGTCTTGGGAAAACTAGGACCATACGTAGCAATTACATCTTCAAGCATAAACATTTAATTCATTTCTTCTACTCTAGTTTCTTATTGGAACATGACCTCTCATTATTACATGTATCCACCTGAGGATATACATCAAAAGGGGGGAGATAAAATCCCAGTAATAGGATAGATAAGTACGATATAGCATGGGGTGAGAATAATCATAATAGGGGAAAAATATCATGAACATGAGGGGAAGAATAAATAAAAGACTAGAAGTGTGGGAATGCATAAAAATGAAACATCATGTCTTATTGGTTAACTACCAAAAATAATTGCGAACAAAGATATAATCTTGTCCACGTCATTTCACATTTACTCATGAGATTCATCACTTTACCCAATGCATTGGAGTGCTGTATAATTCCGGGTGCACCCGTCACATTCAAACATTCATATTGCTCTATATAATTTCGGGCACACCCGTCACATCATAATTTTATAATTATCATGCATGACACATAGAACAAATATAAATAATGAACATTACTAACCCATGTAAAGGAATGATTTTCATCTCATAAGAGCACATTCATACTCTTTTGGTTCCCAAAACAAAGAGTGAATAATATACTTGATACAAGAACCATCAACCTTGAATGAGAAGTAAAAGGTGAGTTCCTAAAAGAAGAGTTCTATTGGAAAAAAATTTGTATGACATAAACAATAGTGGTAAAAATTTATATCCCAAAAAAATAAATACAATTCTGAATAAATGATTTTTTAGGAGTATCCATAACAAAAATGGAGTGAAAGAGGGAGAACCCGAAGGATGAAATTTGAGTTCGAGAATTTCCCCTTACCTTGTATATGAACGCTTCCTTCTCTTTAATGTTCTTTATAATGACATTGTATTTATTAATTAAAAACTCTAGAACCATTTATACATGAATAGGGTTAATTTTTGTTTCATTATGTCATTTTATGGACCTTTTTATGAGTTATAGAGTTTAAAAACTTGGTTCGGGAATGTTCATTTTTTTGGTCTTCTTGAGTGGTTAACTCATATTCTTAAATGAAAGTTCTGGTAGAACATGGGTACACTTCCAGAAATGATATAACATGTTATTAATGAAATTAAAGAATTTAAAATTAACTTATAATGAATTATATTATATACCATGTGTATGAATCATTAGATAAATATTAAATTATTATTTTTTGGGTTAATTTGGGCGGTTTTTCGATCACAAAGAACTTGTTTTAATTAATCTCTTAGTAAAACATACATAAGTTATTTCCAGAATGTTAATTTGGACATAATACATATAAAATACTTAGGTTCAAATATAAAAATGGTTTCATGACCATATCTGAAGGTAGAAATGGATGAAGAAGACATGTCGTTCATGAAGGTGATAAATTAACACCTCACGAACAACATTCACTTTAATAAAATAAAAAGAAGAGAAAGAGGGTTAGATGATATAATATCCCAATAGTATCATAAAATTCCAGTATATGTATGTTAATTGAGTTACCATACCATTTGGACAATTATGGGTGGGGAAAGAATAAGAAAAGAGCTTGAAATTGAAAGGGAATTAATGGAGAAGAGGGAGAGAAATTACATCTTGAATCCTCCTCTTGAGATCCTTCTTAAGGGGCCTAATCTTTGTCTTTTGATGATAAAACCACCTATTGGACGTGGGAGAGGGGATAGGGAAAATTTTTGGGCAGATTTTAGACAAGGCTTCGAGCTTGAGAGGTGTGAGTAAATGAGGGTGTGAAGGGTGGTATTTATAGTGGAGGGGAGAGGGATTTCTTTAATATAAAATCCATTAGTTTATTATTTCCCCACAAGACAAGGAATATTGATTATTCCATGACCAAGAATAGTAATTTTATAATTTAATCCCGAACTAAGTGGGCTTACATCATCAAAACATCACATATGACTCTATAATTAGCTTATTTAGCTTATTTTTGTAAATTACGGTATTTCACTATTCATCAAAAATTCATGTATTTCTGAAAAAAACCAAAAATTTTACCCCAACCATTTTTTGATGTGTAGAATCCAAAAAATGAAGTCCATTTTTCAAAAATAAATTTCTAAATACGAATAATTTTATATTTAATTAAAATCATAATTTTTTATTAAAAAACAAGTTTTAAAACATTCATTTACTTATTCTAAAATATAGGTACATCATACTTTCAATTGAATATTATTTTTATAATATCCTAGGTAAGGTTACTATTAATTAGGGTATATCACTATTCATAAGGGTATTTTAATATTTATAAGGGTAGGTAACTATTAACCAACAATTATTTTCGTTTTATTAGACTCCAAAAATCATCTCGAACACAACTGTGTATGTCAGATTTCCAAAATTCCCAATACAGAAGTGACAAAATTATATTTAAAGGACACTTAGAACATAGTAGTTCATTATGTTGTGTTTTCATGTGATTTTATGACATATTTATAGGAAGGTAATTTCCATTGAAATACTTTGGGTCATTACATTCTTCCCCCCTTATGAAATCTAACCCTCGAAATTTCATTTTACAGAAACAGGTGAGGGTAGTTCTCCTTCATTTCCTCTTCTGATTCCCAAGTAGCTTCTTCAAACTTATAGTTCCTCCACAACACTTTGAAAAGGTGGGTTGTCTTTTTGTGTAGAACCTTATCTATTCAGTCTAGAATCACTACTGACTGCTCCTCATAAGAGAGATCATCTCCCAGCTTTACCACCTCTATGTTTAGTACATGTGAGGGGTCCGATATGTACTTTCTCATGAGTGATATGTGAAACAAATCAGGAAATTGAGCAATATTCGGTGGAAGTGAAATCCTATATTCCACAACTCCTATGCGGTCAATAATATCAAAGGGGCCCATGTACCTTGGTCTTCGCTTTAATTTCTTTCTAAATCGAATGACTCTCTTCCATGGTGATATTCGAAGGAAGTCTTTATCTCCAATGTCAAACTCCAAGTCCCTTCTACGGTTGTTAGCATAGATCTTTTTCCGAATATGAGCATCATTGATGTGTTTCTAGATGACATGAACCTTCTCTGTCATCTCTTGCACAATATAGGTTCCAAGTATCTTTCTTTCTCCAACTTCATCCCAACATGTTAGAGTTCTACATAGCTTTCCATACAGAGCTTCATATGGAGCCATCTGAATACTCAAGTGGAAGCTATTGTTGTATGAGAACTCAACCAATCAGAGATGATGATCCCATCCACCTTTGAATTCTAGAGAGCAGTATTTCAGCATATCTTCAAGCATATGAATAGTCCATTCATACTGGCCATCAGTTTGGGGGTGATAGGTCATGCTAAAATTTAATTCAGCACTCAAATCATGTTGAAGTTTCCTCCCGAATTTAGATTTGACCCTTGGATCACGGTTGGAGTCAATTGAGGGCGGAACACTGTGCAGTCTCACCACTTCCTTCATGTATGTCTTTTCATGTTTTTCAAGTGATATATCCTCCCAAATAATGATAAAATGGGATGTCTTGGTGAGTCGGTCAACCACAACCCATATCACATTATTTCCCTTCGATATCTTCAGTAGACCCATGACAAAGTCCATAATAACATTTTCCCATTTCCACATGGGTATAGGCAATGGCTGCATCATCCCTTTGAAATTTTTTTCACTTTTATTTAACTTGGTGACATACCAATCACCTTGATATATATTCTACAATCTCCATCTTCATGTTATCCCAACAGAAGTGTTCTTGGATATCACGGTATATATTGGTACTCCCAGGATGGATAGAGAAAGTTGATCTATGTGCATTTTCCAATAGCTCCTTTATCATGGGTGATAAAGGCACACAAATCCACATTCCAAACTGAATCACACCATCATCGTCGATATGGAACTCTTGCAGCTACCCCTCCTTTACATCATTCACCCTATTTTGTATATCCTCATCATCCCTTTGTGCTTCCTTAATCTTCTTTTGGATGGATGGTTGCGCAATAATTTGGGCAAGGTAGGATGTATCCTCTTCCCTTATGATTTCCAAATCCATCCTTTTCATATCTATGAAGATATGGTCTTTCTCAATCCCTAACATGGATGGAGTAGCATGTTCTTTTCTGCATAGATCATCAGCTACTTCATTCACCTTTCCAAGATGGCAGTGAATAGAGTAAACTGTAATCCTTGATTTGCTCCAACCATCTACTTTGACGCGTGTTGATCTCATAGTGTGTGAATATATAATTTAGGCTCTTTTGGACAGTGTATATGTCACACTTCTCACCATAAAGGTAGTGTCACCAGATTTTCAAGGAATAAATCATGGCTGCTATCTCTAGATCATGAGTCGGGTAGTTCTGCGAATGGATCTTCAACTGTTGCGAGGCGTAGGCTATCACATTGTCATTTTGTATGAGTATGCAACCCAATACTTTTTTTGAAGAATCACTGTATATCACAAAACTTTTTTCATGTTTCGGTAGTGTGAGTACAGGTGCAGTTATCAACCTTCTCTTTAACTCCTTGAATCTTCCCTCACATTCTTCCGTCCATACATACTTTACCCATTTCCTTATTAACTTAGTTAGCAAGCTTGACAATCATGAGAAGTTTCTCACAAAACATTGGTAGTACCCAGCTAATAGAAGAAAACTACTGATTTCTATGACACTAGAGGGCCTGTGCCATTCCTCAATCACCTTTTTCATTGAAGGATTCATAGAAATTCCCTAAATAGTGATCACATGTACCAAGAACGTGACTTGCTTCATCCAAAAGTCACACTTGCTGAAACTGGCATACAACTTCTCCTTTCTCAATGTCACCAACACAAGTCTTATATGTTCTTATTGTTCCTCCTTGCTCTTAGAGTATATGAGAATATAATCAATAAACACTGCCAAAAATTTATCGAGGTAATGTCTAAAGACTCTATTAATCAAATCCCTAAAGATTGCAGGGGAATTAGTAAGTCCAAAGGGCATCACCAGAAACTCATAGTGCTCATACCTTGTATGGAAGGCAGTATTATGAATATCTTCCTTCTTCAACATTAACTGATGATATCCAAAATGAAGATCCACCTTTGAGAAGAATTTATCTCCTCTTAACTAGTAGAAAAAGTCTTTAATCTTTGGAAGAGGATACTTGTTCCTTATGGTGATCTTGTTGAGTTACCAATAATTGATACAAAGCTGCATTGTTTCATCCTTCTTATTCACAAATAGCACTGGTGCACCCCAAGGTGATGCACTAGGGTGTATGAAACCTTTGTTCAGATGCTCTTGAAGCTGCTTCTTTAACTCCTCTAGTTTGATAGGATCCATCCTATATGGACACTTAGAGATAGGAGTAGCTCCGGGTATGAGTTCAATTGAGAAATCTACATCACAATCTGGGGGGAATTCTGGGTAATACTTCGGGAAATACATCAACATATTCCCTCATGATGGGAATTTCTGTAGGGTTGGCACCTTACTTTAACTCAAACATTGGGGAGAGGTATGCTTCTTCGTAGGGAATCAACATCCACACAGATGAAGGATTTTTCAAATAAGATTCATGATATTCCTTACATTTGTAGAGGAGCATGGGATGGTTCGGAATATGAAAATATATTTATTTTTTCCAACAGTTGATACGTGCTCTATATAATGAGATACAATCCATTCCCATTATAGCATAAAATTCCACCAAGGAAAGTATTATGAGATTTTCTGGAAGAATCTTTCCACATACGCCAATAGGAGAAGAGTCAAACACTTGGGTTGCAATGATTTCACCACTTGATGTTTTTACAGATATCTCCACATCATGGTTTCAGGGATTCGATTATATAGTTCTAGCAAACATACAAGATATAAAGGAATCTATAGAACCATAATAAAATAAAACTTTTTCCATTATTGATTGAATAGTAAGTGTACCTTGTATGACATCATTATCTCGCTTCACATAAATCATAGTGATGGAATAATCCTTCCCTTGTTCCTCTGGCTTTGGAGGTTGCTAATGCTGATTACCCTCGAGAACTCGAGGTTTAGTGCAATGGTTGGCATAGTTCCCTATCTCCCTAAAGTTGTATCATTTAACAATGGGTGGTTCTCTCCTTTTTTCCGCTACATTATCCTTATTTTTCATGTCCTCTCAACACTCTTGATAATAATGTCCTTCTTTCCCACACTTAAAGCATTTCCCCGTCCCTTTAAGGTAGTTCCTATGGTGAAACTTCCCACATTTTTGGCATGTGTGTTATTGAGTTTTATTCCCACCTTTATCATTAGATCCACCATCTTGAAACACTATCTTTCGTTTCTTATCACCATATCCATGGGACCATTCTTCAAACTCCATATCTACTTTGAGCGCACACTGAAAAATTTCTTCATAACTCCTGAGATCTCGAATCGCAAGATTCTTTTGAAGGTGTGGTTTTAATCCACTAAAGAATCTGTCAATTTTGTAATCATTGTTGATAAAAATACCCAAAGCATACCTTTCAAGCCTTGTGAAATTTTTTTCCTAGGTTGTGACATATTATCCTTATTTTTGATAGATCTCTATGAATTCTCTCTCCATATTTGTGTGAAGAGTTCATGGGAAATACTTATTAAGAAACATGATCTTAAAGTCTTCCCATTCCATCTATTCAATTTCCTCTTTTGGCTTGGTGTTCTTAATCAAATCCCACTATTGATCGGCCTCTCCATATTGACGATAAATGGATAGAGTCACCTTCTCCGTCTCAGCATAGTGAAGCATAGAAAAGATATTCTCCATAGAGTTGACCCACTTTTTTGTAACTAGAGGATCGTAAGATCCACTAAACGTCGGTGGATGTTTCCACATAAAATATTTGATAGCCAGTTGATCTGTCTTTGGTGAAGGAGGATGTTCCTCATTATTATAATTATTGTTCATAAACTAAGATAATTTGGTAAGAATCTCCATTTAGATCTGAACTCCACCTCCAAAATAATTGGGGATGTCATTCGGGGAATCATTGCATAGGCCCTCGCACGAGTTGTTGGCCTGGTTTCTCCTGGTTCCCACCATTTTCTAAAATAGAAGAGGTTAGAACAAAACATAAGTCAACATGTCATGAATACTTAACTTATTAATTTTTACAATTTATACTAAAAGTATAACATATGGGATACTTATGTTGAGATTCTTGTGTGCATATTTTTACTTAGTCTCATGCTAGAGGTTTTCTCTAGGGTTCGCTAATCCTAATTCCCAAATTAACTAAACCTTGTATCTGATAACAAATATAGAGTCCCAACATTTTCTTACATTACTATTACATTATTTTAAGATAAAGAGCATAATATTATTACAAATAGAAAACCCAAAGGGTAGGTTTCTTGGGAAAACTAGGACCATATGTAGAAATTACATCTTCAAGCATAAACATTTAATGAATTTATTCTTCTCTAGATTCTTATAGGAACATGACCTCTCCTTGGTAAATGTAGACACCTGAGGATATACATCAAAAGGGGTGGGATGAAAGGCTAGTAAGAGGATAGATAAGAATAATATATCATGGGTTTATAATAATCATAATAGGGGAAAAAGATCATGAACATGAGAGGAAGCATAAATAAAAGACTAGAAGTATGGAAATGCATAAAAATGAAACATCATGTCTTATAGACTAACTAACAAACATAATTTTTAACAAAGATAAAATCATGCCCACATCATTTCACATTTACTCAGGAGATTCATCACTTTACCAAATGCATTGGAGTGCTAAATAATTTCGGGCGCACCCATCACATTGAAACATTCATATTGCCCTATATAATTTCAGGCTCACCTGTCGCATCATAATATTATTATTATCATGCATGCCACATAGAACATATATAAATAATTAAGATTACTAATCCATTTAAAGGAATGGGTTTCATCTCATAAGAGCACATTCATAAACATTGGGTTCCCAAAACAAAGAGGGAATAACATACTCGATACAAGAACCATCAACCTTGAATGAGAAGTAAAAGGTGAGTTATTAAAAGAATAGTTCTTTTGGAAAACATTTTGTTTGATATAGAAAATAGTGGTAAACATGTATATCCCAAAGAAGGAAAGAAAATAATGAAAAAATAATTTTTTAGGAGTAACCGTATCAAAAATGGAGTGAAAGAGGGAGAACCTGGAGGATGAAATATGGGTTCGAGAATTTCCCCTTACCTTGTATCCAAACGCTTCCCTCCCTTTAATTTTCTATATAATGACATTATATTAATTAATTAGAAATTAAAGAACCTTTTATACATGAATAGGGTAAATTTTGGTATCATTATGTCATTTTATGGGCCTTTTGATGAGTTATAGGGTTTAAAAACTTTGTTCGGGAATTTTTATTTTTATGGTCTTCTTGAGTAGTTAACTCGTATTCCTAAATGAATGTTCGGGTAGAACATGGGTAAACATCAAGAACTGATATTAAATGTTATTAATGAAATTATAGAATTTAAAATTACCTTATAATGAATTATATTATATACTATGTGGATGAATAATTAGAAAAAATTAAATGATTATTGTTTGGGTTAATTTGGGCGGTTTTTCGATCACAAAGAACTTGTTTTTATTTAACTCTTAGCAAATATGTACATAAGTTAGTTCTAGAACATTAAGTAGGACATAATACATATAAAATATTCAGGTTCAACCATAAAAATGGTTTCATGACCAGATCTGATGGTAGAAATGGAAGAATAAGACATGTCATTCTTGAAGGTGATAAATTAACACCTCACGAACAACATTCTCTTTAATAAAATAAACAGAAGAGGATAAAAGGGGTTGGATGATATAATATCCTATTAGTATCATAAAATTACAGTATATATATGTTACTAGAGTTACCATACCATTTGGAAAACGATAGGTGGGGAGAGAATAAGAAAAGAACATGAAATTGAAAGGGAATTAAAGGAGAAGAGGGAGAGAAATTACATCTTGAATCCTCCTCTTGAGATTCTCCTTAAGGGTCCAAAGCTTAGTCTTTTGATGCGACCAGAAGTTCTTGGACGTGGGGGAGTGGATAGGTAAGATTTTTGGGCAGAGTTTTGTCAAGGATTAAAGCTTGAGAGGTGTAGGGAAATGAGGGGTGAGGGTGGTATTTATAGTGGAGGGGAGAGGAGTTTCCTTAATATACAATTAATTAGTTTATTATTTCCCCTCAAGACAAGGAATAGTGAGTGTTCCATGACCAATAATAGTAATTTTATAATATAATCACGAACCAAGTGGGATTACATCATCATAACATCACACATGACTCTATAATTAGCTTATTTAGCTTATTTTGGTAAATTACGGTATTTCACTATTCAACAAAAATTCAAGTATTTCAGAAAAATCCCAAAATTTCACCCCAACCATTTCTTGATGTGTAGAATCCAAAAAAGAAGTCCATTTTTCAAAAATAAATGTTTAAATATGATTAATTTAATATTTAATTAAAATAATAATTTATTATTAAAAACCCAGTTTTAAAACATTCATTTACTTATTCTAAAGTATATGTACATCATACTTTCATTTAAATAGTTTTTTTATATTATCATAGGTAAGGTTACTATTCATTAGGGTATATCAATATTCATAAAGGTATGTTACTATTCATAAGGGTAGGTGACTATTCACCAAAAATTATTTTTGTTTTATTAGACTCTAAAAATCATCTTGAACACAACCGTGCCTGTCAGATTTTCAAAATTCCCAATACATAAGTGAAAAACAAATATTTAAAGGTCACTTAGAACATATTAGTTCATTATTTTGTGTTTTCATGTGATTTTATGACATATTTATAAGAAGGGAATTTATATTGAAAAACTTTGGGTCTTTACATCAACCATAATATCTACCCCAATATTTTTATTAGAAAAAACACTTATGGCCTAAAGGACCAATTATGTAAGGTGGTGGTGAAATATTTAAACCTAAAAATATTCCTCATTGTATAGGGTAGAAGAATGATATTAAATGAGGACTAGGATACAAGTAACATGGTGAGGTAGAGGAGAAAGTTATTGTAAAATTCATAAAGTATTAGTCAATGATATTGGAGGATTATCGATGCTTTTGTGGTACCATATATTTATATTTTACACTATCTTTTGAATTGATCACCCATGGAGATTTATACTCTTTTATTTCAGCTTCTTTAATCCGAAAATTAGGGATTAGGATGAGAAAACTTCTTAAATCCTCTGTGTTATCTACACTTGTTATTGGTTAGTCTCAATTCAAAAAGGTATGTCAAGGGTGTGAGGTGATGGTAGGGTGATATTGGTCAATTATAGAATTTTTCATTTTATATATACAACTATCCAAGATCATTCTTAACTTGGATTAATTATAATCTATATAGGTTATCATTAACTATTTTCTGAGATGGGTGGATTTATTTGATGTAGAGGTTGAGTGTGTGACCTTTTTTGGTGTGAGAGATCATTATATGGATTAAAAAAGTATTGATCCTATAATTTCATAGTTGGAAGGATTGATGTTGAGTTTAGTAAATATGTGGGTGATGATTATTTTGAGTTTTGTTGAGGGGTTCTTGGATATTTTTCTTGAATAGGTTGTCAAATTACACACATGATATAAAATCAAGTTTGATATATAGTTCCAACCTATTATTTATCTTATTTACATGTATACCTATGGAATAAAACCTTTTATATTGAAGAATTTTTAGATTCAGATTGATGACCTATTACATAAGGGCTTCATTTGACCCTTCTTGTCTTCATGGGGAGATCTGGTGTTGATTGTGAAGAATGTATAATATAGATTGAAAAATTACATGGTTTGCTAGCGGTTGAACTAGGCAATGGTGAAAAACTAATACCCACTCTAAAGGATTAATGTGTTGTTTAATTAACTGAAGTGATATATTTTGTTTTTGAATATTAACATATGGTTTTGATATTATTAGATGTGGGTGAAGAAGGAAGATACTCAAAGGATTTCATTTAGGTGTTGCTATAATTTTTTTTCATTTATAAAGATTATTTATTGTGTAATGAATACACTAATGGTGTTCATGGGATTAATTAAATTATTATTTCATGGATTTTTGGACTATTCAAGAAGATATTCATTATTAACGTCATAGAGTATTTGAGGTAGAAGAAGATCATACTAGGAATTTGAGGAGTGTCTGGGATACCTCCTAATGGTATTAACTATATAGAAACATATAAAAGTAAAACTATGGGATGTGTGAGGTGTATTTACTTGGGAACTTCTTGTGTTAACATAGTTTAGTTTTTGGTCCTTTCATGATTGAGGTGGTTTTTTCTTAGAAAACACCAAAAAATAGTGTATAGGTATGCGACTTACTTGGTCTTGTGCGATATTACCATGGGGTTGTATTTGATTTCTCTCAAATAATGACACCTTTGATTTGTTTCACAAAGAATTATCAAGCCTTTTTATATGTAGATCAATGTTAGAAAATGTTTACCAACTTTAAGTAGAATCATATCAATGAACCTATCCTTCACTTTTCAAATAAAAGGGGTTATATTGGTGGTCTATTGTGAAACATCCCATCATGGTTTAGTTTTTTTATAGATTCAAGAGAATATGGTGAACATATATGGTCCCATGTATTTATATAGCATCCCGTCTTTTTATAACATAACTTTTCATTCCATTACACGGAACTGAGGATCTTTAAGGTTTAGTGTCTTGGAAACAAGGAACATAAAACATGAAACAAAAAAAACATTCTTCTTAAACACGTGAAAGGATTCTACTCATGTTCACCCTAGGCTCATTAGTGCATCTCATAACCTGGGGATATACATCAAAAGGAAGGGTGAGCAGAAGGCCCAGCAAGGGAAACAAGTGAAACATTTTACATATGAACTTGAGATACATCAATAAAGTCATGAAAAGAACTTTAATGCATGAAAATGAAATCATGAGGCAAATCATAATAAAAATAAAACTTTTTCATAACTTGAAGATGTGGCTACATCATTTAACATAGACATTCATGAACATATCACCAAGGTCCATCCCCAAGGTGTCATTTTAAAATTACCAAGGTTATTCACCAAGGTATCGTGAAAATTGTAATCTCTAGTGGTTACATCATTACCCAATGCATTGGAGCGCTATCAGGGCGCACCCTTAAATTTGCCTTTATTATCATGTGAGCCACATATATCATCATCAAACATTTCATAAATAACCCATATATCATAAAGGAAATGGGTTTCATTTCATAATCATAACTTTTTAAAAACTGCTTTAAAGACATGACCTTTATATCACTTTAAAACCCACAGAAAAGGAAGGTGGGTCTCATGTATGTAAATCCCAGAATTTAAAATAGAACATTTTGGTATATATGTGAATAAACCTTTTGAAGAAAGAGCTTTGAGGATTAACTTAATAAAATAAAAGGACTTTAGAAAAAGAGATAGACATTTTGAGACAGAAATTCTACAGCATAACGGCAATGTTCCGAGGTTTTAGAAGACATTAAAAGAGAGGTAAAATGGGTCAAACATTCATAAATGACCCATAAAATAGTACATGGACAGAATAAGAAGGATACATGATCATGGTAATGAAATTTCAAGGACATACCATTTGAAATGAAAACATGGAAGGAAGAAAAAAAATTAGATTTCTCTTATGAAAGTTCGGCAGCCTAACGGCGTTACTTAAACATCAACAAAAATGATTTGAAAAGATCAAATAGGATCTCTCATAATGTGAACATAAGAGTTCAGTATGATAGATATAGAGATAATTCCCCAACATAAAAAAAAAGGAACTTGAAAGAATTGACATGAAAGTAGAACTTTAAAATGAGAAGGGTGAAGAACCACTTAAAAATTCGGCAGCCTAACGACGCCACTTAAAACATCAAAATACTGAATTGAAGAGATCAAATGGGGTCTCTCATTATATGAACATAAGAGTCCAGTATGATATATATAGAGATCATACCCCAATATAACAAAAAGGAACTTGAAATAATTGACATGAAAGTAGAACTTCAAAACGAGAAGGGTGAAGAACCACTTAAAAATTCGGCAGCCTAACGGCGCCACTTAAAACTTCAAAATACTGAATTGAAGCGATCAAATGGGGTATCTCATCATATGATCATAAAATATCAGTATGATTATTTAGATATCATACCCCAACATAATAAAAAGGAACATGAAATACTTGAATGAAAATAGAACTTGAAAACGAGGAAGGTGAAAGAATCCCTTAAAAATTCGGCAGCCTAACGGCGCCACTTAAACATTCTTAAAACGAATTGATGAGAGCAAGGGGGGGTCTCTCATCATATGAAAATGAAATAGGCAGTAGGATGAATATAAAAGAACATCCTCCAACATAAGAACATGGAGTATAAAAGAAAAGACATAAAAGAGATTACTTGAAAAGAAAGAGAGAGGTCAGATCCCTTACCTTAAAATGTAACTCTTAAACCTCAATGTTTGGGACCTTTGGGGCTTGGGGGCACCTTGGGAGGACTCCTTGGGAGGTAATGAGACCAGAAATTCGTTGGGAATGAGTGGGGAGTCGAATGGATGAGAGGAGGGCCTGGTATTTATAGGGAAAGTGATGGGATAAGGCATTAATGGCCAAGGGACACCTCACATGTGCTTTTCTCAAACCCATGTGCTCTCCCTTGTCATTTAAAAAGGGTTCACCATCAAATAGTGGTAAATCTCCCTTTTAAAGTAAATTATGCTTAAAATTATATTCATTTACATTTTAAGCCTCTAAATTTTATTGGATTATTGTAAAAACATTTATCTAACATATATTATCATATTTAAGTTAGTTTTATTAATTACCACCAATACAATGGCTATGTGTTAACTACCATTTAAAATAATACTATTATATTGTTAGTGTGCAACGTAAGATTTCAAAGAAACCTGTTGTTGCATGTTAGGTACTCTATTGAATATAGAATCCCCTTTAAATAAAATAAATATTTAATTCAAAAACATTAATAAATATTAAAATGTCATATTCTTTATTTTTCTGGGATGTTACATTTTCCCCCCTTTTAGAAATCACGTCCTCACAATTTTAAAATTGGGCTTGGAAACGTCATTTAAAGTCCCACATCGGAAAAAGAGTCAGTAAAAATAACACTTTAAAAGAAAGAAATATATGTTCAAAGGTCACCCGAGTTAACCCATACTATGATTAAATGTAGGAAAACATGGATATGGAAGAGAAAACAAACTGTCATGTTCGAATGGAGAGTGATAGAAAACATGATTAGGAGAAAGTTTACCACAAGAAAATCACAAACATATGATGTGTTAAATGGTCTTTGATTACCCAGTAGGAAACGTAAACCAACAACTTTTTTGTTTTTAGTTCCTTTTCATAATTTTGAGGAATTCATTTACTACATAGAATAAAAACAGTAGTAAATATACTTACTTTCAAGTAGAGTTTCATCCTTTAATAAGTTTCTACCAAAAAATAATCTTTTCTCTAAACAATGAGCATTCAAAAATAATTTTTCACATCAAAAGAAAAATAATCATCTTCTAGAGAATCACATAATTCACAAAATAAGAACTATATATTTCCCTTTTCTGTAGACATCAACTAAAACCATAATGGTTAGTATGAGATCATATAATCCACAAAAATAATAATCCTTTATAAAAAGAAATACTAATATTAATCTCCAAAATTCAACAAAGGTACCCAAAGTTCAAGAAAGACCATTCAATACACAATCGTCCTTAAAATTCTTCAACATAATACAAACTAAGATTGAAACCCAAAACTCAGAAGGATTTAATCACATAGTATTCCACAATAAATCTTAACATTTATCTCAAAATAACATCGAATTCTCTTAAAGTCTCATAATAAAGTGTAATTAACCTAATCACATATTCTATACACTAGGTTAATCATTTTCCAGAAATAACCCAAATCGCCATATGTCCACAATAAATACATATATTCTTACAAAAATAAAAATTTCAACCATACTACCACAAATGAAATCCTATAGTATTTTATTTTCCTTAGGCATATAGTATTCCAAATGAGAAAACATCATCCCAAATAACATTTATTATTTAATCAGCAAATCATTTTCTTATTCGAAGGATATCTATTTGATTAAAAATTTGTTACAGAAATCAACTTATTCTTGATCCATGAAATCATTTAACTAAAAATAATAGGTCATATTTACCAGGGACTTCACGTAGGCCAGTGGTAGGCGATAAAACCCAATCACACTTTGGTTGTGGGTTCGATTCCCACATATTTATCTAACGTGAAAGGTTGTCACACGGTCAACATTTTTTCTATTCTATAAAACTAAAAAATAACCCTAACATTTTTTATCGTTAATGGTTTTCTTATACCTTTCATTTTCATCCCAACACATTAATATTGTTCTGCTCATATCCGGACATGGATGTATTTTCTTGATAAACCACTTACTCCCTACTCACCAAAATACCAGGAATTTTTCCAATATTTAAACTTTTCGATAGGGTTCTTCATAAAATTTTCATAGCATAATTTCCATAAATAATGAAACTATACATTTATACTAACTATATCATGCCATCATTTTGTTTCATAACATTTCATAACATTTTACATACAGAGGAACTTTAATGTCTAGGGTCTTGGAAATAAGAAATAAAAACATGAAAACATAAACACTCCATTAAATACCCTTGAAAAGATTAATGAAAAGTTCGTCCTATGTATAATTACTGCATATCAAAACCTGGAGACATATAATCAAAGTAAAGGGTGAGTAGATGCCCAGTAAGGAAAGCAAGGGAATTAGTTTACTTGTGATATCAATAAGAACTGGATGTAAAACATAAAGACATGAGAAATGGTAAAATTGGAATATCATAATAAATAAAACATGAATCATAACTTTAATATGTGTCTATAACATTTCATTTATCCATTCATGGACATATCACTATGGTCCATCCCCAAGGTGTCATAAAAATTACAAAGGTTATTCACCAAGGTATCGTGAAACTTGTCATCTACAGAGATTAATTATTTACCCAATGCATTCGAGAGATTTCAGAGAGAACCCTTAATATTTATTTACATTCATGTGATCCACATAGATCATAATCAAACATTTCATAAATAACCCATAGATAATAATAGAAATTGGTACATTTCAAAATCGTGACATTTTAAAAGTTCTTAAAAACATGATCACTAAGTATTTTATAACCCATGGAATGGGAGTGAGGGTTATATGTATGTCAATTAAAGAATCAAATAGATCAATTTTATGTATTGATGAATACCCCTAGATATGAAAATATAATTGGGTATTCACATAAATAATAGAAGAGAGAGAGACTTTGAGACGAAAATTATGCAGGAAAACGACTATATAACATGGTTTTAGAAAACATTGAAAAGAGAGGGTACAAGGGTCACCCACTCATAAATAACTCATAATATAGTATGGTTACAGAATAAAAATAAATAAGAACATGGTATGGTTATTTTGAGGAAATACTATATGAAAATGAAACTCGAAGGAAAAGAGAAGAAACAATTTCTTTTACGAAAATTTGGCAGCCTAACGGCGTCACATAAAGATTCAGAAAACATTCTGATGAGAGCAGAAAGGGTATCTCAAAATTTGGAAATTAAATGTACAGTAGTACAGATATATAATAAAAATCCCCCTCATAATAAAATGTAACTGTAAGGCATAACATAAAGGAAGTCATGACTTAAAAGAGGAGGGTGAAAGGATCCCTTACTGATTTGGTAACTTTCGAAACGTGCACCCCATGAAAGAAGGATCATATAAAAAATATATAAATACTCATAAATTAAATTTTATTACACAATGTTTACAATCATGGGCAGTACATACACCTCACATAAGGAAATAGTGGAAAATATACCATGAATCTCACAAGAATAAGAAGTGAGATGAAAATCCTTTACCACATTGTATTTAATCAAATCGTATGACAAACAATTACTAACCAGGAAAATAATCATAGAATACCATGAATATAAAGAGAACAACAATAATATATATCCAATAGTAGTACAAAATACACCACATTCTATAAATAAGTGGTGAACAATGTAAATCTCACGGAATTAAAAGTGAGATAAGAATCCCTTACAACGTTGTAATCAATCGAGTCGTAAGACCAAAAGGTAATAACCACAAAAACATTCATAGAATAACATTAATATAAATATAATAATGGTAATATATATCCAATGGAAGTACACAATACACCACATGAAATAAATTAGTGGCGAACAATGGAAATCCCGCATAATTAAAAGTGAGATAAAAGAACCCCTTACCTCGTTGTCTGATTTGACTCGCTCGTATGTTCCTTGTTCTTCCTGAATAATATACTTAAGTTACCTAATAATTTATTAAGAATATTTTTCAAATTTATTATTCCTTTTATTTTACTTATTACCATGTTATAAAAATTATTTAATTATTTGAGCTCATATCGGACATTTTGTTAATGTCCGCAACTTGAGTCAAGAATGAACTTGTTATAATTATAAATTTTCCATGTGGTCAAAAGTTCATTATCTCCAGAATGATATTCATCCCTTATTATGTCATATATATCATATATATCCAATAGATATATGTATTTATAACAGTAAATAACATTTTGAGATAATAAATGAAATACACTATTCATGGAGATGGTAAGCCATACGTACGCATGAACACTACTTTCATTTATATGTCATATTTTAATGAAATGAAAATATAGCTATTCATAGGTATATTATAATTTCAGTATAATATTTATTTCATATATGTTACATAAGTTCATAAATTCTATCCTTTATATGTTCCATGTATGTCATGAACGAGTCAAATCACTTGGAGGGGACAGTAGTTCGCACTTCCTCTAATGAAATTATTGTGTTTACCCATTATGGGAACCGTAATGGTATGCTATAAAAGGGAAATTCATAAGAATAAAGAAAACATAAATATAATATAAATCATATATAGATATATTTCCATCATAATGGTCATCATGATAGGAAGTAGGATATAATTGAACAATCATCGTTTCGTGAGCCAATAGTTCGTCGTCCACTAAAACAATATGTTCTTTACCCATTAGATGTAGGTGTATGTAAGTTTAGCTCGAATAATTATCATAACAACAACATTTTATATTTATTATACTGTTTTTTGTTATAAAATAAAGTAATTAAAAGAGTTTAGGGGGTGGAGAATTAAAATAAAACAAAAGAACTTAAGAGAAGATGTTGCCTTTAAATCGGGTAACTCCCTTTGGTTTGAACCAAAAGGGTTTCTTGAAGTAATTTTTTCCTAAGGTAAGGCTTCGAGGATGAATAAAGAAATATTGGGAGATTGTTTTAGTAGAGGTTGGACGAGCCAAGGGCTTGGGATGTGTGAGAAATGGGTAGGAAATGAGGGATTTTTATAAGGGAGAGGAGGGGCTCTTTTGAAAAGTTGGATAGTACTATTTTATTATATAAAGATTTTAGGTTTCTAAAGGTCTAAAAATCATTAAATTCAAATATAAAGTGTCCCATGTTCTAATTAAAATCATCCAATAATAATTGGACAAGTTTTGGATATTTTGTTAATTTTTATCTTCTTGTTTAATTAAATCATCCCTTAATGACGTAAACACTGTATCATCATTCTGTCATAAATAATTTTATTTATTTGATGTCTAAAAATTATAAAAAAATATCATGATGTAGGAAATATTTTTATCTTTCCAATTAATATTTATAGTCTAAAATAAAACTTATATAACCCCATGTAATTTTTTTTAGTAAAATAATACATTTTTTGAGATTTTTTATTTTTACTTTAAATAAAAAGTTATTAATGTCATTATCTTACCCATATGGCTCCATGGGGTCCCAAAATTCACTAATGGGATGTATTGGTCAGCCATTACTCATCCAATAAGGTTAAAACATGTGTGGATGTAATTTTTTATTATTATAACATTATTTTTACCTTAAATTACCCTAATTACCTTTAACCGTGGTTAATAAAAGTCAAAAGTTACTATTCACCAAAAATATTTAATTCCATTGAACCAAATTTTACATACTAATGAAAACCGTGTATGTCAGATTTTTGAAATTCAATTCACAGAGGTGGTAAATTTTTATTTAAATGAAAAAGCCAGTTTTTTAAAGACTACTTAGTGGTTTCACTATTCATAAAAAATTGAAGGTTTTCAGAGAAATTACAAAAATTCACTATAAGATAAATTTGATATTCTGAATTCTAAAAAGATGTCTATCTTACAAATTAAAAACATATAAGTTTCATTAATTAATTTTATAATTAATTCCCATCGTCGAAACAAAAAGTGTGTTTTTAAGAAATAATAACTATCAAAAGATTGGTACTTGTTAATGTCTAATTCGAAAGTGAAATTATTTCCAATGGACAACATTGTGTAAATGGTAAAAATATAATATATTTACATTTTAAAACCAATTAAAAATATAATCTAACCATATAAATTATTTATATTAAAAGATGGTTTTGAATTAAAATACATCTTTTTTCACTATTCATTAAAAATGAACATTTTTAGAAAAATATCAAAATTTCATCCAAAGTAAATTTTGATGTCTCGATTCTAAAGACGAAAATTATTTTTTTCAAAAATAATATGTAAAAGTGAAAAAAACTAGATTTAAAAAGGGTTCTCCATCAAAAGGCGGTAAATCGCCCTTTTAAAGTAAATTATGCTTAAAATTAGATTCATTTACATTTTATGCCTCTGAATTTTATTGGATGAATCTAAAAACATTTAGATAACATATATTATCATATTTATGTTATTTTAATTAATTCTTGCAAATAAAACGACTAGGTGTTAACTACCAATTAAAATAATAATATTATATTATTAGGGTGTAATGTACGATTTCAAAGAAACCCGTTGTTGTGTGTCAGGTACACCATTGAATATAGAATCCAACCATTGAATATAGAATCCCCTTTAAAATAAAATTCAAATTTAATTCATAAATATTAATAAATATGAAAATGTCATATTCTTTATTTCCTGGGATGTTACATTTTGCATGGGACCATTATCTATTGTTTTGTGATTATCAAGGAGGTTTGTCTTGGGGATTTTCCTCTTTTTCTTAGGTCTGTTGTTCTAGGGGACAGACATTGAATTTTTGGGGGGGTTTACTCATGGGGTATTCCTTTAATTCCTAGGCTTGTGTTCTAGGACCAGATTTGTGCACCTGATTGATTGTGTTATGAGTAGTTTTCCGCCTGGTCATGTATTATTCCTTGGTGTTTTGATACACATGCTTCTATTTTTTATTAGTTGGATTAATGAGTTAGACTTTATATGTCTGTTTATGCTATGGAAAATGATTTGGAAAATATGCTTTTAAATTGATATACTTTTTTTAGAACATTGAAAAATTGAATTTTTTATCTTGTCTTCTATAAAACGGATTTACTACATATCATGACATGTTTTTATTTAAAATGATCATATAGGAATTTTAATACAGATACTGGTTATGGAACACCAGTGTGGGATCCTTCTGTGACAATTAGATCACACTCTACACACCTCTTTTGTGGTGTGTAGACATTTTTTTGTATTCCAATATAGGGAAATCCAAGGCGCCGCAATTAGGTGATGATGTTCATGCCAACTGGATTGATATCTAGTGGTTAGATGGTGGGATTTCATCCGAACCATCATTTAGAATTACTGTTTGGTTTTTAGTCCTCTATAGTTGGATATTTCTTAGAGATTTTAGCTACTTTCAAAGTATTCTTTTTCTATTATTTTCATAGAGTTAGGTAATACATATCATGTTCATCCTCTATTATTACTTTTTTAGTACATATATTCCATGTGTTTTATCAGTTTAGATGAGAACTTTCTCTGTGTTGTATTCTTCGATGCCCAGGTGCTTGTTGCCAACCCATGGGGATTAGAAAGGCCCTTAGAGTATGTAACAGAATGGGTTGGGTTCCAGGTTTGAGGGAAAACTAGTTCAGTTCATTAAAATTTGGTATCATAGGAGGTCTATTGTTAGGAGTCTATGACTTGTGATATCTATTAGATTGGAGATATGATTTTCAAGACTTTATATGTATGTTGCGATATGTTTGTTTCCATATCAAGTCATTATGAGACTCAAGTTTCCCTAGGATGTTGGGATGTCTATCTATATTATTTCTTTTTGTTTTAAAAATCCCAGTTTTTACTTATGGGTTTTCTTGTTTGATCTTTGATTCATTATTTTGTCTAACCATTCTTTTGTTTTAGTGTGAATCAATATGCTTTTGAGATGTCTTCCACGAGTTCCTCAAGAAGGTGTAGCTGATGCTCCCCAAGGGAACCCACCTATAGATTAGAATCTCATGAAGAATATCATATGGGCAGTCCATGCTATTGATCATAATATACCATGAGTTTAGAATGAAGTGGTTGAGGTACAACCAAGAGCTAGAGGAGAGATATAGAGATCGATCATGAGAGTCCCTGCATGAGAAGACACAAACCATTAAAGGAAGGAGAAAACTTTAAGAGGTGAAGTTCATGGATGGATAAGATCGATTAAATCTTCAACTTTTTAGATAAACCTAAGAAAATCATTGTAAAGTGGACAACGTTTAGACTCGAGGGGTCCAGAAAGAGATGGTGGGATTCAATGGTCTTGGAAGATAGGCACGTGGGCTTGGATTTGAAGGGTTTCAAAACCATATTATTCCAGTAGTTTTACCCAAATTCCTTAATTTGGAAAAGTCTCTAGAGTTATTGTCATTTCAACTGGGAGAATGTTTATTGTTAGTATACACCAACTAATTTTCTAAGATTTTTCATTTTTCTCCAGACGTGGTAAAGAATGACCAGGTGAAGGCTCAAAAGTACATGCAGGGTCTGCAACCAGATATTAGATAACATGTGTTTATGTTGAAACATTCTACTTATGCGGATATGGAATACAACGCTATGATGGTAGAAATGAATATGGAATCAAAGTTAGATTTTCCACCTATTCTTTTTCATCTGGAGGTAGCTTCAGTGGAACACATGGGAATATGTGGAAGTTGCAAGATCATCGTAGGATTAGTGGAGGTGGATCCTATAGTGAACCTACTCTATACAATCTATTATAGTAGGTAATGTTCCTGTAACTTTCTATCAGTGTGGCATGGTAGGAAACAACGTACAATATTGTAATATTCCCACGATGATGTGAAATAGTTGTGGACATTCTGGTCACTTACAACACTTCTATCAGGATATGACTACTCCTCATTTTGGTTAAGGGTTTTCATCTCCAAAGGGTACTGTGGTGCAGTCATAAGCTTCAATGACTATAGGACTCTAGCCATAGGCCTTAGGAGTGAAGCATTTTCACACAGTAGATGAGTGTCCAATAAAATCTGATGCATGTCCAACAATAGTGATATGTAAAATCCTTATTGCTTCTTTAGTAGTGATTTCCTTGTTTGATATTGGTTCCTCCCACTCTTTTATATCTTCACGTTTAGTTGATGTTCTTAAACTTCCAATAGAACTCATGTACTTAAATATGTAGATAGAAACACCTCTTGGTATGAGGAACGATTAGGGGATCAGATGCCCTTCTTGTTTAATAGTGATAGCTGATACGGAGTTGGTCTTATGTTTTTTCATTCTTAATATAGATCTATTTGACATAATCATCAGTATAGTTTGTTTTTTTCTCATCGATATGAGCTTGATTTTTATCATCAGTGTGTTTTATTTCTTTCTTGTGATGGGATATGTCATGTGTTTCTGGGGGAGTGAGACCCGAGGTCAAGTCATCTAGGACCTTCCAACCCAAATCTCATGAGTTTGTTGGTTGCTGCTGTATTTGATCATGATGAATTTTCTTCTATTGATGATCTTACTATTATTGATCACGACTTTCTCGAAGTTTTCCAAGATTAATTATTTGGTCTTCCTCTAGAGATTGAAGTAGAATTTATGATTGATCTAGTCCTAGGTACGTAGTCGATATCGATAACTTCTTATCATATAGAACCAATGGATCTGAAAGAGCTCATCATTCAGTTGGATGACCTGTTGAAGAATGGTTTCATTCACCCTATCATTTCTCCTTGGGAATCCCTTGTGCTCTTTTCCAAGAAAAAATATGGCCCAATTTGTTTATGTGTGGACTATCAGAAGTTTAACTAGGTAATGGTTAAGAAAAAATATCATTTTCCTCATGTGGATGTTTTGTTTGATCATTTAAAGTGGAGAAAGGTGGTTTTCAAAGATTGAAATTTAGTCATGTTGTCATCATCTCTTGGTTCTTGATTCATATATATTGAAGGTAACCTTGAGGAGAAGGTATGGAAATTATGAATATAATGTGATTCCTTGTGGTTTGACTATCTATCCTACAGTTTTTATGGCTTTGATGAATCAAATATTCCATCAATATCATGACACATTGTGGTAGTTTTTTGGACGGTATTCTAGTTTTTTCAAAATTTGTGATTGAGAATTAGAACCATCTATGTTTGGTTATGGAAATTTTGAGAATTCAATGTTTGTATAGAAATATTTCAAAATTTAGTTTCTTGATTCAAGAAGTGATGTTATTGGGGAATATAATTTATAATCATGGATTATCATTTGATCCAGAGAAGGTAAAGGTTGTGTTTTCATGGAAGAAACCATGAAATGTCTTTGGGATAGGAAGCATCCTTGTACTTTCTGTATACTACTAATGGGTTTTCAAGGATTTCTCTAAGATAGTGTCACCTTTGACTACTTTTACTAGGAAATTAGTGAAATAAACATGAGATGTGAAGTTTTACTATTATTTTTACCAACTAAAAATGATTATGACATTGTAACCTATACTAATCTTACTTGAGCCTCATAGGGGATACGATGCGATGCTTCTAGTGTTGGTTTGGGATGCGTGCTTATGCCGGATGACAATTTTCTAGCATATGGATATCATTAGCTTTGACTGAATGAGAAGAATTATGCCACTCAAAATTTAGATATTTCCATAGTTATGCATGCACTCAAATGTTGGTGGAACTCTCACATTGGGGATAAGTTTACAATCCTCTCTAATCATAAAAGTATGAACTATATATTTTCATAGAAAGTCTTGAATCTCATACAGAGGTGATGGGTAGAGTAACTTTAGACATTTGACTTTGATATCACCTACACCCTAGGTATGGGAAACATCCTGGAATATTTTATTAGAATTATAATACCATCACATGCTATTTTGGAATTGAAGTAATAGCGGATCCTTATGGAGATTTTCACTTAGTTTCACTTGATTTCTTAGGAGAATGTTTTAGGTATATTTCAAACCAGTTTTCAGTAATCATTATATCTCCAAGAGTCTAATTTATATATTTATTTATAGGATGATTAGTTTATAAAAAATTGAGAAAGACTTTATGGTGGGGTGACCATTTTGGGTTGGTCTCTCTCTTCAGATGGTATGCTTCACTTTGGGAAAATGATTATCATTCCAGTATCTTTGAGGTGTTTAGTCCTATTGTATTGTCACAACTCTTCATGGTCCATTAATCCAGGAACAATGAAGATGTATTATGAAATGAGGAGGTGATTATGGTGGCCGGGTATGAAGCATGACATAACAGATTTTGTTTCTCACTGTTACACCTGCCAATGGATAAAGGTAGATCACTTGAAACCTTTTGTGTTGATTTAGAATATTCTTGTTCCTTTTTGGAAACGGGACAAGGTATCTTGAGAATTTTTTATTGGATTAACACAAACTCCCAAAGGTAGTAATGCTATCTGGGTGGTTAGTTATCGGTTGATAAAGTCTGGTCATTAAATTATGATCAAAGACAGCACTAAAGATGATGATTTGGGTCAGATGTATGTGTAGGAGATTATGAGGTTACATGTAAGTACTTCTACCATTGTTTTAGATAGGAATCCCAGGTTTACCTCAAGGTTCTGGAGGATTATTCATGATGCAGTGGGAACTCAGATCAAGTTAAGAACTACTTACCATCCAAAGAAAGATAGTAAAATGAAGCGTGTGATTCAGATTCTATAGGATATACTCTATGCCTTTGTCTTAGATTTTAGAGGAACATGGGATATTCATATAGTAATGGTCATGTTTTTTTTATAAAAACAAATATCGGTCGTTGATCCGAATGGCTCCCTTTGTAGAGTTGTATGGTTTCCCGTGTTGATCAACTCTTTGTTGGACTGAAGTGGAAGAAGTATCTCTAGTGGGACCAAGTTTGGTTTAGGAAACATACATAAATATTAATAATGTACATTGACATTTTTATATGTCACATTTTTGAAATTTTTTAAAGGTATTTTTAATTTAATTTCCATTATTTCTTTGTTTCCCAAGCATTTTTTTAGTAATTGGTTAATTTTCATGATTTGGGCCAAACCGTTAGCCAAATTATAGATTTAAAAATATATTCTGTTTCCTTTATAACTTTTTAAATCCCATTTAGACCATTTAGGAATCCATATTCATGGTGGATTTGAGTTTTTATTTAAGAAATTGGGCCTACCTAGAAGCCCATTTATATTTAGATTTTATTTATTTAATAATTTATTCATTTTTTACTCTATTTCGGAGATTCCACCTCCCACTCGAAGATAAAATCATTAGGTGAATCTCCATTACCTCCACCCCCCCTCTTTGGAGCTTGTGTACATAGATAATTACAGTAGAACATTGTAGGGGTTCACAAATTGTCCAGATTTGAAGAGGTAACTTCATTCCTTCATAACTCCTTAATTTTTCACTAGTTCCCCCCATTCCAGTTCTTACATGATATCCTAATCATTTTTCAAACCTTAATTTAATTTTTGGATGTTTTAAAATTCATGTACTGGTGTATTTGGGGAGATTTCATCAATATTCATCAAGTAAGTGGGTCTCCTTAATTCTTCTTTCATTTTCCTAAGGCTTTCATTCAATTTTCTTAGGATTTCTTCCCTTATTATTGAATTACATAATTTACATCAAGTATGGTTTCAAAATTAGGATTTTATCTTCTGTTTATGGTCTAAAATTCTATTTTTATGTCTGTTTAACCTTCCTTGAGGTGCGGCGGTGGTGCGTTTGTGTTTTCGCACCAAGGATTCAAGGGTTTTCGTTAATTTGGTACCTGATTCCATGTGTATGAAATTTATATGAATTTTCATTATTTTTTATGATATTTTAATCTTCATTTCATTTTATTATTTCTTTGAAAATTTTATTTAGGGTCAATTTTAAAGAAAATGAATTTAAAGTTCTAATTTTAGGTGAAATTGTGGGTTTTTTATAAAAATATAGAATTGGTTCATTAAGGGATACCCAATAATTATTTAGTTGGTATTATTGAAATGTATTGGGGTTGAAAATAATATTTTCAATGTTCTTACCCTTTGTTTGTTTCTAAGGAATTGGTTTTGGGTGATGTTTGTTAAGTAAATGATTTTTGAGTACCAATTTGTTGTGAAATTGAGTGTTTTACATGGATATTCAATGTTATGTTTATTGGTGATATTTTATAACTCGTGTAATGGGTTTATAGAAATGTTTTGGGTGTTTCAAAATTTTTTTGGAAAATATTACTTTTCACATGGTGTTCAAAGTGGGATTTTAAGGGGATTTTTGTGTGCAAAGCATTGTTAGTTTGTGTGAAGTTGTTTTGTTAAAAGTAAAAATGTTTTCTTGTGTGATTTGATTGATATTAATTGTGAATTGATAATATACTATGTGTATGTTACCATTAGTTTTTATATATAGAAATGGATATATGTTTCATGCTGATTTTTTTTGAGCACAAAGGGGTAATCATGGGTACGTAGATGGGCGGATTTGTACTAGTATGGCTAGTGAACCGGATGGGGTTTGTCTGTATTTCACATAGAATTTGGATAAATACATCACTAAATCAACTATGTGGATTATTATTGGATACCAATAGGTTATGGGTATGTTTCCTACTAGTGTCTCATGCACGAGAACAAATTTTTCTATGGTTACATTACACCGAGGTACGAGGTACACAGGGCCTGAAACAATCTTTTCCCTAAGGGTGTTCTTGATTTTGTTTCTCATTGGATTTATGGTATTTACCCTTTTATTTCGGTGTGTTTTGAATTAAATTAAAGTATATTAATGTTATATTTAAATTTTTTAACATTATGAATGTTTTATATAGAAAACCATTTTCAATTGAAAGATGCATTTTTTGGAATTTAACATCACTTTTCTTTGCATATTAAAACTGCTCGCTTGTTTCACATTGTATTGCATGAACAATGGAATCAATGGGTGCTTTCCTATTTAGCTTAGTCTCACACCCTACTTACACCCATTGGGTGTATGTAGACTTGGATACGATTGAATCAGGAAAATGTAAAGCCTCGGGGTGAAGGCAGTTTGGGCTGCTAGACCCCTCCTACGGTGCGATGTTGTGGAGACGACTCGTGGGTGACCACCCCCTTGTTATGTGATGTCCTTGTGGATTTCATGATACTATCTTGATTTGTATTTGGCCATATTGTACTATATTTAAATCCATGTATTTAGTTTTGGATTTTTAGTAAGTCTTATTTGGCATGGAAATTTTAAATTCTTATTATTGATTGTTGTTTGTGTTTTATGCTATAATACTTGTGTAAATCATTCCCAAAAAAAATTTATTGACACCTGGGAACTTGTTCCAGCCCGTTGGGGTAGGTAACACCCTTCAGGACTTGTCATGGGCAGGGTTTGGTGCCGGTATTAGTGGTGACTAAATTGGTTTGTGAAAAAAATGGTATCAAATGAGGTTAATGATTTTGGGTTATATTTCTATTTTGGGATGAGTCGGGAAAGAAAGGAGCTAGGAATTTTAGGGATTAGGGTTTTATTTGTGAGTAGGGTGCATGTCCCGCACCTCTCGTGGAAGAACATGAGTCACTAGGGGATGTTGGAACTGTCTGATTGACTTCACTTCCGGGTGAGACGTGTGGGCTGCAGACCACACGTGGACATCGGGCGGGGGTTGAGTAGTTGTTTATTTTATTATTGAAATGTGTTTAGTTTATTTATATTTGATGTACTTGATTAAAATGTTCCGAATTGGGGTACTGATTATTATTTTGCGACTGTTGCATTTTGTAGCAACATGCCTCCCCGAAAATCTCCCACGCGCCCACAGGAGGAAGCCAGAGAGAGTTCTCCCACACCGATTGATCAGAGGCTAGTTGAGGCTATGGTCTGAGCAGTCCATGATTTGGGATAGGTACCTTCTCCTACTTCAATTCCGGTTAGGATAGAAGAGATATGTCCTAGAAAAGACAAAGCACATGTGTTTCTGAAAAACAAGCCTCCTACCTTCCAAGGAAGCTCTGAACCTCAGGAAGAATAAGAATGGATCGAGAAGATCGAGCTTATGTTTGAGTTTCTAGAAACACCCAAGTAGCTCAAGGTAAAGTGTGCCTCATTTCTTTGGTAGGGTCCTAGCCGTAATTGGTGGGATTTAGTGCTTCAGACTGGGAAGAATGAGCAGATGTGATGTGATGATTTCAAGGCCATCTTAAATGAACAGTACTGCCCTGAGGTAGTGGAATATTCCAGGTTTAGAGAGTTCATGGACCTTGATCAAGGGAACTTTCTATGATGAAGTATTCCAACTCTTTTTTTATTTTGGTTTGGTATTCCCCTGAAGTCATCTCGAATGAATAATCGAAGGCTTAGAGGTTCAAGAAAGGCCTGAAATAGGATAAATACTCTCATATTTTCTTTTTCAAGATGAGGACCAATGCTGAGATCGTTGACTAGGAATATATGGTGGGGATTTAAAGGAATTTTAGTGCTAGTTTCTCTAGTTCAGTATCAAAAGTGGGCAGTGGAAGCTCCTCAAAGAAGAAAAGGAAGCATGAGGAACAGTTGAAGAAAAGAGGTGGCAGTTCAAGCCACTCTTCCAGGAAGTTTTTGTCTATGACTTCTAATGTGAGATCAGTCATGTGACACTAGTGTGGGATTCTAGGGAACATCATACTAGAATTCCCACTTCCTCTGAAGCCTTTTTACCAATGTGGAGGCATGGTTCATTTACAACGCTTATGCAGGGTGGCACATCCACTTCAGAGTGGGGCAGGGTTAGTGGCTCTAAGAGGAGTTCTAGTATAGTATAAGCCATTGAGGAATAGGGGATATTTATTTGGTTTCCATGGTGGTATGGTTTGCTCAACTTCTAGGAAGATCCATTTTAGTGAACAACCACATACTAGCAGTTGTCCTCAGGCGGACACTAGTCATCTCTATGTAGTGGATCAGGCACCAACAAGATCAGAGGTAAGACCATCGACTATTCGAGGTATCAATTTGATCGCATCATCTATATATTCTTCTCTTTTTGATACTAATTCCTCTTTTTAATTTATTTCTACCCGTTTGTTGGACATGATGAATTTACCAACCGAGTTGTTGTCTTTTGCGATGGAGTTGGTGACACCACTGAGAAAGAAAAAGGAGTAGGGTCTCAGGTGCCCCTCGTGTACACTTTCCGTGTCAAGGGTTGAGATGGAGTGGGACATCTGGGTCCTAGATATGGATCTATTTGACATAATAATTGTCATGGATTGGATATCAAACTTTTAGGTGACCATTGATTACAACCGGTGACGAGTGATTTTCACGACACCTGATGGGAGTCGTCAGGTTTTTCAGGGAGAATGGGATCCTCTGTTGGGTCATGCTAGACCTCTTTTCCCAGAGTTGGGTGGTATTATCTTCTATTTATAATTGATCTCACTAGAGGATGATGTTATTTCCTCTTAAGGTGCACTACCTCATGTAGTGATTGAGTTTCCAGAGGTATTCCAAGATGATTTTTCAGGTTTCCCCCCGAAGCGGGATGTGGAGTTTTTGATTGATCTGGCACTGGGAACACATCCAATATCTCTTACCTCTTATAGCATAGACCCCACATAGATAAGTGAATTAAATATTCAAATAGAAGGCTTATAATTCAAAGGTTTCATCCTCCTAAGCGTCTCTCCTTGGGGTGCTCTAGTGTTGTTCGCGAAAAAGGCTGATAGAACCATCCATTTGTGCATTGACTATCAGAAGCTGAATAAGGTAACAAATAAGAAAAAATATCCTTTTCCTAGATTATATTATTTGTTTGATTAGTTTAAGTAGGAAAATTATTTTTCCAAAATAGACTTTTGTTCGGGATACCATCAACTCAGGGTGAGAGGGACATATATCCCGAAGACGGATTTCCGAAGAAGTCACGACCCCTTTGAGTATTTGGTCATGCCCTTTGGATTAAACAATTATATAGTGGTATTTATGGAACTCAAGTATAGGTTGTTCCATAAGTATCTCGATTACTTTGTTTTAGCATTCGTGGATGACATTCTAGTACACTATGGATCTAAGGAGTAGCACGTACATCACTTACTGATCGTTTTGGGAACCTTGCGGGATCACCGCATCTATGAAAAGTTGTCAAAGTTCACTTTATAGATCATGGAGGTGAAATTTCTGGGGCATGTAATCTCAGAGATGGGGGCTTTAGTGGACCCCATAAATATCAGTGAGGTCATGTCATGGGAGAAACCAAATAATGTGTTTGAGATCCAGAGTTTCCTTGGCCTGGTTGGTTATTATAGGAGATTTGTTCAAGATTTCTCTCGGCTTGCTTCACCGATGACCATGCTCACCTAGAAAGGTGTGAAGTTTGTATGGGCCCCAAAATATTAGGAATTATTCGAGGAGATGAACCGGCAGTTTACTAATTCCCCCATGCTGTTATTTCTTGAGACTGGGAAGGGTTGTGTGGTCTATTGTGATGCATCAGGTATCATTCTTGGGTGTGTGCTTATGCAGGATGATCACGTGGTGGTGTATGGATATCACCAACTCTGACCACATGAAAATAATTAACCAACCCATGACTTAGATTTGAAAGCTAGGATTCATGATTTTATTACTTGAAGTCACTATCTCTTTGGGGAGAATTTTGTGGTCTACTTTGATCACAAAATCTTGGCCGGTATCTTCTTGTAGAAGGACCTCAACTTGAGTCAGTGTCGCTGGATTGAGTACATGCATGGGGTTTGACATTGACGTTGTCTATACCCTAGAAAAGGGTTATGTAGTGGACGACACCTTGATAAGAAGGATTCTAGTATAGGCTTTGAGTAAGTTCATTGATGAGTGGAATTTGATAGGGATCTTTTCTCAGATGTGCTTAGAGACCAGGGAGCACAGTGGAGGAGCGTTCATGGTGAGTGTTAAGTTGACTCCTTCTATATTGGAGTTGATTTAGTGGGAATAGCCTGGTGAAGAGATTTTTTAGTGTCGAGGATGATTCATCATGGTGGGGAGATGTCCTCTAATTGGTCATCATATCCTGAGGGCATCTTGTTCTTTAAGTGCCATTCAGTAGTTTCGTCGTATCTGCGAAAGGAAGTGATGAAGGATAGCCACCAGTCTTAGTGGGGATGTACATCTAGGTTCCACCAAGATGTATTATGATGTCCATCGGTAGTTCTAGTGGCCATGTATGTGACATGACATAGCATACTTAATGTCACGATGCTACACATGCCAGCAGGTGAAAGCAGAGCATCAGAGGCCCTCTGATTTTTTCCATCCATTACCCATTCCAAACTGGAAGTGGGACTAGGTCACTATGGACTTCATTTTTGGACTTCCTCATACACCTCAGGGTAATAATACCATTTTGGTGGTGATTGATTATCTGTCCAAATCATCCCACTTCTTTCTAATCAAAGATACAACTAAAGTGGATGAGTTGGGTGGTTAGTATCTTCAAGAGGTGGTGAGACTCCATGGTGTGCCATCAGATGTTGTCTCAGATAGATACCCTCACTTCAATTCTCAGTTTTGGGAAGGCCTTCAAAATTCATTGGGGTCTCAGATTAATATGAGCACAACCAATCATCCTCAAACAGATTTTCAGAAAAAACGGGTGAACTATATTCTGAAGGACATGCTCTGTGCATGTGTTTTGAAAATTGGAGGATCTTGGGATAACCATTTGGGGTTGGTTGAGTTTGCTTAAAAAAATAGTTACCAATCCTTGATTTTAATGGATCCTTTTGAGGCGCTCTATGGCCGGCCTTGTCGGTCCCTCCTATGTTGGGATGAGGTAGGTAAGACCTCACTGTTGGGGGCATGTCTGGTTCCGGAGATGTCTGATAAAGTAAAGTTGATCTGGCAGCATTTACTGACATCTTAGAGTCTCTATAAATCATAGGATTGTTGGAGGCTTCAAGACTTAGAGTTTTCTTGTGGGTGACAGGGTATTCTTGAAAGTGGCCCCTCATTTGGGCCATCGTCGACTGTGAAAGCAAGGGAAACTGACGTTGCGATATGTCGGCCCTTTTGAAATCACCGAGCATATTGGAAAGGTGTATTATAGGTTATATATACCTTCTTATTTTATGTCTATCCATGACTACTTCTATGTATCCTAGTTAAATAATAGAACCTTGATCCGTCCTATGTGTTGAGTTGGGAAGAACTGGACATAGAGCCTCACTTGTTAATTTTTGAGCATACAGTGCAAATTGTGGACTACCAAGAGAATGTTCTTTAAGGGAAGTCTATTCCTCTGGTCCAAGTTCATTGGTAGCATGGTAAACACATGAGACATCGGAACAGAAGTCATGGGTTGAGGAAGAGTACCTGTACTTATTTTCCATTCAAGCATCAAGATGACTTTCTGGGGGGGAATATTCTTTCATGGTGGGGAGAATTGTAACATCCATGACATATTTTAAAGGTGTTACTAATTCAATTTCCATTATTTCTTTTTTTGGAGGTTTCCTATGTATTTTTGGAGGAATGGGTGAGTTTTCATGATCTGATCCATACTGTGAGCCCAATTCCAAATTTAAAAATAAATTTTTCATCCTTTATAACTCCTTCATTTTCAACATTTTCATCCATTCCATTTTCTACATGGCCTCTCCATACCTATTAACACCACTATATTAATTTTAACCATTTAATATTCCATAATCATGGTGGATTTGGGTTTTTTATTTATGTGATTGGGCTTTCTCGGAATACTATTTCCAGTTTTAAAAATATTTTTTTATATAATAACATATTATTTTTTAAACTTTTTCGGTGACTACACCTCCCACGCGATGATAACATCCTTATCCACATCCCCTTTACCTTTAACCCCTCTTTGGAGCTCGTGTGCAACGTGAATTATGGCATACCATCATAGAGATTCTCACATCATCCATATGTGAATAGGTAACTTCATTCTTTCATAACTCCTTAATTTCTCAATATTTTCCCCCATTACAGTTTCTACATGATCTCATCATCATTTTTAGAACCTCAATTGAATTTTTTGTTGTTTTAAAATTTATCTTCTGGTGTATTTGGAGAGAGTTTTTCAAGATCTTTCAAGTAAGTGGGTCTCCTTCATTCTTATTTCATTTTTCTTACGGTTTCATTAAATTTTCTTAGGGTTTATTCCCTTATTCATGAAGTTCCTAATGTACTAAACATAGGGTTTTGAGATTATGATTCGATATTGTGTTTCATGGTCTGAGATTCTAGTTTTAGTTTTGTTTTACATTCCTTGAGGTGCGGTGGTGGTGTGTTTGAGTTTTCGCACAAAGGATTCAATGGTTTTCATTAATTTATTAGGTAATTCCATGTTTATGAAATTTATGTTAATTGTCATGATGTGTTTATGATAATTTCATGTTCATTTAATTTTATTATTTCTACGAAATTTTATTTTTTTCGCAATTATAAAGAAAATTAATTTTTAGTGCCAATTTGAAGTGAAATTGGGGATTTTTCATAAAAATCATGTATTGATTCATTAAGGACTGACCTATAATTATTTTTATGGTTTTATTGAACTGTATTGGGGATGAAAATAATTTTTTCAATGTTATTCCCCATTGGTTGTTACTGTTAAATTGGTTTTGGGAGACTTTTGTTAAGTAAATGATTTTTGAGTACCAATTTGGGGTGAAATTGGTTGTTTTACATGGCACCTCTATGTGCTTCTTATTGGTGTTGTTTTATAACTCATGTAATGGGTTTATAGAAATGTTTTGGGTGTTTCAAATTATGTTTTGGAAAATATTAGTTTGAACATGGTGTTCAACATGTGGTTTTAAATTGATTTTTGTGTGCAAAGCATTGTTAGTTTTTGTGAAGTTGTTTTGTAAAAAAAATGATTTCAAGGGTGATTTAAGTGGTATAAAGTGTGAATGGATACTTTATGATTTGTATGTGACCATTAGTGCTGTTTTATAAGGAAATGGATAAATGTTTCATGTTGAAATTGTTTGAGCACAAAGGGGGTAGCCCGAGTACCTTGGTGGGTGGATTTGTACTAGTACGACTAGTGAACCAGATGGGTTTTGTCCATGTTTCACATAGAATTTGGATAATGAAAACTTTCACTATAATATTTGTATGATTATTGGGGAAAACTAGGTTATGGGTGTGTTCCCTACTAGTGGATCAGGAATGAGAACATATTTTTCCATGGTTACATTACACCGAGGTACGAGGTACATAGGGCCTAAAGCAATATAGTGCCTCAGGGTGTTCCCAAATTTTTGGCTCATTGGATTTATGGTATTTACCCTTGTATTAGGGTGTTTTTGGAAGTAACATAAAATATATAACAATACTATTTAAATCTGTTAACATTCTGAAATTTTTATCTTGAAAACTATTTTCAATTGAAAGTTTCATTTCTTGGAATTTAACACCGCTTTTCTTTTCATATTAAAACTGCTTTCTTTTTCACCTTGTATTGAATGATATTTGGATAAATTTATGGTATCCTATTGGGCTTAGGATCAGAGCCTACTTACACCCCTTGGGTGTATGTATACTTGGTTATGTTTGACTCAGGAAAGGGTAAAGCCTTGGATGAAGGCAGTTCGACCTGTTAGACCCCTCCTACGGTGTGGTGTTGTAGAGACAGCTCAGGGGTGACCACCCCCTTGTCAGGTGGAGTCTTTATGGATGTCTTGATTCTTTATTGATTTGAATTTAGGAATATTTTAATGTATTTAATGCCACATTTTTTGTTTAGGATTTTTATTAAGTCTTGATTTTCATGGAAATTTCAAATTCTTATTATTGATTGTTTTTCATGTTTTATGTTATCATAATCGGGTAAATCGTTCCCAAAACTAATGTATTGATACCTAAGCACTTTTTACAGCCCATGTATATAGAGAAATAACTTGGGGAATTTTCATGGGCCAGGTTTGGTGCCAGTATTATTGGCGACCAGATTCGGTTCGTGACATGTTACAACCCCGAGTCGACAGAAATTGTATGTGGATCAGTAGCATAAACCTTTAGATTTTTCAATAGGTGATAGAGTTTTCTTGAAAGTTTCTCCTCATTTGGGTCACTATCGACTTGGAAAGTAGGGAAATATGGCTCTGAGATATGTTGGGCCATTTTAGGTCACTAAGTGACTCAGAAATGTTTTTTATTAACATCCCTCAGGGCATCGTTTGTTCCCTATGATACTATAAAAAGAAAAATTTATAAAACTCAGACAATCCTAACTCAAAGTATAGTATCTAGAAATTATTATTGTTTAATCCACAAGGATGATCCTTATGTTCTAATTTAATTAGGAAATTAAAATTTTAATTGATTGGTTTTTTTCAAGTAAATTGAAACAATTATAAGATTGATTTGGGTTTGAATCAAGATGGGAGGCATTCCAGGATCAGTGATTTTCAGGTTCATGTGCTATGGATTTACTTGAAAGTGTTTTTATTATATTTTGGCATCGTATTTGGGTTAGTAGGGATCCATGTCCTTGGTATCCCATCTAATTCTTATGATTTTTCCTTTGGAATGGTTATCTTTATAGTTTAATCACAAAAATAGGTGACCCAAAACCATGTTTAAACATAACTAACCTAAGTTGCACAATGGTCATGAGAATAGTAGGGCAAGTAATTGATTAAATGAAATGAAACACCTTAAATCGCACAAAATGGTCATGAACAATTAAAATAAGATGAATTGGAATTGAAATAACGATTAACAATAATCCAAAAACATGGATAATGTTAATAAATAATCCTTATTCCCACATACCCCTACAATCACATCACCCGACACTAGAAGAACTACTCGATCATGAAGCAAGTGAGAAAAATGGTTACCCGAGGAATAATGGCGGAGAGGAATGGATCTTTATCATCACATGTGGTCTTTAATATGTCCATTGATATTCTTTGGTTTCCTCTTTGCTAGAGTGCATTGGAATGGATACTAGGGGTCTTATTTATAGGGGAATCCTGTCCAAACCTATAGCCCTCATAGTCTATTTTTTTGTGCATCATTGCAGTAATGAAGTGTACTTGTGGTACATGGAGTGTACCTTAGATCTAGTTTTTCCTCCACCACATTGAATCCACAGACATTGATTTGACTGTTTGAATTTATTCATGATGTTTATTGACAGTACATGATGTGTACTTGGCTTTCACATTGTGTTTTCTCATCATGACTTGTCCAATTTCTATCTATTTCAATTGAAATGGTCACGATGTGTACTTCTGGTAGACGATGTGTAGTCATTTTTTCTTCAGTTTTCCATCTCCTCTTCATATTCAAAATTCTGTGTCATGTTACTTTTCTTCTCTCATGGCGGGAAGGGTCATTCGGCTCAAATTTCTTCCCCTTTTCATTACTTTTTCAAGAATACGTTATTTCTAACCAGAAATAATAAAACAACTCAATTCATTCCAAACATGGTAGGTTTATTTAATAAATTACAAAATAAAAACATTAAAAGAAAATAATATATATATATATATATAATAGGCTTATCATGTATCAGTTAGCTTTTTTTAGTTCATTTGATAGTTATTCCTGATGTCTTACACATATCTTGGCTCAAGAAGTATCACCCAGATCCTGCTCGCATTCTGAGTTGGAAAAAAAATTTAGGTAGAGCCAGATGTTTTTTTCTAGAGAAACCGATTGAGATATTTAACTCTCAAGTAGAGTCTTGTGGGAGTAGTTGATTTTGTTGGTCATATTTTTATGGAAACAAGTATTATATTATCATGAGACTTGGGAATGGAAGTCGTTGTTGAGGGAGTTGTGGCATCATCTTTTTCTAGGGATTACATCATCCACTTGACTTCCTTAGGATGTTAATTCTTTACAATAAGGAGTTTGTAACATCCCATTACCATTTTATCAGGTAATCCAATAAATTTGTGTTGGTTTTCCTATCCCTTTCTATTGGGAGTATACCTATATTGGTGAAGTCATAGATTTATTGAAATTTCACTAACAACCATTTATTTCTATAGGTTGAGAGCAGTAACACACCGTGTAACTATGTTATACTCCATGTAATGGTTATAGGATGTATCTCCTAAAATACGACTTCATGATTTTAAATGTTACATGTCGTGAACATGACAAACACAACATGAGTTATTAAAAGGTCAGTTTTTAATCCAAATTTATGTGTTTTTTGGTATATATGGATCTTGGGGGTAGCACATCATGTAACTGGGTTACAACCTATATAATGGTCCATGTACAGTTTTTAAAAATTGTGTGCGACTGTAGTGATTTAGTTCCTTCACTCTTTCTTCATGGATCACAACATAAGGTAGTTCTAGGGAATTTTTGAGAGACAAAACCCCTTCTAGATCGATCCATTAAACACTTGATATCTTTTGTGGTTGTGGTTTGTCTCTCTGGGGGAGTAACCTTTCCGTTCCTTGGTTTCCTTTGATCATGGTATCTCCATGGGGTGGATTCTTTGGATCCACTAGTCTAAAGTTGATGATTTTTTTGGTTTCGTCCAAGATCCATTGTGTGGGATAGTTTTAGAGGCCTTTTCTTCCATTGGTCAGGGTGTGGTGGGTTTTCACCCTTTAGGTATGCAGGTTTCCTATCTTCTGCAAACCCCTTATCTTATAAATTAAATAAATCTTATTCTGGATCTGATTCTAGGGCCTTCATTTATGTTGTTGGGTTTGGTTGATTATGGATTTCACTATACGCATGTGCGACCCGAGTTTTGAAGTAGGTGGTTCCGTCTCAAGCCTATGATGATAAGCCTGATTGTTCTTACTTTATAAATTTATTTAAAAATGGAATTGGAATGATCTTTTTTGTGTCTATTGAAAATATTTTTCAACGAGAAATGGGTTTTCCTTTTTTTGGTGATAAATAGAATGAAAATTGGTATTTCAATGAAATTAAATGATTTGTGAAAAAGAGAAAATTGGGTACTTAGGTGGAAGGTTTAGATTGGGGCCATTATCAATTTTTTTGTAATTATAAAGGAGTTTTGTGTTGGGGATTTTCTTTGTTTCCTAGTCCCTTTATTCTAAGAGACCAATATTGACATTTTTGGGTGTTTACTCCTGGGGTATTCCTCAGATTACTAGGTCTATGTTCAAGGATCATATTTGTGCACTTAATTGATTGTGGTACGAGTAGTTTATGTCTTTGATTTTTAGTATTCCTTGGTGTTGTGATACCTATGATTATGTTTTGTATTGATTAGGTTTAGAAGTTAGCCTTGATATGAATGTTTATACATTGGAAAATGATATGGAGAATGTACTTTGAATTTAATATACCTACTTTTGTTTTAGAACTATGAAAAAGGGAAATGTTTACCACATTTTATATAAAACTACATTATTTCATATCAAGCCATGTTTTATTTAAAATGAGAATACATGGATTTTTATACATATAATATTTATGGAACACTTGGGTGGGATCCCACTAAGCCTATTATCTCACACCCTACACATCGCTTTGGAGGTACGTAGACCTTTGTTTTTCTTCTTGTGGAGGGAAAGGAAAGGTGTCATAGTGAGGTGGTGAGGTTTGTATTTGTGGGTTGGGTATCTGGTGGTGAGATTGTTGGAGTTTTTACATACCATCATTTGGAGTGGCTATTTGGTTTTTATTCATTTATAGTTAAACTTTTCTTAGATTTTTTAGCTATTTTTATTTATGTTAGTTTCTACTATTTTCTTATAGTAATGGTATACATATCTTGTTCATCTTCCACTGATAATTTCTGTTTTGCACATATATTCAATTTGTTTGATATGTTTGGGTGAAATTTTTCCCTATGTTTTATTCTTTGATGCTTAGGTAGTTTTTACCAGCCCGTGGGGATTGAGAATTCCCTTCAGGTATGTAATAGAATGGGTCGGCTACCGGGTTTGAGGGAAACCCATGCCGGTTCGTTAAAAATTTATTATTGAATAATTTATCATTTTATTATGTTAAACTTGTTATTATTTTAATATATACATAAATGTTTTACTTAATGGGAAATTTGAATGAATAGTGACGTTTATATAAATTAAATTTATGTTTTTATTTGATGTTTGGGAAGAATTATTTGAAATAAAAAAGGTTAATGGCTTTTGAAGTTATTTTTTTCTGTTTCTTTGGATTCGAGGTTTTCATGGAAATAAATGAGTTTCCATATATTTTTAGTTTCAAATGTGATTGTTCTTAAACCATTTTAGGAGTAATGTCTTGTTTGGGAGAGTATATATATTTTTAAAATCATTTTATGATATTATAATTTTAAACTCCTTTTATTTTGGGATAATAAAATTGCGTTATAATTTTTTTGGTTATATGAAATTGGTTTTGGTTTTGATTTAATTCACTATTAATGTGTTTAGTTTTGGAAATGATTTATATTAGTTATTCTGATTCGTTGAGTTATAATTTTTTAAGTTATTGAATTTAGTATGTAATTTCTTATATTAATTTAGTTATATAATGTTTTAGGGGTATAGATGGGTTCAATTATCATACAGATTTAAAACTAATAATTAGGGTTTGGACCATGTGTATTATTCTTAAATGGGCATAGGTTTTATTGTTTTTTCTTATGAATTATTAAAATGCAATATCTAGTTGGTGAATTTATAATGAAATTTATGATGTTTTATAAAGAAACATATGATAAAATGTGTAAATTATAGTAATTTTCATTAGAATGTAACTCACACCTATAATAGGTGGGTTTTAGCATGTAAGGTATCTTAGGAATGTTTAAAGTTATAATTATAAAATATGGGTTTGAACTAGGAATTTAAATAAGATTCATGGCCAGCTGGAAAAAATGAAAGGTTAGTTTACATTATTTATTTTGATTAATCGATGTACATATTATTATTATTATTATGATATGTTTTGTACCATTAATAATGGTTTGAGTGTCACCCAAAAAAAATCTGATTTAAAACACATTTAACATGGACACAAACAATATTTGAAGATAGTGGAAGAAGTTTATAAATTTTATTATAATCTCTCCTAACCATACATGTGGTATGTATTTTTTTAATAATGAGAATACTCTTTTGGGTATACCTATCATGTTTTTGACTACTATATGTGGGAGATATCTTATAGTGATTATTTTCATTGTAATAGGTGAGATTAGAATGTTTTGGATCTCAATGATGTGAAATCCATGCAAACTATTATTTTTGAATTTTTATTAATGGAAATCATTTGTAATGTTTTTAAGAAAATTGAATAGATGTTTTGGATATTGGAGGGTATGTGAAACATACATAAGATTGATAACTATAATATTTTTGACATAAATTTTTTTCAATGTGTTATTGTAATAATATATTTATTGGTATTAATATAATACATGGTCTATAATAATATATAGAAAAATAGAGTAATATGGAATATCACTTCACTTCTTTCATCAATAACAGTTTTGTCCATTTTTTTCATGAAAATTCCATGATCCTTGACCCTATGTTAAAATCTGGTAGTTAGATGACCTTTTATATTCTCAGGAATGATATTTTAAAAAAAATTAAAAATAAAGGTCCCAATTAAATGAAAATAATGAATTTGAATATAATAGGTAATTATTCCATCCAATAATAAATATTTTTTTTCCAAAATATTTATTACCACCTTTTTGTCCCACATCACATCAAATTGAGAACATGTACCAACAATAACATGTTTACCATAATTTGTTTCTTTTCATGTCATCCTTGTATAAAATGATAATTTTTTCATGAATCATAACCAATAACATTCTAATGATGGGATTCCATTATTGTAATTATCTATAACTTGTTCTCTTGATTATGAATATCTTATCTTATCATTATTTATTTTTTATACAAAATGGATACACAATGAACCCATTAGGATGAATATGAATAGAAAATAGATGAATTTTATTTTTATGATAAATGAGTATAAATATGGAGTTAAATAGTTTATTATGTTTTAAATAATGTAGGTATACAAACCTTATCAAATCCTTTTCCTTTTTTTTATTTTCTTATTCAAGAAAAATCAGTCTGAAAGAGTTGGAAGAAGATTTCATTTGTTTAGAAATAGATCAGAGATATAAATATTGAACTAAACATGGTGAAAAAATGAATGTTCACACTTATTGTGATGATACTATAGTTTATAGATCATTTGATACTAGTACTAGTGTACATGATGATTGAGATCATATATAATTAATGAAAATAGAAATTAAAGATGACTTTTGTGATTTTCTGAAGTTGTGTGAGATGTTAAACAAATGTTATAAGAGACCATTGTATAACTATTGTACTAAATTCACAACTTTTTTAGATGTATTGAAGTTATATTCTAATGACCTAGGCTTCCCAAACATGGAAATTTTATATTTTTTGATAAATTTTCATTACATTAGAAGAACACATTCTTGAGAACCGTAATACATTAGTTACTTTGTATACTTTGAACATAATCTTATTAATTCATGAAATATATTCAATGTATCTCATAATGATATCCCCCTTTAGTACTCTTAAAAAACATACCCTACCTAAAACCTTTATTCATAACCCAGAATAAGGAAACATAAAAAAGTGCGAGCTTAGATGCTCAGAAAGTGTAAACAAGGGAAATACATGAATATAACCTAATCATAATGTTATGAGAACATGAGAACAACATTTGAAAACCATACCCTCTATATCAATGATCATAAAAATGAGTCATGGTATAAATATCAGAGGTTAATTGAAATGAATCATTGTGAAATAAAACAAACATAATCCATGAGAGAATAACATTGTCATAAGACATAAATTTTTGGTGTACACATAAGAATAGAAAATCATATGTCAAGGATACTCACGAAGACATTTATAACATGTTAATCTTGGGAAACCCACCATTGTACCTTCTTTGGTCATGGGGTAAAATCCAATATACCAACTTTTAGGGTTGGGATAACCTTTAATGTACCCTCTTCTAGGCTTGGGATAACCTCACATGTTCCCTTTGATATTATATAACATTAACATTATTTAATGAATTGGAGGGAGATATAGGCCCCACACATCACATAATCTATAAATTTATGTGATATAACATCATAAAACATTAATCATATCATAACCCCCGAAATGAAATGGGTTTTATAAAACATTTCATCAAAGAATAACCAATGGAAAATAAATAGTTTTCATAATCATCTCATCATTTCCTCATAACATAACCCATATAAACATACATATTTCATAAAAATATCATCATATTATAACCTATGGAATATATATAGGATTCATAATTATTTTATCATCTCATAAGAGGATAATCCATGGAAAAAGAATCATGTTTGATAAGAATTTTGTCATGGTATAACACATGTAAAAGTAACAGGTTTTATAAACATCATGACATCATAAATCATTGAGAGAAAAAATAAACATTTTATCATTGGTTCATGTCCCCAGTAAATAATACGTTACATAAAATGATTTAATCTTAAATGGAAAATAATTTTGGAAGATAAATCATTAGTAACGTTTCTTGAGGAAGATAAAGGTTCTTTTAAAATCACTTTATTTAAAATAAATCATTTTGGAAATAATTTTCATTAAAATTAAACATGAAAACTTATAAAGGATTCTTTAAAAATATTTTAAAACATTTATTGAGGAAAAAATCCATTCCACTTTGAAAAACATTTTAATACATAATTTTATTAAATACTTTCCATTGAAAAAATATTGAAAAATATAAATGAAGATTCAATTAAATTAATGGTCATGGTGGTGGAAAATTCATTTCATGTCGTACACAAAGATTTGTTTAACATTTTTTATAAAATAACAATGGGAATTATTTTTTAAAATGACATGAAAATTATTTTTATTTTTTAAACAAAGATTCAAACATGGTTAAAAAATTCACAAATAAATCATTTAAAAAATGTTAATTTTTTTGAAAATAATTTTAGAAAACTTTTTTGTTCGAAGGAAATGGGTTTTTGACTGAAATGATGATTTTTATTAAAAACAATTCTCAGTTATTTTAGTTACCAATTATTGGAAAAATGGTACTACTGCTTTAAAATGTCATGAATAACTAGAGGATAAAAAAATACATGATAAATCATGAGTGTTAGATCATATGATTTCAGTATAAGAGACTAAATAATAAAGAATCCAGATAAAAAATAATATTATAACATAAATCCATTACCACTTTGGTAATATTTTGAGAAATAATACCCAATAAATATATATACTCAATTTGATATGTAATAGTCATAATTATCATTAGAATCACTAAAAAAATATTCATGGGAAGTATGGAATGTGTCTCATAGAGGTAAAAAGCGCGACATAAATCCCTTACTACTTTAGTATTCTTTTGAATTATAATACCCAATAAATAATAACATTAAATTAGAAAATAAATTTAATTAAAATAAGTAGACTAATGAAATAACATGTATAATTAGAAGTATATACACCACACAAAATAAATAAGTGGTGAATTTTTTAATGTCTTCTAGAAATAAAAGAGATTAAAAATCCCTTACTATAATAGTAATATTTTGAATTGTAAGTACCAATAAATCATAGAATAAAATGAAACTTTAAAATTATATTAAGTAATGATATTTATGATATAAAATTTAAAATGTGAAGTATATACACCATATAAAAGAAATAACAAATGAATTTGTAGATGTCTCCCAAAAATAAAAGAGAGATTATAAATCCCTTACCGCAAGTCTTGACTCCCTTCATACTTGTTTGAACATCCATTATAATAAATATGAGTTTATTATACATATTTTATAGAACCAAAATTATATATATCATACCATATATGATTTACTAAAATCTTTTTATTACCTATTTATTAAAAATTCTATTTTAAATCCATGTTTCAGTTAATAACTACTTTGTTTTTCATATATGTTTTGATTTATATTTTTGGTCCAATTAATTTTATCATGTTTACATAATATAATTAATAATAATAATCATTAAATATTTATCATATATATACATCAATCATACTTTTAATACCAATCATGAAATAGTTTTTTGCGAAATGAAGTATGTTACGATCATGGATATGATAGGTTGTCAGTACACATGTGTAACATTTCCGTTTTTTAATGATAATTATGGAAATCAGGTAAGAAATATCATATATTTCCCAAATGAAAATAATATCATAAATAAAATATTATTTCTCTAAATAATCTTTTACATTTTATCCATGTGGTTTGGTGATGAAAATAGAGTAACATCACTTTTTGAAGAAGGTAGTCCACATGTACACGAGCATTGTTATCATCTTCTAGTGAGTTAAAAGGTAAAAAATGATATATTATATTTTAATAACAATAAAAATTTCATTTATATAAAAATATTCATTAACTACATCCTTATTATCTTCCATGTAAGGTGTTAGCAAAAAAAATCACATCACTTCATGGGGTGGTAGTCTGCCGTACACATGGGCGATGTTATTGTATCCCCTGCAGATTGGAAAGTAAAAAGGTATATATTATATAATGACTAAAAATATATAATTATGTTATAAATATCATATATATATACTTTATATTTATCATCATACCTAACTTTTAGAGGTGGTAATGGAAAAAATAATGACATCGGTTCGCGAGGTGTCTATCCACCATACACACAAAGAATGATTTTGAAAACCATTTGATGGAAGTAAAAATTGTTGTAGGCCTTTACATTAACATAAAAACATCTCAGTATATAGATGATACTGAGGTTAATATATTGTAACACCCCTAATGATAAAGTAATAAATGACTAAATGATTTGACTCAGGTCAATAAGGTCCACATTTCTGTTCGGTAGGTTAACTAATTAGAACTCCATAGTAAAGCGTGCTTAGCCTGTAATAGGTTTTCAGATTGGTTACATCCAAGAAATTTTACTAGGGTGTGTGAGAGTGATGAAAAATGATACCAAAAATAACATGTTTTGTTATGTGGGTACAAACATTAGTATGATATCCCGTTCGGGCATGTGGGTGGGCCCTAGGGAGGGGACAACATGTCTGCCGGGAAACTGGAGGTACCTAGAGGTTCGAGACCTAAATAAAATGTTATGGAGGGGTTTATATTCTGTTAGTGGTTCCCATTTGTTACATATATCATCATTTATTAATATTAATTGAAGTATTTAGAAGAAGAAATAAAATAAATATGTTTTTTGAAGAACATTACCTCTTCTTCGGGTAACCTTATTCGGTTTGAACCAAAAGCATTTCAAGGTTGGGTTTCTTTAAAATAATAAGGATTATAGGATGATAGGAGGGATGTTGGGAAGTTATTTTTAATGTTATTTTTCTAACCAAAATGGTTTTAATGTATGAATAAGAGTGGAGGAGATGACATTTTAAAAGTGAGGTGAGTGACACACTTATAAATTTTTGATAAGAAAAAGGTATAACCACATTTTTATCATGACACCAGGATTAAAAATAAATTATTATTGATAATTAGAAATTATAGGGTAAAAATATGGCCATAAAAAATATTCAATACAAGTTTTTATATAATTTAAACCATTATATTTTTCATTTAACCCCATGGAAAAACCATTTTTACCTTAACCATATTAATTATTTTATTTACGTTTTTCACTATCCATTTCAGTAAAAAATTTAGTTTACCTCATTAAATAATATAAATTATTATTGTTAGAAATATGGAACCTATTTTTATAAATTAAAATCACATAAGTAGAAAATTTGGACTTAAAATTAATTTTTCAAAAAAAATTAAGTACTTTTCAATATTCAAACAAAATTGATATTTTTAGATAACTATGAAGTATTCAACACAAGATAATTATGATATGATAAATTATAAAATGATATTTTTTTTCTAATTTTGTTTTTAAAATTTTGGAAATTTAGTTTAGAAATAATTGTGAAAAATATGACAATATAACTTTTTATAAAAATAAATTTTTTAAGTGTAAAATTAGATTAATTCATTTTAATTGACTAGAAAACTTAGAAGATGAATTTTAATCTGTTGATTTAATATATAATATATACATTTAATTAACATAATTTACAATTTTTTTGTATAATTTATTGAGGTAAAACATGTTTGTTTTCATAAAAATAGTTCTTCAGAAAAATATTTTCTTTATTTTAAAATAATATTGAATTTTATTTTTAATTATTTTGTAACTAAAGAATTCATTCTACATTCATTTTTAAACCATATATTTTTATAATTTAATTAATTATATTAATACCCACCTTTCCAACAACAATGTGATAACTATCATATTAAATGATAATGTTTTAATAATTAGAAACATTTCTTTAAAACTCACTATTGCATCTAACACATGCTAAAATCACTATTGGGTGTTATTAAACATAAAATCAATGTTCCATGTGATGAAAAATACAAAAAATATTAAAATTATTTGAAAAAAATTCAAAAAATCTCACGTTGTTACATTATACCACCCTTAAAATGAATTGTTTTGTAAAAAAATTTCCCCTTTGGTACTAAAGACTAAGGATACTTTTGTCTCATTACTTCCTCTCATTCCCTCATCACATCCTCAAGCCGGTGGTTCGACCACAAAACTTTTACCAGGTTAGTGGTATTATATCATAGAACATTCTCTATTCAATATAGAATCTCTATTGATTTTTTCTCATAAGAAATATCATGATTCAATGGTATGATCTCTGAGTTCTGTACATGTGATCGATCAATTATATTCTTCCTTAGAGGTGATACATGGAGTGAATTATCAAACTGAGAGAGGTTTGGTGAAAGCACACAATGATAAGATACTGTCCTGATATGTTATGAATTTTAATGGGACTGATATGTCTTGGGATTATGTTAACATTTATTCTTCTAAAGATAAATTTATATAAAGGACTTATCACCAACTTAAATTATATATCTCTTTGATGATTATCAGCATAAATTTTATTCCACCATTGTGCAGTCCTTATATATTACTAGATGGATCTAATGTTCTCTTCTATATCATCATCTATCTCGGGAACCAATAGATTTTATTTCATCAAATTCATTTTAGTACATATAAACGGATTTATAATGAGATATCTACATTAATGAGTGAAAGAAATTTTTGGAAGAAACTTCAAAAAGAGGAAGGTGTGATCCCAACAACCTTTTAATTGTTCTTGTAGTGGTGAAAATCAACTATATATCAATATTTCAACTGAATACGTCACAAAAACTTCAAATTAATCATTATATCCCGATAAAATAAAATTAAATATAGTACTCCATACAACCTTACCACTTCCTTAATATATATTATTACAATAATATCTAAAGATAAATTTTCTCTGATAGAATTAATGATTTCTAAATTCATAAGGTGAATGACTATAACCTTTAGTTCTCTCAACATAAAAGATTAGATAAACCATAAAGGCTACTAGTACCTTTGATCATATTTCAATAATGTGTAAAGTTTTTCCACCTAGAATAACTTTTTAAATATATAATAAACCAAATGGTTTCATTTCAATTAATAACTCTCAATATTTCCTTAATATTGATATACTCCCATCATATAAAACCTCAAAAGGGGATTCAATGAAATTGAACATATGATGAACCTTAAACTCATAAACCCATGATGGTATCCATAAATCTTAAGTTATTATTACATGGAGATATAGTTGATTCCAAATTATTATTCACCCTTTATTTCATAAAAAGATCTTATCTTATAAATAAATTCTTTTGGAAGCTTGTGTTAAAAATTTTACAGATGTAATATAAGATGTGACATCATTATTAAATAATTCATGTGGAGGGATAATATCACATGAAATTTTAGTCAACAATGAAATTTGAAATTTTCACAGGGATCATTCATATAAAATCAAATATGAAATTCTCAACTAAGGAGGGGATGATTAGTGTGCCCTAATTAGCATGATTCACTTCAACTATCATGATTAGATATGCATTACCTTTATTTTTTTGTCTTTATAGGTATTGTGGATTATAATCATTGTTGTCCCTTGTAATGAGGAATTGATTAACATAATTACCATAATTCTTTCATTTAAAACACTAGTGTGTGGGTGGTGCATTCTGTGTATCTTTATCTCTATTCAAATCATTATATAACTTATTCCCATCATATCGGTGATCAATTTTCAGATGAACGTCCATTATACACTTAAAAAATTTAATACTTCTCTTAATATAATTTCCTCTACCATTTTCCCACACATAGATCATAAAGGAAAAATCACGATCTTCTCTCAATGGTTTTGAGAAGTTCCATTGAATTCAATTTTTCTCTTCTTATCAAAACCACGAGATTGATATGTAAATAGAACCACCATTTCCACCTTGATACTAGATAGAAAAATATATTCATAGATCCCAATGTCAATTATGACTAATTTCCATTTAATACTTGATTTTATGACACTAAAGAATCGATCAACCTTACCTTTAGGTTAGATGATAATATCAGAAGTGCTCCTCACAACCGTTGTAAAATTTTCCCCATAGATACCAACATATTCATAATCCTTTATCTTTAACTCAATAAACCACCACCCTATTTTTTTTAAAAAGAATATGAGAAATATTCTTATTGAAAAATAAGTTCTTGAACTTGTCCCAATCCATGGAGTCAATTTTATCATTTATTAGTTTATTATTGATAAGGGTACACGATTAATTTTCTTCACGTTCCAAAATAGTAGACATACAAAATGAATTTATCATGCTCCATGAACAAGAGTATAGAAAATATCATCTCAATGGTGATAATTGATTTCTCAAAAACTAGTGGGTTAGAAGACCGACTAAAATAAGTTAGAAATTTTCACCTTAAGGAATCAAAAGAATGTTGTTTACTCATTTTCTCATTTAGAAGTCCTATATAATTCATAGATTGATATTTTTTTATGAGAATAACAACAATATTTGGTATCCCATCTCCCATAACATTTTTTTTCTTAAGATGAAAATCATTTCATTATCCATCACACTCATCATTAACACGGTTCCTTCGGGTTACAACCATTGAATAAAATCAAAATCATAGTGTGAGAAACACTAATCATATTGGGGAACCACATAATCATGAAAAATCACATATATGGTTTCTAAATCATGAAACCTTATTTTAAAAATATGACACATTAGAATTTATCTAGGTCATTCATAGTGATTATTTATTTAAATATTTCATGATGATATTTAAAGAGTTTGTGAATTTATAAAGCATATCCCATGGAATTATCAAACAGGGTGTGGAATAAAACCTATTGTCATGCACCATGTGAAGATCAATTCCATATAAATTCACCCTTTTAAAAGTTCTTACCACTTGGTACATCTATTCTAGAGCCACATCAACTTTTAGTATCCATATTGGTATGTAATTACTTGTAAACCACTCACTCTATCCATTACCGAAATTCTAAGAAATTTTCCTGTACATTGAATCATCTTTATAATTATCCTTTGAAATATACCTATACATATAATTAGAAATATCCCTAGGTATGTCACTAATGTTTTTTCAACGTAGTTTCAAATGGTTAATTAAATATTTCCACTAATACTAATTCTAATGACCCAATCTTCTCAGAAATGGATATTACAACTTTTTAGTTGAATATTCTTTACATTACACAAACACACACATGAAGACTATAATAGTTTAGTTACTTTGGATACATGTAACATAAAATTATTATTTCATGAAATATATTCTATGTATTCCATAAATATCTCTCCCTTTAGTACTCTTCACAAACATATTCTACATAAAACCATTCTTCATAACGTGCGAAAAGGAAATATAAGAAAGGGTGAGCTCATATGTTTAGTAAAGGTAAACAAGGGAAATATGTAAACATAAAGCGATCATAAGAGTTTAATAACATGATCATAAAATTTGAAAACAATACCCAGCATACCAAAGATCGTAGTCCGGAGTTATGGCATAAATATTATCAGTTCATAAGACATGAGCCTTAAGGAAATCAAAGAACATGAGCCATGAGAGTATAACATTATCATTAGAGATATATTTGTGGTGTACACGTAAGCATAAAAAATCTTAATTTAAGGATACCCACCAAGAAATTCATAACATGTTAAGAATGGGATAACAACCCATGTACCAGCTTTGGGTTTTGGATTTCCTCCTGTGTATCCATTTTTGGTCTTGGGACAACCTCCCATGTTCCATATTTTGGGCATGGGATAACCTATTATGTATCCCTAGATCTTATATAACATTATTCATTTCCCAATCCAATGGAGGGAGATATAGGTACCACCCATCACATTATATATACATTTATATACCAAGAGATCATAAAATATACATCATATCAGAATCCATGGAAAGAAATGGGTTTCATAAAACATTTCAACATAGAATTACCCATGTAAAAGAAATAGGTTTAATAATCATTTTATTATTTCAACATAACATAACCCATGGGAAAGATATGATCTTAATTAACATTTCTTCATACGATTCCTTATTAAAAAAAGATAAGTTTCATAATGATTTCATCTTATCATAAAATCATAATTTGTGAAAAAAATGTTTCATAATATTTTTTGCACGGTATAGACTTTTTAAAAGAAATGGGTTTAATAAACATATTTTCACCATAAACCATTAATATAAATAATAAGAGATGTATCCTTGGTTTATGTAATAAGTAAATCATAAGTTATATAAAAGGATTTCATCATAGATGTAAAATTATTTTGAAAGATAAATCACTTGAAACATTTCATGAGGAAGATAACTTTTCTTTGAAAATCAATTATTAAAACATAAAACATTTTAGAAATCGTATTATTTGAATATAAAATTGAAAACTTATAAAGGAATCCTAAAAGAGCATTTAAAACGTTTTATAAGGAAAATATCCTTTCCACTTTGAAAAAAAATTAAATCGTAAAATATTTTAAAAATCCTTTCCATCGAAAATAAAATTTAAATTTTTTTAATGAATGCCTAAAATAAAATAATGGTCATAATGGAGGGAAGTTATATTTATACCATACACAAATATTCCGTTCACATTTTCAGTAAAATCCTAATGAAAATTATTTTTAAAAAAGTCATGGAGATTCATTTAAAAATATTTTTCTAAAAATGAAAACATGGGTAAAAACTTATTTAATAAATCATTTTAAAAAATTGATAATTTTTTTGAAAACATCTTTATAAAACATGGCTTTGGAACACTAAGGGATTTCTACTGAAAATATGATTTTTCTTAAAAATATTTATCGATTAGTTGAACTAAAAGAGTGGGAATAAGGTATTAATAGTTAAAACTATCATGAATAACCATAAGATTTGAAAATTAATAAGAATTTATGAGAGGTATATCACAATATTTCAACATATGATACTTAATCATAAACACTCCTAATAAACTAGGGGATTATAACCTAAATACTGACTGAAATTTATTATTTTTTTATTTACAAACACTTTTAGGAAATGTAAAAAATCGAACCACCCTTAACAAAAACCAGATCACTGCTTGAAACATTCACAAAAAATGCATATGCAGAACAACCACAAACCAACCAGCTCACCACGGGACTACATATCATAATACCCATAATCATCTCCACACCCCACACAAGTATACCCTTCTGTCGTAGCTGATTCCCACTCAGAGGCCTATTTATGCCGCCTCATTAAGTAATTACTTTGCTCAAAGTTCCCCGTATGGTCTAGTAAAGGTTTCACTGGGCAACGTTGCATGATCAAGTTTCCTTTTTTGATGGAAAGAATCACACCTTTGTCCTGATTAATGGATGATCTGGTACACATCGGTCTTAGAAGATATGAGTAGTCTTTCCTTGTTCGTCTTCTTGGTGTTGCAGATAGAGTTCCTTCACACTCAGTCATCCTTCCAATCCCATTATGTACAATTTCACTGTATGATAGGTAGGCTGGACCACTCATATTTTCCTTATTTACCCCAGAAACATTTCTCCCTTTGGTCTTTAGGGCATTATCCTTGCAACCCAAAGCATTTCCTCTCCTTATAACCGGTGTGTTATTATCAATCGAGGCAATACACCCAACCACTGTAGCATCCTCTTCTCCGATCCTAGGGACTTCCAGGTGACCCAACCTTACTGTATTGTTCCCTCCCACATAGGCTCCCTCAGAATCACCACTTAGCATAGGACCAGAATCCAAACATTCTTCAAAAATTACTTTTGAAAGGCCTTCAAACCTATTGGTTAGCATAAGGAAGGGTCTAGCCGAGGGGTCTAATCCTCTAGAATCCCCAGCACTGTTCGTATTGGACATGCCTAAGGTAGCTCCCTTTCTCCCCAACCTCTGTTCCTTCACCGTATTCACCATATCCATGAGCTGCTCCAAATAATCCTCTTTATAACCCGAAGCAGACTCCTTCTGGGCCAAGGGATTAGAGGAGCCATCCAAATCCTTATGTAACCTGTTGAAAACCTCCGCTACCGTCGGGTTAACCTGAGTTTCCATAACCCTTTGAGTTTCAGAAGTATTAACTTCCATTATTTTTACTTTATGGGCATCCTTCCGGAGGTCGTTTACCATATGACTCGATTGAAGAATTCCCCCAGCTTTGGACCTCGAGGCCTCCTTGACCGGACCAGACAGCACAACAACCTCCAGATCCTCACCCGGTGTAGCTTCCCCTTTTCCTACCACAACCTGCTTCCCCCTGCGGCTTACCTCTAACGACGGAGCTGTTTCTCTCCTATGAAAACCCTCCAAAGGGTGGCCCAAAAACTTTCAATATGGACATAACTCAGTCCAATTCTCATAAACCACCAACTACTTCCACCTATAATCTTCTCCAATAGTAATCCATACATAATCGAAGGGAAACGAGAAGCATCCACTTCAATACAGACCTGAGGATTCACCAAGTGGCACACGCCCTCAGTGCGGCTATAAGAACAAAGAAATATTACTAATAGGTTTCCTAACATTCGAATCACCGAAGGGTTTTGAAAAGGTAAAGGGAGATTCAAAAAACATACCCAAACCGATGTAGCAGGATAATCACGATTCATGTGCAAATCGAAGGACCACTATAAGAGGAAGAAATGAAATAGTTGAAGCAATGAGGTGCCCTTGACCATCCCTTGATGAGATCCTCCTCTGATTCAAAATGAATCATGATATGGCGGTTGTCGAGAAATCCAACAACTTCTCTTTCTTGAAGGTCCCAAAAACCGAAGATGAACTGGTTGAATGAATTGTCTGAAGGTATTCTATGATTAAATTGAGAAACTAGAGTTCGATTCAAGAGTACCGAGGTTTCTACAAACTCAGAGGATGAGAGATGAATATTAGGGATGCAATCAAGAATATTTGGAACCATAAGGCATAGCGAAACTTCCAAGAATGGAGAAAGAAAGTCAGGATTGGTAAAAGGAAATAAGTGGTTAATTTTCAAATGTATCCCTGAAATAAAATAGAGACTAGAAATCCCATACCACATTGATAATATTTTAAATTTTAAGCCCTAAAAAATCATAACATTCGATGTAAATTAAAATTTAATGAGAAGAATGTGATTCATGATATAACATGTCAAAGGGTTCATTTATACACCAATCAAAATAAATTAGTGGTGAATTTCCATATGTCTCCCAAAAATAAAAGAGAGACTAGAAATTCCTTATTATAAGAATCAACTTCCTTTATGCTCATTCGAACCTCTTGTAGAATAAATATAAGTTTATTGTACATATATTAAAGAAAACAATTTCTTATATCATAAAATATATGATATATTTATTTCTTTCTATTACCTATTTATTATCAATTTCATGTTAAAGTCACTTTTCAAGTAATAACAGCTTTATTTTTCATTTATGTTTTGATTTGTTATTTTTTTCATTTGACTTTGATAATGGTTAAATAATATCCTGAATGATAGGCATGATACATTTAAAATATTTATACATAAATTATAATTTTAATACTATTCATGAATGATGGTTTTTATAAATTATGTTCATTATGATAATGGAGATGGTTGGTCTTACGTACACACAAGTAACATTTCCATTTTCCAAAGATCACTATGTAAATTATATAAGTAATGTATTATTTTTATATAATTATAATGATTAAATAAATAACATATTATTTAATTTAATATACTTATACAAATTATACATATTGGGTTGTTATGAAAAGATATTCACATCACTTCTTGAAGGTGATAGTCCACACGTACATAAAAGACATTATCATCTTTCAGTGTGTGAAAATGTAAGAAATAAAATGATATATTATCTTATATAAATGATAAATATGTCATTAATATAATAATTATTTCATTTAGATCAAATATCTTCATTAAATTTATCATTATTATCTTCAATTTAATTTTTTGGTGTAAATGAATCACATCACTTGGTGAGCCAGTAGTCTGCCATACACACAAGTGACATTATCGCGTACCCTATGAAATTTAAAGTAAAAAAATTATATATGATATAATAACTAAATAGGTTTAATTATGTTATCAATATATTATATATAGTTTATATCCATCATCATACCCAATTGGGAGAGGTGGTAATGGAAAAATGAATGACCTCGGTTCGTGAGATGGTAGTCTGCTGTACGCACAAACAATGATTTTGTAACCCATTTAATGGAAGTAGAGTTGATTGAAGATCATTAACATAAAATTAAAACATATCATTATATTTAATATACTGAGTATATCATATATCATGGTTTAAAAAAATTTAAGGATGTTAATAAAGAGATAATATAAAAATGATTGTTGAAGAATGATACCTCTTCTTTGGGTAACCACCTTAGGTTTGCATGAAAAGGCGTCAAAGGTTGGATTTCTAGAAAAAAATGTTCACCCATGTTTTTCTCATTAAAAAGGATAAAAAATGAATTATAATAGAGTAGTAGAAATTATAGGATCAAAATATTTCCATCCAATATAATCTAGAATAGTTTTTGGTCATTTTAAGCCTTATATTTTAAGATTAACCCCCAATAATCCCATTTTTACCTTAATCACAATAATTAATTTTTACAATTTTCACTATTTATTTTGGTCAAAAATTAATTTGAAATTATTAGATAATATAAAATTTTATAACTAAAAATATTTAATTAATTTTTCAAAATTCTATTCATAGATTTAGAAAATTTTGAATTAAAATTAATCCCAAAGACACGGCAAAAAAATTGTTTTCTAAAGAGAAAATTATTAAAATTTTACAAAGTTTTTATTTCCAATTTCAATATAAAATTGATTAAAATGATATAAATTGGATTAATTTATATATATATATGTATATATATTTGACATTATTTTACATTAAATTCAATTGAAAATATTATTTTACTATTTAAATAATTTAAATGAAATGGTGGTTTTTAAATTAAAACTCAATATTTTTCTATATTCATCAAAAATTAATATTTTAAAAAAATTATAAAATGTTCCCCCTAACATATTTTTTATATGAAAATTTATAAATTGAAGTTTAATTTTTTAATTAAATTTTTTAAAAGTGTACAAAATTAGTTGTAAAATAAGTGTGCAAAAGGGAAAAAAACTTCATTTTAGAAAAATACACTTTCTATGCATAAAATTGAATTAATTCATATCTCTTATCTAGAGAAAACATAATATGAATGTGTATAATTTGATTGAATATATTATATATACATTTCATTAAAATCATTCACCAATTTTTTTTTTTAAAATTTATTGTTGTTACATATATATGATTGCATAAATTTTTTTTTTAGAAAATATTTTCTTTTATTTTAAAATAGTTTTGATTTTGATTTTTATTTAATTGGTCACCAAATAATTAATTCTACATAACATTTGAAACATATATTTTCATAATTTAGTTAATATTATTCATAACTATCATTCTAATGGTTAAGTGGTAACTATCACACTAAATGATAATATTTTAATAATAACTCGCGTTTTGTTTAAAATCAACATTGCATGTAACACCGGATAAAATCAGTGTTTCATGTAATGAGAGATAAAATCAGTGTTCCATATAATGAAAAAAATATAAGATTAAATTTATTTAAAACAAAACTCACAAAATCTCGAGGTGTTACATATATAATTTGAATACTAGTAGTGGATGGAGCCACAATAGATTTACAGAACTACGTAGCCACATAAATGATACACTTCATGAAACAAATTATCAGTCTTTTAAAACATATATTGATAAAAACATTCTACATTCAATGAGAATGATCTCTTAAAAAATAATCAATTATCTAAATGATTGCTTGTTGTTTTAAAAGGACCATAAATCACTCATAAAATTACATATTTGTGGCGCAAATTGATTCAAGAAAGATGAATCATGTCCATTGAAAGTTGTATGGTAATATTATATAATACAATGGATTAGAAGACTATATGGATCTCAGGAAACTGTTATAAAGTTAACATGAAATACTGATACAAAACTTAAATATAGGAAACTATTTCATCCAACAAACTATCCATAGTTGAAAAATTTTGATTTTCAACATCTTGAATTTGGAAATTATCCAAGAAACTTACATCTTGTATTATCTACAGATAGAATGAATCATTTCAATGTTTACAGTAGTACTCACAACACATTTCCAATTATGTTAGTAAATTATAACACACTTCCATGTTAATGCATGAAGTATAAATACATTATGTTTTCTCTACTTATAACTAGTCCAAAACAACTCGGCAGGGATATTGATGTATATTTGGATCCATTTATTAAAGATGTAAAATTTATATGGGATTCATGTGTTAAAATTTACGATACTTATAGAAGTAAATAATTCACATTGAGTTCCATGTTATACAAGATGATAAATGAATTTTCTTATTGTGGAAAATTTTAAGGTTATAGCATTAATCTAATTTTGTGGTGTCCCATTTGTGAAAAATACACACAATTAGTTTTTATTTGAAACATTCCTATAAAACTGTGTTTTTAGAATATAAAATATTTTACCTCGGAAACCTAAATACTGATCTCGGATGATAACATTCATTGGGAATACAAAACAAGGTGAAACACCTTCTCCACTAATGCGTGATAAAACATTTGATAAAGTAAAATAAAATGACACTATCAGTAAACCATTTTTGAAGAAACCAAAATAAATTAGGTTGGAAAAAGAGATCAATTTTATTTTAATTACCATACTAAATTTGTTTTTTAATCATACATTTTCTTGATGTCATGCATGTATAAAAGAAATATATTTAATAGTGTTATTGGAATGTTACTAAATGTTAATGAAAAAAATATGACACAAAGGATAGGTTGGAGATGATTGACATGGGGGTAAAGGGGAGTTGGCATCAGTGAAGGGTAAAAGTCAAAATTTTATTCCTCCAATAGCTTGCACTCTATCCAGATAAGGGAAAATAAAAAAAATATTTTCCTTAATGGTGTAAAACTTCCATAGGGGTAGTCATTAAATATAAAGAATTTTGTGTCAATGAATAATTTGAAGTTACATGGACTAAAATCATTTGAGTATCATGTTTTTATGTAAGATTTTATGGGTCATCACTTTACATTGAATTATGACTAAAAGTATATGACACAAATTACCCAAACTCTTCTTCTTTTTTCAAATCCTTATGCCATAAATTTATAGACTCGGTGAAGTTTCCAATCCTAAATAAGGAGGTTGTAGTAATATTATGTGAATTAAATATGTTCTTTCCACCAGCACTCTTTGGTATAATGATCCACCTGATGGTTTACTTAGTTAGAGAGGTTTAACTATGTAGTCATGTTTATTATAGATAGATTTACCCTATTGAATAGTAAATGATGCTTTTGAAATGGTGAATCATGAGTCAATGTAGCTAGAAGGTTTTATTGTAGAATGATATATTGTTGAAGAAGATATTGAATTCTGTACCAATTACCCATATGATATTGATAGCATCTGTCTCCCAAAGTCTCATCAAAGTGAATGAATTTTGGGTGAAGGTATTTATAGATGTGATATTGTTATAATTATCATCACATAGTGAGAGAAATTAACCTTCACATTTTTTATATAATAGTGAATATGTTGATCCATATATTGAAGCACACAAAGAAATTCTTAGACATTTGAATCCATCAAAGGATAAAGGATAAATATAAAATAAACATAATCAAAGGTTTATACTATTGTTTTGATATCATATTTATAAGGAGTTATATGAGAATATGAATTCAATTTATGAATGAATTCAATGGATAGCTAGAGGACTAAATAAAAATGTTCTACCTTACACTGGTTTTGTAAATAATGGTTATACATTCTATAAAAAAGAAAATGATAACCACAATTTGATACTAAATAATAGAGTTATTCTTGTGTAAGAAGAGATTCGCATATCTGGTTATAAGGATTGAAATCCAATTCATGTGAATATTCCATATTTCAGCATCATTGAACAGATATATGAGTTGGATTGTAAAATATTTCAAGTTCTATTTTTTGTTGCAAATGAGTTAAGAATATTATTACAAAGAAATTTTATGATATATGTTTCATGAAGGTAAATCTCAGTATGGAAGGGTATAAAGATGATCCATTCATAATGGTATCCTTAGATTTGTGGGTATTTTATGTCTCATATCTAGAAAATAAAAATTGGTCAATGGTCCTATGGGCATCAAAAACAACTACAGGACAGATGAAAATTCAATCAAGGATGACCCTTTCATTGGGATATCACAATCATTTCAGTGATATATCAATGTAGACAACATATTGAATGTTAGAGGGGACAAAAAAATAAGGGATTTTTATTCTTAATATATGATCTAAATTCCTTGATCCTTTGATGAAATGAAATTGAGTTCAATGATTAGGTTAATGTTATTTATTATCCCATGTTTTTCCTCATAATATATTGTGTTCTTTACTTTAGTAACATAATAAAAATTAAATGTTTGACTAATCATGCACACATCAACTTCTACACTTGATGATGTTACTAATATTGGGGGAAAATAAGAAGTTGATGTTGGAATTATATAATTATTAGGGTATCAACAACTTGATGATGCAAAAATAAATAATGATGTAGTAACTCTATGTTGACTAAAATTAGAAATGAAATATATAAGGGATTAAAATTTGAGGTTGGCTAGAATCAATGTGGAAAACCTGTTGAACCCAATAATTCAATTTTCATTAATTATGTTGGGGTCACAACAAGATTGGATGTTCTAATTGATATAGATTCGTGGAACCATTTTGATCATATAATGACGGAAAACGTTTGGGAATATATTAAGGTATTGTTATTATATACTTTCTCTATATGACCAAAAAATTATATAATGAAACATTTATTTATTTTTCATTATTCCTTGAAGAGTTCATTTATTTAAGATTATTTACATAAGAAATATTTCTTAATGGCCACTATAAAATCCCACAGAGGCTTCTAGATACTTCTTAATAAGTTTAATCTTAGGGATACTACGGGTAATGTAAAGCCCCACCCACTATTTACTTATGCACACATTATAAAGCAGGAAACAAGGAATAATTACATATATCATCATAATGAGAAATCATTTCATGTGAACTTTAGTAAATAATTCATTATTTAGAATTATTAATTTTTTCCTATTGGATTTGAAAATTTTAATTTACAAAACTTTAAAGGAGTTCAAAAAATAACCAATGTGCATCAAAACCAATGTAAATCTATTAAAAACAAGGATGAGGGATAGTTCACCGGAGATGAAAATTGTATCTATTTTAAATATAAAATATTATTTTATGTTATATGAAACAACATATATTCCTTTTTTATATTAATATTGATGAATAAAAATCTAAAGCAACTTCTATCCCACTTTATACACTATGAAATGAAGTGCACATAAATAAAAAGGGTAACTAGTAGATAAAAACAAAAAATATTTATATAAAATATGTGTAAATATAACATAATAGTAATTCATTATGATTTATAAAAATATTTCATAAAAATATATATTTATGTTCATGTGTTTTGATACGGTTATATAATAAGCATATTCGCTTCGCTGCTATATCCTGACATTCACTTTCGTCTCTAAACTTATTTATAAAGGGACTTGGTGAATGAGATATTCTCATGCTTTCAAAAGACCTTATTGGGTCAGAACAACCAACCTAAGGAGATAGATTATAAGGTCCAAATACCTTCATTTAAGAAATATATTTTTCTTATCCACTCTCATCACTCCCTATTATACCTACTCTCTCAAACCAACAACATAAAAAATGTCTTTTACCTATCTGGTTTGTTCCTGTTCGAGGCATTAGATTGCTTCGATTCTCTTTCCTATTTATTTAGGCTGACTTTTCAGCGTTCTATACGCCTTCATTTAATTAGTAATATAATTTTCTAATCGCTTGAAGATGACACAAGAATTGATAGTGATCAAACCAGAACAAAAACCACTTTCAGTAGATTTGAAGAATCCAAAACAATATGGTCGTGTTATAGGTGTATGTTTTGGAGTCTCTCCTTGAAAATATTTTGAGGATTTAGAATTTAAGAATATACATATCAGATAAGGAAAATATTGTAAGAAAAAATATATTATTTTCATGATATTATTATTCATTATATTTTAGAATACCAATATATAAAAAAATATCAAAGAAAACTGGAAGAGGAATAAAGATCATCACATGAACAACCAATTGACAGCACTAGCTTTGAGTCCAATCATCCCCTCAGAAACATACCTTACCTAAGATAAACAGTTTTTTTATTCTTTATCCTAAATGTAAAACAAATTACTTCTAAAAAATTTAAATTTCTAAAATTATAGAAACTAGTTTTTTTGTGATTTCGGTTTATCAAAACCCACACACTACCATGTTATAAGGGGTATAATGTATAATATCCCTAGATAAATGATACACAATAAAAAACTACCAAAAGATCACATGAAAGTGGGGATTGAAGTAGCTAAAGATCTGAGTTATGAGTTTCCAATTCCACTTGATGATCCTACTAATAAAACAATCAATGATCCCATTGAATATTTTTTAACATGAAAATATTATATTATTAAGATACATGAAGTACACCCTAAACAAGTTTTTTCAAATGAAAATCCAATAACAGTTGATAAAAAAATTTATGAAGTGAGGTAAGGTATTATAGATGGATAAAAAATTTGGGGAAAAAGTGCTAGATCAAGATAATCCAGTGAATAAACTAAGAAAAAAAGACCTTCTAATAGTAAATTATCTCCACTAGTTACACCAAAACATGTATTAACATTATAACTTCATGAATACACCACATTAAAAGATGTATTTGTGTCTTACATTCAATATGAACAAGAAATATTTTTAAATCTCATTAAATCCATAGTTAGTCTCAAGAGTATAAATGAGATTCTCACGTTTGAATGGTTGGGAGTCTCAGTTGTGAATACATACATAAAGTAAATTTTCATAATATGTTATTCCAAAAAATGATCTACCATGTTCATTAATGTTATTAACTATTCATATTTCATATATGAGTTTATATTACTACTACATAAAGGGATAACCCTATGAATAATGATCTAGATTCATTAATCGCTATATCAAATCTATAGATGAAAATTAGTTTTTGATAAAATAAATTGATAAGAAAAAAGATGAGTTAAGGGGGAATTCTGAGAATAAAATAATAGATGGAAGCCTTTTTTTGATTCCTACAATATAGGGGTAAAAATATGCAATATAATAATAATAAATATATTTTTTATTTTTTCCATTACTTATTTGTTTTTAAATTTTGAGGAAGCATTAGATATTGATCACAATCAATTTGGATACCCAAAATATTTATTCTTTGGATCCAATGCCTGGATTTCCATCAATCCAACCACACATGGGGTGTACTTTGAATTTTTAATGCACTATGATAATCATTTTGACGATAAAATTTTAATTATATATTTTAGTTTAATTTTAAAGAGATTTTTTAATGATATAGTGATCTGTAAATATATGCAAGATTGCGGTGTAAGGTTGGAGATTAAAAATAAGAATCATATAGATTACTTCAAATGGAAACATATTATCGTATATAGAGAATTATTTACCTATCAAAACATATTTCAAAAAAAATTACTTATTTTGGTCAATATTCCTCTAGTTTTCAATGTAAGATAACAATAACGATTTTGGATATTATGTTTTCAAATTCCTAAATGATATCATATACTATCAAAAGAATAGAATCCCTGAATAGGTAATTTATGAAGGTAATTAAATTTTCATTAATATTGTTTCTTATTTGTCTGTTTGTTTATATTTTCTCAATAATACCATGATTTCCAATAATCTATATACTCAAAAGAAGAAGATTTTTTGTTAGTAATGAGTGGGAATCATACATGGTGTTGGATTATTTACAGACTTCAATTTTAGGTGATTTACTATTATGTTTGTTATCTATTATGGGATATGAACTTAGAGATACAATTAGGATATGACTTATTAGTATTAATAAATGTGTTAATGAGGTGGGGTAGGTCATCCCAATGGGCTGATCATGCGAGCTTCAGATTTTATTGAGCGGTCCAGCCTGACCCGTAGAGAATGTGGGATTCAAAAAGAGCCAGATACTATTTATGTGGGACCCATGAACTAACGACCTAGCATATAGGCTTAAAAAATAGTATATGATAATATTTTTTTTGTTTAGTAAACCATGATGAATGGGCGTGGGAAATGATAAATTTTTATTATTATAAGAAAATATTTAGTTTTCAACTGATAATAATAAAACTAATAATGAATTGAACAAAAAACCATAAAAAATTATATATTTGATGGGTTATGTATAATTATATTATTAGATGGGTATAAATTTGACCAATTTTCCCACTCAAATTAATTTAATTTATTACATTTTTTTATTTTTTAATTATTTATTTTTGATATCCTACTTATAATTGTGGAACAAACAGGACCCACAAACACCCGACATGCTAGTTTACAAGGCCTCTTGGTTTCATGGGTTGGATCAAACTTGGTATGAATTTTTACAAACCTAAATATTCAAATCCATAACCCACATAAATCCATGGACTAATATTTCAGCCCACAAGTTTGCAATTTTTTGACAGGTACATGTATCATCACGATTATATATTATTTTTTATCTATTTTGAAAAAAAAGTATAAGGATGGAAATTGATTTTTTTATAAATGAATGGGAAGTATACATGATGTCATAATGTGTATAGAAATCACAAATTGGGGAATTCCTACTACTTATTTAATTAATTTTCTCCTCATTTTATCTATTTTTTAAGTTAATTTCCTTATCAATTTTTTCTGATACTTATTTTATCAAATTTATAAATTACATAATAAAACACTTCACATGATAAAAGCCATTAAAAGATTAATATTTTTTTCATAATTTAGGAAAATGATCCATAAGAAATTTTTCACATGTACGAATTGACGACACATCAATATAACATCGGATGTAGTCTGTAGGACTCAAAGCGCATGATTTCAATAAAAAAGTGTCATTTAGTGTAAACAACATGTCACATCCTAAAAATTATAAAATAGATCACATTGTTTTCAAATTTTGGAAAAATCCATAATCCATTTTTGACATGTAGGAATCGACATCATATCGAACTGACACCCAATGTGGTTGGAATAACTCTAAGTGTTTGTTTTCAATATAAAAGTGTAATTTTAGATTAAAAAACATGACACTTTCTCAAAACTGAGTAAATGAGTTTAGATTGTTTTTGAACATTAGTATAAAAATCAATAATTTATTTTTTCTAGTAGGGGAATTGATTACAAACCAATCTGACACACGATGTGTTTGGTATGACCCAAAGTGTGTCATTTCAATATAAGTGTCATTTTAGTTTAAAAAATGTGTAAAATGTCCCTAAATAATAAAAAAATATAAAATTTTCTTTAAAAATTAGGAAAATGATCCCTAATTCATTTTTTACCTATAATAATCGACCTCACATCAATCTGACACTCGATGTGGTAGTATGACTCAAAGTGTGTGATTTTAATATAAGTGTCACTTTAGTTTAAAATGTGTATCACAAATACAAAACTAATAAAACAATGTCATATTGTTTCTGAAAATTAATTAAATGATCCATAATTCATTTTATATGTGTCTGAATTGATTGCATGTCAATTCAACACATGTTGTGGTCAGTATGACTCGAAGTGTGTGTTTTCAATAAAAAAGTGTCATTTCAGTTTAAAACACACATCGCATAACCAAAACCAAAAAATGATCTTGGATTGTTTTAAAACATTAGGATAGAAATCCATAATTAATTTTTGATATGTATGAAATGACTACACTTAATTTTGATAGAAAATGTTGTTGGTATGACTCAAAGGGAATGTTGTCAATATAGAAGAGTAATTTTAGTTTAAGACGCATATCACACAGTCAAAACTGAGAAAAAACATCTCAAATTGGTTTAATTTTTTTTAAAATTATCCATAATATATTTTTTAGGTTTATGAATCAATAGAAAATCAATAAGACACACAATGTGGTCGGTATGACTCAAATTTCATGTTTTGAATATAATTTCCATTTTAGTTTAAAACGCGCCCCACATAACCCAAACTGAGAAAACAAGCTTGGATTTTTTATTCATTAGATAAATAATCCAAAATTCATTTATCATATATATGAATCAACAAAATTTAATTCAGAAAGATGATGTGTTTTATATAACTCATGGTGCTTATTTGTAATATAAAATCATCATTTTAGTTTAAAACGTGTATCACCAAGACAAAATCAAGGAAACATGCTTGTATTGTTTTAAAATTTGACATAAATGATCCATAATTAATTTGTGATATATGGGAATTTTCCTAATTACAATAAAAAACATTATGTGGTTGGTATGAATCAAAGTGTATGTTTTCAACATAAGTTCAATTTTAGTTTAAAATGCACCACAAGTAACCAAAATCTATGAAAATGAGATCAAATTGTTTTCAAAATTTATAAAAGAAATGTATAATGTATTTTTGAGATGTATGAATCAATAAAAAATCTATCTGACACATTTTTTGGTTGATATGGCTCAGAGTGTGTGTTTTTTATATAAGTACAATTTTAGTTTAAAATGTGTCTAAAAAACAAAATAGAGAAAAAGAGATTAGGTTGGTTTCAAAATTTATGAAAACAATCCATAATGCATTTATGACATGTAAGAATTGACCACATGTTAATCTAATACACGATGTGGTCATTATGACTCGAAGTGTTTATTTCTAATATAAGTGTCATTTTTTATTAAAAAGTACCTATGCAATCCAAAACCTAGAAAACGATATTGTAATGTTTTAAAACATTATTAAAATAATCCATAATTCATTTGTGATTTGTAGGAATCGACTACACAAGAATCTGACTCATGATGTGGTTAGTATGACTCAAAGTGAATGTTTTCAATATAAATGTCATTTTTGTTTAAAATGCATCTCACATAGACAAAACCAATAAAATGATATCAAATTTGGTTTTTTAAAATTAGTAAAATGATCCATATTTAATTTTTTATATGTAATAATTGACCGAACACCAATTTGATAGATGATGTGGTCGGTATGAATCAATATGTATGTTTTCAATAAGAAAGATTCATTTTAGTTAAAAACACATTTCACAAAGAAAAAAGCAATAAAATGATCTCGTATCATTTTTAAACTTAGGATAGAATTTTATAATATATTGGTGATGTGTAGGAATCATTTAAATGTCTATCTGACACACGATGTGGTTGGTATGACTCAAAGTGTGTTTTTTCAATATTTTTTCCATTTTAGTTTAAAACATGCCTCACATGAAAAAAAACAGAGAAAATGAGCTTATATTATTTTAAAACATAAGGAAAGCAATTCATACTATATTTTTGACATGTAGGAATAAAACAAACATCTATCTGACACACTGTGTTGTCGGTATGACTCAAAATGTGTGTTTTCATTATAAGTGATATTTTAGTTTAAAATTCACCTTACATAGAAAAAAATGAGAAAACAATATCAAATTATTTTCAACGTTTAGAAAAATGATCCATAAATCATTTTTTGGAATTTAGGAATCGACCATATGTCAATTTGATACACAATGTGGTTGGAATGACATGAAGTGCATGTTTTCAATATAAGTGTTATTTTACTTTAAAATGTTCCTCACATTGGAAAAACTATTAAAACTAGTTTGGATTATTTCAAAACGTTAGGAAAAAATATTTTATTTATTTTTGATATTTAGGAATCAACCACACATCACGTTGACGCACAACGTGGTTGATATGAATCGAAGTGTGTGTTTTGAGTATAAGATTCATTTTAGTTTAAAATAGACCTCACATATCCAAAACTGAGCAAATGAGAACATATTAATTCCAAACATCAAGAAAATGACATGTAATATATTTATGATGTGTTGGAATTAAGCACGCATAAATATAACACATGATTAACTAATAATATCATTAATATATACAGTAATTGACAATATGATTTGTCATATGTGGATTATATAACATTAAAATTAATTTTTTTATTTAATTTTACAAAAAATTAAATGTGTTTTATTGTAGGGATAAATTTTATATAAAGGTTGATCGGTTGAATGAGTTTTCAAGTTTTGATTTTGTATACGAGTTGTAATTGTTTTGGTTAATTATAGTTATAGTAGTAATAAATATATTTTCTATGTAATTTTTGAATGTTAATTATAGTGAAATTTGTTATTTTTTCTTCAATATATATAACATTATATTTTCATTCAATTTTATGTATTATAAATGGCTTTGAATTTACAAGGTTATTGTATGGCTACTATATAGATTTAGTTGTATAGTAGCTGAAATGGCTTTTATCAATGCTAGATGAAGCACCGATAAAGTATGGGGTATTTTAATATCACTTATATTTTCTGTGCTTGTAAGCATTGAAAAAGATCATTTTTAGTGATATTAAATCCATGTTTTGTAGTAGTGTTATTTTTACCATTTAGACCTATTTTTAAAACCGGACAAAAAATGATACTTGAAAAATACCGGATCTATGGGATGGCCCACAAATTATACGAGATCAATATTATTTTGGCACATATATTCACTGTTGGATTCAAAATATATAATCACTAGAATATTCTATTGGAAAGGATATATATTTATCTTATTCTAACTCATGAAACTCAAATGTATTTATGTGGGTTTGACTCTTGCTAACCAAATTAACTCATTGGTCCTTGATCTATTGAGAGGACACCACATCCTTAAATTTAATATACATATTTACTCAAGACTAAAAATGAAATCACACCAAGAATTATATGAGCACTTTTCTTGATGATTTTTTTTAATTTAGAGATTCATTATCTTTAAAACATTCCAATGGTCATAAATTATTTAGATTATGGCCATATGATCACTTTGAACTATGGTTGTATTTTAAAATATGTAATCGAATACCTTTAATTGACTTATTATTTTTATTTTGATGGAATTTTTATATTTGAAAATTACGTTTACCTATTAAATTTTTTAATTATTCTATATAAGCTTATTATATAAATAATTAACCACACACATAAATATTTTCATTAAAGGCATTATCCATTTTTATATATGCATGCCTGTTTATTTTTCTTACAATGTGATCAAAATCACATAAAACAATTAACCATGTAATAAAAAAACATGTAAATTCATTAGTTTTTTTAACAATTAGATTATTAAGAGATAATAAACCAACCTAGACCCTAGAGGAAGAAACTATTATGTCTAGATCAAGAAAAATCATCAATTATCATGTGTTTTTTATTATAAATTTTCACCATCTCGTTACTTGAACAACCTCACTAGGTATTCTCTATCCCAAAAAATTTAGACTCACACACATGTGACTTGAACATAGGAAAAACTAATTACATTTAATATTTATATATGGACCCACATGTCATTATACAATTTAAATGTGGAATGATAATTAGATCATTAAAATTTATTTATTAGTAATTATTAAAAATGCAAATCATTAAATATATAAATTAAAATAAACAAATAATTATAAATATACACTAATCAGTCAACGTCGGGATCATTCACAATGTAATTGAAAATTTCAATGACTAAACTGTAAAATAAATATTAATTACCATTAAATAATATTAATATAATTAATCATATAAATTAATTTTTATTATTTTTTCTGACCCACTTATGGTCCATGAATTCCCATAAAAACTCTATAAATTTATTCTATAATTTTTGGATTCTTGTATATTTTGTAACTATTAATATAAATTTAAAAAATATTAACATTATTACACACATATACATAAGAGAAATTGGGCCAGAGAGGTGTATCCAAGTCACCCCACCTTTAGTAAATTTTTTAAAAATAATATTTTTTAAAATAATTTGTTAATATTTTGTGGGGGTTTTAAGAGTAAATATGGAAAAATGTACCCAAGATTTAATTTTCTCCTTCCTTAATATTATAATTATATACTATTTATACATATACACATACACATATATATATTAATATATATAAATATAAACATTTTAATATCACATGTCATTTATATACATATAATTATATAAACGGATCATTAAAAATAAATTAAAAAATTGAAACTTTATAAAGATCAGGTAAAATACCCCTTTTATCTTAATTTAGTTAAACTTATTTAGATAAATAAATAATTAAATAAAACAAGTTTTTTTGAATGAAACCGCATTCTATTTGATATATTTTTGACCGAATTAACACTAATTTACTTGGAATCTAAAACATTGGAATCCGAATTAGACCCTTGAGATAAATTTTAATAAATAATATTGCAGTGATATTATAAATTACTTTGACCATTTTGACACCACTTGATGAATTTGGGCCCAATGGAAGCAGTAGGGTGGGATTTGTCTTTAATTATTTTCCCTTCAAAATTGATGAAATGGTCCAAAAAACATTAATTGGATAATCACACATAATTTGTAAATTATTATTTAGAATAAATAAATAAATAGATTATTTTATTTTTCTGATTTTATTTTATTCATCCTTTACATTGAGAACCTGATTACTGATCACCCATACATTATTATTTCTTTTAGAATCCAAAAAATAATTTATCCAATGATATCTACAGATGTTACACAAAACATAACACCATTCTTGATATATTAAGTTCTAGTGTGAGGGAATCCATTTCTTTATGTAGTTTTCACTTGGCCATATAAAAAAACATTAACATTATTTTTTAGAAACCTAAGAGAAGAGTGAGGATGATCTCTAATTATATATATTATTTGGAGAATATAATTAGATATAATGGGTTCAAATGTCATATAAAATGAGATAATTTATATTTTATACTTAGGTTAAGAAATGCACATAAGTCATTTCTTTTAATTTGAATCGAATAAGAACCCATGTCACATCTCTCTTAAATTAATAATAAAACTATTACTAATTTATTGTCATGTATTATTTTAATATAATTTCTTAAGTGAATAAATATTTAATTATTTAAATTTTATTAAATATATTTGTTGGATCATTAAATCTATCCAAATCCTCTAATAAAATTTATTAAACCTTGAAAAATAAATTTATGTTTATTCAATAATATAAAAATTATATGCACATAATTTGAGAATAAATATTTATTTTAGTCACTTAAAATATAAATAAATAATTTTATATTAAATTCATTTAACTCTTTACTAAATAATATATTTATTTATCTTGGGAAAAAATAGGATATAAAATAAAAATAACTTATTATTGTATTTAATGATCATGTGATGTAATTTATAATCAATATAAGTTGAATAAATGTTATTCTTAAAACATGAAATAAATTTATTCTTATACTTTACATTCATGTAATGATAAGGTTATTTTATATACCCTTTCTATTTGAAATCATGTATTTTTTTCTTAATGGTAGTATGTCCAATACATAGACTAGGAGTTCCATTTAGCAACCCATCATGAACCCACAATGGAAAGATGAGTTGTCACAATGATAAACTCCCAAAAATCATAATATATAATATAATAATTCTTTCAGCCAATATCTCATCATGTAGGATATAAAAATGTGTCATAATCATTTATACTTGAATTATATTTCTTAAAATTTCCAAGAAAAACTTATCTGTATACAAATATGGACATGGTTTTAACTCAAACACATTTATCTCAGTCAAGGGGACAAATAGACCTTTTCCATAACTTGAAAGGGTAAAATTATATCTCGAAAATTCAATTAATTCTATATCCTTCATGGCGTATCTAATGTAAGTTACATCACCACAAGTAAATACATCATGGTTTTTATCATGCATCAAAGTATGTGAATCATAATACATATTCGAAATTATGTTACGTCCAAGGACTAATACATAGACTCATGGATAGAAACCTCCAATGGAACATTAATAATGTGTTGTTTTAATTATAGGGTCCATCCTCATGAACTACCTTCTCGAAGAGAACCAAGTCTGAACATCATAAGAAGAAGTCATAATCCTTATGACCTCCCTACACCTGATAGATAAATATTGTCTATGTAGTATTGAACTGATGTCTCTAAACTATATGAAATATATCTATGAATACTTTTTGGACACTATATGTTCTCATTTTAGTGGAGAACTACTATAAATCATAACCAAAAAATATATATTAAGGTTAATACAACATAGATTATAAAGAATTAAATTCAATATGTGATAAAATTATGAATTATATAAATACAAGTTCCAGTAATCAAAAGTAAAAATATTTGTTTGTTATAGGAAACTGACTCTATTAATATTATTGAATTTATTTTCATGTTATCATGAAATCTACTAAAGATATTTAAAAGAAAATTGGTTATTGGGTAATATGATATTGATGTAAATGTGAGGTGAGTGTGATATTTGTAGAATATATGACATAATAAGTTCCCTAGATATAGAATGAATGAATTAATGAAAATGAAATAGTTGTTATATAAAACATAGAATAAATTAATAAATTAAAAAAAATAATTATGTCTTATGTAAATCAGATTATTAAGTGATCCAATAAATGATTATGTAGAGGAACTATTTAGTTCTCAATATCATGACCCCATCTCTCCATAGGTACTACTCCTGGGATGGAAATGAAGAAATAGAGATAATGAACCCTAAGTCTCGCCTTTAGTGGGCCCAAGGTTGGTGACTAGCACTAAGTGTATAAAAATATAATAAGTGTGAGGTATTACCCTCATTAATAACAGTATCAAGAGAGAAGGTAAATCAACTCCAATAAACTCCATGACATAATATAAATATGAAACCAAAACCATCCCATAATGTATGTATAAATAAAATAGATACAAATAAAATTCTCTAAATAAATACCCAGAAGAAAAGATATTCCAGTGAAACAACAATATCTACAAATCATGAGTTATCAATGTCCATCATGGTCCATGAAATTATCTTCAACGAGTAATAATAGTTTGTACATACGTAGGGTGATCATACAAATATACTTAGTAGGATCATACACAAAGTCTCCCATGCACATGTGAAAAAACGAATATTATTCACCCATGAAAAAATAGTAGAACTAAAAACATCAAATAAGATAACTAACTAATTCCAACCTCACACACTCCTGATTAGAAATTAAAACATTCATGCATATTAATATAATATAATGTATATTGATAATGGGTACCCCACACTACTTTCCCATGGGAATGACACTCTCACACCCCAACGACATACATACTAGCACTACCATATATTTTATATAACAGCCAAATCTGAACACACTTGTGTCATTAAAACACATCGAATCTCACCCACATACACCAGAGTATCACACCACACCACATCACATCTCACTCAGATACACCTACGATATCACATCATGTCAAATTTTATATCCAAAATATAAGGATACCATGAATGCGAAGGACATGAACCTATAACCTAAAATACCCCCACTCTAAGGCATCTCATCATACCATCACAACCACTACTATTTATCTTTTAAATTCTAATAATCACAACCAATGAATATCTAACTCTATTGGAAGAGAGAACAAGGAAGAGAGGGTATCCATCCCTCTATCCTCATCACTTGGATGATGGGAAAGACACACCCAAAACATTTGGTTGTTGGAACGGGTTGCTTGATGTGGGTGGGATGCATATAGAAATCCTATGGAAATACAAGGTACATGTTTATATTGTCACAAAATCCAAAAAATGCGATTATAATAAAATCACTATCCCAAATCAAAACATAACTACCAAGACTCAAAATATTTTTCACAATTTCTACCACCACAAAATGTATAAAACCACACAATAACCACAACTCACAATCCAAATTTCATATTCTTTATCAATTTAATCCATTTTATAAATTTCACATTAATGACCAATTTTCATTATACAACCCATTTATTTCACAATAAACATCAACCACATTTAACCCCACAAACCACTTAAATTAATTCATTATCCATTCATCCAATTCCATTTCAATTCATCATTTATTCTCATTTCCACTACTACCTATGAAACTATAACAACACCACACCACAACAACAACCCATCATTCTCATTGCAACTAGACTGCATATCCTCTATTTCATAGACACAACCACTTTCCAAATCACAACCATTTTTCATACCAAAACTTCTGTGCACCACATCCACTTATCATGACAACTACCCTACACACCATAACCACATAAAACTAGGCCACAACACAAACTCATACAAAGTCACTTTTTCCATTACATTCAAACATCACAAAACTTTTCATATCACATCACAAATCATTTCTATGAATATTCATGGGGCATTAAATAAATCCAACTCTTTACTTTAGGGGAATTATAATACCAAACATATGTTTAGGGGTAACCATTTAATTAAGAAGATATAAGTAGTAATACATTTATTCAAAGTATTATAAATAAATAAAATAAATAATGGATTCCAAAACAAATAAACCATAACACAAACAAAGACCCCAATGACTAAAATTTTGAGAAAGTGGTCAAGATCATTTAATTTGAATACCAAAATATCAAAAATTTATTAAATCATGCATTTTCATTACACTTACACTTAAATTTAAATTTAAACCAATTATTTATTTTTAATTAAGCTTATCAAAACCATATTACAAAAATATAATAACTGTATAACCCCTCCCACATGAAACACTGGATGAGAAATAAAGGATCCCCAAACATTCTGATCAACTACAACAAGTTATAATGAGTGGGAGACCACCACCAAACTCCTAAATGAATGATAACATCTCTTCCAGCATTGAAAAATATAACCACATCATTCCCTCATTAGAAAAACACAATAAAATTATAATTACCTAACTATATTCTTTTATAGGTGAATAATTGCAATAAAAACGTGGTGAATAAAAGAGGGGAACTCACATAGAAATAGTGACATTCTATTTACAAAGGCTGGGATAAAATTCGATGAAATGGGGATGAAATAACTCTAAAGGTTTCACTTCGGTCTCCCATGAAATGAGAGATGGGTTAGAAAAGATATCAGGTTCTATTGGATTTGAGAAATTATAGTTAGTCTATAAATCATAAAAACATGACAGAACCTAGGTTATATACTAAAGATTTATTGAAAAACTCACTAGACCTCAACCCAACCTACTAATCCACACCACAATGTTTCTAGTTAATTCTGATATGAGATCTATGACTATCTCTATTCCACAAATCTAGAAACATAAGGGGAAACACCATATTCCATATGACCTAAAAACATGGAAGTGGCTACATTGCAACCGGGTAATCTATGGTGCATTTATGCTTAAAAGGCCAGAACCACTAAAAACTGACCCCTAGGACTCCATGCTATAGTCAGTGTCTCCATTCCATATCCATCAACTTTTTATAGGGGTCTATGACACAATCAATATATATGGTGCAACTACCACCAAATCGACAATAACCCCCAAACAACTCCAGCTACATTCTAAACCATAGAATACCCTACCAATCTATAGTGGCCACCCCTATAACACAACCCCCCATTCCATACTACACAAATGTTGTTAGGTATATTTTTTATTTCCAACCTCCATTTTCTCTATAACTCCTTAGGACCTCCCTCGAAAACCTCCACCCCTATAATTCTCACAAATTAATAGTTTGTAAGGTCTAGACCATTAATTAAAATACCTCTAAAAATAGTCTCGTCCCCCAGAATCTAAAAGAATATGGAAGGAAAAGGAAAGAGAAGTATAAAAAATCCTACCATGAGATACATTTCAAGGATCTCATACAACTGAACACCTCCACTAACCAAATACACAAAACCTAGAAAAAAATGTTCACCAAATTTCCCACACAACCATATTACCAAAACAATTCATCATCCACCCTACCAACTCAATCTGTATATTTTTTATTTTCTAATAATAATTATAATGGGTAAGTGTGGACCATCACAAAACCACTAGATTCAATCCATCACCAAAATTTCAGCATACAACATTCAAATTTCAAACAAAAACTATAGCCAAACCCGATCTGTACCACCATTACCGCCTTCCAAAAAACACATCATTCAAAATTCCAAAACCATCCAACATAAAAGTGCCTACCTCAAGAATCAGAACCTTCACGCCAGTCATACTATAGCTAAAAGAACCTCACTAGACATCGACATCACCAACTCTGTCCATCACCGCATCAACACTAACACCACTATCTACATCGTCATCACCACTTGACACCTTCGTTTGTCAGCACCATTTTTGCTCGAAGCACCATAATAGATTAAAAACGTCAACCATTAAAAAAATGTGTGTTGACCCCAAAATCGAAGGAGACACCATCGTACACCACAATGGAAACCATGATCCAGGGGCAAACGATAACCAGAAAAAAAATCTGAACAAATCGAACCCCATATCAGGCCTCTGATTAAAACACATGTTGATTCCACCACCACCTTCATCCCTGAGACCCAAACACCATTGACCGCCTGAATGAGTCTGAAAACCACCATAACCCTCCAACACATCGTAAGAAAAAACTCTCGAAACCCGGGAAGGTCCCCATAAAAACCTGTGAGCCGTCGAAAAACCTGATCCAGGAAGAGAAGACCAGAAGTCATCTGGTCAATACAACACCATCTCCACTGCTATCCACGACTCAATACTAACACCGCCCTTTTACATCACCAAAACACCAAAAGAAACACAAAACCCTTGCCTGAGCATAAGAATAATCAACAGGAGCCTCCTCCACATCACACTATACACCCAAAACCTCATGAGATTCAGTGCACCTGACCGACCTGGATGGAAGTAGAGAGCCTAGAGGCCAGAGAGAGTGCGAGCAGAAGGGCCTTCCCGGAAAGCCACTGAGCACAGTGACAAACACCCCAAAAAAAACAAGACGGACCGAAAAAGGAGAAAAGAAGGCCTTATAGAAAGAAACAATGCGAGGGGATAAAATCCTAGAGAGGAACCCAGGACTGAAACCCTAACCCGGGGAATAAAGGAGCCGCCGATAAACCCACTGACCCTAACCGCTTAACCCAAATCCTCAATAATTCCATCAATCCATATCCAACCTAGAGAGGAACAGTGGAGTGCGAGGACGGAGCGCGGAATAGGCAGCTGAGGATAAAGCATAGCACCTTCACGGAGCAAGCGAGAGATAATGAAGAACATAAGGGTGCGGAGTGTCGGAACCACCGCCACCGGGGAGAGATTGAAACCCTAGGAGGGTGAAGGCGAGCCGAGAGCCCGAGAGCATCCCCGGAGAATGAGGTGCTATTGAATGGATTACTAGTGATATCTAACCTACCAGGAACAATAGTACACCTTTTCATACATGCCACATAACCACATCCCATGATCCTTTGCAAGTACTCTGAGCTTACCGAATGACCAAGTGAGGTTGTACCGCTTGTAGGATAGAGACAAAAAAGATTTACATAAATCATGATTGGATTTTTTTCCTATTTGAATTGGTTGGTTTGGGGAAAGGTAAAATAATTTTAAATGAGATAAATGAATATTAATAAACCATATATACTATGGGGTTTATGAAATCCTTTTTTCCATTTCATCTATGGATTCTAGTCATCATCCACATTTGTTTCAAGTAGAGGAGGTTTAGTAGGATAATAAGATAGAATAAAAAAGTTTATATCTGGTTGAGGAGGGTGATTATTGGTAGAGGAAGTTTTACACAATTCAGTGGAAGAATTTGTGCAAGTATGAGGGCAGTATCTCTGATCTGGAGACATATAACAATTTATGGAGCAAAATATTGAATCTAGTTTGATCAAGGATCTAGAGGAGTACTGGTTGGCATTAAAATTTAGTTAGTAGTAAGGAGCTATATGGTAGTGGTAGACACTGTGTCTTGGTGAGAAAAACATGAAGATTTTTTGTTGGTTAAATTCTAGAAGGAGTTTAGAGAGGAGTTCCTCTTGTAAAACATGAAATCAGTGAAGATGAAAAACCTAATCTATTTTCAATAGGGGATTATTTATCTATTGGATATGGGAATCAAGTTCAAGGAAATTTTTTATTTCCCTAAATATTTTTTTTCTAATGAGGAGTCTCATGTGAAACATCATGCAGAATAAATACGTACTTCTATCTAGAATGTAGTTACTCCCTTAACACTGCCAATGTATTTTTAGTTATATTAGAAGGAGGAGGTGATCGAGCGTATGAACTCAGGTGGAGGTTTACCATGGGGGGACCAAAAGGGTTCTTCTGGGAGAAGTTTTCTACAGTGGGTATCAAGTACTAGGGCCATCGACGTTTTTAATAGAAGGGATTCCACCTCCGAAGCTTCCTTTCTTACCATCTAGGGCCAATGGATTTTGTGTTTTTCTTTAGGGATTTGGTCTAGTGGGTTTTGCCTACGGGATTCATGACCATCATCAGTTTTAGTTTCCCATGGATCTTCATGATTATTATGGTGTATGTAGATAGGTTAAGAATCATCCTCCCCAGTATATTCTAGTGATACTATTTCTGCAACAGGGGTAGTAGGATTTTTCTTTTCCGAGAGGGGATAGGGTAGGAAGAGTTCAACCTATAGATGATCCTCATCTTTAGAGACCCTAAAGTGAGTGTTTATAGAGATGTGTCCATTAGTATAGGGGTAGAGAGTCTAGTTGCAATCAGTATCATACAATGGGGGTGGTATCACTAGATGGTCCATAGATAATTCACGTTATGGTCATATTATAATCAAACCTTATTTTTTTCTTTGTTTGATTCATGAGCTCTACAATCCTTTGTTTCAACCTCTCTAGTTCGTACTCTAGGATTATACATATAGATAATTCCCATACACGTTTTGTTGACTACGATAGTCAGAGTCCATACCAATATATCTGATATGCTTCAGGGGTGTAGAAAGATGGTGGGGCCACAACAGTCTCTTGGGGTTCTTTTATTACTAGAGATGCAGTTGTATTATGTCATTATGGGAAATGATTGGTTGTATTTTAAGCATGTTGTTATCGACATATTTAGTATAAGATTCGTATTCATGGATATTGAAGGAAAATGACTGTTTTAAGTTGGAAAGTGGGGTTTTTAGTAGAGTAGAGGATGTGTGCATCCCCTTATTTCCTTGATGGTCAAGTTTTCAATCGAATCAGAAGACTTTTAGATAGTTAATGTTCCTAGGGATGTGTGGATGTTTATGTATTATCTTCCCTAATAAATTGTGATGATTCCCATTAATGTTATTATGAGTTGATGATAGAAATAAATCCAAATTATTCTTTAATTTTTATGGATCTTTATCATATGTGACATTTTGAGTTGTAGGAGTTGATGATTAAAATAAAGGATTTGATGATTAAGGATTTCATTTAGCCCATTGTGTCACCATGGGGATCTATAGTGTTGTCCTCTTAGAAGGAAAATGGTAGTATGAGTCTCGGTGTATACTATACAAGTTTGAATCAAGTGAATATCGAGAATAATTACCCTCTTTAGAGGATTAATGATATTTTTGACTATCCTTGATGGGAAAGTTTGTATTCTAAATAGATCAATTATTTGGGATGACTAGTTGTGGGTTAAGGTGGGAGATATCCTAAAGACTAACTCTAGATTTAGGTATGGGAACTTTTAGATTTAGTTCATGAATTTTAGTTTCAAGAACATTCTATCTATGTTTATGGGGATCATGAACTACATGTTCCATTAATTCTTGGACCATTTTTTTGTCATGTTCACCGATGACATATTGATCTACTCAATATTAGAGGAGGAGCATGAGGATCATATCAGAACATGATTATAGGTTCTTCGACATTAAAATATATATGTAAAGTAGTCCAAGTGCATGTTTTAGACCTAATAGGTTCATTTCCTAGGTAAAATGGCGTATTAACAGGGTGTTGACATGAAATAGTTGAATTCCAAGGCATTTGTTTCTTGGGAATCACCTTAGAAGATGTCAAAGATTTATAGATTCATTGGTATTGTGGGATATTTTTTAATGTTCATAGACGACCAATCGTGGAATTTAGTCCCATTGGAAGCATTGACTAAGAATTATTATGAACTTATCTGGACTAATCAGTGTAAGGAAACATTTGAATACCAAAAGGGGAAGTTGATTAGTGCTACGGTGCTCTAGTTTCTAGAGAAGGGGTTGAAAATTGAGGTGTTTTGTGATGATTCTCATATGGTATTAGGAAGCATATTAATGTAGTATTTGTAAGTTATCTCTTGTAGGTCAAGGAATTTATTCCCTATGAGCATAACTATGAAACTCAGAGTTTGGAGATATATATGGTTGTGTTTATACTAATGATGTGGCGACATTACATTATTAGGGATAGTTTTGTGGTTCTTAAGAATCAAAAGGGATTGAGGTATATATTTTATTAGCATGACCTATATATATGGAAACATAGGTGGGCATAATTTCTCTTAGAGTATGAATTTGAGATATCTGACATCTTAGGAAAAGGGAATATCATGGATGATGAATTGATAATGTTTTCAGGGAAGGTTGTTGTTTAGGATTTTGGATACGCTTGGAGGGTGACAGATGAGTTTAATTCCCTATATTTAGATGCAAGGGTGTTTTATGGTGGACATTTATTTTTATATAAGACATTTCAGTCTTCCTTGGTGTAGTAGGTGGATGGGTCTCGGTGGGGAGACTCAGAGGTAGAGGTGATGCATGATCATATAATCTATGGTGATGCTCCATTGGTATATTTAGAGGATGGTTGAAACACGATATTATTTTAGGGAAGGTTGTTTATTATGGTAGTTATGCATGTGGGATCCCATTTTGAGTTTCACAACTCACCTTTGGAGGTACACCATGGGGTGTCCAATCTGTACCATTTTATACAGAAGCATTTTTTGTGGCTAGTGATAAAATTGGTAGTGACATATTTTGTTGTTTGTTGTCTTGTTTTCTATTAGGTAAAAGTAGTATACCGAGTTCTTGGAGGTTGATTTAATCCCTTGTATATTCCTGAATAGAAGTGGGATGACATCATGATTGGCTTCTTCACTGGGATAACCCAAGCTCATAGAGGCAGTGATTCTACCTGGGTAATCATGAATATATTGAAAAAATTGATTCACTTCCTAGAGATCCAGGATTTAGAAACCATGGATGTCTTGGTGAGGAATTATATGGATGAGGTAGTGTGACTTTATGGTGTTATGAGGTCCATTGTATTATATATGGATGTTCATTTTACCTCCCTTGATTGGAGGGTATTTCATGATTATTTTTACACTCAGTTGTACCTCATCATTGATTTCTACCATAAGATTGATGGGCAGATAGAATAGTCTTTCTAGAAACTTGATGATGTGTTATGAGCATGAATCTTATATTTCAACGGATATTGGGAAAAAATTGACTTTGGTTGAGTTTTTTTATTACAATAGATATCACTAATCCATCATCACGACCCTATCTAAGGATTTTTATTTGCAGTCATATTGTTCTTCATTATGCTAGACTGAGGTTCGAGAGTTTTTAGTTCTTAGTCCTGATGTGGTGTAGAGAAAGAAAGTGATGGTTCATGTTGTTTGTGAGAGGATGAAAGTAGTACAAGGCCGTCATAAGGTGAATTCTAATCATTATAGGAGGCCCTCAAAGTTTTAGGTTGGAGGTCATGTGTTCTAGAGAGTCTTCTCCCAATTTTGGCAGTGGATATTTGTTAGGGGGAGTAAGATTTCACCTCGGTTTATTAGACCTTTTTAGGTTTTGGAATTCATTGGTGATGTGTCTTATCAGTAGGAAATTCCTCCCTGGATAGACTATCATTATGACATCTTCCACATATCTAAGATCCATTAGTAACATTCTGATGACTCCCATGTTATCAAATAGGGAAATTTAGATATCGAGGATGACATGATGTTCATGAAGTGTATAGAGGAGATATATGATCATTAGGAGAAGGTTATACATGGACAAACCATTCCATTGGTTAATTTATATGGAGGAATGGTGGCGTGGAGGAGTGTACATGGTAGATTGATATGAAAATCCATTCCCAATACCTGAAGTGGTTTTGAGATTACCTTATTTTCCCCTTTTTTGTTTTCCTTGATGATTTAAGATTTTAGATATTTATGGTTATGATATGTTATTTTACATAGTCTGATGTGTGTTTTAAGTCATCAAGCATGAGGAAGTGAAACCTAATTCCTAATTGATATTCACTACACCATGAAACAATAAAAACTATAAGGGTGATTCAATGCCACTCAAAGAGGGTAATACCTAGGCATGGAAGGTAGAATTCCTCAATTTCTGTTCTTAGTTCCTTGGTCATGAGATGGTTGTGGTGATCATTTTTTAGGTATGTGGGAAAGTTGAGATGGTAGTGTAAGTGGTTGTGTGTAGATGAAGTGGTTTGGGGATTGGATGAAATTGCCAGGTGTTATGATTGGTGGACCATATGGTATGGTGTTATATTAATGTGGTGGCCTCGAATGTTTAGTTAATGTTCATGGCGTGTTTTAGTGCATTTAATTGGTGGAGATATTTCGTTTTAACGAGATCCATGTGGGGTATGTTGTGGGATCTTTATTCAGACCCATTATTCCTTTTACTTAAGGGTCAGTTTTGATTCTCAAGGATGATGATATTTTTAGAGGTATGTAATGTAATGGTTTAAACCTCATGACCTGTTACTTTGGGTGAATTATGGTCATGGAGGTGATCACATTATTGATTGTGTCAAGTTAGATATTATTTTTACTAGAATTTATTTAGTATAGTAGGAACCCTAGGTCAACTCTCGATGGAGACATGGATCATTAATTTTATGATTATTTTTTTTATTAAAATAAGTGTGAATGGAAATTCATAAAATATTGGTTTCTTATATAAGTATAAAACAGGTTTAGTCAAGTGGTAAAACAATGTAGAAAATAATAGATTCGATTAAGCATGATCGAACTGGTGAAATCTCATTATTATCATCTTTAATCACTTCAAGAGATAAGGTTTAGATCATTTAATCCCCGGTTTTTAATTCCTAGATCCATAATGGTATAAATTTTACTATAGTATACCTCCTAGGGTTTAGTAAGAAACAAAAAATGATTCACCCATTACCACTTATGATTGACAAATTTCGGTTGGACTTTAGAATCGAAAATCTCCAAGGAAAAACACAAATAACTAAGCTTTTTTTTCTAGGTTTTTATGTTATGTAAGAGTGAAAACAAGAAATAAATGTACATATACATGGTAGTGTTTATATTAATTAAATATATAGATATCAATAAAACAAACACCAAAATTAAAAGGGGAATAATAAGTAGTGAACGTTGTGTGAAACATAACATGAACATGCCCCCCCCCAAACATGAACATATGAGTCTGAGTATGAAATACCACTACATCAATCAATAAAATATGAATTGGTTATGATTAAATAAAATATAAAAACATTTAATTTAGTAGATCATTCAATTATTACAATCAAGAATCTTGGGATTTACATCATGTTCCTCCCCATGTGACTACAACGAGTTTTTAACTCCATAGAAGGGGAAGAATCCTTATATGTTGATTAATTATGTCCCAATCTCTAAAAATGAACCAATATTTCCATAAAATAAGTCAAGTGCGTCAGGGACTATGTGGCTATTCATGATAGAATATTTCCCAATAATTTGCCCAGTTTGTTTTATGACATAAAAAAAATATTTAATGGAAATTTATTAGACTGTGTTAATTTATTTGGTTGTCAAATGGATAACTAATCATCCAAATTGGGGGTCAGAATATGAAGTTATTGCCCAATCACTATAGAGAGGTCCAATCTGTGTCACCCAGAATGTCTTCACATTGTGGGCCTCTTTTGGGAATATTATTATTAGATAAAGACCTTTTTCTAGTTGGATGAATTGAATCCCCAAAATTATAGAATCCTAAAAAAGGAATTTTCAAATTTGGATGAGTTTATAGACCATTATGATAGAAAAAATGCACTACTATTAAATTAGTTCAATCTATAATTATATTTTATGAATTCTTTCAATAAATGAATTCAAAATATAAATAGAGTGAAAAAGCATTTAGTAATGGGATAATAAAACCAATAAAAAAATTAATACACAAGTATAATCTTGAAAATATATTATATATCATTGTGAAATCACACCACACACTTAAACCTCTGTACTCATGGTTAATGTATTATATCATAATAAAATACCATTCATAAATAAATGGTGAGAATACATCCAATATTATTTTAAAATTAAATACATCACATCTCATTTGTGGAATAATTTTTTCTTTCATTCTTATTCTGTCACATTAAAATTTGATCAACTTAATTTGTTCACCCATGAAGTATGTCATGACCAACCTCACCTAGAACATTTCTATATCCACTCCAGTAACATATGAAAGAATTGTTATGCTCTTTTCTTATATTTCATGTGATCATACCATATTATTGATTAGATTATAATTTATCAACATATATAAACTAGTTTACTAATCAAGAGGACTTCCAATAGGTTGTTATGGGGATTAAGGGTTAATGGGATCTAATGTTTAAAAATATGATGCCAATGAGGCATGTTTAATCTCGTAAGTACAAAGAATGTAAAAATTCATCCAATGATCACAATTAATATACATTATCAACCTATAATAGAGTGTATTACATCTAACACACTCTCCCCTTTGATACCCTTTATTTAATCACAACCAAATAGTGAATAATAATGAGTAAACATCCTCTTTTCTCTATTTATTTTTTTCCACTTTTTTATTCAATTTTTTTTCAATGTATAAAACTATTTTTTATTTAAAGATTTATTTAGAGATAAATAGGTAAATATATGTACAATAATGATTCTAAATGGATTGTAAACCCACCTACCAAAACAAATGTAGTCACCCTTTCACTCATCCCACACCATTGATTCTTTCCCAATAATTCCCCTGGAAACACCCTCTCCCCCACACTTTCGGAAAATTGAACAATAATGTACACAAGATATGGGCAGGTAGTGATAAATTATCTTGTATTGTGGTTACCTAATAGAAATTTCATGACCTTTAAATATTAATAATGGTCAAATGTCAAGGTGGAAAAAATAGGGGTTACTTATACAAAGATATTTTTAATTGAATGATGGCCTCTGTAATGGGTGTAACACACTAGAATCTTATAGATTAAAATAAAATAAATGAAAGTTATAGTTTCTCTAAATGACTAAAGATTGTCAATAAAGTGATTAAAATAAATAATATACAATAAAGTGATTAATATGTTTCTTGGGTAAGGGTTTTAAAATATTGTTCAGTTCTAATGATGCATGGGTTTTAAAAATATATTTAACCCCTTTGAATTATTTGAAAAAAAATTAAAGAAAAATATTCATTAGAAATAATTTTTTCCAAAACAATTGAATTTCAAACACACTTGACTCAAATGATGATTAAATATTTGAGATATTCTCTTTAATATAAAATTTTATCTAAAAACAAAAAATAATGAAAAACCAAAAAAACATAATGATATTTTTATGTTTTTCTTATTTTTTTGAATTTAATTCCCAATTAACCAATTTCACCCTCCACCATAACTAAAAATTACATTTTCCTTAATTAAAGTAGTTTAAATAAATAGACATGTAAATAATGGTAGGGAGAATGGATCAGCTGCTAAGTGGTGTCATATGTGGCATCTATCAGCTGGATTTCCTCCATTGGATGCTTTGGAAAATCCTCATAGAATTGTTTGGGACTCTACCCATTGATGGTAAAACTTTGGAAACTATTCTCATGTAAAATATTTATTCACCAAATAGATAAACATGAGTAATAGTATAAGGACTAAGACATCGGGAATACAATATACCATTGTGGATTTTTAGCCTGGAATTGTACATGAGGACATTATCACCAATATGAAAGTTTTTATGATGAATAATCTCTTATTGGATAGCCGTTTTTCAATTTATTATTTTAGGATTTCTTATATGCATCATTCTGAATTTCTTCCAACTCCAGAATCTGTACATTTATATGCTCACCAGTATCAGAGTGAGTAATAATGCAATGTTTAACAACCCAATATACACAACACTCTACCTTCATAGGACGGTGATAAGAATTTATATACCAAAACCTATATTGTGACATTATTATTGGTGTTTTTAAATTTTTATGGTATTTATAAAGTGCATAATCCATGCACAAACTCCAATCTTTTCAATTAGGTGATACCATTTTTTCCATGAATCGCTTAACTTAATGATTTTAAATTATTGCTTTTGTATTAGTTTTCGGGTGATATTCAATAGAAAATTTATAATAAAAACCCATTCTTATGGAGTACTAATTTCATGTTTTTATTAAAAAAATTTGAAACACGCTCGAAAATAATGAATCTTGGATAAAACAACGTACTGAAAATATGAGATATAAAAAAATCAATAACGACTCGAGATTCATCGGCCCTTTTATGAAATGTTCCAATTTTTCAATGTAATTTTTTTAAAATTAAATGGGTTTATTTCAAGATAAGGTGATGAGATGTTAGGTGATTCCGAGACTCAGGGTTCCCAAAATAAATGTTCGAACTATTATTATATTTATTAAAAATAGAGTGCCTGTGAGATTTTAGTAACTTTTAAATGGGTGCCCAGATAAGAAATCTGAGGTCACCGTTGAGCTCAGAACAATGAGTTTACCCTAGGTAGGGCCCAACATCGGCCAGTGTGGGTCAGCTAAAAAAGATAATTTATTGATGTTTTAAGTGAAAAATAAAATATTCTTAATAATTTATTTTATTTTATTTCTTCAACGTTACACAGCGACTCGACAACATTGTGATGCGTCGACTTAGGGACTCTGCAAAGCCACATCATAGCAACATTGAAACACACTTAAAATGCTAAAATGCAGTAACTCTTTTACTTTATTAATCACAGGTTAGTACCAACATTATAATTTATAATGCTCAAGAATTCCTCCAAGGGGCCATAAAGTTTTCATGAGGCAAGTTGAATGAAGCTCTCTCACTGGAGATGGTGAACACCGACGAACGATGGATCAAGGAAGTTCTTGGAAGGATTGCTTTCAACAAATAATTATATCCTCTAACTGATAATATTTCTAGGTAGGGGGTTTATTTCATAGTATTTAATTCCCCATCCTTGGAATTACTGATGAACATGGATCAACCCATGAACAGGTTGACCAACGAATCGCTCATCCTTATGGGGTGGTTTCTTTTGAGAGAATTGTTTTGGGGATGATATTTCTTAATTGAATTATTGTGTTTTTGAATTTGATTATCATTTTTCTTTTTCCTCAAAATGGAATGGATCAAGGCTGAAACAAACAAAATTAAAGTTCCATTCCTTGGGTTTTTTCTTGTGCATTTCCCCCTTCTTGTTTTATGAGTTCTTCATGGGAATATGAAATTATGATCATTGCACAATCATTTCATGGTAAAATGATCTGGAATAATAGATCCATCCTCATGCCGACCTAATAGAGGTGAGACATCGACGATGCCAGATAGATCGAAAAAACACAAGAGATACTGTCACTTGATCTTTTTCTGAAGGAATGGGTTGTAATGCGAATTTGAGGCCATGAAGATGAAGAACATGAACTGAGGGTCATATGTATTCTTATGTTTTAAAAAATATTGCACTAGAGTGTGAAAAGCGACCCACAGAAGAGAAGATGTCGGCGACGATGCATAGTGATGTGACTACCTAGTAGTAGGCAACTGCCTACTTGATGACCATCGGTAGAGGGGCCCGCAACGGTGTGACCGTGGGCGGTGATGGAAGTTGCATCCAGGGGGCTTTGGTGGTGTGGACCAACGATGTTTTAGGGAACCATGTCATACCCGTTAGCATGTTACCTATAGACCACAGGTAAGATAAGTGGCCCACTGAATGGATGACCACCTAGAGTTGGAGTGGAGTAGTAGCCGCCGCATCCGGGTAGAACGAATCAGCCCATGTCCGAGAAGGCCGGGCTGAAGACGACAGTCTAGGATTGGCAGAAAGTGGGATGGGCGGGACTCAGCAGGCTCGGTCAACCTAGCAGGATGGGATAGGTGGCACCCGGGTGGGGTCAGTCTGACTGGGTTGGACTAGACCCGGACCCAACCAACCCCTTTTTACATAGATTCCCATAAATCTCAACCCATGTGTTCGTTTGACGAGCTGTTTTCGGAATTAGGACCTCGGGATGAGGAATATTTTTTTGAGATAATCGATGATAGTTTTCATGTAGGTTGGGATACAAACTATTGTCTTTAGAAGTAGGTGATCTTGGAGCGAGCATGCCAAGGCCAGAATCTTCTGACTGTCTATGACCTATATAGAGTGTGTCTCCTATGGAGTGTGTCTTCTGTGCCATACAAAGTGTGTATCTAGTGGAGTGTGTATATTTCACCCATAGAGAGTGTGTCTTCTACGGCTACATTGAGGGTGTCTCCTAGAGAGTTTTTCTCTTACGCCTATATGGAGGGTATCTCCTGCGGCTACATAGTGTATGTCTCCTACACCTATGTGGAGTGTGTCTCCAACGAAGATCCAGAGTGTGTCTCCTTATATTTTGATATGCCTAGAATTTGTTAGTATATTTTTCTAGGTGTGAGTTGACTCTATTTCCTCTCTTTATTGTACTTTTTAGAGGCTACACTTCATGTAACACTTTTTTAGTCCACAATATTTCTTGTTTTGTGGTTTACCTTTGTGGTTTGGGATCCCTACTGGGTATTGTTTTACTCAACACTACACATGATTCACCCACACATGTCATGTATCATGCATATGATCAGAACATCTAATGGAGTCCTTGATGGGATAAAGACAGGGGTGATTCATGGTTCCCTGATGGACGTGGTACACTTTAGAAAGATTTAGACATCTTACTGTACCTACCCTTTTGGTAGTGTTTTCTACAGATGAGACCCAGGATCTTGTACTTTTCTATTTCAGTTTGGTTTGAATAAGGACCCGTTTACTTTTGAGTTTATATTTTAACTCTCATTGGTTGTATTAGTGGGTTTCTTATCTATTTACTCAGGGTTTTTAGTTTCATTGATTTTCTTAGGGATGTGTGTATGTGTGTACATTTATAGGAAAATGCCTCCCCTTTGTGGGAAATGCCAACTCTACACTAGTATCCATCCCCTGGCCTATGTGAGGTGGTCTTGGTGAAGTCACGACATGGGAACCGGGGGAAAGTTCATGAAAGAGTGGTACAAGAGCATGACCAGTTTTACTTTTGTTTTGGGTAATCAGTGTTAATTGTTTCGAGTTTGGCTTTCAGGCTAGGGAACCCAGTGTTGGTGCAGTGGCCAACATATCCATACACAAGGACGTTGAATTCTACTTTCCATCGTAGTACATGAAAATTCTTGTTTAATGGGAAATTTATGGTTCATACATCATATAAAAATTTAATATGTTATCATTTCCCTCCTGAGTTAGAGTCCACTCAACAGGCATACTCTATTGACTATGGTGCATCTTGTTCTATTACCAGATGCTTCCATATAAGAATCCAACCAGGATTTTGGGGCACGACCACGAAGATGGTTCGCTGAGTGATGAGGAATCAGTACATGGACCATTGCTAGAAATAGAACCTCATAGTGATGTACCAGTGATACCACCACTCGGGGAGTTGCAGTTACTACAAGTGTTACTAGTAGAGGATGCACGCAGGCTTAGTGCATTGCATGAGTTCTCGATACAACAACCTCATAGATTAGGAGGTGAGGCAGATCTTCTAGTAGCTGAGGACTAGTTAGAGGCAATGACATGAGTTTTCCACCTAGTTAGGATTCCTCTTAACCTGATGACAGTCCTAGACATGATTAATTTACAAGGCTCTATAGGGATATGGTGGATCTTGATGATCTAGATGCACTAGGACGAAACCCTCTCTTTGATAGACTATGAGCATCTCTTCTAGGAGGAGTTCTTCTCAGTGATGTCATGCTCAATGCATATACTGGAGCTCCTGCATCTACAATAGGGAAACCAGATTGTGGTACAGTTCTCATCGAGATTCACAGATCCTTCTTTATAATCTACAAACATGGTGCAAGACCCAATCTTTAGGGATCATAACTTCAAGTAGGGACTACATTGGGAGATTTGGGCATCGATGATATCCCTTAGTATACTTATTCAAGCTGGGGTTCTATAGAAATATCTACTAGTAGAGAGATTTCTTGAAGAGTAGGCACCGACTGTGGGAGCTACCACTAGGTTCCAGGAAGCTAGGTCTTTGGCAGTAGGTAGACGATAGCTGACGCAGGGGTCCAAGAGGATCAGACAGTCCAATGGATGATCCCAAGACATGAGATCAGTGGTACATGGCTTCTAAGGTAGAATATATCAGTCAACGGAGATTCTGTAATACTCATGTGGCTGTCATGGACATATGGTTATAGATTTTTCGACCAGCCATATGACCGATAGGAGATGGTCAAGGGACCCCCGATGTAGTGGTGGAGGCAGGAACTAGGCGGTATGTTAGGCGGAGGATGTGGAAGACGAGAGGGACGAGTAACAGGAGGTGGATATAGGTTCAATGCACTACCAAAACCACCTCCTGGTGTTCAACCCAAATCTTAGGGAGTTGGTGGAAATGGGAGAGGCCTAATCCAGGCGATGGAGTCTTACGATCCCGAGACTCCTTGGATGATTAAAAGTATGATGTGTATCTTTTCCACCATAGTTGCAGTTTTGATAGACTTGGGTTCCAGTCACTCTTTTCTTTCCATGACCATTGCTCGAGACATATATATTCCAGTGGAACCATTGACTTCATCCCCATGCTAAGAGACTCCTATGGGAGAAGATTCGATGATCATACAATGGTGATGACAATTTTCCCTTACTCTTGGGGGTGAGAGTTTTTGTTGGGATCTCTTGGCGGTAGTGTTGAGGCCTTATAACATCATTCTAGGAATAGACTGGTTATCTATAGTTCATGCTCAGATTATCTATTTTAGGTGCACAGTCTGATGTGTATGCAAAGATGGGACCAAGTTTTCCTTTTTAAGAAAAATATAAACAGAAGTAGTGCATGATGGACTCGCATATAGGAGGTTGCAAAAAATTACAATTAGTTGGAAGTAGTTACCCTCGATGTAGTAGATCATATGAGTCCTTATATTCATACAGTGGTGGATGAGTATGAGGAAATCTTTCAAGAAGATTTTCCCAGACTATTTCCTCGTATAAAGGTAGACTTCTGCCTTGACTTGTACCTCGAGATGACACCAATATATACACAGGAATATTGGATGGATCTTATAGAGCTTCATGAATTGAGGGTATAGTTGGAGGATTTATAGAGTAATGGATTCATGAGACCTAGTGTTTCACCATGGGAAACCCTAATTTTGATTTCCAAGAAGGCATATGGGAGTTTGAGGTTGTGTGTGGAATTATGATACCTTAATTAGGTGACTATGAAGAATAAGTACCCACTACTGAGGATTGATGAACTCATGAATCATATGAAGGGAGTGAGATGGTTCTCGAAGATAGACCTTAGATCAAGCTATCACCAGCTTCAGGTGCAGGATGAGGACATTTTGAATATGGATTTTAGATGTTTCTATGGAAACTATGATTACTTAGTGATGCTATTTGGAGTGAAGAATGCCCAAATAAAGTTCCTGGGACCCATGAACAAGATATTTCAACCTTATATAGACCCGTTTTTAGTGGTCTTTGTTGATGATATTTTGGTGTACTCGACATCTAAGGAGGAGAAGGAGATACACTTCCAGATGGTCTTGGACTTACTGCAAGAGCACAATAGTAGAATAATCCATGACAGTTCTAGATGGTCCAATAGTGTTCATGGGACTCATGAATAAGATCTTTTATCCTTACCTAGACCAATTTTAAGTGGTCTTTGTTGATGAAATCTGGGTGTACTCGACATCCGAGGAGGAGCACGTGATACACTTAAAGATGATCCTGTACATACTCTTAGAGCACAAAAGTAGAAGCATCCATGATAGTTCAGGATGATCCAACACTTAAGTATGTTTCTAGACTTACTCATGGACTTACTCTTGATGTTTTAATTCTATATATGAGAGGTCAAATTTTTGGGACACGTCATTTCAGTGTTTGGAGTTGCAGTAGATATAGTGAAGATAGAGGTGGTTCTTGCTTTGGAGCCACCCAAGAACGTTACCAAGGTGCGGAGTTTGCTTTGGTTGATTGGATACTATCGAAGGTTTGTGCCCAAATTTTATAGAGTATAAGAATCCATGAAAGCCTTAACATGAAAGGGTAAACCTTTCAGAAGGACAAAGATGTTCTATGAGATATTTTAATAGCTGATACATTGTTTGATGAGTGCTCCCATTCAGAGATTTCTAGAGGAGGGTGTCGAGTACGTGGTGTTTTTTTATGCATCATAAACATGGCTTGGTTGTTTCCTGATGCAAGGTAATGTGGTGATTGTTTATGATTCTCGATAATCGATACCACCTAAGAATAAATACACAACCTACAATCTAGAGTTGGTGGTAGTAGTCATCACATTGAAGATGTGGAAAAACTACCTTATGGGTGAGTGATTTATCATCTACCCAGACCATAAAAGTATCAGTTATATATTTTCTCATAAGGATTTTAACTTGAGGCAATGGTGTTAGCTAGAGTTAATCTAGGACTTTGACTTTAAAATAAACTATACTCTTGAGAAGGGGAATGTGGTGTAAGATTCTCTTAGTCGAAGATCATGTTCACAACTACTGAATGAGGCCTCAATTCATTTTTACTCACTATAGATATCCTTCATGGCTGGAGATGAAGCAACTTATCTTCAGGCGATGGTGGTTACCCATCCATTCTTATAGTGTGTGCGGGAGGAACAACTCAGAGATATCAGCTATGAGACTACACGTGCTCTGATGTCCACAAGGCATGCCTTTGATGGATATTCGAAAGGTGGGTATCACATCATCATTTTCATATGATCCATGGTTATATCGGTGATGTTATGGGTGGAGGTGATGAGGGAGTTCCATACATCCCATTTGGTGGAAAATCCAGGTGTAGAAAAGATGTACCAGGACCTTTGACGTCAGTTTTGGTGGCCTGGGAAGAATATGGTAGGGGCATAGTTTGTATCTAGATGCCTCACTTGTCAGCAAGGGATGGCCAAGAACCCGGTTCCATTTGGTTTGAATCAATCCCTTGATGTGATAGTGTGTAAGTGGTATGGAATATCTATTTACTTCATGATGGGTCTACCATGTATGTCCAGAGGGCACAATACCATCTTGGTAATTGTTGACTCACTCACCATGTCAGCCCACTTCCTAGTGATTCAAGAACAAGGTTTAGTATAGAGATTGAGATGCATCTATGTATAAAATATAGTTCAACTCCATGGGGTCCCATTGAAGATATTTTCATATTGTGATGCTCGTTTCACATTCTAGTTGTGGAAGGAATTGTAGGAGGAATTTGGGACTCAGTTGCACTTGAGCACAACTTTACACCCGCAGACAGATAGTCAGATGGAGTGGATCATTCAGGTCATAGAGGATATGCTACATTCATTCATCCTTGAATTTGGCCATATTTTAGAGGATCACCTACACCTGGTGGAGTTTGAGTACAACAAAAAATACCACTCCACCATCGGAATAGAACCATTCATGGCCATGTACAGAAAATTCTATAGGTTTCCACTTTGCTGGAATGACTCCAGAGAGCCAACACGTAGGGGCTTGGAGTTGGTACAGGATACAATGGAGAAGTTGCAGGTCATCCTGGAGTACATGATGAATATATAGAGCTATCAGAATTCCTATTTTTATAGGCGATGGAGCCCCTGGAGTTTGAGGATAGAGACCATGTGTTCCTTCAAGTCTCTCTTGGACATGGGATATAGTGATTTGGCTAGGGTGGAATGTTATCTTCAAGGTTCATCAGAACTTTTTTGATACTATGTAGAGTGGGTGAGGTGGTGAACCACTTGGATCTACCTCCTAAATTAGAGCAGGTGCATGTTTTCTTTCACGTATCCCAACTGAGGAGATATGTGCAAAACCCTTCACATTTAATTGACTAGGGTGAGCTAGAAATTGATGACGGGGCTACTTCTGCGAAGTTCTCGGTGGAGATCGAGGATAGACAAGAGAGGACCCTCAGTGGGTGATCCATTACTCTTGTGTGGGTTTAATGAGAAAATGGGAATATCATGGAGATAATGTGGAAGAAGGAGGCTCAAATTCATGATCAATATCTCCATTTGTTTGTTTAGCCCATGTTTTGACTTTCGAGAATGTAAATCCCTATGGTGGATAGAATGAAATGTACCAGATTCTCCAAATATTTTTTTTTTGAAAATTAAATGGGATAATTTCAAGACCAAGTGTTGAGATAGCATGTGATTCCAAGGCTCAAGGTTCCTGGAATAAATGTTCAAACTATTTTTAAGTGTATTAAAAATAACACGTGTGTGTGGTTTTAGAAACTTATAAATGGGTTCATGGATCAGAAATCTGAGGGCACTTTTCAGGCCCAAACAATGAGTTTACTCTATGAGGGGCCTAACATCATCCGGTGTGGGTCAGTTGTAGAAGTTAATTTATGGACCTTTTAAGAGAAAAATATAATATGCTTAAAATGCTATTTTATTTTATTTCTTCAACATTACGAAACAAATCAGTAGCACTGTGAGGCGACAACTCAGCGGTGCTGCAATGTAGCGTTGTGGATATGCTGAAACATGCTTAAAACAAACAAAAAAATGTGTTTCCTCCAATAATCATAGGTAGGGGCCAATGTTAGAATTCATAACACTATATAATTTTTCCACTGAGCCCTGAAGTTTCCTTGAGGCAAGGAGAAGGAAGTTCTCCCATTGAAGACAACAAACGATGAATTACAATGAACAATGGATCAAGGAAGTTCATGGATGAATCACCTTTGGTGAAAAAATTTCTCCCTCGAATGGTCCTTTATCTAGGTAGGGGATTTATTTCATATTATTTATTTATCGTCCCTTGGAATTAATGACAATCACTGATCCACCCACGAACAGGTTGACCTATGGATCACTCATTCTAGCGGGGTGGTTTATTTTGATGGAACTGTTTTGGGGATGATCATTCCTATCCAGATTATCGTGCATTTGAATTATATTATAACTTTTCTTGATCCTTTTAACAGAATCGATCAAGGTTATAACAAACAATGACTGAGGTTTGTTCCTTGGGATGTTAATTGTGCTTTCCCCCTTCTTGTTATACAAGTTACTCATGTTCTATGTGAGAAAATGAACAAAAGATCAATGGGAAACCATTTATTGGTACAATGATATGTAACCAAAGACGAGAGATAGATCGAAGAGACACAATAGATAATTTCAATTGAGCATTTACTGGTGGAATGGGTAGCCACGTGGATTCAATTACATTGAGATGAATAATACAACCCATGGGTCATAGACATGATTCTATTTTGAAAATTGGAGCACTGGAGTGAGACTGATGACCTGCTAAAAGAGATCCTCTAGTGGCGCACGACCACGAGGCCACCTAACAGCAGGCGGCCGCTGGCTTGATGGCCAGTGGCGGAGAGACCCATATTGGTGTGGCTGTCGGCAATGATGGAAGCCACAGCGGTGCGGACCTGTGATGTGAAAAGGCACCACATCAGACTAGAAAGCATGTGGTCTTGCAGACTTCCTGCGAGAGAAGCTGCTGGCTCGACGGTCGAGTGCATGGATCTGGATAGGATGTGGTAGTCATCGTGTTTAGGCGGACGAAATGGGCCCACGTCCAAGTGGGTCGGGATGAAGCCGGGAGGATGGTCCAAACCCAACAGGATGGTTAGGTTCAGACCCTGTTGGTTGGGTTGGACCCGACGGGTCAGGTCAGGCAGGACCTAGACCCAACCAAATCCTTTTTACTTAAATGTCTTTAACTCTCAATCCATCTGTCCATTGGATGATCCATTTGCTTTTTGGGACCCTTATGATGATTCGGTACTTTTGAGATAATCTAGGAGAGTTTTCATAGAGGTTGGTGTACAACCTATTGGCTCAAGGATTAGGTTCTCCCTGGGTGAGCAGATTAAGGATGAAATCATGTGATTTACTATGACCTATACAGAGTGTGTATCCAACAGAGTGTGTCTCCTATGCCCATAAGGGGTGTGTATTCTATGGACTGTGTCTCATGCACCCATACGTTGTGAGTCTCATATAGAGTGTGGCTTCTATAGCTACATAGAGGATGTATCCTTCAGAGTGTGTCTCCTACACCTACACAGAGTGTATCTACTATGCCTATGAGGAGTGTGTCTCCTGCACCTATGTCGGGTATGTCTCTTATGAAGACCTGATGTGTGTATCCTTGGATTTCAATATTCTTGTAATTTCTTAGTATACATATCTAGGTGTAAGATGACTATAGTTACTCTCTTGTTTGTACTTAATAGAAGCTACACTTCGTGTACATCTTTGGTAGTATTTTTTACGTCTTACTTTGTGGCTTGCCTTTATGGTTCGAGGTCCCTACAGAGTATGGTTTTACTCACCCCTGTACGTGCTTCACCCACATGTGTTTTGACTTTTGTGGATAACTAATAGCATTGATAGAGTCCTTGGTGGGTCGGAGATAGATGATGCATCAGGGTGACTTGACCAACGTGGTACACATCAGTTACATTGTGAAAACTTACTGTACCTACCATTCAGGTAGCGTTTTCTACAACTAATACCCATGAGCTTGAACTTTTATATTTTTTTGGGCTTGTATTCTGAACCATTTACTTTTCAGTTTGTACTATTACTCTAAGTGGTTGTATTGGTGGGTTGAATATATGTTTACTCAATATTTTTAGTTTAATTATTTTTTATGGGGATGAGTGCATGTGTGCATGTTTATAGTAAAATTCCTCCATTTTGTAAGAAATTTCTACTCAACACTAGTCACTAGCCCCTGTCCTACGGGAGGCGGGCTTAGGGGAGTCATAACAAAGGCCCGAGGGGATGGGTCAAGAAATTGTAGAATTTTCTTAAAACCATTTAGATAATTTTTAAATAACCAATAATATGTTAAAAATGTACAAATGAATTTGGAAAAGGTCCCATGAGTTCAATGTCCAATGCATCGATGTATCAAAAAATAACTTGGGTTGTTGGGGAATTTCATTCCTCATGGTTATATTCCCTTTGAATTGATTTCATGTGCATAACATACAAAATATATGAAAATATCTATAAAATTTTAGAAAATAAATTCTATATTCAAGGACATTTTGGGATTTATGTTGAGAGCTAATGTGGAACCCACAAGAAAAATTATGGTAGAAGATCAAAATAGAGTCAAACTCATGGTTTGGGACACACCGATGAACAACTAGGTCACTATTAATTCTCTATATGTATGGGTTATCCCAAATGTAACATTGTGAATAATACTTAAAACTATAATATTATGATGTGTTTTAATCATTGGGGACCCTAGATGCTTCCAAAATATTAACAATGTATGTTTACCAAGGGGTAAGGCCCACAAAATCACAAAGGTTCTCATTAGGGAATAATTATCCAATGAGGAGGGATGGGTCAAAATGATGGCCCAACGGTGGGGAAACCCTAAAAATGATTTCAATTACCACATTTTCCATATTCTATAATCACAAATATCTTGGTAAAACATCTAGTGTAGGATCTGAAACCAAATGAGGTGGGGATTAGATTTTATTTTCAAAAGGAGAAGCAGAAAGGTAGTGTGATTAGGAAACATAATGAATTTTCACCCAAGAAGATATGAAAAAAATTATCCAAGGAAAACCAAATAGTAAGAAGTTATTTTTAGTGGTTGCATAGTTTTTCTTGTTAGGGTAAAGGGTACTTGAGGCTTATACAATAACATGTGGAGCCATATATACCCTTTGTTATAAAAATTCCCCAACTATAAAGTTAGAACCGTTATACATAATTTTGAAGGGGAGATCCCAAAATCTGTGTTGGATGATGGGAGGTGATGTGAGACTCATTTTTAGTGAATTAAATGCATCTTCACAATCATTTTCGAAAAAAACTCAGAATTGTTTTGTAGTAACCAAGATAATGGATGTTAGATCTTGTGATATAATTTAATGAATTGATGGTAAAACACCACATGAACCAATTAACATCCCACCTCATAGATAAATATTGGATATATACAGTAGTAAATTATTTCAATTTTAGATTTATCAAATTGAATTAACTAACTTGAAATTGCATTCCAAGAACTGTCCTCTTCTCTACCATGAAATAACAATTCTCTTAATTTAATTCGAGATATTTTTGAAAGAAATAGTGAACGAAATAACCTAGGCCATCTAAAAAATACTCAATGAAATATAAATAAATTGTGAAATCATCAATAAAAACATTCATAAAATTCTCTAGGTACTCAGAAATATACTCAACATACAATTCTGAAAGGTACCAAGAGTATTATAGAGACCAAATGGAATCCTCCAATAGGAAAATGTGCTAAATAATCAAGTAAATTTTGTATTTTTATGATCCATAGGAGATATATAGATTTGAAAATAACTTAAATATCCATAAAATTAATTATAATATGACTTACCATCCTATATTTATAATATTTTTTAAATGAAAGGTGGAGTAAAGTGGTCCTTTTATGCATCTTGATTTAGTCAATGGTAGTGAATACAAACTTGCAAACTATTTGGCACACATGTTTAGACCAATTCATTACTTTTATTTGACAGTACCATTATTCCAGTTTTATGGGCATAGTTTTCACAGGGATAACCCATTTACAATGAGATATGTGATAAATGATCCCAATATCATGTAATTTACTAACTTCAAATTTTAAAAAATTAAGGATGGTGGGGTTTAACCAGAGTCAAGCATTCCTTACTAGTTTAGCCTCACCATATAAAATTATATGTTCTATTAAAATAAATGGTAAAATCTTGATAATATCATCCAATTTCCATCATATATCCTTTTTATACTCTCTCAAAAGGTCTATTATTTTTTATCCCTATTGTGGAGATAGTTTTTTTGGAAATAATGATAGAAAATTGGTCAATACCCTCAAGATTGAAATATTTTAAATTAGATATAATTGGTATTAATTCCAACATTGGTGTTTTTTTTATTAAAGGAGGGGATTTACAAGTATCGAGGTCTATGAAACTGTCTATCTTCTTAGGTTTATTCTCTATAGAAATAAAATAAATGGAAATGATATTTTTAAAATTATCAAGGGTCCTCGGTACCTCCTTATGAACACAATCACTAATTAAAGTACAAAATTTAAACTTTTCTAAACCCACACAACAATCAAAACATGAATTATAGCTTAAATAATTCAAGAGTGAAGAAGAGGAAAATAAATTAGAGTATGGTTCAAATATATAATGTTGGGTGTTTGTGTGTCATTAGCGATTAATTATATTAAATATGTAGGAAGAGTTGAGTGATATTCAATGAGGTGCTTCATGTAATCAAGGAATTGAAACTTACCTTTTATCCCCAAAAATCTATAAAAAATTTACCATTTTAAATATTAATCATTGTATTTTTTATTTCGAGGAATATACTTTCATATATGAGAGGATCCTTTACTTATGTTAAGGTATATTTCATCTTAATAATATAGAAGTATATAGAGAAGATGAGATTATTCATTCTCATGAGGACATGCTCGACCACTAATAATGGTTTTTTTGTTCTCTGGATGGAATTTTTCTAGATGATTCCCATTGGTTGTGGCTCCCCAACATATAGAGAAGTATACATGGAGTGAGACATCACATAAACTGAAGCACCTAAATCAAGAATTTAATCAAAAAAATTTCTCCCCTAGGGTTCATGGTATCATAAAATTTATCGGATCTTTGTATTGGGTTGGAATCATTAGTTATATCAAATATGATATATTCCTTTTAGTATTGAATCCATAATTCTATTTAAATTTCCATATGTGGGTGAAAAGTTCTTTATGAAATTTGGAATAGCATGGAATTTGAATAACTTCATCTACAAAAGGAATATTAACTTGTATATTTTTAAAAGTATCCATAACATCTTTATCAACTTAATTACAAAATTTTTTTCTTGGACTTAGAGATTCTTTTTAGAATGGTAGGTGTAATGTATTGTTCAGGTGAAACCTCAATGATATCTTCTTTACCATTTTTTTTTCATTACATCAATATTTTGAGGGTAGATAAAGATAGTTTTCAAGAGGGGTACATACTTGTTACGAAGAATCATTAAAAAAAATATTTACCACTATGAAGTTTGATTTAACATAAATTACCTTTTTCCATGGGAGTAGTAATATGTTTGGATTGTAGTTGTTAATAACCTTGCATATTTATCTCACCTATGGTGTTTTCCAATTTTCCTACTTGAATTTTTAGCTCATGAATGGCATATTTCATGTTCTGTTAGGATGAGAGATTATGGGATGAAATTTTATTCACTAAATCCTAGAGGCTTGGTTTATATTTTGGTGGAGGATTATTTTTTGGATATGGTGAAGGAAAAGAATATTTCATAACTTGTTCTTCTTGATACCAATTATATTTAGTGTAGATCAAGTTTCCAAATTAACATTTTTGGGGTTGTTCTTACCACCCGAGGTTTGGATTTATTCTAATGATCTATTTCTTTTAGGGAGGTCCCTATTAAAAATTATTCCCAATGAATACTACTACACAAGACTCAAATGAATCTTGAAGTAGAGGTGACTGGTTAGAAAAATGAGTGCAATTATAAAAAATTCCACAGTGCAATGGAAATCATTGAGGGTGTGAATTACATTGATCATGATCTAGTTTTCGTAAAACGGTATGCATATAATCAAGTTTATTCTCTATATTTTGTTATAGGGAAGAATTAATTACCTCATGAACTCTTTGATTGGGTGACATCACTCATGTAACAAATTATTTTTTATTTGGATCCATGTTGACTATTATGGATTGAGACGTGGAAGGAGTTTTCTCCACTAGGGTACCAAAAGAATCAACACGATCTATGTGGGAAAGATTCTTATATAATTATTGAATTTAAAAACATTTCACTAATTTGGAGGTGGGGGAAACTTATATAATGTAATTTTAATATTTCCAAATATTAATGAGGGGTCTCCACTTGTGATTTCCTAAAACCACATATATATTTTTCTAATTGTTATGGTTTATGATATGGGGAATAAATTATATAGAAATATCCATATAAGTTCATTGCATCCACAAATTATTTTTTGTAGATAGTATATCCATTCTCTGGCTACACAATCAAGTAAGAAAGGGAAGGCCCTAAACATAAGAAGGTCCTCGATCACATTTTTGTGTTTAATAGTAGTGAACACTATGTAAAACTTCACAAGATGTTTGTTAGGTTCTTCATTAAGAAGATCATAGAATTTAGGAAGGAGGTGGATGAGGCCTGATATTAGCTCAACTTTGGATGCTTCATCATAATATTTTATGTATGTAGGTTGGTACTCAACATTAAGGGTGGTCATTTGTTTATAGGTTCAATTATTTACATCCAAATTTTATGGGTTTTTATTTGGTTCACTTTTATATTTCTTTAACACCACTTTAGGTTTTACAATATACTCTTTAGTGATAATATATTTCCATACTATAGAAGACCAAATTATTTAGTGGAGGGTCTTTTAATTATAGGATCTATTTCAAACATTTTTTTCTTTTCCTAACAGGTTCATGAAAATGAGTTTTGTCTTTTTTGTTACTTTTTTTTGTATAATTTAGAATAAAAAGAATAAAAACAAAAAAAATTGAGAATTTAAAGAAACATAAATAATAAAATAGATTATAAGAAAAAAAATATTTTACCAAACAAGAAATAAGATAGAAAAAGAATAGGGAGAGAGAGTTCGCACAAAAAAATAAAAACAGAAAATCAAAAGGGAAAGGGGAATATTGAGTGGATAAATAAAAAATTTTAATATAAAGAAATAAAATTAAAAAAATTCTTGGATCCAACATGATGGAAACGAAATTTTATCACATTTTAGAGTGAATCAAATTAAAATTTGTTTTTACTATAATTTATATAATATAGTTGGAACACTTGTTCGCCTCTCGATGAATACTTAGATAACTAATTTTAAAATAAGTTTTTGATTATTAAAATGAAAGGATAATATTAATTTATAATACTTGTGTTATTTATTTAAGAAGAAAACATATTTATGAAAGTAATAAAATAAAGTATAAATTAATAGATTCGATTATGTATGATTAACCTTGAGAAATATCATGATGGTCATCCTCTATTCCTTCAGTTTATAGAGTTTATGTAATTAAATCCTTTTTTTAAAACCTAGAACCATAAATTTACAAATTTTACACTAGGATACCTCCTAGGGTTCATTTGGAAACCCAAAATGATTCATCAGTTGTTGGTGATTGTTGGGGGATTTGAGTTCGACTTCATAACTAAAAATCTCCTAGGAAACACACTGGGAAATCACCATGTTTACTAGGTTTGTATCTTATTTTAGTGTGATTCCAGGAAATAAATTTACATGGAAATTAAAATGTTTATGTGAATTAAATTTTCCAATATCATCCACATAAACATCATAATATAATGGGGGAAGAAGAAGTGGTGAATGGTGTGTGAAACATCTCATGTACAAGTACACTCAAACATGATCATATGAGTATGAGTATTAAATAGAAGTATATAAATCAATTAAAAATAAGAGTGTATGAGTAAAAATAACATATAAAACTATAATTTAAAATATCATTCAATTACTAAAAACAAAAAGTTTGGGATTTACATCACATTTCTCCCCGGGTGATCATAAAGAGTTTAGAATTCCATATAAGGGGATGAAGAATTAGATGTTGATGAAGCACATAAAAAGATCTCAAATCATACCTTATGATTGAGAAACATATTATAATGAATGGGAGGAGACATTTTATATATAATTATATAAATATTTCAACAATATATTTCATGTGTCTAAGGGAATATGGGGTTATCCATGGAATAATTTTTACGTCTACATTATCCTACTGGTCTTATAACAAAAATAGAAAATACTTAGTCAAAATTAATTGGAATTTTTCATCTTTGAGTATTTATCCAATGGATGTGTATTCATCATAATTGGAGGTATGAATCCCATGTTATGGCCCAATCACTAAAGTAGGGTCCAATTTGTCTCACCTAGAATATATTCACATTGTGGGCATTTTTTGGGCCTCTTCTGCTCAGATCCATACTTTAGTCCAATTGGATGAATTAAAAAAAATAGAATTATATATTCCTCAAAAATTAATTTTCACATTTGTATGAGTGTATTGACCATTATAAAAGAAACAACGATCTACAATCAAATTAGGTCATTCTGTAATTACAAACTTTTAACCATGTTTTCATGAAATGATTTCACTATATGAAGTGAGTGAATAAGGATTTAATAATGAGATAGTAAAACCCATAAAAATGTAATAAACAATTATAAGGGAGAAAATATATGATATATTTATATTTATGTGTTTACTAAATTAATTAAAAATATATATTGAGTGAAAAAGGATATAATAATGGGATAATAAAATACATAAACAATGTAATACCCATATATAATGGTGAAAATATATGATATATCATTGTATGATTAAGAGTATCACAGGGGAGGTCCTAAAGAGTTATAGGGAAAAGGGTGGTTGGAGACAGAAAATCCATATGAATCCAGTTATGTGACATTGATTGCGGGGTTGTGTCATAGGGGTGGCTGTTGCGGTGTAGTGGGCTATTGTAGGTGTTTCTGGTCTTACTACCATTTTGGGGGGTAAATTCATCATGGAGCTTGGTTGTAGAATATCTCCATCATGGAGTGTGATGGATATGGTATGGAGACCCTAACTACAATGTGGAGTCTTGGGGGTCGGTTTTTAGTGGTTCTTCTTTTTTGGCACAACTGCACCATAGAGTACCCTCTTGCGACACAACCTCTTCCAGGTTTTTGGGTCATGAAGAGTGGTAGCCTTAGATGTTACCTGGTGTTTCCCCTTATTTTTCAAGATTGGTGGCATGGATATAGCTATTAATTTAATAGGTTATTTGACCAGAACCAATATGGCTTAGAGGAGAAGGTTGCATTGTTGTCTAGTGAGTTTTCTAGAAAATATATGGCATTGAGCCTAGGCTTCTCCAAGTTCTTATGATTTATTAGACATAAATAAATTCTAAAATCCTTTTAAACTCAATAACTTTTCCAAACCTTATCTCATTTCATAGGTGACCCATGCGTGTCAATTGTAGGTATATCAACCCCCTTCTAATTTCTCTTGAACCCAACCTTGAGAGACGAAACATCGATTTTCTAGGTGAGTTACCCTCTTATATTCACCTTAGCTTCCAAGAATTGTGGAATCATTAGATGGGGGTATTCCCAACTTTTATTTTTGTTGTGATCAATGATAAATCCATGATTTACCTGAATAAAATTTCATTGATCAATGAAATTGAATCAAATAATATATATAATAGATAAAAGTTGGAACCAATGTCCATGATCATCACATATTATTTGTAATTAATTTATGCAATTAAATAATTACCTTTCAAAAAAATATTTCTTCATTGATGGATATTACAACATATCTACATTATACCATCATTCTATTATGGTAATCCATAATAGATTCCCTCCAGTAGTGATCCACATGTGTTTCAAAAAAATCAGAATGTTTCCATAAGAATCTCTAAGTGCTAGCACAATTGATCCCAACACTTGAATCGTTCTCCTTTGATCACCCCAATAATCACTTAAAGGAAGAGTTGTATTCAATACTTCTTGAATTGAGAGTGGTGGTGGATGAGGATCACTCTACATTCTTATGACAGGGTTTGGAGAGGGAGCACTATAGGGATTTTAGAGGATTCATTCCGGATCTTCTCGTGAAAAAAAATGAATTGACACTATTAAAAAATAATATAATTGGGTATATATACAATTAGGGCTAAAAAATAATTAATGAACATAGACCCTTATTATTTTCATAATTCATTAATATCCCCACATCTATTACAATTATATTATTATTATTATTATTATTATTATTATTATTCGTGGACATGTTTTAAACTCAGGAATTAAATTAAATATTATTCATTGAAATAATATTCAATATATTTTATTTATCACCAGACCATTAAATGTTTTCATCCATTCCTCTGAAATATTTTTTGGGCCTTTAATAATTACAATTAATTTAATAAATAAATATCACTACATTATTCTACAATAAATAAATAAATATTATATTCACTATATTAAAAATTAATAATTATTAAATAATATAATCACATAATATTCCATCGAATAATAGGTGATTAAATATATGTGATCAAGAAAATATGAATAATTATTAAACCACATGTGGTAATAATATTTATTTAAATTATTAAATAATTAAGAATATTATATTATTTAAACTAGATTCTAAATATACTCAGTGTGTTACCCTTTATGACTCTTTCATAGTGGAATTATGTAATGCAGTGAAAAGTCCATGTTTAGTATCTAGAAACATGTTGAAGAACCCAGAGAGAAAGAATTTAATTCCACAATGAAATAATACCACATACAGATGCAGAATGTGTAATATAATACTTTTATCGTGATATCAATAATGAAGACGATTGCATACTCATGCCATCAACCTATTTTCTTAATGTATCCTTCTTTGAATTTCCGTAAATCAAACTTGCTTCTAGAATACCATGGACATGGATTTATTTTGGATATATCAATTCCCTAAAAGGGACTATGATATCAACTTCCTTTAAATAAGAAAAGGTAAAAATACTTTATTTCATTATTCGTTAATGAAATATTACTCACAACACACCCAGTGTATCCTACCACTCCACGAGCATACATCATCATAGTTTTAATCAATACATATAATTAAATGACTTATATTACTCACTAATAATAATATCAAAGTCTAAGGATCAATATAGACATCCATATAAAGTAACATCCAATGACACAAATAAATGTGTATTTCCAACTAGTGGGACTTATTCTTATAATATCATACATTGGATATTACCAAGGGAGTGCACCATGAGAAGGTTCCCAAATGGCATATAAGTCTTCACTCCTGATATCATGTGTCATTTTGTCCCTAAAATTATCTCATCTAACTATAGAAAATATATTAAAGAAAATTGTCATGGCACTTCTGGGATCTCATCATAGTGGGGAACTACTGTGACCTTTTAGTGTGAAAACTACGCTTAGAACAATATCACATACTATGTTACACCGAATAATAATAATTACTTGATAAAAAGTTTTTTAATATTCAAAATAATGAATATATTTTATGATATAGTGCATAGAAGTTGTTTCTAGGGAACTAAATATAATAGACCCCCACTTGCACTAGAGAAAACTATTTACAACCTTTAGAAAACTAGTTATGACACGATACTCATAATTATGTTGATATATGAATTTATTCAAGGGTTCTAACACTTTTTATTCTATGATAACTATGAATGATAAAAATTAAACCCTCTAAACAACCCTTCATGAGGTGATACTTTCAATGTATGTGCTTTGTCTATTACTGTGACCTTGGATATTATTCAAGATCCACCACTGTAGTATTATTAAAATATCATGTGATAGGGTATATATTGATAGGTACCATGTCAATATCCTCAAAAAAGTGTAATATCCAATATTATCACATAGATTTATTATAAGACACTATATACTCAGAGTCCACTATAAAATCAATGAAAGTTAATTTTTTGAACTATTTTAACTCATAGCTCCTCCACTGAGAAAAAAACATATCCTAACTGTGAATTTAGATCATTATGGTCTGTTTGAAAACTTGAATCAGTATAACGCATGATGAATAACTACTTATATCCTCCATACGCTAGGAACGTATCCATAGTTCTTTTAAGATACATAAGGATAACATTAACAAAATACCAATTCTTTTCTCTTGGATCATCTTTATATCTTCCAATAATTATTTATGTATATGAAACATAAATTATACTAAATAACATGGAAAACATAATTGATCATATCACCAAATAATATGGGATCTTACTCATTGTCTCTTTCTTCTGTTGTGTTTGAGGACACATATTATTTGAAAGATGTATACCTTTTGACACTAGAACCAATCCCCAATGGTACTATTCCATACTAAATCTATTTAATATCTGTTTAATGTATGTACATTAACATAGTCCAATCAGCCTCTCGGATCTATATTTAATGATCTTGATCCCTAGAATATAGGCTACTTCACCTATTTACTTCATAGGGAAACACTTGTTTAACTAGTCTTTAACTGGATATAATACTCATATGTTTTTTCTAAAAAGTAATATGGCATAAACTTATATAACAAGGATAAATACAAAATTAACACTAAATATCTTATAAAAAACATCTAACATTCATTAATAATGAAACCAGATTCTTTTATAGATTAATATAATTGAATATTCCATGATCTAGATACTTTCTTCAATCAATAAATGGATCTCTATAACTTTCACATCATTTTGGAATCACCTGGAGTCAGAAACCATTCTGGTTGTGTGATGTAGACATACTACGGAAGGTTAAAATTAAGGAATGTTGTTTTGACATCCATATACCAAATTTCAAAGTCATGGTAAGCTTCTATATTAAATATAATTCTAACGGATTAAAACATCGAAGTTTCTTAAAAGGCTTCATTATATTCAATTCATTGATGCTATTTAAACCCTTCATCCACTATCCTTAGTTAATATGTGTTTACATTACCTTAAATGAATCATTTTCTCTTGAATATCTATTTTATGCCTATGGGATTTACATCAACTGATGCATTGACCAAAACCCAAAACAAAATTCTGATATACGAAATCTTTTTCAAAATTCATGGATTATTTCTATCTTACAGCTTATGAGATCTCTACTTCCTTTTAATAGGACAGTGGATAACCATTTTTGACCAATAATGATTCACCATATTCAAGGAATATAAAACCATATCTCTTTAGTTTTATTATCAATCTACTTCTTCTATGGAGTACTTGTATTTTATTAACTACTTCGTTCATGGGGACCTATGAAATCTGTTCCTGTACCAACTCATTCATATCTTGAGCATTAGATTCATTGAATAAAATACTGCTCCTACTATCCATTTTGAGGATATTCTCCATATAAAGAAAAACAACAAGATTAGAGAATGCCACTTTATTTTATGAGGGTTTGTATATCTATTATCTATTTTTTCTCTAGGATACCTTATAATGATACACTTTTTACCTTGGGGTGATAGTTTGATGCTTGAGAAGAGATTAACAAACACCTTACAACTCCATAAACATGTTTGTGAAAAAAAAGGTTTCTTTACACTCTGTAAATAGATGGTAATTATATTTTCCACTTTAGTGAGAACTAATTTTAGAGTTTAAGCAATAGTTTATAATTTATATCCCCAAAAGTATAATGGAAGATCTGCATGATGCATCATCAACCTTACCATGTCTAAAAAGTTATAGTTACTCCTCTCACTAAATCCATTCCACTATGATGATTATGGTATTGTGAGTTTAGATATAATATCAAACTCTCTTAGAATGTATATGAACTATTGGTTAAGATATTCACCACCTAGATCAAATAAAAGATTATTTATCTACTATTCAAATTGATTATCTACTTCGTTCTTGAATTTTTTGAATTTCTCAAAGGAATCATATTTATACCTAATCATGTAAACATAGAAATATATACTCAAGTCATTAGTAAATTTTTTAAAGAAATAATACCCATATCTAGATTCTACATGAAATGGTCACACACATTAGTGTGTACCAATCCTATAAGCCCTATGGCCCTTTCACCATGTCTATCGAATGGTGGTTTTTTGCTTTTTCATTATAAACAAATAATGGCATCTTTCAAGTGGTTTTAGCTCAATAGAGTGTAAATAGCCATCATAATAGATCTTTGTCAAATTATTCTCATTTATATGACCAAAATGGTGATTCCATAGATAGGTGTTGTTTGAGTCATTTGAAAATGCTTCATTATCTATTTCCAATACTTTGTTTTCATAATTTAATACATAAATATAATTAATTAAATGTTCTATTCCATAACATATGTTTTCACTATAAAATAAAAAACTTTTATATCCAAATTTTATAATAAAAACACTTACATCTAGGAATGATACAAAAATTATTTTCTTGGTAACATTTGGTACATAATAACAACATTATAAAACCAATATCATTCCTACTATAAATTGATAGTGGTAGTCACCAATGCCTAGATATTCCATACTCGCACCATTGGTAGCTCACAAATCCACATGTATAGAAATATTTTGGAATCTAATTGGTTATTTCATTTAGGTATATATTTCATCACCACAAGCTGTATCTAATACCTAATGTGTATATATTGATAGATTACACTCAATAACAAATGCACCTTTAGATTACCCTTACTTATGGGTTCAATTCTCTTATCATAAGCCTTTATTACCTCATTCAAAATATACTAATTACTTTTCATTGACGGGCCTATGAATCTTCCTCTTCTTGGATGGATGATTCTTTGGAGCTTTAGGGTTTTTATGAATCTTGGTTCCCTTCACCATGTTATTACTTTTATTATTCACCATAAGAGCCATAAATTTATCACGCCCTATGTCCTTATGCTCTTGAAAAATAGAGTAATAAGTTCTTAAAGAATCTTATCATTATATATCATGTGTTATTTAATAATAAAAATAGATTTGTAATTAGTTAGTGAGAAAAATATAATATCTATGCACAAACCATAAAAAAATTTAATCTATAAGATGTCCAAGTGATCAATTTAGCCGATAAGATTGATGATATAAAGCCCAAATAGCACCAAATATCTATGATTTATTATACTTAAAGAATTTGAGATCTCATATATAACTTTTCTCACCTTCTATTTATAGTTATCCTAAAGGTTAGATATCTTGATATACATATCCATGTCATCATGATGCTTCAGAAGCTAATTAGTCATGGATATTGGCATCAAACACTGAATATATTTATTATCATTCAATTTTTTCATAAAGAGATAACTCTTCATCAATGGAATATTTAATAGGTCCATCAGTAATAAGTTCTTTCAGCACATACATTTTTTTTGAACCACTATGATATTTTTATGAAATTGATCTTTAAATAATTTGATTTCTTTAATAACTTGGGTTGTAAGAATCGTTAAATATTATATGCACGTTAAAATATAGTCATTAAATTTTAAAGAATAAATATGAATAACTAATTTATGAAATAAATATACATTTCCAACTAAATATGAATGCATTGGTAAGTTTTTATAAAATTATTACATAATTTTTAATTAAGTTACTTTATTTTTTTCAAAAATACATTTTATTCAAAAAATGAGATTTTGTTCTTTTGATCAGTAAATATTAATTTATAAAACTTCTAGATTTATTATTTGACAAACATAGTATTATTATTCATGTCAAAATTATTTTAAATTATTTTTAAATATTTTTCAGAAAACATTTCATTCTAAGGAATAATGAAAATACTGATTTTATTGGAAACTGTATTTACTTTTAAAGTATTTACGATGTCAAATTATATTTTGGATTAGATTTATATTTTAATTAAATCTTTTTTATTTAAAATTTTTAAAATAATTTTTTAATATTTTTTATACACTAGTTTATTATGAAAACATTTTTTTGTTTAAAAATGGCATTTTTCTATAAAATTGATTTCATGGTGTTTTGTCGGTGTTATTTTAAATTAAATTATAAAAAACCTGTGTTTTTAATTATTCAAAATGGATGTAATATTTGGATTCAAAATTTCAAAATTTAGTATATAATACCCTTTAATTTTTTGCCAATATGAATAGTAACGTTGGTAAATTTTGTTACCATGGTAAAAGGTAAATTGGAAAATTTATGTCAAAAATAAAAATACAATGACTGTAAAATGACCATAAAATATTCCCAAATCTTATTGGATGAATAAAATTCTACCTTCAATAACTAATAATCAAAATTAAATATTTTAATGTGTTTATTTCCATAAAAATGACTTGTATAATATTTAAATCAATGAAAGTCACAAAATGTCACTTTATATGTCTTAAATACCCCATATATTTCCACATGGGGATAGAGGTAGGTTATGAATGAATATAAATATCTATTTTTATCTTAATCAAAATATTTTAAAGAAATAATTTTATTTTGGACTTTTTGGGATATATGGATGAGATTATGATAGTTACAATATTTTATTTAAAAAAAATTCAAATATTTAATATTCATGTTTGAAATATTATATCATTTTTAATATAGGGTTAAATCGAAGATATATTATATAATAAATATTATTCTAAAGTTTTAAATATTTATCTACATCATGATAATTTATTTATAAATTTTGGTGAATAAATAATTAGTTTAAATTGGTACACAACTCTCATTGTGTACTTGTTTTATTAATGGAGATGTCCAATAAATATTATTAAAAATATTAAAATAAATATAATTTTAGTTAATTAACCTTACTAAAAAATTTTATATATTACCTTTACATCTTATAGATGTAATTAAATATTTATTTCAAATTTAACTTGTTATATTTATATTTTTAAAAGTCCTTGTAATTAATAGTGTCAAAATTGAGACTGATGATATTTTATAAAAATAATATTTTATTAAATTATTTTAAAATTATAAAAAAATATTTAAAAATAAAAAATAATAATAATATAGACTCAAATTTTATTTATTTATCATTTATTTTCAAATTTACTATAGATAAATAAACATTATAACCCTTTAATGTATAATAAATTGTTACTAGAGTTAAAATTAAAATAGGTTAACTAAGGGTTAATCAAAATGATAAGGTTTAAAATAAAAAAAAACTTTTCTAACATCTGTTCATTGATGATATTAAAACCTTATATTATTATATATTCTAATTCATTTCCATTTTTTTGAATATGGATAGAAAAACAATTTATTATAATTTAATCTTTTGAGGCATTCTAAAAGTGCCTCTCAAATCAATTATAAAAGGACACCAAATCTCTCACATATTCACATCAGTTTTATCCTTAAAAATAGACCATAACCTTAAAATTTATCTTATAAACTTTCCAATACACATTATATAGGTTTTTGTATTCTCAAAAGGCCATCCCTAGAGCCCATTATAGGAGATTGAAAAGAGACATTTTGAAGAAGAGGTAATCACTCCAACTTGTCATTTTTTATACTCTTAATTACCTCTTTTAAATATATTATGTTTATCAAAGAATAATAACTTAATGATACTAAATATTTTTAAATTTTATTATGATTATTAAAACAACATTATAAAACCTATTTATCATCAAACAATAAGTGAATGTATCGCTCGTGTATACGTACAACTTACTATCTCCATGTAACGACACAATTTATTTTTTACAATATTACATGGATGGGTACTATAATGGATGTAGTGGTTATATATGAAATTAATAAAATAATTATACATTTTCTATGCTAATATTATGTATAAATTATCATCATCCAATCTTTTGTGAAATAATAACATCGCTTATTCGTATGTATGGACTACCATCTCCACGATGCGATGTAATTTGTTTTTCACTTATATTTCACATGGATGGAAATAAGGATTAATTTTATGATAAAATAATTTATATAAAACATAATAATTATTCTATAAATGTGTATTATTATTTACCTTTCTTTCATATTTTTATATAAATAAGGAAACAATATTCATACGTATATATGAAATACCGTGTTTGTGAACCGTGTAATTCAATTTTGTATCTCTATATTATATGAATTATTATATATAGGTATATAGATAATACATATGATTCTCATCCCACAATTAACAATATGTAAATGATGAGACCATGATCAATGTATAATGACAAAGACTGTTGAATTGAAACATGCTTCAAAAACAAAGTAGTTATCTTCGAGAACAATGATTTTAATAAAAAAAATTAATAAATGGGTGATGAGATGTTATATATAATTAATACATGGTATGATAATGTTATGGAATAAATTTATAATAAATTCATATTTATTATATAGGGGTTTTTAATGTTAATAAATAAAGAAATTAATTGAGGTAATGTATTTTTTAACTCAATTTCTATTCATTGCTTTAAAATATTATTTCATTGATTATTTCATTTTGTTATTAGGTTTGAAATGGATTTTTGTTATGTTATTCTTTATTTACAATTATTTTATAAGTATTTAAATATAATTCACATAATTTATTCATTTTATCAATGACCACTTCAATGATATGATATTTTTAAGGGTTAATTTCACAATCTCATTATTATTTAGGATTATTTATATATATTTATCTATTGGGGAATATTTATTTCCCCTGTCCATGATTCATAAATATGTTTTCAAAAATATTTTTACTATTCTTCTACAAGTCATTTTAAACATGTGTGATATTTTAATAAATAGTTTGAAAGGAATTGTTTTTCATTTTCCAAATGAGGTACTTTTTGAATTTTCTGGAAAACAAATTGAAAAAAATATTTTTTAATATATATAGCATGAATAAATTTTTCCACTTTCATGACAGCATAATTTCTTAGATATTCATTTAAAATATTATATAGTTCTTTTCAAAGAAATGTTTTTTATTTTAACTGCATAGCTATAAAAATTTCCATTCAAAAATGAAAGGATATTTTCCTCAACAATTATTTCAAGTGATATTTAAAAATAAGTTTCCATATAGGACAAAATTATTTGATGTCACTTATGTTTTATTGGGGATATGATCCAATGATACCATTCCTATTATTTCTATGAATGGTTTATTTTTATTATGGACTAATACTTATGAATTTTGTTTATTTTCCGTGAGTTATGTTATGATGAAATGTTTATGAAACCCATGTATTTTTATTAGTTCTAATATGAAAAATAATTTATGTTTTTGTGGCACACATATGTATGGTTTTCATTTTGTGATGGTTGGGACCAATATCTCCCTCAAATACAGTAGTTAAGGATTTATATCTTATAATATAGATATGACTTGATTGGGAAGTGAAATAGGTTCATAAATATATGGTTAGAATGAGGAGGAAATCTAGTTCCGTAATATAGTGATGGAATGAGAATTAAACATGTTTCAGTAAGGTAATTTTCCCACTATGATGGTCTTAAATGAAAGCCATTACCAATATGAAAATTATTTTCAGTGCTTATGTGTACGATACAATTCTATGTATTATGTTATACTTTTATGTAATATGATCTTTGATTCTTTTTTAAATTCATTGATCTATTTTGTGGATCAATATCATGATTTACAATATTCATGGTATAATTCTCAAATGTAATGTTCATATTATTATTCCCTTATGCTTATGTTATCTCCCTTGATTACGCTTACTATGAATATTAGCTCTCTACTTTTTTATATTTATTTTCCCTAGGTTATAAATAAAGGTTTTAGTTAGGAGTGCTAAATGGGAAGAACGTTTTCAGAAACATTGAAATGTTTCACCTGAAAATAATTTTTTTTTGATGTTTATAAAGGAACTAAACTATTATGGTCCTCGAGCATGTATTTATGTAATGTATGTAAAATTCATCTAAAAATATGTAATATTTATGTATGAAAATCATGTGTTATTATACCTTTCATGGTGTAGGATAATGTGTAAGAGCCAGTACCACCCTTCAATATTTGATCTAGTAATAAGGTTATCATCCTAAAGTATAGATCATAGTGATATGTTAGAAGTAATTTATTTTAAATATTTTAATTCAACGAAAAATATAATTTAAAACTCCCCAATGCTCCATATCAACAAAATTTTGGCTGGTTACGAACTTTGAACTATGGTTAAATTTTAAATAAAGTAGTGGAAGGATATACCAAATTATTATTTGTAATTGATATATTTTATCTTTTATGCATAAATTTAAAATTATTATCCTTATTACATGGTTGTTAATATTAAGTGTATTTACATAACCGATTAACCATTTCTTAGTTAATGTTTACACATAAGACAAGTTATTTTAGTTTTATCTGGCATTCCTATTAATACATTAATTCAGTTGTTTGTAAGAAAAGATCCTTAAGTATATAACCATGAAACATGAAAAAAATAAAATAGTAAAGTGGTATAACTATGTGAATTTAATAAGGATTAGTTTATATAGCTAATGATAAACTAACCATGCACCCAAGGGAAAAATACCGTGAACTATTTATAGTTTATGTTATAGATTTATAATTGTCCACCTATATATCTCTATCAAAATATATTCACCTCATCTCAAAACATAAACTTCCTCCATTATCTTGGGATCCCCATCCATTATATATGCTTTTACCCACACACAGATGAGGGGAACCAAAATATTGGCAATGAATTTTACATAAAAGGAACCATGGGAATACATACCCTTACAGAATGAGAGGAGCGATGAAAAATAGGCCAAAAATTTAACTTAATAATAAATTAAAAGAAATGAATTATATAAAATGGTCTAGTCTAGGATCATGATTATCCACATGCATGTAATGAGTTATACATTTAATTATAATTAAATTCTAATCTTTCATAGTTATGATAAATTATGATCATGTCAATTAATTATCTTTTTAATTAATAGATTCATTTATCTTAATTCCCATATGTATTTTATTGAGATTCTCATCCTTTATAATTTTAAAAAATTAAATAAATTTATTTAAAAGTAACTATGTACAAAAAATGTACTTTAGAGTCAAAATGGTGAGTACATGTCCAAACTACCCAACAGGAAATATACTCATATGATGATTAAAATTGTGATATGTTCCATACATAAATTATCATGTAATTTCATGGTGTGTATTGTCAACTTAATGACCACATAGAACAATTCATATTTAGGTAGCACATTACGCTTCAATGTGTATAGATTAATAACTTTAATTCGATGTATACATGATATGAATATGTAAACATTACACAGAAACTAATTAGACTTATATATATATATATAACCCAGTATATTGAATGTAATATCAACTTAGTTATCATAAGGAACACATGTTTATAATGTTTTAATAGTATAATAAATTAATTTTCAATTATTTGCAATTTGGTAAAATTACACGATGTGTACACTAAATTTACACAACATATATTATTGCCACTATTTATCCAAGACAGAAGCCTAGGGACTCGGTATGTCACTGTTCCATAAAAAATAATTGATCACATAACATGTGTTCTTTGATTTATATGGTTAAGAGTCATGTAGGTTGTGTAATAGGATATTAAAACCATATGTGACTAAAGGACTACACATCATGTATGAAAGTTACATGAAGTGTACTCTAGAAAATCGTACGCCAAGATGTCCCGATCAGCAAGAAATGTGTAATTAAATTCACTATGGGTAATAAATGCACACATACTGATTTAATTATGAATTAATTCATTGTCTTTTAAACACTTGTAGACAATGTGTACCTCTAGGTTAAAAGGCATGTACTATTATGCTTTCAGACCAGACTACTCGACACCTCTGGATGAGATATTCAAATTAATTTTGATCATAATGTCAGCTGATTTGACTATATTTGTGAGAAACAAAGATGAAGAAATCAAGTCTCGTAATCTAGATTAAAGAACTTTTAATCATTAATTGACACTAATCAGAAATGCGTAAATAAATCAATGAAATTTAAATAATTATAAATATTTTTGTGACTTCTCTGATACCACTTATAGGTTCAGGTCATAGTGAATGAATTAGATTGGGTATGATGAAATTTGATTTCCTGAGTGATTATTAATATGAGATTTACATGATGATAAAAAATGTGATCAAAAAAATTTAATGCAAGAATATATACAATAGATAAATTCTATAATAAAATAATAAGATAATCACATAATATTTATAATTAATTTAAGCTATTAAATATTTACCTTGAGATAATTTTGTTCATCATTGATGGATCTTACAATGTATCTATGTCATACATTCATTTTCTTGTATGAATAATGAATAGATTTTCTCCAATGGTGATCTACACATTTTCCATGAATATTTGAACGACACCGTATGTATCTGTGGGTGATAGAATGGTAGATCCTAATACATGCATTATTAACCTTTGATCACCCTAATAATCACGTCAAGGATGGGTTATCTTCAATATCCTTATATATTTTGAGTTCTGGTGGAGGATGATCTCTCTCTTTTCTTGAGGGAGTTCTTGGAGAATGATCTCTCTAGGGATTCGAAAGGATTCTCTTTAGATCTCATTGTGGAAAACAAAAATGAATTGGACTTATTAAAAAAATAATATAATTGAGTTTATATACCATTAGGGTTAGAAAAAATAATTTCCCATGCTCTCTTATTATTTTTGTAATCTCGGTGGAACCCCATGTCTATTATAATATTAATAATTTTATTATTTATTAACATGTTATAAACTCACGAATCAAATTAAATATTATTAACTCATCAAATATTCAATATGTATTATTACTAACCAGACTATTAACCTCAGTCCGCTATTCCACCATAATATTTACTAACCCTTAAATAATGACTATTTAGTTAATAAAAAGCATCACTACATTATTCTAAAATAAATAAACAAATATAATATTCACTAAATAGAAAATATATATTTATTAAATATTCACCACACATAATATTCTTTTGAATAATAGGTGACAGAATATATGATTTCAAGAAAAAATGAATAATTATTAACCATGTGTGAAAATAATATTTATTCAAGATGTTAAATAATAAATAAATTCAATGTATCAGAATTTTTTTATAATTTATTTAAATTGTATGGAATTATTTCGGAAAAAGTCGCTTTGAAGACAAGTGATTCCGAGACCCGGTGAGCCAGAAATGGAATTTTAAACTTTTTTAAGTTTTTTTAAATAAACGTATGAGTAGGGTTTTCTAACCTTTGAATTGGTACTTGAATTGAAAATATGAGGGAACAATTGAACTTAGAATGTTTGGATTCTCCTAGAAAAAAAACTAACATCAATTGGAGAGGGGCGGGCATGAAAATTTAATTTTCAAACTTTTCGGAAAAACTAAAATAACTTAAGGATATTTTATTTTATTTTTCAAAATAGTTGGGAGAGCAGACTGCAGCACTGCGATGTGACGATGAGGCACATTAAATAAAGCTCATTAATCGCTCGTTTTTGTGGAGTATAATGACACATTAATTGAAGTGTAACAGATACAAAGTTTCATAAATGAAATAGCATAACGAAATGACGTCTCAAGGTAACATAAATGCTACGATGTGTTTTTTAATGGGTTAACACATTAGAGAGTTGAGAATCAAAGGGTAGATTTTTCTATGACAAACTGATGATGAGAACTCTATACAATGTTGAATGACAAACACCGATAGATTTTTAACGACTTTGACATATCTCGATGAATTGGTCTGGTGAGTGACTAATTCCATCGACCTATTGAATCTTCATGGGAAAACAGATTCAATGTAGAACTGTTTCAAGGTAGGGGTTTTAGTTGTTTTATGTCTTCCCCATTATTATTCTAAAACAACAAAAGTCGATCAACCCACGAACATGTTGATCCGCAGATCATGTGTTCTTGTGAGAGGGTGTTTTTTGGGGGATTTTCACTGGGAATGATTATTATTTATTGGAACTGTAATCCCAACCTCCTCCCATTTTTAAAACTATATCATTGAGGGCACAAGCTGACACGAATAAATCCTGAGCCCCTCCGCTTGTGCATTCTTTATGGACACATCCTCAAAATGGTGATAAGGAGGATGTAGTGACATTAAATGGAAGATGGAATCCTCTTGAGGCCATAGGCGCAATCAGCAAGAATAAAAGACCACTGAAGCGGATCAAGTGGTCCATGGAAGAAACCGATGCGGCCGGCTTAGGCCGCAATGGAGCAGCAGTAGTCGCCGACCTCAATGCCGGCAGCCGACGGCGGGGGGACGTGGACACCCGGCCACTTCAGTGCACCAATGATGTGGCACCACACCTAGTCTCATGTGAGAAATATATGTTCAATCTACTGTGGTTGGAGAGCTGGCCTCACAGAAAACTTGTGGGGTGAAGGGGGTCCGGATGCGACTTCCAGCCGCATCCTTTCTAGGCGGAACTGGTCCACCCATGGAAAACTGAGCAGGGCACGGGCCAAACCTAGAGTTCTAGACCTATGGCCCAATAAGCCTGTGGCCAACGTGCTGTCCTGGGCCTGGCCTATGTTGGGATAGGTCCAAGTCGGGACGGTCTGAACTAGGACCCAACCAACCCCTTTTTTGAAAAAATACCAATATATTTCAAACCATGTGTCTAATTGATGATCTGTTTGCGGTGTTGGAACCCTCACGATGAGGAAGATATTTTGGAATACTCTATATATAATTTCATGGTTTTTTAATTTCAATGAATGGATTTAGGAGAGGTACTACCATAATCAAGCTCACTATGTGCGAAAACCCTACGGTTGGTTGAGACCTAAAGACTACTGACAATCAACCTTGTGTGGATCAGCTACTATGGCCTAGTTTGAAGTGGCTTATGTGTGACCTAGAAGACATACTATGGGGAGTAGATTCTATGTGACCTGACACACCCACAGTACTCGATAGGAGGAGTACCTCAGTATGTCCAAGGTGGAAAGCTGATTTTTTGTAACCCAGCATGCCCACAGTCGGAAGAGGCTTCTGTGTGGCCCATCATATCCACGGTACACATCAGGTATGAGTACCAAAATAGTCCTAGGTTAGTGGAAAATGGATTATGTGTGTCCCGAAATTCCCTCTATACTCATCGAGGAGGATTTCTCCAACAACCCATGGTGTTTGATGATATGACTAATGGTTCTACTACCATACTCTAGAATATACATGGTTTGAGATGTCTTGCTTCATGATCATGCTTTGTGGTTTGTTTGTGGATTTTATTTTGGTATTTCCTGTTTTTGGTCCCCTACAGAGTATTTTTTTAGTCCCCTGTGCACAAGATTTGCTTGCACGTATTGTGTCTAGTGCAGATGACTACCGCCTTGCTGGAGGACTTTGTGGCCCAGGACTCGATGGTTCCCAATGAGACCAGGTTGGCATGCCATACTTTTACGGCTTCCAATAACTACTATGTTCTTACCCATCATGTGGGGTTTATAATAGATGGATTTTAGAGTTTTCCTTATACTTTCATGTTTTCTAGTTAGTCTTTTGTTGGGTTTGTATTCTGGCCCATTTGACATATTGTTTGTACTTTTACGTAGTGGGTTTTTAGTGGCATGCATGTTTAATTTTTTAGATTTGGGAATTTGTTGTGTGTGCTTTCACACAGTTACTTAGGAAAATGACTCCCACTTGTAGGTTGATGCATTAGATGATAGTTCCCAACCCTTGGACTTTGATAGGTGGGATTAGTGAATGAAATGGCATATGCCCTGGGGGACGAGTCATGACAAATTTGTATCAGAGGTGGTCAGTTCTACCTCAAAGACCAAGAGTCAATTTTTTTTAGGAAACATTGTTGATTATTTCAAGTTCTACTTTTAGATTCATGGAGTCCAATGTTGGTTCTGTGGATGATATATCCATACATCAGGACCCTGAATTATGCTTTTTTAGGTCTATACATGAAAAATATGGTTGCATAAGTGTCTCGTTATGATCTTCTTGAATAAGAGTAATCTCACTAGGTATAATATTCTGAATTTGGTACTTCATGATCAATATTCAGATTCCTCCATGCAGATAGATAGCTTGGATTCCAATATGTGATCTTGTGGACATCCCACCTAGAGATGAGGTGTTAGTTTAGGGACTAGTGTTATAGATGGCCCCACCAGGTGGTGTACTTGTGTTTCCACCACCCATTTATCAACTGTTACTACCAGATTTACTGGTAGAGGGCGTACGTAGACTCAATTCATTGTATGAGTTTTAGATATAGATACATCCCAGATTTAGGGGAGATATAGATCCTCAGGTTGCTAAGGACTGACTAGAGGTAGTGACACGGGTCTTCTTCTTAGTGAGGATGCAACTCGAACAGATGGATATCTTAGTTACGAGAATTATTCATGGCTCAGTAGGGAGATGGTGGTGCCTGACAATTCAGAATCATGATGAGGTGACCCTCTCTTGAGATGACTTCGAGTGGATTTTTTGGGAGGAGTTCTTCCTAGCGACCTTGTACTTAGTGCGCATACAGTTGTTGCTTTGCCTATAGCAATGCAGCATATTAGTGGCTGAGTACTTTGTGAGGTTTACAGACCTCTCTTGATACTCCATAGACATGGTGTGAGACCCTTTCATTAGGTCCTAGACTTTTGAGTAGAGACAGAGATGGGAGATCAGGGCATTCATGGTGTTTGTCTGCATCCCCACTCATGCTGGTGTGCTGAAGTGAGCCCTTCTTGTAGTGAGCTTCCTAGTAGAGAATGCACTGATAACTGGAACAACTAGTAGTCATTAGGTGGATGAGTCCTCATTTGTGAGCATAAGGCAATAGATGAGGTGACCCATGCAGGTTCGATATTTCAGGGGACGATAGCAGGAATCTGGTTTCATAGTGCGGGCCCCCAAGCAGAGAGAGTCATCAGGGATCTAGGCTATGCTTCATGTACAAAAGGAAAGGAAACATGGCTCGTGACTTCCCAAACCACCACATAGATGATAAATAGATGGTTGAGGGACCTCCAGGGAAGAGGATAAGGTTCAAGCGAGGAGGTCCATCGGGCGGTAGATGTTCAAGGGGAGTAGGCTGAGTAGAAGGCGGTGGATGATGGTTTGAGGTACTACCTCCACCAACCCTAGGTGGTCCACCACAAACTGAGGGAGTCGGTACACAGGGGCGAGGCCAACATTTGGTGATAGAGGCCTATGACCATGATGCTCTAGAGATTATTAGAGGTATTATTATTGTATTCTCCACCTTATATATACTTTTTATAGACACGTGTTCTAGTCACACTTTCTTTTCCATAGACCTCTTTCGAGGCTCAAAGATTCTAGTGGATCTGTTGACTCGACCTTTATGATTAATGACTTCTATAGGATGGGATTCAATGATTACACACTGGTACTCGAATTGTGAGATCAGTCTAGGAGGTGAGAGCTTCAACTGGGATCTCCTAGTAGTGGCGTTAGGGCCTTACGAGATCATCTTGGATATAGATTTTCTATCTACAGTACATGCTCAGATCCACTGTTTTTGGAAAAAAATGTGGTGTGTCTATGAGGATGGGACCATGTTTTCTTTAACAAGTGAGAAAGGAACTTTTGTAGCATAGGATGGTCTTTCATGAAGGAGAGTGCCTTTGATCACTCACCAGTTCGCTAGACTCACCCTCAGTGTAGTGGATGAGAGAACTCCAAGCTTTCCTATTATGGTGGATGAGTATGAAGATGGATTTCCTGAGGATGTTCTGGGACTGCCTATTTAGAGGGAGGTAGACTTCAACATCGACCTATACCCTATTATGAAACTGATATCCACACCAGTATATTGGATTGCTCTTGTAGAGATTTTTGAATTGAGGTTACTGTTGGAGGATTTGTAAATGAAGTGATTCTTGAGGAACAACATTTCACCATGGGTAGCCCCAACGTTTTTTTCCAATAGGTTTGATAGGATCTTGAGGCTATTCATGGACTTATAGTGCCTGAAATAGGTGACCGTGAAGAACATGTATCCAGTGATGAGGATTGATGACCTCTTTGACCAGTTCATGGGTGTGAGGTGGTTCTCGAACATCGACCTCAGATCAAGATATAATCAGCTTCGTGTGCGAGATGAGGATGTACCGAAGACAATATTTAGATGTCGGTATGTCCACATTTAGTTTTTTGTGATTATATTAGGTGTGACCAATATTCCAACAATGTTAGTGGGACTCATGAACAAGATCATCTATCCTTACCATATGATGTTCGTTGTAGTATCCATTGATTACACCTTGGTGTACTCAGCATTAGAGGAGGTGCATACTACACACTTACAGATAGTCCTGGATACACTTTGAGAGAACCAGGTTTACAGTAATCTCTTGAAGTGCAAGTTCTTGATTTAGGAGGCCCGCCTTTTGTGACATGTCATCTCAAAGGCTGAAGATGCAGTGGATTCAGTGAAGATAGAGGCAGTGCTAGCTTGGGAGCCACCCATGAGAGTGATTGAGGTGGAGAGTATCTTAGGGTTGGATGGATACAACCAAAGGTTGATTCCATGCTTTTCTAGAGTATCAACATCTTTATCAGCCTTGACACAAAAGGTACTACCCATCATGTGGATGGAGAAGTGCCAGCCGAGTTTCCAGGAGATAAGGTGGAGAATGAATAGTGCCCCTATGTTGAGACTAAATAAAGAGGGTGTTGGTTATTTAGTCTTCTATGATGTATTAGGGGCTGGAATCAGTTGTGTCATGATGTAGAAGCGAGCATTGATTGCCTACGACTCATATCAATTGAGGTAGTATGATCAGAACTAAAAGACCCTTGACCTAGAGTTAACAAAAATGGTATTTTACTTGAAGATGTGGGGACACTACTTGATGGGTGACCAATTTACCATATACTCCGACCACAAGAGTATCATGTATATCATCCCAAAAAAGGATGTGAACATGAGACAATAGAGATGGCTGGATTTTCTCCAGGACTATGACTTTTAGATAGTCTATACTACTGCGAAGGGGAACGTGGGGACAAATGCGTTCAACAGGAGGTATGGTTTATAGTTGCTTTGTGAGGTGATGGGGCAACTAGCCATGATGTATATATCCTTCAAGGATGATGTATGGAGGAGATTACCTTCAATAATTATTGTCATTACCACACTATTACAGTGAGTTAAGGAGGCACAACTTATGTATTTTGACTGTGAGGTCCGATGTGTTCAATTATCCTCAGGAGATGCTCCTAATGTATTTTTGATAGGTGGGGAGCATGTCTTCCTTTTAATAAAACAAACAGTAGTGTCAGTGATGTTGCAGGAGGAGGTGTTGAGGGATTTACATACAACCCATTTGGCGGTACATCATGGTGTGGCAAAGACGTACCATGACCTCCAATGTTAGTACTGTGGGCCAGGGATGAAGAAAGCAGTGGCAGAGTTTGTTTCATGATGCCACACTTGTTAGAAAGTAATAGTCGGGCATCAGGTTCTAGTAGGATTTGCACAATAACTTGAGGTACTAGAGTGGAAATTTGATGGTATCTCAATGTACTTCATGATGGGGTTACCCCACATGTTTAGGGACACGATTCTATCTGGGTGGTCATTGACCGACTCACCAAGTATGATCACATCCTACCCATTTGGTAGTAGGGATTGGTAGAGGGATTGGGAAGCCTCTATGTCCAAGTGATAGTACGGCTTCACAGGGTGACTTCGACAACCGTCTTATACTATGACACTTGCATTACATACGGGTTTTGGAATGGATTACAGGAGGCATTCGGGACTTAGTTGTGCTTAATAACATCTTTTCACTATCAAACACATGGTTAGATAGAGAAGACTATAATGACCATGGAGGACATGCTTTGGGAACATGTCATTGATTTTGGTCGCAGTTGGGTGGACCACCTTCCACTGGTTGAGTTTTCATACAACAAAAGCTATCACTCCACCATTGGCATGACACCATTTGTAGCCTTGTACGGGAAACCATGCAGATCACCTCTATGCTGGACAAACCCAGGGGAGTCAGCACTCATGGGTCCATAGTTGGTATCGGCTACCACTGAGAAGGTTTAGATTATCCTAGAGTAGTTGAGGACTACACAGATAAGGATGAAATCATATGATGATAGGAGACGGATACCCTTTGGGTTCGAGGAGGGAGGCCATGTTTTCATTCGAGTCTCACCCCGATGAGGTTTACAGAGATCTTTCTGGGGTGTCAAGTTATCTCTATGGTTCATCAGACCATTTTATATTCTAAGAAAGGTTGGCGAGGTGTCATACCTCAGAGATCTTCCCCCATATATGCACTAGGTTCATGATATTATCCACATGTCATAGTTGAGGAGGCACGTGAATGATCCATCACACATCATTGATTGGGACAAGCTGGACATTGATAATAGGGTGACATTTTCAAAGTTCATGGTGGAGATAGAAGACTGATATGAGCGGGTCCTTCATGGATAATCGATTCATCTGGTGTGAGTTTGATGGAAGCACGAGAATCTCCAGGAGAGAACATTGGAGCAGGAGGCTCATATTCTTCCTCAGTAACCCCATTTGTTTGATTAGCCCTTTTTTGGATTTTGGGGACATAAAGCCCTAAGGTGGGGAGAATGTAATATCCCAAAATTTCTGTATTTCTTTTAATTGTATGGAATTATTTCAATACAAGACTCTTTGAAAACACATGATTCTGAGGCCTGGTCTGCACGGAATCAATTTTTGAACTTTTTTATGTTTGTTTAACTAAACGTACGAGCAAGGTTTCAAACTTTTGAACTAGTGATCAGCTCAAAAATCTGAGGGCACCATTGAACTCAAAATGCTTGGATTCGCCTAGAAAGTAACTAACATAGACCGTTAAGGGTCAGACGAAAAGGATAAATTTTAGTATTTTGGAAAAATTAAATAACCTGAAAGATATTTTATTTTGTTTTTCAAATCCATTGGGTGAGCAAACAGTGGCATTGTGGTGTGATAAAGAGGCGCATTAAATGATGTGCATTAATGGATCATTTATGTGCAGCATAATGACTCATTAATTGAATCATAATAGATACAATATTTTATAAATGAAATAGTGTTACGACATGATGTCACATTGTAACAGAAACGATGCGACATGCTTTCCATTAATGGGTTAACATGTTAGAGAGTTGGGAATCAAAGGGTGAATGTTTCTCTAACAAACAGATGGAGATAAATATCTTCAATGACGAATGATAAACACTATAATATCATTAACAACTTGGACGAATATCGATGAATGGGACTGGTGAGTGATTAACGCCTTCAACCTCTTGAATCTTTGTGGGCATACCACTTCAATGTCGAACTGCTTATAGGTAGGGGTTTTAATTGTTTTATGTTTTCCCAGTTCTTATTTTAAAACAAATAACATGGATCAATACACAAATAGGTTGATCCATAGATCATGTGTTCTTATTAGAGGGTGTTATTCATGGGGTTTTTCATCGGGATTGATTATTATCTACTTGAACTATAATCCCAACCTCCTCCCTTTTTTAAAACATTAACGCAGAGGGCATGGACTGACAAACACAAAGGCCGAGCCCCTCCGCTTGTGTGTTCTTCATGGTCACATCCTCAAAACAGCAACAAGGAGGATCCTTGGCTATTAATGGTAAGAGGGAATCCACCAAAGGCCATAGGTGAAAGTGTTGCGAAGAACAGACCACCAGAGCAGACCTGGTAGTCCACGAAAGAAACTGTCATTGCGCCAACAGTTTCCGGTGGTGGTTGTGGGTGTGTGGTGGTAAGCCAAAAAGAACCGTTGCGGTCGGCTCAATCTTTGACATAGCCGTAGAAGCTTTTGGCCTCTGTGCCGGTAGCTAGAGATAGGTGGATGGAGGCACTCAGCTGCGTCGATGCACCGCAGATGTGGTACAACGCCGCATCGAACATGACAAAGTCGCAGTCAATTAACCACAGTTGGGGAGCTGGCCCCACAGACAACCCTCAAGTTGAAGGGGATACATATTCTAGTTCCAGCCACATCCCGGCTAGGTGGAACCGGTCTTCCCATGGTTGACCGGGATGGCGCGGGCCGGACCCTAGCGGGCCAGACCCCAGTGTAACAGACCCGCATCCCAACGGGCCCACAACCAACGAGCTCACAGCCAACAGGCCAGACTGGTCCGGACCCTAGCTGGGACAGGTCCTAGTCAGTTTAGCGGATCCAAGTTAGATCTGTGGAACCGGGTCTGGGATGGGTCAGGTCGGTTTGATTGGGTCAGACCGAACCCAGACCCAACCATCCCCTTTTTGAAAAATCACAAATATATTTCAAACCGATCATTTGATTGACGAGTTATTTGAGACGTTGGAACCCTCAAAATGAGGAATATATTTTGGAATACTCTATAGAGACATTCATGGAAGTTGAATTTCAATAAATGGATGGAGTAGCAGTTTTCCCATAATCAAGCGCACTATGTGCGAAAACCCCACAGTTGGATGAGACTTAAAGACTGCTGACTAGCGGACCTGTGAGGATCAGCTACTATGGCCCAGTGGGAAGAGAATTTTGTGTGACCTTGTAGGCCCACAGTGGGGAGCGACTTCTGTGTGTCCCAACAATCCCAAGATACTCGATAGGAGGGGAACCTTAGTATGGCCAATGTAGGAAGTGGATTCTGTATGACCTTGCATGCCAATGGTGGGGAGAGACTTAGGTGTAACCCAACATACCCATGGTACTCATCAGGGATGTGTACCACATCAATCCTAGGATAGTGGGAAGTGGCTTCTGTGTGACCCGTTAGGTCAAATATACTCATTTATGTGGAGTTATCTATCATTCCAATGTGTTCAATGATACGACTAATGGTCCTACTTCCCTAATCTAGAATATACCTGGTGTGAGCTATCTCTGTTCATTATAATGCTTTATGATCATGCTTTGTGGTTTTTTTATAGATTTCATTGTGGTATTTCCTTGTTTTTTTGGGATCCCTACTGAGTATTTTGTTACTCACCCCTGCACGGGCTTCTCCAGCACATGTTGTGTTTGGTGAAGATGACCTCCTCCTTGACGGAGGACTTGGTGGACCAGGACCTGGTGGTACCTAGTGTGACCAGGCAGGCAGGGCATACTTCTACGGCTTCTAGAAGCTAATCTTTACTTAACCGTCAGGTGGGGTTTCTAGTAGATGGATTTTAGAGTTTTCCTTTTACTTTCCTATTTTCCGGTTAGTATTTTGTTGGGTTTAAATTCTGACCGATTTGACATACATTTTTAACTTTTACTCAGTGGTTGTTTAGAGGCATGAATATTTAATTTTCTAGATTTGGGATGTGGTTGTGTGTTCGTGCGTACAGGTACATAGAAAAATGCCTCTCACCTACAAGTTGATCCGTTCAGTTCTAGTCACCAACCCCTAGCATCCGAGAGGTGGGATTGGGGTATATCACGGCACAGACCCCAGGGGACAGGTTGTGAAAATAATAATTTATTATTTAACCAAAATTCTAGATACACATAGTGTGTTACCCTATGGGCCTCTTTCTCATTAGAATTACGTGAAGCAGCCTAATGTCTGAGGTTATTGTCTAACAACACACCAAGGTACCCATAGAGATGGAATTCAATGTCATAATTCCATAATACATCATACAGATGAATAATTTGTATTACAATCCATTTATTGTGATATCTCTAATCAAGAAGGTTTCATATTGTTGCCATCATCCTATGTTAATTATGTATCTTTATTTGAATTTTAAAAAATTGTACTTGCCTATAGAAAACAATGGACATGGATTTATTTAGGCTATATCATTTCTATTAAAGGGTCTAAGACATAAACATCCATTTTAGAAAATAAGGGACAAATCCTTTCTCACATTATTAATTAATGAAACATTACTCATGACACACCCAGCATATCCTACATTTCCATGAGCATATGTCATTTTAGTTTACACAAATACATAAAATTTCATGACTTATAAGACTCATTAATAATAATATTAAATTATAGAGATCAATACAAATGTATACAGATAAGATCCTCTAATGGCACATACAAATATGTATTTCCTTTTGGTGGGTCTCATTCTCATAATATCTTATACTTGATATTACCAATGGCGTACACAATAAGAAGGTGGATCAAATACCTATGAGTATCTACCCTATATATATTGTATCATTTGTGTCCCTCAAATGATTTCATCTTGATATAGAATATATACTTAACAATATTGTTGTCAAAATTCTAAGTTCTCAACATAGCTGGGTACTATTATAACCATTCAGTGTGACAACTACTCTTATAAAATTATCACATACTATGTTATGTAGAATAAAAATAATGATATAATAAGAATTTTATTAACATTCGAAATAATGAATACAAATTATCATAAAGTAGAAATAAGTTGGTTATTGGGAACAAACTCCAACATTAACCCAATTTTTATTCCATTTCTTTACCTAGGAAGGGCTGTAGTGAGGGAATCAACAGTTTTTAGGGTGTTTTGATGAGGGAATGATGTAGTGGTTGTTTTAAAAGATGAAAAAGTCACTATCCTTCATAGAGGCTCTTGTTGATGGTCTCCCTCTCATTCTAGAATTGTGTAGCAGATCATAAATATCTGTTTGAGGGAGGGGGTCCTTTATTTCTCATCTAGTGTATCATGCATGAGGGGTTATACTCTTGTTATATTTCATGTATATAGTTTTCATCGGCTTAATTAAAGATAAATAATTCATTTAAATTTAATTTTAAGGTGATGGGGAAAAAATATTCTTTTAGAACCTTTTAATATTTTCATATTGGAATTTAATGAGCTTATCACCTCACAAAAAATTGTGGATGTTGGGGTGTTGTTTGTTCTATGGTGAAATTGTTGTGAAATCCCTTGTTTGTTTGTTTTTTATAAAATCTTGAATAAATGGAAACCCATTTCTATATGGTTAATGAAATTGGTTACCCTAGAATTTATGGCCTATGTTAGAATTCCCCTAATGTATATAAGTGTAAGTAATGAAATCTCCTTTAATAGTGCAAAAACAGATTCATGATTCTTTGTGAAAAGTGTTGTGATGTGTGAATATGATGTGAGAATTGTTGTGGTTTGAGGTTTTGATGTGGGTATGTGATATTAATTTGTGGTGTGTGGGTAAATTATTGTGATAAGTGGATGTGGTATGTGGCTATTGTGGTGTGGAATGAGAATGTGATATTATGACCTAAAACACCATGTGACACTTGATTGATGATAATTTGATTGTGACACCCCAGGACAACCTTTAACAAATGAGTATATAGAGACCTACTCCAAGTAAGAATATGACTCACATGGAAGGCTTAGCCTAAGGTACTTACACACACACACACATATCCAACATTCACATAATGGTAAAAGATAAAATATAATCGATTCCACAATGCATGCATACATTTATATCCCATAATTAACGTATGATAATGTAAGTTAAATAATAAATGAAAAAAATACAATCTCAAAAAAGTTGTAGAAGACTCCAACCTATTAAGAAAGAGGGGACTGATCTAATAAAACACCTTGCATGAACCATGTTCTGTCTTACCCACTATGATCCACCTACTTCTGGTCCTCCTAGGACTCCATAAAAAGGTTTTTCATCCTTATAAGACACAAAATGTGAGAGATGAGTCCATGCAGGGTACTGTATAAAAATACCTAGTAGGACACACCGAAATCCTCAAACAAAAATCCTCAAGAGGGTACTCATCCCATCATAATAAGGCAAGTAAATCATAATATCATAGATACCAATAATAAATACCTAGAAATACTTATGATATACACAATGTCTCAAGAGTTTAATACCAAATAGAAAGAAATAAAATTCCTGTTAAGGTTCTAAGGTAATTCTCATCTAAGAGAAATTACTTCATGAGACTAGTAACATTGATTATTGTAATATAATAATTCATACTATTCGGTATTTTACATAAATAAGTACTTCTTGGAACACATGATATTTTATATATATAGGGAATATTTCCCATAACATTCGAGGTATACTAAACCCTACCTGGAAAAACCTTCTATGAAGGTGATCATACACTTGTATATATTGGTCATAATGATTCCTCAATCCCCACCTAGTGTTGAAGAATAAATGATAGAGGAAACCACTCTAGGCACATAAAGTGATTTATAACACTCTACCTGATACTAACACTACATAGGGGATCCCAACCTATTCGCAAGACATAATGCCTCACTGTACCATTATGTGGATAGATTAAGGGAACACGCCCTAGAGAAATAGGTCAACACTAAATTAAATAAGGGCCTCAAATTTCACTAGATAAAGTACACAATGTATACTATGAGTACCTTATGTGACTTGCCTTCCGTTGGTGTAACGACATGAACTTTTATAAATGAAACTCACTTTTTTGAACTAGTAAATTATTTATCAAGAAATGTCATTAGAAAAAACAAATGCACTACTTTGGTTATTTTGGACCATTATATGTTCTACCCTATCAGATTTAAAATACCATTATGCATCGTAAATGCTAATGGTATAGCCGTTATATAGTGATCACATGATTTGTATACATTTAGGGTTATGATAACATATTTATTGACATAGAAAAAGGATATTATGACGTCAAAAAATAAGAGCATACCCTAAGAATTCCATTTATTTGATCATAAAAGGGACATAGAATCAATAGGATTTTCCCTTAAGCAATCCCTATCCAGGATTCAAAAACTAAAGCATGAGAGAAAACATTTAAGGAAGCAGCTGAAGCTCATCTAGATCACTACCCAAACTATGTTCACCAAACCACCCCATGAAAATATCAATATGTTACACCTTACCTATAGAGAATTTTGTGGTTTAATAAAGGGTTATGTATCTAGGCTCTAAAAATATCAATTTTTATATATTATTAACAAACAGATTATTTTATTTAACCGATTTTAATAATAATTTTTAAATGAATAGATAATAAGTTAAATAAAAATTAGATTTTGATACGGTGAAACACAAATTGAATTTTTCTGATATGTATTGTTTCAATCAAGACAATCTATTTGATGAATTCGTGAATTTTCCTAATAAATTATATTTTAATAAAAATATTATTATTGATTAATATTAATTTAATATTAAAGATAATATAATTTTATAATGTCAAATATAATTTTTATATGGGCTAGAAATACTGTTATTGTAGAAAAAAGTATGTTTTTAATAAATGGATATTATCGAATAAAAAGTATAAATTTTTATATTTAGAAAATTTTTTTTATTAACAAAATTTTATTTTATGAATCCGCACATAAAAATTATCCAACTATAATTTTTCATAACTTTCATAGATTTTAAAATATTTAGTTATAAATTAAATACGGTATAATGATATATGTGTAATATGAAATAATAATGAACAAAAAATGATTTAATATAATACATAAAAGGATTCCATGAACCAATATATATTTACCCTTTAAAAGAGTATTTTTTTAAATTATTTGATTAATTTAATAGACCCATAATGAATCCTTCAAAACCTATATTTTATTTTATGGTTTTAAAATAATTTCCTTATAAATATGACTCCATTCCACATCACCAAGGGTATTAAATTAATGTTTTTTTATTAAACTTATAAAATAACTAAGACCACTACTCTATGTAAAAACCCAATATCTAACACCAATGGATGGTTTTTGGTTTTGATTACATTATCATATAGAGTCCAAAACCTATGTTTAAAAATTAATAAACAATTATCGTCTCTTTTTTTACATAAAACCACCTAAAATCTCATTCCTCTTCACTCAAAACTCTTGGAACATGAAAAAACTACACCCTTACCTCTTTATATCTCTCTGATGGTACCCCCAACTTCTTAATAAGATGATACTAAGATCTTAGAAACACCCACTAATTATACGGGACTCCCTCATTCTCATATTTATTTAAGAACCTTATTTATATCATGCCATTTTTATTATAATATTTCCAGTTGGGATATGTTTTTACACATCCACCTTACTAAACTTATTATTATAAAGTAATTATGTAGACCTTTTTCTCTTATCCACCCCTTCTATAAACTTTTATGTATACTCGTTGTGATGCTGAAATTATCTTTTGAGTTTCAATGCCAAATATTTGGGTAGTGAATACCCATCACCATTTCCACTCAAGGGCATTCAACTAGTTTTACGTTTAATTAATTGATTTTGTATTTACATATATGTAACCCATAATTTTTAATCATGTTTTTAAAATTGAGGAAATATATCCTTATGTTTTATGATATATGTGGAACACTTATGTATGTACATGTTAGGAAAGTGAAGAGTGGGCCCATAGCCCTCCAATGAATTTTGTAGTGTTTTGATCTCATGATATGCCATGTATGGTGAAAACAAGGTTAACCTAAGAACACTACAATTTTTTCTTAGTGTGTTGATTTGACTTGTGTTTATGATGTCATGTTTTATTTTGTTTCCACATTTCTATATTTCCTTTATGTTATCATGTTATATCATTCCTCATTGTTCAGGATTACAATTCTCACCCCACTTACGTTACCTTTCTAGAAATCATGGATCAAATGTACTTATTTTCCTTATGATATAATTTTTTTATTCCATTACGAGGATTTATAGTTCAACCATTTCTTATGTACATACCTAGGTTATCCCATGTAGTTTTATAAGATCCATGGAATATAAGCACATGTTACAAATTTTTTATCTAATTTTGTTATATTTTTTTTTCAAGTTTTCATGTTATGTAGCTGAATAACCAAATATACTAGACCTAATGATCTTATGCGGTTGTATTAAATGTATCTTTATATAAAAAATATTGAATTAATGTGTATTAAAATTATGCATCATCTTATGCTGTATCATAAAAAAATAAATTTATGTTTGGGATTATGATTATAAATATCTTGAGAAAGCCTTATAGATATGGATAAATGTTTGGAGTCATCCCAGATTTTTAAATTATAGATTATGTGATTTCTAATAAAATACATCCATGTATGGATACTACTTGTGGATGTGGATCGGGTACAGTCGTACCTAAGGGTAATGATGTTGTAAAGGGCATATTAAACTAGACCCGGTCATCACCTAGTGTATGCAAATAAGCCTCGATGCACACCTATTTTGAAAATCTTATGGGATATGCATCGGTAAATTCACATGATCATTATGAACTATTATGAAGAGAATAAATTCCCATAAGATTTTATGTTAGGAGGAAGATCATGGATAACTTATATTTAAACTACGATATTTATAGGTTGAATAATATATATAATTTATGAGTTATCCCGTTAATGTTAATCGTTTCCTATTAATTATTTCAATATTTTAAAAATTCTCATCACAAATTTCCCCTTTTTTAGTTAATGAAAAGAAATAAGATAAACCGTATTAAAAACTAGTGAGGGTAAATGTGATGGCCACCCAAATGAAATACCCAACACGAAGAGAGAAGGAATTGAAAACATTATAAAAATAAATTCACAATTTACTATGGTTTTTAATAGAAAACAAAATCTTGAGGAACACCTAAATCCCACTAATAAAGAAAAATTTTCAATTGATACCATTATATGAAAAACGACTCTGACTTTTACTGAATCCTATGAACCATTTATATCATAAACTGGATCAACAACTTTTAAAATATATTTTCTATCCATTAATTCTTAGATAAAGAGAATATTGTGCCATATGTTTATAATATTGAAGGATAATATGTTCAATGGTGGATGTTGGTAAAAAATGTGATGCTTGAGGTGATATCAAAGCAATAGAGTGGATGTAATTATTCGAATTCTTTTTTGAAAAATATTTTACTCTCACTCTCCAAATTAAAATAGATAGGGATTTTATATATTCAAAAAATGGTGAGGAATCCATTAAGTCAATTGAGGAAAACTTCAAAAGACTTCCATGAAATTCCTTGAACATTATCATCTCCACCAAACGTAATGTTTAATGCTTCTTTTGTGGGATAAATTTTGGTCTATGAAAATATTTGTAAGTTCATGACATTCCCACCTACAAATAAATTTTCTATTGTTCCCTCAAAGTCAAAATAGTGATTGATGAATAATAAGGGTCTCTTAGGACTAGAGAAAAGAAGTGGAGAATGGATTTTAATTCTTACGGTGCAATGGAAACATCTCATGGGGGTAAGAAAGTTTATCATGACACTTGTAAAAAGTGTGGGAAAAATAATTCAATAAATTTAACAAAGTATCCAAGGAAATGATTTAAGTGTGGAAAAAAAGGGAACCTAGCTATTGATTGTAGATAGGGGAAACCCAATAATGTGATAGATGAAATGAATTATCCATTTTACCTCATATCATATTCCAATTTATCATCTACATGGAAAAGAGTCACTATGAAAATCAATTCCCTAAGACATGTTTGTCAATGGTAACCGATGACAACAAACACCAAGAACAAGAGATAAAGGGAGAGAATGTGCCACCAGAAATAAAAAGTTGTATCCAAAAAATTATGTTGTGATAATTATGTTATTTATCCATTCAAGTATAGTGAACATACTCTTTGATTCTGGTTTTACACATTCCTTTATATCACAAAACTTTAGTAGAACTATTCAAAAAACACCTCAAAACATGGACGTCGAGTTTTCAATGAAGATAAAAAAAGTGTCAATTTTTTCATCCCAAGGATATAACTCAGACCCTATCCAAATTTGTAGTCTAATTTTCCCAAAAAAACATTCTAATTCTCCCATTAGTGGAATTTGATTCTATTCTAAGCATCTATTATATTTCCTTGTATATAGCCAATATAAATTACTAGGAGAAGAAATTAACCCTCTATATCCTGAATCACCCTTTGATTCTGTACACATGAATGAAGGTGGATGAATATACATTGTAATATTCATAAAAATCATAGATATTATTGCCTTATGAAAAATCATATCTTGATCAAATGATTGAGGCTAAGGAAAATATTATCTTTTATTACATGTCCATTGTAAGGGATTATGATGATTTGTTTATTAAAAAATTTCCTGGCCTCCCTACTAAAGGAGTCATTGAGTTCTCAATTGAACACATACCTAAACTAAGTAAAAATAATAGGGGATCTCATCACCAACAAAGGGATATTTATAGATCCATAAAAATTATGGGCAATAGAAGGATGGGCCATACCCACATCTATGATGAAAAATAATGGTTTAATTGTATTAGGTGGTTACTATCATGGATTTTGAGAAAATTCTCATGATTTTCAATCCCACTAACCATGATTACTTGGAATGGTTTCATGTTTTTATGGATTGATGAATGGAAATATAGATTTACATAGTTTAATAAGAGGCTAATTATTGCACCTATGATCATATTACTCACAAGTGGGGAAGGATTTGTTATATTCAGGGATGCATCAAAAATGGAATAGGATGTGTAATCTTGGAGGATTTCAAATTGGAAGCTTATGAATCTCTCAAATTAATGATCCATGAGAAGAACTTCCCTACAAGTAATCTTGAATTGGATGTAATGATATTTTCATTAGATATTTGGAAACATTATCTGTAGATGTAAATGTGTGATATATATATATGGATCATAAAATCCAAAATTAATTATTCACACAAAATAAGCTTAATATGCTTCAATGAAGTTTGATAGAGCTAATCAGGGGTTATGATTCTTCAAAACATCACCATCCTAGGAAGTAAAACAAAGTAGTGTATGTTTTGAATAAAAAGGATCCCACAACCCTATACATGATGCGGATTAAAAGGGATCCAATCTTCATGGAAATTAAAAGTATGGATATGGGAATAATTAAATTATTTTCATCAAAACATACTAAAAAAATTCTCAATTATATATTCTTGATTGGATTAAAGAAATTTAAAAAGATGATTAGTTTCTAGAGAAGAAGGTAACAAATATTCCAAAGTCAAACATTTCTGAATATGGACATATAAGGTTTGGAACTCGGATTTGTTTCACATAAAAACTAAAATTGAAGAAGTAACTTCTAGATGACGTGCACAACTCATGCATCTCTATTCATCCAGAAATAACTGAGATGTATATAGATTTTCCATAAAAATTATAGTGGGATAACATGAAGAGAGAAATTTAATAGTTTGTTTCAAAATTCATTGCATGCCAACAATTCAATAAGTAATGATATAAGCTTAAGGTTATGATGAGAATATTGACCATAATAGTATGGAAATGGGAAAAAATTACCATAGATTTTTTTAATGGATTCCCCAGGACACCTAAAGGAAATAACATTATCTAGGTTGTAGTTGATCGCCTTGCAATTTCATCACATTTCATTTCTATCAAGAAACCTTTATCACTTGAACAACTCACAAATATATACAGAGGATATGTGGTAATACTGCATGGAGTTCTACTCTCTATTGTATTTTTGACTGAAATCTATGGTTTACCTCAAGGTTTTGGATAAGACTTCCACAGGCATGGGATATATAACTGAGCATCATCACTATTTATCACTCTCACATGTATGGTCGGTCTAAAAGGACTATTCAAACTATAGAGGATATTTTGTGATAATGTTCAAAGTATTTCCATGAATATTTGGACATAATAAATTCCATAGTGGAGTTCTCATGTCAGTTTCTATTCTAGCATTAAAATGGAACCTTATGAGAATCTGTATTGGAAGTAGTGTCAGACTCCGAAATGTTGGGATTACGTTAGAGAGTGGAAGAATATGGGACACAATATTATTAAATAGATTATAAAGATGGTTCAGACCATTCAATATGATATGAAATCCACACAAATATGATAAATAATCTATGTAGATAATCATCTATTAGACCTGATGTTTGAGGATGGAGATAAAGTGTTCCTTTGTATATCACCATGGAAGAATTTCATGAGGATTGGGAAGAAGGGAAAACTTATTCCTAGTTACATCCTCCCCTTTTAGGTCCTTCATCTAATCAGAATGGTGGAATATCAACTAGAACGTCCACCCAACTTATATCAAGTACATTATGTGTTCCATGTATCCATATTGAGTAATTACACACTAGAACCATCACATGTAAAGAATCAAAAGGTGGTACTATTTTAGAATGATCTTTTATATGAGGATCAGTCAGTGAAGATATTAGACCATAGTGATAATGTTATATGAAACAAGACAACTCACCTACTCAAAGTGCTATGGAATAACCAAATGTTGTAAAAAATGACATGGGGACTTGAATTGGCGATGAAACAGAAGTAATCACATCTATTTTAGTGTGTGAAATGAACAATTTTAGGTTGAAATATATGAAGTGGAGAATAATGTAATAAATTTACTTTTATAAATGAAAATTCCTTTTTAGTGGAGTATATTCATTATTAGGAAACAAAGTTATAGAAAACACATGAATTACTTCAGTTCTTTTGGATCTTTATAAGTTATCACCTGTCAGATTCGAAAGACTGTTCAGCATCATAAATATTGATATTATAACTATTATATAGTGATCATGTTATTAGTATATATTGAGGGTTATGATAAAGTTCAATTAATAATGATAGAATAATCGCTGACCTCTACTAGTAGGATCGTACCCTATGAATCCCATTTATCAGAGCTTCTAAGGGAGATATCATCACTGGACATTGTTGTAGAAACCCTGACCCCAATATAACAGAGCTAGTTCCTTATTTTATTACATTAAAATATAAAAAAGGAAGACACCTCCTGAAATACCAAATAGTTTAGTATCTGGGGGAAACAATATACACACATATGTTCAACATTACAACATTAAAGGAAGAACAATATATAGATTCCATTAGAAACATCCATAACTCCTAGATTATCCCTGCAAGTCATTCATAATATTCATCATAGCATCTTGGAAAAATTAAAAATAAGAAAGGGGTGATATATAATGCTCTGTAAGGGTACTAATTCAGAGGAATCTAAAAATAAACCATAAGGAATTGTGAATTACTAAAAGAGTTTCCATTAAAACAAAAACATGAGCATAATATGAAAGGAATAAAAACTGAATAAATAATACAATATAAAAATAAAAATTAAAATGATACTTAATCATGGATATTATACTATTAGAATAATTACATGTAATATAAAATACTAATATCATAATGAGGTAATGAATAATGTGGAAGAAAATAGACATACCATCAAGGAGTCGGCCAAGAAAACATACATAATTGGGTACAACGTTAGCCAATACCCAAACTAGTTTGTCTCATGAGACCTACTGATGCACCAAGAGGATATTTCAGGCCCCAAACAACCCTTACTAAGTCCAATTAAATACTCATATGAAAGTGTTTAAACATAATCAACATATATGTTCATATTTAATCAAATATATGAAATGTAAAGAACATTCCCCAATCAGTAAACATCATCACTAACCATTCAGAGTAATATGGTGAATGGTATCAAGATAGAAAATCTAGAGTCAAACTAATCATAAATCATTAAATAAAATAATTTAGATTAAATAAAATAATATTAATCCCAATCAAACATTAGAATCAACAAGGATGTGGAAAAATATGAAAATAATTTTATAAAATCATTGAGGGATATTTGAGAGAAATGTAATTTTTACATTACAAACAATAGTTATTTTAGAATAATATTTGTATAAAACTTAAAATTAACTAATTAGAGTTTACATGAAAAAGGTTGTGATTTTATAAAAATAATTTTTTCTTAAAATAGATTATATATGGTACTTAAAAATTGGTAAGAAATCAAAACATTCCCTTTAATTGGGCTTGCGTATAAGGAATGATTGAGAATGGAACCTCTATAAAACATGTAACTAATATAAAATATATATTTAATGATATAGATAGATGAGGTTGAAATTTATTCACATAATTTTTAGAAATTATTTAAAAATAATTAATAATCACATTGGTTTATAGAGGATGAAATCATATCCCGAATGAAAATGACGGTTCGGGAAGAAAACCCTTTCTATAGGTCTAAATGTGTTCTGCACTTGACCTTAAGGTCTGGGATAATCATATTAAATCAATAAATAAAATAATTAATAACCTTATAAACATTTATTTTATTTAGTATAATATTATTAACTTCATTTAGAGCCTTTTTGATTAGTTATAAGTTACAATTTTATTGCTCGGGAGTGTTTTATTCCTTAGTTTCCACGATCGATATACTTGTATAAGAGATTAGAAGTTCATATGGAATGGGTATAATTCCCCAAAATTTAATTTATAAGATATTAATGAAAATATATAATATTAAATGGTTATATTATTTATTTGGTTATATGGTATGAGGATTAATCATTAGATAACATGTTAATGATATTCCATTAGATCAATTTAAGTAGTTTTAGATCACAACAAACTCATATTGTTTTATCATTTTGTATTATATAAATATCTTACATCCAAAAAATAAAAAGGGTTATAATATAAATTTTAAAATATTTTTAAACCATTTAAATGGTTTCATGATTGTTATTGATGATGGTGAAGGAAAATGATAACATGTCGTCCTTGAAGGTGATGAAACAACACCTCACAGACGACAGTTCCATTTTTAAAATAAAAGGGGGAGGATAAGGGGATTAATGGTGGATTATTCCTTTACCACAATAAAATTTATGTAAATTTATGGTACTTAAATTTTTATTATATTTGGATGAGGTTAGGTGAGGAGATATTAACAGAAGAAATGAACTTAAAACAAATTAAATGAAAAAGGAAGAGGATTTTACCTCTTGAATTCTCCTCCTAGAGAACCTCCATAGGGAAATGGATTTGTTCTTTTGATGAGGCAAAGTTATCATAGATGTGGGAGAGGTACTTAGGAAGATTATTGTTCATAAATTTTACAAGGATCAAATTTAGTAAGGCGTGAGGAGAAGGGGTTGTGAGGGGTGGTATTTATAGTGGAGGTGAGGGGTGATTTCTCATTATTTTATTTTTTTATCATGACAAGAAATAGTGTTGATTATTGTGAATATAAAAAAAATGAATGTGAGTTCTAAACAATGGTTCTTACATCATAAAATCATCACCTATGACTCAATAAACCATGTATTCATCTTTAATCTTAAATTATAGTATTTTACTATTCACCAAAAAATTCAAGTATTTTAGAAAAATATAAAAAATTCACCTAAACAATTTTTCAACGTGTATAATTCAAAAATGAACTACATTTTATAAATATAATTTTATAAATATGGAAAATTTAATTTTTTATTAAAACCATAATTTACTCTAAAAATAATGATTTTAAATCTATAACTGATTTTATAACACTTTCAAAAATCAATTTATGTCTCATTAAATTATCATATAATCACAAGACATCAAAATGTCAATTTATGAATATATTTAATATAAATAAACTTTCATTTAAATCATCTTATTAATTATAAAATTGTAATTAAATATTTATGAATTACAAAAATACAAACACTTAATTTACCAATTTTTAAAATATTCATTAACTTTTACTAGGACATAATTATATGATACTTTCACTTATAAGGTGCCTAAATTTTATATATACATTCATGGGTAATATTACTATTATAAGGTCCCATCCTTAAACCTTACTTAATCTTGAGTTATTACAAGATTACACATTGAGGATCTTTTTAGGTTTAGAGTTTTAGAGAATTAGATCATTAAACTTGCATTACATTCCACATTTAAACAAAGTGGTTACATAAAAGACAATATTCATTCTTCCCGTCAACGGAAACATTTTTAAAATAAAACACGGATTCTTTCTTGATACATCCTTGACACTATCATCACATCATGTACCTTTCCCTTGACCTGTGAAAAACATTTCAAAAACTTGGGATGAGCATAAAAATATCAGTAAGGGTTATAAAAATATGGAAACGAAACATGAGTTCATATATAAATAAGAATGAAATCATACTTTACCCATAAAACATAGGCACTTTAACATACCTCATCAAACCACGAATAAATCATAGAAATCATAAGACATAAAGGTAACTTGAGGCATTCATAACATTCTTACGTAGGGAGTAACCCTTTTGGTTACGTTTGGAATACCCATCACAGTATATTCCCTAAATCTCTTAGGAGAAACCTTAACATTTCACTCCTTCGTGTTACCAAATGCATTGGAGAGCTATATCGGGCTCACCCTCCCTAAGTTTATCACGGAACCACCCGTCATCATAATAATGTCCAAGAACCTCAACATAATCGTATCACATAAAACATGCATAAAGGAAACATAACATTTCCAGCTTTCAATAACAAGATATCAATACAACACATTGATATAAAAACATTATGAAAACCATTTTCAATACCAAAATAAAAGAAAATTTAAACATGGTATTTATTTTTCTTTTAAAAAAAGGGTATGGCTTGTAGAGGAAGCCGAAACTCAAATAATGGTCACGGCGGCGAAGAAGTCGTTGTCGCCGCATACGTACGAGAAAAACATTCCATTTTGTCGTTTAGTAAAAGCTTCGTATAAAAAAGATTCCTTTTGAATAAACGTAAAAGTAAAAGGGGTTTATACACCATATAGAAGAAGGTTGTGTATAAAACAAAATATGCCTCAATGAAAGGAGATTGAGACGAAGTAACATACAAAGACGGTATCCTTGGATTAAGGATAAATCAGTTACATAACTATGTGTGACAAATGAATACATGAAATATAAGTGGGTATTAAGTGTAAAAAAATCAGAGGACATTCACACATAATCGTAGAACGACATATTCAAGGTGTACAAGTTTATCCCAAAGAATCGAAATTGGGTTAAGAAGTTCCCTTGCAATAATTAGACAGCCTAACGACATCACTTCAAAATTCAGAAAAAGAGTTGATGAGAGATAAAAAGGGTATATCATCACTTGGAAATAAAATTTACATAAATAAGGATATAGAAGAACATATACCAAAATAATAATATGTTAATTAAAAGACATTATAAAATAAGTCTTTTAAAAAGAGGAGGGTGAAAGGTTCCCTTACCGACATGGGTATCTTTCGAAACATACACCCTGTGAAAGAAGGACAATAAAACATTGATGTAGATTCTCATAAATGAAAGTATATTACACAATTATTAAAATAATGGTCAGTATGTACACCACTCAAAGGAAATTGTGGCAAATGTAGCATAAATCTCACGGGAATAAAAGTGAGATGAAAAATCCCTTACGAAAACTCGGCACCCTAACGACGCCACTTAAAACTTCCAAAAATGGATTGATGAGATCAAATAGGGTATCTCATCACATTAAAATAAAATGTACAGAAAGCGTAATATAAAAGAACATCCCTCATCATAACAAAGAGGAGCTTAAAAGAAGTGACATAAAAGAGAGTACTTAAAGAGAAAGAGAGAGGTTAGATCTCTTACGAAACTTCGGCAGCCTAACGGCGCCACTCAAAACATCCAAAATGGATTGATGAGAGAGAAAAGGGTCTCTCATCATATGAACATAAAAATTACAGTAAGATTAATATAAAAGAAAATCCTAATAACAAGAAAGATGAGCTTAGAAGGAATGACATAAAAGAGTGTACTTAAAAAGAAAGAGAGAAGTAGGATCCCTTACCTCGGGTCCAACTTGACTCGATCATTCTTTAACGACCTGAATAATAAACTTGAGTTAATTTCCACTTTATTAAGAACATTTTTCTAGTTCATTATTCGTTTTAGATCACTTATTTCCATGTTATAAACATTATGTAATCATTTAATTTAATAATTCTTGTTTTGTCGATATTCGGTTCTTAAGTCGAAAGTGGTCTTCTTACAATTACATGTTCTTCGTGTGGTCAAATGTTTATTATATCCAGAATTATATAGATAATTTGGATATCATATATAACTTATATATCCATAATATACATGTATTTATAATATTACATAATAATTTAGAGGTAAGAAATGAAATGCACCGTTCATGGAGACGGTAAGCCGTACGTACGCATGAACGCTACTTTCATTTCTATGTCATATTAATGGAATTAAAACTAAATGAGAGGTATTTATATTTTAATTCCAGAATTATATTCATCATTTAGATGTAACATTAATCATATATATCCATTATATACATGTACTTATAATAGTACATTACATTTGGGGATAAAAAATGAAATGCACCGTTCATGGAGATGGTAAGCCGTACGTACGCATGAACGCTACTTTCATTTCTATTTCATATTTTTATGGAATGGAATAATAATGACATAGAGGTATATTATAATTCCAGTATAACATCATATATAATAACTTTAAATCCATCCTTTATACGTCCCACATATGGGATTAACGAATCACATCACTTTGAGGGGGCGGTAGTCCGCACTTCCTTAAATGAAGATATCACGTTTACACATAATTGAAACCATAAAGGTATGCCCAAAATGAAAAATACAGAATATTAAGGAAAACATAAACATATTATATATCATATATAAGTATAGTGTCATCTTAATGGCCACCTTTGAAGTTGTTAAAATAATGTTGAACAATCATCGTTTCGGGAGGCCGAAATTCGCCATCCACGGAAACAGTATGTTCTTTAACCATTAGATGTAGGTGTGGGAAAGTATAGCTCTAATAATTATTATAAAAACATCCTATGATTTGGGAGTTGTTACAAAAAAATTAATAAAAAGAGTTTATGGGGTTGGAGAAGAAAAATAAAACAAAAGGACTCAAGTGAAGACAGTACCTTAAAATCGGGTAACTCCCTTTGGTTTGAGCTCAAAGGCTTCCTTGGGAAGACTTATGCCCAATGTGAGGCTTCAAGTAGTAAGAGAGGGAAGTGTAGAGACAAAATGGGCAGAGGTTGTCTGAGCCAAAGGCTTTGGGAGTGTGGGTATGGAGGTAGAGGTGGGGGCCTTTTATAAAAGGAGAGGAGGGGCACTCTTGGAAGGTAAAGAAAAGTCACTTTATTTTAAAATGGTATTCGGATTTAAGAGGTCCCACATTGATGTGTTTCTAGGATAAGGTGATAAGGGTTCTAAATCCACTCATCCAATAGGTTTTGGACATGTTTAGGTCTTAGATATTACATTATCGTTCCATTTTATTTAAATCGTTAAATAATGAGGTCATCGCTGCATCATCATGATGTCATAAATCATTTAATTTATTTAATGTCTAAAAATTATAAAAAAACTACTATGATGTAGGAAATCGTTTTAGCTTTCCAATGAATATTTATAGTCAAAAATAAGTTTTGTATAACCCCATGAAAAAATTGTTTTAGTAAAACCATTCATGTTTGTCTCATTTTTACTTTAACTTTAAATAAAAAGATAGTAATGTCATTTTCCAACCAAAGTGGCTTCATGGGGTCCCCAAGTTGACCCATGGGTTTTATGGGTCGGCCATGACACATCCAATGAGGTTTGGACATGTGTAAAGTTCATTTATTATTATTAAAACATTATTTTTACCTTAAATTACACTAATTACCTCTAATCGTGATTAAAAACTTAATAAGTCACTATTCACCAAAAAATTATTTTTATCCCATTGAACCACATTTTACTTCTTAATGACAACCATGTATGTCGGATTTTTTAAATTCAAAACACAAAGATGGAATATTTTCATTTAAACGGAAAAATCAGTTTTTATAAGTACCACTTAGTGGTTTCACTATTCATCAAAAATTGAAGTTTTTCAGAAAAATCCCAAAAATTCACCCTAAGCTATATTTGACATTCCAAATTAAAAAATGAAATATATTTTAAAAAATTCAAAACATATAAGTCACATTAATTAATTTAATAATTAATTCCTACTGTCAGAGCAAATAGCGTGTTTTTATGAAACAATAAGTATCAAAAGATTGACACTAGTTTAAGTCTGATTTCAAAGTGAAATTAATTCCAACGACCACTACTGGATTTAATGGTAAAAATATATTCTAATTTCACTTTAAATCCAATTCAAAAGATAATCTAATCATATAAATAAATTAGATTAAAAAGTGGTTTTGAATTAAAATACAATATTTTACACTACTCATTAAAAAATGAACTTTATCAGAAAGATACCAAAAATTTACACAAAGAAAATTTTGATGTCCCAATTCTTAAGAAGAGTATTATTTGGTCCAAAAGGATGTATAAGAGTGAACAAAACTATATTTAATGATGGTTCTCCATCAAAAGGAGATAAGTGAACCTTTAGTGAAAACTAGGGCATATACGCCTAAAATTGAATTCTTTCCATATTTTATGCCTTTATCTTTTATTGGATAAATGTAAGAACATTTAAAAACATATATAATAATATTTTAGTTATTTCTATAGATTACCTCCAATACAACGGCTACATGTTAACTACCATTTAAAATAATATTATTTTATTATTAGAGTGCAACGTAAGATTCCCAAGAAACTCGTTGTTGCGTGTTGGGTACGCCATCGAGCATAGAGTCCCATTTAAAGTCATATTAATATTTAATTCACAAATATGGATAAATATGAAAATTTCATATTATTTATTTACCTGGGGTGTTACATCTTTCCCCTCTTTTGGGAATTGCATCCTCGCAATTTTTAAAATTGAGCATGGAAACATCCTTGAAAGTCCCACATCGGAACAAGAGTCGGTAAAACAACCACTTTAAAATAATGGAAGATAAGTACAGAGGTCACTTGAGTTAACCCATATGTAGAAAAACATGGACATGGAAGGAAAAGAAAAGGGTCATGTTCTTGAGGGAGAGTGATAGTAAACTTGTCTAGGAGAAAGTTAACCATAAGAAAATCACAAACTTGTGATGGGTAAAATGGTATTCGATTCCCCAGTAGGAAAATTTAATAGACAACATTTTTGTTTTAAGTAAATTTTTATTGAGGAATTTATTCATAAGGAAACATAATCACTTATCATGTTGACTTTCAAATTTTACTAGATTCCTTAATCAAACTCAATTTTTTTTCCAAAAGACGAGTATTTAGGGAGACTTGTTCGCATTAAGAGTACTATAATCAACTTCTAGAGAATCACCTAATCCACCAAAGAGAAATATATACATCCCATGTCTTTAGGCTTTAACCAAAACTAAAACCAAAAAGGTTAGTAAAAGTTCAGATAATCCATAAAAGGATAACCCATTAAAAAGAAAATCTACGCTTAATCTCCAAAATTTATCTAACAAAGCCCGAAGTTCAACGAGGACCATCCGATAAACAATTTTTCCATAAAATTCTTCAAAGTAAACCAATATAAGATTGAAACCCAAATTTTTGAAGGATTTAGTCACATAGTCCTCCAAGTTAAATCGTAACATTTATCTCCAAACAACATCAGTTGCTCCTAAAGTCTCATATTGGAAAGTAATTAACCTAATCACATATCCTCCATGATAGGTTAATCATTTTCATAAATAACCCAAAATAATCATACTCTTAATTCATAAATTGATATAACTAAAAAGAATCAGTCAAACTAACCAGGGACTTCACGTAGTCCAGTGGAAGGCGATAAATATCAGTCGCACTTTGGTTGTGGGTTCGATTCCCGCAGCTTTGTCCGACGCGATGGGTTGTCACACGGTCTGCGTGTTTTCCTATTTCCAAAACTATATAATTCTTAAATCATTCCCCAAAAAGAGATAAAATCATCAAAAATGATCATAACATATTTTAACCTCATGTTTATCTCATGCCTTTCATTTTCTAGCATATCATATAATAACCCATAATTACCTCAAAAGTAAGGATCATATAAACTCTAATGGTTACCTTTATAATTATTACCTGAAATTCCACATCGATTGGTCATCTCATACATGATGCATTACAGAACATACCATGGTTCAAGTGGTTGATCATGACTCCTTGATATTTGGTTTAGAACAACAACGAGTTTCCTTATTGAATCCTCCATTTTATCTATATCTTAATCAGAGAACCACCACAGTTTCCTTCAAACCTGTTGTCTCTTTAGTGCCTGCTAGATCCATCCATTCACTAAAAACAGAAATGTTAGTGTGATTATATCAAAAAAACCATCATGCACTAATTAGGAAGGAAAAAACTAAGATATACTTACTCATTCACTTTATCTAAAACTAGGACTCTTTTTGAAATCATAACCATTATGGTAATGTCACTTGTGCTTAGAGAATACCCTAACCTCTAAAGTTATCTAAACTGATCTTTGATACCAACGATAAGGCCCAATCCTTAAACCTTACTTAATCTTGAGTTATTAAAAGATTACACATTGAGGATCTTTTTAGGTTTAGAGTTTTAGATAATTAGATCATGAAACTTTCATTACATTCCACATTTAAACAAAGTGGTTACATAAAAGACAATATTCATTCTTCCCATCAACGGAAACATATTTAAAATAAAACATGGATTCTTTCTTGACACATCCTTGACACTATCATCACATCATGTACCTTTCCCTTGACCTGTGAAAAACATTTCAAAAACATGGGATGAGCATAAAAACCTCAGTAAGGGTTATAAAAATATGGAAAGGAAACATGAGTTCATATATACATAAGAATGAAATCATACTTTACCCATAAAACATAGGCACTTTAACATACCTCATCAAACCATGAATAAAACATAGAAATCATAAGACATAAAGGTAACATGAGGAATTCATAACATTCTTATGTAGGGATCAACCCTCTTGGTTACGTTTGGAATACCCATCACAGTATATTCCCTAAATCTCTTCGGAGAAACCTTAACGTTTCACTCCTTCGCGTTACCCAATGCATTGGAGAGCTATATCAGGCTCACCCGCCCTTAGTTTATCACGGAACCACCCGTCTTCATAATAATTCCCCAGAACCTCAACATAATCGTATCACATAAAACATGAATAAAGGAAACATAACATTTCCACCTTTCAATCACAAGATATCAATAAAACACATTGATATAAAAACATTATGAAAACCATTTTCAATACCAAAATAAAAGAAAAGTAAAACATGGTATTTATTTTTCTTTAAAAAAAGGGTATGGCTTGTAGAGGAAGCCGAAACTCAAATAATGGTCACGACGGCGAAGAAGTCGTTGTTGCCGCATACGTACGACAAAAACATTCCCTTTTGTCATTTACTAAATGTTTCGTATAAAAAATATTCCTTTTGAAAAAATGCAAAAGTCAAATGGGTTTATACACTATATAAAAGAAGGTTGTGTATAAAACAAAATATGCCTCAATGAAAGGAGATTGAGACGAAGTCCCATACAAAGACGGTATCCTTGGATTAAGGATAAATCAGTTATATAACTATGTGTGACAAATGAATACACGAAATATAATTGGGTATTAAGTGTAAAACAATCAGAGGACATTCACACATAATCATAGAACGACATATTCAAGATGTACAAGTTTATCCCAAAGAATCGAAATTGGGTTAAGAAGTTCCCTTGCAATAATTAGACAGCCTAACGACGTCACTTCAAAATTCAGAAAAAGAGTTGATGAGAGATAAAAATGGTATCTCATCACTTGGACATAAACTTTACATCAAAAAGGATATAGAAGATCATATCCCAAAATAATATTATGTGAATTAAAAGACATAACAAAATAAGTCTTTTAAAAAGAGGAGGGTGAAAGGTTCCCTTACCGACATGGGTATCTTTCGAAACATACGCCCCGTGAAAGAAGGACAATACAACATTGATGAAAATACTCAAAAATGAAAGAATATTACACAATTATTAAAATAATGGTCAGTACATACACCACTCAAAGGAAATTGTGGCAAATGTAGAATAAATATCATGGGAATAAAAGTGAGATGAAAAATCCCTTATGAAAACTCGGCAGCCTAACGGCGCCACATAAAACATCCAAAAATGGATTGATGAGATAAAATAGGGTATTTCATCACATTACAATAAAATGTACAGATATATGAATATAAAATAACACCCCCATCATAACAATTAGGAGCTTAAAATAAGTGACATAAAGGAGAGTACTTAAAGAGAAAGAGAGAGGTTAGATCTCTTATGAAAATTCGGCAGCCTAACGGCGCCACTCAAAACTTCCAAAATGGATTGATGAGAGAGAATAGGGTCTCTCATCATATGAACATAAAAATTACAGTAAGAGTAATATAAAATAACATCCCAATAACAAGAAAGATGAGCTTATAAGGAATGACATAAAAGAGTGTACTTAAAAATAAAGAGAGGAGTAGGATCCCTTACCTCGGGTCCGACTTGACTCGATCGTTCTTTCACGTCCTGAATAATAAACTTGAGTTAATTTCAACTTTATTAAGATAATTTTTCTAGTTCATTATTCCTTTTAGATCACTTATTTACATGTTATAAACATTATGTAATAATTTAATTTAATAATGTTTGTTTTGTCGATATTTGGTTCTTAAGTCGAAAGTGGACTTCTTACAATTACATGTTGTTCGTGTGGTCAAATGTTCATAATATCCAGAATTATATTCATGATTTGGATATCATATATATCATATATAACCATAATATACATGTATTTATAATATTACATAATCATTTAGAGGTAATAAATGAAATGCACCGTTCATGGAGACGGTAAGCCGTACGTACGCATGAATGCTACTTTCATTTCTATGTCATATAAATGGAATTAAAACTAAATGAGAGGTATGTATATTTTAATTCCAGAATTATATTAATCATTTATATTTATCATTCATAATATATATCAATTATATACATGTACTTATAATAGTACATTACATTTGGGGATAAGAAATGAAATGCACCGTTCATGGAGATGGTAAGTCGTACGTACGCATGAACGCTACTTTCATTTCTATTTCATATTTTTATGGAATGGAATAATAATGATATAGAGGTATATTATAATTCCAGTATAACATCATATATAATAACTTTAAATCCATCCTTTATATGTCCCACATATGGCATTAACGAATCACATCACTTTGAGGGGGCGGTAGTCCGCACTTTCTTAAATGAAGATATTGCGTTTACCCATAATGGAAACCATAAAAGTATGACCAAAATAAAAAATACAGAATCTTAAGGAAAACATAAACATATTATATATCATATATAAATATAGTGTAATCTTAATTTCCACCTTTGATGGTGTTAAAATAATGTTGAACAATCATCATTTCGGGAGGCTGAAATTCGCCATCCACAGAAACAGTATGTTATTTAACCATTATATGTAGTTGTGTGAAAGTGTAGCTCGAATATTTCTTATAAAAACATCCTAGTATATTGATGATACTGTATTTGTTACAAAAAAATTAATAAAAAGAGTTTAGGGGGTTGGAGAAGCAAAATATAACAAAAGGACTGAAGTGAAGACATTACCTTAAAATCAGGTAACTCCCTTTGGTTTGAGCTCAAAGGCTTCCTTGGGAAGACTTCTGCCCAATGTGAGGCTTCAAGAAGTAATATAGGGAAGTGGAGAGACAAAATGGGAAGAGATTGGCCGAGACAAAGGCTTTGGGAATGTGGGTAAGGAGGTAGAGGTGGGGGCCTTTTATAAGAGGAGAGGAGGGGCACTCTTGGAAGGTAAAGAAAAGTCAATTTATTTTAAAATGGTATTCGGATTTAAGAGGTCCCAAATTGATGTGTTTCGATTATAATGTGATAATGGTTCGAAGTCCACTCATCCAATAGGTTTTGTACATGTGTAGGTCTTAGATATTACATTATCTTTCCATTTTATTTAAATCGTTAAATAATGAGGTCATCACTACATCATCATGATGTCATACATAATTTAATTTATTTAATGTCTAAAAGTTATAAAAAATATACTATGATGTAGGAAATAGTTTTATATTTCCAATGAATATTTATAGTCAAAAATATGTTTTGTATAACCCCATGTAAATTTTTTTTTAGTAAAACCTTTCATGTTTTTCTCATTTTTACTTTAGCTTTAAATAAAAAGATATTAATGTCATTTCCCAACCAAAGTGGATTCATGGGGTCCCCAAGTTGCCCCATGGGTTGTCTATGTCGGACATGACACATAAAATGAGGTTAGGACATGTTTTAAGTTCATTTCATATAATTAAAACATTATTTTTACCTTAAACTACACTAATTACCTCTAATCGCGATTAAAAACTTAATAAGTTACTATTCACCAAAAAATTATTTTTATCCCATTGAACCACATTTTACTTCTTAATGAAAACAATGTATGTCGGATTTTTGAAATTCAAAACACAAAGATGGCGAAATTTCATTTAAATGGAAAAATCTGTTTTTATAAGTACCACTTAGTGGTTTCACTATTCATCAAAAATTGATGTTTTTCAAAAAAATCCCAAAAATTCACCCTAAGCTATATTTGATATTCTGAATTCAAAAATGAATTCTATTTTACAAAATTCAAAACATATAAGTCACATTGATTAATTTAATAATTAATTCCCGTTGTCAGAGCAAATAGCGTGTTTTTATGAAACAATAAGTATCAAAAGATTGACACTAGTTTAAGTCTGATTTCAAAGTGAAATTAATTTCAACGACCACTATTGGATTTAATAGTAAAAATATATTCTAATATCACTTTAAAACCAATTAAAAAGATAATCTAATCATATAAAAAAATTATATTAAAAAGAGGTTTTGAATTAAAATACAACTTTTTACACAATTCATTAAAAATGAACTTTATCAGAAAGATACCAAAAATTTACACAAAGTAAATTTTGATGTCCCAATTCTTAAGAAAAGTTTTATTTGGTCCAAAAGGATGTATAAGAGTGAACAAAACTATATTTAATGATGGTTCTCCATCAAAAGGCGATAAGTGAACCTTTAGTGAAAACTAGGGCATATACGCCTAAAATTGAATTCATTCCGTATTTTATGTCTTTATCTTTTATTGGATAAATGTAAGAACATTTAAAAAAAATATAAACATATTTTAGTTATTTCTGTCCATTCCCTCCAATACAACGACTACATGTTAACTACCATTTAAAATAATATTATTTTATTATTAGAGTGCAACGTAAGATTCCCAAGAAACTCGTTGTTGCGTGTTGGGTACGCCATCGAGCATAGAGTCCCCTTTAATGTCATATTAATATTTTACTCACAAATATGGATAAATATGAAAATTTTATATTATTTTTTTACCTGGGGTGTTACATCCTTCCCCCCTTTTGGGAATTGCGTCCTCCCAATTTTTAAAATTGAGCTTGGAAACATCCTTCAAAGTCCCACATCGGAACAAGAGTCGGTAAAACAATCACTTTAAAATAAAGGAAGATAAGTACAGAGGTCACCCTAGTTAACCCATATTTATAAAAACATGGACATGGAAGGAAAAGCAAAGGGTCATCTTCTTGAGTGAGAGTGATATTAAACTTGTCTAGGAGAATGTTAACCATAAGAAAATCACAAACTTGTGATGGGTTAAAAGGTATTCGATTCCCCAGTAGGAAAATTTATTATACAAAATTTTTTATTTAAGTTAATTTTTATTGAGGAATTTATTCATAAGGAAACATAATCACTTATCATGTTGACTTTCAACTTTTACTAGATTCCTTAATCAAACTCATATTTTTTCCAAAAGACGAGTATTTAGGGAGACTTGTTCGCATTAAGAGTACTATAATCAACTTCTAGAGAATCAACTAATACACCAAAGAGATCTATATACATCCCATGTCTTTAGGTTTTAACCAAAACCAAAACCAAAAAGGTTAGTACAAGGTCAGTTAATCCAGAAAAGGATAACCCATTAAAAATAAAATCTATGCTTAATCTCCAAAATTTGTCCAACAAAACCCAATGTTCAACGAGGACCATCCGATAAAAAATTTGTCCATAAAAGTCTTCAATGTAAACCAATATAAGATTGAAACCCAAATATTTGAAGGATTTAGTCACATAGTCTTCCAAGTTAAATCGTAACATTTATCTCCAAACAACATCAGTTGCTCCTAAAGTCTCGTATTGGAAAGTAATTAACCTAATCACATATCCTCCATGATAGGTTAATCATTTACATAAATAACCCGAAATCATATTACTCTTAATTCATAAAATCATATAACTAAATATAATCAGTCAAAATAAACAGGGACTTCATGTAGTCCAGTGGTAGGCGATAAATACCAGTCGCACTTTGATTGTGGGTTCGATTCCTGCAGATTTGTCTGACACGACGGGTTGTCACACGGTCTGCGTGTTGTCCTTTTTTACAAAACTATATAATTCTTAAATCATTCCCCAAAATGAGATAAATTCATCTAAATTGATCATAACATATTTTGACCTCAATTTTATCTCATGCCTTTCATTTTCTAGACTATCATATAATAACCCATAATTACCTCAAAAGTAAGGATCATATAAACTCTAATGGTTACCTTTATAATTATTACCTGAACTTCCACATCGATTGGTCATCTCGTACATGATTCATTACAGAACATACCAAGGTTCAAGTGGTTGATCATGACTCCTTGATATTTGGTTTAGAACAACCACGAGTTTCCTCATTGAATCCTCCATTTTATCTAGTATCTTAATCAGAGAACCACCACAGTTTCCTTCAAACCTGTTGTCTCTTTAGTGCCTGCTAGATCCATCCATTCACTAAAAACAGAAATGTCAGTGTGAGTATATCAACAAAACCATCATGCACTAAGGAGGAAGGTAAACACTAAGATATACTTACTCATTCACTTTATCTAAAACTAGGACTCTTTCTGAAATCATAACCATTATGGTAATGTCACTTGTGCTTAGAGAATACCCTAACCTCTAAAGTTATCTAAACCGACCTTTGATACCATCTATAAGGCCCCAGCCTTAAACCTTACTTAATCTTGAGTTATTACAAGATTACACATTGAGTATCTTTTTAGGTTTAGAGATTTAGATAATTAGATCATGAAACTTGGATTACATTCCACATTTAAACAAAGTGGTTACATAAAAGACAATATTCATTCTTCCCATCAACAGAAACATATTTAAAATAAAACACGGATTCTTTCTTGACAAATCCTTGACACTATCATCACATCATGTACCTTTCCCTTGACCTGTGAAAAACATTTTAAAAACTTGGGATGAGCATAAAAAGCTCAGTAAGGGTTATAAAAATATGGAAAGGAAACATGAGTTCATATATACATAATAATGAAATCACACTTTACCCATAAAACATAGGTACTTTAACATACCTCATCAAACCTTGAATAAATCATAGAAATAATAAGACATAAAGTTAACTTGAGGCATTCATAACATTCTTACGTAGGGAGTAACCCTCTTGGTTACGTTTGGAATACCCATCACAATATATTCCCTAAATCTCTTTGGAGAAACCTTAAATTTTCACTCCTTCGCATTACCCAATGCATTGTAGAGCTATATCGGGCTCACCCGCCCTTAATTTATCACAGAACCACCCGTCTTCATAATAATTCCCAAGAACCTCAACATAATCGTATCACATAAAACATGCATAAAGGAAACATAACATTTCCACCTTTCAATCACAAGATATCAATATAACACATTGATATAAAAAAATTATGAAAACCATTTTCAATACCAAAATAAAAGAAAAGTAAAACATGGTATTTATTTTTCTTTAAAAAAAAGGTATAGCTTGTAGAGGAAGCCGAAACTCAAATAATGGTCACGGCGGCGAAGAAGTTGTTGTCGCCGCATACATACGACAAAAACATTCCCTTTTGTCGTTTAGTAAACGCTTTGTATAGAAAAGATTCCTTTTGAATAAACGTAAAAGTCAAAGGGGTTTATACACCATATAAAAGAAGGTTGTGTATAAAACAAAATATGCCTCAATGAAAGGATATTGAGACGAAGTCCCATACAAAGACGGTATCCTTGGATTAAGGAAAAATCAGTTACATAACGACATATTCAAGGTGTACAAGTTTATCCCAAAGAATCGAAATTGGGTTAAGAAGTTCCCTTGCAATAATTAGACAGCCTAACGGCGTCACTTCAAAATTCAGAAAAAGAGTTGATGAGAGATAAAAAGGGTATCTCATCACTTGGACATAAAATTTACATCAATAAGGATATAGAAGATCATATCCCAAAATAATATTATGTGAATTAAAAGACATAACAAAATAAGTCTTTTAAAAAGAGGAGGGTGAAAGGTTCCCTTACCGACATGGGTATCTTTCGAAACATACGCCCCGTGAAAGAAGGACAATACAACATTGATGTAAATACTCATAAATGAAAGAATATTAAACAATTAGTAAAATAATGGTCAGTACATACACCACTCAAAGGAAATTGTGGAAAATGTAGCATAAATCTCACGGGAATAAAAGTGAGATGAAAAAACCCTTATGAAAACTCGGCAGCCTAACGACGCCACTTAAAACGTCCAAAAATGGATTGATGAGATCAAATAGGGTATATCATAACATTAAAAAAAATTACAGCAAGAGGAATATAAAATAACATCTCCCATAATAACATATAGGAGCTTAAAAGAAGTGACATAAAGGAGAGTACTTAAAGAGAAAGAGAGAGGTTAGATCTCTTACGAAAATTCGGCAGCCTAACAGCGCCACTCAAAACTTCCAAAATGGATTGATGAGAGAGAATATGGTCTCTCATCATATGAACATAAAAATTAAAATAAGAGTAATATAAAATAACATCCCAATAATAAGAAATATGAGCTTAGAAGGAATGACATAAAAGGGTGTACTTAAAAAGAAAGAGAGGAGTAGGATCCCTTACCTCGGGTCCGACTTGACTCGATCATTCTTTAACATTCTGAATAATAAACTTGAGTTAATTTCCACTTTATTAAGAAAATTTTTCTAGTTCATTATTCCTTTTAGATCACTTATTTCCATGTTATTAACATTATTTAATCATTTAATTTAATAATGTTTGTTTTGTCGATATTTGGTTCTCAAGTCGAAAGTGGACTTCTTACAATTACATGTTGTTCATGTGGTCAAATGTTCATTATATCCAGAATTATATTCATGATTTGGATATCATATATATAATATATATCCAGAATATATATGTATTTATAATATTACATAATCATTTAGAGGTAAGAAATGAAATGCACTGTTCATGGAGACGGTAAGCCGTACGTACACATTAACGCTACTTTCATTTCTATGTCATATTAATGAAATTAAAACTAAATGAGAGGTATGTTTATTTTAACTCCAGAATTATATTCATAATTTAGATGTATCATTCATCATATATATCTATTATATACATGTACTTATAATAGTACATTACATTTGGGGATAAGAAATGAAATGCACCGTTCATGGAGACAGTAAGCCGTACGTACGCATGAACGCTACTTTCATTTCTATTTCATATTTTTATGGAATGTAATAATTATGATATAGAGGTATATTATAATTCCAGTATAACATCATATATAATATCTTTAAATCCATCCATTATACATCCCACATATGACATTAACGAATCACATCACTTTGAGGGGGCGGTAGTCCGCACTTCCTTAAATGAAGATATCGCGTTTACCAATAATGGAAACCATAATGGTATGCCCAAAATGAAAAATACATAAGCTTAAAGAAACCATAAACATATTATATATCATATATAAATATAGTGTCATCTTAATGGCCACCTTTTAAGGTGTTAAAATAATGTTGAACAATCATCATTTCGGGAGGCTGAAATTCGCCATCCACGGAAACCGTATGTTCTTTAACCATTAGATGTAGGTGTGTGAAAGTGTAGCTCGAATCCTTCTTATAACAACATCATAGTATATTTATGATACTGGAGGTGTTACAAAAGAAGTGAATAAAATGATTTTAGGGGGTTGGAGACGCAAAATAAAACAAAAGGACTCAAGTGAAGACATTACCTTAAAATCGGGTAACTCCCTTTGGTTTGAGCTCAAAGGAATCCTTGGGAAGACTTCTGACCAAATTGAGGCTTCAAGGAGTAGTAGAGGGAATTTGAGAGACAAAATGGGCAGATTTTGGCCGAACCAAAGGCTTTGAGAGTGTGGGTAAGGAGGTAGAGGTGGGGGCCTTTTATAAGAGGAGATGAGGGGAACTCTTGGAAGGTAAAGAAAAGTCACTTTATTTTAAAATGGTATTCGGATTTAAGAGGTCCCAAATTGATGTGTTTCTAGGATAAGGTGATAAGGGTTCTAAATCCACTCATAAAATAGGTTTTGGACATGTTTAGGTCTTAGATATTACATTATCTTTCCATTTTATTTAAATCGTTAAATAATGAGGTCATCACTGCATCATCATGATGTCATAAATAATTTAATTTATTTAATGTATAAAAATTATAAAAAAAGAATATTATGTAGGAAATATTTTTATCTTTCCACTTAATATTTATAGTAAAAAATATGTCATGTATAACCCCATGTAAAAATTGTTTTAGTAAAACATTTAATGTTTGTCTCATTTTTTACTTTAACTTTAAATAAAAAGATATTAATGTCATTTTCCAACGAAAGTGGCTTCATGGGGTCCCCATGTTGACCAATGGGTTTTCTTGGTAGGAAATGACACATACAATGAGGTTAGGACATGGGTAAAGTTCATTTAATATTATTAAAACATTATTTTTACCTTAAACTACACTAATTACCTCTATTCGTGATTAAAAACTTAATAAGTTACTATTCACCAAAAAATTATTTTTATCCCATTGAACCACATTTTACTTCTTAATGAAAACCATGTATGTCGGATTTGTTAAATTCAAAACACAAATATGGGAAAATTTCATTTAAACAGGAAAATCAGTTTTTATAAGTACCACTTAGGGGTTTCACTATTCATCAAAAATTGATGTTTTTCAGAAAAATCCCAAAAATTCACCCTAAGCTATATTTGATATTCTGAATTCAAAAATGAAGTCTATTTTACAAAATTCAAATCATATAAGTCACATTAATTAATTTAATAATTAATTCCCGCTGTCAGAGCAAATAGCGTGTTTTTATGAAACAATAAGTATTAAAAGATTGACACTAGTTTAAGTCTGATTTCAAAGTGAAATTAATTCCAATGACCACTATTGGATTTAATGGTAAAAATATATTCAAATTTCACTTTAAAACCAATTAAAAAGAAAATATAATCATATAAATAAATTAGATTAAAAAGAGGTTTTGAATTAAAATACAACATTTTACACTATTCCGTAAAAATGAACTTTATCAGAAAGATACCAAAAATTTACACAAAGTACATTTTGATGTCCCAATTCTTAAGAAGAGTTTTATTTGGTCTAAAAGGATGTATAAGAGTGAACAAAACTACATTTAATGACGGTTTTCCATCAAAATGCGATAAGTGAACCTTTAGTGAAAACTAGGGAATATACGCCTAAAATTGAATTCTTTCCGTATTTTATGCCTTTATCTTTTATTGGATAAATGTAAGAACATTTAAAAACATATATAATCATATTTTAGTTATTTTATATCCATTCCATCTAATACAACAGCTACATGTTAACTACCATTTAAAATAATATTATTTTATTATTAGAGTGCAACGTAAGATTCCCAAGAAACTCATTGTTGCGTGTTGGGTGTGCCATCGAGCATAGCGTCCCCTTTAAAGTCATATTAATATTTTATTCACAAATATGGATAAATATGAAAATTTCATATTATTTATTTACCTGGGGAGTTACAACTATTCATTATTTTTATTTACAATTCATAAAGGTCATATTACTATTTCTATGGTCAAGTTACTATTTCATTAGTATAGGTTCCTTAACGTCAAGAAATACCACTAATTTCTTTCATACTTCATTTATGATGTTTTTATTGTGTTCTATAAGTGATTTTAAGCGATCTATATTATATAAAAATAAGAAGTAAAATTTAATTGTTAGAGTTTTGGGTTTTTACAATTGCTTTTAACAAAGACTAAGTAGAGATTCAGTAACTGAAGGATGATAAACCACATTTATAGGAGAATTACATGCTCTCTGAGATCACAACCTAAACCATTTTCACCAAAACTCCCTATGATAATATCTCAATCACAAACCATACCCCTAGGTAATTTCCTTGCGTAATAAAGATATATGTATATAATATAATTATTTGAATTTGTATATTTTGTTTTAATAAAAAAATTATAATATTTATCAATTTTTAATATTAATTTTTAAATTATTAGATAAAGTGTTTGATAAAAATTAGATTTTTATATGATGTTACAGAAAATTTATTTTTGGGGTATGTATAGTTTAAATCAAGAAAATACTTTTGATGAATTCAAAAATTCTTTAGATCAATCACATTTAAATAAAATATTTTTAAATATAAATGATAATAAAATTTTATTAAGTGAAATGTAATTTTTATAAGTGTTAGAAATATTGTTACTGTTAAAAACCCCATTCGGTTTCTATAAATGTGGATTTTTGATTTAAAAGTGTAAATTATGATATTTGGATAACCTTTTTTATAAAATAAATATATCTTTTAAACCATCAGGTTGAAATTATCCAATGGTGATTTTTTCACTATTTTATCAGACATTTAATTTTTTTGGTTAATATTAAGTATATTATAATTATACAGTGCTGTAATATGAACTCATAATGACACAAAAGTGGTGTAATACATTCCATAAAATAAATCCAAAACCAAATTTATATTTCCCCTTTTATATAACGTGTTTTTGAAGTAATTTGATTAATTCTATAAACCTTTAATGATTCCTCAGAAACCTATATTTAATTTTAATGGTGTAAAAGAAATTCCTTATAAACATGACTCCCCTCCACATCACCATGGTTATTATATTAATATATTTAATTATTATCAATATAAAATAATTAAAATCACTCCCCTTTGGTTGAATCTATGGGCCAAAACCATGGGAAGGTTAGAGGTTTTGATTACTTTATCATATAGAGTCCACAACCTATGTTTCAAAATTAATAAAGAATTATATTTTCTTTTTCTATATGAAGCCACACAAACTCACCTTAATCTTTCCCAAAACTATAATAACATAAATTTAATCTTCCCTTCCATCTCTAGAGTCTTCTAAATGATCCCCCAAGATCTTAATATTCTCCTACCAATGTAACTTCCCCCCAATATGACACTCTATCATTTGGATAGATTGGTTTGGTTACGAGACCTAAAAAATGCCTCTCTATATGAAAAAGGATAACGTCTAGTAGTGGGTGTGTGAAATGTACAGTGGGGAGAATACCCTCCCTAGTATGAAGTTTCATTAGTATAAAAAATAATAATAAAATGTAAATTATAATCAACGTAAAGACATATAAAAAGACAATAATAAAATCCAATTGAATAACCAAATAAAGAATAAATGAATAATGAAATGGAATGATGGAATGTAACTAAATGTCATGCTAGAACAATATAAGAAAAATACTATAAGACACAAAAAATGAATCAAAGTCTCTAACTCCACGTCGGTCCTATCTTCAAACTCTACCCCAATAACAAACAAGCAGTCTAAAACTAGGTCATTTTCCTTTTTCAAAACTTGTATCCATGAAATTTGCTTGAGTACGAAATGATGGCTAAAATAAGGTGTTAGTATAACTTAGTAGGGTGAAACCACATTGTTTAAAAACCCCATTCTGATAAGAATTGTACGCAATAAAATGATAAAAATGTGTATTAATTAATTCAACAATTAATAAAATACAACAACAACCTACTTCAACTCTATGCTGAAATATCTATGAGCATGTTTACAACTTGCCAACCAACAAAATATAACCACGGTAAATTCACAAAAAAACAATCCAGTTCAAAGACCTATAAGCATTGTATCTTTTTTAGATAAAACCCCTTTAAGCATTATAGCACTTGATTGTTCATAACCCACATTCTATAAGCATTACAACATGAGACTGTGCCAAGCCTTATCACTATCAACATTACAATACATACATGTGGAAGATCAGGGGCATAACCATTTATATAATCATATCAACATAGAAAAAAATCCATATCATACAATATGGATATCACAATATCACATCATATAATTCAATGGGTTTTTATGAGAATTACCATTATTCATTCATATGCTACCTTTCAATTTACGTCATAATGGATTAGCAATTGTATCGATAAGAAATAACCCATAATTTAGAGATTATATAACAAGAAATCGCCCTAGGTCAAATATCATGTTAAAGATTCTTTAATCCATTTGAAAATTACAAATCCATTTGTAACCAAAAGAAAAAAAAATTATGATCTTTTTCAACTAAATAAATAATTTGGGTTGATGAAACAATGGAACATTATTCATATTGCATAAAATTGGATATTATCAAACCATAAGGTAAAGATTTAGACCCACTACATTTAACCGATGATCCAAAAAATGCTTCAAATGGCCAACACCCATGATAAAAGAAGGTGGGGATGATCGCAAAGAGGTTCCTAGATGAAAAATGATCAAGATCGAAACCAACAATGCAACCAGATAAAGAATTTCACCACAATGGTTGGATAAGAAGGAAGAGAAGAAAAAACCTAACCAAAGGAACATACCATGGGTTGAATATGAAAAAGGAATGTTTGGAAAGGATTTTGGCACTCCATATTCTCCTGGAGAATGACCTAGGGTAAAGACGAGAGAAACTATAGTGGATTAGATAGAAAATAAGTTGTAAAACATTTTTAAAATAGGAGGACATTCATTTACATGTTGTGTAACATAATTAAACATCATTTAAATTAATTTAATGATATTATAAAAAACCATTACATTATATTTATTTAATTAAGCCCATGAAAAATTGCATGATGTGTAATTCCATTACATAATGTGTAAATGTTTTGCAGTTGGGATTTCATCCCATTTTCCATTTAACTCTCCAAACCTCTTTTCAAGCTTCAATACACACCATGAACCCATTTATGCCGAGAATCCATTAAATCATCAATAATACATCCCAAAACATTAGGTTCATTTATCCATAAATGGTTCTCTTTATCTGAACAAGACTCGACCACTAAGGCTCAAATGAAAAACTTAGAGAAATACATACTGAGAGAAAGATGAGATCTTACAATCTCCCCACCTTATAACGGATCATCCCCGACCTGATCAAAGCATCACTATGAGGTTTCAACAAACAAGTTTGAGAACTTTTTTTTCATATCATACTCCCTATCGCAAGACTTTTCCTTAACTTTGACATGATGCCACTCCATCTAGACTAACAGTATAGTCCTACCCTGATGATATTTTTCACTACAATCTGCAACCCTTATCGGATAACCCTCAATGGATGCATTAGAAAAAAGCTCTATTTTTTCTACATATATCATATGGTATGTGTATGGAAGATATAATAATTTTTGAGACAAGTGGAAAAAATAATTCATGGAACTATAGTGTTGTTGAAGGGTTTAATAGTATGACTTTGGACTGAACCTTTCCACTATTTCAAGTGGCCCAAAAAACATGGGTGCTAGCTTTCCCTATTTTTATATGTAATTTACCCAGCCTATATGACATCACATGAAAAACATGATGACTAATATTGAATTATAGAGGTCTATTAAATGGTTATCATATAATTTCTATCTACTCTATGCGGTCACCAACCACTGTTTGATCAACTAAACCTGTTCATATGCCTCCTACCAGAGACTAGTCCAAACAAGTTTTGACTCTCCTTCCTCCATCCAACAAAGATGTGAAAAAATTAAATTCGATACAAAGCCTCAAAAGATGACATTTTTATTGATTCCTGATGGATATTGTTATCTTAAATCTCCATGAGTGCCATATATTTCTCCCCTGAACCACAAAAATCCAAAACACAGGCTCGTAATATATCCTCCATAACCTAAATAGTTTTATCAGAATGGCCATTAGTCTATGGATGATAGGTTTCACTTAAAAGAAATCTAATCCCTATGGATTTTGGAAGATCCTTCTAGAAACACAATGTTATATGAGGATCTCTTTTTGAATTGATACTCCTCAGAACACTGTGAAAATGAACAGCCTTGCTCATGTAATGATTTCCTATATGTTTAACTATAATGGTTTCCATAATTGGTAATAAGTGGAATACATTAGTTAGTTGATCCACAAAACCCATATAGAATCATTATTATGGGTCATCTTTGGTAATCCTGTCACAAAAATAATAGTTACATCATCCCACTTCTATTCCATAATAGGCAATGTTCGAAAAAGCCCAGCTGGCTTATGATGCTTGTATCCCACTTACTAAAAAGTGAAGCATCTAGCCCGGAATCTTTCCACATCTTTCTTAATTCTTAACCACCATTACTATCTACAATGATCAAGATACATATTTTTTAAATCTATATGCACCATACATCAAGAAACATGAAAATCTCTAATCAGCTCCCCGCACAAACTCGTAAGAACCCATATTTATTCGCATAAAAGAAAAGAATTTTCAATGTTGGGAGACCATCATAATGGAATTTACCCAACATATAATTTATCTCTTAGAAAAGATCCATCCAAATTAGATAATTACTTCTTCGTAATAAGGTTCAAAATCATGGGTATAACAAATGTTGATGTTAGATCTACTCACCCTAGAGATTCCTGAACATCCAGATTCACGTATACAAAAGGTCCATTATCCTCCTGTCATCATAGCACTCCATACTTCTTCTATCTGTTTGTTCTAGCTCAAATATTTGATAATGAAGTTTTCCATGCCTAGGGTATATTTCAATTCAAAGTTGAATTAATGGAGATATTTGACCCACCTCCTCTATCCAAGGTTTAGGTCCCACTGAGAAAATATGTACATGAGGATCTTGAAATACATGTATACCAAAAACCTCTCTTCCATGAGATAGCGTATCCAAAATATTTGGGCATGTACCACTGCTACTAACTCTATATCGTGAGTAGGTAAATTCTTCTTATGTGGCCTCAACAACATAGATCCATAAGCAACCACATGATCCTCTGGCATTAGAAATGCCCCATGTCCAACTTCAAATGCCTAATAGTACATGGTATATACTTTCCCCAGAATTTGTAAAGTAAAGAGTGATGAGGTCATCCCAATTTTAATATCTTGAAATTATCCATCGAAATTGTTAATCCAAAAAATCATTACCCCTTTCTTTGTCATCCAAAATATTGGTGCTTCTAAATGGTATACATTTTGGATAAAACACCGGTAATAACATGATAAACATTGAAATATATGAATTTAATGTTGTTCATGGGATATTCCCAAGAATTCATGGATATTAATTTCTATGAGTCCACCGACACTCCTACCTATTAGATTAAATGGCCCAATAAATTCACTTTATTTATCATGAAACTGTATTTAGTTTGCTTGGTGTATAGTAAATTCTCTCCTAATGTACTTCAGGTGATATCAAGATGTTTTTAATGATTGTATAATGACTGGGATTACACTAAGATATCATTGATGAAGACCACAAAGAATTGATCTTGAAAAGGATGAAAGATCCTATTCATTAAGTCAATGATTACCATAAGTGCATTAGTCAACCCAGACGACATCACTATGAATTCAATAAGCCATACCTACTCGTAAAAGTTGTACAAGGTATTTCATAGAGTCTCACAGTTAACTGGTGGTATCCTAATCGCATGTAAATCTTGGATAAGATCTCATCACCTCTCAATTGATCAAAAATATCATCATTTCTTGAAAGTGTATACCGGTTCTTCAACATCATCTTGTTCAACCTCCGACAATCCACACATAAGTGCAAAGATCCATAAGCCTTTTTGGTGAAGAGTACTAGAGAACCCCAAGGATATGTACTTGGCTGTATGAATCCTTTAGATTCCATATAATCCAACTAAACTCTCAACTCTCGAACCTCTACTGGTTCGTTTTGGTAAGGCGGGATAGAAACTAGCTCTCCCCCTAGCACAAAATCAATAATGAAGTCAACCTCTCACTGAAGAGGTAATCCATATAATTCATCAAGGAAATCATACTAAAAATGGTATACCATTGGTGGAAAATAACCATGATACATTCCACCATTATCTAGAGAAATACTATATATCTAAGCCATGAGACAATCCAATATGCACTGAATTCGTCCCGCAAGACCAGCCTGAAGATCTCACTCACCCTAGTGAGAATAGATACTTCCTTATAAATATAAAAAAGTAACTCTCATCCTGTATCAGTTGACATGAGCCTAGTAAATAACTATCCCATCCATACTACGAATCAAGTTGATGCATATCATTTTTATCCCTAACGGTTCCCAAACTAACCGATAACCACCAATATCTAGAGAACATGCCTTGTAACATTTGATATTCTATGACCGCACTCCAAATAGTGTATCAATTATTAAAACATAATCTATGATTTACACATCCAAGAACAAAATATTTTTTTAAAAAATAGTAGATAGATAATAATGTGAAGCTCCAGTATCAAAAAATCCACAAGCTATGGTAGATGATGCAGTTGTCATAACTCTGACGATAGAAGGTTCAACATCCACATTAGGTGAAGTAGTCTAAATAATGTGTAAAAACCTTATCCCTAACCATTTTATCTAGTATAACTAACCAAATCTATATCCCTTTCATGGTAATATTGCTCATGCATTGTGGTACCATATACCCTAACTCATATTGAACAGCCTGTAGAACTCTTGCTCGTATCCTGCTAAGGGGTAGATGATCCCCCTACCAATTCTGGTGCTTGTCTTGATCTAATTCCAATGGTCTATTACTGGAAGTTCACATAGAAACTCTGAATATGACCTATTCTTCCACAGATGCAACAATCTACTACATGGTAAGAACACCGTGTGAACTTACGAAAAAAAATTCCACAATGATAAAATTGGAATAGAATATGATATTGATATGGTAGTATGTTAATATGACTGTTTCCCACTATTTATTTGGTGTAAAATATCATAACGATGCTTCTTACCACTCAAAGAACTCCCAAATCACACTACTGAAATATCTAAAACACTTATCAGGGCCTTTCTAATATTCAATTTCGTGATGATTTCCTGATTCATCACATCTTCTAATCTATTTAAAAATAAAATGATTACTTATAACTTGATCTCAAAACAAATATCATCTGGTAAACATTTCTCTGTAGAGATTTCATCAACTTTTAATGATTGTGAAAAGCGTTGTAGGTCAAAAAAATATATAGTATAGTCTAATATTGAAAAACCCTACTTTGTGAGATGCATTAACTCATGATATTTTTCATCCCTTAATGTTTCAATGTAGAAATAGATTAGGAAATTCATCTTTATTTCCTTCTAAGATAGCTCATCCTTCTTCCCTACTTCCTCCAAAATATCCCACCAATGTATGGATGGTACAAGAAGCATATACATATAAAGATTTTCCTTTCTATTCGTGGGTGTCTTGAGATTCATAAAGATAATATGTGCTGACTCAATCCAAAAATCAGCTACCAGGGGTCCACCTTCTTTAGTAATCACATGAAGATGCTGATTTTGAAACACTCTTTTCAACTCCATCATCAATGGAACAGTATAAATATTCACCCTTTCCGTGGATAATTTTACCCTTAGGAAGATTTCATGAAGCAGAACATCCATCTACACCTCCGAAACTATAAGAAGATCTGATTTACATTCTTTAGGAGAATGATAATTGCCACTCTCCTGATTCTCATGTAAAATATGTTGAGGATTCATTTTCAATACAAGAAAAAAAAACACCTTAGAGAATTGGATATCAATAAGGTCAACCGAATAAGAGATTTAAATAGAGAACCACTAACTGTTGGTCTCCCTCATCAAGACTTAAAGTATTTTAGCATGACATGACAAATCATTTAATTTTTCTAGTGAAAATATATCCCATATTATAGTTCAAAAGGAAAGTACATATCACATGAAAAAATAGATATTCCCCTATCCTGAAAAATAAATGTTAATATATCCCTACGTCCCTGTTATGATGCCTGCATTCTCATCTCACTACCCACTGATACACAAGTACAAAATTCAAGAATCAGTAACATTATCAAACAATAACCTCACAAAACATTTGAATCACCCATGGGTAAATAACACCAACATTAAAAATCACACAACACAAACAACAATCCCATCACCGGGTACTCAGATTTCCCTTGTACATGGGTTAGATACTCCCATTCACAAGCTCATTACCAAATCCTGTCACATCCTATCATCCTTTCTGCCTATCCAAAATTATAAGGGAAAAAGAAAATAAAAGTTTCTCCCTTGATACCACTTTTCAATGTACCCCAATCTATCATTCTTTCACATGGACAGAAAGGGTTGGTTATGAGAGCTCAAACACGCCTCCCCATATGTCGGTGACTGTCGACTAGTAATAGTGGGGTGTAAAATATATAGTTGTAATACTATACTCCCTGGTATGAAATGTCACAACAATAGAACAAATCATAATAAAATGGAAATAAAAATAAAAATAAAGTCATGGCAGAAGACAATAATAAAATACAACTGAATAATATAATAAATAATAGTGGAATAATATAAAGATGTGTTTAAATGTAACTAAATTTTATACTAGAAAAATACAAGAAACATACTAGAAGAATCATATAAAAGACTCAATGTCCTGGGTCTTGAACCCCATGTTAGTCCCATTTCTAATCTCCATCCCATCAAAAAATAAGCAATCAAAATTAATGTCCTTTACCCTTTTCCAAACCTATATATACGAAATAATCTTGGGTACCAAACAATAGCTTGAATAGTGTGTGAGTACAACTTAGTTAATAACACCACAATATGGAAACAAATGTAATTTGATAATAATAGTATAAAATAACGTGATTAATAAGTGTATTAATTAATTAAAAAATTAATAAAATACCACATCAACCTACTTTGGATCCATGTTAAAATATCTCTGAGAATGTCCTACGACCATTCCATGTACCACCATATAACCATGGTATAGTCATAAGAAAATCCAAGTCAAATCCCTATAAGAATTACAAAATTTCTAGGTCAAATACCTATAATAATTATAGCATTGGATTGGGCATATCCCACTCTCAATAATCATTATATCATGGGACTAGGATGACCCCATTCACTATCAGCATTACATTATATACATGTTCATGTGCCTGGGGATAGCACGTTATATAATAACCTTAACATGAAACATAATCCCTTTCATACATCATGGATATCACAATATCAGATCATATATTTCATTGGTTAATTATGCTCATTATCCTTATTCATTCACATTTAACCTTGAAATTAAATTCACAATTGTTTAACAATTATATCAATAATCAATAAGCCATAATTTTGGAATTCTATAACATGAAATCACTCTAGGTCACATATTATTCTAAAAATACATTAATCTATTAGCCAATTACAAATACATTTGGAACTAAATGAAATATAATTATGATCTTGTTCCATTATTTAATTAATTTGGGTAAAAGTAATGATGGCACAATCATGATATTGCATAAACATGGAAATTATCAAACCATAGGCTGAAGATTTAGACCCCAACCTTTAACCAAGGATCCAACAATTATTCTAATGGACAACGCTCATGAAGAAGAAGGTTTGGATGATTTAAAATTGGTTCCTTGAAAAAAACTGATCAAGATCAAAACAAACAACGTAACCGGCCAAAGGATTTCAAAGAAATGGTTGGAGAAGAAGGAGGATAAGGAAGAAACCTAACCAAAGGAACTTACTATGGATTAATGATGTGGAAGGAATTTATGGAAGGGAGGTCTAAAATCCATATTCTCCTAGAAAATTCCATAGGGTTGAGAGGAGAGGAACTGTAGTGGATTACAGTAAAAATCATCAACACAACAAGTTCAAAACAATAGGTCGGTAACTTACATGTCTTGTAATGTGATTACACATCATGAAAATGTTTTTAATGATATTTAATGAAAAACCCATTTCTTTAGATTTATATAATTAAACCCATGAACAATTACATGACATATAATCCCTTTACATGATGTTTAAATGATTTGTAGTTGATTTTACATCCCATTTTCTCTTTAACTCATCAAACCTCCTTGAAAGATTATCTACTCACTATGAACACATTTACACCAGACTATATTCACTCAACAAGAATATATCCCCAAACATTAGGTAATTTTCTCCAATAATGTATCTTTGTCTCTAATCAATATTTGTACACCATGTTTCAAAAAAACATTGAGAAATACTTACCTAGAAAAATATGAGATCTTACACCCAAACTTTTAGAGGTTCCCTCTCAAGGTAAGGGATTCCCTCCATATCCAATTTATTCAAGAACCTTATTTATGTAATACATTTTATTTCAAAATTTTCAACTTGGTTTATGTCTTTTCACATTCCTTTTATTATACTTATGGTTACTAAGTAATGATACACCCATTTCCATCTCATTAACCCATTCTATAAACCTTTTTACACCACTTATTATATTAAAATTATACTTTGATTTCCCTTTCCAGCCATTTGTGTAGTTAATACCCATACACATTTCCAATCAAATATATTAAATTATTCGTAAATATCTTTAATTGATTTGGTATTTACATGTATGTAACCTTAAATATTTATTAGTGGGGTTAAAATTAATTAAAGACACCTTATGTTTTATGGTCTATGTGGCACACTAATGCATGTAAATGATATGAAAGTGATGGGTGGGAATAAAATTATATATCCATTCAATGTATTGGGTAATTATTTTATCTCATGAGAATCCAAATATGGTTCATGAGAGGTTACACTAATTGCACTAAGTTATGTTTTTTTGGAACCCTTGATTATGTTTTTGTTTTCTTATTTTATGTTGTTTCCACATTCCTATGTTTTAATTTTGTTATCATGATTTATCATGCCTTATTATTGAATATTACGATTCTCACCCATCTTATTCTACCTTGATATGAATCTTAGATATACAGTAATTATTTACCTTATGATATGATTTTTTATGCCCTTACTTGGCTTTATAGCTCACCCCTTTCAAATGTACCTCCCAAGTATATCCCATGTAGTTTTATAAGTTCCATGAAATATAAGTTCATGTTATAGATGTTTTAAGAAATGTTTTAATATTTATTCTGAAAGTATTTATATTATATAAATAATTACCCAAATTTTATAGGCCTCACAATCTTATAGAGTTATATTACATGTATCATTATGTAATAAATCATGAATTAAGGTGTATTAAAATGTTGGGTTGTCATAACGGTCCTTCCCATGTCTCACCATATAATAAAAAATTTTCTTTCCCAAAATATATGATATTTATTTTTAGGAAACATGAAGTTTAATGGATAAAAAACACTCAGTGTGTGCCATATGCTCGATTCCATGTACACTTTTCATACTTGTGTACACTATACATGCCCTTGTACGAGGCCTTGTATGAGAACCCTAGACCTATCTGAGTATCAAGCCATGATTGTGTAATCTGGCCATGCCCATATACCTGGTTGTGTTTGTGCCCATATACCCCATGGGAACATACAGTGTTTCCAGTCATGAGGCATAGGGGTTGTAGTAGGTCTCACATTGTGTGTGATATTTTATTTTTCCTAAAACCCAACATACCAATGACAAGGGCCCACATAGTGTGTGTTCTTCCTATGTTCATACAGTGTAATCATGATTTTTGTAGAAACTCTAGAAATTCACATTCTCTTTCAACGGATACACTACCTCTATATATACATCCATGGAATCCTTTATAGATCTTAGATTTAGAGTCATCATACCCTAATTCATATCTAGTGGATAGATTATATCCATCTATTCATCATGGGAATCACCTCCCTTCGCACTTCACTACCAACAAACCCAATCATGAACTGTGGGTCTCTAATATAAACCTTGATCACCCACATTCATCTCTGCACCTCAATAATGCCAACAAACCCAATCTTGACCTCACAGAGATGATCCTCTGTACCAATGATTTGTTGTTCAATAATATTCTTCCCATTATATATAAAACCGCCAAGAAAAATATAACGTAGATGATGAACATACGGTTAATGGTGGTAGAAAATCAAATAACAAAGAAATGGGAATAGAACTAGGTTATTGTACGGGAAATCCTTGATTCATTTCCATTAGAATGGTGAATGAAAATCCAAAATCATGGATTTTATCACAATTAATATCCATTCATAAAACATCGATGATAATGAAATACCCATAATCAACTATTGACTTACAGATCAATTTTTTGTGGATTGATTCTTGTTTGACAATACATACACAAATATAAGGATTAAATTAAATAAAAAAATGCACTACATCGATTTTAGATACATCACAGATGATGATCGGCCCCAAATTGATGTCGTTGGTGAGATCATTGAGTTCCTTTGGCTCGTCCATTTTCAAATCCATGATTTTGTTGTCATTCATCCAATAAAAATCTTCCAATGGAACTCTCTAAATAACTAGGGTTATAAAGTTAACCCTATGGGTTTTTAATAAAATGGATTTTATTAAGGATTAGGTTTGAAATAATTAATAAATAAAAATTATAAAATTTTAATTATTTTTTTATTAATCCACCCATGAAGGTGGTTATATAATATTTACAAGAAATAATTCCTCAATGTACCCTCCTTGGGATATTCCATGGGAACAAAACCTCGAGAAATTATCCCAAACTGCAGAGAATGAGGTTCTCAATGTAACAACCCAGGTACTTATAAAATAATATGTTTTTATTCAGTAATTAAATAGTTAAATTCTTTATAAATGTATAATAAAATAAATGGTATTTATAAAAATTAAGGAATATATATAAAAATAATAGTGACCTCACCTATGAAAGTATAAATACTATTTATTTTTCTTATAAGTGAAAATATGATATATTTATATCATGGAATAAGTAAGTAAATGTTTTTAAAATGATAAATTAATTGTTGGTATTTTTGTGACACATAATTTTATATTTAAAATTTTATAATTAATATAAAAATTTAAAAGAAAATTAAATATCATAAAATAGATTTATAAATCAATATTTTTTCTTATGATTATAATATAATTTTAGGAGACCTTAATTAATTTTTCAGTGTCATAAAATTAGTTGTAATTTTAAAATCAGTAATTTTTTTAAAAAAGATGATTTAAATTAAAACATAAATTTATCATATTTATAATACTATTTTCAAAAAATGGAGTTCATTTTTTAATTCTAATCATTGAAAAATGGTTATGGTCAATTTTTTTGGTATTTTTCTAAAAACGTACAATTTTTGGTAAATAGTGAAATACAATAATTTATGGTATTTAATAATTCATGAATTATTGAGCCATGGATGATGTGTGGATGATGTTAGAAAAAAATATCAAACTTTAATTCATTATTATATGATATTTAGGAATAATGTTCAAGCTATTTATTGTCTTGAGATAGAATAAAAAACTAATGAATAAAAAAAATCAGAAAACACCACTCTCATCCACTATACATACAACCGCTCACCACCTCTTCTCGTCACACCTCCAAAACATTTTATCTTGTTTAACTTATACTGAATTCCCATAAAAATACTATTACACATGTCCAAGACCTTCAGGTTTCTCCAAAATGATGAAACCAAGTTCCTTAAGTAGTTTCTCAAAGAGAAGAAGTTCAAGAGGTAAAATCCTCTTTCGTTTTCTTTTAAATTTATTTTCAATATATTTTATTTTCTTATTATTTAATAACCTACCCTAATCCAAGTGAAATGATAATTATTTTAACTTACATATACTATAATTTTATTTTGTTAATGTAATATCCATCATCTAATTGCTCCACTTCTCCTCTTGTTCTAAAAAAATGAAAACATTGTCCATAATGTGTCAATTTACCGTCATTATGGATGATGTGTTGTAATTTCCTTTTACTACCATCAATGCCATTAATAAAACCATTATTATAGTTAAATTAGGTTTTATTATAAATATTATAGGTTATATACTTTTCTAGAACCAATATATAGACATGATATTTAATAAAATGATATAAGTTCATGATTGTCATAAAACTACCAATATAAATTAAATCATTGTAATTAATGTTTTACCTAATTAATCATACTCGAATTAGAAAAAATTGATATATGGTATCATTTAAAGATTTTGAAACATATTAATACCAAATATTTCCACTTATGTATTTTTTTCTTCTATTTTATATGAAATCCCATAATGACCAAACCATGGAATCTATGAAATAAACACACCCGAAATAATAAAAATAACAGAATATGAATAATAAATTTGTGGAAATATATTATTAAAAGATCATATAAGTTATTATAAATATGAATATTGTTTTCAAATAAATTAATAACACTCTTCAAGTCATTATACAGGAGGTTTGGACTTTCTTGAAGGAAGTAAAACCCTTGGTAAGGGAATTTCCTTTTAAAAATCCTTTTTAATGTCTCTTTTTATAAAATTCAAAATATATTGTCTCTTATAAACTTATAAATCATGATAATATTATCTTATTTTAATTAATCCTTAATTATTTATTGTTTTATTTAAAATATTATATGTTTATTTATAGAGAAAAGTATTTACATTTTATTTGTCCAGTATTCTTTTAAAATTTGATATTTTCCTCAAGAAATGTTTTTATGATGCAATTGTTAAATTTTTATGATTATGTTATGGTTCTTGGGAATTGTGCATGATGAAGGGTGAGACCTATATCTTACTCTAATTCATGGGACATGATTATTTTTTATGTTTACTGTAATGTTTATTCCATGTGTAACTGCATTGGTTACACTATAAGGTAGCTGCGAGTGTTACATTATAAAGGAGTCATGAGGGTTACATTATAATGTATGAATGATGCTTACAAATAGTATGATAGATACAAGGGTTAAAATATTAAGTATTTAATTTCCCAAGTTACCTTTATATTTTTTTTATGTTTTTTGAATATATCTTATTTTCACAAAGTAAGTATATGATACTTTATGGGTGATAAGTATGTCTTTGTGAGAATGATTGAATATGTTTATAAGTATTCATGAACATACAGTTTTATTCTATACTTCTATGTCCCTTACTGAACTTTTTGTTCTCATACCATGTTTTAAAATGTTTGCATAGAGTTTAAAGATGGTTAATAGAAACGATGATTCCAATATGAATGTTGTGAAGAGTTTTCATGAAAATATTTCATGTTTTATTAAACAAATTTGTATTATAGAAGAAATGGATTTTTTTTAGTAATAACCACTTTGTATGCCTATGGTTTTAATTATGTGAATCATTTACTAATTTAATAAAAAATATAAGACAAAAATATATTTTGTAATATAAGGAAGTGAATTATAAAATAATTTACTAGATTATGTATTGTTTAAGGATGAGGCCATATAGTTGGTATCAGATCATGGTTTAGATAACATTAGGGGTTAGGATGATGTTAATAAAACAAAATAAATAATTTTTTACCGTATGGTTATGTTGAAAGGATATATAATATAATTATTATGATGTTTCTTTATCTAATATATGTTTGTTCAGAATGATTTTCCATAGAAGAAATTTGGAAGATGAAGTTGGAAGGCACCGAGAGGATGATATCTTTCCAAATCAAAATCCTGGAATATTGGGATTTGGAACTGATAAGTTTTTGAGAGTTATGTAGTAGTTGAAATGGGCTATAAATAATTGTTTCATTCATCCAATTGAACAACCATAGCTACCAAAAAGGTACATGATGATAGTGTTACATTTAATGAGGCAATACCCTCTTGCTATTAGTGGATCTTCTGACCCAGTAGTGGATGAAGGGTGGATTAAAGACCTTGATATGATTATCGATGTCATGGGGTCTTCATATAATCAAAATTTTAGCCTTGATATTTATTGTTTTCAAGGGTAAGTTGACCAATGGTGGTTGATGGTCAAGAATTTCAGGTATATCAAGGATATTGATACCTTGGAATGTGATGTATTTAAGAATATTTTCCTTGAGAAATATTTTCCTAATGTGGTTCAACTTAGGATATAAAATCAATTCCAAGAATTGAATCAAAATGAGGTATATTTAGTGGCCGTGTATGAATAAAACTTCACTCAATTGGAATAGTACACTATAAATCTTATTAAGGATCATGATAGTAATATCAATCACTTTTTACTTAGTTTTAAAGAAATGATATCTAAGGGAATTTGAATACCATGAATTCAAAAAATATAAGAAACTTGTATGATATGATGAGTGGGTAGAAATGGATTATTCTGATGATCATGTGTACTTTTACAACAAGAAAGGGAAAAGGTCCATATGGTAGAAAATGGGTAAGAATCAATCAAATAAAACTAAAGGTAAGAAAATATAGTTTCCAGTTGTTTTTTTGTGTGATAAAAAGAACCCAACGGAATGGATTAAAAAATCCAAGAAGTGTTTTTGATGTGGTATGTTTGGAAACAAGGACCAATATTTCATTGAAAATGATCTTAAGTTTAATTCTAATAAGAAAATTGTAATGTTTTTTAAATTTAGGGATATGGGGTATTATGGAAATACCTTCCCAAAGAAAGATCTAAATGGTGGAACAAACCATATTATAAGCAGAAAGATGAATTAATATAATTTCTGACTACATTAGTAGATGTTGTGCCATCCAATAAAGTGGTATCAGACACCTTGTTTGTTTACTCATATTTTGCAATGTCTTGTTTGATATGAGGTCTATAGATTCCTTTATTTATGAGAATTTTTCTATTAAATTGTAAATTTCAACTCAATAAATTAATCAAAAAATTATAGTTAAAACACTAGGGGTAAATATTAAATCAAAATGGAATTATCATAATATTCTTACTGTTTTATATGGAATGAAATTACCTAAAAAAGTTTTGTTTTTCCCTTAGTATAGTTTGATGTTATTATAGGTATATATTGACTCTCTTTTTATAATGCTATTATAGATTTTAGTGCTAATGATGTTTTTTTTCAGAAAGAGTTTCAGTTTGTATAAAATAATGAACCCATACCCTTGAAATCATATCAGGAAGTTTTGAAACTATTAAAAGATATAAATGAATGTTATCAGGCACATATTTTTTGAAAACAAGAGAACTATTCAAATTAATTATGTGTTGGTGTTAAATGAATACCTAATTATTTTTGTTAATGATTTTCTTGATGTTATACCTGACTGGGAAGTTTAATTTACAATTAACATAGATTTGTATTCTATGTGAATTTCAAAACCCCCTTATCAAATGGCTCAAGTGGAACTTATTGAATTGAAAAATTTGTTTCATGAGTTTCTTTATAATGGATTCATTATTACATGAAATTCACTATGGGGTTTTATTATCTTGTTTTTTTAAAAGAAAGATTGTTCCATGAAGATTTTAATTGATTCTAGAGCTTTGAATAACAGTACTATTAAGAATAAGTATCCATTACCTCATATCGATGACTTTTTTGATCAGATCTAGGGTGGTAAGTATTTTATCAAGATAGACATGAGATCTAGGAACCATCAGCTAAATGAAAAAGAAGATGACATTTTGAAAATAACATTCCAAAAATATATATGGGAATTATGAGTTTTATGTTATAACCTTTCGCTTTAAAGATCCCCTACTGTATTTATGGATCCTATGAATAGAATCTTCCGTGAATATTTGGATATGTTTTTGGTTATTTTTATTGATGATATTTTTGTTTATTAAAAATTTTATGAGGATCATGAAAAAAATCTAAGGATTTTTCTATAAACACTTAAATAAATGATGTTATACTAGAAATTTAGAAAATATAATTTTCATTTGAAATTGATTTCTTTTCTTGGGAACATTGTAAATAAGGATGATATAATAGTTGATCCCACCAAAATAAAAGTGGTTGAGGAATGGACAAGGCCAAAAACTGTTACCAATATTTATAGTTTTCTTGGATTAGTAGGTTATTACCGATAATTTGTTAAAACATTTCAATGGTTATCTATCCCGCTAACCAATTTAAAATGAAAATAGGTTAACTTTATTTTCTTAGAAGACTGTGATGTTTGTTTACAAGAACTCAAAAGAAAATTGTCGAATTATCTAGTTTTGAATATGCCTTCCAGAAATAGAGAATTAAGCATCTATAGTGATGCTTCATTAAAGGGACTTGGTTTCATTATGATGTAGAATGATCAGTAAATTTATTATGCTTCAAGACAACTGAAACCTAACGAGTCAAATTATCCAACACATGATCTAGAATTAGCAGTTGTGGTGTTTTGCTTTAAAAATTTAACGAAATCATTTATATGGAGAAAAATGTGAAATATATACTGACTATAAAAGTTTTATGTATATATTTACTCAGAAGGAATTGAACATGACGCAAAGATGATGGATGGAACTAATAAAGGATTATGATTTCATGATCAATTACCATAATAGAAGTGAATTTTTTTTGTAGATTTATAGAGTCGAAAACATCTCGCATAATTAACTGTATTATTTTTAGTACATGACCCCTTGGTTTATGACTTTATGAATTTTGGGTTTGAAGTTATTGGTGAAAGAAATTTCTCTATTGTGTTTCAGGTGTCAGTGTTATCATCTCTCTTATAAAGAATAAAGCAAGTGCAGAAGGAAGAGAATGATTTGTAGAAAAATATAGAATTTCATAACGTAAGTACATTTCCAAAAATTTAATATGGATAATGATTGTGTATTGAGATTTTTTAAAATATTAAGTGTCACTTGTGATTCCAATTTAAAGAAAATTTTTTAAGTGAAACTCACGGTTGACCATTTTCAGTTTATACTAGTGGCACCAAGATGTATAGATACCTATATGAGTATTACTAGTAGGATGAAATAAAAAAATATATTTCGGAATTTACAAAGAAATGTTTGAATTTTCAATAGGTTAAAGAAGGTAGAAAACTACCAAAGGATATGATTCATCATTTTCTAGTCCCTAAGTGGAAATGGGAAAATATATCCATAGATTTTTAGGTCGGACTACAAAGGTATTATTGAGGTAATAATGAAATTTGTGTTATTGTGGATCAACTAACTAAATATGTACTTTTTATTTCTATTAGAGACACTCTTTCTCTAGATTATCTTTCTCAACTACAACTCAAAAATATTTTCAGGTTACATGGAGTTTCTCTCTCCATTGCATCTGACTGTGATCCCATGTTCACTTGTAAGTATTATAAAGGCCTTTAGAAGTTGTTTGGAACTAAATTAAATTTCTGCACAACCTTTCATCCTTAATCTGATGGACATACTGGGAGAATTATCTAGACATTGGAAGACATGTTATATACTTGGTTAATGTATTATCAAGGAATTATATATCATCATATTTCTTTAGTTGATTTTTCTTATAATAACAGGTTTCATTCCAGTATACATATAGATCATTCTGAGGAATTATATTGAAAGCGGTGTCAAACTCTAGAATTTTGGGATGAAGTCCAGAAAAGGAAGTTTATGGGACAAAAATTAGTAGAGTAAGTGGATGAGAAAGTTATGATGATCCAACAATACGTGAGGAGATCTTAGAGTAGGTAGAAATGTTATACATATAACGTAAAGAAATAATTATTTATTGAGGTAGGTGATCTTATCTTTCTTAAAATAACATCTTGTGAAAGTGGTATACATTTTGGCAAGAATGGAAAGATATTTCCATGTTTTATTAGACCTTATGAAGTTCTATAAAAAGTTGGACTAGTTTCCTACCAAGTGGGTTTGGCAATGAGTTTATCTTAGGTACACAATGGTTTTCATGTTTGGATGTTAAGAAACATTGTTCCAAATTCATCCCATGTTTTGAGCCCAGAATTAGTTCATATATAATAGAACCTTTCTAATGAGGAAATTCTTATTCATATTCTTGATCGTAGAGAGAAATAATCATAGAATAATGTAATTCACCACTTAATTTTTTTTGGAGAAACCCCATGGTGGATGGAGAAACATGGGAATATGAGCATGCTATGAGTGAAAGGTATCCTCACTTATTTAATAAGTGAATAAAAATTATGAGGATGAAATTTTTAGACTGGGGGAGAATGTAATAAACCAATTAAATATAAAATTAATTTTTTTCAATCTATAATTAAAGTGTTAAATTCATTAAAAATATATAATGAATAAGTGTTATTTATAAAAAATAATGAATGTATATAAATAGAATAATAACCTCACATATGAAATTATAAATAAAATTTATGTAGCTTAGAAGTGAAAATATGATATATTTATATCATTGAATAAGTAAATAAATATTTTTAAATAAAAAATAGTGTGTTTCTATTTTTTTGACACATAATTTACTATGTTAATATTTTGGTGGAGAAACCACGGGGTTGAAGAAGAAACATGGAATCTAAAAATTCCATAAGGGAAAGACATCTTCACTTGTTTAATAAGTGAACAAAAATGGAAAGGATGCAATTTTTAGATTGAGGGGGGGTCGATATAATGTAACAACCATGTTACTTATAAAATAATTTGTTTTCATTTTGGAATTAAATATTTATATTAATTATAAATGTATAATGAAATTAGTGGTATTTACAGAAATTAAGGAATATATAAAATTAGAATATTAATCAGACCTTTGAAAGTATACATATTATTTATGCATATTCTAATTGAATATATGATATATATATATATATATATGTATATATATATGTATATATATATCAAAAACTAAATAAATAATGGTTTTGAAAATGATAAATTAATTATTGGTATTTTTGTGAAAATAATTTTTTATTGACAATTTTAAATTTTTGAATGATTTAAAAGAAAAATTATCATCATAAAATATATTCATAAATTAATATTTTGTTTTCTTATGATTTTAATATAATTTAATGAGACCTTAATTAATTTTTAAAAGTTTCATAGAATGAGTTATAATTTTAAAATCGGTATTTTACTAATAAATGATGATTTTAATTAAAAATTACATTTCTCACATTCATATATTTATTTTAAAAAAATGGAGTTTATTTTTTAATTCTAAATGTCTAAAAATAGTTAGGGTTAAATTTTTGGTATTTTTATGAAATAGTTATTTTTTTGGTGAATAGTGAAATACTATAATTTACGGTATTTAACAAATTCATGAATTTTTGAGTCATAAATGATGTATGGACGATGTAATCCCAAAATATCAAACTCTCCAAAATTATTTTAATATTTTTTGTGATAATATTCATTTTATTCATAGTCTTGATCCAAAATATTAAACTTATAAATAAAATAATAAAATAACACCCCTCTCCTCTACTATTAATACAACCCATCACCACCTCTTGTCCTCACACTTCCAAATCCCTGTAGATTGTTTAATTTATGACCAATTGCCTTACCAAGACTCTTACACATTCTAAATACCTTATGGTATCACCAAAAGGGAAAAACAAAGTGCATTAAGGATGTTCTAAAAGAGAATAACTTCAAGAGGTAAAATTATCTTTCGTTTGCTTTTAAATTTCTTTTCAATATATTTTATTTTATTATTATCTCCTCACATCCCCTCATCCACATGACATGATAATTATTTTATATAACATATACTGGAATTTTACTTTCTTAGTGTAATATCCATCATCAAACATATCCTCTTATCCTCTAATTCTAAAAAATGAAATCATTGTCTGTGATTTGTCGATTTAACGTCAGCATGGATGATGTTTTTTCATTTTCTATTACTTAATTTTTGTCTAATAATAAAAAAATAGTATGGTTAAATTAGATTATATTATAAATTTTATAAGTTATATAATTTTCTATAAACAAATATAAATATGATATTATGTAAAATGATATAAGTTCATGATGGTCCTAAAAATCGCTAAAATAAATTAAATAATTTTAATTAATGTTTTATCTAATGAATAATAATCATACTAGAATAAAAAAATTATATATGGTATCATTTGAAATTTTGTATAAATGTTAGTATCATTTTATTCCACCTCTATATTTTTTCTTCCATTTGATAAGAACATCCATAATGGACCAATAATGGAAACCATGAAATAAATACACAAGAAATAATAAAAACAACAAAATATTATGATTAAATGGGTGGAAATATGTTATAAAATGATCATATAAGATATTATAAATTATAATATAGTTCTTTAATAAATTAATAACATTTTTTAAACCATTATATATGAGGTTTGAACATTTTTTAAGGAATTAAAACCCAAGGTAAGGGGATTTCCTTTTAAAAATTCACTTTAATGTCTCTTTTTACAAAATTAAAAAAATAATGTTTCTTTTTAACTTATATAGAATGAGATGCTTATCCCATTTTCATAATTCCTAAATATTTTTATATTTTCTTTATAAAACTACATATTTCTTACAGATAAAATTATTTCCATTATATTGGTGCAGTATTTTTTAAAAATATGTTTTGTTTGTCAAGAAATGTTTTTTATGATTCATGTGTTCATGTTTTATGATTATTTTATAGTTCTTTAGAATTTTTTATTATGAAGTGTTGGACCTATATCCCCCTATAATTAATTGGGAATGTTTATGTTTTTAGTTGACTGTAATGGTTATTCCAAGTAGAACTACGATGGATCCACCATAAGGTAGTTGTGAGGGTTAAATCATAAGGTTTCCATGAGTGTTACATTGTAAGGTAGTCATGAGGGTTACAAATCATATGGTAACCACAAGGGAAAAAATCATATGTAATTATCCATGATACCTTTATGGTTTTTTTTGGAAATCTATTATTTTCACAAATTATATGATAATTTATGGATGAGAATTATATATTTTTTAGAATGATTTCATATGATTATAAGTATTCATGAACTAATAGTCTATTTCCTTATTTTTATGACTCTCACTGAGCTTTTTGTGCTAATCCCATGTCTTAAAATATTTTTACTAGGGCTCAAGGATGGATAAGAGAAAATAAAAAGGCCATGATTAATATTGTGAAGTGATTTCATGAAAATATTTCATGTTTTATTAAAAACATTTGTATTATAGAAAAATGGATACTATTTTAGTAGTACCAACATTGTATACCTGTGGGTTGATATAGATTAATTATATACTAATTCACTAAAACAATAATCCTAAAAGATCATTGGGAATATAAGAAAGTAAATTCTAAAATAATTTACTAGATTATGTAATTTTTAAGGTCAATACCTTATAATCAATTTTCCTAAGAGATAGTACACAATGTGTACTAGGAGTACACATCACATCTTGTCTGTCCAGGTCTACTTGTGTCTTTCTGTCTCAGATGGAATGTATTTATCCATATACATGGTGTTACCTTTTAGAAAAAATAATGTGTAGAGGTTGGACTACACTCAACTTGTTTTATCTACACAAGTCCATATACTCTATCCATACATTTGTACACTAGGTGTGTCTGTGTACCTAGTCATGTTTTAGTATCATAGCCATGTATGAGTATTGGGTTGTTCCCATGTTCTTTGGTCATGCCTATGTACCTAACCATGTTTGTTCCCATGTGCCATTGGGGCACATACCAAGTTTCTATTCATCGGTCACATGATGTATAGTAGGTCCCACACAACATGTGTTTTTTTATTTTTTTCCAGAACCCTATCCATCATAGTGAGGGACATATAAATTATTCTTATAGTGTGCACACTATATAATTGGTATTTTCTCTGAAAATTCAGAAGTTTATATGCACTTCTCCCATTTTGTTGCTATTGTCAATCCAATAGTTAAATCCATAGTATATCCTGCATCTAGTGTCACCTAAGAGCGATATTGTTCTAGTTTCTAGATATCAGTCATCCATTTATTCGGGGAAAGACCTCAAATCGTACCATGCTACTGTAGTACCCAAAAATGAACCTACGGGTATCTAATCCAATCCTTGATCATAGGTATTTTTCACCGCACCTCTATCATACCACGAAACCCAATCACAAAGTCACAGTGACGATTCATTACTACATGAAACAATCACACAATGATCATTTTATGGGTATTTGTCGAACCAATAGATAAATGAAATTAAAATGATGAATTCATGATGAATAGTTTGATAAAATAACAAAACACACCAAGAGGAACAAAAATAAACCTTTAATTAGGTTGGCCTTGATTTGTTGTCATTTTTATCACCCCTTGGTCTGAGGTATGTTGTATTTTTTGTGATATTTGTTTATTCATAAAGTTTGTGGTTAATCCTTGTGAAGTGTTCATAAGTGTAATTGGAGGAATAATCAAGAGTCTAGATGCTAGAACATTATGAAGGAAATATTTACACCGTAAATAGTTTTTATCAAATAATTATTCTAGGTCATAAGTCATAAAAATTCTTTAATCCATGAAATTTATTTTTCCGTCAATATAAAATCACAAGAACAGTTTTTATTGTAAAATTACTTTAAAAAAAATTAAATTGAGGCATTGCGGTTTTTAATGTTAGACCCTCTCGATAGATTCAAAATGTTAATAAGAAATTTAAACTATAAAATAGTTTATGACCAACCGTTTTTTGGTATGTACAGTGGCTATAATTCCTCTTATATGTCCATTCAGTCCCCTCAACTTTCTATTCATCCTTAGGATTTTTAGATACCTTTAAAATTATATCTCTATATCTAACAGATCATCTGGCGTGTGATTCTAGAAACGAAGGTTTGTGTCCCAATACTTTTTCTCATTTCAAATGTCCATGATTTTATTGAATGGAACCATATAATAATACTGGAATACCTAGATATATTTTTTTAATGAGTTCTTATAAGATATCCTAGGGTCTTGTGGGAGGAATATATGGAAGAAGGGAGATTGGTGGTTTCTTTATAAATACTTAATTTTAATACCTTACATTTGATGTTGTTGGATTCCTTATCAATATATGATTATAAAATTACATGGATTGGTCTTCTTAAATGGTTTTTCTTGTATTTTATAAGGTATGGTTGTGTGATTTTTGGAAGAACCCATTTTGATGAGTGTTATGGAATTTTGGAAGAATTATGGATAGGATGTGGAAAACAATATTTGTTTATAATTTTAAAATGAATATCTTGAAATTATGAATTATTTTATACATATACAAGTTGACTGATAAAATTTTTTCAAGGAATAATTATTTTTTTAATTTTTTTCCTGGAAATTTGAATGATTCTGTTGGCTTGTGTTCAAGCTAAATGGTGTGTGGATGGAAAGTGACACTATTCATGGTTAGACATTATTAATAGTAACCCCAAGATTTATTTTTTAGGGTATTGTGTATATGGATAAGTGTTTATGTGTGGGAGAACATGATAATGGTTTTTCAAAACATGGGAAATGGTAATTTTCTTATTTATGGGTTTTATCACATAATTTTACTCGTGTAATTATATAATATATTTATTTTTTTCTAAATTTTTTATATAAATTATGGTAGCTTTTTCTATCATGTTTTAATGAGTTGGGAACCCTTTAGGGAAATCATGCTGAGTTTATTCTCACCCATTACATGTGATGTTTAGTTTATTTTTAGATGTCATACATTTTGATTTAGTGGAGGGAAAGGTATCATATTTCTCTTATGATGCGCCGTGATACCTTAGTCTTGGAAAGGGGTGTTAGATCTTGGATCTTGTTTGGGTTGTACTTGGTATTATTACATGATGTATGTGAGTATTTTTATAATTAGGATTATTATCTCCCTTCTCCATTTTCACTCTAATATTATTGTTCTATTGGATTAAATTGTGTTTGTATTATGTTTTTCACACATCATATAGTGGTTGGATTTTTATATTGGGTTTTCTTAGTTTGTTTGGTTTTAAAATGAAAATCATCCCCCAACTATCCACATAAGCACATTTAATATATTTCTAACCATTAGTGCCTTAGAGATGTCAGTTAAGGCTAATACCATTTTTACCTCATTTTTGAGGCATATCGTCTTATTATGGATTTTTTTATTCTTGGAGTTTTTTTGTTAGCATAAGGAAAGGTTTGAAAGTGTTAGAGGAGGAATAAACTATAGTCTGGTGATGAGATCCTTATATATGAAATATTTATGCTGTAATTTTTTATAGTGTAAATATGTTAGTTCATAAGACATAAGAATTCCTTAAGCCATAAAATGTATTTAGAAAATATTATTAAATAATACGTATGATTTATTCTATAAAAATTATTTTCATTGAAAACTAAAATAAGGTATCATGTTTTTTGTTGTAAGGGACCCCTCAATGGATTTATGATATAAATTCCAAATTTATACCATATATTAGTCAGAGACCAACCAGTTTTAGTATAACTATTGGTTGTAATTCCTCTTACATGGAATTTCATTCCACTTGAATTCCAGGGAACCCATAAGCATTTTAAAGAGGCCTTTTACATATGAACTTAGTTTCTAATGGATATTTGAGCATTCGATTTGGAAATAAATATTTGCATATCATTCTTCCTTCTCGAAAAAGATCTCCATGGTTTCCATGAATTATACTATTGAACAGTATTGGTATATATAGAACTATGTTTTTGGTTGTGTTATTATGATATCTTCTTGGGGTTTTCTATATTAATGGAAGTAAGAAGAGAGATAAATGGTTTCATAATAAATTCTTTATTCTAATAAATTGAATTAGAGGTGAGATGATTCTTTCACAAACCATGGTTCTAAAAATGGATTGATTAGTTTTCTTAATTGGGTTTTCTTGGGTTTTTTATAATATCATTGGTTGATTTATTAATGAACCAATTTTGGATTGATTTATTGAATTTTAGAATAAATATGAATAAGTTATTGAAAACTTACTTTTATTATGATTTTAAAATGATGATTTTAAAATTAATAAATGTTATGGAAACATTAATGTTGTTTGATAAAATGTTTTCAAGGAGAAACAATTTTGTAAAATTTTTATCATGGAATTTAGCATAATTATGATGGCATGTGTTCAAGGGTAACAAAGTGTGGACATGAATTTCCACTATTCATAATCAGATAGATTATTTCCATGGAGTATCATTATAAATAGGAACACCATGATTAAGTTTCTTAAGGGTAATATGTATATGGATATGTGTGTGTGGGTGAACAGTGGATCGATTATGAAAAACCTGGTGTATCGTAACATTATTTTTTATGGTTTCTCTCACATGGTTTTTCTTGATTCAATATATAAACTATTTAATTTTTCCAAATTTTTTTATATAAATTATTCTACCTTGTTCTATTCTAGTAGCATGAGTTGGGAATTCGTTGTGGAAATCAAACTATCGTTATTCTCACTTTCTTATTGGGAACATTTGTAAATTTGAAGATGTAATACATTGGGATACATGTAATGGAATGGTATCATAAATATATTGTGATGCATCTTGATAACATAATATTGGTGGGTGGTGTTAAGTCTTTGATATTTTTTGGGTGGTACTTGGGATTATAACATGATGTATCTGAGTATTGTGTTATTTTGGACTATTATCTATTGTTTTTTATTTCCACTATAATACTGATGTGATGTTGGTTTAAATTTGGTTTGTATTATTTTATTCATGCATCATATAGTTGTTGGATGTTTCTGTTATGTGTTTTCATGATGTTTCCTTTTATATGGAAAATCATCCCCCAACTATCCCCTTAAGTGCCTAACATTTATTGTCATCCATTGTTGCCTTGGGACGTTCACTTAAAGAAAGTATAATTAATTCCTCCTCTCAAGAAAATGAGATGCAGTGGGATGTTAGATGATTTTAAAAACAAATGAAAAACCAATATTAGGGATTTAATAAAAATTATTACCCATCTCTAAAACTAGGAAGATAATAAATATCCACAATCAACGATCAGAACCAGAATAAATTTGATAGAGTATTGATTCATTTTTTATAATGGATAATCAAATACGAGTATAAAATCTAACAAAAAAATTCCCTAACACGGGTTTAGATCAATCACTAATAAAGACCGTTTACACATTGATGTTGTTGGTGAGATTAATGAGCTCTGTTGGCACACTAAATTCTGAATCCATGATTTGTTGTCATTAATTAATGAATGATCCTCAAACATCCCACTCTCAATCTCTAGGGTTATGTGACTAACCCTAGTGATTTTACCTAATAGTTATTTTATAGAGAGGACATGATTAATATTAATTAATTAATAATAAATAAATATATATTTTTTATTAATAATCCACCCAAAAAAGTGCTAAATAAAAACAAACAAGGAACAAATGTATTATTTCTCACTGAGGAAAAAAACTATATTAAAATTTAAATGACGGTCTCATATTTCTGAATTTTGTCCCCATTAAACAGTTATTCCGTTATTTCAAAAACATTAAGCATGCATTTTATAATATTTTTAATATTTTTTTATATTAAAATCATTCCTACCGAGGCCATGGAATATCATACTAACACAGTGTCTCACATTGAACATGAATATAACAATATTTAAAATATTTATAAGTAAAAAATATTTTCATTACATGTGATACAAAAAGAGTCTCTGGATGTGAAAGGGAGGTGGCATGGGCTTGTTGGAAATAGTCAGATGTGTTGTTATTGTGGTGCGATGTTGTGATATATTTCTAGGTAGTAATGTAATTAAATTAAAGTGAAAAATTGAAATTGAATGGGATAAATGGATAATTAAAGAATTAAAATGGGTCTTGTGGTTAAATATAGTTGATGTTTTCTGTGAAATAAATGAGATGGAAAATGGATATTTTTAGTAATGTTCAATCTGTAAAATGAATTAAGTTGATGAATAAGAAGAAATGTGGCTTGTGGATAGTTGTTGTTGTGTGGTTTTAAGAATTTATTTATGTAAAAGAATATAGAAGATATTGTGAAGTTTGATGTAATGTTGTGAGTTGGCATAATGATCTTATTTTCAATGCATAGGCTAGACTTATGTTTGGATATATATATATATATATATATATCTACCTTATATTTACTAGTGATTTCTATACTCTCACTACACATGTCGAGCACTATGTTCTGCAGACCAAAATATTTTGGGTTGTCTTTCCCATTATCCCAATGATTAATATGGATGGATGGATACCCAATCTTCTCTACTCCATCTTCTAGATGAGTTGAATATTCATGTTTTATGATTGAAGAAAATCAAAAGCAAAATATTTTTGGTTGTGATGATATGATGAGATGGATTATGTTGGATCTTATTCATGTTAGGAGGCGATGATTAGGTTGATTTCCTTCATTTTTAGGATACCCTACAATTATTGTTACAACTATGATGTGATGTGATGACCTAGGTGTCTTAGATTGAGATATTAAGGGATGTGGTGTGATAGCTCTTATGTCTGCGCGTGATATGTGATGTGGTGTGATAGCCCAGGTGTGTCTATGTGGGGTTTTTATAGGGATGAAATGAGAGTTTCAAGATGTATATCATTGGGGTGTGAGGGTGGTATCCCAGTGGGATAGTGGTGTGGGAACCCTCGTCAAGATGCTAAATATTATGTTAATATACATGGATTAATTATTTGGTGAGAATTCTTTGGTGTGGATGATATTGGTTAATTGGCCTGCATAGGTGCTATTGGTTCAATAATTTTCCATTGAAGGTATTAGTTATATCCTTTCATATTTTTATGGGAGGCATTCATTATGATCCTATTGATTATAAATTTATGCTCACCCTATGTATTTAGAAACTATTTTTAGGTTTTAGGAGTACTTTCTTGACCATGAAGTACATTTTTATCTCATGCTTTAGAGCAATTTCTAAGTCAATGACATAGCATTTATTTTGGATATTTTGTTGAGACTATTATCTATATATTTTTTATTTATACACACATTTTGGATTTATTTAGGTTTATATTAATATTATTTCATGGAGATTCTTGAATTTTATATATCATATCTCCCGATCATATTAATATAGAGGGTAATGCCTCTCATTTGTATTATTTTTCATACCCTTAGTGATTATCACTAACCTGGTGCCCCTTGGAGGCAGGACTCGGGGATCATTATCCTTCTTCCTTCATTGTTGGACTAGGATTTTTAAAATTTCTTGGAGGGGTAATGACACTAAATAACCATAAATTATTTTTTCATTAGAAGAAGTAGTATAATTGTGTGAGAAAAATGGAACAAGTGTTGGTTGGGAATATCTGACCATGGAAGGATGTGTAACCTAGGATTGGAAAATGAGAGTTAACATATATCATTGAATATTTCATTATTTTAATAATTTTTGATATATCATTCTCTAATTTTACACACCCTCACATGATCTAGATAAACTAACTAACACTTATGTAGTTATGGGTACTGGGTGAACTCCTAATTTTTAAGATGTTATTAAGATGGATGGCTAAGCACTCCATCTCCCCCTTCAATGGTTCTATGTGGTTATCAATTTTATATGATTTTGATATGTATATGCGCTTGTTATGATTATGATGAGGTTGTGGTATGTTGTTATATACATTAATGTGAAAGTATGGTGGTTCCAGGATGTATGATGTTTGGAGGTGAGCGAAAGTAGATTAGAGGTGATGTGAATGTGGGGTACCTTGTTAGATTTTATTGGTTTTATTATACTTATACTATAATGAAATTATTTTTTATGGGTTATAGAGATCAAAAATAGATCTAGAATCATATGAAATTAAATCTTGTATAAATTTGAATAATACATTTTTAATCAATACTGAAAAATACTGCATTTTAATTCAAAACTGACTTTTCATGTAATTTATTTATATAGTTAGATTGTCATTTTAATTAGTTTTAAAGTGTAATTGGATTAAGTTTTTATCATTTAATCAAATTTTGGTCATTTTTAGTAATTTAACTCATAAATTGGACATAAACACATGTAAATCTTTTGATAGTTTTTACTTATTAAAAACATACTTTCTGGTTTTCTCAAAGGGAATTAATTTAAAATTAATTCATACAATTTCTGTGTTTTTAATTTGGAAAAATGTATTCTATACTTTGAATCATAAGGTGAAAATTGGGTAAATAGCTACCTTTTATTTTTGGACATTATTAATAGTGACTTTATTAATTATTTTTATTTACCATGGTTAAATGATAAATCAGTTAAATAATGGTAAAAATTAATATTATAATAATATAAAACTACCATAACAGACATTATTATCCTATTTTATGAGATATGGACGACCATGGGAATCCTTGCGTCAATTTTAGGACCCCATGAAGCCACTTGGGAATGATAAAGACATGTTATAATAATAAATTTAAAGTATAGAGAAATATATCATAAACAGTTATATTTTTACTAAAACAATTTAAATATAGGTCTATATAACTGATATCTATAACTATAACTTGTAATTAGAAATCTAAAAATATTTCCTACATCATGGTATTTTATTTATAATTTTAGACATTAAATAAATAAATTTATTTATGACACAATGATGATGCGGTGATTACCTTATTAGGGAAAGATTCAAATAAAGCATATTATAAATATTAAAATAAATGAAATTTGACCATTTTTATGCCATCCATAAATTTTCTGGATGATTATGACATATTATATTATTTTTAATTCATTTTTTCTAAGGAATCAAGTTATTATGACTTTAACATAAATCAATTACTAAATATTGCCAATATTTAAAAAATGGGTTTAAAAAAATACTATTTTATTAAATGATATAATAGTCCTAAAAATAAAATATTAGAAAAAATGATTCATATAATGTTACAAATGTCATTAAATATTCACTTTTGTTTCTCTTGGAATTTTATTGTAACTATAGTAACCATATATTATGAAAATACAAGAAGACATTGTAAGAGTTAATGTTTTTAACTAAGAGATAATGCTAAAATATAAGGCTAATTTTGTGACCTAAACTTTTATAAAACATTTTGGTTAAGGGTATTTCGAACCATAATCATATTATCATATAATTATATCACACTATAGATATTATAATTCTAAAATATATTTTTAATAAAATAATATTTCATGACTTTTCTAATGTGCCCTTCCTCCATCTTATACAAGGCCACCACCTCTACCCACGTACTCGCACCTCTCAATCCCCTTGTATAGTAAAAATTATGTTAAAATAAGCTTCAAATATCCACACCTTCCACCTATAATCCTTAACATGGGCATAATGCAATTCTAGAAATCTCTTTTGCTCAAATAAAAAATATTTACCCGATTTAGAGGTAATATCTTTTCTCAAGCTCCATTCATATATTTTCTTTCTCCACTCCCTATACTCTTCTTATTATATGATTACATAACAAAAAAGTATCCTAACTATACTAGTATGTTTTTTAATACATATTCGAATTACACTTACACACACCTCCATATAATGGATACAAACATACTATTTCTGTGTATGGCGAACTATTGCATCACGAAATGATAATTGTTAAATTTTATCCTACCATGTCTCTTGGATGCCATTATGATGGAACTGTATTTATGTAATATATCTATTATATTTATATTGTCTCTATTCTTCTAAATTTTTTATTTACAACATACCTTTATGTCTTCCATAATATATTAACTTGATAATTTTTTTTGAGGAAGTGTGGACTACTGCATCCTCAATGTGATATGACTCATTAATGCCATACATGTAATGTATAAAGGATAGAATTAATGAATATATCTGACATATATAACACATATATTATCCTGTAATTACAATATACCTATGTATATATTAGTTTTAATTATTTTAATATGAAAAATAAATGATTGTATTGTTCATGCGTACGTATGCCCTACCGTATCCATGAACAGTTCATTTAACTTCTTATCTCAAAATATTATGGAATATTATAAATACATATATACCAGCTATATATGTTATTTAAATCATTAATATCATTATATATATTATGGAATTATGAAAACGTGGATGATTTTCATCAAGACAATTTCATTTTTGACTCAAGTACCAAACATCGACAAAACATCAGATATGAACTCAAATAATTATGTAATTGTTATAATATGGTAATAAGTGATGATAAATGAATAATAAAATTTAAAAGGCTTATAAAGAAAGTAGAAATTAACCTATTTTTATTATTCAATAAATTAAATAATGAACGAGGCTAGTTAGACTCAATGTAAGGTACATCATCACAATATTCTTTCATTGAGGAATATTTTGATTTATATACAACCTCATTTTATATGGTGTAAAATAAAACTCATTTAATTTTAAATTAATTAAATGGTTTTAAAAAGTAATATTTATTTACAGGGCATCGTACTATATAAAAAAGGATGTTTTTTAACGTACGCGGTGACAATGATCTTTCCACTACCGCTAGACGTATTTGATATTTGGATTCCATTACAAGCAGTAATGTTTTTAAATATAAAAGTAAATACCATATTACTTTTTAGGTATTTTGTTATTGAAAATGGTTCTGATAATGGATTGATTATATCAATATCTTTAAATTATGTCTTATGATTTCAATGTGTAAATGTTATTTCTCTTTTATGCTTGTTCATGTGTTATGCCTATGTTATGGTTCGTGGTCATTAATTATGTATACATGTGGTTCCATGATAACCCGAGGGCAGGTGAGCCCGTGATATCTCCCCAATATATTCGGTAACATGAAAAAGGTAAAATCTAAGGTTTTTCCCAAGATATTTAAGGAATATACTATGATGGGTATTCCAAACGTAACCATGAATGTTGCTCCCAATGTTGCTATTAAAGCAAAAATTTAAGTATGTTATGGATGCCACAAGTTACCTTTATGATAAATGATATATATGATCTTATGATTTGATGAGGTATATTAAATATATTTTGTTTTATGAATGAAAGTATGATTTTATTTGTTTGAATGTATTCATGGACTACCTTTTTGTTTCCTTATTTTATATCCCTTATTGTCATTTTTATGCTCATATTAAGTTTTTGAAATGTTTTTCACAGGGTATAAGGATGGGTAAGAGAAAAGAAGAATTAAATAATATTTTTATCAAGAAAAGAAATCATTTTAAAGGGTTTTTATTGTTGGAATAAAATGGATACATGATTGATAATATCCTCTTGTATGATTATGGGATGATATGTATTAATAATTTCCTAACTCTTTAATACGTTACAACTGAAAAGATCCTCTATGTGAATTAAAGTAAAATTAATAACTTAACTCAAGATTAAGTAATTTATTATCGTTGATGACATATATTAACATACATGAATTTTCATAGAGTAAATATTATTTGGTAATTCGTAGAAATACAACTCTGTCTAGATACTACAAGTTGACATGGTTCTGAACAGATGTGCATAGGATTAAAAACTCGGATGAGGTGTTCTGGGTTTGACTTGAGGAAACCTGGTACATGACAACGGGACTTAATATGCACTTGGTTTGACACACTTATGGGATATGCTTAGTATGGTTGTATATTTTTTTACCTACCATTATGAAGGATTTAGAAGTAATGATATTACCAATGCAACCAAAGTTTATTATTCTAAGATTTAGGATGCATAAATTTATGTCATGAACTTTTCCAAGTTTAGAGTTATAGAATGATCGTAATTTTATGAGGTAATATAGAATATGCAGTATGTTGTTTTACTGAAGGTATGTTATCACTGTCCCAAATCTCTTTACCCTAACAAGTATAGTACTAGTAAGGGGTCGATCCATAGGAAAGAAGAAGTTATTCCTGTCTTTCTTAACTAGATTGTATTTTTGTCTTAGTGATGTGTACTGAATTTAGAGTCAATTTTTTAATGTTTGGATAAAAAGTTAATTGAATTTAAATTTCTTTATCAAATTACTTAATGAAAAAGGAAAATAGAGGAAATTGGTTTTGGTGCATATATGGAGGAAAAATGTTCTAAGGTGGTGGATTCTTGAGGGGTTGTTAATTAAATACAATTTTTTATGAGGTTTTATTGTTCATAATAAACAGACTCTCTTTGTTTCAATTTGTAACAAGGTTTCCTTGGTCCGGTAAACTTATGTTCTGTGCTGAGGAGACTGACTCCTTGGTCTGGTAGTCAGTGTTTCATAGTTCATTATTTGGATTAGTCCATTTTTGAGTGGATGAATACATCCAATGATTATGAAAGTATTTATCATTATTATTCTTTTGCATCCCTAAAAAATATACCCTTGGTCTGGATCAAAATTTTTAGTGATAAGATAAAGTGATTGAAAAAGAATAAGAAGAGGCTAATAGAACAAACACATTCATATAAACTAATCTAAATTACAACTATTTCATCACCCAAAACCCGAAAACATTGGGTTTTTAGTTACACATAGAAGAAATGATAAGAACAGAATCCTCTATACCTGATGTGATCATCGCAGAAACATCGAGGTGAGAGTGGCTCTTCAGTAGAATGGTAGAATGGTGATGTAGTTAAATAAAGGTAGTACAATAACAAATATTCATTCCTTTGGACCTTGACCACTTTTCTCCACACCCCTTGAACCGGAGGCCAAGGCATCTATTTATAGAAAATAAATGTACAAGACATGTGTCCAAAGTACATGGCATGAACTTTTGTCCATGCGCTTTTCTCACATTTTTTCTCTTCCGGTAGGTGGCCTAACATGCTGTCCTTGACATGAACACGACGCCTCATGGTAGGTAAATGTACATGGCATGTAGCACCGCAAAACATGGTGTGTACTCTATTTAATTGGCCACCAACCACTTCTAGAAGGAGAGACACGTCCTATTGAGGGGTGTACATGGCATGTAAACATCGGTCATCCACATGGGTGTGTAGACTTCTTCTCAACCACCAACCTCTTCTAGAAGACTATACACGGTGTGTAGTTTTAGTACACGGCATGCATATGCTTCTGGTAACTTGGGAATCTACTTGTCCAATCCAATCTGTGTCTGAGTCTGAGTGTACACAGCATGTATAATGTACAAGCCATGTGGTTTTATGTTTTTCTCAGTTTTTCCCCGGTTTGTGTGTTTGTCCTGAAATCCCCTAAAAATGAACAAGATCACCAAGATAAATGTATTTTTTCACTAAGTAGTAGGTATTTTCCGAAGACATGTTCTTATATTCATTAAAGTACATGGAAATGTATATACAAATTAGGTGCATCAAACTCTCTCATATATAGTCATTTGCTTGGCCTCGAGAAAATCTCAACATCTGATTAAAAGAATCTATATTGTAAAAGGAATTAATTCAGTTAACCATTAATGTAAATGATATAGTCATAGGAGAAATTTTTGAAAAGGGTACAAAATAGTTTTGATTCATAAGATATTAAAATCATGCCTCATATATAATTCAATTAATTGCTTTCATCTTCATTTAAACATATGTTTAAACCTTTAAAAAACAAGAAATCCACTTGATGATCTACCTATCAAATAATATTGTCAACACTGAAGATGTTTTTCATCAATGTTATGATCAATCAATGATATATACACTCTGTTCACAGGTTTGCAAGAAATCTAGTTCTCTACTTTAGAAAATTGATTTAAAAAAATCATGAGGGGTTTTCAATAAGGATCAGATGTCTCTCTGGCTAAGGGATGGTAGTTAGAGATGTTAAAAATAACTCTATGGATTGAAAAAGGAGTCTAAATTCTATAAATAACAGTGCATGAAATTTAAAGTTAATCTCGGTGGAAGAAATCCTCAATAAGCGCTATCAAATTATCTCATCACCACTATATCCTTAACTTACATAGGGTTCACAAACCAATAAGTTAGTACGAGGCTCATTTGTCTGTATAATTTTTTTTAAAAAACAATGGAAACCTTTTACAAATTCCACAAATAGGGGTTTGGGACCTTCTTTTACCAAAATGATCAAGAGGCTCTCCCCCATTATTAATTTCCTGAAAATTCACAAAAATATGTCATGTACTGCCAAATCCTTCTTTTAAGATCCAGTGAATAATCATGCCAAATAATAAGAGAATTTGGGTAGGAAGAGAAATAGGTCTGTAATATGGCTTCTTATAAAGGTTTTTCATGGTTTATAGGGGATTCACGAAGATCAGATGTATGGTAGGTCTCATGATAAAGGGGTTGAAACAATCTAATGACTCAATCATTTTAATGTAATTCAATAATTCTTCATGTTTCAAAATAAAAAACATGAAAATTATTGTAGTTTTGTATATCCTAAGAATCTATCAAGAAAGTCGGTATTGGAAAGAATATGGCGAAGGGTTTATAATACATCTCAGGAGTGGGAAAAAAATAACGAGACAATTAGTTCGTGACTTGCATATAATTGATTAGCCTAAATAATATAATAATCTATGGATTAGAATTTTCAATTTAAACTATATCAGCAATCATTTTAAAACACTTACGAACCAAAATAAGCATGAAACTTTTAAAAAATCCCACTTTTAGATTTATTATTTATAAATATGATTAACCAAAATTTCTTCACATTTTCAAATATATTTTCCATTGATGATGTCTCCTAGATGATGATAAGGGAAAAACTAAAGAGGTTGAGAGACACTCCACCATACTAAATATCGCACGTGGTCCATCAAGTGCCCTATAAATATAGAGAAGGGAATGTGTGAACACAACAGTGGAAGATAACGATGGGAATAAAGGAAATAAGTAAATCGGGAAAGAAAAAAAACAACAGAATATGGAAAAAACAATACTCCCCTCGTGTCTAGGTGAAGAAAGATAGGAAGTGGTGGATAAGTGCAGCCCAAAGCTGCCAGAGTACCTGTGAAAGTTGTGGAGAGAGAACACTGCAAGAATACCCTACATAAATAGGCACAATATATAATAAATATATATATATATTTATATAATGAAAAACATGTGTCCAAAAACCAATCATGGGGTCACCTTAGAAGAGGCATCATCCAGTACAGAAACAGCTGGGAGAGATGGATCAGGACCTGTGGAAACTGGAGGCTCTGAATCTGAACTCGGAATAAAATCCATAGGTGTCAGAGCTGTTAGAGCCGGACTCAGATGTGGAGGCTCGACAATGATCCCTGGACTAGTAGCAGTAGTGGCAGTAGTTGGGCCCGTAGTGGAGATACGAATTGAATCCATGGCTTGTGCAGTAACGGTTGTGGAGTGGAAGAAGAAGGTCCAGGATTCACGGATGGGGTAGGTAGACAGGGTAGAGGAATACCATGATGCTGAAAAATAATCCCCAACATCTGCTCAGGTCGATATTGACGTCGATTGAGACGAACCAAGTGCTGCTCCACCACGACTCGGTGGAGGGAAAAGGAGAGATCGACCGAGGGTGTGGAGGTAGGTGATACTATAGACGGAATAAAATAAGGAAGTTCAAATGAAGTGTGGTGGGGTGGGGAAGCCGGAAGGGGTGGGGAAGGAGGAGTAGGTATATCGGAAGGGGCAGGAGGGTCAGCAGGTGGTTAGGGTGGTGCCTAAGCCAGGACATAAGCACCCCTGCTTCCAGACCAATCCCATGCAAATAAGCGTGGGAAAGTCCATCCATTGGGGGAACCTAACTGGTCATGGGGAAGAGAAGGCTAAAAACCTTGAGGTGGTTGGAGAGGCCAGTGGAAAAAAACACACCATTTAGGTTTCCCTGAAAGCCGGTAAACATGGCGTGGAAATAGGACGCTGCAAGGTAATGGAGGTCCGGGTAGTCCTGTCGGATGACATAGGTGGGGAGCTCCATGTCGCGACCAGTCATGACCCCCATATCCTCATGTATGGGAAACAGTATGGCGATAAAACCCCGTTGGGTGAAGCGGAGGATAGGGTCGGCAATGAGGGTACTTTTCTAGGAAATGGGGGTGTATCGGTGGTTAAGGCCAACAATATCCCGCCACATGGAAAAGAGATCAGAGTGCTCGGGCCGGGTCAGGGTAGATACATGAGGTGGGGTGATGGATGAGGATAGAAACCGTACCCTCGGCCAAACTCATTCATAGTAAGGGAGAAGGGTCATCCTGCTATACGAAATCAGACCACCAGAACCGCATCGCCCGACACATCCTGGTACTCAGGCCTGTCGAACATGAAAGAAGTAGAAAACTCCAAAAATAAATCTCAGAAAATAGGAGTGTTGACCTAGATGATCGTGACTAATGGTGTGTGCCCAAGGATATCCTCCAACTCTACCTAGAAACCCATCTATTGGGGGACGATTCTATCCAGATAGTAGCTACTCAGTAGGATCAGGCAGCGAGAGAAATTCCAAACTCTATCATGGGCCTAGTCGGTAATCGGGAACACCATGCAAGGGTATGTGACACTTAGAGGGCCTGGCCCAGGTGGGACAACTGTAGGGGCTTGCTCAGGGGGGTGGAGTGGCTGCAGTAGATGGAGGATCACTAAATAGGCTGGACGATGATAGACTACCGGTGACTGAAGAGCGTGTAGGAGGTGTGGCAGATGGTGTAGAATAAATGATGGTTCTTGAAGGGTCCATGCACTATGGTGGAGGTGTGGCTATACTAGGACCAACCTCTATGGGAAAGGAGGGTGGTGGATGGATGGCCAGCGGAGGAGGCCGGTACAGTAGATAGTCCAGAGATGGTAGTGTCACGACCTAGAGTCAGATCTGACGAAAAATGGGCCTCTCTCCCTTAGTGGTAGAGGCGAGCTACATCCCACGCGAAGGGTCTCTCTCTACCATATCCCGAAAAAGAATGAAAACCCAAAAAAAAGAAAAATAAAAGAAAACGGAAAAGAAGAAAATGTGAGAAAAATAAAAAAACAAACACGGTGTGCATATCCAAGGTACACGGCGGGTAAACATCAGCTAGCCACATGGGCATGTAGACATTTTCTCAACCACTAACCAATTCTATAAGATTATACCCAGACCAAGGAGTCAGTCTCCTCAAATCAAAACATAAGTTTACTAGAGCATGGAAACCTTGTTACATATTGAAACCTACATATTTGGGTTAATATGAACAACACATCCTCAGAAGCAATTTTATTTAATAAACAACCTCTTAAGAATCCATAGCCCCATCGTATTTTTCCTCCATATTTTCACCAAAACAAAATACCCATATTTTCCTTTTTCTATCAAGTAATTTTCTATAGAAATTTAAATTCAATTACCTTTTTTCCAACATGAAAAAATGTACTCTAAATTCAGTACACTTCACTAAGGCAAAAATACAAACTCGTTAAACAGAAAAGAATAACTTCTTCTTCCCTGTGGATTGACCACTTACTGGTACTATAGTTATTATGTTAAAACAATTTGGGACATCAATAACACACCTTTGGTAAAATGACAGACCAAATTATGGCGTCGTTTCTGGGGAGGCCGAGTGGCGTATAGGAGAAGAAATGCGGAGGGGGGTCGCCTGACATGGGTTGAAGTCAGGTGGGGAGTGACTTTTATAGATGAGATACAAAACTTGTATTCTACTGATATACACCATGTATGTCACGACCCGTCCTCGGGGCCCGAGCCGTGACTACCCCAAGCCCGCATTCCATAGGCGAGGGGCTGGCGACTAGAACCAAGGTGCAAATCCCGGAAAAAGGGAAGGAATTGTCTTTGAAAAGTAAACAAGCATCATAGAGTAAGCAAGCAGAAAAGTAAACACTAATAAAAAAACTGTAACAGGCTGTGCTGAAAGTAAAAGGGGCCGGAAATACAAGCCCAACTATAAAGTACAACTGAAAGGGGAAAACAACAACTGAAAAGAAAAGACGTAGCGTCGAGCCGTCCTCTGAAAGTCCCACATGAAGGGTGGGTACAGATAGCCTCCACTGCTCCCCGGGTCACCCTGACCGCTCCGAGTACGTCCCGCCCAGTGGTCCACCTCCAGGTGTCGTCCTGCTCCGCAAGCCTCCACCACGGTCAGCGCTGTCAGTCGTCTGCAACCAACACAACGTAGTGCGGGCATAGCCCATGAAAGGTTGAGTATAAGCTACTCATAGGGACCCCGAGACCCCCAAAGGTCTCCCAGAATCCACAAAGGATAATCCACAAAGGAAAGATACAATCACAAAGTAACATCCGACACGACTTAGGTATATGCCCATACATATTCCTAAGTCATCAATTCCCATTCGGCTCCAACATCTGAGCCCAAGCACAACCCCGTCCACACAGGAAATCAAAAACGTATACCCACACAGGATAGCAAAACACAATCCAAAAAGGAGAGTAAAAGTAAATCCACACAGGATAGCTCAACACAATCCACAAAGGAGAGTAAACAATAAATACACACAGGATAGCTCAACACAATCCACAAAGGAGAGTAACACAGGATTCGGCTCACATAGGAATACTTCTTCAAATGACGATAGCGATGATCACTGATCCATCTAAGTCGTCGGACCCACAACGGATCGATAGGTACTAACCCCCGCAATGACCCACACAGGATCAGACCCACATAGGATCAATAGGTAACTGACCCCCACAAAGACCCACAAAGAATCGGGCCCACACATGACCTGTAGGCGCTGGCTCACACAGAACCGCTGAGCGCTGACCCACACAGGATCGGATCCACACAGGATCTGTAGCACTGATCCACGTAGGATCGCTGAGTGCAGTAGTCGTCACAGTCCACTGAGGATCTCTTCACAGTCGTCATCGCAGTCCACTAAGTATCTCTGCACAGTCGTCATCGCAGTCCACTTAGGATCCCTGCACAGTCGTCGTCGCAGTCACAGTAGTAGTCGCAGCCAGCACTAGGGTTCCTGCACACAACAAGCTCATTTCGGAGGGTCCGCTCCACGAGCCGAGAGGCTGATACATCAACTGACACAATGTCCAAAGTTGATGTATCCAAAAGTTCCGTATCGTCAACAGGAACTCAACATCGCAGACGGCGCGTCAATCGGACGCCCGGTCTGAGAGTTATTGGCTTTTTCGTTCCAGGGGCACAGTTGGTTTTTAAGGAAAAACCAACCTGACCGTACTCCACCTGCGTCCAAACCTCAGGCGGGGTATGCCAAAAGATCCGTCTCACTTAGAGGAAAACAACAAAGTTGACGGCACGTCGATCGGACGTCCGAAGCTCAAGATATGAGCGTTTCCACTCTGAGGGCCCGATTGGTTCCGTGTACGAACCAACCCGGCCAAACTCAAAGTATTCTGAATCCTTGAGTGCGATATACCAAAATGACCGTCTCGATCCAAGGATCGCGTTTCCGCTTACGGTGAGTCATTTGGAGGCCCATATCTCATGTTACGGGCAAAAGACCCAAACAGTCCGAAGACGGGGGTCTGGGCCTGGGCCGACCCGGCCCGACCCCCCCTGGGTCGGCCGAACCGGGTCGACCCGACCCGGTCCAACCCGGCGGGACCCGGTCCAGCCAGGCTAGGGCGCGGTTCGGCTCGGCTCGGCTGAGCGGCCGAGCAGTGCGGGGGACTCACTGCCCCCGCGTGACAGCCCTGTGGCCCTCGCGGGGGGCCGCCCTGGTCAACGGACGCGGCAAATGCCGCGTCCCGCGTGTGCGTCGGACCCGCGCGGCCGCGGGTCCGCTGGCACTGCCACCGCAGGCCGTCGGCGCCGCCAAGACGGCGACCCGCGCCGCCCGTGGCTTCTGTGGGCCTCCGGAGTTGCTCCAGTGGTCTGTTTTCCTTCCCGTCTACACTGCTGTTCCTCCCGGGTTCCGTTCTTCACTGTGGGATCATCAGATCGCCCTTGCGTCACATTTTGTTGTTGCCCTCCAAATCCGCACAACAACGAAGAACAGCGGAGGGTTGTCGGGCCGTGTTCGTTTGGCCCGCACCCTCCGCGTTAGGCGATAACAATTGGGAGGATTAAACAACACATCAATCAACAATTGTAATAAATTAAAATTTTTCTTATGAAACCGGTTCATTAATTTAAAAGAAACGTTTACGGGAAAAAACAATTTATTTCACAACAACCCCTACATCGTCACGTCGTCGCATGCGTATTCTTCGCGGAATTGATCTTCGCGGAAGGAGACGATCGTCGCGTCGCGGAAGGCCGTCGCGTCGTCGCGGAAGGGGTGTCGCGTCGACGAACTCCGAGGTTCAAGAACAAGTAGATGTAATTATAATAATTAAATCCATCTCGAGTTAAAATCCACAAATGAATTTAAAGAATCACAAACTCTCACCTCAACGGATGATCGAAAGTTTTTTTCACGGAGGAAGGAACGTCGCAGAAGAAAGTCGTGGGAGAGGAAACGTCGGCGTCGCGGCACACAGCGTCGCGTCGTCGATTTCCGCGGGTTCGGCGTTCTTCGTAGGAGGCCGGCGTTCTTCGCGTTCTTTGCGAAGGAGGATGAAGAACTCCTGGTTTATGTCAAATCCTCTCAACGAACATGTTTCCAGATGTTGTGCGTTGGTCTTATTTTATTATTACGCCAACGGATTTCAAACAGGTTAAGAAACGAATGAAATTAATTCATAGAATTAATTTCAACGAAGAAAACTGCCCAATTAATTGGTGCGTTATGAAATTAAGAAAACATGTCAGTTGACTTTCATAATGACGGGTTTTCACGGGTGTGCTACTTAGCAGAAATGAAAAGGTGGGGCTCGTGCGGGCCCCACCTCAAAAATATCCTCCCAAGAGGGTAGGATATTTTCGGATAGCACCATATCCGCAACAACTCAGCTTAAGTAGCTTTAAGTGGCTTCTTTTGGCTTCCAAGTGGCTTAACTGAAATAAAATAAAGTTTGTCGTACAATTAATTTTATTTTTTAACTTTAAGCCCAAAAATTAAAAACCACACCCGAGCAAACGCAACTTCGGAAGAGGCGTTTCTAAGAAAATATCGGCGCTGTGATTCTATCGGTGCCCTTAGAATTCGATCCCGAGCACCGGTTAAAAAGTTAGAAAAACCCGCTCGTCTGTTCACTGAACGTACCCGAGCCTAGCTTCGGAAAATGATTTCGGGCACACCGGGCCTCGGAATCAGGTGCTGTCAGAAACTACGTTCTTGTAAAAATCCAAATAAAATTAAGAAAATAAATTTCCTTAAATTTTTCGGGTCTTTACATCACTCCCACCTCAGGGCTTTACGTCCCCGTAATGATAATCAAAAACTAGGGAAACAAATGTGGGTACTGAGAACGCATCTGAGCCTCCCGCTCCCAAGTGCTCTCCTGGAGGTTACTGTGCTGCCATCTGATGCGCAATAGAGGAATCGATCATCCACGTAGGACCCGCTCCTGTCGATCCTCGATCTCCACCGGGACCTCCATAAAATTCACCCCATCATCCACTTCTAGCACCCCATGGTCAATGATGTGCGTAGGGTCGTGCACGTATCTCCTCAGCTGAGATACGTGGAAGACATCGTGCACCCGGTGCAACTGAGGTGGTAGAGCCAGGCGATAAGCCACCTCGCCAATCCTGCTAATGACCTGGAATGGTCCGATGAAGCATGGAGACAACTTGCCACCTCGGCCAAATCTTCGTAAACCACGTCGAGGTGAGAGACGCAAGAAGACGTGGTAGTCATCCTCGAACTCTAGTGGCCTCCGCCTCCTGTCAGCATAAGATTTCTAGTGGCTCTGAGCTGTCCTCATCCGCTACTGGATGACCTGGACCTTTTCTATCATGGCCCGGACCATCTCTGGTCCCACAAGTGCTGACTCCCCAGGGTCTGTCCAGCACAAAGGAGATCTACAAGGTCTGCCGTACAACGCCTCATATGGTGTCATCCCGATGGTGGAGTGGTATCTATTATTGTACGTGAACTCCACCAAGGGTAGGTGATCCTCCCAGCTGTGACCAAAGTCGAGGACACATGCGCAGAGCATGTCCTCGAGAGTCTGAATGGTCCTCTCCGTCTGACCATCCATCTGAGGGTGAAAGGCGGTGCTCAGATGTAGTCGCGTCCCGAACGCCTCCTGAAACCCCTTACAAAGCCAGGAAGTAAAGCGAGTGTCCCGATCAGAGACGATAGACGATGGCACACCGTGAAGCCGTACAATCTCCTGAACGTAGAGACGCCCCAAGCTCTCCACTGAGCCCTGCTCCCAGATGGGTAAGAAGTGTGCCGACTTGGTGAGTCGGTCAACAATCACCCAAATGGAGTCATGACCTATGGAAGTGCATTGAATTACAGTCATGAAGTCCATAGATATCCCGTCCCACTTCCACTCCGGGACCTCCAAGGGTTGTACTAAGCCTGATGGTACCTGATGCTCTGCCTTCACCTGCTGGTAGGTGAGGCATCGAGAAATGAACTCTGCCACAACCTTCTTCATGCCCGGCCACCAGTGATGTCGTCTGAGATCCTGGTACATCTTCGCCACTCTAGGATGCACCGTCAAAGGAGAAGTGTGAAACTCTCTCAGCACCTCCTCCCGTAAAGCGACTGGTACCAAGGTACGTCCTCTGAAAAGGACGTTGTGCTCTGCTCCAAGGGAGAAACCATCATGTGCCTGTACTGAGGATATCTGTGCACGCCGCGTCTCACAGTCAGCATCCCCACGATGTGCCTCTCTATCCCACTGTAGTAGTGGAGGGGTGACTGTGAGAGACTGAAGGAAGGATGCTCCGTCCCTATCCACAAAGGATATCTGCAAGGCGGCTAGCTACTCTATCACCTCCTCAAGTAGCTGGATGCCCATCCTCCTGTTGAGAGCATCGGCTACTATGTTCCCCTTCCCAGGAGTATAGACTATCTCAAAGTCATAGTCTTGGAGGAACTCAAGCCATCGCTGCTGTCTCAGGTTCAGGTCTTTCTGAGAGAAGATGTACCTTAGACTCTAGTGGTCAGAAAAGACTATAAAGCGCTCTCCCATCAGATAGTGCCACCATGTCTTCAGAGAGAAGACCACTAATGCTAACACTAGGTCATGGGTAGCATAGTTCTGCTCATGCGGCCTCAACTGACATGATCCATAGGCGATCACTGCCCGCTCCTGCATCAGGACACACCCGAGTCCGGTTCCCGATGCATCACAGTAGACTACGTACCCAACTCCCTCCTCATGAAACCTCAAGATAGGTGCGCTGGTCAATATCCGTCTTAGCTCCTGGAAGCTCTACTAACATCTGTCTGACCACACAAAGGGTTTCCCCTTCTCCGTCAAAGATGAGAGTGGTGCCGAAACTCTGGATAAGTCTGGCATGAATCTCCGGTAGTATCCACCTAGACCCAAGAAACTCCGCACCACCGTCACGCTCCTCGGTGGCTCCCAAGCTAGCACTGCCTCGATCTTCGCGGGATCCACAGCAACTCCCACCTCAGAAATGACGTTCCCCAAGAAGTGGACCTCACGTAACCAGAACTGGCACTTCGAGAGCTTTCCATAAAGCTTGTGCTCTCTGAGTGTGTCTAGTACAACCCGCAAGTGGTTGGCATGCTCCTCCTCCGTGTTCGAGTACACCAAAATGTCGTCGATGAAGTCCACGACAAATCGATCGAGGTATGGCTGGAAGATCCTGTTCATGAGCCTCATGAACACTACTGGAGCATTGGATACGCCAAATGGCATAACAAAGAACTCATAGTGGCCATACCGACACCTGAAGGCCATCTTCTATACGTCCTCATCTCGAACTCTGAGCTGATGATAGCATGAGCTGAGGTCTATCTTCGAGAACCACCATGCTCCCTTGAGATGATCGAAGAGGTCATCAATCCTCAGTAGCGGATACTTGTTCCTCACTGTCACCTAGTTCAGGCGACGATAGTCGACACACAGTTGCAAGCTCCCGTATTCCTTCTTGGCAAACAATATCGGGGAAGCCCAGGGTGAAACACTGGGTCGGATGAACCCCTTGCCCTGCAAGTCCTCCAACTGTACGTGCAGCTCTCGAAGCTCATCGGGGGCCATCTGATACGCTGGAGTGGATATCGGGGCTGTCCCAGGGTACAAATCAATATAAAATTCTACCTCTCTGCGAGGAGGAATCCCTGGAACGTCATCGGGAACGACGTCCGCGTACTGATCCACCACTGCAGGAAAACTAGGACTCTGCACGTCAACTGCTCCAAGGATGAGGCTAGACAACTGATGAGTGATGGGCTATCCTCTCCTCTGCGGAAGTCCATCCTGTGCTGCAAAGGATCCCTTCTCGCCGGTGAAGGTTAACCTACTCCCATCGGTGCATACACATCGCACCTTGCGCCTAAAACAGTCAATCTGAGCATGGACTGTAGATAACCAATCCATGCCCAAGATGACGTCGTAAGGCCTCGACGCCAATACAAGAAGATCCCAGCTGAAGATCTAGCCTCCTAGAGTAAGATCACACTGCCGGAACCAGTGCGTAATCGTCGAGTCTTCTTCCGTAGGAGTCTCTAGCCGTAAGGATCAAGCCAACAGCTCTGTCAGAATCTCCGAGCTCCGAACAAGGGTAGCAGCTATGAATGAGTGACTCGCTCTTGTGTCTATAAGAACTGCAGCAAGGGTGGAATTGACACAGATCATACCTCAAATCATCTCTGGTGTGCCGTGGTCGTAGGACTCCGCTACCTAGAGTTGTGCCTATCTCTGCCTGCCAGCTCCCTGTGGTCGAGGCGGACCTCCTGGTGGTGGTGGTGGCAGAGCCTCAAAGCGTCGCCCACCACCTGCTTCTCGGCCAGCTCCTCTACCTCGTCTGCCTCCTCCCAGTGGACCGCCATGGTCGACCCTCTGCCTCTGCCTGAGTGGCCCCTCCACCGTCTGCTGCTCCTCGGCACATCGGGTCGGGCAGTCACGAGCCATGTGGCCCTGTCCGCCGCATGCGTATCACTGCCTGCCTCTCGATAGACTGGTTCCACGCTGTGTTCCCCGCACTGCTGAGCCAGTGTCCTGAGGTCGTCTATGAGAGGGTCTAGTCTTCCTAGAACCCTGAGTCATCTGTCGGCTGCCTACTGCGGAAGACTCTGCTACCTGCCACCCCGCGGTAGGTCTCGCTGTGGACTCTGCCAGAAAGCTCTCGATCAGAAGGGCTTGCTCCAGTACTCCTGCCAAGGTCGGGATGCTGAGGGAGATTAGCGATGCCCTGATCTCGTGTCTCTAACCCTACTCAAAGGTCCGGGATAGGAATAAGGGGTCCCGCACCATGTCGGTCGAGTAGCGAGAAAGATCGGTAAACCTCGCCGCGTACTGGGAGACCGTCAAGCTGCCCTTCCGCAGCTGTAGAAGCTCTTGGATGCGCACCACACAGAGGGTGACCGGGACGAACTCTGAGCGGAAGAGGCTCTAGAAGTCCGTCCAGAGAAGAGATGCCTCATCGTGCACCTGGAGCATCAAGCTCCACCATCGGCCCGCTGCTACGTGTAGTAGGCTCGCCGCGAGGATCACCATGAGGTCTGCTGGTGTCCTCACTAGCCTGAAAACTCATACGACCGCCTCTAGCCAGTCCTCGGCTGCCTGGGGGTCCGTCTCCCCACGAAACCTGGGTGGTCGCTGGTGCTGGAACTCGTGCAGAGCTCCGAGGCGACGTGCATCGTCAGCGGTCGGTGCTGGAAGCATCGGGGGCTCGGCGGGAAAAGGTTCCTCCGGTGCCTCTGCTGTCAACGAGCCCTGTACCGAGGCCTCGTCGCTTGGCGGGCTGTCTTCATGCTCTAATCTCAGAACCCTAGCTGGCGGCCGTCGTGGGTCCATCCTGAAAAGGAAACAAGTGCGCCACGGTCAGAACAGTATACCTGGTGGGCTGATACTAAGTAATCACATAGAAAACTTGAAACACACATGCAATCAATGTTTTCGTGCATTATGTCAGAAATCAGAAGTCAGGGTCCTGGTGTACGGATACATCGGCCGCCGCACCAACACTGGACTCCCTGGACTGATAACCACACTCAATACGCTAAACACTATTGTTTCACATAGAAGAAAGATCAGAGTCTACAGTAAAACCGACCACCTCTGATACCAATTTGTCACGACCCGTCCTCGGGGCCCGAGCCGTGACTACCCCAAGCCCGCCTTCCATAGGCCAGGGGCTGGTGATTAGCACCAAGGCATAAATTTTGGAAAAAGGGAAGGCATTTTCGTTGAAAAGTAAACAAGCACCACAGAGTAAGCAAGCGGAAATGTAAACACAAAGTAAAAAAACTATAACAAGATGTGCGGAAAGTAAAAGGGGCCGGAAATACAAGCCCAACTGTAAAGTACAACTGAAAGGGGAAAAAAGAAACTGAAAAGAAAAGCCACAGCACCGAGTTGTCCCCTGGAAGTCCCACCTGAAGGGTGGGTACAGATATCCTCCACTACTCCTCGGGTCCACCTGACCGCTCCGAGTACGTCCCGCCCAGTGGTCCACCTCCAGGTGCCGTCCTGCTCCGCAAGCCTCCACCACGATCAGCGCTGTCCGTCGTCTGCAACCAACACAACATAGTGCGGGCATAGCCCGTGCAGGGGTGAGTATAAGCTACTCAGTAGGGACTCCGAGACCCCCGAAGGTCTCCCAGAATCTACAAAGGATAATCCAAAAAGGAAAGATACAATCACTAAGTAACATTGGACACGACTTAGGTATATTCCCATACATATACCTAAGTCATCAATTCCCGTTCGACTCCAACATCCGAGCCCAAGCACAACCCAGTCCACACAGGAAATCAAAAACGTATACCCACACAGGATAGCACAACACAATCCATAAAGGAGAGTAAAAGTAAATCCACTGAGGATAGCTCAACACAATCCACAACGGAGAGTTAACAGTAAATACACACTGGATAGCTCAACACAATCCACAAAGGAGAGTAACACAGGATTCAGCTCACACTGGAATACTTCTTCGAATGACGATAGAGATGATCACTGATCCATCTAAGTCATCAGACCCACAAAGGATCGATAGGTACTAACCCCCATAATGACCCACACAGGATCGGACCCACACAGGATGAATAGGTAACTAACCCCCCGCAATGACCCACACAGGATCGGGCCCACACAGGACCTGTAGACGCTGGCTCACACAGAACCGCTGAGCACTGACCCACACAGGATCAGATCCACACAGGATCTGTAGCACTGATCCATGTAGGATCGCTGAGTGCAGTAGTCGTCATAGTCCACTGAGGATCTCTGCACAGTCGTCGTCGCAGTCCACTGAGGATCTCTGCACAGTCGTCGTCGCAGTCCACTAGGGATCTCTGCACAGTCGTCGTCGTAGTCACAGCAGCAATCGCAGCCAGCACTAGGGTTTCCGCACACAGCAAGCTCGTTCGGGAGGGTCCGCTCCACGAGCCGAGAGGCTGATACATCAACTGACACAAAGTCCGAAGTTGATGTATCCAAAAGTTCTGTATCGTCAACAGGAACTCAACGTCGCAGACGGCGCATCAATCAGACACCAGGTCTGAGAGTTATTGGCTTTTTCGTCCCAGGGGCCGGTTGGTTTTTAAGGAAAAACCAACCCGACCATACTCCACCTGCGTCCAAACCTCGGGCGGGTTATGCCAAAAGATCCGTCTCACATAGAGGAAAACAACAAAGTCTACGACACGTCGATCGGACGTCCGATGCTCAAGATATGAGTGTTTCCTCTCCGAGGGCCTGGTTGGTTTCGTGTACGAACCAACCCGGCCGAACTCAAAGTATTCCGAAAACTTGAGTGCGATATACTGAAATGACCGTCTCGATTAAAGGATCCTGTTGCCGCTGACGACGAGTCGTTTGGAGGCCCGTAGCTCACGTTACGGGCAAAAGAACGAAACGGTCCGAAGACGGGGGTCTGGGCCCGGGCCGACCCGGCACGACCCCCCCTGGGTCGGCCGTACCCGGTCGACCCTAACTGGGTCGACCCGACCCGGTCCCACCCGGCGGGACCCGGTCCGGCCAGGCCAGGGTGCGGCCCGGCTCGGCCGGCCGGTCTGGCTCGGCTCAGCCGAGCGGCGCGGGGGGCCCGCTGCCCCCGCGTGACAGCACTGCGGCCCCCGCGGGGGGCCACCATGGTCAATGGACATGGAAAAGGCCGTGTCCCGCGTGTGCGCCGGACCCGCGTGGCTGTGGGTCCGCTGGCGCAGCCGGTGGCTTCCGCGGGCCACCAGAGTTCCTCCGGTGGTCCGTTTTCCTTCCTGTCTGCGCCGTTGTTCCTCCCGGGTTCCGTTCTTCACTGCGGGATCATCAGACCGCCCTTGCGTCACGTTTTGTCATCGCCCGCCAAATCTGCACAACAACGAAGAACTGCGGAGGGTTGTCGGGCCGTGTTCGTTTGGCCCGCACCCTCCGCGTTAGGCGATAACAATTGGGAGGATTACACAACACATCAAACAAAAATTTTAATAAATTAAAATTGTTCTTATGAAACCGGTTCATTAATTTAAAAGAAACGTTCACGAGAAAAAAAATTATTTCACAACAACCCCTACCTCGTCATGTCTTCGAATGTGCATTTTTCGCGGAATTGATCGTTGCGGAAGGAGGCGATCGTCGCGTCGTGGAAGGGCGTCGCGTCATCGTGGAAGGGGTGTCACGTCGACGAACTCCGAGGTTCAAGAACAAGTAGATTTAATTATAATAATTAAATCCATCTTGAGTTAAAATCCTCAAAGTAATTTAGAGAATCGCAGACTCTCACCTCAGCATATGATCGAAGGTTTTTGTCACCGGGGAAGGAACTTCGCAGAAGAACGTCGCGGGAGAGGAAACGTCGGCGTCGCGGCACACGCCATCGCGTTGTCAATTTCCGCGGGTTCGGCGTTCTTCATCAGAAGTTGGCGTTCTTCGTGTTCTTCGCGTTTTTCGCGAAGGAGGATGAAGAACTCTTGGTTTCTGTCAAATCCTCTCAACGAACATTTTTCCAGAAGTCGTGTGTTGGTCTTATTTTATTATTACGCCAACGGATTTCAAAAAGGTTAAGAAACAAATGAAATTAATTCATAGAATTAATTTCAACGATGAAAACCGCCCAATTAATTGGTGTGTTATGAAATTAAGAAAACGCGTCAGTTGACATTCATAATGACGGGTTTTTTCCGGGTGCTTTACATAGCGGAAAAGAAATGGTGGGGCTCGTGGGGGCCCCACCTCACAAATATCCTACCAAGAGGGTAGGATATTTTTGGATAGAACCCTATCCGAAACAACTTAGCTTAAGTAGCTTTAAGTGGCTTTTTGTGGCTTCCAAGTGGCTTAAGTGAAATAAAATAAAGTTTTTCTTACAATTTATTTTATTTCTTAACTTTAAGCCCAAAAATTAAAAACCACACCTGAGAAAACGCAACTCCGGAAGAGGTGTTTCTAAGCAAATACCAGCGCTGCGATTATATCGGTGCCCTCAGAATTCGATCCTGAGCACCGGTTCAAAAGTTAGAAAAACCCGCTCGTCCGTTCACTGAACGTACCCGAGCCTAACATCGGAAAATGATTTCGGGCACACCGGGCCTCGAAATCAGGTGCCGTCAAAAACTGCGTTCTTGTAAAAAAACAAAGAAAATTAACAAAAAAAATTTCCTTGAATTTTTCGGGTCTTTACAATGTACCCCACTTTTTTTAATATATACAATTATTATGGTAAACTATATAATAATTAATATTAATAATGAAAAGAAATATATATATATATATATAATTTATCAAAAATAAAACTATAAACATAATGTCTCAAGAAATTAATGTTGTGTGATTTAAAATTGGGAAAAGAGAAGTACAACCTTTGGTCTGGTGCATGGGGATGGGTTTGAATCAGCAATCGACAGTTCCGAATGGAATCCCTCAACCATTGGAACAAAGGTTGTACTGCTACTCCTATTTATTAATTAAATATATTTAATGTATAAGGCCTATACTACACAGAAAGAAGGAAATTCATGGTGTGTGGTTGTTAATTATACAAAAAGGTATGAGAAAGGGAGATTAGACGAGTTCGAACCGAGGTCTTTTGGATCTAGGGTCGAGACTCTGCCAATCTTCCAACTTCACCCGCATCTATTTCCATTATGTTAAAAATCCTTTTAATTTAGTATTGAAATCATGGAAAACATGATTTATATCTAATGACATGTCGTGGGGTTTTAATAAAAGGAAAAATGTTGGAAATCGGGTGGCTGCCAGGATTTGAACCTGGGTCTTCTGAAACCCAGTTAGGAACCTGACCAACCGATCTATACCCATTATGGTTTTTCTTATAAGAATATATATATATATATAATATGAAAAATACCACACACAACTTGTAATAAAACATGAAGATAAAATGTAGGAATCCCATGCTGAAGGTAGGTTGGGAGGGAATCGAACTAGTGACGACTCGGAAAAACTTTAGTGACCCTACCATCAACACCAACATCATCCTGGTTTATTAATTAGTTAAATGATATATTTATAATAGTTATAAGAGAAACGAAAAGTGAAAAGTACATACCATGTAGATAAGTGGAACACGATGTGTATCTTATGGTTTGCCTCATAGAAAGCGCATTTGTTTTTAGGTCGTTGGCTTAGCTGAATTACCTATGATCTACCTGATATGTATGGTGGACAGCATTCCCACCATGTCCCCCATGTGATGGTAAATCTTCACCCGCATTCCATTACCTTGAACGGTTGACCATCCTCTTTAGAAATTTCCACCACTCCATGATGGAATACTCATATGACTCAGAATTGTCCCGACTATCAGGACTTTAGCTTCCTTGGGAATAATTGAAGACGAGAGTTAAAATGGAGTACCCGATCACTCGGTTGGAAAGAGTTTTGTGAAATCATCCGGTCGTGAATCACTTTCATCTTCTCCTTTTACAGCTTAGAATTATCATATTACACTAATCTAATTTCATCAAGTTCCAACAATTGAAACTTACACTTATCTTCATCTTCCATTAAATCAAAATTCAGGGCCTTAACAGCCCAGTAGGCTTTGTGCTCCAACTCTACCAATAGATGGCATGACCTTCCATAGATGAGGCATAATGGGGACATCCCCAGTGGTATTTTAAAAGTAGTCTGATATGCATACAAAGCATCATCTAGCTTCTTGGACTAGTCATTCCTCAAAGTGTTCACTGTTTTCTCCAGAATTTTCTTGAGAACACAGTTGGAGAGCTAAAATTTTCCACTAGACTGGGGATGATATGGTGTCCCCATATGAGGATTTACTCTATACTTCGACAATATTCCTTTCATCAATGTGTTGTCGAAGTGGGTCCCTCTGTCGCTGATTAGTACATAGGGAATGTCGAACCTACTGAAAATATGTTTCTTTCAGAAGCCCACAACTACCTTGGCCATGTCGTGTGCTGTATCATTGTCTTCTACCTATTTGGATAAGTAGTCAACGTAGACCAGGATGAAAGTGTTCCCAAAAGTTGGGGAAAATGGTGTTATGAAATCTATGCCCCTGACGTCGAAGATCTCGACCTCCAAGATGGGTTGCTGGGGATCTCTACTATATGACCCACATTAACTGTTCTTTGTCACTGATCACCACTGAAAACAAAGGCTCAGGAATTTCTATGCATGGTGGTATAGAAAAATCCATACTCCATGATCTTTGATATCGTAAAGGGAGGCCCATGATGTCCCCCAACTGGTGAGGTGTGACAGAATTCCAGGACGCCATGAACTTCAGTTTCTGGGATGAAATGGCGGATCATCCCATCTCCACAGGATCTAAATAGTATAACATCTTCCAAGAAGTGCCTCTTAACATTAGAGAAAAATCTCTTCCTTTGCTGGAAGGAGAAGTCGGGGTGAACGACACTTGTAACCTGAAAATTAGTAAAATCAGCATACCAAGGTCTAGGTGTTTCGTTGACCGAAAAGAGGTTCTCATCAAGGAAATCCTCTCCAATCTCCTGATCATTCTCTTTCTCCAAATGAGGCAGCTCTAGGTATGAGAGATGTTCAACAACAACGTTTTTCTCCCTTTCATGTCTCGGATCTCTAGATCCAATTCTTGTAGGAGAAGTACCCATAAGATCATTCGTGGTTTCACATATTTCTTGTTTAGTAGGTACATTAGTGCTGCATGGTCAGTGTATACATTAACTTTAGATAGCACTAAGTATGAACAGAAGCTATCAAAATCAAACACTACATTCAGTATATCCTTTTCTGTGGTGGTGAAATTCATTTGTTCCTTGTTGAGCATCCTTATGGCATAATTGATGGGTTAAAAAATTCGGTGAGGCCACTAGCCCAAGAATTCTTCTACTACATAGTCACTAGCATCACATATCACATAAAATTGTTCCTCCCAGTTGGGAGAAATCATTACTAGAGCTTCCACCAGGCGTTACTTCTACTGCTAAAAAGATATAGTACATGTCTCATCAAACTCAAATATGAAATCCTTGGTCAAAATATTTGTGAGGGGCTAGGTTATTTTATAGAAGTTACAGAAAAACCACCTGTAGAAACCTACATGCCCTAGGAAGATGTATATGGCTCTGACGGAAGTCAGAATAGGATATTGTGAAATGACTTCTATCTTTGTCGGGTCCACATATATCCCATTTTTGGAGATTCTGTGGGTAAGGATGATGCCACATTGCACTATGAAATTACATTTTCCTAGTTCAAAATGAGGTTAGTGTGCTTAAATATTTCCAGAACAATATCTAGGTGTCCCAAAAAAGTGGTGAATGAATTTCTGTAAATGAAAAAATCATCCATGAATACCTCCAAGATCTGTTATGCCATATCCTTGATGATAGCCTGCATACATCACTGGAAGGGGGCGGGGGGTATTTCACATGCTAATGGACATCCTTCGATAAGTAAATGTACCATATGGGAAAGTAAATGTGCCCTTCTCTGGATCCTCTAGAGCAATGGAAATCTGATTGTAGCTAAAATAGTCGTCGAGGAAGCAGTAAAAGTTGTTCCCCACTAGTCTCTCTAACATCTGATCCATGAAGGGTAGGGTGAAATGATCCTTCCTCATGGAATAATTCAGCTTCATGTAGTCCACACAGACTCTCCATCCCATGAAAGTGAGTGTGGGGATGATCTCATTATTATCATTTGAAATCACAGTGATACCCCCATTTTGGGTACCACTTGCAGGGGACTCACCCACAGACTATCCGAGGTGGGATAAATGATGCCTGCATCCAATAACTTAATTACATCTTTCTTCACATCTTCTTTCATTGGGGGGGGGGGGGGGGTCAGGCATCATTGTGGTTGCTGAGATTGATTCACACCTTCTTTAAGTATCACCTTGTGGGTGCACATGATAGGGATGTTGCCCTTAAAATCTACAATTTTCCACCCAATAGCATGCTTCCGCTATTTCAAAACCTGCAGAACTTCATCCGACTACTCTTGTGACAGTGCTGCACTATGTATGACATGAAATGTTTTATGATCTCCCAAATACCTGTATTTAAGAGATGATGGAAGAGGCTTCAGTTCTAGTTCAGGCACCTTTAGAATCGAAGGTAAAAGTGGTTGCACATTTTCCTGCTCAAGAATATCAGGTATAACTACACATTTCCAGTAGTGTACACCCTGACCCTCTAGGAATTATAGATCTGAAGGTGCTTCATCAAATAGAATGTCTAGAATAATAATGTTATCTGAGGTAAAATAATATACTAGATCATCTCTTTCTTTCCTCAAGTGATCATCCATGGTGGTCACTGCATAACATCCCTCATGCTTTGACAGTGATGCATGCTTGACGACTTTGAAGACATTACTCGAGACTCTTTTTTCTCCTGCCCAAAAAATTAGCTCCCCCTAGTGCACATCGATCAGAACCTTCCCAGTGGCCAGGATAGGCATTCCCAATATGAGAGGGGCCTCCTGGTCTTCCTCCAAGTCGAGTATGATGAAATCTTCAAGGAGGATTATCCTGCCCACTTTGACCTACACATCCTCAAGTATCCCTTTTGGATAATTTATGGATCATTCAGCAAGATGAAGGGATACTTAGGTAGGCTTCAGGTTGTTGAGTACCAGCTTCTTAAAAACTCTGAGGGGCATGAGGTTGACACTACCCCCTAAGTCGTAGAGGGCCTTCCCAAACTCACATGGTCCAATAGTGATTGGAATAGTGAAGTTACCTGGATCCTCGAGTTTGGGAGGAATCAAATGTTGGACGACTGCTGAATACTCCTTGGTTAGGGAAATGGTTCCCATATCCTCTATCTTTCTTTTGTTGGAGAGGATCTCCTTCATGAATTTCACATATGTGAGCATCTGATTCAGTGCCTCTACAAATGGAATATTGATTTGAATATTCTTGAATACGTCCATGAATTTGCTGAACTGGTGGTTCAACTTTCTCTGCTTCATCCAATCTGGGAAGGGTAAGGTGGACTCAAAGGGTTTGACAACCTCCTTCACTTTATTAGGTGAATCCTCTATCCACGGGCCTTTGGACGAGGAGGGGTCTGGAACTGTACCTTTTTCATTAGAAGGGGGTGTAGGTGCACCTGGATACGTTGGTTCCTTCTATTGTAGCTCCCTTCCACTCTGTAGTGTGATGAAATGAGCCTCTTCCATTAGGTTCTTCTCAGTATTACCCAGTAGTGTACCGAGTTGCCTCCCTGAGAGTTGGTTTTCCATCTGCCCAATTTGGTTTTCCAGGCCTCGAATGGAAGCCTCCTGATTTTGGAATCTGGTTTCAGTAGTATATATAAATTTTTTCATGAGATCTTCTATCCTTAAGGTATTCTTCTACTGAGGTGTCTGTGCAGCTGGTGGAGGTGGTGGCTATTGCGGCAGCTGTGGGTGAGGGTTCTGATACCCTTTCTGCTGATAAGATCCCTGTTAGGGCTGTTTCTGTCTCAGGTACTGGTTCTGATAAGGAGGCTGACCATAGACAAGTGGTCACTGGGGCGGAGGATTCTGCTATTTTTGGCCCTAGCCTGTGTTCTGTTGATCACACCATGCTGGGTTCATGTACTGCTGGTACTGGTTTGGCCCTTGGTTTTGGGAAACATTGCTCACCTATCTTGCCTAAGGGCTGCTTGTAGAACCCGAGAATTCTCCCATTATGTGGTTATCACCACATTGGTTTCATGTCGGATGGTTTTCCTCATGTACATTGGACACCCCCTTCAAATTGAGTGCATCAATATTTTCGGACACAATATCTAACTGGGAAGCTAGCATAGTTGTGGAATCAATATTATTTATACCTCTTTTCTGTGTGCCCTGCTCAGAATTCCACTTGAATCTGTTGGAAAACATGTCTTCCAGTAGTTCGAAAAGTTCTTCGGGGGACTTCCTCATAACTGCACCCCCAGCAGTAGAAACTACCACTGACATTTTATTCGTCGTTAGTCCTCCGTAAAAGGATTGGACCTCCATCCAAAGTGGGAGTTCATAGTGTGGGAATTTTTGAAATATCTCCTTGAAGCACTCCCATGATTCGAACAATGACTCAGAGTCATGCTGCTAGAAATTGTGTATTTCATTCCGCAGCATTACAATCTTTGAGGGTGATATGTATTTAGAAAAGAACACCTGAGATAGATATTCCTATGTGAGGATAGATCATTGTAACAAACCTTTAATCCAGTCTTTCACCTTATCCCTTAGATAATTGGGGAAAGGTGAAGACAAATGGTGTTCGTGGACACTCAGTGGTAGCGAAAATTGTCGATGACCTCTAGAAAAATGGAGAAGTGGGAAATGGGGTCCTCACTGGGAAAGTCGCCGAACTGAATGTTGTTTTAGATCAACTTCATGATAGCAAGCTTAATCATGAAGTGTTGGGCCTGCATCGGTAGGAGGATGATTCCTGTGTCCGCTCCGTGAATAGATGGAAAGTCGTACTCCATAAGAGTATAGTGAGGAGGTGGTTGTTGAGGGAGTGGAATTGGGAAGTATTTTTGTTCCTAAGGGGTGAAGTACGACCCCTGACCTAGCTATAAAAATGGAATCAAACCATGATGACTCAGCATTCTTGGAACAAGTGAGGTAGCTGCTCACACACCTATAGACCTCTACAATATGAAACACACCAAGCATAAACATGGAATAAGAAAGATAAACATAAATGATATTAGAAAATATATTTTTGGGAATTTATAATTTTTATTTCCACTAAAATTTAATACAAATTTAATTAAAACAAGGACAAAATTAACTTGTCAATCATCCCTGGAAACAACGCAAAAAAATTGGTCTTTAGTTTTACCAAAGGAATGTTATTGGTGTCCCAAATTGTTTTACGCTAATGATTATAGTACCTGTAAGAGGTCGATCTATAGGGAAGATGAAGTTATTCTTGTCTTACATAAATGGTTTGTATTTTTGTCTTAGTGAAGTTTACTGAATTTAGATTCGATTTTTTAATGTTTGGATAAAAAGGTAATTGATGTTAAATTTGTTTAGAAAATTACTTGATGGAAAAATAAAAATACAATAAATTGGTTTTGGTGAAAATATGGGGGGAAATGTGTTGGGGATGTGGATTCTTAAGATGTTGTTTATTAAATAAATTTTCATATGAGGTTGTGTTGTTCATAATAACCTAACTCTATGGGATTCAATTTGTAACAAGAATTACTTGGTCTAGTAAACTTATGTTTTGAATTGAGGAGACAGACTCCTTGGTCCGGTAGTCTGTGTTTCACTATTCTCTATTTGGCTTAGTCCAATTTTGAGTCGATGAATATGTCCAATGATCAGGGAAGTATTTATCGTTATTCTTCTTTAGATTCCCTAAATATCATTCCCTTGGTCTGGATCTGAATATTCAGTGATAAGAAAATGTTATTAAAGAAGAATAAGAAGCGGCTAACATAACAAACACAATCATAACAACTAATCTAAATTACAACTATTTCATCACCCACAACCTCAATACATTGGGTTTTTAGTTACACATAGGAGAAAAGATAAGAATAGAATCCTTGATAGCTGATGTGATCATCGGAGAAACTTTGAGGCGAGAGTGGCTCTTCTGTAGAATAGTAGAATAGTGAAGTAGTTAAATAATGGATGCACGACATCATAGCTTATTTCCTTCGGACCTTAACCCCTTTTCTTCACACCCCTTGAACCGGAGGCCAAGGCCTCTATTTATAAAAAATAAAATTACACGGTGTGTGTATAAAGTACACATCATGTACTTTGGTCCACATGCTTTTTTCATTTTTATTCTCCGCCAATAGGTGGCCTAACAGGACGTCTTTGACTTGGAACATGGCTCCTCATGGTAGGTAGATGTACACGGAATGTAGTGCCACCACACACGGTGTGTACTCTCTTTAATTGACCACCAACCGCTTCTAGAAGGAGAGACATAATGTATAGATGTGTGTTTATGGCTTGTATACATCAGCCGACCACATGGGCATGTAGACTTCTTCTCAACAACCAACTACTTATAGAAGACTATACAAGATGTGTAGTTTTAGTATGTGGCATGTATAGTCTTCTGGTAACATGGTCATGTACGTGTCCAATCCAATCCATGTCTGGGTATGAGTGTACATGGCATGTATAATGTAGATGTCGTGTGGTTGTAAGTTTTTCTCAGTTTTCCCTCGGTTTCTTTGTTTCTCCAGACATCACCTGAAAATGAACAAGATCACCAAAATCAATGTATTTTTTCATATGTATTAGGTATTTTCTGAAGACATGTTATTATTTTCATTAAAGTATGTTGAAATGTATACACAAATTGGGTGCATCAATATGGAAATGTTTAGAAATGAATCATAGTAAAAGAAATGAGAACTCCACCAATGAACATGACCCAAAGAGTGAGAAAGATCATATATTTCATGGTCTAAAGAAAATATTTATAAGGTAAATATTATCCCATGTATTCTCATAATATAAGGAAATAGATTCATGTGTTAAAAAGATAATAAAATAATTCTTTGTGCTCTATGGACTTGAAGGGGAGAAGAGGATGGTATAAATAAAGATGGATAATGGGAAAAGGTGGAAAAGGGAAAGAAGGATTTTCCCAAATGTGATAATTGGGGAATGAATCACCCTAGTAAATGATAAAAGGAAATGGGAGTTTGTTATAAGGTTGGAGAAAAAGGACACAAAGTTATTGATTTCAAGGGTAGGAATTTTTTTTCCAATATTCAATTCTTCCACTATAAAGAGATGAAACACTTTGCGGATAAGTAAACAGATAGTCAAATATATATTCCCCAGATAATGCTGTTGGATAGTGATGATGTTATTATACTACCGAAGATGAAATGGAATGATTAATTTTCTTGTTTAATAATTATTTCATTTGAATATTTTATCATTAATGTACTGGTAATAATAATTATGGAATATATAATTATTGTACTGTTGTACTTTTTTCTTAAGGATTTGAGATCATATTCTAAATTGTACCAAGAAAAGTTATTCATTATAAAGTAGAAATCTTAGGAAATCCTAGGATCAAGGGAAATAAAACCCTTAATATATTTCTAATGTTATGATAATGATGAATACATGACTTATTGGATGAGTTATAACTACCTTATAACTGATAAATGACTTGTACACAAGTGGTCTATGATATCATTGATGGATTTTACAATACTTTTGTATTTGAATAATATATCAAATAACATGTGTCTTACTTAAGGAATAAGGAATAATTCATGTTTCCAATATGGTTTTATGGTAATTCAATTTATTACCATATTTCAAAAGGGAACAAGATGAAGTTATTCACATTCTTGGAATGTGAAAATTAAAAGCTAATTCATGTTGATTAATGGATAATGATAAGATCACGTTGGAAGTTTAGTGACTTTCATTCAGAAGTTATTGGATCATAATATGTTTGAAAAGTTAATCATTAATAAAATGGGTTAATATTTTCATTGAATGAGATTTTATATGGTAATTTATTACTTCACTATATGTTGTATCTTGTGCAAAGAGATGAAGTAGAAATTGTTCAAGGCGTAGTCAAAGGAAAAGATTTTGTTTATAGAATTATATGTTTAATTATATTCTTATGGAGTGAAATAATTCTTTATATATAGAAAAAGTCATATTGAAACCAAAAAAAATTCTTATTAACTTCATTTCCAATGAATCAAATGGACTCTTAGATCATTAAGGTTGTATGGCCTTCTGATTTTTAACTTTCTCCTAACCATGTTCTCTAGTACTCTCCATCAGAACTTAATGGTTATATTTTTCTTCTATATCAATATTTCCATTTCACAACAGTGTTATCCTACTAGGAAACATAGATACATGACTATTTTACTTTCCATTTTCTACTATTAATAAAATCTGATATTGAAACTTTTTACAATGTGGGTCTTTCAAAAATAGTTTATTTTCATTCTATAGATTTCTGAGATCAAGTTTATATTACAAGAACAAATTTTAATTAAGGTGGGGATAATGTGACACCCCAATAATTTTTAATATTTTCCTTTTAGAATAAATTTAATTCTTTTTGTCATGATTTATACACAATTTTAAACTTACGCTACATACGACACTGAATTAACATGCATTACACGGAAGACTATGTTTTACCACCTTTTAATGGAGAACCTATTTTAAAAATAAATTTTGACACTATATTGATTTTTTTTATATAAAAAACATCATTTTATAATTCATAATGTAAAATTTATCTTGGGATTAATTTTAGATATTTTTCGGAGAAACGTTAAATTTTGATGAACAGTAAAAATTATTAGGATTTAGTAAAAAATAGCCTTTTCTTTCAAATAATTATTAATGATCAATAATAATTTAGTTTTGATTTAGAGTCACATTAGATCAATTATACATTTATTTATTCAACTCTGTTCATTATAATCAATTTTACATTGAAATTGAATATAAAAACTTAACAAACTTCTAAACATTTTTTACTTTAAAAAGTCATTATTTCACCATCTCTGCGAGATTAATGTTAATGTTAATTTTACCACTACTTTGATTTTAATTTTTAAAATCTGAAATACATGGATATAATTAGTATTATATTTTTGGTCTTATATGATCAACTTAATTTTTTTTACTAAAATGATTACTGAATGTGATTAAAATTTATTACGGTGATTAAGGTATGATTAAGCTTCATAAGAGACTAAACATTAATATTAAAGAAAAATTGACCTAGACACTTTTACAAAATAAATTTTCTACCAATAATTTTACTATTTACCCACATGGTTCTAAATATATTGGTTATTATGATATTTTTAAATGGAAGTGTCGTATATAAAAGGGTACGTATGGAAAAAGAATCAAAGGGAACTTTATTTACCTTTAACATTTATTAAACATTAGGATATATAAAAAACATCATATTTTAGGTTATAAATATCCTTTTTAAAGATATATGGGTCATTGTTAGCGTAAAATATTATCAATAATTTTTAGATATGGTTTAGTTACTTAAAATGCGTATGAAAAAAGTAGTGATTATTTAGTTAATAATTAACTAAAATAAATGATACTGTAAATATTAAAAGCAATGTTAATTGATTGAATTATTGAAATCATTTATTTTTTTTATAATTATATTATTTTAATCACATTTAAGCTTAATATATTTTAATTCCAATATAATATATATATATTCTAAAATTAACATTAAATAAATAATATCAAAATCGACATTATTGTTATTTTATAATAAATTAGTATTATTAAATGATTTAAAATTAATAAAAAATCCAATATTATAAAAAGTAATTTTTCGGTGTCAATAAATATTAAATATGGTATATTAATGGACCAATTAATTTTTTATAACTATCATATTTTCCCATATACTGTAAAAATGTGGTCAACACGGTTCAGGTTCCAGCTGCGTTTTAGCGCATCACATGTGCTTGTCGTAAAATTAATTTCAAAAACACATAAGATATTTATTTTATAAATTATATATAATATTTTTAATTCCTTGTATCTATATTTTAAAATAAATTTCACATTAATTTACTCTTAATGGTTAAATTAATAATATTATAATACTAGATTCTTTAATAAAAATAGAAATAATAAAATTGGGGAATCTTAGAAGTTAATGATCCAAATAATGAAGATGAAAGTATTTTTTGTGTGTATGTTTTTTTATTGACCATTATTAGCCTTTAATAAATTATTTTTCCATTTAGTAGTCACATTAGGTATGGTAGACCATCCATTAATGAATACCATTTTTTATTTACAAAAGTTCCACTTCCCCTTCCCTATAAAAGGCCACCATCGCTCCCCATTCCTAACACCTCTAAAACAACCTATGATCATCCAATACCTACCCATATGGTCTCCAAAAATCCCTACCCACGACATATAATCCTCCATTTTGGTAGGAATAAATCCAAATAAATCTTTTGGTACATACCAAAAGTAGTTACCCGATTAAGAGGTTACATATTCTCTCATGATTTTAGTCTCATTTCTATTATCCACTCTATATAATATTATTATTTTATGATAAAATAAAAACAAAATTATCATCAATATACTAGGATGTTTTTTATAGTAATGGTTATACATACACTTATACACAACTTTATCTAATGTAAGTTAACATATTGTTTATGTGTACGACGAACTACAACCTCATGAAATGATGATTGTTCAATTTTCTCATACCACCTCTCATGGTGGACATTATGATGGAAAATGTATTTATATAATATATATAATTTATAATGTCCTTATTATTTTTTATTTTTTATTTATAACATACCTTTATGCTTCCATCATGTGTAAATATGATAATTTCGTTTGGGGAAATGTGGACTACCACCCACTCAAAGCAATATGACATGTTCATGCCATACATGGAACATATAAAGGTTGGTTATAATAAAACAATGAAAAATATATAACATAAATATGAAATATTAATTTATAATATACATATGTATCATTTATATTTAATTATATTAATACAATGAATAAATTAAAGTAGCGTTCATGCATATGTACGACCTACCATCTCGATGAACGGTGTACATCATGTTTAATTTCAAAATATTATGATCCATTATAAATGAATATGTACTAAATATATAAGACAATGTTTTCAAGTTTTAAATTCTATATATTATGAATCCATGATATATTTAATAACAACAATAAATAACAATTGAAAACATACATGACAAACTAGGAAATTAAAACCCAAAATAGTCAAAATAATAGAAAATTATTAACAAAAGGGTAATAAAATATTTTAAGTAGTTAATATATGATATTATATGCATTATTATGTTTCACGTATTAGTATGTAACATATTTTAAATTACTATACAAGATTCTAAATTCCACAAAACAAAAGGAAGGTTAAGTTATGTGATTTTCATCACACTTTTTAAATCTTTGAGATTAATGTCATATTCACTACTTACTTATTTTTTGTTCCATAAATACTGAAAATGTTAATATATTATACCGTGAAACCATTTAATCAAATGATATTATATGATTCATTTATTGTCATACCATTCTGGTGATTATGATTTAAATGTTTCAAAGTGGTATGAGACACTTTGAAATATTTAAAGATTATTCTCCTCAAATGTTCTTAATGTCACTTTCTTTTTGGAGTGTTAATTTCCCTTGAAGAAATAAATTTATTTTAATAAATTTTCATTTAAAATTTAATTAAATATTCATATTATTATTTCCTAAAACATATACCATTTGTATATGGTGTTTACTTTGACAGTTATTTGATAAATCCAAATTTCTCATCCAATACGGTTATTTGATAATGCATATTATTTATTTTGACTATTAAATACGTGGAATTCTTTAGAAATTAAATGAAGGGTGGAGTAAATAAATTTTATATAACCTTGATTCTTCGATAGATTCTTATGAGATGATTTAGTTGGCCAAATTACAAGGAGGATGGATCTGTAGCTTTAAACTATAAGGAGGATCGATCTTGACATTAATAGGTCCTAATATTCTTTAGACATGATGTCCATTAATAAAAAATTACCTTCATATTATATTTAGTTATTATTCATTCTTTTTTATTTTTCATCAACAAATATATGGATAAATTTTATTTTTAGTTCATTGATTAAATGTAACGTGTTTCAACTTCGTACCTTGACATGTTTTTTCTTCCTTATCTAGTTATCTGAATGGCATGAGTTGTCAATTATTAAACATTCCATGTTAATTAATCTCACTGATTCATTTTTTCTTCTTCTTTACTTACCCTTACTAAGCATTTGAGCTTACCCTTATTATGTTTCTTTCCCAAGGTTATGAAGAAGAAATCATTAAATAATCATTAAATGATAAAATTTATTTCATTTTATTATGTATAATAATTCTATTTCTTATTTCCTATTGTATTATGGGTATCATGTATATAATCTGGATTTCCAAGACATTAAAACTGAATAATCCTTTGGGATTTATTTCCTTGTAGTAATGCCAATATAATGTAATAATGCAATGGCTCTGGGAATCTAGGGTCAGGGCGTTACATTACAGCATTTAAATTTTTTATACCATTCTTGGGGATCGCACATGTGACCAATAATAAAAAAATAGAAACACATAAAATTTATAACAAGGATATAAAAAACAGTCAAAAGAATTTGTAAGAAAATTCCAAAAGAACCTCTAAAATAGATATGTGTATGAAAATCAGGCCTAAATCTAAGACCATTGACCCTTTCATACATTAAATTGAGATACAACTTATATTTTTTTTAAAAAAATGTAGAAAATCGATATGGAAGATAACATATAAGCTAATAACTGGATCATTAATAATACCCACCTAGAAATGTGAATGCACCTAGAAATGAGATGATTGATAGACGTATTTTGAGATATTTCTTGTTCCATATTATCACTAGTAATCCTTCATGCCTTAAGATCTCACAAATTTCTATTAATTATAAAATAATACAATCTTTATTATCCACACTTCCTACCTTTAATGGACTTCCTAGTGAAGACTATTTTGTCTTCATTAAGGACTTTTACTATTATATTCATTAGTTGACTATGAGATTCCAGAGTGAGGAATATATTAACCTTATATTATTCCCTTTTTTCCTAATGTTAATTGATCAGAAATGGATTTAATAGTTATATGAATAAATAATTTTTAACATGGGGTCTTGTTTACAATGCTTTCCACATGATGTTTTACCCTAGGAGTATGAATTTTGGAATAAGACACAAAATCAATGGTTTCCTTAAGGATGAGGGATAACTATTCCATGTATCTTGGAATATATTTAAGGGATTTATTAGATAATTTATAAACCACCAATGAACTTCCAAATTCCCCATGGAAACATTCTACAATAGTGTCTCCCCTTACCACGAAACATTGGTGAACCAATCTGCTGGTGGAGATTTTAGTGATAAAACTTCCATGAAACCGAAACAAAATTTTATTACATTGGCATAAAATTCACAAAAAAATACTATATGAGGATAACTATTGTAAGGAATGAACCACATAATATTTTCAAATATAAGGAACAATATTTAGGTTTTCTCGATGAAAATAATCAAAATACTCTTCGAGAGAAATTCCACCACTCTAGCATATTATGAAATTTAAATTCATATTGTCCCAATATTGATATTCTCACCAAAGTTACCAAAAATTCAAAAATTTCTAGATATATTCCTAGGAATTGGAATATGATTAATTTTTTTATAAAACATGTAATATGGGTTATATAATCCACCAAAATATTTTTGGATGGAGTAAGGAGGTCTTTAATCTGCTGCACCCCTAGTTCCCAGTAGTTACCTAGTCAGTTGTTTTATCCCTAACTAAATACTGAATTATCTAACACATTAGATTACGTATTGGGTATTATATAATATATAACAGGTATTATTGTTGAATAAAGTATAGAATTTATTTTTATAAAGTGAAAATGGATTCCAGGATGAAAAATATTGAAATTGAAATTGTGAAGATGGCTAGAAAATTCAGTACTAGAGATAAGGGTCAACTTCCAAGAACCCCTAAAGAGAGACCTAGATAAAATTCCTTGGAATTGTACACTATGAGTGTTCTTAAAAACCAACTATAATAAAGTAATGTAAACTAACCTACAAAAATATAAAAATAGGATAAATCAAGAAAATAAAATATGGAAAATTTTGAATTTGGTAATTTGGATAGAAACATTGGAAATAATCTGAATCCTTCTATTCCAACATAAAAAATAACATGTATTTAGAATAAAATAAAATAATATAAATAATATGATTTAATAATAAATGGAAGGGATTCCTAAAATTTATAGTAAATTTTATCCAATAATTCTTCTTCCATAAAAATTTAATCAAAATCCATGATTCTAAACTATTGAAATTTCCTAATGTTTTAAAAAAATGTAAAATAAAATTCCTTTCTTGGAGGAAATATGTAAAATACCATATTATATAAAATCCCTCATGAAAATATTTTCAAATAATAAAACCCTGGAGTAATTTTACACTAATAATCTCAAAGAGAAGTATGGTGTCGTATTTCATAGTATGATACCTCCCAAACTCCAAGACCTGGATAGATTTTTCATCCCTTGAACCATTGGTTCTAGAGGTATCTAGTTAAATTATATATGTGATATTGGATATAGAATTAATTTAATTACTCTATAATTGTCCCACCACTTTAAATTTGGAGTTCTTTAACCCACCACTATTGTTTTATAACTTTTAGATCGATCCATTGCTCAACCAGTTGGAAGGGTATATGAATTGCTAGTTGGAGTAGAAAGTCTCTTTTTTCCTTATAATTTTATAATACATCATATGATGTGTTACTAATAGGTAACTATCACCCTTGGTGGGATATTTTTATCCATAGTGGGATCATTCATTTATGTATCAAAGGGAAAATTAATTTTTAACCTAGGTGAACAAAAATAGGAATTCAATGTTTGCAAAAAAAAATTAAAGAATCCACATAAGACCCAATCTATCATAGATATGATATTTTAGAAGCTGAAGATTATTTTGATGAGGAGGAAGATTATTTTTTGACAATTATTGAAGGAATTAGTGGTGTACATATTTTCCCGACTAAAACATGCATATGGATTAGTTCTAGTAAGGATAAGGATCCTTTAAGTTAGTTTGAGGGGGAGTTCTTGGAACACATAGATGAGTTTTCCTTATAACACTTATTAAAAAAATGATGAATCCAGATGTGAAGAACACTTCTCGGTAAAAATTATTGATGGAGAATAATATTACTTCATAGCCTTATTTAAGAGACAACATGAGGACCTTGGTATGACCAAGCCCAAGTGTCTTCCCTCAAGACAAGCACCACCCAATATGAAACTCAAGCCCCTTATTGCATATTTAAAATATTTTTATTTTTCTGTGTGAAATACATTTCTAGTAATTATCTCATCAAAACTAGCATAAATTAAAGAGTACAACATCATTATTGTCTTTAAGATGTATACATTATTTATTGGATACTAAATTGAATATATATCAATGGTATCAGTCCATCATTTTCATGCAAAAAATCTCTATGGTGTTTGAGTGTAATCCAAGTGTAAAAGTCTAGATAAAGCTTTAGAAAATATGAAATAAGTGGATCTAGAAGAATTGATCATGTTACTTGATGATTAGATAATAGTTCATATTTTTAATAGTTCTTGGGTATGTTCTGTTCATGTAGTCCGTAAGAAGCGTGGAGTGACTATGATAACAAATGAGCAGAATGAGAAAATTAAAAGAAGAATTATAAGCAATTTGAGGGTTTGTATAAAATATAGAAATATAAACACTACAAAAATGAATGATATTTTCCCCATCACATTTTGGACAAAATTCTATAGGTTTTGGATGATGATTATTATTTCTTATTTATTGATGGATACTCTGGTTACATCTAGACTTTTATTTTTCCTTAGGATTAAAATAAGGCTACCATCACTAATCTATTTGAGATATTTTCCTATTTTAAAATTTACTTGGAATTGTGTGGTTATATAGACACTTTTCATAAAATCATGATGAAAATATTATCGGACATGATTGAAAATATTATTTAAGTGTTAATGGATGCTTTTTTAGTTGTGGGAAATGATTTTGAAAAATGTATTTAAAATTTAGAAATTCTTTTCTGAATATTTCAAGAGATACATATTATTATAAATTTTGAAAAGATCTAGCTCATGGATATATAAGGAATTGTGTTTGTTCACAAGGTTTATAATAATGTATTGAAGATCTATGATACCAAAATTGAGGTAATGTAAAAAAAACCCTCCTGAGAATTTCAAGGGGATTAGATGTTTTTTATTCTATGTAATATTTCAAAATTGGTTAATTAATGATTTTTCAAATATCACTAGGACACTATGAATTCTAATTGTTAAGAAAACCCATTTTATCTTTGATGAGAAATTCGTGGATCCCTTTAACTTTCTTAGGGTGAAACTTACTACTTCACCAGTGATAACTCCTACAGACTAAAACAACCCATTTGAAGTAATGTGAGATGATAGTGATCTAACTATAGGTGTTGTTCCATGGAAGGAGAAGGATAAAAGGATTTATTTCATTTATTTATCTAGAAGAATTACAAGATGGTTATCAGAAGAATTATTCCATCATTGAAATGGAGTTAGCTATTGTTATGTTTTCCCATGAAAATTTTAAACAAAACTTGATAGAGTCAAAGGTGATCATTTTCACTGACCGGTTAGCCCCCAAGTACCATTTGGATAATAATTACTCAATTCTTAGTCTCATATGCTAGAATATTTACCTATAAGAATTTTATATGGTAATCAATGATAATAGAGGGATAAAAATGTGGTTGAAGTCAAATTTTATAGGATTCCAAACTCCCAAATTTCGGAATCAGGGGAGATCAATACATCTTTCCCAGATGAACAATTGTTTGTTTCCTCCAAGAAGAAATCATATTGGTTTTTATATTCTTTGAGCCTTCAAGATGTAGGTTTCTTTTCTAAAGGACCCTTTATAGAACCAGATTATAATATTTATATTTGATATTGAATACATCTTCTAAGATTATCCCCTTCTTTTTTGGATATTTTTTTGGTATTTTAATTAGTTGTGTGGATGAGGAAGAAATGATACCCATCATTGATAGAATCTAATAATCACCTTTGTATGGATACCATGGATGGGAAAGGACTATACATAAGGTTTCATAGGTTATTTTTTTGTGTACATCACTTTCCAAGGATTCTATGAGTATTTATATTGGTTGTGATGACCGAAAAAATCAATGATATGTATGAATAAGGAAGGAGCAACAAAAAAGGATTTTTTGAGGTTGATGTTTTTGATGTTTGTGGAATAGATTTAAAGTGATACTTCCCATCATATAATGGTAATGAATATATTTTCATGGAACTAGACTATGTGTCCAAATATATTGAATCCATAGCTCTACCCAACAATCATGCTACTTGTGTGATGAAACTCACCATAGAAAAAATATTTTTTAGGTTTGGATTTCCATGAGAATTCATTATAGAAAATGTAACCCATTTTAAAATTTATATGTTCATGAATTTAATGGAAATTATTATATGTTCGCATAGAAATGGTACCATATACAAAACACAATCGAATGGGTAGACTGAAGTATCTAACAAGAGATCAAATTGATTTTGGAGAAGATAACTTATATCTCAAGAACGGATTGGTTTTTGAAGTTGGGCGAGGCTTTGTGGGATTATAGAATAACGAACAGGACTCCAATAATAATATATTCACACTTGGCACTCTTTGGAAAGAATATCCATTTTATTATGTAACTATATGAAAAATATTTTTGGGTAGTTAAGGTATTGAACTTTGAATTTAATTATAATGGCGAGAGATTATTATTGGAGTTATTGAGCTGGAGAAAATTATTAGGTAATGACATGAAAATGCTGAAATTTAGAAAGAGAAAACAGAATTCTTTCATGACTCAATAATTCAGAATTGGGATTTGAAGGTTGGAAAAGGGGTCCTTCTATTCAATTCTATTATGAAACATTTCCTAGGAAACTTAAAAACCATGTTGTCGGGACCATTCACCATTTTAATAGTGCTTGTTATTAGAGATTTTGTGCTATTTGTAGAAGAAAATAGGTCATTAATGGTAAATTTCTAGAGAATCAAACACTTCATTAATGGGAATCCAAAGGGATTTTATTCCATATATTTTCATGAAATATGATTGTGTCTCCTTTATAAATGAATACAATAATTTTTTTTTCATAGTAATTGTCCCATAGTTCTTATTTTTATTCCATTTTATTTCTCTTTTCCAATAAATACAACCCTTATTATTGATTATCCATTTTATGATCCAATGAAATCATACTATAGTTTATCTAATTTGTACTACACTATGTGGAAGTTCAATAGTTTTTTAAGGAAAAATGTAATAACACATCGCAATATCTATATAAAACCTAATTAACTCAATAATTCGTTGAATTTTTTCATTAAATTTCATTTTCTATAATCTTATGTCTATCTTCATAAAATTGAAGGAACTTTAAAGTGCCAAATGAATGAATTCACTCATGGATATAAAGGAGGAAACATTGAATAAAATAAAATGATTGGATCCCTAACATTCATGGATTTTATTCTTTGACAAATTTAATTATATGTTTTTATTTTACAGTTTTTTACAGTGAACAATGTGTGGGGGAATACCAAATGATCCTATTATAATAATTTTCATGATTTTTTACTTTGTCATTGTATTATTGGTTTCCAAGAAATTTAATATAACTTTGAGCTTCATCTCAAAATATTGATAGTTCCTTCAAATTTTATTTGGATTCAAAAATATATTTTCTACTACCTCAGTTTCTACCATGCTTTTATTTGGACTAATTTGAGAGAACTTTTGTTTCTTATGACAATGTATGGAAAATTTTATTTTTTGAACATTCATTTACCCCCTTAAATATTATTTTTACTTCTAAATTTCTAACTTGTTTTGAACTAAAATTTCTCCTACATTATGATTGAACATTGGGGACAATGTTTGGTGTTATTTGTGGGGTAGATGGGTCTCTACATATGATAACATGTGATTCAATTCAAGTAAAATCAATGCCACCTTAATTATTTTTATAAAAATGTTCAAATGTATTTTTTTCAAATTATTCCATAATATTAGGGACTTATGAATCAATTTTCACCTCATTTATTTCCTAACTATAGGACAATAACATGTTGGTTGTTGAGTTTTCACTGATTATGAAATTTTTAAGGGTGTATGATTTTTTAATGGTTCTACATATCATTTTTATGGATATTCAATTTAGGAGCTGTGAAAGGGAGTGATATTGGATAGATATTTGTTGAATTATTTTCACAACATGAGGAAAATAAAATTTTACACTTGAACCTAGGTGAATTACCTTTTGAAAATAGTCACCTTAGGCTGCCACCCCAAATGATAATCATTTAAATCCATTTAAATGAGATTACCCAACCATGATTCAAGTATCACTAAGAGAGGGAGGGGTGAATTAGTGATATCATTTTGTCTTCGTTTTCCTTACTTATGAAACAAACTTCTCCTTATGTTAAATATTTCTTTTCCTATTGAAATCAATTCAAACACACATCAATAAGAACTCAAAAATTTATTAGGATCACTACTCAACAAGAGTATATAGTCCATGGAATGGTTCAGAAACAATCTAATATAAAACATTACTTTTGTGTGGAATACGATGATTAGGATGTTCCCTTACACTATTTTAGAACTATTTAAGCAATCTAATAATGGATGTTCTTGTTCTATCACAAAATATGTAATAAAATTGTTGTAACAATCAGATTACCATGCTTCTTGAGAAATTTTTAAAAAAAATTTATTTCAAAAAAATTAATTAATTTCTTACTGAGAAGTTGGTAAGAACATCATGGATTTGTAATGATTCTCAGTCTGATTTCCCAATCCAATTACCAAGTCCAATTGCGGAATACAAAAATATAGCTTCTGTCAAAATATCAATGAGAAAATTTTGAACCACTTCTAATATGAATTTGGAAATCCTAATTTTCCTTGTACTGTTAGTTTGTAGAAATTTCTTTCAAATAATATTTTATTCTCTTTAAAAACATACTTGTACCCACCATGAACTTTCCTATATCTTCTATAGACTATTTTGCACCGCATGGCATAAGTGCTTTTTGGGCAACCTTCTTCTTATATGGACAAACCCTAGCTCTAGATTGCCTGATTCTTCAATAGACTACCTACTCTATATAGAATTCTTTTCATTTATGAGTTATAGAGCCCTAAAAACTCTTTCTATGGAAAAATTCCCCTTTCATGGAATCATTAATTGATGAATTACTTCCCTTCGCTAAATTCTCCCTCATGAACTCTTATCCTTCACAGAATTCTCCCCCGTAAACTAATTTATACTTACCCAAATTCTTCCAGTAGTGATGATATCCTCTAATAAAATTCACTCTCTTTAATGTTTTGATTATGGGTCCTTATATAGGCTAATAGATCTACAAAACCCACTAATCTAAATTACCCAAAACATCAATTCAGTACAACCTTTATCGCGAATTATGCTATACAATCCACATAACGCCTAAATAATTTCTGCTAGTGGGTGTATTATACAAACAGAAACCCTTGGTGGTAGACATAATCATGACCTCATTCCACAAACAAAAAACACAACTCCCGAGAACTACTGACCACCCATGAACTGTGAGCCTCCTATGAACTATTTTTCGTTACATGGTCAAGTATCATTCTTCCCATTCCACAAAGCGCAGCTATATGGAAATCTTCCTTTCTCAATTCTCCATCTCCATTCCACACACCTCTTTTGATGCCCGTGAACTATGATTTGCAGTAAGTGAAATTCTTTCAACAAAATTCATTAAATAACAACATCATTCTTCAGAAAACAATCACTAGATTTTGAGGCCTAAAAATTTGTAAAACAATGGGAAACTACACCACCTTAAATATCTACATCGGAAAAACCAACCATACTAATTTTCGGTCATATTCTCATAGTCCATAATCACAAATTGATGCATCATTAAATATTCAACCAGATTCTACAAAAATTCACTTCTTGTGATTCAGATAGTGATCAAATATTACTCAACACATACTCTAATACCACATGATAGATGATTAGTGTGATAAACAAGAGTATCATGAATTGTTCATTAATGAATAAATTAATTCCATAACCACTCGACTGATTTTATCACGAACCCCATTTTTTTTTGATATTTAACCTTTGATCGACCATATTTATCATTATCAGATTTACCATGTGATGTATTATAACTTCACATTCTCCAAGAAACATATTTCTTTCCTAATCAAATGGAATTTCATAAGAACTAGGAGTTTAATTTCTTGAATACGATGGTCATTCTGATCTTCCACTTTGACAATGTTATGTGATTTATTTTATTCTCAATCCTCCATGACAACAAAAGAAAAGAACTATATATTAAAATCATTATTTTCAGTTTTTTCCTAACATTCAACAAGAGAAAAATGGGATATTGAGATCCTACGATAAATAACTGAGACTCTAGGCACTATCTGTGTGTGCAATACCTTTATAAATTTCAAATAAGTGATTTTTCATAATTCTCTGCACATACATTGCTAGTTAAAATTCCAAAAAAAATTAATTAATTAATTAATAGTAAAAAATGATTTCAATAAGGCTGGGGGAATTTTATACCCACATGATGAAGTGGAAAACTGACTTATATGAATATCATTTGAGTTGTATCAATGAAGTGATAAAAATGAACTTTGACATTTTGGTACATAAGTTAAAGTGATAGTTAAAGGTTTATCATGATAACATTTTATTTTCTCATAAATCTAATATATCATCACACTTAGAAGTTGAACTTGAATTCAAATTTAAGTTGGACAATGTGTGATTTTATATAGGAGTCATTCCATCGTCAAAAGTGAATGAATCTGTATTCCCCAGATTTTTAGTGTGAATTTGAACTTAAACCGGACCTCATGTGTTCATTATTTGAAAATAATGACTCACCTAAATGATTATTACTCTATAAATTAATGTTATAACATTATTTTGAGATAACTATGAAAATTTCTCATTGAATATTTTGAAAAGAGGAAAAATCATGGAATTAATTATGGATAAAGAAGCATTTAAGTGTGTGGGAGTTTGATATGGAACAGTTTTACCACATTTTCCCTCACACATTTGATTAATTCAATTTTTTTTAAAGTTTAATTAATATTTAATAGAGTATCATTTAATTTGGAACAAATATGGTAGAAATTAATTTTTAATATTTTTTAATTAAAATGTGTTAGGACCAATAGGGGCCTATATACCCTGAAAGGGGGGTGAATCAGGGTATGGATATACTTTTTCAAAATTCTTCCTGCCCCACATTATATTAACCTTTTTATTACAAGTGTCACTATGTTTTCACTTATGTGTTTATTATGACCACTTCTATTCTTCTTTATGTGATGATGATGCATTAATTGCAATGCAGGAAAGCAAGTAGGGATACATAGAGATTTTTACTTGCTTCACCCTCATTGGGCTACATACAAGGAGAATACAACGGCGATGTGCCGATGTACCAAATACACTAATGCACACTGATGTTTACAAGGATCGGGCTAGATCACTCCTATGCCTAGGCTCACCGCCTTTACAAGGTTTATGGTTAGCTCACTACTTTCTCAAGGGTCACTCCCTGTTTCTCTCTCTCTAACTCACTGCCGTTGGAGAGGATCACCTGTTACCTCTTCCTTTGCACACTACTTTGGAAAGGATCCACTCACAGTTTATAGACCTATAGGTCTCTTCATTATCACTAATTAATACATCCTCTGTTTTGTGTATATGCTCTGTTGAATTCCAACTTTCACCCGTAGATGAATATCACTTTTCACAGAAGGTATCGAGCAATCTTCTAGCTTTCACGCAGTCCTGAATCACTGTCGTGCATCAACTATATTGGGATCCCTTCTCCAAGCCGGCACGCAAGTCTCGGCGCACAAGTTATAACTGGCGCGCAAGTCCACCTCAACCACTTGCGTAACCCAAGATTCTGCAACTCCAAACTTCCGCGACTCACACCCTTTTAAGCCCAAACCAATATTGGCGCTCAACCACAAACTGTCGCGCTTCTTCAAAACATGGCATGCAAGTGTCACCAAACCACTTGCACGAAACCCCCTTCTTCATCTCAAAACTTGGGTCACTCCCTTCCCTTCTTGCCCAAACCACTCTGGACGCACAACAACCAACTGGCGCACAACGTCTACTTGCGTGACCACACCAGCACTTGCGTGACTACCACACCTGTGTGACGAGAGCTTTGATTTTCCCTAAGTGTTGAACTCACACTGAATGAGGAGGTTTTGACCTCTATTTATAGGCATTTGGACACCCTGCGTGATGGCGTGCAAGTCTCCTCTCCGCGTGCAAGTTTCAGCGCCCAAGTCTCTGTCGCGCAAGTCTCTTGTGTGACCAACCCTAAAACATGGGTGCCCCTTTTCCCTTTTCCCTAATTTGATGTTTTTATTTTGAAAAAAATATGGCGTTAGTTTCCTCTCCTTCAAGACAATGGCGCACAAGTCCCTTTTCCAAAACCACTTTTCTCCATTTGTTGATTTTCAGACGCAAATGTTTGGCAAACACTGGAAAATAGTGCCACCTTGTATCTGCTCTTTTTGTACCGCCTCAAGATCATCCATTACTTTTTCGACGTTCTTGAGTAAAACACGAATTGTTAACCACAGCCCTTGAACTCTACATGCCACTATGAAATCCCCTTTGTCAACAAATTTGTATGTCATGGTTTTCTTTGTCAACAAACACAACACCTGAGGCCCACTTTGTCAATAAACTCAATCACCACAAAAATTCTTCAATGATACCTTAAGAGATTTTAGCCCAACAAAATGTATTATTTAAGGAACTCATTTATTCAATGTAATTATTTTATTTAGTTAAATTATATTTTTTTGAATTTTATTAACTAATTAACCTTTTGGTCTTAGATTTACATAATATAGAGATGTATAGACATGCAACACAAAAAGCAAAAAATCAAAAGGAGCAGAACATAAACATTGACTTTTGAAGGACAATAATTTGAATCATCCACACATCGGCACTTGCTTAGGAACATCTACAATCCTAGTTTCCAATCCCCTAACATGAATTTGTAGTAGAAGGTCACTGAAAGTATAACTTGTTTCCATCATATATTTAATGAGATTTACAACCTTATATTACTATGAGGATTTCAAGATTTTGAAGATGATGGATCCATTGCTTCCCATATTGATGTAGATGCCCCCATTTAAAGAAGGTCGTGAACTGGTCATCAAAAATATATGCACTTATGTGTGATGATACTCAGACTGAGCTACTATTAGAGAATATGAATCCACGTTTCCTATTAATGGTTGATATTTCTCCTACCATGATTCATTGATATCCATTTTTGAATGTGGTAAAATGCTATTTAAATGGAAAAAACAAGAAGGGGAATTTTTTTAGATTTGAGATAAGAAAATAACTATGAGAGGACATAGTTTGGAAGTGCATCTAGAACCCAAAAATTAGAATTCAGTTGTTGGATACACCTAGTTCATTCTCCATTGATGATGATCAATCAACCATTTGATCCAGACCATAACATTAGGATTCATATACGTCATCATATTTAGCTACATAAACTGAAATGGATATATGGGAAGATTATATTTGTGATGGGATTGTACTAGGTAAATTGAAATAGATACCACAGAAAATTATCTTTGTGGGGATATTAGATATGTTAAAAATTTTCAATATAGTAAATGACATACCTCGATCAAACTGGCCACATTGAAAAACATCTACATGAAGGGAAACACATCCATGAGAATTGGATATGTCATCCAAACTAGATGCCTAGAGAAATTCATATATAATCAATTTTTCTGCATAAATAAATTCATACATGTTGTAAATTGGATGCATGGCGCAAATTGAACATATAGATAAAATTAGCATGTTATTAGTAAATAATTTCATGTGGATAGTTTTCTTGAAGACCTCCTGTGATCAGACGATTCATGGTGAAAATTATACTACGAATTATATCAATGGTGCATACAAAGCTTTATCATTGGAGGAGAACATGATTGTGGGAATTATTTTAAAGATAGAAGGTACGAGAATCCTAAATCAGTGATCATGACCATTGATCCATGAACATGGAGTGAATCCATGGTTGGAATCGCGGTTGATTCACGTAACATATCTTCAATGATTTTCACATTATATTAGAGGGAGTTTGGATTCGATTACCAAGTGGGGATGATGTTAAGTACAAAGTACGTCATGTGGAAGCTTGGGAGTTTCTTGTGAAGCTATGAACATGATATTGAGTCAGGTATTTTCCGTGAAATTGGAAAATTAATATAATTATAAGAATTCAGAAAGGGATATCGACACACCCATCAGTAAAGAGGGGAATACAACATAGAGAACACAGATCAAAATGAGATAACCGAGACATTGGGAGATACACTGAATTGAGAAGGTTCTATAAGAGAAATAAAAATATTTTCTTTTCTCATTATCTTATATATTTTTTCATGGATTATTATATTTAACTGTATTTGTATATGATTAATATATCCATGATTTTTAGAAAAACATTTTTGGGGGAATAGGTTGTGCTTCTTGATCCCCGGAGTAAACTTCATCTCTCTCGACACTGCCAGGTAGCGTGCCTTTGGAGGCGACGATCCTTGCTTCAGCCCCTCCCCCCTCGGAGGGGGAGGTTCCTCTATCATATCTTCATGGGGATTGGACTCCTCCATTCGTCACCTTATCAAAACCTGATGTCTTACCTCTGTTTACTCATATTTCGGTAATCCTGAATGTTCCCGAATGCTTAGCAGGCCTCCCGCTTCTCCTGCTCTCAACTCTGGAATTTACTGAGGCATCCCCCCTTATGATCCTGACCTTGATTGTGCGATTCAAGAAACTCCGGATCTCGGTGGACTCCTTTGAATGCCATATTTTCGAATCATGGGGTTTATAGGAGCAAGCCATGGTTGGTCTTCTCGACTTCAGAAACATCATTATTCGCTTCGCCTATGATGGCGATCTTATTCTCACTTGGTCGAGTGCGCCTTGCTCCTTTGATGGTGCTTGCTTCTTCCTTTTCAAATGGTCATACGATTTTCTTATGAAACATGACCCTACAATGATGGCAATTTCGGTTAGTTTTCCAGAACTCCCTCTTCCATTCCAAAACTCCTCTATTCTCCAGTCGCTCGGAAAGTTGGTTGGGCATTTCTTATGTACTGATAATCGAACTCGCGTTATGTGGCACGCTATTTCCCCAAGGGTATGAATCGAAGTAGATATCTCTAAGGCACCCAGTGAATCATTTTTTATTGTCATGGGAGAAGAATTGATATATAATAAGACCGTTATATTTGAATTCTGGTGTGACTATTTTGTCTTCGTGTATGATGATAGGGCATAGTTTGGCGATTTTCAAGCGAAGGGTGAGGCAACAGAGAGATGTTTAGGAGGCCTAGGCAGATTGAGTCCAAGGTGGTTCTCTTGGTGATGTTGGACAGGTTTTGGATATGACTGGTGAAGGTTCTATGAATGGCTGTGATGGTTCCAGTCAAGGAAAATGTAAGGCTAAGGATAACCTGTTCTTGGGTGGAGCAAGGATGAAAAAACCAATCAAGGTCTTAACTCCTGAACCTAGTGTAGTGGAAATTTTCAAAAGACTATGGAGTGATTTGGAAAACCCTCTTAGAAACAAGTCTATGGTAGGGGGAGCCCGAGCCAATGGAGTGGCTGAAGAAAATATGGATATACACACTACAAATACTCAGACTCTAGGGGTTTCTGTTGGAGTTGTTGGCCCATCTTATGGGGCTGAGGCGAGCCAAAATCCATCCACCTATGCTATGGAGGTGATTTCTGGAAGTAACAATAACACTGAAAGGGTGATTCATCCCACTAGAGAGAGTAATTAGAAGGCGGGATAGGAGTGTGAGCAGACTTTTCATTGTGTACACAAGTCGGTGGATACCAAACAGGACACCGAATCGAGGAGGACCTTGTCCTGCATTGACCTTAACAACCGATTTGGACGTTTGATCATTGAGGTAGAGTTAGATGGAAGTTCTAATTGTCTATATGAGGCCGAGTCTAATGGAGATGGAAAACCAACAAATGAAAATGGATTGTGAGGGGTGGGTAAAGGATTACACAGCCAAAGACGGAAGAAAGGGGGCAAAGAGAATAGGGACCCGGGGAGCTGCATTATTTCTAGGAAGACGAAACCGAAGGGGCGTAAAGACTACTCTTAATTTACTTGACCGATGGAGACCCAGTCTTCCAAAAAAGTGGGGAAAATCAAAGTGATTGAGATCCAACCAGAGGAGGGAGAGGAGTGTCAGCAAGTGAAGGTAACTGAGTCTCATGAGCAATAGAATGAAACCTCAAAGGAAGGAATCCATGATGAGGAGATGCTCTTGAAAATGCAGGAGGTGATGCTGATGGTGGAGGATATAAGGCCCCAGCCTTAAACCAAACTTAATCTTGAGTTTTTACAAGATTACACATTGAGGATCTTTTCAGGTTTCGAGTTTTATAGAATTAGATCATAAAACTTGCATTACATTCCACATTTAAACATAGTGGTTACATAAAAGATAGTATTCATTTTTCCCATAAATGTAATCATATTTAAATTAAAACATGGATTTTTTATGTAACCACTTTGTAGGCGAAGCCGAAACTCAAATAATGGTCATGACGGCGGAGAAGGCGTTGTCGCCACATACGTACGACAAAAAAAAGCAAAAAAAAACATTCCTTTTGTCGTTTAGTAAAATGCTTCATATAAAAAAATATTAATTTTGAATAAGAATAAAAGTCAAAGGGGTTTATACACCGTATAAAAGAATGTTGTGTATAAAAGAAAATATGCCTCAATGAGTGGGGATTGAGACGAAGTCCCTTACCTCGTATATGACTTGATTTGATCATTCTTTAATCTCCTGAATAATAAACTTGAGTTAATTTCTACTATCTTAAGAAACATTTTCAAGTTCATTATTACTTATATATATCATTTATTACCATTTCATGAACACTATGTAATTATTTTATTTAATAAAGGTCGTTTTAACAATCATTAGTACTTGAGTCAAAAATGAACTTCTTATATTTACAAGTTGTTCACGTAGTCAAATATCCATTATCTCAAGAATGATATTCAGGATGTAGATGCCATATATATCATATATATCCAGTATATACATTCCTTTATAATATTACATAATCATTTAGATATAATAAATGAAATGCACCGTTCATGGAGATGGTAAGTCGTACGTACGCATGAACGCTACTTTCATTTCTATTTCATATTAATGGAATTAAAACTGAATGAGAGATATGTATATTTTAATTCCAGAATTGTATTCATCATTTAGATGTAACGTACATCATATATATCCATTATATATATGTACTTATAATAGTACATTACATTTGGGGATAAGAAATGAAATGCACCGTTCATAGAGACGGTAAGCCGTACGTAAGCATGAACGCTACTTTCATTTCTATCTCATACTTTAATGGAATTAAAACATAATGATAGATAATAGTATTATAATTTCATTATGGTATCATATATAATTTCATTAAATCTATCCTTTATACGTACCACATATGGCATTAACGAATCAAATCACTTTGAGGGGGCGGTAGTACGCGCTTCCTAAAATGAAGATATCGCGTTACCCATAATGGAAACCATAAAGTAGGCCATAAATGAAAAATACATAAGCTTAAGTAAAACATAAACATATTATATATCATATATAAATATAGTTACATCTTAATGACCACCTTTTAAGGTGTTTGAAGAATATTGAACAATCATCGTTTCGGGAAGCAGAAATTCGCCATCCACGGAAACAGTATGTTCGTTAACCATTAGATGTAGGTGTGTGTAAGTTTAGCCCGAATACATCTTATAAAAACATCCTAGTATATTGAAGATACTGGAGTTGTTACAAAAGATATGAATAAAAAGAGTTTAGGGGGTTGGAGAAGCAAAATAAAACAAAAGAACACAAGTGAAGACATTACCTTAAAATCGGGTAACTCTATTTGATTTGAGCTCAAAGGCTTCCATGGGAAGACTTCTGCCCGAAGTGAGGTTTCTAGGAGTAATATACGGATGTGTAGAGACAAAATGATCAGGGGTTGGCCGAGCCAAAGGCTTGAGAGGTGTGGGTAAGGAGGTAGAGGTGGGGGACTTTTATAAGAGGAGAGGAGGGGAACTCTTGGAATGTTACAAAATGATACTTTATTTTCAAATGAGTTTCGGATTTTAAAGGTCTCACATTGATGTATTTAGGGGATAAGGTGATAGGGGTTCGGAATATACTCATACAATAGGTATTTGACAAGTGTAGGTCTTAGATTTTACATTATCTTTTTATTTTATTTAAATCTTTAAATAATGAGGTAATCGCTGCATCATCATGATGTCATTAATAATTTAATTTATTTAATGTCTATAAATTATGAAAAAAATACTATGATGTAGGAAATCTTTTTATCATTCCAATTAATATTTATAGTCCAAAATATAATTTATTTAGACAAAATTAAAAATGTTTTACTCAGGTGATACATTCTTTGTTATATTTACTTTCTTTAAAAAATAAAAAGATAAAAAGTCACTTTCCCACAAAAGTGATTCCATGGGGTCCCGACGATTGGAAAAAGGAATCCCATGGTCTGCCATGAGACAACCAGTAGCATTATGACACATGTTGGTGTCATTTTTTATTATTATGATATTATTTTATTATCCTTAACTACCCGATTACTCATTAATCAAGATAATTAAAGATAATTACCGTCGTTACTATTCATATTGTCCGAAAACAAAAGAGTCTTGATTAAATAATTTGGACCATATTATTCCAAATATGTAATACATTTTACCAAATTCAAAACACAAGAAATTGCAATAATTTATTTAAAAATAATTCCCATTGTGAAAACAAATAGCGGGTTTTTTTGAAACAATATCAATGAAAAGTCTGGCATTAGTTTATGCCCAATTCCAAAGTGAAATTAATCCTAATGACTATAATTGGATTAAATGGAAAAAATATATTTTGATTACACTTTAAGACAAATTAATAAGATAATCAAACCATATAATTAAATTTGATGAAAAAGCAGTTTTGATGTAAAATGCAGTATTTTTCACTATTCATTAAAAATGAACATTGTCAGAAAAATACCAAAAATTTATCAAATGTAAATTTCAATGTCCCAATCATAAAGAATATGTTTATTTTTACAAAGAGAGATTATAAAATTTTCAAAAGTTTGATTTAAAAATGGTTTTCCATCAAAAGGTAGTAAAACAATCTTTTAAAAATATTAGTGTATTCCATGCTTAAGATTGTATTTATTCTCATTTTAAGCCTCTAAAACACTATCTAATTCATTAGTATAAATATATAAAAATATAAATTATTCATTACTTAGTTGGAATGTTACATCCTGCCCCCCTTTATAAAATTGTGTCCCTGCAATTTATTTACTTATCGAATAAGTGGGGGCATTTAGCCCTCATTGCATTTTCAGATTCCCATGTTGCCTCTTCAATCATGTGGTTTTCCCACAAAACCTTTACCTGATGAATCACCTTATTCTGTAACACTTTCTCCCTTTGGTCAAGAATCTGGACCGGTTGTTCCTCATTAGATATGTTCTCTTCCAGCTGAACTACATCTGGACTCAAAAATGATATGGATCTGGCATGTACTTCCTTAACATTGAAACATGAAAAACATTATGTACCTGAGATAAACTCGGAGGTAAAGCCACTTGGTAAGCAACTGATCCAACTCTCTCCAGAATTTCTTATGGTCCAATGAACCTTGGACTCAGCTTTCCTTTCTTACCAAATCGCATCACACTTTTCCATGGTGATACTTTGAGAAAAACATGATCACCTACCTCAAAAAAGAGATCCTTCCTCCTGTTGTCTGCATAACTCTTCTACCTGCTCTGAGCTGTTCTCATGTGCTTCTGAATCAACTGAACTTTTCCTGCCATCTCTTCTACCAATTATGGTCCCATCAGCTTCCTTTCACACACTTCATCCCAAAAAGCTGGAGTTCGACACCGCTTCCCATATAATGCCTCAAATGGTGACATCTGCATACTGGAATGAAAACTGTTATTATGAGAAAACTCAACCAAAGAAAGATGTTGGTCCCAACTTCCCTAATAATCCATCTAACAAGCATGTAGCATATATTCCAGTGTATGAATTGTTCATTCTGATTTCCCATCTGATTGAGGATGAAAAGTTGTTCTAAAATTTAATTCAGTACCCAATGACTTCTGAAGGCCTTTCCAAAAGTTACAAGTGAACCTGGGATCACGGTCAGATATAATGGAGAGAGGAACACCATGTAACTTGAATATCTCTTTAAGATACAAATGGAAAAGTTGATCTAGGGAAAAAGTATCTCCTATATCAAGGAAATGAGCAGATTTAGTCAAGCGATCAACAATAACCCATATTGCATTATTACAACTAGATGTCTTCGGTAATCCCACAAAAATGTCCATGGATATATTATCCCATTTCCACTCTGGCACTGGTAAAGGATGAAGCATACCTTTTGGTAACTGCAGGTCTGCTTTAACCTGTTGACATGTCAAACACTTCACAGTAAAATCTGCAATATCTCTTTTCATTCCATCCCACCAGTAATACTGCCGCAGATCTCTGTAAATCTTAGTACTGCTAGGATGAACTGAAAATAGAGAACTATGAGCTTCACATAACAACTCTCTCTTCAACTGTGAACCACAAGGCACACACAATTTCTTCCCAAATCACAAAACACAATCATTATCACTTTTGAATTCAGGAAACATACCCCTCTGAACCAGCTCTACCTTTTTCTGCAACTCACTTTCTTGCTTCTATGCTTGCTTGATTCTGTCTGATAGAGAAGATTTCACTGATACCTGAAACAAAACAGAAGGACATCCTGCACCAACAACTTCTATGCCATATTTCATCAAATCCTTAACCAAAGGATCACGTTCCAATCACAACATTGTTAATGAAGAAATACTTTTTCGACTCAAAGCATCAGCCACTTTATTTTCTTTTCACGGATGGTAATGAATTGTACAATCATAATCCTTGATTAATTCCAGCCATATCCTTTGTCTCATGTTCAATTATTTCTTAGTGAATATATACTTAAAACTTTTGTGATCGGTATATATTTCACACTTTACTCCCTACAAATGATGCCTCCAAATTTTTAAAGTGAAAACAACAACAGCTAATTCCAAATCATGTGTACGGTAAATTACCTCATGAGTTTTCAACTGACGTGAAGCATAAGCAATTACCTGATCATTCTGCATTAAGACACAACCATGTCCATTCAATGAAGAATCACTGTAGATAACAAACCCACCATTCCTGGAAGGTAGTTCCAAAACTAGAGCATTCACTAATCTTCTCCTCAACTCCTGAAAAAAATCATCACATTCTTTTGTCCATATATACTTAACACCCTTCCGAGTTAGCTTAGTCATTGGACTAGATAACAGGGAAAAATTCCTAACAAACCATCAGTAATACCCTGCCAAACCAATGGAAGTATGAATCTCAGTTACATTTGTGGGTCTTGGCCATTCTTCAACAACCTTTTTTTTACAGGATCAATATTTATCCCATATTTAGAAACAATGTGACCAAGGAAAGAAATTTGTTGCAACCAAAACTCACACTTGCTAAATTTCCCATACAATTTATTTTCTTTCAAGGTTTGAAAAATAACCCTTAAATGTATTTCATGCTCCCCTTTACTTTTAGAAAACACGAAAATATCATCTATGAAAACAACCACAAACTTATCCATGAACTCATGGAAAATTCTATTCATTAAGTCCATGAATACAACAGGTGCATTGGTTAGCCCAAAAGGCATTACTACAAATTCATAATGGCTATATCTTGTACGGAACACGGTCTTCAAAATATCTGCTTCCTTTACCATCAAATGATGGTACCCCGATCTCAGGTCAATCTTTGAAAAATACTGAGCTCCCTGGAGCTGATCAAACAAATCATCGATATGAGGAAAATGATATTTGTTCTTAATAGTGATGTTATTCAAGGCTCTATAATCAATGAAAAGTATCATTGAACCATATTTATTTTTAACAAATAAAATAGGAGCACCCCATGGTGATGTGCTAGGTCAAATGAAACCTTTATCTAATAAATCTTGCAATTGCTCCTTCAACTCTAAAAGTTCAGTTTGAGCCATTTGATAAGGGGGTTTTGAAATTTTCTTAGCATCAGGAACTATGTAAATAGTAAATTTAACTTCTTGATCTGCTATTATTCCAGGCTACTCATCAAGAAAAACATCAGGATACTCATTTACCACTAGGACATCATTAATATGAACAGTTCAATTATTTTCAATGATGTGTGCAAGGTAATATTCAATTCTATCTTTTACAAGTATCTTAGCCTCTTGATATGTTATAAACAGTAAGGGTTCATTCATTACAAAAACTGAATGTCTTAATGAAAAGAAACTTCTTTAGATCTACAGTCAATCTTAGCATGGTAAATAGAGAGCCAATCCATACCCAGGATAACATCAAACTCTACAAGAGGTAAAACAATAAGGTTCACAAGTAGGTTCTTTCAACGGATAAGGATAGGAAGATTCTTATAAATTCTTTTTGCCTCAACATTTCCCTCAGGTGTTTTTACCACAAGTTCAGGAGTCATTTCTTGAGATGGTATTACCATTTTACTAGAAAAGGTTTCAGAGATGAAAGAATGAGTAGACCATGAATCAAACAACACACTGGCATAATCTGAAAAAACAAACAAAGTACCTGATACAACATCATTTGATGGCCCGACATCTACAGAAGTAGTTGCAAAGGATTTCACCACCCCGTTCTTCTTGTAGTCTAACTACTTCCCATCACTCGAGCTATTTGTCGGACACTCGTTTGCATAGTGACCCTTCTCATTGCTCTTAAAACATTTCACTAACTGTAAATCAAATTTGGTCTTACCATCATCTTGATCTTTTTCAGTGCAATCACGAGCCTTATGTCCCATATTATCGCATTGGTAGCACTTTCCATAATTCCAAAGTAATTCCCCAACATGACTTTTACCACATTTATCACAAAATGGAAACATAGTTTTCTTACCATCAGACTTTTTTGAAGAATTATTTCCTTTCTCCTGCAACCTCGTTCTCTTCTTCTGTTGGTTTTTATAGAACACTTGATCATCGAAAAACTCCATTTCCACCTTCTCAGAACATCGAACAAGCTTTTCATGACTTTTAAACTAACGAGAAGCTAATGACCTTCGATATTTGGGCTTTAATCTTTAGTAAAAACGATTGATTTTACTATCAAGGTCTCAGATAAAATTTGGAACATACTTTCCAATCGAGTGAACCGTTCTTCATAGGTATCCACTGAGTCTTCCTCTTGCCTCAATTCCAGGAATTGATTTTCCATCCTATGTCAAACATCCTTAGGAAAATACTTCTCAAGAAACAAACCTTTAAATTCATCCCAGTCGATAGTATCAATCTCATCAGCGTCCCTGATATTTCTAACCATCGACCACCACTGATCTACTTCACCCTCCAAACGGTAAATAACAAGACTAACCTTTTGATTATCTAAACACCCCATTACATCGAAAATCTTCTCCAATGCTTTAATCCCCCCTTCAGCTAGCACATGGTCAGATGATGCTCTGAATGATGGGGGATGTTGCCTCATGAAATGATCCACCATTGACATGTTCCTCTGCGGTTGATCTGGCTGATCTCGTGCATGGATACCTCCACCATTTATCTCTTGAGTCAACTGCGCCATTACTGCAACAAACTATTCAGTTCCAATTCCAACCATCTCAGGATGATGATTCGGAAGGTTATTTCCTTCTGTATGCCATCCTAGCACTGCTTCCCTGTTTCCTCTACGGAAAACCATTCTGAACAAACATGTCATAGATGAAGCAACATGGTAATCTTCAAATGCTATATCATTTCAATTTGACCATAAAAAAATATTTTTGGTAATCATTTAATAGAATTCTAACTCCTAAAGTTATCTAAACCGACCTCTGATACCAACTATAAGGACCCAGCCTTAAACCTTACTTAATCTTGAGTTATTACAAGGTTACACATTGAGGATATTTTCAAGATTAGAGTTTTAGATAATTAGATCATAAAACATTCATTACATTACACATTTAAACAAAGTGGTTACATAAAAGATAGTATTCATTTTTCCCATAAATGGAAACATATTTAGAATAAAACACGGATTCTTTCTTGACACTTCCTTGACACTATCATCATATCATGTACCCTTCCCTTGACCTGTGAAAAACATTTCGAAAACATGGGATGATCATAAAAATCTCAGTAAGGGATATATAAATATAGAATGGAAACATGAGTACATGTATACATAAGAATCAATGAAATCATAATCTACTCATAAACCATAAGCACTTAAACATAACTCATAAAATCATGAGAAAATCATAGAAATAATAAGACATAAGGGCAACTTGAGGCATTCATTACATTCTTACGTAGGGAGTAACCCTCTTGGTTACATTTGGAATACCCATCATAGTATATTCCCTAAATCTCTTCGGAGAAACCTTAATGTTTAACTCCTTCACGCTACCCAATGCATTGGAGAGCTATATCAGGCTCACCCGCCCTTAGATTATCACAGAACCACCTGTATTCATAACAATGTCCAAGAACCATAACATAATCATACCGCATAATACATGTATAAAAGAAACATAACATTTCCACATTTCAATAAAAAGATATCAATACAACACATTGATATAAAAACATTATGAAAACCATTTTCAATACCAAAAGAAAATAAAAGTAAAACATGGTATTTATTTTTCATTTCAAAAAATGTTATGTCTTGTAGAGGAAGCCGAAACTCAAATAATGGTCACGACGACAGAGAAGTCGTTGTCGCCTCATACGTACGACAAAAAAAAACATTCCTTTTGTCGTTTAGTAAAATGATTTGTATAAAAAAATACTACTTTTGAATAAGAATAACAGTAAAATGGGTTTATACACCATATAAAATAATGTTGTGTATAAAACAAAATGTGCCTCAATGAATGGAGATTGAGACGAAGTCCCTTTCCTCGTATCTGACTTGACTTGATCGTTCTTTAATCTCTTGAATAATAAACTTGAGTTAATTTATACTTGCTTAAGAAAATTTTTCAAGGTCATTATTCCTTTTATATAATTTATTACCATGTCATGAACACTATGTAATTATTTAAGTTAATAACGGCCGTTTTAATGATCATTGGATCTTGAGTATAAAATGAACTTCTTATATTTACAAGTTGTTCATGTAGTCAAATATCCATTATCTCAAGAATGATATTCATGATGTAGATGCCATATATATCATATATATCTAGTATATACATGAATTTATAATATTACATAATCATTTAGAGATAAGAAATGAAATGCACCATTCATGGAGACGGTAAGCCGTACGTATGCATGACCGCTACTTTCATTTCTATTTCATATTAATGGAATTAAAAGTAAATGAGAGTTATGTATATATTAATTCTAGAATTATATTCATCATTTAGATGTAACATACATAATATATATCCATTATATATATATACTTATAATAGTACATTACATTTGGGGATAATAAATGAAATGCACCGTTCATGGAGACGGTAAGCCGTACATACGCATGAATGCTACTTTCATTTCTATCTCATACTTTAATAGAATTAAAACATAACGATAAATAATAGTATTATAATACCAGTATGGTATCATATATAATATCATTAAATCTATCCTTTATACGTACCACATATGGTATTAACGAGTCAAATCACTTTGAGGGGGCGGTAGTCTGCACTTCCTAAAATGAAGATATCGTGTTTACCCATAATGGAAACCATAAAGGTATGACATAAATGAAAATAAACATAAGCTTAAGTAAAACATAAAAATATTATATATCATATAAAAATATAGTGACATCTTAATGTCCACCTGTGAAAGTGTTTTAAGAATATTGAACAATCATCGTTTCAGGAAGCAGAAATTCACCATCCACGGAAACAGTATGTTCGTTAACCATTAGATGTCTGTGTGTGTAAGTGTAGCACGAATAACTCTTATAACAACTTCCTAGTATATTGAAGATACTGTAGTTGTTACAAAAGAAATGAATAAAAAGAGTTTAGGGGGTTGGAGAAGCAAAATAAAACAAAATAACACAAGTGAAGACATTACCTTAAAATCAGGTAACTATCTTTGATTTGAGCTAAAAGGATTCCTTGGGAATACTTCTGCCCAATGTGAGGATTCAAGGAGTAAGATAGGGATGTGGAGAAACAAAATTAGTAGGGGTTGGCCGAGCCAAAGGCTTGAGAGGTGTGGGTAAGGAGGTAGAGGTGGGGGGCTTTTATAAGAGGAGAGGAGGGGCACTCTTGGAATGTTACAAAATGTTACTTTATTTTCAAATGAGTTTCGGATTTTAAAGGTCCCATATTGATTTATTTCTAGGATAAGGTGATAGTGGTTCGAAATATACTCATACAATAGGTATTTGATAGGTTTAGGTCTTAGATTTTACGTTATCATTTTATTTTATTTAAATCTTTAAATAATGAGGTAATTGCTACATCATCATGATGTCATATATACTTTAATTTATTTATTGTCTACAAATTATGAAAAAATACTATGATGTAGGAAATAGTTTTAGCTTTCCAATGAATATTTATAGTCCAAAATATAATTTATGTACACAAAATGAAAAATATTTTACTCAGGTGATACATTCTTTGTTATATTTACTTTCTTTTAAAAAGAAAATGATAAAAAGTCACATTCCCCCAAAAGTGATTTCATGGGGTACCCAAGTTTTCCACAATGCATCCCATGGTCGGCCATGAGACATCCAGTAGCATTAGGACACATTTTGGTGTAATTTTTTATTATTATGATATTATTTTATTATCCTTAACTACCCAATTACTCATTAATCAAAATAATTAAAGATAATTACCGCCGTTACTATTCATAATGTCCAAAAACAAAAGAGTCATGATTACATAATTTGGAACTTATGATTAGAAATATGTAATACATTTTACCAAATTCCAAACACATAAATTGCAATAATTTATTTAAAAATAATTCCCGTTGTGAAAACAAATAGCGGGTTTTTTTGAAACAATATCTATGAACAATTTGGCAATAGTTTATGCCCAATTCCAAAGTGAAATTAATCCTAATGACCACCATTTGATTAAATGGTAAAAATATATTAAGATTACACTTTAAGACCAATTAAACAGGTAATCTAACCATATAATTAAATTAGATGAAGAAGCAGTTTTGATGTAAAATGCAGTATTTTTCACTATTCATTAAAAAAATGAACATTGTCAGAAAAATACCAAAAATTTATCCAATGTAAATTTCATTGTCCCAAACATAAATAATATGTTTATTTTGACAAATAGAGATTATAAAATTTTCAAAATAATGATTTAAAAATGGTTTTCCATCAAAAGGCAGTAAAACAATCTTTTAAAAAAATTAATGTATTCAATGCTTAAGATTGGATTTATTCTCATTTTAAGCCTCTAAAACACTATCTAATTCATTAGTATACATAGAAAAAAATATCTATTATTCATTACTTACTTGGGATGTTACATCCTTCCCCCCTTTAGAAAATTGCTTCCCCGATATTTATTTACTTATCGAATAAGTGAGGGTATTTAGCCCTCATTGCATTTTCAGATTCCCATGTTGCCTCTTCAATCTTGTGGGTTTTCCACAAAAACTTTACCTGATGAATCACCTTATTCCGTAACACTTGCTCTCTATGGTCAAGAATCTGGAACAGTTGTTCCTCATAAGATAGGTTCGCTTCCAGCTGAACTACCTTTGGACTCAAAACATGAGATGGATATGGCATGTACTTCCTTAACATTGAAACATGAAAAACATTGTGTACCTGAGATCAACTCGGAGGTAAATCCACTTGGTATGCAACTGATCCAACTCTCTCCAGAATTTCATATGGTCCAATGAACCTTGGACTCAGCTTTCCATTCTTACCAAATCACATCACACTTTTCCATGGTGATACTTTGAGAAAAACATTGTCACCTACCTCAAAAAAGAGATCATTCCTCCTATTGTCCGCATAACTCTTTTGCGTGCTCTGAGCTGTTCTCATGTGTTTCTGAATCAACTGAACTTTTTCTACCATCTCTTATACCAATTATAGTCCCATCAGCTTCCTTTCACCCACTTCATCCCAAAAAGCTGGAGTTCTACACCGCTTCCCATATAATGCCTCAAATGGTGACATCTGTATACTGGAATGAAAATTGTTATTATAAGAAAACTCAACCAAAGAAAGATGTTGGTACCAACTTCCATGATAATCCATCGAACAAGCATGTAGGATATCTTCCAATGTATGAATTGTTCGTTCTGAGTGCCCATCTGATTGAGGATGAAAATTTGTTCAAAAATTTAATTCAGTACCCAACGACTTCTGAAGGCCTTTCCAAAAGTTAGAAGTGAACCTAGGATCACGGTCAGAAATAATGGAGAGAGGAACTCCATGTAACTTGACTATATCTTTAAGATACAAATGGGAAAGTTGATCTTGGGAAAATGTATTTCGTATAGCAAGGAAATGAGAAGATTTAGTCAAGCGATCAACAATAACCCAGATTGCATTATTACCTCGAGATGTCTTCAGTAATCCCACAACAAAGTACATGGATATATTCTCCCATTTCCACTCTGGAACTGGTAAAGGCTGAAGCATCGCTTTCGGTAACTATCTCCCTGCTTTAACCTGTTGACATGTCAAACACTTCACAGTAAAATCAACAATATCTCTTTTCATTCCATCCCACCAGTAATACTTTCGTAGATCTCTGTAAATCTTAGTACTGCTAAGATGAACTAAAAACGGAGAACTATGAGCTTCACATAACAACTCTCTCTTCAACTGTGAATCACTAGGCACACAAAATCTCATCCCAAATCTCAAAACACAATCATTATCAATGTTGAATTCAGGCATCTTACCCCTCTGAACCAGCTCTACCTTTTTCTGCAACTCACTGTCTTGCATCTGTGCTTGCTTGATTCTGTCTGGTAGAGAATATTTCACTGATACCTGAAACAAAACAGAAGGACATCCTGCACCAACAACTTCTATGCCAATGTTCATCAAATCCGTAACCAAAGGATCACGTTCCAAACACAACATTGATAATGAAGCATTAATTTTTGACTCAAAGCATCAGCCACTTTATTTGCTTTTCTCGGATGGTAATTAATTGTACAATCATAATCCTTGATTAATTCCATCCATCTCCTCTGTCTCATGTTCAATTATTTCTGAGTGAATATATACTTTAAACATTTGTGATCGGTATATATTTCACACTTTACTCCATATAAATGATGCCTCCAAATTTTTAACGAAAAAACAATAGCAGCTAATTCTAAATCATGTGTACGGTAATTTTTCTCATGAGTTTTCAACTGACGTGAAGCATAATCAATTACCAAATCATTCTTCATTAGGAAACAACCAAGTCCTTTCAATGAAGCATCACTGTAGATAACAAAATCACCATTCCTGGAAGGTAGTTCCAAAATTGTAGCGTTCACCAATCTTCTTCACAACTCCTGAAAACAATTATCACATTCTTTTGTCCAGATAAACTTAACACCCTTCCGAGTTAGCTTAGTCCTTAGACTAGATAACCAGGAAAAATTTCTATCAAACCTTCGGTAATAGCCTGCCAAACCATGGAAACTACGAATCTCAGTTACATTTGTGGGTTTTGGCCATTCTTCAACAACCTTTGTTTTTGCAGGATCAACAGTTATCCCATCTTTAGAAACAATGTGACCAAGGAAAGAAATTTGTTGCAACCAAAACTCACACTTTCTGAATTTCCCATACATTTTCTTTTCTTTCAAGCTTTGAAAAATAACCCTTAAATGTCTTTCATGCTCCTCTTTTCTTTTAGAAAACACTAAAATATCATCAATGAAAACAACCACAAACTTATCCATGAACTCATGGAAAATTCTTTTCAATAAGTCCATGAATACAACAAGTGCATTGGTTTGGCCAAAAGGCATTACTAAAAATTCATAATGGGGATATCTTGTACGGAACGCGGTCTTCCGAATATCTGCTTCCTTTACCTTCAACTGATGGTACCCCGATCTCAGGTCAATCTTTGAAAAATACTGAGCTCCCTAGAGCTGATCAAACAAATCATCGATATGAGGAAAATGATATTTCTTCTTAACAATGATGTTATTCAAGTCCCTACAATCAATAAAAAGTCTCATTGAACCTTATTTCTTTTTCACAAATAAAACAATAGCACCCCATGTTGGTGTGCTAGGCCGAATAAATCATTTATCTAATAAATCATGCAATTGCTCCTTCATCTCTAAAAGTTCAGTTTGAGCCATTCGATAAGGGGGTTTTGAAATTTGATTAGCATCAGGAACTAAGTCAACAGTAAATTCAACTTCCCGATCTGGTATTATTCCAGGCTACTCATCAAGAAAAACATCAGGATACTCATTTACCACTGGCACATCATTAATCTGAACAGTTCCTTTATTTTCAACGATGTGTGCAAGGTAACATTCATTTCCATCTTTTAAATGTTTCTCAGCCTCTTGATATGTTATCAGCAGTAAGGGTTCATTCATGTACACAAACTGAAAGTCTTTCTGAAAAGAAACTTCATTAGATATACAATCAATCTTAGCATGGTAAATAGAGAGCCAATCCATACCCAGGATAACATAAAACTCTACTAGAGGTAAAACAATAAGGTTCGCAAGTAGGTTCTTTCCACGGATATGGATAGGAAGATTCTTTTGAATTCTTTTTGCCTAAACATTTCCACCAGGTGTTTTTACCACAAGTTTAGGAGTAATTTCTTGAGATGGTATTCCCATTTTACTAGAAAAGGTTTCAGAGATGAAAGAATGTGTAGACCCCAAATCAAAAAACACACTGGCATAATCTAAAAAAACAAACAAAATACCTGATACAACTTCATTTGATGGCCCGACATCTGCTAAAGTAGTTGCAAAGGATTTTACCACCCCTTTCTGCTTGTAGTATAACTGCTTCCCATCACTCGAGCTCTTTGTTGGACACTCGTTTGCATAGTGACCCATCTCATTGCACTTAAAACATTTCACTAACTGTAAATCAAATTTGGTCTTACCATCTACTTGATCTTTTTCAGTGCAATCAAAAGCCTTATGGCCCATCTTACCGCATCGGTTACACTTTCTATAATTCAAAAGACATTCCCCAGCATGCCTTTTACCACATTTATCACAAACTGGAAACTTAGTTTTCTTACCATCAGACATTTTTTTAGAATTATTTCCTTTCTCCTACCACCTCAGTCTCTTCTTCTGTTGGTTGTTATAGAACACTTGATCATCGGAAAACTCCATTTCCACCTTCTCAGCACATCGAACAACATTTTCCTAACTTTTGAACTCACGAGAAGCTAATGCTCTTTGATATTTTGGCTTTAATCTTGAGTAAAAATGATTGATTTTACTATCAAGGTATCATATAAAATTTGGAACATACTTGACAATCGAGTGAACATTTCTTCATAGGCTACCACTGAGTCTTCCTCTTTTCTCAATTCCAAGAATTTCTTTTCCATCCTAAGTCGAATAGCCTTAGGAAAATACTTCTCAAGAAACATACCTTTAAATTCATCTCAGTCAAGATTATCAATCTCATCAGCGTCCCTAATATTTCTATCCATCGACCACCACTGATCCACTTCACCCTGCAAAAGGTAAATAACAATACTAACCTTTTGATTGTCTGAACACCCCATGACATCGAAAATCTTCTCCAGTGCTTTAATCCACCCTTCATCTAGCACAGGGCCATATGATCCTCTGAATGATGGGGGATGTTACCTCATGAAATGTTCCACCACTGACATGTTCCTTTGTGGTTGATCTGGCTAATCTCGTGCATGGATACCGCCACTATTTATCTCTTGAGTCAATTGTGCCATTACTGCAACAAACTATTCAGTTCCAATTCCGACCATCTCTGGATGCTGATTCGGAAGGTTATTTCCTTCTATATGCCTTCCTATTACTGCTTCCCTATTTCCTCTGCGGAAAACCATTCTGAAAAAAACATGTCTTAGATGAAGAAACATGGAAATCTTCAAATTCTATATCATTTAAATTTCACCATAAAAAAATATTTTTCGATAATCATTTAATATAATTCTAACTCCTAAAGATATCTAAACTGACCTCTGATACCAACTATAAGGCCCCAGCCTTAAACCTTTCTTAATCTTGAGTTATTACATGATTACACATTGAGGATCTTTTCAGGTTTAGAGTTTTAGAGAATTAGATCATAAACCTTGCATTACATTCCACATTTAAACAATGTGGTTACATAAAAGATAATATTAATCTTTCCTATCAATGGAAACATATTTAAAATAAAACGTTGATTCTTTCTTGACACTTCCTTGACACTATCATCATATTATGTACGCTTCCCTTGACCTGCGAAAAACATTTCAAAAAGATGAGATGAGCATAAAAAGCTCAGTAAGGGATATAAAAATATGGAATGGAAACATGAGTACATGTATACATTAGAATAAATGAAATCATAATCTACTCATAAAACATAAGCACCTTAGCATACATCATAAAATGATGAAAAATCATAGAAATCATAATACATAAAGGTAACTTGAGGAATTCATAACAATCTTACATAGGGAGTACCCCTCTTGGTTAAGTTTGGAATACCCATAACAATATATTCTCTAAATCTCTTCGGAGAAACCTTAATGTTTAACTCCATCGCGTTACCCAATGCATTAGAGAGATACATCGGGCTCACCCGCCCTTAGATTATCATAGAACCACCCGTCTTCATAACAATACCTAAGGACCATAACATAATCGTACCACATAATACATGCATAAAGGAAACATAACATTTCCACATTTCAATCAAAAGATATCAATACAACACATTGATATAAAAACATTATGAGAACCATTTTCCATACCAAAATAGAATAAAATTAAAACATGGTATTTATTATTCATTTCAAAAAAAGTTGTGGCTTGTAGAGGAAGCTGAAACTCAAATAATGGTCACGGCGGCAGAGAAGTCGTTGTCGCCGCATACGTAAGACAAAAAAAACAAAAAAAACATTTTTTTTGTCCGTTAGTAAAACTCTTCGTATAAAAAAATATTCCTTTTGAATAAGTGTAAAAGTAAAATGGGTTTATACAACATATAAAAGAACGTTGTGTATAAAACAAAATATGCCTCAATGAATGGAGATTGAGACGATGTCCCTTACCTCGTATCCAACTTGACTTGATCATTCTTTAATCTCCGGAATAATAAACATGAGTTAATTTCTACTTGATTAGGAACATTTTTCAAGTTAATTATTCCTTTTATATCATTTATTACCATTTCATGAACACTATGTAATTATTTAAGTTAATAGCGGCTATTTTAACGATCATTGGTACTTGAGTCAAAAATGAACTTCTTATATTTACAAGTTGTTCACGTAGTCAAATATCCATTATCTCAAGAATGATATTCATGATGTAGATGCCATATATATCATATATATCCAGTACATACATGCATTTATTATATTACAGAATCATTTAGAGATAATAAATGTAATTCACCGTTCATGGAGACGGTAAGCCGTACGTACGCCTGAACGCTACTTTCATTTCTATGTCATATTAATGGAATTAAAACTAAATGAGAGATATGTATATTTTAATTCCAGAATTATATTCATCATTTAGATGTATCATACATCATATATATCCATTATATATATGTACTTATAATAGTGCATTAGATTTGGGGATAAGAAACAAAATGCACTGTTCATGGAGACGGTAAGCCGTACGTACGCATGAACGCTACCTTCATTTCTATATCATACTTTAATGGAATCAAAACATAATGATACATAATATTATTATAATTCCAGTATGGTATCATATATAATTTCATTAAATATATCCTTTATACGTCGCACATATGGTATTGACGAATCAAATCACTTTGAGGGGCGGTAGTCCGTACTTCCTAAAATGAAGATATCGGGTTTACCCATAATGGAAACCATAAAGGTATGCCATAAATGAAAAATACAGAAGCTTAAGTAAAACATAAACATAACATATATCATATATAAATATTGTGACATATTAATGGCCACCTTTGAAGGTGTTTGAAGAATATTGAATAATCATCGTTTCGTGAAGCAGAAATTCGCCATCCACATAAATAGTATGTTCGTTAACCATTAGATGTAAGTGTGTGTAAGTGTAGATCGAATAATTATTATAACAACAACCTAGTATATTTAAGATACTGAAGTTGTTACAAAAGAAATGAAAAAAAAGAGTTTAGGGGGTTGGAGAAGAAAAATAAAACAAAAGAACACAGGTGAAGACATTACCTTAAAGTCTGGTAACTCTTTTTGATTTGAGCTCAAAGGCTTCCTTGGGAAGACTTATTCCCAAAGTGAGGCTTCTAGGAGTAATATAGGGATGTGTAGAGACCAAATGAGCAGGGGTTGGCTGAGCCAAAGGCTTGAGAGGTGTGGGTAAGGATGTAGAGGTGGGAGACTTTTATAAGAGGAGAGGAGGGGCACTCTTGGAAAGTTACAAAATGTTACATTATTTTTAAATGGGTTTCGGATTTTAAAGGTCCCACATTGATGTATTTATAGGATAAGGTGATAATGGTTCGAAATATACTCATAAAATAGGTCTTTCACATGTGCAGGTCTTATATTTTACATTATCTTTTTATTTTATTTAAATCATTAAATAATGAGGTAATCGTTGCATCATCATGATGTCATAAATAATTTTATTTATTAAATGTCTAAAAATTATTAAAAAAATACTATGATGTTTTAAATAGTTCTAGATTTTCAATTAATATTTTTAGTCCAAAATATCATTTATTTATGAAAAATGAAAAATGTTTTACTCAGGAGATACATTGTTGGTTATATTTACTTTCTTTAAAAAATAAAATGATAAAAAGTCACTTTCCCACAAAAGTGATTTCATGGGGTACCCATGTTTGGAACAAGGAATACCATGGTCGGCCATGAGACATCCAGTAGCATTAGGACACATTTTGTGTCATTTTATATTATTATGATATTATTTTATTATCCTTAACTACCCGATTACTCATTAATCAAGACAATTAAAGATAATTACCGTCGTTACTCTTCATAATGTCCAAAAACAATAGAGTCTTGATTACATAATTTGGACCCTATGATTCCAAATATGTAATCCATTTTACAAAATTCAAAACACAGAAATTGAAATAAATTATTTAAAAATAATTCCCGTTGTGAAAACAAATAGAGGGTTTTTTTGAAACAATATGTATGAAAATTTTGGCATTAGTTTATGCCCAATTCCAAAGTGAAATTAATCCTAATGAGCACCATTGGATTAAATGGTAAAAATATATTCATATTAAACTTTATGACCAATTAAAAAGATAATCTATCCATATAATTAAATTAGATGAAAAAACAGTTTTGATGTAAAATGCAGTATTTTTCACTATTCATTAAAAAATGATCACTGTTAGAAAAATACCAAAAATTTATCCAATGTAAATTTAAATGTCCCAATAATATAGAATATGTTTATTTTGACAAATAGAGATTATAAAATTGTCAAAATTTTTATTTAAAAATGGTTTGTCATCAAAAGGCTGTAAAATAATCTTTTAAAAATATTAGTGTATTCCATGCTTAAGATTGGATTTATTCTCATTTTAAGCCTCTAAAACACTATCTAATTCATTAGTAGACATAGATAAAAAATATATTATTCATTACTTACTTGAGATGTTATAGAGGATGCTACTTCCAATGGTCCGTGGTGTGAGGCAGGGTCTACTAACAGCTTGTAGTGCCTGAAGGACTTGGATTTGGGCAGGAAAATGAAATTCCTACTGGATTCTGGTGAATAAATTAACGAGTAAGTTTTGGTGATCAAGGATATGAGGTAATATGTTGATCAAAGGGTGGTAAATTTAATCTAGGTCGAAGCTATGTGAGAAAAAGCTAAGTTGATTGAAAATCAAGACCGAGTACCTGTTAGAGGCTTCAACAAGGAGATGATTAGTAAAGATGAGTACATGAAAGCTTGGAACTATCTAGAAAGGCATTATGAAGAAATTCTTGTGGCCGATCAATATTTCTAGGTTATTTCATTTCCCTATAAACAGTTTAGGGGAAGATATTTTAATCACCTTAGCCTTGTGTTTAATAAGTTATTTCTATCCTCTAATGATTGATCTTCTTTTCTATGAGGGTTCTCACAATCCCATTAAATGTGTTGGGAAATAAAAATACTAATTTTGAGGTTGTGTTTCTTGATCTTTTTTTCTTCATTTATAAATTATATTAATGGAGTGATACTCTCATTTTCTTCTTTAATTATCATTTTATTTTATAACATAAAGTTTAGTGAATGATGAACTTTATCATACATAAATTAAAATTGTATTTAATCTGAATATTTCACAAAAAATTAAATAAATCTCATGGGAGAGTTACACACTATGTTCAACTGAAAATTTGAACTCAATGAAAATTAATTTGTTCCACTTAGTATGTAGGCGACTTCTATATTTGAGAAGCTATCAAATCTATTTATTCATAGGTTAGCCTGATAAAAATTGGGTTATTGACTTTGAATCGGTGCCTTATTTTTTAATTACAATGAATTAGAAAAGGAAAATCTGTATAAAAATAGCCAACAAAATTCTATCTAACTTATAAACTGATCTCTCTCACCAGTTGGGTTCTTATTTCCTCTCTTTTTGTCTCCTTATCATATTCTCACACTCACTTCTACACAAATATTCATTCTCATCACTTCATGACTACCATTCCCACTTTCATCATATTCTGTTGCAGTGTTTAATTTTAATATTGTTTTTTATCATCTTGGTCACACACTTAAATCACAAAATATGAGTCGTTTACTATTTATTAATGTATTATAGCCGCTAAATAGTTATAAGTAGAGTTATAAATAATAATTTTCATGATTCCACTAAAATCATGTCGATATACAAGACCCAAAAAGTTTCTAGATAATAAGGTAAAATGTAGATGTTTTTGGATTTTTTATGAAAAACTAGTAGGGGATTTTCCTTGTAGGACCTTGAAGGTTTATTTGGTATCATAATTAACCTTTTCTCTTACTTGGGTTAGAGAGTGCACATGGTTTAGGAATATTAAAACATCATAGGAGGGTGTAGATTAGTGGGAGGGGATTTGAATCAGGATTCACCTTTTATCATTAAAGGGTTTCGATGGTAGTGTGATATAGAGTGGTTTTATGGGTCAATCAATCATCATAGTTATGTATTATGGTACTATAGAGAAGTAAATATGAATTTGGATTATATTAGATATGTAATCTATTATTAGATAAAACATATAGTAATCTAAAAAGGGGCATTATAGGAAATTTTTTATTGTTAATCTAGTCCCTGAGAGTGTGTTACCTAGGGTTTGATGATGATGTTAGTTATGACATGGGTTATTAAAAATTCATAGAGAATGGTAAGATTCACGATTTAGTTTTGTGAGTTTCAATGCATCATGGGGTAATTCTATTGGGATTGATAATATAAGAGGAAGCCGAGATTGGTTCCTTGGAACCCTAGCAATTGGGTTATTTTGTGTTGTTGGTATAACTGATAGGTTTGGCTGAGTATACCAGTGAGTCAAGGTTGATCGATCGTGGATTATGAGGATTAATATTAATGAGGGGTTATGGGTATATTGATGAGATATACAAGGATGACTAAGTTGATTATGGTGATTTAATATTTTGTTATATTTGGATACTGTATTCTTGTAGAGATTATGTTGGGGATTTATTTCTAGTTGAGATCTAGGGATTAGGCAATATTTTCTATGCAATGTTCTATTGCACCATGACATTGATGGTAATGTGTGTATTGGATTTGGTTCCATAGAAAAACTTTGTCATCTACTTTAAATTACCAGAATATTGTTATTATTATCATATGACATTTATTCTTCTACATAACATTAGCGTGATAATATCTTAGGTATATTTTTCATATCAATGGGTAATAATAGTTCATTCCTATAATGAAAAACTATAGTGTATGTATGATATTATTAAATAACATATCCTATGGACTTCATACATCACACTAAAATTACATAAATGGTGATTGAATATCACGTATTTGGGGACTAAGGTATAAAGACTAATTTTTAGGAAGTCTGTACATACTGATCTCTATGAAGGGACACAATTAGTATAGGGATAACAAAAATGAATTTCAATTTTTATATGTATAATTGAAATTCCCATCCACAATTTTCTGTATTGGTTCTTATACATTGGATCATTTTTAATTTTATCATGAGTCCCATACTTAAATATATGGATGAAAACCATGATGACATAATCTTATTGTTATGAATCATAAATTTTCTATGTCATAAGTGGTATATAATTAATTAAATATCCAAGAGATGATTTTTCCTTTAAATGTAATAATAGAAGATATATCTATCCCTTTGATTAAGATAAAAGTGACTGACTAGAATTCACATACATGGTAGTTTATAGAAAAGTTTCTTTAAATATGTTAATGAATGATAGTTCCATTATATGATGAAACATGTATGCAACCCATTTGATGATATTTAAGTTCAAAAAGGTATTATATTACATGGTATCATTTTAAAGAGGTTTTCATCGGGAAATCATAAATTTTTTATAGGGGTAATGATGTGTTTTTGGATACTACCATTGGTCTATGGGTTGAAACTAATTCGATAAGTAAAATAGCATACTGGGACACATAGCAAGTCTATCCAAATTATCATTAAATTCACTTGAATATAAAGTTCATGAAAATAATTTATTGTCAGTTTAGAGAATAATATTTATTCCAGCTATTTTTTTCATAAATTCAATCAAAAAGTCATTCAAGGAAAGAATAAATGATTTGAATTTTATCTCTTAATTACTAAGATAAATAAATATAATAATTATTTTTTCATTAGATGAGTGAATAATGTATATTTATATATTTACAAGTTATGTGAAGAAAGTAAATAATTATTCACAAGTTATGTGAAAATAATATTTTTTTAAATGAACATAATCTAATTAGTGATGGTTTGATACTATTTGTAGTAGGATTCAGATCATGTAACTGATATAATAAATATATGTTTTTTAATATAATTTAAATAAATATTATTTTATTTGTTAAATGATATTATATTAATATTGGTTGCCTAAAATGATAATTATTTTTTTAAGAGACGTGACATGTGTAATATATTTTAATATCATGTAATTTTTTTTATGTATTTTCAATATAATATTTATGATTATATGTCACCTTAAATTAAGAATAATATTTTTGTTATTATATTAAGTGAGATGTGGCATGCATTTTTATTATATTCAAATTAAAATATAAGACTAAATTCAATTATTTTAATTTTAGACATAATTAAAAAATAAAAATTATGTTATTTTTTATTACATAATAATATTATTCCATCTAATTATATACTCAAGTCCTAGATAGTAAATTATAAGGAATCCTCCAATTTCTCATGAGTTCCTAGAGAGTGAAAGTAATAGATATATTTATTTGATCAACCTAAAATGAATTAAATCATTTGATTTTATCACAATAACACCAAAGATATCAATAATAGTGATTGTAGATTTTTTGAAACACATATGGATGTTGCTAAAGGAATTATAATTTGGATTATAGAAGCATGATTAATGTTAAGGTTACTTATTCTTAGGTTACAAAAATAAATGATGAGAAAAATGTAAAATAAAAAAATCTATATTTTTAATTAAATAATTAAAAAGAAATTTTCTGTGATGACACTATTACAGTATTCTAGTAAATTTAGTCAAGTTTAGATGGAAAAACTTTAAATGGACATAATATCCAACCTCTTCAACTGAATAAGGATAATTTTTCATGAACCAACCTGGGTTGACCCTGAACCGGTCACCCGGGCCGGTCTGTGACATGACCCGAGAGGCGTTCCCGATCCCCCCGGGCTGCTGACAAGCGCCAGGGCATCAACCGAGGTTGCGAGAACGATTTTGTCCAGTAAAAATAAACAAATAAAACAACATAAATAGAACAGAGAAGCACAAAATAAATAAACAAAGTAAAGTAACTAAACAAGAACAAAAGAAAATAAAACTAACCGAAAGAGACAACCGCTATCTCTGTGTGACCTTTCGGGTCACTCTCCAACTCACGACCAAATGTTGCCCAAGGAAAATGCACCCATGATGTAGCCTGCACAAACACTAAAAATAGAAAATAACTATAGCTGTGTGTATTAAAACTCAGTTGGCTAGCCCGATATCTATTACCAATAAACAACCTTTAAAATAAAAGAAACATCATCTCAAGTTTGAACTACAATTTATAACAGTATGTTTTTTAAAAATTTTACTTAAAAACAAAGTACGAAACATTTCCCTTGACCATTTCAAAATTTGGGTTAATCTCATTAGTTTCAATGACTTTTTATAATGGGAAACCGATGTTTATATTTTCAAATTTTGACAAAGATAATTAAAAACTTTCATTTGAAAACCATTTCAAGAAACCATGTTGAAACCAATTTATCACTTTCCAAAGAAAACGATATACAAAAATGCACAAGAGTAAGTACACAACAAGGGAAATGTAAAAATACATACAAGTACCAAATCATCACTACCAGTAACTGAAAAGTCAACAGACATGGGTGAACCTAGGAGATCAAGAATAATCCAGAAGACACCAATACATGAGATATCATCCTTGTTGGCATGTCACACACGATGAAATCAAAACACCCAATACGCTCGACCATCCTTTCTCAGGTATGCTGAGGGAAAATCCCATAGTAATAAACCCAATACCACCTACTATGATCCACTGGTCAGTACCATAACCTACCAGTGGAGTAATAATTCTTAGAATATTCTCTCAATATGCCAGATTTTCATGTCTCAAGTGTTTGGAATGGGGGTGAGCCAAATGATGCCAACTGAGCATCAAATCATGTATATATATATAAATCACTACATACATCACCTCGGGCCACTCCATGGGACAACCTCTTGCCTTAAAACTACTCAAGCACCCGGGAGCCTCTAAGAACAGCTTCCAAACAATCAATTGCAACCAAGGCAGAAGAGTTATCCTAGGAGGGTTTTTTACAAAACATTTTCATCGTTTTCCATAAAGTGAAAAATGAGCATTAAATACATTTCACAATCACCGCTCTAAAAAAATACTAAAACTCTTATTCATGCTTTAGAAGAAATCATTTATCATTAAAACCAGAACTATAGTTGAAATTCCGTGAATTATGTTTAAAAGCCAATCTGGAATTCTTTCATTACTGGATGTCTGTTCGCCAAGAAAATATTTCAAATGTCATGTATAAAATAAAAGACTCTTTTTACACCAAATAATCATTTAAAAATTAATAATCTTATATTATCTCATATTTATTAAAATTAATAAAATATTTATTTTGAACAATTAGTGTGCGCAAACATCATGAAATAATGTAACTTAAATTTTAAGAAGTAGTGAAATGGGGACCTACCTCAACTCGCAGCTTGAACGCGATAACGTGACAACGCGACACGCCTCGCACCGACGCAGAAACACGTGTAAGCCGACGACCGCAGTATCGCGAGTCTTCCTCACCGACACGCTGGAACAACCGCACAACTAAACCACATAAACACTGACTGAAAACAATTCAAATTAACAAATGGTGCAAACATCACCTCGGCATGCTTTCAAAACACAACTCGCACCACACCAAATCAGAATTCAAACCACTTGCACAGTTCAGAAAACAAATTAAACGAATTAACAAAATACCCACATGTCAAAAAATCCATTTTTAAACTCAGTGCACCTCAAAAATATTTCTGAAACATAATTCACACCACATATAAAATTAAATATACCAGTTAAAAGTTTAAAATACAATTTTAAATAACACTGCAAGTTTTTTACGTCAAAAATCACTCAAAAGAACAAGTGGAAATTTAAAAACACCAAAGGCATCATATATGTGGCCTAAACCAAGATTCATGTAAACCCTATCTTTAACAACACCAAATAGTATTAGAACACTAGAAGAAGCTTTAAAGAGGTACCATGAAGATGCATAGCAAGATAAAAATATAACGAAAACCTCAAGCATTAAGGATAATCAATGAAAAGTAAATGCATGGATTTTCCTACCTTAAGGAAGTCCATTCTAAACATTTTAACTCAATCAACACATCGCTTGCACACGCGCACGCACTTCCATATATATATATATATATATACCTGGGAAAATGTGTGTGGGAACTCAGAAACGTTCTTGACTCCCTGCAAAAAATTCTGACACCCAACATAAAGCGGCATAGACTAATGAACCTCTCAATGAAAACCAAGGACTCGACGATATAAACAAAAACCAAAAATAAACGGTGCAAAAAAATGAGGGATTAAAAACATCACCTCGGACAACAGAAGTGATCATGATAACATGGCAAGGTAAAATTGCACACCAAAATAATTATTCGTAATACAAATAAAATATAAGGAATTCAATACACGATAACAACAATAAAATAAACGTGTGCGATACTAAAACTCACGTTGGATGGTGGTGGTGAACCTAGAAAACACGCGGTAAGCCGAGATCCCATCCAAATAATTATCCACACTACAAATTAAATATCAGGACTTCACAACACAACTACGACACAAAATTAAAAGTGTGAAACACAAAATGAGACATCAAGGTTTAGTTAAATTGAAGGATAAATCAAAATTAGAATGAGATGCATACCGTGGTTTGAAGAAGAGGGGAACCGCGACCTCACCAAAGCAGGGCAGAGGCGCTGTGCAATGTGGTTCGGGTCACACCAAAACAAGGTGCGGGCCGGGGATCGGGTTGTCTGGTCGCGCGCCAAGTAGGCCAGAACAAAGCTGAAGAAGGGATGTGCGGTTCTGGTCGAACAGGAGGGGGATGCCACAGGAGATAGGGTCACACGTAGTGGGGGTCGGGCCGCTGCCGGGAGATGCGGCCGCCGGAAAACCAGGCGAGCTGGAGGGTCGTTGCTGGTGCAGGTGAACTAGAGGTCGTGACTACCTTGCAGGGGAGCCGCTAGTCAGCGTCGAGCCACCAGAGGGCGTGCATGTAGAGCGCGAGGTAGAGGGTGGCCAAAACGTTGTTGGAGGAACGGGGCATGACGGTTGGGGCACCATTGGAGAGGCTGAAGCATGCTATGAGAAAGGGGGGAAACTGCTCGCGCAAGGGAGGAGGAGGCTGGGAGGTGGCCTGTCAGCGTAGTGGGGAATGCAGATGGCGGTGGTGTGACTGGAGCAGGCCGAGAGTGGGGGAGACTGCGTCAGACTGGGAAAAGGGAGCCGCGCCGGACTGGGAGAACCTGGGCAGGGGGATCACGTAGAGGAACATGCGGATAAAGTGGGAGGTGGCGGCGGCTCACGTGGGGTACATGAATGGGGTGCGGAAAAGGTATATTAGGGTTTAATATATATATATATATAATAACAATAATTTAATAGTAATTATAATAACAAAAGAACCAGAAAATATTGATAAACCCAATAAATATCATTGGTTCTTATCCATTTTATTTTAAGTAATAATAATAACAATAATATCAATGTTACGATAATAATAGTAGTAATAATATTAATAGCAAAATGATAATAATAATATTATTAAAAACAAAAGAAATTAATAATGAACTTAATGATAATTAAAATGATGATTTTATTACATTTCATTAACTATATTTATATCTTAATAATATTTGTATTATTACAAGGTTAAATAATAATTAAATAACCATTTCCACAAACATATTCTCATTATTATAATTTAAACATTATCCTTGTTGTATTGATATATTTTTTTATTTGTCTTCCATTATCAATTAACTTAATTTATTATTTATTTGAAGTGTCGCGTCACCGCGCATTCACCAGGACCAAATTCACGGTCACCGCTAACGGTGCGGTGACCGTCCACCGGCCGAAGACCCACCAAAAACATCAATCTTCGGAAAAGTTCATACAGGGACCCAAGTAAACCTCGTTCAAACAATGCGAGGCCGATAAAAGAATAACGCAACAGGTGTCTGTTGTCGGGGTGTGACGATTCTGCACACCACATACACTTTCTGCCCCCAGAAAGTCACCATGTCAACAGTTGTCACACCTTGATTCAATGTCCAGACAAAAACATAGAGAACCAAGAGCCTCAGAGTGACCATTCTCCACAAACGTCACACCCAACCAATTCAACAAAAACCATTGCTCAGGGTTGAGGGCAGAACATGAGAGGGTTCTCCCCACCACAAGAGTTCACTAACAAAAAACTCCTGAAACCCAAACAAACCACCCCGGGGGGGAAATATGAGAACTCCCAAACAGAACTCATTTAATATCTTCACATGGACCGAACAACACTATTAAAACATAAATGAAATCTCACTATGAAACAGCCCAGAAACCTGAGGATGAGAAATGAACTCAACACTTTCCCACAATTTCACGATACCAAACATTCCCCTAATGGGTACAGTTGTGACCAACTTAAAATCAGAACGGTTCAGTTTATTCATGAGCCTAACAACCTTCAAATAGACCAAACAATTTAAAAAAACACACTGAGAGCAGCTACGACCGCTTTGATTGTTGGAGAACACGCTTATCACGCCACCAAAACATGGATAAGATAATGAAAGCGATGAGAATAGAACAAGGAAATTTTGGATACTTCCAACCCAAAGATGAAAACATTATTCAGACCGAGGTTCCACAAACCGTCGACAACTCCTGACTGTGCGCGAGCTTCACCCCGATACCTGTGGGTGGGGCCCTGATGACTGATGCATCTTCTACCTCACAATCAGGAATTTTCATCCTCCAGTCCCTAACTCCTTCCTCAGGAGCGACGCTTCTTCCAAAACTCTCCCCGATGGCCCGAACAATCGCACGGTAGGAAGACTTCGGAGGGATGTGACAAGACGGCTTAGAATGCCTAAACCGACCATACTAGTTCTAGGTGAGAGAACGCTCCAACAAACTGGGAGTCGATATAAACGAAGATCCTTGACAGATGGGGAATCATCACAAGAGACGACTCCAACCAACTACACTTGACACTCTAACGATGATAAGACATCTCACCTTTTCTCGTCCAGAACAGTACCCTCAAATAACTCTGGATGGTACGAACTGTAACTACCATGGGAGTTCCCAACAACCCGAAGACACACTATCTTTCTGAACTATACAATGGCCTCTAATAGACATTGATTACCTCGATAAGCAGGTAACACACAAAAGAACTGGGAATTTAGCATAACCCATTAACAGCTTTTGGAGTCTTTCTGGGCAGCATACTCATATCAACATGAAAAACACCATTGAAACCGACATCATACCAAAACTCAATCAAATCAAAAACACAATACCAGGGAAACATGCCCATAAACCACACACATAAAAATACAAGCATAAATCACTTCTCAAAAACCATCATTTCTATAAAATTTTAAAACCCACCTATGGAACCTTTTGAACCGTCACATGTGCGTTCATTCAATCTCGCTCACATCATCTATGAACAAGTGCCCCCACGCACTCTTCGTACATACTGAAACATGTGTGACCCTTCATAAGGAGTGCCAAGCTTCAAACAATTCTTTTCCTTACCCAGTACCAACACATATCAAATTTTTTCAAACCGATACACTTTACCCCCCTTCTCCAATTTCAAAACAAATTAAAAGAAACACTTTTAAATTTCAAAATCAACATTTAACACACGCTCGCATCAACTGAGGTCAAAATGAACACAACTAGCCATAAACCATTGGAATGAGGAACAAGTGTATGTGCCTAATCTGGCGACATGGTGGCGAGCCATACCCCAAGTAAGTCATAACACGATGAGGACCTTGAACCAGGCACTTGGACTCCACATGGGTCACCACCCCATGTGAGGCCGCAACGTGAACCGCTTAGCTCTCATTGTCATCCCTCAATCCAAAATAACCAAAGACGAAAGACTCAAATCCTGGACTACACCTGATAACTCAGGTATCGTCACGAGCGGTGGTGATCAGGCACCGACCCGTATCCTACCTCCTGAGCCCTGACAGTCCTAATCTCCATCTACCGAACATCCCAAATAACAAAGGGCGCTCTGAAAAGTGGGGTCCGCTAAGAGCTGACCTCATCTGATACCAGTTTGTCATGAACCAACCCGGTCTGAACGTAAACCGGTCACTCTAGCCTGTCCGCGACATGTCCCGAGAGGCGTTCTCGATCCCCCCGGGCTGGCGACAAGCGCCAGGGTATCAATAGAGGTTGTGGGAATGATTTCGCCCAGTAAAAATAAATAAATAAAGCAGCAGAAATAGAACAGAGTATCGTAAAATAGATAAACAGAGTTAAGTAACTAAACAAGAACACAAGAAAATAAAACTAATCAAAAAAGACAACCACTATCTCCGTGTGACCTCGCAGGTCACTCTCCAACTCACGACCAAACGTCACCCAAGGAAAACGCACCCATGCTGTATCCTGCAGAAACACTAAAAATAGAAAATAACTATAGTTGTGAGTATTAAAACTCAGTATGCTAGCACGATATCTATTCCCAATACATTACCATTAAAATAAAATAAAAATCATCTCATGTTTGATTACAATTTGTAAAAGTATGTTTTTCTAAATAGTTTACTTAAAAACAAGGTACGAACCATTGCCCTTGACCATTTCAAAATTTGGGTTCATTTCATTACTGTCAACTGGATTTTTAGAAAGGGAATGTGATGTTTATATTTTCAAATTTGTACAAAGAGGATTAAACACTTTCATTTGAAATCCATTTCAAGAAACCAATTTAACCCCAATTTATCACTTTCCCAAGAAAACGATATACAAAAAATCACAAGAGTAAGTACACAACAAGGGCAATGTAGAAATACATACAAGTACCAAATCATCACTATAAGTAACTGAAACTTCAACAGACATGGGTTAAACTAGGAGATCAAGAATAATCCATAAGACACCAAAACATGAGATATCATCCTCGTTGACATGTGACACATGATGAAATCAAAACGCCCAATACGCTCGACCATCTTTTCTCAGGCAGGCCGGGGGAAAATCCCATAGTAATAAACCCAATATATCCACCTACTATGGGCCAATGGTCAGTACCATAACTGACCAGTGCAACAATAATTCTTAGAATATTCTCTCAATATGCCAGATTCCCATGTCTCAAGTATTTGGAAAGGGGGGTGATCCAACCAATTCCAACCGAGCATCCAATCATATATATATATTTATAAATCACAACAGGCATCACCCTGGTCTACTCCATGAGACAACCTCTTACCTTTAAACTACTCAAGAACCCGGGAGACTCTAAGAGCGACCTCCCAAACAATCAATTGCAACCAAGACAGAAGATTTATCCAAGGAGGGTTTTTATCAAAACATTTTCATCATTTTCCATAAAGTTCCAAATAGGAATTAAATAAATTTCAAAATCACCACTCTAAAAAGAACTAAAACGCTTGTTCATTCTTTAGAAGGAATTATTTATCATTAAAAACATAACTATAATTGAAATTCAGTGATTTAAGTTTAAAATCTAAACTGACATTCTTTCATTACTGGGAGTCTGTTCATCAAGAAAATATTTCAAGTGTCATGTATAAAATAAACGGCTCTTTTGACACCAAATAATCTTTCAAAAATCAATTATCTTATATTATCTCACATTTATTAAAATTAATAATATATTTATTTTGAAAAATTAGTGTGCGTAAATAGCATGAAAAAATGTAACTTAAATTTTAAGAAGCAGTGCAATGGGGACCTACCTCAACACACAGCTCGAACGTGATAGCGTGACAACATGACACGCCTCGCACAGACGCACAGACACACGCAAGCCTACGACCGCAGTATCGCGAGTCTTCCTCACCGACACACTGAAACAACCGCACAACTAAAAAACATAAACACAGACTCAAAACAATTCAAATGAACAAACGACGCAAACACCACCTTAACATGCTTTCAAAACACAACTCGCACCACAGCAAATCACAATCCACACCACTTTCACAGTTAAAATTACAAATTACACAAATTAACAAAATACCCACATGTCAAAAATCCATTTCTAAACCCAGCGCACCTCAAAAATATTTCCGAAACATAATTCACACCACATATAATATTTAATAAACCAGTTAAAAGTTTATAATACAATTTTAAATAACACTGCAATGTTTTTACGTAAAAACTCACTCCAAATAAAAAGTGGAAATTTACAAACACCAAAGGAATCATATACAAGACCTAAACCAAGATTCATGTAAACCCTATCTTTATCAACACCAAATAATTTTAGAACACCAAAATAAGCTTTAATGAGGTACCATGAAGATGCATAGCAAGATAAAAATATAACGAAATCCTCAAGAATTAAGGACAATCAATGAAAATTAAATGCATGGATTTTCCTACCTCAAGGAAGTCCAGTCGAAACATTCTAACTCAAGCAACACATTTCTTTAACACACACACACACTTCCATATATATATATATATATATATATATGCCTGGGAAAATGTGTGTGCGCCCTCGGAAATGATCTTGACTCCCAACAACAAATTCCGACACCCAACATAAAGTGGCATAGACCGATGTACCTTTCAATGAAAACCAAATACTCAAAGATATAAACACGACCCAAAAATAAAGGGTGCAACAAAGCGAGGGATTAAAAAAATCACCTCGGACAGCGGCGATGATTATGAGAACGTGGAAAGGAAAAATTGCACACCAAAATAATTATTCGTACTACAAATAAAATATAAGGAATTCAAAACATGATAACAACATTAAAATAAACGTATGTGATACTAAAACTCACTTTGGATGGTGGCGGCCAACCTATAAAACACGCGGTAAGCCGAGATCCCATCCAAATAATTGTCCACACTACAAATAAAATATCCAGACTTCATAACACAACTACGACACAAAATTAAAAGTGTAAAACACAAAACGAGACATCAAGGTTTAGTTAAATGGAAGGAAACATAAAAATTATAATGAGATGCAAACTGTGGTTTAATGAAGTGGGGAACCACGGCCTCACCGGAGTAGGGAGAAGGCGCTGTTCAATGTGGTTCGGGTCGTGCCAAAACTGGGTGCGGGTCGGGGTTTGGGTAGGCTGGTCGCGCGCCAAGAAGGACAGAACAAACTTGAAGAAGGGATGTGCGGTGCTGGTCGAATAGGATGGGGAGGCCACTAGATATAGGGTCACGCGTAGGGGGGTTTGGGCCGCTTCTGGGAGATGTGGCTGCCGGAAAACCAGCCGAGCAGGAGGGTTGTCACTGGTGCAGGTGAACTGGAGGTCGTGGCTACCTTTCGAGGGAGCCGCTGGTCGGGGTCGAGCCACCAGAGGGTGCACACGTGGAACGAGAGGTAGAGGGCGGCCAGAATGTTGATGGAGGAATAGGGAACGACGGTTGGTGAGCCACTGGAGAGGCTACAACGTGCAAAGAGAAAGGGGGGAAGATGATCCCGCAAGGGAGGAGGAGGCAGGGAGGTGGCCTGCTTGTTGGAACCAGGTTCTTCAAAGCATGATTTGGTGTATGGTTTGTGTTTATTGTCAATCCTTAGTGGAAGTTCAGGGTGTGAACCAACAAAGCGATCATACCGTTCAGGAAGAAAACAGTAGTGAAGGTGGCGCTGTTTCCCAGTGTTTGCCAAATTTTTGGGCCTGAAAATCCGTATATAAAGTAAAGTGTTTTTGGCAAAGATACTTGCGCGCCGAGATCTTGGAGGATGAAAGACTTGCGCGCCATATGTTTTTGAGGATCAGAACATCACAATTTGGCTAAGGAAAGAAGGTCGCGCAAGTGTTGGTTGGGTCGCGCAAGTCACTTGCGCGACAGAGGATCTGGAGACAGGACTTGCGCGCCGTCGAGGGACTTGCGCGCCGCCGCGCAGGGGGTCCAGTTTGCCTATAAATACTGGACCACCCCTCCTCATTTCTAACGGAGTTCAAGGCCGAGAGATTGTTCGAGCTCTCGTCGCGCAGGTGGTGGAGTCGCGCAGGTGGTTGTTTTGTCGCGCAAGTAGAGCTTGCGCGCCGGTGTTTGGCTGTTCTCCCAAGGCAATTTGGAAGAGAAAGGAAGTGGATCGCGCAAGTATTTAGTTCAAGAAGGCAGTGTCGCGCAGGTGCTTCAGTGAAACTTGCGCGCCAGTTTAGTCTTGCGCGCCTGAGACTTGCGCGCCGTCGGGAGACTTGCGCGTCGGGCTTGAAAAGGAGACCTAGACACTATTGAAGCACGCCTGCCTTGCTGGAGCTGCACGAAAGCCGATAAACTACTCGGTTCATTCGAGGAAAAGTGATATTCTTCTTCTGGTGAGAATAGGACTTCAATAGAGCATCTACATTCAACAAAGGATGCACTCTTATGCAAATGAAGAAGAGACCTACACGTCTATAAACTGAGTGGGACTTCACCAACGGCAGTGAGCCAGGGGGAGTCAACGGGAGTGACCCGAGGGACGCAGTGAGCTATCCCTGAACTATTGTAAAGGCAGTGAGCCTGGGACAGAGTGTCTGTACCTGAACATTTGTATCCGCAGCTAGTGAAGCATAGTGGATTTAGGTACGACCGGCAACCTGTCGGCGTATGCTCCTTGGACGTAGCCCTTAGTGGTGAACCAAGTAAAAATGACTGTGTCTTCTCTGTGCATGTGAATGTTTTCATTTTGATCGTAATCATCATACAGGTTCAACAAGTTCCTACCAACGTGGGAACAAGATCCAACAAATTAAAAGAAAAAGTGGTCACCCTGATTCACCCCTCCCCTCTCAGGGTGTCCCGGGGTCCTTCACTGCTAGCATAAGGGGAAAGCGGATGGCGGCAATGCGACTGGAGCAGGACGAGAATAGGGGAGACTGCGTCGGTCTAGGAAAAGGGAGTCATGCCGGACTGGGAGAACCTGGGCAGGGGGATCACGTGGCGGAACAAGCGGATAAAGGGGGAGGGGCAGTGGCTCGCGCGGGGCACAAGAATGCGGTGCAGAGAAGGTAGATTACTGTTTAAAATATATATATATATATATATATATATATAACAATAATGTAACAATAATTATAATAACAAAATAACCAGAAAATATTGATAAACCCAATAAATATAATTGGTTCTTATCCATTTTATTTTAAGTAATAATAATAACAGTAATATCAATGTTACAATAATAATAGTAGTAAAAATATTAATAGCAAAATGATGATAATAATATTAATAACAACAAAAAAATTAATATTGAACTTAATGATACTTAAAATGACGATTTTATTACATTTCATTTATAACTATATTTATAACTTAATAATAATAGTATTATTACGAGATTAAATAACAATAAAATAACCATTTGCCCAAATATATTCTCATTATTATAATTTAAACATTAACCTTGTTTTATTGTTATATTTTTTTTATTTGGCATCCATTATCGATTAACTTAATTTATTTACTTAATTTATTGTTTAATTTAAGTTTCGCGTCACTGCGCATTCACCAGGACGAAATCCACGGTCTCCTCTAACGGTGCGGTGACTGTACACCGACTGAAGACCCACAAGAAACATCAAACTTCAGAAAAGTTCAAATAGGGACCAAACTAAACCTCGTTCAAACAACACGTGACCAATAAAAGAATAAAGTAATAGGTGTCTGTGGTCAGGATGTGACATAATTAATGTAATATCAAAGTGGTCGCACTAATTTATAGTTATTATTATTATTTTATTTATTATAACTCATATAATGGGACTAGTTTTTATTTTGATGGTCATGATTATGGGGGAATCAAATCCCGTATGGTCAAAAATATATTATTGATGAAAATATTTTATTCCCAAGAATAGGTTTATTTTTTTCATTTATTTTATTATGTTTAAATAAAAAATAATTAAATTAATGTGGTTTTTCACCTTGTCTTCAAGATACTTTTAGTTTTTTTATTAATTGAATGTGCAGTTTTTTAAATTATGTATTTATTTCATATATATACATATATAAAAATAAGATATATATATATATATTAATATAAAAAATTTAGAAGCCACTATGGTGGGGGGGGGGGGGGGGGCTGCACAAACCTTCCCATTTATAATAACATGGTCAAAACCTTCCTTTAAAATATGGGTTTTTATTTAAATTAAAATATGTCATGAGAAACCCACATTTAGGAACCCCAACTCCTCTAAATATTATTTATATACATATAATAAAAATTAATGATGATTTGAAAATTATGATATAAAATTTTGAATTATTTGAAGTGGACTGAAAGAATATACGTAAATCAGGAAAAATAATTAAAATTAAATTAATATCATTTTATTTACATTAAAATGTATTTAAAATTTTAGTCACTGTAAAAATTTATTTTACTATGACTGATCATAATCTATATAGAAAATTTTTTGTTTGGATTTATTAATTTAAAATAATTTAATTAGTTCAAGGTTAAATTTTTTAACAAATGTATTAAAATTAATTTTGACGATATGTATATTGTTTCTCCTTCTTTAAAATTTACAATGGGATCCTTTTCTGTATTTAATTATTAAATTAAATTAATGCTTCTTTAGATCCTCCCACTAATGTGTGAGTACTCAACTATAAAGACCAATACTACCCAATATGTTAGTTCAAATGTTAAAAAAATAATGAATCTAAACAATGGAATAATTCAAAAAAATAGATACACATAGTGATGATTGATACGAAAAAGCATGTTTAGACAGACTCAAGGAATTATTCCCTTTAGGATCAAAGTCGATTTATCCTGGAATGATAAATCTTCTAGTAATTAATGACCATAATCATATCATGTTTATTAATTTATTTTATTTAATTTTTTTATTAATTTAATCTCTGTATGGTTTATTTGATAATTAAAAGTGACCACCTAAAATAATTTATAAGCATTCATATAAAAAATGAAATAAATTCAATAAAAAATATTTAATTAGGCACAATTGTTTATTTATTCATGTACTCATATAATATAATTAAGAGTTATACAAGGAAACAATTCGATATCATATACAGGTATAATAAAATAAAAACATAATGGAAAAACCAAATCATTACAATCCTTCAATTACCTTAGCTAGAATATAGGTATAACCCAATGTTATTGTCTGGTCCCTATCTTGGATATTTCAAATATTATGGAGTTGTAATAACGATTCTAGGTTGAATTAACAATATTACATCAAGAGAAGTTTTCATATAAAACATGTATTAATTTTGAGGAAATTATAGAGAAAATCAAAATATAAGATTTTTAGATTTGGGAGTCCACTCAATAAATCAAGTAATTTAATATTAATGTGGCTACCAAGAGAAACAACTCCCTAAATACGTTAATTTCAATTTACAGAACCAGTTCTATAATATGAGAAGGGAAATATAGACCCTTTATACTAGAGTATCCCAACAACTTGATATTCTGAATCTAATAACGAGGGTTGTTGGAATTTAATAAATAGTGGGAGACACAAATAATTTGTTAATAAATAATTTTATAATTAGGAAAAATGTTAATGTACTATACTAGTATTATATTTATTAAATAATAATAAATGTAATATCATGAATTCACTATCATTTCAATCTATTTTAGTGAAAGATGATTTATTTACCGGTGATATTTTTTTAGAGGGGTACATGGAATTGTGTATCATACTACATTAAGAATCAAAATAATATATACTAAAATCACATATACCTCTCAAGGAACCTCAAAAATATTTTGAGAATGAGAAATATGTATACTGAAGTATTATTCATAATGTATTAGATATAAAATTCGTTAAGTAATTGTTGATTTAATGTGACTTATAAAAAAAGCATAAAGAAAAATATGTATACTTCATAATGTTTCATCTCAATGAGATTATCCATGAGAGATGTTGATAAGAGTGATACAAAATATTAAAATTTCTCTTAAAATTTAATTTTTTTATAGGTATTCATTAATAAACTTCATTTACTGAAGATAATAAGTAATAATGAGTATTTGGAGAATTTGGGATTCAAACTAGACAAGGATATATCAAACTATGTTATATTCTCTCATATCCACCTAGATGTTTCTCAAGATTTATTATTAAATTTAATATGATATAATTTGAAAAATAAATTTTACATATTTTGAAAATGATTTACAATGTTATTAAGACATGAAAAAAATTCAATTATTAATTCTTTATTATGAATAAAAAAAGGGAAAGGCTAAGAGACATGTTATATAGTCAATTTCATAGGTTTCTAAGAATTGTTCTTATAGGAATCAAAATATTCCAAGGTAGGAAAACACATGAATATCTATTTTTTTAGATGAATAGAAAGGCCATCAAAAGTAGAATTGTATTGCAATGAATAATCAAGGGAAATATTTATGTATATTCATCATTAAACTGAAAATTTTCCAATTGTATAAGTTGGATATTGTGAATGATTTTTAACTTATAAATTTGTATCAATATACAAAACCATGTATATTATGAATGATTATAATATGTTTTGTAGATATTTATGAAATTAATGGGGTAAGGATGGATGTATTAATTATGTTAGGTAATAATATCATATTTCTTAGAGGAATAATTATTGTTTTTGTAGACTATTATTATTTCTTATCAGATGAAAAAAAATATTTAGGAATCATGTTTAGTTGCAAGTGGATATATTTTGAGATAAAAAATAAAATATCATCTTATATTATCGTAAAACACATTTAAATAATGGTTTGAATATATACAAGAATTATTAAATCCTACGTCATTAATAAATGATTAATTTAATTTCATTATTTAATAAGAGGGATTATTATATTTTATTACATTTACTAATAAAATCAGTACATATAGATATGTATATTTAATGAGGCTTAAATCAAATTAATTAAAGTTATCAAGGAATATAAAAGTGATATAGTGAATCAAATTGGTACGAAGATAAAGAAACTATTACTAGAGTGATGCCCGAAATAAGATAAACAAGAAATCACTGATCTTGAGTCATTTAATTCATCAATAATCATTTTATGAATACACATTACAAACAATTACAGGATAACTTAACCCAATGTGTTGACCAAATTGGTAAAACATGATCTCATATAAGTAATATTTTGTGACAAAACCCAATCTATAATATATAAATGTATAACAATGAAATGTATTTATTACGGAAATTCATTTTAATAAATTAATATAACAATACACAAAGTGTATCATTGTGTAATTCAAGAAATAAAACTGTATATCTAGAGAGGGATAATATCACTAAAAGAGATAGTGGGAGGATGATATAATTCAGTTGAGTAAATTATAAAGATTCAAAAATGATGGAATAAAAAAATAGAATTCACTACAATCTCTAAGAGGATTTGTTCTAAAGGATCAATATACTATGTAGCTCAAAAAGGTAATCGAGAACCAAGAAAACATGGTTTTCTTATAAAAAAGTATGGTGACATTTTATTTTTTAAGGATAAACCACTCTTATCAGAATTAAAGTTATTAAATAGTAATTTCTATAGATTGTTTCAGTTGTTCTCAATTTTTTACTTGTAATATTTTTTGTGCATATTATTAATAGACGTAAAATACCAATCTTCTATATAGTTATTATTTAGTAAAAAAAATGTTTTTTATTGATAGAATTTAACTACGATTCCAATATTCTAGGGATGAAAATATAAATATATATATCTAAGAGGATATTTAAACTAATTAAATATATATAAATTGTAATGGTGTTTAATGAAAAAAGTGGATGAAATCAAGAGAGTGTTGTTTCATAATTCACATGGCATAAAGAATGAGTAGAATTAATTTTCTTTTAATTTATTATTCTGATATATTTTTTATTCCATGATATATAAGATTAATCCGATGATAAATGAATAAAGAATTAGTTACAACTGTGAAAATTTACTAGATTTGTATTGAGGATATGTTTTTGTTATATAGGGAATATAAGAAACTATTAGTGAGGGGATATATAATAGGTTTCCATAATGACCAATTTGATTAGATTTCATAATTTAGATAATGATAGTGTAATGGGAATGATAAGCTCAAAGTAACTTATGGTTAACAATTTTATAAAATTCTTATATATCACAGATTCCAATGCAGCCAAAGAAGTAGTATGTATATATTTTATAAATATCATGTATAGAATTTTTTTATCAAGAAAATGAATTTTTAGTTAGAAATATATCCACAATGTCAAATATCAAACTCCTAACAACTAAATACATAATTTAGAAGAAGCATGATTATCATGTGAGAGAAAACAAGTGGGGAAATTTTAGTAGTTGACTCTAGTAAAAGTTGGATTTTATTGTAGTTGGTTACTTATAATTATGTTTTTACCTAATTTAGATTATAAAAACATATTTATTATTATTAAATAGTACTTATTCTTATATGTAGATGTAATTAGATAATTTCCATGGTGTATTTATCACATAAATTGGTTATATCAGTACCCTGTTATAATAAGAACCTAGAAAATCCTTGATGATATTATTAAAAAATATATCATATCCTAGATATATAATAATGACATGTCACAAATGATCTATGACTATCATGTGTTAGGGGTTCATAAGCATTGAGATTTATTCTCCATAACCTCGCACTTAGTGATCTACAATAAGGCATAATGTGTGGAAAATCCTACTAATTTGAATTTTATGTTTTACATATGTTATATTAATTAGTATATAAGATAATTTTTATTGGTCTTTACACATGAGATAATTGTTAATCTTTGTCCTTAATCTCGTACTTTTATGTATGGATAAAAACCATGATGATATATGATCGCGGTGAGGTAGAATATGTTTTATATGTTATAAGTGATATGGAATTAACTAATGGTTCAAGAAAGGATTTTTACCTTTCAAGGTATGGAATAAAATTTATCTTTTTATTTTATTGAGATAATGACTTCTAAATAAAATTCATGGCTATGGTAGTTTACATACATGATCATTTAAAAAAGTTAAAGAAATATATGTCAAATTCATTGAATGAAGACTTATATAAATATATATATCATATTTGATAAAATACACGTTAAAAAAATGTATTATAATATCCTTTATAATTTTTTGGTGGTTTTCATTTTTAATAATCATTTTTTATTTATAGGGGCCTTGATTTGTTTCAAGATATCACTATTGGTCTTTGGGTTGGACTAACTATCATCAAAAAAGAGATTAGATATTAACACACAAAGTATATCAAGATGAGAAATTATTTAAATTAAATATAAAATTAAATAATAAATCTATCATATGTTAAATAAATATTATTTATTAAATTTATGTTGTTTAGATACCTAAATTACAATCTGTATTATGATCCTCAATGATACATAGGGATGGGGATGTGTGAATTAATGTATCATTTTTTTGTTTTATTCCACAAAAAACATTCATAACCTTTTAAAGTGATCAAATTTATTACTTTTATGATTTTCTACCTTATATACTAAATTATAAATATTCCAATCACATAATTTTTAAACCACGCACCTCAAAAAATAATATTATCATGTATAATGGATTTACATGGTTCACCATTCAACATGAATACTATGGCGTTGGTATGATCTAGAAATCCCATGATAAACCCACCCACTAATCATTAATGAAAAAAATGATTAGGTATTATCCATGAACTCATTGATATAATCTTTTTCCTAATTGATGTAAAATGATCCCTCAAAACACATCTAAAATTATCAAGAAATAAAAAAAGATAGTTATCAATCTCTAAATGTGATTTTATTTTGATGTAAAAGGATTCCACCTTCAATTATCTTCTTTACATATTAAAATTTTTATTATAAAACTAGTGAAATATACAATTAACAACCCAACACCATCTTCACTACTACATATATTTGTCGTTATGAAAGAGTAATCATTGAACTTCAATAAACATGAATATTCTCAGAAAATCAACATATATACCTCATTAGTACAATTTAGATTCAATTAAAACTATTAAATTAGAAGTATTATAACCTCAATAATTTAATTAATTACTATTATAAAATATTCTTTTATTCCACAAGTGTATTTTTCTGATTTTTCATTTTATACACAAACAAAATTCCTGAAATACTATTTTTACACTCTTCACATCATCATTAATTTTTTATTTTTTAGAAATTTGAATTTCAAATTGAAATTAGAAAACCAATAATTCACAAATATATCAAATATTAACTTGTTCTATTAGATTATTCTATCACTCCCAGTCACCATTTTTTGTTTTATGTATGAGAGGGATCATGTTTTTGTATCCTTTAAGCCATCTATCAAGACAAAAAATAAAAAAAAATAAACTAGGGAAAAGCATAAAACATTTTGTGGTGAGGCTATCATTATTGAATAGTTTAGTTACAACTATTTGTAATATATTTTTTTAAAAAAAATAGAAGACTATGAATTCATTAGAACTAACTATGATACTGAGATTCCAATTTTGGTTTCCATTCAATGATCACAATTATTTTTCAGATGTTCTCTCTATTTCCTTCGACCTTGAACAAGACCCAATCATTTCAATTTTTTAGACCACGAAAAAAATACTTATAATATGGAATAATATTTCTTGTTTTTCATAAGTCTATGAATAATTCCACATAGACCATGGAATAAAGAGGATTATCATGGTATAAATATATTGTTTGAACATTATCTAATAAAAAATACTTCTAAAACACCTACTTCCACTTCTACACAATCTATTTGAAATTCAAATAAACTTCAAAGTGTGTCCATAAAATCACCGTAGCGCTTTATACTACCTGTTTTACTACAAATACCATTGAACATTACCACCTCACAAGTACATAGAGATCCTACCCATGATAGACAAGTATTTTTATAAATATAATGACTTTTCAGTGCCAATTTCATGGTTTGGACTCCCCATTTTTTTTTCTTTGAAATGCATTATGACATAGGGATATAATTTACATAGAATAAGAATTCTATTTGTCACTTAAGAAGATCTGAAATCATTAAATGTTAAATCTAACCCTATTCAAATCACTTCCAAACGCATAAATATTCTTTACCTCATTAGAAATACATCAATTCAACTAATTTTGAATTTCTTTAATATGTTATTTTTTTTAAAAAATACAATAATAATTCCACATCTCATGTCCACTTCACCTCATCCTCAATAAATAATATTTTCTTTATAAAACACACATCACTTTAAGAAACATCACTCTCCAAAATCTTATTGGTCATAGAAATCACTTACTTTTTATTTTTTTAGCATAAATAGAATAAAATTCACTCTAAAAGATCAATGAATCTTTATTAAATTATTTTAATCATATGTAATAAAACATGGTGTTGGAAACAAGAATAATAAATAATATTATTAAATCTATTCATAATTGTTACTCACATCCACCTTTAATCAATAATAAAAACCTCCAAACACATTCCGTCTTCTAAAAGTTGTTCATGTACATGTAACAGAAAATATTCTGCACACATAACCAATAAAAAAGTTGAATCAATTCAATCATTAACCAACACAATCACCAATACACATTATGAGTTCCCAAATTTTCACATTTTCCTTAAAATAAAATCCCAGTAATATATTCTATCATTAAGGAAAATCATTTTATTTGAAATATTATTATTTTATATATATTTGGAAACAAAAAAAATAAAGAGATTAAGTGAGGTAATGGAACACCATACCTTAGAATTAATAACAATTAGGTTAAACTCCCATCATCAACCTCAACCATTGTAATGAATCCATTTGAAATGGTTTAGTAATGACATCGACCACTTTTTTCTTTATAGGAATAAATCGAAGCCTTACCATCCCTTTATCAACTATTTACTTTAGAAAGTTGTGTTATAAATATATATGAATCTATCAAGAATGTTGAATTAATAAAACTTTGATTGCAAAATTCCATTATAAATGATAACATAACTTCCACCTTGATATCTTCAAGCTAATTTTTCATTAACATCAATTGAGTTGTTTCTTGATTTGAAACAACATACGTTGCATAAGATATACACAATGTAAAAAAAATATTCCTTCTTCACATACTAGTACACACATCTATATCCTAAATATAAATCTCCAACAAATTTATAATTACTATCATCAATACTTTTGATTAAATTCACATAAAAAATCCATATAGATCAAAATTTTCTTTACTAAAATATATTGGCACAAAATGAAGAGTAACTTTTATGTATCTTAGACTATTATATTATATAATAATGACAAATTACTTTTGATAGAATGTATAATTATTAAAAAATCTAAAAACATATATGTATTCCATTCTCCAAGTAGTAAAACAGAGTAAACTTTTGATATGTTTTCTAAACTCAATTAGATTCACCTCGTTATCATTATTATATTTGAAAAGTTTTGTTCTCGTTTCCATAAGAGTAAAAAATAAATTTTATTAATTCATTATAAACTTATTTAATATTTACTGGGAATAATTCTATTAAGAGAGGAATATATGATACTCATCTATAAATTTTTGTGTGTCAATATGTACTTATTTTTTTCCAACATCATAAATATAACATATTAATTTTGTGAAAAACTCCTTGAAAAAATTTATTTAATTTATAGAAAATATGAAATCATCAATATAGACTATGATAATGAGAAATACATCTTAATTTTCTATGATGTAGTTATTTCTATTCACTATTTATTTTATAAAAGTGAGCATCATCATCCATGAATAAATTTTCAAATAACATTCCCTTGGATATTTTTTAACACATAGTCTCTTTTTAAACCTATAAACTATTGTTCCATCATCTGTAAGCATAAATCATTAAAGTTTATTTATATACACATCGAATTCATGTTTCACATTTTGGAAGGCTAAATTGATATCCATTTTTAAAATAAAACATAATCATTAAATAGGGATAAAAAGAAAAATTTATATGGTATCCAACCTTTCAACAAAAGAAAACTACTTATCAAAGTTAATCTCTTCATCTTAAGAATAATCCTAAAAAATAATCCTTTCTTATTCCCAATCCTTCAAACATTTAATTTAAGTTTTTATTGAGCTCCCAATTTGTTTTAATATAATTATTATTCATTATATTAGGAACTAAATCCATGTGTTTCTGTTTTCAATTTGATTTAATTATTTATTCATAGAATCTACCAATTAATATTTCATTAATGACTCCCAGTAATTCTTGGTTTGAATTGAGAAAGTAATGTTGTATGTATATATTTACTTTAATTTATGCTTTATCTAATTAATTTTCCATGATCAATATTGACACTTTGAATCTTAACCATCTTTATCAATCTTCAATAAAATGAATTTGGATTTTATTTATTAATTGATATGGATGAATCATAATCTACCACCTGAAAATTACTTGAATCATCTGAATTTATATAATTTTTAACATGCTATATTTTTTTGATTTATCTCAATTAGTATTTGAAATTTATTAGTCCTATATACACTCATTTAATGATTTTTTACATTGTAAAATGAATACAATTAAAATTATTTCTTGTTTACTTATGGCAGTAGTTACATCCTCTACTATTTGGTGGATAAAAAAGGGAAATTAAACCAACACCTCTTTGCTAATTTTTTTTCAAGTTTTATACTTTTACATTAATTAGACAAATGATACCGAACATCCATAAGTTATTCAATCTAAATGTTTTATTTTAATAAATTTAAAATAAATTCATGCCTATATTTGGATAATATACAAAATGGTTTTGAATATTAACTATTGTGCTAATCACATTTCTCTAAAAAAGTCAAAAAGTATTACTATCCACAAATATAATTCAAGATATCCCATAAAGATTATATTATCCGATTCTATAATTTTTTTACGTGGTGTATGATTCACTCAACTTTAGTCAGATTCCTTGATTTTCCAAATAATATTTAAATTTTATTCTTGTATAATTAGCTTTATTATCTGTTATAATTCACCAAAAATCGTAACCACACATATTTTATCAAATTATATCAAAATTATTAAACATTTTCAAGGCCTATAATTTAGGATTAATAAACATAACACACAAAATATATGTAAATTCATAAATAAACAGTTAATGTAATTATATCTATTTTTTAATTTCATTGTCATTAGTAAAAATAATAATAAAATGAATATCTTTTAATTAATGAGAAATTTGAATCTCTATATTCTTTTATAAAGGGTTGGTAATCTTACATATTTGGAATTTGTAACAAATAAAATCACTTTTCTATATCATAGGGTCATCACAATCACCGTTTCCTTTTAAATATTTCTCATTTCATTTTGGATAAAGTGGATATGTTTTTTTATTCCAAAACTCATTCCCCTTCCTCGTTATTAAATAGAATGAAATTTTATTATCTCCAACCAAAAACAAGTGACCACTTTTTAAATATAATTTTTACACAAATAAACATCATTTAAACTCTCTACTAAGAATCCATCCTTTTGAAAAATCACTTCTTTTCATGCATCACAAATTTGAGAAATACTAAGATATTTTTTCTTTAATCAATCGATATAAAGTGTACTATAAAATTTTAAAATATTCTCTTGAATAGTTATTCTCCAAACCAAATATTTTTTAGATAACATTCATTAAAAATATATACTAAAACATACCTTGCATTTTAAATCTTTTAAAATATTCATACCCCTTATCATGTGAGTTGAACACCAACTATTTCAGAACCACATAAATTCATTTTGTGGGATTTCAGTGAAACATGTACCATAATTCATTTATAATTTTTTTTATTTTGAAAAATTTTTAGTTTAAAATTCACACTCAACTAAGTATGAAATATGTCATGGAAATTTTCACCTTCATGACGTGATGGAAAAACCATCACAACTTTCCCTCCACATCTAAAATAAATGTTCCCCTTCACATAATTTTTTTTGAGTGTGATGACTTCCCCTAACCTCATAGAATTTAATTATTCTATTTTCATCGTAATACCATTTATTAAACAAAAACATTATTACCTCAGGTAATAATCCACCATAGTACTAGTAATAACCAAAAAATGACAACTCTCTTCCACATGGCCCTTATTATTCTGAATGGATCCACTTCTATCCCATATCATTTTGACATATAACTCAAAATCCTTTTTATAAAAAAAATTCCTTAGACACTTCTAACAAATTACTTTGTTAATCATAATTCTTACATGAATTTTTCAACCTATCATTTGTATTAAACATTTTATTCAATTAATCATTTTTATATTTTCAATACATTTGTAATTTATTTTATTTTTCCATAATAATAACTTGCACTGAATTTAAATTGAAATAAACCACTTATTCTACACAAACATGACCTTATAATCCTATTAAGTGAGATATTTTTTTATTAACACAACCATCACACCTTTTTAAGGATTTATCACCCTGGAGAATTTCATTAAAAAATTATCCCCCATATTACACATATTTCTTGATGATAACCATGAACTTGTACACTTATATTTAAAGATAGATTATATATTTATTTTTGAAAAAAATTAAATTAATTTTAATTTATTTTAATATTAGCTTTAAAATTATCCTTTAAATTATTCACATTAGTAAGTAACACCTTCAAACTATCAATATCATTCAAGAAATTTGATTAATTTTCAACATGAGTAGAATCAGTGTCATTAGTTATTAGTATTATTTATTTATATTTTTATCTTATTTGTAAAAATTTAGTATCATTAAAATAAAGTCCTTAAACCCTTACATAAACATGAAATCTATCTCAATTTATTTTTAATTTTCATTGAAATCATATTCATCACTACTTAACTCATCATTATTCACATTAGTGATCAATAACCTATCTTCCACTTCACTTGATACCTAAACTTCAATTTCAACTTATATAATTTTTTATCATCGAAATCAGATATGTAATATCTTTTTTTGAATTTAGTGAAATTTAAAACATTTTCTTTTAAGGAAAAAATCCTTTTTTTGAACATTGAAGATTTATTTTTCAAAGAACTCTTTGGTGAATAATTATCATCATAAACTTATTTTCTTCCTTTAGATTTTAAAAATTATGTGAAAAATTTCCATGAACTCTATATTTGAATAAATTAAATTGAATATTTACTTGTTAATTTCTTTTAACATTAAAAGAACTTATTTAAATGAATAAAATTAACTAGTTGTACATTATTACAACATCTTCATAAGCTAATGAGTTGTACTATATCTAATTATATTATTTCTAATTCTTATACTTCATAATTGGTTTAGAAAATAATTATTTTTTATATTTACTCTCATTTTTAGGAAGAATAACATTCTCTATATCATAAATAATAAGTATGGTATATAAACCATCCAATTAAAATATATCAAGATCAAAGTCTTCAGGTGTCAATACCATTGCGTCAAAATTTCCCAACAGGATACAAAGTAACGTTTTGAATACTATAGAATCCTAAAGAGTTTCACTAAATATTTAATAGTCCTCACCACATTATTATGTTTTTTGAATAATTCACTATCATATTTTTCATTACACATTTGAATGTTTTAATATTTTAAATATTGAATCAATAATTTGTATTCTTTTACTCTCAACATTCATACAAAGATCTTCCCAAATATATCCTATGTATATTTTTATATCTTAATTTACAAGAGTTTAATAAATTATTTTACTGAATATTATGGAATTATAACATTATAATCCTGACCATTATTCGCTATATTCTTCCAATCATCAAAAATCATGTTAAAAGCATACACATTTAGAATATACCCATTTGTAGTTAGTTTAAGTACATAAAAACATATAAATAATAGGTATAAAATATATTATCCTTAAATATATTATAGTTAGTTATATTAAAAATTGTAATTCACTTATTACTCACTTAATTTATGGGATCTATGGAAAACATAAATTTCAAAATCAATAAATCTTTTAAAATAAAGGAAAATTATTACAACCATTCTTAAAACAACTTTTTATCATCAAATAAAACATGGACCAAAACATTGACACAAATTATAGATATCTAGATACTAATAATTATTAGGATCCGAAAGGATATATAGGTTGGGCATGATTGGGTGTGGGTGAATCAGTGTATCACATTTACATTATGTTCTACCCCAGAAAAAACATCTACAGTAGTGAATGTTATCAAAATGATTACTATTTGAGTTTAATCCATCTTGTATACAACATTTTTATAATTTCAATTTCTTAATTAAGTAAAAAAACACCCAAGAAATCATTCTCATTTAAAAAAGTGAATTTATAAGGTCCACCATTCGACACCATTGGCTATATCCTTGGTATAATTTGGTAAACCAAAGATAAGAAGATTCAATAATAATAATTGATACAAATAAGAAGATATTATTATTGTAAATATTATATAAAAAATATCACTCAACATATTCCACCAGATCCGGTACGAAAAAATAAAAAAAAATTAGAAGAAAAACAATGTGAGTAATTAATCTCCCAATGCAACACTAATTATATGTATATGATTTCCACATACACTTCCCTTTGTCATACAATAAATTTTTTATCATAAAGTGAGTAAATACTTATTAACCCAATCCATTTAGTATTAATTAATAATTTATCCTAGTGAAACATTAATCTGTAAATTTGATTGATTTGAATATTCTTTGCTCATCAATGTACATATGATAAAATCCCACATTCTCTTCAAAAAAACCCCATCCTTTATATTCTGTGTATTAAAAATTAATAAATTAAACAAATTAAGTTTATCTACTATTTATTTATTCTTTGTGTTCATTTTTCTTATTCTTATTCTGTTACTCACACAAAATTCATGTTACACTATTTTTCCAAACATACATCACTGAAACATAACATTATTCTTCATTGGAAATTTGAATTTCAAAATCAAATACAAAAATTGGCTTCTCCTAAACATATATTGAATTAAATTGGATCATTCAATACCACTTAGAAACTATTGATACATGTTTGGGTTTAAAGGGATTGAGTTTGAGTAACTTTTAATTAATATAGTGATCTACATCCATAAGTACACTCAAAACTACAAAAAACACATTCACCATGATCTAGTGAGGTCATCACCATGAAATAGAGAGTTTCTAATTTCATTGATTTTTTTGAAGACCATTATAGAACATGAATTTATCACAAATAACCATGAAATAAATATTCCCATTTTGGTTCATAGTTAAAGACCCTGACCAACTCATAATATATAAACCTTCAATAATCCTCAACCATTTGATTTTTTCAGACCATGGACACAATACTTGGGCTGTGAAATAATTTATCCTATTTTCTATAATTTCAAACTCAATTAAACCTATAACACAACATACATAGGCTTAACATGGTGAAAAAATATTTCTCAGAACTTCTTTATAAACCAATACTTCTAAAACACCCATAACACCTTCCTTAAAAACAATTCTTATTTGAAATAAAGACGATGATGTGTTCATCACAACACCATGAAATAGAAAATAAATTGTTTAACATCATTTAACTTATCATTTGGTATTAATTGACCTTAGTTTTTATATTATTTTGGCTGGGTCTTGTTTTGGGTATTTCTGGTGAAATTTAGATAATTTTGGAAGATCCTTGGGCTATGTACGGTTGGTGCGTGGTTAGTGAAAACTGTGCAGTTTGTCCCAACAAATTGTGTTCCCTATTGAGAACCACTAGAAGAAGGAACATACTTTTTTTAATCATTCAACCACCATCAAAATAATGAACCCCAAAGATAGTGGAGAACATATTGTTGGAACATAAATTTTCTTATGAAAGAAATGTCCCCTCTTTGGAAGGATAATATCATATTGTGTGTTGTCTTCTGATATTATTTTCTCTCTTATTTATGGTCTTTTAGATCATTATGTTCTGGATGGATCTAAAATCCATTTTGATGGATATATTACATGTCTTGTTCGATGTTCTTTTAGATACAATTTTTTTATCTTCTTCACCTTCTATCATCATTAGAATTCATTTTGTAGGTGTTAATTATTTGATTTCCATGATTTAAAGGTATGTGGTTCTATTTGAGATTTTCAATGAAATTTAAACCCTGCTTTTATTTATTTTTTTGATAATGATTTCAATTGATTTATAAAGCCTTGATTTGGATTGTTCTGATTTTGAAACATTAAATTGCCTAGATTTTGTTAAAAATCCCCAATTATAATGGAATTCTGTGATGAATTTTAAAAATTATGGAATTGAGGAAATTATTTTAGATTTATTTTGAAAATAATTTCTAAAATGAACTGATGAAAACCCAAGAATTTTTTTGGATTGAAAAGTCATGAAAATGTTGAAGACTCATGTTTCGGTATTGAAATTTAATTAGAATATTGAAACATAAAATTAAGCTATTTAATTTTAAATGAAGATTGATTTAAAATGTGATTATTTTCCCATTATTTATTGATTAATTGAGCACAGATTAGCATAGTTAGTTATCAAGTTATTTGATATATGTACACTAGGATATTGATCCGTTAACAATTGATTGGTGATATAAACACTAACAAAAACCAAGTTTGGAATGATTATCCTTGATGGGATGTTGATGAATCCTATTGGGATTAATACTAAGGTTTTTTTGTACACATGATTATCAATAATCACTAATTTGAGAAGTATGGGGATCTTATATCTCGAAACCACTGTAGATCAGGGTAGATAACTATGATTTTTTTGTATAAGACTTGATTACATATACATTGCATTTATTATAAAACTCTTTTACTCCAGAAAAATTATTTATATAAATAATTTAATATATGTTTTTTATTAAATAAATTTTTTAAATGTTACACATTTATTGAAAAGAAATTATGGTTGTTTTTAAATATGAAAATGATACATTATTACATGATCTGTTTTATTTAAATTGAAATCATGATTAATTTATTATTATGGAATATAATATAGAATACTTGGTGATAACATACTAGGCTCTATTGTTCACACCCTAACTTTTCTTTTAGGAACATATAGATTTTTTTATTATAGGTTTGAGTAAAGTGAAATCACCTTTTTGAGGTAGTGGATGTTCTTAATTCTTGTGATCATGGAGTGATGGTGGTGACTGGTGGAGCTGTGGTCCACTTGTTACACACGGGTGTTTATGTTATTTTGATGGTTGTTGATGAATGTTTGGGGTTCATGTTCTATTGACTTTTTTAAATATCTATTTAGGTATAGTTTTAAATATTATAATTATGGTACATTCTCCTTGAGGAGTGTTGATATAAAAACTAATATATTTTTTTCATTAATTTTTTTTGTGGTAAAAAAATTTCCTCTTTATTCATGTATAATTTCAGTTGGTAGTATCCAAACGATGGGGATTAGGAACACCCTTCCAACCATGTTTGTTCCACCTCAAGTATTAGGGTATCAGGGTTTCTAAAAAGGTTAATGAGAAAGTGGTATCAAATGTAGCTCAGGAATCCTTCCCTGAAGTCATTTTGTAGTTTGAGTTGTCCTAGTAGATGAGATGTAGAATTTATGCGACATGTGATTTAGTTATGAGGGAGTTCCTAGTTAGATATTATAATAATGAACTCTAATTCACTTTGGGTGTTGGGTAAAATTGTATTTTATGAGTAGTTTATTCTGTTTCTAGTCATTTCCATACTCTTTAGGATGTTTTTTTAAAAAATACCATAATTTTGAATCCCTTGTGAGATGTTGATCCAAGTTTCTTGGTTATAATTTTTATTATTATCTATGGATGGTGTGTAGAATCATTTCTACAAGAAGACATTTGAACCAAATTGAGTAGGAAGATGATAATGAACCCTGGAAGGATAACCCTATAGTGATTATAATGTCATTTTAATAGTGGTGCATGCAATCCAAGCTCTAGGATATACATCCACAACTGTTTCCATTTAGGCTCCTATCACGGAACCTCAGTGGGAAGACACTAGATATTATGAAAAAGAGTTTCTTCCCCATAAGACACTAGATTTATGAATTTCTAATGATCCTTGAGAGGTTGAGGATTGGTTGAAAGGAATTGGGATGTTTTTTGAGTTCTTGGAAACACCTTATTCAATTAATGTGAAATATAATACCTTTATGGTTTAGGGGACTAGAAGAAGGTGGTTGTATTTGATGGTGATTACAAATAATAATGATGGCATGGAGTCTAATGTATTGAATTTTTTTTATAAATCAGTTTTACTTGGAGTCCATGTGTTTAAAAAATTAAATTCATTTTCTTAATCTCCATAAAAGAGACAAGACCATGACACAGTATGAGAACCAATTTATTGATTTGGTATAGATTTGTCCAAATATTGTAACTAATGAGAAGATAATGGTACAAAGATTTGAGGTGTAACATTGAGATGAAATTTGATCCTATGTTTTCATGATAAAGAATAATTTTCATACTGATGTATTGGATAGAGAATTTATAGATGATCTTGACCTAGATGCTAAGTTAGGTTTGATAGGTGTACCATTTTTTTCTAGTGGTAGTTTTGTGAGTTCCATTAAAGGGAAGAGGAAGTGTGATGAGTATCACAATGGATCTCATGTGAAGGGTACTTATAGACCTCTATAGTGCATGTTAAAGGACCTTTGACATTATTATAGTGTGTCATGACTAGAAATTTGAAATGGGTTTTCACTAAGGCACCAAAGATCTATAGATTCTACGGAGTATTTAGTGACTTAAAAAAATTATTTTATATCTTTTTTACCCATGTAGTGGAATGGGACCATTATCACCTAAAATTACAACAGTTCAATCAAATTTGTCATGAATAAAGGGGTTCAAGAGTTTGGTAGGGTAATATGAATGTCTAACTTTGTCTTTGGAGGTACGAGTTCTATTTTCTATGAAATATGATGGAACACTTTTAAATTATGTTGATTACCAGCAGATAAACCATATTATAATAAAGAAAAAAATATCCCTTTCCCTCGATGGATGATATGTTTGATCATATAAAAGGAAATAAGTGGTTATTGAATATTTATCTCTGATCTAGTTATTATTTGTTGAAAATAAAATAACATAACATTCATAAAACCAACTTTTGGGAAAGGCATGGCCATTATGAGTATCTTATCATTCCAGTTGGCCTAACCAATGCTCCTGTAGTATTTATGGATTTAATGATCATGATTTTCCTTGAGTACCTAAACATATTCATTGTGGTCTTTGAAGAATAAATTATATTTTACTCTATATATGAAGTGGGTCATTAGAATCATTTTAGAGTAGTTCCATAAATTTTGTAAAATCTATAACTTTAATCCCTACTACTAAAATATGATTTTTGGATTTGGAAAGTGAAGTTATAGGGATATGTGGTATCAGAACATGATAAATTTCTTGATCAAGAGAAAGAGAAAGCTTTTATGAAATGGGAATAACCATGAATTGTTTTTGAGATTCATATCTTCTAGGGTTTAGTAGGGTATTACACTTGGTTCTCCATTTATTTATCGATGTTGGATTTTATGATGATCAATATCACCCAAAAGTTTTTAATGTTCATTTGGAATGAACAATTTCAGATTTGTTTTTTTGAGCTAATACATATGTCGACTTTTGTGTAGTTGATAAATCATCAAGAGGCCATCCATGGCTATGTGGTCTTTTGTGATGAATTATTATCATATTTGGGTAGTGTTATTATGTATGGTGATCATGTTGTTGCCTATGGATATAGAATGATTTGGATACCAGAGAATAAGTATCTTAACCTTGAATTTGAACATGAATCCATGATGCCTAATGCTAAGATTAGGAAACATTACCTTTTTAGAGAATGGTTTAATGGGTTTTCTGATAAAATTTTTTTTAAGTGATATCTTATCTAAAAAATATTTGAATCTCCATCAGAGGTGTTGGGTGGATTATCTATAGTAATTTTATTTCAATATTTCTTATTCATTGGTAAAGGGAATTGTGGTCACTGATTCTTTGAGTATGAAACTTGCAAACCATATCATGAAATAATCCACATAAGGGTAGAATTTGATGGTCCTCCTTGAAAAATTTCATACCAGAGTCTTGGAGAATGTGTTTAAGACTATTTTGACTAGTTTTTAGTTTAACGCATCTCTTATGGAAATTATTCTTTATGACTAAAACATGATGACATGTTAAAAGGTGTTAGAGACTATCTTCAATGATGGGTAGACCATCATTGAGTGGTATTCATCAACATAAGGTATTCTATGATTCTGAAACATGTATGTTGTTCCTCCTTCTATGAGGAATGCTTTGAAGGGTGACTCTTATACTTCTCATTAGAATGTGCATTGAGGTACAACAAATAAGTTGTATGATATGTGGTGGATATTTTGGTGTCTAGGTATGAGATTTAATCACTGACTTATTTTTAAGTTTTTTTACTAGACAGGAGGTCATGGCCGAGCACTAGAAACCTTCATGTTTTCCCTATCTACTTCCAATACTATATTATAAGTGGGATGATATTTCTATAGATATCATGGTGGGTTTTCCTCATAAACCTAAAAATAATAATATGATATGGGTTTTGATTGATCAGCTGACCCAATTAGTTCAATTTATATTCATCCAGGATACAAAAAAACTTGAGAACATGGTGAGAATATACATACAAGTGGTTTTCTGGTTTCATTATGTAATATATGTGATAGTATGTAATATGAACCTTTAGTCCATTTCTCATATTTGTAGAGGCCTCTAGGAGTAAACAGAATCTCAGGTGAGCTTCAGAATGAAATATCATCAACAAATAGATATCCATACATAATAGGCTATATAGATTTTGGAAGACATGCTTTGTGCTTGTGACCTTGATTTTGGGGGATCTTTGGATAACTAGTTGGGAGTCTTTTAGTTTTTATGAAACAATAGTGACCAATCCACAATTTGGGTAGCTCATTTTTCAGACTTGCATGGACAACCTTTCATATCTCCATTATGTTCTGTTAGATATTTATGAATCATCCTTAGTTGGACCATGTTTGGTGTAAGAGACAAAAAATATTCAATTCACTATTTAGATAATGTTATGGTATTGATATAGTATAAATATTATTCTAGTATTCGTCGATGACCATTGGATTTTTAGGATGGTGATTGGGTCTTCTTGAGTGTTTCACCTCAGTTGGGTCAATGATGAATTGGTATATAAGGAATGCTTTAACCATAGACTATGGGACCTTTTGGGTTTTTTACCTAATGGGGAAAGTGTCTTAATTTTTTTACATCCACCACTATTGACATTGATACATATTGTGTTCAATGTATTGTTGATTCAAAAGTATATTTCAGACCCATCTCTTTTCTCAAGATGGGAGGATCGTAATGTTGAGCTAGATTTATATATGATTGAGAACCTGGTTAAGATTGTTGATTTTGATATAAAGGTTCTTCATGGGAGGAAAATACCTTTAGTCTATATTGTATGGTAGCATGGTTTCAATTCTCATGAAACATGGGAGAATGAGGTGCTTATGAGAGGGTATTGGCTGTATCTTTTTGATATGGATCATTCATGATTGACTTATAGGGAAAAACATTTCTTATGACAGGGAGAATTAAACATCCGGTTACTTTTTTTTCAAGTACTCCATGAACCATGTTTTGATATCCTTTTGGTTTTGTCTTATTTCAGGATGTTTTGGGTGAAATTTGGATATTTTTAGAAGCTTCATGGGATATACATGGTTAGGGAAAACCATGCGGTTTATCCTAACAAACCCTGCACTCTATTAATTGACACTATAATTAGTGGCATAGTTAGGGAGCATGGTTTGTATAACCATGAAACCACCCCTCCATACCTTTAACCCCATGGATCGTTTGGAACAAATGGTTTGTGCATAGTTATTTTAAATGTGTTTCAAAACTATACACCCCAAACAGAAGACTAGTAGAGGTGAACAGATAGGACACACAGTTTATCTAACCATGTAGCCCTATCCCAGAAACCAAGAATGTTGTTTTTAATTCCCCTAAAATTTAATTTAAAATTTCTGAACCCCCAATTTCAGTTAATACTTAACCCATTCAGCCCTAATGTAATATTAAATTCCTTAGAAGCTCACAAGAGGTATTTTTTCTCCTATAACCTCATCCTTTGATGAATCAATGTGCTAATGGAAGATCTTATTTCTCCTTAATAAATGAATCTAGTCTTGGGTGTTATCTTCTGATATTCTTTCCCCGCCTCCTTATTTAATGTTAGATCATCATGTTGTTGATGGTTCCAAATTATATTTCAATTTATATTATTATTGTCTTGTTAGATCTTGATTTTAGATTTGATTTGTAGATCTTCTTCACATTAGATCATCATTGGAATTCCCATAGTATGTGTGGATCATTTGATTTATGCATCTTAAGGGTAAGTTATTTTATTTGATATTTTAAATGAAATTGAAAGCTTTATTTTCTTGTTTTTTTGAATTATATTTATATTTTATTATTAAACATAAATTTCTATTTATTATATTATTAAAAATGAAATGGATTGGATATTTAGAAAAACCAACAATTCTAATGGAATTGGAATTGTGGGATAAATTATATAAATTATAGAATTGATGAAATGGGTTGAGATTTGTTTTTGAGAAAATGTCTTAAATTAGAACTATATAAACAAATGATTGGTTTTTGATTAAAAAGTGCATGAAATGTTGAAAAACCCATGTTTTTATTTGAAATAGAACTTTTATATTGGAACTGAAAATTGGGAAATAGAACTATAAATGACGATTGATTGAAAAAAATTTAATCTTACCATTATTTATTGATTAATTGATCATATGAAACAATATATAGTAAGTGTGTCATTTAGGAAAACATTCTAGGATCATGATCCTCTTGTAAAGGATTGATGAAAAAACTACAAAAAACATAGCTCGGCATTATTATCGCTGATGGGATGTTGATGCGTCCTATCCAACCTGAGCCCGAGGGATGGGTGCACACATGATTAGATATGATCACTCATTTGAGAAGTGAGAGGATACTATAGTTATAAACTAATTTACTTTCAGGAATATTACCATGGTTCTTATTATGTATGTTTTGATAATATATATATTCCATTTATTATAGAACTGTTTTACTCATGAAAAAATATTTATATATTTAATTTAAAAAAAATTATTTAATCAATGACTTAAATGTTTTCAATCTATTGAAAAGAAATATTTTTTATGTTTTAAATATGAATATGATATATTATTCCATGCCTTATTTTATTTAAATTGAAATCATGATTGTATTATTGTTATTTCATATATTATGGAACACTTAGTGAGACCCTACTTATATTTTTACACACACCCTACCTTTTCCCTTGAGAAATTGTATATTTTCTTATACCATGTCTTATTAATGGGATGTAACCAAATGGAACTGGTGTTTGTTTTTGATCCTTGGGACGTTGGAGTAATTTTGGTGACTGGTGGAGCTGTGGTTCACTTATTACATAAGGTTTGAGTTATTTTTATGGTTGTTGATAGAAGATTGGTGTTGATGTTCCATTTTGTTTTTTATCTCTCTTGTTGTGTATTTTTTACATGTTTGACCTCTGGTACTTTCTCGTTGAATATTTTTCATATAAAAACTTATATCTTGTTTTTATTCATCTATTGTTTTGGAAAAAATGTTCCCTATTGATTCTTGTATATTTCCAGGTGCTGGTTTCCAAACCATGTGGATTTGAAACACCCTTTGGGATATATCATTGCTAGATCAAGTATTAGAGGATAGGGTATCCGGGATGGTGCATGATAGTCTATTTTTCTAAAAAAATCAATGACCATAAATAATTCATAGTCGAATATAGGGCCTCATGCAGGTAGATCTATTTTTTATTAAGACCGTAGTTTTAACAAATCGTGTCTCAAAGTATAAACTCTCCATTTTCTTTTATGACATGAACTATGGAATTGTGAGATTATCATTGTGAGATAAACATTTCAATATTTACTTTAAATCGCTAAAATCACTAAAATTTAACTCTAAAAAAATGTTAATATATTCTAAACTTTCAAATGATACTTTCCTATTTTTTAAAAAATATATTAATATAATTTTGAATGTGATTCCATTGTTGAAAAAATAGAAATACCAATTAAAATTTTCACATTCAATTCAATTCATGTTTACAGAAAAATATTATTCTTTATAAAATAGACATATCATTGAAAACCATTACTCTCATTAATCTTTTTAGATTAACACATTTATTATAAATTCAATCACAAGATTATTCAATCTATGAACAATTAATTTTAATTTTATCCCTTATGAATTACAAATATAAATAATATAATATTAATTTATTTACAAGATGAGTGAATTTAATATTGTTTATTTTATTTATATATTAATTGAATAATATAAATATTTATTCATAGAGTTTTTGTCATAATATTTATATTATTTAATGAAAATAATTTTATGGTTTAGGGCTAGATAATATTTATTAGAAGATTCATATTGATCAAATGATATGATATAAACACACACATAAACACATATCATTTAAATAAATAAATATTTATTTATAAAATGATATTATATTATTTATGGTTCCTTAAAATAGTGTATATTATTATTTAATAGTGATATCATGTGTAATGAATTTCAATATCACCAAAATAAAATTTTATTTATTTTAATTAGTGATATTTAAATGTTACATTACTTAAAATATTATCAACTTTCATATATTTTTTTATTTTAAGAGATTGAGTGAAATTAAATGGGATGACTTCAATTCTATTATTTAAATTTTAAACCTAAGTATAGAAATGAAATTATATCATTTTGTTTAACATGAAAATCATAGTCTATGTAATTATCCTCTCAAGACCGAGAGGGAGAGTTAGAAATAATCCTCCATATTACTAATGTGGATATACAATCCTATTATCTCTGTTACAGGTTAGGGAAATGGTTATACAAGGGATTATGCTAGAGTCACATTATGGTTAGTAGTGATAGGGTTGACATGTGACTCAAGTCTTTGTTGTTGAAATTCAAGTGATCAATAGACTCTTGAGATTATAGGGGTAAGTTAATAGTCTCTTTTTTCTGATTTAATATATTTTTTGAAATTAAATATCCTATCCTTTTTCAGTATCAATCCACTCTATTTTGTGTTCTACTACCTCCTTCAAAATATATAGTAAATAAATTAATATGAGCAAAAACATTTACATGGTTTTTCTCGAATATTATATACCTTACCTTGATTAATTATTAAACCCAATCAAGTATTCTATACTATAGTGAGTTTCTAGATAAAATGGTTGGAGATTCACACAACTACATAATACCTTAACATCCAAAAACACGCTTGATTCTCATATGACTTCCTATTTCCATCTTCGCATTAGAATTATTCAAAAAATTGTTATGGTAATCACAACTTAACACCCTGTATTCCTCATATACCACAATCCATATAATTTATATAGATTCCCACTATGAGTATGTTGGTTTCATATGTCTAGATACTCCTTGATGTTAATCTTAATCAATATGGGGATTTCACAACATCCAAGGATTAAATATCCTTTTTCTAAGAATAGTTAATTCAAATGTGAAGAGATTTTTTAGAAACTATACATGAAAATCAGTCTATGTTTTAGCTCATCATGACATTTATTCCAAATAAATTTCTCAAATAGAATTATCAACTTGAAAAATCTAAAATGGTCAACTAAAAAATGATCATAATAGAAGTAAAATAATCTGTCTCTCCACAAATTCTTCATATACTTCATCATTTTCTCTTTCATCAAAACATAGTAGTTGTAATTCGATTAATATTCTTTATTCTTCCTCACAACAATTTGAAACATATCCTTCTTATTTTTCAGTATAATGAGCACTATTTCTCTTGGATACTCACTCTCTCATGAAAACTAGTAGAAATTGTTTCGATATGTTTTTCAATTTCATTATCCCTCAATTTCTTGATTTTCACATGCATGAGTGACTGCATTATTTTATGCTTTAATTTTTAATTCCCATAAATGGAAATTTAAATAATATTTTATCATTTAAATCCAAAAATCCATATTAGAATACCTATATTTGGGTTCAAATGATATTTGTTTCACTTTTCAAAAAGATCACAAATGAATTTTTTTCATGATTTTCTTTTTCTGTTGATTTTAGTTAGTATTTGACAACATTAATATTTGTTTCCACATTGTTCATTAAATTAAAAAAATAGATATAAATTTTATTTTCAAAATAATAATCACCACATATTATTATAATATTTTACTCAAATTATCCACAAATAATCATTTCCCCATTCCTATAACAAATTCTCAACAATAGCATGTGGAGATTTATCCTTAGATATGAATGAATTCCATTGGAAATGTATAAATTTTTGTTGAATATATAAATAAAATTAAAAGTTTATTTATTCTTCATATTTCTCAAATAAATATGTCTAAAAATTATTAGGATTTAATATATATTCCGGGCTTTAATGTGTTTTAATATACATTATTTCTGAAAACTTAAGAAACACATATTCTTTATCAAGAAACTCATGCAGTTGATCCTATTTTAAATTATGTTTTGAATAATTGTATCTCTAATAATCATTATGTTATTTATCACTAAATGAGTTATCCAACAACATCATATTTCTCTTTAATTAAAATTAAATAATTCTAGAAACTATTTTTTTCATTCATATTTTATATTCTTCTTTTCGGTCTTGTAAATATGTTCTTCCAAATTTTACATCTTGATTGAGAGACTATTCTAGGTGTTTTTTATTTTTTAGAGAACTTATGAATAGATTTGGAATCATCACATTTTATTATATCCTAATATATTAAATCCATATCTTTCCACATTATTTTTTTCAAAATTTTAAAATATCACTAAGGGTTGATATTTATGAAAACTATATTTATGGATACCAGATTGATACCTATATAGATGATAATTAAATAGAAGAACATGGTCTTTACATAGAATAAATTCATACATAGATAGGATAGCTAGTTTTAATAAGCTATATGATGTATATAAAAAGGTTATATAGTGATTAAAAAAATGTTAAATGATTCTTTGACACAACCCTTATTGGATTAGATGATGTTTATCTAATAAAGACTTATTCTTACAGTGTAAAGGGTGATTCTTATATAGAAATAATTTTCTTAAAAAATTATCCTTATGATGATTATATGATATATATGGGACACTATATTTATTCTTATATAGGGACATGGTCTTTGAGATGATGGTAATGTATAATTATAGAAATTGTCAAATTGAACTCCAAAATATAGATTTCCACAATATAAAAATAAATCCACTTGAAATAACTTTAAACCACCATAGGGATTTTATAGAAAATCATCAAACTTTTCCACACCATTAACATGTTATTTAGCTATATACAAAATGACTATTGATTATCTTCAAGAACCTATACAAAAATAACACTCCTAACCATCATATAACCTTTATAAATCATCATCCATGTTTTTGTTGCTAATAATTTTAGAATTCAATCAGAAAAATACACTAGGGTAAATTCCTCCATCTTAACAGAATGTTTTTAACTCTTTTAATATAACTTCTTCAACATATTCTAATAGAAAACAAACATCCAATCTTTTGTTAATATAGTGGATTATAGTTGAATACACTTAATCATAGCCTTAGAACTAATAAAAAACTCATAAAATCATATTATTTTAGGGATATATTATAAAATAGAATATAATGCTTCTATATTCTATTTATAATATATTAAACTCCCTCAACCAAACCAATTAAAACCATAACTTTTTATTTACCCATAATTCTTGGAAAAAACCTCCAATATTCATATAATTGGTGGATACTATATTATTCTAAAAAAATCTATTTGTTCATTGAAATATCAGTATTTTTATGACTATTGAAAAAATACAACGTCAAACTAAAGGGAACCTCAAAATACCTATTTTTTTACACATTAAATTTCAAAATACATAATATTCATGTCAATATTCCAAATAAGTACAAATTTACTCCCCCCTTAATTAAAATAAATAAAAATGAGGAAAATATTTTTATTCTCCCCCTTATTCATAGATACCACCTGAAATTTCATTTATGCATGGAGAGGTCTTCTCAAGGGAATTTCTTCTCCCCTTACTCAGCTGAATTTAAGAATCATATTGACTAATTGGTTTATAACTATTTCTATTTCTACTCATTTTATGAGATACTATGTAGATTTATTTTTGGAGAAGTATGAAACCACATTATTCATAACAATGAACCTTAAGTATTTCAAACCTAGGTCTGCATGAGCTATCGTAGGGTGGAAAACAAGGGTGAAATTACTATGGAATAAAATTTTTCCATTAATGTTTATCAATGTATTACCAAATAAAATTTAAATTCATTAATCCTTGAAAAACATATTTTCTAGATGATTCATGAAACTACAAAAAAATACACATTAGAAATGTTCAAGTTATCATAGTTTATTCCACTATTTGGTTAGATAATCACTTACCATTGAGATACATATTCAATCATGATTAAAAAATAACGGGAACATGAAAATTGTAACTCAAATTCCTATTTATTCAATTATATATATATTTATTGATTTACCACAACATACACATATCATAATTGGATAGACCTTTTTATAGCTCCCCCTCAATGGATTTTCTCCATACTTCTTCAGCTTCAATTCCTAGCATTTAAACACAACCAATATTATAAGTGAATGATATAGATCCTCAGAAAACTCTTCAGTTTTTAGAATGAGGATAAGAAATTCTTATAACCCCAAACCTTTATTCCGTAAAGTTATAATGTTTTTATAAATATTCACTATTACAAACTTATTGTATTTCAAAATTTTCTCACCCCATTGAATCATATTCTTCTTCTTGATTTCAACTTCCTTCATAGTTGAAATTGTATTTTTTATATGAGATAGTAGAAAACTTTTCTTCTTTTCCTCTTAATTCATCATCTTTGACACTTAATCCTTTTTTAAAATTATGATTTAAATATATTTATAATTATTATACTCCTTCTTTTTGGGTATAGATTCCATTATTGTTGTAAAACATTATCACTAGAGGAAATTGATATTTTTCCTTTATCACTTTTGATAACCTTTTGTCCAGGTATCCACATCCTGCATCTAAAATCATATTTTCATACCTATTTTCACCTTCTAAAAATTTGTTTTATGGCATTTTAATTACTATTTTTAGACATAAACTCAACATCTTCACCAATAATATCAAAATCCATGTTAATACAATTTTCCCTCTCTTAGATTAAATCTTTTATAAGATTTATATCACTCAGTTTTATATTAATATCCATGTCCATTTTATAGTTTTCCCTGATGTTGCATCTCTTTCCATAGTAAAAGTATATTACATTTTATGAAGGTGTGACATCATTCTTTTTTTCTTTCACTGACTCATTGGGAGTGTCTTATTAAATAACATTCATAACTGATTTCATTACCATGGCAGATTCTCCATTTTTATTCTAATTCATGACCAAATGTTTTGGTCTAATTTTAAAATATGTATAAGATTTTAGTGGGTTGGTACATACCAACACTACTCATAAAATATCTCATTATTATAGTAAAAAACATAGAATCTATTCAAACATTCAAAAAAATTCTCAAGGAAAGATTACTATCTATTTCTGAAATTTTCTCGTGTTCAAAATATTTTGATTGAAATCTATTTTGACATTCCATTTCATTAGAGATTATATAATTTACACATACTGAGATATTTTTTCACCTATAAATTGACCTATAAATAAGCTTTCACAACACCAAAATATACTAATTAATCTATTTCCTATAATTTTAGGTGTATTTTATTCATCATGGAATGATTAATGTTTTTGGGATGGAACCCCAAACTTTTTTGTTTGATTTGGGGGGGGGGGACATTTATTGGAAGTGAACACCTAATTTCCTAAAATATTAATGGATGTACCAGAAATTTTAATCCAAAAAATTCTAATATATATATTTTTTGGTCTACACCTTCAAAAAATACACACTCTCTGTAATAAGAGATATCTAAAAAATGGAATACTTGTCTCCATGAGCATTAAGTGAATGATTATCCACATGTTATCACACTCTATTTATAACTGATTTGAGTCCCTTTCAAAGTAAGATATATCTCAAACCCATAAGTCAAAAAACACATGTTATTATTACATTGGTAAGGTTGTTTTTGTATTGATTCTCTATTTTTCATCTTGACGTTAAACTCCAAACTCACAATGGTGAGGTAAAATTTTTCATCCTTAATTAACTTCAATATATCTTCTCAACATCTCTTAAACTTTTGATTTATTTTTTAATACACAGTACTAATATACTTTTGTAAACTATAAATCTTTTAACACTTTTATCTTTAGCAGATAACTGATAATACTTGATATTACGAATTAATTTTCATAGCTTTTCTAATGTATAGATTACATCAATAACAAAAACATCAAAAAAATTCATTCTAAAAACTATTCTTTTAAATTTTTTATGAATGAGTATCATGTTATAATTTCAAAGTGATAATGTTTATCCATTATATTTCTCTAATTTTAAGACATATTTATATCTTCTAACCTATTTTAGGAACTCATTATCCATATAATTAACATTATTATATCATTGTGATTTTTCAAAATATGTGTCCTTGAAAGAATTTATTATGTATGTTAAAAACTCAACACAAATCTTCTTAAAATAATATCTAAAATGAGAGTAGAATTAATAAAATATATTTACCATTTAATAGTCTCCAAATCATTTAATAGAGTCGTCAAATAAATCATTATCAAAAGATTCAATAGATGAGAACATACCACTTTTTTTTAGACTCAAGTAGTTATAGTTATTTATAATTTCTCATAGTTTCCCTAATTTAGATCACCAATTTAGTTTTATTGTTTAACAATGAATTAAAAATAATCCTATTTCCAATTCCGTATGAATTAATTCAAAATTCTTTATATTATATTATTCTTGAAACAACTCAAATATGCACTTCATCTTTGATATTTTCATAGGAAACCTGGTTATTCTTTGATACCACATAAAATTCTCATGGATTAGTTGACCAATGAGAGGGGATGGGTGAATCAATGGTTTATTTTTATGAATTATTCTTTTATAATTCTAACTCTAATAATGTTTTATTCTCAGTGAAATCAATTTTTTTTCACACTAATTCACCATAATTATACAATAAATAAAGTTAAATAAACACAAAAATTTATAATGTTTTGACATAATAACCTACTACTTGACTAATTTTGTTATTCATCCAAATAAAGAAATATAAACTATAAGGAATAACTAAATAAAATGGCTGGTTCTTCACACATAGGTAAAAAATCTCATTATTCATACCCTTTACTACTTTTAAAAGGGATTCATATTTCCAACTTATCTCCTAACTTCTTTAATAACCTCTCACTATAATAATTGCTTCACACCATGTTTTTCTCATATACTCTGAGTAACACAAGTTCCATAGCTTCCCACCATGTATATGAATATTTTTTCATTTTAACTCATCCTTAAATTCAATATCAATCAATACATGGATTTTATAAAATACAATGAATTGATCTTCTTTTTCACATAATGGAGTCTTCAAATTCTAGTAGATTATTCAGAAAATATAATTTAAAATTGGCCTCTATTTCATCTTATATTTATATCTATTTAATAAAAAAATAATCACATTGAATTATAAACTCTATAACTCTGAATGGCTTGAATTATTAAACATGAAAATAGTGTAAATATAGTTAGTCTATCACAAACTTCTTCTTCTCCTTATTTTTCTCCTATTTCATTGAAACCCAACTGGTAGCACATGTTTGATACAATTTTTTATTCCAAATTACAATATGAAGTGAATAGTTCTTCTTCTTCTTCCATAATATCTTTTGTTTTCTTTGATACTCACTCTCATACACACACCTAAAATAATTACTACTACAATTCTTTATCTATTTTTTCTCCCTTTATATTTTCAATCAAACATGAAAGAGAAGCTACATTAAATTTTTCATTCATTTTTAATGTCAAATATTGGACTATTAAGATGATTTTCTCACTTATATAAAAAATAACCACAATAAAATAACCTTATTTGGGTTACCATGATCTTCTATTGACTTCTAAAAAACTCCCATATGAAATTTATTTTTATTATTTTCATATTTAATGGGTTATCCTCAACAAATAAAAAAACATTACATAATTTATCTTCTATTTCAAATTTTTATTGACAAAATAGATATACATTTAATGTTCAATAGAATAATAATAACTTATTCCAATTGGATTATACTCACAACTACCCCAAATATTAATTTCTCCAGAGTTGTAACAAATTCATGACAACAGAAACCTATATAAATTCGTCAGATGGATTGATATAATTCTATGAAAATTGTACATATTTTCATTGAATCTGGGCATAAAAACTAAATTTCACCACATTTACCACTTTATTAAATAGATAAATCCATAAATTAATTATTATATGATGAACATGTCATCCTTTTATATTCCTTGATCATCATTATTCTAAAAATCCCACGAAATTTACTTTGTTCATCAAGAAACTTATCTAGTTGATCCACTTTTAAATTAATGCAGAAATCATAGATTTTCTATTCTCTAAGATTTTTTTGATCACTTTAGAATAATAACATAAAATTTATATTTAACATTCATAATAATAGAATAATTTCATAATAATTATTTTTCTATTCATCGTTGATTTTGTTCATTTTAACCATGAATATCAACTCATCTGAATTATCTATCTTTAATAAACCACCATTCTAGATGTTTTTATTATTTTGATAACTACGTATCATATTTAGTAACATCACATTTAATTTTATATTTTAAAATTAAATATGTAATTAAATATATATTTTAGTCTATAAAAATTCATATTTTCACTAAGGGTTGATGATTACACAGACTAGCTTCATTATTATACAAATTTATACCTAAAAAACGATGGTTACAATGATTCAGATGAATCTTACATAGAGAAATTTCATTATTATATTCAATTGATATAATTTCCATATATTCTATATGATGTATACATAGAATATAAATGATTCCTACACATTTGGGATATTATTCTCACACACAAGTCAACTTAGATAAGATAAGTTTTATGTAATGTTTAATGATTATTCTGTTATAGAGGACGATGTTTTAAACTGATTATATATGTATAAAAATACATAATTATTAAGACCAAATTATTTCAACATAATATCATATTTATTATTATATAGGTCCTTAATCTATGGGATGATGTCACAAAAAATTATACACTTAGAAAAAATCTAACTCTAAACTGCATTATCTTGATTTCAATGATATAAATTCAGTGAAATATTATATCAAATCATACCATCTAAAATGACTACAAAATACGTTTTTTAATTTATAGATTCTTTTCAAACTATTCAAGATCATTCATGAGAACTATTTTAGGATAAAAACTCAAATTTTAGCATCTTCAAGATCTTTTATTGAACAATAACTCACAATCTTCAAAAAAACCGTTATAAAACTTCATTAAAAGATTTGTTAACACTAATTTTAAAAATTAATCACAATAATACACTATGATGAATTCCTACAACTAGAAATATAGATTTTAAATTTTCTAATACATCTTCTTCAAGTTGTTCATTTAGCTAGTACTTCGATACTTTTGAGACTATGGTAGACAAAACTTGCACACACGTTAATACGTATTTTATATAAGAGGAATAACATGAATAATCATCTAATTTTATTTTCTATTTTGAAAAAAATATCCAACACATCTATCTTCAATTTATAGTATATGAAACTCACCTTACCTAATTTATTGAAGAAATATCTTTTCCTGTATGTATATTCCATATACATAAACTATAATATTAATATAATGGGGGATACTCAATCCATAACACAGGGATAAACTTTTATGGATACATCCATATTTTCAATCTTATTGAAAAAATTACAACATCACATAAAAGGGCCCTTCTATTTTAATATATATTTTTATGTATTATTTAATTTTTTTTAAATTTATTAAAGATTGTACTAGTGTGCGATTTTTTATGTATATTATGTATAACTAGTATATGATTATTTTATTATAACACACAAATGAATATTCTATTATATAGTTATATTTTAGATAATAAATTCATTCTGTTCATTTATGATTTTGTCTTTATATATTTACCTATTATTGATTACCATGATTTTTAGTGTATATCCACCTCAATAAATTTTCATAGACTCTCACGACAAGTTAGATACCCCTTATATATAGGGAGGCATTCTTGATGCATTATTGCCCAACTAACTCTCTTACTTTTTAATGAGTCCATATAAGGTGTAATAAATGGTATTTAAACATTGTCAATTTTTTAATCCATTTTTATCATGTTAAATGATTATAGATTTGGTAAAAATATAGGATTGATGTTGGGATTGTGCATCATGAACACCTATCTAGTTGAAAATTTAAGTAACCTATGGTGTGGTATTGTGAAAATTCCTTTTCATGGTTATTTTTATGTTTTTTAATAATTTATTATGTTCAATAATTAGTTAATTATCTCACTCTTAGGTCAAGGTGGTAATAGGATGTTTGTTCATGCATTATATTGGAATGTAGGTATAACTGACACACGAATGATTGTTTTTGAGTGGAAAATTGTTTTGGGAATGAAACCAATTTTTTTAGAAAGTTTTATCATGAAATACTTTTTTCGAAAGAAATTTTGACTAATTAATGCATTAAAAAGTAAATTTTACATTTGTTTAACAACCAATTAATGATGAATTAATCAACTAAAATAGATGTTTTGGTTCTTTGAATGATACTGCATTGATATAGTTAAATTTTATTTATGTTTATATGGTATATTATATCCTTATTGTGGGTATATTTAATCATTAAATGCATTAGGTATAGTCTAGTAAAGGTAATGTTGACATGTGGTATTGATTTTTATAGCCTTGGGATGAATTATTTTTAGATAGACCCATGATTATGTATATTTGGAATGTGAATCTCCCTATAATAGTGAGATATAACTCCCAAAGTCATGATTCATGTTTTAAGCATGGTGAGGTTAGTGTATATGCCTATTAGTTTGTTTTATGTGATATGTTTTGTTGGTGGGTCAATTGGATCTCATTTTCCATTAAGTAAAGTGTGTGTATATAATTAATTATGCGGATTACCTAGGATGGTGTTAATTTAATTGTTAACTAAACATCCTGATGTTATATCATCTTTTTGAAAGGTATTGACCTTATTGAGTTAGGATAAAATAAAATTTCATGTATACATGATAATTATTCATTATATGGTTTAAATTCCTATTTTACTATTGTAATGGAGAAATCATGATGAAAAAGATTTTTAATTAGTGATACTTTCATCATAGAATGATTTCTAAATGAATCCCATCAATATAAAATTAAGTGAAGATGTAGGTGTATTCTCCTAGAGTCGACACTCAAGTGGATTTTACCAACACATTGCACATTTTGAAGATTTTTAAATTCGTTGACAAGGGCTATAAAAAGAGATAAGTGATAGATTCCAAATCCATTCAAGAGTTTCAGAAGTTATAATACTTTGTTTTTAGAAAAATCATAGGGTGATATGATATTTTGAATTGGTTATAAAATATTTATTTATGTGTTTTAATTTATGGGTACAAATATAAACATGAAGGTATAACGAAAAATTACTGAATTTGAGGGTGAGTTAGTTTAATGGTTGAATACCCTTAAGCTTCAATAAAAGGGTGGTGTAAATCTAGGGATTAATTTCCAATATCCATTTTATGTGATATTTTTTGTTGAAATTTTTTACTAAGAGATGCTTTGGTTATTTATGGGGTTACTTGAGCTATATACATAAGTGATAGATCCTATTACTGGGTACATGTGGATATTTTGTTTTACGTTAGGCTTAATGGTGGAATGGTTTTATGTTACTTTATTATTTTGATAAGGGCCTCAAGTATCTATTATGAGTACATTCTGAATTATTTTTCTTAAAAACCATAACTAATATAGTGTAATATGTGATTATGATTAAGGAAAAGACTTATTTACCTCCAAATCCCAATGAGAGAGATTTAATTGGATTTTTATATTCACATTATTTCTAGGTGTTCAAACACAATATATATCTATGTTAATGTAGTATAATGGAAACTCATATTATCTCATAGGAAGGGTGAAATTATAGTTTTCATAGTTCTAAGAGTTAATAGGGGTGTGTTTAATTTTTAATAAATGTGAAGACAATAAAATTAATTAAATATAAATACATATACTAGTGATTTATTTAAGGGTATAAGAGATACAGTAAAACTATTATAGTCCCTAAAATGTTGAGTTCGTCTCCTACTTTAATTCAATGAGAAAACCAAAATATTTCACTTCTCACCCTTGGTAAAAAATTTAATGAATTTCAGCACAATAATCATTCCTACTTGCTAATCATCCTTCTTATATGCATGAAAAGGACAAGAGTAATCAAACAAACCACCAACAAAGATGTCAGATTCAACTATTAAGGAACTTCAAAATCAAGATATTTTCATCCCATGAAGCTAAGGGTGAGAATCTATTTCTCCAAAAATTCTACTAATCGCCACAACTTCACCACTCAACCTATCATGTTCCATTATATTAAATATTTATTTTCTAGAATGACAGAATGGATTGGAAAACAATGAATAAATATAAAATTAAATAATTATAGGTTATATCATCATAAAAACTAATTATAACATAGTTTCAATGGAAATTATTAGTAAAATATGAATTAAAATTTTATTAGTACTCAAGAAAGTAAAATGATCTTCCTCACTAGTTCAATTGTTAATGAAGGTTTTAAATGTATATGTGAATGATAATAAACATGGAAATATATCTTTTATAATATAAATAAAGTAAAATATGGTGAATCTAAACCAATATAATGTTCTTGAATTAATATGTTATCCCAAAATTTATAGTCTCACGTCCCAAATGGATTTATATATATTTCAACTATTAGTGTTGGTGCTATAGAACCATGTACATTGTGCATTAAATTACATTTAGATTAATTGAATTGAATATTAATAAATATTTTATCATATAATGAGTGTTATTCTTGATAATATTAATGTGATATTTTTTTATGAGTATTTACTAAATAAAAAGGTTATAATAGTTCCCTAATATATTGAAAACCTTTTAGTGATACAATTATATTATTAAATATAAATTATATGGATGGATAAAATCCAAGTAAAAAGATATAGATGATGCATAGACTAATTTGTGATTATTCATAGGAGATTGATTCTTATTCTCATCAAATTAACACATGATATTTTCTATGAGAGTATTTTATTTAAAATTATCCTCCATTAAAAATTCTAAATATTTTTTATTTTAGTGGTGATTTTAATCCATGGGAATGTGGAATTTTTAATTTAATTTATATTATTATTAATGTATAACATGATTCATGTAATTTTAAGTAATAAAAATAACCAATGATGACATATACTCATAGGGAGTCGTGATATGTTGGGTGCATCAATAGTGATATGAAATTAACTAATGAGCCATGAAATGATTCGTCACTTGAATTTAATTGAAGAAAATTTAATTTGGGAAAAAATTAGAAAAGAAATCTCTAATAAATTTCATGTCCATGTTGTTATATGTATTCATATCAGGAAGTCAAAGAGTGATATAGTCAGCATATAGGTTGATGACATAGGGTGTGTAAATTGAATGTTGAGATATCGAGACAAAATTATTTTCATACACAGTGAGAAAACACAGAGGGTTGTTTTTGTTGTGACATTAACTTCGTTATCTTTCGTTGACTTGACATGTTATTAGATATTGATATTATACATTAGGGTAATTTTCTTAACTCCATAGAGAAAGAGTCTGAAGGGGTCACACGCGGAGTGTATCTATAATATTAGTTAATAATTCATTTTGTATTTAATTTTTTAGATAAATATTAATTCTATCTTATGGATTAATAATTATATAAGATGTGTTGATCATATAAATTTAATCGTATGTTTTTATAAGAATTTATTAGTGTCCTGAATATTAAATAAATATTTATTTACAGGGTAATAAATAATTAGGTGAATATATAATATTAATTTATGCCTTGTCTATTTATATGGAAAAATATTAATTATTTATTTGGCTTTGAAAATATTTAGTAAATATTTATTCACTATTTTAGTGAATATAATATTTATTTATTAATAGAATGAATAATAATGTGATATTTATTTATTAAAATAAATTATTATTATTCAAATATTGATAAATGTTGAGAAGGATTGATCATCCGAGTTAAGGGTCCAAGTGAAATGGTATTTTAATAACTACTAGTTATGCAAACATTAAGAAAATCAAAATAACTATATTATTATTCGATGTGGGATGTTATTTAAGATTAATTAATTGGTAAAGGTAATTTGTGTAATAAAAAATCTATTCCCAAGATATATAAAATTGATTAATAACATTATGAGGTACAAAATTCACTATGCATAACACATTTCCTTTCTAGATAATTCTTTCAAACCCTATAAAAATATTCTCAAGAATGATATCAACAAAGAAGAGTTGAGATCCTCCACTTCCCAATCAATAGCGAGATCAATAGTTTGTATTTTTGGTGACAAAATTTTATTATTATTGTTGGGACCAAGTTGGATGGAGAAGGCAGTTTGAAGAGATAACCTTTGCAGAGTGTTGTAATTTGTTGTCAAAGAAGATAAATCAATTCAACTTGTAAAATGACCAGAAACTAAACGATTCATTACTGATATGTATTTCTCAGATATCATAAGTCAGGAGAACTTGTGATGCAAGCCTTATAAAAGATAAGTAGAGTGAAGAAGGGTTTTTAGAAAAGGAAAGAATTTGGAGCGCAAGTCAAGAGTGGCGCACAAGTATTGGCATGCAAGTATTGGCCCACAAGTCATATTTCAAGATCATCACATCAAAATTTGTAAAAGGATATAAAATGGCACGCAAGTTAAAGATTGGTGCGCAAGTCAAAAAGTGTCACGCAAGTATAAGTGGTGTGCAAGTGTGGCACGCCAGTATGAGTGGCACGCAATTGTGGCGCTCAAGTATAAGTTCCACACAAGTGTATGATGTGCGCAAGTCATATTACAATATCATCATATCAAAATATGAAAAAGTAAATAAAGTGTCGCGCTAGTGATGGAAGGTCACACAAGTGATGGAGCGGCGTGTAAGTGATGGAGCGGTGCACAAGTATTGGCACGCAAGTGTATGTGGTGCCCAAGTCACGAAAATGCCTATAAATAGACGACTTGCCTCTTCATTTTTTAAGAGTTCAACACTTAAGTGAAAATTCAAGCTCTGATCGCGCAAGTAGTAGATGGTGCTCTGATCGCACACATCGTAGAGGGCAGCGCACAAGATGAGGGTTATTTATAAGCTGTGCAAGTTTTGTTGTGCAAGTTTTACCACACATGTTTTTCCACGCATGTTTTGCTGTGCATGTTTTGGCATGTAGTTTTTTCGCGCAAGTTGATAGAGGCACGCAAGTAGGGAGGTGCTTTCAAGAATTTGTCTGAGTATAAGCCAAAGATGGCGTGCATGTATTGAGTAGGTGTGTAAGAAGGTGTCGTGCAATAAGAAATGCACGCATGTAAGAAGTGGAATGCAAGCTATCTGCACGAATAGGTTCTTACTAGCTTTCGGGTAGGAATGTGAAGAACTGTTTTGAAATATTTGATTTGTGAAAGTTCATTAACAAGCAAAAAATCATTACATTACCCTATTTGTGATAAGATGGAGCACACACACTATTGGATTGTTTTCAAAGTGCTACATGAGTGTAAGGGTATATCCTAGTCATTGTATTCCACATCAAAAGATTGTTTTCTAGTGGATTGTGTGGTACAAAATTGTTTCCATATCATATCAAGGATGTATCTACTCTTGTTGAGTAGTGAACCTTGTAAATCTTGTATTCTTGTGGTTGTGTGTGTTCAGTAGGGAAGAAAATCTTTAACAGGAGGTGAAGGTTTTTTCAAAAAACAGGAAATATAAAAAGAAAAAGATATCAATGATTCAACCCCTCCCCCTCTCAGTGATACTTGGATCCTGACTGGGAACTTCAATTGGTATCAGATTGACAGGTTCCCTTCATTTATTCTCTACTGAAGTGGTTGAAGAGAATTTTTTATGGAGAATCTAAATTGCGTGAACAGTAAGGGGATTCCAATTTTTGATGGAAAGAACTATCACATTTTGAAGGACAAAATGATGCCTTATCTTATGTCTCTTGGATATGAAGTTCTTGAAACTACAAAGGATGGATTTCTTGCTATTGATGACAAGGTTCCTCTTACTCCTCTCGATAAGAAGAACCTTGAGAATGATGGAAGAGCTAAAAATTTGTTACTCTCATCTCTTTCTAATAGTGAATTTTTAAGAGTGAAAGGTGTTGCTATAGCCAAAGGAATCTGGGACAAACTGATGAACATCTATAAAGGAAATACAAAATTGAAGAAGGCTAAACTTGAAATTTGGAGACTGAAGTATGAAGATTTGAAAATTGGAGAATCTGAATCTGTTGGGGATTTCTTTACAAAGATAAGTGATATTGTTATTATAATCAGATGTCTTGGTGAAATGTTGGAGGATTCTACAGTTGTCAAAAAGATCTTTAGAATTCTGCCTGACAAGTTTGATGCTAAAGTGTCTTCATTAGAAGATTGAGACCCTGAAACATTATCTTTGGATGATCTTCATACCACTGTAACATCCCAAGTAAGTAATGAATAATAGATATTTTTATCTATGTCTATTAATGATTAAGATGGTGTTTTAGAGGATTAAAATGAAAATAAATACAATCTTATGCATGGAATACACTAATATTCTTAAAAGATTGTTTTACTTCCTTCTAATGGAAATCCCTTTTTAAATCAAACTTTTGACAATTTTATAATATATATTTGTCAAAATAAACATATTCATTATAATTGGGACATATAAATTTACATTGGATAAATTTTTGGTATTTTTCTAACAATGTTCATTTTTTAATGAATAGTGAAAAAATACTGCATTTTACATCAAAACTGCTTTTTCATTTAATTTATTTATATGGTTAGATTATCCTTTTAATTGGTCTTAAAGTGTAATATGAATATATTTTTTCCATTTAATCCAATGGTGGTCATTAGGATTAATTTCACTTTGGAATTGGTCATAAACTAATGCCAAACTTTTCATAGATATTGTTTCAAAAAACACGCTATTTGTTTTGACAATGGGAATTATTTTTAAATAAATTATTGAAATTTATGTGTTTGGAATTTGGTAAAATGGATTAAATATTTGGAATTAGAAGGTCCAAATTATGTAATTAAGACTCTTTTATTTTTGGACATTATGAATAGTAAAGATGGTAATTATCTTTAATTATCTTGATTAATGAGTAATCAGGTAGTTAAAGATAATAAAATGATATCATAATAATACAAAAAGACCACAAAATGTGTCCTAGGGATACTGATTGTCTCATGTCCGACCATGGGATTCCTTGTGCCAAACTTGGGGGCCCCATGGAATCACATTTGTGAGAAAGTGACTTTTTATCTTTTTATTTTTAAAGAATGTTAAATGTGACAAAGAATGTATCACCGAAGTAAAATATTTTTAATTTTGTCTATATAAATGATCTTTTGGACTATAAATATTCATTTGAAATCTAAAAATATTTCCTACATCATAGTATTTTTTCATAATTTTTAGTTGTTAAATAAATTAAATTATTTATGACATCATGATGATGCAGCGATTACCTCATTAATAAAAGATTTAAATAAAATGAAATTATAATGTAAAATATATGACCTACACATGTCCAAAACCTATTTTATGGGTTTATTTTGAACCCTTATCACCTTAACCTCGAATTATATCAATGTGGGACCTTTTGAATCCGAAAATCATTTTCAAATAAAGTAACATTTCTTTACTTTCCAAGAGTGTCCCTCCTCTCCTCTTATAAAAGGCCCCCACCTCTACCTCCTTACCCACACTCCCAAATCCTTTGTCTCGGCTAACCTCTGCCCATTTTGTCTCTCCACTTCTCTATCTTACTCTTTAAAGCCTCACATTGGGCAGAAGTCTTCCCAAGGAAGCCTTTGAGCTCAAACCAAAGGGAGTTACCCGATTTTAAGGTAATGTCTTCACTTGAGTCCTTTTGTTTTATTTTGCTTCTACAACCCCCTAAACTCTTTTTATTCATTTATTTTGTAAAAACTCCAGTATCTTCAATATACTAGGATTTGTTATTAGAAGGATTCGAGCTACACTTACGGACACCTACATCCAATGGTTAAAGGATATACTGTTTCCGTGGATGGTGAATTTATGCCTCCCGAAACGATGATTGTTCAAAATACTTTTAACACCTTCAAAGATTTCCATTAAGATGTCACTATATTTATATATGATATATAATATGTTTATGTTTTCCTTAAGCTTCTGTATTTTTCATTTTGGGCATAACTTTATGGTTTCCATTATTGGTAAACGCGATATCTTCATTTAAGGAAGTGCGGACTACCGCCCCCTCAAAGTGATTTGATTCGTTAAATACCATATGTGGGACGTATAAAGGATGGATTTATGATATTATATATGATGTTATACTGGAATTATAATATACATCTATATCAATATTATTTCATTCCATTAAAGTATGAGATAGAAATGAAAGTAGCGTTCATGCGTTCGTACGGCTTACCGTCTCCATGAACGGTGCATTTCATTTCTTATCCCCAAATGTAATGTACTATTATAAGTACATATATATAATAGATATATATAATTTATGTAAAATCTAAATGATTAATATAATTCTATAATTAAAATATACATACCACTCATTAAATTTTAATCCCATTAATATGACAAAGAAATGAAAGTAGCGTTCATGCGTACGTACAGATTACCGTCTCCATGAATGGTGCATTTCATTTATTACCTCTAAATGATTATCTAATATTATAAATACAAGTATATTCTGGATATATATGATATATATGATATCCAAATCAGGAATTTCATTCAGGATATAAAGAACCTTTGACCACACGAACAACATGTAATTGTAAGAAGTCTACTTTCGACTTAAGAACCAAATATTGACAAAACAAAAACTATTAACTTAAATGATTACATAATTTTTATAACATGGTATTAAGTGATATAAAAGTAATAATGAACTTGAGAAAGGTTCTTAATCAAGTAGAAATTAACTCAAGTTTATTATTCAGGACATTAAAGAACGATCGAGTCAAGTCGGACCCGAGGTATGGGACTTCGTCTCAATCTCCTTTCATTGAGGCATATTTTGGTTTATACACAACCTTCTTTTATACGGTGTATAAACCTCTTTTACTTTTACATTTATCCTAAAAGAATCTTTTTTATATGAGGAATTTTACTAAACGACAAAAGGGAATGTTTTTGTCATACGTATGTGGCGACAACGACTTCTCCGCTGCTGTGACCGTTATTTGAGTTTAGGCTTCTTCTACAAGCCATACCTTCTTTTTAAAAGAAAAATAAATACCATGATTTAATTTTCTTTTATTTTGGTATTGAAAATGGTTTTCATAATGTTTTTATATCAATGTGTTGTATTGATATCTTGTGATTGAAAGGTGGAAATGTTATGTTTTCTTTATGCATGTTTTATGTGATACGATTATGTTGAGGTTCTTGGGCATTATTATAAATACGGGTGGTTCCATGATAAACTAAGGGCGGGTGAGCCCGATATAGCTCTCCAATGCATTGGGTAACGTGAAGGAGTAAAACGTTAAGTTTTCTCCGAAGAGATTTAGGAAATATACTGTGATGGGTATTCCAAACGTAACCAAGAGGGTTACTCCCTACGTAAGAATGTTATGAATGCCTCAAGTTACCTTTATGTCTTATGATTTCTATGATTTATTCGTGATTTGATGAGTTATGTTAAAGTGCTTATGTTTTATGGGTAAAGTATGTTTTCATTCTTATGTATATATGTACCCATATTTCCTTTCCATATTTTTATATCCCTTACTGAGCTTTTTATGCTCATCCCAAGTATTTTTGAAATTTTTTTCACAGGTCAAGGGAAAGGTACATGATATGATGATAGTGTCGAGGAAGTGTCAAGAAAGAATCCATGTTTTATTTTAAATATGTTTCCATTGATGGGAAAGAATAATACTATCTTTATGTAACCACATTGTTTATATGTGGAATGTAATGCAAGTTTTATGATCTAATTCTATAAAACTCTAAACCCGAAAAGATACTCAATGTGTAATCTTGTAATAACTCAAGATTAAGTAATGTTTAGGGCTGGGGCCTTATAGTTGGTATCAATGTTCGGTTTAGATATCTTTAGGAGTTATAATTCTATTAAATTATTATCCAAAAATATTTTTTAGGGTCAAATTTAAACAATATAGCATTTGAAGATTACCATGTTGCTTCGCCTAAGATATTTCTGTGTTAAGAATGGTTTTTTTATAGAGGAAACAGAACAACTTTTCTGGGATGGCATACAGAGGGAAATGACCTTTTAGATATGTTTCCTGAGATGGTTAGAATTAGAACTAAACAGTTTCTTGTAGTGATGGATCGGTTGACCCACGTGAAAATTGTTGGTTGTTTTTATTGATGATATTTTGGTGTTTTCTAAAAGTAAAGAGGATCATGAAAGACATTCAAGGGTTATTTTGAAAACCTTAAAATATATGAAATTGTATGGGAAATTCAGCAAGTGTGAGTTTTGGTTGCAACAAATTTCTTTCCTTGGTCACATTGTTTCTAAAGATGGGATAACTGTTGATCCTGAAAAAACAAAAGTTGTGGATGACTGGCCAAGACCCACAAATGTAACTGAGATTCGTAGCTTCCTTGGTTTGGCAGGCTATTACCGAAGGATTGTGAGAAATTTTTCACAGTTATCTAGTCCAATGACTAAGCTAACTCGGAAGGGTGTTAAGTTTATCTGGACAAAAGAATTTGATGATTGTTTTCAGGAATTGAAAAGAAGATTGGTGAATGCTCCAGTTTTGGCACTACCTTCCAGGAATGGTGAGTTTGTTATATACAATGATGCTTCATTGAAAGGAATTGGTTGCGTCCTAATGCAGAATGATCAGGTAATTTCTTATGCTTCACGACAGTTGAAAACTCAGGAGGTAAATTACACTACACATGATTTAGAATTAGCAGCTGTTGTTTTCGCTTTAAAAATTTGGAGGCATCATTTGTATGAAGTAAAGTGTGAAATATATACTGATCACAAAAGTTTAAATTATATATTCACTCGGAAAGAGTTAAACATGAGTCAGAGGAGATGGTTGGAATTAATCAAGGATTATGATTGTACAATTCATTACCATCCGGGAAAAGAAAATAAAGTGTCCGATGCTTTGAGTCGAAAAAGTAATGCTTTCTTAGCAATGTTGAATTTGGAACGTGATACTTTGGTTAAGGATTTGATGAACTTTGGCATAGAAGTTTTTGGTGCAGGAATTTCTTCTGTTTTGTTTCAGGTATCAGTGAGATCATCTCTATGAGATAGAATCAAGCAAGCACAGAAAAAAGACAGTGAGTTGCAGAAAAAGGTAGAGCTGGTTCAGAATGGTAAGTTGCCTAAATTCCACATTGATAATGATTGTGTTTTGAGATTTGGGAAGAGATTGTGTGTTCCTTGTGATTCACAGTTGAAGAGAGAGTTGTTATGTAAAGCTCATAGTTCTCCGTTTTCAGTTCATCCTGGCAGTACTAAGATGTACAGAGATCTGCGGGAGTATTACTGGTGGGATGGAATGAAAAGAGATATTGCTGATTTTACTGTGAAGTGTTTGAAATGTCAACAGGTTAAAGCAGAGCGACAGTTACCGAAAGGGATGCTTCAGCCTTTACCAGTGACAGAGTGGAAATGGGAGAATATATCCATGGACTTCGTTGTGGGATTGTCAAAGACCCCTCAAGGTAATAATGCAATCTGGGTTATTGTTGATCGCTTGAATAAATCTGCTCATTTCCTTTCTATACGAGATATTTTTCCCTAGATCAACTTTCCCGTTTGTATCTTAAAGAGATAGTCAGGTTACATGGAGTTCCTCTTTCCATTGTACCTCACCGTGATCCCAGGTTCACTTCTAACTTTTGGAAAGGCCTTCAGAAGTCATTGGGTACTGATTTAAATTTTAGTACAGCTTTTCATCCTCAATCAGATGGGCAGTCAGAATGAACAATTCAGACCTTGGAGGATATGCTACGAGCTTGTTCGATGGATTATCAGGTACGTTGGGACCAACATCTTTCTTTGGTTGAATTTTCATATAATAACAGTTTTCATTCCAGTATACAGATGGCACCATTTGTGGCGTTATATGGGAAGCGGTGTCAAACTCCAGCTTTCTGGGATAAAGTGGGTGAAAGGAAGTTGATCGGACCAGAATTGGTAGAAGAGATGGAAGAAAAAGTTCAGCTGATTCAGAAACATATGAGAACAACTCAGAGTAAGCAGAAGAGTTATGCAGACAACAGGAGGAAGGATCTAACATTTTAGGTAGGTGATCATGTTTTTCTCAAAGTCTCACCATGGAAAAGTGTGATAAGATTTGGTAATAAAGGAAAGCTGAGTCCAAGGTTCATTTGACTATATGAAATTCTGGAGAGAGTTGGATAAGTTGCATACTGGGTGGATTTACCTCCGAGTTTATCTCAGGTACACAATGTTTTTCACGTTTCGATGTTGAGAATGTATATGCCAGATCCATATCATGTTTTGAGTCCAGAGGTAGTTCAGCTTGAAGAGAACCTATCTTCTGAGGAACAACCGGTCCAGATTCTTGACCATAGGGAGAAAGTGTTACGAAATAAGGTGATTAATCAGGTAATGGTTTTGTGGAAAAACCACATGATGGAAGAGGCAACATGGGAATCCGAAAATGCAATGAGGGATAAGTACCCCCATTTATTCGATATGTAAATAAATTGCGGGGACACAATTTTCTAAAGGGGGGAAGGATGTAACATCCCAAGTAAGTAATGAATAATAGATATTTTTATCTATGTCTATTAATGATTAATATAGTGTTTTAGTGGCATAAAATGAAAATAAATACAATCTTATGCTTGGAATACACTAATATTCTTAAAAGATTGTTTTACTGCCTTTTGATGTAAAATGTAATGGCCCGGACCTCCCTGGTCCATTACATTGTGAAAATGTGGTGTTGGAGGTGTTCCGGGAGGTCAAGGTGACTTATCCCCCTGCCGCTGCCTACTGGTAGCTCGGTCTACCGGTAGCTGCTGCCTACCGGTAGCTCGGTCTACCGGTAGCTGCTGCCTACCGGTAGCTCGCTCTACCGGTAGCTGCTGCCTACCGGTAGCTCGGTCTACCGGTAGCTGCTGCCTACCGGTAGCTCGGTCTACCGGTAGCTGCTGCCTTCCGGTAGCTCAGCCTACCGGTAGCCACCGCTTACCTGTAGCTGGGTTTACCAGTAGTCGCGGCGTACTGGTAGCTCGGTATACTGGTAGCCGCAGTCTAGCAGTAGCTCGGCTAACACTTTTCCAAATTTCTAGTTCTGGGAATAGTGTTTCCAGTTTTATGGACAATGTCGGTAGGTGAACAGTGTTTCTATCGGTGAGGTTCAGTGAACAGTATTTCTATCGGTGAGGTTCAGTGAACAGTGTTTCTATCGGTGAGGTTCTATTGGTGGACTTCTATCGGTAGACTTGAACAGTGTTTCTATCGGTGAGGTTCTATCGGTGGACTTCTATCGGTAGACTTGAACAGTGTTTCTATCGGTGAGGTTCTATCGGTGGACTTCTATCGGTAGACTTGAACAGTGTTTCTATCGGTGAGGTTCTATCGGTGGACTTCTATCGGTAGACTTGAACAGTGTTTCTATCGGCGAGGTTCTATCGGTGAACTTATATCGGTAGACTTGAACAGTGTTTCTATCGGTGAGGTTCTATCGGTGACCTTCTATCGGTGGACTTGTACAGTGTTTCCAGAATCCTAAGAGCTACCGATTCCATACTTTGCCAAATATCACGAATGAACAGTGTTTCCAGACTTCATGAGAGCTACTGATTCCATACTTTGCCAAATTTTGAGTATGTGAACAGTGTTTCCAGCTTCGCAAATTTGACATTTTCTTTGACATAAATACTTTTAAAACCTTATTTTAAGGACTTTAAGGCCGATTCAAAGGCCATAAATCCTATATTAATTATTCCTAAGGCCGGGATGTTTTTACGTGGTCAAACCGCGTGGGTTAATGCGATCCGTTTTTAATGGATAATAAATCAGATCTTAAACCGTCGCCTCTCTGATTTTTTTTAAAGGGAACGAGATATCATTCTTCGTTGTTCTCCCTCCTGGTTCTCATCTATGAGACGCTAGAACCTTTCAATCATTCCCGCAGGAGTTTCACAATCAAATGTTACTCGGATCAGTTCCGCTCTGTTTGATGCAACCAAGTTGTGTCGATCGTTCTTCCATATACGGTATGTTTTATCATCGTTACTTCGGGGATCACCTTCTCTTGGTCTTCATTCCATATTATCATGTAATCTCCATGGTTCTAATAGGTTTCTTGGGGTTGGTTGGTAATGTCGTACCGTGGAATCCTCTGGTGGATGCAGCTGTCGTGAGGAGAAGAAGACTGTGACCCGTTGTGTGGATAAAGGACGTCAAGAACTCTTCAAGGTAGGGGATTCATGGCTTCTCTAATTGTTTATGTGCAACTGTAGAATTAGCATGATTTAACCCTTTGGATCACAATGAAATTGACCTAATTAAATACTTGAACCGGATTAAAAGAATTGGTTGATCGGATGTTGTTTCTTTGTACCGTGATAACGGTTTGCCTCATGTTTTCCTAGATAGAGTGATATCTTTGATTTTCTTTAATTAGTTGCCCATTCATGATGGAAATTGATAAAGAACGTAAAGCCAGAATTATTTGTTAAATAATTGGCTAAAGATAAAGTGGCATGTTAATGAATCTGTTAATTCAAGATGGATTAAAGAACTATTAGTTAGATAATTTCAAAAGGGTTTTGAGTTACCCTCTTGCTTGTAAGGCTGAATTCCTTGTGGTTTGGAGCTCTGAGTGCTCATCTTGTATGAAGGTTTAATGCCTTGTTAAAGGGCCGAGAGCCCATTTTGTGATCTTTAATTTCCTGCTGCTTGTGATTTGATGTGAGCCTGGATGGCTGTTGTGATATGTGGAGGCATGGGGACTTGTGGTTGTGGCAGCGGATGACGCCTAGTGTGGCGAGATGCATCGTTTTATGCATGTGGGTGTTGGGGAGGACACCATGGATGCTGGTATGAGATGAATGTGATGGTTTGATGTTGGTGGTTTGGTTTGGTTGTTTATCTTCTTTACTTTTCCCCACTGCCTAAGGTAGCTGGTTTTGCTTACCCTCTTTCCGAAGGAGGCGAAGACACGCAGGGTATGCCACGTGCTTTCCGTGTTTAGCCTCTGGATGGAGGATGGGTCTATGCTATTGATATAGGCGGCAAAGACTCGAAGGGTAGTATATCTACTCACCGTGTTGAGCCCTTTGTGTTTAGTAGCATAGGATGCTTTTCTAGAATGCCTGGGAATATGGGGAAGGTAATTCCATAATGAAAGTTTGTTTAAATGGTGATAATCCACGGGGATGGAGAAGCTGGAATTTAATAGTGATGTGAATCCTAAAAACGAGCAGTTTTTGAATGTGATGCCAATTTAGTTTAATGTGGGAAATTTCTCATGGTTAATTAATGTTTAAAGAATTAATTAATGTACAGTGGAACTGATAAAATGAGAATGGAGTAATCTAATAAAGATCTTCAAATGGTTGTGTTCTTATAGGATACCTAGTCATAGAAGTAGCATCCTGGAGTCTGAGAGACGTTAGCTGGAGTTGTGCCTATGACTAGGTAATGCCCATAGTGTGGTTGTGAGTTATATATATTCTGTATTTTTGTGTTCCTATACGCTACTCCACCCTGTCGGTAAGGGAAACTGACACCCCGTGGATTCTGAGCCCTGGGGAGGTGTTTTCCCCAACATTCTGATGGGAGGTTGAATGGCTGACTACCCCCTTTGGTCTCGCTCTCTTCTCTTCGTAGATACTTGTGCCATGAGGCACAGCGGTTAGTTACCCCATATATGTGTGTAGAGGTATATAATGGATTGTGGTTATTTACACACATATATTCTGGATATAGTATCCTATGGGCTACTATAGGTGTAATGTGTATAGGCTATGATGGATTGAGGATCCTTACTCGGAGTATGGGCTGTAATGGCTTGAGGTATTATACCCGATGTATGATACACGTTATGCGGGCTGTGGTGGATCTCGGAAACTACATGGTTACTTTTGGTTGTAAGGACAGTGTGGTGCTTTGCCCAGGTGTCTGCGGGCAAGCCTATGTGGTGCACGAGGTGCAGATTGTGGAGCTTAGCCCAGGTGTCTGCGGGCAAGCCTTTGGAGAGAGATGCACAGGACGTATGTCGTTGGGGTAAAGAGGCAAACCAGTGGGGAAGTAGTAGCGGGGTACCCTTGATATTCTTTACTATATGCAATATTCTTGTATGCGTTACTTGGTGAGAGTAGCCATGCTGAGGTTGGGAACTTAGTATTCCTGTTTAGGTAACGAGTTAGTTTCACTTGTTGTTCATTGGGCTTCATCATTCTTTCTTTACTTTTGCACAAGAGGATTGGGGAGGATCCTACTGAGTATACTGTTATACTCACCCTATGTACATATAAACTATTTTTCAGGTCACTTGGAGTAGGTTGGAGATCAAGCTAGTTACTACTAGCTTGCGGTTGGAGGAGGAGCTGTTCGGGCTTGTGGTCGCTGCCGTTTCACTTTCTTTTGGGTACTTTGAGTTTTCCCCCTTTCAGTTGTAGTAATTTTTCATGACATTTCATATATGTACTTGGTTTCCTTTTTATATCTCAGTTCTAAGTTGGAGTTGATTGGAGTCTATTCTATCTCTCTCTTCTGAATGTGTTCTCTTAGAGGGTAATGCCTCCCATTTGTATGTTATTATACCCTCGGTGTTAGTCGCTAACCCGGGGCCTACTGGAGGCGGGACTCGGGGGTCATTATCTCCCTTTTCACATTGCCGGCCCAGGAGGGGTACACATTGTGGGGAGGGGTTCGTGACATAGTGGTATCAGAGGCTCTGGTTGAGGGATAGGATGGAGTTTGGAGTAAGGCACAGGTGAGGATGCATGGGATGGTAGGGCAACGGTGTCATTCATGTTTAGAAAGTGGGGTAAACACTGGAGACCGGCAGAGACATAGGCATTTAGGGACCCCTATGATCTGTTGCATGGACCTTTAAGCTTACGATGGCTACTAAACAAAGTGATACCGGTTGCAGGGCAGGGACCTAGGAAAGGATCATGCATCATTATTCTTTGCGCATGTGTTTGAATGGGTAGACCTTGAGATAGGTAACCTAAAATAAATAAAACAAAAAAATTAATTAATTAATGTTGAGTCTTCCATATTCCAGGCTTCGGTGCTCTAACAGTTGTTATTTTGCAGGTATGGCTCCAGGTCGACGTCCTCGTCAGGTTTGCGCATAAGATGCCCATCAGGCTGTTCCAGCAGATCGTCGCCGAGTAGAGTTTGACGACGATGACACTTGGAGGAAGAAACATTGAGAGTTTCAGCACCAGAGTCTACAGATGTACGAGGGATCCGTTTCAGACGCAGTCACAGAGGACTGGTTGGAGGAGATCGAGATAGGCTTCAGTTCGATTCGTGCTCAGAAGGAACACTGGGTGTCCTTGGTTGCGACAATGCTGCGTGGAGCAGCGAGGTAGTGGTGTTTCTTGTTCCCTGGTGATCGTGAGGAGTCAGCAATCTCATGGGAGGAGTTTCGAGATAGGTTTAGAGTCGAGTTTCTTTCTTCGACTGTAAAGGTGTCTAGTCGCCAGGAACTTCTTACCCTTCGACATGGGAGCTCCAGTGTTCGAGAGTTTGGAATCCGTTTCAGGAACCTTCTACGATATGCTTCAGACCTGTTACCATATGATGAGGCCAGGGAGAGGCATTTCGAAGAGGATTTGCGTCCAGAGATCCAGCGCCAGGTCACCCCATTTATACTAATGACATATCTTGAGGTGCTGGCGAGGCCAAAGGTTGTTGAGAGGACTTTGGCCCAGACTGGATCGTCACGAGAGGGGAATCGTCATGATTCCTCACGAAGCAGAGCTGTGGTCCGGGGATCCCGATTTTCAGGACAGAAGAGTTTCCGTTCACCTAGGGGTAGGTCCCAGCCCTTCCCATCTCATTTCACCAGAGGCAGCAACTCTCAGGCCTATGCCAAGGGATTAGGCGCTTGTTTTTCTTGTGGTGGTCATGGTCATCAGCAGCTGGAGTGCCCTACTTTTCAGAGCAGTCATTTTGTACCAGGCGCTCCACTCCAGGTTCCTCCGTTGAGGCAGTTCCATCCGAGGCAGCAGTAGCAGGTTGCACCAGCTTTAGATCACCAAAGGGTAGATGGAGCAGGCATAGGACCGCCCTCATGACGCTCCCCTTCCTCATAGAGCAGAGCGCGGCCGTGGTGGTGGTCGTCATCAGGGTCAGAGAGGCCGTGGAGGAGGTCGTGGTCAGCTTCATGCTCTAGCGTTACCACCCCCAGGTGAGCCAGATGTCGTTCGAGGTACCCTTTGCTTGTTTTCTACCTTGGTGTATGCCTTTTTTGATTCAGGAGCAACAAACTCCTTCATATCACCTACCCTTGTCCATGCTTTGGGACTTGAGGTAGAGAGGCTTCCAGTGCCCTTGGCGTTGACTACGCCAGTTGGAGGTCGAGCTGACCTGTTTGAAGTATGTAGAGACTGTGAGCTAGTGTTGGGGCAACACCGCTCTTGGGGAGATTTCTTATGTTTTCTAATACAACCATATGATGTCATACTTGTCATGGATTGGTTGTATTCCGTGCAGGCTGTTGTGGATTGCTACAGGAGGAAGGTCGTTTTCTTTGATGAAGATGGAGAGAAAGTGGTGTTTGTTGGTGATAGAGATCCTCGGATGAGTCATAGACGAGTTCCTTCCTTATCATCCATGATGGCTGGGATGACACTGAGTTCTTTAGAGGTTCAACAGTTGGCATTTCTAGGGTCGTAGAGGATTACCCTGACGTCTTTCCAGAAGAGGTTGTATCCTTACCCCCTCGACGAGAGATCGAGTTTGGGATCGAGCTATAGCTAGGAGCGTCTCCTATCTCTATGTCTCCGTATCGGATAGCCCCTTCTGAGTTACGAGAGCTACGTATTCAGCTCGACGGTCTGTTGTAGTGTGGTTTTGTTCGGCCAAGTGTGTCAACGTGGGGTGCGCCAGTTTTGTTTGTGAAAAAGGCTGATGGCAGTTTGCGGTTGTGCATCGATTATTGTCGGTTAAACAAAGTGACAATAAATAACCGCTATCCTCTCCCATGGATTGATGACCTATTCGATCAACAAAAGGGCGCAAGTTGGTTCTCAAAGATAGACTTGCGGTCATGATATCATCAGATGCGTGTAAAGGATGAGGATATCCCGAAGACGGCTTTCCGCTGCCGTCATGGGCATTATGAGTTTGTTGTAATGCCATTCGGCGTGACGAATGCTCCAGCTGTTTTCATGGGGTTGTTGAATGATGTGTTCCATGAATTCCTGGAAATTGTTTTTGTGGTTTTCATTGACGAATTCCTTGTGTACTCCACATCTGTAGAGGAGCATGCAGAGCATCTATGAGCCGTTTTGGGAGTTCTTCGCCAACATCAGTTGTTTGTGAATTTTTCCATGTGTGAGTTCTGGGCTCGAGAAGTTCGTTTCTTGGGACATGTTGTGTCCCAACAGGGAGTAGTTGTGGATCCTTCGAAGATAGAAGCAGTGGTGTCTTGGCCAGCCCCCAAGACCGTGTCAGAGGTGCGATGTTTCCTTGGTCTCACAGGTTATTATAGGAGGTTTGTAGCTAATTTCTCCCGAGTTGCGACTCCTCTGACAGCTTTGACAAGGAAGGATCAAGCATTCATATGGACTGATCAGTGTCAGACATCTTTCGAGTATCTAAAGGAGAAGTTGGTAAGTTCTCCAGTCCTTTGTCTTCCAGTGGAGGGAGTCCAGTTTGATGTTTTCTATGATGCTTCACATCTGGGGTTAGGCTGTGTTCTCATGCAGCAGAGGTCAGTTGTTTCTTATGGGTCTCGGCAGTTGCGTCCCCATGAATGAAACTATGCCACCCATGTACTTGAGTTGGTATCCGTGGTGTTTGCTCTGATGTTGTGGAGACATTACCTCATTGGTGAGCACTTTGTGGTTTTCACTGATCATAAGAGTTTGAGGTATGTTTTCTCCCAACGTGACTTGAACTTGAGGCAGCATCGGTGGATGGTGTTCTTGAAGGAATACGACTTTGAAATATCGTATACACCTGGAAAAGGGAATTTTGTAGCTGACACACTAAGCCGAAAGATACGTAATGATGTTGTGCGTGAATCTGGTGATTCTTGGAGAGTGATGGAATTGCTATCAGCTTTGCATCTTGATATGGGAGATGTTGGGGGTAGAGGTTGTCTTTTCCAGATGACGGTGCAGTCATCCCTGATGCAGAAGGTGGAAGAGTCTCAGTTGGGTGACCTAGAGGTGGATGTTTGGAGAGACAGAGTTATATATGGTGAGGCCCCTGATGGTTGGTCGGAGGATGAACAACACCGAGTGTTGTATCATTGTAGGCTTTTTGTTCCCATGGCGATGCGCGAGATGGTTCTCCGAGAGTTCCATAGTTCACCCTTGGCGGTACATCCTAGTGTGACGAAGATGTACCAATCCTTGAGGAGTCAGTTTTGGTGGCCTGGGATGAAGCATACAGTTGCAGAATGTGTGTCTCTTTGTTTAGTCTGCCAGAAGGTGAAGGTCGAACACCGTGTTCCTGGTGGTCTCCTCCAGCACTTAGAGATTCCTCAGTAGAAGTGGGAGGACATCTCAATGGACTTTGTTATAGGTCTACCTCGAGCTCCGGGAGGACATGATGTTATATGGGTGGTAGTGGATCGTTTAACAAAATCATCCCACTTCATAGCGATCAAGGAGTCGAGCTCAGTGGAAGTTTTGTCGAGGCAGTATCTGGAGGAGGTGGTGAGGCTTCACGGAGTTCCTAAGACGATCATTTCTGATCGAGATACTCGTTTTACCTCCAGGGTGTGGAGAGGTCTCCAACATGCTTTTGGTTCTCAATTATGCCTTAGTACTGCTTTTCATCCTCAAACGGATGGTCAGACAGAGCGAACCATCCAGACTCTTGAAGACATGTTGCGCTTTTGTGTTCTTGATTTTGGAGGTTCATGGGTGAAGCACTTACCCTTGGTAGAGTTCGCTTACAATAATATTTTTCACTCTAGCATCGGTATGGCGCCGTTTGAAGCCTTTTATGGCCATCCATGCCGTTCTCTGATGTGCTGGACTAGTGTCAGAGAGTCAGCAATTCTTGGACCAGAACTAGTGCAGAATACAACAGAGAAGGTTCAGGTGATTCATGAGAGGATGAAGACAGCACAGGATCATCAGAAATCATGTGCTGATCAAAGGAGACCGATAGAGTTTAATGTTGGGGATCATGTGTTTCTAATGGTGACTCCCCGTCGTGGGCAGCGAAGGTTTGGTCATGGAAGTAAGCTTTCTACCTGGTTTGTTGGGCCTTTTGAGGTGTTAGCTCGTGTTGGAGCTGTGGCGTATTGAGTAGCACTTCCCCCACGGATGAGTTGGATACATGATGTTTTCCATGTATCACAGCTCCGTTGTTATCTTCATGACGAATCTCATGTTATCGATTGGGGGGAGATCGATATTGACGATGATGCAACCATCGAGGAGCGACCTGTGGAGATCCAAGACCACAAGGAGAAGGTGTTGCGTGGGCGTTCTATCCCCTTAGTTCGTGTCTTGTGGCGACACAGTGGCATGGAGGAGAGTACCTGGGAGTGTGAGTCACAGATACGTGCTCAGTACCCAGAGTTGTTTAATGTTTAACTCTTTTCGTGTAATGATGTTTCCTTTATGGTTAGATCCTTCATGTTTTATTTATGTACCTTTGATGTGATGTTATGTTTGAATTTTTTGGTTATGGATTGTTTGTTTCCATACTCTCAGATGTCGTAGTTTTGTTCCATATTTTGAATAACTCATGGTGGTTTTCCCCTGAGAGGTATCTTATGGGGTGGTTGTTCGGACCCCTATGTTTCCTCTGAGTTGGTTTTTAATTCTCGAGGATGAGAATGTTTTGAGAGGTATCTAATGTAATGGCCCGGACCTCCCTGGTACATTACATTGTGAAAATGTGGTGTTGGAGGTGTTCCGGGAGGTCAAGGTAACTTATCCCCTAGCCGCTGCCTACCGGTAGCTCGGTCTACCGGTAGCTCCTGCCTACCGGTAGCTCGGTCTACCGGTAGCTGCTGACTACCGGTAGCTCGATCTACCGGTAGCTGCTGCCTACCGGTAGCTCGGTCTACCGGTAGCGGCTGCCTACCGGTAGCTCGGCCTACAGGTAGCCGCCGCTTACCATTAGATGGGGTTACCAGTAGTCGCGACGTACTGGTATCTCGGTATACTGGTAGCTGCAGTCTAGCAGTATCTCGGCTAACACTTTGCCAAATTTCTAGTTCTAGGAACAGTGTTTCCAGTTTTATGAACAGTATCGGTAGGTGAACAGTGTTTCTATCGGTGAGGTTTAGTGAACAGTGTTTCTATCAGTGAGGTTCAGTGAACAGTGTTTCTATCGGTGAGGTTCTATCGGTGGACTTATATCAGTAGACTTGAACAGTGTTTCTATCGGTGAGGTTCTATCGGTGGACTTCTTTCGGTAGACTTGAACAGTGTTTCAATCGGTGAGGTTCTATCGGTGGACTTCTATCGGTGGACTTGAACAGTGTTTCTATCGGTGAGGTTCTATCAGTGGACTTCTATCGGTAGACTTGAACAATGTTTCTATCAGTGAGGTTCTATCGGTTGACTTCTATCGGTAGAATTGAACAGTGTTTCTATCGGTGAGGTTCTATCGGTGACCTTCTATCAGTGGACTTGTACAGTGTTTCCAAAATCCTAAGAGCTACCAATTCCATACTTTGCCAAATTTCACGAATGAACAGTGTTTCCAGACTTCATGGGAGCTACCGATTCCATACTTTGCCAAATTTTGAGTATGTGAACAGTGTTTCCAGCTTCGCAAATTTGACGTTTTCTTTGACGTAAAATACATTTAAAACCTTATTTTAAGGAATTTATGGCTGATTCAAAGGCCATAAATCCTATATTAATTATTCCTATGGTCGGGATGTTTTTACGTGGTCAAACCGCGTGGGTTAATGCGATCCGTTTTTAATGGAGAATAAATCGGATCTTAAACCGTCGCCTCTCTAATTTTTTTTAAAGGGAACGAGATATCATTCTTCGTTGTTCTCCCTCCTGGTTCTCATCTACGAGACGCTAGAACCTTTCAATCATTCCCGTAAGAGTTTCACAATCAAACGTTACTCGGACCAGTTCTGCTCTGTTTGATGAAACCAATTTGTGTCGATCGTTCTTCCATATAAGGTATGTTTTATCATCGTTCCTTCGGGGATCACCTTCCCTTGTTCTTCCTTCCATATTAGCATTTAATCTCCATGGTTCTAATGGGTTTTCTTGGGGTTGGTTGGTACTGTCGTACCGTGGCATCCTCCGGTGGATGCAGCTGTCTTGAGGAGAAGAGGACTGTGACCCGTTGTGTGGATAAAGGACGTCAATAACTCTTCGAGGTAGGGGATTCATGGATTCTCTAACTGTTTATGTGCAACTATAGAATTAGCATGATTTAACCCTTTGGATCAAAAAAATTTTGACCTAATTAAATACTTGAACCGGATTAAAAGAATTGGTTGATCGCATGTTGTTTCTTGGTACCGTGATAACGGTTTGCCTCATGTTTTCCTAGATAGAGTGATATCTATGATTTTCTTTAATTAGTTGCTCGTTCATGATGGAAATTGATAAAGAACGTAAAGCCGGAATTATTTGTTAAATAATTGGCTAAAGATAAAGAGGCATATTAATGAATCTGTTAATTCAAGATGGATTAAAGAACTATTAGTTCGATAATTTCAAAAGGGTTCTAAGTTACCCGCTTTCTTGTAAGGCTGAATGCCTTATGGTTTGGAGCTTTGAGTGATCATCTTGTATGAAGGCTGAATGCCTTGTTAAAGGGCCGAGAGCCCATTTTGTGATCTTTAATTTCCTGCTGCTTGTGATTTGATGTGAGCCTGGATGACTATTGTGATATGTGGAGGCATGGGGACTTGTGGTTGTGACAGCGGATGACGCCTAGTGTGGCGAGATGCATCAGTTTATGCATGTGGGTGTCGGGGAGGACACCAAGGATGATGGTATGAGATGAATGTGATGGTTTGATGTTGGTGGTTTGGTTTGGTTTTTATCTTCTTTACTTTTCCCCACTACTCAAGGCAGCTGGTTTTTCTTACCCTCTTTCCGAAGGAGGCGAAGACACGCGGGGTATGCCACATGCTTTCCATGTTTAGCCTCTCGATGGAGGATGGGTCTATGGTCTTGCTATAGGCAGAAAAGACTCGACGGGTAGTATATCTACTCACCGTTTTGAGCCCTTTGTGTTTATTAGCATAGGATTCTTTTCTAGAATGCCTGGGAATATGGGGAAGGTAATTCCATAATGAAAGTTTGTTTAAATGGTGATAATCCACGGGGATGGAGAAACTAGAATTTAATAGTGATGTGAATCCTAAAAAGGAGCAGTTTTTGAGTGTGATGCCAATTTAGTTTAATGTAGTAAATTGCTCATGGTTAATTAATGGTTAACGAATTAATTAACGTACAGTGGAACTGATAAAATGGGAATGGAGTAATCTAATAAATCTCTTCAAATGGTTGTGTGTTTATAGGATACCTAGTCTTAGAAGTAGCAGCCTGGAGTCTGAGAGACGTTAGCTGCAGTTGTGCCTATGACTAGGTAATGCCCATATTGTGGTTGTGAGTTATATATATTCTGTACTTTTTGTGTTTCTATACGCTACTCCACCCTTTCGGTAAGGGAAACTAACACCCCGGGGATTCTGAGCCCTGGGGAGGTGTTTTCCCCAACATTCTGATGGGAGGTTGAATGGATGACTACCCCCTTTGGTCCCGCTCTCTTCTCTTGGTAGATACTTGTGCCATGAGGCACAGCGGTTAGTTACCCTATATATGTGTATAGAGGGCTGTAATGGATTGTGGTTATTCACACACATATATTCTGGATATAGTATCCTATGGGATACTATAGGTGTAATGTGTATAGGCTATGATGGCTTGAGGATCCTTACTCGGAGTATGGGCTGTAATGGCTTGAGGTATTATACCCGACGTATGATACACGTTATGTTGGTTGTGGTGGCTCTCGGAAACTACCTGGTTACTTTTGGTTGTAAGGACGGTGTGGTGCTTCGCCCAGGTGTCTGCGGGCAAGCCTATGTGGTGCATGAGGTGCAGATTGTGGATCTTAGCTCAGGTGTCTGCGGGCAAGCCTTTGGAAAGATATGCACAGGACGAATGTCGTTTGGGTTAAGTGGCAAACCAGTGGGGAAGTAGTAGCGGGGTACCCTTGATATTCTTTACTATATTCTATATTCTTGTATGCGTTACTTGGTGAGAGTAGCCATGGTGAGGTTGGGAACTTAGTATTCCTGTTTAGGTAACGAGTTAGTTTCAATTGTTGTTCACTGGGCTTTATCATGCTTTCTTTACTTTTTCACGAGAGGCTTGGGGAGGATCCTACTGATTATACTGTTATACTCACCCTATGTACATATAAACTGTTTTTCAGGTCACTTGGAGTAGGTTGGAGATAAAGCTGGTTACTACTAGCTTGCAGTTGGAGGAGGAGCTGTTCGGGCATGTGGTCGCTGCCGTTTCACTTTCTTTTGGGTACTTGGAGTTTTCCCCCTTTCAGTTGTAGTACTTTTTCATGACATTTCATATATGTACTTGGTTTTCTTTTTATATCTCAGTTCTAAGTTGGAGTTGATTGGAGTCTATTCTATCTCTCTCTTCTGCATGTGTTCTCTTAGAGGGTAATGCCTACCATTTTTATATTATTATACCCTCGGTGCTAGTCGCCAACCCAGGGCCTACTGGAGGCGGGACTCGGGGGTCATTATCTCCCTTTTCACATTGCCGGCCCAGGAGGGGTACACTTTGTGGGGAGGGGGTCGTGACAGAAAACCCTTTTTAAATCAAACTTTTGACAATTTTATAATCTATATTTTTCAAAATAAACATATTCATCATTATTGGGACATTTAAATTTACATTGGATAATTTTTTGGTATTTTTCTGACAATGTTCATTTTTTAATGAATAGTGAAAAAATACTGCATTTTACATCAAAAATGATTTTCCATTTAATTTAATATGGTTATATTATCCTTTTAATTGGTATTAAAGTGTTATATGACTATATTTTTACCATTTAATCTAGTGGTGGTCATTAGGATTAATTTCACTTTGGAATTGGTCATAAACTAATGCCAAACTTTTCATAGATATTGTTTCAAAAAACCTGCTATTTGTTTTGACAACGGGAATTATTTTTAAATAAATTATTGAAATTTATGTGTTTGGAATTTGGTAAAATGGATTACATATTTGGAATTAGACAGTCAAAATTATTTAATTAAGACTCTTTTATTTTTGGACATTATGAATAGTAACGATGGTAATTATAATTAATTATCTTGATTAATGAGTAATCAGGTAGTTAAAGATAATAAAATTCTATCATAATAATAAAAAAAGACCACAACATGTTTTCTAAGGATATTGGTTGTCTCATGGCCGACCATGGGATGCCTTGTGCCAAACTTGGGGGCCCCATGGAATCACATTTGTGAGAAAGTGACTTTTTTATCTTTTTATTTTTAAAGAATGTTAAATGTGACAAAGAATGTATCACCTAAGTAAAATATTTTTAATTTTGTCTATATAAATGATCTTTTGGACTATAAATATTCATTAGAAATATAAAAGTATTTACTACATCATAGTATTTTGTCATAATTTTTAGACGTTAAATAAATTAAATTATTTATGACATCATGATGGTGCAACGATTACCTTATTAATAAAGGATTTAAATAAAATGAAATGATAATGTAAAATCTATGACCTACACATGTCCAAAACATATTGGATGGGCGTATTTCGAACCCTTATCACCTTACCATCTAATTATATCAATGTGGTACATTTTTAATCCAAAAATCACTTTCAAATAAAGTAATATTTCTTTACTTTCCAAGAGTGCCCCTCCACTCCTCTTATAAAAGGCCCCCATCTCTACCTCCTTACCCACACTCCCAAAGCCTTTGGCTCGGCCAACCCCTGCCCATTTTGTCTCTCCACTTATCTATATTACTCCTTAAAGCCTCACTTTGGGTAGAAGTCTTCCCAAGGAAGCCTTTCAGCTCAAACCAAAGGGAGTTACCCGATTTTAAGGTAATGTCTTCACTTGAGTCCTTTTGTTTTATTTTGCTTCTACAACCCCCTAAACTCTTTTTATTAATTTTTTTGTAACAATTCCAGTATATTCAATATACTAGGATGTTTTTATAAGAATTATTCGAGCTACACTTACACACACCTATATCTATTGGTTAAAGGACATACTGTTTCCGTGGATGGTGAATTTATGCCTCCCGAAACGATGATTGTTCAACATTCTTTAAACACCTTCAAAGGTGGCCATTAAGATGTCATTATATTTATATATGATATATAATATGTTTATGTTTTTTTAAGCTTCTGTATTTTTCATTTTGGGCATACCTTTATGGTTTCCATTATGGGTAAACATGATATCTTCATTTTAGGAAGTGCGGACTACCGCCCCCTCAAAGTGATTTGATTCGTTAAATACCATATGTGGGACATATAAAGGATGGATTTATGATATTATATATGATGTTATACTGGAATTATAATATACCTCTATATCAATATTATTTCTTTCCATTAAATTATGAGATAGAAATCAAAGTAGCGTTCATGCATACGTATGACTTACCGTCTCCATGAATGGTGCATTTCATTTCTTATCCCCAAATGTAATGTACTACTATAAGTACATATATATAATAGATATATATGATGTATGTTACATCTAAATGATTAATATAATTTTGGAATTAAAATATGCATACCTCTCATTAAGTTTTAATCCCATTAATATGACAAAGAAATGAAAGTAGCGTTCATGCGTACGTACGGCTTACCGTCTCCATGAACGGTGCATTTCATTTCTTAACATTAAATGATTATGTAATATTATAAATACATGTATATTATGGATATATATGATATATATGATATCCAAATCAGGAATTTCATTCTGGATATAAAGAACCTTTGACCACACGAACAACTTGTAATTGTAAGAAGTCCACTTTCGACTTAAGAACCAAATATTGACAAAACAAACATTATTAACTTAAATGATTACATAATGTTTATAACATGGTAATAAGTGATATAAATGTATTAATGAACTTGAGAAAGCTTTTTAAGCAAGTAGAAATTACCTCAAGTTTATTATTCAGGACATTAAAGAATGATCGTGTCAAGTCGGACCCGAGGTATGGGACTTCGTCTCAATCTCCTTTCATTGAGGCATATTTTGTTTTATACAAAACCTTATTTTATGTGGTGTATAAACCCCTTTAAATTTTACGTTTATCCAAAAGGAATCTTTTTTATACGAGGAGTTTTACTAAAGGACAAAAGGGAATTTTTTTGTCGTACGTATGCGGCGACAACGACTTCTCCGCCGCCGTGACCGTTATTTGAGTTTCGGCTTCTTCTACAAGCCATACCTTCTTTTTAAAAGAAAAATAAATACCATGTTTTAATTTTATTTTATTTTGGTATTGAAAATGGTTTTCATAATGTTTTTTCTATCAATGTGTTTTATTGATATCTTGTGATTGAAAGGTGGAAATGTTATGTTTCTTTTATGCACATTTTATGTAATACGATTATATTGAGGTTCTTGGGCATTATTATGAAGATGGGTGGTTCCGTGATAAACTAAGGGTGGGTGAGCCCGATATATCTCTCCAATGCATTGGGTAACGCGAATGGGTGAAACATTAAGGTTTCTCTGAAGGTATTTAGGGAATATACTGTGATGGGTATTCCAAACGTAACCAAGAGGGTTACTCCATAAATAAGAATGTTATGAATGCCTAAAGTTACCTTTATGTATTATGATTTATATGATTTATTCATGATTTGATGAGGTATGTTAATGTGCTTATGTTTTATGGGTAAAGTATGTTTTCATTCTTATGTATATATGTACCCATGTTTCCTTTCCATATTTTTATATCCCTTACTGAGCTTTTTATGCTCATCCCGCGTTTTTTTGAAATGTTTTTCATAGGTCAAGGGAAAGGTACATGATATGATGATATTGTCAAGGAAGTTTCAAGAAAGAATCCATGTTTTATTTTAAATATGTTTCCATTGATGGGAAAGAAGAATAATATCTTTATGTAACCACTTTGTTTATATGTGGAATGTAATGCAAGTTTTATGATATAATTCTCTAAAACTCTAAACCCGAAAATATCCTCAATGTGTAATCCTCTAATAACTCAATATTATGTAAGGTTTAAGGATGGGGCCTTATAGTTGGTATCAAAGGTCGGTTTATATATCTTTAGGAGTTAGAATTCTATTAAATTATGATCCAAAAATATTTTTTTAGGGTCAAATTAAAACGATATAGCATTTGAAGATTACCATGTTGCTTCGCCTAAGATATTTCTGTGTTAAGAATGGTTTTTTTATAGAGGAAACATAACATCTTTTCTGGGAAGGCATACAGAAGGAAATGATCTTTCAGATCTGTATCCTGAGATGGTCAGAATTAGAACTAAACAGTTTGTTGTTGTGATGGTTAAGTTGACTCAGGTGAAAAATGCTGGTTGTTTTTATTGATGATATTTTGATGTTTTCTAAAAGTAAAGAGGAGCATGAAAGACATTTAAGGGTTATTTTTCAAACCTTAAAAGAGACGAAATTGTTTGGGAAATTCAGCAAGTGTGAGTTTTGGTTGCAACAAATTTCTTTCCTTGGTCACATTGTTTCTAAATATGGGATAACTGTTGATCCTGCAAAAACAAAAGTTGTGGAAGACTAGCCTATACCCACAAATGTAATTGAGATTTGTAGCTTACTTGGTTTGGCAGGCTATTACTGAAGTTTTGTTAGAAATTTTTCACGGTTATCTAGTCCAATGACTAAGCTAACCCGGAAGGGTGTTAAGTTTATCTGGACAAAAGAATGTGATGATTGTTTTTAGGAATTGAAAAGAAGATTGGTGAATGCTCCAGTTTTGGCACCACCTTCCAGTAATAGTGAGTTTGTAATATACAGTGATGCTTCATTGGAAGGAATTGGTTGCATCCTAATGCAGAATGATCAGGTAATTGCTTATGCTTCACAACAGTTGGAAACTCATGAGGTAAATTACCCTACACATGATTTGGAATTAGCTGCTGTTGTTTTCGCTTTAAAAATTTGGAGGCATCATTTGTATGAAGTAAAGTTTGAAATATATACTGATCACAAAAGATTAAATTAAATATTCACTCAGAAAGAGTTAAACATGAGACATAGGAGATGGTTTGAATTAATCAAGGATTATGATTGTACAATTCATTACCATCCGGGAAAAGAAAATAAAGTGGTCGATGCTTTGAGTCGAAAAAGTAATGCTTCATTAGCAATGTTGCGTTTGGAACGTGATCCTTTGGTTAAGGATTTGATGAAATTTGGCATATAAGTTGTTGGTTCATGAAGTTCTTCTGTTTTGTTTCAGGTATCAGTGAGATCATCTCTATCAGACAGAATCAAGAAAGCATAGAAGCAAGACAATGAGTTGCAGAAAAAGGTAGATCTTATTCAGAAAGGTATGTTGCCTAAATTTAAAATTGATAGTGATTGTGTTTTGATATTTGCGAAGAGATATTGTGTGCCTTGTGATTCACAGTTGAAGAGAGAGTTGTTATGTGAAGCTCATAGTTCACCGTTTTCAGTTCATCCTGGCAGTACAAAGATGTACAGAGATCTGCGGGAGTATTATTGGTGGGATGGAATGAAAAGAGATATTGCTGATTTTACTGTGAAGTGTTTGAAATTTCAACCGGTTAAAGAAGAGTGGAAGTTACCAAAAAGGATGCTTCATCCTTTACTAGTGCCAGAGTGGAAATTGGAGAATATATCCATGGACTTCGTTGTGGTATTGTCGAAGACCCCTCGAGGTAATAATGCAATCTGGGTTATTGTTGATCACTTGACTAAATCTACTCATTTCCTTGCTATACGAGATACTTTTTCCCTAGATTAACTTTCCCGTTTGTATCTTAAAGAGATAGTCGGGTTACATGGAGTTCCTCTCTCCATTGTATCTGACCGTGATCCCAGGTTCACTTCTAACTTTTGGAAAGGCCTTCAAAAGTCGTTGGGTACTGAATTAAATTTTAGTACAAATTTTCATCCTCAATCAGATGGGCAGTCAGAACGAACAATTCAGACCTTGGAGGATATGCTACGAGCTTGTTCGATGGATTATCAGGGAAGTTGGGACCAACATCTTTCTTTGGTTGAATTTTCATATAATAATAGTTTTCATTCCAGTATATAGATGGAACCATTTGAGGCATTATATGGGAAGCGGTGTCAAACTCTAGCTTTCTGGGATGAAGTGGGTGAAAGGAAGTTGATGGGACCATAATTGGTAGAAGATATGGCAGAAAAAGTTCAGTTGATTTAGAAACACATGAGAACAGCTCAGAGTAGGCAGATGAGTTATGCAGACAACAGGAGGAAGGATCTAACTTTTGAGGTAGGTGATCATGTTTTTCTCAAAGTTTCACCATGGAAAAGTGTGATGAGATTTGGTAAGAAAGGAAAGGTGAGTCCATGGTTCATTGGACCATATGAAATTCTGGAGAGAGTTCGATCAGTTGCATACCGAGTGCCTTTACCTCCGAGTTTATCTCAGGTACACAATGTTTTTCACGTTTCGATGTTGAGAAAGTATATGCTAGATCCATATCATGTTTTGAGTCCAGAGGTAGTTCAGCTGGAAGAGAACCTATCTTATGAGGAACAACCAGTCCAGATTCTTGACCACAGGGAGAAATTGTTACGAAATAAGGTGATTAATCAGGTAATGGTTTTGTGGAAAAACAACATGAGAGAAGAGGCTACATGGGAATCTGAAAATGCAATGAGTGATAAGTACCCCCATTTATTCGATAAGTAAATAAATTGCGGGGATGAAATTTTCTAAATGGGGGAAGGATGCAACATCCCAAGTAAGTAATGAATAATATATATTTTTATCTATGTCTAGTACTGATTAAGATAGTGTTTTAGAGGATTAAAATGAAAATAAATACAATCTTATGCATGGAATACACTAATATTCTTAAAAGATTATTTTTCTGCATTTTGATGGCAAACCCTTTTTAAATCAAACTTTTGACAATTTTATAATCTATATTTGTCAAAATAAACATATTCTTTATGATTGGGACATTTAAATTTACATTGGATAAAATTTTGGTATTTTTCTGACAATGTTTATTTTTTAATGAATAGTGAAAAAATACTGCATTTTACATCAAAACTGATTTTTCATTTAATTTAATTATATGGTTAGATTATCATTTTAACTGGTCTTAAAGTGTATTATGAATATATTTTTACCATTTAATCCAATGGTGGTCAATATTATTAATTTCACTTTGGAATTGGTCATAAACTAATGCCAACCTTTTCATAGATATTGTTTCAAAAAACCTGCTATTTGTTTTGACAATGGGAATTATTTTTAAATAAATTTTTGAAATTTATGTGTTTGTAATTTGGTAAAATGGATTTCATATTTGGAATTATAGGGTCCAAATTATGTAATTAAGAATCTTTTATTTTTGGACATTATGAATATTAACGATGGTAATTATCTTTTATTATCTTGATTAATGAGTAATCAGGTAGTTAAAGATAATAAAATGATATCATAATAATACAAAAAGACCACAACATGTGTCCTAAGGATACTAGTTGTCTCATGTATGACAATAGGATGCCTTGTGCCAAACATGGGGGCCCCATGGAATCACATTTGTGAGAAATTGACTTTTTATCTTTTTATTTTTAAAGAATGTTAAATGTGACAAAGAATGTATCACCTAAGTAAAATATTTTTAATTTTGTCTATATAAATGATCATTTGGACTATAAATATTCATTATAAATATAAAAAGATTATCTACATCATAGTATTTTTTCATAATTTTTAGACGTTAAATAAATTAAATTATTTATGACATCATGATGATGCAGCGATTATCTCATTAATAAATGATTTAAATAAAATGAAATGATAATGTAAAATATATGACCTACACATGTCCAAAACCTATTGGATGGGTGTATTTCTAACCCTTATCACCTTACCCTCGAATTATATCAATGTGGGATCTTTTGAATCCAAAAATCATTTTCAAATAAAGTAACATTTCTTTACTTTCCAAGAGTGCCCTCCTCTCCTCTTATAAAAAGCCCCCACCTCTACCTCCTTTCCCACACTCCCAAAGCCTTTGACTCAGCCAACCCCTACCCATTTTGTTTCTCCACTTCTCTATATTACTCCTTAAAGCCTCACTTTTGGGAGAAGTCTTCACAAGGAAGCCTTTGAGCTCAAACCAAAGGGAGTTATTCGATTTTAAGGTAATGTCTTCACTTGAATCCTTTTGTTTTATTTTGCTTCTACACCCCCTAAACTCTTTTTATTCATTTATTTTGTAACAACTACAGTATCATCAATATACTAGGATGTTTTTATAATAATTATTCGAGCTACACTTACACACACCTACATCTAATGGTTAAAGGACATTCTGTTTCCGTTGATGGTGAATTTTTGCCTCCCGAAACGATCATTGTCCAACATATTTTTAACACATTCAAAGGTGGACATTAAGATGTCACTATATTTATATATGATATATAAATGTTTATGTTTTCCTTAAGATTCTGTATTTTTCATTTTTTTCATACCTTTATTGTTTCCATTATGGGTAAACACGATATCTTCATTTAAGGAAGTGCGGACTACCGCCCCCTCAAAGTGATTTGATTTGTTAAATACCATATGTGGGACGTATAAAGGATGGATTTATGATATTATATATGATGTTATACTGGAATTATAATATAACTATATATCAATATTATTTCTTTCCATTAAAGTATGAGATAGAAATGAAAGTAGCGTTCATGCGTACGTACGGCTTACCGTCTCCATGAACGGTGCATTTCATTTCTTATCCCCAAATGTAATGTACTATTATAAGTACATATATATAATAGATATATATGATGTATGTTACATCTAAATTATTAATATAATTCTGGAATTAAAATATACATACCTCTCATTATGTTTTAATTCCATTAATATGATAAAGAAATGAAAGTAGCGTTCATGCGTACGTACGGCTTACCGTCTCCATGAATGGTGCATTTAATTTCTTACCTCTAAATGATTATGTAATATTATAAATACATGTATATGCTGTATATATATTATATATATGATATCCAAATCAGGAATTTCATTCTGTATATAAAGAACCTTTGACCACACGAACAACATGTAATTGTAAGAAGTCCACTTTCGACTTAAGAACCAAATATTGACAAAGAAAACAGTATTAACTTAAATGATTAAATAATGTTTATAACATGGTAATAAGTGATATAAAGTCATAATGAACTTGATAAAGGTTCTTAAGAAAGTAGAAATTAACTAAAGTTTATTATTTAGGACATTAAAGAACAATAAAGTCAAGTCGGAACTGAGGTATGGGACTTCGTCTCAATCTCCTTTCATTGAGGCATATTTTGTTTTATACACAACCTTATTATATACGGTGTATAACCCCCTTTGAATTTTACATTTATCCAAAAGAAATCTTTTTTATACGAGGCATTTTACTAAATGACAAAAGGGAATGTTTTTGTCGTACGTATGCGGCAACAACGACTTCTCCGCCGCCGTGACCGTTATTTGAGTTTCGACTTCTTCTACAAGCCATACCTTCTTTTTAAAAGAAAAATAAATACCATGTTTTAATTTTCTTTTATTTAGGTATTGAAAATGGTTTTCATAATGTTTTTATATCAATGTGTTGTATTGATATCTTGTGATTGAAAGGTGGAAATGTTATGTTTCCTTTATGCATGTTTTATGTGATACGATTATGTTGAGGTTCTTGGGCATTATTATGAAGATGGGTGGTTCCGTGATAAACTAAGGGCGGGTGAGCATGATATAGCCCTCCAATGCATTGGGTAACGCGATGGAGTGAAACGTTAAGGTTTCTGCGAAGAGATTTAGGGAATATACTGTAATGGGTATTCCAAACATAACCAAGAGGGTTACTCCCTACGTAAGAATGTTATGAATACCTCAAGTTTCCTTTATGTCGTTTGATTTCAATGATTTATTCATGATTTGATGAGGTATGTTAAAGTGATTATGTTTTATGGGTAAAGTATGTTTTCATTCTTATGTATATATGTACCCATGTTTCCTTTCCATATTTTTATATCCCTTACTGAACATTTTTTGCTCATCCCAAGTTTTTTTTGAAATGTTTTTCATAGGTCAAGGGAAAGGTACATGATATGATGATAGTGTCAAGGAAGTGTCAAGAAAGAATCCATGTTTTATTTTAAATATGTTTCCATTGATGGGAAAGAAGAATACTATCTTTATGTAACCACATTGTTTATATGTGGAATGTAATGCAAGTTTTATGATCTAATTCTCTACAACTCTAAACCCGAAAAGATCCTCAATGTGTAATCTTGTAATAACTCAAGATTAAGTAAGGTTTAAGGCTGGGGCCTTACAACACTCTCATCACTTAATAGATGAGAAGAGAGAAGACTATGAAGGGAAAAACAAAACCAGATAGAGAAATGTCATTCAAGGATAAAAAGAGAGAGAAATCAAATAATACTCTTATTGAAGATGTTGTTGGTGAATTTGATTCTGAAGATGAGGTACATAAAAATTTTGATGAATTTTTATCCCTATTTTCTATGAATGTGAAAAGAGGTACAAGGAATGATAAGGGTGAACATCCATTGAAATGTTTTGAGTGTTGATCTGTTGGTCACATTGTGGATAACTATCCTCAAAAGAATAAATAAGAAGACAATGATGATGATAATAGAAGGCCAAGAAGGTTCTGGAAGAAACAAGCTGACAAAGATAAATATTTTTCAAAGGTGAAGGATAAAAAGTTTTTCAATTCAAAAAGAAGAAGATTTTTATATAAAGATGAAGATGAATAAGATAGTGAAGATGAATTTGAGAAATTATTTGCTAACAGATCTGGAGAGAGTACCTTTATTGCTTCAGTAAATAATGAATAGTATGAGAGCAACAGTTTAGAAGAAGAAGAAACTCAACTTGAATATCATCTAAAAGAAGAGTTGAAATAATTCTTGAGGAAGATCAGAAGGCATAAGAAGGAAAACAACAAGCTGATAAATGAAAATTCCACAGTAAACAATCAAGAAGGTTTTACGGATGAGAAAATCAAGATGGAAAAAGAGATTGATGATCTGAAAAATTCTCTTGAAAATACAATGAATTGTAATGATCAACTTGAACTAAAGTTGAAGGAAAAAGAATAAGAGTTGGAAATTGTCCAACAGAAACTTTATAAAGCTAATGAAATGAATATCAGTTACAAAAATTCTATCTCAGAAGTTGGTGAATGTTCCAGTAAAAATGAACCAAAGAAGGATCCACAGAATTTACCTTTAATGGTAGAAAAGAAAGACATAACTAGTTTTGATAAGAACAAGGCTGGAAAGATCATGTATGTGGTCAAATTCACCAATGATGGAAAATCAGATGTGCATAAAAATCTAGAGTCAAGAAATATGTCTAATACTTCTGGTGCTGGTAAATCTGAAATGATAAAGGGAGTTACAAATGAAAACACGAAGGTTGATTGTCAAAATAGTTCTATTAAGAAGGTTGTTGAGAAACGTGTTCACAAATCTGGTTAGTATAGAAGTTTCAGAGGAAAATATTATTTCTATGGTTATTGTTGGTATTGTGGTGGATTCATACACATGGAAAATATGTGTTGGTTCAACTAACAACATTACAACAATTCCACAAGTTTTGAAAGTCAAGGATTAAGGGGCTGTCAATCCTTTCAAAATAGAATGTCTCCAAATAAATTTTAGAAGATGTATAAGAAGACTGGTGTGAAATTTGAGAATAGGATCCAACCACTAGAAACTATTTGTGAAAGATATGATCGACTTGGACATCTTACCAAGGGATGTCTTACTATGTTACAAGTTCAACAATAGATTCTTAATAATTCTCAAAATCTAGAGTTTTTAAAATCTAAAAGGGACAGGTCCTGTAAGTCTGAAAAGAAATATTTCATGGTTGTTTGGCCAGAACACATTTACCTGGATAGGAAATTGGAGGAATCACTACAGAAAGTGGAGGAAATGGAAGAACAAAACGATCTTGTTGTTGAATCTGCTTTGAAAGATACAGAAGGATAACATCTATGGATTCATAATAGTGGGTGTTCTTCTCACATGATAGGAGACTTAAAGTTGCTGAAGAATGAGAAAGACTTCAAATAAGGAACTGTTACATTTGGAAATGATGAATCTCTGAGAATCAAAGGTGTTGGATCAACCATAATCGGAAAAGGAAAAATAAAATCTAAGAAAACATTATATCTTGATGGGTTGAAACATAATATTCTGAGTGTTTCACAACTTTTTGATGATGGAAACAAAGTTATATTCAGAAAATATGGGTTCGTTGTGAAATGTGAGAATGATGGAAATATAGTTACAAGAGGCCAATGTACAAAAGGAAACTTGTTACAAGTTGGTGAAGTACAAAATTCTTGTTACATGGGAATGGTGGATGAAAATTAGTTATGGAATAAAGGCTAGGAAAAATGTTTCAGAGAAACATGTGAAATTTAACAGTGCGAGATAGTGACCAAGATATGTCTAATTTATCAAGAAGAAGAGATTGGTGCTGTACTATCTGTGAAAAATGGAAGATTACAAACTATTTTCATAAGAGAGTTGAAATTCGTTCAAAATAACCCTTGGAACTTATACATTCTGATATATGTGGACCAATGAGAAAGAAATAAACAAATAGAGATATGTACTTCATTACTTTCATTGATTACTTTACTCGCATTACATGTGTTATGTACATGAGACATAAGTCAGATGCTCTGAAAATATTTAAGATTTTTAGGAGGAAAGATGAAAAGGAATGTGAGTATTCAGGGAAGAAGTTGAGAAATGATAATGGTGGTGAGTATAAGAATGAAGAGTTTGAATGTTTCCTTGAAAAACTTGGAATTCTTCATGAATTTAGTTCACTATACACACCTCAACAAAATGGGGTTACTGAAAGAAAGAATCGAAGTCTGGTAGAAATGGGGAGAACTATGTTACTTGAACATAGTCTTTCTCAATATTATTGGAGGCAATCCTTGAGCACTGCTATTTATATTCAGAATTGGTTCTTATATAGGCCAAAATCAGATACGACTCCATATGAAATGTTATATGGAAAAACTCCAAGTCCTAAACATTTAAGAGTATTTGGGAGTCCATGCATTATAAAGAAGAAAGGTGGAAACCATGTAAAGTTTGAGAAAAGAGGATATGATGGAATTTTTCATGGATATTCATTAGAAGGAAGAGGATATAGATGTCTCAATAAAGAAAAAGGAAGAATTATTTATTCTTCATATGTAAAAGTTGTTGAAAATGTTGATAAAGAAAAGCTACCATATGTTGATGTGGATATTGAGCATGATAGAGAAGCTTTTGTTAATGATTCTGATAATGATACAGACAGTGTTAATCCTACCGGTGAAGAGGAATCTGACTCAGAAATATCAATTGATGAAGATAAAGTTCAAACAACTCATCCTAGTTTGAGGAAGAAAGTAGAGGCTCAGAATATTATTGGAGATAAACATCAAAGGGTTCAAACAAGAAGAATAACGAATGCTATATCACATACTTATCTTTATTCTAATGTTGAACCGAATGATTTAAATGAAGAATTTTTAGCATCCAGAATGGGTTCATGCAATGAATGAAGAGCTTGATCAGATAAGGAAGAATGATACTTGGGAACCTGTACCAAAGCCCGACAACAAGAACATTATTGGTACAATGTGGATTTTCCGGAACATGTTGAATTAATATGGTAAAGTATTAAGAAACAAAGAAAGATTGGTTTGAAAAGGGTATTCACAAATTGAAGGCATTGATTTTGATGAAACCTTTGCTCCGGTGGAATGATTAGAAACAATCAGAATCTTTCTTTCTATTGCTGCACAACGAGGTTACAAAATCATTCAAATGGATGTAAAATCTGCATTCTTGAATGGTGACCTTGATGAGGAAGTTTACATTGATAAACCTTGTGGATATGTTATTAGAAAGGATGAAAGTTATGTGTGCAGATTGAAGAAGGCTTTGTATGGGCTAAAACAGGCTCCAAGAGCATGGTATTATAAATTAGATACTTTCTCAGAGAATATGAACTTGAAGAAAGGTAGAGTTGACAATAATCTCTACAACAATGAATGTCAAGAATTTTCACTGATCGTTATTGTTTATTTTGATGATATTATATTTTATAGAAATGATGAAAGATCATGTGAAAAATTTTCTGAGGAGATGAAGAAGTTATTTGAGATGTCCATGCTGGGAGAAATGAAGTACTTTCTTGGGCTACAAATTTCACAAAAGAAGAATCATGTTTTTCTGTCTCAAGAAAAGAATGCTAAGGAACTTTTGAAGAAGTTTGGCATAGAAAATTTGAAACCAGTTTCCACACCAATTTCAGTGGGAACCAAGTTGTCTAAAGATAGAGAAGGCAAGGAAGTTGATTAGAAAGAGTTTCAAAAGCTGATTGGAAGTCTGTTTTATTTGAATGCCTCAAGGCCCGACATCGTCTATGATATCACTTTATGTGAAAGATTTCATATTGCTCCTAAATAATCACATTTTATTGCTAGAAAAATAATTCCCAGATATGTCAAAGGCACAAAAAATTTTGGAATCATGTATGATGGCTTAGGAAATATTGATCTATTCGGGTATTCTGATGCATATTGGGAAGGAAATGTTGATGATCGAAGATCCACATCTGGTGGAGTTTTATTTCTGGGGAAATTTTTTGTTAGTTGACATACCAAGAAACATAATTCAGTAACACTTAGCACATATGAAGCTGATTATGTTGCTGCTACTCAAGCTGTAACTCAACTAATGCGGATAAAGACTCAATTAGAAGATCTACTTGTTGAATTAAAGCTACCATTGCTCTTGGGTTATGATAATCAGAGTGAAATCAATATTACAAGAAATCCTATAAAAAATTATCATTCAAAACACATTTATATAAAGTACCACTTCATCATTGATCAACTGGAGAAGAATGAATTAAGTCTAGAGTATGTTCCTACATCTGACCAAGTTGCTGATATATTCACCAAACCTTTACCGAAAGAACCATTTGAAAAATTGAGGTTGAACATGTGTCTCCAACCTCCTTCTCATCAAGGTTAAGGTACGGGTTTCTGTCCCCACTCTCATCTGGCCTTTGGATATTTTTTTCAAGGGGGGTAATTGTTTCATAAATCTATCCTTAAAGATGCATGCATAAAGGTGGAGTTATGGGTAAGATGTGAATCCAGCACGTATGTGTGTGAACTATTCTAACTGTTTGTTGGAGTGGTTGTAGGAAACATTTTTTAGTATTCCATGAATGTCGAAGAAGTGAATAATGGTGAAGTAGAATCATGACATATGCTATGAAAGATGTTCCGAAGAAGGCTGAGGAGATATGATCATGATATTTCATAGTCACTGCCTTTGGACAACATGGTTTTGGCAGTCAATAATTTTTTTCCTATAATGAGTTAGCTCACGTAGGCTTAGAATTGTTTGTAATTAATCTATTGAATAAGGTTACAAAGTTCAGTGATTTATGAATCTTGGTTGACAACAAAATAAAAAGGGGGAGATTGTTCAGACCAATTTGGATGTAGAAGGATGTTTGAAGAGTTAGCCTTTGCATACTGTTGTACTTTGTTATCAAAGAAGATAAGTCAGTTCAATTTGTAAAAGGACCAGAAACAAAGCGATTATTTGCTGATATGTATTTCACAAATATCATAAGTCAGGAGAACTTGTGATACAAGCCTTATAAAATATAGGGAGAGTAAATAAGTTTTTTCAGAAAAGAAAGAAAGTGGCATGAAAGTCAAGAGTGGTGCGTAAGTATTGGAGCGCAAGTCATATTTTAGGATCATCCCATCAAAATTTGAAAAAGGAAATAAAATGGCACACAAGTTAAAGATTGACGTGAAAGTCAAAAAGTGGCGCACAAGTATAAGTGGCGCGCAAGTGTGGCGCGTAAGAATAAGTGTCGTACAAGTGTATGATGTGCGCAACTCATATTCCAACATCATCATATCAAAATATGACAATGGAAAGAAAGTTTCACGCTAGTGATGGAAGAGTGTTCAAGTGATGTAGTGGCGCGTAAGTGATTGAGCAACGCACAAGTATTGGCGAGCAAGTGTATGTGGTGTGCAAGTCAACAGAATTCATATAAATAGACGACTTGCCTCCTCATTTTTTACGAGTTAAACACTTAAGAGAAAAGTTGAGCTCTGATCACACAAGTAGTACAGGGTTATCTGATCACACAAGTAACAGAGGGCGGCACACTATCTGAAGTGGGACGCAATATGAGGGTTATTTATAATCCGCGCAAGTTTTCTGTACATGTTTTGCAGCACAAGTTTTTCCGTGAATGTTTTTGCATGCATTTTTTGTCACCCAAGTTGATAGAGGCGTGCAGGTAGGGATGTTTTTTCAAGAAGTGGTCTGAGTATAAGCCAAAGGTGCATGAAAGTATTGATTAGGTGCGCAAGCAGGTGGCGTGCAAGTAGGAAGGTGCACAAGAAGGAAGTGGCACACAAGATGTCTGCACCAGGAGGTTCTTACCAGCTTCTGGGTTGGAAAGTGAAGAACTGTTTTGAAGGATTTGATTTGTGAAAGTTCATTAAGAAGCACAGAATCATTACATTACCCTATTTGTTCTCAGAGGGAGCACACACAATATTGGATTGTTTTAAAAGTGCTACACGAGTATAAGAGTATATCCTACTCTTTGTATTCCACATCAAAGGATTGGTTTCTAGTGGATTGTGTGGTATTGGATTGTTTCCGTACCATGCCAAGGACGTAGCTACTCTTGTTTAGTAGTGAACCTTGTAAATCTTGTGTTCCTGTGGTTGTGTGTGTTCAGCAGGGAAGAAATTATTTAACAGGAGGCGAATGTTGTTTCAAAAAACAAGAAACATAAAAAGAAAAAGATATCACTGATTCACCCCTCCCCCTCTCAGTAATACATGGATCATGTCTGGGAAATTAAATTATGATTAATGTAAATTCATGAATATTGTTTGGATCCTCCATGAAATAAATTAGAGTCCAACGGTAATTTTTTGAGATTCATGGGGGACATGTGGATACATTTAGAGTGTTTCTATCCTTGAATCCTTTACTGAAATTAATGTATGGTATGAGTGTTTAACTGATTTGAATGTAAATAAATAATTCTAAGGGGAGGTACTCCTTATTTCTATAAATGAACTACAAATTATATGTGAAAAGATCATTTCTTCTATTCCTATTTGTTTTATATCATCATGTTCTTTGGAGAAATCCATAGAAACTAACGAGAATACAATATTGTGTATGGGACCAACAACTTCTCCTATGCCTCAGAACCTTAATGTGGTATCAGAGCAGTCAAATAATAATATAAAATTATTTATTATTCATTCATAAATTTATTCATTTGAATATTAGTTTTTCAATATGATTTTTTATTTACTAATCAAAAAGTTGATATATTACATTTTTTTTGACTTTCATATGATCAATAACTAACAAATAATAGATGATGCACAACCAAAGATACCATCAATAGGTGGTAGTGATTCTAATTGGGGGACACAATTACATGATGTTCAATTAAAAAGTACACATCATGTAAGCCCATAAAATACACCAGGATACATTCAAATTAATCATGTTATGTTGTGTGGGAGAAAAGTACACAAACTCACACCACATATTGACCAACCATATGCCATATAAATTGATCAGTTTATATGGTGTGTAAATGTAGTACATACAGTTTAACTCAAAATGGGTTGAACCCCTAAAAATCATAACATATATGTGTTCAAAATATACAACATGTATTTATTACACACTGGTTATCAGATGATAGTTTAGAAAGAAAAGAAAAATGAGACTGGATTGTTTTTAGCTATAAAACAGATATTGTAACATACAAATGCTCATCAAAAACACGTCGAATCTTAATAAATGTAATATGGAAGAATATAGAATAAATTACATATAGTGTAGAAGGTTTTACATTCCATGTAACTCATACCCATTCACACAAAGTACACATAGGGACAAAATATTCACTAAGTGAATTCATTACATGAAATAGATATTAATTATAGCATTAAACCCAAACACATATCATATATCTTGTTTACACACCATCTGACATGGTTTTTCAAAAGTTAAACACTAGAATTAATTATTTTCGATTAATTTTTAAAACTGTAGGTTATGTATATTCATCACACATGTCGTGGAATTAAAAATAATTCAAGCATTACACATCACATATATAGATATCATGTCGTGTAGTCATGAATATAATGAATACTACCTAGTTTGACTCACAAAATTACACACCATATAATTTCATGACACAACATGCATCCAACATATTGTATAAGTAATGGGTATCCAGAAAGGACCATACAGAGTGGGTCATATTCCATGAGAATGATAATACAAGCCATATAAAAGGGCACATGCTCTGTTTTCCTCTTTATATGTCATGTTAAATTCTTTGTGGAATATATGATTGACCAAATGGATACTTTTCAGGCACTTAATTATTATACCCAACACTTATATTAATTATAAATAAATTATTTTTATTTAATTAATTTAAAATTACCATGAATGGATATCATCAATAAAGTTCATATTGAAAATTATGAAAAATGAATGAATGAATTAATAAGAAAATTAATTTAAGTGATTTTTCTTAATAAGGAATAAATTCAATTGAATAATAGATAATTTTATTAGATTCATAATAGTTGAATGTGTGGATGACCATGATCTTGATTGAACAATATATGTGTTGTGTTTTTAATTTATTTTTTATTTCATGGGTTTATTACGAGATTGATGTTATTTGAAATTATTCTTGATGACACACCTCTAACCATAATTATGTGTGGTCTTATGTATCCAAAGTTTAGTTTATATAACCCAAAACCCCTTGTTCCCCTAAACTATGTATAATTAAATACATGTAAAGGGTGCGACTCTATGGAGAGGAGGTAGTTTAGAACATAATTCAAAGTAAATCCAACCAAGGATATATATTAGATCTAGGAGGAATGTTGTAAGCTGAACCGAAATCAGTTCAAGGAGTTATTCCCTAAGGCCAATATTTTTCTTTTTTTATGCTTAATTACCTAACTATTAATAAAATCTCATGATCATCCAACAAATTTATTTTATTTTTCCAATGTATATTTAATTATTTATAATATTCATGTTTATTAAAACACAATCATATAAATTTAATATATAATAAATAAAGAAAGATAAAATAAAATAAATGTATTATGAAATATTATATTATTACGAAATTTTTAATTAATTATATAATATCCACATGATATTAACAAACACATGAAAATATAAAATAAATAAAATTTACACATAAGATAAAAATCCACAAAAGAAAAAAATATGTTAGTAATTACTTATATTACATGAGTTAAATTTGAAACACAGTTAAAAGTACTTTCCTAGACTCCCTTTAGGTGGTTTCAATTGTCAATTATTTTTAAAAAGAATTTGGGTTGATTAAACCTAGTTCACATCAAGGGTTTATCACTTCCAAGAGACTTGATAAAACTAGGAGGCAAGTGTTAAAGAAATCTAGGTCCCTAATTGTATGATTTGGGAGTCCAATAAATAGTTATAGAAGATGAATGTTAATGTAGTTAACATTTAAAGTTACCTAAATATATTTTAATGTCTTATCAATTTAATAAAACAACTCAATCCAACCAAACTCTTCACCCAAGCTAGCTTGTCACATGTCTCGTTGTGCGTTCCTAATCACCAGAGGCTGGTGATAAGAACTAGTAATAACCAACTATCTTTTTTGAATGATTTTTTCATAAGTAAATTGTAATGACCATTCCATAAAATGGTACTGATGAACTGGTACCATCAAAGTCAAAAAAATAAGATTATAAGATATAAAAAACATCAAAAAACATCACATAATAAAATTATATCACTAGACATATACATATATGGAATCTCAAGTCAAAAAGAAAAACTAAAAATAATGGGTATAAAACCAAACAAGGCCAACAAATAATACCCAAATGAATACAAAAACTCAAAATGACCATATGATCAAATCCCCATAAGGCCATGTCTTCTTCACAAAACATGGATGGTGGTAATCAAGAAGATAAACACTAAAACATGGTTCCCTTGCCTTTAACTCTATCCTGTAAAAAAACATCAATTTTTGAAATGATCAAGTAGGGTGTTAGGCACAAATCATAGTAGGTTATCACCATGAATCTATTTAATTCTTTTACCCATGAAAATAAATACATTAGATTGAAATTTTTTTAAAAGAAAACCGTTTTTTAAAATACAATTTTTAGATACCCCATTTAAATCCATTTGAAATTTCATTTTAAACAAATCCAGTTTTCCAAAACTATTTTTGACATGGATAGTATAGATAGACTATAATGCCCCAAAAATCTAAAGTAGGAAAATTGTATTTGATAACATGTATGACATGAAACATGAAGGATGCAAGGGAATATAATATATCAATGATTTATAATATATTTACTATTATAAATAATTATAATATATTTGATATCTTCTAATGCATGCAACATTGAGTTAGATAACATCACATGAAACAAGGACTTTCTTCGAATGCTTACATTACACGCAAGACTGTGTTTTACCAAAAAATAAAGTATTATTAAAATATTAATATAAAATATAATAATATATAACATGGTCATAAAATTAGCAGTTATAAATAGCAATAAATTATGAAAATATATTGTTTACAAAAATATAATATGATCTCATTTTTAACAATTAATTATAAATGAATATGAAACCAAATAAATTTAAAAGGAATGTATTTATAGAAAAATATTTTAATGCTCACAAAGGTAGATTTTCCTAATAAATAAAATTAAATAAAATCACTGAAAGATATTAATGTGATATATATATACATATATTAGATTCATTAAAATATTGTTGATACTCATCCATTATATTTTATATGAATAAGATAAGAACAAACGTAATTTTATCCCTAAAAACTTATATTTTTATAAAGATTATTTTACCACCTTTTGATGGAGAACCCAATATAAATAATTTTTTTTGGAAAATTAAATATTCTTACCAGTCAAAATATAATTAATATCTGAAATAATAACATAAAATCATCTTAGGGAAAAATTTTGATATTTTTTTGTGAAGTTTCATTTTTGGATGAATAATGAAAAATACTGATTTTTTTATTAAAAAAAATTATTTTTTCTAATTTATTTATTAGTTTAAATTATATATTTTTTATTTGGAAGTTTAATTAGATAAATTTTTAATTATTTATTCCAATTTAGTTAATTGGAATAAATTTCACTTTTAAATTGGATTAAAATCATAGAAATCTTATGAAAGTTTTTACTTAAAAAACCACCTTTGTCATCCTATCCGCATGATTAAATTTTAATTAATTTACATCTTTTATTTTATTTTGATTTGTAAAAATGGATTCAATACTTGGAATAATAATAAACTATATTGTCTACTAATGTGAAAATAGTTTTTATAAAAATGATTAATGAAATTAATTAAAATTAATTATAACTATTAATAGGGAAATTATCATAACTAGAGACGTAACCTAAAACATAAGAACCAAAATGACCTATAAACCTATAAAAATTAAGTTTTATTTAAATATTTAGAACCTATAATCCATTTTCATGAATTGGGTCCATTATTGGATCCACGTTTCATAGTAAAAACATGGGTGGAATTCCCTTTTCCAATTTTTTCAAGAGTATCACTCATCCTCACCTATAAAAAGGAACTCAAATATCCAAATTCCTTACAAGTTTTAAGACACATTGTATGATCCAAGATATACCTAAATATATTATCAACATACCTTCTTTAATTATTTAAGCCTCACCTTGGTCATAAATCCATAAAATTAATCCCTTTGGTTCAAACCAAAAGGAGTTACCCAATTATGGGGCAACATCCTTCCTCAATCTCTTTGGATTTATTTATTTTTCAACTCATTAAATTATAGATATTACATTATTATATAAAAAATATTATAAAAAATATATTTATATGATTTTATTATAAGGTTTTAACCTAAAATCACAAAAACATACATCTAATGTGTAATAAAGATAATGTTCTTGTGTACGGCGAACTACCGCCTCATGGAAGGAAGTTGTTCTCTTTTCCTTAACCACCTTCATGGTTGGTAATTATAATGGAAAATATATTTATATATATTATATATATAACATATAATGTATTTATGATTCTTTAATTCTTATATATCACATACCTTTATTCTTACTATTTTATGGGAATACGATAACATCCTTTGTGGAAGTGTGGACTACCGCCAACCCAATGCAATGTGATTCATTCACGCTATACATGGAATGTATAAAGGATAGTTTAAATAAAAATATGTAATATATATGACATATATATGATATAGAAATTAAAAAAAAATACAAATATATAATTTTCTTTTCATTCTTTTAACACAAAAAATAAATGAAAGTAGTGTTCATGCGTACATAAGACCTAATGTCTCCATGAATGGTGAATTTCATTTATTATATAAAAATATTATATTTAATTATATTTAAATATATTATTAATATATAAATTATTGTTTAAATCGTGTAAATGATTAAATGATGATCGATGTGAGAGGAACGACAAGAAATAAGTCAAAACATACTCAATAAACTAGGCAATTAACACCGGAAATAGTGAAAATAATAAAAGATGATTAACAAGAGGGTAATAAGATATTATAAGAATATAATGTATGATATTATAAATATGATTATGGTTATGATATTAGTTATTGAAAATTTGAAAACCAGTATAAATTGGGTTAAAGGACGTTCACCCAAAAAGGAAACACAAGGTACGAGATTTTCATCTCGCTTTTTACATCTTTCAGTTAAATGTCATATTCACTAGTTAATTATTTTGTGTAGTGTATCTACTACACATTTTGATATATTATATAATTAATCATTTTATATTCATGTTATTTAAATCTTTAATATAATGTTATTCTTACATGAGGCTTATGATTTAAAATGTTTCAATGTGGTATGAGACACTTTAGAATGTTTAAATATTATTTTTCTAAAGAATAATATTAATTACATTTCAAAGGTATTTCCCTTAAATGAAATTATATGACCATTTTTCAAAAAAAAAAATCATTTTAATCTAAAATATTAAATCATTACCATTTTCAAGTATTAGTACCATTTTCTAATCTTTGGTACTCAAAATGCTTTAAAAACGTTTTTTAGAAAACCAGGTTTCATTTATATCTTTAGTTAAAGAAACTATTTTCTCTTGAAAAACTTATTTTATAACTATTTTGTACATTTTTTTATTAAACAATTTTATACCCTTTTTTCTTTTACAAAATTTTTTCAAGTGAATCATTTTATTTCTTTCCAAACAATTCATTTTTCTAACCTTTTTATCATGAAAAAGTAATATTATTTTTACCTCATGTGACATGTAAAAATGTACCCAAAATCATTTACTTGAGGCTCTATTTTCATGTTTAAAAGGTCAATTTTTAATGAAAATTGTTTCAAATGTGATTTTCAAATATAATAGTTTTTCAAAAGTTTTTTCAAAACAAAAATATATTTTTTCAGAATGTTCTTAAAAGATATTTTTATAGTATTTCTACTCATCGATGATAATAACCCATTATTTTTACTCCACTTGGGATATATTGTATTGATACCATCCTAGTTATTCCACTAGATGTTTTATGATTAATTTTCCCAGATATTGTATTCTCACTCAATTCCTTGATTCCTTTTGAAGTCCCCTTGAAATATTCAATTTCCTATGATCATTGAACATTGAATTTCCCCTAATTATCCATATCATTTATCATGGATATGTTCATTTTCTAAACCATATAAAATTTTTCATAGGTTTTTTACCATGTAATTTATTTTATTATTTGGGTAAATGTTGATATATATATATATCCCTTATTCAATATAGATATTTGAAAAGGCATATTTTTATTCCATATAATGAATGAATTGGTCATGAAATGATAGGTGGGACCTGAAATTTATATATCCCATCAATGAATTGGTAGTATAATGAGATGAAATTATATGGATACAATCTCTTAGGGTTTGTTTCCTAGAATAATAGATGGGTTTCTAACCATAGACATAAATTGTATTGAGGATAGATCTTGACAGTATAATGGTACATGTGCCAGATACATGAAGTCCAATTATTATGTATCTTCTTTATTTGAATTATAATTTTTAAATAATATTTTGAGGTAAAATATATATAGATCAATTCCATTCTCATTTATTTGATTAACTTTCTTGTATTTTATTTTCTTACATTTCCATATTGATTTTTCTATATCTTGTTATTTTAATGGAATGGGTTTTCAGTTATTACATTTCCATATTTCTTATGAAATTCCTTATAAGTTTTTTTATGAAATGGTATGTGTGTTTAGTTATTTACCATTTAATAATTATTAATACCATTGATTCATTATTTCCTCCACTATACAATACCCATACTGATCATTTGAACACGCCCATATTTTGTATCCTTTCTCCAGGAACCGAAGAAGAATACTTTGAATGATATGAAGGGATATAATATAATGGATAAAGTTATCCTCAAAAGGAAAAACATTAAGTTCTAATTAGTGTAGTCCTTTGTAATACAAGACTCATGTATGTATCTATTTCATAAAGACTACTAAACCGATCAGTATTTTTAGATTTTAGTTTTTATAATCAGGCTAATGTAATGGTAGAAGACACTGGATCCAGGATCTTTGGGGTTGGTTCGATAAATAAATGTATCCACAAGGCATGAAATGATCAACATAAAAAAGAAATCATAATCAAGGGTAAGAATAATATTAACAATATGTAAGCACATTGATGGAATATAAATGGGAATAATATATCTTATCACAATAAAATGGAAGTAATTAATTTACAAACCAAAAAAACTAATCCAACATGAGTAATGTGAACCTAGGGATATAACCATCAAGACTATCATGAGTGATTATACAATTATTTAATCTATTTAATAAAAATGTATGCTCACATTGTCTTCCCTTGAACCAAAATTTAATTTATCATGGTATCCATACCCAAAGGCTCTCATAGTTTGTTGGAAACCAAAATTGGAGGCTCTCATGTTCCTCCCACTAATGGATCACTCATACACTTAGAAAAAAATATGAAAGATAAAAAATTCGTCCCTATAAAGGCTGAAATGGCCCTCTAACAAGTGCATTACTCACACCCACATAAACCCATGCAATACTCTTTACCAATACATCCATAAGTATGTTCCCATATTAAACAAGAAATATCAAAAGACATTTCTGAAAATCATATTTTTCTAAAAAAACCCTTCCATAAGGTAAAACTATTAATAAAACTACTTTATAAATCCTTTAAAATCCATAAAACCCTCTAATCATTATTTTAAAAAACATTTTGTGAAAAAAATACACCCCTTTGAAAAACCCCCTTTAAACACCCAAATTTACAAACCAATCCATGAATCCGATCGATCATAGAATACATACTAATAATGAATAATATAATGAAAATCTAAATAATAAAAATCAATAGGGTGATCCATTATTTAATGGTAAGCCATTGAAAAATGTCCTAAAAATAGAGGCTCCTACTTTTGATTCAGTCCAAAGCTCATCGCCCATGATTTTTACCTCCTAAAAGAGGTAGAAAAATTCCTCACACACTCAAGCCACATGAAATAAAACAAAAACATACATAAAACAACCTATATTCAGACTACACCCCCAATTAGGTTATAAATTTACATAAAAATGGTGGAGTTAGAATGAATAATGGGAAATGAAAATGAAACCAAGGATAAACTAACTCACCTCAAGAGAAACACCGATATCTACAAGAGAAAACCACTAAATAATAGGGGAAGAATATACATGACAAGGCAGTGGGGTTGTACATGATGGTGGCAGAACATGATCCAAAAAATATGATATGGGTATTTTGGTAAAAATACAATATTTAAGTGACTTGGGTAGGCTGAAAGGTTTGTCTGCATGGTTAAAAAAACTATTCATCAATCATGTGGGTGACAATATCCACAAAAAATGGGCTACATGATCACCCTAGGGTGTCACATGGTTTGAAAAAACATAAAAATCCCTAGTATCATAAACTAAATCACCATCACATGGTTAACTACACAGTTAGAATAACTGTGCGCTAACCTTTTACCTTTGTACATCTCACAAAACACACCTGATTTCCACTTATGGAACCTGGGAACTTCAAGAATACATTAAAAGTTAATTGAAACTCAAAATTTAACATACTAGTGACTGAGTGTGTAACATACAATGATCTGAAACACTTTCACATGGAAAAAATGGTTTGGTTACACGACCTGAAGCATGCCAACCCATACGCTAGAGACCACTAACTTGTAGCAGGGGTAAGATAAGATTAGTGGGGGGACTATACCATGTGTTCATATATTTACAACTCAACAGAATAATTAATAAATATAAATAAAAGTTAGAGTATACAAAATAATTGAATCAATATAATAGAGTAGAAAAAAATTATAAATTCCATTCAAATAATCTAATAAATAATAAAGGAATAATATAATGCCATTAATTAATGTATCTAAATGTAAAATTAGAATTAATAAAATAGAAGAATCAGCTGAAATAACTAATATCAAAATATCCAAGTCCCAAACCCAATGTTGGTCGCATCTCCAATCTATAGCATATCCACGAAAAAAAAATCTACAATAATGTCCCTTACCCTTGTCAAATCATCATCCATGTAATCTTCTTGGGTACCAAATAGTGACTCGAATAGGGTGTGAGTAAAACTCTAAAGGTCATCAATATTGTATCTAAATATACTTGATTGATAATAAGTATATATAATAAAGAGATAAACATGTGTATCAGTTAATCAAGATATTTAATTAATACGACATCAACCTACTTTGATACATGCAAGAATATCTCTATGACTTATGAACCTCCATTCCAATTATAACCATATAATTATGGTAAAACATAACCTTCTATAGTTCTATGTTGAAATTCCTATGAGCATGTATCACAATCATGCCAACCAAAACCATATATCCATGGTATGAACAAGGACTAGGCTAAACCCTATATACAAGTATTTCAGTGTGTCTTAGGGAATAACCTAATATATAATAATTTCAACATGTATTAGATCATAACCTAGTAAGAAATCATTTCATCATGACTCATTATATAGATTGATATATAAGAATTTGAGCATGTGTTAGGGAATAAATCATTATATATGGATTTGATCATGTGTTATTTCATATACTGATATATAATCATTTTAGAATGTGTCAGGTCATAACATAATATATAATAATTTTAGATAAAAGATAAGGCCAATGTCCCATATAATAATTACAGTTTAGAAATCAAAATAGATGTCATAGAAATAAGGATATAAAAATATCACATCAGAAGGATCAATGGTTAATTATGAAAATTACCATTTTTCTTTTAATATCACTTACATTTATATCACAAATGATCAATAGAAATATAAATAATTAAATAATCCATTACGTAGGGATTCAATATTAAGAAATCACATAATTCTTCATGTAATAATAACCCCACATTAATCTATTAGACAATTTAATTTCAAACAATGGTTTTCTCACCCAACTGGAAACCAAAATCTAGGTCATAATCAATAGTTTCCAAAAGTAATCAGTGTAATAATCCAATTCATTATTTAATCCATTAACTTGCATGTTAACTTGGAGAAATTTATAATATTTTACATATATGAAAATTATAAAACCATATGGATACGATTTACACCCCATGCCTTTCGCTGGTTATTATATAGAGATTCATTAAGTTAACTCCTATAAGAGAGAAGGTGTATAATATTTCTAGGAGAACCCAAAACAACCCCGATCAAGATCCCAATAGAAAGGAGTCAAAGAGTTTCACTACCATAATAGATAATAATGGAAGAGGAAGAGAAAAAATTCCAAAAACTTATCAAGGATCAACTGAAAAAATGGGAAATTATGAATGGAGGAAAGGCTCCAAAAAAATCTCCTAGACTTTTTCCTAGGGTCGATGGGAGAATATGAAACTAAGGAAAGAAAAAAATCACTTGAATAGCGTACATTAAACTTCTTCCACCAAAAAATACATGGAGTGTAATCCATTTTAATTTTGTGTATTAATTTTTAAATTGATACACAAAAAAAAACTCCACCTTCGGTCCTTATTTATCTTTATCGACATTTAAATAACATGAATAATTTAAATGATTTGTAACCACTTCACACATAATATTGGGTTCACAAAAGGTTTCTAGAATATTTTACACATTATACAATACATTTACTCAATTTTTAAATCCCCCAAAAACATTTTTAATCCAATTTTCCACAAAAAGGAAATTCACCACCTCCAAAACCATAGAAGTCATGAAAAAACCCTCATAAATCCAATCAACACAATTTTATATATACTCTATTAATTTAAGAAAAAACACATCCCTAATTTAAATTCATTTTCCCAAACAATAGTTATCAATATCAAAATCGGACTTATCCAATAAGGATTTAAGAAAAAGGATAACATAGTAAAATAAGTTTAACACAAAATTTCAAAAAGGGGATGTAACTTAAAAAATAAAGGATCATACAACCTCTGTAGTATATAATATATCATTACCAATCTACTCCAAGAATCATTGTTGGGTATCATTGAAAAATTATGGACACCGTTCTCATATATTAGACTCCCCCTCCCCAGTCTCCTCCTAAACACACCCACGCTTCTACTATACTCAATCAAAAGAAATTTATATACATTAGGGATACATCTTTATATATTCCATAATTTGTATTGGATTCTCCTCAAAGGACATATCATTATAAAGTATTATGTTCAAAAAATCGACCACATGAGAATGGCGAGGATAATATATCTGAATCTACAATAAGAGAAACATAATGTGCATATAACTATACCACTATAGAAGGGATAATTAGTTCATCACTGAACTGAACCTATCCAATATCCCAAATTACATGATAATCTTAGGCATTGGATTTCCAAGTTTCCTAATATAGCGTTTCCAAACATAGGTGAAATATAATGGAAAATGTGAGGATCAACCACAAACTCTAGAGGTTGTTTCCAACGATCCACAAAAGATTTCTATCTTCTTTTCAAAGTCACTATCCACTCCCCGATCGAATATACCAAGTCAAACATCTCCTATATAACACTATGTCTAAAAATCACCGACTCACCTACCTACAACCAATAAATAGGTGAATGACATGAACTAATATACATATCCTTGATAGTTTCTATCATGATTGATGTATAGAAGCTATTATTATATAAAAAATCTATGATTTATAAATGTTTCTCGTAAGAACCACTAATATCTAAAATATAGTCTAAAAAATATCATAAATAACCCAAATTGTCTTCTCAGATTGAATATCATTCAAATGATGATTGTATTTTCTCAAAAAAACCTATGATTCTACTACCTTGTGAAGACCTTGAAAAAACGAGATGTAAAATGAGGATCTATTTTATAAATGATATTTATCAGAACACTACATAGTCGACTACCTCACACTCATATAGGCTACCAAGATCATTAAATATGAAGGTTTCTTGATAGGAAAAATAGGGTTCTACCATTTTTAGTTGGTCCAAAATCACCCATACAACATCATTCTAATAGGTATTTATGGGTAATTATGTTAGAAAAGTCACAGTGACATTATCCCATGTATACTCATGAATGGGAAAAGGATATAAAAATCCCACATGGCCTCTGATAATCAACATTCACCCTGTAAAAAGTGAAAAAACATGCCAAAAACTATGATATTTATTTCATTGTTCATGATCACCAGTAATTTATATGGATATCAAGATACAAATTTATCAAACTAAGATATAACAACCATATAGAAGTAAGAAACACTCTCATTGGATCCTTGAACAAGTACGTAGGAACCCACACTCAGCTAAGTAAAATAATAGAATTGTATGTGACAAGAGACAATGCTGATGGAGTCTCCCCACATTATAATATATCTCTTAAAAATTATCCCTCCAGATCAGATAAATTTTCAATCTAGATCCAATCTAAAATCATGGCAATCACTGATTTAGATGTTAGATTACCTTGTCTGTGAGACTCATGAACATCTAGAAGAACGTCTTCAAAGAGGGAAATCATCATCCAATGTTTTAAATACTCCCGCATTTCCTCTTAATGAGTATTTTAGATCAATTAATTGGAAACGATGTTTCCCTTGACCAGTGTATAAGTAAATAAAAAGTTGAAATACTACATATGCCAGAACCACCTCCTCTATTGATGGTTTAGGTCCCATTGAGATAAGATGTACCATTGGCTATTTTTCATGTGGATACCTCAAACCTCTCACCCATGAGATACTACCTCCAAAATCTCATGGAATTCACCACTATTGTTAACACTAAATCATGTGTAGGTCAATTCCACTCATGCATTCTCAACTATCTGGAACCATAAGAAACCACTTGATCCTCCTACACTAGAACTGCTCCATGTGTTAATTTTAATTCATCACAATATATGCTATATGCTTTACCCAACATAGGTAAAGTGATGATTGGTCTTGAGGTGAACATTCCATTAATCTCTTGACAATATTTCTCATAAGAATCTTACTAAAAAATTAACTCATTTATTGGTTATAACTAACACAGATGTTGAAATATGGGAGAATTTCGAGGTAAATCACCATTAATAACATTCTAAACCAAGAAAGATTTTAAACTAGAAGGAATTATTTGGCTTCTCCAAAGATACCACATTTGAATTTTTTTAAGTCCACGGACACACCTATATATGAGATGACATAGACCAAGAAATGCAATTTATCAATCTAGAATCAAAAGTTGGTTTGTTTGGCATAAATCTGATGATCTCTCAATTTACTCAGGATGATGTCAAGATGATGGGCATGTTCTTCTCCTGAATGGGATTACAATAAGATATCATAAAAACCCACCAAAATCCATTCCAAAAAAGGACGAATGATATGATTCACTAAGGTCATGAATACTGTGGATACATTTTTGAAACAAAACAGAATCACTACGAACTCATACAATACATTCATACACAAAGAAAAAGTCTTTGGTAGGTTTGATGTAATGCCCCGACCCTATATTCTCATAGTCGGTGCCTTATTTTAATACATTGGCATGATTACAAGGAATAAAGTCCTGAAATACCGATTGGTTTATCAGTCTTGGAAAATAGATTACATACACGAACGTTACATTACACTTTCCAACATAAAACACAAAAAAAGAAAAATACTTTGATAATGCCATTGTTCTCTTAGATTAACCCTGCATCTTAAACATAAAACACTTCTTGGGATCCTAGGAAAATGAAACATAAGAAAGGGGTGAACTCAAATTCTCAATAAGGGTAAGAAATACAGTGGAAGATAACATAAATATTAAGAATGGTGAATAATTGAAACCACATGCCTTTATGAATAATAAACATGAATACTTTTATGGTAGGAATATGAGTAGAGTAAATAATTCCATAATAAAAAATAATCATGGGTATTCTACTAGTCGAATGACCACATGAACCATCAACATTATTTTCATAATGAGGGAATGTATAATGCCGGACATTCTGAAACATTTTATCATGGCCTCGGCCAAGACATATAAAATTATTAAGGCCTCAGACAAAACAATACATCAAATTGGGAAAGGCCTCAGCCAATCCCACGTCTAGTTGTCTCAAGAGACATACTGATTCATGGAGGAGCTATAGCGGGCTCCACCCATCACATACTAAGTCCAGTACATTCCTCATATGAAAAGGTTGAAACATAACATAAACATTCGTATTAAAACTATAATACGAAATGTTAATACTTTAACCATAAACCATGAATGGTATAAAAATAACACATACATAGTCAAACATATCACAAAACCTTCAAAAAAATATGGAATGTATCATAATAAATCTACTTCAAACAAGTTTAAAATCCATCAAAGGATGTTGACATAGATGAAAATGATTTGTAAAACTCTTTTAGAGAAATATCCCTTTTTCATGAAAACATTTAAAATTCACACAATTTAGAAAGGAAGACATTTAAAGTCATTTTTGAATCAATGTGTCCCATACCAATTTGAAAATTTTGAACGGAATTTACATTTTTAAAACATTCATGTCTATATAAATAAATCCTTAAACCCCATTTTGAAAACATGGACATTACTGAGAATGATTTAGAAGAATAAATATTTAAAACATTTAAAATGATGATTTAGAAAAAATTAACTTAAAAATAATCCCTTTAAAAACTATTTTATGAAACATGGACATGGATAATAAATATGTCACAGTAAAAACTTACACATAACAATCTCGGATAATAATGAGATCGATGAAATAACCCTTACCTTGCTCTTTCCATTGGTTGAGGGTATGTTTAACCTCCTGTATAATGACCACTGTATGTTATTAGATTACACCGGAACCATATTCATATTTATTATATCATATATGATTAATTTATGACTCTATACTACCCATTTAATAATGATTTTCATGTTAAATTAACATTTTGGGTAATAATCACTTTCTTTTTCGTAGGTATATTAACTATTTATTCATGATCGTATCATTTAGATCATGATTTATATAATTCAAGAATATAAAACTTGATATATATATATATATCATATATATTTATAATCTAAATATTTATAATAGATAAATACATGAAATGGAAAACACCGTTTATGGAGAAGGTAGGCCGTGCGTATGCATAGACACTGTTTCTGTTTTCATATCGTATTGAATAGAAGTAAGTGAATAAGATATATGTAAGTACATGAATATATATATATAGTAGCATTATTATTTCATATATTACATAATTATTAGTAATATATATTTTTATAATCGTCGATGAATAGTGAACGTGGAAATGAATATCATCCTGTTGGGGAGACGGTAATCTGTACGTACGCACGAGTGACAATATCATTTATTTAAAGGTGTGGAATTGGATGGTATATTAATTTTACAGAGACATTAGAATGTTATTTTCATTATTTTCATACATATTACTCATCATTATATCCATCCAAATTACATAGTGTTGAATAACAAATTACACCACGGCGTGGAGACAGTATGCCGTACATACGCACACATGGTGACATTATCATTCATAGGATGGATAAATTAATGAATATGGTTGTGCCATATTTATAATAACATCACATTATATTTAGGGTACTGGAGTTATTATTTTGGTATGGTAATAACAAATAAAGAGTAAGTGGAAGAAGAAAAGAACTTAAAAGTGGGTGGTGAAATCATTACCTCTTCTTCGTGTTCTTCCTTTTTATTTGATCAAAAGGGCTCCTTAGGTTGGATTTTGGACCAATGTAATTCATCTATAATGAATGGTGTAATGTTGGGGAGATATTTGGGCAGGGTTTGGCCCAAAAAAATGGCTTTTAAGATGTGAATTTGAGAGATGGGGAAGATCCCTTTTATAAGAGGGGTGAGAGGCACCTTAAGAAAAAATTAGAATATTATTTTATATAAAAACATTTTCAGTTTATAATGGCCCCAAAATTAATTATTTAAAGTATAAGGTGGTTATGGGTCAAAAACCACTCAAACAATATGTTTTAGATAGGTTTGGGTCACTATATTAACCTTATCTTTTAGATTTAACTCTTAGTTAAATAGTTTGACATTTTCCATGCCTCTTTGTATATTTATATTATATGGTTAATAAACATACTATAAACTTCCAAGATAACCCTAAATGATAATTAATGATAAAAATATTATTATATAAGTATTTTGGTTGATACTTATATTTTTAGGATTATTATATCAACCAATAGTATTGTTTTTGTTTTAAAGACTCATTTATTTCAATTTCGACATTACTTAATAATTGATTTTTGTTAATGTCCAAAAAACATTATTACTTATAAATAAAAAACCTTTAATAAACCCTAATATGTCATTGTCACCTATATATTTTTATAGCATTAAAACTTTCAAATAATATTTATTTTAGTATTTATAATAACATTTATTTGATTGTTTCATTAACAAGAAAAATAATGCATCATTATTGTATCATATATAAATATAATTATTTTATGTCTAAAAATTATAAATAAAATATACTGAGGTAGGAAATATTTTTATCTTTCTAATCACTATTTATAGTCCAATATATCAATTATATAACCTCATATAAAAATTGTTTTATTAAAATATATTTTCTTTTGTTATTTTTGTCTTTACTTTAGATTAATTAATATAAAATGTCATTATCACACCCAAGTGGCTACATAGAGTCCCAAAATCGACCCAAGGATTCCCATGGTCGGAAATATATCTTTCAATAGGGTTAGGATACATGTTACTGTAATTTAATATTATTGTAATATTATTTTTTAACCTTATTTACTAGATTTACCCCTTTTACCACGGTAAATAAAATATTTACTGATGTAAATATTCCTAGTGTCTAAAAATAAAAGATACATTTTTACAAAATTTGGACATACTGATTCCAAATATGGAATCCATTTTTCAAATTTTAAAACATAATAGTGGTAGAAATTAATTTAAAATTAATTCTCATTGTCAAAACAAAAAGCGTGTTTTTATGAAAGAATAACTATGAAAATACTGACACTTTTCTATTTCAAATTTAAATGTGAAATTACTTATAATGACCTAAATTGTATAAAATGAAAAAAAAATCTAATTATAATTCCAAACCATTCAAATTCATAATTTATCACTATTAATTAATCGATTAAAAAAGTTTTTTAATTAAAATTTAGTAATTTTCACTATTCATCAAATTATGAAAGTTGTCAGAATAGTACCAAAAAATGATCCAAACTAAACTTTTATGTCCCAATTATAAATAAGAACTTTAATTTGTCAAATTGAATATATAAAAGTTCCAAATATCGGATTTAAAAAGGGTTCTCCATTAAAAGAAAGTAAAAATGTATTTTTTTGAAAAATACTTCTTTTATCTGAAAAATGAATTTATTATTAAATTATGTATAAGTAACTCATAATATGGATTATAAAATTATAAGGATTATATAAAGTAAAATATTTAGTTAATACTATTCATAATATCTTTTGAATGCCTAGTTTGGTAAGTCATGGTGCATTTGAACTCAGTGTTGCATGTAGTGCAAGTTATTGAATTTCTTTGAAGAAATAATGTGCTATGAAATCATGGGGTGTTAAATTATTCCCTCCTTCAATAAATTGTGTCCTCGTAATTTTAAATTGTTCTTTTAAAATAAATGGTTAAAAAATTGAAAAATACATTTGTGGAAAACCCACATCAGAAATTGGGTTAATAAAATTTAGTCTTAATAAGAGGAAAAGAAAAATGAAAGGGTCACCACAAAATTATGATCTCAATTAGGTGAAAATTGGTGGAAATTAGAGACACGTAATTGAAATAAAAACGTAAATATTTACAGGTAGTGATTGGGGTCATCAATCACAAACAATTGTAAAATTGAAGGCCACAAATCCATCAATCTGTGATGATTTAAAATACCATCAGTTCAACAAAACATAAGGTGTCAGGATAACAAATTTTTGGTATTAAAATCCCTTCCCTAAAGTTTAAGAATTAATTTAACAATAGAATTACAGGGAAAAAAGTTATATACACACATATATATATATATATACTTGATAAGTAGAGTTTTATCCTTCAACTAATTTCAAACAGAAACTCATTATTCACTCCTAAATATTTCAAAAAATAAAATTATATTTATCTGAATTGTATAGGGTTCCAAAAATAATGAATTTGTAATTCAATTATCAGACCCTTTATGAAAAACTAGATTATACATTCTAGGGACTTCACATAGTCTTGTGGTAGGCGATAAATCCCAATCGCACTAAGGTTGTGGGTTCGATTCCCACAACTTTGTCCGACGCGATGGATTTTCACATGGTCTGTGTGTTGTTTTTTATAACAATCCCAAAATAATATTAAAAATAGTATCCAATTTCAATCATAATCCATTCCAACCATTATACTCATCCACAATACTTCTATCCAAACTCACAGTCCAAAATTTATAAGTAATTTAAACACAATGAAGATCAGTTTTCCACCTAATAACATGTGATCACCTTCATCATGTATTATTTTAAAACATGGTAACACCCTGAATTACCAAAAAACTTTATTGATTACATTCCCTCTCCCTTATCCTTTATATAATTCTGGATATATTTCTTATATTCAAAATTTTTGAATAATCCAACAATAATGAAATAAACAAACAATTAATCAGTTCCAAGGAAGTCAATAATATCCAATATATTGTATCCAAATCAACTATCTATTATTCCAAAATCACTACCTCATTATCAGGAACACATTAAGGATTACCTTTCCTTCAATTATGTATTTTCCAAAAAAGTGTAGCTTACTATTAAGTCACTTTTCTTAGAAGTATATAATCTCAAATCCTCAATAAAATAGTACTGCAGTACAATCCTTATTTATCTCAATTATTCATATAACCAGCATATTGTTGATACCACACTCAAATGAAATAATTATATAATAACAACATAAGAATAGTAGCCATTCCTCTTCATCTGAGGTAGTATCATAACGTGATTATTATCCAATAGCATCATTTGCAGTATACATTGATGACTGGGACATTGATTCACATAGTGTCCCAACACCTTGAAGATGAAGCATTTTACATTTGAAACCTTTTTATTACCCTTGTAATCACGTACTTCGTGTCATTTTTCTCCACACTTATAACAAACTCCCATTCCCTTCAAGCATTTACCAAGGTGATTATTTCCACATTTATCACATATGGGAAAATAATACCTTTCCCTCTTCCCTTTATCCATCATTCTCTATTTCATCCTTTTCTTCTATTTCTTCCCTTCAATGCCATATGACTTTGAGAATTATTTACTTATCTTATTAACACATGATACTATTTCTTCATATGTTGAGAATACATAGGAGACTATTTCCCTTCTAAATTTTGGCTTAATACCGTGAAAGATATGATCCTTATTAATCTTTGGATAATATGTATTCCTAGAGTTCACATTCATTCTACTAGGAACCATTTTTATACAATGAAATACACTAGGTCAGTTTATGAATTGCAATGAATAATTACAAACTTGTAAAATACCTAACGTAAATTGAACATTTTATGGATATAATCCATAATCATAAAAATATTTTCTTTGAGAAGTTATATACTTTTAAATCCTTAATAATTATTTGTAAAAAAAATGAGAATTATCATAAGTATATCCCTCGGGAGTTTCATAACCAAGAGTGCAGTATGACTCGTGGTTGTGCACCATTTCCTGTTCGATTCTAGATCAAAGCGGTGTTTTCGGGTTTTACCCCTAGGTACATCTGTGCCAGAACTGCCACTAACTGCTCGTATCTAGACATGGATGTATTTTCTTGGCAAAATCACAAAATTTCTACATTACCAAAATTTTATGAAGTTCATCTATACTAATCCTCAATGTCCATCTTAGTGTAATGTGATCTAATAAGAGTTTATCTAAATCTAGTTTCCATGGTTTATACAAAACCTCTTATGATACCAAATGTAACACTACGACCCTAGATTCCTAGATTCGGTGCATTATTTTAATATATTTGTATTATTACAAGGAATAAAGTCCCAAAATAACTATTAGTTTATAATTCTTCGAAAATAGATTACATACATGAACGTTACATTACACTTTCCAACATACAAGACAAAAAAAATCCTTTGAGAATGCCATTGTTATCTTATTTTAACCATGCATCTTAAAAATAAAACACTTCTTGGGATCCTGGGAAAATGAAACATAAGAAATGGGTGAGCTAAAATGCTCAGTAAGGTTAAACAGTATAGCGGAAGATAACATAAATATTAAGCATGGTGAATAATTAAAACCTCATGCCTTTACCAAAAATAAACATGAATACTTTTATGGAAGAAATATGAGCTGAGTAAATAATTCCATAATAAAACATAATCATGGGTATTTTACTAGTTAAATGACCACATGAACCATCAATATTATTTTCATAATGAGGGAATGTATAATGACTCACATTCTGAAACATTTTGTCAAGGCCTCGGCCGAGAAGTCTAAAAAAGATTAAGGTCTCGGCCAAAACTATACATCAAATTGGGAAAGGCATCATCCAATTCCACGTCTAGTTATCTCATGAGACCTACTGATGCATCGAGGAACTATAGAAGGTTACACCTGTCACATACTAAGTCCAATGAATTCCTCATACGAATAGGTTAAAACATAACATAAACATTCGTATTAAAACTAGCATAAGAAATTTCAATACTTTAACCATAAACCATGAATGGTATAAAAATAACACATCAATAGTAAAACATATGACAAAACCTTAAATACAATATGGAAGATTTGTAACATAAAAAATCAACATCAAACAAGTTTAAAATCTATCAAAGGATGTTGACATATATGAAAATGATTTGTAAATTTTTTTGAGATAAATATACCTTTTTCATGAAAACATTTAAATGTCAATAAATTTAGAAAGGATGAAATTTGAAGACATTTTTGAATCATAGTGTCCCATAACACTTTGAAACTTTTTAAAGGAATTATCATTTTAAAAAAATTCATGTCCATATAAATATATCCTTAAAACCAATTTTGAAAACATGGACATAAATGAGAATGATTTAGAAGAATAAATATTTAAAACATTTAAAATGGTGTTTTAGTAAAAATTAAATTCAAAAGAATCCCCTTGAAAACTCTTTTGTGAAACATGGACATGGATAACAAATTTGTCCCAGTAAAATCTTACACATAATAATCTCGGATAATAATGAGATTGAGGAAATAACCATTACCTTGCACTTTCCTTTGGTCGAGGGTAAGTTTAACCTCCTAAATAATGACCATTGTTTGTTATTAGATTATACCATAAACATATTCATATTTATTATATCATACATGATTCATTTATTACTTTATACTACCCATTTAATAATGATTTCCATGTTAAATTAACATTTCGGGTAATAATCAATTTCTTTTTCCTACGTATTTTAACTTTTTATTCTTGATCGAATAATTTAGATAATGATTTAAATACTTATAGAATAAAAGAATTGATATATATATCATATATATTTATAATATAAACATTTATAATAGATAGATATATGAAATGGAAAACACCATTTATGGAGACGGTAGGCCGCAAGTACGCATAGACACGGTTTCTGTTTTCATATCGTATTGAATAGAAGTAAGTGAATAAGATATATGTATGTACATAAATATATATATATATATATGTAGTATCATTATTATGTCATATATTACATAATTATTAGTAATATATTTTTTTATAATCGTCGATGAATGGTGAACGTGGAAATGAATCTCATCGCGACGTGGAGACGGTAATCCGTTTGTACGCACGAGTGACAATAACATTTCCATAAAGGTGTTGAATTTGATGGTATATTAATTTTAAAGAGACATTAGAATTTTATCTTCATTATTTTTAAACACATTACTCATCATTATATCCATCCAAATAATATAGTGTTGAATAACAAATTGCACCACGACGTGGAGATGGTAAGCCGTACGCACGCACGCATGGTGAAATTATATTTCATAGGATGGATAGAATAATAAATATGGTTGTACGATATTTATAATAACATCACATTATATATAGGGTACCAGAGTTATTATTTTGTTATGGTAATAATAAATAAAGAGTAAGTTGAAGAAGAAAAGAACTTGAAAGAGTGTGGTGAAATCATTACCTCTTCTTCAGGTTCTTCCTTTTGATTTGATCAAAAGGTCTCATTAGGCTGGATTTATGACCAAAGTAAGGCCTATATAATTAAGGGAGGAATTTTGGGTGGATATTTGGGTATGGTTTGTCTGATCCAAATGGCTTTGATGGTGTTAATTTGAGACAAGGGGAAGTGCCCTTTTATAAGTGGGGTGAGGGAAACCTGAGGAAATGATTGAAATATTTTTTTATAATAAAATAATTTTAAATTTATAATGGCTAAAAAATAAATTATTTTAAATATAAGGTGGGTACGGGTTTAAAACCACTCAACCAATAGGTTTTAGACAGGTTTCAGTCACTATATTAACCTTAACTTTTAGATTTAACTATTAATTAAATAGTTTGACATTTACCATGCCTCTTTGTATTTTTATATTATATAGTTTATAAAAGTACTATAAACTTCCAAAAGAACCCCTAGTGGTTCATTAAATAAACAACTATAATTATATAAGTCTTTTGGATGAGCCTTATATTTTTATTATTATTATATCAACGAAAAATATTGTATTTGTTTTAAAAACTCATTTATGTCAATTTTGACATTATTTAATAATTTATTTTTGTTAAAGTCCTAAAAACATTATTAATTCAAACTAAATATATTTAATAAACCCTAACAGGTCATAGTCACCTCTAAATTTATTTTATGGAATAAAAACTTTAAAATTATATTTATTTTAGTATTTATAATATCATTTATTTGATTGTTTCATTAATAAGGAAAATACTGCATCGTTATTATGTCATATATAAATATATTTATTTTATGTCTAAAAATTATAAATAAAATATCATGAGGTAGGAAATATTTTTATATTTTCAATTACTGTTGATAGTCGAATATAAAAATTATATTACCTCATATAAATATTGTTTTATTAAAAGATATTTTCTTTTTTTATTTTTGTCTTTGGATTATTTAATATAAAATGTCATTTTCACTCCCAAGTGGCTCCATGGGGTCCCAAAATCGACCCAAGGATGACCATGGTCATAAATGTATCATCCAATAGGGTTATTACACGTGTTTGGGAATTCAATATCATTATAATATTATTTTTTTTACCTTATTTACTGGATTTTCCCATTTAACCACGATAATGAAAATATTTACTAAAGTAAATATTCGTAATGTCTAAAAATAAAAGTTGCCTATTTATACAATTTGGTCATCCTGATTATAAATATGGAATCCATTTTTGGAAATTTAAAACACAGAAGTGGCAGAAATTAATTTAAAATTAATTTATGTTGTCAAAACAAAAAAGCGTGTTTTTATGAAATAATAACTATCAAAACATTGACACTTGTTTATGTCAGATTTAATTGTGAAATCCTTATAATGACCAAAATTGTATTAAATGATAAAAATATAATCTAATAATACTTCCAAACCAACCAAATTCAAAATATATTACTATTAATTATTTCGTTTAAAAAAGTTGTTTTTAATTAAAATTTAGTAATTTTCACTATTCATCAAAATATGAAAGTTTTCAGAAAGGTACCAAAAATTTATCCAAACTAAATTTTTATGTCCCGATTCTAATGAATAAGTTTATTTTTCCAAATTTAATATATAAAAGTTTCAAATATTGTATTTAAAAAGGGATCTCCATTAAAAGGCAGTAAAATTTCAATTTTTTAAATACTTCTTTTATCAGAAAAAAAATTATTCTTAAATTATGTCTATGAAACTAATAATATGGATTCTTAAATTATTAGGATTATATAAAGTTCAAAATATAGTTAATACTATTCATAATCACTTTTGAACGGCTAGTTTGGTAAGTCGTGGTGTGCTTGAACTCAGCGTTGCATGTAGTGAAAGTTATTGAATTACTTTGAAGAAATAACATACTATGAAATCATGGGGTGTTACATCTGATGGTACCACCTAAAAATTGTGGTACATAGATTTTAAGTCTATATTATAAAATATCATAGAACCACTTAATTAATCGACGAGATCATCATTGTACATAATGGGAAACTGGTTCTTGACCGTCATCTAATTCAATCTCTAATAATCCACACATAAGTAAAAGGTACCACTAGAAATCTTAGAGAAATGAACTAAAGAACCTCATGAAGTCATATTAAGACACATAAAGCCTTTAGCTTCTAGATCATCCATATAAATATTCTACTCATAAATCTCTACCAGTGCTACTATATAAGGTAGGATAGAAACTGGCTCTAATCCCCCACTAATTTGACAGTGAGATCATTCTCTCAATTTTGATGTAACCCATAGAAATGATCATGAAAAAAAATGATAGAAATGGTCTACCACTGGAAAAAAATAATTTAGATTAATGTAAATATAATCTTGAGAAAGACCAATTATCTATGATGTGAGATAATACAATATTCACTTAATTTTCTGTGCACAACGAGCCTGAAGATCCCACTCACATTGGTTAGAATTTATACCTTCTTGTAGAGATTAAAAGGAAACTATCCTATGAAAATATTCTATATAATATTGATATTGAACTAACCAATCCACACCAAGAATCAAATCAAATCTTCTCAATTCATGAAAAAATGTTTTTGAAATTAAATGTAACCACCAATATCTAGATAACACTCCTTGTAAGGTTTTCTATTCTATTCCTGCACTCTAAAGGGTGTATCAATGGTTAAAACACCATCAAAGCCTTCCACATCCAATCCCAATCCATTTAAAAAAAGAGTGAATAAAAATGAATGCAATTCCCCTATATAAATAAGATAAAATAAAGTGTAGATGATAGAAGAATCATACCTAAAAAAGGTGGTAGAAGTTCTTTCATCCATAATAACCGAAGTAGACTATATAACATGTAGTTAACCAGACCCTATACCCTGGGATCAAGCATGTCTTGCCTATTTGGTTTCCCCTTCATGGTACTACTGTTCATATTCTGGGGTGACACATCACCTGCTCGACCAGAAAATCCTATTGACTCTAGCTACTGTTCGAATGAGGAGTTGATGAGCCTTATCATAATTTAAAAAATTTCCTGATCTCCTTCCACTGATTTGATGTTTCATTACACTATAAACACTTTATAAGTGGACCATTATCTTTATAGAACTACAATCAAATGTGTGGCAGATTCCCTAAGGTTGTTTGTGACTAATCTAGAAAAATTGATAAAATTATAACCAAACAAATATAGAGATGGCTGCCCACTGTCCTAAATACTATGACCACTATTTCATCGATGAAAACTATCTTAACTATTATTTTTTCCACCTGATGATGAAATCCCAATTCACCCAGTAGAAATATGTAGTCCACTTCTCAGGGACTCAATCATATTCCATTTCTTAATTATTTTATGATTCATCACATCTAAAAATCTACTAAGACAAAAATATTCACCCATAAAATCATCTTAAAATGAATCTAATCATAAAATGACTTTCTTGGGAGATCTCATCGTCTAAAAAAGATGGTGCAAATCCCTACATGTTAGTGAAGCGTTCATTATAGTCCATCAATAACATTCCCTCCCATATCAGATGCATGAACTCATGATCCTTATCAACCCTTAATATCTCTGGATAGAAATGCCTCAAGAATGTTTCCTCATTGTCCTTCAAAGATAAATCCTCTTTCTTTATAGGTGACTATATAATGTCCCACCAATTCTTTTCTGGTCCATGAATCATATATAAAGAAAAATAATCCATCTTATATTCAGGTGTATCAACATGATTAAAGATCATACGGATAACCTCTGTCTCGAACTTATATCCCGAGGGGTATCCCTCCACAGTGAAGGTAGGATAATGTTACAGAAGAAACTCTCTATCCAGGTTTAACATCAATGGCACGATGCGAGATATATCTATTTATCTGGATCATGTGACCTTATAAATGTTGTCATGAAGATGAACATAAAAATGATCATTATGAGCTATAGAAATATTTGGGTTATCTGTGTTAGGATCATGTGAATTTCTACTCTCTTGACACTCAACTCAATGATGTGGATGAGAAATTTTCTTTACAAGACAATCTAACACCTTAGAACACTGACTATAACATGGTAATCCAAAATAGTTGACAACAACAGTGAACCACTAACTCCAGATTTGTATAAACATGGATTAAAAGTTCTTTATCCTTAATTAATAGTTCACTTCATTCCATTTAGTATATATTACAAGTATCTCATATCACAGTTCATTTAGAAAATTATATAACACATGAAATAAATATGTACATATCATGAACAATTATTTTTAATATATATTACTATGTGCCTATTATATTGTAAGAATAATTATCTAATGTCATATCGGGCCATGAGTATAAATCTGAAGAGAGAATAAAATCATGTAATAATAACCTCACACAACATGTGAATCACCCTTGGTGAAATAACCCCAACTGTAAAAAGTAAAAATTATAAACATTGATCCCATACCTAGGAACAAATATTTCCCCCCATAAAGGTGTTATATAATCCCATCCATAAGCTCATTACCATTTCCCGACACATTAAATTATAATTTATACCTTTTCCATGTATAAATGAATTATAAAAGAAAACTGCTGTGCTCGGATAAAACTTTATAACATCCCCTGACCTGACACTCTTTTAGGTTGATGAAGATGGTCAGTTATATGAAGTCAAACATGGCTCCCCATATGCTACATGTTGTTGACTAAAAGTTGGGGTAATATAACTATAATGGAGAGAATATAACCCCTGGTCATATATTTACAACATAGTAAAATAATCAAAAAATAATAAATAAAAAAAGTAACATAAATAATGGAAAAAGTACAACAGAACAAAAAAAGCAAACAATAACTGCCAATTAAATAATAAAATAAATAATAAAAGATTAATTTAATGACATTTTGGAATGTATCAAAATGTAAAACTAAAAGTAATACTATAAAATAATCATTTGAAAAAACTAAACACAAAAAATCCCGATCCCAAGCCCCATCTAGGTCCCATATCCAAACTCCATACCACATAGAAAAAAAAATTTCAACAATAAAGTCCCTTCCCCTTATCAAATCCTACATCCATATAATCTGATCGAGTACCAAATGAATAACGAAATAAGGTATGAGTAAAACTTCTTTGTTTAGAACTATAATGTCAAATCAAAACTGTTTGATAATAAGTACATACAATAAATAAATTAACAAGTTTATCAGTTAATTAAGAAATTAAATAAATACGACATCAACCTTCATCAGCACCATTCCAAAATATATCTGATCATAAATCTCAACCATACCAACCATAACCTTATAAACTTTAAAAGAACATAACTTACATCATTACCATGTCATAATCTCTCTCAGAATGCCTCATAACCATTTTAATTCATTACCTAGGGATTCAATATCAAAAAATCATATAATGTTTCATTTCATGCTAAACACACTTTATTAAATTAACAAATTCAATTAAAAATAGGGGGTTTCTCACCCAACAAGTAGCCAAAATGTAGGTCACAATAAATTGGATACAAAAGTAATCCAAGGAATAATCCAATCTATTATTTTATCTATTAACTTAAATGTTAAGTTGAAAAAATTCACAATATTTTACATAATTTACCATTATCAAACCATAGGGTTAAGGTTTAAACACACTAGCTTTAACCAGTGATTACACATCGCTTCCAAATGGTAATTCCAATGAAGACGAAGGTGTAGAATATCACAATAAGAACCTAGAACAACCCCATTTTGGATAATTACCAAAATAGGTCTAGGGATTTCATAGCCCTAATGGAAATGACCCCCCATGAACTATCCACATGAACTTTCCCTGAGAACTATCTTCTTTGTGAAAATGATCCCCCCCGAACTACTTCCTCTTTTGTAGAGATTATCTGCTGCAAACTCTTATCCTTCATTGAATTTCACTTTAAAAACCACTTAGAACATCTCCAAAATTCACCACATAGTGATAATATCTTCTTTTAAAACTCACTCCAATATTATGAGGGTATTAGTTTCCTTATATAGGAAAATAAATTTTAAAAACCTATTGATCTAATTTACCCAAATTTTTAATGTTGTATAGACTTCACTGTGGATTGTGCTCTTCTAGTAAACTAGGTTTCCTATGTAGTCCATGTACCAAATTTCATCATTTTCCTTAGATGATTCTATCCAAAAAAAGATCACTACCTCACAACTACAAATGGTTCACCTTCTATAGACATTAAGCCTTCCATGAACTGTGAACCTACCACGAACCGCTTTCCCTACATGGTCTCGGTACCATCCTTCACAGTCAGCGTACCATCCATCATGGTCCACGTAATGTCCTTCAATGTTTGTATAGTGATGCTATGAAAAATACTTAGATTTTATATTTTCCATTTCCTTTCCATGTACCATATATTATATCTGTGAATTTCCTTTCACGGTCTTTGAATTTCACTCCTCTGAAATCCTTCCACAACCAAAAAACAAACTCATGATTTTTAACCCTAAATGTTTGGAAAACACTGGAAATAGTGCCACCTAAAATATCTACTCTTGATTCACCCACTATAATAATTCACAGTCATATAATTTATCACAATATATATCTTTCATGATTTTTAACCTTTGATGGATCATCTTTAGGATCATTAGATTTTCTAAGGAATTTTTGGTTACTTCTCTGTATTCCAGCAACATATTTCTTTCCAATCAAACAATAAAATGATTAGAAGAACCTTTTCCCCTTTTCCTTCATAGGAAATGTATTACATGTTCTATAAAAAACTAATGTTATTTTTTTAACACCCCAAAATTCTTAAGTACAACTTTGTATTCAATAGAGTGAATGACATGAAACACTTAACACATAAGGAAATATATTATCCTAAGACTCTACTATATATTTACTAATTTAAATAAATTCAATACATGATATAGATTGGTTTAAACATAGTAGATACCTTCCTAGATTTATTTTGTTACGTGCAAGAGCGATCTTCCTTAATATATTCCGTTATAAGAAAGAGCGACATTCATCAATAGCTTGTGTTATATGCAAGACCGAGTTTCACCAAAAAACAATGTATTATTAACATATCATCATTTAATATAATATGATATAAACAAGTTGTAAAATTATTTTTATGAATATTAATAAAAAACTTATAAATTTATGGATTACACCAATATGAAATGAATTCATTAGATAACAATTAATTAGAAACATAAATAAGAACCAATCCGATATAAAAGGAAATATAATTATTTTTCTGCTTCCAAAGGAGTTTTACCTTAATAAACATAACTAAATAAAATCATGGAATAATTTTAATTAAAATTATATTTTATATATTAAATAAAATATTTTTTATATTTATCTATTAGTTTTGGTATTTATCATATAAGAACAAACCTTATTTCACCCACAAAAACCTGTATTTTTATAAAGGCAATTTTACTGCCTTTTATTGAAGAACTTATTTTAAATCTTAATTTCGACACTCTTATAAATTAAATTTAATAAAATAAAATTCATTATTTAATTCATAATTTTAATATTATCTTTGTGATACGTTTTTATATTTATCTAAGAAACATCATTTTTTTAATGATTAGTGAAAAATACTACATTTTTGAAAAAAATAACAATTCCAATTAAATAATTTTTAATGTTAATTATATTTTAAAATTTTTTATAAAGTAAAATTATATAAATAATTAATATATTAAAAATATTTTGTTTTGTAGAATCAATTTCATGTTGAAATTGAATATAAAAACTCAAAAAACATTTGAACATTATTCTACTAAAACTAGTTAAACCGTATGTGTGCAAGATTAATATTAATATTAATTTTTTAACTTATGGGATTAGAATTTAAAAAAAGTGACATAATAAATTTTAATTATTACAATATTTTGTGTCTGAAAATATAAGCTTAATTTTGACCAAAAGGATCAGTGAAATTGATTAAAATTAATTACAATGATTAATGTGTAATTTGGCGTAAAAATGGGGTGAACCTTATATTTAAGGGTCCAAATGACCTATATATATTTCAAACACCAATTTGATGTACAAAATTCGGAATTTAAGCTTCCATTATTATGTTTTGTTGGTTTGTAATGACCTTTTCAGGTAAGAATTTGTGTACACCTAACTTATTTCGATAAATTTCATGTGAGTCCTTTTCCTTCACTATAAAAGGCCACCACCTCTCCCCATTACTCACACCTCTTAAGAAACATTGGATCATACAATATCATCAAAAGTAGTCTACCAAAATCCATCCCCTCATCTGAGAATCCTCCCTTACTGAAATATGTAATCCAAGGAAGCTTTTGGTTTAAACAAAGTGAAGTTACTAGACTACGAGGTAACATCTTCTCTCAAGCTCTCTAGTTTCATTTCTATTATCTAACCCATAAAATATATTTTTTCAACACATATATAACAAAAAACATATACTATATATACAATTATATTTTTATATAAAAATATATACGTAAACATAAACACACATCTATCTAATGTGTAGCGAACATACTGTTTCTATGTACAGTGAAATGTTGCCTCATGAAACGATGATTGCTCATTTTTCCCTTACCAACTCTCATGGTGGAATTTATGATAGAAAATAAGTATATATATGTATTATATATGATATTTATGATTTCTTTATTCTATAGAAATTTTTATTTAGAATATACTTTTTTTCATTCCATTATGGGTAAATACAATAATTTCGTTTGAGGAAGTGTGGACTACCACTCCATAAAGCGATATGAATCGTTCATTCCATTCATGGAACTTATAAAGGATGGGTTTAATAAAACTATGTAACATATAAAACATAGATATTATACTAGAATTATAATAATATTTTTTCTTATTTATCTTTCAAAATTTTAATATGACAATGAAATGAAAGTAGCTTTCATGCGTACATACGGGTTACCATCTCCTAGAGAAGTGCACTTCATTTCTAATATCCAAATATGATAGACTAATATAAATTATTATATAATGGATATATATGATATTAAAATCATGTTTTACATTCTTTAGATGATGAAACCATGAAATATTTAATAAAAATGGCAAATTACATGTTAATACATACTCGGCAAAATAGGCAATAAACACATGAAATAGTCAAAATAATGAAAGGTTATAAACAAATAGGTAATTAGATATTATTAAAGGATCATATATGATACCATAAATATTAATATTGTTCTATTATAATTTATTAACATTTTAAAACCCCATATACAGGAGGTCAAAGGACTTTCACCAGAAAAAAATCTCAAGGTAAAAGATTCTCATCTCACATTATACGTATGTGAGATAAATATCAGGTTAACCACAAACATCTTTTGTGGGGTGTGTCGGCCGACCCATTGTTATATTATATCATTTATCATTTTAACTTCATAGAATATTATACTTTAATTTAATATCCTTCAATCATATTGTTTTTAATTTAAAATATTTCAATGTGGTATGGGACACTTTCGGATATTTAATGATTATTTTCATCATGACTAATAATAATGATATTTTAATGGAATTTCTATTCAAAGAAAATATATAAACATTTTTAAATAAAAATTTAATTTTTAACTGGTTATTCATGAAAAATTTCATGTAATAGTACCATTTTCCAACTCTTTGTCACTCAAAATTGTTAAAATAAAAAAGTGACTTCACTTATCTCTTAAGTATGAGAACCTTTTTTCTTCAAAAAAACCATGTTTTATTAAAAAAATTAAAAAATATTTATAAAATGATTTTTTAAATGATTTTCCCCTTTTTTCCCTTTACTAATTTTTTCAAAGGAATATTCTTATTAATTTCCTAACAAGGCATTTTCTTATATTTTTATCGTAAAAAATAAATGTTTTTTATCTTATACGACATGTAAAAATTTTCCCATTGTCATTCCTTTTCATTTTTGAATTTTTAATTTTAAAAGAAAATGTTTTAAAAATTTATTTTCAATGAAAAGGTTTTCCCTGATTTTTTTCAAAACATAAGGATATTTTCCTTCTGAATGTATTTAAAGGCTCTTTTTGTAAAATTTATATTCATTAGTGACAATAACCCTTTATTTTACTGCACTTGTGTTATGTTGTATTTTAACCATCCTTAATATTCCTAGGGATGATTTATGATTGAATTGTACAAGGATAGTATAAACATTCACTTATTTGATTTCTTTTATCCCCATGAAATATTCAAACTCATACGACCATTGAATTTAACTTAATTATCCTTATCAATTATCATGGATATTACAAGTGCCTAAACTATATATTATTTTAAATATGTTGTATACATTGATAGTTATTTTATTATTTTGTTAAATATTGATAATTCATAATTCTTTTTTCAATAAATTTATTTGACAATAAAAATTGTTAAAAATATTATTTGATATATGATAAATGTTTTGGAGAAGTAATAACTGGGTGGAGCCCTGTTATAGATATCCCCTTGTTGTATCGGTAGTGTCATTGGACAAAAAATTTGGAAAGATTCCATAGATTGAGCTATACGAAGAATTTTGTAACCCTCCTTGTGGAAGGTATTGAAGGTAAATGTACCATTTACCTAGGAAACATGTAATAAAATAATGAAACATTTCCCTCATTTATATTTAGTTGTTATTCATCCATGGGATTTTGTGTCGACATATCTACAAATGAATTCAATTTTCATGATTCAGTTATTATTTATCCATGATATTTTTAATCAAAAAATCTATAAATACATCTCATTCTCATTTTAATGATTTATATGGAATGAGTTTCAATTTCTTACCCTTCTATATTTATATTGTTGTATCTAGTTATTTTAATGGAATATGTTATCAGTAATTTACCTTTCCATCTTAATTTATTCTCATTGATTCATTATTGCTTTCTATTTACATACCCTTTCAGATAATTTGAGCTCATCATTATTATGTTTTTTTCATAGGTATCTATGAAATTTACTATGAAATATATGCATTTATTTACTAGATGTATTATATTCATCCTCGATGTTATTTATTTTAATTTTAGAAAGAAAAAAATTATGTTATAATTTGTGTTCTCATTTGTAATCCAAGACTAATTTATGTATCTGGTTTACCAAGACTACTAAACTGATCTATAATTTGGGGTTTGATTACATATAATAATACTAATTTTATTGATAGTAGATACTAGCTACATGATTCTTGGGCTAGGTCACTACAGTTGGTATCAAAGGAAGTTTAGTAACAACCTTGGGAACTAGATTTAGGAAAACATAGGCAAGAGAACATAACTCTAAGATAGATTTTTAGATAAATATAGAAGAAACCCCTTGAATTTTGGTAAAGTATATATTTTGCAAGTTTTCTTGAAAATACATCCATGTATAGATACAACAAGTGGATGTGGTTCTGGAGAAAATATACCTAGGAGTAATAACTTTGATATGGTGTTCTAGGCCTGACTCGGGGTAACCTAGTACACAATAATGAGGCTTACTGTGCACTTGGATTGATATTACTAAGGGATATACTTAGGATAATATATGTTTTTATTACAATACATTATGATGAAATTGAATGGATAATGAAAATAAATGTCCTCAGTTAGACCTAATGTGTTTTAGATTGAAGATAAGGTGTCATGGTTTAGATGTTCTAGAAAAAAAATTAAGGGTAAATATTAGACCAATGGAGGACTTATATTAATATCTAATAGATGAGGTATTTAATTATTGTGGTTTTGTTGAAAACCTTTATTAAAATCATATTTATTAATAAACATAATTTCATGGATGTCTGTCATTTTTTTTGGAAATTATATTAGTTTAGTTTTAGAAAAGGAAAACTTGTGATCTGGGTAACAATCAATAAAATCTTACAAGGTCATGGGTCTTGAACCCATTACCAAAAGATGATAAGGGCTTCATGCCATCCACTTACCAAGGAATTTTATGGGATAATGTTTCATTGTAAGTAGTTAATCAAATTGAGAAATAAATTTTAATAATGAAATTGTAGAATCACTTTTAAGGATTAGTGATTAATCTATGAACAGTATTTGTTTTGTATGATATATACAAAAATAATTATTAGAATTTTCACTCTTTTATAGGCCATAAAATCCTTTAAAAATTTATTTTAGTGAATTAGGAAAAAAATTCATTATTCATAATTAATTTCACGGAGTAAATTCATGAATTATAATTTCATTATATTAAAACCAAAAGATAGGATTGTTCATTTTAATTTAAAACCTCTCAAGTAATAATATTTCGTTATATTATTGGTCAGTGAAATAACTTCCCAATATTTGGAAAATGAATTAGAAATAAAATTTTGTCATAATATTTAATTTCTGTTGAACCAATGGTCTTCTAAATCATCAAAGATTCATTAATTTGAGGCCGTCAACTTTCAATTGATAATTCACTTGTTTGTGATTGATGACCCTGTTCACTCCCAATAAATTATTATGATTTTACTCTAAGTCAGTATATCTACTTTCTACTAATGATATCATACATAGAAAACCAGATACATGGTATTCCATGTGACGGTTGTATATCCCATTCTCTATTTTATAGAGGATATCTTACGACCCTTCTCAGGATGAGTGATTTCAAACATAGCAAGTATCAAATAATATATCACAATGATAAAGTTTAAATTGTGAGGATGAAATTTAATTATGTTGGGGAGAATGTAACACCCAAAAAATTAGAAATTACAACTTTGTATTCAATAGTGTGTAGGACACACAACACCAAATGCGCAAGAGAATTTAATATCCTATGACTTTAATATATATTTACTATTATAAATAAATTCAACACATTATGTGGCTTGTGTTACATTAAATATATAAATTCATCAATATATTTTGTTACACCCAAGAGTGAAATTCCTCATTAGCATTAATTACATGGAAGACATAGTTTCACCAAATAACAATGAATTATTAAAATATTATTATTTAATATAATATATTATAAAATAGCCGTTAAATTATTTTTTTAAGAATACTAACATCTAATATATAAATTTATTGATTTAAAAAATATAAAATGAATTCATTGGTTAATAATTAATGAGAAATGAAAATATGAACCAATTAGATATAAAAAGAAATATTACCATTTTTAATCTTATAAAGGAGTTTTACCTTAATAAACATAACTAATTAAAATTAGGGAATTATTTTATTGAAATGTATATGTCATGTATTCAATAAAATATCTTTTATATTTATCCAATAGGATTGATATGAATAAAATAAGAACAAACCCTATTTCACACATAGAAACCTATATCTTTATTAGAGAAAGTTTACTACCTTTTAATGGAGAAAATATTTTAAATAAAAATTTTGACCCTCTTATAAATTTATTTTGATAAAATAATATCCATTATTTAATTCATAATTTGAAAATTATCATAGCGTTATTTTTTTATTTTTTCGAGATGCTTCATTTTTTGATGAATATTGAACCATATTACATTTTTGTTAAAAACAAATTTTTGTTTAAATAATTATCAATGATTAAATTAATTTTAATTTATTTTATAAATTCAGATTAGATAAATGAAAAATATATTAATACAATTTAGTTTAATATAATCAATTTCACATTAAAATTTAATATAAAAACTCAACGAACTTTTGAACATTTTTCTACTAAAACCAGTTAAACCACCTGACTACAAAATAAGGATTAATATTAATATTTAAGATTTTTTTATATGAATTTTAAAAAATGGAAATAAAAAGTTTTAATCATGATGATATTCTTATTCTAATATTATCAAAATAATCTTTGACGATAAATATTAGTGAAGGTGATTAAGGTGTAATAAGACTTAAAAATTGATTAAACATTATATTTAAAGACTCAAATGACCTAGAAACCTATCCAAAACCCATTTTATTTCCATAATTATGCCATTAACCTTCCATTATTGAGTGTTTTTGTTTTGGTATCACTTTTTTAGTTCTGAACATGTGTACACTTAACTTGTTTCCAAAAATTCTGTGAGAGGTCTTTTCCTTCCATATAAAAGGCCACCACCTCTCCCCTTCCTCACACAAATAAAGACAAATTTTGATAGTATGAACTCTACCCAAGTATTATACCCACATACCTTTGATAATTCTTGAATCCTTCCCTTGGGAAGAAAGAAATCCAAGGAAGATTTTTGGTTCAAACCAAAAGAAGTTACCCGATTAAGAGGTAACATCTTCTCTCAAGCTTTCTCGATTAACTTCCATTCTCCCCCCAAAAAAATATATTTCTTCCATAATTATATAAAAAAAGTATCGTAAATATACTAGGATGTTTTTATGTAATGTTTTCTACTTAAAAATACACACACCACCATCTAATGGGCATCAAACATACTGTTTCTATGTACGAAGAACTACTACCTCACAAAACGATGATTATTCATTTTTACCTTAGCACCTCTCATGGTGGCCAATATGATGGATCATCTACATAAATATGTATCATATATGATATTTTCAATTTATTTATTCTTCTTTAAATTTTATTTATAATATACCTTTACGCTTTCCATCATGGGTAAATATAATAATTTCGTTTGAGGAATTGTTGACAACCGCCCCTACAAAGAGATATGATGTGTTCATTCCGTACATAAAACATATAAAGCATAGTTTTAATAAAACAAAGTAACATATTTAACATATATATTATAATATAATTATAATATAAAAATTTATCATTTATCTTTCATTATTTTAATACGACAAAGAAATGAAAGTAGCTTTCATGCGTACAAATGGTCTACCATCTCCTTGAATAGTGAACCTCATTTCTCATCTCCAAATATTTTAGGCCACAATAAATACAAATATAATTCATATATATGATATAAAAATAATTTTTTACATTATTTATATGATTAAACCATGATATAATTAAAAATAACTTTAAATAACATGTTAAAACATACTCGGAAAACTAGGCAATCAACACCCAAAATAGATAAAATAATGAATTGTTATTAACATACAGGTTATATGATATTATAATAGGATCATATATGATATTATAAATATTAATATAGTTCTGTTATAATTTAGTAACATGTTTAAAACCCATATATAGGAGTTTATATGACGTTCACCTGAAAATAAACTGAAGGTAATGGATTCATATCTCACTTTTTACATCCTTGAGATAAATGTCATCTTCACCACATACATATTTTGGGAGGTTTATCTAGTTCCTATTTTGTTATATTATATCATTAATCCTTTTTTCTTCATGGAATATTATACTTTAATTTAATACCAATCCTTAATAAGGATTGTAATTTAAAAAATTTTCATGTGGTATGGGAAACATTTCGATGTTTAAATATTATTTTCCTCATGACTAATACTAATGGTCATTGAATTTAATTTACTTTAGATGAATTTATATAACAATTTTTCAATAAAACCATTATAATTTAGTGGTTATTCATGACTATTTTTATGTATTAGTACAATTTTTCCACTATTTGGTACTCAAAGTGTTATAAAAATGATTTTACGAAAACCATAATTCACTTCTATATCTAGACAAAGAACATTTTTTCTTCTAAAACTAAGTTTTATTAAAATGTTTTTAAAATTTTAAAGACTTTTAATGAAATTTTTACCATTTTTTAATTACTATTTTTTTTCAAAGGAATCTTCTTTTCACCTTTCAAATAAGGGATTTTATTACCTTTCTATCGTTCAAAAGGAATGTTCTTTTTTACCTTGTATGGCTTGTAATGATTTACCCACAATGATTCCTTCAAATATTATTTTTCATTTCTAAATGTTGAATTTTTAAAGATATTTTTTTTAAACATAATTTTCAAATAAAATTGTTTTCAAATATTTTTTAAAAACAAAAGGATATTTTTCTAAATATTTTTTTAAATGATATTTTTGTAATATTTCTCTTCATAAAAAAGTAGACAATATTTTAATACGCTTGGGCTATATTGTATTGATACCATACCTAATATTCCTATAGATAGATTCTGATTTATTTTTCCAAGGATAGTATTCAAATTCACTTCCTAGATTTCTTTTTTCCCTTAAAATATTCAATATCCTATGATTATTGAATTTTCCCTAATTATCCATATCATATATCATGGATATTACTATTTCCTAAACCACATAACATTTTATATATGGTGTCTATATTGAATGTTATTTGACTATATGGGTAAATATTGATAATTCTGGATTCTCTATTCAATACATTTATTTGATAATCCACATTGTTAAATCGATTTTTCAATATATGGGGAATGTTTTGGACTAGCATGACAATGATGGGACCTTGTTATAAATAGCCCCTATATATGTCAGTAGTCTCATTAGAAGAAACATTTGTCTAGCCTCCTCAGACAGGGTTTTACCTAGCATTTGGTAAACCATATTATCAAGGGTTTTGACAGTAAAGGTACCATGTACCTAAGAAACATGGAGTATAATAATACAAAATTTCCCTAATTTAAATTTAGTTATTATTTATCTGTGAGATTTTTCATCGACATATTTATGGATTTATTTCATTTTAACTCTTCAATTATTATATATCTATGAGATTTTACATTGACATATCTATGTATAAATTATTTTCTCAGTTTATTGACTTATATGGAATGATTTTCAGTTTATCACCTTGAAATATTAATATTTTATTATCTGTTTATTTGAATTTAATGTGTTATCAATTATTTAACTTTACCTGTTAATTTATTCTTATTTATTCATTATTACATCTTCTTTACTTACCCTTATCAAGAATTTGAGCTCACCCTTCTTGTATTTATTTCCCTAGGATTCTAAGAAGCATAATATGACAGATATGCATGTATTTACTAAATATATTAGAGTTTTAATCAAATTTATTTATTTAGATTTTATAAAGGGAAAAAATATGTTGTAATTAGTGTAGTCATTTGTAACACATTATGATTTTATATATCTGGTTAACCAATACTTCTAAACTGATTTGTCCATCGGGGATTTACTCCTTATAATAATTCTAATGTAATTAATAACCAACACTAGATCGAGGAATCTGGGGTGGGGTCACTATAATTGTGAAAAAAATCAGTAATGCATCCTCATATTTTCAATTATTTTTTAAACATGAATTGATTTATCCTTTTTGAAAAAAAAAGACGACACTATTGAAAAAAACATTTCTTACTTTCAAAAGCATCCCCATTCAACATGGTCTCGAAAAATGTATTTATTTATAAAGTGATACATCAAAAAACCCATCACATCTGGTTATTATTTATCCTAATATATATTTTCATGCCATGAATGGTTTTCACAACATGTAACTAATTCGCGCCCCATATTGGATTCATAAAAAGTGTTTGGAATAATTTACACATCATGTAATATATTTACCTAGTGTGTGAATATCCTGTAGAAAAAATTCAGTATAGTTTCCAAAAAAGGACCCAAACCAACTTAAAATTCTTCCAAATCATGGAAAACCCAAATAAATACATTTATCATGTTTTCATCGTAAATCCATTATTTAAAAATGTTTTACATCCTTGGATTTATTTCACTTTCCACTAATAGTTCTCCATATTAGGAAATGTATCATCAACCAAGGATTAATGAAAATGGAGAACTCAATAAAAGGAATTTAGTAAAAAAACATAATATGTCATGTAACTAGAAAAAGATGATATCTTACATAGTGGGTGTCCCAAATTATTGAACATTTCACTTTCTACAACCATAAGGAACTAAATATTTTCAAGAATAAAAGTGGTGAGGTCACTGATCCCTCACCAATATTTTTCACTCCCTTGTTTCATAGATATTAAAACCATGTTATAAGAACACATGGACTAATGGGATAGACTTTCCATGAACCCCCATATTCAAAACATCCATGATAATAAATTTTTTCCAAAAAATGGTGGCATAAGGCTATAACTAGATATATTCCCAATCACACACATGAGATGGTTCTTGATGATATCTATTTTTGAAAACCTTAAATATGACATGGATCAATGTTATCCATGGTGGTATCCCTAATTTATAGGAAAAAATTTCATGATTCTCTATAATAAGAAAAGGACTGACATAACGTGGGTCCAAATTCACCTACTTCACCAAACGGTGGTGTACCAGCTGAACTGATACCCAAAGAAACACATAATTACCTACCTGAAAATTCAATGGATGATGATGACAGTCTTCATTTGAATTATAGTGACTCTGAGATATCACTTAACATTTAATAATCAGCTTAAATATCTTAGTTGAGGCTAAGTCAAACTGAGTAATGCTCACAAAAATCCACCTAGCACAATTGGGATTGAAATAAACACCCATACAATATCTTAAATGGGGCCATCTTGATCGAGGTTATATAAGTATATTTATTAGAAAATATACCCCAAAATAGGTTCCTTTCTCAAGATGTACCGAAATTATGAACACATTCCTACAACATATCTTTGAGAGTCTAGATAGTCTTATAAGACAAGAAATGCATCTCTGGTTGATACATGATACTCAACTATATTTGGGTTCACAAATATTCCTAGAGTCCCTTCCAAAAGTGAAAAGTATAATGGTAATCCCGGTCACAAAATATCATTGTGGGAACTTTGTAAATTTGAAAAACCACTTAAAAATAAAATAATATGAGGTTATATACATTTATAGACTCACCGATGGGTATAATGTGGGATAATTTCATCAGAGGATTAAAAATATCCCATATAGCACCTATCCTAGTTGGGGTATGAGGTAGCCTAATCATGAAATTTGTAGTGATATTATCTCACTTATAAAAAATCATAGAAAGTGGATGCAATAAACTATATAGTATTTAATGATCATCCTTGATTCCCTGGTAGGTTAAGCACCTAGAGACAAAGTCTTCCATCATATGTATCATCCCAAAAAATTATAACCAGCCTCTCAAGGTATAAAATATCATGGTATCCCTGGGGTGAATGAACCAAACAGAATGATGTGCCTCATGAATCAACTCTTACCTCATGCTCAAAGGACCAACCAAACACTTTATGAGATGATGAGAACCATCTAAAGACCACGACAAATCACCTGAGGTCTCCCCAAAATGTAGGGAACTACTAATCTGATGAAAATCAAGATCATATACCAATTCAATCATCCCTCCATTGATAATTGAATGTGAAATATTCATACTTTACCAGAATACATACCCTTAATCCTCTTTGACACCAATCATCAGATCAAAAGAAAACTCCATTAGACCCCACTCATCCACTAATACCCGAACTTACTACACAGTAATATTCTTACTCTATATGTCAATGACAACATTTACCTTTAGGGGTATATATATAGTCTCAAAAGAAAAATTATGAAGGCATACCACCCAAAATATATGTCTCAATTTGAGGTCCCTATTGGTTAAAATATAATTCTGGATCTTATTATACAAATACAATATAAAAATCTCTAAACAATGGAAGCGTTGAAACGTCATTAGTTCTTGTATAAAAACATGAAATTCTTGGTCATGGTTGGATAGTTCCATTAAAATGGGTGTATATTCCACATGAAATAGGCCTCCAAATAGTCATCTTACATCAGTGCAAACCAAACAACCACATCAATAGAGTCATCGAACACAACATAATATCTCCCAGGTTGAGAGAGAATTAAAATATGTGTAAGTGTTAGATGTGTCTGTAACTGCATGAAAGAACTCTAAATATGATTTTTTCTAATAAAAAATCACCACATTCCATGTCAAACCCATAAAGGGTGTAGATATATGAGATAAATAAAAAAATGATTATAATACCTATTCAATATGAAAAACTATATATCTAAACCACATATCTTTTATGCTCCTAATAAATGAATGCTAACACTTTTTATAGATCCACTGAAACTCCTGCCTCAATGATAATGCGGGCTAAAAACATCACTTCCTCAATATAAAAGTGGATCTTAGAAAACATATAATATATATGATTCTCTAAAATGAAACAAAAAACAACCTACAAATTTTTATCTTGATTCTCCTCTATCTTGGAATACACCAGGATGTCATCCACAAACACAACTATTAAGGAATCCAAAAATCAATTGAATATCAAGTTCATTATAACAATAATGACTATAGGATAATTTGTTGGCAAAAAAGGCATAACCAAATACTGAAAATTTTCATAATAGATTTGAAATTATTTCTTTGGAAATTCATCCCCCTGGACCCTCAACTAGTGGTACCTTGTTCTCAGATCTATCATTTGAAAAGCAACGGGAAGCCTTGAACTTATCAAATAAATCTTCAATTCTTGGCAACATGTACTTATCATTTACCAGCACTAGGTTATTATTATGATAATATATGAAAATTTGGAGGCTACCATCCGTATTATATGAAAATAGAAATGGAAAGGCTCATTGTGACATGCTAGGATGGATAAAACCATTTCCATATAGATCCTTAAGATGAACTTTCATATATTTCATCTCATCTAGATCCATCTAATAAGAATTTAATAAGATCATGATCATCTTGGGAAGAATATCGAGAGTAAAATTGACCTCTCATATGGTGATAATCTCATGAAATACTCTAGAAACACATCTGGGTACCTATTCAGGACTATTGGAATATAACCCACTAATATTTTACCAACAAACTCAAGAAGAAACCTGGATGACTGGGTTGAGATCAACCCCAATGCTAATGTGACTAATCCTATCATCCCTTGAAACCTGAAAGACATGAGTTCACCTATTAGGCATTACGAAATAGAATATATTGCGATAATAGTAAAACAGTTCCTTGGATACGATCAACCAATACTTACCTATAATTTTGTTAATAATATTTCTAGTATAATAAAAGGAGATCCCAAACAAACTCTATTCCAGCTACAACTACATGACAATTAGGGAAATTGAAACCTATCTCTTTTTTATTTCCTAAACAGGTTTGAAAATAAATAATATAAGGCATAAAATTATATCTTATACCTAAAGAATCAATTATATTATGTGAAATGAAATAATTTGATTCACCCTTGTAAATTAAACATATTCCATAGAGTAAGTGATAAACACTGTACCGCTAATACTGGTCAACCTAGAATATGATTCCTTTAAAATAACCACTTCTCCACAGAGACATACTAGCTCAAACCTTCACTAATTATCCTTCTTCTGATAATAATCTCCTTTACCCTGAGGATGTGATACTTCATCCTTAGAAGCCTTTGGCTGCACCCAATATCCCTTCATGAAAGTATAGCCTACAATATTCCTCTATGAATCAAACTGATAGAAGTACTAGATATATCGTAAATTCGAACACTGGTGAAATTCCATTAGAGTCTCTGAGAAATTAATAATGGTGTGTCCTATATTCCCCCATTAATATAAAAAACATGATTACTACCCAAATAATCCATAATAATTGAACCTGAATACTACTGGAAACTTTTTCCAATTCCCCTCTAAGGCTCATCATGTTTCCAAATATGACTTGAAAAAGAACTATGACTACCTTCCGTAGATGGAACACCATTAAGATTTATATTTATAGTAAAATATTCCTCTATAACTTTTTCCTTGGAAACCACATTTTATTCAGTTAGTAGAAAAATAATGATGATTATAGATATATTTATTGGCCTCATAACAATCTCTAAATGATAAGACATGATATAATCATTCATGAGGAGATCCTAAGAGATATGAAACAACATGGTTAATATGGTGGCATAATCCTTCAATGAATGACCACCTTTCTCCAAATTTAGGAACCCATGTGTCTTCTTGTCCCTCAATGAATTTGTGTAGAATTTTAGATTAAAATACACCTTGAATGTGGTATACATGTGATCCTTGTAGATCCTCCAGAGAACCATCGATTCCCGCCACTTCCTTCATATTCCTTCCAACACATTCAAGTAAATGTGAAATTTATAGGTTCCAGGGGTCTTTATGAACTTTAAGACCAACTTGGTATAATCCAACAACTACACAGGCTCAATGGGTCCCTCGTTACCACATAACACTACTGAATGATTCCTTAAAAACATATGATCATGGTCCACCATCTGTGTTTACACATGAACACCAACTTAATATATGGTTTGTATGATACAAATCATCAAATACACAAATAATGGATCAAAACGAGGGTTCTTCAATGGGGTATTCTCTATTTTACCTTGTTTATTCTTAGATGAGTTCCATATAGAAAGAATTGTCTATAATACACACTACTAATTCTTTTTTAAGAATTCTTCATTCTCAATTAATGTTAAAAAGAATAAACCCTTATAATGGGTATCAATTGACCAAAAAGCACCACGAGAAAAAATAATTTAAAAAGGGAAAAACATTAAAAAAACCAGTTAATTCCTATAGTGAATGGTTTGGCTACATAGTTTTTATAACCTTGAACAAACCATGAATGTGCCACTGGAGTTGGAGGAATGGCTACATGGACTATTCCTGGTTACTACTAACCATGAACACTAACTATGGTCCTTCTCTATACCTACCTATTTCATTCCCCAAGATCCAAAAGTCCCTTGGGATCAACCAACATCTTAATAAAGATCATAAAATACATTAAAATATCATCATAAAAACCCATAAATGGGCTCAAAACATCACCAATGTCTTGGAAAAATCATGGAAACACAATGTTTGACATAATAAAGAGATGGATAGGTAATCCTTCATTCATACTTATCGAATCCTGATGGGACTATCTCTAATATACCATTGAATTATAAATTACATAGTTGTGATAACATGTTTCAATAAACCAACTCAAGTCAACCCAAATCATCGTCCAAGTTATTCTGAAGTGTCTTCCTAATCTCCATGGGCTGACGATTAGAATCAAGCACAACCAACTATTTATTGGGAACAATTTCACCAATGTTAAACTGAAATAAAATATTCATTAAATAGGATGGATAGAACAATACCATAAAAATTAACAATAGGTGATTAAAAAATAAAAAAAAATTACAAAAAATATCATAAAAACATTAAATAACTGAACATATATATACATTGGATTTCAATTCAAAACCCAAAACTCAAAAGAATGGTTAAAAGACCAATAATGTCCTAAAAATGCAACCAAATGGGATGAAAGAACTCAAAATTTCTTACAATGACCCAACCCCTATGCGATCGTGTCTTCTCCACAAAACACATATGGTGCTAATCAAGAAGAGCCACCCCAGAACACGGTTCCCTTTCTAATATCTATGTCCTATAAAAATATATCTACAAAATCCAAAATTCCCAAGCAAGGTGATAATTATTTATCCCAGTAGGATACCACTATGAACATAATTAACACTTTTACCCATACAAAACAATAAACTAAAATGATGTGAATTAGAAAAATAAATTTTTTTGAACAAATAACCTTTTCAAACACTCCTTTGAAATACCTTTTGTTTTCCAAATAAAAAATGTTGGTTTTAAAAAAAAGTCCAACAAGGATAAAATAGATAATCATAACCATAAATTAAAATATACTCAATATTAAAAAAAAATCAATGGTGATCATAAATTCAATACATGTAAGAACTTTTATGGAAAATAAATGGTTATAATATATCTTATGACATCAAATTGGTAATAATCAAGGAAAAAAGTTATTCAAACTAATCTTTCATGAGTAATGATTACATAGAAATCGAACCATAATGCATATCATGTGTAATTAAATAATTATTCTATCTAACTAAGTAACATGGGTGCTCTCATGGTATTCTCTAGGAACAACATAGAATCTCTCATGGTGTCCCTGCCCAAGGATCTCACAGTCCCCTAGAAACAAAAATTTGAGGCTCACACAGTCCTCTATTTAATGGATCACTTTTAAAATAAAAAAACCAATATAGAAACTCACACAATTTTCCCTCTAAATTCTCATATGCTCCCTGGATCAAAACCCTTGCTCACACACCGGTTAAACTATGTACTACTCCATAAAAATACATCGAAATGAGTTCCTATATCAAATAGGAAATATCACAATTCATTTCATTATAGACACTCCCATTTTTTAAAATACCCTTATTAAGGTAAAACCATTTCTAAAAAGACTTTATAAATATTTTTTATCCTATAAAAAAACCTTTGAGTAATTTTTTCAAACACATAATTTGAAAACAAGACACACCCATTTGGAAAACCCCATTTAAACACCAAAATTGACAAAATAATCAACGAATCACATAAAATTTATGATATTAACCAAGAATAAATCATTTAAATGGAAATTTAAACAAAAAAATCAAATGAGATTCATAATTTAAAGTCAATTCATAACAAAATTCCTTAAATAAAGACACATACCTTATATTCCATCCAAATCTCACCACCCTCGATGACAATCATCCATAAGAGTTATAAAAAATAACCACTCACATAAGAGATTGTAATAAAAACCAAAACATCCATGAAATACCCAATATTATACTATATCACTCACCAGGGTTTCATATCTCCATGAAATAAGAGAAACAAATACGATGAGGATGAAAAGAAAAAATAAACCAAGGATATATTTTAATTATTCAAGACAAAAAGCCAGAGAAAACCACCAAGGAAGAGGGTAATAAGATCCATGTAAATTGATTATTTTTTTCACATGATAGGGAAGGAAAATAATCCCCCAAAACCTAAAAAACTAGATAGGGGTATTTTGGAAAAATCAATTTTTTTATGTTGCCTGGATAGATAGAACTATTTGGCTGTATGACTAGGAAAACTCTGTGAAAACCATGTGGCTAACAATGTAATCCCAAAATGGGACACATAGTTACCCCTAGGTGTCACCTGAGTTGAAAAACCATGGTTAAAGAATTCAAACCCCAATATCAAAAACTGCATCACCCACACATAGTTATCCTCATGATTAGATAAAATGTGTGCTAACCGCCTGCCTTTGTCTATGAACACCCAATACACATCCAAAGATAAAAAATCTCAAAATTAGTCTGACGAGTGCATTAAAGGGTGGAAAATTCAATCCCTTATATTGGCTAGGAGATGGGAAATATAGACCCTTTTCAATTGAATTTATATGTTCAAAATGATTCTGAGTCTAATGATGAGGGATATTGAGATTTTATAAAAAAAATTTAAACTAATAAAATAATGTTTTTTTCAAGTAACTTTTTTTAATCAATATAAAGTATAACAATATTATTTTACATAATATAGAAAATGGAAAGTGAAAATATAGTAAAATTGAAATCATTTTTCAATAAAGAACACCTCCTCGCCATTAGAAAATTCCATATATGTTAATTTATTTATTTATTAAAATGAAATAAGAAACCCTATACTATGTGTTGAAGTCCCCTAAAACTATTTAACGACATCACCATGAGAGTATTGGTGAAAATGATGCTTATATGAGATGAATGGAGGGTGAATCTATTTTCTTACATCATGCTATCAACCATCCTTGAAGATATGAAGATGAAGTATAAAAGCATGGATGCATACACCAGAATATCTCAACTATTATCTCATGATAAAGAGAAATAAATAGATTATATAAATTAAATTTTAATTGAACATTATGTGTGTAAACAGGAAGAAAAGTATCTAGCTAGTGAACCTGCATTTTATTTTTTAAGAACATTGATATGTTATTGAACATTCGATTACATTTGGATAAATAATTATCCATTAATCTAATATTATTTTCCATATTACCCAAATATTCAATATTCATCCAAAATTACAAGATAAAAAAGTTACAGAACCCACATAGAAATCATTTGACATTACTTTTCCAATAAGATAAGGAATTGTGAGAACATGGATCCTCACCCATTATAGTGAAAAATAAAATATTAGGTAAAAAATACCAAGAATAGTTAAAAGATAATGGTGTATTTATAACATCCTTGAGAGAGATAAAATATGTTTAGGCAGTATGGAGAACATGAAGTAATTTTCTTGTTATATAACTAGAAAAGTCATTGGAAGAGAAACTACAATGAATTGAAGATGAAGTAAGTTGAATATTTTACTTTAGATTTATCCATAAATATATAAAATAAAAATTTATCACTTCATGGGATTATATAAAATATAAAAATAATATAATTTTATCAGATACATGAACCATATATGATCAGACGAATTATATAAAGCAAGGATAAGTCTCTGAAATCTAGGAAAGGTTGATTCGTAGGTCAGCCAAGATGAGGACATGGCTTCCATTTCCTAGTTGATTGATTTTAGATGAATTATTAATTTATAATGGGTGTTACTAAAACATTAATCTCAATTTACATAGGACCCAATAATATATTATTTCATTTAGTAATGAATATTGTTTGTGGTTAAAAATATTAAACTAAAAGTTAAATAATAATTGAATAATTGGAAGTAAATGATGAATATAAAATATAATAATCATTCCTACTTAAGGAAATACAATTTATTTTTTAGGAAAATATGCCTTTATAAATGAAGGTAGTATATAATGAATGTATTATTAGTATATCTTGACCATATTAACCACTCTAAGAAAAAGATAGAGGTAATTTCATATCATGAGATTCATTTATGAAATTTTGGAATTCAAATAAATAATGTATTAATTTGGTAAAATATATTAGATACACTAGGAATATAGTTGGAGTATATCTTAACTAATCATTGTTTTATCATTTAAATATAGTGTAATGTATTTACTATTCTCACATTACCCTTTTTACATCATAAAGGTGATGGTAGTACAATGATGATTAATGAGGATTCTTATATGTATTTCAAGTCTACAATGATTTCATTATAGGAATATTTCTCTAATAGTAATATAATTAATAATCATATTCTTACTATATTGAAAAATATATTTCATATTAATTATGATTATATGGGATTTCATTATGTCACATCCTCATGTTCTTTATGGGAACTATTTTTCAAAAATTCCTTATGATTCAAATATACATAAAAGGAAATATAAAGTGAATATTAGTTAATTATATAGTAAAAATATAGGATATTAACATCATAATGTTTAAAATTTATTAATAAAATCTGGATATACTAATATGAAGAAGAACACATCTATTTCAGACAATAGGATAATGTGAAACTTCAAAGATGACTAGGATATAGAAGAATTTGAGTTGGTAGAGGAACACTAACCTCTATAATATTTAGTGGTGGGAGATTTTACCGTGATATATACAATGTATGAAATTTTAAGCTATATATTTGGTTTTATATTGACCCTTAAAGGAGATATATTATTCAATAAAAATAATTAATCCTACAGGGAGTAATAAATGGAAACTGTAAATGACTGAAAAATATAAAGGAATTAAATGATAGATTACATGTACCATAAACGAGTTCTATAATTTGAAGTTTCACAAGTTGGTGTAAAGTGGTTGGTCAGTGTTCAACAATAATCTAAACATGGATAATATAATGTGGTATCAATAATTCTTAATCGATCACTTATGGTTCAAGTGATGTCTAGACAATGTCATTGACAAAAAATTACGCAAATCGTCATAATTAAATGTATTTGAATATTAAAAATTGTAGCCACTATCAATTATTATAGAAAATTATTTTGTAATGAATGATTTCAAGGTATATACGAGAGGTCGATTGAATAACTATTGTTTTCCAAGAAATATACGTTGATAAAATATAGAAAATTGATGATTAGTCATAGAATTAATTAAGAACAAGGATAATTTCTCAAATAAAAACTTATGACAAAACCTAGATTTAGAAAACTAAATATATAGACATAGGTCAATGGGGTTTGATAAATAAATTCATTATATATATATATATATTAAATAGGTATCATTTTTTATGACACATGGATTTAAATCCCACAATAATGGTGTGCTATATAATAGGCAGAGATTCATGTGATAAATAGACCATATAAACATAATATTACATTGTAAGTATATATAACATTTTATGATTTTTACTAATGTTTGATATTGGATCTTTATTAATAATAAAAATAGAATATAAAACAAAACTATGAGTTTTAATGGATAATAATGAAAAAATTATAATAGTACCTGAGAAAGTAAAACTGGTTGTGTTCCAGGTAATTGGAGAAATGAAATACAACTTTTTAAGGGGATACAAAATCATTCTTCTTTTAGATCACTTTGATCTTGGATCATAATACTGAAAAATTAGTATTTCGAAGATAAATTATTACATCATGTGGTAACCATATACACACACAAAAAGTATATTTTATCATCTTATATAACTTATGATGTGGATTACTTAATTAATTATTCATGATTTTTGCATTGTGCAATGATAACAATGATCTATCATATTACGATAAACATAAGACTATGTAATTACCCAATATGTCAATAATTAATGAGGGGAAAATGTATATACACAGTGATGTCACATTATGAATTACTACGATCGAAACATAGTAGGTCCAATAACTATAGCCACATCATTGTAGATGCATATTTATCTTATGAGAGCTAGTGGACTTGACATTTTTTAGTTGCTAAATCTAGTGAAAGTGGGAGTCTATTGAATTTTGTAACATAAAACTAACTTATTTGTACATTCAATTACCTATATATTCATGTACTTTAATGATAATAAATATATTATCACATGACAATTTTTCTTCTATATAATGTTAATATAATATTTTCTTTAGAGTATTTATCCCTTTAAAGATTATAATAGTTTCCCTCTATAATGATAATCTTGACGTGAAATGATGATATTCTTTAATATATGTTATATAGAAGAACACAATCTATTCTATAGGATATACATCATTATAGATATTTGGTGTAGGAAGTTCACAATATATTGATACTTTTTCTCATGATGTTTTCATATGGTAATATCCAATAGAGGAGGCTATGACCACATTCCCACTAGAAGAAATTTGACATTTTATATGTGTCATTGGATATTCCTATATTTTGATTTTGCATATTTTTTCTTTTAATTGTGATTATTATTAATATACATCATGATTTATATACTATGATATATTGATGAAAACCATAATTCCAAATGATGACAAGGATGTAGAATAAATTGTGTGCATTATGTGTTATATAAAATTAATGAATAATTCAAGAAAGGATTTGTCCTTTCTATTTTATATATGTTCATATATTTTGGTCAATAATTGAAATTCGAATGTTAAATAAATTTCATTTACATGGTGTTTGAAGGGTTTATATTATAAATTCAATGAATTATATGTTGATTAAATCTTTTGATGGAACAAATTATGAAACCTACATAATTCGGTATCAAGACAAAGGTGCAACATTACGTAGTGAGCATCTATAGGAGGTTGTTTACATTGAAATATTAACTTATTTCTATATGTGTGGTTTGATGTGTTTCTAGACACTCATTATTGATTTTAGTCTTGTTATCCTAATGTGATTGAGAGAGAGACATAGAGGCTCCCACACATTGTTTATCCAGAATCATTGTTAAATTCTTTTTGAATTTAATAGGTGGGATAAATATTATTCCCACTTTGTGGTTACAAATATTATTTAGAATGTGTTTACTACATGGATTCAATAACCTTATTTTTGAAATATTATATGTGTGTGTTCAATATTTATTAAATATTTATTTATAAGGTAATAAATAAATATATATAACTATAGGAATTTATAACATTTATTTATCTTTTTTTTAATTTCATGTTAGCCAATAAAAATTATTATTTTATTTTTTACATGATTATTAAATAAATAATTATTAACTATTCTATTGAATATTATATTGATTAATTTATTGAAATAATATTACAATGATATTAATTTAATTAAATAAATTTCTATTATTCAGGGTTTGGTAAATGGAGAGGAGGATTCATGGGCATAATTAATTATTTGGGTAAAATTATATTTGAATATCCATGAGTACTGAAGGCATTGAGGATATAATAAGAAGATTATTATTATTTGTCATGGGGTTTTATTTAGGATTAAGATATTGGTTATTGGAATTTATGTAATAATTAATTCTATAACCTATAGATATAATTTCGGTTATATCATTTTGAGTGTCAAGAGAATCATTGTGCATAAAACATTTCCTCTTTAGATAATTCACTATAACCCAAGATATAGAATTTCAGGAAAACAATCAATAACAATGAATTTTTATCCTCCTACTACGTCTAGATAGATAATGATAAAAAAAAGTGTGTCTTTTTATAATGGAAAGATTCTTAATATGATAAATGATTAAGGGATCATGTTTTCTTGGATACTTTGTGCTAGCACTCAGAGTTTTACTTACATCATTTTGAGATTTGTATAGAACTTGTAGATACTAATAAGAGGATTATATCTTTGTATCCCCCATCAAACTAATGATATAGCAAGTGTGGTCAACATAATCGACCATGAATAAATAATTACTACAAGATGTGAGTATTATTTATATATATTAGTTATAAATTATACGAGAAAATAAAATTAATTGATTCTTCTAGGGTTACTATTATCTAGTTATGTAGAGAAATGTAATGAAACTAATGGAAAACTATAGTTGTGAATATGTAAAATTGCATTCAATTTAACCTGGAACATTCATGGGTGATATTGTTTTCATTAGATCTATATGGAATGTACAATCTTTCCTTGAATGATTTAGAGAAGGTCACACACCCTTGACCTCAATTGATTTTATCTCTCTTAAGGAAAATCTAACACCCATGCCCATTTCCTGATTAAGTTAGACATAATTAACAGAATATTACTTTAGTCAATATATCACATACATGTTCCCTACATGGAATCAATCTCAAAAAAATATTTCTTAGTTCTTAATCCTACATAAACTAATCATTATGACATTTTAGTAGTGTTTTATGGTAATATGAACAACTCTAATGATAATTTTGTATTGGTATATAAATTTCAAAATATTTTGATATAATTATCCCTATATATCTATTGGATTTGACATAGCCTGTGTTGGCTGCAGATATGTCACTAGGTAGAAAAAATAGTGTCTAATTAGTGCCCATTATTAATCATTAGAGAGATGACATATCATGCAATGCTGACGATTATTATGTTAAAAGGAATATTCATCCTCTAAGAGTGATGTATGTTGCATTATATTTGAAATTTACATGAAATAAGATACTTGTATCTTTGGATTGTGAACATAATATCATTTTCCAATATTTATGGATTCATCATTACATAGGCACACAACGTAGAGGGTGTTCCATAATTTTTAAATGTGTTATATCTTATCCTTATATTATGTAATGAATACAGTTCATATTGGTGTTCAAAAGATATATTTGTGGAGGATGGTATCCCTAGTGTTTCCCCCCATATTGTGTTGAAGTGGGAATTAACTAGGTAATTTGATGTATAATCTATTGACAAGTAGATGTAGGCTTGTGATGGGGAATGAGAGACTACATTTGAGTTCCAACATAATTTTATAATCTCATTCAGGTCTCTCGTATCACTCTCCTATATCCCCCTGGGGTATCATATATTCACGACATGATACGACATTGGTACAAGATGTAGCGCAACAAAGTTTGACCATGACATAAAACTATGAATATTTTGAAAGATCCATTACACCGCTTTAATGCACAAATGAAGAAAAAATACGATCCATTGGCATAAAATATAGTCTCAATGGTTTAATAATGAGACTACATTGGTCTCTTTTCATAATCTTATACCCTAAATCAGATCATACTATCCTAGAAATTTATCTTTCAATGATCAGTTGAAAATTAAATTCCACTATTATTTCTATATATTGATTTGACATTAAATACTTTTCATAATTAAACCTCACCCTGAAAATTAATAAATTAAGGGATTATAAAAAATCTACAATTTAATATATTCCCAAAATCAAGATCGATAAAAAGTTTCCATGAATAGCTTAATTAATAGAAAATTCATAAAATCCAATGAAATTAGGTGTTATAGTGATAAAATTACACAATTCATATGAAAATCATGCATAAGGTGACAAAATGATTGTACTTGAAATAAAATAGGATTACTTATTTTCAGGAATAACTTCTCCCCATAAATGAAAAATTACTTTTAATTAAGTAATCACTCTCAAAATGATCCAAAAAGGTCCCACCACCTCTTATGAACTAGTCCTGGTTGAATGAATGTTATGTAAAAAGAGATCAACTGGATATAATTCCTAATAATTATTATATTAAGAAATCCTTTATTCTTCCGGACCTCATCTACTTCCAAATTTCAAAATTCCTTGATACATTCTAAATAATTCCTATATATTATTATCACCTTTTCATTTTAGCTCATAATTTTTTAAATATGTCAAATTCTTTGATAATTAGTCACTTTTTGATTTTTTTTCCACGAAATGAAAGTACGTAGAATTTATTGAATGAGATTACCTAATCTGGAAGTAAATCATCCCAAAAAGATGTTATCCCCATGAATAATCATAATAATCATAGAATATAAAACATCATATTGGTAGAAAAATCTTATAGAACCAGACAATTTATTAATTTATTTTACTCATGCACATATAAAACACAAACACACACACACTACCATGTTATCTCAGAAAGATTTCCAGATCATATACAATTTTTAAATTTTACTCCAACTCATTTAATTTATAAAAATTACATTTAGAGAGGTTCCCTAAGGTGTTAATTTTAGTTTTCATAAAAGGCACTTGAATCTGTAGTTCAAATTTTAGTGATTATGTGTTAAATATTTGGTTCACTAGATATCTTTTTAGTTAATCATCATTTTCCTAGTTCAAAAAAAATTTATTTCACCATAATTTCTATATATCCTATTCATACTAATATTATATGTCTATTCCAATTGTTTTTTAATGAAAATGAAAACAAAAAAAATCATAAAAACATTGGGAAAGGGAAATAAAAATGATAATATACCGAAACTATAAGACATCTCTCTCCCCACACTTATTTCATGAACTGTACTCAATGAATTTGAAAGGTTGTGACCATGATCAAAATATTATGATATTGGTTAAATTTTCAATAATTAAATAATATGGATGACCATATGGGTTCATTTATAGAAAGTTTGGAGGAGTTGAATCTCCTCTAGTGCCTCATCAGGAAAACTCCCATAGAATTACCTCACTCTCAACCCATTCATATTAAATGTTTTCCTTTCTCAGAATTTAGTAATATCCAATGGATAAAACTATAAAAAATTGGTAAAAATAAAATTTTCATCCAATATGGGAAAAATATTATACATAATAAACATCATTTTAGATTTTTAAAGAAAAACATTGCCTCCAAGATTGATTCCACTATTCAATATCATCTTATCACATGTCTAGAAATCTTTATTTTTTATTATTATGTCATTTTCAAAGACTTCCTTTTAATTTTATTTATATCATTAAACTATATATTCTTTTCATATTCATCTTCCCATAAATCAAAATTTACCCACTTTACTTCGTAGTATGTTTTTTGTTCTAATTACAATGAGATGCGATTTTTTTTCAAATATAAAATTTTTATTATTACAATCAAATGGTTGTATTTCATGGTGTTCTATAAGAATATATGGTGAATTCTATACTTTATATCCAACACTTTTATTTTGGTTTCCCAACCTTCTCAAGAATCCCTTTGACATCTCTATTGGTTACCTTAACAATCCCATCTGCATGGGGGTGATATGACATTGGTATTTAATGGTTCACTTCGTATATTATCATCAAATATTCCACGATTTTATTACTTAATATATTTCTTGAACACATATAATTACTGTTGTTATTATAAATTTTCAAAATATGTTACATCTGAAAAATTCATAATTAATAGAGGATTCATTGATTTTGTTAGATTTGGATTCCACTGACATAAAAAAATATTCAAAAGCATAAAATATATTTCTTTATTACAAAAAATGATAAATGTTTCTATCATATAAACACCCCATACATAAAATATTACCTAAAAGTTTATGGATTTGTTATGAATTTACTATCTTTTTAGACATTTCTATTAAATTATAACTTTTTCCACTTTTTAAAAAATTAATGGGAATATTTAAAAGAAATTTTCTATTATAGATAATATTCTATGAATTATCATGTAGTTATTTATGTTATAAAGTTACCTCCATAACAAAGGGTGTGGAAATATTTGAGTATATATGGTAAATTCACTCTTAGAAAAACACATCCCAATCAATAATTTAGTGAATAATTTTTAAAGGTATGGATCTTCTAACACAAAGAACATTTAATAAACCTTACTTCTTGAAATTTTTTTGTGACATGAAGAGTTAAGGGATTTGGTCAGTGAAAATAAATTTTAGCATGCCCATACACCAACGTACTTCACATTTATTAAAAGAACTTTTCACCTGTAATGTGTTCATTGATGGGTTTTTGTATGATATTCGAACTTCAATAGTATGGGGGTGTTATATACAAGAAATATGTTTATTTTATCTTATTTCCTATATTATTGTTGATATCCATATTAAATTCTAAAAAACAAAAACTATCTCAAAATCATCATATTAGCTTATGAGTTTTTTAATAGATACCATATAACTATTTTATTAAGGGAAAAAAATTTCATTATATCCAAGAAACTATGTTTTTAATATTTATCACACACAAAAAATTATAATAATCCCCACCTTCATGGTTGTGAAGTGGAATTGGGTGGGATCCAATCATTTAATGGCCTAATCTATCAATGAAATTTTAAATTCATTCATTTGGTTTAGTTATTATCCTATAAAATAGTTTGAACCATAAAATATATGTTCAAAAGGGTGTTTTCAAGTATAGAATGATTTTAAAGGAAAAACTTAAAAAATATTTCATAATAAAGAGAACTCATGCATCATGATAATATAAATAGATTAATATGATAAAATTATGTAACTCATTGATAAGATGGTTGATTAATAGAACGTAAATATGTATTTATAGATAAATCAATAATTTGATGTAATGCACTAGAAATAACATTTATTAATAAATTAACAGTTGGAATGTATCCCTTGAATCCACAATCCCCTGAAACTATAGCTAAAGATACTACAAATTATTATAAGGTATTAATTTTTGTTTATTTAAGGAACTTCACCAGTGATCATTAATGAAAAAATCAATGAAGGATAATATTGAAAAACTGTAACACCCCGACCCTCGTTACCTAGAGTCGGTGCATTATTACATAACATTGGCATGATCACAAGGAAACTATGTCTCTAAAGACCGATCAATTTAGTATTATTAGAAACAAGAATCATACATAATTTCAACATTACAACTTGAAAATAAATAAAACACAAATTTATTCCATTAGAAACATCCAATCCTCCTAGATTATTTCTGCAATTCACTCATAACTAACTTCTTCATATCCTGGGAAAATGAAACATAAAAAATAGGGGAGCTCAAATGCTCAGTAAGGGTAAGAAATAAAGTATAAGATAACATAAATATTAAGCATGGTGAATAATTGAAACCACATGCCTTTACCAATAATAAACATGAATACTTTTATGGCAGGAATATGAGATGAGTAAATAATTCCATAATAAAACATAATCATGTGTATTCTACTAGTCGAATGACCACATAAACAATCAATATTATTTTCATAATGAGGTAATGTATAATGCCGGACATTTTGAAACATTTTTTCAAGGCCTAAGCCACGAAATCTAAAAATGATTAAGTCTTTGTCCAAAACCATATATCAAATTGGGAAAGGCCTTGGCCAATTCCACGTCTAGTTGTCTCATGAGACCTACTGATGCATCAAGGAGCCATAGCAGGTTCCAACCATCACTTACTAAGTCCAATACATTCCTCATATGAAAAGGTTGAAATATAACATAAACATTCATATTAAAACTAACATTTGAAATGTCAATACTTTAACCATAAAACAGGAATGGTATAGAAATAACACATCTACACTAAAACATATCAAAAAAACATCAATACAACATGGAAGATTTTTATTATAATAAATCATCTTCAAATAAACATAAAATCTATCAAAGGATAGATGAAATCAAAACCTTTTTAGATAAATATATCTTTATATTTTGAAATAATTTAAGAGTAACATTATTATAATAAAAAAAATTATTTTGACCATATTCTTAAAAGGTTCTAAGGGAAGCTTCGACGATGTTATAATATCTGAAAATAGCCACACCCATCGTATAAGTTAAAAAAACATTATTACATTAATTTTGTCGAAAAGGTCGTAAAGTACCTTGTTTGGAAAAAGATGGAATGATTCATTTCAAAACATATAAGGTCAAATAAGGGTATAAATTACTTTACCACATTTTATAGTAAATTGTTTTTAAAATATATTTTTAAGAAACAAGGATGTGGGTCATAAAGAGGTACTAGTAGATACTCATGTATAAAACAACCTCGGATAATAAAGAGATCGTGAAATTAACCCTTACCTTGTATCATTCATTGGTTGAGGGTAGGTTAACCTCCTTTATAATGGTTAAATAATTGTTATTAAATTATAAAAGAATCATATACATTAATATGATATCATTTATGATCTTTTAACATTTCCTTGTTAATAATATCTTATGATTATCGTCGTTTCAGGGGTAAATTGATTAATTTTACTTTATATTATTTGTTATGTAAATAATTTTTTTATGTATTGGATGTATATTATTCATATTCATAATGATATTAAGTCTTTAAACATTATTATTAATCATATAATGAAATTTTTCTTGAATGGATACGACGAGGAATGAATCTCATCGCGTTCGTGGAGACGGTAATACGTACGTACGCACGAGCAAAAATATCACTATTTTGATACGAAAATAATATATAATTTGATGGTATATCATATATAAAAATAATTATAATGTTATATATTTTTACATCAATTACACATCATTATTATACCCATCCAAGTAAAAATGTATTGAATATCAAATACACCACGACATGGAGACGGTAAGTCGTACGTTCGCACATATGGTGACATGTCATTAAAAGGATGGATATAATAATGAATATGGTTGTAATATATTTATAATAAAATAAAATTATATTGAATATATTGGAGTAAGTATTTTATAATTGAAACAAAAAAGAAATAGGAAGTGGAAGAAGAAAGGAACTTGAAGTAGGTGATGAAATATTTACCCCTTCTTCAGTTTCTTCCTTTTTATTTGATAAAAAGGGATCTTTAGGTTAAAATTATGACTAAAGGAATGCATCTAGGATTAAGGGAGGATAGTTGAGAGGGTATTTGAGTAGGTTTTGACCGATCCAAATGGAATTGAAGGTGTGAATTAGAGAGAATAAGGAGTGCCCTTTTATAATAGGGGTGAGGGGCACCATAGGAAAATCTAGAAATATTATTTTATAATAAACTAATTTTAGGTATTTAATGGATCAAAATTAAATTAAATAAATTATATTATGGGAATGGGTCGAAAATCACTCAATCAATAGGTTTTAGACAGGTTTGGGTCACTATATTAAATTTATATTTTAGATTTAACACTTAGTTAAATAGTTTGACATTTACTATGTCTCTTTGAATTTTTATATTATATGGATTTTAAACATACAATAATCTTCCAATAGAACACCAAGTGGTTCATTAATGATAAAAATATCATTATATAAGTCTTTTGGACTAACCATATATTTTTAGGAGCATAATATAAATTGATAATATAATATTTGTCTTAAAAACACTTTATGTCAATTTGACACTATTGGGTATTTTGTTTCTTCTAAATTTATAACAGAATTATTACATCGAAAACAATTCATCTAACCAACCCCAATATGTCACATTAACCTATAAAATTAGTGTAATTTATAAAAAGTCTCAAATTACATTTATTTGGATATTTAAAATATCAATTATTTTAATATTTTATTAATTAGGTAATTACTGCATCATCATTGTGACATAAATAAATTAAATTATTTAATGTCAAAAAATATAAATAAAATAATATTATGTAGTAAATATTTCTATATTTGTAATGAATATTTATATTGGAATTTATCTTATGTGTAACCTTATATTAATAATTTTTTTGTTATTAAACTTTGATTTTAACTCTTTTAACTCTTCTTGGAATTAAATAATAATAAATGTTCTAATCTAATCCAAGTGAACCAAAGAGGTTAATATTTTATTCCTAAGGTTTTTTGGGTCGAATTATACTTATCCAATAGAATTAGGACATGTGTTAGGGTAATAATAATAATATCATTTTTACCCTTAATTACCCTATTTACTTTTAACCGTGGTAAATAAAAGTAAAAAGCTACTATTCACCAAAAATTATTTTCATCTTATTGAACAACATTTTACTTACTAATATCAACCATGTCTCTTGTATTTTTTAAATTAAACTCACAGATGCAGTAAAATTATGTTTTATGTAAATTTTCAAATGCTCCTAGGAGGTGGGTAAAAGACAGTAAAAAGTTCAATAAAATTTTTATATATCTAAAATTATTATAAAATGACTCCGATGAATTACATTGAACATATATAGGTATTATGTATCTATTTTGATATAAAAAAAATTTAAATAAAATAAATAATTATTTAAATAAAAATTCGGGTTTAAACTATAACTCACTATTTTTCACTATTCATCAAAAATTGAATGTTTTCAGAAAATACAAAAAATTCACCATACGATAATTTCGATATTTTAAAATCAAAAATGAAGTCCATTTTGAAAGATAAAATTTATAAATTTTCAAAATGTGGGTATTACAATTCATAACAGCTAGTTTGATTGGTTGTGGTGTGTTAGAACTCGAAGTTGTGTATAACACACACTATTGTATTATTCAAAGAGGAGCGTACCAAGGAAGCTTGGGGTGTTACATTCTTCCCTACTTTAAATAATTTCGGTCTCAAAATTTCTAGAGTATTACTGCATAAAATGACTCGGGTGGTTCTTCATCATAAGTTCTTCGGGTTCCCATGTTTGCCTCTTCCATCTTTTGATTTCTCCATAGAACTTTTACCTGATGAGTCTTCCTATTTCTCAGCACTTGTTCTCTTATATCAAGAACCTTGACAGGATATTCACAATAAGACAGATCAGGTTACAGATCTAATTAATCATAGGTGAGTATATGCGTTGGGTCAGGCATGTATTTTCTCAGCAGTGATACGTGGAACACATCTTGAACTTTGGAGAGACTTGGTGGCATTGTGAACTGGTAACCTATAACCCCAATTCGTTATAGAATTTCCAAAGGTTCGATGTACCTAGGACTTAATTTTACCTTCTTATCGAAATGTATAACACCCTTTCATGGAGATACCTTCAAGAAAACATGGTCTCCTACTTGAAATTCCAAATCCTTCCTTCGGTTATCTGCATAGCTCTTCTGCATACTTTGAGATGCTTTGATGTGGGTTTGTATTTCCTTCACATTTTCCATCATTTCCTCTATATGTTCTTGGACTACGAGTTTTCTTTCACTAACATCATCCCAACAGGTTTGTGTGTGAAATCTCTTTCCGTATAACGCTTCATATGGTGCCATCTGAATACTTGAGTGAATGCTATTGTTATAGGAATATTCTACCAGAGGTAAATATTGATCCCACATAACTTGAAAGTTAAGGGAGAATGATCTCAACATGTCTTTTAACGTTTGAATAGTCCATTCTGATTGCCCATCAATTTGGGGGTGGTAGGCATTGCTCAAACGATGTTCAGTATCCAAGGATTTCTAAATATTTTTCCACAATCTTGATGTAAAACGTGGATCACGATAAAAAAAATCGATAGGGGTACTCCATGAAGTCTCATAAATTCATTAATATATAGTATTTATATACGTTCACGTGGTAAATCTTCTCTTATATCAAGAAAATGTGCAGACTTGGTAAGACGATGAACAATGACCAATATTGCATTATTCCTTCTATGAGTCTTTGGTTGTCCCATGACAAATTCCATCGTAATATTATCCCATTTCTACTTAGGCATGGGAAGAGACTGCATAACTCCTCCAGGCTGTTGCTTTCCATCTTTCACTTGTTGACAGACCATACATCTTGAAAAAAAATAAACAATCACCCTCTTCATGTTGTCCCACCAAAAATATTCCTTCAAATCCGTATACATCTTGGTGCTACCAGGGTGTATAGAGAAATTGGAACTATGAGCATCATCCAACAATTCCCTTTTTAGATCAGGTATATCGGGAACAAAAAGTCACATCCCAAATTTCAAAATTCCATCTTCATACACAAAGTCACTCAATCTACCATCATTCCCAGCTTTAATATTCTTTTGACACACCTAATCATCATCTTGAGACCTTTTTATCCTTTCTAATAAAGATGGTTTGGAAACCATTTGAAAAAGAATTGGTGTTTCACCTTCCATGGTTATTCCCAAATCCATATTTACTAGATCTTTGAAAATAGGATCACTCTCAACTCTCATCTTGTTCAAAACTCCATGATCCTTTCTGCTCAAAGCATCTGTGACCTGTTTTTCCTTCCTCGGGTGGTAGTGTATCATGAAATCATAATCCTTGAGTAGTTCAAGCCATCTCCTTTGGATCATGCTGAGTTCCTTCCGAGATAAAATATACTCCAAACTCTTGTGATCAGTATAAATATCACATTTTTCAACATAGTGGTAGTGTATCAAAATTATCAAATAAAATATTATAGATGCTAACTCAAGATCATGAGTAGGATAGTTTTTCTCAGGAATTTTCAGCTGTCTTGATGTATAGGCAATAACTATATCATTCCGCATAAGGACACAACCAAGTCCCTTCATTCAGGCATCACTATAAATAACAAACCCTTCATTCCCCGATGGTAGAGTCAAGATTGTATCATTGACTAATATTCTCTTCAATTCTTAGAAAGATTCTTCACATTCTTTTTTACAAACAAATTTAACCCCTTTACAGGTGATCTTCGTTAATGGGTCAGCCAATCGGGAAAAATTCTAGATGAAACGTCGATAATAACCTGCTAAACCAATAAAACTGCGTACCTCAGTTATACTTGTTAGTTCTAGCCATTATTGGATTTCCTTTTTCTTATAAGGGTCAATATAGATTCCATCCTTAGAGACAATATGGCCAAGAAAATAAATATCCGGAAGCAAAAATTCACACTTGCTAAACATCCCGTAAAATTCATTTCTTATGAGGGTTTTCATAATGGTGCGCAAGTGATTTTGATGATATTCTTTGCTTTTGGAGTATACCAGGATGTAATCAATAAAATCTACTACAAAGTCATCAAGATATTCTTTGAAAAAATTGTTCATGAGATCCATGAAAACATAGGGTACATTAGTCAGCCCAAAAGGCATTACTGTAAAATTATAATGCCCGTACCTGGATCGAAATGCAGCTTTCAGATTTTCTTCCTTCTTCACACACAACTGATGATATCCAGATCAAAGGTTAATCTTTGAAAAATATTGATCTCCATGACATTGGTCGAATAAATCATCAATGCGAGGTAGGGGATACTTGTTTTTCATTATTATATCATTGATTTCCCTGTAGTCAATGAATAACCTCATAGACCCTTCATTCTTCTTAAAAAAGAATAAAGGATCCCCATGGAGAAACACTTGGGAAAATAAATCCCTTATTACTCAATTCTTTTAGTTGTTTCTTTATTTACACTAATTCCACAGTGTCCATTCTATAAGGGGTCTTCGATATGGGCCATAAGCTAGGAATTAAATCAATGGAAAACTCAATTTCTCATTCAAGAAGATGTCCAGGTAAATATTCCGTAAACACATAAACATATTCTTGCACAATAGGTAAATTATCTATTTGAACATTGTTTTACTCACCCACAGTTATTTCATTCTCTTCCTCTCCAATAATTGAATTTAGTTTAGCTACTGTGGTGGATCTAGATAAGAATTAAGTGGTGATGTTTTTCTCTAATGATAAGGTGTTCTTTATCATCATCATCCAAAATCATAACCTTAATCTTTTTACAAAATTTTTTTCTCATCGTGGTCCGAAATACAATCCATACCAAGGATTATATCAAATTAAATCATGGGTATGATAATGAGATCAGTAGATAAAGAACATTTATATGCCCTAATGGGAACTGATTCACGAAACATTGTAGCAATGATACTTTCCTTAAGAGTTTTGACTGACAACTCCCTTGTTAAAAAAAATTGGAAATATCTAATTTTTTTAGAAAAATAGGAATATATGAAACAATGTGATGATCCAAAATCAAATAAATAATTTTATAAACTTAAGGAAACAATTAAATTACTTTCCACCATGTCTTTCGAGGCTTCAACTTCATTAGTAGTGATCACATTAGCTTGGCCTTGATCCCTTGGCCTTTTCTGAGGTAAGTTTCCCTGACTCTTAGGACATTAATTTACATAATGTCTCATCTCCCTAAAATTGTAGCATTTAACATTGGTAAAATATTTCTTTCCCTTACAATCACTAGTAAGATGGACTTTCTGTCCACATTTGTAGCATACTCATTTTCCTTTTAGACAGGAACCTGGGTTCTTCCTTCTACAATTATCACAGGGTGGAAATTCAATTATTCCCTTCTTCCATGTTTCCTTATTTCCTTTCCCACAGTGTTTAGTAGATATCTTCTTATTTTGCTTTTCTTTAAATTCATAAGACTTAGATAATTCCTTTTCTATCTTGATAGAACACGAGACAATATCTTCGTATGATGAAAAGGATTGTGATACTAATTCTCGATGGAGAAATGGTTTTAACCCATAGATGAAATGGTTAATATTACTTCTAGGGTTACGTATATAATCTGCAGCATTCCTCACTATCCTTGTAAAGTTATCTTCATACGTTATGACATTCTCATCCTCCTTTTGACTCAGACTTAGAAATTGTATTTCCATATCTGCTAAATGGTCATGAGGAAAGTATTTTTCTAAGAAAATTTCATTAAACTCCATCCATTCCATATTTGATACTTCATCATGTTCCTTTGTATTTTGAATCAATGACCACCATTTATCATCATCTTTAGTGAGGAAGTAAATTACCATGAAAACGGTTTCCCTTTAGTTACTCCCCAAGGTGTTGAATATTTTATCTAAGAAATTTATCCATTTCTCAGCTACTAATGGATTTTTACCCCCATTGAATGTTGGTGGTTGTTTCCTCATGAATCAGTCAAACATTGAACCTCCACATTGTGGATCAGGGTGCTTCATATGGGTAAGGTTATTATTCATAACATGTGTGAGTTGTCCCAGTATGGTGATAAGCAGATCAGCAATAGTTGTATCACGAGCTCCACTCTAATTATCTTGAGAAGGAGGGAAATCCATACATGGAGTGTGTTCATTGATATGACTTCTATTTCTTCCACTAGGTTCCATGTCTAAACAATGGCATACACTAGATTAGTTTATGAATCACACTACATAAATCCAAACTTGTAAAACACGTAACATAAATTGAACAGTTTATGGATATAATCCCTAATCATAAAAAATGTTTTCTTTGAGGAAGTATATATTCATAAACCCTTCATAATGGTTTTTAAGGAAAATGATAATTATCCTAAGCACATCACCTAGGAGTGTCGTAACCAAGAGTGCAGCAAGGCCTGTTGTCGTGCACCAGTTGCTGTTCGAATCTAGATCAAAGCAGTGTTTTCATGTTTTACCCCTAGGTATATCTGTACCAGAGCCACCTCTACCTGCTCTTATCCATACAAGGATTTATTTCATGGAAAAATCACAAAATCTCTATAATACCAAAATTTTAGGACGTTCTTCTATATTAATCCTCAATGTCTATCTTAGGGATATGTGCTCTAATTAGAGTTTATCTAAATCTAGTTTCCAAGGTTTATACTAAAATTTATCTGATACAAACTATAACGCCCTGACCCTAGTTATCTAGAGTCTGTGAATTATTACATAACATTGGCATGATCACAAGGAAATCATGTCTCGAAAGACTGATCAGTTTAGTATTATTGGAAACAAGATTCATACATACGTTCAACATTATTACATGAAAATAAATACAACATGAATTTATTCCATTAGAAATATCCCAGCCTCCTAGATTATTCCTGCAAGTCACTCATAACCAACTGCATCATATCTTGGGAAAATGAAATATAAGAAATGGGTGATCTGAAATTCTGAGTAAGGGTAAGCAAAACAGCGGAAGATAACATAAAATTTAAGCATGGTGAATAATTGAAACCTCATGCCTTTACCAATAATAAACATGAATACATTTATAGAAGGAGTATGTGATGAGTAAATAATGCCATTATAAAACATAATAATGGGTATTCTACTAGTCGAATGACCACATGAACCATCAACATTATTTTCATAATGATGGAATGTATAATGTTAGACATTTTGAAATATTTTGTTAAGGCCTCATCCCAGATGTCTAAAAATTATTATGGCCTTGGCCAAAACCATATATCAAATTCGAAATGGACTTATCCAATTTCACGTCTAGTTGTCTCATTAGACCTACCGATGCATCAAGGAGCTATAGCAGGCCCCACCCATCACATACTAAGTCCAATACATTCCTCATATGAAAACGTTGAAATATAACATAAACAATTCTATTAAAACTAGCATATGAAATGTCCATACTTTAACCATATACCATGAATGGTATAAAAATAGAACATCCATAGTCAAACATATCACAAAACCTTCAATACAATATGTAAGTTTGGTATCATAATTATTCAACTTCAAATAAACTTAAAATCCATCAAAGGATAGATGAAATCAAAACCTTTTTAGAGAAACATATCTTTTTATTTTGAAATAATTTAATAGTAAAATAATTATAAAGAAAACTTTTATTATGAAAATATTCTTATAAGATTGTAAGGGAAGATTCAGTGATGTTATAATGATAGAAAATAGCCGCACCCACAGTATAAGTTAAAAAAACATTCTTACCTTAATTTTGTCCAAATGGTCAAAAAGTACATTGTTTGGAAAACAAAAAAAATATTTTCATCAAAAAATATATCGTCAAATAAGGGTATAAATTACTTTACCCCATTTTCTAGTAATTGTTTTTGAAATACATCTTTATGAAACATGGATGTGGATGATAAATAGGTCTCAGTAGATACTCACATATAAAACAACCTCGGATAATAAAGAGATTGTGAAATCAACCCTTAAATTGTAATTTTCCTTGGTCTATGGTAGGTTAAACTCCTATATAATGGTGAAATAATTTTTAATAAATTATAAAAGAATCATATACATTAATTTGATATCATATATTATCTTTTATCATTTCTTTGTTAACAATATCCTAGTATTATCGTCGTTTCAGGTGTTAACTAATTTATTTTCCTTTATATGCTTTTTACGTAAGTAATGTTGGTTATGGATAGGTTGTATGTTATTCATATAAAAAAGATATTAATTCTTTAAACATTATTTTTAATCATCTAATGAAAATTTTCTTTAATGGATACGAAGGGGAATGAATGTCATCATGTTCGTGGAGACGGTAATCCGTACGTACGCACGAGCGACAATATCATTCTTTGGATATTAAAATAATATATAATTGGATGGTATCTCATTTACACAGAATAATTACCATGTTATATTTATTATTTACATCAATTACACATCATTATTATACCCTTCCAAATAATAATGTATTTAATTACAATTACACCACGACGTGGAGATGGTAAGCCGTACGTACGCACGTATAGTGACATGTCATTCAAAGGATGGATAGAATAATGAATATGTTTGTGACATATTTATAATAACATAAAAATATATAGAAGATACTGGAGTTATTATTTTATAATGGAAACAATAAATAAAGATGAAGTGGTAGAAGAAAGGAACTTGAAAGAGGTGATGAAATATTTACCTTATCTTCGGGTTCTTCCTTTTAATTTGATAAAATGGGATCCTTAGGGTGGATTTCAGACTAAAATAAGGCCTCTAGGATAAAGGGAGGACAATTGAGAGGTATGTGGGCAGAGGTTGGAAGAGCGAAATGGATATGAAGGTGTGAATTAGAGAGAAGGAGGAGTGCCCTTTTATAAGAGGGGTGAGGGGAACCTCAGGAAAATCTAGAAATATTATTTTATAATAAAATAATTTTCTGTTTATAATGCATCAAAAATAAATTATTTAAAGGATAAAGTGTGGATTGGTTGAAAACCACTCAACAAATTGGTTTTAGACAGGTTTGGGTCACTATATTAACATTATCGTTTAGATTTAACTCTTAGTTAAACAATTTGACATTTACCATATATCTTTGTAATTTTATATTATATGGTTAATAAACATACTATAAACTTCCAAGATAACCCCAAGTGGTTCATTAATGATAAATATATCATTATATAAGTCTTTTTTCTGATCCTTATATATTTAAGAATAGAATATAATTAAATAATATTTTATTTTTAAAAAAAACGTTTTTATGTCAATTTTGACAGTATTTGGTATTTTGTTTTTTATAAATTCATAACAGCATTAGTACTTCGAAAAAAATTCATCTAACCAACCCTAATATGTCATATTAACCTATAAATTAGTTTAATTTATAAAAATTCTCAAATTACATTTATTTGGATATTTATAATATCAATTATTTGAATATTTCATTAATTCTGTCATGACTGCATCATCATTGTGTCATAAATAAATTAAATTATTTAATGTCAAAAAAAATATAAATAAAATTCCATTTTGTAGGAAATATTTTTATCTTTCTAATTAATATTTATAGTCTAATTTATCTTATGTATAGCCTTATATTAAAAATGTTTTAGTTATTAAACATTGATTTTAACTCTTTTAACTCTTCTTTGAATTAAATAATAATAAATGTCCTAATCTAATCCAAGTGGACCAAAGTGGTTCATATTTTATTCCTAATGTTGTTTTTTGTTGAATTATTATTATCCAATAGAATTAAGAAATGTTAGAGTGTAATAATAATATGATTTTTACCCTTAATTACACTGTATACTTTTAACCGTGGTAAATAAAACTAAAAAGTTACAATTCACCAAAAATTATTTTCATCTTGTTGAACCACATTTTACTTACTGATATCAACCGTGTCTATCATATTTTTTATATTCAACTCACATAAGAGGTAACATTATGTTTTATGTAAATTTTCAAATGCTCATAGGAGGTGGGTAAAAGACGGTAAAAAGTTCAATAAAATTTTTATATATCTAAAATTATTATAAAATCACTCCAATGAATTCAATTGAACATATATATGTATTATGTATCTACTTTACCTCAAATAAATTTAAATAAAATCTATAATTATTTAAATAAAAATTCGGGTTTAAACTATAACTCAGTGTTTTTACTATTCATTAAAAATTGAAAGTTCTCAAAAAAAATACCAAAAATTCACCCTAGTCTAATTTCGTTATTCCAAATCAAAAAATGAAGTCCATTTTGAAAGCTAAATTTTTTAAAATTTCAAAAAGTTGGTATTACTATTCATAATGTCTAGTTTGATTGGTTGTGGTGTGTTAGAACTCGAAGTTGCGTATAACACACTCTATTGTATTATTCAAAGAGAAGTGTACCATGGAAGATTGGGGTGTTACAAAAAATATTAAAAGTCTTAAAGAAGAGAAAAAAAGAAAACAATTTTGGTAATTTCCCAAAAAAAATAGGATTAACCCAACTATTTTCAAACACAATGTAGTACTAAAATAAAGAAGTAAACTAAGATGGAAACCATAATGGAGACTCCCAACACCAATAATGGAGGTTTCCAAGAAATAAATTCATAACATTTTAGCTGTAGATATTATCTTTTCAATACTGGAAAATTAATGGGTAAGTATATTAAATGTTCTTCCAAATAAGAAAGGCATGATAATGATTATGAATGAAGATAATGATTTCATTCCAATATGAACAATCAGAAGATAGAGGGTATGCACAAATTACAATAAAATTAAATGTATCAAAAAGGAAGGAATAATTCCCACTTCCATTTATAGTTCAAATTATCTAAAGGTTAGAAGGACATGAATTTTACCATTTGGTAGATGAATACCTTAGTTAATAATAAATATTTGTGGATTTGGATAACCAAGAGAAGGAAAATTTTACCTTAGGATATAAAATTTTATCCAATTTTCACACATCCTTTGACATGTTCAATGAACTATTGAATTTTCAAATATGTTTGAAAAATATATTTATGGATATTGTAGAGGTATTTTTTAAAATTTTATTGGATGATTTCTAAAAATATGGTTTATTTTTTAGTTATTTATTTACAACAATTACTTTTACATAAAAAATGTAAACAAATGTGATTAGTTCTTAATGGAAAAAAAATACCATTTCAAGGCTCATGAAGGTATTGAATTTGGGCATAGAATATCAAATAAGGTCATTAATGTTAATTTAATAAAGGTAAATGTAATACAATAATTTTATAAACCTATTATAATGAAGGGGATTATTTTATTTCATCAATATTTTTGATTTTACAAACACATTTTCAATGATTTATCCAATATATAGAGGCCACTTACTTAGAGAAATTCCTATCTGATCAATGATATAAAACTAGAAGGGGGGTTAAATAAATGTCACAATTTCCTAATTCTTCCTCAAAATCAACTCTGTGAATAATTAAGATCATGATCAATTTAATCAATGAAACAATATCTGTTTTATGTATAAATTAAATAAATTAATTAATTCAAATAGAGTTTTTACAAGGTTCACCCCCAATGTGGGTGACTATGTTTATATTGTGATCAATCTGAATCAGAGACAAAAAGAAGTTTTTTAATTTCATAAAGTGATTACAATGATAGAAGGTATAATCATTTAACCATGAGAATTATCTAATAAATATATCTCCCCATGGTTCTTTATATTATATCAATTTAGATAAAAAATAAATTCAATGTATAAACAAGCAGATCACCAACAATCGTTAAGAGACATAAAAATCAACATAATATGTTCTCTAAGGTTTTACAATACTTAGTACTATTCAACGATTCCTTCTCTTTAATATCATTACATCAATAATATATAAAAATGGTAAAAATAATAAACCATTAGAATTGAATTAATAATTACATTCTTATCTCTTTTCACCAACCAACCCTAGTTGACCCCAAACCGATCAGCCGAGTCGATCTGTGGCAAGTCTTGAGAGCCGTTCCCAATCCTCCTAGGCTTGACACTAGTGCCGAGCATCAATATAGTAACTAAAGAAATAATTTTTCTAAATATAAATAAATAATATTATTAGAAAAAATAAACAGGGAAACCCATTTTATATAAAATTTCAAAAATGAACATCATTTATTCAAAACAACTGAAAATACAACCAAATATTGACAACCAAAACCCACACTAAACCTAGTGACCACAATCTCTCCAAGGGACCATGAGGGTCACTCATCGATAAAATGATGAAACCAACACCACAAGATAAAAACAAGAATAAACTATAGATGTGAGTATTAAAACTAAGTAGGCTTGCCCAAAAAATCTATTCCCAAAGCACTTAATATAAATAAAATAAACATTAACATAACATTTAAAATACAATTTAAAAAATTAAACTTTTCAAAAACATTTTCATTTAAAGAAAAACACAATCCATTCCCCATTTTACATTTAAAACAATACTATTTTCAAATAAAGAACCTCAATCATTTTAAAAGAATGATAGAATTTCATTTAGAAATGAGAGAAAGAATGTAAAACATTTCTAAAAACATTTTTCAAAACACATGAAAACATTTCATCACTTTTAACACAATACCATGATACTCAAGAAAGAAAGAACAATAATCACATAACAAGAGAAATGGGAATTATAGAACACAAGAGTGACTAACCAACAAGTGAAACTAAATCATCTGCCACTGTCAACTAAGTGCCGAAATACATGGGAGAACCTAAGAGCTCATGAATAATCAATAACATACTATAAATATTAACTCATCTCGGAAAGTATGCTTCATTTGGTGATATAAAATTTCAACCACACACTTGACCACACCTTAAATGTACTATCTCAGGGGAACTATCTCATATTAATTATAAACAAATATATCATATCACTTTCTATAGTCCACTATTCAGAGCGTAATCATAACTAGTACAATAATCATTCTCACAAAATTTTCTAGCTATTCCAGGTTCCCATGTCAAGAGTATAATGGGTGTGAGCCTACTGATGACAAAAAACATCCAATCACATGCACACATAAAATATTTAAATAAATCACACAACAAGCATCACCCCGGGTCACTAAAAGGATCAATCTATTTCCAAAAACAATAGATCTCAAAGGAATAAACACCAAGGATCACATATTCCACTAAAAGTAAATGGGGTATGAGGATTCCATAGTGAGGACGTCCCATCAATTCAAAACAATGGATCAGGAGTATTCCACAATAATTATATCATATCCATTAAATACCAATGAGGTAAGAAGATTATCGAAGGAGGGTTTTCATAATAAACACTTTCATAACTTTCTCAAAATTTCTAAATGAGCCTCAGGAATTATTTTTCAAATAGTAAAAAAACATTTCCTAAAATTTCCAAACACACATTTTTCCAATTCAAAATAATTTAGAAAAATATTATTTAAGAACATGCAACACATGTGAAAACAAAAAACATTTTCATTATGGTTTGAGTCGGGACACACATCATCATCACATGTCATTCCATTTTTAATGAACTAGGAATACCACACATTCAAGTGAAAAATCATTTATAAAATCATTTTATAAACTCAAAACCACTATTTTGATGTTAAAAATATATTTACAAATCCAAACCATGCATTAGATATCAAATAACACTTATAAAATCCAACTATTCATTTTATCAAACACTTGGTGTGCATCACATAACAAAACCATGGAATATACTTAAAAAAACATGAAAAAAACCTAATTTCAATTCAAAAATTTATTCAAAAAATCACACATCAATATATATCGTATATAGAAGGTTTTATAAGAATAAAACCAGTGATTCATAAATTTAATGGAAAGTAAAAATGGAATCCCACCTCAAACATACAATGCTTCAGTAACGCACATCTGAAACAACAGTTCCAAGGTTCCAAGATTCACAAACAACCAAGATAGACCCTAAAAAAGAAAACCCCCAACATAAACTAAGGAAAAAGTGTACCCTAGATCCACAAGACCAAGGGATTAGAATATCTCAAGAGAAAATTGGATAAAGTGGAAGAAGGAGATGAGAAGAGAGGATTACATTGATGAAACAATAAAGTCAAGCTTGGAGGGAGGAGAGGAAGCTTAGAGAAGGAGGGAGAAGTATCAATTTGGTCACATAAACTATAAGAGGGAGATAATGGGTGATTTGGGGATAAAATAGTAAGAGGGGATAAGAGATATTTCATAATTTTTAAGAGATGGGTAATTGCACCATTTTTTCACATGATTTGGTAAACCGTAGGATATGGTTCAATCCAAATTTACTATACCATGTACACACCTTCCACACAATTTTATTAACCATGAATGGGTAGTGTACCTTTATTTAGAAAAATCCAAAGGCTCACAAGATTTTTTGGCTAGGCCACATGGTTCCCACTAACCATGATCCACCTACTACTATGATGAAAAACTCAAATGTTTCCCTATTAAATCCTTTGGAAACTAAGGTATAAACATAAAACCAAAAATAAACTGATTATTACCAAAAATTAAACCCTATAACACCCAAAATTAAAGAGAAAAACCCAGATAAAAATTGAACCAGAACCAAGGGTGAAAAAAACCTAATTGTGACAGTTCTCCCCACCATAATGACTTCCACCCCCAGAAGTCCAAATCATTATAATGCTGATTGATCAAGGAAAAAATATTTCCATATACACATGAACCAACCGATAGAGAGAATAACACCTCAATTACAACTAACCCGAACTCATTACTCATATCCATGAGGATCCAATGATCCAGTGATCTAAAACCACTTTTCAAAACCTGACAAATAATTGAACCACATTTCTAAAAAATCATAATGTTCTCAAAATGGAGAGTAACTCAAAATTAAAAAGATTCACAATGGAAACATATACTACCTGAATAATGATATAAATCCAACTAAATTACTAACACAGGTGGCCAGAATTGGCACCTCACCATTAAAATCCAACAAGTGTCTATTAAAAAAAGATGAAACTATAAAGAGACTTGCAGTTGGTCTCCCCACCATTTATGTACCGACCAACATGGGAAAACTGACTTGAGACACCCATAACTCTCCACACAAGCCAAAAAACCCCCACCATAAGAGGAAATAACTAGATGAGGTAAACATCAACACATGTAATGGGTTCAAACCAAAACCAACTCATGAATGTTATCTACACAAGAGATACAAATTAAGAGGCCCACATCTTAAAAGGCACCACAATTTAAATTTTATGAACACTTTACTACCAAACCTCTTTAAAAACAAGGGGGATCCTTCAAATCACAAGTATTGTAATGAGGAGACTAGGTATCTACACATATCTAAAAATACCCTTTATGATGAATAAGTGACAATAGGAAAGAAGCAATTGACTCCATTCCTGAACTAAAGAGAAAATCTAGACCAAGGTTCCTCACAACATGGGATTCTGGACTACATGACGACTTCACTATGGGGCCTATGGATGGATCCTTGATTTTTGAAGAATATAATACCTCATAGTTTGGTAATGCTAATTCCTAACCAGAACCCATTTTTTCTTATGATATAGGGAATCAGAAAAAGTACAATCAACATACCTTTTCACCTCCGACGTGAAATAGTAGGAGAAGACACTCAGTGAGACACACCAATATTTGGAATAGAAACATTTCAAAAATCTAAGAGAAAACTTTCTTACATTATAATATAAGTTCTGAGGGTACTCACAACATCAAGATTTACAATTTATATAGAATATAATACCATATAATACCACCAAGAACAAACATAACCACAATGAATTACACATATAAAGAGACTTTAAAGTGATCCCAAACAACATAGTACTCTTGAAAATAGGATCCACATAACTTATTGAACTTACAGTAAAAAAAATTACAACAAGACTATGAATCCACAAGAATAAAGCGTCATCCGAGAAGTCAAACATGAATAAATCCTTTGATTTGGCTCACTGTACTGACGGAATAACATGATCCCACACCTAGAAGGAGTCGATGAAAGATAAAGAGGTATTTTAATTCTGTGACCATCAGCAAAAGCTTCAAGATTATTCCCATTATCTTTAATATAATCCCCTTCAATGATTATAGAGGCCGGAGGAAGGCTATAAACCTCAAGTACTATTGAAAGAAAAACATCCACATGATCAGATTGCCTCACTAAATTAGTAAAAAAGGATAAACCAAACTTTGAAATATTTGACTAATGATTATGATGAAGCTCTCTCTCAAAACAACAATCATTCATGGAATCATCTTCAACAAACTCTGTACGTAAAGGAACTAAGGTCCAAAAAATAAGAAAAATACCCTAGCACCATTTTGTCACCTTTATATAGAGAACACAACTCCATCCCATTCCTCCCCATTATTATCTCAAAAAATACTATCGAATGAATGGAGCCTTGATGAACTCCCATGTAATATCATCCCAAGGACTGGTTCAAGAGACTGACTTAAACCTCTTCTAGGGTGGACCATCAATTATAAAGGTAGGAATCATAACATTTAACGACTCGTGAAACCCAAGGAGGCTGAATATCCTTTTTATTTTCCACATCCACTAATCTACTTTGAGAGGATTTTCTGAACCATAAAAGAGAGGTGGATTTAACATTAAAAACTCAAGAAGGAAATCCTTAGGATGATTAATTGGATGGTTTAGTAATGGTGATCCATCTCTAGCCACATCTCAAATATCCATCGAATATTTGTGGGGGAGAACAATAACCAATATAAAATACTAGAGCTCAATGAAAAAACAAGACTCAACAAGAGTTATAAAAATCAAAATATGAAATAAGAAACATTCCCAAAGTATAGGGAAATTAAGAAACACAAAAATTATCCATCAATTATCAAAATTATAATCATGAATATACTTTTTAGAATTGAAAAACATGATGGATGTCACACAAACCAATGGTATTCCATGGGGCCTCCCACATTCACACTCTTTACAACCCTATGTACTTATCAACATATCCAAATATGGGAGCTTATCTACCCATATCAACATCCATCCACTTTCTTACACATATATATGTAGGTGAAGAAAAATGGAGATACCAAAGTTGAAATCAAACCATTATCATTTTTCAAAAAAAAACATTCCACCCATGTTTTTTCATAATTCAATTCTATTTTTTTCAATAAAAATTAAAAATCCCAAAAATTCCATTCAAAAACTCAATTCATCAGATTGAATTATTTTCATAAATTCAAGATGTTTTATCCCATCAAAACCAGTTGATTAAAAACTCATTCTTATGATTTAAAAAAAATTACGAAATAAATATTAGATTTTAAAAAAACATTTTCAATAAAACCCAAGTTTTAAATATAAAAATACAATATCATTAAACCGTTTATATTTTACCATAATGGGTAATTTTATAAAAATAATTTTTTCTAAAGCCTTCCTCAAATTTAATTACCAAAATTCGTTTTCCACTTTCCAAAAAAAACCATTACCACTAAAATACCCCATTTAAACAATAAAAAATCAAGAGTTTTCAAAAAAAAATCTAAGGAATACCCGAAACAACTCGTAGGTGGGAATCTAGATTAGATGGGTGTGATGGACATACGGTTGGTGGATAAATGTCTATCAAACCACCAAAATAGAGAGTCTTCTAGGACATTGTCCACAAACCCACATGGAATTACAGTCCCTGTGAGATTACTGAGAGCATTGAACCAACTCCCTTTTCATATACCAAACACAAAATGTCCCACAATAACCAAAAATACCCAAGATCCCCTGGAAAATCAGGGTACTATCCCAGTTTTTTGGAAATAGAATACCTCGTACCTACATACCATGTTCTGAAAATCCTTTTCTGTTTACCTTGAAATCCCAATTAACAATGGAAACATTGAATGATAGTTCCACTAAAGAACCGACCTCCAGTGATACCATTTTTTCAGAACTAACTTAATTCGACCCCGAACTGGTCACCTAAGGTGACCTGTGGCAAGGACCAAGAGGCATTCTAAATCATTCCAAGATAGAAACGAGTAATGGTCATCAAAAGAGTAACCAAAGGAATTATTTTTCCCAGTACAAATAAATAAATTTAATAGATAAAATAAAATGAGTAGATTAATTTAAATAAAATAACTAAACTAAACATTATTTATATAAAAAATTGAAAATAAAACCAGAGATAAACAACCAAAACCTAAAAAAAAATCTAAGAAACACAACTTCTCCATGTGATCCCAGGGTCCACTCTCCATTACCAATACCATCCATTTCCCATGATGATAGTTATTAAGATGAAACATAAACTACTAGATAAAAACAATAAATAAATATAATCACAATTATTAAGACTCAGTAGGAATTTCCAAGATATATATTCTTAATTTAATTACCCAAATAAAAGAAACATTAACATAGTGTTTGAAATACAATATATTAAATTTATATTTTCCACACATTTTTTTCTTTACAAAAAAACAATCCATTTCCATTTTTCCATTTAAAACCATACAGTTTTCCATGAAAGAAACTCGTTCATTTTAAAACATTTATGGAATTTCATTTAAAAAGGAGAGAAATAATTTAAAACACATCCAAAAACATTTTTCAAAACCCTTGAAAACATGTCATCACTTTTCACACAAAGACACACTACTTAAGAAAGATGAAAAATAATCATAAAACAAGGGAAGTGAGAAGTATAAAACACAAGAGTAAAAAAAAGTTAAAATAAATCATCGATCATGGATTACTAAGTGTTAAATGACATGAGAGAAACTAGGAGGTTATGAAAAATATTAACCATAATACACATCTGGAATCTTCCTATAAAGCATGTCTCACTTGATGACATCAAACATTTAAAACATGATTGATCACACTATAGAGGGCCTGAACGAGGGGAATTATACCATATAAATAATAAATAAACATATCATATCCCATATTATGGGCCACTAGTCAGAGAGTAATTTTAACTAGTGCATGAATCATTCTTAAAAAATTTACAAGCTATGGTATGTTCCCATATCAAGAGTATAAAGAAGATTAGGCAATTGATGCCAACTAAGCATCCAATCACATGAAAACAAATCATATATATAAAAAATATATAATTAAAATAATATTCATGAACCCAAGTCACCCAAAGGATCAATATCTTTCCATAAAAAATATATCTCAAATGAGTCTACACCAAGGATCTCCCATTCTAGTCAATGTAAGTGGGCCATGAGGAGTCCACAACAATGAAATCCCGCCCATCCACAAAAATAGATCAAGGAAATTCTATATTGTGGACATCCCATCCATTAAATATCAATGATGAAATGAGATTATACATGCATGATTTTCATAATAAACATTTTCACCACTTTCTAAGAGATGCCAAACATGCCTCAAGATTTTTTTTTCAATGAATAAAAACCACATTTCCAAAAAGGTACAGACAAACAGTTTTCCATTTCACAATAATTTAGAAAAATACCATTTCAAAACTCACATCCTATGTGAATACCATAACCATTTTCATCATAGTCCCAATCATTCCACACATAACCATCACATGCCATTCCATTTTTAATGAACAATACACACAATAATTTCAAATAAAAACCCATTTAAGAACCCATTAGGGAAACTCAAAACCATATCTTAGATGTCACACATATATTTTAAAATCAAATCCATGATTTAGATATCAATGATCACCAAAAAAATCTAACCAGACATTTCATAAAACACATGGTGTGCATAAAATAACAAAACAATGGAATATACATAAAAAACCATGAAAACCACCTCATTTCATATCAAAACATTATTCCAAATACCACACAACAATATTTAGAATATAAAGAAGGTGTGAAATGAATGAAACTAATGAATCTAAAATTGAATGGTATGTTTAAAGGGAATCCTACCTCAAACTCATTTACCTTCAACAACGCACTTATGAAACCACCTTTATAAGGTTCTGAGATCCAAGGAAACCAAGAGATACAAAACCAGGAGAAACCCACAAGATAAACCACGGGATACAAGGGCCCTATATCTATATGACCATGTGAGAAGAATATCTAAAGAGAAAATAGGATAAAGGGGAAGATGGAGAACAAAAGAGAGGATTACCTTGAGGAAATTCTAGATCCAAGATTGTAGGGAGGAGATGAATCTTGGAGAAGGAGGGAGAAGCCTCATTTAGGATGAATTAACAAGAATAGTGGAAGAATGGGTGATTTGGGCATAAAATACTAAGATGGAAAATAGAAACTTCAAAAATTTTAAGACATGGTTACTTGCATGGTATGGTAAATCATATTCTAACTATGAGACATGATTCTGTTCAAATTAGAAGAATCATACCCACACATTCCCCACAAATTTTATATCCATGTGTAGGCTGTGTGTTACTGTATAGAGGCATCCCAATAGTCTTATGGTTTCCTGGGATATGATATATTGTTTACTCTAACTCTGAACCACCTACTGTTGAGCTAAAAAATCAACTTTCACACCATGAACACCTAATAAAACTTTGGGATAAAAAAAGAAAATAAATAGAAAGAATATTAACTAAAAATTCAAACCAGTCATACCGAAAAATCGAGATAAAAACAAATAAAAAAATGAACCAGAAAAAAAGGTGAAAAAAACTTGTGGTACAACTCTCATTGTTAATTATCATAGTGTTACTTTCTATATTTTAACACTATATCTTACTATATTAATCCAATCATCTTCATTTCTTAAAATCACCAGTAATATTCATACAAAATTCTATAATTATGTATTATGGAAATTCCATGAAAATTGAGTGCCAAAATTAATTTCTATGTTTCTAATCTTATCCATATATTACATGATTCAAAACTAAATTCTTAGATTTTTCACATGGTTTAGTACCCCAAAATCATAAAATGTTATTTAACCAATCATGTGGGGTTTCTCCTCATGATTTAATATTTTTCCATTTCAGTTAGGATTATCCAACTAAATTTATACAAATTCATATGAGTTTTCCCATATATATAGGGTCACCTATGGAATATTACACATCAAATATCATAACTGAAATCCCTTACTTCAAGAACAAATAAATTTATAAATCATCATGATATTTATATTTATTTAAGACTTTAAATGGATAACCAAATTAAATTCACCTATTAGAAAATCTCAAAATCAATAAATTTTAATTCAAAAAAAAGATTTCATCTTTAAATAGATAAATCTTACAGAAGATTAAAATTTTCTTACATATCACATGAATGTAACTTATATATGGTTTAATAAATATTATTCTTCATCTATAAGAACTTTCATACTAAAATATTTCTAATATATATCCAAATTTTAATCCACATCATCATACATAACATCTGTATGATATTACATATTGAAATCAAGATGTTACATATCCTTTGTAAACTCATAAATTATATTATTTACCATCAGATATATATAAAATATCCCGGTTTCTTCTGAAACATATTTTTTGATGATATTATATATCATCATGCACTTTTTATATATCACAAAATAAATCATATGTATCCTACACTTTATTCATCCCCTAAAATCCACAATTAACCTAACTCTATTGTAGAAAAAATAAATTCTTCTAAAATATATTCCTCTACCTTAATCAATTTCCACAACATTCTTTATACCCTTTTAATGATTTTCCATTTTTTGATGAAAAGTAAAATTACCATAATAAATTACTTATGTTCTTCAATTTACCACATTAGATTTGTTATTTACTCAAAAAATTCATTAAGACATCATAAAATTTATAGAACAATCATCATATCAATACCATTATCCCAAAGAAATATCTTCACACCATACTATAATATTTTAATTTTTAAAATAATTACACCCATTAATGATTAGAAGATTTAACAGCTATCTTTACCTTATTCAAATCACCCATATCTCTCCCTTTTAGTGACAAAACAAACCATATATTCTAAAAATTGGTATAACATGAGTTTTTAAAAATTTTCTAGCTTATAAAATAGAATCCAATGGATTGCGTGGTATGCCAAAAATTATTCAAGTGAGAGGGAAATAATGAACATGTATATTCATCCTTAAATTTTCATATTTTTCATTGGGAATGGCCTTGTGAGAATATCAATAATATGATTAAATTTTATAATATATTACACTATAAAAACTCAATTGGATAACTTATAATTTATGAAATGATATTTTATATCCCTATTATTTGATATAATATGTTCCATTGGTTTTTTGGATAACTTAATTACACTTTGATTAGTACATGTAATTATTAATAGATTTTTATTTTCCACCTTTATGTTTTATATTTTTCCCTCATCTAAATAACTTGAGCTCAGCCTTGTATAACATCCCTAAACTAAACAGTAGTTGGGATCAATGTCACAAAATTTTTTTTATTTAAATTGAACGTCACACAACTATATCCCTAATAAAAAAGAAACTCTTGATATTGTTTTTATATCATCTTAATATCCAGCCTAATCAATATTCATCTAGCCATATAAATTTAATTTTATACATATTTTCTAAAGTAGTTCATAACACAAAGTCACTTTTGCATATTTCATATTTTTCACAGAATCCTTCACATGTGACAATTTTAGATAAATTTTATATGTTACACAAAATATCACACCATAATAAATTAGAGGTCTTCATAAAGTGAGATAAATTTGTATTCTAATTAGTTAATTTAATTCTTTTAGATTATCAATTTACCTTGGATCATCATTTACCAACATCACACCAACTCTCATGTGTGTGAAAATCATATTAGGTTCTTCCATGGTAATTTTTTAAATATTTACTAGGTATATTTTTTGTATTAAAAATTAATACTTCTTTTTTTATAAATTATAATAATTGGAATAATGTAATTTATCCAATCCTGGAAACATAAAAATTACTTTTTATTTTCCATGAAAATTACACATAATCATAGTCCTTATATCTATTTTAAATGATGTCATCAACATATATAATGAAAAAATCGTACATATTGTCATCTATTTCTCATGGATATTTCAATCAACATTACCATTAGAAAAAATAAACTCTTTCATAATGTTGTTCATCCTAGAATATTAGGACATATGAGCATATTTTAACCCATAAGGATATTTCTTCAACCTACACTACATTTTTTAGTTTGGAAATAATCCCTTTAGATGTAATTTTAGAGTTTTATGGGTTATTTTATATTTTAATGATGTTTGGTGAAAATGGTTTATTGTGTTTATTGAAAAATGTATGTTGAAAAAGTGGGTCTAAAAGTAATATAATATGTTTGATATTTGTGTATTGAAAGTGGTGATTTTTGGTGCATTTTCCAAAATTGTGGTGTGTATTTTTAGATTTGAAAAAGGGGAAATAGCAATTTCAATATAACAACCACATAGATCATGTAACACTTATGTAAATCCATTTACGAGGTTCATATCATTTTGAGAACTATATAATACAATTAGTGGATGGAATTTTGGAAATATAATACCCTTTAAATAGTGAGTACATGAATCTAACAGCGTGTTCTCTATAGGGACCATATTTAGTTCAATAAAGGTGGTGATTTAGTGGCCACCATGAATGGTAGTTTTACCATGAAAAGATTCATAGGGATTTTAGGATGCGTCTTGGGATCACAAAGTATGTTCTAGTAAATTTAGTATTGATAAAGGAGGTTAAGAGATATTCTTAAATATAATTTCATGATTACTAATATTATTGCTCTTATTTTCCTATTTAAATATCCCTAATTAATTATTAAAGCAGTATCATGCAATTATTTAAAAATTATTGATTGTATTTATGATGATTGAGAGAGTAGTTTTATACATAGAGTAGTTCATGTAACTTGATGATGTTCATGGAGTATGTATTTTAAAAAAATTTGAAGGAGTTTATACATAATATATTTTCCATAAATTAGAATAAATTCTTGTAGGGATAAAAGTTTGGGAGTCAAAAGTATTTTGTGGATCATAGACAATTTAATAAGTGAGAAGAGTTTATAATATGATAAGAAAATATTATGAAGATTGTTTTAGCAATGGAAATATTATATTGTAATGTGTATTTCATATATTAGATGAAAAAAGAGTTTCATTCCACATCCATTATATTTTGAACCAAATCAAACTAATATAGATCCTCATAAGAATCATTTTTAAGTGTAGTGTGATCACTCTAGTTGAGAAGATATTGGGTTATTTTTTATGTTTAGTTTTAAACCAGGAGGGATAGTGAGTTTGTTGGGAATATTGTAACAATAGTGTATAATACTGATTGTAGAATATTTTCACATTTCCTTGGCATATTTAAGAGATTACCCCTATTTGGGTGAAAAATTAATATTACTATAAATGATATATAATTTCATATCTATTAATGTTTTTCTATAATAAATGGATAAAGGGGAGTTTTTTTAATATGAAATAAAATATAAATATAGAATTTTTTAAATTCTGAATACATTGATCCACCTCCCTTTCAAAGTATTTATGATAGAGAGTCTAAAAAATGGTATAAAATCTAATGTTTAAATTCCAATTAATTATATCACACTGAAATAAATGACAAAAATTAATCCCATAGGGATTCTAGTATTTGATTAAAATGATTTTAACTTTAGATGAATAAAATATAACACAACTTTTGATCATTAGGATTGGATGTTCATATAGTCGTGATGAAAGGTATTTCTGTACGTGTGGAGATTTGATCCTTATTAGAATATGGTCTAAGAGAAATTTATAAATATTATAATTTACAATTAAGTCATCAGATGTTAGTGTTTCATAATTCATAAGAAGAAGCATGAGAACTTGAAATCTCATGGAGATGATGTAATTATCCATAGATACTCATGAAAAATAATATCATATAAATTATTCAATTAGAGGATATGAAATGCTAATAAAATTATTGATGCCATTATTTTGGATAATAAGTAGAATAATCAATAAGATGATTAGTGATTTCTTGATAAAATTTATAAATACTTGTAAATATTTGGTGGAGAATAAGGGGAAAATGTTGATCCAAAAGATGAAACCAGGTGATCATCAAAATAACATTGGTGATAAGGAACAATAAGTGATAACGAGAGAATTAAATTATTTCAATTTTTTCCATTATAACTGAGAGAAAAAATGTTTGGAGGAATATATAAAATATATTAATTGGGTTCAAGTGATTAATGGAGATATGGAAAAAATTTAGAGGAATCAAATTTTAGATATTATTTTGAGGATGATAGATAATAATATCATCGACACCAAATGATATTTTTGTAACATGTTGAATGAAAATGGAAATTTGATTTGAAATAAAAAAATTAATTATCTGTAGGTGATAATCCCAGGTAAATTGAATTAATGTAGATGAAGAATTTTGAATTCTTACAAGATGAGGTTTAATTTATATATTCTTGGCCCTAGTAGTGTGAAGGAAATTCAAGGTTCTCAAATTGCATATAATGTTATAATTTATATATGGGGAACAATTTTTTGTGGTTTACATCGGAAAATTGAATAGTCTTATAATTCATAAATATGAGAACAAAGCATGTTTACTAAAGAAGGGGTCTTACAGGTTTAATTAAGTACAAATAGTATAGTATTTATGATTTAACAGTACTATAAAAATATTTCTTTCTAGCCTAAAATAGTTAATTATAGTCACTATATAAAAATTGAGACTGCTTGAATGATTATGTTGTTATTTTTTATTGATGATAGAGTTTTCAGTTGATCCCAATGAAATACAGTGATAATAGTTCGTATACTTCCTGATGCGTGAGTTCAAAATTTTAATTATTATCAAGTAATTTTTTTCATTATTCTATAGGTGAGGTAGAGAAGGAATAATACATTCATATATCGATCTAAATACCCTATGAAGGAACTAAAAATATTTAAAATAGAGGATTTATTCTTGTTGAAAACACTAGTACCTGGTCATATTATGTTTTTATGGGATGATGTAAATGAGTGGTCAATGTCATAGAATTTGGACAGATCATTGGAATCCTATTATTATTAAATATAGTGTAATTTGATATTATTTTCACCACATTCCAGGAGTCACAATATAAAATTCTTCCAAAATTAATAAAAATTATCTCCATAATGAGGATAATATGGTACATAAAAGGAATAATAGATTTTTGATTTCTTTATAATGAAACATCATAACATGAGTTATTGGGATATTCAGATGATTAATGGGATGGTTCAGTAGATTAAAAAAGTCTATATTAGGGGGATTATTTTATATTAGTGGATTTTTTATTTCTTGGTTGAGTAATAAGTAATAATTAATTTCATTTATAACTATCAAATCTATATATATTTCAACCCCTCAAACATGAATCTAATTAGTTTTTATAAAGAAAATACATGAATATTTATGATTTGAAGTGAATTTTCTAATCAATATCAATTGGGATACTTAATTTTCTATATATCATAGAAATAATACTATCTATAACTCAAGGATAATTCACATTGAAATCAAAAGACACATTATATTGGAGTTATTGGAACATGGGATGGTGATATTGGATAATGTTCCAACTAAACATAAAAGCATTGACATTATGATGAATGAATTACCAAAAGAATCATTTAAAATGAATTAATATGATCTTGCAGTATAGTTGAGACACCAAAATTGAGTAGGTTGATGTGGGACCCTCACTAACCCATGTATGGTGTGTTTTTACCTATGTGGAGATATTTTTTATATTCCACGATATAGAACATCGAGGATTGGCCTTTAAGTACATTGAAAATGGTTGGGAAATAGTGTATCATAAATTTGCAATATTTTATGGTGGTGTCAGAGCTCTTTGATGTTAATTTAAGAGAAGAAAATTTATGTTGGAGCTTTATTAATAATGGAAATGTTGAATCTATTCTGTTTTTAAATACATTTCACGAATATAGGAAAATAACTTTATAATGAAATAATTTTACCAGGTGTGTTTAAATAATTTATTATTTTGGGAGTTACACTCTGTTCCACATTTGGTATCGATCACCAATATCAGTTGGCATTTATTAAAAAAACTTTATTTAGAAAGAATCAACAAGTTGTATCAAGAATAAAGTGAATACTTGATGAGTTTTGCATACTATTATTATTTATCAAACAAAAAATTATTCATTTCATCTTATAGTACATGTCGTGTAATACTTTATCGCTATCTAGAGTCAATAAGTGTGAATAGCAGTTGAAGAATGAGGTGATATTTTTTTCAACATGAATAATTTAGTGGTATTGATGTGTTCAAAACCAACAAGAAGTTGGTATTTTTTGGAAAAAATCCATGTTGATCTAATTTTAGAATTATTGGATTGATGTATTTGTTAAGAATATGGGTTGAAAATTGTTCATTGTGTTTTTTAGAAAGGAATAAAGATAAAGATAAACTAAAATGGATTAAATATTTTTTAGAATATGTGTATTGAATGTATCAATGTTTCCTAATATTTTCATTATGTTTCATTAATCACTTTTAGAGATTCAAAAAAAAGGAAAAATTTACATGTTGAAATAATGAAGATTGTTTAACACCTATTTAAAACCATATTGAAGGTTTTCTTCCATTTTTAAACCTAATAAAATAATTTATGAAAGGATTTTGGAAAAGACATTCTGTTTGCGTAGAAATACATGAATCACACAATTACTTTGTGAATGGGATAACCATTTGTATTATAAATATATTGACTTTGTGTCCATTATGAAGGGGATTTCCCCAATGAAAATATATAATTGGAGTTTATTACATAACTGGGGATCTTGAAGGAAGTTCACATTAACTCATCATTTGTGATGAAGATTAAGAGATAGGGTTAAATTTAGATTCTTTATGAGTGAGATATATCGGTTTCTTTTCCAATATAAGGATATCTAATCACTTAATTACGTCATACCATTCACTTCGAAGAATATCATCTATTGGATAAGGAGAGAAGATTATGAAAGAGAGTGGTTGTACATCATACATAATTTCATTAGGGAGGTTGGTTCACAAAGTGTGAAGTAGTTAAAATAGAATATATTTTTTCATTAATCACAATAAGTTCATTAAGGGAAAATTATTTGAAATTCACTATACATTCCCAATTAACAGAATTTTATGATAGAGAAGGAATATGAATAGTACATGAATAAATTTTCCAAAAATAAAATATAATGAGGTAATGTAGGTTTATCCTCTCTAATGAAAAAAGAGAATCATGTCACACCTATTTCAACATGAACCAAATAATAAGTTCTGTAGATCATTAAAATAATCTTCTAAAGGATCATTTTATTAAATCCAATTTTTAGGATAACGAGTTCTTAATGTGTTATTGGTTATAAACATAGACGGAAATTGATTCCTATCCAAATATTTTAATAGTAGTAATCTATAAGGATTTATTCACATGAAAACATTTTTTTGTATAATCCCGGTATTATCATGGATTAGTTGAATAATGTATATTATATTTTTCTCATGTATTCATTATTTTTTATTTACACTTTCTTTGAAAAAATGATGTAACATAGTTTTATAATGATGAAAAAAGATTAAATGGAGGAAATTTTTTAATACATCATACCATGATAACTCCCCCTCTATGTATTTAATCTAGTAGTTCCTATAATTGGAAGCAGTGTTAATGTATAAAGATAGTTGTTTTCTCTCACAGTATAGGAAATGAAAGTTGTTATTCACAAAGGGATTGCAATATTTAGAGGATTTTTTTTAAATTTGTATTAATTAGATAATAAACTAATTTAAATTATTCATCATAGTTGTTTTTACAATTTTTTACAAATTGGTTTAGTTAGTATGGATAATGTAACCATTTTTTATATTAGTCGAAGAGAATTGGAATCATATTCTAATGTACATTTAAATATTCCTAATTAAGTGTTCCATTATTCTTAAGGAGAAACACAATAATATTGTATCTCATAGAGATTAATGTGTTTTCATTGGATAATAATACAAAATAAAATCATATAAATACATCAATAAGATTTTGGGGATGGTTATTCAAAGTAATGATATCACTGTTATGGATAATGAGAACAATCATATACACTTCTAAAGGATCATTTTATTAACTCCAATTTTTAGGATAATGAGTTCTTAATGTGTTATTGGTTGTAAACATAGACGGAAGTTGATTCCTATCCAAATATTTTAATTGTAGTGATCTATAAGGATTTATTCACATGAATACATTTTTTGTATAATCCCTGTATTATCATGGATTAGTTGAATAATGTATATTAGATGTTTCTCATGTATTCTTTATTTTTTATTTACACTTTCTTTGAAAAAATGATGTAACGGATTTTTTAATGATGAAAAAAGATTAAATGGAGGAAATTTTTTAATACATCATACCATGATAACTCCCCCTCTAAGTATTTAATCTAGTAGTTCCTATAATTGGAAGAAGTGTTAATGTTTAATGATAGTTGTTTTATCTCACAGTATAGGAAATGAAAGTTGTTATTCACAAAGGGATTGCAATATTTAGAGGATTTTTTTTAAATTTGTATGAATTAGATAAAAAACTAGTTTAAATTATTCATCATAGTTGTTTTTACAATTTTTTACAAATTGGTTTAGTTAGTATGGATAATGTAACCATTTTTTATATTAGTCGAAGAGAATTGGAATCATATGCTAATGTACATTTAAATATTCCTAATTAAGTGTTCCATTATTCTTAAGGAGAAACACAATAATATTGTATATCATAGAGATTAATGTGTTTTATTTGGATAATAATACAAAATAAAATCATATAAATACATCAATAAGATTTTGGGGATGATTATTCCAAGTAATGATATCACTGTTATGGATAATGAGAACAATCATATACACTTCTAAAGGATCATTTTACTAACTCCAATTTTTAGGATAACGAGTTCTTAATGTGTTATTGGTTGTAAACATAGACGGAAATTGATTCCTATCCAAATATTTTAACAGTAGTGATCTATAAGGATTTATTCACATGAAAACATTTTATTGTATAATCCTTGTATTATCATGGATTAGTTGAATAATGTATATTAGATGTTTCTCATGTATTCATTATTTTTTATTTACACTTTCTTTGAAAAAATGATGTAACAGAGTTTTTTAATGATGAAAAAAGATTAAATGGAGGAAATTTTTTAATAAATCATACCATGATAACCCCCCCTCTAAGTATTTAATCTAGTAGTTCCTATAATTGGAAGCAGTGTTAATGTTTAAAGATAGTTGTTTTCTCTCACAATATAGGAAATGAAAGTTATTATTCACAAAGGGATTTCAATATTTGGAGGATTTTCTTTTAAATTTGTATGAATTAGATAAAAAACTACTTTAAATTATTCATCATAGTTGTTTTTACAATTGTATACAAATTGGTTTAGTTAGTATGGATAATGTAACCTTTTTTTATATTTGTCGAAGAGAATTGGAATCATATGCTAATGTACATTTAAATATTCCTAATTAAGTGTTCCATTATTCTTAAGGAGAAACACAATAATATTGTATCTCATAGAGATTACTGTGTTTTATTTGGATAATAATACAAAATAAAATCATATAAATACATCAATAAGATTTTGGGGATAGTTATTCAAAGTAATGATATCACTGTTATGGATAATGAGAAAAATCATATACAAAATAATGTGTATTTTCTTGATTAAACTGATGAAGATGTATTCGACCATAGGGGGAACACATGAAAAACATTCTTATTTTGAAGAAGACACTAATTGATAAAAATAATATCATTGGTGACTAGATAATACTATTGAAAATTAAGAGAATAAAATCTTTATAAAAAACATCATTCTAATAATTGACAGTGATATGTTTTTAATGAATTTATAAATAATGATTATTTTGTTCATGTGATGAATGAAGAGGATGAAAATTTTGCGGGGAATGAGAAATGTGAGATTTTGTTTTGACGTTGAAACATAAGAATAACATTGTGAAAAATGGTGTTTCAATATCATGATAAATAATGAAGAAATATATATTAAAAAAACATGTGCATAAGGGATCTAATACAATTTCATCTCAAGATCAAGGGAGGCAGGTTGAGGTGGGTGTATTAGGTCCATTGGACCCAAACATTCTCACTACAGCTCCCTCGTCCCATATGAAGACTATGAGTAAGGGAAAGAAGAAGGGCCTTGAATTTGAAAAGGTGAACGTGCCAGTTAGGTAGAGTCCCTCAAAACAAGGCCTCGTGGTTGATTTGGGAAAACTATTTGAATTTCTAGATGTTCAAGGACCAACACCAGATCAAGAGGAAGAGTATTTAGGTGATGAAAGCTATAGACTATTATCTGTGGACAGTTTTGAGAGAATTCAAGGGAAAGGTCTTCACATCCCTAGAAGTAAGAAAGGGAAAAAAGGAAATAGAGACATAGGGAAATGTATTGTGGTCAAGGGGAAAAACCAAAGGGACCTATGGATTATTCACACTTTCCTCAACCAAAAGAAACTATGTCAGCTAATAAGGGTGGAAACAAGTAAGGAAAGACCTCTCAGAATGGGGATGGTGGAGAACAAAGAGGGAGAACCAGAACAGTTGAGGAAGTGGAAGGGGAGTTCTTGAAGCTCCTCCTCCATTCAATGGAATAAATACTTGAAAAAGTGGATGGGGTAAATTATTCAAAAGAAGATATTGAAATAATATACAAAATAAGGCCGCATGTTGATGTTATGGAGGATCAAGAGGCGTGGTTAGACAAACAAGACCATATACTAGCTCATGTCGTCAACCAATGTATAATAAACTCGAAGGAATTCATAAAAACAATGGAAAGAATGGCTAATCACCTTGAAGAGATCATCAACCTGGATCTGGACACCTAGGTTAGTACTTTTCATTGTGAATTATATAGATTGTATAATTCTAATAATCTTAGTATTGTGTTTAATAAATATGAAAGCTCTTTCAGCACGTAGCGGTTCCCATATTTTGTGATCCTTGGTTTCCAACTTTGTCATTAAAGTGGCATAATAATAAAAATTATATTTTAGGTAAGATGAGAAAAATGTTTTTCGGGCGAAGAAGGAATTGTATGGGTTGACTATGCCTCCAAGAGAATTGTAATCATGACATGATCCGTAAATATAAAATTTCAGATTCAATAATGGTGGAGTTATTTAAAATATTTATATCAATATTTCATGTGATCAAACTAGGATAGTGGTAGTTTATGTTGATGAAATATTATTTGGTAGTTGGAATAAAGCATAATGTTTTTTACATAATTCATGAAATATATGTTTTTAAATTTCTAGGACTGATGAGAGAACATTTTTACATGGTCTAATGGTGATGTAAGGAATGCATTGTACATTTATCTATCAATCTAAATATTCAATGGATGATTTGTTGAGGTTTTGAATAGAGGATTTGTAGGTGATGTGAATCCCTATATCTATTATAATGATTTCATCAAAGGATAAAGATAAAAATTTAGTTAATGGCACAAAATATTGTTAGATAATTATAATCATAATATGTATAACATTTACATGATCCGATGTTGTTTTTTCCACATCACCAGTGGAATGGTATGAAAGTTATATCAAATAAATACACATGATATCTTTAAAGAGGATAATATAGTATATGAATGTCATAATACTTTTTTTCTATCATTTTAATAAAAAATATTAATTAGAGTTATTGGGATATATAAAAATTTATTAGTCTAGTTTATAATATGATATGATTTTTAGATATGGTGGTGTATTTTAACTTGGAAGATTCTTCATTTTTAGTGGACCAAGAAACAAGACTTCAATTCACTCACTACTACAGATGATGAAAATATAATACAAATTCTCAAGATGTAGATTAAATACATGGGAGTGTAATTTAAGACTATTATCAAAATTAATTAGGAAAATTCTTGTTATATAAATTGTTGAAAAAATCATGTTCATAACATAAGAAAAAAAAATTAATATCAAATAACACATTATTACATAGAAAGTAGAGCATGGTGCAGTGATATTAGAGTATGATTCCAACAAATAATAAGGAAATAATTGAAAATGAAATCTTTTGAAATGATTCTGATAAATCTTAGACTCCAATCAACTCCCCACACATGAGTAGTGTTGATGTGGGACGCCTAGTCCATGTGGTATGGTGTTATTTTCCTTATGTTTTTGGAAGACTGAAAAGGTGTGGTATTTGGTTTTTTGGGGATGGGGGTTGATGATAGAGGGAGAGATAAGCTATGCTAATTCACGAGGAACATGTGGGGTGGGGGGAGTTTTCCTATTCATTATGATGTTGAAGCTGTTCGGTTATGATATACATATCATGAATAAATGACTCAATTTTCATAATGAATGTGTTTTTTCCAAGTGTGGATGAAGCGGAGATATTCTTATAAGATACACTATGAAATCATTTTTTATTAATTTCCACATCAATTAGAATATTATTATAATAACTATTGGTATCAATTTCATATTTGGTATTAAGAAATATGCTCCAAGTTGTATCAAGAATTACGTGATTCCATTATGACATTGGAATTATAATTTTTTTTATCATGCAAGGAATTAATTATGTGGGATTATATTATGTGTTGAGTATGTTTTTGATTTATATATAGATTCAATAAGTTCATTTTATATTTGAAGAATTAGGTACATTATATTTTTCCTTCAACAGAAGGTTTTTTTTTGAGTTTTTTAATTATTTTTGACCACCTCATGGAGGGATATTATTGGGAAAAATATATCTTCACTGATTTTTGGAGTTTGAAAGTTATTTTCTATATTGAAAATATAAGTTTTTCAATGTTTGTTGTGGTTTTAGAAAAATAATGTGTGGATTTAAATGTTTCTAATGGAGTATGTAATTTTTTTGAAGGTAGATATATTTATTAATGTTTTCCAAAATTCAGTTTGAATTTTTAGAGTTTAAAAATCTTTATGCAGTAACCGCCTATACTAAATAATACTTATGTGAAGCTCTGTAAGAGGCTTATGACCATTTTTTATTTTCTGATCATAATTAGCATAAAGAATTTTGGGAAATGAATTCTATTTATGTATCATGTTAATGAATTACACAATGAGTTGACAATTGGAATCATATTTTATAGAAAAAATATGAATATTTAGTGGCCCCAATGAAGGGTATTTTATCTATGCAATGCTGTATTGGAATTTTTGTATGTGAATGGTGATCATGAAAGAGGTTTTCAATAAATTATCATTCATGAATGAAGCCATTCAATGGGATTAATTATAATTTCATTATTAATTGTATTTCATTGTTTTATTTAATATATAAGGGCCCATAATCACATTATTAAATAGAATATTATTCATAGAAAAAGACAATTTCACTAATTTATTAATTTTTGGATAGTATTTTTTAAAGGCCACTTGTTCATATTGCACAAAGTAACTCTTATTGGAGGATAGTTTTAGGAACATGAATGAGTTTGTGGAGAAGTTTTTTCCATGAAGAAAAATATTTATTCGCGGGTACAACAGTTTATAATGCACTAACAGTTCACATTGCAAAAATATTTCTTGAATGGATAGTAGTTCATAAAGGAAGAATAAAATTCCATGATGGAAGTTTATTTGAAGATAACATTAGACGAGAAAGTGGATTTTTTCTCTCAAATAAATAATTAGTTTCATGTCAAACCAATTTCTGTGTTAACAAAATTATAGATAATCTGGATCATTAGAAAAATATTTTAGAGAGTAGTTCATTCACTCTAGTTGAGAGTACATTGATTTTAGAAAGTGTGATTGGATGTAAACTAAGAGGGATAATGAGTATTCTATGAATATTATAATAGTATTATGATATAGTGATTTTGGTACATTGAAACATTTCCATCATATATTCCTTATATTTTCCTAATTTTTTTAAGCATGTAAAAATAACACATCATGTACATGCTTCTATTTCTATTTATGTTTTTATGAGAAAATGAGTGAATAATTTTGATTTTAGTTATGAAAAAAGATCAAAACGTAAATTATATTAATTCATCATAAAATTACCCCCATTTAGTGTGTTCAACATATTAAGGCCAACAATTGGAATTAAGGATAATGGGTAAATACAATTATATTTTACCACTATAGAAGAAATGATAAAACTTAATCTAAAATGGATTAAAATTTTCGAAGGATAAAAATTTCATATTTAGTAGAAATAGATACAGTACTGTCACGAACAAGCCTGAGTACCTTGGTAACTCGATAACTGAGCCTACACAGACACACCCTGAAGAGAATTCCCAACCCCATGATTTCGTGACTAGCACCTAGCATCATAAAATGTGAACATGTGATTGATTTTTCCAGAAGACATAGTGAAAGAAAGATAATCATGTCAATATGAATATAAAAGAAACTCCACTGGGAGTAAAGTATCAGAATACAACAAGGCATAAAAACTCCAAATTACTATAACCCAAGTACCAAAAATAGGGAAAACATTCCCAAGGCCCCTATGGAAACAACTCACTATTTCCAAAGCTCAACAGTTGGATCCACCTCCAAGAGACCCCTTTTCTCAGCTCAACCCTAAAGGGACAATGTCCACAAACACCCAAAGGAAAAAGTAGGATGTGAACCTAAGCCATGTAGGATACCACCAATGATTCCATAATAGATTCCATATATAGATTATCCAAATAAAATATTTCAATTTTGAAAATGAGAAGGTTTGTGAAATTTAAGAGCATATTTAAAAAAACATGCTATAAAATTTTAAAATTATGGAAAATGATTTTAAAGCACATGCTTTACTTTACAAGAGATGGAATATTTCCAAAATAATGTCTTATATAAAATTGTTTATGTAAATCTAGAAAAGTAATTTAAAGTAGTTTTTCAACATTGGCATACAATTATATCTTAAATATAAATAAATAATTGAGAATCACGGTCATCTAAAAAGTAGGTACGACAATATTAAACAACTATAAGATTCCACACTCTCTAAGAGATATTAGAAAAATAAGTATACTCACATAACCCTAACAATAGCTAGAGGAAAATTGTCACCCTCCCATCAGGGATGTATCCTTCAAAAGGTATGTTTTAGAACATTGTAATGGCATAGAGTGTATCTAAAAAACTCACCAAATACCTAAGTATTTCACGTGATCTAACATGATGGGAAATATTTTGTAAGACTCCTAAAAAAATTTAGCCCCATTATTCCATTTCAAAATTCCAATTTTTCATTTAAAACCAAAATGGGTTTTAATAAAAAGCATTCCCTTTTTAAAAGATAAAACCACTGGGATTCTATCAAATCATTTTAAAACATTTTTACATGTTTGAAATATATTCAAAACAAATTACATTTTTTTCAAAAGTCATTTCCAAAATTAAATTCAACTATTTAATTTAAAATATTTTCATAAAATCCACAATTTAAATTCTGTAATTTAAATCACCTAATTTTGAAAAACACACACCAATTCAATGGAATTGGTGGTTTTCCAAATTTCTGTCCCAAAACCATTTCAAATCTCCGATTCAATGGAATCATCTTTTAATCAATTTAATTGGACAAAAAATTGAAAAATAGAATTTAAATACAAAATTGAAATAAATCATGTAAATCAAGGGAAATAAATTTGGAAAATCAAGAGGGAACCACCTACCTCTTCTTGAAATTAAAAACTTACAATGGAACCCATCAATAAGAATGAGCTGAAGAAAACTGTGAGACACAACCTAGAAGAAAGATCCAACACCACAATGAAATGATCCATCAATTCCAAGATGATCCATTAAAAACCCAAAAGAGAAAAAAGATATATAGACAAATAATAATGAATAAATCTTACCCTAATATCACCCATAAAATAAATGATGATCGAATATCAAAGGAATCGATCCAATAGAGTTGGAATTCTCCTAGATAACTGGGGAATGCCTGGGGTCAAGGGAGAGGAAACCGGATAAGAGGATGAGGGAAATAATAATCACACTACTACATTTATATACTATTGGTGGGGCATTACAATACATGAAATCTAGTTACATGCTGTTAAATTTTTAATTATTTCAATGGTGAAGAAACATCAAATCTATAATTTCTATTTAAAAATAGGGTATTACCTAAGGTGTAACCCCTATTCATTTCATGTAATTCCTAAGATCTTTAACCGATGAAACCCCCATCTATACGAATTAAAATCCAATATGAAAATAATTAACATCGTGAAAATGGCATTCATAGTGTGCACCCATCACACCGTGAACCACATTTCATGAATTTCTCATGGATATAGTTACACGGTGTGTTACCTAGTTATAAAACATGTAATTTACTGGTATATTACAAAATCCCCCTATTTAATGATGAAAAATCCAACAATTTTCAGGCTTTACCATTAGAGGTATCCTCCCAATCAAAACTCAACCCTTATCCATACAACGAAAAGGAAAACCATAAAAATGATTAATATATACCTTTAAGTTTAGTAATGGGATGTTACAACCTCCCCACCACAAAAACATTTTGTCCCTAGAAATCCTTCAAAAAAGCTTCCATTCCAAATAGATGAGGCTACTTATCTCTCATCACTGCCTTTTGTTCCCATATCTCATGGCTATCAGAACCATGCTTCCATAGTACACGAAATAAATGTATCATCCTCCCATGAAGTACCAGGGTCTCAGAATCAACTATCTTAACTGGATGTTCAGTGAAATATAAATCAAGTTCAATCTCAAGATTACATAGCTCAAAACATGATATGGATTAGAGAGATACATTCTTAGATTCAAAACATGGAATATTTTATGTATTGATGCCCGCTATGGTGGAAGTGCTAAATGGTGAGAAACCTACCCACCTACAAAGAAACCTCAAAAGGGCCCAAAAAATGAGGAGAATCTTCCTTTGCCTCCTAATCTATCAATGATCTAATCTGGATAAAACATTCAATAACACATGATCACCAACTGAAAAATTCAAAGTTATACTAAATAGATTAGTATAAGAATTATATCGACTCTATGTTGTCATCATTATTTGATGAATCTGCTGAATCTTAGCAATTTTCTTCTGCAACATGCTTGGTCCGACCAATGAAAATTTACCAACCTCTGACCAAAACATTAGAGATTTACAAGGATGAAAAAAGGGCTAAAAAGGATCCATCCTAGTCACAGGCTGGAAACCTTTTTTATAAGAAAATTCAACCATCCCCAAGTCATCATCCCAATCCCCCACACAATTAAAGAACTTATTTGAGAAGCAAATCCCCAAGAATCTATACAGCTCTTTATGTCTGGCCATCTGACTACAGATGGTATTCTATGCTCAAATGAAACTAAGATCCCAATGCCTCCTAAATTCGTCTCTAGAAACTCTATGTAATTTAAGGATCCTTACCAGAGTCTATAGTAGATGGTACTCCTTGTAAACGAACAATATCTCTCACATAGGTACTTCTTAACTCTTCAACTCTAGCTGTATCACAAATGGGTATAAAGGGATCCAACTTGGGCAGTATATCAATCACAACCCATATCAAATTCATATTTCTTTCGGTATGAGTCAACCCAACCACAATGTCCATAGAGATATCATCCGACTTCCATATAGGGTATGAATGTGGTAGATGTAAACCTAATGGTTTTTGGAGCTCAACCATAACCTCGTATCATTTATAACAACAAGAGAAGAACTCAGCAATGTATCTCCTAAACCCTAGAAACCTGAACTTCCACTTCATATCATATAACATTTTTGGGGTTTCTAGGTGAACTTCCCACTAGTAATTATGAATATCCCCCATCATAACATTTGTTTCCACTAAATTCACAACAATGAAATTTTGATAGCCTAAAATTCCCTCTTTGGAGAATGACCACTAAGAAAGTATCACCCCACCATAAACCGAGTCCCTAATTTAATGTAATTTATCGTAAAGATATTGATCACGAAGAATCATCTCAAGAAGTGGAGATGATAACTAAATTCTGGATAAAAATACTTTTTCCCCTTTTCTTGAACTCCAATACGCAACTATGCCAAAAGATCCCTCAAGTTTTACTCTTTTAGATATTACTTCACTACCTTGGTTGGATGTTTCTTGACCAACGCATCTACAAAAGTCATTCCCTTTCCCCTAGAATATGTGATGTCAATGTAAAAAGATTATAGGTACTCCACCCACTGCCTCTCGAGAATATTCAAGTGTTTTTGAGGGAATATATAACTCAAGATTTTGTGGTATGAAAACATGTTAAACCATTAACCACAAAGGTAATTCCACTAAATAATAAGAGCATTCATTAAAGATGCATGGTCAAGATCATGGGTAGGATAATTCTTCTCATGTCGCCTAATATGACAAGATCCATAGGAAAAAACATGATTACCGTGCATAATAACACAACACAATCCCAAACCTAAGGCAAAAAAAGACCACATAACCTTACCCAACCTCTAGAAGAGTCAACACCAATGTAGTAGTCAAAAGATTATTCATTTCAACAAACAGACTTTAATATTTATCATCCCAACGAAAATTCACCCCTTTTGAGTTAGAGTAGTCATCGAAGAATCCATCTTTGAGAAGTCTTTCACGAACCTGCGGTAGTACCAGGATAAGCCTAATAAGTATCGAATCTGGAAGACAGTATGTGGTCGTCTCCAATTCATAATAGCCATAACATTCTTATGATCGTCAAATATACCCAGTTCAGACACCATGTGACCCAAAATTTCACTTCATGAATCCAAAAATTACATTCCCAGAGCATGGAATAGAGTCATTGGCTTCTTAGAAGACTCAAATTTGTTAGTATATGATGCACATGTTCCTTATTGGATTTATAGTAAACAAGAATGTCATCTATAAATACCACAACAAAAGTATCTAGATAATCATGGAAGATCTTGTTCCTTAATGAATTGGAGACAACAAAAAGATTTATAAGACTAAAGGGTATAACAAGGTACTCATAATGGCTACACCTACTCTGAAATTTGCTTTTCTGAATGTCATATTATTATATCCTCAACTGATGGCAACTAGACCGAAGAACAATCATTATAAACCACTTGAAACCTTGCAATTGATAAAAAAATCATCAATTTGTGGCAAAAAATACATTTTTTCATCATGATTTTATTGAGATTGAAATAATCAACACATAGGTGAAGAGATCCATCAACCTACTTAAATTAGAGAATCGGAATTTCCCAAGGTGACACACTCCGGCGTATAAATCATTTCTCGTCAAGATGGTTCAACTAGGAAATTAGCTCATTCAATTCCTCTAGCGCTATGCGGTTGGAGGGAATTGAATCAATTGAGTATAAGGTATGTAGTCAATGGAGATATCAACATTCTTTATCAGTGGTCGACCTAAGTAATTCGAAGGATACACATCGGGAATCTCAACAACGAATGGCGGGATATCATTTCTCAAATATTCCCAGTCCAGATCTAAAGAAAAAACTAATATCACATTACCTAAATATGAATATGAAGGCATGACTCTACTCGAACTTGGGTCCCATTACGCTTGAAAGAAAAGAGATGCACCACTTGTTGTAGTAAAGTTGACCTTTCAAAGATAACAATAAATCGGGTCTTTATTGGCAATGATCTAATCCACCCCAAATATAAAGTTAAGGGATTTCATGTTTAGAAACAAAAAAATCCAGTCCAGATTTACATTTAATGGAGAGATGTTAAAAGTGGGAATATAGAGACCCTAATATCTCTTCATACTGATGGGTGTTTAATATCCATTTCACAATATAAAACCTCCAAATGAAGATTATGTAGACTAACAATATGGGTTGAAATAAACAAATGAGATTCACTAGTATCAAATAGAATATTCATCAATGATGAAGCTATAGTAATGGATCCTCTCACAGTCCTTAGACCCATGTCATCTTCCAAAGGTGACACTTCAACTTCTTGAATATACTTTGTTCCAGATTCTTGTGGATGGAACCCCTTTGTATGTGAAGCATCTAGTTTCCCCATAGTTTTAAGAGGAGATGATGATCATGTTCCACTATGTGGAGTAGAGAAATGATGGAAAATCTTTGTATGTTCCCTAAACATCCATAAAAGATACAATTATTGGCTGCATAAGTGAAAATCCTATTACAATTTCATAGCTTTTCACACTATTAGTATGTTAAAGCACTACCTCCTATCAATATAGGAGGTCTGGAAAGTCTACCATCATAAACTACCCGGAGAATCATCACGCTTCCATTTTCCTTCAATGGAACTAATGTTACCACTAGGAATAAAAGAAACTCAAAATAAAACTGTCTTTTCATCTAGTTCTAAGTCAACCATCATCGATCTATTCATCACATCCATTTAAATGGGAAACATCAGTACGAAAACATTAGAACTTATATCTGATTCAGGACCTAACTCAAAGCATTGAGCCTTTATCCTTTTAGTATATACAATTTCATTTGAAAAATGAACCATCTTAGTAAAATGATTTCAATACATAGTCATGGTTCTATCGGCCTAAAAAATCTTGAAAAACTCCACAGCCTTAGACAACACCATTGACTGTAGATAGAACTGGCTAGTGAAAAGAATCATTATGTCCTCCCACTCTAAGAACTCATGATTTACTACTACCACCATCATGTCCCACCATGTCTTGCATGGTAGTTCAATCATAAATGTGGAACACTTTATCTTGATAGAGTCTGGTTTTTCTAAGAACTAAACTAGATGATTCATCTTTCTTAACCATTCCTCAACATGTTGACGATCAGTGGAACCTTTAAAAATTGGTGTCTTATGTTGAAGAAAATATTGATAATGATTTCTAAGAACATCCCCTGAGGATCCATAGCTAGTTCCTAAACAGTAATTTGAAGTAGGGCCTGTCCTAGAACGTGGACAGTGCACACGACCACCTCAACTAGATTTGGATCCATAAAAGGATTCACTCACTAAGGATCAACAATAGCTTCCTTCTGTATATGAATTTTTTTCATCCTCTTGGTGTAATGATGCAATAAAACATCAATAGATAGAAGGAAGAAATTAGGTAGTTCTAAAACATAGCAATGTGGGAAATTAATCCCCACAGATGTAACAACCATATTTGGATTCTACTCTATCCATATCAGAATAGGTAAAAGACTAAAAATAATATATAATACTTCCTTTATTAACCACCATAGATACTTAAGGATCATTGTGGTGATATATGTCTAGGAACTCAATCAAAACATCCTCTTATGTCCTAAAACGATTTCAAAAATGCATACTGACTTCAAGAAAAAAGCTTAATAGACATTACCTGTGATACAAGTTTGTCACGAACTGGCTTTGGTACCCTGGTAACCCAATAACTTATCTAGTAATCAAATATCTATAAGGGAATTTCCAATCCCCATAGGTTGATGACTACCACCTGGAATCATACAATGCGAATGTGGGAACAATATTTCCACAAGACAGAGAAAAAATAAGACAGGAAAGATAACATTCGAAATTAAAGAAACTCCATTGGGAGTAAAGTACTAGAATACAAAAAGGAAAAAAATACCAATGTACTACAAACTAAGTAAAAAAATATAGAAATCAACACCAATTTCACTAATGATAAAACTCACAAATTCTAAATCTCAACAGTTAGATTCACCTCCAAGATAACCCTTCACTCAACTCAAATTTCAAAGGAGAAAGCCTACAAACACCCAAATGAGAAAGTATGGTGTGAACCTAAGACTAGTATGATACCACCAAATATTACATAATATATTCCATATATAGATTATCCAATGAAAATATTTCAATTTTCAAAATGATCCAGTTTGGAAATTCAAGAAAACATATAAACAAAACATTCTATACAGTTTCAAAATGATGAAAAATACTTTTAAATTAGATGAATTACATTACTATATATGTAATACTTCTAATATAGTGGATTAAATAAAATATTTACATAAAATATTGCATTTAAGTCTTCTGAAGGCATGTAATGAAGTTTTCAACATGGAATACTTTTATAACCCATATATAAATAAAAAAGTGAGAAACATGGTCATATGAAAAGTAGGTACGACAGTATTAACCAACTATAGGATTACTCACTCTATAAGTGTTATTAAAACAATTTGTATACTCACTCCCTCTAGAAAATGTCTATAAATGACTTGTCACCATCCCATCAGGGATGTGACCCACCGTTGGTATGTTTTAGAATGTTGAAAAAACATAGTGTGTATCCAAATAACTCACCAACTACCTAAGTCATTCACATGATATTACATGATGTGAAATTTATTTAAAGACTACGTTAAATACAATTAAATCCCATTATTCCATTTAAATATTCAAATTTTCTTTTTAAAACCAAAACAGGTTTTAAAAAAACCCTTTTCTTTTCAAAAGATAAAACCACTAGGTTTCTATCAAATCATTTTATCCATTTTTACAACTTTCAAATATTTTCAAAATCGATTCGATCATTTTCAAAATTAATTTTCCCAATTAATGTCAAAAATGTAATTGAAAAAATTTCTATCAAATCCACATTTTAAATTTGACAATTTAAATCATCCAATTTCTATAAACACACCCAAATTCAATACAATTGGCAGTTTTCCAAATTTCAATGCCAAAGGCATTTCAAATATCCTGATTCATTGAAATGAGGTTTTTATCAATTTAATTTAAATAAAATTTTAGAAATTGAATTCAAATAAACAAATGTAATAAATCAAGAAATACAAGGATAATCAATTTGGATAATCTGGATGGATCCACCTACCTTTTCAAGAAACTGAATACTCATAATGGCACTCATAAACGAGAATGAAGGTGAATAAGTACTTGAATAACATCCTATAAGAAATATCCGACACCATAGGGAATATATCCATAAATTCCATGGTGACCCATTGAAAACCTAGAAGAGGAGAATGGGAGATAGAAAAAGAACAATGAAGAAATCTTACCTCTTCCAAAGTAGTGATGATCGAATGCAGAAGGAATGGATCTGGTAGAGTTGGAAGGTCCATGAATAATTGGGAAATACCTTGGATCAAGGGAGAGGAAATTGGATTTGAAGATGAGAGAAATACCAAGTGCACTGATGGTTTTATAGGCTATTGTTGAGTCATTACACAATGTATAATCTAGTTACATTCTAAGAAATATTTAATTTTTGTCATGGTGAAGACACATGAAATCTATAATGAAAATTTAAAAATGGGGTATTACATGAAATGTACCCCCTATTCACATAGTGTAATATCTGAGATTAATAAAAAAACCCCCATAGTTACACATTAAAAATTGATCTGAAAATACTTCACATTGTGTAAAGGTAATTCACATCATATACCCATTACACTCTTAACTGCACTTCACGGCTTGCACCTAGATTCAGTTACACGACGTGTAACCTAGTCACATGGCATATAATTTCCTGGTATTTTACAAAAAAACACTCTATTTAAGGCTGAAAAACCAACAAGTGTCTAACTTAACCATTATAGTTATACTCCAATTCCAAACTCAACCCTTACCCAAACAACGAAATGGCAAACCACAACAAGGATTCAGACGTACTGTCATTTATGTAATGGGATGCTATAAGTAATACTTCGTATATTTAATCATGGATGTTTATACAACTAATATGCAAGATTTTTTAAAACTACCGAAAAAGGATCCTTAAAATAAGATTTGATTTTTTTTATGTTGATGCTGATATACTTTAATATCCTTAAATCTATATGTGTATTTATTAATTAAAATAAATTCATGATGTTTGAGGGTAATTGGGATCAAAACATTCTTATTTGATAATGAGGAAAAGGAAAATCATAAAAATGATTCAATTATGATCTAGGAAAGGTGGTGGAATGAAATAATGTCACTATTGTGAATAATGAGTGGAAATATTAATAAATTATTGAGAAATAACGTCAAGAAATTAATGAGTAGATATACTACACAAGGTGAGGAAAGGGAAAATGGTAATTCATAACAAGAAACCAATTTATGAGAATAATATCACCAGTGTTCAAAAAATTACAGGGAAAAAATTGAGAATGGAGTGTCTATATAAAATAACTTTATTATCATAGGTAGAGTAAAAAGTTGTGAAGAGGCTATAAAATATGAGAATTATTTTCATGTGATGAATTAAGATCATGAGATGATTTGAAGGAATAAAACATGAGGTTTTTTAAACATTGGAAAAAAATAATGTTATGAGGACCAAATGGGTTTTCATTAACATGTTGAATGGAGACAGTATGAAAATTTGAATCATAAAATGGATTATGCACAATGGATAATCTTATATAGAGAGTTTCTATATAGATAAAACATTTTCAAAATTTGTATGGTTGGATACAATTTGACTCTTCTTGGACATATCAGTGTAGTGAAAATTGAAGGATTTATTGATGGATTTCATGTTATAAATTTTCAATGGAGTTCTATAAAAAGAGGTGTCCATCAAATAACATGAATATTTTATCATTCATTAATGTAATTCCCTGACCCCAGTTACCCCGAATCGGTACATTATTACATAACATTAGCATGATGACAAGGGAACTAATCCTGAAAAACCAATCAGTTTAGTAGCTTTGGATGTACTAGATACATTCATAAGTTTTACATTACATCATGAAATAAAAAAATAAACAACATTTGATCCCCTTTTAAACATGCTTATATCCTTAACCTATCCCTACAGGTCAACCATAAAATACATATTCACATCATTGGAAAAATAAAACATAAAATGGGGTGAGATTAGATGCTTAGTAAGGATAAAAATATAGCTGAAACATTCATAAATAACCATAAAAATTTAACGAAATGTATAAGTCTAAAACAAAACCCTTTTAAACTTAAACATCAGAATAATATGGAAATGATAAAAACAAATAATGCAATTAACTTATTCGCATGGATATTCTACTAGTCAAATAATCACATGCAATATCAATAGCCATGTTCATAATGATGGAATGTATAATTCCAGACCTCATAACCACATAGTCATGGCCTTATGAAAAGAATACAAATAATAATTTTTCAAGGCCTTGTTCAAAGACAACAGTTTTTCTTATGATACCTACTGATGCATCGAGGAGCTATATCTGGCTCCACCCTTCACTTACTAATTCCAATGCATTCCTCATATGAAAAGGTTTAAACATAACATAAACATTGGTATTAAATATAGCATACGAAATTTAAATACTTTATAAAAACCCATAAATGGTGAAAAAATAACACATCCATAGTAAAACATATCAAAAAACCATCAATACACTATGGAATATTTGTATCATAATAAATCAACTTCAAACATGTTTAAAATCCATCAAAGGATGTTGACATAGATGAAATCAAAACTTTTTGTGGGAAATATCTCTTTCTATTATGAAATCATTTAGAATTCATGTAATTATAAAAGAAAACATTTATTTTGAAAATATTCTTAAAATATTGTATGAGTATCTTCAAAGGAGTTATAATGGTAGAAAATAGCCGCACCTGCCGTATAAGTTAAAAAAACATGCTTTCCTCAATTTTGTCGAAAAGGTTGTAAAGGAACTTGTTTGGAAAATGACTGAAATATTCTTTTATAAAAACATTATAAAATGTCAAAAAATGGTATAAATGGCTTTAAACTATATTCTAGGAAATTGTAATTTTTTTTGAAATATATTTTTATGAAACACGGATGTGGATGATAAAGAGGTCCCAATAGATTCTTACATAAAAAACCTCAGATAATAAAAAGATTGTGAAATTAACCCTTACCTTGTACTTTTTCTGGGATGAGGGTACATTAAACTCCATTATAATAGTTAAATAATTTTTATTAAATTATAAATGAATTATATACATAAATATGATATCATATATGACCCTCTAATATTTCTTTGTTAATAATATTTCAGTAGTATCATCATTTCGCGTGTTAACTGATTCATTTTCCTTTATATGATTGGTTATGTAAGCCATGTTTGTTATGGATAAGATGTATTTTATTAATATAAATAATGATATTATGTTCATAAACATTATTTTTAATCATAAAATGAAAATTATTCTTGAATGATTACAATGGGGAATGAATCTCATCGTGTTTGTGGAGACGGTATTCCGTACATATGCACGAGCAACAATATCATTATATTGATGGTGAAATCATATGTAATTGGATGGTATTTCATATATACATAATCATTAACATGTTATATTTATTATTTAAGTCAGTTATTTTCATTATTATACCCATCCAAAATAATTAGGTGTTTGAATAACAAACTACACCACGACGTGGAGACGGTAAGCCGTACATATGCACGTATGGTGACATTTTCTTTTATAGGATGGATAGAATAATGAATATGGCTATTCAATATTTATAATAACATATAATTATATAGAAGATTCTGGAGTTATTATTTTATAATGGAAACCACAAATAAAGAGGAATTGGAAGAAGAAAAGAACTTGAATGAGGTGATGAAATATTTACCTCTTCTTCAGGTTCTTCCTTTTGATTTGATCAAAATGGCTCCATACGATGGCTTTCTGACCAAAGTAACGCCTCTAGGAATAAAGGAGGAAATTTAATAGGATATTTGGGCAGGTTTTGGCCAAGACAAATGGCTTTGGAGATATGAAATTAAGAGAAGGGGAAGTACCCTTTAAAAAGGGAGGTGAGGGTCACTTTAGGAAAATCATGAAATATTATTTTATAATAAAATAATTTTTGTTTTTTAATAGATCTAAAATGATTTATAGAGTGGCTAAGGTGGGTATGGGTTGAAAAACTCTCAACCAAGAGGTTTTAGATAGGTTTTGATCACCATATTAACCTTATCTTATAGATTTAACTCTTAGTTAAATAGTTTGTCATTTACCATGTCTCTTTGTATTATTATATTATATGGTTAATAAACCTACTATAACAAGCCAAAAGAACCCCAACTTGTTCATTATTAATATATATAACCTTATCTATGTCCTTTGGCCAAGCCTTAGATTTTTAGGAATATTATATTAATTAATAATATAGTATTTGTTTTAATAACTCAATTATGTCAATTTTGACACTATTTAGTATTTGGTTTTTGTGAAAATAATAACAGAATGATTACTTCGAAAAAAATTATTTAATAAACCCTAAAATTTCATATTAACCTGAAAAATTAGTGGAATTTATCAAAAGTCTCAAATTACAATTTTTGGATATTTATAATATCAATTATTATAATATTTCATTAATAAGTAAATTAATGCATCATCATTGTGTCATAAATAAATTAAATTATTTAACATATAAAAATTATAAATAAAATACCATTATATAGTAACTGTTTTTATCTTTATAATGAATATTTATAATCCAATTTATCTTATGTATAACCCTATATTAAAAATGGTTTAGTTATTAAACATTGTATTTAACTCTTTTAACTTTTCATTAAATAAAATAATAATAAATGTCCCAATCTATTCCATGTGAACCAAAGTGGATCATATTTTATACATAAGGTTGTTTTTGGTCTAATTACACATATCCAATAGAATTAGGACATGTTTTAGGGTTATTATGATATCATTTTTACCCTTAATTTCCCTATTTACTTTTAACCGTGCTAAATAAAAGTCAAAAGTTACTCTTCACCAAAAATATTTTATCTTATTGAACCAAATTTTACATACAGATATCAACCGTGTATCTCTTATTTTTTAAATTCAACTAACAGAAGAGGTACAATTATGTTTTATGGAAATTTGCAAATGCTCCTAGGACGGGGGTAAAAGACGGTAAAAAGTTCAATAACATTTTTATGTATCTAAACTTATTATAAAATGAATCCATTGAATTAAATTGATCTTATTTAGTTATTATATATATATTTTGACCTAAAATAAATATAAATAAAATAATTAATTAAATAATAATATTCGGTTTTAACCAATAACGCAGTGTTTTTCTCTATTCATCAAAAATTGAATGTTTTCCAAAAAATACCAAAACTTCACCCTATGCTAATTTCAATATTCCAAATTAAAAAATGAAGTCCATTTTGAAAAATAAAATTTATAAAATTTAGAAAATTGGGTTCTACTATTCACAACAACTAGTTGGATTTAGTCGTGGTGTGTTAGAATCTCGATGTTGCGTATAATGCATGTTTTTTCATTATTCAAAGGGAAACATATCATGGATGATTCCGGTGTTTTATTCTCCCCTCATTAAAATAATTTTGTCCACAAAATTTCTTGAATATTACTGTATAAAAAAGATTCGGGTGGTTCTTTATCATATGTTCCTTGGGTTACCAAGTTGCCTCTTCTATCATATGATTTCTCCATAGAACTTTCACCAGATGAGTCGCCCAATTTCTCAGCACCTGTTCTCTGGTATCAAGAATTTTTACAGGCTCTTCACAGTAAGACAAATCAAGTTCCAATTCAATTTCCTCAATGTTGAATAAATGTGTTGGGCTAGGCATGTATTTTATCAATAGTGATAAGGGGAACACATCATGAACTTTCGAGAGACTTGGATGCATTGACAAATGATAAGCTACAACTCTTATTCGTTCTAAAATTTTGAAAGGTCTGATGTACCTGGGGCTCAATTCACCCTTCATATTGAAATGTATAACACCATTCCATGGATATACCTTCATGAAAACATGGTCTCCTACTTTAAATTCCAAATCCTTCCTTTGGTTATTGTCATAACCCTTTTTCTTACTTTGGGATGCTTTGATGTGGGTTTGGATAACCATCACCTATTCCATTGTTTCCTCAACATGTTCTGTGCCAATGATTTTTTTTCACCAACATCATCCCAAAAAGTTGGTGTGCAACATCTCTTTCCATATAACGCTTCATATAGTGCCATCTAAATACTTGAATGGAAGCTATTGTAATAGGAAAATTCTACCTTAGGTAAATATAAATACCACATACCTTGTAAGTCAATTGATCAAGATCTCAACATGTCTTTCAAGGTTTGAATAGTCCATTCTGATTGTCCATCTGTTTGAGGTTGGTAGGCGGAGCTCAAGTGAAGCTTAGTATCCAGGGCCTTCTAAATACTTTTCTAGAATCTTGATGTAAAATGGGGACCATGATCAGAAAAAATTGATATGGGTGCTCTATTAAGTCATCTAACTTCATTAATATATAGTCTTTCCATACGTGCAAGTGGTAAATCTTCTCTAATAGAATGAAAATGTTCTGACTTGTTAAGATGATCAAAAATGACCCATATTGTATCATTCCTTATAGGAGTATTTGGTATCCCAATGACAAAGTCCATTGTAATATTATACCAGTTCTATTCAGGTATGAGAAGAGGTTGCATGGCTCCTCTAGGATTTTGTCTTCCAGATTTCACTTGTTGGAAAACCATACATCTCAGCACAAAATCAACAATCTCTCTATTCATTTTGTCCCACCAAAATTGTTCTTTCAAATCTGTATACATCTTGGTGCTCCAAGGGTGTATAGAGAAATTAGAGCTATGAGAATCATCCAACAATTCCGTTTTTAGATTAGGTATATTGGGAACATAAATTCTCTTCCAAAATTTCAAAATTCTATCTTTATATATGAAGTTACTCAATATCCCGTCATTCATGGATTTAATCTTCTTTTGAAACACCTTATCATCAGTCTGAGAACTATTTATCCTTTCTATTAAAGATATTTTGGCATCCATTAGAAAAATTATAGATGTTTCACCTTTCTTGGTTATTCCCATATCCATCTTTACTATATCCATGAATAAATGATCCCTTTCAACTCTCATCTTGTTCAAAACTCCATGATCCATTCTACTCAAATCATCTTACACCTTATTATCCTTTCTCGGGTGGTAGTGCATAGTGTAATCATAATCAATTAGTATTTCAAGACATTGCTTTTGCCTCATGTTGAGTTCTTTTAGTGAGAAAATATACTTCAAACTCTTGTGATTAATATAAATCTCACATTTTTCACCATAGAGATAGTGTCTCAATATTTTCAGAGCAATGATTATAACTTTTAACTCAAGATCATGAGTAATATATTTTTTCACATGAATTTTTAGCTTTCCTAATTCATAGACAATAACTCTATCATTATACATAAGGACACAACCCGATCCTTTTTTTGAAGCATCACTATAAATAAAAAACCCATCGTTCCCTAATGGTAGAGCCAATATAGGAGCATTGACTAATATTCTATTCAGTTATTCAAAACATTCCTTACACGCTTTTTTCCAAAAAAAAAAAATTAACCCCTTTACTTGTGCGCTTGGTTAATGTGTTAGCCAACCGGGCAAAATTCTGGGCGAAATGTCAATAATAACCGGCTAAACCAATAAAACTGCATACATAAGTTATACTGGTAAGTGCATGCCATTATTGGATTTCCTTGGTATATGAAGTATCAACAAAGATTCCATCCATAGAGGAAATATGGCCAATAAAAAAATCTCATGAAACCATAATTTACACATACTAAACTTCCCATATAATTTATTTATTCTATGATTATTTAGAATACTACTCAAGTGATTATTATGATCTTCATATCTTTTGAAATATACCAAGATATCATTAATAAATACCACTAAAAAGTCATCATGATATTTCTTAAAAACTCTATTTATTAGATCCATGAAGATAGGGGGTGCATTAGTCAATCCAAAAGGCATTACTATAAACTCGTAATGCCCATACCTGGTTCGAAATGATGTGTTCAGAATGTCTTCCTTCTTCACACACAACTGATGATATCCATATCGAAGGTCAATCTTTGAAAAATATTGATATCCTAATAGTTGGTCGAATAAATCATCAATACGATGTAGAGGATACTTGTTATTTAATTTTATAGCATTGATCTACCGGTAGTCAATGAACAACCTCATAAATCTGTCTATCTTATTAACAAAAAGGACAAGGGCTCCCCATGAAGAAACACTAGGGTGAATAAATCCATTGTCACTCAATTCATCTTATTGTTTCTTTAGTTACAGTAATTATACAGTGTCCATTCTATAAGGGGTCTCCGATATGGGCCTTCAACTAGGAATTAAATCAATGAAAAACTCAATTTCTCATTCTAGAAGATGTCAGGGTAAATCCATTAGAAACACATTAACTTATTCTTGCACAATAAGTATGTCCTGTATTCGAACATTTTTTTCCTCACCCGTTGTTATTTTATTATCTTCCTACTTAGTAATTGAATTTAGTAGAGCTACTAGGGGTGGATCTAGATAAGAATCAGGAGGTTAATTTTCTACTCTAAAGATAAGGTAATCTTTATCAACAACAAAAATTGTAACCTCCTTCTTCTTATAATAAATTTTTGCATCATGGTCCAAAAGAAAATCCATTTATAGGATTATATCCAATTAAATCATGGGTATTGTGATGAGACCAACATATAATGAACATTTATATGACCTAATGGGATCTGATTCACAAAACATTGTTGTGATGATACTTACCTTCGGTGTTCTAATAGAGAACTCCCTTGTTGAGTCAAATGTAAAATATCTAATTTTCATAGCAAATTGGGAAGATATGAAGCAATTCAATGATCCAAAATACAATAAAGCATTGGTTATGAATGAGAAACCATTAAATTACCTTCCACCATGTCTTTCAAATCTTCAACCTCAACAGTAGTGATCACATATGATTGGACATGCTCCCTTCTCCTTTTATGAGGTATGTTCCCTTGGCTCTTAGAACATTCTTTTGCATAATTCCCCTTTTCTCTACCAATGTAGCATTCAACATTGACAGCCTCTTTCTCCACATTACAATCATGAGCTTTGTGTCCTTTTTCACCACACTTGTAATAGCCTACCATTCCCTTCAGGAAAGTATTAGGGGGTTTCTTCCCACATTTACTACAGGATGGGTATTCAACCATTCCCCTCTTCCCCTTATTTCCATTTACAGAGTGTTCAATAGATCTCTTTTTCTCTTTCTTTGCTTTAAATTCATAATACATAGATAATTCCTTTTCTATCATGATAGAGAATGAGACAATATCTTTGTAAAATGTAAAGGATTATGATACTAATGATTGGAAGAAAAATGGTTTTAACCAATCAAATAATCGATCTATATTACGCCTTGGGTTACATATATAATCTCTTGTATGACTTTATAACCATTTAAATTTATCCTCATACTTTGTGATATTCTCATCCTCCTTTTTCCTCAGACTTAGAAATTTTATTTCAATATCTTCTTGATGGTGATGAGGAAATTATTTTTCTGTGAAAATATCTTTAAACTTCCTCTATTCCATGTTAGATACTTCTTCATCTTCCTTTGTGTTTTGAAAAAATGCCCACTATTGATCTGCATCTCCCGTGAGGTGATAAACTACCACGAATTTTTTTTTACCTCTTGATACTCCCCAAAGAAGAAAATATTTTATCTAAGGAATTTATCAATTTCTCAACTACTAATGGATTGGTACTCGCATTGAATGTTGTGGTTGTTTCTTCATGAATCATTCTAACATTGATCCTCTGTGTTGTGGATCAGGGTGCTCCATATGGGTATGTTTATTATTCATAACGTGAGTGAGTTTTCCCAGTATGGTGATAAGATGATCAACACCAGTTTCTTCACCCTTTCCACTATAATTATTTTGATTAGGAGGGAAATACCTACATGGATTACATGCATGATATGGTTTCCATTACTTACACTAGGATCCATTTCTAAACAATGGTATACACTAGATTACTTTATGAATCACAATACATAATTCCAAACTTGTAAAACACTTAACATAAATTGAACAGTTTATGGATATAATCCATAATCATAAAAATGTTTTCTTTGAGGATGTATATACTCATAAACCCTTCATTATGGTTTTTAAGGAAAATGAGAATTATCCTAAGCATATCCCCCTGGGAGTGTCATAACCAAGAGTATAACAATGCCTGTTGTCGTGCACTAGTTCCTGTTCGAGTCTTGCTGAAAGTGGTGTTTTCAGGTTTTACCCCTATGTACATCTGCACGAAAGCTGCCTCTACCTTCTTGTATCCAGACATGGATGTATTTCTTTGAAAAATCAAAAAATCTCAATAGTACGAAAATTCTAGGAAGTTCTTCTATACTAATTCTCAATGTATATCTTAGGGTTATGTTCACTAATCAGATTTTTTTTAAATCTAGCTTCGAAGGTTAGTACCGAACTTCCTCTGATACAAATAGTAATTCCTTGACTCTAGTTACCCATAGTCATTGCATTATTAGATAAAATTGGCATGATCACGAGTGATCAAATCCCGAATGACCGATCAGTTTAGTAGCCTTGAAGTACTAGATAAATTCATAAGTTTTACATTACATCATGAAAAAAAAACATCAACAACATTTTGTCCCATTTTGAACACTCTTATATCCTTATCCTATCCCTACAGGTCAACCATAAAATACTTTTTCACATCTTGGAAAAAATAAAACATAGAAATGGGTGGTCTTAGATGCTTAGTATGGATTACAATATAGTGTAAACATTCATAAATAAGAATAAACATTTAAGGCAATGTATAAGAATAAAAAATCCTTCTAAACTTAAACATCCGCATAATATTCCAATGAAAAAAATCAAATAATTCCATTTACATATTCACATGGATATTCTACTAGAGGGATAATCACATGCAATATCAATAGCCACTTTCATAATGATGGAATGCATAATATCAGACTTAATAACCACATAGTCATGGCCTTGTGCTAAGAATACAAATAATATTTTTCTAAGGCCTTGTTCTAAGACACTAATTTGTCTCATGATACATACCGATTCATCGATGAGCTATATCAGCCTCCACCCGTCACTTACTAAGTCCAATGCATTCCTCATATGAAAAGGTTTAAACAAAACATAAACATTCGTATTAAAACTAGCATAATAAATGTCAATAAATTATCCATAAACCATAAATGGTTTAAAAATAACAACTCTATAGTAAAACATATCACAAAACCATCAATACTATATGGAATATTTGTATCATAATAAATCAACTTCAAACATGTTTAAAATCCATCAAAGGATGTTGACATAGATGAGATCAAAAGTTTTTAAGAGAAATATCTCTTTCTATTTTGAAATCATTTATAAGTAATTTAATTATAAAATAAAACATTTGTTTTGAAAATATTCTTATAATATTGCATGGAAAGCTTTTAAGGTGTTATAATGGCGAAAAATAGTTGCACCCACCATATAAGTTAAAAAACATTCTTTCCTTAATTTTTTCAAAAAGTCTGTAAAGGACCTTGTTCGGTAAATTACAGAAATATTACTTTATATAAATTTTATAAAAAGTAAAATAAGGGTATTAATTAATTTAACCTATATTCTAGGATATAGTAATTTTTTTGAAATATATTTTTAAGAAACACAAATGTGGATGATAAAGAGGTCTTAGTAGATAACTACGTAAAAAAACATCAGATAATAAAGATATTGTGAAATTAACCCTTACCTAGTACTTTTCCTTGGTTGAGGGTACGTTAACCTCCTGTATAAATTTAAATCATTGTTACTAAATTAAACAAGAACTATATACATAAATATGATATCATATATGACCCTCTAACATTGCTTTGTTAATAATATTTCAGTAGTATGATCGTTTCGGGTGTTAACTGAATCGTTTTCCTTTATATTATTGGTTATGTAATCCATTTTGTTATCGATAGGATGTATTTGATTCATATACAGAATTATATTATGTTCATAAACATTATTTTTAATCATTTATTGCAAATAATTCTTGAATGATTACGGTGGGGAATTAATCTCATCGCGTTCATGGAGATGGTAATCCGTACGTACGCACGAGCCACAATATGATTATATTGATGGTGAAATCATATATAATTGTATGGTATATCATATATACCGAATAATTAACATGTTATAATTATTTTTTATATCAGTTATATTCATTATTATACCTGTCCAAAATAATGATGTGTTTGAATAACAAACTACACCACTACATGGAGACAGTAAGCTGTACGTACGCATATATGGTGACATTTTCATTAATGGGATGGATAGAATAACAAATATGATTGTACCATATTTAAAATAACATAAAATTATATAGAAGATACTATATTTTTTATTTAATAATTGAAACAACAAAGAAATGGGAAGTGGGAGAAGAAAAGAACCTGAAAGAGGTGATGAAATATTTACCTCTTCTTCAGGTTCTTCCTTTTGATTTGATCAAAAAGTCTCTTTAGATTGGATTTATTACTAATGATAGGAATCTAGGATGAAGTGAGGAAAGTTGGGAGGATATTTGGGCATGCTTTGGCTGAGACAAATGGCGTTGGAGGCATGAAATTAAGATAATGGGAAGTACCCTTTTTTAATAGAAGAGATGGTCACTTTAGGAAAAGATTGAAATATTATTTTATAATAAAATAATTTTCTTTTTATAATGGCTCCAAAATGATTTATTTAGAGGATAAGGGGGGTATGGGTATAGAACCTCTCAATCAATAGGTTTTATACAGGTTTAGGTCACCATAGTAACCTTATCATTTAGATTTAACTCTTAGTTAAAGAGTTTGTCATTTACGATGTCCCTTTGAATTTTTATATTATATTGTTAATAATATTACAATAAAAAGACACAAGAACCCCAAGTGGATCATTAATAATATATATATTTTTTTATCTACGTCCTTTTCTTGAACCTTAGATTTTTAGGAATATTATATCAATTAATAATATAGTATTTTTTTTAAAACTCAATGATGTCAATTTTGACACTATTTAGTATTTGGTTTTTGTGAAAATCATAAAAACATGAATAATTCGAAAAAAAATTATTCAATAAACCCTATCATGTAATATTAACCTATAAAATTAGTTTAATTCACCAAAAGTATCAAATTACATTTGTTTGGATATTTATAATATCAATTATTTTAATCTTTCATTAATAAGTTAATTACAACATCATCACTGTGTCACAAATAAATTAGATTATTTAATGTCTAAAAATTATAAATAAAATACTATTATATATGAAATATTTATATCTTTTTAATGAATATTTATAGTTGAATTTATATTATGTATAACCCTCTATTAAAAATGTTTTAGTTATTAATCTTTGAACTTTACACTTTTAACTATTCTTTAAATAAAATAATAATAAATGTCTAATCTAATTCATGTGGACCAAAGGGGGTCATATTTTATTCCTAATGATGTTTTTGGTCTAATTACACTTTTATAATATAATTAGGACATGTTTTAGGGTAATTATGATATCATTTTTAACCTTAATTACCCTATTTGATTTTAACTATGATAAATAAAAGTGAAAAGATACCATTCACCAAAAATTATTGTCATCTTATTGAACCACATTTTACATACTAATATCAACCATGTCTCTTGGATTTTTGAAATTCAACTCTCAAAAGCAGTAAAAATATGTTTTATGCCAATTTGCAAATGATCCTAGGAGGTGGGTAAAGACGGTAAAAAGTTCAATAAAATTTTTATATATCTAAAATTATTATAAAACAATACCAATGAATTAAATTTAACTTATATAGGTATTATGTATCAATTTTGATCTAAAATAAATTTAAATAAAATTATTATTTAAATAAAAAAATTATGTTTTAACCAATAATGCAGTGTTTTTCACTGTTCATCAAAAATTGAAAGTTTTTAGAAAAGTAAAAAAAAATTAACCCTAAGATAATTTCGTTATTAAAAATTCAAAAATTAATCCCATTTTGAAAAATAAAATTTATAAAATTTCCAAAAGTGGGTATTAATATTCATAACAGCAATTTTGATTTGTCACGATGTGTTTGAATCTCAAAGTTGCGTACAATGAAATCTATTGCATTATTCCATGGGAAACATAACATAGAATCTTGGAGTATTAAAGTGAATATGAGAAAAAAAATCAACTAAAGAATATATTATATGGTTTTATGTAGGCACCACGAGAACGATATTCATGAATTGAGTAGTACTTAAAGAACCATGGTTTCAATCAGGGAGGAGTTGATATCAATCTCTATACCAATAGTGAATGTTTTTAAAGGACGATGGTTCTATTTCTTAATGATAATATATTTTTTAGTGGATCAAATTAATAAAAATGAAAAATTATTGAATAATTCATTAATTGTTAGTTCAAAATTTCTATGATAGGTGAGTCAACATTTTCCCTTCTCCTATAATTAGTGAAAATAAGTCATGACATAATAATCTCTCAATCTACATATACCAGGGAGGTGTTGAGAAGGTTTATAATGGATGATTTCAATGTGATGAAAAGAACACCAAATACTCGGATAACGTTTCCAAGGGATACTGATGAGAAAATGGTCAATGTTATATAACAGATGATAAAGATTAGATTCTAACATTACATAATTATAAAAAACCTTATATTGGTTTTCCACAATCCAAAAAACCCTGTATCAATGTAATATCATTTATATCCTCATACTTAATATAGAGAGGAAACTAGTATATATAAAGAGAAAAAAGGATTTTATAATACATTAGAATTCTAAATTATTTCATGATTTGTTAATTTATAAAGATATTGGTTGGGATAGTTCAGGAGTAAAAAAATTTTCTACATCAAGTGGTTCGTTTTATCCTGGCATATAGTGCATTTATTGGTTGAGAATGAAACATTACAAAATTTAACATAGTACATAAGATGTTGATTATAGTGTAACTAATCATTCATGTTAGAATGTATTTTAGATGATGCTATATATTTTGGATGTGGGAGTTAATGTAAAGACTTCAATCAAAATCATTTGTTATAATTCAAGTGGTATAAATGTTAGAAGAAAAATTATCCCCCAATGAAGGATGAAGCACATTAGAATCAACTATCAATTTATTACGGAAAATGTTTATCATGGGGTGGTGAAATTGAAGTATATTCTAACAAAATGTAATTTCACAAACATTATTATAAATTCCTTTCCTAATTTTGATTTTAAAATTCATCAGTTGTCTCTTTGAGTTCAGTTGACTCCCTCTTACAACCCATATTTTATCACACATTAATTCATGATTTATTACATAAAGGTACACATAATAAAATCCCAATAGATTTTTAATCCTAGTGTCATAAAGAAATTAGGTACATAATATAACAACTTGGAATGGTAATACAACACCATTATTTAAGAATTCCATAACACACACTTATATTCCATGGATCTTCTAGAACTCCACTAGAAAACCTAGGATGCAGAAAATAAAGAGATGTGATATAAATAATAATAAGGGGATAAAAAAAGAATAGAATAATGTAAAGAAGATCATGTGAGTAAATATTCATATCACAGTAACATAATATGAGAGATAATCATAATCTTGATCAATGAAGCATGATATAAAATGATAACATAAAAACATAATAGGAATTTGGTAACATCATAAAACATGAAATCATAGACATAATTCATTTATAAATACCAATACAAAATAATATAATGTGCTTATGATAACCTCCCATGAACAATACAAGAAATCACATGAGATAAAAATAATAACCAAATCATTGTGGGGCTATATAATTCTACGCACACCCATAAGATTCATATCATGTACATCCATAAGTACCCCACATAGATCATTTACCATAAGATAATATTTCATCATATTTAATTCCATTATTAAGGATTATGGGATACATATGTGGATGTACCTAATAAATTAATGACATATATATATAGGTGAATACCCTTGAGTGAAAATTAGGATGGTTATTCACTGCACAATTGATTAGCATGAAAAATCATAAGATTATTTGGGCTGCATCACAGTGGTTTATAAAGGTTCATAAAAGGGAATAATGTTAGTGAAAGGGTTATAGCATTGCATTTAAATCATAATGATATTAATTGGGCTATTTATGAACATAACCCAACATGAACAATATGAAATTAATGGTATATTACAAATAAGTTTCTTGAATTAAGAGGAGTAGGAGTGGATCCCTTACCTTGAGAGAATGCATCTAAAAGATTGTGAGAATATTATTAAGAGCTTGGTGAACCTTGGGAGGGAAACATATATGGAATTGACAACACAATTCATGCTATAATGGGGTTCAATAGATAGGAATGTGAGTTTGGGTGGATTTTTATAGAAAAATATAGGACAATGGTTTATTAATTTCCAAACATAGGTTATGAATTCTACATGATAAAGTATTAAAAAACAAAAAACACCACATAGTATTTCCCATGGATTCTACCAAAGAAGACTTCTTTTGTTATTTTATAAGTATAAGAACTGAACACAATAAAATAACACCCTTGGTGATGCAGATGTGAGTAATTTTTTGGAGAATTTATTTTAAATCCATGAAATATAATATATATTTTTACGGATTCCTTAATGGATTAAAAAATTAATCAAATAACCTCAAAAATAAATAATTTTAAATAATAAATAATTTTAATGGATAATTTTAATGGCATACAATACGTCACTTTTGGGTCATTGTGATGTTATAATACCCATGGTATATTTATTACTTATTTATTTTATACCAAAAATTTGACTATCTATGAAAATTATAAAAAATTAACCATTTGATAATTTTTTAATGATGATTAAAAAAATAACACATGTTTTACCATCATAAATCTATAAATATGAGTATTTATTTTTCTAAATAAAAAATCCCCATATATTGAAAAATAATGTGTTATTTACAATAACTGTATACTGAAATATATAAAAACTATTTTTAATTCATAATATTATCATTTATATTTAATAAATATTATTTAAAAACAATATTTTATTAAAATATGTCTTATTTCAAAAATTCATGTATATAATAAATGAGTTTCTTCATCAAAAATATATATTTCCCAAAAATAAAATTTGTGTTTCATCGTACAAAATATAATTTTTATCAAAATTATAGTTTAATAATTTAAAAAGAAATAATAAATAAGAATATACATAATAATTATTTTATTAAAATAAAATATTAAAATTCATACTATTATGTTTTATATACATAAACATTTATTATACCAGTAAATTCCTTATGAGTGAGGTGTGCGATGGTGATATTTTCATAGGGTTATTTAATAAACATGGATTGGGCCATGATTTTGATGTTCTTGAACTTCTCCTCTAAATGATTTAACTCATGCTTCAATTATTGAATCTTTGATTGGTAGTTGTTATGGGAAAAGACTTCCAATTCTATCTCCCTTGTAGGATATGATAAATTGTCATAATAGGGAGAAATCCTACTAGGCATGTCCATCACTTCATCAATATATTTCAATTGGAAGTTGTCATAATCCTTTATATATAATACTAATATGATCACTATTCAATGCCTATATTATCAATGGTTATATTGCTTAATAATATTTAAAATTCAAAAGGGTATAACATTCCAAAATAAAAAAATTAGTGAATGTGTTTTCTATATGTTGATTACTTGGTAATTCATTTATTAATTAAAAATTGAATTTCATTTGTAGACTCTTTGGTCATTAATTTATTCCCCATTAATATTTCATTTAACATAATAAAATGGAAGGGGGTATTTCTATTTCATCACAAATTCTAGTCCCCTTTTCACTTCCTCACATTTAATGTTTCACCATAACACATTGACCATGTCAATTTTCATGTTTCATTGAACCCTGTCACTATAATTTAAGATATTCACTGGATGATACTATTATGACTGATAATTCTCCAATAGTAGCACCACTAAATTTAGTGTATGTGAGTTTAATGGTAAGTACTTTCTCAAGAGTATTATTTGGAACAAATCATGAAATTTAGATAGGTTAGGTGGGAGTGAGAGTTAATATGCCACTAATATGATTCAATCAATGATATCAAAGGGGATTCTATGTCTATGACTACGATTTCCATTCTACCAATACCTCATGAATTTATTCCACAGTGATATAAAATGGAACAATTTATCTCTAATATCAAATTCTAGGTCTCATCGATGATTGTATTCAAATATTTTCAATTGAATTTGGCAGGATTTCATTAGATATTTAAAATATTGAACCATATCTTTCATCTATTCGATAAAAAATTGTCCCATTAGTTTCTTCTCTCCAACATGATCCCTGAAAAAAATAATCCGAAACCTATTCCCATAACAAACCTATGAAGCTTTCATTTGAATAATATACTGGGAATTATTGTTATATGAGAACCCCACTAGAATAAATTATTGATTCCAATATCCTTGGAAATCCTTTAACATTATCTTATAATATCTTATAGATATTGAATTATTCTATTAGTACAACCATCCATTTTTGTGTGATTACCACCACTGATGTTCAGTTATATAAATAACACTTACTAAAGGATTCACCATTACCTCATGAAAAACCTTGGATATTGATCTGATACAACAGATATTGGAACCCCAATTAGTCTTACCACATGTTGTATATATATCATGGAATGTTATTAAATACATAAATCCTCATTTAAAACAATGATATGCATTGGTTTGGTAAAGAAAATGACTACCACCTAGATGGTGTTATTTCCCATTGGTGTCCTGGGTAGTCCTACGATGAAATCCATGGTTATGTTTTCCCATTTCCATATTGGTATGGAACATGTTTTCATCAAGCCCTTAGAACTATGTCGGGTTACCTTGAATTCTTATCATACTAATAATAGAGATACAAACTCCAAATTCTCCCAATTTATGTTATCACACCCGATGTTTTTCTTAAAATATATATACATATTAGTGATTTATAGATAAATGGATAAAGATGAACTATTCTTGTCATCCAGATGATCCCTCTTCATCTATGGTTTTTATGGGACATGTAAAGACCCGTAAATTTCAAGGAAATTTTTTTCTTAATTTTCTTTGGAATTTTACAAGAACGCAGTTTCTGACGGCGCCTGATTCCGAGGACCGGTGTGCCCGGAATCATTTTCCGAAGTTTGGCTCGGGTACGTTCAGTGAACGGACGAGCGGGTTTTTCTAACTTTTGAACCGGTGCCCGGAATCGAATTCTGAGGGCACTGATGAAATCGCAGCGCCGGTATTCGCTTAGAAACGCCTCTTTCGGAGTTGCGTTTGCTCAGGTGTGGTTTTTAATTTTCGGGCTTAAAGTTAAGAAATAAAATAATTTTGCGACAACTTTATTTTATTTCACTTAAGCCACTTGGAAGCCACTTGAAACCACTTAAAGGCGGCAGGAACTGAGTTGAACTGGATATGATGCTATCCAGAAATATCCTACCCCTTTGGTAGGACATTTGTGAGGTGGGGCCTGCACGAGCCCCGCCGTTTCTTTCCGCTAAGAAACGCACCTGTGAAAACCCGTCTTAATGAAAGTCAACTGACGCGTTTTCTAAATTCTTAACAGACCATTTAATTGGGCGGTTTATTTCGTGAATTAAATGGGCTATTTCTTTCGTGAATTTAATGGGTCATTTCTTTCGTTGAATTAATTCAACGAATTAATGGATCGTTTCTTAACCAGTTTTTCAAATTCGTTGGCGTAATAATAAAATAAGGCCAACGCTCAACCTCTGGTTATTTGCGCTTGAGAAGATTTGAGAGAACCCTCGTAACTTCTTCTCCCTCGCGAATAACGCGAAGAACGCGAAGAATGCGAAGAACGCGAAGAACGCCGAACCCGGAAATCGACGACGCCTTCGTCCGAGACGTTCTTCCGATCTCCGATCTCCGATCACCGACCATTTGAGGTGAGTTATTTCGGATTTCCGCTCAAGGTTCTTTTCTTTGGGTTTAAACACAGATTTAATTAATTATAATTTAAATCTATTGTTCTTGGTTCGTTGAGCTCGCCGACTCAACGCCGGAATCCGCGACGACGCGACGCCTCCCCGCGACGACGCGACGATCCCTCTCTTCCGCGAAGAACGCATGCGCGCGACGATCATCAAGGTAGGGATTTTATATTATGGGATTTACCACCTTTTTAATTAAATCCCGTCAATGTTTCTTTAAAGAAATTAAAGAACCGTTTTTGTGAACAATTTTAAATCTTATTAAAATTGTTGTTTCCTGTGTGGAATAATATTCTCCCGGTTGTTTATCTCTAACGCGGAGGGTTTGGGCCAAACGAACACGGCCCGGCGACCCTCCACCGTTCATCGTTTTGTGCGGTTTTGACGGATGACGACGGAACGTGCCGCAGCGGACGTTTGACGATTCTGCAGTAAAGAACGGATCCCGGGAGGAGCAACGGCGCAGATGGGAAGGAAAACGGGCCACCGGAGCGACGCCGACGGCCCGCAGAAGTTGCCGGCGGCGCGGGTCGCCGGCGCGGCGGCGCCGGCGGCCGGAGGCGGCGGCACCCCAACGCGCCGCCGGACGAGCCCGCCGCGGCTGAAGCCGCGACGGCGGTGGCCGAAGGACCCGCGGCCGCGCAGGTCCGGTCCGTTCAGGCGGGACGCGGCAGAGCCGCGTCCGCGGTTCACCAGCGCGGCCCGAACGCGGGCCGCGGTTCTTCCTCAGGTCGTGGGTCGGCGCCCGCGGCTTCCACCCGCGCCGCTCGGCCGAGCCGGACCGGCCCTGGCCGGGCCGGGCCGGGCCAACCGGGTCGGACCCGGGTCGGGCCGACCCAGGGGGGGTCGGACCCGGGTCGGGCCGACCCAGGGGGGGTCGGCCCGGGTCGGCCCGGGCCCGTACCCCCCTTCTTCGGACTTTTTCGTTCAAACGCCCGTAACTTGAGCTTCGTGCCTCCAAACGACTTGCCGTCAGCGGCAACGCGATCCTTGGATCGAGATGGTCATTTCAGTATATCGCACTCAAGGTTTCAGAATACATTGCGTTCGGCAGGGTTGGTTCGTACACGAGACCAACCAGGCCCTCGGAGCGGAAACGCTCATATCTTGAGCTACAGACGTCCGATTGACGTGCCGTCAGCTTTGTTGAATTCCTCTAAGTGAGACGGATCTTTTGGCATACTCCGCCTGAGGTTTGGACGCAGGTGGAGTGCGGTCCGGTTGGTTTTGCCTTAAAAACCAACCGGGCCCCTGGGACGAAAATGCCAATATCTCTCAGACCGGGCGTCCGATTGACGCGCCGTCTGCGACGTTGAGTTCCTGTTGACGATACGGAACTTTTGGATACATCAACTTCGGACTTCGTGTCAGTTGATGTATCAGCCTCTCGGCTCGTGGAGCGTACCCTCCCGAACGAGCTTGCGGTGTGCGGGAACCCTAGGCTGGCTGCGACTGCTACTTCGACAGCGACGACCGTGCAGAGATCCTCAGTGGACTGCGGCGACGACTGTGCAGAGGTCCTCCATGGACTCCGACGACGACTGTGCAGAGATCCTCAGTGGACTGCGGCGACGACTGTGCAGAGATCCTCAGTGGATTGCGACGACTACTGCACTCAGCGATCCTACGTGGATCAGTGCTTCAGGTCCTGCGTGGGCCCGGTCCTGTGTGGGCCAGATCCTGTGTGGGTCCGATCCTGCGTGGGTCAGTGCTCAGCGGTTCTATGTGAGCCAGCGCCTACAGGTCCTGCGTGGGCCCGGTCCTGTGTGGGCCCGATCCTGTGTGGGTCCGATCCTGTGTGGGTCATCTCTCAGCGGTTCTGTGTGAGCCAACTCCTACAGGCCCTGCATGGGACCGATCCTGTGTGGGTCACTGCAAGGTTAGTACCTATCGATCCTTCATGGGTCCGACGACTTAGATGGTTCAATGATCATCTTTATCGTCATCCGAAGAAGTATACCTGTGTGAGATGAATCTTGTGTTACTCTCCTTTTTGGATTGTGTTGAGCTATCCTGTGTGGATTTACTGTTTACTCTCCTTTGTGGATTGTGTTGTTCTATCCTGCGTTGGTATGCGTTTTGCTTTCCTGTGTGGACTGGGTTGTGCTTGGGCTCGGACGTTGGAGTCGAACGGGGAATTGCAGACTTAGGTATATGTATGGGCATATACCTAAGCCGTGTCAGATGTTACTTCGTGATTGTACCACTTCTTCGTGATATATCCTTTGTGGATTTCGGGAGACCTTCGGGGGTCTCGGGGTCCCTACTGAGTAGCTTATACTCACCCCTGCACGGGATATGCCCGCACTTCGTGGTGTTGGTTGCAGACGACGGACAACGCTGATCGTGGAGGAGGTGTGCAGAGCAGGACAGTACCTGGAGTTGGACCACTGGGCGGGACGTACTCGGAGCGGTTAGGTGGACCCGAGGAGCAGTGGAGGCTATCTGTACCCACCCTTCAGGTGGGACTTCCAGTGGACGGCTCGACACTGCAGTTTTCCCATTTCAGTTGCTGTTTTTCCTTTCAGTTGTACTTTACAGTTGGGCTTGTATTTCCGGCCCCCTTTTACTTTCAGCACAGCTTGTACAATTTTACTTAGTGTTTACTTTTCCGCTTGCTTACTCTGTGGTGCTTGTTTACTTTTCAAAGGCAATGCCTTCCCTTTTTGTTGGGATTTACTCCTTGGTGCTAGTCGCCATCCCCTGGCCTATGGAAGGCGGGATTGGGGTAGTCACGGCACGGGCCCCGAGGACGGGTCATGAAAAATTTGTATCAAAGGTGCGATGTGTGCGCACATTTGTTTCCCTAGTTTTTGATTTATCTTTACGGGGACGTAAAGTCCTGAGGTGTGAGTAATGTAAAGACCCGTAAATTTCAAGGAAATTTTTTTCCTAATTTTATTTGGAATTTTACAAGAACGCAGTTTCTGAAGGCGCCTGATTCCTATGCCCGGTGTGCCCGGAATCATTTTCTGAAGTTTGGCTCGGGTACGTTCAGTGAACGGACGAGCGGGTTTTTCTAACTTTTGAACCGGTTCCCGGAATCGAATTCTGAGGGCACCGATGAAATCGCAGTGCCGGTATTCGCTTTGAAACGCCTCTTCCGGAGTTGCGTTTGCTCGGGTGTGGTTTTTAATTTTCGGGCTTAAAGTTAAGAAATAAAATAATTTTGCGACAACTTTATTTTATTTCACATAAGCCACTTGGAAGCCACTTTAAGCCACTTAAAGGCGGCTTGAACTGAGTTGAACTGGATAGGATGCTATCCAGAAATATCCTACCCCCCTTGGTAGGATATTTGTGAGGTGGGGCCCGCACGAGCCCCGCCGTTTCTTTCCGCTAAGAAACGCACCCGTGAAAACCCGTCTTAATGAAATTCAACCGACGCATTTTCTAAATTCTTAACAGACCATTTAATTGGGCGGTTTATTTCGTGAATTAAATGGGCTGTTTCTTTCGTGAATTAAATGGGTTGTTTCTTTCGTTGAATTAATTCAACGAATTGATGGATCGTTTCTTAACCAGTTTTTCAAATTCGTTGGCGTAATAATAAAATAAGGCCAACGCTTAACCTCTGGTTATTTGCGCTTGAGAAGATTTGAGAGAACCATCGTAACTTTTTCTCCCTCGCGAAGAAAGTGAAGAACGCGAAGAACGCGAAGAACGACGAACCCGGAAATCGACGACGCCTTCGCCCGAGACGTTCTTCCGATCTCCGATCTCCGATCTCCGATCACCGACCATTTGAGGTGAGTGATTTCGGACTTCTGCTCAAGGTTCTTTTATTTGGGTTTAAACACAGATTTAAATACTAATAATTTAAATCTGTTGTTCTTGGTTCGTTTAGTTTGCCGACTCAACGCCGGTTTCCGCGACGACGCGACGCCTCCCCGCGACGACGCGACGATCCCTCTCTTCCGCGACGATCTCTTCCATGAAGAACGCCCACGCGCGACGATCATCAAGGTAGGGATTTTATAATTTTGGAATACCCCTCTTGTTATTCCCGTTAAAATTTTTTAAAAAATAAAGAACCGGATTCAAGGAAACAATTTTTTTAAATTAAAATTGTTGGTTCATGTGTTGAACAATTTTCTCCCGGTTGTTTATTTCTAACGCGGAGGGTGCGGGCCAAATGAACACGACCCGACGACCCTCCGTCGTTCTTCGTTTTGTGCGGATTTGACGGTCGACGACGGAACGTGCCGCAACAGACGTTTGACGAACCCGCAGTAAAGAACGGATCCTGGGAGGAGCAACGGCGCAGACGGGAAGGAAAACGGGCCACCGGAGCGACGCCGGCGGCCCGCGGAAGTTGTCGGCGGCGCGGGTCAACGGCGCGGCGGCGCCGGCGGCTGGAGGCGGCGGGGTCCCGGCGCGCCACCGGACGAGACCGCCGCGGCTAAAGCCGCGGCGGCGGCGGCCAACGGACCCGCGGCGCGCGGGTCCGGTTCGTCCAGGCGGGACGCGGCTCAGCCGCGTCCGCGGTTCTTCCTCAAGCCGCGGGTCAGCGCCCGCGGCTTCCACCCGCGCCGCTCGGCCAAGCCGAGCCGGCCGAGCCGGACCGGCCCTGGCCGGGCCGGGCCGGGCCAGCTGGGGCGGACCCGGGTCGGGTCGACCCGGTTCGAGCCGACCCAGGGGGGGTCGGGCCGGGTCGGCCCGGGCACGTACCCCCCATCTTCGGACGTTTTCGTTCAAACGCCCGTATCTTGAGTTTCGTGCCTCCAAACGACTCGCCGTCAGCAGCAACGCGATCCTTGGATCGAGATGGTCGTTTCAGTATATTGCACTCAAGGTTTCGGAATACTTTGAGTTCGGCTGGGTTGGTTCGTACACGAGACCAACCGGGCCCTCGGAGCGGAAACGCTCATATCATGAGCTACGGACGTCCGATTGATGTGCCGTCAGCTTTGTTGAATTCCTCTAAGTGAGACAGATCTTTTGACATAATCTGCCCGAGGTTTGGACGTAGGTGGAGTGCGGTCGGGATGGTTTTGCCTTAAAAACAAACCGGGCCCCTCGGACGAAAATGCCAATATCTCTCAGACCGGGCGTCCAATTGACGCGCCGTCTGCGACGTTGAGTTCCTGTTGACGATACAGAACTTTTGGATACATCAACTTCAGACTTCGTGTCAGTTGATGTATCAGCCTCTCGGCTCGTGGAGCGGACCCTCCCGAACGAGCTTGCTGTGTGCGAGAACCCTAGTGCTGGCTGCGACTGCTACTTCGACAGCGACGACCGTGCAGAGATCCTCAGTGGACTGCGGCGACGACTGTGCAGAGGTCCTCCGTGGACTCCGACGACGACCGTGCAGAGATCCTCAGTGGACTGCGGCGACGACTGTGCAGAGATCCTCAGCGGACTGCGACGACTCCTGCACTCAGCGATCCTACGTGGATTAGTGCTTCAGGTCCTGTGTGGGCCCGGTCCTGTGTGGGCCCGATCCTGTGTGGGTCCGATCCTACGTGGGTCATCGCTCAGCGGTTCTGTGTGAGCCAGCGCCTACAGGTCCTGCGTGGGCCCGGTCCTGTGTGGGCCCGATCCTGTGTGGGTCCGATCCTGTGTGGGTCATCTCTCAGCGGTTCTGTGTGAGCCAACTCCTACAGGTCCTGCGTGGGCCCGATCCTGTGTGGGTCACTGCAAGGTTAGTACCTACCGATCCTTCGTGGGTTCGACGACTTAGATGGTTCAATGATCATCTTTATCATCATCCGAAGAAGTATACCTGTGTGAGCTGAATCTTGTGTTACTCTCCTTTGTGGATTGTGTTGAGCTATCCTGTGTGGATTTACTGTTTACTCTCCTTTGTGGATTGTGTTGTTCTATCCTGTGTGGGTATACGTTTTGCTTTCTTGTGTGGACTGGGTTGTGCTTGGGCTCGGACGTTGGAGCCGAACGGGAATTGAAGACTTAGGTATATGTATGGGCATATACCTAAGCCGTGTCAGATGTTACTTCGTGATTGTATCTTTCCTTTGTGGATTATGCTTTGTGGATTTCGGGAGACCTTCGGGGGTCTCGGGGTCCCTACTGAGTAGCATATACTCACCCCTGCATGGGCTATGCCCGCACTTCGTGGTGTTGGTTGCAGACGACGGACAGCTCTGATCGTGGAGGAGGCGTGCGGAGCAGGACAGTACCTGGAGATGGACCACTGGGCGGGACGTACTCGGAGCGGTTAGGTGGACCCGAGGAGTAGTGGAGGCTATCTGTACCCACCCTTAAGGTGGGACTTCCAGTGGACGGCTCGACGCTGCAGTTTTCCCTTTTCAGTTGCTGTTTTTCCTTTCAGTTGTACTTTACAGCTGGGCTTGTATTTCCGACCCCTTTTTACTTTCAGCACAGCTTGTACAGTTTTACTTAGTGTTTACTTTTCCGCTTGCTTACTTTGTGGTGCTTGTTTACTTTTCAAAGTCAATGCCTTCCCTTTTTGTTGGGATTTACACCTTGGTGCTAGTCGCCAGCCCCTGGCCTATGGAAGGCAGGCTTGGGGTAGTCACGGCACGGGCCCCGAGGACGGGTCGTGACAAATTGGTATCAGAGGTGGTCGGTTCTACCGCATACTCTGATCTTTCTTCTATGTGAAGCAATAGTGTTTAGCATATTGAGTGTGGTTATCAGTCCAGGGAGTCCAGTGTTGGTGCGGCGGCCGACGTATCCATACACCAGGACCCTGACTTCTGATTTCCGACTTAATGCACGAAAACATTGATTGCAAGTGTGTTTCAAGTTTTCGTTGTGATTACTTGTGTCAGCTCACCAGGTATACTGTTCTGACCGTGGCATACTTGTTTCCTTTTCAGGATGGCACGACGACAGCAGCCAGCTAGGGTTCCCAGAGTCGGGCGCGACGACAGCCCGCCGAGCGACGAGGCCTCGGTACAGGTCCCGTTGACAGCAGAGGCACCGACGGTACCTTTACCCGCCGAGCCCCCGATGCTTCCAGCACTGGAAGCTGACGACGCACGACGCCTTCGAGCTCTGCATGAGTTCCAGCGCCAGCGACCACCCAGGTTCCGTGGGGAGTCGGACCCCCAGGCAGCCGAGGACTGGCTGGAGGCGGTCGTCCGAGTTTTCAAGCTAGTGAGGACGCCAGCAGATCTCATGGTGATCCTCGCGGCGAGCCTACTGCACGCAGCAGCCGGACGCTGGTGGAGCCTGATGCTCCAGGTACACGATGAGGCCACCCTCATCTGGACGGACTTCGAGAGCCTCTTCCACTCAGAGTTCGTCCCAGCCACCCTCTGAGTGGTGCACATCCAGGAGCTTGTTCAGCTGCGGCAGGGCAGCTTGATGGTCGCTCAGTACGCGGCGAGGTTCACAGGCCTTTCTCGGTACTCGACAGACATGGTGCAAGACCCCTTTTTCTGGTCCTGGACCTTCGAGCAGGGTTTGAGACACGAGATCAGGGCATCACTGATCTCCCTCAGCATGCCGACCCAGGCAGGAGTACTGGAGCGAGCCCTCCTGATCGAGAGCTTCCTGGCTGAGTCCACAGCGAGACCCACCGCAGGGCGGCAGATAGCGGAGTCTTCGGCAGCTGGTAGCCGGCGGATGACTCAGGGTTCCAGGCGGACCATACCTTCCAGCAGGCGACCTCGGGACACTGGCACAGCAGTGTAGGGCACCCGGCCCGGAGCCAGCCTTCCGAGAGGCAGACAGTGCTACGAGTGCGGCGGGCAGGGCCACATGGCTCGTGACTGCCCAACCCGTCGTACTGAGGGCCAGCAGACGGTGGAGGGGCCACCCAGGCAGAGGCAGAGGGTCGACCGTGGCGGTCCGCATGGAGGAGGCGGACGAGGCAGAGGAGCTGGCCGAGCAGCAGGTGGTGGGCGACGCTTTGAGGCTCTGCCACCACCACCACCAGGAGGCCCGCCTCGACCACAGAGAGCTGGCGGGCAGAGACAGGCTCAGCTCCAGGCAGCGGAGGCCAACGACCACGGCGCGCCAGAGATGATTCGAGGTACGATCTATGTCTATTCCACCCTTGATGCAGTTCTGATAGACACAGGAGCGAGTCACTCTTTCATAGCCACTGCCTTTGTTCGGAGCTCGGAGATTCCGACAGAGCCGTTGGCTTGATCCTTACGGCTAGAGACTCCTACGGGAGCAGACTCGATGATTACGCACTGGTGCCGGCAGTGTGAGCTTACTCTAGGAGGTGAGAGATTCGGCTGGGATCTTCTTGTAGCAGCGTCGAGGCCTTACGACGTCATCTTGGGCATGGATTGGTTATCTACGGTTAATGCTCAGATTGACTGCATTAGGCGCAAGGTGTGATGTGTGCGCACCGACGGGAGCAGGTTCACCTTCACCGGCGAGAAGGGAGCCTTAGCAGCACAGGATGGACTCACGCAGAGGAGAGGTCAGCCCATCACTCATCAGTTGGCTAGCCTCATCCTGGGAGCAGTTGACGTGCGGAGTCCCAGTTTTCCTGCAGTGGTGGATCAGTACACGGACATCTTTCCCAACGACTTTCCAAGACTACCTCCTCGCAGAGAGGTAGACTTTTATGTTGACCTGTACCCCAGGACATCCCCTATATCCACTCCAGCATATCGGATGGCCCCCGCTGAGCTTCGAGAGCTGCGGGTACAGTTGGAGGACTTGCAGGGCAAGGGGTTCATCCAACCCAGTGTTTCGCCCTGGGCTTCCCCGATTTTGTTCGCCAAGAAGGCAGACGAGAGCTTGCGACTGTGTGTTGATTATCGTCGCCTGAATCAGGTGACAGTGAGGAACAAGTATCCGCTACCCAGGATTGATGACCTCTTCGACCAGCTCAAGGGAGCACGGTGGTTCTCGAAGATAGACCTCAGGTCAGGCTATCATCAGCTTAGAGTTCGAGACGAGGATGTGCAGAAGACGGCCTTCAGGTGTCGGTATGGCCACTATGATTTCTTGGTTATGCCTTTCGGCGTGACCAACGCTCCAGCAGTGTTCATGAGCCTCATGAACAGGATCTTCCAGCCATACCTCGATCGATTTTTCGTGGTCTTCATCGACGACATTTTGGTGTACTCGACGACGGAGGAGGAGCACGCCTACCACATGCGTGTTGTGCTAGACACACTCCGAGAGCACCAGCTTTATGGCAAGCTCTTGAAGTGTCAGTTCTGGATACGTGAGGTCCACTTCTTGGGGCACGTCATTTCTGAGGTGGGAGTTGCAGTGGATCCCGCGATGATCGAGGTAGTGCTAGCTTGGGATCCACCCAAGAGAGTGACAGAGGTGCGGAGTTTCTTGGGCCTAGCCGGATACTATCGGAGATTTGTGCCGGAATTCTCCAGAGTTGCGGCCCCACTCTCAGTGTTGACGAAGAAGGGGAAACCCTTCGTGTGGTCAGACAGAAGTCAGCAGAGCTTCCAGGAGCTGAGGCAGAGGTTGACCAGCGCACCTATCTTGAGGTTTCCTGTGGAGGGAGTTGGATACGTAGTCTACTGCGATGCATCAGGGACCGGACTCGGGTGTGTCCTGATGCAGGAGAGGTCCGTGATTGCCTACGGATCACGTCAGCTAAGGCCGCATGAGCAGAACTACGCTACCCATGACTTAGAGTTGGAAGAAGTGGTCTTTTCCCTGAAGACATGGAGACACTATCTGATGGGAGAGCGCTTCACAGTCTTTTCTGACCACCAGAGTCTCAGGTACATCTTCTCTCAGAAGGACCTGAACCTGAGACAGCGGCGATGGCTCGAGTTCCTCCAGGACTATGACTTTGATATAGTCTATACTCCTGGGAAGGGGAACGTGGTGGCTGATGCCCACAACAGGAGGACGGGCATCCAGCTACTTGAGGAGGCGACAGAGCAGCTAGCCGCTTTGCAAATATCCTTCGTGGATAGAGACAGAGCAGCCTTCCTTCAGTCTCTCACAGTCTCTCCTCCACTTCTTCAGCGGGTCAGAGAGGCACAACATGGGGACGTTGACTGTGAGACGCGGCGTGCACAGATATCCTCGGGACATGCACCTGATGGTTTCTCCCTTGGAGCAGAGCATGATGTCCTTTTCAGAGGACGTACCTGGGTACCAGTCGCCTTACGAGAGGAGGTGATGAGAGAGTTTCACACTTCTCCTTTGGCGGTACATCCTGGAGTGGCGAAGATGTACCAGGATCTCAAACGACAACACTGGTGGTCGGGCATGAAGAAGGTTGTGGCAGAGTTCGTTTCACCGTGCCTCACCTGCCAGCAAGTGAAGGCAGAGCATCAGGTACCAGCAGGCTTGGTACAGCCCTTGGAGGTCCCGGAGTGGAAGTGGGACGGCATATCTATGGACTTTGTGACTGGACTTCCACGCACTTCCAGAGGTCAGGATTCCATTTGGGTGATGGTTGACCAACTCACCAAGTCGGCACACTTCTTACCCATCTGAGAGCAGGGCACAGTGGAGAGCTTGGGGCGTCTCTACGTTCAGGAGATTGTACGACTTCACGGTGTGCCATCGACTATCGTCTCCGATCGGGACCCTCGTTTTACTTCCCGGCTTTGGAAGGGGTTGCAGGAGGCGTTCGGGATGCGACTACGTCTGAGCATCGCCTTTCACCCTCAGACGGATGGTCAGACGGAGAGGACCATTCAGACACTCGAGGACATGCTCCGCGCATGTGTCCTCGACTTTGGTCGCAGCTGGGAGGACCACCTACCCTTGGTGGAGTTCGCGTACAACAACAGCTACCACTCCACCATCGGGATGACACCCTACGAAGCGTTGTACGGCAGGCCTTGCAGATTTCCTTTGTGCTGGACAGACCCTGGAGAGTCAGCACTTGTGGGACCGGAGATGGTCCGGGCCATGACAGAGAAGGTCCAGGTCATCCAGGAGCAGATGGGGACAGCACAGAGCCGGTAGAAGTCATATGCTGACAGGAGGCGGAGGCCACTAGAGTTCGAGGATGGAGACCACGTCTACTTGCGTGTCTCACCTCGACGTGGTTTGCGGAGATTTGGCCGAGGCGGCAAGTTGTCTCCACGCTTCATCGGACCCTTCCAGGTCCTCAGCAGGGTTGGTGAGGTGGCTTATCGCCTGGCTCTGCCACCTCAGTTGCACCGGGTGCACGATGTCTTCCACGTATCCCAGCTGAGGAGATACGTGCACGACCCGACGCACATCATTGACTATGGGGAGCTAGACGTGGATGATGGAGCGACTTTTACGGAGGTCCCAGTGGAGATAGAGGATCGACAGGAGCGGGTCCTATGTGGGCGATCGATTCCTCTTGTGCGCATCAGATGGCAGAACGGGAACCTCCAGGAGAGCACTTGGGAGCGGGAGGCTCAGATGCGTGCTCAATACCCACATTTGTTTCCCTAGTTTTTGATGTATCTTTACGGGGACGTAAAGTCCTGAGGTGGGAGTAATGTAAAGACCCGTAAATTTCAAGGAAATTTTTTATTTCACATAAGCCACTTGGAAGCCACTTGAAGCCACTTAAGGCGGATTGAACTGAGTTGAACTGGATAGGATGCTATCAAGAAATATCCTACCCCCCTTGGTAGAATATTTGTGAGGTGGGGCCCGCACGAGCCCCGCCGTTTCTTTCCGCTAAGAAACGCACCCGTGAAAAATCGTATTAATGAAAGTCAACCGACGCGTTTTCTAAATTATTAACAGACCATTTAATTGGGCGGTTTATCTACGGTACATGCTCAGATTGACAGCATTAGGCGCAAGTTGCGATGTGTGCGCACCGACGGGAGCAGGTTCACCTTCACCAGCGAGAATGGATCCTTAGCAGCACAGGATGGAATCACGTAGAGGAGAGGTCAGCCCATCACTCATCAGTTGGATAGCCTCATATTGGGAGCAGTTGATGTGCGGAGTCCCAGTTTTCCTGCAGTGGTGGATCAGTACGCGGATGTCTTTCCCGACGACGTTCCAGGACTACCTCCTCGCAGAGAGGTAGACTTTTATATTGACCTGTACCCCGGGACAACCCCGATATCCACTCCAGCATATCGGATGTCCCCCGCTGAGCTTCGAGAGCTGCGGGTACAGTTGGAGGACTTGCAGGGCAAGGGGTTCATCCAACCTAGTGTTTCGCCCTGGGCTTCCCCGATTTTGTTCGCCCAGAAGGCGGATCGGAGCTTGCAACTGTGTGTCGATTATCGTCGCCTGAATCAGGTGACAGTGAGGAACAAGTATCCGCTACCCAGGATTGATGATCTCTTCGACCAGCTCAAGGGAGCATGGTGGTTCTCGAAGATAGACCTTAGGTCAGGCTATCATCAGCTTAGAGTTCGAGACGAGGATGTGCAGAAGACGGCCTTCAGGTGTCGGTATGGCCACTACGAGTTCTTGGTTATGCCTTTCGGCATGACCAATGCTCCAGCAGTGTTCATGAGCCTCATGAACAGGATCTTCCAGCCATACCTCGATCGATTTGTCGTGGTCTTCATCGAAGACATTTTGGTGTACTCGACGACGGAGGAGGAACACGCCTACCACCTGCGTGTTGTACTAGACACACTCCGAGAGAACCAGCTTTATGGAAAGCTCTCGAAGTGTCAGTTCTGGTTACGTGAGGTCCACTTCATGGGGCACATCATTTCTGAGGCGGGATTTGCAGTGGATCCCGCGAAGATCGAGGCAGTGCTAGCTTGGGAGCCACCCATGAGCGTGACAGAGGTGCGGAGTTTCTTGGGCCTAGCCGGATACTATCGGAGATTGGTGCCGGACTTCTCCAGAGTTGCGGCCCCACTATCTGTGTTGACGAAGAAGGGGAAACCCTTCGTGTGGTTAGACAGATGTCAGCAGAGCTTCCAGGAGCTGAGGCAGAGGTTGACCAGCTCACCTATCTTGAGGTTGCCTGAGGAGGGAGTTGGATACGTAGTCTACTGCGATGCATCAGAGACCGGACTCGGGTGTGTCCTGATGCAGGAGCGGGCCGTGATTGCCTATGGATCACGTTAGTTGAGGCCTCATGAGCAGAACTATGCTACCCATGACTTGGAGTTGGCAGCAGTAGTCTTTTCCCTAAAGACATGGCGACACTATCTGATGGGCGAGCGCTTCACAGTCTTTTCTGACCACCAGAGTCTCAAGTACATCTTCTCTCAGAAGGACCTGAACCTGTGACAGCAGCGATGGCTCGAGTTCCTCCAGGACTATGACTTTGAGATAGTCTATACTCCTGGGAAGGGGAACGTGGTGGCTGATTCCCTCAGCAGGAGGACGGGCATCCAGCTACTTGAGGAGGCGACAAAGCAGCAAGCCGCTTTGTAGATATCCTTCGTGGATAGAGACAGAGCAACCTTCCTTCAGTCTCGCACAGTCTCTCCTCCACTTCTTCAGCGGGTCAGAGAGGCACAGCATGGGGACGTTGACTGTGAGACACGGCATGCACAGATATCCTCGGGACATGCACCTGATGGTTTCTCCCTTGGAGCAGAGCACGATGTCCTCTTCAGAGGAAGTACCTTGGTACCAGTCGCCTTACGAGAGGAGGTGCTGAGAGAGTTTCACACTTCTCCTTTGGCGGTACATCCTGGAGTGGCGAAGATGTACCAAGATCTCAGATGACAGCACTGGTGGCCGGGCATGAAGAAGGTTGTGGAAGAGTTCTTTTCATGGTGCCTCACCTGCCAGCAGGTGAAGGCAGAGCATCAGGTACCAGCAGGTTTGGTACAGCCCTTGGAGGTCCCGGAGTGGAAGTGGGACGGGATATCTATGGACTTCGTGACTGGACTTCCACGCACTTCCAGAGGTCACGACTCCATTTGGGTGATTGTTGACCGACTCACCAAGTCGGCACACTTCTTACCCATCCAAGAGCAGGGCTCAGTGGAGAGCTTGGGGCGTCTCTACGTTCAGGAGATTGTACGACTTCACGGTGTTCCATAGACTATCATCTCCGATCGGGATGCTTGTTTTACTTCTCGGCTTTGGAAGGGGTTGCAGGAGGCGTTCGGGACGCGACTACGTCTGAGCACCGCCTTTCACCCTCAGACGGATGGTCAGACGGAGAGGACCATTCAGACTCTCAAGGACATGCTCCGCGCATGTGTCCTCGACTTTGGTCGCAGCTGAGAGGACCACCTACCCTTGGTAGAGTTTGCGTACAACAACAGCTACCACTCCACCATCGGGATGACACCCAACAAGGCGTTGTACGGCAGGCCTTGCCAATCTCCTTTGTGCTGGACAGACCCTAGAGAGTCAGCACTTGTGGGACCGGAGATGGTCCGGGCCACGACAGAGAAGGTCCAGGACATCCAAGAGCGGATGAGGACAGAACAGAGCTGGCAGAAGTCATATGCTGACAGGAGGCGGAGGCCACTAGAGTTCGAGGATGGCGACCACGTCTTCTTGCGTGTCTCACCTCGACATGGTTGCAGAGATTTGGCTGAGGTGGCAAGTTGTCTCCACGCTTCATCGGGCCTTTCCAGGTCCTCAGTAGGATTGGCGAGGTGGCTTATCGCCTGGCTCTGCCACCTCAGTTGCACCGGGTGCACGACGTCTTCCACGTATCCCAGCTGAGGAGATACGTGAACGACCCGACGCACATCATTGACTATGGGGAGCTAGACGTGGATGATGGAGCGACTTTTGCGGAGGTCCCAGTGGAGATAGAGGATCGACAGGAGAGGGTCCTACGTGGGCGATCGATTCCTCTTGTGCGCATCAGATGGCAGCACGAGAAGCTCCAGGAGAGTACTTGGGAGCGGGAGGCTCAGATGCGTGCTCAGTACCCACATTTGTTTCCCTAGTTTTTGATGTATCTTTACGGGGACGTAAAGTCCTGAGGTGGGAGTAATGTAAAGACCAGTAAATTTCAAGGGAATTTTTTTCTTAATTTTCTTTGGAATTTTACAAGAACGCAGTTTCTGACGGCGCCTGATTCCGAGGCCCTGTGTTCCCGGAATCATTTTTCGAAGTTTGGCTCGGGTACGTTCAGTGAACGGACGAGCGGGTTTTTCTAACTTTTGAACCGGTGACCAGAATCGAATTCTTAGGGCACCGATGAAATCGAAGCGCCGGTATTCACTTAGAAACGCCTCTTCCGGAGTTGCGTTTGCTCGGGTGTGGTTTTTAATTTTCGGGCTTAAAGTTAAGAAATAAAATAATTTTGCGACAACTTTATTTTATTTCACTTAAGCCCCTTGGAAGCCACTTGAAGCCACATAAAGGCGGCTTGAACTGAGTTGAACTGGATAGGATGCTATCCAGAAATATCCTACCCCCTTGGTATGATATTTGTGAGGTGGGGCCCACACGAGCCCCGTCGTTTCTTTCCGCTAAGAAACGCACCCGTGAAAACCCGTCTTAATGAAAGTCAACTGACGCGTTTTCTAAATTCTTAACAGACCATTTAATTGGGTGGTTTATTTTGTTAATTAAATGGGCTGTTTCTTTCGTGAATTAAATGGGTCGTTTCTTTCGTTGAATTAATTCAACGAATCGATGGATCATTTCTTAACCAGTTTTTCAAATTCGTTGGCGTAATAATAAAATAAGGCCAACGCTCAACCTCTGGTTATTTGCGCTTGAGAAGATTTGAGAGAACCCTCGTAACTTCTTCTCCCTCGCGAAGAACGCGAAGAACGTGAAGAACGCAAAGAATGCGAAGAACGCCGAACCTGGAAATCGACGACGCCTTCGTCCGAGACGTTCTTCCGATCTCCGATCTGCGATCTCCGATCACCGACCATTTGAGGTGAGTGATTTCGGATTTCCGCTCAAGGTTCTTTTCTTTGGGTTTAAACACAGATTTAATTAATTATAATTTAAATCTGTTGTTCTTGGTTCGTTGAGCTCGCCGACTCAACGCCGGAATCTGTGACGACGCGACGCCTCCCCGCGACGACGCGACGATCCCTCTCTTCCGCGACGATCTTATCCGCGAAGAACGCCCGCGCGCGACGATCATCAAGGTAGGGATTTTATATTATGGGATTTACCCCCTTTTTAATTAAATCCCGTCAATGTTTCTTTAAAGAAATTAAAGAACCGTTTTTGTGAACAATTTTAAATCTTATTAAAATTGTTGTTTCCTGTGTGGAATAAAATTCTCCCGGTTGTTTATCTCTAACGCGGAGGGTTCAAGCCAAACGAACACGGCCCGACGACCCTCCGCCGTTCTTCGTTTTGTGCGATTTTGACGGACGACGAAGGAACGTGCCGCAGCGGACGTTTGACGATCCCGCAGTAAAGAACGGATCCCGGGAGGAGCAACGGCGCAGATGGAAAGGAAAACGGGCCACCGGAGCGACGCCGGCGGCCCGCGGAAGATGCCGGCGGCGCGGCCCGCCGGTGCGGCGGCGCCGGCGGCGGGAGGCGGCGGCACCCCGGCGCGCCGCCGGACGAGCCCGCTGTGGCTGAAGCCGCGGCGGCGGCGGCCGATGGACCCGCGGCCGCGCGGGTCCGGTCCGTTCAGGCGGGACGCGGCAGAGCCGCGTCCGCGGTTCACCAGCGCGGCCCGCACGCGGGCCGCGGTTCTTCCTCAGGCCGCGGGTCGGCGCCCGCCGCTTCCACCCGCGCCGCTCGGCTGAGCCGGACCGGCCCTGGCCGTGCCGGGCCGGGCCAACCGGGTCGGCCCCGGGTCGGGCCGACCCAGGGGGGGTCGGCCCGGGCCCGTACCCCCCTTCTTCGGACGTTTTCGTTCAAACGCCCGTAACATGAGCTTCGTGCCTCCAAACGACTCGCCGTCAGCGGAAACGCGATCCTTGGATCGAGACGGTCGTTTCGGTATATCGCACTCAAGGTTTCAGAATACTTTTAGTTCGGCCGGGTTGGTTCGTACAAGAGACCAACCGGGCCCTCGGAGCGGAAACGCTCATATCTTGAGCTACGGACGTCCGATTGACGTGCCGTCAGCTTTGTTGAATTCCTTTAAGTGAGACGGATCTTTTGGCATACTCCGCCCGAGGTTTGGATGCAGGTGGAGTGCGGTCGGGTTGGTTTTTCCTTAAAAACCAACCGGTCCCCTGGGATGAAAATGCCAATATCTCTCAGACCGGGCGTCCGATTGACGCGCCGTCTGCGACGTTGAGTTCCTGTTGACGATACAGAACTTTTGGATACATCAACTTCGGACTTCGTGTCATTTGATGTATCAGCCTCTCGGCTCGTGGAGCGGACCCTCCCGAACGAGCTTGCTGTGTGCGGGAACCCTAGGCTGGCTGCGACTGCTACTTCGACAGCGACGACCGTGCAGAGATCCTCAGTGGACTGCGGCGACGACTGTGCAGAGGTCCTCTGTGGACTCCGACGACGACCCTGCAGAGATCCTCAGTGGACTGCGGCGACGACTGTGCAGAGATCCTCAGCGGACTGCGATGACTACTGCACTCAGCGATCCTACGTGGATCAGTGCTTCAGGTCCTGCGTGGGCCCGGTCCTGTGTGGGCCCGATCCTGTGTGGGTCCGATCCTGCGTGGGTCAGCGCTCAGCGGTTCTGTGTGAGCCAACGCCTACAGGTCCTGCATGGGCCCGGTCCTGTGTGGGCCCGATCCTGTGTGGGTCCGATCCTGTGTGGGTCATCTCTCAGCGGTTCTGTGTGAGCCAACTCCTACAGGTCCTGCGTGGGCCCGATCCTATGTGGGTCATTGCAAGGTTAGTACCTATCGATCCTTCGTGGGTCCGACGACTTAGATGGTTCAATGATCATCTTTATCGTCATCCGAAGAAGTATACCTGTGTGAGCTGAATCTTGTGTTACTCTCCTTTGTGGATTGTGTTGAGCTATCCTGTGTGGATTTACTGATTACTCTCCTTTGTGGATTGTGTTGTTCTATCCTGCGTGGGTATGCGTTTTGCTTTCCTGTGTGGACTGGGTTGTGCTTGGGCTCGGACGTTGGAGCCGAATGGGGAATTGCAGACTTAGGTATATGTATGGGCATATACCTAAGCCGTGTCAGATGTTACTTCGTGATTGTACCTCTTCTTCGTGATATATCCTTTGTGGATTTCGGGAGACCTTCGGGGGTCTCAGGGTCCCTACTGAGTAGCTTATACTCACCCCTGCACGGGCTATGCCCGCACTTCGTGGTGTTGGTTGCAGACGATGGACAGCGCTGATCGTGGAGGAGGCGTACGGAGCAGGATAGTACCTGGAGGTGGACCACTGGGCGGGACGTACTCAGAGCGGTTAGGTGGACCCGAGGAGCAGTGGAGGCTATCTGTACCCACCCTTCAGGTGGGACTTCCAGTGGACGGCTCGACACTGCAGTTTTCCCTTTTCAGTTGCTGTTTTTCCTTTCAGTTGTACTTTATAGTTGGGCTTGTATTTCCGGCCCCTTTTTACTTTCATCACAGCTTGTACAGTTTTACTTAGTGTTTACTTTTCCGCTTGCTTACTCTGTGGTGCTTGTTTACTTTTCAAAGGCAGTGCCTTCCCTTTTTGTTGGGATTTACGCCTTGGTGCTAGTCTCCAGCCCCTGGCCTATGGAAGGCGGGCTTGGGGTAGTCACGGCACGGGCCCCGAGGACGGGTCGTGACAGGACATATATCCAGGTTCCAAACATTATAACTATATCTTCAGTAAAGATGAACTCTTGAATATTGACTACATTATTCTAAACAAATTCATCATCCTTCTAGTTATCCTTGATCCTTTAATGAATGGATGTTTAGGAATTTATTTGATAAAGGTAGGATAATGATCCTATTATTATTCCCCTCTCTATTGTTTTAATGTATTATATAATTGGATCCCTTTAAATCCTCATCATGGATTGAGTTGCATGATTATTACTACTTAGGGCATCTATTATTTTTTCCCCAGGATAGTAATGGATTAAAAAATCATAATACTTGATTTGGACTAAACACCTTCAGTATTTCATATTAAGATATTTTTGTGTAAATAAGTACTTTATGCTTTTATGATATGTATATATTTCACACATTTTTATGTAGAGGTAATTTCACCATATTTTAAAGTTGAATATCACTATTGAAAATTATAGATCATGAGTTTGGTAGTTATGCCCATGTATCATTAATTGGTTGGAGGAATAAGATATACATTTTTAATATTTCATGTGTACATAATCCATGCCCATTTTAGATACATAATTGTAGATCATAAATCCACCCCCAATGGAAGGTAATGTGATCTTATGTTCCATGATTAAAATCATCTTAATATATTTATATATTTCTTCACATTCATCATTCTAGATAAACATAGATCCCTTACATGTAATATTGTTTATTGGGATTGAAAATAATGAGATATTTCTAAAAAAATCAATGATATTTCTAATACATTCCAAGTTAAATTCAGATTCCTATCACAGATGTTGTTTATTGACATCCTAAAATTGATTTTGTTTCTGAAGGGTCCATTGATATCCCTCTGCTGGTGATATCATTCCATTGTTAAGTTACATTATCCATCCAAAACAAACATATACATACTTTAGAAATGATTTTTCCTTCCAAAATACACTCAATATATTATTTAAGTACTCTTAATATTTCTCCTTGAGTTTGGAATAAAGAAGAATAAAATCTATAAAGAAAACCAAAATATGATTGAGCTAATCCCTAATGACTCTATTCATCAAGTCTGTGAAGATATACAAGGAATTGGTGATCCCAAATTACATAACTATGAACTTTTAGTTCCCATACCATGTGTGAAAAATAGTCTTGGTGGTATCCCCCTTCTTCACCTTTACATGATAATATCCTGATCAAAGATACATTTGAGAGAATTACGAGACTCCATATATATGATTGAAAATTTAATAAATCCATGTAATAGGATACTAGTTTTTTTATCACAATATTATTGAACTCATACTAATCAATAAATAGGTTCATTGACCAATCCTTTATCATGATGAAGAGGACCATTTCACCCCATGGTGTATCACTTATGTGTATAAACCTTTATTTGTATTCATTTTTCATTATTTCTTTATCTCCAAAAGTTAAATGATGAACATTATATATAGAGTATTGGATAGTAAAAAATATCTAGACATTAGCTTGATTTATAACTCTATATCATATCTAGGTGGAAGACCATACAATTCTCCAAGAAACACATTAGTTAATTCCATTACATTGGGAATGTAGAAAAGGGTAATATTTTCATTAGTATTAATTATTTGAGTTAGTTAAAATCTATAGAAAGAAAATCATATCTATGATTAAGATATTTGTACCAAATAAGATTTATCCTCTTATTTACACTTGTATAGAATTATAGGGTGATTTCATTCGCTTGGTAATATATATTATATTTAAATAAGAAAAAAAATACATGCCTATAATTGATTGAAATTTTTCTAAAGGGGTTATAACAATTTTTAAGGGAAACTCAGATCGAAAATATAGATAAGGGATAAGTTATATATTTCAGATCCAACAATTGAACCATTATCTATGTTTAATAAAAACATTAAATTTATGTTTTGAGGTTGTGTTTTAATATTTCTAATAAATATGAATTATATGAATGAATTCATTGATGGATAATCCAAAATTAAATTCACCCTTTATTAATGAATAACTTGAATACATGCCTGTGGTTCATTATTAGTATCCACCTTAGTAGTTGTGATTTCTTAAGATCTAACTTTCTCTATAATACACGATTATGGTTTTTATTGATTTTCTCTAACAAACCATAACTTATGAAATTGATTCTCATAGTTTCCATATTTCTGGTAATTAAAACGTTGGAATATATGTTGAGGGTTTACAAGAGAATTTCATTCTTCCATAACAATTGTTGGCTTGTCTCTTAAAAAATAGCTAGCTAAGTGGCCTTCTATATTTCACTTAAATCATTTCCTTATACCCTTCAGGGAATTTCTAGGATGCTTCATCCCAAAATTATTACAAGTTGGGTGGCAGAATATCTTAATAACATAACATTTGTCCAGCAACCCACCGTAATTAAAATCCTTTCTCTGATTCTTGTCTCTAGTCCCAAGCGACCATTAAGATTCAACGACAACCATTTTAAATTTGAGGGTACATCAAAAAATTTTCTCAAATCATTCAAATTACTGAATGGATAGTTTTTTTAGAATTCAGATTTTTCCCTACAAAGAAGAAACTAACATTGAATTTGGTGGAAAAATATAGAGGCATATCAAGAAAATATTGTGACATTTCTTTCATACACCTGATGGATTTATTTTCCTTTTTTTTGAGACTAAAGAAGTCCCACTCTATTTTTTGTCATAGAGTGCATGGAAAATATTTATTGAAGAACATTTTCCAGAATTCCATTATGTCCATTTCTTAGATCTCCTCAATAGGAATCATAATTTGGGTCAAAATCCATCTTTGATCTGCTTTTTTCTCTATATAATAAACAAACTATATAACCATATCTTACTCAAAATATGTATGTGATCTTTTTGATGGTGTTGATACATTGGTTCACATTTAGGGGATCTAAATATCCATTGACATTCAGAGGCCATTTTCAAATAATGGTATCCATTTAATCATTCGCTTTCATTGGGGAATATAAGAACTATTCTTGATTCATATATAAATTCTAAACAGGTGCCTATTGAGAAATTATTATAATAATGTTCTTGATTCCTACCCCATCAGTTTTGGTATTTCACTTGAAAAATTATTAAATTTTTCTTCAAATTTTTTTCAACATAGGTCCACCTATTCATAGCTATAAAATAAAGCTAAATGGAAAATTATTAATGGGAATTTTTAAACTATTAATGACAGTGATGAAAAACCATTAACACTAAAGTGTCAACTTATAAAAGAAATATATCCTTTAACCTACTAAATTATATATTTTAATCTATATTATCCATGATAATCTTATTATTATAAAATATTATTGGAGGTTTTTATTCCCTAAATAGTGTTCTATAAAGAGATTTTGAATTTTTCCAAGAGAATCACTGAGAGTTTCAAAATAGGTGTGCTACAAGGCCCAATGTTGTGCACTAGGTAACAATAGAGTCCATATAAATGCACCCATTTTGGTGTTATTACTCCTATGAACATTTATATTGAATCCAAATTTACTTATAGTATCAATACATGGATATATTTTTTCTAGAAAACAATGAAATTATACTTCTTGAAAATTTAGGTATGTTTTGCAATGTCTGTTCTTATAAAAAACGATTTTAATTGATTTTATAATCTTAATCAAACAAATAACTAGACATTACTCTGATAGAAACTATGGTAATACATATTCTGTTACACATTAATTAATTATTTATTAACTAAAGGATCACATAATATAATCCAAAAATATAATGAGGCCTTGTGTCTTTGGGAAATTGTGTACCTATTACATTAAATATGAATACAATAAATTATTTAAAAACTCCATAACATGTTCTTAAATTACATGTATTTTATAAAACTATGTGGGATAAACTGGGTTATAAATAAGAAGGGGGTGATATATAAATCCCATTAAGGGAATAAATAATGAATATAATATGGTAAAGACATAAATGTGAGAGAATATGAATATAATGTTAACAAAAGTGGGGTGAGAATAGTAATATTTGACAATGAGGTATGATAGAACATAGTAACAAAAATGACTCATAAGAATGTGGAAGAAACATCAAACATAAAATCATAAACATAATTCAAGGATAAAATATAATAAAAAATTACAAAATTTTGTTAGTATAACCACTCAAACACAATACATAGAATATAATGATAAAAAAAATTAACAAATTATTTGAAGGTCTATATAATTTTGGCCCCACATTTCATATTTATATCTTATACATGCATATGTGTTCTACATAGATAATTCAAAAAAGGATAATATATTATCAAATATAATCTCATGATTAAGGATTATGGGATACATACATGGATGTCCCAAATAAAAGAAGGATGAGTATATCTAGGTGAAAACACTTGATTGGAAAATTATATGGTTATTTACTATAGAATTACTTGACATGAAAAATAATTGGATGATTTCAAAAGAATAATGGAGACACATAATTTTTCATAAAAGGGATTAATGAGAGAAAAAGGGAAATCCCATAACTTAGAAATTTGAAGGATAGTAAGAGGTATGTGTAAGAACATAACCCAATAAGAAGAATTGTAAATTAAAGGGATATTACCAATATGGTTCATGAATTTAAAAGTGTAGGATAAGATCCCTTACCTATATCTCATGCTTCCAAAATCTTAGTAAGAGATTCCTATGATCATAGTGGATCCTGTGGAGGGTTTTATAAAGGAAAATTTTGAGTACTTTCATGATACAAGGTTTTTGAGTGAAGAGTAATGCGATGTTGGTGAGTTTATATAGGGAAAGTGAGGTGAGTTCTTTATTAACATCCAAACATTGGTTTTGAACTCTATATCGTAATGTAATAAAAACCCAAAATAAAATATTATTTTTTTGTTGATTAGGTGATTATTTCATTATTTTATAAGGCTAATAATAGAAAATATTAGAATAACGCACTTTGGGATGTGAAGTGATTCATGTTTATAAATTATTTATTTTAAAACAAAAAATATATTATTTGTTTTTGGGGATTCATAATGGTTGTATAAAATTAATCAAATAACATCCAAAACATGTTATATTAAAGAAGAATAATATATTTCACCATGAATAACTTTTATGTCATCATTTATATAAATTTTAGGCCATTTGATGTCATAATATACACCATATATTAATACATCATTTATTTTTTACCTAAAAAATATATTATCTCTAAAAATTATAAAAAATTTCCCTTTAGAAATTTTGAAATTATAATTTAAAAAATAATTTCTATTTAGTAAAAAATAAATTTACAATTAATTCAATTTTTAAATAAAAACGCCCATTTATTAAAAAATAATTTTTTTACAATAAAAGTTTTCTGACTTGTATAAGAATTATTTTTTACTATAGAAATTTATATTATCATTTATATTGAAGAAATATAATTGATAATAATATTTTAGTAATATATCATATAATTAAAAAATTCATGGATTCATTGAAATATTGTATTGATTGAATCTACACATTTCCCAAAAATACAATTTCTCTTCAATCTTATCAAAATCAAATTATTATCAAACATATTGTATAATCATATAAAACTTAATTATAAATATATATATATATATATAATCATTCTTTTATTGAGATAAAATATACATATTAAAACTATTATGGTCTATATACATAGCCTATTATTACACAATAGTATTCCCTAGTTGTAAGTGGTGTAGTGGTGACATTTTTATTGGGTGGTTATACGAATATGGTTGGGCCCATGTTCTTGATAAGATTGAAAATCTCCCCTAACTAGTTTCACTGATGATTCAGTTATTGAATCATGGATTGGGATTGGTCTACGAAAAAGCACAGTGATTATATCTCTATTAGAAGCTCTAATAAATGATATTCATAGGTTAGGATACTTCTAAATAAGGTTGTAACATCTAATATCATTGTGAATGTGTGTTTCCATTATGTATAATACTAATATGAGTAGTGTTCAAACAATATATTAGTAATGGTTATTATTCTTACCCGTATTTTAATTCTAAGCGGATATAATGTTTCAAAATATACAAAGTAGTGCATTTTTTATATAATGTTATTAAATTATAATTGGTTTATTCAATCCAAAATTGAATTTAATTTATAAATGTATGTGATATTGAACATCCCACACTTGAGCAGTGTGGATGTGCGACTACCTATCCCAATGGTATGGTGTGGTTTTTTTTATGTGATGAAATTTTTTATATTCCCTATTACATGCCATATAGGTGTGAGCATTTGGTTCATTAAAAAGGGGGGATAAATAATAGTTCGCTTAATAGAGAATATTGATGTGAGGGAGAGAGATATTATTTTTTCATTCATAAGGAGAATGTTTGTTGGGTTTTTTTAATCATGTAGATGCAGAAGTAGTTATATTATATAATATATAATATAATTCTTTATTTGGGTTAGCGATGAAATATTTTTACCTAGTGTGGTTGAAATGTGGTATTTTCCTGAGCTAAATCATGTGAAATGTTAAGTATCAATCCAAAATATATATTAATATCATATTATGAAAAAAAAATTAGTGTCAATTCAAAATTTTGTATCGATAATTATTCAATTAGTAGTGTCTTGAAAGAAGTGATTCATTTAGAATATATTCATGTGAAAAATATTTCTACTGATGATTATTATTAAAGTGGGATATGTGTACATATTGAATATCCTTTTGATCACTATATAGATTTATATAGTGAAATTGTTGAATAAAGTGGTGTATCTGTTTCTAGGAATACTAATTTTTTAATGTATTTGTAAGAAACTAAAAGGTGAGGTTGTTAGGAAAAGAACCACTTTCTCGAATTTCATTTTTTTGGTTTTTGGGTTTATTGAATAAATAATTTGACAAAGTTTCAACATGTGTGTTGAAACATAAAGATCAAAAAGTGGATTCAAACGATTTTAATGGTGTTGATTTTTTTTTCAATGACAGTAGTGACATTTCCAAGTGTTTTGAAATTTTTTATGTGTGTATTTCAATAGATTAAAAATTGAGATGAAAAAATTACCACATGAAAAAATGTTGACCTTATAGTAGGTTATTTGGGTCTTTTTGAACCAAAAATCATAATCAAAATATGGAATTTTAGTAATGGAATATTTTTTAGAGTAGATAGAATATAAATCATATAGTTATATCAAAAATTGGATAATCATTTGTTGTTGAAATATTTTGATTCAGTACTCATAGTGATGGATATTTTTGTTATGTTTAGCCACAAAGGGAGTTTAGTACATGGATGTGGATCATGAAAGAAGTTATGAGAAAATCATCATTTAAAAAGGATATTAGGAAATGATATTAAATGTAATGTAAATATTAGGAGGTTTTTGAGGATTGTAGGACTATATAAGGATCTCTAATCATATATATAATTAGTATCAATAATTTGGAAAAAGTTCATTAGTCCTATTTACAACGAATAAGAGAGAAGTTAAAATAGGAGAGTAGTTTATATAGCATGAATTTTCCCATGAAAGTGTATGGTTCATGAATCTTAACAGATTTTATGAAGAAACGTTTGTCTATGAATCATAATCATTTTGTGAAGGGAAATAAATTCATGAGTCATTGAGAGTTCAAGGTGTACAAACAATTTGGGAAGGGAGAGAAATTCATTTATAGAGAATAATTATTAAGTAAATATTTTTCAACAAATAAAATCATAAACAACAATGTTGATTTCATCTCTTAGATAAAAAATATCTTTTTATCACACCCATTTTATTGTAAAAAAAATTATATATCATGTAAATCATTATAGTAATATTCTAGGGGATGATCCAATTCACTCAATTTCAGAGGATAATGAGTTCTCAAAGTAATACTGGTTATAAACAAATAGGTATAGTGATTATGCTCAAAATATTATGAAAGAAGAGTGATATAGTGGTTCTAGTACATCATACATTACCTTTTTATATTCAGTGTATTATCCTTGTTTGTTCAAAGATTGTAAAATTTTGGTTTATTATGTATGACATAATTTTTATTTACATTTTACATTAAAAAATGTGATAAGAGAGTTTTTTACGAATAAAAAATACTTTAAGAGGGAATTATTTTAAGTCATGATACAATGATTCACCCCCCATGTCAAGGTATTTAACATAGTTAGGACAACATGTTCTTTATTAAGGATGAAAGATTTATATTTCTCAATAATTACCCAATAATCAATTTCTCAATTTATGAATGTAGACTTCTCATCCATTTGATAAACATTGTATTGCCTATGGGTTGTAACTATTTGAAACATTAAAATTGATTCAATTCTTGAAACTTGTGAAAAAGTTTCTTTAAAAACAAATTCTTCAACATGAGAGTAGCCTTTTTGCAAAACAAATGGAATTATCTCTTATATTTCACCATTGCCTTTAAATTTATTTCTCAAAACCCTCTTATTTCCAACTATAATCTTCTATTTTGGTATTGGAACAAGATAACAAGTGGAATTATTTTCAATCGTATCAAACCCCTCATTATCGAATTTATCCACTCCTTTTTCTCAAATACCTCAATAAAAAATTATAGATCAACTAAAGACACATGGGTTATTTTATTTTTTAACCTCAATATATTTCTTCTATGAACTGGTGTATTCTAATTTCAAATTATATTTTAAGATTTAGAATAATATTTCAACCTTTAATGCTTAAAATTCTACTTACACACAACATAGTCTTTATCACTGATCTGATCATAATCAATATTAACACTTTTTAATTTTTTTAGCTTATTCTTTACTTATTTTTCAGGAATTTCTCATGTTCACTACTTTATAAGTTTCATAATATGTTTCGAATTCCCCACCAGAATCGAATAGATTTTCAATAATTTTCACATCATAATATTCTATAATATTGTGTATCCTTTTTTTCCTGAATCACTATCCTCTTATATTAAATATGTATCCAATGAATACTATTTCCTTAAAATATTAATCAAATTTTTTCAAATACATATTTTTTATAATTATTAGGCATGGACATTAAAAAAATTAAGTAATTAATAGTGGGATTATTCTTATTCCTAATTTCATATGAATTCATAATATTTTCGGCCTAGAAAAATATTTATTTTTAATGCTCACATTTTTAATTTCGTCCTTTCTCTAAAATAATTTATTAGAGTTTAAACTCATCTAGAATTTTTCTTCTCATTTCACCATGTTTTTATTTTTCGTAGATGAAAATATATATTTTTAGTGTTTAAAGATCACTATATTGATACCTTATCCCATGAATATGAATATAAAATTCAAATTAATTTCTTATGAACCCATTTATATTCCATATTCATATATATTTGATACATACTCCCTGATCTTTCTCATCTTATCTGATGATTGTTTTGAACCACTATATAGATTTATTTTATTTATTAACAGATATCACGTTATTAATTCTTATTAAATAGTAAATTAATGTGATGGAATATATAACACATTAAATTCATTGACATCTCATTGACTCACATAGATCAAAATTTTTCAATTAAAGTGGTTCACTACAATAAATTTTAACTCTTTTGGGACTTCCTTGCACTATTTCCAGTTTTTCATTTTTTTTCAAAAATAACATCCCTTTAACTCTTTAGTTGGGGTTGATATCCTATCAAATAAATCTATTAGATCTTGACAATGTTTCTTTGACTGATATGGAAATTTATTCTATGAAAAATATCATTCTCATTATTTGAACTCAAATAATAAGAATAATTTAAATTATTGATTTAGAAAAGGTTTCTACTCATTCATTCCATGTAAGTGAAAATTATTCCATACATAAATATTACGATGATATAAGTATTAATTCTAAATGTATCATAATTTCCATCATCACATAGATGGATAACTTTCATCCAATTTTTTTAATCCCGTATATAAGTATAACAACCTTTGATATTTATTTTTACGCTACGATAACTTGTTCCAACATTTTTTATCTTTAAATAAATTTCATTTACAAAAATTCACTACTAATTTATTATAATCATCAATTTTATTTATGATTTTAGTGTCTCAAATAATTTTTTATGGACATACACTATCATGAATCCATGGATTTCCCCTTTTTCTTTCTTTAAGTGCCACCTCAATAAGTAGTGTCTTCACAGCCTTTTTTCTTTTTTTGATCCTTTCCATTTCCAATGAATTTTAGTGCATGTCCTAAATGTGATAAAATTCTTTCTTATAAACAGTGACCTTGTTTCACATATATTCCATATATTTTATCTAGATATTCATATTTATTTTGTGTATCCAAATTTGATGAAATTTCGTTGACACTGTTATTTTTTTGAGATTTTCCTATATATTAGGGTTTATCCACATCAATTATTAACTTAATTCTATTTAGGAAAAAGATATGTTTTACAAAGGAAATTTTTTTTTCAAAAAAATATAGAATGCCAATATAGCCTTAAAAACAAGATCATATATTAAAATTTAATGTCTAATAGAAAAATATTTTCTCTTTAGGTGAATCATGAGATTAATTTTTTCCTTTTACACAGTGGATTAAAAATTTTGACATCATTATAATCTACCTATCATATAGAAGTAGGAATTTAATATTTTTTCACTCCTTAACATCATCATATTTTTTATTAAAACATTCACTATTAGTTAATATAGTTTTATCCTTTTTGGACTTCACTTGTGAAAATTTTCCTATAATTTACAGTCTTGCAACTTGAGATGATTATTTTTTTTCTCCACTAACTGGTTTAATATTATATATTTTTCATTTAAGTGTTATTACAATCAAGTAAACCCTATTGTGACTAATTTAACTCCAACCCATTTACAGAAAATTTTTCATCAAACTTTTAAAATTTTTGTTCGGAAACTCTTAAATGATGAATCTTGGGTTTCTCATTAAACATTGTTTCCTAATTGAATAACTCAATCCCAATTTCCTTTTTTATTTTATGACTCTATCTTTAATATCATTATTTCTTTCTTGAGTTTGTTTTTTTGTTGAAGAAATTCTTTAGGATCAGATTTTAACACATTCTTAGTTTATGTCACTCCACCTTTTTCATCACTAATTATGGTTTATTTTCTTTTTTAATATGACCATTAATGTCTATAAACCTTTCAGTAATATATTATTTTCATTGACTACATTTTGTTGAATACTCATCCTTTTAATTTTTCAAAATGTATCTTTTTTTGTCAATGAAACTATTATTTCCCTAAATAGGATTCAATATTTCTTGATTGATCTTATTCCTTATATTTTTATGATAGAAATTCTTTTATAATTATCCCAAATTTTATTATTAGGTAAATAAATTTAAAAAAGTAAAATTTTAGTATAGTTTAAACATTTTAGTAAAATAACTACTCTATACTTTCCCTTCATATTTATAAAGTTATTTTAAATGATTAAAAATATTATCTAATAATTACCATATTTTTAATCATCAGAATAATCAGATTTCTTATATTATTATTCCATGATCATAATATTTTTAATATCTTTACATTTTATTTTCTTTCATTTTATTATAAATAAGATACATAATAATTTCATAAGCAACAATAATAATCTACAGTTCATAAAGAGGCAAGTCATCTTTATCAGATAGGGAAGAAATATTTATATCAAATATATCATGGATGATTCTCATTAATTTCCTAATGATTCATTAATATTATAATCTACCTTTTATACCTTTATTGTTGGTGAAAATTTCATTAAATTCTATGATGTATTCATCAAAGGTTTTATCATTATCCATCCTCACATATTTAAACAAAATTCTCTTAATATTCTTATCTTGGCCCCATTTAGTACAAAATTTCACATTAATATATATATATATATATATATATTTCTGATATTACTTTAATATAATAAAATACTATTACCTTTGTATACACATTATTAGATAAGAAAAATATTATTTTATTCCTTTCATTGTCATAAAAATCCAAATTACACTTAACAAAAAATGTCCTTGGACCATATCCATCAAATTATGTAAAACAAATAGTGGTTTTATTAATAACATCCAAGGTAAGATAAACAATATATTGAATCATTATATTCTTATATCCATGAATTTTTCTACAAAAAATGTAATAATTACTATATAGTTTATAGAATTTATATTCTCTATCCAAAATTTTATTTACTAAAGGATCAAATAGATGTAACCTTTTTTCTATAACACAACATGAAATGAATAGTGTTAGGACCAATAGGGGCCTATATACCCTGAGAGGTGGGAGAATCAGGGCATGGATATCCCTTTCAAAATTCATCCCACCCCACTAGATCTTGACCTCTTTATTACAAGTGTCACTTTGTTTGCACATGTGTGTTTATTATCACCACTTCTTTTCTTCTTTATCTGATGATGATGCTTTAGATTAAATATAGGGAAGCAAGTAGGAAGACACGAAGATTTTTACTTGGTACACCCTCACTGGGCTACGTCCAAGGAACATACAATGATGATGTGCCGCTGTACCAAATCCACTAATGCTCACTACCAATAATATTTGGGATAGATCACTTATATGCCCAGGCTCACTTCCTTTACAATGTTTAGGGTTAGATCACTGATTCCCAAGGGTCACTCCCTGTTCCTCTATTTTAGATCACTGCCGGCAGAAAGGATTACCTTCCGCCACTTCCTTGGCTCACTACACTTGGAAGGGATCCACTCACATTTTATAGACACGTATGTCTTTTCATTTTCAAAAATGAATTCATCATCAACTATTGATATATGCCCTATTAAAGTTAAAAGTTCATCCACTAATGAATACCCCTTTTCCCTTGAACTCTTATCAATTCATTTGGAAAATACCTTCGCAAAGCACCCTACTTCGCGAGGCTCCCAATTTCGCAAAACCCAAACAAGCCTTCGCGAAGCTCCTGCCTTTTCACGAAGCACTCTCGTGAATCTCATGTCTTCGCAATGATTAGGCCATCACGGAGCTCCTACCTCTTCGTAAATCACATTCCTTAGAGCACGCGACCTCGCAAAGCGCACTTCCATTCGCAGATCTAGATTAGCCACCGCAAAGCACCTATCTTTCACAAAGAACACTATCTTCACGAAACACCTTGGAGAAACGAGAGAAAATTATTTTATTTGGAAGCTCTCTCTACTTCTCTCAAGGGGTTCGACCTCTATTTATAGGCAATTCCACTAACCCTCAACCCTTCAGCATGATGTCAACGCCACGTCATCGCCAATCGTAAAGCTCTGAAGTTTCTGCCGGAATTCTCTCAAAATCACGAAGCACTTCATAAATTTTCCGATCGCAAAGCTTGATATAATCATGGAGCATCATCCTCAACATTCTTTCACGCCTTCTCTGAGAAGCTCCCTCTCAAATCCCTTCACTACCGTGATGCGCTCCAACTCTGCCGTTCACGAAGATTGACACAATCGCGAAGAACACCGTAAACATTCTTCTGGCCTTTTCGAATTCCAAACCATAAAGCCTGCATTTTCAAAATTCATTCCTTTTCCATATTTAAATATGACACTAAAGGATATCCACTTTTCGTGATTCTCACCAACCTCCAAATTTTGTTCCCCAAAAATTTGAAAAACACTGGAAAACGTCCCCACCTTGTACTGCTCTTTTTGTACCGCCTCCAGATCATCCTTTCCTTTGACATATTTCTTTTGTCAAAATGTATTTTCAACAACTTATTTGGAACTCAAAAATTCTTCATGGAAACCTTCTTTGTCAACAAACACAATCAACATAAAAATACTACAATATTACCTTGAGGGATTTTTTCCAACAATCTCCCCCTTTGGGTTTATTGACAACTCTTCATAACTCTTCTCTGAATGATTTTCTGCACATTGATACCTCACTGACTCTCCTTCCATCCACTACCACCATTCACCTCTTGCAATTCTGATGGCATTCAAGTATTCAATTATCATGTACTCTAATCCCACATGAGCAATGTTCGGCTTGAGAAACAGGAGTAGTATGAAAAGTTCATTAATGAATCACTTAATGTCAGACCCCAATTGTCGATTCCAAACTGATACCAATTGCTAAATTGATACAAATTTCTGAACCACATTGATACCAGTTGGTGATAGATGGAAACCTTCTCACACCATTCCAACACCACTCTTCTTATTTTATCATGATCCTCAACTATCGTGATATCTATGCTTTGATCGATCACTTCTAGCATCTTCAGATTTAATACTCTACCCCTATCTCGTTTCTCCACCTGTCAGCTTCTCCCCATATCATTCATGATTTTTCAAATAGCCACACTGTCTCCCCCTTGAACAATCACTATTTTCTCCCCCTTTGTCAAAGAACCCAAGTGTCATTCATTCGCATTCTATAACAGAGTAGAGAACACATATCAGCACGTTAGGAAAAAACACATTATACCTCGGGGAGAGGGGGTTGTTCCATATCAACACTCTTTTATGTGAGGGGAATAAACTAAACTCCCAAAGCCTGTTGCTGCCTCTCAAAAGCTTCCTTGGGTAAGGCCTTTGTCATAATGTCTGTAACCTATAGCTCTGTAGGAACACTCTCAAACTTCACAAGACCTTTATCCACCTTCTCCTTGATGAAATGATATTTGATCTCAATGTTCACTGTCCATGAGTGATGAACTGGATTTTTTCTATGATTGATATCACTTTAGTTATCACACTGGATTCCGATCAGAGACTTCACTTCAATGCCCATATCATTAAGATAATGTTTCATCCACAATAACTGTGTGAAAGGTTGAGTGGCGGAAATGTAGTAAGATTATGCGGTGCTCAATGAAATGCAATATTTCTTATTTCTTAGCCTAGAAACACACAATCCGCCAAGACAGAATGAACCTCCTGACATTGAATTCCTGTCATCCGCTGAACCGGCCCAATCGGCATCGGTATATCCCAATAATTCTGACTGATATTTTCCATTGTACATCAAGCCGAAGTCCACTGTGCCCTTGATATACCAATGTATTTTTTTCACTGCAAGCATGTGCCTTTCCTTTGGATTACTCTGATATCTCGCTGCTTGGTATGTGGCGAATAAAATGCCAGGCCTTGTTGCAGTCTAGTATATAAAAATTCCAATGATTTTCCTATATTCAGTGATAATAACTACCTTTCCATCCTCATCTTTGGATAATTTCATCTGGGTAGCTACCAGAGTCTTTACTCCTTGGAATTTTCCATTCCAAATCTTTTCATAATCACATTTGCATATTTGGATTGTGAAATGAATGTTCCATTCCTTCCTTATGTCACCTATAGACCAAGGAAGAAAGTTATCTCTCCAATCGTTGACATTTCGAAAACACTTTTCATGAATTCAAAAAACTATCTGCACTGAGCTTCATCTGATCCACCAATTATTATGTCATCGACATAAACCAAGACCATCATCCTTGGATTATTATTTTTGTTGAAATAGATATTGTAAGCAAATTCCCCACACTGGAAACCAAGCTTCTTCAAGTACTGATCAATCCATGAGTACCATGCTCTTGGTGCTTGTTTCAGCCCATACAATGCCTTATTCAGTCGGCAAACCCTATTCTCATCCTCATGAATGAGAAAAACATCTGTCTACTCAATATAAACCTCTTCCTCCAGAACCCCATTCAAAAATGTAGATTTGACATTCATCTGGAACACATTGAACTTCCGTTGCACTGTGATGACTATGAATAATCTAATTGTCTCCAGCCATGCAACCAGTTCAAATGTCTCATCAACATATATTCCATCGATCTGGGCGTACCCCTTGCACACTAGGCCTGATTTGTTACGAATCACTCTGCCATCTTCATTCAGCTTGTTGCGATAAACCCAATTAGTCCCGATGACATTCTTATCTGCTATCGTCGAAACAATCTCCCATGTTTGATTCTTCTCAATCTGATCTATCTCTTCATTCATTTTCTGAATCTAGTTTTAATCTTCAGCCGCATCAGCAATGCATTTCGGCTCAACCTGAGATAGAAAAGATGCATGCTATAGTGATTTCATTTTCCTTGTCTGAACTAGAGATGACTGATCACTGAAGACATTCTGCATATCAATTTCAGCTTGACTCTTTGGCTTTTGTGCAGATAAAGATTTTACTTCCATGTACTCACCATCAGTATCTTCTTCTAAATCAACTTCAGACACATCTTCTCTCCCTGAGTCTCTTACCAAATCCCCACATTCAACAGAAAAATTTTCACTATGTCATTTATTAATGATGTCATTTCTTTCTACCACTTTTCTGATCTTCTTGTTGAATCATTGTTGATACTATCTCGCAACTTCTTGGTATCCTGAAAACAGTCAACTGATACCACATTGTTAGAGAAAAATATATTAGCATGATGTTCTTGATTATTGCTAATTCCCTCGCAATATGTCTTCCCTCCATAGAAAACACCTAAATTGAGTCATCCAATTATTTCATTGATGGCTCTTGCATCCGATTTCTTTATTGAATGCTCCCCCTATGTTATGCAACACTTACTAGGGTCAGGCCCACCAAAACATTCTTCTTATCCTCTATTTATTCTCATCTTCTAGTAGGAATTGAGCCATCAACAGAATCTCTGTGCCTACTGAGTTGGAACTCGGTGTAGGAAACAAGAGATTACGTTAATAACACAATCAATTCCTATTTTGCTCTGTTTCTCCCTTTCTTCTTCACCTTTTGTACCTGATTTGAGTCAATTGAAACTATGGACCTCATCACTTCTACACTTTGCATCTTTAGATGCCACTTCCCCTTGGATCGTATCTCCCTATAACCTGAAACACTTGAATCATTAGTTAATTTCATTTATATACATTGGGAGTGGGGTATTTCTGGAATCGTCAAGAAGAGGATTGTGGTTAACCCTGATGGGTCAACCCTTTGATTCGTTCTTGCAGAGCATCACACTATTTCCTTGCTTCTTTTAGCTGCCTAGCCAACTTCAGCTACTCTGGCCATATGACTAAGAATTCATTACTGACATGCTGAGTATTTTTCCGATATGAAGATTCTGCAGGCCTAGCCTTTCTCACCATTTGGGGTTTAAACCCACTAGTAAAAATTTCCATCTTTGATGTTCCACCAAAATTCCATTTCCCTTAATTCCATTTCTGAGCAGAAATATCATTTATTTCCATCTTCCCTTGCTTATTCCACCATTGCAAGGATATTGCACCTTCCTCCACTTTTCACTGTGGAACACGACATGTGAATTTTTTAATTCATTATTTGTTCATCTTTATTTTATCAGATGTCTGAGTCACCACACTCTTTTTCACTGGTGGTGAGTCCTCTATTGAACGTTCATTCTTCTTTATCGCAACTAGAGTAGATCTCCTCTAAATATTCCAGGTTTGTTCACATTCTCTCCTTGTGATTTGTTGTGAGTATGACAGAGGATGTGACTGATATAACTTTCGTTCAGCTCCATGTGATTCCACTGAGGCTCTAATCCTATTATTCTCCTTACAAATTTGTCTCCTAGTGTATAATTTCTCATTATGCATCATTGGGGTCAAGAATCTCCTTTAATGTTCCTTTTCCTTTCTTGAATTCTTCTTGCAGAAATTTCTTGCCAAATGCCCATAATCAGAACATATAAAACATCTTCCATCAAAGGCATACCTCATTTCGTCATTTCTATGTCGAGATGCTGATATACTTCGAGTTCTTCTTCTAACACGAGGCTCTTGAGATTCCTGACACATACTCATGGTGTGTCTATTTCTTCCACAGTAATAACATCTAACAGATACTTTCCTCTGAGAGATTATTCTTTCTGATTTCTCATGATACATCTTCTTCTTCTCAGATCTAGTAATATTTCTATTTTCATAGCTTCAGATGTATTCTTGTGCCTTTAAACAGAAGCTTGATGTGTGTCGATGAATCCCATAGAAATATCACATGTCGTCACTACTTCTTAGAACATTCCTCTTAGGCCTATCTCCATCACCCACATGATTTTCTATACTTCCAGAACTATTCGCAGCTCTCTTTCTGTCATGCATGGGAGGGAATTCATCTAATCCAATACCAGTTTTTCCCAAACAGTATGGACTTTGATCTGAGATAATTTTTTCTTGGATCTTTTCAGAAATAGAAAATTTTCTTTTCATTTCATAATCACTTGTCGAAGGATAATCAAATTGAAAGTGCAATGCATCCTTCATTTTAGATTTTCCTTTGGTATTGGATTTCTCCACATCCTTCTTCACTGATTCTATATCTTCTTCCAACTTTTGAATCTTCATATCCCTTGATTCAATTTGGAAACCAAGTTCTCTCTTGAGAATATTCCATCTAATCATCTCATCTTCCTATTCACATGTTAGCTTATCCACCATGTCACTCTGCTCTTTTACATTCAATTTTCCTTGAGAAACAGAATCAGAACAACATGCATTATCTTGTTGTAGTCTTTTATTCTTCTGAACTAGCTCAGATAGTTGTGTACCAAGATCATCATTGCTGGCTTTCAAAAACTGATTGTCATCAGTTTCCAGATTCTTTCCCTTAACCTCGTCTTTGATCGTTCCTCCCTTTATAGACATATTTTGCAGTTCTTCGGCTTGAGAATCATTCTTCCCCCCTTAGATCAGTGGCCACATCAATAAGCCTTTCATTTAATCCTCTTAGCTTGTTAATCTCAATTTCCATTGCTTGAATCTTGATTTCTTTAGATTTCATCACTTCATCCAATTTCTGATCTAGTTCTTTTTTCCTTGTGGACAACTTCCACTTTTCGACTTCTTGGTGCTTCTTCATCATCAGTGGTTCCAACATCACTTGGAATATCAGTTTCTTCACTCATTCCTTTACCATCATTGAAGGAGAAAGTATTTTCACAGTATAATTCATCTAAACCATTATTCTGTTCACTACATTATTCCTTTAACTGAATCACACTCTTTCTATTGACACTTCCACACTGGAGAATTTCAACAGATTCCTGCTTCTTCTTTGAAGATCATCGCTTTTCCATGGCACACCTAGATGAGAGCAGACTAATCCTTTAACCACACAGATCGACTACAATAGGTTGGAGAAAACAAATCTAAAAAAAGAAACTTTTTCTCTGATACCAATTTTTAGGACCAATAGGGGCTTATATACCCTGAGAGGGGGGGTGAATTAGGGTATGAATATTCTTTTTTCAAAATTCTTCCTACCCCCCTCGATCTTGACCTCTTTATTACAAGGGTCACTTTGTTTTCACATGTGTGTTACTATGACCACTTCTTTTCTTGCTTATCTGATGATTCTACTTTAGATGCAATGTAGGGAATCAATCAGACAGACATAGAGATTTAAACTTGGTTCACCCTCACTAGGAAACGTCCAAGGGGCATACAATGGAGATGTGTTGCTGTACCAAATCCACTAAAGCTCACTGCCAATAATATTCGGGCTAGATCACTTCTATGTCCTGGATCATTGCCTTTACAATGTTTATGGTTATCTCACTCTTTCCCAAGGGTCACTCCCTATTCCTCCCTCTTTGGATCACTACTGGTAGAAAGTATTACCTTCCTCCTCTTCCTTGGCTCACTGCACTTGGAAGGGATCCACTCACATTTTATAGACCTGCAGGTCTCTTCATTTTCACGAATAAATGCATCATCAACTGTTGATAGATTCTATATTAACTTTCAATGGTCTTCCACTGATGAATACCCATTTTCCCTTGAACAATGTTCAATTCCTTTGAAAATACCTTCGCAAAGCACCGTACTTCGTGAGGCTCCTAATTTTGCAAATCTCAAAAAGACTTTGTGAAGCTCCTGTCTTTTCGCAAAGAACTCTCGCGTAGAACTCTCTTGAAGCTCAAGAATTCACAATGCATAGGCTGTCGCGGAGCTCCTGCCTCTTCGAAAATCATGCTCCTTAGAGCAGGTGGCCTCACGAAGCACACTTCTTTTCGCGGAGCTATATTAGCTGCCGCGAAGCACCTCTCCTTTGAAAAGAAGATTATCTTTATGAACCACCTTCGTGAAATGAGAGCAAAGGTTTTTCATTGAAAGATCTCTCTACTTATCTCAAGGGGGTCGACCTCTATTTATAGGAAATTCCACTGACCGTCAACCCTTCCACACGAAGTAAACTCCACGTCATCGCCAATAGCGATGCTCTGATGGTTCTGCTGGAATTCTCTCAAAATCGCAAAGCACCTCGACAGTTTTCCAATCGTAGAGATTGATGTAATCCCGGAGCATCACCGTCAACATTCTTTCACACCTTCGCCGCGAAGCTCCCTTGCAAAGCCCTTCACCGCCGTGATGCACTTCAACTATACCATTCATTAAGCTTGACATAATCATGAAGAACACCGTTAACATTCTTCTGTCCTTCGCAAATTCCAATCCATAAAGCATGTCTTCGCAAAATTCATTCCTTTTCTATATGTAAATATGATCTTCAAGGATATCCACGTTTTGTGATTCTCACCAACCTCCAAATTTTGGACCCCAATAATTTGGCAAACACTGGAAAATGGCGCCACCTTGTACTGCTCTTTTTATACCGCCTGCAGATCGTCTTTTCCTTTGTCATCATTCTTTTGTCAACATGGATTATCAACAACTTCTTTGTAACTGGACAATTCTTCATGGAAACCTACTTTGTCAATAAACACAATCAACCTAAAAATACTACAATGTTACCTTGTGGAATTTTTTCCCAACAAATATGTTATCAATGATATTATATTGAAGAGGGGGGGGTTAATCAAATCACCTTTTTATAATTTATTATATAAAATCAACCTCTGCGATGAGTAGAGATAAATATTCCCTTAATTAGAAATTTTATCTCATATCTATGTAGAAAATAAAAAAATAAAAGAATGTATAAATAATGTTTAAAATGATTACCCCCATGGTGGGTTATTACATCCTTTTATTATTTTGTTTGATTATAAGATATATATTTATCACTAAATTCATAAAGTTATTACAGTAAGGGAAGGTATTAACCTTGAACATTGAGTGTTTCCCAATATAAACATCTCCAGATGAATATTTATATTATATTACTCCATTTTGTATTATAAATTCAAATAATAATCAATAACATCACTAACAAGCTCTTTGATGCTTTAATATTAGCACAAGATATTATCCAATTCTTTAGATTATTCAACATGAATAGAAGATACATCTTCACCAAGAACTCGATATTCATAATATAAAAGAATAATAATATTGGATCATTTGAATTGAACACATAATTTCATGATCATTTATCTTGTATAATTATGCAAGCGTTCTTACTTACTTTTATATAATCAATCTCTATCTCTGCTCATTCATGATTTTATAATAATATAGAAAAATAAATAAATAATTCTATATTTTAATATTATGTAAATTATAGGAAAAATATATTCCAACTTAAATTTATAAATTTTTTATCTTATCAATAGATAACATGAGTTAGAGACTACATTATAGAATTCTTAAGATCATTAAGTCTTAATAAATATTCAAATAAAAATTAACTAATTATGTGTTTTCTCTACATGATCATAGATTTTTTAATTTCCATTAATATTCTCCAAATAATTTCCTAAAAATTCTCATGATTTTTTTTCTGTGTTCATGTTCATATGTAGAATATTGTTGTTCAAATTTCATCTCTGAAATCACTAGCTTTAATAAGAACATAACTCATAAAGAATCATTATATTTTAATTATTTGAATATTTTTAATTCAAGAAATGATTAAATTATCATCTGATAGAATTATTGGTAATAAAGGATTATAGTTGTGAAAAATCCTTGAATTTTCCAAAAACATAAATATTTAATGAGCAAACCGTTTTATTAAATATTACATGAACGCATTTTCTATATTCATCAATAACATTTTCCAAACTAGATAGAGGATCTCACATACAACATTAGCTCAAATAATTATACAAAATTTAACATGAATTATGTTTCATACCATTAGTAAGATATTAGATTTTCAAATTCTGATGTTATGTATCCTTTGTAAATATAGAAATTATATTATATTTAATCAGATAGATTTTATGAATCCTAGTGTCATCTTATGCATCCCTTAGGAAATTTTACATATCATCCCATATATGTTATGTATCATAGTATAGATCTTTCATATCATTATATTTGCCAAAATATATTATCACCTTCCATCATGAAATCAAATTACTCGCATTTATTGAACTTGAATAATATTGAAACCACTTTCTTCATATTTAATTAATTAAAAAACATTCTTAAAACCTTTTAAATGATACTCAATTACTATTAACAAAACATAAAACTACCTTTTAACAATCCCTTGGGAAATTTTCCGAATATTTTTTGATGGAATTTTAATTATATTTTGATGAATATTTTAACAAGGAATTAAATACTTTGAAAAATAACTTATTTTTCACCCAATACATGATATCTCATAATTGGTAGATCACATTTGAGATAATGTGTGAAAAAAGTGATTTAACTATTGGATCTTCTATAAGAAAATGCGATAATAAATATATTCATCCTATATAACATATTTGAAATGATGGATAAATCATGTACACTACCATATAGAATGAACTTCAAGTAGTGGTATACAATTTTAACAAGTTTAGATAATATTTTGTGTTCCCCAATGTAAAATTAAACACGACTTATGAAACATTGAAGTATTTTTCAATCAAAAATGGTTAAAATAGATAACTAATTCAGAAGATATTATTACTAATAGTGTTTTATAATTTGATCAAAGAAATGAAGGGGTTGAATAATGCCACAATTTCTTACTAATCAATATTTAAAATAAATAATGTTGAATAAGGGGATGAAATTGATATTCACGATGAATTTAAAGACAAGAATGTATTTTATTCTCTTTTAAAATCCCATCTAGGTTTTTTTAGAATGGAAATTATTTTTAGGATAGGTAAATTTATACACACATTATATGTCAAAAAGTAATTATTTTTTGCATAATATAACAGACTTTTATTGGGTTGAACCATTAATATTAATGTAATGTGGTGATGGATTAATTTTTTGATGTGTTCTTGAACATAAGGTGAAATGTGTTCACAAATTTTCAATTAAATAAAAACAAGAGTATATCTTTGAAAAAATATAAAAGTGTCCAATATCATACAAATTATTTTATTTTGAAAAACTATTTATAGATAAAAAATGGAGTTTATAAGAAGTGATGATCAATGTCAAAGACTAGGTAATATTAATAAAATTGAAGAGAATAAAAAAATATTTCTCAATGTTGAAGTGTTTGAGATTTTAGGAATTAATTTAATTAAACTATTCATGATCGGTATTAGTGACACATATATCATTGTATGTGTGAATTGTATTTCAAAATGGGTAGAAGTTGAAGCCACATATAACACCACTTCCAATTTATTGATAATGTGTTTTAGAAAAAAGAATAATTTAATTTTTTTAATTCCTTAATTACTCATTAATGATCAAGGAAAACGTTTCAATAAAGAATTACCAACGAGATTACTTATGAAATATGGAGTTATAGATAACATTATTACCCCATATCACCCAAAAACCGTGGGATAAGTGAAATTATTAGACTGATATATGATAAAAATTATGGGAAATAGGTGAGTTCAAGAAAGAGGTATTGGATCAATAATCTTAATGATAATCTTAATGATAGTATACCCCAAATCAAGATAAACAATTAAAATATATGCTATTTACTATTGGATCTCGTTCATTATTTGTATTAGGATACAAAGAAGGTGAACATGGATTTACATTACACAAAGATGAAAAAGATTTTATTGTTTGATGAATTAGAAAACATACATAGATCAATATATGTAAATTAAAATATACACATATAGAATTCTACGAAGTGAAATAAAATTAAAATTAATTGTTGAATTTTTACACATGAAGACTATGAACATCTTTTTAATTCATGTTTATCAATGTTTCTAGGTAAGCCATGGTCACATTGGTCAGGATCATTAATAGTAATTATAATATATCCACATAGATCCATTAATATTGAAAGAGACAATTAACCTTCATATATTTTAATGGATAATGGTTGAATATTTATAAATAAAATTTCATAGAGGGATAAATTTTCTCTATTAATTATTACTGAACACCCAATGGTAGTATTGATCAGTACTATAAATGATGGGATTATCATGAGGTATCTAAGGTATATTTTATTTTTTTAATTTTTCATTCTAAATAGTTTTGGTTATGACTTATATAGAAAATGTATTGTAAAGTATATAAGAAATTTTTACCCCAATAAGATATTTAAATAAAAAAACATAAGGAGTAACATAATTACAACTCAAGTGAATTAGTCTCATGATTAAACTAGATTCATTAGGATATATGGAATATATGGACAGTGATGTTAAATAAAAATCATGTGGAAATGAAACTTAACATGTTATTATATAAGAAAGAGAATCAAATAGAGACAAAACTAGCTTTTCAAAGGTAAGAATCACAAAAAAACCTGACCACACAATCTCTTTCTAGTGTGAAAAAAATGTTACTACCTAGAAAATATTCATGAGGTTATAATTACTGAGTGATGAAGACCATAGAAAAGCATAAAATTCATGTGGAGAGATCACAATATAATCAGAACCTATAATATCTCTTTTAGGAGTGTCAAATTTTATTGTAGCAAGTAATCAATTCCCCACGATGAAACACTTCAACTGTATAAAGTAGAAGGAAAACATATTTTCAAAGGGTAGGCTTCATGCTGCGATCCCACTTTACAATCCATTACTTTTGGATGAATCTTGAATCTCAACATCATAATGGATTTTTCCATGGTGAAATGACTCTAGATTCTTATGTTTTATGAAATAATGGTTTTGGAACTAAAAATATCATTCTATAAATCCAAAATCTATATTTTGATGAATTTAGATTCTATAATATTCGACACCAATCCCTAAAAAGTTCAATGATTTTTTGTATTCCCCTCTCATGGATATCTCTCAAATAATTCTCATTTCCACACAATCAATACATGATAGTCTTTTATAAGTGAGGTAAACCTTCTTGATCCCATAAAATTTGATTACCACATCTTACAATAACCATTCGAACATACCTATTAAACCTTTCCCAAATAAAATCTCAAAATGAACCTATACATGAGTTATAAACCACCTCACTTCCAAAAAAATTATAATTTTCATTTAAACCCACCTATTAAGTTTATATACCATCAATGAATTCTATTGTGGATTGAAAAAATATATATGAAAATCTAAATGCAAACACCAACCATCCCAATGGCCAGAGATGGTAAAAATTATATTTATAAAAAATTAGTTGAAAAAACATCGCACCAAACCACTTAATATTTATCCAAGGCCATAAAATATCCATTTATTATATCTATCACCCACCAAGAGATAATTGGAGTAGAAAACCTTAACTCATCTCTAAGAGGAGATAGTTCTAATAATATCCTTAATCGATTCCCATGATTCACTAATCCTAGACACCCAAATTGGATAAAGAATCATTAAACAAAGGTAAATCATATTATTAAGAAAATATATATACAAATTATGAATTTGATTCATATACATGTGAAAGTTATATATTATATAGAGGGATGCTTATCGAGATATTATTTTGGAGTTTTATAGAAATTGGTGCTAACATTGGATATTATTGAATTATGTCTAGTATGTCCATATTGTAACATTAATATGGGAAAATTTAGAGTAAATATGGCTTTTATATATCTAGGTTCATGGACATAGAGCCTACACTAAGCTCGTGTTGAAGACCAATTAGAGTATAAAACTTCAATGATGAATGACCATAGTCATATATCCATTGAGTAGGTGTGACTCTTCTAAAATAAAGATCAATATACTAAATAGTGAATTATTAAATATTATACAAAGTTTCATAACTCAAGCATGGTTAGAAACGGGAGATTCATAGGGTTTTTGATCCAATAGTTTTTCTGTTATCTATATTATTTTATGATGAGGTTTTGGAATCTAAATGCCATAAATTATTTTTCATTACATTGAGGGGAAGCTAAATAAGATTAACAGTTGGATTTTGGGAGGGAATTTTATTGTATTTCTAAAAAAGGATATGGGATTTTTGAGTCCTCATTGACCATGTATTTATTGTGGAATCTACAGTTCATTTCCCTCCTATTATTGGCCAATAAGGGATTATTGATGAAATAAGGTAATAGGTTTGAGAAGGAGGATTAGTGTACTAATGTTAGTAGGGGTAATGATATTGAGTGAAACTAATAAGAAACCTTAAATTACCAACCAACCCCAAAAGATAGAGGATGTATAGTGGCTACAAATGATCATGAATCACACCCATCCATTCCTTAATAGGAGTGGAATTAATATTTTTGTTCCAATTATCAGCATAAATTTTTATCCAACACACATTATACCTATTTTTAATGTTACTATACCCTAGTACACCCACCTCACACCATGTCCCATCACTCACATCACTTTTATCTCATATTACATAGATATAGGGGTTCCTTATAGAGCTATCCACACTCCCGTTTCACCATACATGACCATACACATCCATATTCAATATCAATACACCCCCATTTGAGAATATATAATATTTTAAAAGAACCATTAATGACTATTGAACATGATATATCAGTATTATTAGAGGATCCAAATTCTTGATGATTATTTGAGATAGTTTCTAGTATGAGGGGAGAAAGACTATAAACTAATACTATGAAAGTGGTTCCATTTATAGAACTGATATCTTTTAATATGGCTTACCCCTTTACCAACTATATGACCAAATAATATGAGATCAGTCATGTTACTCTTCTTGTTTCTGTAATCCACACTCCTACAGACCCTTCCATTGATAAAATATACATGGATTCCATAACAGTGACTCTTGATGCAAGAAATGTAAGAATTACTCTGTTTTATCCTCTCACATAAATTCATCCTTTAGAGGTCCTAGGATTAGCGATTTTCCCATCTATATTAGAGACATGTAGACCATTATCTATAATGATACAACCCATATCCTAATAGAACACTTATATATCTTCCTTTCAATAGTTTACTCTTCTACAACTGACCTTCAACTTGTTTGTTATTCGTAGTTTACTAAAAAAATGTAGCATTTTTTGCTACTACATCCATGTTTTATCCAACCACAACCATAATCCCACATAATTTTCTTGAAGTGACAAGTATTGGGGAAATGTTTTGGATGATTATGTTATGATGGGAGAAAAAAACTAGAGATTTATTTCCATAAACTACTTCTAAAGAGGATTTAATAAGTAATGATATAGTGGAAGACATAATAGAGTCTTTTTATTCTCTCATCTTTCCATTTTTGTACCATCTTTTTTTGAATGTTTTCACAATTTTTTTCCATTCATGTATTCTTTTCATTTTTCCACCTCATAAATATCCATCATGTAACCAATTGATACAATAAATAGACATTTTATATGAAATTTTCTATTTATTTTTCCATTATGGTAATATTATATTTAACTAACATGTTTTTATATACAAAACTGAATTTTCAAAGATAAAATTGAATTCCATACCAACACACCAACACTTTATAGAAACTGACCATAGTAATTAATTAATTCAAAAAACTATTTTTAATATGATAGATATCAGTTTCAATTTAAAAAAATTATACGTTCTTATGCTACATTTATTTTTTTAATTCATTGACATTTCTCAAACCAAGATTTAAAATAGAGGGAAATCAACATGATATTACAAATGGGGGAGGGATTCATTAATCCAATCGAATTTTTCCTGGAAATAATTGGGATATGAGGCATTTACCATTGGAAAATTTATTTTTAAAAGAGAGATTCACGAACACCGATGAAATTAAAGGTTTATGGTTTTGATGGGATTCATGGAAAAAAAAAACAATTTATTATTTTTCAAGTTGAAATCATAATGGATTTATGAATTTAAATTTGTCTCTAATTTTTATTTTATGAATTTATTATTGATTGGTAAATTAAGAATAATTCATTTTATAAGTGATTTTATATCTTTATGAATACTATTACAAAGAATTTATCTAAGAATTGTTTTTATATTCTATTTAATAACCTTGTTTATAAGAGAACTCAAATCATGAATCCCTATAAGAAAATACATTTAATATTTTTAATGATAGAGGATTTTCAAAACACATTGATATGATTAAGGCCATTTGTTTTTAACCCTTAATAACTTTATATCTATCCTACATTTAACCTTATTCTAAGATAAAAAAATCCATAAATTTACATGATAGGTAATACATAATAGAAGAAACTTCATCATTCCAACACTATATTCTTTAGTGTAATTGCATTATTTTTTTATATTTAGTAGAGAGATTTGGGAAACTTCTACTACCAGGTAATAAGTATTCATAATAGAATAAATTAGTTTTTCATTGGTGATTTGGAATTTTATTTTAATATTATTTACATTATTTGAACTCGGTTTTACTATTATTTTTTAATAAAATTGAAATAATGAACTATGTCTTGGTTAATCGCATGTGCACAAATATTTATCCTGTGATATAATTACAAATATTAAATATAGTGTCATGATTAGAACAAATAAAGTTAGTTTGATGGGGGTAAATTTTTTTCCCTTTGTAATTTACATTAAAAAAGAAAAATTTGAAGAAAAATATATATTATATTTGAAGGGTTATGTTGAAAATCCTTGAGAGAAGAGGAGACTGAAGGGAGTTAATGATTATTGACAGAGATAAAAAGGGATATTATTCATTATGTATAAATAAAATATAATGAATTATGATTAAATAATTAAACCCCAATTTTGAACCATAATTTTCATTGATTATATAGTCATTTACCCACCACTAATGTTAATAATAGTATACATATATTGATAAATTCATTTTGATTGATGTGGTTTTATTTCTCATTAATATATATTGAGATGTTGTGAAAGCATATGTATATTTTTATTGTAATTGATATTACAAATAACAATAGTTTTATATTATTCTTGAGTGTTGAGGGAATGTTTTTAAGGAAATGCATATTAGAACATGAGAATAGGTGTATAAAGAAAACTATAAAATTAATAGTAGAAGGTAAGAGAAATTATATTATGAATTCTGTAATGATTCATGATATGATATTAATAGTGGATGAGAATATTAAAATTTAATGATTTTAATTAAATAAAATGTTTTATTAACATGATTGGAGATTTTGTTCTCTTGGATTTCATTATTTTCCATTGAAATAATGATTGATATGTTTTTGTGGTAGAGTTAAATGTTCATGTGTTAGGTAATTATATAAGTCATTATTGTTCATATGTTTTAATCATGGTTATAATGGAATAGTGGCCTTAATACTGGATAATGTTATGTATTTCTGAGGATCTATAGAATATTATTGATTGAAATAGAATTAAACTTTTAAATTATAACTCATTTTAGTTATTGAGAAATGATGTTAGAATAATGTTTTCAGATCATAATCAAATAAAATGGAGTTTATTATTTGTGGACCATAAGAAGATCATGAAAAAAAAATTTATTATGGCTTAAAAAATCTAAATCTTGAAGTAATCACAACATAATATGTGACTGTATAACATATAATTCTAGAGACAACTATACATGGAAAGAATTTGGGAATATCTAATGTTTAAATATATAGTTCCTTGTCATGGATCATTCCTAAAAAAGTAAAAACTATTTTTTTTTTCTATTCCCCATCCTCTACAAACACACACACACCAATCCAACAATTAGTAAATTGTGCTAATCTAGCACCATGATGGTGTAAAAATTCATGATAGAAACTTTCCACAATGCAATTAAACATAGAGACAATATTTTTGGGATAGAGGAATGTATATGGTGTAGGTTGGCACTATGATAAATCCATGACTAGATTTTTTATCATTCAATCTTAAAAATAAGGGAACTGAAAAAGTGAAAAACTGATGTTGGACAAGATTCTCAAAATCCATTTATCAATTATATTTTTAATGACTTCTATCACTATGTAACATAATTTTTTAAAGTCAAAACCCCTTTAAGGGTGATTAATATGATCACACAATAGTCCTTAGTGTGTCACAATTACATGTTGATTAGAATCTATATAGTGAAATCATTTAGAAACACATTTAGTCTAATTCACCTTCATGCTATGATAAGCTTACAAAATATAAGAAAAGATAATGCAATGCCCAGACCCTAGAATCCAGGAGCTGATGCATTATTTTAATACATTGGCATGATCACAAGGAATCAAGACCCGAAGGACCGAGTAGTTCAGTAGTCTTTGAAACAAGATACATACATAAGTTGAACATTAAAACTTTAAAATAAACACAACACTAATTTATTCCATTAGAAAAATCCAAGCCTCCAAGATTCTTCCTGTAAGTCACTCATAACTAACTCCTTCATATTATGGGAAAATTAAACATAAGAAAGGGGTGAGGTCAAACACTCAGAAAGGGTATGAAATACAATAGAAGATAACAGAAATATTAAGCATGGTGAATAATTGAAAACACATGCCTTTACAAATAATAAACATGAACACTTTTATGTTAGAAATACGAGATGAGTAAATAATGCCATAATAAACCATAATCATGGGTACTCTACTAGTCGAATGACCACATGAAATCTCAATATCTAATCTCATAATGATGGAATGCATAATGCCGGACATTCTGAAACATTTTGTCAAGGCCTCAGCCAAGAAATCTAAAAAATCATTAAGGCCTCAGCCAAAACCATATATCAAAAATTGGGAAAGGCCTCAACCAATTCCACATATAATTTTTGATGAGACCTACCGATGCATTGAGGAGCTATAATGGGCTCCACCCGTCACTTACTAATTCCAATGCATTCCTCATATGCAAAGGTTGAAACATAACACAAAAATTCATAATAAAACTAGCATAATAAATGTCAATACATTATCCATAAACAATAAATGGTATAAAAATAGTACGTCTATAGTTAAACATCGCCCATTAAATATAGTATAGAAGTTTATATCATAAAAAATTAACCTCAATCGAGAATAATGAAGGATATTGAAAAAGATGAAAACAATCATCCAAAATTGAGACACTTGAATACAAATAATTGAGAGAATAAAAACATTATAATATCCTGAGAATAAAGGTATTCATGATATATTATGTCAAAGTACATTATATACACCATATAAAAGTGAATTGGGGTATAACAACAAAGTTGTCTCAATGGATTGTAAATTGAGATGAAATCCCTTATAAAGACCATATACATAGTTTAAGGATAAATCAAGGACATAATTATGTGTGAAAATATAAATACACTCAATATGATTGGATATTTAGTGTAAATCAATCAGAGGACATTGACACATATTCTTGTAAAAACAACACGAATGACTTGGATGCTTAACTCAATGAATGAAAATTGTGTTAAGATTACTCTTATCAAGTTCATATCAATGAATTGATAAATTATCAAGGGATATATTACGTGTATCAAAAGTATATCCACACAAAGGGGAGTGTAAATTACTACATAAATAATAAATAGTGATTCCACACATAATCTTGGATTAAAATAATCAATGAAGTATGCATAAAGCCCACTGAACAGAAATTGAAATATGAAATTTCCTTACCGATTTGGTAACTTATGAAACATACACCCCATTTAATAAGGATCATACAATGAAGATGTAAATACCCACGAATTAATGTATATTACACCAAGAATACAATCATGGGCAGTACATATTCCACTCAAAAGGAAATAATTGCCAATATTACATGAATCTCATGGAAATAAAAAGTGAGATGAAAAGCCCTTAATTCATTGTAATAAATCGATTCATATGAAAAAATGTTAATAAAAACAAAATTAATCACATAATACCATTAATATAAAGAAAATAATGATAATATATATCAAATGGAAGTACACAATACACTATATTTAATAAATAAGTGGTGAACAATGGGAATCTCACGGAATTAAAAGTGAGATAAGAAACCCCTTACCTTGTAATTTTCCTTGGTCGAGGGTAGGTTAACCTCCTATATAATGGTGAAACAATTTTTATTAAATTATACAAGAACCATATACATTAATATAATATCATATATGATCTTTTAATATTGCTTTGTTAATAATCTTTTACTTTTATCGTCATTTCGGGTGTTAGCTAATTCATTTTCCTTTATATGCTTTACTATGTACACTACGGGAAAAATGGGTATTTGCGACAGGTTATTTGCGACGAGAATAAATCCCGTCGCAAATTACCCTGTTAAAAACTAATTTGCGACGGTGGTATTTTCCCGTCGCAAATAAGTAGCCTTTTACGACGAGGAAGGCTATCCCGTCGCAAAAGGACTGGCGCCCTTTGCGCGCCAAATCGCGGGAAAACTATTTGCGACGGGAATATTCCCCCGTCGCAAATAACCGGCGGCGGTAAAAGGTATTTGTGACGGGAATATTCCCCCGTCGCAAATAGTATATCGGCATGTGGTTATTTGTGACGGGTCCCGTCGCAAATAACTATTTAACCGTTGACCGTAATAAATGCTGGCTAAGGTATTTGCGACGGTTCCCGTCACAAATTGGCCCGTCGCAACTAATCCAACCTATAAATACCTCCATCCGTTTTTTTCAAATCATTCTCAAATTCCATCTTCTTCTTCTCTCTAGATTTTATTTCTACAGTTCAGTTTTTCTCAAGTTTAATTTTTTTCTCCGGAGTTGGTATTGAAGTTTTGAAGAACGATCAGAGATCAACCTCAGACCAATTTTCAAAGTATTTATATTTATTTTAATTTCATATTTATTTTTAATGTTTTATTAGTTTTAATAATTCTTAATTAGTTGTAATTTAATATTGTTTACATTGTTTTATAACTTAATAATTAGTAATAAATACTAATAATTAGGAATAAAAACATTATTTAATTATTAATATATTTTATTATTAATATTAAAATAATATAATTTTTTATATATACACAGTTCTCTTTTCATCTGTGTGTTTGCTGTCTTCACATGTATTATTTGTATATGGAGATAGAAAACACAAAGATGAAAGGAGAACTGTATATAAATTAGAAAATTATATTATTTTAATATTAATAATAAAATATACCAATGATGTTATTATTCATAATTATTCGTAATTATTCTAATTATTGGTAATTATTCATTTAATTAGTCATAATTAAGAACAATTACCAATAATTACCAATAATTCGTAATACTTAGTAATAATTACCAATAATTAGTAATAATTACCAATAATTAGTAATAACTACCAATAATTAGAAATAATTAGTAATAATTCGTAATAATTACCAATAATTAGTAATAATTACAAATAATTAGTAATAATTACCAATAATTAGTAATAATTACCAATAATTGGTAATAATTACCAATAATTAGTAATAATTAGTAATAATTACCAATAATTAGTAATAATTACCAACAATTAGTAATAATTACCAATAATTAGTAATAATTACAAATAATTACCAATAATTAGTAATAATTACCAATAATTCGTAATAATTCGTAATAATTACCAATAATTACCAATAATTAGTTATAATTACCAATAATGAGTAATAATTAGTAATAATTAGTAATAATTACCAATAATTACCAATAATTAGTAATAATTAGTAATAATTACCAATAATTAGTAATAATTAGTAATTATTACCAATAATTAGTAATAATTACCAATAATTAGTAATAATTACCAATAATTACCAATAATTAGTAATAATTAGTAATAATTAGTAATAATTACCAATAATTAGTAATAATTAGTAATAATTACCAATAATTAGTAATAATTAGTAATAATTAGTAATAATTACCAATAATTAGTAACAATTAGTAATAATTAGTAACAATTAGTAATAATTAGTAATAATTACCAATAATTAGTAATAATTAACAATAATTAGTAATAATTACCAATAATTAGTAATAATTATCAATAATTTGTAATAATTACCAATAATTATTAATAATTACCAATAATTATCTGTAAATAGAAATAATTAGTAATAAATAGAAAGAATTACCGGTAATTAGTAATAATTAGTAATAATTACCAATAATTAGTAATAATTACCAATAAATAGTAATAATTACCAATAATTAGAAATAATTACTAATAATTAGAAATAATTACCAATAATCAGAAATAATTACCAATAATTACCAATAATTAGTAATAATTACCAATAAATAGTAAGAATTAGTAATAATTAGAAATAATTACCAATATTTAGAAATAATTACCAATAATTAGAAATAATTACCAATAATTAGTAATAATTACCAATTATTAGTAATAATTACCAATAAATTCCAATAATTACCAATAATTAGTAATAATTAGTAATAATTACCAATAATTAGTAACAATTAGTAATAATTAGTAACAATTAGTAATAATTAGTAATAATTACCAATAATTGGTAATAATTACCAATAATAAGTAACAATTACCAATAACTAGTAATAATTAGGAATAATTACCAATAATTAGTAATAATTAGTAATAATTACCAATAATTAGTAAAAATTAATAATAATTAGTAATAATTAGTAATAATTAGTAATAATTATCAATAATTAGTAATAATTAACAATAATTAGTAATAATTACCAATAATTAATAATAATTACCAATAATTAGTAATAATTATGAATAATTAGTAATAATTAAGAATAATTAGTAATAATTAAGAATAATTAGTAATAATTAAGAATAATTAGTAATAATTACCAATAATTAGTAATAATTACCAATAATTAGTAATAATTAGTAATAATTACCAATAATTAGTAATAATTACCAATAATTAGTTATAATTAGTACTAATTACCAATAATTAGTAATAATTACCAATAATTAGTAATAATTACCAATAATTACCAATAATTAGTAATAATTAGTAATAATTAGTAATAATTACCAATTATTAGTAATAATTAGTAATAATTACCAATAATTAGTAATAATTAGTAATAATTAGTAATAATTAGTAATAATTACCAATAATTAGTAATAATTACCAATAATTAGTAATAATTACCAATAATTGGTAATAATTACCAATTATTAGTAATAATTACCAATAATTAGTAATAACTAGTAATAATTACCAATAATTAGTAATAATTAGTAATAATTACCAATAATTATCAATAATTAGTAATACTTAACAATAATTACTAATATTTACCAATAATTAGTAATATTTACCAATAATTAGAAATAATTACCAATAATTAACATTAATTATTAATAATTACCAATAATTACCAATAATTAGTATTAATTAGTAATAATTAGTAATAATTACCAATAATTACCAATAATTACCAATAATTAGTAATAATTAGTAATAATTACCAATAATTAGTAATAACTACCAATAATTAGTAATAATTACCAATAATTAGTAATAATTACCAATAATTAGTAATAATTACCAATAATTAGTAATAATTACCAATAATTAGTAATAATTACCAATAATTAGTAATAATTACAAATAATTACCAATAATTACCGACAATTAGTAATAATTTGTAATAATTACCAATAATTAGTAATAATTAGTAATAATTAGTAATAATTAGGTCTATCTCAAAAAAATTTTGCATCAGTCCTGTATGATCTAAACTCTATAATTATCCTAGTTTGAGTGTTTTTTCTAACAAATTATTCAAAATCAGTAATGCTTTTATATTTTATAGAGACATATGGAACAATGAGGTCGTCAACAATCATTATTAGGTGACCACATATGGATAAATCAACGTAGAAATCCAAACGGTTCTGGTTTAAATCTAGTATATGTAGAGGGTGTGGAGACTTTTTTATCATTTGCGGCATCAAATCCAGAATTTTTTTCAGAAGACAAATTAAAATGCCCCTGCAGAAAATGTGCATTGAGAACGTTTGACACGTTTGACAAAGTGGGAGAACATCTCTTGCGTTTTGGTTTTCAACCAGATTATGTATTTTGGTATCAACATGGTGAACGCAGTTCCAGAGCAGGTGATACCAACTTGATTCCAGATCCATCCCGGTTTGAAGATTTAGTACATCATGTTGCAGGTTCATCTATTCAACATACAGAAACTCTGGCTGATATAGCTTCAAATCCGGAGTTGGCACCGTCTGAATTTTATGATTTGTTGAAGTCTGCTGAGGATGCATTATATCCTGGCTGCAAGATGAGCAAATTAGAAGCAGTTGAAAAATTTATGGCTATCAAATCAGATAACGGAATGTCAAACACCTGTTTTGACCAGATATTTTCATTTCTTAAAACACTGTTACCTGAAGGAAATGTTTTACCTGTAAATTACTATGAGAGTAAGAGGCTGGTTCGAAATTTGGGACTTACTTGTCAGAAGATTCGTGCATGTTCAAATGACTGCATTTTATATTCTGGGGAAAATGAGTCGTTGGATAGTTGTCCCACATGTGGGCAACTGAGATATAAAGAAGGAAAACACAGGAAGTCTGGTTTGATTCCTGTAAAACAGTTGAGATATTTTTCGATTACATCCAGACTCTAGAGTTTATTCATGTCTAAGAATATAGCGACAATGATGTCATGGCATAAAGAGAATATTTCAACCGATAAAAGATTGAATCATCCAGCCGATGGTGATTAATGGAAACATTTTGATAGAGTGCATCCATCCATTGCTTTAGAAGCTAGAAATGTTCGACTGGGGATTTCCACTGATGGTTTCTGTCCGTTTGGATCTTATGGTAGTCAATATTAATGTTGGCCTATTTTTTAACTTCGTACAATTTACCTCCATGGATGTTGATGAATGAGCCATATATCTTTTTGACTTTACTAATTCCAGGTCATCTGAAGAAAAATATTGATGTTTATTTGAAACCATTGATTGATGAATTAAATTTATTGTGGAGTACTGGTGTCAGTACATATGATGTTGCAACGAAACATAATTTCATACTGAGAGCAGCATTGATGTGGACAATAAGTGACTTCCCGACTTATAAGATGTTATCTGGCTGGAGTACACATGGCCAGAAATCATGTTCTTACTGTATGGGAGAGAACAAAGCATTTATGCTCATTCATGGAAAGAATCCTTGTTATTTTGACTGTCATCGTAGGTTTCTTCCAGCTGATCATCCGTTTCACAGAAACAGATCTCATTTAAGAAAAGGAACAGTTGAAAGGGAAGGACCTTCAAAAATGATATCAGGTTCGGAGTTAAAATCAGTTGTACTTTCATTACCTCACATCACTTTTGGTCCCACAATAAACCAACAGAAAATTTTTTGTTTTGGGAAAGAACACAATTGGATTAAACGTAGCATATTTTGGGATTTTCCATATTGGTCTGATTTGTTGGTCCGACACATGTTAGATGTCATGCATATTGAGAAGAACTGTTTTGATAATTTGTTTCATACAGTCTTGGATATGCCTGGAAAGAGAAAAGACAATGTAAATGCACGTTTAGATCTTGCCCAAATTTGCAGGCGTCCAGAATTGGAACTGTTTGAGAATGTCAGAACAGAAAGGTTACTGAAACCAAAAGCAGCTTATACACTGTCTAAAGAAAACCGTTTATTATTTTGTCAGTGGATTGCAGATTTGAGACTTCCAGATAGTTGTGCTTCCACTTTGGGTAGATGTGTAAAGAATAGTCATATTACTGGATTAAAAAGTCTTGATTGTCATGTTATAATGGAAAGAATGCTACCCATTGGATTAAGAGGTCTGTTGAATTCTGTGATTTGGGATTCCATAACAGACATGTGTCAATTTTTTCGGGAAATTTGTGCAGCTACAGCAGATTATGATGCTCTAGGAAAACATGAAAACGATGTTGTTGTAATTATATGTAAACTGAAAAAAATATTTTCGCCGTCTTTCTTCGACTCAATGGAACATTTGATGTTACATTTTCCATATGAAGCCAAATGTGGAGGTCCAGTATAGTTTCGATGGATGTACCCATTTGAAAGATGCATGCAAAAATTGAAATGAAAAGTATGTAACAAAGCATCTGTTGAAGGATCTATTGCAGAAGCTTATTTGCAAGAGGAAATATCTTTTTTCTGCTCCCATTATTTTGAATCTGAGTATCCTTCAAAACACAACCGAATGGGACGGAACGAGAGGAATATTGATGAAATTGACAATCTATTATCTGCTTTCAACCAGTCAGAGCTTGGTTTTGGTGGAGTTCATGAACGCTGGCTTTCAGATGATGAACATCATAGAGCTCATACGTATGTTCTGCTCAACTGTGAAGAGATGACATCAGTTGTACTGTAAGTGTTTATATCACTTATTCTATCATTTATGTTACAGTAAATAACTTTGGTTTTTATAGGGTGTATGATAATCATATCAAGAAACAAATTCCACAAATTACAGCAGCTGCTCTCGAAGAACTTCGACTGAAAAATTTCTCTCAGTGGTTTAAAAAACTGGTAACATAAATTCTTATCTTTTAGCAACTCAATAAATGTATAGTTTACTATATTGATAATTATTTCACAAATTTTCAGGTGTCTCGACATGCTGATAAAATTGACAAACGGCTGTGTGTATTGAGTAGCCCACCTTCCAAACTTGTTAAAACTTATAATGCATATGTGGTGAATGGATTTCGATTCCACACACATACATATGGGGAATCAAAAAAAAACAATGAATAGTGGAGTTAGCTTGAGAGGATCTCATCATCGAGAAAATGAAGTTGACTTTTATGGCATACTTGATGAAATCATTGAACTCTGTTATCTTGGACAACATTACATAACCATGTTCAAATTTCGGTGGTTGGATATAGAGGGAGGCATGCGTGTTCATCCGACTCATGGAATCATCCATATTAAATGTAAAAGTGTTCTCGCAGTAAATGAACCATTCTTATTGGCTCAACAGGCACATCAAGTTTATTACGCAAAGTACTGTGCTACATCAAGAGACTTGACTGATTGGTGGAGTGTAATAAAAATCAAAATTCAAGACAATCAGTTTAGTCAAAGTGAATGTGCTTTCACTGATGTGCAACGAATTGATGTTTTTCAAGAGAGTACTCAAAATCAATCTTTTTTGCAATGAGACATGAGTATCGATGACGAAACCCCACATTTAAGAGTCGGTGATGACGATGATGTTAATGATGTCACATATGAATTTGAAATGGTAAGAGATGAAGCAACTGTAACTCGAATGGATATCGATGATGTTGAGGAGGAATATGAAGATGACATCGACATATATGAAGATGATGATGAAGATGAACACTGATAGAATTCCATGGTATTTATATACAATCATAATATGTATATATGCATATATATAATAGTAATTATGAATTATTTGATAAAAACATTAACATTTTCTGTTTCAGATGGACGACGCCACATTTCGTGAGTTGGCGGATGCTGACCTGACTTTCGATGCGGATGAGTTGCTTCCAGATGACCCTCAGCCTGTAGGCGCTCCAGGGAGTACGCGGAGGGGGCGCGGTCTTGCACGATTGATGATTCCTGACCCCGTCCCCGAGCAACGTCCACGTCTTGGGTTTGATCCACGCACACGGAGGTGTGATAACCCATGTGATAACCTATTGATTTGACTAAGATTTCATTAATCTATTCACATAATAAATGTTTATTATTATTATAGTTTTCCGCATATAGCAGTCAGATAGGGCAGCTCTATTTTGCACAACTATTTCTCCCAGCCGTGGACCACATGGGAGCAGATTCCCATTGATGTGCAGCAGGCCATGTTCGGCCATTGGTTGGTACGTACGTAAATAAATAATATTTATTTTGAAAATTATTTCATTTCTAACTTGATATTTTGATTTATTTGTAGAGTTTATGGTATCCGATCGAGGATACCATGCGTGACGCCATCCACGAGGCATGGGAGGTGGCCATGCATGATCGCCTTCGTCAGTTTTTGCACAATTTAAGAAAAGCTGCGATGAAGAAAGCAGGAGTGTCAGATTTTGACGAGTCATGTAGAGCACACCGACCAGAGTACATTTCATCCCATGTATGGGATGGATTATGTGCGCACTGGTTAAGTGGTTCCTTTCAGAGGAGATCATCGGTTGGGAGGCAGAATCGGGGGAGACAGGAGGTGACTCATCGAGCTGGGAGTCGTTCTTTCAGTACTCATAGACAGCATCTGGTACGTACATTATTTATAAATATTTTATATAACTATAAATATTAACATTTTATTTTTTATTCTTATAGGCTGTCGAGCACCCCGATATTACATAGTACGGCGTATATCGGAGGATGTATAGTGATCCTGCTACTAGGGAGCTCAGAGGTGATCGTCAGCATCACATCGTGGTTAGTATTATTTGTTTTCAATTTTAAAAATTAACTGTATATAATATATTAACAATTTTAATTTTAAATTGCAACTACAGGAGTCGTATGAGGCCGCAGCGTCAAAGGCCCGGCCTGAGAGTCAGGCCGAGTCATCAGATCAGACCACTGGCCGTCAGTTTGATGAGGCGACATGGATGCAGGCCACCCAGTATGCCTTCGAGAAGGGCCGGGTAGTTGGTATCAGCTCTCGACTGACTCCCGGAGATTATTATGGCAGTGCTGCGATGTCAGCGTCCAGATCGAGAGGAGCTCGTGCAACTTCTTCTGCTACATAGTGTGAGGATCAGTTGCGATCTCAGACTGCACTGATAGAGAGTCTCCGACAGGAGCAGGAGCAGATGCGTGAGCAGCATGAGGAGGAGCGTCGACGCCAGCAGCAGCTGTACGAGGAGCAGACTAGTCAGTGGCAGCAGCAGCATCAGGAGCAGATGGAGTACATGCGCCGACTCACTTATGATTTAGGGATGGAGTTTCCTCCACCACCATCTGCAGATCCCCCCTCCCCCCTCCTTCAGATTAGAGTGTGTATTTATGTTATAAAATTTGTGAAATCAAAATATAATTTTTTTTCTATTCGTAGTTTCTGTCTCATTATAAAATATTTATTAATATTCTATTATTTTTTATTTTTGAATTATAATTCTATTATTATTATATTATTTAAAATAATTTATTATTTTTATTTGTGAATTATAATTCTATTATTATATTAATTAAAATCATTTATTAATATTTTATTATTTTTTATTTTTGAATTATAATTGGATTATTATTATATTAAATATAATAATTTATTAACAATTTTTTTTTTTTTATTTTTTTATAGAATTTGCGACGGGATAATATTCCCTTCGCAAATAGTATTATTATTTTTTTATTTGTTAAAAAATAGTTTTTGCGACGGGCCCCGTCGCAACTAGTTTTTTTACAAATATACGGAGTAATAGTTGCGACGGGGATTCTCCCCGTCGCGGAAAAGGGCTTTAGCGACGGGTCTGTCGCAAAAAAATGTTATTGTGACACCGTTTTCAGCAACGGGTCAATTGCGACGGGAACCCGTTGCAAAAATCCATTTGCGACGGGATCCCGTCGCAAATGACCCGTCACAAATACATGTTTTTCTAGTAGTGGTAAGTAATTTTTGTTATGGATATGATGTATATTATTCATATTAAGTATTATATTACATCTTTAAACATTATTTTTAATCATCAACTAAAAATTAGTCTTGAAGAGATATGCTGGGGAATGAATCTCACTGTGTTCTTAGAGACGATAATCCGTACGTACGCACAAGCGACAATATCATTATTTAAATATTAAAATAATATATAATTGGATGATATATCATATATAAAGAATCATTATAATATTATATTTATTATTTATATTAATTAAACATCATTATTATACACATCCAAATAATAATGTATTGAATAACAATTACACCTTGATGTGGAGACGGTAAGCTGTACGTACACATGTATGGTGACATGTCATTAAAAGGATGAATAGAATAATGAGTATGGTTGTAAAATATTTATAATAACATCATATTATATATACAATAATGGATTTATTATTTTAGAATGGAAACAACAAAGAAAGAGGAAGTGGAAGAAGAAAGGAACTTGAAAGAGGTGATCAAATATTTACCTCTTTTTCGGGGTTTTTTTATTTGATCAAAAGGGATCCTTAGGTAAGCTTTCTGACTTAAGAAAGGCCTCTATGAAGAGATGAAGACAGTGGAAAGGATATTTGGGTAGGTTTTGGAAAAATAAAATGGCTTTGATGTTGTGAATTAGAGAGAAGGGTATGTTCTCTTTTATAAGAGGGATGAGGGGCACCGTAGGAAAAGAATGAAATATTATTTTATAATAAAATAATTTTCTATTTATAATGGTCCAAAAATAAATTATTTAAAGGATAAGGTAGTTATGGGTCTAAAAACACTTAACTAATATGTTTTATACATGTTTGGGTAAATATATTAACTTTATCTTTTAGATTTAACTCTTAATTAAGTAGTTTGACATTTACCATGTCTCTTTATATTTTTATATTATATGGTTTATAAAATTACTATAAAAATCCTATAGAACTTCAAGTGGTTCATTAATGAAATATATAATATTATTTAGGACCTTCAATGGAACCATATATTTTTAGTAACATACTATCAATAAATAATATAATATTTTTTTTAAAAAATCTTATATGTCAATTTTGACACTATTTGCTATTTTGTTTTTGTTAAATTTATAAAAGAATTATTACTTCAAAAAAAATTCATTTAATCAATCCTAAAATTTCCCATTAACATTTAAAATTTGTGTATGGAATCAAATATATCAAATTATATTTATTCTAACATCTATAATACAATTTATTTGATTCTTTCATTAATAAGGTAAATACGACATCATCATTGTGTCATATATAAATATATTTATTTTATGTATAAAAATTATAAGTAAAATATACTGAGGTAGGAAATACTTTATTATTTCTAATGACTATTTATAGTCAAATATATCAATTATATTACCTCAAATAAATATTGTTTTACTAAAGGATACTTTCTTTTGTTTTTTGTCTTTACTTTAAATTAATTAATATAAAGTGTCATTATCACTTACAAGTGGCTCCATGGGGTCCCAAAATCGACCAAAGGATTCCCATGGTCATAAATGTTTCATCCAATAGGGTTAGGACACATGTTACGGTAATTTAACACCATTATAATATTAATTTTTACCCTTATTTAACGGATTTACCCTTTAACCATGGTAAATAAAATATTTACCGAAGTAATCATTCAAAATGTCTAAAAATAAAAGTTACATATTTACATAATTTATAACTCCTGATTATAAATATGGAATCCATTTTTATAAATTAAAAACACAGAAGTGGCCTAAATTAATTAAAAATTAATTCCCATTGTCAAAATGAAAAGTGTTTTTTTATGAAATAATAACTATCAAAAGATTGACACTTGTTTATGTCTAGTTTAATCGTGAGATTACATAAAATGAATTAAATTACATAGAATGATAAAAAAATAATCTAAATATACTTATAAACTATTCAAATGTATTATTTAACACTATAAATTATTTCAATTAAAAATATGTTTTTTATTAAAATTTAGTAATTTCACTATTCATCAATAATAGAAAGTTTTCAGAAAAAATACCAAAAATTCAACCTAAGATAATTTCAATATTCTGAATTTAAAAATGAAGTCCATTTTGAAAGATAAAATTTATAAAATTTCAAAAATTGGGTATTACTATTCATAACGACTAGTTTGATTGGTCGCGGTGTGTTAGAATCTCCAAGTTGCGTACAATGCAAGATATTACATTATTCAATGGAAAAAACGTAACGTGGAAGCTTGGGGTGTTACAGATAATATCATGGTTGATGACTATGGGTTTATTTATCATGAGAGGGATGGAATTTAAATTTTGGATGGGGGATGGTGTATGTGTTATCCATGATGACATATGTCATGTTATGATCATGATACCCTATGATAATATATATGATTTTTATCTATGTTATATCCCATTTTGTCTTGATAAATAGTAAAATGAAGTGAAGAAAACAATGTCTATAAAATTTAGGTGTACTATGAGTTTTAAAATATTTTTAGCTGTATTTATGAATTCTCATAATTTTATATAATTATTTTATATTATTTTATATTCTAAAAGATTACTTTTATCTGTTTATGAATTAATTCAAGTTGAATTTTTCACTGATTTTACTATTCTATCATCCCTTTATTCTTGGACCACTTCTTACAATTTTGATGTCAAGAATGATTGAGTATCCGTTAACTATGAGTGACTAGTCTCGGAAAGGGAAATTAGTTAAGAGTAGATGGATGATTTTTGGCCCTATTCTATTAATTTAATTCTTGATTGTAATTTTTAATAAAAATTACCTTGATATCTAATCTTTATCTTATTATACAATATGTTTTTGACTATAATACTTGTTAAGGGAGGCACTCTATGGAGATTTGAAAATGTAAATAATCAAAAATAGTTTGTATTGGTATTTTGATTATTAGATTGAATATAATGTTATTTTGTTAGTAACTTTTTTTAAAAAAGTGACTTATATTCACCTAGGTAGAATCAATGGGAAGGACCAAAAAGATGTTCATAATTTTAGTATGACATTACAAGTAATTAATTCAATCAATTAGGAATTAAATTGGTGGTTTTATTTTTCTGAACCATCCTTGGAATCTTTTTTCAATATTATAGTTTGATTAATTTTTCGAATGGAATTTATATCTTCTATTTTAAATTATACATGATCTGTTATGGTAATAAATCACTGGGTTAATAATTAAATCATACAAATATTACAGGGATATTACATATTTATTTTGGGACTATCCTCATACTCCAAATTTTATAACCTTTATTAATATATGAAATGATTGACCACATCATTGAACCCTTATTTCCATCATCTCATTTGGATCATTTAACATTGAGTTATCCATCGATTATGTTGAAACCCTTTTCCACTCACAAAATCACAGTCCCCATAACCATCAATTGAACAAAAATGAGATACATTAACACACTGGTCAATTCAAAAACATTTAATAAAAAAACCTCTCTATATTAATTATTATGGTTATTCCAACCATAAGACTCCATTAAATAAACCAATTCCCAAGGATGGTACTCCCCAACATTGGAATCTTCCACTGAATCCCAAGAAAACAAGTCAAATCAACAAATTCCCCAAAATAAACATTTTGATACTTAATACAAATAACAAAAATCCACCCAACAATCATAAATCAAATTTACCTCTCAAAAAACCCATAACATTCCCATTAAATGTACAATTTAACCACATAGTTCACTTCTAAAAAACACTAAAAATTAAGTAATAAAGTTCAAAAAAGTTAAAGTTACATCTTGAAACTATCTCAACTCATTTCACATATTTACAACTCACATGTGTTTTAACAACACCCTTTGGTATCTAACAGGTTTTCACCAAAAAAGTAAAACCTAAAATTTCCGGCCTTTTTAGTTCTTTTACTTAAATTCCAATCTCATTCAGAAAAGACACTTTGAAACCCAATTCCAAAAATCATTCCTCATAATTCTTCAAAACCATATAATCTCAAACCATTTCAACATCAAGAACTACATGAGATATTTAAATATAAACTATATTATAATCCCAAAATATATAATCCTCATGACACCAAACGAGTTTTCTTTTAAAATATGAGTTATCTTCAAATTTAAAACAACCAAAAAATCCATCTCCCAATAGAGGCTAAATATTACCAGTCAATAACTAATCAAACAATCCCACTGAATCTATGTTAATATTTTCATCCCTTATAATTTATTTTAGAAAAAATAAAATATATTATATGTTTCTTTAATAAAGGATAGATCTTAATGATAATATATATCAAGAAACACCTCTTATGGATGCTTGTATCATACCCTAAGAATGAATCAATCATGATTCATGATCAACTCACTGGATCAAGTACGATCTCTATGACTCAAACCAAGTCTTATCCATCCCACACTATGATTATTGATCCACCACTACACTTTTCTTAGAGTGACTAATCCCAACACTAGACATCCTCCATTAATTGGATTTTCAAATAAATTTATACTAGAAAATAAATCTATCAGTCTACCAACCAAATAAATAAAACACGACTCTATATTTAAATGACACGTTTAGATTAAAAAAACAGTAGTTTTAATACCTTTTAGTAATCCCCAATATTAGATGTACTAAATTATTCCTAAGTGAAGACACTACAAGACCTCCAGAATGCCTCCCTATTTTCTAAATACTACGAACTAGTGGAGAGGGTCTAAAATTATTTTTGGGAACTGCTACCTAATATTTAAATCCTTATGGTCATGTGTGAATCTAAAAATAAAAATTCATGACCTATCCATATATATTTCAACCAAAAACCCCATAAACCATAAAAGAGATACAAGAGGCCCCTAACTATTTAGAATTTCTAGTAATATAAAAAATTATATGATGACACATAATATAAAAAAGAAGAGAAAGATATACATTAAAAGTATTAAAAAAATAAATAAAATAATTGAACATTATATCATACATATAGGGAACAACAACTTGAATGTTACTACAATGACCATTGACTAAACTCACATAATTTTACCTTATGAATTCACAGCCTCCACAAAATTCTATACCCAAACCATTTATCAAAATCCCAAAAATACTTATCCTTAAAAGAAAGCATAATGTTATACCCATGTGAATCAAAACACATTACATGGATGTATGTAGTAGGTAAGTCTATTAGCATAATTATATTCCCCATCACCTAACACAATAAATTCTATCTGATCAAGTGGGTATGCATAAAATAAATATAAGGAGTGAAATTCATGGATATAAAATATACCCACAAAAAAGAATAATGGAAAATGAACATTCAAGAAATTACACTGGGTTATCATTTTCAAACAAGAAAACCAGGACACCTAGACCCACTTATTTAGAATATTTTCATCAATACATCTGTCATAGTTACAATCATAAGGAATTCCATTAAGAAAATTCTAACAATTTACTTACCCAATATGTATGAATTACATAATGTAAATTAAGATATCCAAATAGGTAATATGAATGGATATCCTCTTTTACATTGGAAAAAATCACTTCAGGGGGATATCTTATTGAATCACATGTTTTTTAACCGGACTAAAATACAAATGTTTTTGATCTTATTCAATTGCTGGATGGGTTGGTTTTAAAACCAAGCTTCGAAAAATAATTATGAGTGTTGGAATACTTATAAGTGTTGTTTTTGGACTTGGATGAAGGCCCATGAAGTCTACGGAGTGGCTCGAGATGTTTTAGGAGTTCCAAAACTGAAAAGTTCATTTTCTAAAAAACAACATAAAGCACACAATTTGTGCACTGACTATTGAACTGTATGACCCACTATTGGTAACCATGAAACCAAGTCTAAAAAGGGATAGTGACCTTGTGCGCAGGCTGCACAAGGTTTCTTAAACCATGATCCTAGCCCGTGTAGGGCATATCATGGAGGTAGTAGACTGTGTACAGTTTGCCCGCGATTTGGAAGACCATGTGTGTAAAACCATGCTATCTGGTTCTTTTAAAGCATTGAATTAAAATTAAAAAAATAAATAAAATATAATAAAAACTCTCCTCACCCCACTCCTTGGCTTGGCCTGTACTGAGAAGAACCCCAAAGGGGTCTCCCCTTGACGCACCTCCCGACCTTCTCTTCTCTTTGACCTCTATCCCTTTTCCAGCATTTTTTAGTTGAAACATTATAGTGATTCCTCTAATTCCTTATCCTTCCTTATTCTGGTTTAGATTTGACCTAATCGGCTCCCGGTGAAGAGCGGCTAAACCCTAGGTTTTAGGGTTAATGTTTTTTAAGTTTTTACTTTAGTTCTTGGTTGCACATTTGGTCTCTTAGGACCCAAGGGGGATTATTCTGGAAACCATCACCGAAGGCGAGGTGGTTTGAGTGGTTTTGGTCCCACAACGTTGATCCGAGGTAAGATTATATGGTTTCTACTTATCTCTATCCTCATGTAATTAATATATTTATGTATCTCGGCTCCATTTTAATAAATCTAAAGGGAATTGAGTTGTTTCAGGTGGTTTCAATTTCATTTGGTTCGACACCGACACCCAAGGTGATGGTTTTCCTTTGTTTCTTTCTCCCACATCATTTAAATTGCACTATTAAATTATTTAATGGGTTATAGTGTTAAACGTGACATGTGTTTCCCCCTTCTTGTTGGTTTCGAGTCACTACGTTACGGGAGACTTGCTTGCATATGCATAGGTATGTATACATATAAAAATTAATGTGATAGTGAGTGGCGACTGGTATATGCATATAAGAATATTTATAATGATCCCCTTTAAAATTCGCATGAACATGTGGGTGTGTTCCTTAGGGATTGGTGTCCCTGCATATATGTGAAAGTCTATATTATTAGTGGGGGAGTATATTCTTTTAGTTAAAAAGCTCCAAGATACGTAGTGGATGGCTTGGTTACAACCTGATGTAGTCTCCATTTCCATGTCTCCAATATTATAAATGCATTAATAAATTTATTACAATAATATTATTATAAATTTAAACAATTAAGTGATTTATTTATATTTAATTCTTCTTAGATTTGAATCTATCATGTTTTGTTTTAAATACTAAATGTAATTATTTCGTTGGGTGATAAGTAATATCACGTTTTTTTATAAAACCCATCAATCAAGGAATGATGTCTTCAAGATAAAAAGTAGTGGTTAGTATTTCCTTCTTGAATTTTCAGGTATATATTTATTATTCCTTGATGTTATGTTAAAAATGTAATATTTAGGACATGGATCTAATGGAATTAGAAAGACTTACTTTCCTTTTTTAAATAATCAAAGGGCTAAGGCATCACCTATGTGTTTGGTCCAGTTTTTAGATTGGAATTACCCATGTAGGTAATTTACATTTTTGTGGATACTTGGATCCTTATAAATGAAATAGACATGTTTTGGTAAATGGAATTAGTTGAGTTAATGGAATGGATAATTGTTATTAATCGACCCTGAAAAAAATTTCCAATTTTTTTCTTATGTTTTGGACACTAATAACACTTTGGGTGACACATGGGTTCCCATGTAGAAATTCCACGGATGGACAAAATGGGATTTCATACTCATACCATGGGATATACATGGATTCCCATGTATGAATTCCATGGACAGACCCAGGATCATGGGAGAATAATTGGTTTCACATCCATGGAAACACTTACCATGTTAGGAGAAGGTAGCGGTGTTGACCTTGACTTTTAAAAATGCCTTAATGGATTTTACTAAATGGTTGCTTGCTACATGGACATGTCACATTAATGAAATCCTTGCCTTGGACCAAATGAAATTAATGATTATCTAAGACTCAATTAATTGGTTGGAATGCTACTTGGCCTATCCACGATAATGGAAGAAAAGGCATGGACCAATAAATAAATGGTCACAACTAAACTTTACCTATCCATAGCAATGGATGGAAATATTTGGACCAAATTAATTACTACATGATTTACATATCAAAAGGAATGGGTTGACCTATATCACCTTGTATTATGAGAAGATAATACCTTAGTACTCAAGAACCCCATTCCGATTCAAGGATGATGTTTTCATAGGCTGATACCCAACTAGACTCTAGTCCTTGTCTATTCATACATTATTGCATGATGCCTTGGATACACTCATTGGTACTAGTATTTATATATAGGTGTCCTGGTTACAACCCATCAGGAACAATCATTTCATAGCCCTGTTTTACCTTGGTCGATCACCTTGGACTCGGTAGAATCTTTATTGTGGAATGCCTTGGATTACGCTCCATGGATTACAATTTTATCTCTTAGCTAGACTTAGATACTACTGAGTTATAATTCCATGAGATCTATGTTACCTATGTTGTTACCTTGGAACTACCTCTCCAGATATAATTTTAGGGTTTCCTTATTATTCATGGAACCTCCACTATTTATACTATCATGAGGTGATGTCCGTACTATTGATGCCTCACATAACCTATTGACATAAAATTGAAATTAGTTAATTAATTAACTGGTTATATGTGTAGACACTAGCTGAGGGATAAATTAGGTACTTGAGTTTGTATTTACTATATAATTATTATATTATTTATGTATACCTACACACAGTTTGATTTATATTACATGGTCGGGATTAGGATAGACACTGGTTGTGCCAGCTTATTGAGATATATATCTCATACCCAACTCAGGACGCCACCGCACTGGGGTGATCAAGTAGATATTCTTGTTCACATGGCCTTGTAATTTTCTTATTACTGTTGATTGTACCTATATGTTAGGAGCAAAGGACTAAGCTAAAGCTCAAGTTAATCATGGAGACCGCCTTTTGGATTTTAGTTCTATTTTTACTTGAGTCCTACGTTGTATTATATTGAAAATAATGTTGTATTATTTTATAATTTCCATTATATATCAATACCATGTTGTGCATCATCTATAGTATAAACTGGCATTGGAAACATTGCTCATTTATATGAAATCTATGTTCTGCTGCTTTATTTTTTATATTTACTACTTACACTGTTGATTTATATTTACTCTATTATAACGCTACATAACATTGATAAGAGTGTATAGTATCCCTACTGACTATCATTACACCCTCTCTGGAAGTCAAAAATCCTTGACATACAAGGAGGTGCACTTGAGGTTAGGTGGCAACCGGTATAGCCACCATGTTAGTGGTGTGGTGGGTCATGACATTACAATGTTATTTCAGAGGAGGCTTTTCCTTTTGTCACACTATTTTGGGTTGGTAAAAAGGTAAATAGAAAATTGTCGGTTCCTGGTTAATATCCATGATTGGGACTGATCAACTAACTTATGGGAAATGACCAAGTGTCCAGGGTAGGGATTACTATTTATGATGTTCGTTGTTACAACTGATATTATTTCACCTAGAGTAATTGGTGTACATTCTGTTGTTTATGATTTATAGAATTAAGAAAATTTACCCTTAACATGTTATGATATGGATGAAACATACATGTATCATACTAGAAACTTAAAAATTCACATTCCATGATTAGATTTATATCTCTTTAGGTAATACATTAGAATGCCTTATGGGCTTACCGCTCATTTTAGAATACTTCTATGATTTATGTTTGTTGCTCTATGTTAGCTACTTTAGGTGACATGTTCGATTACTTTTCTTTATATAAATAGTTTAATGGGATAAGTTATTGTTTACAGTTATAATATGAAATATTTTTTAGTTGAATGGTGTATTAGAACCCTTTATCCAGTAAAAGTTTACCTGTGTAATTGAGACATTGTAAAAGGATACTAAATTCAATAGTTAAGTGAAGTTGGTTTTGACTAAAGGGGTCCAAAAAAACCTATAAGGTGTATGTGAGATTTTTATGATAGTAGATGGACACTCATATAATTCGACTATTATGTTTGACCGTGTTAAATTCTGAATTGAAATTGGTATTGATTAATAGGAGACAATTTTTAATCCATGGAGTATATGTGCGCTTCATGAAATGGGAACAGACAACCAATAATAAACATGATGGCATGAGGGCCAGTGAAATTCTTAAAAGTATGAAAGTTGTTTGAAATTTCCCTGAAATCAAATGGTTAGCATTTAAAAATGAATCTGCACCTAAGTAGGTTAGTTGAGGAATGTTTTTGTGAGTTGACCCATTTGGGTTATTTAATTTTTATGATTTTCAGAAACAGTTATTGGGTTGCATGACAATGAACCCATATTTTCATATTGGTACCCTTTTAGGTCACCTTAATTATTAAAAGTATTTTATATGATAATTTTCCTAATTTATAATAGAATGTTAATAAATTTAAATGTTTTAACGAGACGTTTTATAAAATTTTCATGTTTTGGCATTGGGGCGTTGGTTAAAATCTACTACCTTGTGATTGTCATGAAAAATGTTACCTTGAGGTTTTAATTATATTTTTTATAATTAAATATTAAATGTGGCTAAATATAAGAGGCTTATAAATGGAACCTATAGTAGTGTCCATTATTACAACCCTCATGTAAGGGTAGTTTGGAATTCTCTTTGAGTTTCCTTGGAATAGATGTGAGTCCTTTAGGAAGGAGGTATTTTCCATAGTAATGGATTTATGATAGTCTTTTGAGCCTAGTGACTTTTGTTTGATGTGAACCAATGTTATGAATGACACCTTTTCTTTCTAAGGGGATGACCTGTGGTAGGTAGAGCCCACAGAACTTCAATTCCTTGCTAGTGTTATGACTTTCTCCTATTTGGTGTCATTTGGGTGCCATTGTCCCATGTATGAATTTTAGTTATTCATTTACACCATTGTACAGATTGGTGGTCAAATATTTATTTTTCTTTATTTGGGTTTGGGAATTGAGTAATGCTCATTTTCAGTTATTTAGTCATGCCTCAGGAATGCTCAGCTGATTCGTAGGTATCATGACCCTCTCATCTTTTTAGTGATGGATCACTTGTTATGGTGTCATCTAGGAAAATGGTCATATGAGCCAATACGACTCTGAAATAAATAATCTTGTATTTTTAAGTACATTCTCATGTTATTTCCATGAAGAGTGACTAGTGCGTTAAAGAATCAGTTTCATCCCAATATTCAAAATGGTTTTTGAAAGACTCAGTTGTTTTGACACACTGGCCTCATTGTTAATCAAGTGAGTTTATGAGTGGCTGGATTTCTTCCCTTTCATCTCAGATACTCCTAAGGTGGGCATTGTCTAATTGATTATGTTAAATTTTCCCTTCAAATTAAAAGAAATGCCTAAGAGGACAATTGGTAAGTGGTTAGTTATTTCTTTAATTCCCTTGAGGATTGCATGTCTTAAATCGTGTCGGTGCTTGGTATGTCCTAAGTGATTCCTGGTTTCCCAAGTAAGAACTCCTTATTCCAACTCACACACTCCATCTATTTCTTTTGAATTGAACTGGAAACCTAATCTAGGATTCATTTAGATACATTGTCCTAGTGGATCGACCCTTTATATGTTAATTTAGATCAATGTTTACAGGTGATGATGAAACTGTTTTAAAGAAGGTTTCCGGGTGAAGGAATGTGTGGTTTTAAGGTAGGTAGTGTCTTCAAAGAAAGCTTTCTCAACCAGTTCTTTTAGGTCAATAAAAAATTGACCATTTACTTTGTTGAAATCATTTCAAGAGTGTCTAAATAACACTTAGATTTTTTCTTTGTTCAGTAATTGTGACTGTGGAGATACCGTGGCTTGGGTTTGACCCCTTCATTATGCTGAGACCTATAGTGGGGAGAACCATCGATAGAATGTCTATCAAGACATTGATTTGATCTTGTATATATCTGGTTGGGTTCATGTAAAACCCATTACTGTATTTAAGTTTATCTTTTAATGTTGACTCATTCTATAAAGGCCCTAATGTAGAATGCGTTTGATCTTCTTAATGGTGTAACATGCGTTGGTAATTCAATGAAACCATTTGAATGGAACATCACGTAACCTATAGGTTGAATTAACTTTATGTTGTTCCCGAAATATTCTCGTGGATGAGAAGTTTTTATGGATGGTAAATTTTTGAATCCAATGTTTTTTAAGCAGACTAAAATATGATTATTTTTTATCATTTTCAATCGTTGAATGGGTTAGATTTATAACTAATATTTATAACTTAATTCAGAGTGTTGTAAAAATTATAATTGTTATATTTGGACTTGGTTGAAGGCTTGAGATGTCTCCCGAGTGGCTTGAGACGTTTTGAGAGTGTCAGACCAAAAACACTTTATGTTTTAAAAGGAAGCAAAGGGTGCACAGTTTTCACACGTTCTGCTATATCATGTGTCCGAGTTCAGGTAACCATGTGACCATGTTTAAAAAGGGGAAGTGGCTTTACACATGGGTTGTGCACAATTTTCTAAACCATGTGCTTAAACCGTGTGGGGCATGTCTTGGAGGTGTTAGACTCCGAACGGTTTGTGCACGGTTTATCAAACTATGTGAGTCAAAACATGTTTTCAGGATGATTTAAAAATTGAATTAAATTAAAAAAAATTAAAACTAAACTGAACACTCTCCCCACTATCGTCCTTAGATCGACCCATAAAAAAAACACCCATAAGGTGTCTCCCATCCAACACACCTACCAACCTCCTCACCTCTTCGATCTCCATTAGGTTTCCTTTATTTTTTTCTTGGAAATCCATCATGGGAGTCCCATCCTCCCTTCACCATCCTTATTCTGGGTTCTCTTTGACGAAATTGGTGCCCAGTGAGGTGAAGATGAAGCATAGGATTTGGGGTAAATATTTTTTTCCTTTAGTTCTTGGTTTTACTGTTGGTCTCTTAGGACCTCAGGGGGTGGGTTCCTACAACCGCCATCGAAGTTGAGGTGGTTCGGGTTGTTTCAGTCCTCCGACATTGATTCGATGTAAGATTATATGGTTTATACTTACCTCACACCTCATTTAATTAAGATCTTTATGTGTATTTGACTCTTTTTTAATAACTCAGTAGGGCATTGAGTTGTTTGAGGTGGTTTCACTTCAATTTGGTTTCTTGCCAACACCCAAGGGGAGGTTTTTTCTTTTGTTTCTTGGCCCCACACCATTTAAATTGTGTTCTTAAATTATTTGATGGTTCGTACTATTAAATGTGTAGTGAGTTAGACCCTTATTGTGGGTTTCATGTTTCCAAGTCAAGGAAAACTCAATTACATATGCATAGGTATATATATATATAAATGCATTAGTAGGTGAGTGACGACTGTTATATGCATATAAGAATACATGTAAGGATCCACTTGGGATATCCCATGGCCATGCAGGTGTGTTAACTCGGGATATGTGTCCTTACATGTATGTGATAGTGCATATACTCAGTGGGGGAGCAACGTCTTTTAGATTGAAATATCAAAGAGCAGACGGGGATGACATGGTTCCATCCTGAGGTAGGGTCACTTTCCATGTCCTCAATTTTATAAATGCAGAAATAAATTTCTTAGTGCACTCTTATTAGAAATTAAATCCATGCAGTGAATTATTTATATTGAATTCCTCTTAAATGTGAATCTAGCGTGTTTTGTTTTATATTATAAATTTAATAATGTTTTGGGTGATAAAAAATATAATGTTTTTGTAACAAAACCCCTCAATCGGGGTGTGATACCTTCATGGTTAAAATTTGTGGTTAGACCTTTTGTGCTTGACTTATCATGTCTACAATTATTATGCCTCAATGTTATGTTGAAATATATAATGATTAGGACATGTACCTAATAGAATTAGAAATACTGAGTTTTCCTTATAAATTATTAAAGGTCCATAGAACCGTCTAAGTGTTTGGTCAGGTTTTTAGATTAGAATTACCAACGTAGGTATTTTCCATTTATCATGGATAATTGGAGCCTTTTAAATGAAATTTACATGTTATAGTAAATGGAATTAGTTGAGTAAAATGAATGGTTAATTCTCAATGATTGTCCCTCAACCAAAATTACCAAATTTTTTTGATTTTTTTTGGATGATAATAACACCTTGGGTGACTCGTGGGTTCCAATGTAGTAATTACATTGATGGACTCAATGGGTTTTCATACTCATACCATGAGATATACATGGATTCCCATTAACTAATTCCATGTAGGAAAACATGTTTATGAGAGAATAGTTGGTTACAGATTGGTGGAAACCCTTACTATGTTATAGGAAGGTAGTGATGAGGACCTGGACTTTTGAAAATTCCATAATGGATTTTACTAAATGCTTTCATGCCACTTGGTCTTGTAACACTAATTAAAGATTAAGCTTTGAAATAATGAAGATAATGATTAACTAAGACTTGATTTATTGGTTTCAATGCTACATGTCTTATCTACACTAATGGAAGAATAGTCTAAGACCAATAATTAAATGGGTGTATCTCTACATGAATTTCCACCCTAATGGAAGGAAAGACATAGAATAAATTAATTACTACATGATTTCCATATCAAAAGAATGGGTTGAACAAGATCTCCTTGGATTTTAAGTGGAGAATAACATGGGACTCAGGAACCACATTCTGAATCAAGGATGCATTATTCTAATGTTGACACCAACCTAAAATTAGATACATTTCTATTATTATATTATTATTGGATCCCTTGGATACCCTTCTTGGTTATAGCATTGGCATATTGGTGTCATGGTTATAGCCTATCAGACCCTGTCATTTCATAGCCTTGTTTAACCTTTGTAGATCACCATGGACTTCATAGGTTTATTATTGCAGAATTCCTTGTATTACGCTCCTTGGATTACACTCTTATCGCTTATCTAGACTCAGATACTACTGAGTTAGCATTCCATGAGATCTACATTACCTTAGTTACTACCCTTGAACTCCCACACCAGATATAATTTCCGAGTTTCTTTATTAAATATTGGAACCTATACTATTTATAATACCATGAGGTGATGTTAGTACTGGATATGCCTCACATGACCTCTTCACATAAAATAGTAATTACTTAATTAATGAATTGGTTATATGTTCAGACACCAACTGAGGGATTAATCAGGTACATGATTTTGTTGTTACCTTATACTGCTTACTGTATTTATGCATGACTGTACAATATTTAATTTATATTACACGGTTGGGATTTGGCTACACACCAGTGGTTCCGGCCTACTGAGATTTATTTATCACTCACTACTCGGGTCGACATTGCATTGGGGTACCTTAGTAGACTTTATTTTTCCCATGGACTTGGACCAAGCTTGTTGTTGTTTCTTGTACCTATATGTTTGGAGTGAAGGACTAAGTTAGATCTTGGGATGCTCGTGGAGATCATATTTGGGCTATATTTATTTCCTTTACTTGAGTCCTACATTTTATTGTATTGAAAATTATGTTGTACTATTTAATTCTTTCTGTCATATATCCACACCATGCCATGAATCATCTATTGTATAAACTGGTGTTGGCCACTGTTCTCATTTATATGAAATCTTTCTTCCACTGCATTATTATTAGTATTTACTACATTCACTTTTCATTTTTATTTACTATATTATACTGTCGCACAACTCCAATAAGTGGGTATAGTATCCCCATCGACTATCCATACACAGTTGCTACCAGTCGGCAGACTCTGGCGTATGGGGAGGGGTGTTTGTGGTCATGTGCTGACTAGTCCAGCCGTCACCATAATGGTGAGATGGGTTAGGACATTACAGATCTCAATGCCACATCTTTTATGCACTGTTCTACATCATAATTTATTTAAAATGATAATATCAATAGACATCTTCCCCCATATGTTAGACCAAACCAACACATGGTAGGCCTCATAGATAATCACCTACCTAGAAATTATAAAATAAGGTGACATGAGGAGGAATATTGATATAAAATATCTCATAAAAGTAAGACTACACAACTATAGGGTATGTACCATAGCTAATCACACATCTATAAAGTGGAAAGTAATCATTCTAAGGAAGAATATCAATACTAAACCTCTCACATAGTGTAATACAATATAACATAACACAATTTCTAGGTAATGAGCTAATACATAGTAGTACATGTTAGGTACCATGGCTATTAAAACATCTAAAGCATAGATAAATTTGATTAGTAGAGGAATTTCAATAGAAATCATCTCACACAATCCAACATCACAAACATGAGACATGTCCCATATAATATGGAAAACTACACCAACATTAGGTAATTCCTTTTTCAAAACACATCATGTCACTGAAAAAACATATCACTCAGGGTTGGGTCTCATAAAACTTACATACCATCACCCTAGATATAGGGTGAGATCCTCTACCATATCACATATTATATCTCAGTTCACATGACATACCACCACCACCTCAATCTAGGTGTCAAATCATTACTAAAACACATCATGGTCATAGAATAATAATAATAAAACTTTTTAGGAATATCCCATATCCTAACACTTAGCTACCCACAAAAACGTATCCATCTTTATCTCATAGTTAGAGGTTATCATTGAACTATATTGGAAGAAACAACATTAAATAATCATGAAAAATCAAAATGTCAACCAATAACCTAAATACACATTCTAAGTGTAAAGTAACCTATGGATAACCCACATTTTATTCGTAGTCCACCCCTTTCGGTTTCCCAAACTATTCATATTCAAGCTCTTAGAACCTCCAGAAATGAATGATTCACCACCCAATCCCAATGAAAAACTACCAAGTCACGTAATCAGTAACCTTCCTAAACATCACACCTTAGGCCTGATTTACCCTAAAGTTATACCATTTTAAATTCAGGGAACTAGTCCTGATTCTTTTGATACCAATCCATTATATCCATCTTTACCCAATAACGGGTCAATTACATCACTTTTGACCATCTCGAGCACTTTGATAGAAAAATCATAACATCATCTGGCTAACTAAAAAACCTGCATGAACAATTTTACCAATACTCACATATGAATCTAAGACATTGTAATGTATTAAAATATAAAAATACAACCTAAAGAAACGATAATATCAAACTATGTACTAATAATTAGGGATCTCGAAAAGCATACAATATTTATAAAATAGAGAGTTTATTATGAAAGGTAATGATGACCCAAAATAATCATAACCCATGAACTCTTAGATTCAACCTAAAAAATAAATCCAAAATTGTATTTATAAAAGATTTATAAATAGAAATAAAATTTATCATTAATCAAACTTATAATATGGAAAAAATAACAATGAAAAAATTCTCTAGGAAACCCATAATTTATTTGAAATGCCATTTAAAAACTATCACTTGAAATAATCCCCTTCACTTTAAAATTATAATTCAATAAAATTCTATAGAAATCCATTTTCCCCAAACACCATTATTAATTCTACAATAAAAATTAATCCCAATTATCATAATGAGTATCAACCAATTCTGAATGCAATCCATAAATAGTGACACCATCACATGATTGACCAATGAACCACTAAAGAACCTTTTATCATGCAATGTAGCACTGTATAAAAATTAGGATTACATGTTCCAATTCTAATTTAAGGGATATATCACAAAAATAATGAGAACATGGTAATAATAACCATAGCGGTAGCACATGTATATAAAATCACCATATGAAAAGTGACATATTTATGTAAAATCTACCTACCTCATTTAAATTCTGAAAAACATCAGTCACTAATAAACTTTCGAAGATATGCCTCTAAATAGAAAAAAAATCCAAATATGTTACTAATTCAGGGAAAATCCAACGAAAAATAATGATGCATTAAGATAAATTTGAAGTAAACATTCAAAGGAATCAAGCCTTAACCATGGTTACTCCTTGAAAAATATTACATGAATATTCATAAGAATCTATGAAGATATATGAGAGAGGAGGAATGATATGATACACAAGGTAATTTAGGAATATTCTTTTCCATTCTTATATATTTTTCAAAAATTCCCCAATATATTTTATTTAAAAAATTTATTAATAATTTTAAATAAAACCTATGAAACATTTTTATTGGAAAAATCCCTGACACATATATATGGACCACCCCTTATGTATCTTTATATAGAATTCTTGAACATAAACCCAAATGTTTATGAAATTACTATTTTTCCATCCTATGGTGATTCTTATATTTCAACCCTTACACAAAGGGTAAAAATTACATATTAACAATTACATATAGGGTTACCCTTACGTACTAGCAAGGATACCCTTGTGATCATTCAATTTAACCATACATATTTCATTTTCCACCAATAAAACATTATATATCATTATATTTCCATTGGTGAATCACATAGTGACTCCAATACATACTGAATTATTTTGAAAGGATGATGCTTACATACAAGGAATCCCAGATGTAAATATAAACCCTTAAGGTTTTTATTAAGATTACATAGTTTGGGTTTTATTTTATGTATCACATGGAATTAAAATAATTAACTAAATTTATGACAAAATGAAGAAAATTATGTATAGGGGTACCCATATATAAGAGTAATTTTTACCCCATTTACTAAACAGTGGATGAATATATTCATCATAGAACTAAATGTGATGGACGACTCAATTATGGGGCTCAATATCAACTCATATAATGCTTCGGATCATGTAATCATTCATGGATGATTTATCATTCATGATAATGGGGGTTCTATTATGTTTTCCTACTATATATTTCATTGAGAAGGAAAATCAATAAAAATTAAATCATTGTCCATGATTAGTAGGATAACATTTTAAAATTCTCAAAAATCATCACTTTTTTATGGTCGAATCAGACTCGTTCTTGGTGTTATGATTCTAGTCAGTTAACTCTTCTCTTAAATGGTTTATTAATTATTTCATCAGAGTTTTTAAATGCTTTCGCAACCAATATGATGAGATCTATCCGACATGGCACGAGGAAAAAATTGAGGTTGACCTCCTTTCCTTTAAGCAAGGTCATGATAATATTATAAATATTTATTCTATCACTATATCTCCCCCAAATAGTTAGGACATTATACACAAGGATTACATCAAGCTCTATCAATTAGAACATGTATAATTTTTTGTATAAATATTACTCTAATAAAAATTTATAATTATGAGTAAAATTAACCCTTACATCTTGGAATTTTCATCATCTCCAAATATAGGAAGTCCTTTTTATATGAGGGTATCCAATCATAAGTTTAAACACATACATTACAGCACCATAAAATTATTCTTCATATGTTGAACATTATTTTTGGGACCCTTATGTATTAGAATACCCATACATAAGGCTAACTTTTACACATAAAGAGTCTTTTTATAGGGATTTACATATTTTCCCAAAATTCTGATGCAAATATAAAAACCATTACAATTCTTATCTATGTTTCCCTGATTATTATAAACTGATCTCAACCACCTAAAAAAATTTAAAATACATCAAATGAATTTAAAATTTTATTAAAAGTTTATAAATATCATCATCCTAGTTCTATATATTATTTTTAACACAAAACATAAATAAAAGTAAACAAAAGATTCAATTATAGTTATTATTTAATTTTCAAAATAATAAATCACACACATTTTTATTATAGTAGTATCTATTTCGATACCCACTTCATAGAATGGACACCCAAAACATGTTCCTACAACCAACTAACCACTAGAGACACCTCTTGGGACTATTAACACATCCACTAACATATCTTAGATATGTTGGAACCCATGTATTTCTAATCTGAATCCAAAATATCACATTTACCCAAGCTTTGGGAGTAAAAAATAAAATTTATCCTTATATAAAATACTCATGAATACATAACCCATTAAGGAAACATGTCCATAGATATAAAAATTATCAATAAAATCCAAGTTTTTTTCCTAATATACATCTATATATTTTGATTGAATAAAATAAATGAAAATGTGTACCTTCTCTCAGATGAAATGAACAATAAATGATCTTCAACATGATAATGTTAAAGATTAATAAGAAGTTGAAAAATAGTATACCCTGTTATGATATACATGTATTATTTTAATCTCATAGTAATTAAAAAATTACATTCCTTACTCCATGATACTCTAAACCCTTTGGTGAATGGTTGTAAGAAAACACATAGACAAAGAGAGATTCATATCGAGGAGATTTCACATATTGAATGTTCTATTAAAAAAATTGCATAAAAGTTTTGAACATATTTATATTGGACTCTAGTGATCCAAAATTTTTATAATAAATTAAATATATATAGTAAATTTTTTATAAATAGTCAAACATTACAAATATTTTTACATTTTTATCCAATTCCATTCACTGATTTTTAACATTTAAATAATCATTAGGTGAATTATACTCTTCTTAATATTATTGAAATATATTATCAATAAATCACAATACAATATAATGGGATAAATATGAAGATTCATACATTATATCATAACATATACATCAGTACACATTAATCCATTGTGTAGTTACCCAAATTACAAGATAGTTTAAAACAGCACAAACTGTGATGTGGTTTATACCACCATGATGTGTCTTATGGTTTACATTCTATTTAAAATAATTAATAAATATTAATTTTCAATAGGCATGTCACCATTGCTGGTTTTATATAAATGAAAATGTAGGACACTATTGTGCCCAACTTCGATTAGTGAGAGGATGACTATTAGGATATAAACTGTACACTATGTAATGGAGATGTAAAATTAGATTAATAGTAGATGATAAATATATAATATCTTCATAAATATTATGTATATACTTGGAAAGGATCCTTAGAGTTTGTTTTTAGATCACCCCAGACTTGAAAAATTGGATCTTTTGATAAAAATACTCTCACACAATGGATTCTACACCATACAATGTGAATGAATTTTGATCATTCATAACTAAAACATCAAAATAAAATTGAATCACTTACATACCTAGAACCTTTTAATTTTATATTTTTAGGGAATTATTAATATTATTATTATATAAAAAACATTTATTTTTCCATACAATAGGAACATTTCCCATTACACTATGATTTTATTAATACATAAAAAGTATTAAATATCTCTTAAAAAATTACCCAGTCCTAACACTATTATTGGGGAATCATATATAGCGCTCATCGTCATAACATGAGGAAATGGAAACATGAGAAGTTGTGTGATCATATGCCTAGTAATGGAATATGCTCATTGGAATATATCATATAATATATAAGGAATGGCCAGCAATCTAAATGTATGTAATAATAAAATATACCATTTAACATTCAACATGAGTATGAATTACTTCCATAGATAACATAAAAACATAAATGATCACATGGAGAAAATAAGTGATTTCTTAACAATGTAATACATAATGTCATACATAATAATGTTACCATAAAATCATTTCTCATAGAAATCATAAATATAGAATCAAGACCTCATTACAAGACATCATAAATAATTGGGTTTTCATAGACCAAATACCCAGAGTAGTTTATCTCATGATACGTACTTATGCATCAAGAGGATAAATAATATTATCAACCACATATAACATAATAAGTAATATGTATTCATCATATAATATAATTAAATAATAGTTCAAAATATAATTAATATGATTTAGTAATAAAAAATTTTATTGGAAAATTAGATAAATAAATTTCAATAGTTTCCCAGCGTATATTTCACATACCTTAATATTAAACAACCATCAATATTGAAATAAAAAGTATAATAATTATTAATCTTTTATAATTAAACGAATTATCTATATTTCATGGTAAATTTCCCCAATATAATTTATATAAAATGGTAAGTCTAAAGTGTTTTGATTAACGAGTATATACTTATTTAAATAATATAAATAGTGTATAATATATCTATGATTATAATTAAAAATTTTATTAAGATAACCATAAATTCATTAGAAATAATGGTTTTTAGTAAAATAATATATAATATAAAATAGAGTGTAAAATATAAGTAAAAAATTTAAAAATAATTTCTATTAAATATTTTTAACATTGTTAGAAAAACAATGATATAAATCACTTCTAAAACTTTTTCACAAGGTATCAATAATACTTCTTAAAAACATATATGGAAAAATATTTAAAATAGATAAATCATTAAAATAAACAATTCATATGTATTAAAATGTATAGTATAGTATAACTATACACATAAGTGGAGTGAAATCCCTTTTCAAAACATTTAATAAAATAATAATCTTTTCATCTAAAATTTTGATTGAATAATTGAAAATGATATTAATTTTTAAAACCTAAAAAATTTGGGAAATAACTACATCTATAAGAAGGATCAAGGTGATGGATAAAATCAATCATTATGAAAATATTCATATAGGGGTTCTTTTAATTCTTTTGTAATGAAGGTCAAATATTACTTGGAAAAAAATATTTCCATTAATACATTTGAATGGAAAGTAAAAGTTTATAAAAACTGAAATTTATTAATCATTAAATTACAATAAAGAACATTTTTTAATCAAGATATATAATATGTATGTGGATGAGTAAGCTTCTTGACCAAAGTGGATAAATAGGGTCGACTTTTTTTATAAACATTACCTTGGTGGATTGATTACCAATAAGATAAAAAATGAAAATAATAATTATAAATCGAAAAATAATCATTCAAAAAGAAAATTTATGATATTTATGGGTGAAATAACATATAATTACCCCAAATAATTTTTAACCATAAGCATTCCAGATTAATAATGGGATTGAAGAAATACACCAATATGATTTTTATAAATTTGAAATAAAAATCCATCAAAATTTATAAAATTATATGGTAATATAAATCAAGTTAATTATATAATATAATATTTCAAAATATATTAACGGTATAGTTTTTACACAATATAAAAGAATGTATGGTGAAAAATATGAAACATGTATCACCAAATAAAAATTGAGAAAAGGAATTCTTACAGATTTTATAACACCTGAACCAAAACATCTTAAAATAGAAAAATTGGGATATAATTTTAATTAAAATTATTAATAAGATTATAATGATATAATATTTCTAAATTTTATCATACAACCAACATAAAAAATAGGTTAATAATATAAAATATTTCTCAAACAGTAAAATTTTACACGATACCCTTACCTTGGATTCTCAATTGGCATGGCATGTTACAAACACCACTATAATAAATTTATATTTTTTATTATTGTATGTCATATCTATATTTATATTTATAATTTTATATATCATTTATTCATATTTTTTTAACCATTTCCTCTTAAATATTTGTTAAATTAAATTATATAGGATTTAACCATTCTATATGTTGTGCATGTTTTTATTCGGTGGTCTCATTACTTGCACCTTGGACATGGTTTCCTAAATATAAAGTCATAATTTTTTTTAATTATCATAATAGTACATTATATATTATTTTATAACTATATATTTATGGTGATATTTAAAAATTAACCACGTTAGTGTGGAGGTGGAAGTCCACACATACACACATGTGATGTTATGATTTTATAAAGGATGATAGTGTAAGAAGTTAGATAATGTTTTATCTTTATAAAATCAAAATTATTACATATATTTAATATATATAAAATATTTTTTTAACTATCCTTGTGGTGGTTATATATAATAATATATATCTCATTATGAGATGGTAGTTCGTATAGAAACATGATCAGTGTTTTCATTTTCCATTAGATAGAATGAAGATAGAAAATAGTTGTACCATTACCTTAATAAAATCACAGTACAGTAATTGTGAATATTTTATTACCATAATATTTTTATATATTATTATGTTTCAAATTAATAATAAATTAACATGAAATATAACTATAAAAAAAATTACAACCTCTCTTAGTATCCCCCATTCGAGTGAATAAAAGGAATTTAGGGGAGAAATTTATTGTCACAGTAGATCCTTGGGAATGAGGAATGGAATGTTTAGAGAGGAGTTTTAGTATGTTTTTGAGAAAAATATGATCTCATATGAATATTTCAAAGTGTGATATTAATTCCCTTTTATGATAAAAAATCAATCCTGAATTATATAGTCCTTAAATATATAAAATGCATTTTATAAATTAAATGTGGCTAAAAATAGAAAATAGATGGTTGGATATCAATTTCTATTATCCACATGAATCAGGGTGTATTTTTATTATTTTAAATTTTATATGTGAAATATTATTTAACAATTATATCATTAATGCCAATTTTGAAACTAATTACATATGTTGGCATTAAAGACATCAAGATAACAATGGAGTTTGAATATGAGAAATTAAAACATTAAATACCTTTATCTTAGTCCTTAAAAATAATTTTTATGTTAATATTTCCAAAATAAATTGATTTTAATATTTTAAAAACTAATACATTCGATGCATATGGGGTGTTGGTCGAGTGGTAAGACAACCTCATCACACAACATGAGGTTTGGGGTTCAACCTACAATAGTCCTCAATTAGGGGGGGTACTTCATAGGGAACTATATTATATACTGTAGTAGGTAATATAGTGGTGGAGGGTATAGTATTAGAGGCTATAGCAGTGACATGTACTACAAAAAAACTTTTCATAGTGTTCTTTTGGGATATAAATTGTCTTTTTGGTATAGAGAAGCACTTTCAAGCCACATTTCCATTAGAGATTAATACTATAATGGAAATATGGGCCACTAAAACTTCAGGTCATGTAAAAGTTACATCCCAACCCAGTTAAAAATATGATTTTCATTCTAAATAAGAAGGGCCCCAAATTTTATCTCATTTTAAAAAAACAAATTACTTTGATTTCTTACCTACTTTTACAAGGGCATCATCATCCAAGCACAAAAATTCACTATAATTATACATTCATAAAAAATTAAACTAAATTAGTATCATAATTTTTTTTTTCATATACATTATTATCCTTTAGAACATTACATAACATATTTTTATTATTATGAGAACATATTATATAATTCAAAATAAATAGAGTAATATTTTTGGTACTTGTTTGTTACATAAAATAATATGACAGTCATTATCAAAGGTCAATGGAATAAAATTTCCATATATTATATTATACAATTATTTTTAGAGAATTAAACTTTTAAAATGATATTGTTTCAAGTTTTTCATAGATTTTGAGATATTATCCCATAATATAAACCATGTATAACCCATTCCCCCTTTATCATAGTGAAAAAACATTTCATTGGTTACAATTAATTATGAAAAAATGAAATTAAACATATAATGAAATTTAGAAATTCCAATTCCAAATATGGATACCATTATAAATGATTAATCTTCCATAATATTTAAAAATTATTTTTAATATATGTTAAAAAATTGCAATGAAAGACATTTTTTAAAAAATGCATGTTTTAGGACTAAAATGATTTTATATTTAAGAAATTAATAAATTTTATTGATATTTAATTGATTGGGATAGTTTAAATAAAAAAATAATTATTTTCTTTAATAACAAAATAAAACCTAAATTAACATTTTTAATATATTATTAAAATATAAATACAAAATAGAGATTTTATTTGAATAGTTTTTTTATATATTTCAAAATATCAGACAAATATTTATAATATTAATTTTTTAAATGTATTATATTAACTATTAAATATATATTTGGTCTATAAAAATTTTTTCTTAAATTTTAAATATAAAAATTACATCATTATTATGCTAAAAACATGGCATTATTTATAAAATTGGTATTTTCCACTATTCACCAAAAATCAATTATTTTTGACAAATCACTAAAATTTACCTTAAATTTTTATTGATATGGTAATAAAATGAATTAATTTTTATTAACTTCAACTTCTAAAATATCATAACATATATTTTAAATAAATATTCAAAACATACATCAAAATTACATTCCCAGAAAAATGACCTTTTGAAACATGAGCTGTTATTAACCTTATATGATTTAAATTCAATCATTTCAAATTGAGTGATTTTTCCTAAGAAAAAATAAATAAATTTTTAGATGGAGATTTTTTATAGATATATTTCATAATGTGATTTTTTTTATTCATATCTACCGGTCCAATGACTACACTATAATAGTTATATTTAAATAATGATATTTATATATTATATTGTGGTTTGATTAAGATTGGAATTTCTTATTGTACAATATTAGAAGAATAGTATTTTAGTACCCTAGTTTAAAGTATGTGGAATTTTTTTAGGCGTTTTTATGTGTTTAAAGTGCATGAAATGAGTTGGGAAGAGGTTGTGAGAGTTTCGAATGGGTTTGGATGTGTTTGGGGGATTTTAAAAGTGTTAACGGTTTGAGAACAGTTAGTGGAAACTGTGTAGGTTCCCCAAGAAACCGTGCTGACCCTTGTTCTCGAGACAGGAGGCCTCGCATGGCCTACGCATGGTTTTCCAAACCGTGCGAGGAAACCATGCGGACCCTGGCACTTGAGGTTGTGGCGTGCGCACATTTAGCCCATGGTTTTCCAAACTGTGCGGGCTAACCGTACGACCACAAAAATCTAGGGTTATATGTTTTGGGCTCACTTAGGATTGCCTCATTTCACTCCAATCTTCCTCCCACTCGAGCGTCACTTAGTATTTTGGTTTCTCAGGGGTTAAGGGTGCTCTCCAACTTTATTTGGAAGCATTTCACAGAATATTCAAGGTGGTTTTAAGGTGATTGCTTTGGGGTAAGTCTCTCCTCTTGCTTCTCTTGTGTTTTCCTCTAGATATACATCCCTCACATTCATGGTTTTGTAGATCTACACTTGTAGGGTGTAGATCTACGGTTGGGGTTTCGTTGGATGTTAATTTTAAGGCTTGTGATGGTTAGGGAAGGTGATCTAGAGACGTTTCGGTGGTGCGTTCTCCGGATTAGAGGTGCAGTTGTTTGTGGGTCGTTTTCTCAGGAACCCTAAAGGTAGGTGGCTTCTCTCTCGAATCCACTTGGTTAGAACTAGTGGTTCCTTGTTACAATTAATTGTTATGCTGCAAATTAATTGTGAATTGTTATGCAAAAGTGGTTGTAAATCCCTTGGTTGATGTTTTGGGGATTTTTGGAAAAAAATTGTGTTTTATGGTGAAATTCTACTCTTGTGGATTTTAAAATGAAGATTTTAAAATGGGATGATATGGTTGATTTGTGAAAATTATGGATGGAAAGGGTTTTTAATAAAAAGGTTGTTTTATTGAAATGTTTTTTTTGCATGGAAAATGGTATTTAATAAATGGGTGATTTATTGAAGTGGTTTGATATGCAATGGAATTTGTTGATTGCTTGTTGTTGTGACCTTGGTGGGTTTATGCTTGGTTTGGATTGATTGAAATGTTTAATGGAAGTGTGAGGGAAGTCTCACAATAAAAAGGGGATGGATAGTGGTCGGAGGAACCACCATATGAGTAGTGGTCAGGAAGTACCGCTAGTTGCGAATGGTTGAATGGCTTGGGTGGAAGTCCCACCATTTTGATTTTTTTTGTGTGAATGGGAGAATGAGTTTGGAAGAAGTCCCACCGTTTTGTTTGTTTCTTGTGCATTTCTTTTCAAGATGGAATTGTTGTGTTAACGTATAAATGTTGGAATATTTTGTGTCTTGTTTGGTTGGATTTCCTTTGGTTTCTTGGGTTGGGTGTGATGGCTTGGTAAGAGCATGGTTGGATTATGGTAATGGTTGAACATGTGATTATTTTATATAAACTATTTTATATAAATGTGCTAATGATTTTATCCTAGTGGTGTGTATAAGGAACTCATTTGGGGAAAACCTACTAAGTTTAAATACTCACCCCCTTCTTTGGCACTGTGGTGTCTTTGCAGATGTTGTGTACCATTACGTGGGCAAAGGTAAGGAATAAACCTCCTTTAGTGGTGTGTTGTGATGTCTGGGTGGAGCTTGGAGCTTGGAGCTGGGTGTGGAGCTATGGTGGTTCATTGTGTTTTTTTATTTTTTCTTCCGCATAGTAATTTGATGTTGTTTTTTTGGGTTCTGTTTACATGTGAGATCATTATGGACTATCTAGATGTATTTGGTAATGTATCAGGTTGGTTGTTTTGTTGACATGCATCATATAGTTTTGGATTGTTTGGTTTGTTTTGTCTTAAGGGAAAATCGTTCCCCAACATGATCTTGAATCCCTCAGTATTTATTTCAAGCCTTTGGCGTCTTGGGAACGTCGCCTAAGGCCAAGTATCCCTCACCGCCTCCTCAAGACAATGAGGTAGGGGAGGGGTGTTACAAGTGGTATCAGTGTGTTCGGTCCTTTGGAGTTGATTCACGGATTTGGTGTTGACATTCGTTCTGTTACATTCCATGAGTCGGGATGGTAGCAAGGCGTAGGATTGTCGTAACATTGAATTTATAGCATAAAAGTACATAGCTAACCCTTTTATATTGAAATTCAAGTTACTAGGGAGTTGGGTACATAAGTGTTTTGGAGACACTTATAGGCATTTGATATCTCATTGTCGTGGGTGTAGCCAATGAGATGAGCATGACATGCATGGTAGAAATGATTTCAATCTAGGATTCATATTTTATTAGGGGTATAATTATTTATGATGTGATAAGAATATTTGAAATTGTAATGTGAATAAATTGGTATTTTGAAAATGGTTTGGTTTTCAAATTGGGAAAAATGGCACATGAGGAAAAATGTGAACTAGTGGAAAGCCTTGTTGTGATAGTGTTGTGTAATGGGATTTGAAATGGGATTTCGTGATGTCTACGAAAGTGAGACTCATGGTTGTTTGTTTTCTGTTTATAGAGATGGCACCAAGTAGGTGTCGTAGAGACCAACCAGAGGAGGCTGCTAAGAATGTGGTAGCACCTAAGCCTCAGGTGAACCAGCAGCTTGTGCAAAGTATAGTGGAAGCTTCCCAAGCTATAGGAGGTGGAAATAAAACAGATGAACCAAGGAATATAGATCACTCAGTTTAGTTTCAAAGGTATAATCCACTCATCATTAGGGGTGATTCAGAGTCGGAAAGGGTAGAATCATGGTTGAATATAATAAACAAGATCTTTGAATTCCTGGGAATGCCGGTAGAGCTGAATGTGAAGTTGGCCACATATATGTTGGAAGATTTTTCCCTACAGTGGTGGGAGTTTGTAGTCCAAGTAGGGACGAACCAGGGTATGATGTGGGAAGGTATTGAGGAATTTTTTAACAAACAATTATACCCACATACGTTCAGAATTCAGCGTAGGATTGATTTCTTCAGTTTGAAGCAATAGCTGATGTCTGTGACAGAGTATACAGCTAAGTTCATGAGCTTAGTGCGGTTTTCACCTGAGGTGGCTGGTAGCACATCGTTGAAGGCAAGGATCTTTGAAGCGGGGTTAAGGAAAGAAATGCATTCAAAGATAGCGGTGCTGTGTATACATGATTACACAGAGATGGTGAATAGAGCCTCGGTGGATGAGCGGGATCTGGTGGGAGCTCTGGGTGGGGGAAGCATGGCAGTACCCATGGGAAATACTAGGAAATCTAACACTGGGTTCAAGTGAAGCAGGGACACTTATTCCTAGGGTGGGAATATGGCATAGAATCTGATTGCAGGATCAGTAAATCTTCCACCTAAGCCCCAGAGCAAGTCGTGATGTTTTTATTGCGGTTCGACCAGCCACATCAAAAGGGATTGTACGACACAACCTCAAGAATGTCATAATTTTATATAGATGGGGAATATATAATGTTATTTTTGGAATGCTCCAAGGTCGGGTGCATGTGACACTCCTCAGGGATTGCAGACGTCGTATGCTTCGATGGGATGGGGGCAGTAGCATACCCCTCGTCAGCAGAGTAAAGTGGGTTATGGTTATTCTAGGAATACCACGACGCCTTAAAAAATCAATAAAGAGAAGAGTGTGGAAAGAAAACATGTGTTTGAAACTGAATAGGTTACGGTGTATGATCAACCGGGACCATCCACAATGCGATGTGCCATTCTTTTAAATTATACATTGAGGCAAGTGTTGTTTGTTACAGGTGCTTCACACTCTTTTATTGATGCATGTGTGGTTGATTTGCTGGGTTTAAGGGTAGAAATTATGCCCTCAGTTTTGAAACTTCAAACTCCTCTAGGTCAAAGAGAGTGTTGAGCCTTCTTGTGTAGAGAATGTTGTATCGTTTTGGGCGAGGTTGAGATAGTGTGGAACTTCTCAATGCTTGAGATGGATGGGTATGATGTAATCCTGGGAATGGATTGGTTGGTGTCTTTTAAGGCCCACATCGACTATGATGCACGGACAATGGATTTTATGACACACGATGGCGTTAGACATCTATTTAGAGGAGAGAAGCATGAAAGGTAGGGTGCAATAGGTTTGTTGGCACCAGCAGTGGATACATTATCGTATCAGTTGGTAGTGGTGTCGTTGGAATCGGTATAGGGTGTTGAGTAGAGTGTTCCTCCTGCAGTTGTGGATCAGTTCATGGATTTTTTTTCCTGAGGAATTCTCTGGGGGACCTCCCATAAGAGAAGTGGAGTTTACGATTGATCTCCTTCTGGGGACCAGTCCTTTCTCACTTCCATCATTTTGGATGGCACCAAATGAATTGCTGGAATTGAAAATCCAGTTGGAAGAGTTAGAAAACAAAGGGTTTATCTGGCCTATCACGTCTCCGTGTGTAGAGCCGGTGTTGTTTGTGAAAAAGGTGGATGTAACCCTGAGGCTATGTGTTGATTATCATAGACGTAACCATTTTATGATAAAGAATAGATACCCACTTCCACAAATTTCTGATTTGTTCGACCAGTTGAGGGGATCCCAGTGGTACTCCAAGATCGACATGTGGTAAGGATATAATCAATTGATGGTGAGGAAGGAGGATATTTCTAAAATAGCTTTCAGAAGTAGATATGAACATTATGAATATGTGGTTATGCCCTTTGGTCTAACAAACGTGTGAGTGGTGTTTATGGCATTGATGAATCAGATATTTCATATATATTTGGATTCATTTTTGGTGGTGTTTGTCGATGATATTCTGGTGTATTCAAAGACAAGGGTGGAGCATGAGCAGCACTTTACGCCAGTGCTGGGGATCTTGAGGGATCATTGGTTGTATGGAAAATTGTCAAAGTGTGACTTTTGGATATAGGAATTTCATTTTCTCGGCCATGTGATTTCTGAAAGCGGTGTTTCAGTGGATCCAGAAAAGATAGAGGTTGTTATCTCATCGAAGCCGCCAAAGAATTTGTTTGTGGTACGTGGTTTTCTTGGTCTTGCTGGGTATTATTGGTGTTTTGTTCATGATTATTCACGTTTGGCATCGCCAATGATAGATTTGACAATAAAGAATGTTCTATTCTAGTGGAATGTACAATGTCAGCAGTGTTTCGAAGAGAAAAAGGGTCGTCTTACATCAGCACCAATCTTGGTTTTTCCAAAATCAGGAAAAGGGTACGTGGTGTATTGTGATGCATCGGGATCAGGGTTGGGGTGAATTCTCATGAAAGGGAATCATGTAGTTGCATATGGATGACGACAGTTGAGAGTGCATGAGAAGAACTACCCAACTCATGATTTTTAGTTGGCAGTAGTGGTCCATGCTTTGAATGTGTGGCGTCATTATCTCTTTGGTGAGAAATTCACAGTATATACATATCATAAGAGCTTGAAACAAATTTTATCATAAAGGGATTTAATCTTGAGGCAAAGGATATGGATGGAATATCTCCAGATGATTGATTTTGAATTGATGTACACACCGGGTAAGGGAAATTCGGTGCAGATGCATTAAGTAGAAAATCATATTCTCAGGTGGTGAATCATGCATCAGACTAGTGGCAGTTGATGTTGGTTATAGCTGATATGCAGTTGGAATGTGAGGAACAAGGAGATAGAGTGGTATTCTTTCAAGTTTTGTTGATTCCTTACTTGGTTGGCCTAGTTATATAGGCACATATATCTGATTATGAGTGTCTCACCTAGGGTTTGAGACTCAATGGTGGGGAAACCATTGAGGGTTGGAAACTGAATGGAGATTCAATTTTGTTTTTTCACAATCGAATGGTTGTACCAATTGATTTTAAGGAGGATCATCTCAGGGCGTATCATCATTCCATGTGGGTTGTTCATCCTGGAATTTCGAAAATGTATAAAGCGCTGAAGGTGTAGTTCCAGTGGGCTGGTATGAAAAGAAGTGTGGCTGAGTTTTTTTCGAGGTGCTTGACTTGTCATCAGGTCAAGGAAGAGCATCAGAGGCTAGAAAGAATGTTGTAGTCTTTACCAATCCCTATTTGGAAGTGGGATTAGATAGCGATAGATTTTGTCACATGTCTCCCAAGATCGGTCAAGAAGCACGATACCATTTGGGTGATAGTGGATCGACTAACGAAGTCGGCCCATTTCATCCCGATTCGTGAATCTCATACGGTGGAGGATCTGTCCAAGATCTATATCTCAGAGGTGGTAAAGAGGAATGGTGTTCCCGTTTTTATTGTATCAGATACAGGTATGAGGTTTACATCTCATTTCTAGAAATCTTTACAACAAGCCCTTGGATCATAGTTGACGATGAGTACGGCGTATCACCCTCAGACGGATGGTCAATCCGAGAGGATGATAAAAACTCTGGAGGATATGTTGCGGGCTTGTGTCATAGAATTTGGTGGATCATGGGAGGAGCACTTGTCGTTGGTTGAGTTCTCATACAATTACAGATATCAAGAATCCATATATATGGCTGCGTTTGAAGCATTGTATGGGCGACCGTGTCGTTCTCCACTATGTTGGGAGGAAACGGGTGGGTCTTCGATGGTCGGATCGAGTCATGTCCAGGAGACTACAGAGAAGATCAAGTTGAACAAGAAGTGAATGGAGATGGCTCAGAGTCATCACAAATTATATGTGAATCATCATCGACATCCATTTTCATTCCAGGTGAGTTATCATGTGTTCTTGAGGATCTCTACTAGGTTCGGACATCGTCGATTTGGGAAGCATGGAAAGTTATCTCTATGGTATATTTGACCTTTTGAGATTATTGAGCGAGTTGGTGAGGTGGATTATCGTTTGGCCTTTCCACCATGGTTTAGTTCGGTGCACAATGTGTTTCATGTCTCGCAGTTGAAAAAGTATCAGCTAGATCGTGACCATGTGATTCGATGGGATCATGTTGAGCTAGAACCGGATACTTCGTTGGTGCACGTGCTAGTGCGGGTTGTGGATTGGCAAGAGAATGTCTTTCATGGTAAAATCATCGGTTTAGTCCGTGTTTTTTGGAAACATGGTCAAATTCAAGAAGAGAATTGGGATCTGGAGAAAGAGATGATCGGGTAGTTGCTCGAGATCTTTCGGTAAAGGGCGAGTTCACTACTTTTCGAGGATGGAAAGTCCAATGGTGGGTAGAATTTAAAACCCCCATTTTGATGTATGTGGCCTTTTTATGCATTTTTATGTGTTTAAAGTGCATGGAATGAGTTTTTAAGAGGTTGGGAGAGTTTGGAATTGTTGTGGATGTTTCTGGAGGCTTTTAAAGGGGTGCACTGTTTTAGCACGGTTAGTGGAAACCATGCGGTTTCCCCAGGAAATCGTGTAGACCCTTATTCTTGAGACAGTAGGCCTCGCACGGCCTATGAACGGTTTTCCAAACCGTGCGAGGAAACCAAGCAGACCCTAGCATTCGAGGTAGTGGCATGCGCAAGGTTAGTGCACGGTTTTCCAAACCGTGCGGGCTAACCATGCAGCCATATAAAGTTAGGGTTATAAGTTCCGGGCTGACTAAGGATTGCATAATTTTACTCCAATCTTCCTCCCACTCGAGCCTCACTAATGAATTTGGTTTATCAGGGGTTAAGGGTTCTCTCCCACTCAATTTGGAAGCGTTTCAAAGAGGATTCATGGTGGTTTGAAGGTGGTTGCTTTCGGGTAAGTCTCTCCTCTTTCTTATCTTGTGTTTTCATCTAGATCTACATCCCTCTCTTTCATGGTTTTCTAGATCTACATGTTTTGGGTGTAGATCTAGGGTTGGGGTTTCCATGGATGTTAATTTTAAGGCTTGTGATGGTTAGGGAAGGTGATCTAGAGAGGTTTCGGTTGTGCGTTCACTGGATTGGAGGTGCGGTTGTTTGTGGGTCGTTTTCTCAGGAAACCTAAAGGTATGTGGCTTCTCTCTCGACTCCACTTTGTTAGAAATAGTGGTTTCTTATTACAATTTATTTTTGTGCTGAAAATTAATTGTGAATTGTTATGAAAAAGTTTTTGGAAATCCCTTAGGTGATGTTTTGGGGTTTTTTGGGAAAAATTGTGTTTTATGGTGAAATGCTATTCTTGTGGATTTTCAAATTATGATTTTAAAATGGGATAATATGGTTTATTTGTGAAAATTATGGATAGAAAGGGTTTTCAAAAAAAGGTTTGTTTTATTAAAATGTTGTTTGGCCTGGAAAATGGTCTTCAATAAATGGGTGATTTATTGAAGTGGTTTGATATGCAATGTAATTGGTTGATTACATGTTGTTGTGACCTTGGTGGGTTTATGCTTGGTTTGGTTTGATTGAAATGATGTATAGAAGTGGGCAGGAAGTCTCACTATAAAATGGGGATGGGTAGTGGTCGAAAGAACCACCATATGATTAGTGGTCGGGAAGTACCGCTAGTTGTGAATGGGTGAACAGGTTGGGCAGAAGTCCCACCATTTTGATTATTTTGGTGTGAAAGGGTGAATGGGTTGGGCAGAAGTCCAACTGTTTTGGTTGTTTGTTGTGAATTGCTTTGCAATGTGGAATTGTTGTGTTAACGTATAAATGTTGGAATGGTTAGGGGCATGTTTGGTAGGATTTTTTTGGTTTCTTGGGTTGGGTGTGATGGCATGGTAACATAATGGTTGGATTATTGTAATGGTCACACTTGTGATTAATTTATATAAAGTGTTTTATATAAATGTGCTAACGGTTTTATCCTAGTGGCGTATGTAGGTAATTCATTTGGGGAAAACATACTGAGTTTTAGTACTCACCCCCTGCTTTGGAACTGTGGTGTCTTCGAAGATGTTGTGTACCGTGACGTGGGAAAAGGTAAGGAATCAACCTCTTTTAGTGGTGCATTGTGATTTCTTTGTGGAGCTTGGAGCTTGGAGCTTGGTGTGGAGCTATGGTGATGTCATGGCTCGTGGTGTTTTATTGTTTGGTCTTCTGCATAATACTATTTTGTTGTTTTTTGGGGTTGGGTTGACATGTGAGATCATTATGGATTATCTGGTTGTCATTGGTAATTTATGAGGTTGGTTTTTTTGTTGACATGCATCATATAGTTTTGGATTGTTTGGTTGGTTTTTTCTTAATGGAAAATCATTCCCCAACTTGATCTTGAAGCCCTCAACATTTATTTCCAGCCTTTGGCGTCTTGGGAACGTCACTTAAGGCCAAGTAGCCCTCACCTCTTCCTCAAGCCAATGAGGTAGGGGTGTGGTGTTACAAGTATTAATTAAAAAAAGAATTAGATATTAAAATTTCAGGGAGTTACATTCTCCCCATCTTAAAAAAATTTCATTCTCATAATTTTGAATTTTTATCAAATAAATGAATTTATCTTGACACATGTATAATAATAGATGTTTATCTAATCATGTAAATTAATTTACAAGTTACTACTATGAAACACAATATCTATTAAAAATGCATTAACCATATTTATACTCTTATAATACTCATACTTGTGAATATGTTTTCATAATCAGAACCTAATATCCGAGTGGTTTTTTACATTAAGAATTCATATATTTATCTTCCACTTTATTTAGTTTTGTAATTATTTACCATAAAGATATAAAATTATAAATTTTATATACTTCATTACCTTATATTTCATAAGTACATTTTTATCCTAAGGATGTGTTTTGAGAAGTTTTCCATCATTTATTATTCTCATTTGATAAATATTAATGATGATTTTTTAATGAATGATTCACTAAAATGAACATTCGAGGGATAAAGAATTCCATAAAAGAATAAAATTATATTTATAATATTTTTATCCAATATAAAATAATAAAATACTAAGAAAAAGTTATTATAATATCCAATATAAATATATACTAAATTAATATCAAATTCCTCTACAATTACACCCATAGTTTAACTTAAATCATTCAAGAAATAACTAACCCTAAAAATATTCAAAATATTCCCATGCAAATTGTAGCCTCAATATTAGAATGATTTTATGAAATAGACATATGGGATCAAATTAGTATTTATCTACCAAAAATATCAATCACTCATATATTAATATACAAAAATTCAAGTACCTTAACCATATATTATCCGGAAACAATAATATTTTCCCAAAATATAATTAATGACCGTGAAAGAAAACCACAAATACTCATATATTGTTCCAAAAGTTAAATCAATATTTAATCATTAGATAATGTTAAAATATTTAGACATAAAATTCCATACTAGAAAATAATATTTTCAATACCTTATTCATATATTTTTTTAAAATAAAAAACTTCTTATGAATTAAAATTAATAACATAGTCATGAAATCACTTCTATATCCCATTGTTATATATATGATAAAATATATTTTCCAAAAAGTACAATAATTATTTATCAAATTTTACCATAATAACATCATAGATTATAATAACCCTAAATTTTCCCTATATATTACAACAAACATCCCCCAAAAGATAATAATATTATTCCTAAATAACATCATTATAAATAGCATACTAAACCCACGGGTTATATCATAATTTTACATAAATGTCTCCCAAAATATAATTAATATCTTTTTATTATAGTCATATAAGACTTCATATGTTTATCTATAACATTGAACTTGTGATTAACCATAAACGTATTATCCAATGATTGTATCTAAAACTATTAAATTATCCTTAATAGATTATATCTTAACCTCTAATTTTTTTAAACCCTTATCTTATACAAACTATAGTTCCCACAACCCTTATAAACAGAATCATTGCTAAAACATACTATTAAATGCTGAATTTGATACTAACAAATACAACTGAATTTTTTCATTAATAATTTCAAATTCCAAAAAAAAAATTATATTTACTTATATACACAATACTTTTTTGGTTGGTTGATTAATGTAATTTAAAATATTCTAGTCATATAAAAATCCATATATTTTTAATCTAATCTGGAATTTTACCATTATACAATTATTTTCTTCTTCTATAATAAGTGTTTAATATCACCCACTCAGATCTCCACTCATAATACTCTTATTTAATTAGCATATGTATTACTCATATTCGGAATATAAGGAAATGTAAATATAAGAATTTGGTTAGATTACATTCTTGAAGGGGAAAGCATAAGAAAAAATCATTCATAGAATAAACATGGAATAATAAATGTAGAAGAATTATATAAAAGCCAAATGTTTATTTTTTACTTTCAACATGAGACCAAATTATTTAAATGGATTAAATAATAATATAAATGATCACATGGATAATAATAACTAATTTCTTAATAATGTAATGCATTATTCGATATATTATTATCATTCCATCGAATCCTTGTACATAGACATCTTAAACACACTTTCAAGGAATCATGTTTGGAATTAATAAATAATTGTGTAAAGATATACCAAATAACTAAGATTGATTTTGTTATGAGAAATTTAATTACATCTAGGATATATCTAATTTTAGGACTCACTTGTAACGTAGTAAGTACAATACATTCTTTATATGAATTAAGTTAAGAAAAAGTAATTACGTAATCAACATGACATTATAATAAACATTCATATTGGAAAATTAGTATAAGATATGTTAATATTCCCCCAATACATATTCAGAATGTCTTAGAAGATAATAATTATTAATATATAAATAAAAATTATATGGATTTTAAATATTAATAGAGTCAATAAATTATATTTAATTCTATTTAAACAACCCAAATTTGATGTATATAATATTTTGTGCTTATAATATATAGTGAAATGAGTTTAAAATTAAATAAATAATAGAAATGAAATATATTATATCCAGGATAATAATAATCATGGAAATTAAGATTATTATAAACTCATTAGAATTTATTAAGTTATATTAAATGAAATTCCATTGGAAAATATAGTGTAAAATGGAAGCGAAATGTTTTAAAAGAATTTCTATCAACGATTTTATAACATAATTGTAATAAAAAGTTGTAAATCACTTCAAAAACACATTTAAATTTTTTCAATAATAATTTTAAGAAATTATTTTTAAAATAATTCATTACTATTAAATCATTAAAATATATTTTTTTAAGTAAGAAATTGTTTTTTGGATGATAAAATATATATAAGTTGAGTGAAATATCTTTTCAAAACTATTAAGAAAACTATATCATTTTAATTTAATAATAAAAATTTTATTTAAATAGATCTTATATTTTAGAATACTTAAAAAATATAATATAGTATAAATTATTAAGGGTCATGATGGAAGAAAAATCCATTAATGTTGAAAATCTTTAATAAGAAGTTCCTATCACAACTTTGTAAAAAAATAATATTTTTGTACACTAAAAACATTAAAATTATTCCATTTAACCATTTTATATAAAAATAAATGTTTACATAATATTATATTTAAAAGGCATTCACATAGAAAAAATAGATTTCTTTAAATAAAATAAATATTATGTATATGAAATAGAATGATTCTAGACTAAAAAAAGGAGAAGTAATGTCATATTTTTAAAAAATAATATCTCTTCTGTTTTGATGACCAATGATTGGAAAAAATGGAATAAATAATTTTAAGCCACCAAAAAAACATTATTATAATAATATTTATTTGGTTTAATATAGAAATATCATATAATTACACCAAAAAATTAAAATAATAAAATATTCTGATTGAAAGTGACATTGAAGCATAAACACTCAATAGTTCAGTAATGTTAAATTCCAAATACAAAAAAAGTAATAACATTTTATGGTTATTTAAATACCATTAATTACATGAGATATGATTTAAAAAAATATTCATGGGTCAATGAAGACACCATATAAAACAAATCATGGTTCACAACTAGAGATATTCCATAAGGAATTGAGACTATGATAAAGAATCCTTATGAATTTTATATATCTTGAATTAAAAAATCAAAAAAATACAACATAAAATAGATAATTAACTACAATTATTAAGGAGTTTATTGTGATATAGTATTTAAAATATTCATCATGTACACCACAAAAACAAAAATATTTCTATAATACGAAATATGTCTCAATGATTGAATTTTGAGACAAGAAACTTACCTTGGATTCCCACTTGTTCACGCTTTCTCCAACCTATTATATAATAAATTTATGTTTTTTATTCACCATATTAGATATATATTAATATCTTTTTTGGTGGTTATAATTTATTAATAAATTATTTTTATCCATTTACTCATTATTCTTTTTGAGAATCAATTTTTTAGGTGTTATGTGTTTTGTTTCTTATGCATGTTTTGATTCGGCGGTCTCAGTACATTCACAGATGTTATGATTTAATCTTATTAAGAGAATTAATAATATTTTAATTATATTATTTATACATTAAATATTTTTTTAACCATCCATGTATGGCGATCAAGAAATACGAATCACATCACTTCATGGAGGTGATACTCCACACATACATACGGGTGACACTACAATATTCCAAAGAATGAAAGGATAAAAATACAGATGATATTTTAAATTAATAGGATTATAATTATCTCATTACTAATATATATATCTATATATATCAAATAAACCCATATTTGAAACCTTCTATGTTAGGTGGTCATGAAAAAATAAGTTTATTGCTTCATTAAGATGATAGTGTGTACGTATGCATGAGTGATGTTTTCATTTTATATTGTATGGAATGAGGATAGAAATTGGTTATAAAATTACTATAATATCAGTTTATTATAGTAAATATAATTAATTATTTATGGTAATTCTCCTATTAAAAATTTTCTAAGGGATGGAAAAAGAAATAAACTTGAAAATTATTATTAAAGGGAATTACCTCTTATTTGAAAAACCCTCCATTAAATTTAACATAAAGCCCAAGGAAGAGATATTTATCGTCACACTATGGTCTTCAGAATATGGAATGATATTTTTTGATAATTATTTGAGTAGATTCTTTTATAGAAAACTAAACTCATATGTGTCTTTAAAAGGGTTACATTTTGTCTGTTTTTTGACAAAATCAACTGCATTTCCATAAATATATAATCCTTAGTGGTAAAAATGTAATTTAATAATAAAAATATGTCTAAAAATGGAATATAGGTGGTTTGATTCACCATATTTATATACAATTTAATACATTTATGTTATTTAATTCAAAATATAAAATATTATTTACTAGTAAATATTATTATATCCATTTTTAGAACAATTCACATAGTTTGAATTTAATAAAATCAAGAAACAATGAGTTAAAATTTTATTGTTTAATGAAGATAACATTTTCATTTTTATCCGTAATAATATTGAAATAATTTTATTTATCTAAAACACATGAATTTTAATATTTATTCGGATGACCCTTTATGGTATGTAGGTGTGACCCAAGGATGGGATCACACATCTTCATGGAATATAGTTGTACCTAGAAATCCATGACCTGAGGGTCATGTTATGGTGGGGTTCTTATGAAATTAATGAGGCATAGATGTTAAATTGGTATCAGAGAAAGAACAAAACCATAAGTGTGGTTCAGTACCAAGCTTCAAATATAGGGTCCATAATGATGAAATTGTGCTAGGGGGGGGGGGATGTAACACCCTATAATGATAAAGGGTTAAATGATTAAATGACATGATTCATGTCAACAAGGTTCACATTTTTTCTGAACATAACTAATTATAACTCCATAGTTAATCATGCTAGACTTGGGTTAGTGATTAGGAATGGTGACAACGTGGAATGTTTCGCAGGTGTGTGTGAGTGAGGACAATGAACCCTAGGAAGAACTTGTGTTGTCCTGTGGGGATAATCATTAGTTTGATGACCCATTCCTGCACGTGGGTGGGCCCCAAGTAGGGTAGCACATGTTTCTGGGGAAATTGGTGGTACCTGGTTGGCTAGAACTAGACAACTATGTGAAGGTTGGGTTCTATTTTTATTTATGGTTTTATTATAGAGTGTATAATCTCCCCACACGTTGTTCATAAACCCTCTAATATAGTCGAAAAACTCTAGAATACAGAGAGGAATGCATTAAGTCACATAAAACCACCAGTCCATCACTATTTGGATAGGAAATGTAGAAAATATTACATAGTGGAATCAGTGACTTTTTTTAATATATATTAGTATTTCTGATGAATTATATGGTTTGGTAAACATACCCATTTACATGTAAAGAATATGTTAACTAGGATATGTTTTTTGTTATTATTCATTGATTTCTGGACATGATATTTTGAAGGATGTGATGGATGCTTTTTGGTTCATTATTTTACACTTGGTTTGATATTGTGAGAGTTGTGGGTTCATAACCCTTCCTTGGAATATATGATTCAAATGGAATTCATATCCATATGTATAATTGATCTTATAACAATAAAACATGTTTTTTGTTTAATATTTCAATAAAAACATATAAGGTTATAGTTATATAACTTGTTGGTTTCATTCGTATAAATTAATACATGGTTATTAGTTATTATTTTACATAAGATAATTGGTTATATGAATCTATTTTTATTTTACCCCATGAATGTGAATCAATAGGTAGGGCTAGATTAATGATCAGGATATCTAAGAACCTTATGCTATATGATGTATTTATAGAGTAACTATAAATATTTACTGTTACTTATTGTCCTAAACTATTGTTCTATGATCTATATATGACATGTTCTTAGCTTTACCCTATGAATTTTGACATTCTACAACCTTAATTGGTTTCTACCGCGCATTAGAAGGGTCGGGAAAATCATTCCCTCTAGGTTATTGAGTTTAAACTGCCTTTTGTTTTAGTTCCTACAATGAACCATGATGTTCCCAATGATTTTTTTGTGTCTTACTATTTATTAGCTAGTGAAAATATATTTTTATTAGCTAATATGGGTGTTGGAGTAGTAATCCACCCACTAGAAAGGAATAAATTTCCCATGTATTTTGGTAGAGATAAATAAAGAGCTATTGTTATGGAATAGGTGTATGGACACATCCAGGACAAAAGATAATAAATTAGATTATTGGTGATATATTTTCTATGGATATATGATATATGTTGATTATATGATAAGAAACATTGTCTACGTCATTTTTAATGGAATGAATTGCTAGCTATTGGATGGGGATATTGATGAACTATAAGTGAATATATAATATTTTTCTAAAGGATAAGAAACTATCCAACACATTATGAAGAAGTATTTATATAGATAGTGTTTTTAAATAAACTATCCTCGAGCTATATAGCTTGATGGATACTGGAATAAAATATCCAAAATCTCTTAAATGGGAGTTCATAAAGCCTAGACTTGAGGAATAAATTAGAACCTATTATGCTACTAGAAGTACACCACTTCAATACATTGTTTCATTAAAGTAACTCAGAAACAAAATGGAGGAATTTATAATTATAATAGTAATTTATATAACTATTTCAAGTATTTTAGGTGATTTTAGGTTTTTAAGGAGGCATGAGATAACTTAATGTGACTTTGAAAATAATTGAATAGTTCTAGAATTATGTAGTTGGAATGGATATTTTTTTAAGGCACGACATTAAGGGATCCATGGATAACTTTCTATGATTAATCGTAGATCATATAAGAGTAACTTCATACATTGATATAGTAACTTCGTACATTATAATTGTCAATATACACCTCAAAAATATAACAGAAGCAACGAAATTGTAAATTATATATTTTATAGGGTATATAAAAAAGCTATATGTGACATTGAAAAATTCAGAAAAGGAAAGTAGGACATTGAAGTAGTAATGTGTATTTTATAATGTGTCTTCGGAAATATCGGAAGAGTAGATTGAGAGTATGGAAGAGTACAAAATATTTAGAAGTGAAACAAAAAGATAAAAAGAGTAAGTCCCAAGCTCATATGAGTAAGTGAAAAAATCATAATTGTTCAGGGATACCTCATAAGAGTCATTGGGACTTCAAAAAAGTATATTAGAATATTATAATATTACTAGTACACATTATAAGAGAAATCTGGATTCCAACATTTAGAGAATTTTTGACAATACTAATGGAGGAAAAATCCTATTTTCTAGAATTAAATTTTGAAGAATGAAAATATATTAGATGATTCTTAAGTTGTTCCATAAATTTCCAATAATAATGATACGTTGTTAATCCATGATTTCATATATGTTTTAAAAATTCTAAAGTAATAATATATTGATATGATCACATCACCATCAAGCCATGATTTTAGAATTAGGATATCTTAAAATCAGTATTGGTGATCAACATCGAAGGAGTTCATGTGTCTAGAATGTGAAGATTCATGTGATATTCATCGATGTTTAGAAAGTCAAAATTGGTTTGTGAATAAAATGAATTATCATAGTTATAATATATTGAGTTGAGAAGAATACGAGGAAATAATAGTAGAATTTAATATGGAATAATAATTTTTGAAGATATCATGCAATAAAAAAAATTACCACCCCAAAAAATAATGATGTTATATTATTTTTATACATCATTTAAATATTGATTACATATTGATTACTTTGAGATATTTATGATTAATCTTTTATTGGGTATGTTATGTGATGAAATTTAATATATATACTAGATGGATGGGAAAAAATGAGAACTAGTTTTCTCGGTATTATAGTGGAGAAAAAATTTAATAATTCGCTGGTAAAATATATAGAGATCATGGGGTGCATTTAGTTTTTTATTATTTCATGTAACTTCCTGTAATAATTCTAATTTTCTAATTATTAAAATACAGAAAATGGTGAGGTGGACTATAAATAATGTTTAACTGATGATTATAGGAGATTTTATGTAGTTATAATATAGAAAATTAATTATATTGGATTACACATAAAAAGAAAAATTAAAGAGAAATACGAATATTAGAGAGTGTGAATCCTAGAGAAATTGTAATTCCCATAAAGAGGTGGAGATAAAGGTAACAAAAAATTTAATAAAAATAAATTTTATGTATTTATGAATAATAACAAAAAAAATGAAAAAAAAGAAGAAGAAGAAAAATTTAAAGAAGAAACAGGTTCACATACCAGTTCCTATCATACTTACTATCATAGAAGTTATAAAGAATGGAATGTTGGAAAGGATGATATATAAGTAGTTCCACATAATATTTATTATATTTTGATGTATTTGATGTTTAATTTGAGAGATTTTAGGAAAATAAATTTTTAAAAATATATATAATCATGTTGGTATTGTATAGAGACTGAGTTACAAGATGTCTATCAGACCATCCAAATTCATTTGAAAACACTATGTAAGGAAGGATATGAAATTATTGGATATAGTGACATCACAAAATAGACTGAATATCTACTTCAATAGGTTGGAAGTTTTCAAGACCGTACATGAGATTGAAGGACGTGGGGTAAGTACGAAGAACTATTCAATTACATTATATAGTGAATATAAACCTGTGTAATATAGTAAAATGGTTTATGATGATATATAAGAAACCCAATATATTTGATAAAAATATTAGAGTGGAAAATTTATGGCATGGAGAATAATTATCAAAACAAGGAGTATGATTCACATGAGGAGAAAAACCATGTAAAAACACATTGTATTTATCTTCAAATTTTTCACATTATAGGAGGTGTTTGTAATTAGTAAGAGATAAAAATATTCATTTACATCCACCATGTGGTAGAGGATTAAGTAAAAATGGGGGTAAATATTTATAAATATCAATTTAGTTTTTTTATAGATTTATCCACACTCAATTCACCACTGTTATATATTTACGCATATCCTATATGAAATTTCAAATGGTTTTAGAGTAATGTTTTTATATTAATAAATCAAAAAAATTCATTCCATGTGTTATTATTGGAATTTATGAACAATATATGTGAAATAAAAGTTCTTCCAACCGATAATTATATCTCTACATTTGTAAATTCATAATTATAATATTTACCCAAGGAATGGAAAAACAAGAAGAAATAAAAGTCAATGAAGTTGATTTTTTCTTCAAAACTAAAATAGGAAACAAAATATGTTTAAGGTAATATTATTGGCGATTTTTTAGTTAAAAATATTAAAAGGCATTTCTCATATAAATCACGCTCAATTTGTGATAATGATGCATTTAATGAATCACTAATTTATTTTTAATCTAATTTCATGGATTACTTGATGAAGGTTCCTATTGAGGCTATCACTAATTTATTTATATATTTAGAGTACTATCATGATGAAATGTCACATATGGTGTTATAATATTATGCAATGAGATACACATTATATAGGAATGTAAGAATATTTAACTCTCTCACAATGATTGTAATAGCTATGGATAAATCATTTTTTAAATTTAAATAACAATATTCTTTTATTAAGGTAATATTTAAAATGGTCATATGTGAGATAAAAATAGATCAGAAATGTATACATTGACATGATCTATGTATTTTAAATTTTTTTAAATCTCTTCATTAATGTCAATGAATATCAGTGGAATGATAAATTAAAGATTATAAAAGAACATGAAAATTTATTAGACTATATAGTTATTATTCCCAAGGATGAGATCATGAAATTTAAAGGAAATTGTCAAATAAAATTTGAAAGAACTTATAGGCCATAAGTATATAGTAAATATGAAATTTCGATATTTGGATGAATAGTTGGGATTTATGAATTTAAACAAAGAATTATCTTCACATAATGATAATAATATATACTCTACCACAAAAAGATTAGATAAAGTTCATTATTATTTTAAGAATAAATGTGGCTTCATGATTTGATTGAAATATTATGAAGATCAACCCATAAAAGTTCATGGAAGAAGTTGTCACATTGACCAAAAAAATATGTTTGTACTAAATCCGTTATGATGACTAGGAAAACACTAAAGCCACATTATAAAAACATTTATAGGGGATACTTATTTATAAAACCTAGAAACGTGTCATGTATGGATGTGAGAATATCTAAGAAAATAAAATTTCCAAATAGAGCCCAAATTAATGGGAATTCAAAAAAAAATAAAAGTTACACATTGTTTCTAGATACCAATTAAGGACAAGATAAGTTGATTTATTGTCCATTTCTAGTGCTTCTAAAGGTTTGATAATATGGTCATAGATTGGGGGGATAATATTTTAGTTAATAGTAGTTGTAGAAGGCCTAAAGTTCTTTAGAGGATAGATAAATATGAGATACGAACTACTATAATAGATGAATTCATTGAAAAAGGTAAATTTGTAAATAATTAACAGAATTGAATGATTCGAATATTTATGTGAGCACTAAAAAATTAATAACAACTATGATGAGTGTTTGTATCTAAAAACCCATCTTATACCACATTACAATCAGAAATAAGGTTAAAATATCATAAGAAGTAGACAATGAATGAGGATAATTCTTCTATGAGGAGGAAATAAAAGAAAAATACTAAATCAACCACTCCAAAGACTACAATGAATAAATATTTGATATATTTAAAACCAATAGAAAAAATATGATTCTATTTATTTAGGGAAGTTTATATCGTTTACCATTATAAAATGGTCATTCACATCAACAAATAAAGGATAATGTAAAAATCAATCAAAAATTAATCCTTCTAGGAAAGGGATGATAAGATTGGTTTTTTGGTTGAAATACTTGAAGAATTACCTGAGAAGCATCCTGGTAAGGGTAACATAGAAGTTGATAATGATTTATTTTGATGGTGTAGTATAAATGGAAAAAAGATACCAAGGTCAAAATAGGAATTCCAAAATAATAGATTCTATTGACAAATTTATGTAATGAACCTATGACTTCTAGTTCGAAAACTTTTTATTGGAAAAATTTCACTTCACAAAAAGAATAATGACAATATACCAAAAACATCTTGATCATATAACCTGATAAATTATAAATGGATAATAGGATGGTGTAAATAGAAAAGATTAAAATTGACATGTTTAAAATAGTTTAGAAGATTGTTCCAACTAAGAAGAAATATCAAGAGGAAATGAATCACATGATTTCCATACAAATTCAGATATAAAAATAGAATAAAAAACTTATGAATGGTTTAAGATAATTCATAATAGTAAATAAAATATTTTTTTGGTAAAAACAAGTCTTATATTTGTTTTTCACATTTAAGAGATGATTAGGACCCACCAGATTCCCATATACTGGAGGTTGTGTATCGAGAAAGATGTAATTTAAGGTGTGGCATAAAATATGAAAATTAATAAATGTCATCATTTGTAAAAAACATGAATGATCTTCCTATTATGAAATATCACAAGTCATAAAATTTTTTGGATTTTATTTTGGAAGGAAATTGATATATGATTATGAAATTTGGAGAGAACACCATGAAGGGGACATAAGAATGGAAATCATCGACATCTGTGGTTATTTTTTTTGAAAAATACAGAAATATTGAATTCTCCTATAAAATTTTTTAGTTTAATTATTTTTGTTATCTTAATTCATCTTGGATTATATTTAATCTAGCTATCAGAGAGGAATAATGGGTTTAAAAAAGGGAGATGATCCACTTACACATGAGTGTTTTTGATATGTTTATTCAAATTGAGTACTATCTTTTAGAACTTCAGTTATATATTTTTTAATATCCCTTAATAATTAAAGTTTGAGTTGATGTCACATTATGATTTTAATATGTAAAACTTTTTTATCTAAATTGATAACACTTTTTTCTATACGTATTTATCAAAATTGAAATTTAGTGTTTCTTAGTTGGTGGGAAATAGATATTTATAATTTTATGCCTCTATTATCTAATAGTACATAAATAAATCTCTAAAAAGTAGAGAATAATTAATAATAGAGAATAATAAAGGGATAATACTTTTATTAAATTTAGAAGAGTAAGTGGGAGGAAAATATTCTATTAAAGGACATTACATTACACCTACTGTGTCAATGGATGTGAGAAAAAATTTTCCATTTCCATTTATTATCAATAAGGAGGATAATAATTATTTACATACATTAATTTTTGGATATGTTTATTGGTATTGATAATAATGATGAATAGGGAGAATAAAGATCCCAAAAGATTGTGTAAGTTTCATTTTTCCAATAAGTGTCTATATATATGTCTTTTGGAATATGATTGATGGAATAGGGATCCAACTATTTTACATGATGTTGTTCTCTAACTATTAGGGTAGAAAATAATAAGAATTTATTGTCCTTGAATAATGATTTTCAATGATTCTGGATAATGACTAATAATTCATAGGATTGATGAATTGGGTTGTATAGATATATAAATTGTGTTGATTGAATGAGAAGAAGAATTTTATATAATAATTTCCATGTATTAGAGGCATGTATACCTAACGAGGAGACTATAATAGTATAATTAAATTTCAATTATCTTTAAAAAGTTTAATAAACTATATTATACATTTTGGATGAAGGATTCAGGTAGCTGATGTTATTGAAGAAACCATCACTGAGATATATTGCTTGATGGTTGTTGGAATCAGCGATTAAAATCCTCTTGGATAAGGTTTTGTGGAGGTTTAATTTACGGCTATAAAGAGACTTAAATTAGCTACTTAAAACACATTTCTTGGTTATTTAGTTAATTCACTATCCTTGGAAACATATTGAAGTATTTTGGAATTATTTTAATTTTTCTTGAATAACTTGAATCTATTCTTAGGTTATTTTAGGTCTCTAAAAAGATATGAGGTGAATTGATGAGAAATTGATATTTATTGAAGACTTATGAAATTCACAAGTAGGAACTGATAATTATGTAATGAATGACATTTGAAGTGCTTTGAGTGACATTGAAATCATCATCCTGGATCATAAAAGCGTAACTTTATAATTAGGTAGTGGAACTTTCTACATAGTATGTTAAAATAGATACATAAAATGTGTAACCATGAATTTAAAATAGTATATACCATATTAAAATGTGTATATTGAGACATCATATGAGTAATAACACACATGGGAAAAATAATGTGTGGCTCTTAAATAATAATTCTATTCATTTGAAGATTCATTAGACATTTTAGAAGAGTACTTTGAGATTTCAAAACAATAAAAAGAGTTTAGAAGAGATACATAGTCATTACAATATAAGTAACAACTTTGGAAGAGTATGTTCTATAGATGGAATTTCCAAGGCCTATATCATAATATTAGTTTGGCCTTTAAAAAAAATAAAATGGCACTATATTAGAGTAAAAATTCACTTCAAAATATTAATCTGGAGTCCAAGAATTCTCAAAAAATTTGTAATGATGAAGAAAGAAAAATATTTGTTTTAAAAATTAAAATTTGAAGAAGGAACAAATATTAGGTGTTTATTAATATTTTCATTCAATTTTAAATATTCATGATTGATTATAGGCTATGATTCATGACCTATTTTGAATAAGATAATGGAATATTTGATCTAAATGATCACTATGTCATTAAGTTATGATTATCAAATGGGTAAAATTAAAAATAATTTCTAGTGATAAAAATTAATAGAGTTATTGGGTCATGAATGTGAAGATGCATGCGTATTTTATCAATGTTAATATCATCACAATTATGTTTTGATTCAGGAAAAGTTATCTATATTAGAATAGAGTGAGAGTTGAGATGTATCTGGTGAATTAAAAGTGGAGATAAATTTTTATCTAGAATTAATAAATATTTCATAATGTATAGGGAATCCCAATCCTAAAAAATACTATTGCTATATGTTTTTTATGGACAACGAATATTGGTTATCTATAGATGATATAGACTGATTTTTTTAAAGAGTACGTTAATCCTTCTAGAAGATTAAAATAGAGATCTTTATTTTCAAAGTATAAAATAAGATAATAACCTAGGAAACATTATTTCAATGTTACAATGGAGACGACAATATAAATAGGTATTTGGAAAAGATATGGACATTATGAGGCTTTATGTGGTTTATTTTTCTTTCACATAAACTAATGAAAGTTTACAATTTTAGTAATTGTAAGTGACCCCAAAAGGAAAGGTGGCCATACAAAAATGTGAAACAATAAATATGTAATATTTAATATATTTATAATATAGAAAATAAAATATTGATACGTACAAAAAGAATCTAATAATAAACAGAAGTGAGTAAGTTTTAGAGATGAAAGAAAACAAAACCATTGGAACTCTCAAATAAGAATAGATGAAACAAATACCGAATCACATGATAATAAATCATGAGTACTGAAGATGAAGAAGAACAAAAAATAATTAGATGTATTTAGTTTACATAAAATTTCTAATGATATTCATTATTATCATAATGAGAAAGAAAAAGATGTTGTGAAAAAGGCCAATGTGCATGAAATTAAAAACCATATTCAATGGTTATTGAATTAATTGTATTATATATTTTTGATAATCCAAGGAAATAGATTCTGAATAAGATTTGTGATTTTCTATATAGATATTTAGGTAAAATAGTTTTATTAAATAATTATTCTAATTTAAGGACACTTTATAATAAAGGATATCACATTATAGGTTACAGTTCCATTACAAAATGGACCCGAGATCTTCTTCAAAGGGATGAATGTTTTCAAGACTAATTGTGTGACAAAAGACTATGGGATATAGTGTAATTAAATATTTACTTGTGTTATATTTTTAATACTTACCTGTGTTATATGGTAAACATAGTTCAGAAAGATACCTAAACTATATGATGATAATATCATAGTTTATAATATATGACTTGATGAATCCTAATAAAAAATGAGTATGTTTCCCTAAATGGAAAAAACATGTAAGAATATTGTTTACTACACTTTAATTTATTTCAAGAAATGGATTTGGTGATTTGGATTGGGTAGAGATAAACATATCTATTTATACCATAACATGTGACATAGTTTCAAATAAAAATGGGGCAAATATATTATAAGAATAATATAAAATTGTATAAAATATTAATTTACACCGAATTCAAAACCTCTTAGCTGTTTGTTCACTTATCAAAAAATAATTTCATAATAGAAATTGAAATCCAACTTTGTAATGGTATTATAGTCTATATTTAACATGAATTCAAGAGATAATCTATCCATTTATTACTTGATAAAATAGTTTTATATATGGTAACCACATATATTTATTGGTCAGGGTGGTATGTAGGTTCTAGTGTTTTAGAATGATTCTCAACAGATTATTTTGGATCAGACTGAAACTCCCCTGGAGTGGAGGGTAAATTTAATTGCATATATAGTTCGAGGACTAATGAAACACTACATGAATGTTCTAGTCTGGGAATATTTTCATGTGGGTTTATCTATAATTTAATTTCATGTTCATTTATTCAAGTAGTTCTTTACATTGATTATTTGGGTGGATTAATCCCAATTGTCTATAAATTACTTTATAGAGATTCCCATTGAATTACCATAGCAATTAATTTATTAATATACATTTCATTTCACCAATGTTAATAGTTGATGAGAGCATCGATGTTAGGTAATTTGGTGATGCATAGTGGATTTGGATATGGGATTAGATGAATATGTTTTTATATATATCATTCCTAGAGACCATTAACTATGCCCTTATTATAATTGGATCATAGTACAAGATGGAAATTTTAGGAATAATTATTAAATTTTAAGGATCAAGAGTGGGTCCTTAAGAAGTTGCAAGGGGTGGTTTAGCGATTATCCTTAAGGTGGTGGTAGATAAACAATTCATGAATTATGTTCAACTATTCCTTTAAGAGATAATAAATCTATTATGTCATACCAATTTCATTAGAGATGTAATTAATACAACAAATATGGATTTATGTTGTGATATCCTTTATAAGTTATAGCTAAAATTATTGATAAAGGAAACCATTATTAGTGCTAGAAAAAAGAGTTGATAAAGGACCCATTTATCAGTGCTAGAAAAAAAGAGCTAATAATGGGAGAGATTATCAGGGATAATAAAAATGAGATGATAAAAGGGAACCGTTATCAGCCCTTTTTTCTTAGCACTGATAAAGGGAACCCTTTATAAGTTTCAGAAATAAATAGTTGATAAATAGGGTTCATTATCGATGCTAATAAAAAAACACTGAGAGGGGGATTTTATCCCTGCTAAAAAGGAGATGATAAAGGCCTCAATTTATTACTGCTTTTTTTGTTAGTGGTGATAAAGGTCCCACTTTATCAGTGATTTGTTATTATAACTGATAATGGGTAGATTTTATAAGAAAAATATATATTATTAAAAATAATATATATATATATATTTATATTTATATTTATATAAATATAATATATTTTATTAAATTTTATTAAGATAAGGAAAAATTTTCATATACACTTAAAATATTTTATATATTCTAAGAAATGGATTATAAGATAATTGAAAAAATAATATTAATTATTAATATTCTATTTATTGTTGAGTAATAGTAATTTATTGATATTTAGACGACATAAAAATTAAATAAACAAATTAACACTCTAAAATTACTTGAAAACATGACTTGAACGTCAAATGACTATAACATTTGACCTAAATGTTTGTTTATGCTCTAAGATGTATCAAATCGAAAAATGGGAAGAGATCTATAGAATGAAGAAATCGGGTGATAATGGTCACTATTTATTTGAGGTAAAAATGTAGAATATATCCTCCAAAAAATGTGTTTTTAGTTAGGGAACCATATTGTTTTCATATTCGATAGTATTTCAACTTCATTTAATAGGGTCATATTGTCATTTTTTAGAGGAGACTAAATTTATTCAGTGGTATTACATTCATATAGATAGTATGGTTTTCATATTTTATCATGATTCATATATTAGTTTTATTTATAATTAAATATATGAATATTTTATTATATTTACATATAATAAATAAATTTTATGATTACATTATAAACATATTTACAAAACACAGTATAAAAAATGTATTTCAAACAATATAAAAATATTTTTTAAAATTTAAAAATTTATTATGTTGTATATATATGATTTTACAGCTATATATATGTAACATTTATATATACGTATGTGTGTTTTTTAATAAATGGATATATATACATATATTCTAATATACATTAATGGATATTAATTCATGATATATTTACATAAATACAAGTATATATATATATATCACATGCAGTCAAATATATTTCATAAATGTATTTTTAAATAATTATATAAATATATGAATACATATTTAATATGAAATCATGTATATAAATAAAAAGAAATATCATAAAATAGACCATAAATCATCATGTTTCAGGGGTAAAGGCATTCCATTTTTAAAAGATAGGTAGACAGATTGGATCCAAGAACGTGTGAGGGTGAATAGGAGGATAGAATTTGGAAAAGTTCTGAAAATGGTCCATTATGAGTGCTGATAGGGGGAGGAATATCGTGTAATTAGTGGGGTGGTGGATAGTGGGTGAAAACCACTAACAAAGAGGGGGAAAGAGTTTACAGGGGGATCTACAATAGAATCCCCCTTTAGCGACACATATGAAAAGTTCTCACAAAGGGGCCCTCTATCAGCACTGATAAAGTTGTCCATTATTAGCACTATTTTAAGTTCAGATAAAGTGGGCCTTTATCAATTATTTTTTTATCATTGATAAAGGTGTCCATTATGATAACTTTGTATATATTATAAATGGTTCCTTTATTTGTGATAAAAACACTCAGAAAACCCCCCTTTATTAGAACTATTTTTTGTACTAATAAAAGGATTGTTTCAACATTGATTTTATTAATAGCACTTTTAATGCATTGTTATAGCCAATTTTTAGCTCCATTAATATCTAAACCTATAGTACTGTATCTTTGACCAGACTTTGATATACAATTAAAAGAGTTTTACTAGTATGATCATATGGGGATCTTGATGTCAATTAATAGAAGAGAACCATATCCAACTAGTAGACATGATTATGGGAAATCTCAGTGTACAAGAGTGAAACTAAAATTTTTTAAATGGATTAGTAGTTTTTTTCATCATATTAATCTAGAGATAGTGTATGATTTGGTGACTAGTGCTAGTGGAAACATTCCTGGCTGAGTGGTACCTCTTAAAGAATTTGGGAAATGGGATCTCATGGATATGGATGAGTTCAGCTTGATATTATTTAGAAAATTATTTTTGATCAGAGGGATGTTTATTTTACAGTCATATGTATAATATTTATTAAATATTCCTTGGATTTTGTGTTGATTTATTTGCATGATTCAAATTCATTTAATTTTAGTCAACTGGTTAGTTAAATGGGGTTAGATTTGGGTTACCATATAGGGTTGATGTCTATTGATACACCCTGAGAGGTTCGGTCTGAGGGAATTAAAATTTTAATGGGATTCACCATCATGATTTTATATTATATGTTTTTTATATATTTTATGATAATAGAAATATAGAGCTTCAATTTGATCCTTGGTATGGACTATATAACTCAATATTTTACACTCCATTACTATTATATTTGGTGGGTATCATTCGAATCTATTATTGATGATTTTTATTCCTTTGTTAGTGAGTGACATGTAATATAATATCATTCATGAGTTGATGATAAAAAAATATAAATGATTATGATCCCGTTTTCATTCATTAATTTGATGGCAATGTAGATGAAAAGGTCTATGACATTTTCTCTTATCTTGAACGAGTTTCATGATGTTTTTTCTAGAGTCATGTTTATGTTTTACACTCAAGAGATAGGCTGAGTTTTTGATCAACCAGATGCAAGGTACGATTCCCATATAAAATTTTCAATACATGATGTATCATGTGAAGAATATAATGATTAAGGTAAAACTAGAGAATCATGAGGAAAAATTATCTATTTGACTTATCACATATCTTTTATATTATCTTGTTTTTTTCATAATAAGGGTGATAGTTACTTTTAGTTATATGTGAATTTCCAATAGTTGAACCAAGTGATTGTTAAAAAAAACTTCATCCTTTTATAGATAACATATTTAATTTTTTGAGAGTACCCAATTGAATCTTTATGATCAATATGTGGTCCATATATCACCTTTTGTAGGTGACACTAGTGGATATTCATGAAACTACTTTATAAAGAAGTTATATTCTTCATTTGTTTCTTATGACATCTTTTGGAGTAAAGAACATGGATATAGTGTTTATGGCCCTGATATATAGGGTCTTACATAAATTTTTTAACTTATTACTGAACATTTTTAATGAAAACATTATTATATATTCTCAATCATGGTATGATCATGTGGGAAATATATTTTTTTTATTATATTGAGATTTTATTTTATATATTCCAAGCTCTAAAGGGCCACATTTGAATAAAAAATGTTTCCTTCCGAGTTGATTTGATATATGGTGCTCAAATATCACTCTACCATGGGAAAATAATGGTTTTGTTTTTATGGTAATGATCCAATTTATTTCCATAATTTATTGATTTCTATGATTGAAAGGATTCTAGAAGATATTAATTTCGAATTTCTCCAGATCTGGATCACCAATAATGGACCTGACGATGAATGGGATGAAGTTTGAGTGGTATGATCATTATGATAGATTAATTATAGTGATTAATTTCATATTGTATCATGTGCCTCGTTTTGACCTTAACGTAGATGGGTAATGAGAATTTCACATATTTTAATACATTAAGGGTTGGTCTTAGAGAACTTATGATATATTATTATTTATTGGTCACTTACTGGTCTAGGAATCTAAGTCCTAATGAAAGGATCTACACAAAAATGATTTAGAATTTTTGAAAATAGATAATTAAATAAGATATTTAAATAACTATATTTGGGTGATATATTTGTGGTGTTCACCAATTATTAGAACCTTATGTAGATATTTTCATTGGATAACCTAAACCATCAACTGAGATGGTGGGTTGAATATTTATATTCCTTTGACATCATGGTCATGTATATCATAATGAAAATAATTACATTTCTGATTCATTGAGTAGGAAGACTAATGTATAGGTGCTGTATGAGTTTAGTAATGAGTGTTATATAATGACCTTCTTTGAAAATATGTTCTTTGGTGTGTAGAATTATGAAATAAGAGATACACCCAAAAATATGTGATATACCTAATCACACTTCAATAGGGTGAATGAGAATCAGATATTATTCTTATAATAACAATTTATATAGAAAGTTTATATGGTAGGGAACCTCCATCAGTTTGGTCTAATGATGATGATGGGATTTGTCATGTTTGGGTTCAATTTATAGTCCTTACGAGCATGTTTGAGGAGTTGATATTTGATTCAAAAGAATAAAAATTTTATGTTCACTCTGAGATGACCATGATATATCATGATATATGAATTTAGTATTGGCTCTGTAGCAGCTAGGAATATGCCCCGCTTTGGGCCTTTGGGCCACCGATTTGGTCCCTGAGTCCTTTAAGCCCTTCAGGCCACCCAGGCCTTCGGGTCAGTAAGGCCTTAGGGAAACCTCATGGCCTATGGGCCACCTTAATGTGTTGATAAAAACCAGAAAACCTACAGGGAACAAGCTTCAGAAGGAGGAGGATCAAAGAGCTTTCACCATAGTAGAATCTAAACAGATTGCAAGAATGAGAGGGTATGGAACCTGCCATCGGGACAAGCCTGTGCATGCACAAGAAAGCCTAGCCAAATAGACATGCGAAGGTTGAGTGCTGATTTCAAGATGAAGATGCTGGGGAGGAGTAGTTCCAAGTAGTTATCTTGGGTTGTATGAAATGTTTGAAGCCTATGGGCAATGAATTCCTCTAAGGCCTATGGACCTTGTAATACTTATGCCTACAGGCCTTGTAAGGGTTCCACCTCACCCCTTGAAAGGTGGATTATCAAAAACCAATAAACAAATGAAGGTCTTCACACCATTGGAGGAATATCACACTTTTCATATCAATCAGGGAGACCTAGTCTATTGTTGAATTGAAAAGATTATATGTTTATGATTTAGTATAATCACATTGTGTTCAAATGGGTATCATTTCTGACCGAGAAAAATAATTTATGTTTAAATTATGGAGGGGATTATAAAAGAAATTAGATACTCATATTCATTTGATCATGAAATTCCACCATTAGATCAAAGGACAATTTGATCATATCATCATGATTTTGTAGAAAATACTACAAGTATCCTTATATGATTTTAGTGGTTTATGGGAGATACATATTGTATTTTTCTATTTTTCCTTTGATAATAGTGATCAAGAATTTATTATGATAAAACATTTTGAAGAATTGTATTTTCATTTTTGATGATACCTCTATACCTCGTTGAGGTAGGAGAGCCTTCAATAATTCAATCGATTCTTGTGTACGAGACATCATCACATTTTCGATTGATTCAAAAGTCATTGGTGACCACTCAGAGTATATAGAAATCATGCACTGAAAAAAAAATGAAATCCTCTATAGTTTCCTATGAAATAATAAGTTTTATTAGTGTCAAATTGATTTGGACAAATCTTGATATAAAGGTAGGTGAAACTGAACATTAGGATTCTGGATCCATTCAATTTTATCAAGTGGCTCATTTAATTGTAATATTGTTTTGTTATTCCAATGAGATAGTGTGTGGTGCAATATGTATTCAATATATCATATATTTGTAGATATAATTTGTATTCTTCTCATGTTATCATCATTGATGATTGAAATATAATGGAAGATGCATTGTTTGACAAAAAATAAATATGAATTGAAAAAAAGTTAAAAATCCTAAATTAGAAGATATTATCTATGATGTATGTCTAGTCGTAGCATATATGTATATGGAAGAAGACTTGGGATGAGTTAGGCTTTGTGAACGTTGATTTTGTTTTACCAATACATGACTAAAATATAACAGCAGGTGTTATAGTGTTGATAGAGGCCACACAAGATAATATTGAATTAGGTGGTTGGTAATGCCCCATCAAAAAGGATTTTTCCATAATGTTATTGATTACATTATAGAGGCATGGATGGTATTTATTAGTAAATATTTGGAAAAGGGAAATGAACCATGAGTTGGGGGTCACACCAAAATGTGACTTTTGGTAGGGGTGTTGTTCTGTGACCCATCTGTACTTACTATAATAATTCAATTTATAGTTTTTGTTTATAATTTTTGTTTAATGGATTTACATGGTAAAATATTAAAAAACAGGATGATGAATTCCTTCCGAGAAAACACACAACCCCTTTTAGAACCATGATGAATTTTGACTCCCATGTTTCCTAATTAATTCAATAATGATATATTCTAATAGATCCACAGATGCAAGGTTATTTTTCATCCTCCATCTAATATTTTTTTAATTTTTATTATCAATCTTCTCCGTACTAAATCCCTTAATTGTGGATATTTTATGAGATTATTTATTTTTCCCATTTATGGCTGAATCACTTATGTATATTAAATTAGTTTATATATATCTCTATGATAAAGGTTGAACCTAAATTTTTTCACCATTTTAAATGTGTTCATGTTTTGTATGATATGAAGGTGTTCGAGGGTGTGTGCGAACGACCAAGAATGAAACTAAACTTGAGTTCTTTATTTCTTGAGGGGGTGAGTATGACTAATCTAGCCCAACATAGACTCTCCAAAACCATTAATTCACAACCACAGTTAGCGAAGGCCATTTTTTATTAGGAATGTGATGAATGAATGTGGAATTAGAACCTATGATGGGTGTCCTTAAATATGTCTTGATATAATGGGATTTGTGAGGATTCCTTTGGAATTACTTTGCTATTGGATTAGATAATTGAATTAGGATATATCAGTATTAGGCTCCTTATGGGGTTTTTAAATAGAAAGATACCTCTTTAGAATTACCCTATGAGATATGGGTTTATCTAAAATTTCATAAATTTCAAGAGAGGTCAAGAAAGACTTATACTTCTTATATGTATGATGTTAGGGGGGAGGAATAGTGACTAATATTTTATTTTTCAGACCAATTACAATGTTATAGAACATTTTATAATCATATTATAAAGACTTTATATCATTATGAGATACATTAATATATGATCACTCCTTTATAATATTGTGTTTAGATATTGATAATTCTCCATTGATGTTATATAATTGTATGATTATTAATCATTTACTTATATAAATAGAAGCAGTGATAAACATTTCACTACGATTTTTGATTATGTTCATATAGATAATCTATTCACATAATGTTTGGCATTTTATAGTGGCAACACATTATTTGTTTTGGGTTTTTGCATGTCAATAATATCTTGTTCAATAGGAATGATGTTATGTTTGATGATATATCCTTAACCCATATTGTGTTATATAGATGTGACAAACTATTCACTCAATTTACTCATTTGAAACCATTATTTAATATTTTCTAGTGGAGTACTGATAAACTATTTACATTCACTCTTTCCATATCATGATAGTTGATTCACATTGGTATTGTTTTGGTGGTAACCTATACACCATTATTAGATGTATCTATAATGAATCATTAACCTATAAATGCGGAGTGGTGATATTATATTCAATCATAATACTTGTGATGTTCATATACTAGTCACATTATTGTGTTGGTGATAACTCATTCCCCTTACTGTTGTGGTGATAGGTTGTTCATCTAATGGTGGAATAGGGAGATGGAATGTTCCCCCAGTTATATATTTGGAGGGGTGATATCACATTCACCCATAATCAATATTATATAGATATACTATTAAAATTATAATTATCATGGAATAAAATCCACATACATTGTGATTATGACGATGACCTATTCTCTTATTGATGAACTTGGGTGAGAACCCAGTATCTTAGTTGCATCAATTAGTGGAGATTAACTAATCACCCATAATCATGGAAAAATGTAATACTCAATTCACCTATAATAGTGAGGTCAATTATGACAACCAATTTAACTAATAAATTAATGGGGGTCACCCATACAGTTAGTATACTAATGGAAATGATGATAGTTAACTCATTCCAAATATATGTCTAGACTATGGGAATATTGTCTCATTTAAAAATTTGTTACAGAAAGTATGATCATTATTGTTGGAGGATATTAGTACCTCCGGGTTTGACGGTTCATATGTTAAACTTGTTTTATTATCATATCGTATTATATATACACACATATCTATTAGAATTTATATTAAGGTTAACATTGGTGGTGGTCTACAGACTTTTAGTCACAACCTGCATGGGCATTCTAATGAATATGTCGGCTTCAAATTCTATGTTTTAGGTAAATTAAAATTCCTTGTAATTTATGGTTGATATGTGGATTCATGGAAGGAGTTAGGTGATGGTATATGGTAGTTTCATAGATTCAGTTTTTGGGGTATTAGTACATTGTAGTTTTTGGAAATTGGTGCGTATGACTAACACAGATAATGGTGTTACACTTTACGCATTCCATATGATACATTATAATTAAACATGTGTTGATAATTTTTATAGAAGTATTACAATTTTAATTTCCTTATTATGTTATTCATGTAATGAAAGATTTATTTTTATTCCACTTTTATTTATGGATATTTGATAAAATATATACTCTCCCCATAAGTTTTCCAATGAAAATAATTGATAGTTAGTATCCTTTTGTATATGGTCCAACACACATGATGTCTCCATTTATATTGGTGTATATAACCTTATTACAAGCCATAAAAAAAATATTTAATCCTTTTATGTCTCATGTTGGGTTGTTGAAAATAAATGATGTTAAAATCTCTAAACCATTTATTTGTAAAATGGTTTTATATTCCCCAAATTATGATGATGAAATATTGAATTTGAATGGTGATGGTTATGATATTACACCATTCACATGAATAAAGAGTATAATTAGTGAGTTATTTGTGTGAATAGATGTAATGGATTAATAACGGTTTCTTAGATTTATATTATATCAAATAAGAGATAAAAACACCATTTCAATCTTACTAGCCTAATTAATTCTAATAGCGAATCCAGCCCATGTATAATCAACACAAGTTATCTCAATTTAATTGAAAAAACATAAATATATGTTTTTTGTAAGTTAATTTAATCAAATTTAATAAAATTGTAACACAATTTTTCAGAGTTACTAAGTACAATACGGAACACACCAAACATAATTGAGTTTTAGTTTATTTTAGAATTGATCATAGTTAGATCATTATAAATGTTTATCCTTATATCATATCAATTATAAGAATAAATAAAATAAATTTTATAATTATGACTACAATTATCCCTGAAGATGCATATTTTATTATCTAAAAACGAATATATTTTTTTCATTTATTTTTATCTTGAGAAGCTACAAAATCTCATACGTGGGAACCCTATAGTTACAAGAATCCAATTTATAACAATGATGAGAGAAATTGATAATATATCACTTCTCAATGTGAACCATAGGTTTTGTAAGACCAATAATAGTAATGTTTTTTTATCATTATAAAATATATAATAATAATAATAATTTTAAACAATATAGAGGGATTATTAGAAAAGGAATACCCTCATGTACCTAACCTAAGGGGACCCTTTATATATTGAAATTTGGGATTAGGTCTAGGAATTAATTTATTGTCAAATTCATTTTTAAGAGTGTTGGGTTGTTTTCTACACCATTTTTTATAATAGGTATCAAATTCAAACTAGAACAAGGCATTATATCCAAACTTTACCACACTATCCATAGAAAAATCATCACTCTTAGTATAATAGGTCCACATATTCTTCTAACTAAAAAGAGGTTCTACCTAGCTTTTCCACCTATCATTTCGATCCATATAGTGGACCACATAAAAACCGATACACTAAAACATACCTACAGATATAATCATATAAATCATATGTATTAGTGAACAATATCAATGGAAATTATCCTTGGGAGGACCCATTTCCATATAGAGATTACATTGTGTCTTTCCTCCATTAATTACCAGTTCATAATTGTGGTTCACACCCGTGTTGTTTACTGAAAGAATGTCTATTTTTTCCTTCATATACCATTAATTGTTATATAAAATACTTATCAACAAGAAAAAAAAATCTATATCAACATAATTAGTATGTTATTATATATATTGAAGTCCAACCCAGGACAAAACCATTTTACTATGGCATTAAAATAGAAAAAATTAAATGAAATTTGTTAATAATAATTATTAAAATTTATATTTTTTATATTCATACTTATAAATTTATATATAATAATAAAAATCAATTTTGTTTGCAGTAATGGACCAAAAAGCCCCACCCTTATGAGATTTATAATGAAAAATGTTGACAAGTACAAGAGGTTATGTTAATGTAGAGTATGGACATCACCCCATGTATTTGAATCATGATAATAAAAAAACGAATATTCATCCTACATGATATAAGAGAATCACACTCTTCCATATCATTTATTAATGATCATTCGCCACTTCATTATACCTATTAATAGAATTGAGGGACCAGTTATTATGTATTTCCTTGGTAGTTCTTGTATTCAATACAATAATTAAAGAGTTTCCGGGGAACCAATGTTGATTTACCTTTGAAATTATTGATCATAGAGAGAGAATCACATTGAAATCATAGTATCGTCAACCCTTACTAGTCAGAATACTTGACGTCATGAATAATTACCCATGTTTATGCTAAAAAGACATTAAAATTCCCCTAAAAACATGAGAAATGACCCTTAATAATTCCCATGGAGATTCTATGGATTCCCTATACCCAACATTTACAATACCCCCAATACAACATCAGATTTATTGAATTTTATCCATGAGGGAAAAGGGTGTATCCATCATATGTATTTTGATTGAATTGGATTCTGGGGGATATTAATGTGAGGAAGAACTATTACAGTGATGAGTTATTATATTGAGTTGTGCATTTTACCGACCAAGAATGTGGATACTATTCATATATCCATAATGATAGAGGATTCAATGATAATGGAGTTAAAATGATTTCCATCAAACCACTAGTTATTTCTCACTCTCATGCGATATAGACATGATTCAATAGTAACAACTAAGAGGATTTTAACCAGATCAATTAATCCATTGTTTATGAATTTTTTCATGAAGGATGAAATTTCATATTCATTTGAAATATCATAATGAAATTAAAATGAAAATCTTGTCAAGGTAATTTTGATATAATCATAATTGAAGAATAGTTGTTGAAATAATTAATCCCTTTTATGAAATAACACACATAATAATGTTACGTAAATGCATATAGCCTTTAATCTATCATAATTTTGTATCATACTACTATAGATTTTCATAATAAGAATATTTCTTTAAAGAAGAATAAAGCTATTTATAAAAAGAATAATCCATTTAGGATGGAATTTACTATTACCAAATTGAAATTACTAGTGATACTTAGATATTAAAACGACCATGTTATCAATACGCTAGATATACTTGTATTTTTTAATGAATGTAATTGTGTGAATATACCATCATATATTCCTATGTTGATAACCCTTTATATTATGTAATTATCATTCAAAATTAGTAATAAACATGTTCGTTGAGAAATAAACATACTAACATTAGCCTCTAATGTTTGAGTGTATAAAGAGTGACAAAGAATTCAATAATAAATTTATTTTTATGTATAGTGAATGTATTATATATAATCCCATCAATGGATAAATTATTAGGTTTATAAAAAATGGAACAAATTTTAAAACTAATACCCAAGTGAAGATTTTCAAATCATATTTTTCACAAGGAAGCAGGTAAATGAATTAAATATCAAAGGATTTACTATGAATAATTTATAATTTATTATTTATTAAAGAAATTTTAAATATTGATACTGAACCTCCCAGGTCATTAGGGTTGGTTAATTTACTCCCTGAAACTATAAACAACTTCTTTTTATGCACAGGACCAGACTAAACTCGTTGTGAATTTGAGTATCCAATCATTTTATTTATTTTTTATGGAATTGATAAATATTTTTTAAATACATACATAAAGATGAGATGCATTTAGTGAAAAGAATAATATTACTAGGTTAGGATAAGGATGATCCATTCCATCTACTTAGTTATTAGGTGATTTACATGAAATACCTTCTAATTGAATTTAATTTACTCTTCACCGAAAGTGTGTAACTATAATGTAATTAAAGTGAAGAGATCTATATTTATCTCTCATTGAGGAGGAAATATTTATTTTTCAATATATTGATAATACTTATCCAAAATATAGCTATATATATACTACAACTAAGATCCTACATTTACACAATCCCATGGTTAATAAATATATCATGAAATGAGGATAAATTTTAATCATATTCTCACAAAATAAGAGGATTCAATTATCATAGAAGTAATAACTTATAACCTTATAAATTCTTAAAATACTTCATGGTATTGATCATTCTAATATCAATAACCTTATGTAATCATATAATTATATAATATTCGAAAATATTAAAGAGATTAGATAAAATTGGGTTACCTTATCTAATTACCCATGAATATTTTAAAATTCATATATGTGAATCACTAAAAAATGTAGTTATTAGATAATGTGTAATGAGAGAATCGACTTGAAAAATATATAAGAGTAACCATGATTGAGTAGAATCAATAGAATGATGATCTAGTTGAGTGTATTAATGGAAAATGAGATATCCAATTGAATTTAATGGTTTCCATTATTGGAATTTTTATGTGGATTTAAACACTCTAAATCAATAAAAAGACATCCATGGATATTCCATCCATTTATTAAAACAACCTTTTTTTTTGTGAAAATAATCAAATTGGAATAGCCTCTACGAATTATAAATAACATTTTATAATTAATATTAGGAAGTGTGTTCCCAATAGAAATGGGACTATAATATATGAAATAATAGGAAAAAACACACTTTAGAATGATATCAATGGATTGAAAGTGTAACATCCCAGGCCTGGGAGCCACTAAACATGTGCCTCAAGGAATGTCATCACATGAACTAATGTTCTCTTCTATATAATTCAGAGGTTTTTGACTAGAAGCGTGGGTCTAAGAGTCTTTTGGGTAGACTATACCCTATTTACCAGGGAAATCCACAATAGAAAACAAATGGAATAACAAGAAAAGTATAAAATAACCAATGAACATAAAAAATTACATCCTCCCAAACTAGGCACAAACCACAATGAAAAGTAAACATGTCATGTCATATTATTGTTCCAAGTGAAAAAAACCCAAAATAAATAAAAATAGTGGAATCCCCAAAATGGTCCTAACTTCATGTCTGAAACGTCATCTATGTACCATTCATGCAAGAATAAACTCCCACACATAGGTCCCTTGAAACTTTTCTAACATGAAAGCATAAAATTTTCTAAAGTAGCTAATGTTTTCATGAATAGTTAGTGAGTAAAACTCATTAGGACACCACTAATGGTGTCTACAAAATATCCAGTTTGAAAATATTGTGCATAAAATTATTTTTTTAATTGAAATATAAAATAACAACAGTCCGGGTTCCATTAATTAGAAACCTTTACTTTAACTATTATGAACATTATAAAAATTCATTATTTCCATCTTCTTAATTATGTAGTTCATCATCAACATTTTATCCATGGGTTAGGTGTTTACATCATTCACATAATTATATAAGGAATTTATAATTTTTCATAAGGAAAAAAGTCATGTCGCTATCTCTTAGGAATAATATATCATAACATCACAATGTCCTCACCTCAAAGCCTCAGTCTGGGTGGAATGAAACCATTAAGAGAATAGAGATATCCCCACTTCCCTAACCCATGAATGTTGTGTGGTGTTACGTCATTATTCTAACTCAACCCATGGGATGATCCTCAATCCTTTATCCCACACTTCAATCCATGTGCACGTGCTTTTTCATCTATTCATCACATACAAACTATATCACAACAAACCAAAACCAATAAATATAGTAATCATAATCCAATAAAATGAACATTGGAATTAACATTATTCCATAACCAAATAAAAAATTTACCATTTACATTACCTAGCACATTAAGTCCAATTTACATTCTCATGGCTGACTCTCTATGAATATTCAATATTTCTCTTATATCAAATCATTTCAAATATTCATCAATTATGAAACCCATTTAACATACTTTTCATTTCACATAACATCACCAATTTAACATATTCACCATTTCATATGCACTAACTGTCATAGGCATTTCAAACAAAATTTATAAGCCACATATCATGACCTCATTTAACCCAATTAACCCATTTTCATGTCATTCCAAAAAACCCCTTAATCCATTACCAATCTAGACAAACTAAATTTTTTTCACATTAATTAAATATATCAACATAATCATCAAGTGCTATACATTATCACACAATGATCTAGAACTTTACCAAATTCTAGGCCTAGAAAAAATTGGTGCACCCCATGTGCGGCCCTTCATATTTTAAATCATCCTTGATGCCTCCCATGAAGAACATGAGGGATTCTATTAATAATTTAGATAATTTTATCACCAAATACCACCAAAGGCATTAATATAACAATAACTGATAAACGAGAATAAGACTGAGCATGCTCACATCTAAAACAGAACTATGGGATATAACTTGTAGACTACCTACCCCGAATTCATTGATGAAATCATTCTTAATCCTAGCCATGAATCATGAGTCAACCACCAATTGAACAATCAACATAGATCTCATTAGAAAAATAGTTTTTTAGATATTCATATGATGATAAAAGGGATATTAAGACCCTAAACCAAAAAGAGAAGCATGAGTGGGATTAGACTCAAATGGAGCTTAGATTTGCAACCAACGATGCTCCAAATAGTTTAGAATTGAAAGAGAATTTTATCTTGTGATCTTGGGTCTCATGGGTTCATCCCTATAGTTATTGGAGGTGGAATGGAGGAGAATCCCGATTTAGAACATAATTCCCTGAGGTTAATTTTTTTTAATATCTCCCAAATTTACTTGGCTGTATGATTTACCAGTAGGGTAATCCATGCCATGCACAAACTATAAAAGATCCATAGTACAAGATAATGTAGTTTGTACTATTACCTGGGAAACCATGTATGGTCTAAAAATTTTTCTCCAACCATGCAATATTCCACTACCTCAAATCAGATGGTTTTGACACCCCCCCTCGCACAGTTTTCTGTAACCATGTGCAAACCATGAAAAATGCCTAGGAAGCTCCTTTTTTCCATCACTTTAATATCATAAACCCATTGAACTCCTCTAAGTCACCTCATGAACATGGGAAAAAATTATTTATCCAAGAAAGGTACTTAAAATAAATCTCAAATAAAAAACATACCATAAGTAAATCTGTTATCTTACGAAAAGTTGGCACCAATGGTCATGGAATACCTAGAAAAAAATCCTCTGACCACATAATTGATATTATATTGGTTAATATCCCAATATTTATAATATTGTTTTTCTTGAAAAACCCATATAATATAATAGTACTATATTAATTAATAAAAAATAGAAACAAAAATTTATTTATTCAATGGAATTAAATTGAAGATGAAATTCTATACCACATTGTTGAAAAATTCAATCACCTCTTCTATATTTGACTCAGCTTGTGAGGAGATATTATCTTTGAAAATATGAATAAAATAGTCAAACAAAGAATTACCAATACCATACCATTATTTATAATTCAATTCACTAACATTAATAGATAATATTTCCTTCCCCAACGTCTTTTATAAACACATTATTATAAAAAACATGGAGTTTCAATCCAATATTTAATAAAAAATATTCATAACAGTTCCTTATACATTTTTTTGAATTCATACATCTAAAAAAAGTATATAAAATTAACATATACTATAAGCCTTTTAGTTCATGAATAATGTTCAATAAAATTATATATTTAACTAAACATATCTTAAATCCTAGCTCTTAATGAAAATTTTTCTCTTTAAAACATTGTAACAATCTTATAGAAGGATCTTAATTTATCTTGGACTATACATTTGTCCCCAAACCTTTCCCGCAAAACCCTGTATGAGAACCATAAGTCATTTAAATGAAAAGTATAATGTATTTTATACCCATAATGCATCATAATAATGATAATATGATTATGATATGAGTGAATCATTGGAGTGGATCAGTCATTAAGGGAAGGATAATGATCACCTCACACCAAGGATATAAATTCTCCATCAATTTTTTATATCCTATTATACACTGAATATATATTGATACTAAATTAATGTTACCCCAAAAGAGTAATCTCAAAAATATAGCACATATAAATAATGATCTAAAATTAATAGAATCGACTGTAATAAAATTATTTCCCAAAATTTTCATGGGATTCAAAATTGAGTAGAATTAACTTTGAAAAAGATATTTGTTACTAGGAAATGTGGAAAAGAGTTAAGAAATCACTAGATTTATCTTAATATGATTTTATTGATGTGTTTAAAAATAAAATATATCATAAAAGAATAATTCCCATTGTAAATTCTATGAGTGACCTATTGTTTCAAAATTTTGGAACAAGTGTAATTGATATCTTTAAATTTGAGAACATAGAGCCTTTCAACCATTATAGAAATAAATTTTAAAGAAACCAAATAATATAAAATTTGGCCCAGTTTAAATTTTAATTCATTATAATTATACCCTCAGTGTAGAAATACCAACTATGATGGGGTTATTTTACTAAATGAAATTCCTAAGGGCTATGAATGTTTCTTTATCATTGAGTCCTTGAAAATTAAAAAAGGGGATACTCATTTTTTGGGGAACTACCCCTTGTTTGGGAATATTAATATTTTTTAACATCAGTAGTAGAAATATTTTTTTTAATCATACAATTCAAATGGGATCTATTATTATATTATTTATTCAACTTATATATCTCATCAGTCAAATGTTTTTTCCATGAAATATTCATCATTATAATATATAAAATGATTTGTGGAATAAATATTGGAGATATTAGAGTCATGAATAATTCTTCTAGTTGAAATCCCATATGAAAACATTTTAAAATAATCTTGGGACACATCCAATAAGACCCTCTACACCACCATATTGGGGTGAAAACATCCCATTATGGGGGGCGAAATACCCTTTGGTTTTCTACCCATAGAATACCATTTCAACTTGACCTTCACACACATAATTTATCATGATTGAGGTTGGATATGTTCATTTTTAAAACATAAATAAATATATATGTTGAAAGAAATACACACAATAGGTAAGACAAGAACATAGGGATCTATAGATGCAATCCCTTTAACTGGAGGCTAGGGGGAATCACACTCTAGATAGACCTTATTATTGTTAACATCGAGGTAAATTGGAAAATCATATTCACTTTGTAGGTATTGTTTATTTAGATACATTTCATTACCATTTTAACAACACATGAATTACAAAATCCTGAATGTTCCATGAATGCATTATTTTTAAATAACTATAAATATCTATAATGTTGTGCATGCAACATGGACCAAATTTCTACCAATTTAACTATATGTCACTGAGTCCCACCTTGTATGTTTTCACTGTTTGAGATTTTTGTTTTATCCAAAATCCTTATCTTACACCCTCAACAATATAATAATTAATCGATTTACAAGAAATTTTATGAACCCCACTCCACACATCACCACCGGACCATCACATGTATGCCAAAAATCACCCAAGAAAACTTCCAAAAATGAAGGACATATAATGTTTAAACCCTAGTATAATAATAATAATCCTAAAATGTTATGCACTAGTCTATCCTATAGCTAAATTTATCAATTTAAAATGTAATGAGGAAAAATTAATTTGGGGGGAGTGGGTTTAATAATACTTGTGTGGGTTTTATCTTTAACATCTTATTAATAATAATTGTTGAAATTTGTTAAATTCAATTATAATAAATATATAGTAAATATATTATACTAAGAAATGAATTAATTTATTTAATATATAGACATTGATTTATTTAATTTAATTTAAGAAAGATCCTTTGATTTTAATTTCAAGGGTTTAAAAATTTTTACACACTTCATGGATTTTCATATATTAATATATATATATATATTAGGAAATATGTTTTAACAAAATTGATAATATGAATTTTTCTATTTTTTCTCTCATATGATAATTCATTTACAATTAACAAGATTCAATAGTTCTCATGTGGGCATAGTGATTTGAAATATTTTTTTTACTTATTATTGAGATTTTTATTTTCCATTTCCATTTACCCTAATAAGGTCACTTTTGATATTTCTAAACTAACTTTATTTTAGATCTTCATTCTTGATATCATGTCCAACTAAACAAATTCATCAATTTTCCTATTTCATTTTAATTCCATAATTCATTTATGGTTTTAAAAATTTAAAGTATACAATTATTTTTTAGCAAATTCGTGTTTAGAAATAAATTAAATTCTATTTATGGAATAAATTGTGTGTTTCTCTACAAACACATTAATTTCAAGTTTATTTTAAAACTTGCTTATCAATATTGGGGTTTTTAATTATATCCACTCCTTTTAATTTCCAATTATTTTTATCCTTTTTAATAATTGGAATTACAAGACTCAGGAATATTTTTTACTTTTTTTATGAATAATTAATTTATTGAGTCAACGAGACATAAATTATAGTTGGTTATTTTATAGCTGGGTTGGGTGATTCAATCACCCCATTTATATTGGTGAATACATCTAAAATTTGTTTTTTAAATCCTGAAAATAAAAAATATTTTTTTATTTCTATCTCACACTTCTAAGTGAGAGAGTCAAAAAAATATTAAACCATTAATATAATTTTTTCCCTTTGTTTATTTTCTCCAAGAATGATAGAATAATTTCTTAGATAATGTGATAGTTATAAAATTATGTTATAAATATATCATCAATTTTATGTTCAATATATCTGATAGTGGACTAGGGATCACATACCATAAATATTTTCATCCAACTTTGTGGTACCATTTTTTTTATGTAAGAGAAATTGGTTTTTATACCACACAATTAAAATTCTTAAATAGTATGCATTATTATTTTTCGCAATTGTAAATAGAGGGAAAATTCATATGATATTTAACTTTTTATGTCAATATTGAATATTAATCATGATATATTCCTTCACCCCATACGATGTTTTATATTATTTTTAACATTATTCCTGGTATAATAATAAAATAGATGCATTTTATCCGTTATTGAGATAAAAAATTCTTAGTAATTAGATAGGAAATAAGATTATCTATCACAATTCGAATTTTTATGAAATAATCACTTAATTAATGAGTTATAAATTTACTACTAATCTAAAATATTATTTTTTTAATGGTATAATCAAAAAATGTTTCCTCAATGTAACTACTGGGGGAAACAATTATTCAAACATTTCATTTTATATCGTCTGAAAACATACAATTGACCATACACATAATATATAAATCAATCCCATAAAATATCTAAACGGTAGGAATGGTATAATGCTTTCTTAACAAGTATCCTCTTGAATTATTTCAACAAAAATATGAATTTCTATTTATTTTCAACTAGTGATGGTCACACAATCATCTATCTAAGAGAGTAAACATATCATAGAATTTTACATAGTGGTAGGATATTAAATTACATCACTGATTATTCATGAATGTTTTCAAATATTCTTATAATAATTATTAAACTAGGAATAACCAATTTTCCATTCCTCACAATCATATTTTTTAGTTCGTTGTTTCTTCATCGAGTGTTTTGATTATATTTATACGATTATAATGAAATCAAGATGGTAACATGGGTATATTTTATAATATATGCCTCTAAAAAATTTATTAATTTTAAAGAACAAGTATTTAATATTCCACTTATGTAGATATTGAGTATCTTACCCATGATGGTATATTTCATTGAAACATTATATGTTTTTTTAGAATTTATAGAAAAAAAATCTATTATATTTTCTTTTCATTCTCTAAAGATACTATTTTTTTATAAGTCCCATTAGAAAAATATTTAATAACTGATATAGTATAAAAATAATTGCATATATTTTATATTTGTAAAATATTGAATAAAATTAAATTAAATTTAAACATATAAATATAAATTTAAAAAACATTTCTTTTTTGTATCTAAAATAAAAACATATCATAAATATAAACACGAGTATGAAAAATATTCTTATTGATTTCAATCTATTATCCTATGAAAATCAGTGATTAAATAACTCTCTTAGAGGCATGTAAAATCATTTTGGGATTGTAAATGATTATCTATGGAATTTACCTAATTTTCCAATACATAATGGGATTTATTGGTGAAATTTTGTCAAATTTTATTAACTTCCATATAAATATTATATAATTTATATATGTAATTTGGGGTTTGAAAAAACTGATACAAATTTATTTTGGATCTTCACAGATTAAAGTAAACTTTAGGATTTTATGCGATGATTTGGCAAATATGTATTCTATAAAATTAACTAATTTTATAATTCCTTTAGATGTATTTGTATCCCCAACCACATATATGACAATATCCATGAATATTACCACATCCATCACTTCTCCATCATCTAATTTTTTTTCACAAATTGATTCATTTTATTTCAAAAAATTTATTAATAAATTAATTGGAAATGAATGGTTTCATTTATTTAAAATATTATTATTATTTTGTCACATGAGAAATAATGAAATGAGTTCAGAATACTTTTTATACTATCAAAAATGATATAATTTCTAATGGGTCATGTTAGATCTATGAAAACTAGTGTAGGTATTTTAAAGAATATTAGTATCTATAAAATCAATAACATAATACATTAATTGAGATACAATTTTATAAATGGAAGAGTTCTACTCACTAACCATTTTTTAGTGCTAGATGTATAATAAATTCCATTCATCATGGGCAGGAGGGAATACAACTTCCATTTTATTAAAATAAATCTCCATTAAACTCTTCTAAGGAATGATTGGACCTTTTTTTATATGATGTTCACATTTTAACCCATCATTGAAATATATTTATAGGAAAATCAACAATTTTTAATTATTTTTTTTTGGAAATGTGAATTATTTTCATTTATAATTATAGTTATATTTATATGTTTTAAAAAAATTTCTTTATACATCATCCATGATATTTAACTGATTTTCATAATATTATGAGTAGTGAAATAGATTTTAATGACATTAAAAGTGGTGATACATTGAATGAAAATAATTTAATTATAATTTTATAGAAGAGAAAACTAAAAATGCATATTAAATATATTTATATTAAATTATATAATTACATTTATTGATATTTTGTATTTATTTATATTTATAAAGTTTAATAGTAGATCGTTTTCATCAGTTAATTATTATATTTTATTCTAAAACAATTATATTTGTTAGAGTGTTTGATTAAGTGAAAAAATGAACGTTTCTCCATCAGTGTTCTTATATAGGCAATGTGTTATAAATTTTATAACAATGGAAAAAAATGGATTTGGTAGAATATGATAATGTGGGGGAATAAGAATAGAAATAACAAGATGAAAACATAGATGGAAAATAAGTATTTAAAGATATTTATTATATTTTATTCTATCATTTTTTCATTAGCTTGTCATAGTGAATGAGAAAGAAATAATTATTTATTGGCAAGGAAGGGAAATAATACTGAGAATAAATTCCATTATTAGTCAATATTTCTAGTTAAAACCACACAAAATAATTTATGATAATTCCCCACCAATATTAACTAAAATATTAGATAATTTTTTATTGTTGAAATTAAATTACATTCTATTTGATGAATTTTTTATATACATATTAATTTCCTATTTCTATATTTTTATAGATTTGGTACATTATATGATTTAATTTCATTCAACACAGAGTTGGATCCATTTTTTTCTTGTATTGGTTATCATAAAAAATATTTATATATTATTATCCATGTCATGTATTTCAACCATAGTGTTTTTATTTAAAATAATTTTATTGAAATATAATTAATATTTTTACGAATTTTTTACCTAAATTATTGTTAGATTAACAATCAAGGAATCAAACTATCAAAATAAACATATACATAAAAAAATTTTCGAGGAAAATAATACGCAGAATGACACCATCTTCTGAAATAATATATTTGAATTTTTTTTCCTATGTGTATATATATAATAAAAAAATATTGAAAAAATTATTTAAATATTAGCATTAATATTAATAACATATTCAAAAAAGTATGAAATAAAATATCACTGGAAACTCTTTTATATAATTGAATTATACTTTAAAATTTTATTAATTTATATTGTTTGAAATAATTCCCTTATTTTCAAATATTTTAGTATTTAATATATTCTTTACTATTTACAATGCAACACTTTTTAAAAAAACAAAAACCAAAACAAAAACAATAATCAAAAAATTTATTAAGGGTGTAGAATAAAACTAAAAAATGGTACAATAACTCAAAGACCCAATTAGACCATATCTTACCCTATCAAAGGATTGATTAATCATCAATTTTTCTATGAATTGGTCTGAAATACATATATAGAGAAACATTATATCTTTTTATTTCACACATTCGAATATGGTGGTTTTTTATAATTTTTATTATTCAGTTACTGTCAGACAACCACCACTTAAAAAAAAGTTACATGTCCTATACAATAATGGGTACTAAATAAAAAATCATTGTCTATCCACTATTTTATATGTCATTCTATTATCACATGAATCTTTATAGTTCTTAAATATTTTCAATCCATGTGACCTTTAACCAAAAATATTATGTCCACTTTAAAATCACAACATCATCTTCATGATGAAATTTTTATATAGAAAAACATATTTCACAATACATAATAAATTTTAGAAATAAAAAAATCATGGGTATGAAACCAGTACCATTCCAATTCCATATACCAACCCAAATGACTTGGCTGGTATATGATTGATATAATAATAATAATTATAATAAACGGAAAAAATTAGTCAATGATCAAAATGATATTAAATAATGTAATCAATCATTCTCATTATATCCAAAACATTGGAGAAATCAATATGTTGATTGGTTTTATTCTTTAGCGGGTCAAGAGTAAAATATTTGATGTAGTTTCATTATTATTTTAAGAGGAAAAAAATATATAGTATAGAATTACAATTTCATCGAATGCATTTTCCTTGAGAATGTCTATCGGGCTAGAACCTGGCCTTAATTAAAAATTTGTGTCACAAACAAATAATGATTATACTCAATTAATCAGAGATAATAACTTTTATAAATTTAAAGTTGTATGAATTTTTTAAAATGTTAAATATGATTTGTGATGTTCGATGAAATGTAGGGAATAATAGAAGAAGTTAGATATGTTTCCCCAATCAACATGAAATTTTTATAAATTTTAATTCTTTTGAGAATAAGATGAATTCATTTTCCTTTACCACTCTCAGTTTCCTATATAAGGGATACATAATACATTTATACTTGGACTTGTTCTTGTGTGAATGATATTATGCTCTGTGTAGTAGGGGTTTGGCTTAATGGTAAGCACCCTGTAATCATACTTGAAAAATGGGGATTCAAAACCAATTATGCTCAGGGACTGTAGCAGTACTATTACAGTGGTGGTACTATAGAAACCACAGTACTGTAGCAACGGTGACACTATAGCCATGGTAGGCTACTGTAGTAGCAGCTGATATAGTGTGGTTTCTCTAGCAGAAGGGTAATGTAGCAGTACTATTCACAGAATGGGTCTTGGGCCAAAAATTTGGGCCTATAGGCTATACAATGGGCTACATGCTCACTGGGCATTCAGGAAATGTAATGGGTGTCTCTCTACCTAGTTAAAAGTGGTATTTTCTTTGCTTTAATAATAAAATGAGGCTTCAGCCCCAACCTTTAAAAAATGATATGAAGAAATAAAAAAAAATTGAATGATATTGAGATCTTAATTGATGTTTGTTTTTAGGTTTAAGATGTGGAAGTTCCTATAGTGAAAGTACAATACAGTAAGTCTATTGGAGTAAGTACATAAAAGTGAAATCCAATAAAGTAATTTCTATCAGATGGTGGTTTATCAGATGGAGTTTCATTAGAAGATAATGTGGTGATTGTTTTGGTTGAATTTTTACTCAATTACAAATTTAGGGTCAAGATTATTATTGGATAAAGGAAAACTAAATGGAGAGTATTAGAATGAGGTTACTAGAAAAAGTATGATTAGACTAAATTTTTTTATGTGTGTTTTCCAAAGATAATTACAGATATATTAAGCTTAATCAAATTATTTTTAATTTTTTTTAGAAAGATTCAAGACCAAAAAGTTCTTAATATAATTTTTTCAGACATTTTAGATTGTACACATGTTAATTTGATCCAACTTACTTATGAAGTAAGTGAAGAGAATAATTAAGTGAATCAAAAAATAAGAAGGAATGTGAACCTTGTTATTATGGATCCTTATTGGTTACGAAAAAGAAATCTTGATAGTTTGGGTGCATAAGTAGCTAGAAAGGAATGGATATGAAAAGGATAGTTTGTTGTTATAACCAACTAAAACATGAATATTTCTATTGTGATTGTATAATTTTTTACTATTTGTGAAATTGTATTTCAGAAATGACATAGTAAAAGAATCCTTGTTTGTGGGACTATTTAACATGTAGTAGAGTAGGTATTTTTACTAATCCTTTTAAATATTTCATGCTACCATTTCCTTATATTTCTTGTTTATAAAAGATAAGTTTAAGAGTCAAATTTTAGTGGATTTTTACTCAAAAAAAATTCAGTGTTTATGAGAGGATTCAAAATTAATTAATAAGTATTTTATAAATGAGAATAGGTATAACTAATTAACCCTATTTTAACTATTCTGATCATACATAGGAAGAACAATTTTTATCAGAGTATTTTCCCTATGAAATTCCCATATATGAGAATTAAGAATTTTAATTTAGTGAACAATTGGGGTGTTACTATTTATAATGGAAAGTATTACTTCACTTCGAATAATATGATGTTACAATATCATCTTTATCATAGCCTTAAATTTAGAGATTAAAAAATTATGGGATTTACTCCAAAAAATAAATTTGTTAGTATATCTACCGTTAAGAGGATTTTAGAAGCTGATGGAAAAGGTAGGAATGCTTTGCTGATAGATCTTAATGATAATTTCTATTCAAAGAACATGTAGTTTATAATAGATAATAAAAAACGGGATGAGTTGAGAAGTATTTATGAAGGTAGTGAGAATGTAAAATAATTCTAGTCACAAATCTAGAGAAGTAGATTTTACGTAATGAAAATATATGTTGATGAAAGTATTTATGGTTACATTATGAGAGAAAATGAAATTTTTAGTAGCATTAGAGGTATTGGTGAGAATATATAAGTTTCTATATTTTTTAGAAACTAATGAGAATCATTCTATATAGATTATATTTTAATGTTTCAACTTTATAAAATCATAAATATTAATCTTTTCATGAACCTCAATATATTATAGGGTCATAAAAAATGAGAAAATACTATGATTTTAGGAAAAGGGTGGAGAATGAAATAAAATTCATAGCATTGTAATAAGTGGAAAACAATGATAACCATGTTGAAGAAGAATCAAGTGATACCAAAAAAGAGGAAGAAACTAAATATTTCCCCATAATTATTCTCCATATACCTATGAAATACAATATGGGAAATGGAATATTCAATCTCTCAAATGTTGGTATTCTCAAGGAAAATGAAATTCTGAATTGAATTTCCCTAGGAATAATATTGAAGAGTATGATATCAATGATGATGATGATAAATATCAGAAATAAAAGTTGAAGAAACATAGGAAATGTTTTTCTTATAAAACTAATAATGAATTTTATCTCAATTGAAGGAAAAATGATTATTCCTTATATTGCAATGAATCATATCCTAAAAATATTTTCATTTATAATGTTTTTTATGGTTTTAATTTAACAAGAAGTAATGATAGTTTTAAGATTTCAATGAAATGGAATGGATTGTAAAAGAGAAATTAGAAAAATAAATTTACCATAATACTCAACTTAATAGCGAAAGAAGACATATGAAGAAAAATATTGAAATTATAACTTTAGAAAATGTTAATGAGATGAATAAATAAACAAATCTATATTTTATTATAAAATATAAAATTATTATTGGTGATCCCAAAATAAAATATAAATGTTATGAAGAAAAATTATCTAACAAGGAGGTCCTCAACATAAAAAATATACACTTATTGAAGAAAGTAAGAAGAACAAGTTAAAGATAGTTGTTTCTAAAAAAATTATAAATGTTTTGAAATATTGTCTATATATTAATGAAGTGTAATTTTTTGGAACATAGCCATGATATTATACAATAAAAATTATTATAAGAAATATTCGAGATATATTAAAAATATTAGTTGATATAGTATTTAAAATTTATAAAGATTATGAAAATAAGGGTCTAGAGACTATGATTTATGAGAAAACATATTTCACTAAAAAAGTGGATAATTCTTTGAAATTGTTTCACCCTAAGAAAAGTGGTCCATGGGTTATATATAAAAATTAATAAAACATTTGATAAATAGTATACTCAATATGAAAATAAATATTAAGAAGTTAATATTGGTGTTATGGAAATTTTGGGCACAAAACATTTTCATGTGGGTACAAAATGTCTCTAACAAGAAATGTGTATTTGTCAAGGGGGATTTATGGTGAGTAAAGAAGTCCAATGAATTTAATAAAATTGTTGGAAACAAACAAGAAACTCAAAAGTAAATAATGTTGTCATTTTAACAAAGAGGAATGATAAACTAAAGAATGTTGAGTATGTTAAGAATGTTATGAAATGTACACATGATGAGTCTTAATAGAAAGTGTGCTTAGTTATTTTTCCAAAACATGTTGGAGTGGGTAGAAATTTAAAAAGAGAACAAAGTCATCTGAAGAAAAGTGGAATAAAATGGGTTTTGATGATGAAAGCAAAGTTGATAATAGATATATACAGATTTTTATTTTAAGATTCATAAAATATACAAGATATGTGTGAATGATGAGAATATTAATAAAATTTTATTAACTATATTTCGAAATCAATTGGAAGGAATGAAGAATTTGTTACAAACTAATTATAAAAAAAGTATTACTAGTATTGAATATTAGTTTTAACCTTCATCTAAAGACTCTAAAGATGACTAGAAACTGGAAATTTGTAGAAATGTTTATTTTTTTGAGTAGAAGATGAATTGGTTTTCATTTAATATTACAGGGTTCTTATATAAGGTTTTCATAATACATTTATACATTCACTTGTTCATGTGTGGGCGATATGATGCTCTAAATATTTTGTGATTAATATTGTGATCTCAATTGAAGTTTTATTTTATGTTTAAGTTGAAAAGGTTCCATTAGAGAAAGTACTTTAGAGGAATTCTCTTAGATTAAGTGCATTAAAATAAAATACGTTGGGGAAATTTCCATTAGAAGTTTCACTAGAAGAAGAAGTTGTGGGTTTTAGTTGAATTTTTACTCAATTAAGGAATGGGGTTCAAGATTATAATAGGATTAAGGAATAAAAGGTGGAGAATATTAGAATGAGGTTACTGAACAAAGAATGAATAGAATATATTTTTCTATGTGAGTTTTCTAAACCGAATTATAGAACGATTTAGATCATTCAAGTTATTTTGAACGATTTTCATAAATGTTCAAGACTAATAAGTTATTAATATAATTGTTTAAGATCATGTATATTGTACACATCTTAATTAGATCCATCTTACTTATAGAGGAAGTGGATGTCATAATTATGTGGATAAAAAAAATAAGGAATGTGAAACTTGTTACTATGGATCCTTATTAGTTACTAAAATGGACTCTTATTAGTTAGGGTGTATAACCAACAGGAAGTAAAGGGATATAAAAAAGATAGTTTGTGGGTACAACCAACTAAAGCATGAATGTTTCTATGCATATTATATAATTTTTTACGGCAAGTGAAAATTTATTATGGAAATTACATAGTAAAAGAATACAAGTTTTTGGGACTATTTAACATGGAAAGAAGTAGGTCTTTATACAGAACCTTTTTAAATATCGTGTGCTACGTTCTCCTTATGCTTTTGGTGTTTAAAATGTAAGTTTGGGAGTTATGTTTGAGTGGATTGTTACTCAATAAAATTTTATTGTTTATGAGAGGATTCAAAATTAGTTAATAAGCTATCTTATAAAAGAGAAAAGGTACAACTGATTCACCCCACATTAGAGGTATTTGTCCGACCAGGGAAGAACAATTGGTATCATAGTATGTTACTTATGAAAGTCCCATCTATGAGAATTAAGAATTTTAATTTAGTGAAAAATTGCGGTGTAACTATTTTTGATGGAAATAACTCCTTCACATTGAATAATATGATGTTACCCTATCTTTTTTCTCATATCCTTAAGGTTAGAGATTTAAAAATTGTGGTATTTACTCCCATCAATGAGTTGTTATGATATGTACCGATAAGAAGAGTTTATAAGCTGATGGAAAAGCTTATAATGATTTTATGATATCTCTTAATGATAATTTTTATACAAATATCAGGTGGTTTCCAATCGTTAATCATACTTGGGATAAATGGGAAGTATTTTTGAAGTTAATGAGAAAGTAAAAGAACCTTGGTTGTAAATTTTGAGAAGTATATTTTATGTTATGAAAAACATGATGATAAAATTATTGATGGTTAATTTATGCGAGTAAATGAAATTGTTAGTAGCATTAGAGGTATTGGTGAGAATCTAGAAGATTAAAATATGTTTAATAAACTAATAAGAATCATTGTAGATAGATTAGATTCTAGTTTTTCAATTTTATAAAATCATAATGATTTAAATTTTGATGAACTAAAAAATATTAGTGTCTTATGAAAATAGATAATACCATTATTTTAAGGAAATGGTTGAGAATAAAATGGACTTTAGAGTTTTGTTAAAATGGGAAATCAATGATAATGAAGTTGAAGAACAATCACGTTACTCAAAGTAAGAGGAAGAATCCAAATATTTCAACATAATTATTTTCCCCCTTTCTATGAAATAAAATAATGGGAAATGGAATAGTAAAACTTTCAAATGTCATTATTATGGAGGAAAAGGAAATTTTGAAAATAAATTTCCTAGTAATATTGTTGAAGATTATGATATCGAATAAGATGATGATAAATATTAGAAATAAAAGTGGAAGAAACATAAGAAATTTTTTTCTTATGAAAAGAAGAAGTGATGTTATATTTATAAAAGAAAAAATGATTATTCCTTATATTGTAATGAGTTATATCATAAAATTAATTTCATTTATAATGTTTTAATGGATGTAATTCTTCAATAATTATTGATTGAATTATGATATCAATGAAATGGAATGGATCATCAAAGGGAACATAGAAAAAGAAATTGACTCGAATACTCAACTCAATTATGAATGAATATAGCTGTAGAAAAATATTGGAATTATATCATTTGATAATGTTAATGAGATGATGAAATAAAAAAAAATATCAATTTTATTATTAATCAAAAATAATTATTGGTGATCCCAAAATAAACTAGAAATGTTATAAAGAAAATCCAGCTAACAATGAGGGCCTAAACTTGGAAGAATATAAACTTATTGAAGAAAGTATGAAGAAAAAGATAAAGATGGATGAGTATAAAAAATAGTAAATGTTTTGAATGAAAGACTTGATAATAATGAAGTGGGATTTTTAAAATCATAGCTATTCCTTTCTACAATACAAATTATTATAAGAAAATGAGAGATAACCTCACAATTGTAGTTAATATAGGATGTCAAACTTCTAAAGATGGGGAAATGAAAGTTCTACAGAAAAAGATTTGTGAGAAAACATGTTTCACTAAAAAGGAGGATAATTATTCGGAAATTTTTCTCCCTGAGTAATGTGGTCCACAGGTTATAAAGTTACAATAACAAAAAAGTTAATATAAATTTTACACTCAATATGAAAAATCAATATTCAAAGGTTAATATTGGTGTTGTAGAACTTTTGGGCATAGAAGTTTTTCATGTGGGTACAAAATGTATCTAACAAGAAATGGGTAGGAATAAAAGGGGAGTTATAATGAGTAAAAAAGACCAAACATTTTAAGAAATTATTGTAAACAAAAAAGTAAAGTCAAAAGTAAATAATGTTGAAGTTTTAACATATAGGAATGGTAAACTAAATAATGTTGACTATACTAAAAAAGTTATGATATGTAAACATGATGAGTCTAAAAATAAAGCATGCCTAGTTATTTTTCCAGAACATGTTTTTATGAGTATAAATTTAGAAAGGAACAAATTTAATCTAATAGAAAGGGGAATAAAATGGTTTTGACGATGATAAAAAAATTGATAATAAGGTATCAATTGATTTTTATTTGAATATTCATAAAAGACAAATGATATGTGTGATGTATGAGAATATTAATAAAATTTTATTGATTTTATTTCCAAAACAAGGAGAAGGCATGCATAAGTAATTACTAACTCATTATTACAAAAGGGTTATTAAAATATAAGAAGATTTCAAACCTTCATCTAAAGACTATAAAGATGACTAGAAACTTGTGAAAATATCTATTAAGAATGGAAAGAAGTAAAAAAACTCATTATATACAAAATCTCATAAAAATAATAAAAACTCATGAATGAGAGAGGATCCCCTATCTGAATGTTTCTTCAAAAAAAATAATTGAGGATCATCTTTATTCCCAAAAATATTTTCATGAAATTACATGGAATTAATGTGGTTGATCTACGTAATTTGGGGGTTGAGTAACTTTAATTTTTTTAAAAATAATATAATGAAGTTAATGAAATGTTTTTTTTGAGATTTTGGGTATTTAACATTGAACATTATGATATGTTTGTATAGATGGATCCCATTAATTATTATCTTAAAAAATATTCTAAATATCTTCCCCAAAATAGTGAATTGTGAATGAAACATGAGAATTCATTACATGAAAGGTGTGTTATGGAGAATATTGATAATTTTTACTATACAATATTTTTTTCTATAATGATCTCACCCTCATATACTTAGAGATATATAAATAATTGATTTTTTTTATTAAAATCATGTGATATATTTTGCCTTTAGAAGGTAATTTTCAAGAAAACTTAGGGTTCCCTTTGGTATTTCATTGTCAATAATGGGGGGAAGATATAAAAGGTGAAGAAGACCAGATAGCGAAAAATATAGAGTGGAAAGAGTTTAGGGGGCATCACGTGAGGAGAAGAATGTATGAACAAAAACCAATATGTGGGAGATTTATAAGACCAATTTGTGTTTTTTTATATTGGTTATCAATTGGTTTAATATTTTAGAAGTTCAGAAGAGGTGGAATTTTTATTTCTAGACTGAACCCATTAGATTTACATGGAAAATGAACCAGGTGCAAAGCATCAGATGAATTATTAGAAGGATGCACAGATCAAGAAAAATAATTATAGACTGAGATGATTAGATGTAGTTTCCAGTCTATGAAAATATAAAGATGCTTTTCTGATCATGGATTTTTCATGATAAAATATTTTGAATAATGGAGGATGTTGAAAAGGATTTTTCTATGATTAAAAAACATGAGATGATGAAGATTCTAGTTTTTATTCAGACCATTAATCAATAATGAATAGATAATTGGATGGATGCATACATTTTTTCATTAGATGTGTATAGACACTAAACAATTTCATCAGACTAGTACAAACACCAAACCATTACATTGATTCTCTATTAGAATAAAAAAATTTGGATGTTGAACTTTTGAAGTCAGATATTATACAAAAATAAATACAATGGTACATCAGACATGGTATTCCATTGATGCATAAATGGAGATTTGGACATATATTCAATATAAACTATGTTAGTATCATTGAATAATAAGATGTAGAGTATATCTGAGTATGATCAGATTTTTTGAAAATGATGAATCAATTGTGATCTTGAAAATGATACATCAGATGGGAAACCGATATCGATACATCGATATGAATTGAATATCGATCTATCAAATTAAAATATACAACTGATTCATTAGAAGATGTTCGAAACTGATAAAAAATCAGCTTCATGATATCGTATTGATGAGATTTGGTGATTCCAATTCATTTACCTGAACATAGATATAAGGGGAGTTCATCATTATAATTTTAATTATTTATTATGTCTGAGAAATACTATGAAGAGTTCCATCATATTGAGAATGCAATTGAATATGAGAAAAAGGTTTGAGTTTCTCTAGTGTGGATAATTGGTATATAAGTTTTAACAAAAATATTCAAAATTGTAATCATCCATTTTCATCATATCGAAAACATTACATCATGTAATTATTTGATTGTTTTTATTCTTCAGGGGGTCAATAGAAATTTTTTTGAAGCAATTTATTTTTTTAAGAGAAAATAATGTAAAGTATTGACACATAGATTCATTAGACACATTTTCCATGATAAAGCCCATCAGAATAGCACTAGGCCCAAATGATCAATTGGAGTCACAGAGAAAAGAATGATCAGACTCAATTAATTAACTGTAGAATTCTGTGTAAATTTAAAGATGTGTAAACATTTTTGAAGGTTTTATAAGATTGAAGTTTCATATATAAATTTCTAGATAAGTTGAATTAGCAAACGATGAATTTAAAATAAACATGAAATAATGATATATATCTTTTTGTAGGAAGAAGAATTGGTTTTACCAACTTTACCATTCTTGGTCGCCTATAAAATGGGTGTGTAGTTTATTAATAATTGTAACTATTCACAAGTGGAAGCTTTGAAGTTATTAAACATTCCTGATTCATATTGGTATCGTAGAAAAATATTTATTTTAGGTTGAAGCTAAGTAAGCTCAATTAGTGAATTTCCAATGGGGTAAGTCCATCAGATAATGCTCATCAAAGTGAAATCCATGGAGAATGTCCCATCAGACAGAGTTTCATCAGACATAGTTTCATTGGAAGAAGAAATTATTTCTGTTTGATTTTCTAATCAATTAAAGTGGGAAGAGCATGATAAAAATTGGATAGAGATAATTAGACTGAGGTTACCAGATGAATTATGAACAAAATTTTTTTTTGTAAGTGAGTTTCTAGGGATAATTCTAGATAAAATGAGCATATTCAAATTTATTATATAGATATGAATAATTTTTCATTAATGAAAATTTATTAAGATAATTTTTCAAGTTCATTGAGATTTTACACAGGTGAGGTCGATCTAGATTACATGTAGAGGAAGTGAAGGACTTTCTAAAGTGGACTCGAAAAGAAGGACTAGTGAATATTATAACTACATATCCTTACCAATCACTAAAATGGATTAATGATAGCAGGTGTGTATAAAATATCAGGATGAAAGTGGATATGAAAAGGATAGTTAGTTAGTACAACCAATTAAAACAATATTGTTTCTATTAGGATTGTATAATTTTTTTATCCGTGTGCCTTTTTATTATAGAAAGAAGATAGAAAATGAATCCATGTAGGTTCTATTATCCAAATTATAAATTATTAGGTCATTATACCACTCCATGTAAATATAATTATCTACCTTCTCCTTTAATTTGTTTTATAATAAAGGTAAGTTTAAGATTTATATTTTAGTGTTTCATTTCTCTAACATGTTTCATAGGTTAAGAAATATTTCTAAAGTAGTGAAGAAAATATATTATAAAAATTAAAAGGTACCACTAATTCACCTCCCCCTCAATTTTCCCGATACTACATATGATTAAATGTTTTTTACATTTCAAAAAACAGTGAAAATTCATTATTATCTAGAGAAACCCATAGAATATACATAGAAAAATAATAAAATAACCAAATTGAATCTAATTTATAGAATCAATAACATTTTCAATATGTTATATACTTCATTATATAATAAAAACATAAACATAAACAAAAAATAAATTATCGCTTCCAATTTAAGGGCTCTAATATATGGTAAACTACCATAAAAAGTCAAAATCATGTCTCATAGGGTAAATGTTTCAACACTTTTGATGAAGACCATAAGAATGGACCACAAATAGACCAAATACAACCTTATTTACTGAGATTCAGCCGAATGAACAAGAAAATTAGGTTAGTTGTAACGCCCCGACCCCAGCTACCCAGAGTCGGTGCATTACTTCGTAACATTGGCATGATCACAAGAAAGATCAAATCTCGAAAGACCGATTGGTTTAGTAGCCTTGGAAAAACTAGATATAATCATAAAGTTTTACATTACATTTCAAAGTGAAAAAACTACTACAACAACAAAGTCTTCATATCCACACTATTAACCCCTCATAATATCCATGCAAGTCATTCATAATTTACTTCTTCACTACCTGGGAAAAATAAAACATAGAAAAGGGGTGAGCTCAAATGCCCAGTAAGGATAACAATATAGCGGAACATTCAAAATAATCATAAACATTTAAGGCAATGAATTACTAAAACAAAAGCCTTTTAAAATTGAACTTCAACATAGTATGGCAAAAGTAAAATGAAATAATGCCATTTACTTATTCACATGGATATTCTACTAATCGAATAATCACATGCAATATCAATAACCACTTTCATAATGTTGGAATGCATAATGCCAGACTATCATAACCACATAGCCAAGGCCTCATGCCAAGACTACAAATAAGATTTTGTCAAGGCCTTGTGCCAAGACACTAGTTTATCTCATGAGACCTACCGATGCATCGAGGAGCTATAGCGGGCTCCACCCGTCACTTATTAAGTCCAATGCATTCCCATATGAAAAGTTTTAAACATAACATAAACATTCGTATTAAAACTAGCATACGAAATGTCAATAATTTCACCATAAACTATGAATGGTATAAAAATAGCACATCCATAGTCAAACATATCACAAAACCTTCAATACAATATAGAAGTTTTATATCATAATAAATCAACTTCAAATAATCTTAAAATCCATCAAAGGATGTTGACATAGATGAAATCAAAATTCTTTTTTAAAGAAATATCTCCTTTTATTTTGAAATCATTTAAGATCCATATAAAATAAAACATTTTCTTTGAAAATATTCTTATAATATTGTAAGGAAAGCTTTGAAGATTTTATAACGGCGTAAAATAACCGCACCCGCCGTATAAGTAAAAAAAACATTCTTACCTCAATTCTGTCGAAAAGGTTAAAAAGGACCTTGTTTTGAAAACGACGGAAAGATTCCTTTATAAACCTCTTATAAAAAGTCAAACAAGGGTATAAATGACTTTAACCCATATTCTTTTAAATAGTAAAAATGTTTTGAAATACATTTTTAAGAAACATGGATGTGGATGATAAAGATATCCCAGTAGATTATTATGTATAAACAACCTTGGATAATGAAGAGATTGTGAAATAAACCCTTACCTTGTACTTTTCCTTGGTTGGGGTAGGTTAACCTCCTATATAATGGTGAAATAATTGTTATTAAATTATACAAGAATCATATACATTAATATGATATCATATATGATCTTTTAATATTGATTTGATAATAATATCTTAGTATTATCGCTGTTTCGGGTGTGAACTTACTTGTTTGCTTTTGTATGTTTTGTTACGTAAGACATGTTTGTAAAGGATAAGTTGTATATTATTAAAATCCAGAATGGTATCAAGTCCTTAAACATCATTTTTAAATCATCAAATGATAATTATACTTGAATGGATACGATGGAAAATGAATCTCCTCGCGTTCGTGGAGACGGTAGTCCGTACGTACGCACGAACGCTACTTCCATTTAATTTTTATTTTAAAAGAATCGAATACAAATGATACATAGGTATATTACTATTCCAGTATAATATAATATTTTATACATGTTACTTAAGTTCATTAACACCATCCTTTATACGTTCCATGTGTGGTATGAACGAGTCATATCATTTTAAGGGGGCGGTAGTCCGCACTTCCTCAAATGAAATTATCGTATGTATATACAACATGAAACGAATAATGGTATGAAATAAAATGGAATTACAGAAACTTATATATAAAATATATATAATTAATATCATATTTAATTACAGTTCCATCATAATGGCCACCATGAGAGGCGGTAAGATGTATTTGAACAATCATCGTTTCGTGAGGCGTTAGTTTGCCATCCACAGAAACATTATGTTCATCATCCATTAGATGGAGTTGTGTGTATGTGTAGTTTGAATCCTTCTTATAACAACATCCTAGTATATTGAGGATACTGGTGTTGTTACAAAAGAAAGGAAATAAAAAGAGTTTGGGAGTTGAAGAAGCAAAATAAATGAAAATAATTTAAGAGAAATCGTTACCTTTAATTTAGGTAACTCAGTTTGGTTGGAACCAAAGGACTTCTTGAAATGCTTTCTGCCTAAGGGGAAGCTTCAAGTAGGAGGAGAGGGATGTGGGGAGCTTATTTGGGCAGAGTTTGGACGAGCCAAGTGGCTTGAGAGGTGTGAGGAATGAGTAGAAGTGGTCTCCTTTTATAAGGGAGAGGAGGGGCTCTTTAGGAAAGAGTGAAAGTATTACTTTATAATATAATTATATTCGGTTTATAATGGTCCAAAAATCATTGAGGTCGAAGATAAGATGACTAATATTATAAATAACATCAACCAATAAGAATTGGACAGGTTTTAGATAATATTTTAATCATTATAATCTTATTTATTTAAATGATTTATTAATGAGGTAAACATTTCATCATTATTGTGTCATTAATAATTTAACTTATTTGATGTCTAAAAATTATAAATAAAATATCATCATGTAGGAAATCTTTTTATCTTTCTAATGAATATTTATAATCGAAAATCCAACATGTATAACCCTATGTAAAAATTGTTCTTCTAAAAGATGTAAGCTTATGCCATTTTTATTTTTATTTTAACTTTATTAATATAATGTGTCCCTACCACATACAAGTGGCTCCAAGGGGTCCCCAAATTGACCCAAGGATGCCCATGGTCGGGTATGTGTCCACCAATAAGGTTAGGACACGTTTTAGGGTAATTTTGTATTATTATAATATTATTTTTTAACCCTTATTTACCGGATTTACCCTTTAACCATGGTAAATAAAATATTTACCGCAGTAATTATTCAAAATGTCTAAAAATAAAAGTTACCTATTTACACAATTTGAACATCCTGATTCCAAATATGGAATCCATTTTCCTAAATTCAAAACACAGAAGTGGCAGAAATTAATTTAAAATTAAATCCCGCTGTCAAAACAAAAAGCGTGTTTTTAAGAGATAATAACTATCAAAAGATTGACACTTGTTTATGTTCGGTTTAATTGTAAAATTATGTCCAATGATAAACATTAAATTGAATGGTAAAAATATATTATAAATATACTTTAAAACCACTCAAATTCATAATTTATCACTATTAATTATTTTGATTAAAAAAGTTGTTTTTAATTAAAATTTATTAATTTTCACTATTCATCAAAATATAAAAGTTATCCGAAGAGTACCAAAATTTCACCCTAGGATAATTTCGATATTCCGAATCCAAAAATGAAGTCCATTTTGAAATATAAAATATATATGATTTCAAAAAGTAGGTATTACTATTTACAACGGCTACTTTAATTAGTTGTGGTGTGTGTTAGAACTCGAGGTTGCGTACAACACACGCTATCGCATTATTCGAAGGAAAGCGTACCGTGGAAGCTTGGGATGTTTCATTTTAATTTTTTTTTTGATGTCCCCATTTAGTCAAAAAGTTTAAAATATTGTATTTAAAAAGGGTTCGCTATTAAAAGTTGATAAAAGTGCAATAATGAAAATGAATTTGTTCTTGCATTATATCTAAGAAACTCATAATATGGATTCTAAAATTATAAGGATTATATAAAGTTTAAAATTTAGATAATACTATTCATAACCTCTTTTGAATGGATTTTTTTTTTGTAATTCATGGTGTGATTGAACTCGGTGTTGCGTGTAGTGCAAGTTATTGAATTATTTTGAAGAAATAACACACTATGAAATCTTGGGGTGTTACATTCTCCCCTCCTTCAATAAATTGCGTCCTCGCAATTTGAAATTGTTCTTCGAAAATAAAAGGTTGAAAATAGAAAATATCTTTGTGGGAAAACCCACATCGGAAATTGGGTTACTAAAATTTAGTCTTAATATGAGGAAAAGAGAAATGAAAGGGTTACCACCAAATTATGATCTCGATTAGGAGAACATTGGTGGCAATTAGAGACATATAATTGGAGGAAAGACGTAAATATTTATAGGTATTGATTGAGGTCATCAATCACAAACAAGTGTAAAATTGAGGTCCTTAAATTCATCAATCTATGATGATTTGAAATACCATCGGTTCAACAAAACATAGGGTATTAGGATAACACATTTTTGACGTTTCAAAATATCATAGTTGAAATCCCACATCGAAAAATGAATTAATGAGGCCTCTATTTTAAACAAAGGGTGGAAAGTATGAAGATTACCGAACATAACACATACTAGGGTTCCATGTAGGAAAATATGGATATGGAGGAGAAATCTAACCATCAATTATCTGATGGAGAGTGGTAGAGAACATGGCTATGAAAAGGCCAAAAATCCCAAAGCCATAAATTAGTGATGATTTAAGGTACCATCTAGGACAACATTTTTGTTCTAAGTTCCTTTTATTAATGTTGAGGAATTTATTTATGAGATTGGATAAGATCATAAGGAGATATACTTACTTTATAATTAGAGTTTTATCCATTAATAAATTTCTACCACAAACTCATCTTTCACTCTAAAAGATAATAGAACGTAAAAATTCTATTTACACTATTCGTATAGGGTTCCAAAATAAACGAATTTATAATTCATCTACAAGATCTTTTAATAAAAACTACATTATTTAATCCAGGACATCTCGTGGGCCAGTGGTAGGTGATACACCCTTGTCGCCCTTCGGTTGCGGGTTCAAGTCACGCAGCCTTGCCGGACGCGACGGGTTGCCGCCCGACCTCCGGGTTTTCCTTTTATGGTAATCCAAAATAATCCAAACTAGAACTATCCAAAATACTTCTGTCCAAACTCACATTCCAACATTTATAAGGAAGGTAAACATAATATAGATCCTTTTTACCCCGTAATAGCATATGAATACCTTCATCATGTATTCTTTTAATACACTGAAACATCCCGAATTACCATATTCCTTATTGATTACATTCATGCTCCCTTATTCCATATAGAAAGCTGGATATACTTCATTAATCCAAAAATGTTTTAAACCCCAAATCATTAATCAGTTTCAGGGTAGTCTAGAATATCCAATATAATTTATCCAAAACAATCACATATTATTCCAAAATCACTACCTCAGTATCAGAACTATATTATGATTTATCATTCTCTTAACCATATATTTTCCAAAAATTTATTCTGCTATTGAGTCACTTTTCTTTGTTCCACACAATCTCAAGTCCTTAATGAAATAGTACTGTAGTACAATACTTATATACTCTGTAATTATTATAACAAGTACATTGTTGATACAACACTCAGTTGACATAATCAACATAAGAACTCTAATCATTCCTCTTCATCTGTGGTAGTATCATAACTTGATTATTATCCAATAACATCATTTGCGGCATATTCTGATGACTGGGACATAGGTTCGCGTAGTGTCCAAACTCCTTGCAAATGAAGCATTGTACATTTGAAACCATTTTCTTACCCTTGCAGTCACGTACTTTGTGCCCTTTTCCTCCACACTTATAACAAACTCCCATTCCTTTCAGGCAAGTTCCAGGGTGTTTCTTTCCACAGTTACCACATATGGGAAAATTCTTTTTTTCCCTTTTCCCTTTATCCATCTTTCTCTCTTCCATCCTTTTCTTCTCTTGATTCCCTTCAAAGCCATAGGACTCATTAAACACTTTACTTATCTTATCAACACATGATATTATTTCTTCATATGATGATAATACATGGGAGACTATTTCTCTTATAAATTCTAGCTTAAGACCATGAAAGATATGATCCTTCCTTCTCTTTGGATCATGTGCATTACTGGAGTCCTCATTCCTTCTACTGGGCACCATTTCTAAACAATGGCATAAACTAGATCAGTTTATGAATCAAAATACATAATCCCATACTTATAAAACACTTAACATAAATTGAACTATTTATGGATATAATCCATAATCATAAAAATGTTTTCTTTGAGGAAGTATATACTCATAAACCCTTCATAATGATTTGTAAAGAAAATGAGAGTTATCCTAAGCATATCCCCCGGGAGTGTCGTAACCAAGAGTGCAGCAAGGCCCGTTGTCGTGCACCAGTTCCCGTTCGAGTCTAGCTCAAAGCGGTGTTTTCGGGTTTTACCCCTAGGTACATCTGTGCCAGAGCCGCCTCTACCTACTCGTATCCAGACAGGGATGTATTGCTCGGAAAACTCACAAAATCTCTACAATACCAAAATTCTAGGAAGTTCTTCTATACTAATCCTCAAAGTTCATCTTAGGTCTACGTGCTCTAATCAGAGTTTATCTAAATCTAGTTTCCAAGGTTTGTACTAAACTTCCTCTTATACCAACTGTAACGCCCCGACCCCAGCTACCCAGAGTCGGTGCATTACTTCGTAACATTGGCATGATCACAAGAAAGATCAAATCTCGAAAGACCGATTGGTTTAGTAGCCTTGGAAACACTAGATATAATCATAAAGTTTTACATTACATTTCAAAGTGAAAAAACTACTACAACAACAAAGTCTTCATATCCACACTATTAACCCCTCATAATATCCATGCAAGTCATTCATAATTTACTTCTTCACTACCTGGGAAAAATAAAACATAGAAAAGGGGTGAGCTCAAATGCCCAGTAAGGATAACAATATAGCGGAACATTCAAAATAATCATAAACATTTAAGGCAATGAATTACTAAAACAAAAGCCTTTTAAAATTGAACTTCAACATAGTATGGAAAAAGTAAAATGAAATAATGCCATTTACTTATTCACATGGATATTCTACTAATCGAATAATCACATGCAATATCAATAACCACTTTCATAATGTTGGAATGCATAATGCCAGACTATCATAACCACATAGCCAAGGCCTCATGCCAAGACTACAAATAAGATTTTGTCAAGGCCTTGTGCCAAGACACTAGTTTGTCTCATGAGACCTACCGATGCATCGAGGAGCTATAGCGGGCTCCACCCGTCACTTATTAAGTCCAATGCATTCCCATATGAAAAGTTTTAAACATAACATAAACATTCGTATTAAAACTAGCATACGAAATGTCAATAATTTCACCATAAACTATGAATGGTATAAAAATAGCACATCCATAGTCAAACATATCACAAAACCTTCAATACAATATAGAAGTTTTATATCATAATAAATCAACTTCAAATAATCTTAAAATCCATCAAAGGATGTTGACATAGATGAAATCAAAATTCTTTTTTAAAGAAATATCTCCTTTTATTTTGAAATCATTTAAGATCCATATAAAATAAAACATTTTCTTTGAAAATATTCTTATAAGCTTGTAAGGAAAGCTTTGAAGATTTTATAACGGCGTAAAATAACCGCACCCGCCGTATAAGTAAAAAAAACATTCTTACCTCAATTCTGTCGAAAAGGATAAAAAGGACCTTGTTTTGAAAACGACGGAAAGATTCCTTTATAAACCTCTTATAAAAAGTCAAACAAGGGTATAAATGACTTTAACCCATATTCTTTTAAATAGTAAAAATGTTTTGAAATACATTTTTAAGAAACATGGATGTGGATGATAAAGATATCCCAGTAGATTATTATGTATAAACAACCTTGGATAATGAAGAGATTGTGAAATAAACCCTTACCTTGTACTTTTCCTTGGTTGGGGTAGGTTAACCTCCTGTATAATGGTGAAATAATTGTTATTAAATTATACAAGAATCATATACATTAATATGATATCATATATGATCTTTTAATATTGATTTGATAATAATATCTTAGTATTATCGCTGTTTCGGGTGTGAACTTACTTGTTTGCTTTTGTATGTTTTGTTACGTAAGACATGTTTGTAAAGGATAAGTTGTATATTATTAAAATCCAGAATGGTATCAAGTCCTTAAACATCATTTTTAAATCATCAAATGATAATTATACTTGAATGGATACGATGGAAAATGAATCTCCTCGCGTTCGTGGAGACGGTAGTCCGTACGTACGCACGAACGCTACTTCCATTTAATTTTTATTTTAAAAGAATCGAATACAAATGATACATAGGTATATTACTATTCCAGTATAATATAATATTTTATACATGTTACTTAAGTTCATTAACACCATCCTTTATACGTTCCATGTGTGGTATGAACGAGTCATATCATTTTAAGGGGGCGGTAGTCCGCACTTCCTCAAATGAAATTATCGTATGTATATACAACATGAAACGAATAATGGTATGAAATAAAATGGAATTACAGAAACTTATATATAAAATATATATAATTAATATCATATTTAATTACAGTGCCATCATAATGGCCACCATGAGAGGCGGTAAGATGTATTTGAACAATCATCGTTTCGTGAGGCGTTAGTTTGCCATCCACAGAAACATTATGTTCATCATCCATTAGATGGAGTTGTGTGTATGTGTAGTTTGAATACTTCTTATAACAACATCCTAGTATATTGAGGATACTGGTGTTGTTACAAAAGAAAGGAAATAAAAAGAGTTTGGGAGTTGAAGAAGCAAAATAAATGAAAATAATTTAAGAGAAATCGTTACCTTTAATTTAGGTAACTCACTTTGGTTGGAACCAAAGGACTTCTTGAAATGCTTTCTGCCTAAGGGGAAGCTTCAAGGAGGAGGAGAGGGATGTGGGGAGCTTAGTTGGGCAGAGTTTGGACGAGCCAAGTGGCTTGAGAGGTGTGAGGAATGAGTAGAAGTGGTCTCCTTTTATAAGGGAGAGGAGGGGCTCTTTAGGAAAGAGTGAAAGTATTACTTTATAATATAATTATATTCGGTTTATAATGGTCCAAAAATCATTGAGGTCGAAGATAAGATGACTAATATTATAAATAACATCAACCAATAAGAATTGGACAGGTTTTAGATAATATTTTAATCATTATAATCTTATTTATTTAAATGATTTATTAATGAGGTAAACATTTCATCATTATTGTGTCATTAATAATTTAACTTATTTGATGTCTAAAAATTATAAATAAAATATCATCATGTAGGAAATCTTTTTATCTTTCTAATGAATATTTATAATCGAAAATCCAACATGTATAACCCTATGTAAAAATTGTTCTTCTAAAAGATGTAAGCTTATGCCATTTTTATTTTTATTTTAACTTTATTAATATAATGTGTCCCTACCACATACAAGTGGCTCCAAGGGGTCCCCAAATTGACCCAAGGATGCCCATGGTCGGGTATGTGTCCACCAATAAGGTTAGGACACGTTTTAGGGTAATTTTGTATTATTATAATATTATTTTTTAACCCTTATTTACCGGATTTACCCTTTAACCATGGTAAATAAAATATTTACCGCAGTAATTATTCAAAATGTCTAAAAATAAAAGTTACCTATTTACACAATTTGAACATCCTGATTCCAAATATGGAATCCATTTTCCTAAATTCAAAACACAGAAGTGGCAGAAATTAATTTAAAATTAAATCCCGCTGTCAAAACAAAAAGCGTGTTTTTAAGAGATAATAACTATCAAAAGATTGACACTTGTTTATGTTCGGTTTAATTGTAAAATTATGTCCAATGATAAACATTAAATTGAATGGTAAAAATATATTATAAATATAATTTAAAACCACTCAAATTCATAATTTATCACTATTAATTATTTTGATTAAAAAAGTTGTTTTTAATTAAAATTTAGTAATTTTCACTATTCATCAAAATATAAAAGTTATCCGAAAAGTACCAAAATTTCACCCTAGGATAATTTCGATATTCCGAATCCAAAAATGAAGTCCATTTTGAAAGATAAAATATATATGATTTCAAAAAGTAGGTATTACTATTTACAACGGCTAGTTTAATTAGTTGTGGTGTGTGTTAGAACTCGAGGTTGCGTACAACACACGCTATCGCATTATTCGAAGGAAAGCGTACCGTGGAAGCTTGGGATGTTTCATTTTAATTTTTTTTTGATGTCCCCATTTAGTCAAAAAGTTTAAAATATTGTATTTAAAAAGGGTTCGCTATTAAAAGTTGATAAAAGTGCAATAATGAAAATGAATTTGTTCTTGCATTATATCTAAGAAACTCATAATATGGATTCTAAAATTATAAGGATTATATAAAGTTTAAAATTTAGATAATACTATTCATAACCTCTTTTGAATGGATTTTTTTTTTGTAATTCATGGTGTGATTGAACTCGGTGTTGCGTGTAGTGCAAGTTATTGAATTATTTTGAAGAAATAACACACTATGAAATCTTGGGGTGTTACATTAGTATTCTCCATAGGTGTAACGACATGACCCAACTCACCCCTCAATTGGTGGTTGGACTGGTCGCCACATGACCTCAAGCACGTACCCCCGTACACCAGAGACTGCCGACTAGCAATGTGGGCCTAAGGATAGTCAGTGGGGAGACTATACCCTCTAATATGAGTTGCACAACTATATATTAGAGTAAATAACAAACAATGGAAATAAATAGTGGAAGTAGTCTAATAAATGATAAAGTAGCGGAAGGTAGATTTTATAAATCTTGTACAAACAAATGGCCAATGCCAATTATACATCATATTCATGAATGAAATGCTAATGATACAAAATATAAAACAGTGAAGAAAACAAAATTCATTACATTCCATTATAAAAATAAAAAAACAATGACTCCAAGCCCCGAGGGTGGTCACCTCGAGCATCCTGAACATCCTCTCAATCCTTTCCTCCTAACTTCCATGTGAATGCAAACAACAAAATCCTGCAACCCAATAGAATCTACTCGGGAACCCCCGTGTAATGGCGGCCTGAGTAGTGTGTGAGATATAAATCTTAGTAGGACGGGACCACTGGTGTCTACCCCAAAAACAGAAAATTAATAAATAATCTAAAGTGTTGGAAAGAATGCATAAATAAATTAAGTAGTACAATGTAACAAAATACCCAAGTACCTTTTTTTAGCCCTCATATAGTGTATGAACATGCATTATATATTTGTCTTTCATACTCAACAATCATTACATAACCATTTTCATTTTTCAATATTAAAACCTCATTATATTAAGAATGTCTCAAGATTCGTCCTAAGCTAGACATCCCCCGAATAAGTCACTCACCACAGATGTCTCTAATTTCTATCTTAGTAATCAAAGTAATGGCCAAAACCAAGCTTGTTATTTGACTTGGATAACACATCATACGTTATTCAATTTATTCTTCCATATAGTATGTCTAATCCCAACCACAAAATTAGTGATTCGCTCCTAGGTCCATCAACTAATAGTGATTCACCCAATTTATTAATAATTCCGAACCCTTTCTCATATTCAATTCACAAATCTTTATATCACAAAAATTTTCATTATCCATTAATTCATTTCATGTACGAAAAATTGGACCAATAGTTAAATGTCAATTAATGGGTGTAGAACATCATGTCTAGCATCCTCGTGAGTATTTGGAGCATCCGTCCTTAACTCACAACCCATGAGTATTTGGAGCATCATTCCCTGACCCATAAAATTATATTTTCTTGCATGATGGGTGTAGAACGCCATGTATAACACCCCATGAGTTTTTGTAACTTCATTCATTTTGTCACAACACATTTATCAATCATACATATATATTTATCATTGGTGTAGAACACCATGTATATCACCCTATGAGTATTTAAAGATTCAGTCCTTGTCTCACAACCTGTTTATCAATCATACATATATATTTATCATTAGAGTAGAACACCATGTCTAATACCGCAAAACCATCAATTAGTTAATTCATAAATTAATTAATCCAATAAGCTAATTAATTCAACAACTAAATAACAATATAAATCACCCATAAAATTAGTCAACAATTAATTAACCATTAAACATCTCAATATTAAATAATTTATTAAGAATTAGTTATTCTTAGCAATCCAAATAAATAATTAACTCAAAATATAATTAGCCAAATTCTTTATCAAGTCTAAATGTGTCCACTCAAACAGTGATTTGTCTAGGATTTTATAAATTTACATACATGTTATAATAATCTCAAGACATGCTATACAAATCATAGATATTTAGAAACCATCTCACACATCATATCATATTTTTTAACAATTACCTCCATGAAAGATTAAGGCATGAAAAATTAATATGCATAAAAGGTGCCCTTGGCTAAAAGTCATAACAAAAAATCAATTACTAAATATAAATTTTGTGCATGAAAAATAATTAATTGAAAAATTAATTAATTATTTAAATTTTTTCTTTTTTACAAATAATCAATTAATTAACTATTTACCAATTAACAAATAATAATTAATCCATCCATAAATTATTATTATTTTACAGTTTATATTTCGAACACATCAAATATTCAATTTTCTCAATAATCAGTAAAAGACATAATTTTATTCCAACTCATGAATTAATAATTAATTCTAAAATTAATTAACCTATTACCCATTCTGACCATCTATATCATTTAACTGTTTAATCATATCACATTGACCAAATTAGCAGAGCATGCTTAAAATCAACACATGTTCAAGTCATCATTTATCTCATGTGGATAATATCATTTAATAACATCAAAAGTGTCATTCATGGACATATCATAATCATGGAAACTCACATTCTCAATTTATTTAATGAATATAAAATTCTAAAATAAACTGTTAAGGATTTGGGACCCTACCTTGAGGTGGCACCATTTTAAATCTGATGCACTTTAATATACATGGCGGCAACCAGTCCACAATTGGTCCGCAATTCCACGTGTGCACACCTTATATATATATATACATTTCATATATATATATATATATATATATATATTCATGCATGCGCCTTGCAACAATATAAATAAAATTCAAAATATTAAATAGGTACACAAAATCAAAGCAGTAAGGACCAAATCACCTCTATCTAGGTACCGTAGACTCATATAAATTATCAAACCCTTAATTAAATGATACAAAACAATACCAAAATTATATAACCATACCCAAAACATGACAACAAAGATCAAATGAACCCATCCGCCCCGCCTTTCTTGGTCGATTCCACAATATAGTCCAAAGGGCCTAGAGGGGCCCCTTGCACATCCCAAGAACCGAAGATGAAAGGAATCCAATAAAACCAAACCTTAGGGTTTTTTCCGAGAAACCAGGGCGATGGAGGATCTAAACGACCTATGCAAATCAAAAAACCAATGCAGACGGACTCACCTCACCGAGACGGACATGATTCGAGAAGACATCGGGAGGATTCGACCGCACAAAGGGGACCCAGTGAGGGGGGTGTAGCGCACCTCGATGGAGGGACCTGGTGCATTTTTGTTTTTCCTCCCGTATGGTGGTGCACAACCCCCATGTTCTCTCCCCAATTATCAATTACACCCATGATAAAATTATTGTATTAATATAATAAAAATAATATTTATTAATCTCATTTAATATAATTCCACTTCATTAACTAACCATTAAATAAATGTTTCAAAATTATTTCTGAAAACTCCCACTAATCATCCAATCATATTAATAAAATAATAATAATAATATCTTTATTATTATTATTTTTAAATATTTAATTTATTTAAAAAAAATAAATAAAATATTCATTTTAAAAATCAGGTAACCGCACAGCTGACCCACACCATTTGACTAACCGTGCAAAACACGATATCTACATTTAAAATGGTTTAATTAAGTTAAACCCAAATCCAAATTTATTCTTCGTTTAATATTACCATTTAATAATACCATTATTAGATAACACCCAACTCCTTGTTTATGTGATATTTAATTAAAATTTTTCACAAAATTTAATTAAATAAATTCCCCACTTTATGTTTTTATAACTAAATTATCTCAAAACAATTTAATTAAATTTAAAAACTCAAACTCATCATTATTTAATTAATTATCTCAACACAAATTAATTAAATAAAAACCATTGTTTCGTAGCAATTAATTAAATTCTTATTGAACTTTAATTTAATTAAATGAAAACCCAAATAATCCATTATTATTATTGTTCATAATAATAATAACAACCACTCATAAAACTATAACAATAATAATCACATTATTCTTATTCTTATTATTCAACCTTAGATAAAATCCAACACATCCTATAAAATAAAAACACTTCATTATTAATTATGAAACTCCTTTTATAATTAGACATTTATTTGAGATACCCAAAAGCCTCATTAATTTCACAAAACTATTACACCTCATTAAACATCCAATTAAAATATTTTAACATAAATGTTACACCCCATTTAATTAAAAATTATTCTTCATTCATTATTCTCTTAACAAAAACTTAATAATTAATTATGAAACTCTCTATTGATCATTTTATTACATTTTTTAAAATTTATTTAACTAAAGAAGCCAAATAATAATAATAAAATCATCATTATTATTACAATTTTCATTTATTGAAAACACAAACCCCCAATTTATTAAAATATCATGAATATGATAAAAACTCCAACCCATAACCCCTAATTTAATTTCCATAACAATAATTATTATTACATTCATAAAACTAAAATAATAATAATCTCATTGTTATTAATTTTTAAACAGTTGATAAATGAAACACCACTATTTAATAACATTGATTCAATAAATTTGAAAATCCTCATTTTATTTAATGTTTCTTTAAGAAGATCAAAAGCCACATTAAATTTTCAAAAAGGATACACACCTCTAACATGGAATTAAAATCACAAAAAATCAAAATAATTTATAACACCATAATAATAATAATAAAATTATTATTATTTTCACACTCCTCCATTTAATAATAAGTTATCCTTTAATTATTCTAAAACTCTCCATTTAATAAAAATGGTTCTTCAATAAACCAAAAATCTACATTATTTTCTTCAACAGTCATTTAATTAATTCTTTATCATTCAGGTAATTAGACAACCAAAACAATATTAATAATAATAAATTCATTATTATTATTATTAAAAATTTATTTTAATTAATCACAATCTCTCATGTAATCTTATTTAATTTAAATGAAATAATTTTTTAAAAAGGGTAAACTGCACGGGTCAGACCGCAACTGTGCGCTACCCATGTAGATTCGTTAAAGTGGAATTTTCTAGATCTGGTGCTCTTGAGACATATTGGGACACTGGATAAAAATTATCGGTTAATTACGCAAGCAAAAAATCGACACCATTGGGGGTTCCAACACTTGGAATAAATTTCCGAAGCATGGTTAAAAAAAATTACACGTTGATAAACTGATTTTTTTTAAAACTGTCGTATTTTAACCCGGTTCAAAAACATGAGACTTTAAAATATACCCACCTTAAAAAAATATCATCCCTAAGAATCCATAAATAACCACTACTAAAATAACCATCCTACCAAGGACATTTCATCTTGTTAGATGTGACATGTTGCATTCTCAATGCCAAACTCACCTTTAACTCTTCACAAGACTAATTGCTATGAATTTAAAACTAGATCTGAAGCTCACTTTGTATCATAAACCTTGAAACAGAACTTATATCTTAGGCCATTATAGGGACCTCATCAATTAAAATAGTTGACTCTTGATTAATCAACAGAAAAGGTTGCACATGCTTCCCACAAAACACACCTCAGACCCAAAACCCCATTTCACCCATTATCTGACGACATGACTTTAAAACTATCCAAAACCATATGCATTTAAAACAAATTATTTAACCAACCTTTGGTAAAATTTCCATGTCAAGTTATCGAAAGGACATTTTAAAACAACTGTTCTCCGACACAATAAAAAAACAAAGAATCTACGCATCCTGCATACTACCCATATAACAACCACTCATCAAGCCGAACAACATTTAAACTGTAGCTCTCCATAAGACCAATGCTATCTTAGTGACTCCATGACGAGGTTAAGATAGGGGAAATGCTCACCGAATTCAGAAGAGAGAACTACGGGAAAAACCAAGGCCAATAAAAAGAGTAGATAAAGTATTACTCGACAACACTTTTCTAAAATCTCAACATCAACTGCAAACACGTTTATCAAAAAAAATCTACAGTTACCACCGTATGAAGGTCCTTGACGTCTCAAGAAAATATTATCTGCTCTCTAGTGAATGTTTTTATGACACATTAATGCATGCATGTGACATTCCTCGAACCACGATCACCACGTCTAACATTTATCTTATAGTCCATAGCATAAACATACTGATCTTCCATAACACAAAAGTACTAAGAAGTCCTCCCGAGCACTGGGAGAAACATACTTTAACGAGATAGAATATTCTAAGTGTACTACCTACCACGAGTTATACCCTTAAAAAACATAAATGATGACACTCTCTCTTGGTCACACAAAACTGAAATCACAAGTTTCAAATCCCTCTTTTTCTATTAGGAATTTTAATTAATTCATTTCATGATTTTATAATTTCAATGAATTTCAACATACACACAAGTACATATTCACAACAAGTCACTTGGTTTTAAAAATAATGACCTACAGAAAAAATAGGCATGTTATCACAAACATCCTCTTTAATTATATAAAAATCCGTTTTATTCAAATATAATCATGCAATTTAGTATCTAAATTACTTTTACTAAAAATGTGACCTCCAAATGTCTCATTTATTCAATCCGGGTTCTTCAAATAGAAACTCAACAATAGTTCATTACAATCAAAACTCCGTGGTTTTATATTTGTAAACATTTTTGAACATATTATCGTTGTATAAGGTTCAAAAAATGGGTAGTCATCTACCAATTGATAAGGTTCCCATACACCTTATCGATGGAATTTGTATCCCATTTATCACAGTCAACATTTATTTAACATTTTATCATTAACTCCCCTTTCACATATCCAGAACATCTTTAACATGTTTCCATAAGTAGTAACACAACAACGTGATATAACATAGAAGCATGAAACAACAACAAAACTTTCTAATAGCTAAGGTAGTATGGAATATAATCATTCAAGCATGTTAAATATATCACTGAAACGTTCTATCTAGAGAGGCATGCTAAAGAAAATCAAAATATGTCATTGCACTCAAGAAACACAACACAAATTATTATGCATCCTACTAATGCAACTACATGGCTTGTTATATGCATTAAATTTGAATCTCTATGTGCATAAGATGATGCATGTACGAAACATCTTTCCATATCAATCCAAGACAATTATTTTCCCAAAATTCTCATCATAAAAAAACAGTAGAAAATACACTAGTCACTCAAGGTGAAATCATATCAACTATAACATCTAATAGTACAAACATCAATTCCAATCCCTAGACACATGGTCATTTCCCATACATGAGATGATATTTCCCTAGCACGACTATTATCCCAAGCACCGAAACATTACTTTTGTCTTGTCTACCAACCCCAAACAGTAAGACAAAGAAAAAGAAACCCTCTAATACCACTTTGAAACATCCCGACTCAGCTCACCAATTAACCAGTGGTCGGACCGATCACCACATGACATCAAGCACGTCTCCCCATACACCAGAGGCTGCTGACTAGCAGCAAGGGTCTAATAGTGGAGAGACTATACCCTCTTTTCAGAGTTGAACAATGGTATATCAGAGTAAATAATAGATAATGGAATTAAATAGCCAAATCATCCTAATAAATGTTAAAGTAGTGAAAGACTAATTTTAAAAATCTTGTACAAACAAATGCTCAATGCCAATTATAAAGAACATGCATGAATGACATGATAATGATAAAAAATGGAATAAATGAACAAAAAAACATTCTTTACATTATAATAAAAAAATAAATAATCAATGACTCCAAGCCCTGTGGGTTGTCTCCTCAAGAATCATGAGCTTCCTCTCGGTCCTTTTCTCTTATCTTCTAAGTAAATGAAAACAACATAATACTACAACTGAATAGAATCTAACTGGGTACCCCAGTGCAATGGCGGCCCGTGTAGGGTGTGAGATATAAATCTCAGTAGGTCGGGACCACAAGTGTCTACCCAAAATCCAGACAATTAATAAATAATATAAACCCTATGAAAGCATTCATAAATAAAGTAAGTAGTACAAAGTAACTATATACCCAAGTACCTCTTTCAGACCCCAATTAGTGGTTGAACATGCATTATACATTTGTCTTGAATACACACAATCATTACATAATCTTCTTCATTTTTCAATTATTCAATCCTCATTTAATTCTGAAAGTCTGGAGATTCGTCCTATGGACGACATCCCTTGTATAAGTCACTCACCACAGATGTCTCTAAAGTCTATCTAAGTAATAAGAATAAACATTGAATTCACCTTTGTTCATTGGCTTGGATAATGTGTCACGAGTTATTCAATTTAATCTTCCATATACTATGTCTGATCCCATCCACTAAAATAGTGATTCACTCCTTGTTACATCCACTAATAGTGATTCACCCAATTCATTAATAATTATGAACACTTTCTCATATTCAATTAACAAATAATTATGTCATAATAGTTTTCATTAACCATTTATTCTTTTCATGCATGACCAATTGGACCCATAGTCCAATGTCAATTAATGGGTGGAGAACATCATGTCTAGCACCCTCATGACTATTTTTTGTGTTAGTCCTTGTCTCAAAACCCATGGGTATTTGGAGACTCATTCCCTCACCCATAAAATAATTTTTCCTTGTAAGATGGTTGTAGAGCTCCATGTCCAGCACCCCGTGAGTATTTGGATCGTTATTCCTTATCTTAAGACCTGGTAATCAATCTTACATATATATTTATCATTGGTGTATAACACCATGTCTAGCACCCTATGAGTATATGGAGCTTTATTCCTCGTCTTACAACCCGTTAATCATTCGTACATATATATTTATAATTGGTGTAGAACACCATTTCTAATTCCCCAAAAAAATCCATTAATTAATTCATAAATTAATTAATCCAGTCTATTAATTAATTCAACAACCAATTAACAACAAAAATCACCCATAAAATAAGTCAACAATTAATTTACCATTCAACGTCTCAATAGAAAATAATTAATTAACAATTAATTATTCATATAATTCCAACTAAATGATTAACTCAACATTTAATTATCCTAATTCTTTAACAAGTCTGAACCCGTCCTCTCAAATATGGATTCATCCAGGACTTTAATAATTTACATGCATGTTATAATCATCTCAAAAAATATTGTACAATGCCGAGATATTTAGTAACCATCTCATACAACATATAATATTTCTAAATAACTCCATCTAAGAATGATTAAGGTAGGAAAATATAATACGCATGAATAGGTACCCTTGGCCAATAGTCGTAACAAACAATCAATTTACAATCTTAAGTTAATGTAAGTAAATTAATTAATTCAAAAATTTATTAAATACTTAAATCTTATCTATCTAACCAATAATTAATTAATTAACCATTTACCATTTTAAAAATAATAATTAAACCATCCATTAATTATTACCAGTTTCCAATTTATATTTTGAACACGTCAAATATTCAATATTCCAAAAAATCAGTAAAAGACACAATTTAATTCAAAATCATGATTTGATAATTAATTCTACAATTAATTAACCTATTAACCATTATGAAAATCCAAATCATTTAACTTTTTAATCATATCACATCATCCAAAACAACAAAACATGCTTAAAATCAATACATATTTAAGTCATCATTTATCTCATGTGGGCAGTATAATTTATTAACATCAAAAGTGTCATGCATCGACATATCATAATCAAAGAAACTGACATTGTAAATTTATTTAAAGAAGATATAATTCTTAAATAATGTGTTAAGGATATGGGACCCAACCTTAGTGTGGAACCATTTTAAATCTGAAGCGCTTTAATATACATAGCGACAACTAGTCCAAAACAGATCCGCAATCACTCGCGGGCACACCTTATATATATATATATTTATTACACACACACACACACACACACATATATATATATTCATCTGCGATCCCTAAAACAACCTAAATAAAATTCAAAATATTAAACACGTACTCAGAATCAATGCAGTGAGGACCAAATCACCTCTAACAAGGTACCAGAGACTCTTATAAATTATCAATCTCTTAATTGAATGATGTAAAACAATACCACAATTATATATCCTTACCCAAAACGTGACAACAAAGTGAAAAGGAACCCATCTGCCTCACCTTGGTTGGTAGATTCCAGAATATGGTCCAAAGGGTCTAGAGGAGCCCCTTGCACATCCCTAGAATTGAAGAAACAAGGAAACCCAATAAAACCTAAACATTAATGTTTTTTCCAAGAAAATAGGGCAATGGAGGATCCAAATGGATAATGTGATTCCCAAAACAAATATAGACTAACTCCCCTCACCGAGACAGACAAGATTCGAGAAGACATAGGGAGGATTCGATCTCGTGAAGAGGAACCGACAAGGGGGGTATAGCGCGCCACAAAAGAGGGGCCTGGTGCGTTTTTGTTATTCCTCCTATATGGTGGTGCAGCACCCTCATGTTCTCTCCACCAATTATCAATTACACCCAAGATATACTAATAGTCTTAATATAATAATAATAACATGTGTTATTCTTATTTAATATAATATCACTTCATTACCAAACCTTTAAATGAACGTTTCAAAATTATTTCTAAAAACCCCCATTAATCATCCAATATAATTAATACAATAATAATAAAAACATCCTTATTATTATTTTTATTAAATATTTATTTTATTTAAAAAAATAAAAAAATTGAATTTTAAAAACCAGGTAACCGAATAGCTAACCCACACTATTTGAAGAACCGTGAAAAACCTGATATCCACCTTTAAAGTGATTTAATTAAATTAAACCAATCCATACATTTATTCCATATTTAATATTACCATTTAATATTACCCTTCTTCGATAAAACCCAACTCCTTGTTAACACATTATTTAATTAAATTAGTTCACAAAATTTAATTAAATAAATTCCCCACTTCTTGTTTTTTAATTAAATTATCTCAAGACAATTTAATTAAATTTAAAATATCAAAATAATCATTATTTAATTAATTTTCTCAACAAAAATTAATTAAATAAAAACCTATGATTCATAGTGATTAATTAAATTCTTATTGAGTTTTAATTTAATTATAAGAAACCCCAAAAAATATATTATTATTATTATTATTCATAATAATAATAACTACCACTCATAAAAAAATTATAACAATAATCACATTATTAATTATTATTAATCAACCTTAGATAAAACCCAACACATGTTTTAAAATTAAAAACAGTTATTTATAAATTACAGAACTCCTTATTTAATTAGATGTTTCATTGAGATACCCAAATTCCTCATTAATTTTACATAACTATTACACCTCATTAAACATCTAATTAAAATATTTTATCATAAATTTTACACCCCATTTAATTAAAAAATATTCCTCATTCATTATTCTCTTAATAAAAATTTCATAATTACTTATGAAACTCTATAGTTATCATTTAATTTAAATTTTTTCACATTTATTTAACTAAATAGTCAAAATAATAATAACAATATCAACAACATCATTATTATTATTCTAATTTTAATTTATTGAAAATACAAACCCCAAATTTATTATAATATCATTAATATGACAAAAACTCCATCCCATAACCTCTAATTTTATTTCCATAATAATAATAATTATTACATTTATTAAAATAAAATAATAATGATCTCATTATAATTATTTTTCAAACCATTGATAAACGAAACACCACTATTTAATTACCAAAATTCATTAAATCTGAAAATCTTCATTTTATTAAATGTTTCTTTGAGAAGCATAAAATCCACATTAAATTATCATAAATGATACACTCCTCTAACATTCTGGTAAAATCTCAAAGCTTCAAAAAAAATATGACACCATAATAATAATAATAAATTTATTAGTATTATCACATTACTCCATTTAATAATAAATTGGCTTATAATAATTCTAAAAAACATCATTTAGTTAAAACGGTTCTTCAATAAGCCCAAAATCCACATTAATTTTTTCAACAATCATTTAATTAATTCATTATCATTCCGGTAATTAAACAACCATAATAATATAAAATATAATAACTTCATTATTATTATTATTAAAACATTATTTTAATTAATTACAATCTCTCATATAATCTAATTTTATTTAAATTAAATAATTTATTAAAAAGATTAAACTGCAAGGTCAGAGAGCAACTATTCGAAACCCATGTAGATTAATTAGAGTGGAATTTTCGAGATCTGGTGCTCTCGAGACACATTGGGACACCAGCTAAAAATTATCGGGTAATTACGTAAGTTCAAAAATAAACCATTTTTGTGTTCCAACACTTGGAATAAAACTCCTAAGCTCAGTTTAAAAAATGGCACATCGAAGAACATATGGGAATTTATGACATACCCACCTTAAAAACATGTAGTCCGCAAAAATTCATCAAGAACCGCTTCTAAAATAACCAACCTACCAAGGTAATTTAATCTTCTTAGAAGTGATGTGTTGCATTCCCAACACCAAATGCACATTTAACCCTTCACAAGCCTAATGGATAAGACTTTATAACCAGATCCAAAGATCACTTTATATCATAAACATTGAAACAGATCTTACATCTTAGGCCATTAGAGGGACCTCATCAATGAAAATGGTTGAATATTGATCATTCAATAGAATAGGTTGCACATGCATCCCTTGAAAGATGCCTCAGACCCAAAACCCCATTTCACCCTTTATTTGATGACCTACCTTTAAAACTATAAAAAACCATCTGTATGTAAAACCAATTCCTTAAACGACCTGTGGTGAAATTTCCATGTCAAGTCATCACAAGGCTATTTTAAAAAAATGGTTCTCTAACACACAAAAAACAATGAATCAACGCATCATGTGTACTACCCAGATAACATACACACATCATGACCAACAAAATTTAAGCTGTAGAAGGGCAAAAGACAAAATCTATATTACTGTCTCTATGGTGAGGTATAGATAGGGGAAATGCTTGTTGTATTCATAAGAGAGAACTAAGAGAAAAACAAAGGTCATTAAAAAGATCAATCAAACTATTACAAGGAAACTATTTTCTAAAAGCTCTGCATCACCTGCCGACATGTTTATCAAAAATAAAGATACATTACGCACCTTAGGATTTCCCATGACATCTCAAGAAAAGTTCACCTGCTCACCAGTGCATGTTTTTAGAACACATTAACGCATGCATGTGACATTCCTCAAACCATAATTACCATGTCAAACAGTGATCATAAAATTCATAACAAAAACTTATTGGTGTACCATAACACTGAAGTACCAAGAAGTCCTCCGAAGCAGTGGTACAAACGTACTTTCATATCCTGGAACATTCTGAGGGTAATACCTACCACGAGTTAGCCCATTATGAAACATAAACATTGAACCTCTCTCTTGGTCACCGAAAACTGAAATCACAAGGTTCAAAACCCTCTTTTTCTCATAGGAATCTTATTAAATTTATTTGAACCATTTAACATTTGAATGAATTTCATCATACACACAAGTACATATTCACAACAAGTCACATGGTTTTCAAAAAAATGACATACAAGAAAAAATAGGCATGCTATCATAGACATCCTCTTTAATCATATAACATTCAGTGCTATTCAAATATAAATAAGAAATTTAGCATCTAAATTACTTTTACCGAAGAGGTGACCTCCAAATGTTTCATTCATTCAATTTGGGTTCTTCAAAAAGCAACCCAGCAACATTTCATTACAATCAAAACTCATCAGTTTTAAATTTTACAAAATTTCAAATATATTATGATTTTATAAAGTTGAAACACATAGGTGGCCATTTACCAATCAATAAGGCGCTCATACACCATATCACTGGAATTTGGCTCCCATTTATCACAATCAACATTTATTTAACATTTTATCTTTAGCACCCCTTTCACATATCCAGAACATCTCTAACATGTTACCATAAGCAGTAACACAACATCATGCTGTAACACAGAAGAATTAGACCATAACAAAACATGATAATAACCGAAGCAATATGGAATATAATCACTCATTCATTCCAAATCTATCAATGAAAAATGAAATATAGAGAGGCATGATGAATCATATCAAAACATGGCATTACACCCAAGGAACAAAATACAAATTAGTAGGCATCCTACTAATGCAACTACATGGCATGTTTTATCCATAACATGTGAATCTCTAAGTGACTAAGATGATGCATGTATGAAACTCCCTTTTCATATCAAGCCAAGAAAATTATTTTTCCAAAATTCGCAAAATCAATAAACAGCAGAAAATACACCAATCACTCAAGGTGAAATCATATCAATTGTAACCTCTAACAGTAGAAACATCAATTCCCATCCATACCACCTAGTCATTTCCTGTACATGAGATGATCATTCTCAAACACGACTTTTAACCCAAGCACTGACACATTCCTTGTCTCCTATCTACCAACCCCAAAATAGTAAGACAAAGGAAAATAAATCCTCTGATACCACATTGTAACATCCTAACTCGACTCACCCCTAAACCAGTGGTTGGACCAGTCGCTACATGACCTCAAGGACGTCGCCTCGTATGCCAGAGGCTTCCAACTAGCTGTGAGGGTCTAAGGATAGTCAGTGGGGAGGCTATACACTATATCAGAGTTGCACAATGGTATATCAAAGTAAATAACAAACAATGGAAATAAATAGAGGAATATATCTAATAAATCGTAAAGTAGTGAAAGACAGATTTTATAAATCTTATACAAACAAATGGAAAATGTCAATTATACAACAGATGCATGCATGATATGCTAATGATAGAAAAATGTAATATAGTGAACAAAACATAATTCTTTAAATTCCATTATATAAATAAATAAACAATTACTCAAATCCATAAGGGTGATCTCCTTGACCATACTGAGCATCAGCTCGGTCCATTGATCCTATCTTCCATGTAAATGCAAACAACATAATCCTGAATCCAAATAGAATCTACTCAGGTACCCCAGTGCAATGGAGGACCAAGTAGGATGTGATATATAAATCTCAGTAGGCCGAGACCACTGGTGTCTACACCAAATCGAGAAAATTTATAAATAATCTAAACCGTATGAAAGCATGCATAAATAAATTAAGTTGTACAATGTAAAAATATTACCAAGTACATGTTTCAGCACTCATCTAGTGTCTGAACATTCATTATACATTTTTTCATACTCAACAATCATTACACAATCATTTTCATTTTTCAATTATTCATTCCTCATAAAATTAATAAAGTCTCGAGATTCATCATATGCCCGACATCCCCCATATATGTCACTCACCACAGATTTATCTAAAGTCCATCTAGGTAATCAAAGTAAAGACCACATCCTAGATTGTTCTTTGGATTCGATAACATGACATAAGTTATTCAATTTAATCTTCCATATACTATTTCTACGCCCGTCCACTAAAATAGTGATTCTGTCATGGGTCCATCCATTATTAGTGATTCATGCAATTCATTAATAATTGTGAACCCTTTCTCATATTCAATCAACAAATAATTATGTCACAATATTTTTAATTAACCATTAATTCATTTCATGTACGACCAATTTGACCCATAGTCCAATGTCAATTAATAGTTGTTGATAATCATGTTTATCTCCTATGTAAGTATTTGGAGCATCTGTCCTTGTCTCACAACCCATGGGTATTTGGGGCATCAGTCCTTGACCGATAAAGGAATATTTTCATGAAAGATGGGTGTAGAACGCCTTGTCTAGCACCCCATGAATATTTGGAACTTCAGTCCTTATCTCAAAACCTATTTATCAATCATATGTATATGTTAATCATTGATGTAGGAAACCAGGTCTAACACCCCTTGAGTATTTGAAGCTTCAGTCCTTATCCGACAACCAGTTTATCAATCATGCATATATATTTATCTTTGGTGTATAACCCCATGTCTAATACCCCAAAACCATCCATTAATTTATTCATAAATTAAATAATCCTATCCATTAATTAATTAAACAACTAATTAACAACATAAATCACCCATCAAATATGTCAACAATTAATCAACCATTCAACTTCTCAATAGTAAATAATAAATTAAAAATTAATTATTCTTAGCAAGCCAACTAAATAATTAACTCAACATTTAATTATCTAATGTCTTTACCAAGTCTGAACTCGTCCACTCAAAGAGTGATTTATCCAAGACATAACAATTGACCTACATGTTATAATCATCTCAAAACATTCTTAACACGACCCAGATATTTATCAACCATCTCACACAGCATATCATATTTTTAAATATCTCTATCCATGATTGATTAAGAAATGGAAAAATAATATTCAGCCAAAGGTACCCTTGTCCAACAGTCATAACAAACAATCAACTCACAATCTTAATTTAATGCATAAAAATTAATCAATTCAAAAATTAATTAATTAATTATATATTATCTCTTTAACCAATAATCTATTAATTAACCATTTACCATTTAACACATAATAATTAATTAATCCATTAATTATTACCAATTTCCAATTTATATTTCGAACATGTCAAGTATTCAATATTCTCAATAATCAGTAAGAGAGACAATTTTATTCCAACTCAGGACTTGCTAATTAATTCTATAACTAATTAGTCTATTACACATTCTAACCATCCAAATCATTTAATTGTTCAATCATATCACTTTAACTAAATTAGAAAAACATGCTTAAAATCAACACATGTTCAAGTCCTCATTTATCTCATGTAGGAGATATCATTTAATAACATAAAATGTTTTATGCATCGACATATCATAATCAAGGATACTCACATTCTCAATTTATCAAAAGATGCTATATTTCTTAAATAAAGTGTTAAGGATTTGGGACCCAACCTCGGGGTGGCACCATTTTAACTCTGATGTGCTTTAATATACTTGGTGGCAATCAGTCCACAACTGGTCCAAAATCGCATGCGCACATACCTTATATATATATATATATATCTTTATTACACACACACACACACATATATATATATATATATGTGTGTGTGTGTTTATATATATATATATACTTTCACGTGCGCACCCTACAAGAATATAAATAAAATTCAAAATATTAAACAGGATCCTCGAATCAAAGTAGTAAGGACCAACTCACCTCTAACTAGGTACCCGAGACTCATATAAAAATTTAAACCCTTAATTTAATGATGTGAAAAAATACCACTGTTATATAACCACAACTGAAATAGGATAGAAAAGAGAAAATGAAACCATCTTCCACGCCTTTGTTGGAAGATTCCGGAATATGGTTTAAAGGATCTATATGAGCCTCTTGCACATCCCTAGAACAGAAAAAACAAGGAAACCTTATAAAACCCAATCCTTTGGGTTTTGACTGAGAAAATAGGGTGATGGAGGGGCCCAAAAGGTGATGTGAATCACAAAACACATGTAGACGGACTCACCTTACTGAGATGGACAAGAATCGAGAAGACGCTTGGTGGATTCTATTGCACGAAGAGGAGCAGATGAGGGTGGTGTAGTGCACCTCAAAGAAGGATCCTGGTTCTTTTTTGTTGTTTCTCCCATATGGTGGTGCGCCACCATCATGTTCTCTCCCCCAATTATCAATTACACCCATGAGAAACTAATATTCTTAATATAATAATAATATCATTTATTATTCTCATTTAATATAATGTTACATCATTAACTAACCATTAAATAAATGTTTTCAAATTATTTCTGAAAACCACCATTATTCATCCAATCAAATTAATAAAAAAATTATAATAATATCCTTATTACTATAATTAAATATTTCTTTTATTTAAAATAAAAATGAATTATAAAAAAGCATTTTAAAAACAGTGTAACCACGCAGCTGACCCGCACCATTTGACTAACCATGAACAACCTGATATCTACATTTAAAATGGTTTAATTAAATTAATCCTAGCTCCACATTTATTCCTCATTTAATAATACCATTTAATATTACCCATCATCGATAACACCAAAATACTATTTTATACATTATTTAATTAAATTCCTTCAATATGATTAATTAAATAAATTCCAAACTTCATGTTTTTTTAATTAAATTATCTCAACGCAAATTAATTAAATTTCAAAACTCCATCTCTTCATTATTTAATTAATTATATCAACACAAATTAATTAAATAAAAACCTCAAATTCATAGTGATTAATTAAATTCTTATTGAGCTTTAATTTAATTAAATGAAACCCCCCAAAAAATACATTATTATTATTATTCATAATAATAATAACAACCACTCATAAAACCATAATAATAACAATCAAATTATTATAATTCTTATTATTCAACCTTAGATAAAACCCAACACCTATTATAAAATAAAAACACATCTTTATTAATTATGAAACTCCTTATTTAATTATATGTTTCACCGAGATACTGAAAAGCCTCATTAATTCTACATAACTATTACACCTCATTAAACATCCAATTAAAATATTTAACATAAATGTTACACCCCATTTAATTAAAATTGATTCTTCATTCATTATTCTCTTAATAAACATTTCTTAATTAATTATGAAACTCCCTATTGATCATTTAATTAAATTTTTCGTCATTTATTTAACTAAATAACAAACATAATAATAATAACATCATCATCATTATTATTCCAATTTTCATTTATTGAAAAAAATAACCCCAAATTTATTACAATATCATTAATATGATAAAAAATTTAACCCATAACCCCTAATTTAATTTCCATAAGAATAATAATTATTACATTCATAAAACTAAAATAATAATAATCTCATTATTATTATTTTCAAAAATGTTGATAATCTAAACACCACTATTTAATAACAACGATTCATTAAATCTGAGAATCATAATTTTATTAAATTTTTCTTTGAGAAGCTTAAAAGCCCCATTAAATTGTCATAATTGATACACTCCTCTAACAAAGCAATTAAAATCTCAAATCATAAAAATAACTTATGAGACCATAATAATAATAATCAAATTATTTTTATTATCACATTCATCCACTTAATAATAAATGGTCCTTTAATAATTCTAAAACTCTTTATTTAATTAAAGCGGTTCTTCGATAAACCCAAAATCCACATTACATTTTTAAACTATCATTTAATTAATTCTTTATCATTAATGTGATTAAACAAGCACAATAATATTAATAATAATAAATTCATTATTATTATTATTAAAAAATTATTTTAATTAATCACAATCTATCATATAATTTAATTTAATTTAAATTAAATATTTTATTAAAAAGGGTAAACTACACGGGTCAGACCCCAACTATGCACTACCCATGTAGATTCATTAAATATGACTTTTCGGGATCTGGTGCTCCTGAGACACATTTGTACACCTGCTAAAAATTATTGGGTAATTATGTAAGTCCAAAAACAACACCTTTGTGTGTTCCAAAACATGGAATAAAATTCAAGAGCTCAGTTTAAGAAAACAACCCTTCAATAATACAATTTTTTTTAAACTATTTTATTTTAACCAGGTTAAAAAACATGAGACTTTTCAATAGGTTGAAAGAAAAAAAATAGGAAAGATAAAACAAATATTAAAATATAAATGAAAAAGGAGGAGAAGATTATAAACTAATTGAACAATATCAGAACAAAAACCAAGGAAGAAATTAACTGAAAATAGAGGGAGTAGAGGAGGAGGATGTGAAATTAAATGCCCATGATGGGAAGTGGAATCAGTAAGGGAGGGAGTGTAGGGGAGATAATATTGGATTATATTATTTCATTATAGTAAGGTTTATTATTTCAAAATTTTAAGCACCCATGACACTATGCATGGTTGGGCATAAGGTTGGACAAACCATGCACAACCCTTTTCCCTCTACTAGAACAACTCTAAAAATATCGTAGAACGTCTAAAAAGTAATGAAAAAAAATTATAAACATTTTTTTGGCTTTATAATGGAAATAAAATCCATCACATTATTCCTACTAATCATTCAAAAATGTTAAGAATACCGATATTTAAAAATATAAAAATCGTTCAACCAGACATTCAAAAACGAGGATAAAAATAATTAAATAATTATAAATATTAATAAAAATTAATTAGGTGTGATAATACTCCCCAACATGACACATTATACCACCAAAAAATCTAAAGATATCAGGTTCAGCTAGACCAGATAATGGATAAACTAAAACATAGAGCATGAGTCACAAATTATGAAGAGAAAGAACCAAAGAAAATTCCATTTAAAACCTAGATCATAGAAATCCAAAAAAAGGATAAGATATCATCCTAAAAATTTAATTATAACTTGGGGATAAAAATAATTAGATCAAGGAACTCAATAATCAAATCAGAGTATCAAGAGAGAGAGAGACTCGTATAATTAAACCAAAAATAAAAAAATGAACACCGTAACCCCTAACAAAAAAGTCCACAAAGAAGATCATTATAGTATGTACATGATTTCCATAAAAATATATGTCATTCCCTATAAATTTTTATAACTAAAATACAATGATTGGGTTAATTTGGGGTGGAAAATGGTTTACCCCATCAAGGAAGATTAATGAACCACTTTACAATAAGCTCCTTCTATTGTTTTATCCTTACCACATTTGGATTCTAGTCCAAAATTGATCACACCATGATAGAAAAACCATACATGTACTAATGAGAGTCAAAATCAAGAATAAATGATTCAAAAAATAATAGACACTACCACTCCACAAGAATAGGATATTGAGTTTCCAAAATGTTTTTCTCATAAAAAGAGAAACTGTTAAGTAGATTCAAACCAAATAGAAGTCCCCCATCTTAGAAATAGATTTTAGAAAAATGAAACCACTAATAGTGAAATTCCATAATCTTACCCAGAGACTTTGATAAATCCCCTAGGAAAACCTAATGTAATTAAAAAAGGGGAAAAAATATGGATACTAAGATAAAATATTGATACCCAACCATATGAAAAACCATTTATGATGATTCAGTACATCTTGAACATAGAACCTCCCAAATAGCTAAACATTTACCTAAACCCAGAAATCGATATACTAATACATAGAATAAATACAACTATGAAAAAACAATCGATATATAATTACAAGATAGAGTTAAGAATTTTCTAAATAAACATACCTGAATAAGATCATCATGGGATCCAACATTAGGTCAACGAGAGAAATATTTGGACCATATATTAGAATAGTAACCATTAGGTAACTGAATAGATTAGAAAAATAAATAACCCTTACCACTCATCCTAATCACTCACCCAAGATATCACCATTTAAGAACTAATGGCAACACTAGGTAATGAAGCTCAAAAATAATTTAGAGAAAAAACTGATTCTCCCTATGGAGTTGTCGAAGGGGCATACTTACGGAAACGCCTATATATAATTTCCTCAAAGACTAAAACCACCACAAATTGAAAAATCCCAAACCTTAAATTGATATCCAATACAAATTCCTAAAAATAATTTTTACCTATAAAACCAATGGATGCAACCTTGAGGTTGACTGTTCTCTCTATATTGAGAATTTTTGTTGAATAAACATATAAAATGAACAAATAATGCTTCAATTAATGTTTCTAAAATTAAAATAAATTATTTTGAACATGAATCACATAATGAAACTAAAAAATATCTCACCCAAATGAAAACTATGAATCATAATGAATACATTTCTCTTTTATATCACAAAATTTAATTTGAAAATTCCAGATTCATTTTTCAATCATACCATAAAAACATTTCATGCACCGTGGAAAAATATAGGAAGAATTATTTCATTTCATTTTTTGAAAAATTTATTCAATAAAAATAAAATGTGAAAATTTATAAACCCCACTTGGGAAAATTGGAGACACCACTTTAATTTAAAATTTTTAAATTCACCTCTTAAACTATTTTCAAATCTATGTAATTTCATTAAAAACCATATTTTAAATCACCCATTTAAATATTGGGTTCCCATTATTTTAAAATAATATTTTTTGACTCAATGTCCCCCAAAATCCGTGGATATATTTTTTACCCATAAAGAATAGTCTACATTTAAATTAAAAAAGGATTTTTAACCACATTAAACTATTTAAAAATAGGAAATTACATTTTTAAAATATAAGATATTTTCATGAAAACCAATTTAAAATCCAAAACCCCTTTATAAAATTTTATTCAAAACTTAATTTACCCATAACACACTACATAAAACCAAATAAGAATGGACTTGTGACCATGTATAAATTGAATGCATGTCATGGTGGACCATGTGACAACCAAAATGATGACACTAAGAGTAAAAAATAACCTTATATTAAATCTCTATATGGGTTACCAATCCACATGAGCTCATTATATACCACCATCTGAAATCCCATTTCATCCCCAAAATAAGACATTAAAATCAAAATTTCAAAATCCATTGAAATCTTAGGGTTCATCACGAGAGGTGGTGATCATGAACCATCCCATAAAAAACATCCCGAGCCTTGATGATATGATCTCCATCAACCATACAATAAAAATAATAGGGGAAACCTATGATATATCAAAGGTTCTTATAGAAAATGAACGTAGAACCTGCTATGATACCGATTTTTCATGAATCAACTAGATACATTCCTTTCTAATATTCCCAATCCAACCTAGGAAATATCCCAATGTGTATGTTTGGTTCCTAGAGGTAAGAAATAGTTCTTGGGAATCAAAAAAACCCCAAATGGATATAATTTGACAAAATAAATAATTATTAAAACCTGTAGTGTAATTAAGTAAAATTCTTTCATGACCAATTCGTACATTGGACATCTATTCTATAGATATATAAAAAACATAAAAAACTATCAAAAATAATAAAACATGTTTAAAAGTGAGCACCCAAAACATACCTCACCCTCTAAAAAAAATCTCACCCTAGTTAATGATGCCCCTCCAATAGATTTTATTTTCCCACAAGCAGCTATTACTACCCTATGTCTATAAAAATATGTAAAATAAAAACTGTCCAATGTAATAAAAATGCACTGAAAGTAAACTACACTATAAAAACACATGTATTATTGTGACTATACAAGTCACCTCCCATGTAAAGGATCCCATCACTTCTTCGATGAGTAAAAATGATAATCGAAAACCTATTATTAAAAACTGATAGATATATTGTAGTGATCACCAAGATTCTTAGTAAAGTATAGATAATAGAAACTACAACATATTCCTTAATATTAATGAGTAAAATATTTCCTGGTAGTTTGAAATAATAATATATAAAAATATTTTTTTTAATTTCTTTTCAAAAAAAATATCAATATGGTTTATTTCCAAAACAAGTTTCCCATTATTATTTTCAATGAAGTCCCCAAACAATGATGGAATTTTCTTCCAATAAACAATATATAAGATGAATCATGTTCTAAAACCTAATATTATGTATAAAATCATAACAATGAAATCATTTTATAAAAGTGGAACAAATAATATATTTTTATATCAAAAGGGTGTCATGGAATCTTAATAGCTATTCGAAATATCCTAGGATACAAGAATAAAAATCCATATAATCAATATCAACAAGTAATGGCTATCCAAACTGAACTCATCCTAAGAATTTACATTACCCTCAATGGTTAAACCAATGGGAATTTCCCAGAGGAAGATCCCATCTATCTCAAAGACACTAGTGAAATCATAATACTAAACTAATATATGTGGAATAACATTATAAGGGTTTGCTTATTTTTGATGATGAACTAGATAGTGACAGTCATGCATCATCAGTTAAAAGAAACAATTTTCTTTTAGAATAAAACGTGTTCCTATATATTTCATGTTCCATAACTATTCTTCCCACTTATACACATATATACATTGATATATTTATACTCCTTTTTCCAAAAAACAATTTTACCAACAGCTTAAGTCACTATGTACAATGGGTGAACTTATATATATTTCTGCACGTATATAAATAACATTGAAAAGATGAAATATAAATATTTTTTTTGAGCTCTTTGGGAACCAGATATTTAAATATCATTTTATGAGATACATGGCTAAAAGGCTAATCATTTTCTTTCTTTTCGAACACAAGCATTTATGATTATTGGAAAATAAAAAAATCACCCATGGTGCTTGATATTTTAAAAAATATTGGAATAAAAACTTTTCAAATATGATCCCATAGAATAAACTTAGAAAAATACAAGAAGAACCAAAAAATAAATAGTTTCAAATATCACGAAACTTTTCTATAATATATATAATTTATTATATAATGAAAAAACTCATTTAAACACCCATGAGAACATGGTTTACAATTTAAAGGTTTTGGAATTGGATAACCAACCTCAGGAAGCTAAAATTCAGTAGTGAATGATCTTCAACTCATTACCTTCGATGAACGATATAGAAACAAGACTAAAATAGACCCTAGAAAACCCGAGGGAATTAGAATCATCAAAAAACACCCAAGTCGGGTTAGGGTTCACCCTAGGTCACACTCAAGGCCAAGGGGGATGAAAAAAACTAAATAAAAAAGAGGAAATATGTATGAATATAAGAGCAGTAAGTAACTATAGATTATCACACCACAGATTGTAAAAAAATCAAAAAAAATTAGGTATAAGAGGATAAAAAATTCATGAACAATATCCCATTCTAGACGAAATCAATAATAAAAAAGGGTTTGATAGTGGGAGACCACTTTGAATGATTTAATTCATTAAGGGTAGGATAGTCATTTCAATATTTTTAACCCTTGGACACTATAAAAGGTTTGGACCTACGGTTTGGGAATCTATGTTCCAACCTTTTGGTTAGATCATTAAAGGGTATAGACACATTCTCATGGTATGTTAATAGTTTTTTCTAACCATTCACCCACGATGTGCATATACTAAAAATCAAAAAAAAATTAAAATTTAAAACGTATTTTGAATGAAATTATAAAACAAGGAAAACTATAATAAAATACTTAAAAATAATTAATGAACCATGTTTTGGGTGTGAAATTATTTGAAAAATAAAAAACATCAAAAATTTATTGTCCCATTAGTAAAAATACATAACACGTGGAAATATATTTATAGAGTGACCAAACATAGAATCAAATAATAGGAGTAACAACTGATGTATACATAACATCAATGATAGTCTTAAGAACTAAAATTGATGTTAGTTCGTTTTTAATATTAAAACTCATTGTTACACTCATTAATGTTATTGATCACCATGATAGAAAAAGTTATGCATCAAAATAACCAGTTAAAAAAACTAAGAACAACCAAATTTAGATGAAAACAAATATGAAATCACTATTCTATTTTCAATATATATTATAAAAACTTAATAGGAAAATATCTATAACTCAAATTTCTATAATCTATTAAAAAACATGACTTAAAATGTGAGAAATAACTCTTAATACACATAAAAACACTATCACAGGTCATTAATATTGTTTTTTGATTTTTATAAATCCTCTCATTGACTTGATATTTTATAATAATAGTGTTTAAACCATCATCATCAATTAATAAATTCATTTATTTATAAGTGAAATTAAAATTTAAAAATCTATAAATAATATCTTCAGTGTCCCTTACGACATTAGAGACATTTTATACATTTTTTATTCAATATCATTTCATTTAATAACATGAAAATTACCATCTACTCAATATTTACATCCCTTTAAATTTCATTTAGAATGTTTTCTGATAAATGAATTTTATTTTTATAGAAACCATGTATTATCAAATATATATATTGAATCATTTTTTATGAATAATCATTACATTAAATAAACACATTTTAGAGGAACTTATTAGTTTAGTAACTTTTGAAATATAAAAACACAAAAAACAACATCATAATAAAACTAATTCATCTCCCACTATGACATTCATAATCAAAACTGTTCTTAGACATACCGTATGTAATTTATTTTTTTCACAAACTTGGGAAAGGAAACAAAATAAAGGGTTATCTCAGATGACCAGTAAGGGTAAACAAGGGCGTTATATAAGCATTAAATGAACATAAGACTATGAGATCATGACAACAACATTTTAAAACCATACTATCCATGTAAAATATCATAATAAAGAGACTTGGAGTATATATTTAATGCTCAAAAGAATTTAATTTTAAGTGAATTAGAAAACCTGAACCATGATATAAAAACATTATCATAAGAAATAGAGTTGTGGAATATATATAATCATATAAAATAATTTCCATAATAGTCAAGGATCACTACAATGGCTATCATAGTGGAATGTGTTCACTCCCCAAATCATTTTAGTGGTCATGTTTCTCTCCCAAGACCATTATTGTGTAAAAATATCCTTAACAAACTAGGTTCACACACTGTTCCAGTCTTTTCTATTGCAAGATATATAAATAATTACTCAATTCATTGAAGGGAGTTATAAGTCCCTCTCGTCTGATAATGAAAAATATATTCATTCATACAAAAAGATAATAAATCATTAATCCTATAATAACCTATGAAATTCAATGATAATCATAAACATTTCATTATAAAAAACATTTTTAAATGATATATTTTTCATAATGGTTTCATCATTTCATCATAGCATTACCCATGGAAATAGGGGTTTGTTACGTAATAATTTTATCAAGGTATAACCAGTGGAAGATAAATGGGTTTTATAAACATATAATTTTGATAATCCATTTAGGGAAATATTAGTAATTTTTTCCTCGGTTTATATCCCCAAAAAATCGTATTCTTTATAAAAGTATTTCACCTTAGATGGGAAATGATTTTGAATGATCATTCAAAATATTTGTTGAGGAAAATGTCCTTTTCAATTGAAAAAACATTTTCTGGAGTGTAAATTATTTTGAAAATATTATTATTTAAAAATAACCTACAAAAATTATAAATAAATCATTAAAGAGGATAACGGTCATGATGGTGGAAATTTTCATTCACATCGTACATGTTAAGCCAAAGATTATTTCCAAATTATTAGCAAAATCAAAATAGTATTTGATTGGAAAATGACATGAATATTAAATTAATAACATTTTTTTATAAAAGTTACATATGAGTAGAAAATTATTTTAAAAATAATAAGAAAATAGTGCGATGTTTTGAAAAAACATTTTCCAAAAACATGGCTTTTGGAGAAAACATTGTTTCTAATAAAAGAGAGAGATAATATTGGATTTTTTTTAAAAAAAATATTAATTTTTTTATTAAAAACTAGTGAAAAATTTTTATATTATGTAAATATATAATTATTAACTAGTGTAAAAGTAAATTCATGAGTTTCTCATGAGATGGGTCATAAGAGTTTCTAATTGGACACGTAATCATAAACAATCCCAATAAAAGATGAGATTGCAACATAAAATTATTACCAATTTTTTATCATTAAATCATAATCCCCAAAATCTAATATCATAAAATGAAACATAAAATATCATGAAGATATTAAAAATAATTTTATTACATTTCTAATGGGTTTTATATATACCTTGTGAAAGAATATAGTTTCATAACATAATATAGTCTCAAAAAAATTAGATAAAAAATCCATTAACCTAATTGTCAACATAAATCGTACAAGTTCAAACATCTTAAATAATATATATATTTTATTCAAATATTAATGATATATATATCATACAATTTATTATTTTCTTATGACCATTTATTACATAATAATTTACAGTACCGTGTTTATGTTACGTTTTGAGTAAATACCATTTTTTGTATATGTTTTGATTTTTTATTTTATCTCTTCATAAATAAATCATAGTTTCATCACCTAAAAATTGTAGACCATCATATATATTTAAAATATATTTAGTATATTTATATTTATATTAATCCAAAATATTTCCTGATAGAAAATGCAATTCGGTGTTCATGGATATTGTTTACCATACACATGCATTACTGGTGTTCCCATTTTATATTCTGATTAAATAAAAGAAATTAAATTAAATATTATAATTATAGAATAATTTTTGTTTATTATAAATCAATAATTCTCATGAAACCCATCCTTATTAACTTCCATATAAAGCGTAGATGAATCACATCACTTAGTGTGGTGGTAGTTCGCTGTACACACGAGAGATGTTATCACATTCCCAAAAAATGGGAGTAAAAATTTATGATTGATAAAATGATTAAATAAGATTAATATCATCATAAAATTTATATATAAATTGTTAATATATAATTTAGAGGTTTTAATGGGAAAATAGATGACATTAGTTTGTGAGGTGGTAGTTTGTCGTAAACACAGACGATGATTTCATAAACCATTTGATGGAAGTGGAGATTATTGTCAGTAATTAACATAAAATTAAAATGTTTTTTTATATTTAATATAAGGATATTATTATATAATCATGTTATAATAATTATTGAAAAACATGTAGGATGTAATAAAACAAAAATGCTCATTTATTAACGTTACCTCCTCTTTGGGTCGCCTCCATATGATTGCATCAAAACCCTTCCTATGTTAGATTTATGTATAAAAAAATCTTCCAAGATGATATTAAGGAAAGTTTAATCTGATTTTGGTTGGTCATGGTTTATAAAAAACTATATTATGGAATTAATAAGAGAGGAGAGTGGGTGGTCTTTTATATGTGAGGCAAGTGGGACAGTTGTTATGTTTTGAAAGAAAAAAGTGTACAAACATTTTTCAAATGAAAAAGGGGTCAAACATGTATAAAATTAAAAAATTATACATGATAAGGTTTATATATTTGTATAAAATACATCTTATACAAGTTTAGAAGTCTTTTTAACCGTTTTTATTTAGTTTAATCCATGGTAGACCCATATTTACATCTACCGTGATAAATAGTTTTTTCAATTTTCCTATTAATTTTGTTTAAAAATTATGTAGAACATATAAGATAATATAAATTATTATTATTATAAATATAGAAACAAATTTTACAATTACATTTACATAATTAGAAAAATATAATTTAAAATTAGTCCCACAGATTTACCAAGAAAGATCTTTTTAATGATAAAATGTTCTAAAGTGTGCAATCTTTTGAAATCAAAATTGAATAATAAATTGATTATAATGACCTAAATACGATTAATGGATTTATAATTGAACTAATATTTCATAAAAAAATAAATATTTAAATTAACTTAAAAATTAATTTAAATTAAAATGAAATTTTCAAATAAAATTTACCATTCTCATTATTCATCAAAAAATGAAGCTCTTATATAAAAATAAAAAATAATTCACCCTAAGATAATATTGACATGATGATTTCATAAATGATAATTATTTTATCAAATTAATTTTCTAAAAGAGTGAAAAAGTAATTTATGATTTTTTGAAAAAATAATAATCTTTTCAGAAAATAATATTTTCAAAGCATAGAAAGATATTTATGAAGATTAAGTAAAATTATAAAAATATTATTATTTTATAAAATACCATTATAATGAATATTTGAAAATTATTTATTACTATTAAATCCTCATTTTTTAATGATAGGGTTGTAAAAGTCATGTTTAAATAAAAATATTTATATTATATTGTGGTTTTGTTAAAAAGTAGTGTCATCAGTAATACAAGAATTGAAAATGCTACGTGCATTGAAAGAGTTTTATGGTGTTTCAAGTAACACAAGATAAAAAAGAAATTTAATTTATTATATAGAATAAAAATAATTCACCATAACTTTAGGTGTTACATTCTACCCTTCTTAAAATAAATTTCTCCTATGAAATTCGCCACTCTGTTACAAATAAATTAGGAGACTTTTTCTTCTTCACATCCCCAAGTTCCATATAGATTCATAAAATTGGGTTTTCACCAAAATTCATTGAATAGGTGTGTGTTCATATTTTATTGAACATTATTTGTATGATCAATAATCTCCACCAAATATTCCTTATAAGTAATCTTTTTCTATGGGTATATGAAATTTGAATTTTGTACATGTGAAGGGCCAGATATTTAATTTCTTAAGAGAGATATATATAATACATCATTGACTTAAGGGAGGTTTTGTGGAAGTGAAAAGAGTAGGAAATGGTCATGATATGATTATAAATTTTAATGGGCCCGATATTCCTATGGACTAATCTCTTTTTATTCATAAATCTCATAACATTTTACCACTGAATATTTGTTGAAATTTCCTATCACCAACATAAAATTATATATCACATAGGTGACTTTAAACATAAATTTTCTTCTAAGAAATGTTCTTCCTTGATGCGTTTATGAATTTCACTAACATTATCCTCAATTTCATTAGTTATCTCAGTCCTCAATAGACTTATTTCTCCAGATTCATTCTATCACATTGGAGATCTAAAATTCATTCAATAGATGGAATATTTAGGATCCATCTGAATACTTGAGTGAATGAAAATTTTGAAAGAATTGTCCAATAGAATAAGGTGTTGATCCTAATTAAAACATTTTAACATATCCTCTAGGGTTTGAATTTTTCTATTATAATAACCCTCTATTTGAAGATGATATGTGGTGATGAAACTCATATATGTATTAGGATCATGATAAAGACTTCTCCAGAACATTGAGGTAAATCTCAGGGCTCGATCAGATATAATAACATGAGGTACTCCAGGAAACCATACCACCTCTGTTATGTATATCCTAGTAAACTGATCTTAAGAAAATAATTATTTAATTATTATGAAGTTTCTTGACTTAGTATGGTGATAAACTATAACCTATATATCATTACTCCCTTTAGAAAATTTGGGGTGTCCAATGAAAAAAATACATGGTGTTGTTTTTCAATTTCCATTCTTGTAGTGGTAATGGACGAAAAAACCACATATAATTTTTTCATTCAACATTATTTTTCTCATATACCAAGTAACAAGATGAAATTTCTATGATATATCACTTTATTACATCCTACTAAAAATACTCTTTCAAATATCTATACATATTTATGGTTCCAAAATGAATAGAGAATGAAAAACATTGGGATTCCTCAAAAAATTCCTTATTAAAATATGGTACGTAATGAAATCATGCATGATTCTTGAACCGTATCAGTATTTCATGATCTTGATTAAACTCCAGAACATTTAAAACCTTTGTTTTTAGATCTAAATCTTCCTTTTTCACATATCTTAACTTTATATGGATGTATGGTTGAACAATGAATTGATATAGACATGATTTTACCATTCCATCAGGATTTTCGAGTCCATACCATTCAAATATATAAATATATGATCCTTTGTATATCTCATCATAGATAAGCTATATTGATCCTTTTGACTCAAACCATCTTCCACCTTGTTTTCTTTTATAGGGTGTCAATGTATTGAGTATCCAAAAGCATTAATCAGATCTGGCCATCTACTTTGGCACAAAATATATTCCATTTGTGTTAATATATACTCTATACTTTAATAATCTGTATATATATATCAATCATTTACCATAAATATTTTGCCTCTATATAATTAATTACAAAATTACTGCATCAACCTTCAAATAAAGAGTTGGGTAATATTTCTTATTAATTATCAATTTTCAAGAGGTATAACCTATAACCATGTTATTATGAATTAAACACATCCTAGTATCATCTAGGATGCATCCCTATAGATAAAACCCCCTTTTTAACTACGTGGAAATATAACAATATCTAAACTGACTAATATTTTCTTCTGTCTATTGAATTTTCCTTAGATTCATCTGTCCAGAGGAACCTAGGTCCATCCATAGTTAACATGGTCATAAGATTACGTAGTTCTAAGCGATTATCCATAAACCATCAATACTATCTATAAAAACCATGAAATATATAAATCTAAGGCACTATGGTTAGTCTGAGACAACATTTCATAGCCTCTGTCTTCGATGGATCTATCGATGTACCCTATCTCAAGATTACATGTCACAAAAATCCAAACATTTGAAACAAAAATCCACACATGGTAATTTTTTCATATTGTTCTCCTCCCTTGGGATCTTTATTATAGTTATCAAGTGGTCATCATGATCTTATTTCTCTTTGAATGAATATGAATATCATCTATAAAGACCACCATAATATAATCAGTGTATTCTCTAAAGACTCTATTCATTAAATCCATGAATATAGTGGGGGGATTAGAAAGACTTAATAGAATAACTATATATTCACAGTGATCATACATTTTATGTAAATTCATCATGGGAACATCCTCTTTCTTGAACCTCAATTTTTGAGATTCCGAATGATGGTCAATCTTGGAAATGTATTGATCTCCACATAGTTGATCAAGCAAGTCATTAGTATAAGGAAGATGATAATTTTTCATGATTTTGATCTTGTGCATCCCTCAATAATCAATGGAGAGTCACATTAATCCAACCTTCTTTTAAATAAAATGAACAAGTTCACACAATATCGACACAGTTGGCCAAATAAATTCCTTTTTCATGGTTTTACTAGATTTTATTCTTTTATTCCTATAACTCAATTAGGTCTTTTATATAGGTAGTATTCTAAATTAGTATGGAACCATTTATGTTATTTATTAAAATCTAAACATGAAATTTTTTTGTATGGTAAGGTAATTATTCTAGGGTTATATTATAAAATTCTCAAAATATAGGTATATCATTGATGTAATGTTTCCCCCAAACCATTTGATATTAAAATCCCTTAGTAATAAGAATTATGACCTGTATTATAGATTTTATATCGATCTGAAGTTCATACATATCCTCACACTTATAGATGATCATTGGATGGTATAGAATATCCGATGTATCTTCCCTTCGTTGAAAATTAATTATATATTTATATAGATAAACAAATTTCATTCTAAATATAACACCCAATTCGACTAGATGATGAATGATAAGATTTTCGATAAGCACATTCCCACCAGTGTTAACTGGATAGGAGTCATAGATTTGAGATCTGATTATCATACCATTAGGATTTTCAATGATAATTATACATATAATAATTTTTGTGGTATATTGATTATCATACAAATTCTTCATATATGAAATAATTGGTTGTTTTAGATTTAAATAAGACATTAATTGTTTTGTAGTGGATGGAAAGTGTACCTTTCATCATGTAATTATCACTTCCCTTTTCAAAAACATTGATAACATGATATATACCATTATATATTTTTTAATTCCATGATCCCAATTTCCTAGAGTTAGTGCATTATGTTATTACATTTTCATGACCACAAGAAAATCAGATCCTGAAAGTCCAATCAGTTTAGTTTCCTTGCAAAAACGAAATACAAACACAAGATTTAAAATACATATTTAATTAATAAATTAACATAGTGTCTCTTTCATAAACAACTATATTCCATAGAATATCCCTTCAGTTCAATCATAATATCCTCTTTTTATATAGAAAAAAAATACAAATGAAAGGGGAGAGATCAAATTATCAGTATGGTTAAACAATATAGAAGAATCTATCACAAATAAGTATAAACTTTTATGGAAAGGTATAAAATTGAAAAAAAATCCTTTTAAACATAATCTTTAACATAATAAGGAAATAATAAAGCAAATTAGGTAATTTAAATTTTCACATGGATATTCTACTAGTTGAATAATCACATGAAATATCAATAAATAATATCACAAAGAAGAAATTCACAATGCTGGACATCATAACTGTATTGGAATGACATCATGCCAACACAACTACCAAAATATCATAGAATTTTTCCTAAGACACTAGTTTTTATAATGAGACCTATTTATGCATCAGGGGGCTATTTTAGGCCCAACCATTACTTACTAAGTACAATTCATTCCACTTATAAATTGGGTGAAACATAATAAAAACATTCATATTAAACCTACCATATGAAATTTTAATAATTTAGACATAAACCATGAATGATATAAACATAGAACATATATAATAAAATATATCATAAACCCTTCAATATAATATATAGAATATTTTATCATTATATTTCAACCTCAAATAAGCTAAAAATCCAACAAAGGATGTTGACATAGATAAAAATATTTTATTATATTCATTAAAAACACTTACAAGAAATGTCATTTAAAAGCCAAAATATTTGAAAATAAAACATTTCATTTGAAAATAAACTTCTATTATTGAAAGAAAATCTTCATTATGGTAAGACTAAATAATGGAAAATATAGCTTCTCGTACCGTATAAGTTAAAAAAATATCTCTTTAATTTGTTGAAAAGGTCAAAAAGTACCTTGGTTGGAAAACAATATAAATATTTCTTTTAATTTTTTTTTATAAAAATTTAAATATAAGAAAAAATTGACATAAAAATCCATAGGATAATATTAAAACATTTTATGAATTTTTTTAGAAACAGGGAAATGGATGATAAAGATGTCCCAAGAGATACTTACGTACAAACAACCTCATATAGTAATGAGATTGTGTAATTTACACTTACATTGTACTTTTCATTAGTAGATGGTGTTTTAACATCATATATAATGGTTAATTTATTTTATTAAATTATAAAATAACCATATACATATTTATGATATCAGATATGACCCTCTATAATCATTTTGATAATAATATTTCAGTATTACAATTTTTTCGGGTGTTAACTGCTTCATTTTACCGTTCTTTTTTTGTCATGTAAGTCATGTATGGAATGGATAGGTTGTATTTTAGTCATATAAATAATTATATTAGGTTCATATTTGTAATTTTACTCATTATATAAATTTTATAATACATTTTAAATGGTAAATGTGGATAATGAATCTCATCGCGTTGGGGAGACAATTGATTGTACGTACGCATGAGTGATAATAGCATTCCCTTGATTGTTAAATGGTATGAAATTTGAAGGTATATTAATTATAAATAATAATAATCATGTTATATTAATTACGTATATCCTTTATACTCATCATTATACCCATCCAAACAATGTAGTGTTGAATAACAAATTACACCAATGGTTGGAGATGATAAGTCGTACGTATGCAGACATGGTGATATTGTTATTTATATGATGGGTAAAATGATTAATATGGTTTTACCATGATTATAATAAAATCTCAGTATATGGATGATACAATATTTTTTATTTTGATATGGAAACAACATATAAAGATGAAGTAGAAGAAGAAAAGAACTTTGAAAGAGGTGATAAAACAATTATCTCTTTTCCGGGCGTGCCCTTTTAATTTTCAAAAAAGTTATAAATAGACCGGATTTATACCCAAATTGTGGAATTCAGGAATTTGGGAGTATAAATGGGTAGGGTTTGGCTAAAAAATGGCTTAATATGTGTGTATAAAAGAGAAGGAGAAGTTCCCTTTTATAAGAGAGGTGAGGGGAACTTTTAGAAGATCTTAAAATATTAATTTATTATAAATTTATATTCAGTTTCAAATAGCTCAAAAGTAATTTATTTTGAGGCTAAGATGAGTATGGTTCTAAATAATCTCCACAAATATCTTTTAGACATGTTAGGGTCATGATATTATCCTTATCGTTTAGGTTTATCCTGTAGTTAAACAGTTTACCACTTACCATGTCTTATTGTATTTTTACACTATATGGTTAATATAGATACTATAAAATTCCAAAAGAACTTAAATTGGATCATTTATGACATATTTAAACCTATAAGTTTTATTTGGAAGAACCTAATATTTTTATGAATTTTATAAAATTTAACTATTTTTTTAAAGGGCCATTTATGTCAATTTTGATACTATTCATAATTTTCATTTTTAAAATATAAAACCAAAATGATAAATTTGATAAAATAATTATAATATGTCACAACCATTTATATATTCTCAATAAATTTTTTATGTCATTAATTAGGTCAAATTATATTTATTTTAATCTTTTTAATATCATTTAATTGATTCTTCCTTTAATAATTCAAATAATGCATCATTATCGTGTCTCCATTTAATTTAATTTTTTTATTTATTAGAATTATAAAAATAAAGAAAAAATATGTAGATAATCATTTTATATTTCTAAAGACTATTTGATGTCTAATTTAACTTATGGATAACCTTTTATTAAAAATGATTTATTTATTAAAATTTGAATATGATATTATTAACTCTTCTTTAAAAAAATTAATAAATGTTATAATCTAACACAAGTGGGTTAAAAAATATCATAATTTAAACCTAAGGTTTATTTCGGTCAAAAAAACTTTTCCAATGATATTAGGACAAGTGTTATGGTAATATTATATTATTATAATTTTAATTTTCATATAATTACATTTTTTACCTTTAGCCATGGTAAATAAAATCCAAAAGATACTATAAACCAAAAATTATTTTGATCTTATTGGACCAAATTTTTCATAATAATTACAACCATGTATGTCCATTCTTCGAAATTCAATTCTAAGAAGCTGTAAAATTACGTTTAATGCAAACCCTATAAATGTGGCATGAAGGAGGGTAATAAAGACATCCAAAAGATTAATAAACTTTTATATCTATTTCTATTGTACAATTATTATTATTAACTATATTGGATTAATATATGTATTATTTATATATTTTGTCTTTAGAGTAAATTTATATTAAAATGATTATTTAAAAGAATAATTCGGGCTTTTAACAAAAATACAATATTTTCACTATACATCGAAAATTGAATATTTTCAGAAATTTAAAAAACATCCACCCTATGATAATTTTTATATTCTGAAATCGAAAATAAAATTCAATTATGAAAAATAAAATTTAAAATTTTCATAATTTATTTAATACTATTCATAACTGCTTTCTAAACGGCTTGTTTGAAAGGTCATGGTGCGTTAAAACATAATGTTGCATGCAACACAAGCTATTGAATTATTTAAAATTAATTGTGTCATGTAATATTGAGTTGTTAAATTCTTACTGCATTCACTATATTTCATCCTTGCAAATTGAATTTGAAATGAAAAACTGTTGGACAAACTTTTCAAAATATCTTAATTAAACCCTACATCCAAAAAGGATTTCTGAGACCTACATTTTAAAATAGATAATTGGAAGTTCGATGGTCACAAAAGATAACACACATTACAGTTCCTTGTAGGAAAATATAGAAATTAAATTAAATTTAACCATCATGTTCGGATGGAGAGTGATAAAGAACATTATTAGGAGAAAGTTAACAATCTGAATGTAATAAATCTGTGATGATCTAAGGGACCATTTGATTCATTGGAAAAGAAAGTACTAGGAATTTTTTGTCGGTTTTAGGAACTTTCCCCAATATTTTATGAATTCATTTACTTTATATACTATGAAAATAATGAAACATTATTACCTAAATAATGAGTAGAGTTTATTCCTTTAATCAATTCCCACCATAGACTCATCGTTTTCTCCAAACTATGAGTATTCAAGATGAATTTTTCATACATGAAGAACTAGAATCATATTTTAGATAATCTCATAAGTAATTAACCAAAATTTTTATACAAGATAATATAATTTTCCAAAATAATCTAAATAATTATATAGTAAAAACCAAAAAAATTATCATTGATCATTCAAAAAATAACTAACCTTCCTAAATATTTTCTAGACTATGATTAAAACAAAAAATTCAGAAGGATTTGACCATATAGTGTTCTAGGATAAATATTAACATTTATCTCTAAATAACATAATATCTCTTAATGTCTCATACCAAAAAGTAATTAAAATAATTGAATACTCTCCTTGATAGGCTAATAATTTCTTTAAATAACAAAAATGACTACAAGTTCACAATAAAAAATATATTCTTCCAAAAATAAAATTCAATAATTACTACCCAAATAAAATCCCATAGTATTTTATTTCACAAAATAATATAAATTTTCCAAAATATTTAACATTTTTAAAATAATATTTATTACTTAATTCCCAAATCATTTTCCAATAACAATGATATTAATTCGATAAAACATGAGTTCCAAAAATCAACATATTCTTATTTCATCATCTTGTTTAACGGAAAATAAAATGTCATACTAACTAGGGATTCCACATAGAATAGTGGTAGGAATTGTACCCTTATCTTCCTTCAGTTGTGGGTTCAAGACCCATGACCTTGCCGGACGACATGAGTTGTCATCCTCCCTATGGGTTTTCTTTTTTATAGAACTATATAATTTTTATATGATTCCAAAAATGTGATAAAATATAAAAAATAGCCAAAACATATTTTAGTCTCTTCACTTTTTTATCCTAAAATCTAATATACCAAAATTAACTCCAAATATTATAATCCCTAAAGTTAATTTATATCCTTATAATTATTTCTACAAAAGAAAAATTAATCTCTTACTAGAATAACACTTTCACATAACAAACATCAATTTTACAGAAACTAAAATAATTTCTTCTAAAGTAATCACATCATCAAAAGACCATTATTACTTTTAAACATAACATCATCCAATTATTTCTTTATTGTTCCTTACATGCCTCAGTGGTTATCATTTAGAAGAGGTCATTGACTCATGTATTTCCCAGGTCCCCTATATTTAGATTAAATGGCTTTAAATAGATTCTTTGCATCAGTTTTATTATCTCCTACATTTATCATCATTTCCCTTTTCAATCATTTGAATTATGTACTTCTTTCCAACACATAAAGCATTTCATTGTTCCTTTGAGAATATTTTTGGGGTTTCTCCTTCCACATATTATGCATGATGGAAATTGAAATTTATCTTTTTCACATGGACATTGAAAGAGTCAAATAATCACATGAAATATCAATAACTAATCTCAAAATGAGGAAATAAAAAATGTCAAACATCATAACCATACCATCAAGGCATCTTTCCAAAACAATTAACATACCATAAAGGCCTTATGAAAAGACACTAGTTTGTCTCATGAGACCTAATAATGCATCAAGGGGATATAGCAGGCCCCGCCTGTCCCTTATTAAGTCCAAAGCATGCCTCTTATGAAAATAGTGAAACATAACTTATGCATTCATATTAAACCCAACATAAAAATTATAATACTTTAATCATAAAACATGTATTGTATAAACATAGCACATACACAATAAAACATATATTAAACCCTTGAAAACAATATGTAATATTGTATCATAAAAATTCACCACCAAAATAGCATAAAATCCAACAAAGGATGTTGACATATGTGAAAATAATTTAATAAATTCATGAAAAATACTTGAGAGAAATATCATTTAAAATCCACAAAATATTAAAATAAAAATATTCTTTTGATAATAACCTTTTAAACAAGTAATGGAATATTAAAAAAATGGTATGGTGACATAATGGAAGAAAATAAATGCTCGCATCGTATAAGTTAAATAAACATTCATTCCATAGTTTAAATAAATGGTCATAAAGTATATCATTTGAAAAATGACAGAAATATTCATTTTAATTTTTTGTAATAAAAATTCAACCATGTGTAAAAATGAATTTAAACATCCATAATATAATATTAAAAAAAATTATGATTTGTTTTCAAACATGGACATGGACGATAAATATATCTCAGTCAATGCTTACGTATAAACAACCTCGAATAATAATGTGTTTCTGAAATTAATTCTTACCTTGTACTTTCCATTAGTCAAGGGTGTGTTATCCTCCTATAAAATTGTTAATATATGTTACAAAATTATACCCAAACCATATACAAGTTTATGATAACATCTATGACCCTATATTATCATTTTGTTATTTATATTTTTATATTACCATTGTTTCAGGTGCTAACTGCTTCATTATCCAATTCTTATTTTGTTATTTTCGTCATGTTTTTCATTAATAGGATGTATTTTAGTCATATAAAGAATGATATTATGTTAATAATTATTAATTTTACTCATCATATAAATAATATAATCATTCTTTAATGGTTAATGTGGAGAATTAATCTCACCATGCCATAGGGATGGTAGGACGTGCATACGCACGAATGACGATATCATTCCCTTGATGGTTAAATGGTATAAAATTGTGCGGTATTTTAATTATAAAGAATAATTATCATGTTATATTCCTTATTTATATCTTTTATACTCATCATTATACCCATCCCAATAAATTAGTGTTGAATACCAAATTACACCCTAGCATAGCGATGATTAACCGTACGTATGTTTGCATGGTGATATTGATATTCGTATGATGGATAAAATGACGAATATGGTTGTACCATGATTATAATAACATCTCAATATATGAATGGTGCCTTTTTTAACTGAAAACAACATATAAAGAGGATTTAGAAGAAGAAATGAACATTGAAAGAGGTGATAAAACAATTACCTATTTTTTAGTTGTCTCTTCTTGGTTATTCATAGGGAATACATTGATTGGCTATCAAAACAAAGTGTTTCTTGAGGGAAATTGGGTGGAGAAATGTTCTGCGCTTGGCCAAAGTATAGGGCTTTAGATGAGTGAATCAAATAGAAGGAGAATTTCCCTTTTATAAGAGAGGTGATGGGCACCTTTGGAACATCTTAAAAATATTAATTTATTACAAATTTATTTTCTATTTCAATTATCTCTAAAGTTATTTATTTGGAGGATAAGATAAGGATGGATCAAAATCCTCCCAGACAATGATTTCCAGAATAGTTTAGGACTATAAATTAACCATGTCTTTTGGGTTTAACCCTTAGTTAAATAGTCTAACTCTTTCCGTGTGTTCATGTATTTTTACATTATAGGGTTAGTATAGTTACTATAAATTTCCAAAAGAACACTCATTAGATCATTTATGACATATTTTACAACATACTAGTCAGTTGGATAAACCTAATATTTTCATTAATTTTATAAAATTTAATTAAATATTTTTTTTAAAAAGTGCTATTTTTGTCAATTCTGATACTATTCAAAATTTTCATTTTAAAAAATATAAAAGAAACATGATAACATCGAAAAAAGACTTCAAATATGTCACTAACATGTCTATGTTATCTATGAAATTTCTTCATGTCATTAATTAAATTACATTATATGTATTTTATTATTTTAATATCATTTAATTGATTCGTCCTTTATTAATTAAAATACGACATCATTATTGGGTCACTATTTAATTTAATTATTTATTTTATAAAATTTTTAAAAATACCATTATGAATAAAATAATTTTTCTTTCTAAATACAATTTATAGTCTAATTATTCTTATTTATTACCCTATATTAAAAATGGTTTAGTTATTAAAATTTGAATATTATATTTTTAACTCTTATTTAAATAAAATATAATAAATGTATTAATCTAACACAATTATCATTAAAGAAACATAATTTCTACTTATGGTTGATTTTGGTCGAAAAAATATTTTCCAATGAAATTGGTTCATGTTTTACTGTAATATTATATTATTATAATATTAATTTAACCTATATTTACCCAATTTACATTTAACCATGGTAAATAAAATCCAAATGTTACTATTCAAAAAAAAATTATTTTGATCTAACTAGACCTCATTTTTTTTAAATAATTAAAATAATATATGTCCATATTTTAGAATTCAATTATTAGAAGTTGAAAAATTACATTTAATGCATATCCTATAGATGTGGCTAGAAAGAGGGTAAAAGAGTTGTCAACATGTTTTATAAATTTTTATATCTAATTTTATTATAAAATTATTCCAATGAACAATATTGATTTAATATATGAATTATTTTTCTATTTTGACATTAAAATAAATTTATATTAAAGTAATTATTTTAATTAAAAAGTCTGGTTTTTAACAACAATGATGCATTTTTCACTATTCATCAACAATTGAAACTTTTTAAAAAATTACAAAAACTTCAACCAAAGAAAAATTTGATATTTAAAATTATAAAATGTACTCAAATTTGAAAAATAAAATTTTATAATTTTATAATTTTTTAATACTATTCATAATATTTTTAAACAACTAGTTTGGAAGGTCATGGTGCGCTCGAATAAAATGTTCTATGGAACACTAGATATTGAATTATTTAAAAGGAATTGTGTCGTGGAATCAAGGGGTGTTACATATTATACTAATAGTTTATTAACCTATATAATCATTAAAATCCTTTATATTTGTGAATTAGTTAGTATAATTATAAGGAACAATTTTTTTACAGACTGCAATTTTGAGCGGAAATTAGACTTTCTGCTATCATATGCTTCTAAAGAGGTAAGATGGTATTTTACCATAGAATATGATCTTGCATAATTTATTGACCACTCCATTGGTCATGGACTATGGGTTTTACCCATGTATTAGAGTTTGGTGGAAACCTGGGCTATTCAAATTTTAGAAGAATAATTTATATTTAATATAATTAAATTAAATATTAATTTATTCCCACAGGTTCATTTGTGATAAAATTTGAATAGAGTGTTGGATTGAGATTTTGTATTCCCCATTCAGTATTTCCTTATTTTTCATCTTTTCTTTTCCTTCCTATTATTTCCTCCACCATGTGAATGCCTCATGTGTGCTCCTCCACGACTGTGAACAAAGAGAAAAATGGGGAAGGGAGAAAGATATTGAGATGGAAGGGAATATATATATCATGGTGAAGTCATCAATGCACTGATATGACGTACAAAATTCATGGACAGTGAAACCCAAAGAAACTTTGGACTTTTCCTCTTGAAGGTAGGACTTTTTAGATTTTCCCCATATATCCCCTTTATACATATTTTTTTATGTTTTTAATGTATTTTTATTCATTTTTTTGGCCTATTATGTCCAAATATATTGTTTAAGGGGAGAAAAAAATGGTTTTGGGTGATCCGAGTGTTTTACCGTCATGAAACATAGGTTACATGACATGTGTTCTAGTGGAACATGTTGTGTGTTCTTCCATTTTAGATAAGGAGTTTTATTAAGTACACATTATGCACTCTAAGTACAGGATGTGTGGTTGTACAAGGTCGTGTGTCCGACTGAGTGAAAAAAACATAAGTTTTTGGTATTTAGATGGTACATGCCATGCAATTTAAAATAAATGCCATGTAATTTTACACAGGCATACCCCATGTTGTTTTGGAAATTTATATGTACATAGGTAGGGGGAGGGATAAGAGTACATTTTGTGTACTCGAAATTACATGCCATGTACATTTCTAGCTTAGATTTTTGGGGTATTTGTGCCCTAAAAGTCAGAATTTGGAATATGAGTAGTACATTTTGAGTGTTTTACATGTAGATCACACTAGTAGAGTCCTCTTGACATTTAGAAGTATTATAAAAATTATTTTGGGGTTTATATCTAAATGGAGAGGTTCTTCCTCTATTTATCTTGTTCAGTTGTCTCCTGAGAGTGAGACTTGGCGTGGATGATTGGTTTGGTGTTTAGAAAAACCTAGTTGAGACCATTGATATGAGATGATCTATGAGATATCTCTCTTGACCTATTTATTTAAGGATGTTCCCTTTGTGAGATGTTCACTTCTATCATATGAGGCTGTGAGATCGGATGCCACCAACTATCTACTGAGGGATTCCATTGCTCATGTTCTATCATAGGGAATCCCTTATAGGCTATCTTCTATTTTTCTTTGAGAGGATCCCTATTGTAAGATGCCTATTTTTTTCTTCATTTGAGGATCCCATGTTGGATAGGTCCCTTAAATTTAGCTAATTATCCCATGTAATATTCCTTCACTTGTGTTTACCTGGAGGATCCTAAGTAGGATTCCTCTTTGTGTTTGAATTGAGGGACCCAGTGGGTGCCCGCAGTTTGACCCCCCCTATGTTGTACGTCTGGATTACGTAGAGATGATTTTTGGGTGTCACCTAGAACCCATGAAGAATTAATAATCTCATAGGGTTGTGACTTTAGTGTTGGGTTGGGAGTTTGGGCCACCCTAACTCTTTGTTATGTTTAACTTGTTTATTTATGATGCAGTGATGTCCACCAGAGGTGCTACCTGGTTGGTGGATGTTGAGCTTGACGTGAGGCTTCTTTTTACCTTCTGGGACGCCTAGAATTTCCTCCAGGGATTTTTATTTCTTATTTGGATTCTTAGACATTCTTAAATGAGAAAAAAATTCTGATCCATATTATTTCTTATATTTTATTGGTACCTTAACATATTACCAGGGAGTTGTCTATTAATCCTGTTTATATATATATATATATATATATTGTAATACATATATATTGTTTGGATGACCATAGGTTCTTCCTGGTATCCATTTGTTGAGCCTTACATGATGAAATTGGATATATAAATGTAGTTACTATGTGAGTTGATTATGTAACTATGTATTAGTGTAATTTAGATGTGATATTTTTATGATGGAATGCTGATATACCGGGATCAACCCTAATTGACTTCTATGGATATGGGTGAGGATTTTTTTATGATTACGGGTGAGGATTTTGTTATGTCTGTAGATGAGGATTTTTATATGCCTACAAGTGTAGATTTTACAATTCCTACTTGAGAGGTTCTGATTTTCCTGGAGGTAAGGTTGTACCATTCCTGTGGGCAAGGTTTTACTACTCTTACAGGTGGGTCTAAAAAATGTGACACCTAGGTGAGGTTTCTCGAGTCATGGTTGGATTCATGGGCTTATGAATCATGTTTTATAACTAGTGACCTTTTACATAATTGAATGTCAATATGTCGTATCCTAGATTCTTATTGGAGGTGAGTAAGTTTGAACCCATGTGTAGGATGAACATCCACATGTGGTGACGTATCATGCATTGATATATAATCTCTACATTGGTCGGAGAAGGTAAAACTCATTGGTATTACAAACATAGAGACTGACTTAGCGATATAGGAATTGAGTGGTAAGATAACCAACTCAATTCCCCAGCACAAGATGTCTAGTTGATAGGGCTTATGGACCCAATGATTGACTGTTTTTGTGGTTTCATGTTGTTTGATACACATGCCAATGAATATTCACACACACACATATATATATTTATATATGTAGGTATGGGACTATACATGTGTGTGTATATAGATATGTAAGTCCGCGGTGGAAGTTTCCCAGTTTATAAGTATTACAGACCCTATGTTCGTCCATGGTTTTATATTGGGTTTGCTTCCTTAAATTGATCACGTTTCTTTTTCTTACACTTTTAGCAGCACAATTATAGGTTTCTTGTCGGGGTGGCCTTCTAATATTCTTAATCACCCCTTCACGTGAACCATGGGTCACGTGCAAACATTATTTATTCTTTTCAAGTTGACTACAACTTGCATTGTGGAAATGGATGAGGCCCATTGTTGATTGTCTGAGCTGAGCTACTTGACTTGGTCTACTAATTGTGCTGGTACAGTTCGACAGTGTCTAGAGATCGGGTACGTGGGGTGGCTCGGAGTTAGTATCAGATCCCAGTGCTTTTAATTTTATTTTCTTTGGTATTACTATATATTTATGGTCATCCTTGTGGGTGACTGGTGTTGTACTTTATTGTAATGATGTTATGGATTTTACATCATATTTACTATTACAACATGTTCTATTTCAGTTGTTTAATACTTCATCACTCTATTCACTTTATTCTATGTACGATACTTAGTTATTTCCAATATTTTATTACTCTGTTATGAGGTCATAGTCTCCCCACTATCACAGCCTTGGTCTTCGCTACAAGTTGTTAGCCTTTGGTATATGGGGAGGCAGCCTTGGGTTCATGCAGCACACCAGTATAGAGCACCAATTTAGGGGATTTTAGGACAGGACATTACAGAGTGGTATTTGAGAATTTTCATTTCCTAGTCATTTCTATTTAGGATAATGTATAAAGGAGTATTAATTATGTGTTGGAACCTATAACATATATCATATTGGTGCATCGAGAACACTTGTTCTAGAAAAATGTCCATGTTGTCTGGGGTTGGGATTGTTGTTTTGATTTTGCAATGTTATAGTTGTGTATGATTTTTCTCCTTGAGCGACACACATGTTGTGAGTCCGTGTTCGGATTTTACTATGGATATCTCTCTCTTGTTGGTAAGAGTCCATAGATGGATTTGGATTCTTGGCCAACAATGGAAAGATGCGACTCATTGTTTATATTTGGTATGTTGGATTTGAAACATATAGACATACTTGTGTATTATTTTACTGACGGAAGAGGCCCTTTATGTTGGGCCTTCTTATATATATTTTTTATTCTGACTGTAGGTTATGTTGATCGATGTTGAGGTGTTTTTTTGTGAGGCTGATGACTTAGTCCTAATTAACCTCTTATGTAGTGACCAAGCAGGTTGATATTGAATGTGATTCCCTCTTGTGGTTACCCTATTGGGGTGTTGTTTCTCTGGTTGTGGTTATCTAGTCGGATTAATGAGTACAATGCCGATGGAAACCTAGAATTTTCTTGATAACTTGACTTCCAAGGGTATTTTCATTTACGGATTCCCGATGAGTGTCATTTCAGTTTCTATTTTTTTTTGGTAGTGACCTCCAAGTAATATTTCCTTATAAGGATTCTGAGAGTGTATTAGGGACCTTGTAGGGTTTTTTTCAATTTTATACACTATATGTCATTATTTCCTTTAACTATATTGAGAGGATAGATCTTTGGGGCTAAGAGGGAGACCTAGAGATCCTTCATTTGGACTCGGACCCTTGAAGGTTGATGTCTATTTCGTTCTAGGAAACATGTGTGAGAGGATCGATTATATTTTTCAATGCCTTTTTGGTGGTGATATTGTTTTATGATGAAAGCATGGTATGGTTTTGAGTTTTTTGTTATATCCATGTTGATGCATTAATCTTTTGATCGACACACATTGTGTTCTTGTTTTTTGAGTTTGGCTTCGACAGGAAGGAATGTTCAAGTGCTTGGTCTAGTTGATTAGTGATTCTTCTATTTCTAATGTTGTTGGAGCACTGGAAGATGATCACGACCAGAATGATGTTGTGTGTAAAATTCGAGTGGTAATGATACTTTTTGTTGAATATGGTATCATTTGAATCTAAATTGTTGAGTGGACGAGTGAGATTTGATGATCAATGTTTTTCTAGACTTGTCATGATATTGGATCAAGGTAGTTTTGTGGGAATATCCCTCTATAGTAGGGTTGAAATCATAGAATGAATCAGGTACCATTAGATGGTTCACCCATTGATAAATCCCAGTCAGTTTGATAGGATGTGAGCATCACTCAGTGGGAGCTCTATACACACCTTTTTGAACAATCATTGTGTACTCCTCTTTAGAAACGATCTTGAGACATCTTGATTCGTCTTAAGTATACTAAGAGAGTGGAGGCCCTATGTTTAGCTCCTATTATTTTTCTTTTTAATGTATTACCTAACAAAGAAGAGTAAACCATATTAATGTTTCTCTTAAGGAGTGGTGTAAGGTAATCCATATGGTGAGGGGTGCACCTTTGGCTATTTTAGGGTGGTGACCCTCATTTTCTATAGAAGTTCAGTGTTTCTAGTGGGATTTTTAGCTCATAGTTTTCTTTTGAGATGTCGATAGGGGTATTCCTATGGAGAAGAGTACCAGATCTGTTGCAGTTAAATGTATTCTTCCTTGAAGTTACTTGTTAATTCTATGATACTAGTCAATGGATAGTCTAGATGGCTTGGTTGTGCATATGCTCAATTTGGGGTCTTGTAAGCTTGTCCTACCACCAGGATTCTCGTGGATGATAAGGTTTATGGGGGGAGTTTGTAAGGACTCCTATTTTTTCGAACTATAGTTTTGAGCATAAATTTGTAATTTTTTAGTTACATTCTTGTAAATAGTTTAAATGGTCCTTTTCCCATAGAAAAGGATCTTGTATAGTTTTTTCTGACCACTCTGTTGGTCCCAGAATGGGTTTACGATAGTACAAGTGTTTGGTGAAAATCTGAGATGTTTTAATTTTAACTGAATAATTAATAATCAATATAATTAAATTAAATATCTATTTATTCATTTAGTTTTTTCTGTGATGAAATTTGAATAGAGGCTCGTATAGAGATTTTGTCTCCACCGTTGAGTCCAGAATGGGGAATTTTTCATAGCTAGTGCGTAAAATCGAGTCAAGCACCGATCCCAACCCGGTCCCTTTTTCATTTGTTTCTTTTTTGTCTACATTTATTTTCCTTCCTCTTCTTTAATCATCATTATTTCACATGACTCTGGTACACTCTTAACTTTACATGAACTATGAGAGAAATGGGTAAGGGAGAAATAGATATAGGGAGGTATGGGAAGAGAGGTACCTTTGCAAATCCCTCGACACGTTGTAGAACATACAATGATTGTGGACTGTGAAATCAAAATATGCTTCATTAGTTTTTGCCTGAAGGTAGGACCATTTACATTTTCACCATATATCCCCTTTAAACATGTTTTTATGGTATATATAAAATGTTTATGATTTTGTGTGGTCTCTTAAGGCCAGATCTATTTTTTAGTGGTGAAAACGAGTGTTTCTAGAGATCTAAGTGTTCTCATGTCGAGAAACCCAGGTTACACGACTTTTCTTATATGGGAAAATGCAATGTGTTATTCCCATTCAAGGAAGAATATGTTTTATTAGGTACACGTTGTGTACTTTCAGTATACACCATGTGTCCGGTCATGGAAAAAATAATAGTTTTTTTTTTGTTTTTTACGTAGTACATACCATTTACATTGAAGTACACCCCAAATAATTTTACACCAAAAGACCCAATGTTATTCTAGAAATGTATAAGTACACTGCCGGGGGCGAGGGATAATATTACCCATTGTGCAATCTAAAATAAACAAAATGTAATGTTCCAGCATAGTGGTTTGGTATATTCTGTGCCCTAGAAGTCAGAATTGGGGATGTGAGTAGTCCATTTTGATCATTTATTCATGTAGATCACAATGGTTGTTTCCTAATGATATTTAGGGATAATATAAATGGTGTTTTTTGGGTTTTTATATAAATGGAGAGGTCTTCCTCTAGTTATCAAGTTCTGTTTTCATGTGAGAGTGAGACTTGTCATTGATGATAGGTTGGGTGTTCTGACCAAACTGTTTGAGACCTCTGATATGAGATGAGAAGTGAGCTATCTCCCATGAAATATGTTTTTGAGGACATTCCTGTTATGATACATGCCCCTTTGGCCTATGAGGCCATGAGACTGGATGCCTCTAAGGATCCACTGAGGGATGTGTTTTATTTTGTGTTGACCTTGGGAGTCCCTTGATGGATATCTTTCTAGTTTTTCTTTGAGAGGATACATGTTGTGGGATTCCTCTTTCATTATTCGTTTGAGGATACCATGTAGAATTAATGAACTTCTTTGTCACTAAGGATACTATGTAAGTTGCCTTCACCCGTGTTTACCTAGAGGATACCATGTAGGATGAAACTTTTTGTTTGAATTGATGGACCCAACAGGTTCTTGTATTTTGATCGAACCTATGTTGTACATTGGGATTTGGTAGGGATGGTTTTCAAGTGTTACCTAGAACCCATGTTGAACTAGTAAGACCATGGATTTATGACTGTATAGTTGGGTTGGGAGTTCGGGCCACCTTCACTCATTGTTATCTTTCACTTGTTTATTTTTTTGTAGTGATGTTCACGATAGGTGATTCCTGATTGGTTGTTGTTGATCCAAACATGAGGTGTTTTTCTAAAATCTATGATGCCTGAAGGTTCTTCTTGGGATCCATCTTTCTTACTAGGATGCTCAGACATGTTTACCTGAGAACCTGCTTCCGAGCCATGTTATTCATGATATATTACTGGTATCAGATGTATTTCCCAAGAGTTTTCTATTTATATTGTTTATATATATGTATATATTGTAGTATAAATATATATTTTGTTAGGATGACCAAAGGTGCTTCTAGGTATGTAGCCGTTGAACCATACATGAGGCAGTTGGTTATATAAATGTATTACCAACATGAGTTGATTATGTATCCAAGTAAAAGTTTGATTAACTTGTATTTTATTTTATGCTAGAAAGCTGATATATAAAGATTGGCCCTGATTGACTGCTATGCCTACAAGCAAGATTTTTTTATGACTACAGGTGAGGATTTTTTTATTCTTGTGGGCATGAATTTTTCAATGCGTGCGGGTGAGGATTTTGCGATTCCTATCTGTGAGGTTTTGACATGTGTCCAGGATAGGTTTTAATATACCTATGGGATAGGTTTTAATATGCCTGCGGGTGAGGTTTTTTCAGGCATGCGGGTGAGGTTTTTTCATGCCTGCGGGAGAGGTGTTTCTATGCTTAGAGGTGAGTTTGAAAATTGTGACAACTGGGTGAGGTTTTCTAAGTCTCGGTGGGATTCATGGGATTATTCTTCATATTTTCCAACCAGTGACATTTTATAGGATTGAACATCAGTATAAAATATCCTAATTTTGGATTGGTGGTGAGTATGTGTGTTCCCAAGTGTAGGATGAGCATCCCCCTGTGGTGACGTAGCTTACTAAGAGATATAATTCTAGTTTTGGCTAAAGCAGGTGCATATTGATGGGATTATGAACCCACAGGTCAATGTACTGAGAAATGGATTGAGTGGAATGATGTCTAGTTCAATGACCTTGTATATGATGTCCTGATAATAGGGTATATAGAACCAAGGATCGACTGTTGTTGTAGTTTCATGTTTTTTGATACACATTTCAATGAATATTCATATTTATTTATATATGTATAGGTATGGGACTATACATGTTTACATATTTAGATATAGACTTCCATGATGCCACTTTCTTAGTTGACAAGGATTATGGACCCATAGTTCGATGATGATTTTACATTGGATTTACTTCATTTGGTAGTGGTTCAACAAGGTTGAGAATGTTGCTTTTTCATACACATTTAGCAGCATAGTTATAGGTTTCTTATCTGGTGGCCTACTACGATTATTTCTCACCCCTTCATGTGAACCTCGATGTATCTGTAGACCTTAGGTATAATTTTTAGGTTGAGGATGAGTTTGATAGTGGAAAAGGCAAAGGACCAGTGTTGGATGTCTGAGCAGAGCTACTCGAGGGGATCTACTGATCAGGCTGGTGCAGTTTGACAGAGTTTGTAAATTGGTTATGTGTGTTTTCTCGGAGTTATTAGTAGAGCCCTATACTTTTACATTCAATTTATATTGTATTACTATATATTTTTTGTCAACCCAATGGGTGAATAGTGTTGTATTGTATAACATTGTTCTTCAGGCATTTACAACATAATCATTATTACAACTTGTTCTGTTTAAGTTTGTTTACTTCTTCCACACTCTATTTATTTTTTGGTGTGTAAAATACTTAGTTATTTCTGCTATTTTCTATTCTGGTATGAGATAATGGTCTCCCCAATATCACACCGAAGGTCATCTCTTATAGTCAGTAACACATAGAATAGGGTGTGGCCCACTTGAGGCCTTTTGGTGAACTAGCTCAGAGCACCTGTTTAGGGGCTTTTTGGTTGGGACATTACAATAATTCCTATAAACCATGAATCTGAATCAATGAAGTGTGGTTGGTGCATACTGTGATGCATTTTCTCTATTAAAATAGTTATATATCTTTTAGTTGAGGAACTTCCTTTAAAAATGTAAGTACATTAATAGTCATCTTAAAGAAAATTTTCTCCATGGTTATTAACACACATTGAGTATAATGTAAGTCTCATACTGTTCTCTCTATGGTTCTTAAATATCCCATTGATTTCTATTTTTTTATTTTCAATACCATGTGATTGATACGTAACTCCAAACCTTTTATTCAACTATTATAAAACATAGAAAAATGTCTTCATTATAACTGATGACTCTTAGGGATAATTCTCCTTCGAAGAGTTGGTTTTAATCCCATTTTGAATTGATCTCCCTTATAGTATGGTTCGATGAAAATACCCAATGTGTACCAAAAAAATCACGTAAATTATACCGCATATATACCAACAAATTCATCATCAATTTTCTTTATCTCAAGGAATTCCTTCCCCATATTTGAGTGAAGAAGACATGTAATTAACTAATATAATAATAATTTCTTGAAAATATCCTTATCCATGGTTCTAATTTGATTATTTTTCCTTGTATTATTTATAAGGGTCCAACATTGATCAGATTCACCATCTAAATTGTAGAATTCCAAAATTAATATTTAGTGTTGTGAACACTAGATAACGAAATATATCTTCTCAGTTGTACTGATAAATTGTTCAGCTATTGGTGGATCAGAATAACCATTAATGGATGGTGGAAGTTCCCCCCGAAGTAATCAATATAATATTGTTATCTCTTTCATAATTTGTAAGTCTTTCATGATTCATGGCTTGATAATGTTGTGTGAGAATACATAGATATTTTTCAATTTAAATCCTATAATGTTTGGATGATTAGGAGGAAAATCTATGAATTTTATTCTACACATCATTAAAATGATTCTTTTGGGTTATATACATTGAATAAACAAAAAAAATAAAGTGTAGATAACAATAATAATAATGAGGAACCACAAAATCTTGAAAACGTCTCTTATATGATGTCTAAATAATGAAACCATCTTTATTATACGACACATAATGTTTTTACTAGGTAATTCATAGTCCACAACAATTTAAATAGTTTATTATGGGTTATAAATTTTTTTTTAAATTTTGAAGCATGACCCCTAGGAGTGTCAAACAAGGTGAATAGGAAGGCCCATTGTATACAAGGTATAACAAAATCACCCTTCTCCTTTAATTATCTGAATGTTTGTACATAATACAAATGAAATAAAATAATATGTACAGATTTATTATTTCCTCAGTCATAAATGCTAGGATCTTAGTTTCCTATCAACTAATATCCAACTTATCATCTAATCTCATCATGGGAAGGCTACTTTACACTTATTTTTATACCATCTTCATTTATAAATGTTATGAAAATTTTCGTTTCTGGAATTTTTTTTTGTGTAGTAGAATTATTCATATCTAAAATTAAAGGAACTGAATTATCAATTTCTTTAGCCAATTCAACACTTATTATTCCTGGACTTGTAGGAAATTAAATCAATTATTAATCTAATGTATCTATAGTCCACATATTTCATGGTGATTTTCTTGAATATTGTTTTAATATTAGTTTACCCCTCATAATTCATGAACAATTCATAGAAAACCAATTAGTTTCCTTTAGAACTGTAACTAATTTTTTATTTCTCATTTTATGTATTAATTTAAAACTTGGATAAAAAAAGGAAGCACTCTTTCTTAGGATTTTCATCTTCATGGGGGGTTTTCAAAGGATTTCATTTTTGTATCACAAGAACTTGAAATTTCACATTTTAGAAACTAAAATTACATTCAATTAATATCGTACAAAATGTTTTACTATATTATAGTCATTAAATCATTAACTTTTTAGTCATCTAGTTCTAATATTTAAACAAAATCTTCTAACGATCCAAATATAAATCTTATTTTTTTTAAATTTATGGGAATTAATATATAACTCTGAGTACCATATCTTATTTTTATATTATATATAGCTATTGGTTAATGAATATTTTTTATTAATGTAATATTATACTAATATGTGTCAGATTTTCATTTTAACTCCCAAAACAAAAACATTACTATTTTGTATTGATAACAAGTCAATTAAGAAAATTATTTATATTTTTTCTACTACTAGATCCTTACTTTCTATAGGGGAAGTGGTCACCCTAGAGTATTCCACTCATCATTCAATGTGAATTAGAGTATATGAAAAAATTTATGACTAATAATGTCTTATTTTATTGAATCCTACACTATAAGGGAATTAATATTTTACGTGGAGACTTATTTTTGCAGAAATAACAAAATTATTTAGACTATTATTTTCTTTATCTTGAGATTACTAACTTGTAATCTGAGAATAATTTCTGAATTCACTTTTAATAATATTCTCATAATTTTGAGCCTTAATATATATTTATTTTATCTTAGAATATTCTTCCTCTTTTACATTAGGTTTTTATTTAATATGTCTTATCATTTTCACATTATCGCCTTCATTCAATTAATATTTCTCAATCACATCCTTATTTTTTCTCCCTTGTCATAATCATTATTTTCATCAACAATAGTATTATTCTATATTATAATATTCTACATATCATTTTTGATATTTATATTTAGATCAATAATTTCTCTTAACTCACCCATTAATATGTATTTAGTATTTTTTAATACATCTTCATCAACATCAGTATATGAAATATCAATACACTTTTAACCATAAGATAATATATGAACTTTCTCTTCTAATTATAATCTTAATGATGAGTTATATTCTTTAATTTTTCACATCTTGTTCATTATCTTTCTCCAAGTGTATTTCCTCTTACTCTCTCTCCATTATAGCTTCAATGGTTTCTCATATTCTTCATCCAAATCATAGTTATTATCCATCTTTGATATATAGTTATTTGAAAAATTAATGAATCCATTTCTGAAATAGAAAAATAGTTTTATCCATTCTATTTCCTCTCCTTTATACCCATATAATCATTTTTTCATGAAAATTAATAACTCTATAAAAATCATTATAGCCATTCTTATTATTTAAATCACTTAATTTGGTGATTTATTATCATTGTTAAACTTCTTTCTTATTGAATAAAATACCACTTATTTTTCTAATTTCCTAAAGAAATTTTTAGTTTTCATAACTTTATAAATAATTTGAATATTATATAGGTCGTCTAAAAAACTATTCTCTCTATCTTCTTAATTTAATAACATTTTATTAAATTTATCTGAAAATTTACTCCTAATATTCTTAAAAACATTATAATCATCAAATATATCATAAAATCCCAATATATTTCTAAAAATATCATTGAATCATGTAATGTAACTATCAAATTTTTTATCAAATGAAATTTTAATATCAATAAGACTACTTCTCCAAAACCCAAACATAAATTTCAGAACAAAAATTTTTCTTTAAAAACACCTATTCAAATTTTTCATGAATTTTTCTTGCATGATTTGAGTAAAACAATTTCTAAAAAAAATTAAGATATATATGATAATTTCATGTTGGTATTTTCCCTAAACCTAAATATTTATATTTTTTAAATATGACATGGGTACACATTAAACAATGAGTCTAAATCCCATTTTCATTTTGTATCTCACTTTTAATTCATGTTATAGAAGATATGGAATTATCATATAACAATAAAAATGATAATTTTGACTAAATAATATATGAACACACATTCTATTATATAATTTAAATTTTATATACTTTATAATTTCATTGATATTTTAAATGGGGCCTTTATATTCTCTTGACTAGTTATTGAAATATGGTCAATTATATTCCACTAAAGGGGTGGGGGTGATGTTAGTGTAATGTTTTTAAATTATTATAGTTAATTCAGGTATCTTAATTGGAAAATGTATTGATCATCTCACTCTTCAACTACTCGTTATCTCTTGAATAAAAAAAATAAAGAATATAAGAAAATAAGTTATCTCATGTGGTTAAAAATAGGATCCATCTAATCCAATTAACATAGAGTCCCACTATTCTCATATTATATCATCATACTAACAATATATCTTTTCAATACTTTTGAATTCCTCACATAGCATGTGAATTATTCTTCCCTTAAACTAATGAGTCAAAATTCAACATATCATCTTTCTAACTGTGAAACCCACCAGACATTCATTTTTTATCTATATTATTTGAAAGACCTAAGTGGATATCCTCAGAATAGTAGTAATAGATTCAATATTCTCAATCACAAGATACTCAGTCTCTAGAAATAATTTCCCCTACATTAAAAACATATAGAATCAATCTCTTTTTTCTTCTAACATGGACCGAAAATATTATCATCTTTATATAACTCACATTTTCTTGATTCATGTTTCATCAAAATATCGTGTGTTTCAAGGGTTTCTCTCTAACAACTTGATTTTCTTATTCTAAATTTTTATAATTTCAAATATATAAATCCTTGAATATTAAATTTGATAATTTATTTCTGGAAACTCAATGATTTTAAATTTTATGGTTACTATCATTTATACACATTTTAATATCAATTTAAACCCCATTAGTTTTATAACTATTTCACAATGACATATTTAAACATCACAAATTATTTCGTATAATAAAATAACTCTTAATTATTTCAAAATTATTCATCCTTGTGTGTGTGGAATCATGTACTAAGCTCTTGATATTCTCTTAACAGTGTGGTAGCGTCACTCACCTTCTTCAAACAACATCACCTTCATTTTAATTATTATTATTAAGAATGAATTGAAATTAATTTAAATGATTATGATTTTTATTTCCCATTATTGATTTCCTAGTAATCATAAATGTTCAATTTAAAATATAATTTTTATTCAGAAATTTCATAGTTAATATCCATCTAAATATTGATAAATCTACACTAGGATTTATCACCAAACATAAAAATTGATCCGTACTATGTTAGAATCCTCGTTAAAAAATCATGAAATCATTCTTATGTTTCATATGATGATCCATTTTATGAGTTAAGTTTTATTATCCAATTTCATAAGATCCATAATCTACTATACCATAATTATTACAGAGCCCCTAAATAAAGCTTATGAAAATGATGGTTTATCCTTATGAACACTTTAATGATTCTTATAATCCCACGTATTTTATTACACTATTGTAAAATAGTCACAAAACAAATCTAGAAACTACTAATACGCAGCACTAGAATGATTCATACATAGAATTATTTTTGAAATTTAGTTATAGTCAATATATTTTTTACTTTACTTAGAAAATATCATATTATCATCCAATTAGATTATAATCTATTAATTACTACAAAATCATATAAAAACCATTCATCCATATTGATATGGGCATAATTTGTTTTTGATATATTCATCTTTATAATCACAGTAATTTTACATTAAAAATTAGTTCAATAAAAATTATCATTTTATAATAGTCTTATTACATGATTATGTCAATCCACCTTGTTCTAGAATCACCATCAACCAACATTACCATTTAACATGGAATAACATTAATCATATCTTCATAACATCTCAACAGATATTCAAATATTCTAATCAATGTGTTATCACAAAATTATTGAAAACAGTTACAAACCAACTTGTGAGAATTTTAGAATTATGTATTTACTCTTCATTATTAATTGTAGATGAAATTTATATTAGTATGTTGTAGGAAAAAATTCATTTTATTCCTCATTATAAAATGTCATATATTTTTTTATGCACTTTTTTAAACATAATTTTATAGATATTGAGGGTAATATGAAATCCAACCCACTATCTAAATACACAGATATCATCACCCAAGAATCTTGTGATGTATTCATTAGCTATTAGATATTGGAATCCTTTAATTTATGATCCAATTCATATTAACAAATATATTTGTACTTTTATTATTATCTATGATAATAAAATTAATATTTTTAGAAAAACAAAAGAGTATAGATAATAAATAATATACATTTAATCCCCATACCACTATAATCATTAAATGAGGTTGTATAGTTCACTTAATCAAATGGTATGTATTTTAAGTCTATATTACATTTTTAATGTGATATAAAAATAAAAATATTTATATTTATAAACATATATATATATATAGTGACTAATTAGAATCTTAAGAAATGAACAACCCTTTTAATGTTTTAGAGAATAGTAGTCATAAAAATAAAATAATATAAATATTAGCTAAAAACTCCCGAATAATGTTGGATTGATTTTTAAAAATGAGAAAATATAAATTTTATCTTCCTTAAAAGGGTTATAAATAAAAATAAATAATCAGTATCCCATATTCAATTCCAGTTTTATAAAAATAGTCTCCATGTACCATAGTTGACGAAATGTTTTTCTAGTATCATTAAAGCATCGAGTACAATTTGTTCATGTTAGAGGTGTAGGTTCAAGAGTATCACCACATGAATAATTTGGAAATGAAATAAAATAGGTTAAAACATACCAGAAAATGAATGATATTTTGGGAGATATATTTTATATAATGAAAAACATTATTATGAAGGGTGAAATAAAATAATATTTTAATCATAAGGATTACTAAGAATAATTAATATAGGAAAACCACATGATGATGATCTATACACTACCAGTTTTGTGGAGAGGGATTTCTTATAATGTGTTTCATTTTTCAAGAAAATAATGCTTCTACAAATATTTTTTTTAATATTTAAATAAAAAATAAAATGATCCCATTATTGAAATGAAATTCTACCTTGTGAAAATTATTGAGACATCTATCTATCATTACCGACTAATATTTTTTGAGAGAATTATGTTGTACATTTTTCATGGACTTATTCTTCAAAATAAGAAATCTAAAAAAAATGAAAATAAGGATTAATGTAACTCAAGAGTAAATAATGGAGATACAATTTCCCCGTGATGATTTGAATATTAAAATGTTCAAAATTATTTTTTAAAAATTCCTAATATTATTACAAAATCATATAATTAAATATTAATATAAAGAGTAATGAAATTGATATGTAATTTTATATGAAAAATGTTATACAATTCTTGAAATCTTTTATCAACTATGATATGTTTCTATAAAAGGGAAAAAATATGCTTCTGCCAAGATATGCTAAATAACTTGTTTTTGAGAGATAAAAAGTGAATAATGGTAGCTTAGTTATGAATTTATTAACGAGTTACATTTAAAAAAATACATTATCTATTAAATGATGTGTTTTTTATTATATTTTATAAATTTATACATGTGTACATATCACACATATATAAATGAAAATGCGTATTGAAAACTATCTAAAATAATTAGTCCTTTTGTCACTTCTAGAAAAAAAGCATTAATTGAGGAAATTAAATTTCTAGAAGATCACACTGACTAACCACATCGTTTAAAAATAAAATAAAAGATAATAGAAATCCCATAAAACCTATATTGTAGGGGTAAAAATATTCACGATGGTTATATAAAATATATATTTATTATTTTTATTTTCTATCAAATTTTCATTTTTAGTCCCCATTAGATACATACTGTCTTTAATATATATAGATTGAAGATATTTTTTAATATTATTCAAGGATATATATCAAATCATTACCAAAATATGTCCTTTATGAATTTTTAAAAATAATATTTTATTAAAATAAAAAGAATTATTATTTTTTAATATGTATTTATCTATGGCAGGGAGGGTTTTTTTAATATAAAAAACATTATTGAGGATTTCTATTGTGTATTAGAAACCTGTAGATTTATATATATCTATATAAGTATTAAGTCACAAATAATAATATATAGTAATCAAAACAAATAACACAACAAAATATACATATTTATCAATGTCTATATAACTTTCAAAACAAAATAATTAGACAAATCACAATAATTACAATAATAAATTATATATATATAGAATATTCTATTTAAAAACAAGTATCTCTAAATATATATTTATGAAAATAATTATAATTTTAATTAAAACATTTATTTATCATTTTTATATAATTAATATTTTATGCACTACTAGATTTTTAGGAAGTCCAAATATTTTGATAAGGAAATATATATTTTTATATATGACTCGTCAACATACATGGTGTCAAAATGTTTGAAAAAATTATAATGTAGTGTTATCATAGAAACATCGTATATTTTTTTCACATACTTAATAAAGAGGTTGTAAATTTACAAAACCAATTAGTTAAATTTATTTTCAATAACTATCATTTTTTGTTCTATTTATTTACATTAAATGGGATTATAATATTTATATATGAACTATAATATTAAGTCAATATAGAATTTAATGTAAAGCGTTCATTGTAAACAGTAAACTGGTTATTGTACTATGATATTGTCAATAACTACCAAATATTATTTTATCAACCCTATAAATAAAACCAAAAAATCATGAATTAATTTTATTTTCAATATATCTCATTTAAAAATGATATATAATTTGGAACAAAACATGTGAGTGAAAGTCAAAACTATGAAAACAAGGTCTAGTTTTCTTGATAAATTATGATATTTATTAATGATTTTTTTTTTCTATATATGAATTAAATTCAAATCAATATAACTATCGGTGGGGCAAGTATGATGGAAAATTCACATTTTAGTTCTAAAGATGCATCATATTAGGAAAACTGATCAAATATAATTATATTTTTAAGATAAATTAGAAAAATCATCAGCTATTCATTTATGAAATATTTAAATTGATCATACATCAATTCAAAATCTGTTATTTCTTGGTATGATTAGCAGTCCAGTTTTTCAATTTGAATGTCATGTTTTTGTTCAAAAACATGAACCACATAGTCAAAACTTAGAAATAACACTTATATTATTGTGATAATTTTTGAAAATGATTGATAATTTATTTTTAACATGTATTAATTAACCAAATGTCAATATTATTTGTGATCAAGATAGTATAAATAAAAATTATTGTCATAAATTAGAAATTTATATATATTATAGTTCATAACATGAGTAATATACTCAAAAGAAACTATATGTGATTAGATTTTGGTGATAATTTTCGAAGAATATCAATGATTAAATTTTAACTTTTCTTAATTAGAAAATAAATTATATGATGAGAATTATTCCTAGTATGATTGAATACATGTTTTCTCGTTTATAAAATGAAAATTTTATTCCAAAAATGTTATACATATTCAATTTTGAGAAAACATACTGAAATTCTATTAATATGTTATGACTAAGAATGATTATTCATTTTTGATATGTCTGAATTATTTTATTTTTGGTGATCAAATCATGTTAAACATAGTATAAGATAATGAATTAAAGACTTAATCACAATTCATTGAATTAAAATATGTTTTGAGAATTAAAATATGGACATATGTATCATATCTTAAGCAAAGATATATTTTGAAGGATTCAGGTTGATGGAGATAACTCAATTAAAACCATTTGATTTTATCCTCTATATGTAATACATTGATGAGTTGAACCCTTAAACACTATATGTGGACCATGTGAGAACTAAGAATTGTGTGAACACATTCCTCTATGTAGGAAAATACATGAAATATTGTGAAGATATATTTGGATTTTTGAAGATATAATCACACGTCTACAAGAGATGTATACTCATCTATAGAGACCCATAAATTTCAAGGAGATTTTTTTTCTTAAATTCATTGAAATTTTACGAGTCCACAGCTTCTGACGGTACCTAATTCCGAGGGCCGGTGTGCCCGAAATCAATTTCAGAAGTTATGTTCAGGTACGTTCAGTAAATATACGTGAGGGTTTTTCTATCTTTTGAACTAGTGCTCAGAATTGAAATCTGAGGACACTGATGAACTCGCAGTGCTGGTATTCTCTAAAGGGGACCATTACCGTAGTTGAGTTTTATGCGGGTTGAAAGTTAATTTTTGGGGTTTAATAGAAAAGCTAAATAAAATTTGTTGAGAAAAATTTTATTTATCATTGTAGTTTAATCCTACATGGGGAAGTAATTGGTGGGGCCCCACACCCACATAACATCCCATGTGTGGATATTTTTGTGGTGGGGCCCACACGAGCCCCAAACTTTCATCTCCCAATAACCTACCTGTAACCCCCATTCAACCCCCTGAATTAAGAGATCTCTTCACCTCACTCTCAATCTCTTTATTATTTGTCAACAGAATTTAATTAATGAATTATACATCTTCAATTAATTAATTAAGTTGTTTGAATTTTTGAATTACATGTGTGAATAAATACGATAGCTTGAGATATTATTTTATTTGGGGGCATTTATTATTTTGAGAGGATTTGTGAGAGTGCTCGGGAGAAATAAAGAAGGGTGTTCTTCTCTCAAAGAAGAAAACCATCCTTCTACAAAATAATCTCCATGGAACGTCAATCATTGCCTTCGATCTTCGGCCAAACCAAAGGAGAAGGATCCACCCGTGAGGAACGCCGACGATGCAACATCCTTGACCCTTCTTCCCTGACATCAACGAGTTGACTCCATCTCACCACAATGCCATATTCTTCGAAGCTCGACTACCGTGAACCTTATCTCAAGGTTGGGTGTTTTGTATGATTTTATATTTATTATTTTATACACTCGAACATGGGAATTCATTTGTTGGGTGTTTAATTGAGCCTCTAAGGCAGTGGGTATGAGGTAACGAACATGTTCGGTCCCATTTCCATATCATTAATGATGCAAGGATTTCTTGGAGATGGATAAACTGAAGGGAAACATTGTTTTGAAGCTGTTTCATTGAAGAGCGGGTCCTGGGAGAGCCACAGGCGCATACGAAAGCTAAAACGGACCACCGTAACGACTTCAGTGGCTCACAGAAGACCGTGGTGATGTCGGTGACCGGAGGTGGTAGCACCCCAGTGCGCCGCCGGTCGGGGACCGCCGTGGCACCGGCCACGGTGGTGGAGGAGGAATGGATCCCGCACCGCACGAGATCTTGGAGGTCAGGGCGGCGCCAGCCTGGCGTCGTCATTTTGGTGAACCAGGGGGCCGCGCCCCCCCGCTCGGCCAGCCTGACCGAGGTGTGCCCATCCAGACCGGGTCGGGGCATGCCATCCGGGTCGGGCCGTGATTTCCCATGCTGAACCAGGACCCAGGTTGGGTCGACCAAGTTCAGGCCGACCCAGGGTGGGTTGGGTCGGGTGGGATGGGGCCAAGACCCCCTTTTTGGGACATTTTTTGGTCATTGACCCATTATATGAGCTACATACCTCCGATCGATGCACCTTCAGTTGTGTATGAAGTCTTGGATTGAGGTGGTCGTGTTGGAATATTACAATAAATGTTTTGGGAAGATTTTGGGTATGACCGAATTGGTTCAACCCTGAAACCAACCTGGCCGTCGGAGCGGAAATGCTTATAACTTATGTACAGGATGTCCGATTGACATTCTTTCAACTATGTTGGATTCCTTATGTTGAGACCGTTCTCTTGAAACCAATTAGATGTGTTTTGGACGCAGTTGGAGTGTGGTCAGGTTGGTTTAGCTTAGAAACCAACCGGGCCCCTGGAACGGAAAAAATAATAACTCTCAAACCGGACGTCTGTTTAATGAACCGTCAGTGGTGTTGGTAATATCATTGAGAAACGGTTCCGTTGAGTATATCCCATGGGAGTTGGTGGTACATTTCAGGTATGGTTGGGTTGGTTCGTACATGAAACCAACCGGGCCCCTAGAACAAAAAGACAAAAAACTCACAGACCGGGCGTCCGATTGACGCGCCGTCTGTTGCGTTGAGACCCCTATGAAGAGGTGGTCCTTTGTGATACATCTATGTGAGATTTAGTGAAACGTGGAATATCGTCCAGTAGCTTGTGGAGTGGATCCTCCCGGTGATGAGCATACAGAGTGCGAATACCTAGTAGATGTAGACCTGACGACTGCTTGACTGATTTCGACTCGGAGTGATTCAACTAGCCCAATGGACGGAGCACCCAGTTTAGTGGCAGACCCATGATAGATAGAGAGATTGGTTTGGTAGAAGTACCATGGTACTCTACAGGAGGATTACCTCTGACAGCTATAAGGGGGAGCTCCCTTTTTGGTGGTAAACCCACAGCGGAAAAGCACCCAGTTTGGCAGCAGACCTGCGGTACTCGAAAGGAGGAGTACCTCAGCAGTATAAGGTTAGTGAGTAGCGCCTCAGAGTCATGATAGGGCCACTGTACTTGATAGAAGAGGATTTCTCCAGTATTTTTTGGTTTTATAATGAAAATCTTGGTTTGAGCAGAATCAATGACCTTTGTGTTTTCCTCGTGATTGATATGGGTTACTTAATGATTTAGGTATATGTATGGACATATACCTATGTAAAGGTTATATGTTGAGATATTTATTTTTGGTTATCCTTGTTGGATTTAGTGAGACCTTGAGGGTATAAGGGTCCCTACTGAGTATCCTTATACTCACCCCTGCATGGGCTATACCCGCACCACGTTGTGTTGGATGCAGACAATAGACATCGCTGACTGAGGGAGAGTGTATGAGGACTGGATTGTACCCGAAGATGGAAACGCGGAGTGATAGTACCTGGAGGTGGACCTCATGATGAGTCGGTACCCATAGGAGACATACGAATGTGGAGTGCTGAGGAGGACATTTGTACCTACCCTTCAGGTAGGAACCCGGAAGATGATCCAAGAGATGCTTCCATCTTCCAGCTGTTTGACTTTTCAGTTGTAATTTTTTTCAGTTGTAGCTATAACTTTCTGATGGGATTGTATTTCCGACCCCTTAGTGTTTTCAGTACACTTTTTGTACTACTTTACTTAGTTTTTTCTTCTTATTGATCTCTAGTTGTGTGTGTTTACGTTTTGTAATGGAAATTCCTTCCCAGTTCTATGGAATTTCACATTTGGTTGTAGTTGCCAGCCCCTAGACTATGGAAGGTGGGCTTGGGGTAGTCACGATGCAGGCCCCGGGGGACGGGTCGTGACAAATTGGTATCAGAAGAGTCAGTTCTACCACAAAACATAGGAATCTGATTTTTTTTTCTATGATGCAATAGTGTTAAGGGTACCGAGTGTGGTCTTCAGTTCAGGGAGTCCAGTGTTTGTGCGGTGGCCAACATATCCATACACCAGGACCCATACTACTGATTTCCGACTTGGTGCATGAAACACTGATTGCGTGTGTATTTCCTAAAGATTTCCTTATGTTATCTCAAACCAGGTCATCTCACCAGGTATAATCTTTTGACAGTGTCGCATCTGTTCAGGATGTATCCAAGCAGATAGTCAGTTGGAGTTCCGAGAGAGTACCCGATGATGGCCCACCGAGCAACGAGGCTCCGTTACAGAGCCCTTTTCTATGTTGGCACCTTCGGGTGGTGTACCAGTAGCACCACCACCCATTGGGCAGCAGATGTCACTTGCCGTACTAGCGGACGGTGCACACTGATAGAGAGCGTTGCATGAGATTCAGCAGCAGAGGCCTCTGAGGATATTAGGCGAGAAAGATTCTGAGGCAGCCGAGGACTGGCTGGAGGCTATTTCTAGAGTTTTCCACCTAGTTGAGACATCAATATAATGGATGGTGGACTTAGCTACTAGTAGTTTCTAGTGAGTGACCATGAGGTTGGTCCACATAGTGATGAGGCTTCGGTACATGGACCGATGCCTGATATAGTACCTTCAAGTAGTGTTCCAGCTATATCACTACCTATTGGTCAGCATTTACAACCGGCGTTACAGATAGATGAAACATGTAGGATTTGTGGCTTCCACGTGTTTCAGCATCAGATACCCCTCATGTTCCGAGGCGAGGCCGACTCACATGTGGATGAGACTAGCATGAAAAGGTGGCTGAGAGTTTTCTAGAGATTATACAACTTCGGCAGGACACCATGTTGGTAGTTGAGTATTCATCGAGTCGTACCAATTGTTCCTGGTACTTGATGACTACGATATGATCAATGCATTAGATCTCGGGCCTCAGAGCTAGTTATGTTTAAAGGAGATCTGAGTCAATAATTTACCTCTACGTATTCCCACTTATGCTAGGGTGATAGAGAGAACCTTTGAGGTTGAATGTTCTTTGGCTGAATGGATACATCAAGAGAATTTTAGAAGTGGGAAAGCAGGGAACTGGCACTAGTCTCAGGGACTTGGGCATGTAAAATTTTTCAAGAAGAGGAAGTGTTAAGGATAGAAGAATTTGCAGAGCAGCAGACATAGAAGTAGAGCTAGGAGAGCAGCATGAGGTGGTGTACATTTAGACATGTTACAACCACCTGCCTTTGTAGTCCCCTCCAGGCTCACAGAGAATGAGGGCATGTGAAGAGAGTAGCTGAATGCTGTAAAAGAGTGTGACCCAAGGGCTCTAAGAATGATTCAAGGTACGGTCTGTGTCTACTACTAGCTATCATAACAACATACATTGATACGAATCATTACTTCATTCCATGATTCTTGTCCCAGACCTAGAGTTTCTAGTTAAAAATGTTGACTTGACCATCACATCTGGAGATACCTTTTGGAGGAGACTCGATAATCATGCTTACGCTGACAGTGTGATCTAGCCCTTGAGGTGAGAGTATCAGTTGGAATCTCTTGGTGGCAGCGTCGAGGCCTTACGATGTTAGTTTGGGTATGGACTGGGCAACCACATTTCATACACAGATTAACTGTATTAGGCAAAAAGGTTGTGGTTTACCTACAACGTTTGGATGAGTTTTTCTTGGTCGGCGAAAAGGAAACCCCAGGTAGAACAGGATGGAATCATGCATAAGTGGGTGCAGTCGATCACTAATGAGTCGGCCAGATGTATATTTCATCCAGACTTCTCTAGAGTTGGGGAACCTCTTTTTGCATTGAAGAAGAAGGGGAAACCCTTAGTGTGGTCATAGAGATGCTATTAGAGATTTTTAGGAGCTGAGGAAGAGGTTGACCAGTGCACCCATCATGAGTCTACCAGAAAAGGTGCATATCATCCATGAGCGGATAAAGACTGCACAGAGCAGACAGAAGTCCTATGTTGATCAGAGACAGAGACCACATGAGTATGAAGATGGAGACCATGATTTCCTATGGGTCTCAACTTGATGAGGTCTACAGAGATTTACCTGGGGTGGAAAGTTATCTACACATTTCCTCATAACTTTCTAGGTCATTAGTAGAGTAGGCGAGGTGGATTACCACCTCGACCATCCACCTAAGTTGCACCGGGTGCATGACATCTTCCACGTATCTCAGCTGAGGAGATACGTGCACGACCCGATCCACATCATCGACCATGGGGAGTTGGACATCGATGATGGGGGAACTTTCACGGAGGCCCCGGTGGAGATCGAGAATCGATAGGATCAGGTCCTATGTGGACGGTCAATTCCTCTGGTGCGCATTCGCTGGCAGCACAGGAACCTCTAGGGGAGCATATGGGATCAAGAGGCTCAGATGTATGCTCAGTACCCCTTTAGTTTCCCTAGCGTGTATTGTAGCTTTATGGGGACATAAAGCCTTGAGGTGGGATTAATGTAAAGTCCTGTAAATTTCAATGAATTTTTTTTATTAAATTTTTTGGAATTTTACGAGTACGCAGTTTTTGACGGCGCGTGATTCCGAGGCCCGGTGTGCCCAGAATCAATTTTAGAAGTTTTGTTCGGGTATGTTCAGTAAACGTACGTGCGGGTTTTTCTATATTTTGAACCTGTGCTCGGAATTGAAATCCTAGGACACCGATGAACTCACAATGCTGATATTCTCTTATGGGGACATTTACCGTAGTTTCGTTTTATGCAGGTTGAAAGTAAATTTTTGGGGTTTAATAGAAAAGTTAAATACAATTTGTTGAGAACAATTTTATTTATCCTGGTAGTTTAATCCTACATGGGGAAGTTATTGGTTGGGGCCCACATCCACATAACATACCATGTGTGGATCTTTGTGAGGTGGGGCCCACACGATCCCCAACCTTTCATCTCCCCATAACCTACCTTTAACCCCCATTCAACCCCATTAATTAAGAGATCTCTTCACCTCCCTCTCTCTCTCTTTATTAATTTCCAACACATTTAAATTCCTGAATTCAACCACTTCAAATAATTAATTAATTTTTTTGAATTTTTTAATTACATGTGCAAATAAAAATAATACCTCGAGCTATTATTTTATTTGGGGGAATTCATTGTGTTGAGAGGATTTATGAGAGAGCTTTGGTGAAATAGAGAAGGGTGTTCTTCTCTCAACGAAGAACACCATCCTTCTAATGAATAATCACTGAGGAACATCAATCATCACCGTCGATCTTCAGCCAAACCAAAGGAGAAAGATCCACCCACGAGGAACGCCGACGACACGCCATCCTTGACCCTTCTTCCCTGACATCAATGAGTTGACGCCGTCTCCCCGCGACGCCATCTTCTGTGACGCTCAACTACCGAGAGCCATATCTCAAGGTAGGGTTTTTTATGATTTTATATATATGATTTTATACCCTCGTACTTGGGTGTTCATTGGTTGGGTGTTTAATTGAGCCTCTAACGCGCTGGGTACGGGTTAACGAACAAGTCCGGTCCCACCGCCATATTGTTCTTGATGCGTAGATTGCTTGGAAATGGTTGATGGGAAGGAAAACATTGGTTTGAAGCCATTGAGGTGAAGAGCGGCTCCCAGGAGAGCTGTAGACACAGACGAAAGCTAAAACGGACCACCGGAATGATTCCGGTGGCCTGCGAAGACCGTGATGGTCGGCGCCAGCCAGCCGCCTGGAGGCGGCGGCGCCCTAGCGCACAGCCGGCGGAGGACCGCCGCGGCACTAACCACAGTGGTGGTGGAAGAATGAATCATGTGCCGCATGAGATTCGGGAGGTTCGGGCGGCGCCAACCTAGTGCTGTCGTTTCGGTGAACCGGGCGGCAACGCCCCCCCCCCCCCCCCCCGCTCGGCCAGCCGGGCCGGGCCCATACCCCCTTTTTGGGACCTTTTTCGGTGATTCTCCAATAACATCAGCTAAAAACCTCCAATTGACACATCGTAAGTTGGGTATGAATAATTTTATCAAGACGGTCGTTTTGGTATATTACACTAATGGTTTTGGGGATGTTTAGGTATGGTCGGGTTGGTTCGTACCCGAAACCAACCGGGCCCTCAGAGGAGAAACAATTATAACTTAAGGACCGAAAGTATGATTGATGTAACATCAACTAAATTAAATTCCTTATGATGAGATGGTTCTTTTGGCATACACTACTTGAGGTTTGGATGCATTTGGAGTACAGTGGGGTTAGTTTAGCTTAGAAACCAACCGGGCCCCCGAAACGGAAAAGCTAATAACTCTTAGACCGGACGTCCATTTGACGAACCATCAGTGGAATTGGTAATCTCGTTGAGAAATGGTTCCCTTGATTATACCCCATGGGAGTTTAGGGAACATTTGAGATATGGTCGGTTTGGTTCGTACACGAAACCAACTAGGCCCCCGAAACAAAAATACTAATAACTCACAGACCGGGCCTCCGATTGACACATTGTCTGTTGCGTTGAATCCCCTATGACAAGGCGGTCCTTTGTGATACTTCTACACGAGGCTTCATTACACTTGGAGTATCGACTAGTAGCTCGTGGAGCGGATCCTCCAGGAGACGAGCATACGTAGTGCAGAGACCTAGTAGCTGTAGACTTGACGACTGCTTGATCGATTTCGACTCGGAGTGATTCGACTTGCTCAGTGGATGGAGCACCCAGTTTGGCGGAAGACCCATGGTGGACGGAGCGCCTGGTTTGGCAGCAGACCCACATAACTTGAAATGAGGAGTACCTTTGATGGATATTAGGGGGAGTGCCCGGTTTGGCGGCAGACCCACAGCGGAGGAGCGCCCGTTTTGGCAGCCAACCCGCGGTACTCGACAGGAGAGGTACCTCAGCAGTCTAAGGTTAGTGAGTAACGCCTCTGAGTCACGACATGGCCACTATACTCAACAGAGGAAGAGTTCAATAGAAGTTGTGGTTTTGATAATGAAAATCCTGGTTTGATCTGAGTCAATGACCTTTGTGTTTTCCTCATGATTGAGATGGGTTACTTGATAACTTAGGTATATGTATGGGAATATACCTAAATTGAGGTTATCTATTGATATATTTTTTTGTGGTTATCCTTGTTAGATTTAGTGAGATCTTGAGGGTCTCGGGGTCCCTACTGTGTATCGTTATACTCACCCCTGCACAAGCTATGCCCGCACCTTGTTGTGTTGGATGCAGACGACCGACAATGCTGACTAAGGCAGAGTGTACGAGGACTGGACGGTACCCCAAGGAGGACACTCGGCGTGATGGTACCCATAGGTGGACCTCATGACGGGTCAGTACCCGGAGGATATGGATGAACATGGAGTGATGAGGAAGACATTTGTACCTACCCTTCAGTTAGGAACCCGGAGGACGATCTAGGAGCTGCTTCCATCTTCCAGCTTTTTTCCTTTTCAGTTGTAATTTCATTCAGTTGTAGCTGTACCTTTCTGTTGGGCCTGTATTTATGGACCCTTAGTATTTTCGGTATACTTGTTCTACAACTTTACTTAGTGTTTTCTTCCGCTTTTTCTCTAGTTGTGTGTGTTTACGTTTTGTAAAGGGGATTCCTTCCCAGTTTTAAGGAATTGCCCTGTTGGTGATAGTCTTCATCCCCTGGACTATGGACTGCAGGCATGGGGTAGTCATGATGCAGGCCCCAAGCGATGGGTTGTGAAGTCATACGTTATATATATTATCAATATTTAATGTAGTTTACTAAGTGTTGGATTCTAATTATTCATAGCCAACATGTATTACAACAACACATGTCCGTTAGTGTGTTTATGATCATAGAATGTTTTAATGAACATATATAAGTTCATTACACTATAAATGATTCATTATAATGATATATATTGAAGAAAAACTAATTTTGAATAGATGACAGTGACTGTGAATTTAATATCCCATTTGGTAGGACTATCATTCAATATAATAGACTCATCATATCCTATTAATGGTAAATAATAATCATATTCAATGGAATGGATCATATGCATATATAATATGAAGATATAAATTAATCATAAAATATGCATTATATATTTCTAGTTCATATCATAAACCACATGAAATCCACTAAAGTCCAATAAGGACTTTATCACAAACTTCAAAACTCATTGTGAATGCAACCAAACTCCATTAGGTATAGTAGAAAAAACTATATTTATTTGGTAATAATCACTTTGTCCAGAATTTAAAACAGATTTTTATAATGACTATAATACACCATGATCTATCATATAATTGAAAATGAATATGAATTACCTAATACATTAATGTACGAAAAGAGGTACCTATTGTAAAATATCAGTTCTACTAAATATACAAATGTGTATGGTGTAATCTTGGTAAAACAAATTTATATTTATATGAACATGCACCCCAAATTCTGAATACATATATAATTTATTTTTATAACATTTAGTGACCACTAGGCATAAAAAATTCCAAACAAGTATTTTAAATATAACACATTCATGAATATTTTAAATAGATTGATTAGAATGAATACATAAATTTCATTTATCCATGAAAAAAATAACATCACTTGTCACCCAGCTAAGCATGGATTTGAATTTTCACAATCTAATTAAATATAATAAATATATGTGTTTTATCATCATATATGTTGAATAAATATTTTCTCCTTTAAACTCATATTAAGGAAATGACGAGAAACCTACTGAACAACCATGTGATTAGATAAGGCGCATGGATTGTGTAAGAATTCAATCATGTCATGTAGGCTTACATGATTTTAATCATTTGAAACACTGATAATGGAGATTCAAAATAAGATTACACGCCAATGAATATCAATGGACAAAGGAAATTCATTATGATCTAATTTATCTTTTTCTATCCAAACTGTAACATTAAACTTATTATCTCATGAGTCTACTATTTGTATCACATAATACAATTTGTATCGATTAAAATATTTGGATTATGTTAATATTAACATATCATCATACCAATAATACACTATAATGATCATCAAATAGTAAAAAATCTATTTCACACCATTAGTGGATATTATCATTCATCTATTCATGTAATATAAATGCATCACGCATGAATGAATGATAAATTTTGTTTTCATTCATTATAAGGCCTTGGAAAATTTTGAAATACTTAAATAAAGTAGCTTAATTTTCTAATTCCATGAGATTCAACATATCAACCATGCTTTGTGTGGGTAAACTGTTTTATCTCATATATATTATATTCCACTCTACAACCACCCAAATATACCCTTACATCACCTATCTCAATAATATATTAAATAATATAGAATTCTCAATGGACTCTTTTCATCCATTGGTGGGAACATAGTTCCTTTTCCAGAACACGAACACCATTTTTTTCATGGTAAAAGTTTATTAATCCATAATTTCTTTGAATTTCCTCAAATTTAATATTTAACATCAGGATATAACTACATTACTATGTATTATATAATATAAAAATATTTTCTACTTTTATTTTCATGTTTCCCTAAGTAACATGTTTGTAAATTTCCCAACTAATATATCCACCATTATATAAAAACATGGAATAGGGATGAGATCTCATTTCATATTTTTATGATTAGAATATATCATTAGTGTAACCCCTAACAATAATTTCATATTATCATTCCAATACAAAAATATCCTTAATTATATTTATGTCCTTATGAATACGATTGAGATCATTTAACTGAAACTTGTATAATTGTATCTGTATCTACATGTTTCCATAAAGCATAATCTACATCATGTTGAGTCCAAAACGTAGTATATAAGATATATACAATGTAGGATTTATATGGAATTATATCCATATTTCCTAATGTATCTAGAATCTTTTGAATCTTTATAAGATTATTTTTGTGAAACAATTACAATGTCCCAATCTGTAATGTCTCAATAATAAACTACATTTGACCATTGAGAAACTTTTTTTTGTCACTCAATCTATAAATAATATTTATTATACCACAATTTATCATCACAAAATTTATATAGGCTTCTTCACCCATGTATTTTCTGATGAAAAATTTTCTGAAAAATATTTTAATAAAATATTTTATTGGGGAAACATATCAAATTAAGAGTATTGTATGGGAACAAATTTTCCTAATCTTTTTATTGATGTTTTAATGGTGTGGGTTGGTTTCTTAAATGATTAAGGAAGTGTGGAAGTAGTTTTGGGATAAATTTTCAATTTTAATATGAGGGTTAGTACATGAGATTTTTCGCTATGGTGTAGTGTGGTTTAATAATCACCATGCATTATAAACAATGTCTCCTATAGTGAGGAGGCTATATGTGATTGTTTTTGTGCCCCTATTATATGATATATAGTTACGGAATATTTATCATGTATATTTATTTTTTAGTTTCTATATTTTACTTTGTAGCATGGTGTGGTTGTTATAGTGTAAAGGTTAAGAGTGAATGGTTTTTCTTGTATCTATCTATATTGGGGTAGATTCTCTGTGGGTGTAGGATATAACATAGAGTTCTAGGGAAGAGGATTCCTTATCTATTTCATACGGGGGATACATTAACATGGAACATAGGTTACACCACATCCTTACCCTATTTAATAGGATCTTTTCGTCACACATGGTGGTTTCAATGGAAATTTGGAAGGGTGGGTTTAGATACATGCCATTCTAGCGTGACCATGACTTTTATATGATAATATTGGTAAAAACCATACATATTACTAAGTGGTCAAGGAGGTCATGTCATGATGCTATTAAATAACATCTCAGTATAAATTATTATTTTCCTTTGAAATTTTATTCTTTTCCCCTTCCCCCTTTGAACTTTATGTTACTAGGGGGAATCAATCATAGTTTTTTTATTCCATCTTATTTGGATTTTTTCCCACACTCAATGTGATCATTCATTATTGATCCAGGGTGTGTTTATTCTATAATGGTTAGTTTATATCTCAACCCTTCTCCCATCCCAATCTATAAAAGTCATATTCCATATGTTTTCTTGGGGTTTATGTTTGTTTATGATGATGGTTTCAAGGATGGATTTCCAAATGGATTATGAGTTTCTTATTTGCATTTTTATCAAATAATAAACCCTATTATTGTATTCTTTCTCACATAACATTAAAAGTATCATGTTAAGGGATTAAAAAATTATATTTTTCTATTGTTAGTTGTGGAAGTTTCATCATTTAGATTCTTAGGGTAAATTGTTAAATATATATATATGTGGGATAACAGCTAGAAATTAGAATTAATCAAAAGGGTTTTTTATCACATGTGTTGATATTTTCGATGGTACCTCTTTCAAATGGATACATATCTTTTTTCTATATTATCATGTATCTATTTATTTTTTATCATAAGTGATATTCTTGAATTAGGATAAATAGTGCAATGATAGTTTTCAAAGATTGATTAATTAAATAGGTGTATGAAATTGATCATTTTTTTATCATGAAAACTACTTAATTTTAATTCGTGCATATTTTTATGGACAATTATAGATTTTTTAATGATATGATAGTTGTTGTTAGAGAATATTAATTTTAAATCTATTAATTTTGTATAATAACAAGAATGGTGTTTTCGAGATATATTTTTTTGGATACAGGAACACATTTTTCTTTTCTTAATGATTTTATTCATTAGTGCTAGATCCATAATTTTACCTTGTGTTTTTCATGTTGAAAATACCACCTATTTCCTTGTATGTCTTCTTGTGGATGAAAGAGAATTTATAGGTTGATGTGTGTGGTAGATTAGACCAGAAGTGTAAAGAACATGTTGAGATCACGACATGCTTAATGCCATTTATTGATATCAGCTTGATGTAAATTTATAGAAAAGGAAAGTTATAAGGATTTAATATTACCATATTCTTATCAGTGGATAATTATTGTGTTGTATACGTATGGTTTTATAGATAGTTTTCTTATGTTTCATGATGTTTTCTTTTTATGGTTTCACTATATGTTTTTATATTGTTGGGGCCAATTTTGATTTAATTATTAGCTTATTCACCGAGTGTACATATTTCTTGTGGTAGTATTTAATGATTCCTAGATTACCTAGAACTTGGAATTGAATAAGAATAATTGATTAAACAATATGATTAGTGTTTTTATGATAAATTTGTTAAATGGAAACCATAGGATGGTTGTAACTAATGCTTCATTGAGAATAGAATAGAATCCATGAAAATTTAATTAATTTTTTAAAAAATATTAGCCTAAAATTAATGAATTTATTTAACCAGGATTTGAAATTTTGATTAATGAATGACTATTAATTGAAAATTATTTTCTGATGTCATTTAAAGATATCATATAAATATGATTTTCTACAAGTATAACTTATATTTTCATTGTCAATAAAGTTATTGGTTTTGTGTCAGGATAAACGATGGTAACATATGATTATAAGTATGGGAAGTTTCCCTTAGTATTGTTTTGCGCAACATATAATATTATTTTTTCTAATTTTAAATCATTTACCACCTGATTCAGGATGTTATTAAATTCCAATTTTTTGGATAGGTGTATTTTCCTCAACATCTAGGTCAGTGAGGTAACTCATGGATTATCTTAGCCTATTCACTACTCTTCCTTTTTTTATATCATGATTTTTAGGCATAACTAGGATGTAATGGATTAACATGTGGAGTGTGTGTGTACAAAGTCTATGATAGATATCTATCTTTATATATATATATATATATATCTGTGTGTTTGTGTGTGATAGAGTGAATTAATGTTTTGATTGAAACTTGTATCTATAAATGTTAAATATAGTTTCACATGGGTTTAAATGCAAGAGATATTGGTGGAGAGGTGGTATGGATACATGGGGTAAATTATTACATATGGAAGGGATGGGATAACATTAAATTAAATTTTATTATGATAGAGAAAGAAATTAGTAGGGAAGTTAATGGTGGGAATAATTCATATATATATTTTATGTTAAAATTCACAATTCATTGCATTACCTATTGAGGGATCCTTATGATGATATGATATTTTTCGTCTATATAGGTAATTAGTTAGTTCTATTTTTTATTCACTATAATTTATAATTATTTGTTAATATTTTCATAATAGGAATCAAGGGGGATCCAAATGGTTTAACTTTTATTCTAATCCCAGGTATATAATCTATTTTTAGGTTGATAAAAGATGTGTGGTGATTAAGAAGGGTGTTACCAGCTCATAGTGAATAATCTAGAGCTGTTAGATTTTTCCATATCTCAATAGGTTTTGTGGTCATTTTTAGTATTTTCTAGTTTTGTATGACATGATAGTAATATATTAGTATTAATTATTTTCATATCCATGGTGTTGATTGATGGATGTCATCCTATCAATTATTATTATAATTTATATAAATAATGTAATTTCTCATATTATTATGAATTTATTACCATTGGTTATAGTTTCCAAACCATGGCCTTAAAAGGTTGGATTAAGGGGTCATCTCCCCATCATCACTACCAACCCATATGGGGTACCAATTGATGGGGTTTAAGAGAGAGTGGAATTAGTTCTGATCGTTATGTGATATAATAGAGGTTTTATACATGCAGTGGTGATGATTGAATATGTTTTTCATAAAAAATTAGTTTGACATAGTATACGATGTAAACTAGACATAACAGCTTGGAAATGGGTATTTTGGGACCCTCTTGTCTAATTCAAAGAACATTATGTTTAATTATCTTTCAAAACATTACAATGTTACATATGGGGTAAAGTCCTCGATAAGGACTTGCATTAACAATTTCAATTCTGGTGTCTGAATTGTGTAGATAATGAAAATTATGTAAAATTTTTGTTACATAAATTCAAATATTCATTAATTAGGGTTTCATAGTCCCTAACATTGAACATTATTAATAATTTCCCCATGATAATCACACTATTATGTTTTATTCTAATAATTTCGGCATTATATGCTACAAAATAACCATAGATTTGATGTTTATGATTTTGAATCATTGATGGGGACACTGTGAGAGTTTTAATGCCAGATTTTGGAGATGTATGAGGTCTTAATTGCATATCAAGAGACCAATACTTATTGGGAGGATTTGGATATTTCCTTTAGTTAGATCTATTCATAGAGACAACACTAGGTTTCATTGCGTGTAAGGATGTTTTTTTGGTTAACTTAGTAGTGTTCATTATTGTTCATCATGGATCTTAATGATTTGTGTACTATATTGGAGATGATATGTGACCAATTTTATGATGAGATTATTTCTTCATTTGTGAATGTGGATTGTATGTAGGAGATATTTACACACTTCCCCTGGAATTCTAGTGTGTGGTAGTTCAATATATTCTATAAGATCCTCTTGAATTATGATTCATAGGCGGTTTAGATATGGAGGATTAGAATATTCATTTCTATTCATCTTTGCATATAGGGATGTAGCCCAGGGACATGCCATTAATATTTTGGAATATCATGAAATTCTAATGAGGGAAGAGGTTATCAACGATGTTACACATTATACTGGATATTCAGGGGAGGGGAGTCTCTAGGACACTTCATCAAGTAGATTTCTATCTAGATGATAAATCATTATTTTTCATCAAGATGTTATGAAATGAGGGAGTTGGATATTAGAATTATTTTCATCATTTCATTGAGGCTGGAAGTACTAGATTTATTGAATACAGATCAAGTATTTGTTTTATTATTCATATAGATTTTATATCCTTCAAAAAGATAAGATCATGTACTTCTTCAGTAAGAAACATTGATCTATAGTCTCTATTCAATATCAACCATTATACTAGTATCGTCTAAGGGGAAAGAGATAAGGAGTAGTATTTTTTGATCAATAAATAAGGGAAGATGTGATTAGTTGGAAGCATGATGATTACTATAGTACACATGGATAGTGAGTATATTAAAGTGGTGGAGAAATTATCTATTCAAAATGAATAGGTCACAGATCTAGATGAAGTTGTTTCCATGTATATGATTTTTGAGTATTATGTGAGATAGATGTATTGTGAGATAAATTATTTTTATATTCCACTTTGGTGTATTCCCTTCATGAATCATGAGATATGAACTCCTTCATTCCTCCAAACTCAATTCCATGGTATGTGGATTATTATTGTGTGTGTTCTAGTTCCCCAAGTATGAACTACACTAGTTTGAGGTCGAGGTCAGTCATGTGATGTTTATTAAGATTTTGACTTTGTTATAGGAAATAATTAATCATGGGGATACTCATTATTATTAAATATATAAATATATTTAATAATAATCAATATGGGAAAAATATTAGGTACCAGAAATTATTGATTTCTAGAAGAGTCATATTACAATCTAAAACATTAATAGTGATCAATTTGGGTTTCCTAGAATGTTAGGCCGTCTATTGGGTTAGAGTTTCACTGAGTCATAATCTTCCTTAATGGAAAATATGATTATGAATTAAGTGGATAATCATATAATGGTGTTTCCCAATGTTATTGAAAATTACCATGATTTATTTTCCAAATTTATTAATAAATTACCTCATTGATGAGAGATTGAGTTTTTTGGAGTTATAGGTGAGCATCACCTTGATTTTTATGTACCTAAATTAGATGAATCCATTTGTGTGGATTGAGAATTGGATTCTTATCAATGAACATCATGATTGATGATTAGTTTATAATATCATGTCTCCCTAGTGTTTTAGATAAATATATATGAAGAAGGAATATAATTATTTTCATTTTATTATATATTATCTTCATGTCAAACATGTGATAATTAATAACTATTATACAATCACATGGATTAATGCTTTATTAAAATGGTTGAAGGGAAAAAGATAGTTCACAATGATTGATTTATGGTTAGGATGTCATCATTTACAGTTAAGTGTTGATTATATGATAAATAATTCATTTAGACTTTATCAGGAGAAATATGAGTTCATTATAATATAGTTCACTATAATAAACACTCCAACTATATTTAGGGTATTTATGAATGTGATGTTCCATGAGTTTCTAGATTAGTTCTTGGTGGCATTTATCGATGAAATCATTGAGTTAATTATGTTGGAATAGGAATAGGTAGTGCACCTTCAATCTGTTTTGTGAATTCATTGGATAAAATAACTATTTGGTATGATTGTTATGTCTATGAACTGGAAATTTGAGGTCAATTTATTTTTAAATTTCATTTATTATTGTGGATTTTATATTTATCCTTTTAATGTTGAGACAACTATTTCTTAGGTAATACTAAATAATATTTTATAGGTAATGCATTTCGTTTGTCTATCTAGTTATTAACAGAGTTTCATTCTCATATTCTCTTAGTTTTTAATCCTATGATAATAACGAATTAAATGGATTGGGATTTTTTGTAGACTTACTAGTGCCTTGGAAATTTTGAGCACATAATGGAATATCATTTTAGTGATCTTTTTCGTTATTTTCTAGAGGAGGGCATTACATTGTGGGTTTTTATGTTGGTTAATTTCTTTGATTGGGTTACTTAATGATGATATAGAGTTAAATTGTATATTTAGTGTCTTGGAATTTAGGGACTAATGGATCTAAATATGACTCCTATATATTGAGATTTACATAGTTGTATTTTATCTAAATATTAGGTGTAATTATGTCCTTAACAATTACTTTTTAACCTTTATAGATACCAGGATTATGAGGCATGTCTTTTCCCAGTGTAATTTGAATTTATAAAAGTGATAATAGTTAAAATTATTTTATAATTTAGAACAATAAATGTAAATATTTAAAGAATCTTTTCCAAGTCTATTATTATTTATAAAATAGCCAGTTATATTCATTTTGAAAATATTAAGTAATTTTAAAACCAAAAAAAGAGTTTTGATAAAAGATATTATAATATGGTTTTATTTACAAGTTAAAATCTTAAATTAAAGAATTTTATTTAGAAAATATTAATTTCATTTTTATTATCATTATAATAAAAATAGGATTGGGTTCATTTTTTATATTTTTTGGAAAAAATTAATTTTTCAATTCATAGTGAAAAATAAAAATTTTTGTGAAAATATCAATTCTTATTGATATATAACATAATTTACAAGAAATTTTATAATTTAAATTTTAATTAAAGTAACATAATAATTATTTAGTTACATTTAGTCATACTAGTTAAATTTTAAACATATTTATATTATAATTTAGTATATGATTATTTTTTGGTTTAAAAAAGGGTTTTGGCCGAAAAATATTCTAAAGTGCGTAAAGATTATCCATTTTAATTAAATTCTAAAGAATAATAAAGAATGGTTTTAAAATACTTTATAGATTATATATCAATATATATTTATTTAAATTCATAAAAATATGATTACTAGTCATATAGATAATATTGAATCATCTTTTTCATGAAAAAATCATGTATTGAATGCCAACTTTTTCATCACGTCTACCTGTTTTATTTTAAATTAAATTTACAAACTTTGCTGAATTAAGTTTATAAAAATTGATTACATATTATTAATTAGAATAATATATATTTTATAACATTTTTAGCCTATTTTATGGTCATAATGTATGTTAAAAATAAAAAACATATTTTACCCTAGTTAAGATGAAACGCGTTTACTTAGTGGATAAACTAAAAATGAAAGGGTTAAAATAACCTAAAAACAGTGAGATGATCTATTTTATGGAATTATTTTGACCTTATATCATATAATTATTTTTAATTTTCCATTTAGGATATTTCTTGAAAGAAAAATTGGTATCACATTTTCTTTTCTAGAGGTATAGGTTTTCCACTCACTTCACTTATAAAAGGCCACCGACTCTCCTCTCTATTTCACACCTTGGAAAAATTTTGGTTTATACAATACCTATCAAAATTAATTTCTGATATCCCAATTCAATAACATGTGTGAATATTTTTATCTTAAATACATCCTATAGAGTTTTTTGGTTCTAAACAGAGAATGTTTTCTAAAGAAGAGGTATCATGCTTAACTAGGTGATATATTTTTTTATCTCCTCTAACTCCTTCAAAAATTCATAGGTTACAATGATATAATAACAAAAATATATACCATATAATCCTATATTATTAGGCTATTGTTAAAAAATAAATCCATTTTATATTTCATCAAATGGGTAACAAATCCATCATTCATGTGTACAATGGACTACAACCTCATGAACCTAAGTAATGTTTTTTATCACTACCTATCACGACATTTTATAATGATGGATTTAAATTATATATATATATATGATATTTTTAACACAATTAATCATTTATAATTAGGGTATCACAAATAAATTCTTTCTTTCTATTCCATGGGGGACATGTTAATGTTTGATGTGTGTATCATGAACTGCCACCTCACGAAGTGATGCAATTCGATTTTTAAAAACACATTTCCTAAAAGGTAAATTGGATAACACTAATGAATATATGTGATATAATTTAAATAATTAATTTTTTAATGAATTTGTTTTTGTTCTAAATGGGTAATATGTATATCATTTACTATTTACATTTCTATTCCCAGAGAAATGATAACTCTATTCTCACATACCAGTGGACTACTACCTCCCTAAAGTGATGTAATTCATCTTCATATCCACAAAAAAATGGATGAAGGATATTAGAATATTTAATGAAATAATATGGTACTTATGATATTATGGTAATTATGTAAGGATAAAATAACACTTATCTTCAATCTATAATGATCATTGAAAAATATAAATGTTACAAATGTGTTTGTGAAACCTTCTTTCTCAATGATTATCAAATAGTTAATTTTTCCAAAAAAATAATTATTATTTATTCTAAAACTATAATTGATATATAAATATGATATATATATTATTATTATTATTTTAGAGATGTTTAAATAATGATCATTTGGAAAATAGTCAATCTAATATACTCATTATGGACATATAATCCAAATATCATCCAAATAACTGACATAAAAACAACTTAATAAGTAATAATATATGGAATGGTAACAAGTGAAATTAAATGAATAATAAAAAAATGGTTCTTAAGAAATTAAATAATTAAAATTTTTTATTCAAAAATATGAAGAAATAATATGACCAATTCTAGTTGAGTTAATGCACACCTTCACAAAAAAACTTATAAGCATATGACCTCAAACATTACACACTCTTGTATTTTTGAACATAAATATAAATTCATTACATTCCAAGGATATTTATGGATTATATTTTTGATTAATTAAGATAAATTCATACAATGTAAACCAATACATTAGAAGAGGAAACTTATACACAGTATCATCTTTTTAATTAAAGGAATCCCTTTTAAAAAACATGATTTCGTTCATGGAAAATATTCTCAACACTCAAATTCAGTCCATCTATTATATTATCCATCTATAAATAATTTGAGAAACATTTATAAAAATTAAAATTATTAAAAAATGGATATTAAATAAAGGAAAATGATAGTCTAGTGAAACCCCTAAAACATTTTCATAAAAACATATCTTTTATTATAGAAAATGAATAATATTTTCTAAAATATCAAAGTCATACCTTTTGAAAATAAATCGTTATTCATGAAAATATTATCAATAATATGGGATATAAGTATTAAAATTGGGAAATAATTATACATTAATTGAATAACCAGACACTTGAATTCCATACATGTCACTATGAAAAATGGGAAAACCATAAGATTGACATCCATACCCAATGCATTGATGGTTATAATGTAAACATCCATCTTTATTTTCTCACAAGACCACCCATATGTATTTCATCATCTAATGTCCCATAAAATGTACGAGTATCATATTATATTCACAACACATTAAATTATTCAATTACCAACATTTCACTTGTAACATTTCTTTTTTCACACATTTGAAAACATTTCATGTTACAGAATTCCAAATATTTTTTCAAAACAAATTTAAAAAATTTAAAAATATATTTTTAAAACAAATTGTTTAATTCTACATTAAACAAATTAAGATAAATTATTAAATAAACATTTAAAAACATTAATTTCAATATATAGACATTCAAAAAAACCATTTTAAAAAAATTGACATGAAAGTGAATTATTTAAAAGAATTGAATTTTGACACATTAAAAATGATGTTTTACATAAAGAGCCCTTGCCATGAGTCTGAATCATAACATACATTATTTATATTCCAAAATAATTAACTTTTGATAATTACGTAATTAATTTTGAATATTTTTCATGTTTATTATTCCTTATATATAACTTATTATCATGATATAACAATTACTTAATTATTTAAGTTCATGTTAGATGTTTTGATAACATCCAGTACTTGAGGCCAAAATAACTTCGGTATGATTTCTTATGTAAATATGGTCATCAGTAGATTATATAAAGAATAATATTCATTAAATTATTATTATTTTTATACATCAATTATACTTTTAAATCAAACAATTATTTGTGGTTATGAAAAGTTAACTACATTCTAATCTTGGAGACATTATGATGTACGTAGGAATGAGTAACGTTATCATTTATCAATGATAATTATAGAAAGAATGTAAGTAAATTTTTATCCTTCCAAAATGTTAATAATCTAATAAATATAATATTTAAAAATTACATATAATTATATATATCATCCATGTGATGTGGTGATGAATAAATATTCACATCGCTTTGTGGACATGATAGTTCACATGTAGGTGTAAATGACTTTATCATTTTTATGTGCATGGAACAGAAAGAAAATTAATAATATAATATCAATTAATAATGATAAATATATCATAAATATAATATGTAAACATTAATTCCATCATTATAACCTGTTTTCATTGATTGTGGTGGAAATAAACTCTATCTGTTCATGAGGTGGTAATCCATTGTACGCATGAACAATAATTTATTTTACCATTTAATAGAATTTATGTTGGATATTGGTGATGATATTAATATAAGAAAATATCATTATACTATGGATATTTAATAATTATTTTATCACAATTAATGTATATTTTAAATAAGTGAAAGAATAAATAAAATAGAAATACTTGATTAAATATTACCCCTTCATTGGATGATCTCATTTTCATAATACATTAAGACCACTATGTGTGGAGTTATAACTAAAATAATATCCCTAGAATGTGGGTAGGGATAATAGAAAGTTACATGGGAATATATTAAAAAAAAATATTTTAACTGTGAATAAAAGGGAATAATGAGTTCCTCTTTATAGGAGTGGGGTGGGGCACACTTGGAATTATTCAATGTATTAAAATTATATAAATTAACTTTATAATCCAAAAGGAATAAAACCTATTAATTTGGAATATAAGATTATTATGGGACTAAATAAATTCATAAAATAAAAATTATATATGTTTTCTCAATTTTTTAATCCTTATCATTTTTTAACCCTTATTTAACACCTCTAACTATTACCATGTCATCTTGGAATTTCACTCCATAAGTCTTAATATTGATTCTATAAAAAGTAAAAAAGAATGATAAATGAGTCATTTATGATGTTTTAATACATATAATAATAAATTTTCTATATGATAAATTTTTATTAATTTAATATCATTTAATAAAATATTATTTATTTTAAAGTATGAATAATGTCAATTTTGGCACTATACATTACTTGATTTTATTGAAATATCATAAAAATATGATATCATAAATGAAAATTAACTCATCAGTAAAAAGTCAATGTATTGTATAAACTATTTTTTTAATATTATGTATAAAAATTTTAATTTATTTTATAATTTTTAATATCATTTATTTGATATTTCCATTAATTGAACAATTACGGCTTTATAATTGTGTTTTCCTTTAAGGTAATTATTCATTATATAAAGAATAAAAATAAATCTCCATGACTCTTATAACCATTTTATATTTCAAATGAGTATTTGATGTTTATAATATTACCAATATAACCCCTTATTTATAATTTCATAGTTATGAAAAACATGAGTATGACATGATTGACATTTCTTGAAATTGAATATTATATATGGTATAATACCATACAAGTAGTTTAATATTGTTTTAATATTTTTCTAAGGATTAATTTGGATGAAAAACACTTAAAACTACATTAGTAAATGTTTAGGGTAATTTTATAGAATTTATAATATTATTTTTGCAATTAATTACAAGATTTGACTTCAATATGTTTAATAAAAAACAATTTATGTTTTTATGCCTAAAATACAAAAACAAGATGGATATAATTAATAAATTTCTAAAATATTATTAAAAATATATATTCTATCTTTAAAAATCCAAAAATCATAAATTTTATAATTTAATTAAAAATTATTCCCTTTAATGGAATGAGAAATGATGTTTTTTTAGAAAAAACCATCAAAATATTAAAATATTTTTATATCAAAATTCCATAGGAAAATTATTCCAATGAAAAATATTGGATTAAATGAAAATAAATTATCTAATTATACTTAAATACCATTCAAATATATAATATAACACTGTAAGTAAATGTGGTGAAAAAAACTGTTTTCATTTAAAATGATTTGTTTTTCACAATTCGTCAAAATTGAAAACTTATCAAAAAAATACTAAAATTCAACCTAAGTAAATTTTGAAATTAATAATTAAAATAAGTAGCTTTCTTGATAAAGGTAATTTATAAAAGTGTCGAAAATAAGATTTAAGACATTTATGGCTTCAAAATAAGGAAAACCCACCTTTTTATAAAATTAAATCTTTTATACATAAAATTGGAATAGTTTTTATACCATGTATAAAAAACTCATAATATGAATGTTAAAAAGATAGATTTCATATATCGTATACATATATATCTTTAATATAATCCAACAAGAGTTACTTTTTTATTTATTGGTGTAAAACACACTTGTGCACATTTAAATAGTTTTTCTGAAATAAATTCCTTATATTTTAAATTTTTTTCATTTATTTATAATTAAATGGTTGAATAATTATATATATATATATATATTTAAATATATTTATATTAAAAAATATTTTTAAAATTCATTTAAACTTATTGATACCCTTCATTCGAACAACTATCTAATAAAAGTAATAATTAAATAACAATATTTATTTATTCATTTATACTCGATCATAAATATAATGTTCACTATTAAAAGAAATATTTATTTTTTTAAATAGAGATTTCACCGTATCCTCCCTTTTAAATATTTTATTCTCAAAATTTTGAATTTGGTATGAGAAGAAAAATTTTGACTTTTCAAAATACCTGTATTGAATTCCCAAATCAGAAAAAAAATATTATTTACACTTCAACATTAAAATAATTAAAGGGAAGTACGAAGGTCACATTAGATAAAACATAATAAGGTTCCATGTTGGAAAAGATGGAAATGGTAGAAAAAACAGACTATCAAGTTATGATTAATAATGATGGATAACATGGAAAAAATAAAGTTAACAACAACAAAAAATTAATAAGTGATGGGTTAGAAGCTCATTGATATTTAGTAAAATAACTCAGATTATAACATTTATGTTTTAAAATACTTTTCATAGAGTTGAGTAATTATTTTTATACTTGGAATATGGAAATAAGGAAACATAATTGAAACGTATAGTCTCATAATTTAAAAAATTTCCATCACAAACTCATCCCTTTATCTAGATGATGAGTATTCAAGATGATTTTTTCATGCCCAAAGAACAAGAATCAAATTATTGGGATTCACATAATCAACAAAAAAGTGACTATTTATTTCTACTATCTTTAGACATTAACCAAAACCAAAATATTTAGTGAATTATTAAATAATTCCCTTAAATTAATACACCTTATATGATGAAAAACTATGTTAATCTCTAACATTCATCAGTAATTAAAAAGTTCAACATAGGCCATTCAAAAATAACTATCCTTGAAATTCCCCAAAATAATCTAGACAAATTTTAAAATCCAAAACATATAATGATTTGAAAAAATAGAATTTTAAGGAATTTTTTAACATTTATCTCCAAATAAAATCAATCACTTGTGATGTATCATAAAAAATATAATTTACTAAGTAACATAATTGCGAAGATATGGTTATTATTACAATAGATAATCCAAATCACCATAATTCCAAAAAAAACTATGATTCATCCAAAATATAATTCATACTTTACTTCATAAATTAAATACTATAGTATTTTTTTACCTTTATCATATAGTGTTCCCAAAATAGTGAATTTCTTCCGAAATAACATAAATCACATAATTATTGAATTATTTTCCAATCCAATGGTTATCTATTTGATAAAATATATTTTCCCCAAATAATATCATACTTCATTAGTCTTATAATTTAACAAAAAAGAAAAATTCATACTAGGTGGGACTTCATGTAGGCCAGCAGTAGGCGATGTACCCTTTTCGCCCTTTAGTTGTGGGTTTAATTCCCATAAAATTTCAAGACATGATGTTTGTAACCCATACTATGAGTTTTAATTTTAATAAATTCATATAATATTTAAAAAATATGATAATTTTATAAAAAAACGAATCTAATTATTTTTAATCTCATATTTTATCTCATACCTTTTGTTTTTCATCCAAAAAAGAAATAACACATAATCCCCTCAAAAATGAATGTCTCCAAAAATACTATTAATCTACTTAGTATTTCATAATAGAGATCCTCAAAAATTGTTTCAAAGAATGTAAACATATGATCAATATGAAAATATTAAACTCATAATGACATCCTTAACTCTTAAGAAGAATTCAAAATCTCTAAGGTATTGTAAAACTATTTTTTATACCAACTGTAATGAATCAGCATTAAACATTAAATATTCTACTATTTTTGAACTGGAGTTTAGATTCTTATCATTCGAAGGATATTTTTAGTTTTTATTTTGATATAATTAGGAAAAAATATTCAAATTAAACATATAATTTATAATTGGAATGTTATAATCATTATCTATTTTTCCACTAAAGGAAACCCTTTTAAGATAAAACCTAATTTCTTTCAAAGAAAAATATTCTCGACTTCCAACATGACTCATTCAATTCCCTTACCCGTCCTTAAATCTTGTGATTTTTTTGGAAAAAGGTATGTGAAAAAAATCCCAGTAATGGATATTACAGAAATAAAAATGCTAGTGTAGTAAAAATACATAAAAACATTTTCAGAAAAAAATACATTCTATTCATAAAAAGGAATCATCTTTTCTAAAAGATTAATATCATATCTTCTGAAAAGCATCCGGTATTCATGAAAAATCATTAGATTGAATATTAGATTCAAGTACGTAAATTGGGATATAAATATAATCAAATGAAATAACCATGTGTTTGAATTCTATACATTTCACTCTTATAAATGGAATGTCTATGTGGTCTATTTCTATACCCATTGCATTGGAGGCCATAAGGTTTCTAGCAGTCATTATTTTATCATGGAATGACCCATACTTGGTTTATTAGGAAACCACATGTAAAATTTGTAATAACCAAAATATAACCATAAAACATAAAATATTTCAATGATCAATATTTCTTCCATAAAATTTCATTTTACTCATTTGAAAACATTTCTTGTTACTAAATAACCAATCCATTTTCGAAAACCATTTAAAACATTTAAAAAGATATTTCTAAATCAAAGTGACCCATACTAGTCAAGAAAATTTGAGAGAAATTATAAATTGGAAATTTTTAAATCATTAATTTTTATATAAATAAATTCATAAAACAAATTTAGAATACATTTAGATGAAGGAAAATATTTTGAGGAATAAATATTAAAACATTAAAAATATGTTTCTCTTAAAGATTCCATTATCTTGATACTGACTTATCATGTACAATATTTATTTCCATAAATAATTTTTTTTGGTAATTATTTACATAATTTTGGACTTTTTAATGTTTATTATCCCATTTATTCTACTTATTATTTGGGTAAAATAATTACATAATTATTTAAGTTCATGTTGGACATATTGGCGATATTTGGTACATAAGTCCAAAATGACTTTGGTATGATGCTTATAGTTAAAGTTATCCTTAGTACATCATATATAGAAAAATATTAATGAAATTATTATTATTTTACATAAATTATACCTTTAAATCAAACCATTATTTGTGTTTATGAACATTGAACTATGTTTTAGTCATGGAGATGATAGGTTGTATGTATGCATGAGTAATGTTTTCCTTTTTCAATTATCAATATATAAGAAAGGTATGTAACATTTTACTCTTACAAAAATATAAACATATAATTATTATCATATTTATCATTTAAATATACTTATAAATATTATCCAGGTGAAGTGGGGATTAAAAGTGAGTCACGTTTCTTTGTGGAGTTGAGAGTTCCCACGCATGCATGAATGACATTATATTTTTTATTTATGTGGAAAGAAATAATTTAAATGATATATTATTAGTTAATAATTATAAATATTTAATTAATATCATATATAAAAAATAATTCCATCATTACAACCAGTCTTGAGTGGCTCTTACAGAAAAAATAATAATATTATCTTGCGAGGTGGTAGTCTGTCGTACACAAAAACGATTAATTCTTCTCCCATTTGATAAAGGTGGTGATGGATTTTTGTGATGATATTTACAAAATAAAAACTCATTATATTTGTTATATATTACATATTATTTCATCAGTGTTGAATAATATTTTAATGAATTGGAAGAAGAAATAATACATAAATACTTGATTAACACAATACATCTTCTTCAGATGATCTTCTTTTCATAACACATCAATTCCCCTATGAGTGGTGTTCTGCCTAAAATACGAGATCTAGAGTGTGTTGAAGGATTATATAAAAGTATTTTTGGAATAGATTACACAATCCAAATAGGATCTGATGAATTAATAAGTGATAATAATGAGATTCCATTTTATAGGATTCAGGAGGGTTACTCCTGAAATTTATCAAATTATTAAATTAATATAAATTTATTTTTTTATAAAATTTGATTCAAACTTATTAATTTATATTATAGTTTGTTTATGGGTATAAATACGTTCATATAATTAATATCATAATTATTTTAAATATTTTAAATAGTTATCATTTTTAACCCCTATTTGACCCCTTTAACTCTTATTGTGACAACAAACAATTTACTTCTTTAAGGGTTAATATAGATACAATAAAATTTCAAACAAACTATAAATGAGTAATTAATTACATTTTAATTCTTATCAAAATAATTTTTCCAAACTATATATTTTTATAAATATAATAAAATTTTATAATATAATATTTATTTTAAAATGCCATTAATGTAAATTATGGCCCTATTTATTACTCGAGTTTTTAAAAATATTAGAAAAACTGATATCATCAAACAAACTATTTAAATCAATAATAACATGTCAAAGTAATCAAATTTCTTATGACATTAAAAATATCAAATTATATTCTCTTATTATTTATAATACCATTAATTTATATTTTCATTAATTAATCAATTACAACATCATCAATGTGTCTTTCGTTACCAAAATTTATTATTTACTAAAATTTAAAAATAAATTTCCATTAATAAGTTATAAAATTTTATTTGAAATGGCCATTTATAGTCTAACATATCCCTTATATTACCCAATATTAAAAATTTTATAATTATGAAAAACATGAGTTTGACATCTTTGACTTTCCTTTAAAGAAAATATTATAAATGTCACTCTCATCGACATGGCATAAAAGGTAATAATGTAATACTAATGATGTTTTTAGTTGACACCCACTCTTAAAATAAATTTTGGGCAAGTGTTAGGATAATTTTATAATATTTATAATATTTTTTACCAATAATTACCTGATTTACCATTATCCTTGTTAATAAAAAAGTATTAATGTTAATATTCATGATGTCTAGAATTAAAAGGGGTTGATTTAATACATTTTTACATTGTAATTAAAAATATTTAATCTATTTGTCAAAAAATCAATAAAAATAATTTTCATAAATTAATTAAAAATTATTTTCATTGATGAAATGGGAAAACATGTTTTTAAAGTAAAAACCTTCAAAACATTGATATGTTTTTGTGTCCAAAATCAATGTGAGAATTTATTCTAATGACCTAAATTTGATAAAATGATAAATAACTGAACTAATTATACTTTAGAAACATTCAAAAATATTATTTTACATGATAAATATATTTTATGAAATTGTAGTTTACAATTTAAATGTTGTAATTTTCACAATCCATAGAAAAATAAAACTTATCATAAAAATAGAAAATATTCAACCAAATTAAGTTTGGATATTAATATTTCGAATGATAAGTTATTTTTTCCAAATAGAATTTATTTTATTTTAAAAAACTGGAATTAGAACAAGTTCCCGATCAAATGGTGGATGAACTATGTTTTTAGAAGAATACTTATTTTATGCCTAAAATTGGAATTTTTTTTATATCATGTATAGAAAAAAAAATTAAGATGAATATATAGAAATATATTGAATATATTATAAATATGTATATATTTCCTTCATATAATCCACACAAGAGTGATTTTATTATTTATTGGTATAAAATACACTTCTGCATATTTAAAACGTTTTTCTGAAAAACATTTCCTTTTATTTAAAAAATTGGTTTACATTAATTTATAATTAATTGGTAAAATAATTATATATACATGTGTAGACAAAATGTTTACAATTATTTTACACCTGTTCACACCCATTATTCTAATAACTATGTAATAATGGAAACATTTAAATAATAATATTAGGTTGTTCATCTAAGCATGATGTTGTATATCATATACACTATCAAACATAATATTTATTTTATAAAAACATAGGATGCTAAAAAACCTAATTTTAAATGTTTTTTAAGAATTATTTTCATATCATTTCCCTTCAATTTCTATGGTATTAAATTTATTTTATGAATTTACAAATTTGGAAATGAATGTTTTATAATGGAGACTTTTTTCCTTTCATTCAATGGGTTTTAAAAACATATATTTTTATCAAATATTTGAATTTTATTATAAAATAATGAAGGAATGTTTTAATGTAACATATAAAATTATAGTGACATTTTCAGTGGCCATAATCATTATCTCATTTTTGTATTCCTAGAATTTTTTTATGTTTTCTTGAAAAAATAAACCTTTTCCCATATTATAATTATATTGGAATTTAATGTATGATTTTAAATGTGATAGATAGTATAATATCAAAAAAAATTGGGTGAGAATAGTGTTTTATGATTTTGATGTTTATAATTGGATGATTTGATGTGTTATGATATTTTCATGGCCCTGGACATTTTTTATGATGATCGGTAATCTGTCATAATACATTTATGTGTGGTTACAATATTATAAAATTATTGGTGGTTATGTTATAATCCAAGTTTTGGTTGTTATGTTATAATCCATGAATGAGTGGGCCCATTCTCTCCCACCAATTCAATAGGTATTGAAGTTGACTAGATGGTTATTTCCTTTTTAAATTCTATATGGATAAAAATGTATCGTAATAATTATACGTTTTATTTTTAATTGATATTGGTTTTTATGGTAATCCAATTAATTATTAATATTTAGTTATTGAGAATATTTAAAAAGTCATTTAATAGCTCTTTAGGGTGAAAATTATAACTTTGTGAGAATATTATAATATGTTTCTAATGTTATCAATGAAAAAAACATGAGTTTTTTTATGTATTGTTATGATTATGTTTTATGATCATCTTTGGGCATTGAAAGTGATTTCATGGGAAATTTATTTAACCAAACGTTTACATTAAAATTTTATTATAAAATTTCATGGATAATGGATTCATTTATTTCTCTATTGTATTGACTATATTGATATTTTTCTTCTTATAATTTTTTTTTAAAATTTCCTAGGTTTTAAGGATGTATTTGGGAATGGGAGAAGTTAAGTTGAAGTTATAGAATATTTTTTTTAAATGAAATAATGATTTATTCAAAATGATTTATTTTATTGGAAAATGGATATTGATCGAATTTGTCCACTTTAAAATATATGGTTTTTTATGCATGATACATGAACTACTCATCTGAAACTCTAAACCTAAAAAATCCTTAAATTTAAAAAAATGAATTATTGACAAAAAAAATAAGAATTTTGAAAATTTTAAGGCTTATTCCTTATAATGTATATAAAATGAAGGGTTTACATAATTTTATAGGTTATTATAATATTATTAAAATCACTTTTAAGGATATTTTATTATGTTTAATTTTAAATTATAGAGAATTTTATTATTACCATGTTTCTTTGTATAAACTGTGTCCCTTATAAATTTTTTTCCATAGAGGAAAAAGTAATATGATGTTGGAAGAAACCAAGTAGAAAATATCAATCCAAATCATCATCTAGAAATAGTTTGAATTAGTACAACAACATTTGGGGGATTGACGAATCAGTTGAAGTACACTGTAGATGGTGGTGAAATCTATAATAGAGAGTATATAGATATGCCATAGAGGAACACACTACAAGAAAATAGTGTTTTAGGGGTGGTTTTTTGGGGTGGTTTAAAAAACCGCCGCTAAAATTTTTTTGATCAAAAATTTTGCGGCAATATTTAAAACTGCCGTGAAAAAACCGACCAAATTTTTTAAAATATTTTTTATTTTTTTAAACATATATTCTAAAATAATTTTCAAATTTTGATGGAGATTTTTTAAAAAAACGCTACAAAATATAGGTGTTTTTTTAAAACTAAGCAAAATTTAAGTAAAAAATTAAGAAAAATTAAGAAAAATATTTATTTATTATTATTTGTTAATTTTTTTTTGTTATTTACAATCAAATATATATTATTATTGAGAATTTTATATATTTATATTGTGTAAATTATTTAATATTTATAATTGATTGTTGTTAATATTTTTAAACAGAATGAAAATCTTCAATATATAGAAGAACAGACTTCTGCATCAAATGACCATAACTTCTGATCCAAGAGTCCATTTCAGCTCCACAACTATTCAAATCGATGTTTATAAAATGAGCAAAAACAAAGTTATATTTAAATCATATTCTAATCAAAGGGAAAAAATATATTCAGAATTCAAAAGATGAAAATCAATCTCGAACTTCAAACATCCATAACTTTTAATCCTGGTGTCTGTTTGGGCTTTACAACATATTAAATCAAAGCCTGTGATGATATCTATGATGCTTAGGTCTGGTAATAAACCATAAATTATTTTACCCATTTGGATTATGCCAGAATGGCCTAGAAGGCCTCTATAATAGGGGTTTATGATACGTACACTGATTTCTTAAACAACAAATGGTTATAACATTCGATTGATGTGTCCATTTGGATTGTACCATATATCACATCGAAGCTCATTTCACAATCTTCGATTTGACTTCTTGTGGCCTTAAAAAAGAAATCTCAGATCAAATTTTATGGCCATTTTAGTGTTTTTAGGGTTTTTAGAGGTTCGTAACGTTTTATGATTTATTTATTTATTTATTTATATATATTTATTTATTTAATATTATTTAATCAATTAATTAATTAATTAATAATCAATCAATAATTTTTTATTTATAAATTATTTTCTATTATTTATTTAATGATTTATTTATTTAATATTTATTATAAATTATTTATTATTTATTTAGTTATTATGTACATATTAATTATTAATTTATTTTTAATTAATTAAATAATTAATTAATAGATATTTATTATTATTTTATTAATAATTTTTTATTTATTGATTATTTAATTATCTTTTTTTTATTATTCATTATTAATTAATTAATTATTATTTATCAATAAATTAAATATTATTTAATAATTAAAAATTAAAAATTATTACTTATTATTAATAATTAATTAATTATTATTTATTTATCGATTTATGTATTAATTTATTTATTATTTATTATTCATTATTCATTATTTATTATTTATTATTTATTCTTTATTCTTTATTCTTTATTCTTTATTAATAATTGTATTTTAATTTATTTTTAATTTACTAAATATTAATTTGATATTAGTTTATTATTCGTTTATTATTTATTAATTTTTTTATTAATTATTGATTAATTATTAATTATTAATTAATTAATTATTATTAAATTATTAATTATTTATTAAATATTAAATATTGAATATTGGATATTAAATATTAAAATGTAAATATTAATTATTAATTAAGAATTATTAATTTTATAATTATAAAATTTTAATTATTAGTAATTATTACTTATTAATTATTAATTAATCATTATGTATTTATTTATTTATGTTTTTATTTATGTATTTATGTATTTATTTATTATTGATTAATTATTTGTCCTTTATTATTTATTATTTATTAATTTATTTTTAATTTACTAAATATTAATTTATTATTAGTTTATAATTCATTTATTATTTATTTATTCAGTATTCATTATTTATTAATAATTTTTTAATAATCTATATTTTTTTTATAAAATATTGAATATTAAATATTATTATTAATTATCAATTATTAGTGATCAATTATTAGTTATTATTAAATATTAATCATTAATTATTAATCATTAATTGTTTACTATTTACTATTTTCTATTTAATATTTAATATTTAATATTTAATATTTAATATTAAATATTATTATTTATTATTTATACATTACTTATATATTAAATATTATATATTATATCTTTTTAATTATAAATTATAATTTATTTATTATAAATTATAAATTATATATTATATATTTATTATTATATGTTATATATTATATATTATGTATTATATATTATATATTATGTTTTATATAATATATTATATATAGTATATATTATAAAATATATATTATGTATTATATATTATGTATTATGTATTATATGTTATATATTATATGTTATATATTTATGTTATATGCTATTAATTACTAATTATAGATTATTGATTATTGATTAATTATTATTGATTAATAATTATTGATTAATAATTATTTATTGTGTATCTATTTATTATGTATTGCATTATTTTTCAATATATATATATATATATATATGTATAAATATATTAAATTCAATTTTTGACCACATGAATAGCTTGCTGGAGTGTTAAAGTCTTTGGAGAATAAGTAAGAGGTAAGTGGTTCAAATCTCACAAAACGCGGAATTTTTATATATGGCATGGGCATGTGCAGGGGCATAGACTTGTGCAAGGACATGGACTTGTGCATGGGCATGGACCTGTGCATGGAAATGGACTTGTGCGTGGCCATGGACTTGTGCATGGACATGGGCAAGTGCCTGGACATGGGCATGTGCGTGGTAATAATAAATAAATAAATAAATAAATTACCCAAATAAACAAACAAACACACGAATAAATAAATTATTAATAATAAAAAATAACGAAATTAAAAAAAATAATTAATTAAAGAAAATTCATAACGATTTAGTGACGATTTTAACCACCACTAAACCGCCTCTAAAATTCTATACGACAATTTTAAAAAACCGCCGGTAATTATTTCCTGCCACACGATGTAATGACGGTTTAAACCACCGATAAACAAAAAAATGACCGCTAAATACAAATTTTGGCATAGTGACATGTCGGTAGATTAACATTTCATGAGACAACTCCCTCCATATTTCGGAGTAACATCAAATCTACAAGTACTCGATGGATGGATCCTTGTAGAGGAAAATATATTTTATGTCATGGGATGTTTATAGTATGAAAATATAAGTATTTCCATATGTATGATTGAAAGGAATGTTTATCAATGGTCATATCTGGTTTGGAATACTATATAAAATAATGATCCTGATGAACTGTATTATGAAAAACATCATAAATTATTTATATAAATATTTTCCTCTAATTTTTCTGCTTTGGACCGAGAAAAAAAAACTAGAATTGAGGACAAAAGATAAAGATTTTGTAGCTACATATGAAGTACATTTTACTAGATTGGCATGGTGTATTCTAAATATTGTTCATTACCTAAAAATCATTTTTTTCATTTTCTGCATCCGGTTTAAGGGGTTGCCGGTACCCAAGGTACAACAAAAAATTAAACCAAAAACAGACATACCAGGATAAGGCAACTTAACAACACAAACTTACATATCATCCAAGTCAAAGTCGTCACCGCTTCTCCATCCTGACTCCTCTTCTCCGGTAGCCGTGGCTGTTTCCCATCCTGGATCCCTCCAGTAGTGAACACTATTGACACACATGTGGTTCATGATGATGAATATACAAAACTATGAGGATTAAAACTGAGGGAGAGGTATTTAACCCAGAAAGAAGGATAATAGAAAATCAAGTTCCCATCTGCTGATATGTGTGGAAAAAATAATCTTGATGATTGTCTTCAATAATATATTAGATGATTTTGATAGATAAATATAGTCATATGGACTATGGTTTCAAGGAAATGAATCTTGAAAAATAAAAAAGGGGATCCATATTTCCACACATCATTGAAATTTTTTTGTTGCAATGAATAGGGTCATCCTCCAATGGCTGAAGGCCTTCATTGTTTTATTGATTTTGATAATCCATCTTTCAAGGTGTGAGGTGGAACCCTTAAAAGGCCCGTAGGCATAAGTATTAAATGGCCCATAGGCCTTAGAGGAATTCATTGTCCGTAGGATTCAATCATTACATATAACCCAGACTAACTACTTGGAACTGCTCCTCCCCAACATCTTCATCGTGAAATCAACTCTCCACCTTTGCATGGCTATTCAGGTAGGCTTTCCCATGAATGCACATGCTTGTCCCGATGGCAAGTACCGTACCCTCTCATTCTTGCAATCTGTTTTGGTTCTACTATGGTGAAAGCTCCTTGCTCCTCCTCATTCTAAAGCTTGTTCCTTGTAGGTTATCTGGTTTTCATCTGTACTTAAGGTGGCCCGAAGGCCTTGAGGTGGCCCTAAGGCCTTACTGACCCAAAGTCCTAGGTGGCCCAAAGGCCTTAAAGGACTTGGGGACCAAATTGGTGGCCCGAAGGCCCAAACGGGGGAATATTGCCGACTGCTACAGTGCCAATCATTGGTCGAGTACTATATAAAGACCCAGGATTCCCGTACATGGATATACATATGTTTTAGATTAATATTCAACACATTACACAAACACATGGCCGAGTACTATAACTGTTTTGTTCATTTTTCTGCTTGAAAGAAAATCGTCTAATCTTGTTAATGGTCTTTAATATTTCTCACGATGATCATACCCCTTTAGTACTCTTCAGAATTACACACTACTTAAAAATTCCTTAATAACTTGTGGAAATGATATATCAGAAATGGTGATCTCATATGCTCAGTATGATGAAACAAGGGAGATTTATAAGCATATCCTGGGCATAAGTGTATGAACCATATAACATCTAGAGCCCAAAATTCCAAGAGTCAGTGTATTAATTTAATACATTTTCCTAGATAAAATCATCAAATATCATGGTTCAAAATAGTTTTTTATTTCTTGAAAAACCAATTATATAAATTATACTCATATTACTTTTGAAAATAAAAAAAAGAATTATACATAATAGAATTAATTGGACAACATCCTTGAAATCTTATTCATGTATTTCTTCATCATAACATTGGGAATGGAAAGAAAGTATGGTCAAAATAAAATGATCAATAAGGGAAATTAAAGTGGAATAAATAATTAATTCATGAGAGTAAATAAATATAGAATTGTAAATAATTGATAATACATTTCATTTAAATAACTAAATAATTCATAATTAATACAGAATGGTGAGAAACTGAATCACATGAAATTTAATCAGTAAACCATGAATGAAATGATTCCACAGTTATATAAAAACAATATTCTAATGGATAAAATAAAAAAATTAATAGTGAATAAAGAAAATTCTTAAATATTTTATGTCATGATTCCCATGAACATTATTCATTTTCCCTCCAGATAATATAGTGTAAACTATTTTGATTTGGCCAACAGATTCGTCATGTGAGACTACTGATGCACCCAAGGGATTGCATTAACCAGTCCCCAACTCATAGGTCATTCATTAAACATTTCACAACCAATGTATTTAATTTCCAAATCATTCCTCCTATATTTAATAATAAATTTAATTCCAAAACAATGTTCCTTATCATAATGTATCTCTATTGAATAAAAGATACATATTTATTAATAATTCTCTAGTTAATCAAATAAATATCAATGTGAATAGAATATTAATATTTTTTTTATGTTTTAGGCAATCATAATTTCCATAACCCATTAATAATATCATTTAATGAAATAACCTTGAAAAATTATTACTATAATGTTATTTTCTCAAGAGAAAGATAACATTGACAAATGAAAGTAAGATTGCAAAGGTAACTATTACCACTTGGAAATTTTCATGTGAAACCCCTTGGGTGATATAATTCAAAGTAAAACATTAAATAACATTCATTATAATATAATAATGATATTAAAAGAAACATCTATAGTATATACATGATAATAATGTGAATTGGTGTAAATTAACAAATAATTCTCAATAGAATACAAATTAAGAGAGAACCTGTACTTTGAGTATGGAATATCTCGTGTTTCTTTTTATTAATCAATAATAAAACATTGTTAATTTAATACTTATTTATATTATTTTCATGATTATATTTACTTTTGTTTTACTTATTAATTTTTATAAAAAATAATTAATCAATTAAGTTTCCATTAGGTGTTTGGACAATATTTAGTTTATGTGTCAAAAATTCCTTTGGTATGTCAAATATGGTTAAAGGGGTCCCTATATAAACATATAAATAATTATGATAATTAAATAACTATCATATTTATACATAAATTATAATTTTAAAACCAATCATTACATATGGTTATGAAATATGATCTAATGATACAATAATGGGGATGATAGGACATACGTAAGCATGAGTAACGGTCCCATTTTCAGTGATCATTATGGAAATAAGGTAACTAACATTATTTTTCCAAAATAATAATTATATAATAACTAAAAATTTATCTAATCATATATAATTATACATATAATACTTTTTATTTAAATGGAATCCCATCGTGTCAGGGAGGTGATAGTCTGTGCATCCCCAACCGATGATATCACTTTTGGGTTCTTAAAAAAGGGTAATAATTAAAAGGATATTTTTCTTCTAGAAATTTAATTTTGTCATTAAGATACTATATATTTATCTATGTTAAATATTACTAATAAAAAAAACATTATGCATTCCATGTATACAGTGAATGAATCTTATCCCTTTGTGGAGACAATACTCCACACTACCACAAACAATGATATCGTATTCCCGTAGCAGGGAGTGAATTAGGGTATGTGTTAATAAATAATTATAGAATAATAAATAAATTAAAAATACAAATATATCATTTATAAATAATGTTTCAATTATAATACAAAACAATGATATGTGGTAAATGAAAAACGAACAGCATCATTTTGCGAGGAGGTAGTTCGACATCACATAAACAGTAAGTTCATTTCCAATTATATAGATGTGTATGTAGGATTAGTTTAAACCCATATAATAACAATATATAACTATATTCATGATTTTGATGTTATTATGATAGCATATAATATTTATATTTTTGGGGGTGAAGAATAAAAATAAATCTAAAGAGCATGAGGAAGGATGTTACCTCTTCTCTACATAACTACATTTGGTTTTTAATAAATAGATTCCTAGGATGGATTTATTCACTTAAGAGGATACTCTGAGTGGGTGAGAACATTTCATAGTCATCAAGAATCATATCTACCTCTCCTTTTCCTTTTGCCTCTCACCTCTATTGGCGCTCCTTGATCCTCTATTTTCCACTATTCCCCCACTCTGGTTTTGTGCTTCAAGTGTGTTTTCACATGGAACCTTTATCTGAAGGGACGGTCATCCCAGTATAAGATTTAATTCCCCTTTGTATCATTGGATAGATTCATATAATTCTCTGGCCTTCAAATCCTATAATTTTATATTATTTTGTCTACTGGCATAGTTGCTAGGTGGATTTAGGATGTGCAGCTTTTCTGGTCGTCGGTGTTCCAGGAGGTGAATCTCTTGTTTTCCTCAATCCGTGATGCGGTGGTATTTTTTGGATGGTGGAAGCATTGATTTATTGGAAATATATCTTCTTCACTAGAGATAGCATAATTAGCTCTAGATGGTAGTTCTGGTGGTTTCTTTTTTTGTGGAATCCTTACTAAAGATTTCACTAATTTGGTGTCATTCTCCTTTAACTGCTCTCATTGTTGGTTGGATGCATAGGTTTCAACAATGATTTGGGATGTGCATTCATTTGGATGCGTTGTCCCAAAAGGTGACCCCATTTCTTTTCGTATGCTATGGTGGCTCTCAGTTTTTGAACCTCTTCATTGCAAATGGTTTTGGATGGATGGTCTTCTCTTTCAACCTGATTTAAAGTATGATTGGTCTTTCTCTATTTTTGGAACTTCATTGGATTTTTCTGTTCTCCATCCTGCCGGTTTATGGATATTGGAAGAAATAGTGTTTCTTTGGGTGACAGTGAGGTTCTCTGGTAGTGGTTTCCCGAAGGTGTTCTGGTGGTGATGAACGTATTTGTGATGGGTTGATTTCGCATCACATGTTGTTCCCTATTCAAGGAAGTCATAATGGTGGTGCGTTTTCCAAGGTTGGTTTTTTGTGAATGATTTTTTAATTTTGTACCCTAGTTTCAGTTTTCTTTTGCACTAGGATTGTCTTAAAATGGATCAAGGTAGTTCCCATGATTGACATCCTTATTCAGTGGCTTGTTTTTTTTAATTTCAAATATTGTGTTGCATAGATGTTGGAGTGATTTTGATGTGGTTCTGCTCTTTTGAAGACTACTTCATTTTTTTAAAATTTAATGCCTTGGTCAAAGACCAAAGGAAAATTTATTGATACGAAAAAAGATTAGAAATGTAGGATGGGATTTTTTTTACAATCTCTATCAAACAGATATAATAAGTTAGCTAGAAGAGTGTCTGGCGAAGTCATGATCTGATGTACTACTTTGTTAGAAAGAGCATCTACAACAACATTCTCTTAACGGTAGGAATGAGTAGCTATGTAATCAACACCATGGAGTGAGTTCAGACAATTCATCCAAAGTGTGGTAAGCGTCCAGGAAAGATGAATGTTTCCATTACAGATGGAATGAATGATAGTGGTAGAATTACTTTCAATCCAAATCTTTCTCCAACCTCTTTGAAGCGAAAAATCAACTGCATGGATGACCCCCAGTATTTCAGACTCCAGAGATGAAGAATGTCCACATCCAACATAGAAGAAACCCTGACACTGGCCAACTGAGTCTCTGAAGATGGCACCACAACTGTCAGAGCCTAGATTTCCTTTAGAAGCACCACCAACATTCACTTTGATCCATCCCGACATTGGTGATTTCCAGAATACTTCAAAGGAACGTTTGGGATTTGGGTATATGTCAGACATACGGAGATGACGAAGGATCTCAAAGTCACCAATCGAGCTGTTGCAACACTCTAATGAATTGGAGAAGCTTCATGAATCGCAATAAAAATCTGAGATTTTCCTGCTTTGAGTCTAAATGAGTGTTTATTGGGAATAAAATCATTTCTAAGGTACCAGATCTAATGACACCATGATGGATTTTGGTAATTTTTTGGATTTTTGAGTGTAGAAGATACCAGAGAAACTACAAGGACTGCTCTAGATGATATTTCATAGCATAAGGAATTCACCATTTCAAAGACACTTAGATTTTGATGATAGGGAGGTTAAAACTATTTCCATCCATACCAGGAATGTGTATCCCTACACGGGACAACTAGCCACACAACCTTGTGATGGTAGATACTTTACATAACGATTCCTATGTTAGGGAGGGGCTTATCCAATAGTTTTGAGTTTCATGGACTTCCTGGTCAATTTTTTGGATGTTTTGGTTAGGTTCACACATATCCCTTAAAATTTTCCTTCGTAAAATATAAAAAAATGGATTTAAGAGTACCTTTTTATTGTGTAGGATGAGGGGAATTCTTGTAAATTTTGTAAAAGGGAATTTCACCCTTGTTTTTACCATGTAAATCCCATCCAATAATGTATTAAATTTGACCCAAGGGATTATAATGTCAAAATGTGAATAGAAAATAGATTTAAGAAATGTTTCTATATTATTTTGGTCCTTAATTTTAATGTTTAGTTACTTGTCATGATATATTTCCTCATAATCACTGTAATTAATTTTAATGTAATTCACTAATTTTCCATGTAAAAAACAAGTTTGACCTTATTAGAGATTATAAATAATTATAATTCAAATCATTTAATCTATTTTACCAAATTCTAATTAAACACGTGGTTTAAATTAATTTAAAATTATTCTCTCAAAAGTGACGACAATGTGTGGTTTAAAAGTAAAAATATTCAATAGATTGCTAAATTTTGCTATCAAATTTCAATGATAAATTGATTCAGAGGACCTAAATTAAAATAATATATATATAAGTTATCTAATAAAATTTTATAACCAATAAAATATATAATTTAATATTCTAAATAAATTATATGAATTTGACATTTTGACCTAAATTTCAATATTTTTCCTTATTCATCCCAAAATTAAGCCTTATAGGAAAATATAAAAAAATCACCCTAACCAAATATTTTCATTTAAATTGTAAATCAGAATGTTATTTTTTAATATTAAATTAAAAATGTGTCATAATTCATATTTAATTTAGGTGTTCCATTAAAATGTGGTTAAATTTTCTTTATAAAAATATTTTTTGTTATGTGTAATATTGAGTTTCTTCTTATATTATGCTTATGAAATATATTGGATGAATATAAAAAATATATTATTGAATAATATGTAGATATATAATACATTAACATCACTCACTAATTTTAATTAATAAAAATTATTATGATAAATTGGTTTTATGAGCATAAAAATAGTTATTTATTAAAACATTGCATTTATATTTAACTAGTTCTTATATTAATTTATAATTAATTTGAAACAAATGAATTCAACAATATATTTTAAAAATATAATCAATTATATTAATAATAATCAACTTAATGGGAAGGGTTTATCTTATTATATTAAATAATAATATTTTTAATATTATATTTTTTATATGAAACATGATATTGTGTGTTACAGAAGTCATTGAGGAAAGGTAATCCTGATTGTAAGGAAAAAAAACTCATTGTTCCATTCAGTGAAATTTAAACTTTATGTTTTACGAAAAATAATCTTAAATTGTTGTTTCAGATAAATTAATCTAGTAAAAAAGTTATATTTATTCTAAAAGTAAAATATTGTAATTTCATGGGGTGTTACATTCTCCCAACCATAAATAAATTCCATCCTCAAAATTAAAAATTGATACAGGTAATCAAGATATTGATATTTGAAAATTATCTATTTTTGAAAAACCAAAATCTTGAATAGTGTTAAAAACAAATCTTCACAAGAAGAGATAAAGGGAATTACAATGGTGGCATTACTACGTTCCTTAGTAAGAGAACATATGTGGGAAATGGAAGCATGTATAAATGGAAAAGATAACATTAATGTTATGAAGGAGAGTGATAGAGAACATATTCCACTAAAATATGATAAGGTTAAATAATTAAACCACTCTTATGAAAAATTTCATTGATATAATCAGAAATGGTCATAATAGGAAAACATTTTTGTTTCAAGACCTTTTTACTATAAATGAGGAATAATTTTACTCTATAATATTATAAGTAAATATATGTTTAAATTTCGAAAACAAATTCCAATCATTGTTTATTCCCTGAAAAATTTCTACATCATTTCTAATAACATGATGAATCATATTGGGAAATAATACATAATTCACTAAAAACACATCCAAAGATCAAATTAAATCATTTCCTAAATACATAAATTTTCTAAAATATTATGACCCAAAGCAATAGAAATAAGGTTACTGAGTTACCAAATGATGTTATCATTAATCTTTAATTCTACATAGCATAACTCTTTAATCATTTGATAGAAAATATTTTAACAAATTTATCATATATTATCTTAAAACATCAAATTATCTTTAATTACCCAAAACATTAATTTGAAACATTCATTCCTACTTATTCCTTAAGTAAAACACATGTATTTAGATACATTTATCAAATCCAAATGTTTTGTAAACTCCATAAATGATAGATGAAATCACAATGTCCACAAATCCTTAATCTGTTCTAAGTTATTCATTAGTAATTCAATTTATTTAATGAAAATCAATTATATATTTATCAAGATATCATTTCCTCCACATTAATAACATATTAATGACAATTTTTCTTCAACATTGTGTTTTTTAAAATGTTCAACTTCTAATGGAATCTCTTTTCTGGGAACCATTAAACCAACTATCTCAAATATTTAATGAAAGTGAACCACAAAAAAATCCTTACATATTTAATCTTTCTTATGATGATAATATCATCGATAAAATATTTTAAAAAGTATATTTTAGGTAAAAAATATAATAACATTAACTATTCCACTTTGATTGTGTCAATAACATATTCTTGATGTTGATCACATAACATCATATTTTGTACATTACCTTGATGATTGGAGAATTTGATTTCGTATTTCCCCATCACCACATACATTAAACACTGCATATCATCATTGTCTTTATGTCCTTTTCATCCATTTTGTTGAAGAACCTTTTTCCACAATTATAAAAAAATCTCGATCCTTTAATGCTTTTACCAAAGTGATTATTTTCATTGTTATCAAATGTGTGAAAATAATTATTTTCCTTATTCCCTTTATATTTTAATTTATCTTCATTTATATTATTCTATTTCTTCTCCTTGAATTCATAATACTGAGATAGTTATCTATCTTTTGATAACACATAATATTATTTAAACATATGATGAAAAATACAAAGAAGACAGAACCCTTCCTTGATTTTTTAAGACCTTAAAAAATGGTCCATATTACACTCTATGCTGCGTATGAAATCCATATCATACCTTAATCACCTTGTAAATGTATATTTATAATCCAAAATACATTCTTAAAATTTTTGATTTAAACTAATGAAATTTCAATTCAACTCAGTTTTAATCTCATGATAAATTTTTTTTTTCAAAAAATTTATCATTAATATTTCTATATTCCATGAGTTTTTTCTTATATAGTGTTCTGTATCAATTACCACAATGGATCCAATTAACCCTAGATACAATTAACTGAATGTTTAACCTTTTCCTTTTCTCCACATCCTAAATCCATAAATTTCTTCTCGAAAAACATAATCCATTCCTCAACATCCATTGGGTCATTAATCCCACTGAATGATGGGGTTCTCTGCCACATAATGCAATCCAACATCCAAGAATCTCATTTTGGAATATGTTGATCCATCCAATACAGTTTATCCATTATAACATAATTGATTTACCCAAATATGTCAATATCTTACTATGTTTTAATTTCATCTATATTAGCTTTATTAGTAGGGAATCCACTACATTTTTCAAGGGAATTGATATAATAATTTCTTTTAGTCTCAATTTCTAAAAAATGGAATATTATCTTTTATATCATAACATTATGTAACATATTTAATAACCCCAAACCTAGTGAAAAACATATCATAAATTGAAATGGTTTTTTATAACTAATATCTTAATAATATACATTATTTATTTGGGGATATCCTTTTAATTTTTCATAATGGTTTCCAAAAATACAAATTATCAAAATAGTATCTACCATTATTATCAAATTTTGTGCATAGTAAGGCATGTTGTCAGGTACCAAGTTATTCCACATTCAGAATGATGCACATTGTGTGGGTTGTCATCCATTGGTACATCTATTTGAGAACCACATCCACTTGTAGTATCTAAATAAAGATGTATCTCTAGGAAGAGCCACATAATATACACCTTCTCAGAATTCATGGATTTTATTATAATCTTAACCCCAATGACAATATTATGCATACATTATTTAATATATGTTTTCTAAATGAGGTATCTAAGGTTGCTACAAAACTTCATTTGATAGAAAGCTCGGATTTTGTGCATTACTTTTTTCAATGTAATTGATTGAATCTTAAAGTCCCAAGGGGAAAAAATATAGTAGTTTTGAAAAACCAAATTACATATATTATAACCATATTACAATGTAAATTATAAAATAAAACATGATATATAATAATATTATATGAATTAAATCCTTGAAATATTATTCATATATTTCTTCATCATAAAATGGGGAGAGGAATCAAAATAAGAGTGAGCTCAAATTCTTAATAATGGATAGTAAAGAATATGAAATAATGAATTTATGATATTAAATAAAAATGGAAAGGTAAATAAATGATAATTCATACCATTCAAATATATAGATAAGGCATAATCAATATGACAAGGTGGTAAACTCAAACAAATTCCATTTAATAAATAAACTGAAAATGAAAATCATCCATAGATATGTCGACACAATAATATCATGGATAATAACAATATATTACTTCTTAATAAATTAAATAATTAATTAGTAGTCTTTATGTTTTGAAATTACATGATACATATATCATTAAGATAAGAAAGATGAAACCTTTTTTATTTGACTAACTAATTGGTCTCATGAGACGAACGATGCATCGATGGATTTCACTAATTTGTCCCCAACTAATAAACATTTTATTAAATGGTATCCAACCAATTTATTTCATTTCCATGTCATTAAAAATATTTCAAATAATATATTTAATTCATAAAAATATGTGTCTTATAAAAATATACCTATACTGAATAGAATACACAAATTTATCAATATTTCCCTTGTTAAAAATCTAACTATCAATTTGAACACCATATGTAAATATGGTATATGGTTTGAGAAATAATAATATCTAACACACAATAATGTTTTTATTTAGGTAAATATTTAATGTAAAATGATTATAATAATGTGATTGTCTCCGGAGATAGTTTATAATCGCAAAAGAATGTTAGATTGAAAAAGGTAACTTTTACCACATGGAATTTTTTTAGCTAAATATCTTATATGATATAATTCAAAGTAAAAAATATTAATACCATGAATCACAAGTGAATAAGGATATTAAATTACAAATGGGAATTAAATACAACACAATAAAGATAATTGGTCTATGTTATTAAAAAAGAATCAATGGAATGTAAATTGATAAGAAAACCCTTTCCTTGAGTCTGAATTGTCAGATGAGAATAACTATTTCTGAATAATAAAAATGATATAATAATTTAATTACTTTGTAGACTTTTTTATTTTTATGATAAATTTTATTTCACATATTACAATGTTTTAAACAACTACTTAAACAATTAATATTGTGTCGAGTGTTTTGATTATATCTTTTTTATGTGTCAAAAATGAATTTGGTAGGTCAAATATTGTCGAAGGGTTCATTATATGAACATATAAAGAATAATATTCATGTAATATGTATAATATTTATATATCTATTATAAATTAAAAACTAACCATGAATGAGTTTTATACCAAATGAACCAACATTACAATCATGGTGATAGGAGGTCTTATGTTCGAATGAGTAACGTTCCCATTTTTCAATGATCATTATAGAAAGAAGGTATGTGATGATATATCATTAAATAATGATAATTATATAATAAATATCATGTTTTATAATCATATATTCTTATATATATAATTCTTGTGATGTAAAATTAATAACATCATGTTGGGGAAGCGGTAGTCCACACATCCACGACTGACGTTTTCACTTTTTAGGGTGTGAAAAGGGTAATAACGAAAATGATAAATTAATATTCCAGAAATATAATTATTTCATTAATATAATATATATTTAATTTTTGTTTAACATGTTTAATCAAAACCATCCATAATATATTCTATGTATTCTTTGTATTAATCACATCTCTTTGAGCAGGCGATAGTCTACACTACCACAAATGATGTTATCATATTCCCATAAAATCAGTGGATTAAGGTATGTGTTATTAATAATTATAAAATAATGAAGACATTATAAATATCATATATATATATATATATATATATATAATTTACATCATTATTATCAACCTTGATTGGTGGTAAATGATAAAATGAACGACATCATTTTACGAGCTAGTAGTTCACTGTACACATAAACGGTATGTTCATAACCCATTAGATGGAAGTGTATGTATGTATCGTTCAAACCATTATAATAAACAAATATAAGTATGTTGAGGTTAAATTGGTTATTACATAATATTTTAATAAGAATATTTTAGGGGGTTGATAATGAAAATAATACAAAAGATATCGATGAAGGATGTTACCTCTTCTTTAGGTAACTCCTTTTGGTTTGCTTCAAAGTGATTACATGGATGAATTTATACCCACAGTGTGGATTATTGTTTTAAGGGATTTATTTTGAGATGTTATTTTAATATAGTTTTTTAGAAAAATGTCTTGAGTGGTGTGAATAAGATGGATTGGTGAGTTCTATTTTATACTAAAGGAGTGTCATTTTTGTTAATTTTGGAAAAGGGAATCCCAACAATGTTTTTACATTTTTATGTCATACCAATAATTGAAAAAATAATTTTAAATGGATAATAGGGTAATAATAAGAACATCCAATGGATTTTTTACAAGTTTTTATTTCATTTTGGGCCTTACGTTTATGGTTTTAATCCACTGTTAAGGTAACATTCATTCTAATCTCTATAATTAAATTTAATTAAATTTATTAGTATTTATTTTGTAAAAAATAAATTTAACCATATTATATATTATAAATTATACTTATTCCAAATATTGAATCCATTATTTCACATTCAAACTACATAAGTGGAAGAAATTAATTTAAAATTAATCCTGCAGACAAGACCACAATGTAGGTCTTTGAAGTAAAAACTCTCATAAGACTACTATGTTTTAATATCAAACATCACATTAAAATTGATTTAAATGACCTAAATTGGATTAATTCTTGTAAAATTAATCTAATAAAACATTAAAACCAATAAAAAATTTAATTTATCCTTATAAATAAATTAGACACAAATACAGTTTTGAAATAAAATTCAATATGTTTCAGTATTTATAAAAAATGAAACCTCACAGAAAAATATAATAAATTCACCGAAAAATAATTTTAAAATTTGACATTTATAAGGAGAAGTTTATTTTTTCATATATAAATCATAATAGTGTCAAAATTCATATTTTATGTTGGTTTTCCATTAAATGGAGAAAATATTTCCTTTAAAACAATATAGGGGTTTATGCATAATATTGAGTTTGTTCTCATCATGCATATCAAATATACTAGTTGAATATAAACAATATTTGATTGATTATATAATATATATTTATAAATAAAATAACACAATAATGGTAATTAATTTATTTTAATTTGATATAACGTCTTCATGAGCATAAAAATACCTTTTTTACCAAAATATTCCCTTTATATTCAATTGGTTATTATGTTCATTTATAATTAATTTGAATCCAATGAATTCAGCCATATATATTTTATAATTTATTTAATCCTATTCAGAAACATTATTTTAATTTATATCTTATATCTTATTATATTAAATAATTTTATTTTATATAATATATCATTGTTTGCTAAAACTTGGTTTACATGTTATGCAATTCATCAAGGAAATTTAGTCTTTCTTGTAACATAAGATAAATTTTGTTTTATGAGTAGGGAAATAAACAATTTATGTTACATATAATGTAATCTTAAATTTGGGTTTCATATAAATAAATCATGGAACAAAAGTAAAATTTATTCTAAAAGGAAAATATTATAACGTCTACAGGGGTTGCAGAACATGAATATAACATTTTAAAACCATACCCTACATATCGAATATCATAATATTGAATAATTTATTAAATATTGAAATTTAAAAAAGACATGAATTGTTTTATAATCAAACAACATAATCTATGAGATCATAACATTAGAATAATACAATGATTTGTGGCACACACATTAGAATAAAGCATCTTATGTCAAGAATACCCACCAATAAATTCCTATCATGTAACAACTAAGATAAAAACTCATGTACCTTCAATGGTATTGGGAAGAGCTACCCTGTACCCATATTTTTTGTGGATACACCTCCTGGGCGGGACACACCACCATCCACATTGCCAACCCATTCCTTAATGTGGAATTGGTTTATCCACAATCCATCAAAGTATGTAGTGTTTCATATTGGTAAAGTTCACTCCCAATAACACTCTTGGATATCTAATGTTATATAAATCATTACCCAATGAATTGGAGGGAGGTCCCACCCATTAAATAAGGAAAATCATACATTTTTTCCTACAACATCATTAATCCTTTATCATATCATAACCCTTGAAATGAAATGGGGTTCATAAAAATTTCATCACATTAGAACCGATGTAAAAGATAATGGTTTCATAAACACTTTATTCTTTCATCATTGTAATTACCCAAAAAAATATTGTGGGTTTCATAATAATTCAATCATGGTATAACCCATTGGAGAGAAATGAGTATCATAATCATCGTGACTTAATGAACAATTCCGGTAACAAATAGGAATGGTATCCTTGATTTATATCCCTAGTAATAAATAAGTGTCACACCCCTCTCCCTTTAAGATACTCATCCTTTCCTAGAAATAAAGAATGTATTATAATAAACCCTATATAAATAAAAAAGTAAAATACCCAAATGTAAAGCTATGAATCCACACAACAACTATAAAGATCTGAGGTTGTATGGTCGAGCAAGACCTGTGAAATCCTCTTGGAAACATGAAGAAATTTTATATCTATACGGTGAGTATAAAATGACAATCAATCAGAAATAAAAATTCATTCATGGACATATTAAAGAAAAATACTATTGCTCCACTGAGAAAATAACAGAACAATATGACACCAAGTAGGTATACTTACCATCAAAACATCGCCAAGGAATGACCACCAAATAATGATACCGAGTAATGAAATATAATAAACATCGATGAAAGGGTATCCACAAAATATACCCACTAATTAGACACTCACACTTTAATAGAGAACATACTATTGCTTCCATATCTTCCAAATCCACCATGACATGACCTGCCCGCACACACTAGGGTCATAAACCACCTCACATCCAGCGTGCAGACACCTAGTCCTCAAACGACATCAAATCTCATCCCGGAGACATATGGGAATGAAAAACACATATCATCATAATTAAACCTTGTAAATCACAACACATATCATCCCAAAGATACAAAGGAATGAGAAACCCACCTACAAATACCTTGGAATCACAAACAACAACATTCCTGAAGAATATTGAACTATCACTGCATGAAAGAGGGACAAGAGAAGATAGGGTGGCCAGTCATCCATTCATCAATTGGGATTTTTGGGAAAGACACCGTAGCACATAATAATGGGTGTGTTCATCCCATATTTCTCAACTAGAGTGGGGTGTATATAGAAATATCATGGAAAATACAAGTATATTCATATATGATACTAAGAACTCAAACCCAATCTATGAGTTCCCTAAGCCAACACTTCTCATAATCTTCCACCGTTACAGCAACCTATAAATGCACAATACCATACAAAATGAAAAAAAACCTGAATCAAATTACCAAACAGTTTATCAACGAAATTTCATTCCTTATTAAACAAGTATTTTAATAATTCCTCCACTACTCGGGAAACTACTAAGAACAACTCACAACATGAAACAATGTTATTTGAAGGTGAAGAGCCCTAATAATATAACAATACATCGCATTTCAACTACATTTAATACCCATTCATGATATATCGTATATCGTTATCTAGAATCAGGGTGAAGCTTTCTGCATATTACTCATGGAGAAACTCTGGGTGAATTACCAATAGCGATCACTACAGTATTTATCCAAAATAATCGTGCTCAGGTCACGTACCAACGGAACAAAACCAAACATAAAACCCCAATTGATAAATAATTATAGCACATCCAGTTTCAGAGCCCCACTGAACAACACTTATCATGTATTACACAATAAATCAATCTCCTAACCAGATATTTAATTTCACCGCCCAATCCATCCCACAACAGACAACCTAGATCACTACCATACTATTAAACAGACCAGGGTAGACCCACACACACATGTCACATCACCTCAAATACCAATCCAAACCACAATTCCATATTTAATAATGCATCCCTTATTTAATTTCACTCATTAATTCAAGGGTTATCACAGAAACCTTAATATTATATGACATCCTTTCATTAGTATAAGATACATGATTAACCCGTATTTTTACAAATAAGTGTCCAAAAAAGAATGAACAAATTGCATTACAAAATTTATTACTTTTGTTATAACGGTTCCCCAAGGACCATTATTTTAGGTGGGTATTTATCCCATAAAAATTAGCATATCAAAATAACAACAGGGTTATAAAAAAACACAACAAACCCATCTACCCCTTTAAATTTCATTTAGCCAATTTAGATATTTGTATAATTTGGTGCAACAAAAATATCATGGTAGAGAAGAGTAAACCCCTACCGAATGATTCATATTTTAATAGAAATAAAGGAAATCCAAAATCTAATGGTTTTCAATGTTCATCGCATTATAAAAGATCACATAACTGACCATCGATTACATATCATGTATGATCTTCATCCATGTGAGGATTTCGCGACACCACCACATTGATGAAAACTGAAGGGAACCCCATTAAAACTAGAGAAGAGTATTTACCATCATAATACATGAATAACATGAGGAATAATGAGATCATCCCAAAATCTACTGCATAAATGGGGAAAGAACACACATTAAATCGAAGATAGATCACTATATATGGAAAGAGAGAGGATAAGAATTGATCCATGATGATGGAATCTTCAAAATGATAAAGAGGGTTATCTAAGATGCCTAGGGTTGATGGAGAGTAACTACAGTCCTGGGTTTTGATAACCAGAATGACTGAAATGATACTTCATAAATTACAACAGCGGGGTACAACAGGATGTTTACTACGCTTTCACATAGTATAATGCCCCAAAATCTTCTTCTACTGAAAATCCTTTCGCATTTTGATTTATTTTATTTTTCAGGCCCTGAAACAATAAACACTATTAACCACCCTAAAAAATCCATGAATCCAAACATCACACTTTGTAATCTACTTAAATGATGTGTAACCACTGCAATAGATTTTCTACACCCCCAAATATTATAAAAACTCTCAGAACCTCCTCCGAACATCTCTAAAAACAAAAAACCAAAAATGTAACTTACTAGAGGATAAAGAAGATTACATTAAAAACCTATCAAATGATTCTGTAACTCAATAATAGAAAATAAATCCCAAATAAGAAATGAGGTATAAACAACAAAACACTGATATACCTCTCAAGAGTCTCGAAACATCTCAATCACTACCACCATACAAGCACACCAACATAAATGAGCAAGATCACACTACCCATAACCACCATGAATCCTTGTCACCCTCTATATATTTACTCATCCTTAAAACATTACTTAATCTTGATTTAAATAATGAATTCAAATTTGGGATCTTTTCAAGTTTAGAGTTTTAGATAATTAGGCCATAAAAATTACATTACATCTCAAAAAATTACAAATCAGACACTTCTACTCAGTTATCCTTATTTTTAATAAAATAGTAACTCTTAAAAAAGAAACATGTCTACTTCCATGTTTTAGACAGAAAGACTTTTCCTTGATCCTGTCCTTGACACTAGTAATCTTAAATTCATGTGAAAAGCATTTCAAAACATGGGATAAACATAAAAATATGTGTAAGGGATATAAAATAACGAAAGGAAATATTAATCCATTAATAAATAAAAATAAATGATACCATACTTTTCAATCATAACATATCTCATGAAATAATTAGATTTATGAATAACACATAGAAATCATAAATCATAAAGGAAACTTAAGGAATACATAACATACTTACATTGTAGGTTTCATAGCTACATAAGGAGTTAATTTTGGAATACACATCACAGTATATTTTCAAAATCTATTAGGAGAAGCATTAATGTTTACCTATATCACGTTACCCAATGCATTGGAGAGCTATCTTATGCTCACTCTCCCAAGTTTTATCACGGAACCACCCGTACGCGTAAACAATGCCCAAGAACCATAAAGTAATCATAATACATAAAACAAGAATAAATTAAAGATATAATTTAAAAATTCCAATCACAATATAAAATTTTAAAATATTGACATATCCAATCTATTTCCCAAACCATTTAAAACATTTAATAAATAGTTTTTTTGAGTCATAATGTCACATACCAATTTGAAACATTTAAATGTTTTTAAATTCTATGAAATTTATGTCTATATAATTTAATCCTTAAAACAATTTTTATAACATGGCAACTAATGATAATTATTTATAATATTAAATCATTAAATCATTGAAAACAATTATTTAGTTAAATAGTCTGTTACCACTTAGAAAATACTTAAATAAAAAATTTAAAGAATTATATTAAAAAAATAGTATCACGATAATAAAGATTTTAATGATATTATATGTCCAAGGGTAGTAAATACACCATATGGTAAAATAAAGGTGCACAATATCAAGATATACCTCAAATTAAAAGAGATTGAGACCTAGTTCCTTATGAAAATTTGGCAGCCTAAAAACATTAGATTAAAATTTAGAAAATGATTTGATGAGGGAAAAAAGGGTATCTCATCCCTTGAATATAAAATGTACAGCAATAAGGATATATAAGAACTTATCCCAACACAATATAATGGAATTTACAAGACATAACATAAAATATGTCTTTGACTAAAAGTGGAGGGTGAAAGGTTCCCTTACAAAGATCGTATCATTACATTAAAGATAAATCAATGACACAATTATGTGTGAAAAACATAAATTAACACAATATAAGTGTATATTATGTTTAAAACAATCATAGATCATTCAAACATATCTATAAGATGACATATTCATGAAGTAAATGTTAAACCCATAGAATGGAAATTGGGTGATGAAGTTCCCTAACCTTGTGTCCGACATGACTTGTTTATTATTTGTTCTACCTAAATAATAAACATTACTTAATTTAAAAATTATTCAGAACAATTTTCAAGTTTATTATTCCTTTTATATCACTTATTAACATTCAATAACAATTATTTAATAATTTGAGTTCATATCAGACATTTTGACGATGTTGGGAATTTGAGTTAAAATGAACTTGTTATAATTAAAATTTGTCCATATGGTAAAAAGTAAATTTTCTCAAGAATTATATTAATTATTTAGATATCATATATATCATATATATAAAGTATATATGTATTTATAATATTACATAAAATTTTATCAAAAGAAATGAAATGCACTGTTCTTGGTGACGGTAAGCCGAAAGTACGCATGAACATTACTTTCATTACATTTTTTTTATTTTTAAAGAAATTAAAATATAATGATAAATAGGTGAATTATAATTATATTATAATAGAATATTTTATATATGTTACATAATTTTATTAACACCATCATTTATATTTTCCATGTATTGTATAATCCAGTCATATCACATTGTAGGGGTGATAGTCCACACTTCCTCAAATGAAATTATCATCTTTATAAAAAATGAAAAGCATAAAGGTATGTTCTAAATCAGAATTACAGAATCATATTGATGAAATAAAATAAAATAAATATCATGTATAAAAAATTTTCCATTATAATGGCCACCAAGAGTAGTGGTATAAGAATATTGAACAATTATCGTTTCGTGAGACAAAAGTTTGCCATCCACAGAAATAGTATGTTCGTATCCATTATAGGAAGTTGTGTGTAAGTGTACATAGAATTATTCTCATAAAAAACCTATTATATTAAGGATACTAGTTTTTAAAAAAATAAAGGAATAAAGAGAGTTTAGGGGGTTGAGGAAGTAAAATAATAGAAAATAACTTAAGAGAAGACGTTACCTTTAAATTGGGTATCTCCCTTTTTTAACCCAAAGGATTACATGAATTGCCTTATTCCTAGGGGAAGGATTCTATGAGGAATAAAGGTATTTATGGATCATAATTTGGCCATGTTTGGATGAGCCAAGGGGCATGAGAGGTGTGAGTAATGGGATAGAGGTTATTACATTTTATAAGGGGGAGGAGGGGCTCTTTAGGAAAGTTTGAAAAAAAATATTTTATTATAAATTTATTTTAGGTTAAAAAATGTCCAAAACTCATTAAATTTGAATATAGTATGACTCTTGATCGAAATAAATTCATCCAATATTAATTGGATAGGTTTTGGACATTTTTTCATTTTTATAATCTCATTTATTTAAATCATTCATTAACAAGGTAATCATTGCATCATCATTGTGTCATAAATAATATTTTTTATTTGATGTATAAAAATTATAAATATAATACCATAATGTAAGAAATATTTTTATCATTCTAATTAATATTTATAGATTAAGTGAAAACATAGATAACCCCATGTTAAAATTTATTTAGTAAAAGATATATGTATATGTTATTTTTTTAATTTAAATTAATTAATATAAAGTGTCATTATCAATATCGTGTCATTATCGCTCCCATGTTGCTCCATAGGGGTCCCAAAATAATCCAAAGGATACCCTTGGTCAAAAATGTATCTACCAATAAAATTAAGACACAAGTTAGGGTAATTTAGTGTTTTTGTAATAATATTTGTTAACCCTTGTTTACAAGATTTACCATTTATCCATTGTAAATTAAATATTTACTGATGTAAATATTCATAATTTCAAAAAAAATTACATATTTACAAAATTTGGACTTCTTAATTTCAAATACAGAATCCATTTTTCCTAATTCAAAGTGGAATAAATTAATATCAAACCAATTCCTATTGTCAAAACAAAAAGCATGTTTTTTTGAAATAAAAAACTATCAGATGATTGACACTTGTTTATGTTCAATTTCAAAGTGAAATTATTTACAGTGACTAACATTTGATTTAATGGTAAAAATATAATCCAATTAAAATATTAAAAAAATTAAAAATATAATATAACCATATTAATAAATTAAATTAGATCAAATGCAGGAAAAACCCTTATTTCTGGGGGTACTGTAGTTTTAATGTAGCAGGCATTGTGCTATACTGTAGTAGTTACTATAGAAGGACATGTAGAAGGTACAGTTTGACATTGTAGCAGCAGAGATTATGCCCCCGTTTGGGGCTTCGGGCCACCGATTTGGTCCTCGAGTCCTTTAAGGCCTTAGGGCCACCAAGGCCTTCAGGTCAATAAGGCCTTTGGGCCACCTCAAGGCCTTCGAGCGAAAAAAAGTGTAGATGAAAACCAAATGACCTACGAGGAACAAACTCTACAAGGAGGATGAGCAAGGAGCTTTAACCACAGTAGAAGCTAAACAGATTGCAAGAATGAGAGGGTATGGAACCTCCCATCAGGACAAGATTGTGTATACAAGGGAATGACTATCCTAATATCCATGCAATGTTGGAGAGCTGAATTCAAAATGAAGATGCAGGGGCGGAGTAGTTCCAAGTAGTTAGTCTGGATTGTATGTAATTTTTGAAACCTACAAGAAAATGAATTCCTCTAAGGCCTACGGGGTATGTAATACATAGGCCTACGAGCATTATAAGCATTCCACCTCACCCTTTGAAAGGTGGATTATCAAAATCAATAAAAAATGAAGGCCTTCGGTCCATTGGATGAATTAAAATCCACAATTTTTCAATATTCACAAAAAAAGAACATTATCAGAAAAATACCAAAATTTCATCGAAAGTAAATTTTGATGTCCTAATTCTAAAGAAGAATATTATTTTTTCAAATAGAACATATAAAAGTGACAAATACATTATTTAAAAAGGTGTTCCATCAAAATAGCGGTAAATCGACCATTTATAAAATATTAGAGTATTTATGCTTAAAATTGGGTTCATTCACATTTGTAGCCTTAACATTTATTGGATAAATGTAAAAAAATTTAAAAACCATGTATAATCATATTATAGTTAGTTCTATAAATTCCATCCAATACAACAATATTGAGTTAACTATATTTTGAAACAATAATATTATATTATTATTTTGAGTATTACTCAAGGTTTTGTGAAACGTAAGATTTCAAAGAAACCCATTGTTGTGTGTTGAGTACTCTATCTAACATACCATCCCCATTAAAGTAAAATTAATAATTAATTCTCGAATATTATTAAATAAAAATATTCCATATTATTTATTTACAGAAGATGTTACATGCTTCCCCCCTTTTGGTAATTACATCCTATCAATTTTAAAATTGGGCTATGAAACTTCATTAAAAGACCCACATCGGAAAACAGTCAATAAAACTATCACTTTAGAATATTTAAAGATAAGTAAAAAGGTTTGTCATGATAAAACATACTTGGATTCCATGAAAACATGGATATATAGAAGAAACTAAATGTCATGTTTTGATGGAGAGTGATAGAAAACATGACCAAGATAAAGTTAACCACTAGAAAATCACAAACTTGTGATGGGTTAAATGATATCTGATTCCCCAATAAGAAAAGTTAATCGGCAGTGTTTTGTTGTAAGTTACTTTTCATAAATTTGAGGAAATTATTTATGATCATAACCAAAAACATATCAAAACATACAAACTTGTCATGTATACTTTCATCCTTTACTAAATTCCTACCACTAACTCATATTTTCTCCAAACGATGAGTGTTCATGAAGACATGGCCACATCTGAGGTGCTATAATCAACTTATAGAGAATAACATAATCCAAAAAAGAGAACTATAAATTTCCCATCTCTTTATAAATTAACCAAAATCAAAAAGTTTAATAGATGATTTGATAATACCCAAAAAGTATAACCTTTTATATAAAAAATAAATACTAATCTTAATCTCAAAAATTCAATAAACAATACTCAAAGTTAAACTAGGACCATTTAATAAACAATCGTTCTTCAAATTATTCAAAGTAACTCAAACTATGACTGAAACTCAAACCTCGGAAGGAATTAATCACATAGTTTTCTACAGTAAATCCTAGCATGTATCTCCAAATAACATTGGCTACTCTTAAAGACTCCTATAGAAACATAATTAACCTAATAACATATTCTCATTGATAGGTAAATCATTTCCATAAATAACCCAAATCCCTATATGTCCACAATAAAAACACATATTATTTACAATAAAAAATTAAACCATTACTCCACAAATGATATCCAATAGAGTTCTATTTATTTAATCATATAGTGTTCCCAAAGGAGGGAACGTCTTCCAAATTAACCATTATCACTTAATCACCAAATCATTTTCTTATATTAAGGATATCCTTTTGATAAAACATAATTTCCAAAAATCAACTTATTATTGATCCATAAAATCATTTAACCAAAAAGAATAAGTCATACCGACCAGGGACTTCATGTAGGCCAATGGTATATGATAAATTCCAATCGCACATAGGTTGTGGGTTCGATTCCCACAGCTTTGTTTAACACAATGGGTTTTCACACGGTCTGTGTGTTTTCCTTTTTATAAAACATAAAAATAACCCTAAAAAGATTTAATCTCAAGGGTTTTCTAATACATTTCATTTTCATCCCAACAAATTAAGACCTCAACATCTTAATTTTTGAAGACTTATATAAATTGTCACTTTTTTTACCTCCATAAAATAACATTATCCCTAAAGAAAAAAATCGTACATTTATCATGATGTCCACCTAGTTTCATCATCATCTTGTTCACATAGATAGATAGTCCATGTATAAAAACAATGATTTAGATATCCTTTAATATCATCTTCTTCCTTTATCGAAATACACATCGTACAAATTTGGTTATATGGGTGATCACAAAAAACAGTTTTGGAAAATAATCATGTATGAAATATAATTTCAAAACATCTGATAAAACCTTCTTTCTATAAAATTTTCTGACCAATTTTGAGTTGAAACATTCAATCATTGGTCCCATTAAAATACCATAAGTATGTGAAATAAGACTAATTTAATAGAAAATATAAATAATATGTGCAAGGGTATCCTTCTTCAGTACCTTTTTTTAAATCATAAAATGCTTTAAAATCTTGTGATAAGGTAAATTATTTAAAACATACTTGATAATATTTAACTTTTTTTAAAATATGAGAATACTGAGAAAATAATATATGATTAAATACAAATCATGATCCACGATGATATTGATGTATAGTGGAGGTGTTTGATATCTCAAACAACTACTTTCAAGTGAGTCGTATCCTAGAAAAAGATTCACAATCACCTGAACATGAATTTTCAATAATTATTGCAAGCATGTCATCAGGAAGAGATAGTAATGTTGTTTGAGGTCCACCTCCTTCCATTTTTAATAGAATTTCCTTGATCTAAAAATGTTATAAATCAAGGATTTAACTGAAATAATAGGCATATGAAAAAACCACGTGTTTAAAGAAAACTCTATATCATAATGAATTCTAAACTAACCTCTGATACCTACTATAAGGACCCAGCCTTAAACAATTCTTAATCATGATTTAAAAAAATTCACATTGAGGATCTTTTCAGGTTTTTTATTTAGAGAATTATGCAATAACAAATACATTACATCTCAAAAAATTACAAATTAGAAACATTTTCCTAGTTTCCATTTTTTTCATAAAATAAATACTCTTAAAAACAAAAACATGTCTAGTTCTATGTTTTAGACATCCTGACTCTTCCTTTATCCCAACCTTCACCCTATTCATCATTATGTCATGTGAACAACATTTCAAAACATTTTATGTGAATAAAATCTCAGTAAGAGTTTTAAAATAAGTAAATTAATCTTTAATCCCCCAATTAATACAAATTATGAAACCATTGTTTTCAATCATAACACACTTCATGAAATCATTAGATTTATGAATAACACAAAGAAATCATAAATCAAAAAGGTAACTTATGGAATACATTACATACTAACATTATAGATTTCATTACTATGTATGGATTTATGTTTGTAATACCTATCACATTATATTCCCTAAATCTATTATGAGATACATTATCGTTTACATCCATCACGATTCCCAATTCATTGGAGAGCTATCTCAGGCTGATCCACCCTAGGATTATCACAGAACCAACTGTACGCATAAAAAATGACCAAGAACCATAACATAATCATAACACATAAAACAAATCATAAAGTAATGATTACAATTCCACATTCCTATCACAATATAACATTTCAATATTTTTAAATATCTAATCTATTTCCAAAACCATTTAAAATATTTAATAAATAATTATTTCGATTCATAGTGTCTCATACCGCATTGAAACTGTTATAGGGATTAAAATTTGAAAAAAATTTATGTCAATATACTTAAATTATTATAATCATCTTTAAAACATGTACATTAGTGAAAAATATTTATAAGTTTAAATCTTTAAAATATTCAAAACTGTGTTTTAGTTAAAGAGTCTGTTACCACTAAAAAAACTGAGTAAAAACAATTAATGAATTTTATTAAAAAACATACAATAACCTGAGAATAAGGATATTAATGATTTAATATTTCAAAGGGAAGTATATACACATTATATAATAATAAAATTTCACAATATCAAGATATGTCTCAAATTAAAAGAGATTGAGACATAATTCCTTACGAAAATTAGGCAGCCTAATAGCGTCACATTAAAATTCAGAAAATGATTTTATGAGAGATAAAAGGGTATCTAATCAATTGGACATAAAATTTAAAACAATAAGAATATATAATAACATATCCCAACATAAGATAATGTAAATTACAAGACATAACATAATTGAAGTCTTTGACTAAAAGAGGAGGGTGAAAGGTTTTCTTACAAAGATCATATCATTACATTAAGGATAAATCAATGAAAGAATTGTGTGTGGAAAATATAAATAAACACAATATAAGTGTATATAAATTTTAAAACAATCATAGGTCATTCATACATATCTATATCATGACATAATCCAGAAGTAGAAGTTTAACCCAAATAATGGAAATTGGGTGAAGAAGTTCCCTAACCTCGTGTCCAACTTGACTCATTTGTTCCTTGTTATTATTTAATAATAAACATATGTAAATTTATAAATTCTGCATAAAATTTTCAAGTTTATTATTTATTTTATATCACTAATTACATGGAAATAAGTATTAGTTAATAATTTGGGTTAATATTGGATATTTTGTCGATGTTCGGAATTTGAGTTAAAATGAACTTCTTATAATTACAATTTGTTCATGTAGTAAAAATTACAATATCTGAAAAATGATATTAATGATTTAGATATCATATTTATCATATATATCTTTTATATATGTATTTATAATAGTCCATAACATTTGGACTATGAAATGAAATTCACAATTCATGGAGACGGCAAGTCGTATGTACGCATGAATGCTACTTTCATTTCGTTATTTTTATTTTTAATGAAATGAAAACTTAATGATACATAGGAATATTATAATTATAGTATAATATAATATATTATATACTTTATGTAATCTCATTAATACCATCATTTATATGTTCCATGTTTTGTATGAACGAATCATATTACATTGAGGGTGTGGTAGTCCACACTTCCTCAAATTGAATTATCATATTTATACAACATGAAAAGAATAAAGGTATGTTAAAAATGTGAATTACAGTAGCATATTGATAAAATAAAATAAAATATATAACATATATATAAAAATTTCAATTATAATGGCCACCATGAGAGGTGATAGAAGAATATTGGAGAATTATTGTTTCGTGAGGCAGTAGTTCGTCGTCCAAAAAAACAGTATATTCGTATAAATTAGATAGAGGTGTGTGTAAGTTTAGTTTAAATTATTCTCACAATAAAACCTATTCTATTTAGGATACTAGGTTTTTTATAAAATAAATGAATAAAGAGAGTTTAAGGGGTTGGAAAAGTAAAGTAAAAAAATTAACTTAAGAGAAAACCTTACCTTTAAATCAGGTATCTACCTTTGGTTTGAACAAAAATGTTTACTTGAATTTCATTATGCCTAGGGGAATGCTTCTAATAGTAAGATAGTAATGTAGGGAGATTAATTGGGTAGAGGTTGGATGAAACAAGGGGCTTGATATGTGTGAGTAATGGGATAGATTTGATGGTTTTTTATGTGGGGGTGGAGTCGCTCTTTAGGAAAGATTGAAAAAATTATTTTATTAAAAACTGATTTTCGGTCACAAAAGGACCAAAACTCATTAAATTTGAATATTGAATGAATATGGTTGTAAATTAAATCATCCAATAATAATTGGACAGGTTTTGGATTTTTTTTAATTTTAATAATCTCATTTATTTAAATCATTCATTAATAAGGTAATCAATGCATCATCATTGTGTCATAAATAATTTTATTTATATGATGACAAAAAATTATAAAAAATTACCTTGATGTAGAAATAATTTCATCTTTAAAATTAATATTTATATTCATGGAGATATATTTTATAACCACATGTAAAAATTTATTTACCAAAAGATATATGTTTATGTCATTTTTGTCTTTACTTTAAATTAATTAATTTAATGTGTCATTATCACTCCCCAATGGCTCCATGGGGTCCCAAAATCGATCCAAGGATTTCCATGGTCATACATGTGACCAAAAAGAATATTTGGACACATGTTAGGGTAATTTAATATTATTATAATAATATTTTTTACCCTTATTTACCAGATTTACATTTTAACCATGGTAAATAAAATATTTAACAACACAAATATTCACAATGTCTAAAAAATAAAAGTTACCTATTTACACAATATGGAATTATTTATTCCCAATGTGGAATACATTTTCCATATTCAAAACATAGAAGGGGAAAAAATTAATCTATAATTAATTCCCATTTTCAAAACAAAAAACCATGTTTTTATGAAATAAAAACTGTCAAAATATTGACACATGTTTAAGTCCAATTTCAAATTAAAATTAAATCCAATGACCAAAATTGGATTAAATGGTGAAAATATACTCTAATCAATATTTAAGACAAATTAAAAATATAATCAAACCATAAAAATAAATTATATTAAAAGGTTGTTTTGATTTAAAATGCAGTATTTTCACTATTCAAAAAATGATCATTATCAGAAAAATACCGAAATTTCAACCAAAGAAAATTTTGAATTCCCAATTACATGGAATAATATTATTTTTTTAAATATAACTTATAAAAGTTACAGAAACATTATTGAAAAATGGTTCACCAACAAAAGGCGATAAATAGACCTTTTAAAAAATATTCAAGTATTTATGCTTAAAATTTGATTCGTTCACATTTTGAGACACTAACATTAATTGGAATAATGTAAAAACATTTAACAAAAAAGTATAATCATATTTTATTTAGTTCTATTAATTTCTTCCAATACAATGTGTAACACCCGAAACATCCACGATACGCTTCACTTTGAATAATACAATAGTGTGTGTTGTACGCAACACCGAGTTTTAACACACCACAACCAATCAAACTAGCCGTTATGAATAGTAATACCCAATTTTTGAAATTTATTAAATTTTATCTTTCAAAATGGACTTCATTTTTGAATTTGGAATATCAAAATTAGTTTAGAGTAATTTTTTGGTATTTTTCAGAAAACTTGCAATTTTTGATGATTAGTGAAAAACACTGAGTAATAGTTTAAAGCTGGTTTTTTTATTTAAATAATTTTTTATTTTATTTAAATTTATTTTAGATCAAAATAGATACATAATACCTATATAAGTTCAATGTAATTCATTTGAGCCAATTTATAATAATTTTATATATATTTGAATTTTTTACCACCCTTTACCCAGCTCCAAGGAGCATTTGCAAAATTACATAAAACATAATTTTACTACTTCTGTGGGAGTGGAATTTAAAATATCTGAGAGAAATTATTGATATCAGTAATTATTATGTGGTTCAATAAGAGGAAAATAATTTTTTGTGAATAGTATCTTTTTACTTTTATTTACTACGATTTAAAGTAAACAGGGTAATTAAGGGTAAAAATGTTATTATTATTAACCTAACACATTTCCTAATTATATTGGATAAGTATAATTCGACCAAAAACAATATTAGGAATAAAATATGATCCTTTAGGTCCACTTGAATTAGATTAGGACATTTATTATTATTTAATTCAAATACGATTTATAAGTGTAAAATTCAATGTTTAATAAATAAACCATTTTTAATATAGGGTTCCACATAAGATAAATTCGACTATAAATATTCATTATAAATTGAAAAATATTTACTACATAATAGTATTTTATTTATTTTCTTAGACATTAAATAATTTAATTTATTTATGACACAATGATGATGCAGTAATTACCTAATTAATGAAATATTAAAATAATTGATAGTATAAATATCCAAATAAATGTAATTTGAGACTTTTTATAAATTAAACAAATTTTATAGGTTAATATTACATGTTAGGGTCGGTTAGATGAATTGGTTTTGAAGTAATAATTCTGTTATAAATTTAGAAAAAACAAAATAACAAATAGACTACAAATTGACATAAAAGTGTTTTTAAAACAAATATTATATTATTAATTGATATTCTATTACTAAAATTATATGGATAAGCCAAAAGACTTATATAATGATAGTTTTATTATTAATGAACCACTTGGTGTTCTCTTCAAAGTTTATAGTTAGTTTATTAACCATATAATATAAAAATACAAAGGGAAACTGTAAATGTCAAACTATTTAACTAAAAGTAAAATCTAAAAGATAATGGTAATATAGTGACCCAAACCTGTATAAAACCTATTGGTTGAGTGTTTTTTGACCCATCCCCACCTTATCCTTTAAAAATTCATTTTTGATCCATTATAAACTGAAAATGAATTTATTATAAAATAATATTTCTAGCTTTTCCAAAGGTTCCCTCATCCCTCTTATAAAAGGGAACTCCCCCTTCTCTCTAATTCACACCTTCAAAGTAATTTGGCACAGAAAAACCCTTCCCAAATACGCTATCAACTTTCCCAAATTAATCTAAGAGGCATTCCATTAGTCATAAATCCATCCTAAGGAGCCATTTTGATCAAATCAAAATGAAGAACCTGAAAAAGATGTAAATATTTCATCACCTCTTTCAAGTTCCTTACTTCTTCCATTTCCTCTTTCTTTGTTATTTCCATTCTAAAATAATAACTCCAGTATCTTCCATATACTGTTATGTTATTATAAATATTGTACAACTATACTCATTATTTTATCCATCCTTTGAATGACATGTAACCATACGTGCGAACCTACGACTTACCATCTCCACGTCGTGGTGTCATTGTTATTCAATACATTTTTATTTGGATGGGTATAATAATGATGTTTAATTGATGTAAATAATAAATATAACATGATTATGATTCTTTATATATTTAATAACGTCCAATTATATATTATTTTAATATCAAAATAATGATATTGTCCCTCGTGCGTACGTACGGATTACCATCTCCACGAACGCGATGAGATTCATTCCCCATCATATCCATTCAGGAATAATTTTCATTAGATGATTAAAAATAATGTTTAAAGACTTAATATAATTCAATATATGAATAAAATATATCCTATCCATAACAAACATTACTTATGTAACAAAGAATATACAGGAAAACAAATCAGTTAACACCTGAAAAGATGATAATACTAAGATAGTATTAACAAAGAAATGTTAAAAGATCATATATGATATCATATTAATGTATATGATTCTTGTATAATTTAATAAAAATTATTTCACCATTATAAAGAAATTTAACCTACCCTCAACCAAGGAAAAGTACAATGTAAGGGTTAATTCTACAACCTCTTCATTATTCAAGGTTGATTATATGTAATTATCTACTCTGACCTCTTTAGCATCCACATCTGTGTTTTCCTAAAAATATATTACAATTTTTTTTAATACTTACTATAAATTGGGTTGAAGTCATTTATATGCTTATTTTACCATGTACATTTTGAAAGGAATATTTCTGTCATTTTCCAAACAAGATACTTTTGTGCTTTTCGACAAAATTAAGGTAAGAATGTTTTTTTAACTTATACGGCGGGTGAAGCTATATTATGCAATAATAACATTGTCTAATCTTCCCTTAAAAGCTTATAAGAATATATTCAAATAAACGATTTCTTTTATAATTATGTAACCTTAAATGATTTCAAAAAAATAATGAGATATTTCTCTCAAATAGTTTTGATTTGATCTATGTCAACATCCTTTAATGGATTTTAAAATTGTTTGAAGTTGATTTATTATGATACAAATCTTCCATTTTGTATTGAAGGTTTTGTGGTATGTTTGATTGTGGATGTGTTAATTTTCTACCATTCATGGTTAATGGATAATGTATTTACATTTCATATTCCAGTTTTAATACTAATGTTTATGATATGTTTAAAAATTTTCATATGAGGAATGAATTGGACTTAGTAAGTTATGGGTGGAGCTCGCTCTAGCTCCTCGATGCATCGGTAGGTCTCATGAGTAAAACTAGTGTCTTGGCACAAGGCCTTGACAAAATCTTATTTTTGGTCTTGGCAGAAGGCCTTGACTATGTTGTTAGGAATGTCTGGAATTATATATTCCATCATTATGAAAGTGGCTATTGATATTGCATGTGATTATTCAACTAGTAGAATATCCATGTGAGTAAGTAAATGGAATTATTTTGATTTATATTTTCCATATTATGATGAAGTTTATGTTAAAAAGGATTTTGTTTTAGTTCTATACATTGCCTTAAATATTTATGCTTATTTATGAAATTTTCCTCTATATTGTTATCTTTACTGAGCATTTGAGCTCACCCCATTCTATGTTTTATTTTTCCTAGGATATGAAGAAGTATATTATGAATGACCGTCCGGGATAGTCTACGAGATCTCAGTGTTGCCTATGGAAAAATTAATGTTGTAGTTTTCCGTTTTATGATGTAATGTAAACCATATAAATGTATCTGGTACTTCCAAGGCTACTAAACTACTCGGTCTTTCGAGACATGATATTTTATGATCATTCCAATGAGACAAAATAATGCACCAAATTTGGGCTTCTGGGGTCAGGTCATAATAGTTGGTATCAGAGAAAGTTTAGTACAAACCTTGGAAACTAGATTTAGATAAACTTTGATTAGAGCACATATCCCTAAGATAGACTTGGTAGATTAGTATAGAATAACTTCCAACAATTTTGGTATTGTACAGATTTTGTGAGTTTTCCAAGCAGTACATCCCTGTCTGGATACGAGCAGGTAGAGGCTGCTATGACATAGATATACCTAGGGATAAAACCCGAAAACACCGCTTTGATCTAGACTTGAACGTGAACTGGTGCATGACAATGGGATTTCTGCACTCTTGGTTACGACACTCCAATGGGATATTCTTAGTATAATTATCATTTTATTTACAAACCATTATGAAGGGTATATGAGTATATAATTCCTGAAGGAAAACATTTTTTATGATTATGGATTGTATCCATAAACTGTTCAATTTTTGTTAAGTATTTTACATGTTTATAATTATGTAATTCGATTCATAAACTAATCTAGTTTATGCCATTGTTTAGAAATGGAGATTAGTGGAAAGAATGGAAAATGTATCAATGCACACACTCGATGTAGGGATTTTCCTCTTAATCAAGATAATTATTGTGGACGTGGTGACGAAACATGTGCTTATTAGATAATCACCATACTAGGACAACTCACTCAGGTTATGAATAATAACCTTACCCGTAAGGAGCACCGTGATCCGCAGTGTGTAGGATAAATGTTAGATAACTTCATGAGGCAACAACCACCAACCTTCAATGGGTGTACAAATACACTAGTAGCTGAGAAATGGATTAATTTCTTAGAGAAAATATTCTACGCCTTGGGGAGTAGCGAAAGGGAAAATGTTGTCGTGGCAGTTTACGACCTCAATGGAGATGCTGATCAGTGGTGATCACTAATTCAAAACACAAAGGAAGATGATGAAGTATCAAATATGGAATGGAAGTATTTTACAAAAAGTTTCATAGAAAAATAATTTCCTTATGACTATCGATCAGATATAAAAACAAAATTTCTCAGTTTGAGGCAAAAGGAGGATGAGAATGTTGCAATGTATGAAGCTAAAATTACAAGGTTAGCAAGGAATGCCGAATATTATATATGTAACCCATGAAGTATGATTGATCATTTATTTGATGGGTTAAATCCATTTCTCCGTCAAGCACTATTCTCACAATCCTTCTTGTCATATGAAGATATTGTCTCATGTGCTATCAAGAAAAAAAAATAATTCTCTATGTCTTATGACTTTAAAGAAAAGAAAGAGAAGAAGATATTTGTTGAACACTCTAGAAATGGAAATTAGGGGAAGATGGGAGAAGTTGAATATCCATCTATTAGTAAATGTGGGAAGAAACACCCTGGTAGTTTCCTGATGGGAATGAGAGTCTGTTAAAAGTGTGGTGAAAAAGGCCACCAAGCTCGTGATTGCAATGTGAAGAAAGAGGCTGTCGATGTTGAATGCTACAATTTTAGAGAAAGGGAGCATTATCCAAATTAATGTCCTAAGCGTTAGGGGAACTTACCTCATAAAATGCCAAGGGATCAAGCCCAAGCTTAAGATATCACTACTGCTATGGTTGATGATCTGAAAGGCATAGTGGAAGGTAATTTAATGGATTCCTCATGTTTAGCCAATGCTTTATTTGATTCTGAATCATCAAAATGTTTCATATCATCCCAGTTTTCTAGGAAAATTAAATATTTCCAATTTTATTTTACAAGGTAGTTGTCAGTCAAAACACCTAAGGGAAGTATCATTGCAACACAGTTTTGTGAATCATTCTCCAATAGGGCATATAAATGTTCATTATTTATTGATCACATCATCATACCCATGATAGAATTTGATATAACCCCCATTATGGATTGGATTTTAGACCATGACGAAAACATTTATTGTAAGAAGAAGGATGTTACTATTTTTTATAACGATGATAAAAAACACCTTTTCTTTAGAGAAGAATCGTCACCCCAAAATTATTATCTAGATCCACCCCCAGTAGCTATAATAAATTCAATTATTAGGGATGAAGAGAGTTAAATAACTATGTGTGAGGAATGGAATGTCCAAATAGAGGATGTACACATTTTTAAAGAATATGTTGATTTGTTTCTAGAAGATTTACCTGGACATCCTCTAGAATGAGAAATTGTGTTTTCCATTGATTTAATTACTGGATCAAGGCTCATATCAAAGACCCCTTATAGAATGGAAACTATGGAATTAGTGGAACTAAAGAAATGACTAGAGGAATTGAGTAATAAGGAATTTATTTTCCCTAGTGTTTCTCTATGGGGATCCACTATCATTTTGGTTAAGAATAAAGATGAATCTATGAGGTTGTGCATTGACTATAGGGTGATCATTGCTATAACAATAAAGAACAAGTATCCCCTACCACTTATTGATGATTCATTTGACCAACTTCATGGATCTCAATAACTTTCAAAGAATGACCATTAATTTGGATATCATCAGTTTTGTGTGAAGATGGAAGACATTCTGGAAATAGCATTTCGAACCAGGTACAAGCATTACGAGTGTACCGTAATTCCTTTTAGATTGTATAATGATCCATCTGTCTTCATGGATCGAATGAATAGAGTTTTCAACGAATATAATGATGAATTTTTAGTGGTATTTGTTGATGATATATTGGTATACTCTAAAATCAATGAAGATCATTAAAATTACTTGTGTATTATTTTAAATAATCTTAGAAGACATGAATTATATGGGGAGTTTAGCAAATGTGAATTATAGTTCTAGGATATTTCTTTTCATGGCCATATTATCTCTAAGGATGGATTATATGTTGATCCTTCTAAGTCCAAGGCAGTCCAAGAATGACCAGCACCAATGAGTATAACCTAGGTATGCAGTTTTATTGGTCTAGAAGGATATTATCGACGTTTCATCCAGAATTTTGCCTCATTGGATAACCCATTAACAAAGCTCACACGAAAAGGTTTTAAAATTCTTTGGAAAAAAGAGTGTGAATAATGTTTTGAATAATTTAAGATAATATTATTCAATTCTCGTATCTTGACTCTACCATCGAGGAATGATGGATTTGTTATTTATAGAGATGCTTTAAAGAATGGAATTAGTTGTGTCCTTATGAAGAATGATAGGGTTATTTCATATGCATCACGACAGTTAAAAATTCATGAGAAAAACTATCCTACTCATTATCTTGAGTTAGTAGCTGTAGTCATTGCTTCGAAGATTTGGAGACACTATCTCTATAGCGAAAAATGTGAGATATATACCGATCACAAGAGTTTGAAGTATATTTTCTCACAGAAAGAACTCAACATGAGGCAAAGGAGATGGATTGAACTACACAAGGATTATGATTGCACTATACACTACCACCCAAGGATAGAAAATAAGGTGGTAAATGCTTTGAGTAGAAAGGATAATGGATTTTTGAACAAGATGAGAGTTGAAAAGGATCCTATATACATGTATCTAGTGAAGATAGATATGGGAATCACCATGGAAGGTGAGACATCAATTATTTTTCAAATGGTTGCCAAACCATATTTACTAGAAACGATAATGAGTTCTAATACCAGTGATGAGGAGTTTCAAAATAAGATTAAAGGTGTGAATGATGGGAGATTAAGTGACTTTGTGTAGGATGATGGAATTATGAAATTTGGGAAGAGATTTCGTGTTCCCGATATACTTGATCTAAAAGGTAATATTTGGATGATGATCAAATTTCCAATTTCTCAATACCCCCTAGGAGCACGAAAATTTATAGAGATTTGAAGGATCAATTTTGGTGGGACAACATGAAGAGGGAGATTTCTGATTTTGTGTAAAGATGTAAGGTTTTTCAACAAGTGAAAGATGGAAGGTAACAGTCTGGAAGAGTCATTAAACCTCTTCTCATACCTGAATGGAAATGGGATGATATCACGATGGAAATTGTAATGGGGATACCAAAGACTCCTAGAAGTAATGATATAATATGGGTCATTGTTGATCGTTATACCAACTCATCACATTTTCTTGAAAAAAGGGAATATTTACCACTTAAACGTTTAGAAAGAATATATATTAATGAAGTTGTAAGACTTCATGGAGTACAACTATCGATTGATTATGATCGTGATCCCCATTTTGCATCAAGATTCTGGAAAAGTCTTCAGAAATACCTCGATACTAAACTTCGTTTGAGCACTGCTTACCACCCCCAAACTGATGGAAAATTAGAATAGACTGTTCAAATGTTAGAAGACATGTTGAGATCATGCTCACATGAATTTCAAGGTATGTGGGATCAATATTTACCTCTAGTAGAATTTTCCTATAAAAATAGGTTCCATAAAAGTATTTATATGGCACCATATGAAGCGTTATACAGAAAGAGATTTTTCACACCAACATGTTGGGATGATGTTGGTGAAAGAAAACTATAAGGCCCAGAACTTGTGGAGGAAACGATAGAAAAGGAGAAGGTAATCCAAACCCACATCAAAGCAGATCAAAGTAGGAAGAAGATATATGCCGATAACTAAAGGAAGGATTTGGAATTTCAGGTAGGAGACCATGTTTTCATGAAGGTACGTCCATGGAAGGGTGTTATACATTTCGGTAGAACGGAAAATTTATTCCTAGGTACAACGGACCTTTCGAAATTCTAGAACGAATTGGGGTTGTATCTTACCATTTGGAAATGCTGCCAAGTCTCTCTAAAGTTCCCGATATATTCCAGGTATCACTGTTGAAGAAATACATGCCTGACTCAACACATATAATTACCTATGAGGAATTAGAATGGGAATCCGATCAGTCTTATTGTGAATATCTCGTCAAGGTTCTTGATACAAGAGAACAAGTGCTGAGAAACCAGACGGATTTTCTGTAAAAGTTCTATGGAGAAACCATAAGATGGAAGAGAAAACGTGAGAACCCAAGGAACCTTTGATAAAGAACAACCTAAGTCTTTTTATGAAGTAATATTATAGAAATTTTGAGGACAAAATTATTTTAAAGAGGGGAGAATGTAACACCGTAAGATTCCACAGTACGCTTCTCCTTGAATAATACAGTAGCATGTGTTGTATGCAATTTCGAGTTCTAACACACTAAAACCAATAAAATTAGCCATAATGAATAGTAATACCCACTTTTTAAAATTTTGTTTTCCGAAATGGACAACATTTTTGGATTCAAAATATCAAAATTAGCTTAGGGTGAATTTTTTTTTTCAGAAAACATTCATTTTTGATGCATAGTGAAAAACACTAAGTTGTAGTTTAAAACCAAATTTTTATTCAAATAATTATTTATTTTATTTTATTTTTTTCTGTCAAAATAGATACCTAATAACTATATAAGTTCAATGTAATTCATTGGAGTCATTTTATAATAATTTTAGATATATTTGAATTTTTTACCATCTTTTACCCACCTCCAAGGAGCTTTTGCAAATTTACATAAAACATAATTTTACCTCTTATTTGAGTGGATTTTAAGAAAATATAAGAGTCATGGTTGATATCAGTAAGTAAAATGTTGTTCAATATGATAAAAATAATTTTTGGTGGATAGTAACTTTTTACTTTTATATACATCGATTAAAAGTAAATAGGGTAATTGTGGGTAAAATTGATATTATTATTACACTAACACATGTCATAATTCTATTGGATAAGTATAATTCGATAAAAAACAACCTTAGGAATAAAATATGCTCCTATATGTCCACTTGGATTAGATTAGGACATTTATTATTATTTAATTCCAAGATGATTTAAAAGTGTTAAATTCAATGTTCAATAACTAAACCATTTTTAATATAGGGTTACACATAAGGAATATTCGACTATAAATATTCATTATAAATTTAAAAATATTTCCTAAATAATGATATTTTAGTTATATTTTTTAGAGATTAAATAATTTAATTTAATTATGACACAATCATGATGCAGTAATTACCTAATTAATGAAATATTGAAATAATTGATATTATAAATATCCAAATAAATGTAATTTGAGACATTTTATGAATTCCATTAATTTGATAGTTTAATATGACATGTTAGGGTTGGTTATATTAATTGTTTTTGAAGTACTAATACTGTTATGAATTTAGAAAAAACTGAAATACCAAATAGTGTCATAATTGACATAAAAGAGTTTTTAAAACAAATATTATATTATTAATTGATATTATATTTCAAAAAATCCAAGGTTCGAACAGAAGACTAATATAATGATATGTGTATCATTAATTCACCACTTGGGGTTCGCTTGAAAGATTATTGTATGTTTATTAACTATATAATATAAAAATACAAAGAGACATGGTAAATGTCGAAGTATTAACTAAGAGTTAAATCTAAAATATAAAGTTAAGATAGTGACCCAAACCTATCTAAAACCAATTGGTTGAGTTTTTTTTGACCTATCCCCACCCTATCCTTTAAATAATTCATTTTGTATCCATTAGAAACCGAAAATGATTTTATTAAAAAGTAATATTTCTAGCTTATCCTAAGGTGCCCCTCACCCCTTTTATAAAAGGGCACTCCCCCTTATCTCTAATTCACACAATAAATCCATTTTTCTCAGACAAAACCTACCCAAATACCCTCTAAATCCTCCTCCCATATTCCTAGAGGAATTCATTTAATCAGAAAGCCAACATAAGGATCCCTTTTGATCAAATCCTAAGGAAGAACACAAATAAGAGACAAATATTTCATCACCTCTTTCAAGTTCCTTTCTTCTTCTACTTCATCTTTCTTTGTTATTTCCATTATAAAATAACAAATCCATTATCTTCTATATATTTTAATGATATTATAAATATTGTACAACAATATTAATTATTCTATCCATCCTTTGAATGAATGTCACTATATGTGCGTACGTACGGCGTACCGTCTCCACGTCGTGGTGTAATTGTTATTCAATACATTATTATTTGGATGTGTATAATAATGATGTGTAATTGATTTAAATAATAAATATAATCTGATAATTACTCTTTATACATGATATACTATCCAATTATATATTATTTTTATATAAAAATAATGATATTGTCACTCGTGTGTGCGTACGGATTACCGTCTCCCCGAACGTGATGTGATTCATTCCCCATCATATCCATTCAAGAATAATTTTCATTAGATGATTAAAAATAAGGTTTAATGACTTAATATCTCTCTGAATTGGGATATGATACATCCTATCCATAACAAAAATTACTTATGTAACATATCATATAAATGAAAACAAATCACTTAACACCCGAAACGACGATAATACTAAGATATTATTAACAAAGAAATGTTAAAAGATCATATATGATATCATACTAATGTATATGATTCTTGTATAATTAAATAGCAATTATTTAACCATTATACTGGAGGTTAACTTACATTCAACCAAGGAAAAGTACAAGGTAAGGGTTAATTCTACAACCTTCTCATTATTCAAGGTTGTTTATATGTAATTATCTACTGGGACCTCTTTCTCATCCACATCCGTGTTTTCCTAAAAATGTCTTCCAAACACATTTTTACTACTTATTAGACTGTGGTTTAATGTAATTTATACACTTATTTTTCCTTATACGTTTTGGAAGGAATCATTCCGTAATTTTCCAAAAAAGGTACATTATGTCCTTTTCCACAAAACTAAGTTAAGAATGTATTTTAACTTATACGGTGGGTGTGGCTATATTATGCTGTTATAACATCGCTGAAGCTTCCCTTACAAGCTCATAAAAATATTTTAAAACAATTTTTTTCTTTTATAATTATATATCCTTAAATGATTCAAAAAAATGAGATATTTCTCTCAAACAATTATGATTTCATCTATGTCAACATCCTTTATTGGATTTCAATCTTGTTTGAAGTTGATTTATTATGATATCCATTTTTTATTGAAGGTTTCATGATATGTTTGACTGTGGATGTTTTATTTTTCTACCATTCATGGTTTATGGATAGAGTATTGACATTTTTTATGCTAGTTTTAATACGAATGTTTATGTTATCTTTAAAACATTTCATATGAGGAATGAATTGGACATAGTAAGTGATGGGTGGAGCCCGCTATAGCTCCTCGATGCATAGGTAGGTCTCATGAGACAAACTAGTGTCTTGGCACAAGGCCTTTACAAAATCTTATGTGTAGTCTTGGTACAAGTCCTAGACTATGTGGTTATGAATGTCTAGCATTATACCTTCTATCACTATAAAAGTGGCTATTGATATTGAAATTGATTATTTGACTAGTAGAATATCCATATGAGTAAGTAAATGACATTATTTTGATTTATATTTTCCATATTATGATCAAGTTTATGTTTAAAACGATTTTTTTGTTCTATACATTGCCTTAAATGTTTATACTTATTTATGAATGTTTCGGCTATATTGTTATCCTTACTAAACATCTGAGCTCACCCCTTTATATGTTTTATTTTTCCCAGGATGAAAAGATGAATATTATGACTGACCTGAAGGGATTGCCTATGGGATATTAGTGTTTTCTATGGAAACAATGTTGTTGTTGTTTTCCATTTTATGCTGTAATGTAAACCTTATGAATGTATCTTGTACATCCAAGGCTACTAAACTAATCAGTATCTAGAGACTTGATCTTTTGTGATCAAACCGATGATACATAATAATGCACCGACTCTGGGCTTCTTGGGTCGGGGTGTTACACAACACCTATTAGTTAACTACCATTTAAAAAAATCATCTTATAATATTTTTTTCAGTATAACTCAACGTTGTGTGCAACGTAAGATTTCAATTAAACCTGATGTTGCGTGTAGAGTGCTCTATCAAAAAAATCATCATCATTAAATTTAAATTAATATTTAATCCATGGATATTATTAAATAAAAAAATTCATATTCTTTATTTACCCGGGATGTTACACTCTACACAACCCAAACCAACAACTGTTAAATCCAAAAGGCTTTACTCTCATAAACACGCGAATCAAAGGATTCCATTGTTCATATAAAGATACTATCCTATATGATATACACTAACATGGCCACACAAGTTTAATCACATTATAGTTAATTCATCTCAATTAGGAATATAGTCCTCCTCTCTTTGTATGCCAGGAATTTTTCACATACCACACCACAGATACCTCAAACTAAGGGAAAATACATCATCCTTTAAAATAAGATTCAATCATTACATTTCAAATAAATATGGAAAGGAAAAACTCAAAAAAACTTTGAGTACTAGTAAAATGTTTGAATTTATCACTCCCAAGTAATCTCCTTCAGGCCATCATGCCTCCCCAATACATGAAAAAAGGGAATGGTCCTCCCACACAGTGCATTATTTTAGTGATCCTGAATTTCTGTTGGCCTTTACATTGATGTTCTATCATCCTTAATATCGAGATCTCCTCATTTTGGAATGTGGGTGTCATCGTGTAGATACTAAAAGAGTTGAGATATGTGGATGACATCATGAATTCTCTCTAACTACAGTGGTAATTCCCAATGGTACTCCAACTCATCCTCGCTCCCCAACACATCAAAGTGTCAAAAACAACTGGGGGAAATATTACTATATTTTCTAAATCTCCATAACCCACGTTGAGGGGAATCCTTCAAGAACATATGGTCCCCAACCTCAAACTCATATGACATCATCCTAGGATCATCATTACAATTATGTCGGTCATGCGCTGCTTTCATCTTCTCACTAACATGTTGAACCTTCTATGTCATAGTCCACACTTCCACAGGACCAAGAACAACTGTATCCACATTTATTATCTAACACAATGGTGAATGAAATGGTCCTCTATACATCTCTTCAAACATATCCATGATAATGTAAGAGTGATAGAAATTATTATATAAAAAAAATACCGAGGGAATAGCCAAGATCAACCAAAGTCCATGATATATGAATGCAATAAATCCTCAAACGTCTAGATAGTCTGTTCTATCTTCCCATCCGTATTAGTGTATAAAGTAGTTCGGTGGAATTATTGTGAGCCAAACGCATTATGAAATCTAATTCATACTTTTGTGGTAAAATTTGTGTCTCGGTCCAATACAATGGATCTCAGATCACTTTGTAGCCAAACCACCTCATTCACAGACCTCTTGGACAAGTTATCCACTATTCTCGTCTCCCTGATCACTAAATACATAGCCAATTTCATCAATTAATCCACTACAACCCAGATAGCCTCAAAACCTCCTTGATCTATGAGTAACTCAATGATGGAATCCATTGAGACGTCATCCCATCTCCTCTCTAGGACATCCAAGGGCTCCAAAAAACCACTTGAAACATGGTTCTCACCCTTTACCTAATGGAAGACCAAGTATCTTTCCAGAATCTTTTCTACTGCCCACTTTATCCCATACAACCAAAATACATCCTCATAAAATGATTCAACTTAGAAATTACAGGGTGTACCAATAATGGTGAGATATTAAACTCATAAAGGACTCCCTTGTTCATCACTACTAGAGTGAAAAACCGCCCATAAAATAATATATAACTCATACCATCCTCCGACCATCCCTTTGGAGCATCACCTTGGATGATAGGATCGTGAAACAACTCTAAATCTGAATCTCCCAGTAGATACTTTTCCAAAATATACATTAGATAAGTCTTCACTAGCATCTAAAACAAATATCCCCTACCATTGTCCACTCATTCATCCATGTGAAATGATTCCAACTCCTCTATCACTCTACAAGAATCCACAGATCCCCTAATAATCTCATTTTTTGAAATCCTGCTAGAAGCATCAACCATGGAATTGCCCTCTCTTAAAGTATTGGATATCTCAAAATCTAATTCCTAATGAAATTATATCCACCTCCACTAGCACAAGCCCAGATCTCATTGGGAGAAGATATTCCATATACTCATGTGATTCAAAAAGACCATAAATCCCTACATAATGAGGTAGTTACACGAACACTTCAGTGAAAACATCACATTTACTATCTGTAGATCATGGGTGTAATAGTAACGCTCATGGTGAAATACATACCTAGTCCTATAAAAGTTCACTCGTCGCGGTTACATCATGATACATCCCAAGCCCTGGTGAGAAGCATCACTAAACATCTCAAACATTACCCCTTCATTAGGAAACCAGAGTACTTGAGCACTTACCAACAAACCCTTCAGATAACCAAACAATGCTGGTCACTTATTACTTCACACAAAATCATGTTACCTCCTTGTTAAGGCCTTAAAAAGGTATTAATCTTGATATAATTCATGTACTAACCACTAATAATAGCCTGTAAGACCAAATAAATACACTACCCAAGTTCATAACATGAACTTAGTCAAATTTCAATAGAGATTGTGGCATAAAAGATACTACAAGGCAGTTCTGAGATATTGGGCATGTCCCTCCCCCAACATTGAGTATACTAGCATGTTGTTGATGAATACATTGATAAATCAGTCCTGGTACTCATGAAAAATGATGTTCATGAGTCCCATTAACACAACTTGTGCATTCATAACATAGAATGAAATGACTATGAAATCAAAGTTCTCATACCTACATATAAAGGTAGTATTAGGGATATCACCATTATTCTCCCTCAACTAGTGAAATACAGATTGAAAATAAATCTAAAAAATCCAACTTTCCCCTCTCAACTGGTCAAAAATATAATCCATCCTTGGAAGAGGTTAATAGTTCTTGATCGTTACCTAATTCCACCTCTGATAGTCTATACACAGCCTCATACTACCATACGACTTCTTGGAGAGAATCATCGAAGCACTCCATGGTGACACAAGGTGCTGGATAAAACCATTCATCCACAGATCATCTATATGATTCCTCAGCTCCCATATCTCAGAAGATTATATCCGATAAGGATCCATCGAAATATGAGAATTACGATGACGCAAATCAATCCTAAACTCAATATCACGTCAAGGGAGTAGAGTCACAACCTCCTTCGGGAAATCATATAGGAACTAAATAATGATCTTGAGACAATATACCATTTTATAATCCACTGATTACACTAATATCTCATCCAATAATGGAAGAAGAGGATCAACAAGCTGAATGACCACCTTAAATCTCCGCTCTCTCACAAAAACCACACGCTGGATATCCACATCAAAAACCATGACTCTCCTTCAAAATAAGTCAACAAATAAATTCATAGAATAAAACTAGTCGATTACAAGGATGAAATCATATGGTTTCATCTATAGAAAGAATATATCTCTTCTAGACTGATGTGGTTCCATCATCAGTTTTCATTCCTAAAACACATCAAACAAGATGGATTTCTTCTGACTGGAGTACACAACACCAGGGAAATAGAAATCGTATCTACGTCTAGTCCCAGATACTGGGATTGATTAGGTGAAAAAAATTAGTGTGAAGGTCCTACATCAAAAAAATATCAAGCAAGGGTACTGAAAAAATTGATCATAGCTCTTAAAACCAATGACCCTACTGGAACTGCATCCTTTGCCGCATGAAACTGACCAAGCCCGGATCCTCTGAATCTTTGGTTAAAATGCCACCATGACCATGCCTAGGCAAAGGAACCTAAACATGAAGAACATCCTACGGTCAACCTCTACATAAACCATCTCCCCTTTTTGAATCAAAAACCTGCTTCCATTCCTGCTGAGATGGTCTCACCGAAAACTGCTGCTGAGGTTGGCACTAAACCAATCCACCTACACCATACTATGAACAAATAGCTATTGGACACTATTATTGAGTATTATTGTGTACTCTATAGAATAAAAACCTCAAAAATATTCCCAAATGAAGTGCACGAGAACCACTAGTACCAGAAGGCCGTAAAGAAAGAATATGAGGTAAAATAATTTTTAGTTAAAGGATTGAAGGTCCTGATTCACGAGAAATTCCACTAGTACCCCTAACACTCAAAGAAATATATTGGATCCACTTTCATGATAGACATCCTTACGAGTGAATCTGATCGATCACCTCTTCCTCTTTCTAAATGACCATGTATGTTGGAAACAAAAAAAGGAGTAACCATATATTAGATTAAAGGGTAGAGTGCCTCTTCAAGATCTATCTCAAGAGACTACTCATCTAGAAAGACGTATTAATCAAAATGAAGAAGGTACATGAACTTGATCCCATGATCCTATGCTGACACACTCTTCTAATGAAGGTAGAGTAGATCCTGCCTCTTCTCAACCTTCATGGTAAATAAAATGAACTCTACTCGGAACACCATATTTAAGATGAACCACAAAACATCGTCTTCCTTCCACTCCCCCATATACATCATCCACCACATACACATAGCTCCAACAAATCTGATTTATTGTGAAAGGAACTCAGTACTCGGTTGGGAACTATATCAAAATAAAGGTGATCTCATGCTCCTCGATCCATATTTCTATCTCAGTGGCCTAATCAATGACCTTATACTTTCTAAAAGCCTTCCACTAGAAAACATGAAACATCCTTTGCCACTGGTCATCCTCCTCAACTGGATCAACCCTCCATCAATCAACCAGATGTTCATACTGAGACTCAACTACCTAACCCACATATGAAGAATAACCAAAATCCATTGCTAAAATGTAAAACCAGATTTTCTAATCCCAAGTCATATCAATTTTTTATTTAAGATTCATTTTAACTAATTTAACTAATTTTTTTATCCATTTCAATTTAACAAAAATGAACCCTATTAAAATAATAAAAAATCCATTATGATACATGTACATTTTCTATAGTATATACCCTACAAACGGTGTAGCCACAATTGGTCGTTCAGTTGGATCAATGTCTTTGCATCAGATCATAGGGGGCCCTAAAATACCCTATCCTAGTTTGTCTTCTTGGGGCTATATCACACACCAAGATCATATGACATAGTTTCCATGCTAACCAACGAAATAATCATAGTGTCTAACCCAAAAATCCATCCTATATCTCTACCATCACATGTGACACCATTTTTCCATGACTCTCTCCCTCCAAGGGTTCCCTTTCTAGGATGACAATAAAGAAAGGGAGATAATGACCCCATGTAAAGAAAAAAGGGAAATAACCAAAAGTAAATCTATGCAGTTACATGAAAACTATATTGTTCTGAGCTAGTAGGGTTCATAACAGCCTAAAAAATCTTAATGGAAACCTGAAATAAGTTTTTTATAAGTAGGGTGTGAATACAAGTATAATCAGTATGAAAACCAAAGTCTCTCATGTACATGTGAAAGAATCATACGAAGGATCTTGTGAGAAAGAAACAATACCAAATAACACCTAGTATGTATACTACCCACCCCATCCTCACCGAGGTACGCTAAAAAAATAACGCAAGTCAAGTAATGTAATATAATTCACATCAATGATAAAGTTCCCTACACTAATTTCCCAATGATTAGATGATCATTCCCTAATAGAGAACATCACAGTGATCCCACTTATTTTGAATCCACAATTTCATGAACCCCCCATGCACACCTAGGATGCAGATCTCCTAACATCTCACTTGTAGGCAATTGGGACACAAACGAAATTACATAATATTCCGAAGACACCTAGTAAATCACAACAAATCTCATCCTGAAGAAAAAGGGAAAGTATAACATATATCATCTTGAAGTCACTTGGGAAAGAATAACTCACCCATACAAACATGTGCCTCACAAAAAATAATCTTCCTAAATAATGTCTGGCAGTCACCATCATGAAGAGGGAGTAGGAAGAGAGGGCGATTGGCCATTCATCCTCCCACCATGATGTTTTGGAAAGACACCCTCCCCCATGAATATGGGGGTGTCCTGTAAATAGTACTCAAATATGGTGGGGTGAATATGGAAAACACACAAAAAATAAAATGATATAAATATATGATACAAAACACTAATGCCTAACCTATGTCTTCCCAAATAGAAAAAATAACTCAAACTACCACCTTTTATGATACATATAAATGAAAAATACCATACAACAAGTCAAAAAACCCGATTCAACTCCCAACAAGTTTATTTATCCAATTTTATTAATTACGAAACATGTCATTTATCCATTACTCCACTACCCAATAAAATACTAAGAAAAAAACATAACATGAATAAAATGTTATCATAAGGTAAAAATACTAGATAAACTAAAGCAACTGTACATTTCCAATACATATAACACCAATTCATGATATATAATATATTGATCTATAGATATAGGTTGAAGTTTAAAATGTGTTACTCATAGAGAAACCATTGGTGAATTACACACACAAATCACCACAGACCTTCTCCAACATAGCCCACCCCAAACTCACAACCCTAAAAGATAACACATTACAACACAAAAATTTTCCTAGCTCTAATAAATTACACTTCTCATCCATTCCACAATCAATCAATCTATCGAAATGAGATTTTATTTCACCACCCAAGCCATCCAATTTCACACAACCGTCCTCACAACCATACTATATCACAACCCAAGGTAGAACCACATACACATATCACATCACAACACATTATAAGAAAAAAATCAATTACATATTTAATAGGGGATCAGTTATTTAATTCCTCTAGTTATTTTAGGGGTTCTCATAGATACTATAAGATCCTGGGGTATCCTTTCATTAGATTAATATATGTGATTAATCATTTTTTACATATAAGTGTCCAAATAAGGATGAAGAACACTAATACCACAATTAATTTAGTGTGAAATCAAAGGACCCAAATGAGAATGATATTTTGTGGGTAGTTAGCCCATAGATATCAGAATATCACAACAAAAGAAAGGGTGTAATGTCATACAAAATACAACCCTATACATCTTTCAATTTAATTTTTCCAGTTATTATATTTTGTTAATTTTTAACAACCAAAATATACTGGTATACAAGAGTAAACAACTCCTGAATAATTAACCTTTGATGATAAATGAATGAAAATGCTACCTCTAATGTGTGTCAAGATTCTACACCCAAGAACAATTCTCATAATAGACCTCTGATTACCTCACCCACAATATCTACATAAAACCAAGGATTATATGACACCACCACATCAAAAAAAACCAAATAAAACCCTACTATAAATATAAGAGATAATTTTACATTACATGACAAGATGAATAGGAGGAATAATGATATCAACCCAAATGAATCTATTGAAATAGGGAAATAATGCACCTTAGATCGATTAAAGATAACTACAGATTAAAGGAGTGAAGCTATGAATCGATCCTTGATAAAGGAATCCATAGAACAATGATGTGGGGTCGTCAAGTCGCCTAGGATTATTGGAGAGTCACTAAATACATAGGGTTTTCCAAGAAAATGTCTGAAAAAATATTAAAATATTACAGAATTGATGTTTTACATGACGTGAAATACCCCTTCACATAATGTAATTCCCCGCGATCAAATTCCTTTGAAAACCCCATCACTATTCAATTTATTTTTTAAGATCCTGAAACTTTATACACTTTGAACCACCTTGGACAAGCCATGAAACCAATAATTTCATCGTGTATTATACTTACATGAAGTGTAACCCCTACAATATCTTTTATGCACCCCATATCCTATGAGAACTCTAAAAACCTCTTCTAAACATCACAAACAACCAAAAACTAGAAATGTAACAGACATAGATGAGAAAAAGCATTACAACATGTAACATGAAAAATATGTAATCGTATATGGAAAATTATTTTGAAAGACAATTTAAAACATTTCTAGATCAAAATAACCGTTCCTCTTTGAGAAAATATTTTTAAAACAAAAAACATTTTTGAAAATATTTATCCTTGAAAATAAACATGAACACATATTGAGTATGATTTGGAATTAATTTTAAATTTTTAAAATATAAAACAGTTAAAATTTATATTTAATAAAAAATCATATAAAATATAATTTAAAAATATTTTATTGAATTTTTTTAGATAATGCTTTTTTGAAAAAAGATAAATTTCTTACTGAAGAGAGAAAACGAGTTGGATTTTGTTAAAATACATTCATAATTTAATTAAGTAACAAAGAGTAGAAAATGGTAAAATTACTAGGATATATACTGAATAACCATAGGGGAATAAATTTCATGATAATTTATGTGAGTTAGATCATGAGATATCAACATTAGAGGCTTAATCATAAATAATCTCGATAAATAATGAGATTGTAACATAAAATCATTAATTTTTTGAAATATTAGATCATGATTTCCATGAAGGTATAACATAAAATGAAACAAAAAAATATCATAAGGATAAATAAATTAATGATATTTCATTCCAAATGGTTTTATATAAACCTTATAAAGTAATATAGGGGCATAACCTAATGTATGTCTCAAAGAAGGAAAATTGAGAAAAATTCCCTTATCACTATGGTAATGTTTCAATTATAAGACCCATTGAAAATAGATTGTAAAACTAATATTTAAATACCAATTATTATTATTAGAATTATAAAATATAGTTATGTATATTATACACACCATAGAAAATAAATATGTGGTTGTTTCTTCTGGAAATGGGGATGACCTTGTTTGTTTAAGATTCAAACATTCCAATCGGTTTCTAACAGGTTTATTCGTAGAACCGGAAACATCCAATGATTATATGTCCATTTGTACCTACATTCCAATGGTAGGTGCTCATTAGTTGTGGACCGATGAGGATTAAGAATTTTCATTAGTCGAGAGGATGAGAGGTCAGACTCATCACACCTTTTTGAGGGGAATTATTACTTACTCCGGGACTCTCTTATAGATTTAAGTTATGTTCATGAATACTTATTAAATCACCAAGTATGAAAATGATTTTCCATTATATTTGGTAATCAATTATTGATATGTATGAGATTTAGAGAACCTTTTATATATATTTGAGGTTCTTCATCGATAGAGAATAATCCGTATTTATTAGAGATTATTAGTCAATGGTATCCTTCAACACAATATATAGAAATCTCTTGATCATTATGATAACTATACTGGTTTTCAAGACACTCAGTGGGGCACATGAAGTTTATTGTCGTTCATAAAGATAGGGATTATTTCAGAGTTGGGATCATACCCGCAGATGGGCTACCTATGTATCCTTGTTAAAAATAAAGGAATCAGAACCCACATAGTTTGACCAGAAGGATTTAGTTTAACGTCATCTGGGATAGAAAAAAATAATTAATGAATGATGGGATTGGACCTTATAAAGGCTTCCTACGTACTCTACTTTAAAGGTAGAGATCAAAGTCCACATAGTTCAGGGAAGAAATATGGGGCTTATGCATGGTTAATGGCCCAAAAAAGAGATGTCGTGATTACTTTTACACTCTAAGCTCACTTGAGTCATACTCAGTGTGAGAAACAAGGGGAATTAGTAAATCTGATGATTGTGCCATGAAATATGTAGTCATAAGAAATGATTTAGGGCTTAAGTATGTATGATGGCCCATGTAAATGAATATTAGGACTTTGTTCAGGAAAGAATCCCATGAGCATGGTCTATAATGGTATTTTTACTTTATGAAGAATTGGAATTTTAACTCGGGACTTACTCCATAGAAGGAGGCCCAAATTTAGAGGATCTTATGATTGGGTTTCATTCCTGAAAAGGATGCCCAAATCAAAATAAATTAATACATGTTCTTACTCATAAGGAGGATACCCAAAGATGAAATTATGATTGGGACATAATCCTGAGAAGGAGGATTCCTAGATTAAGGAACATGGGGATTAATCCTACGAAGGATGCCATGAACAGGGAACTTGGGGCTTACTCTTAAGGAAGATGCCCAGATTAAATATATTCTCATCATTAAGGATGAGGTTGAATGAAGGAAATCTCGAACCTTAATGACATAAAGTTATGTAAATCACAAGGTTTTGAGATATGATCCACATAATTCGATTCAGATAAGGAATCCAACAAAGGAACCATGCCGTAAATAGCTTTGAATTGGGGTTTTAAGGCTATCTTTGAAGATGAAAGGTGGATTTGAGGAAAGGAAGTGATTAGGAACGTGGCACCAAAGTTTTGTTCTAGAGCATAAGTCATGGTCGCACAAGTATACTTTCATGACATGAGTCAACTTGGACGATGAAGAATCCATAAATTGATACATGGGTGACATTGAATTGGATCCCTTAGTATCATCCCTAGAGACTTTCAAGAGGGTGGCACACAAGTTTCCTTGAGAGGACAAGGAGGTGTGCATGTGTCTTCATTTCCCTTAAGGGTCGGACACTTAGGCAGGCAAGTATTGATGAGTTCTAATACTTAGGCCTTATTATTAATCTTTAGAGCTTCCATTCTAGGTAAAGAATTTCTTTAGAAGTGTTAGGAAGAATTCATACAGAGACTTGGGAGACCAGAGCTTGAATCTAAGTTTTGAATGTTTCTTCCATAAAATGGGGGGCCCACATGGGGTATTTATAGGCCATCAGAGGATTGGAATAAATTTCACTTAGGGCACACAAGTGAATTGAAAGCCTCATATCTAGTGCGCAAGTGACTTGCACGCCCAAGGCTGGCGTGCAGGTATACTAGTGTGCCATAATGCCTTTGCAATATTTGACTAATCTTCCATCTTCTATGCTCAAGGTATTCACCTTAGTCAATCTTTGGACTCTGTGATGGAACGAAGCGTCAAAAAAACTCCCCCCAATAGTTGGATCTAGAAAAAAAGGAAAGAGGGTTTAACTCTAAGGTAAAGGATAAACTAGGGTCCAGAGGCGCACATGTTTGAGGTGCCCAGGTTACGGCGCGCAAGCTTCTGGATCACCCATAAACATAGGCATCACTTCGCGCAAAGCATCAAACTTTCAAATGCTTCTTGCTGTCGTCACACAAGTGAGATCTAGTCACGCGGGGTTTTTTCACTTTTTTCATTGTCTGCACTTCTGTTTGTTGCGTCGCTTTTCCTTAGTATATTTTTGACTTGCGTGTCAGTACAAGCACGTTACAAATTTCATGACCATCTTAGACTTGCATACCAAGATTAGACATGCACACCTTAATGACTTATCCATTTTTTCGATTCCTTTACAAATTTTATGAAAAAACCAACTTACTTAAAAGTTAATTATTTTATCATTGTGCAGATTCAATGGCTCCCAAAAGATTTTGATCGGTTGATGAGTTGGCTAGAATGCTGATGGATGACATGATGAACATCGTTGTCCATGGCTATTTTGATATATGTGACAACACTCTTCCAGATTTGGCAATGTACTTCAAGAATTATCATGTCAATTTCTTATAGAGCATTTACTTGCCTTTATATGGAAAGGTCATCTGCAAGGAGTCAATATTCCAGAGGAAAATAATTACATTCCACATTCCTGGTTTCAGACATACACCATTTTTACATCAGCAAACGTTTCAGTTGCATGGTCATTTGTTAATGCTGGAACAGTGGAAAAGTCATATATAATGCATCATAGCCCATGTACTCTAGATATGAACCTCATACGCTCGAGATGTAGTCGTAATGTTATCCCTCTATTTCGGTTATGTTGTGCTTTAAGAGCATCAAAAATGGTGTGAACTTTCAAATTTTTCCTCCATGACATTTCCTTGCATATATGAAAATAGAAAAACCACGGGCTGATATGTTTTACACTGTCGGTTAGTGGAGAGAAGAATATCATGAAATTAGAACACTATCTAAAAAGAGTACACTCTCCAAATGCCTCTTTACTTCCAATTCTCCATTCTCAAGTTCATGTATCCATATTCCAAGTCTCTTGGATATAAACAGAGTCACTTTTTGAGCAGCATAAATTTTTTTAAAACCGTACTCAAGAACATTATTTTACAATTGTTCCAAGAAGATCTGGTATCACTGCATCTCTTATTGTATCAAGTTGAATGTATGAATTCCATGTGGCAGATGATGAAGCTTGGGATGTTGTAAATCAAATGAAGAGTTATGTTGAAAGCCTCTTGAAATTCTTGAAAAAGAGAAGAGACTCTAATCTGTGGATGTCCTTATAACTCTTGTGCATCAATGAAAAACACTTTCATCTTTAATCATTTGTGCCTGCATTCTATTGCTACTTTCTTTAAATAATTTTACCTAATCCAATGGGAATAGTAAGCATAGTTTGATTTTTTCTAGGGTGATACAAACAACCCCACAAACTTTGCTTATTTTGTTTCTCAATATTTCCTAAATCATACAATATGTACGTTTAGAAAGCTGAAACTAAACTTTTGTTAAGATTCCCTTTTTCAAGTTCCCAATTTAATGATTACCCTGCATTTTGTTAGCAGTTTAAGTTCATTCATGTTAGACATTAAAAGGGTAATTTTTTTAGGTCCACTAGGCTGAATACCCTGAGAGGGGGGGTGAATTAGGGTATGACTAATTAAAAATTAATGTCCGTTCTGATCTTGTTTCGCTGTTATGCAAACCACTCTACTCTCTCTTTCCTGCTACACAATATAAACAGAAAGTAAAGAAAGTGCAGGACTCAACAATTTTACTTGGTTCACCGCTATGGGCTACGTCCAAGGAGCATACGCCGACAGGTTGCCGGTCGTACCAAATTCCACTAATCTTCACTAGTTGTGGATTACAAGGTTCGGGATAGATCACTTCTATGCCTAGGCTCACTGCCTTTACAAATTTAGGGTCAGCTCACTGCTTTCCCAAGGGTCACTCCCTGTCTCTCTCTCTCTGGCTCACTGCTGGTGGAGAGGATCACCTTCTTCTTCTTCCTAAGCTCACTGCTCTTGGAAGGAATCCACTCACAGTTTATAGACCTGTAGGTCTCTTCATTTGCATGAATGAATGAATCTTACTCTATTTGTAGATGATCTGTTGAAGTACAACTTTCACCCGAAGATGAATATCTCCTTGCACCGATGGTATTGGGAAACCTTCCAGCTTCCACGCAGTCCGAAAAACACTTCTGGAACAAACCTTACTTGGCGCGCAAGTCTACCTCGGCGTGCAAGTATCGGCGCGCAAGTCACAACGGGCGCGCAAGTCCTCCTCTGACACTTGCGCGACAAAATATTCCTCAACTTCAAACTTGCGCGACTCTATTCATTTTACGCCCAAACCAATAGTGGAGCACAACTTCCAACCGGCGCGCAACTTCTAACACCGGCGCACAACTTCAACCACTGGCGCGCAACTTCACCTGCGCGACCACACACACCACCTGCGCGACCACCACACCTGCGCGACGGGAGCTCTGATTTCTCAAAGAGTTAAACTCCGGTGAATAATGAGGAGGGGTGGTACAGTATTTATAGGCAATCTAACCACCCTACGTGATGGCACGCAAGTCACCTGTGCGACCCAGTCTTGGCGCACAAGTCTTCTCTCCATTTAGACACTTGCGCGACCAACTCCCAAACTTGCGCGAACCTATTTCCTTAGCGATATTTTGATCTTCTGATCTTGAAAAACATATGGCGCGCAAGTTTCCTATACACCAAGTTCACGGAGCGCAAGTCCCTTTTCCAAAAACACTTTTCTTCATTTGCTGATTTTCAGGCCCTAAAATTTGGCAAACACTGGAAAACGGCGCCACCTTGTATCTGTTCTTTTGTACCGCCTCCAGATCATCCATTCCTTTCATCGACGTTCTTGAATCAAACATGGATCGTTGACCTCAACTCTTGAACTCGACATTCCACCATGAAATCCTCTTTGTCAACAAATTTGTATGTCATAGTTTTGCTTTGTCAACAATCACTACTCAGATGTCCACTTTGTCAACAAACACAATCACCTCAAAAATGCTTCAATGATACCTTGAGGGATTTTTGCCCAACAAATGTTTAATGTCGAATAGCTTTGACTGAATGGATTAAAATTGACTCAATTCCATGATAATTTTCTTGAAAACAAATTACCACATTCAAGTATGGGGGAAAACATGTAAACTGTGACTTCAGAAATTTTGAATATGATGGATGATATAAAAAAGGGCTAAAAGGCATTATAGTAAGTATTTCCTAAGAGTCATGTTACCACTATTTGACAAACCCATTAGGGGGTTGAATTATGTTGGGCCACATAAGGGCATTGACTACATAGTCAAATAAAATCATCTTTTTCCTGACAAGTCATTATGTAGACTACTTATGAAAGTCCGCCTAGGGGCACGTGTTTCATATTTAGACAAAAGAACTCTCAGGAATTTCACTTTTCTACTTATAAAATCCAGTGGAAGTTTATGGAGATTCAAATTTTCCAATGCACAGTGTATGGTATATGGAGAGAGGTACTTGAATGTGGAGAGGATATTTTCAATCATGATTGTCAAATAATTGGGTGAATATCACTCATACGAAGGTCTGACCCAAAGGTATGGAGGGGGAATATAAACCATAAATTTAAATACTTTATATCATGAAAAAGAGTATGCGAAAAATATGTTAAGGATGCCTATTTTTGCGGATCCCAATATATTTTTGTTAAGTCAAATAAAGAAAAAAGAGGGTTTTCTCCCAAGAATGAAGTTACCACTATTTGAAAAACCTGTTAGGGGGTTGAATTATAAAGGGCCATTTAAGGGAATTGGATGCATAGTCAAATAGTAGTATCTTTTGGCTGACAGGTCCGTTATGTAGACTACTTATGCAAGGCCACCTAGGGGCAAATGCTGCATAGTCATGAAAATGAATTCCCAGGTATCATATATTTTGTAAACAGAAGTCAAGAAAATGGTTATGGAGATCTTGAAGTATTTAAGGTTAGGAGTATGACACATAAAAATGGGCATTGTCCAATAAATGAAGGAGATACACAAACCAATTCTAACAATAATCATCTTATGGCTGAGTCCTGGATTGAGATGCTAGACTTTACAACGTATCCCATAAGTATGGGAATCTAGTCATACGCGGTTCATGAAATACAGTTTAACATTATGTGGGACGATAGTGTAGGAGATCTTAGTTTAGGGTCATAGATCTCCGACCGTAATGAGGAATACACATTATGTGTTTTATAAACATGATGTGAATGAAGACCAGGGTTTTCATACCACATTCATGTTTTCACAAGGGGACATTTTAGCCAAGGGACTGAAAGTGGAATTTGGGGTTAGGAGCAAAGCCTTGGGGATATATTAGAGAGATACTCAAACATTCCTACGTATTCCATAAGGATTGGAATAAATCCATACATAGTTCTTGAAATACCCTCTATACAGATTTGGTTCGTACATGTGAAGTTTGAAAGGGAACTTTAGTGCAATGATGGTTGGATCCGTGATTAAAGTTTTGGGAATTTCCATGTATGCACGTAGTCATTGGAATATAATATCATTGTAGATCAATGTCAATAATACTTCCCTCTCAGGTTAGGGTGTCAAAGAATATGGTAGTTTATTTTCATACAGGACAAAAGTACGGATAGTTCAGGGTCATATGCATGGACCGATGCTGCACAATTTAGCGTCATGTAGCTAAGATGTATTGCTATGTAGATTAATGTCTTGTAGTGAGGACAATGTGGGACTTTATAGTTTAATGTCATATAGCAAGGACGATGGTGAACCAATGTGAAGATATTGGTTTTGGGCTTGATCATCAGGAGGTTGCCTGTGTACCCAGCCTAGAAGGTAAGGATCAAAGTCCACGTAGTTCAATTGAAAATGAATTATTGATCAAGTTGTAGTTGAAGACAACGACCTAAAAATGGTGTTGGGACTTTTACATGGTTAGCGGCCCAGAGAGGGTATTATGGTTGAAGTATACTTTAAGATCACGTGAGTCATACTCGGTGTGAGAAACAAGAGGTAACAACAACTCTAAAGATGAATAGTTTAATGTCATGTATGACATATAAAGTACTGGACACAATTTAATGTCATATTTGAAATAAAGGTACCATGTCGTTTAAAGTATTGCAGTAACGTTTAAAGATGTATGTGTGTTACAAAAAATACTTCTTTAGAAATCTGGCATTGGTTGGAGTCGTGATGAGTTCTCCATCCATTGAGATTCAAGAATAAGCCCCATTAGAGTAGACCTTATGTATTGAGTAAGATCCTTCCCACTTTGAATCAAGAATTGGAAGTTTATTTCTGGGTATCATTGGAGTTCTGAGGACCAATAACAATTCTCCTTGAATGAATGAACGAAGACGATTTATTTGTTGAAATCCCTTGCTATTTGATTCTGATAGACTTCCAAGTGGTGCATGGTGCACAATATTTTTCATCTAATCATTCCTATTCATCCAATCTCTTTTGAGATTGTTCATCTGTGGATGACTGATCAGAAATGGCTACACTGAGTGAAGGTAATTGAACCTCAATGGGCAAAACATCATTCATTCCATATACCAACGAATATGGATTTGATCATGTAGCAGTGTGGGTGGTGATCCAATAATCCCATAAAGCATGAAAATGTTTTTTAGGTCATGATTTTATATCTTTATCCACCATCTTTTGCAGTATGTTTGAAAGATTTTTATTTAAGTCCTCTATTTGGCCATTGGCCACTCCATGATACTGAGATGAATGGTTGGATTTTATGTTGTATTTTTTATACAACTTCCTTACCTCAGATGAACAGAAGTTGGTGCCATTGTCCGTCAATATGGTTTGAGGGACATAAAATATGGTAATGATGATAGATATAATGAAACTAAAAATGATTTTAGAACTAACTTTTTTGAGAGGTATTGCCTCTACCCAATTGGAAAAGAAGTCAGTAGCAGTAATAATATACTTAAACTGCTTGGATGTAGCCGAAGGGTAAGGTCCCACTACATCCATTACCCATGTGGAAAATGGCTGTGGGTATTTAGCTGTATGGAGAAACTCTGAGGGTTGATGAATGAAATTGGCATATACAGGGAAAGAATGCAAATTATTAGTTAAATTAACACAATCTTGTATCATTAAAGGCCAGAAGTATCCAAGTATTAGAATTTGATCAGATAGTCTATGTCCAAACAGGTTGGAACCACAAACTCCTGCATGTACATCATTCATGAAAACCATTTTCTCCTCAACATCAATACATATGAAGAGAATTCCTTCAAAACCTCATTTGTAGAGAATTTTTTCAAGGTGATCTGGGCTATCATAAATAGTAAAATTGACCACACATCGCTGAACTTGTTCTTTGCTGGATCTATCAGGTGGGAGTGTTTCATTTTGAAGGTATTCCCTGATATCTGTCATCCATACTATAGTATGACCATATGGGTAAAAAATGTCACTAATTTTATTGATTTCATCTATTTAGAGTTGAACATAAGGTGAAACTATATAACTTTGGGAAATACTGATGATTTTTTCTCCTAATTTGGATCTTCTAGGGCTATGGCTACATTATCCAGGGCATTATCTTGGGAATTTTGTGATTGCGTGACATAAGAAAATTTCAGTTCCAAGGGAAATTCTGCCATTAACTCTCTGACGTAATCACACAAAGGGATTAACTCTTATTTTCTGATGGAATAATCCCCATTGATTTGTTTGGTTACCAAATCGGAATCACCTTTTACTTTCAGGTGATTCACCTGTTCTTGAAGAGCCAATTACAAGCATGCGATGAGAGCTTGATATTCTACTTCATTGTTTGTACCACCTTCCACCAATAAGAAGGAATATCGTAGCACTACTTTTTTCTGGGGAAATAAGAAAGATTCCTAACACAACTTTTTTGAATTTAGGATCTTCCATTTTCTTCTCTGTTGGATTTCTGGAGGCGCCATCAAAGTACATTTCCCATGGTTTATGATTATCTTGAATAGAGAAGACTTCCTCAACTGTAAGTTCAATATTTAAAGATGTATCTTCAATTGAAGGGTGTTCAGTAAGTAAATCAGCCATAGCTTGGCCCTTTATTGTCTTCTGAGACACATACTGCATATCCAACTGCTGCAAAATAATGGCCCACCATTCCAGATGTCATGTAAGCATTGGACAACATAAGATAAATTTGAGCGGGTTTTTGCGAGATACCAATTGGACCTCATGATGTTGCAAGTTGTGTCTATATTTCTTAACTACAAAGATTAATGCTAGGCAGCACTTTTAAATACTTGAATTTTGATTTTCTTCCTCAAGGATAGTCCAAATAAGATAGTAAAGGCTATTTTCATTCCCATCATCATTCATTTGGGAAAGGAAGGAACCCAATGACCGCTCTAAAGCTATCACATAGATAATAAGTGGTCTTCCTTCAACAGGTGGAATTAATACCAGTGGAATAAAGATATATCTATTGAGAATATAAAATGATTCTTAACATTCTTTAGTCCATTGGTAGGTGACTCCCTTCTTCATGAATTTGGTGAAGGGTAAACACTTGCCTGCCAAATTGGAAATGAAATGATGAATATAGGCCAAGTGTCCCTAATGTCCTCTTAATTATTTCAAATTTTAAGGAGGTGACATACAAAGGATTGACTTTGTCTTCTTAAGATCAAATTCAATACCATGATGGCATACAACAAAGATGAGAAATTTTCTTAAGGTTACCCCGAAAGCACATTTCAAGGGGTTCATCTTCAAATTGAGTTGTTGAAGTTTGTTGAATATGATTTCCAGATCGGCCGAGTGATTAAAAATTTGTCTATATTTGACCACCAAATCATCCACATAACATTCTACAGAATTCCCTAAAAAGGGTTTGAATATATGGTGCCTTGCACGTTGATACGTTGCACTTGCATTTTTCAGGTCAAAGGGAATTACCCGATAGAAAAACACACCTTGAAGAGATCTTAAATCTGTAGAATATTCATCCTCTGGGGCCATTCGTATTTTATTATACCCAGAATAACCATCCATAAAGGAAAGAGCTTCATAGCTAGCTTTTGATTCAATTAATATTTCTATGATTGGAACTGAAAAATAATCCTTGGGACAATACCGATTAAGATCTTTGAAGTCAATGAAAACACTAATTTTTCCATTCTTCATTTTAACATGGAAAATATTGGCCAACCATTTGGGATAATGAACTTCTCTTATGAAGTAAGATTTGATAAGTTTATCAACTTCAGCTTCAATTTTGGAGGCATAAGTTGGGTGTGTTTTTCTTGCGGCTTTCTTGAATCCTCAATGTTCTTTTGGAAAACCCAATTGATTAGTGGCAACATCAGGATCAAGAAATGGAATTTCTGTATAATTCCAAAGAAAATACATATCGATTTTTCTTTAAAAATGAAGCGTACATTTATTTCTCATCAAGATTCATGGTCACACTAATTAAAGTGGGGCATGGATCTTCTTTTTAACATATATTTATTTCTCTGAGTTCATCCACAGTGGTAGAGATACCCTCTTCAAATTCTGGAGGAGCATCTCTGAGATATTCCTCTTCCACTTCAATATGTGTTACGTTCACTATTTCTAATTTCATAGTAGATAACGAAGCCGAACTTCTATAGTAAGGGGGAAGTTAAAATTTAAACATCTTAGAAAAGAGGTTTCCATTTCTGACCATATTAATGATGAAGGGTCTTCCTGGGGTGATTGAGAGGAGATGGCGAATTGAGAATTGATATCATGGTTTTCTTTTGGTATTGATATAACTTCTTGTGACCTGGTTGGTGAAGTATAAAATTGCTGGATTTCAGCAGATGAAATGAATACATCTCCATTTAAGCTTTCATCATTGCTCTGCCAATCAAAAATTTCTCCCTTGCGGTCTAGCTCAATTTCTATAATTGAAATTTACGAAGTTTCTATAAGAATGTTTGGATTTGGGTCTATCGAATTAATTTTACAGATAGGAAACACATAATCTATATTCACAGGTATGAATGGATTTACTGGAATCTATTACAAACCATATGGAGCATTAATTTTTGTGACCTTCTTCGTTGTGGATTTTTCCTTTCCATCCATGTGATAAAATTCTACCTCAATGTATTGAGATTCACATGTTTTGAATGGGGTTTTGTCACCATACAATGTCCCGATTTGACCATTGAAACTATATTTGAGACATTGATGATATGAAGAAGGTACGGCCGCATGTGGATGTAGCCAAGGTCTTCCAAGAAAATTGTTGAAGGTTGTGTCATGATGAAAAAACATGAAATCTAAATTAGATACAAGGTATCCAAACTGAATTCTGAGTGTAATTTCGCCCAGAGGTTCTTGTTCATTCTTATCATATCCTTGCAACATCAAAGTAGAAGGAGATAAATCATATTCGGTGAGGCCTAATCGACAAAGTGTATGAATAGGGATGAGGTTGACTTTTGAACCATTATCAGTGAAAGCTCATAGGATGTATGCATCATTGACCTTGACAGATAATTACAAAGGTCTAATATGTCCATGTACAACATCATCTTCACCTTCATCTATAAAAGATATCACTACATGGAATTCTGCAAGATCATTCTCTATATGGTAAACTTCAGCAGCATCAATTTCAATTTTAAATTTTTGAGGACTTGAAAAAGACACAATGTGTGCCTCCCGAATATCATTTGATAGATTCAAGGCATCCAAAATTGATAACATGGCCGGTAATTGAGCCAAATGTTTCAAGATATTATACTTTTTGTCCAATGGTCCGTGTTTCCCAACAAGAACATATGGTTTTATAGGTGCCTTAAAAGTTGATAATTTGGATGTAGATGCATCTTGTATTGGGGTATGAGTTGGAAATACTCCTAGATTTGGTAGATTAGACAAAATAGGTCTACCTATGTTCTCAGAGAAAGAAGGGGTGACCTCTAACCAGTATTTAAAAATAACTGCATCAAGACTGAATCTACCATGTATGGAAGAACTTTCTTGCTCCTGTTACGCTCACTGGAGGACGTTTCCATGAGTTTCTGCCACATATACAGTTCTAGAAGATGTAGGATTGAAATAGTGGTTTCTGAAATATCCATATCTTCCTCTGTATCCTAGACCTCTATCTCTTCCTATTATTCCTCTATTAGATATAGGGAACACATGCTCATCATAATAAAAACTATCATTGGCATAAGGATCTGTTAAATGAATCATGTTAACAGAACCAAAGATAAAATCATCATCTGATGAAGATTCTTCCTGATTGGAAAGTTCAGACTATGTGGTTTGGTGGGGCGGTGCCCATGCTTTTGAAGTAGATGGCAAAAAATATGCAAGAGTCAAAGGAAATTTAGGCTTGGACACGAACTCATCTTCTTCTAACTGCTCTTCTTTCTTCAAATTATGCTACTTATTTGAATATTTTCCTTCTGATGAAGGGGTTTTTATAGTGGCATTGATAGCAGAAGACACAATTGGTTGATTCAATTATGTTCAGAAAATGTCATGAGTTTGGTTGATCATTTTCCTGACCATCCAATCATCATATTTCTACGTATTCATACTTTTGACTTCATACCACTCGCCTTCTTCCTCTAGATCAGTAACAATAACACATGCTACCTAGGCTGGAGAACCTTTCAGTTTCACTTTTCTAGAGTCCACCATTTTTTTCATGGGGTCATTGAAGGGAAAACACTTCTGAATAGGATTCCCCAACATCTGATGTAAAAGGAAATAGTTGGGGAGGTCATCATATCCTTCCTTGTTCGGACTTTTGGGCCTTTGCAACTGAACCGGATTGATTTCCAGAGCCGAGATGAAGTTTCCAGGAACATGTTTATACCAGAAAGAATAAAAATTCTTCTTCAAATCTTCAAACTGTTTCCGTCATTGTTCTCTTTGGTCATCTTGACAAGGTATCCGTTTTTTGTTGAAGCTTAGGAGGTGGATCCCTTTGATATGATGAAGGTTTTTAAGTGGAAGTAGTTACCGATTATTGTTTAAGTGTAACTGTAACAATCTATTCTTTCCATATTCTTCTTCCTAGAACAGATGTAATTAAACGAGTTTTAGACATAGTCTTCACAAGAGAGTCCTCTATCTGCTGAGCGATTGAAGTAAGGTCTCAAAACCCTCCTGTGTATTTCACAGGGATCAACGGTGTGCGTAATTTATCACACAAATTTTCCACACAGATTGGTAGAAACTTTTCTTGAGGGAGTGCTAAAATAAAGGAATATTTTAATCCCTTCCAACAAGCAATGAAATCTGAAAATCTTTCATTTTTCCTTTTCTTACAGTTTGTATGATAAAAAACTGCCATATTTGGCATTGTTGAGCTAAATTGAAGAATGAAATTTTTACGGAGATTGTCCCACCCAGTAATTGATCGAGATTGCAAGATTGTATACCAGACGAATGCAGGTCCTTGTAATGACTACACAAAACACCTGAGCTTAACTGCTTCTAGTTTTTGAGGAGTTCCCATCATAGGATCCCAATGAGAAACAAAACTTGTTATGTGTTGTTCTGGATCTCCCGAACCATTAAAAATCGTGAATTTGGTATTCGAAAAATATGATGGGGGAGGAATTGCATCCACCCATTCAGGGTAAGATCTCTTCTACAGTTGAACTGGTGCATGCTTCCCATCTATAGCTTCCAACCAAGCTGTTAATGACTCAATGGTAGTCATTAATTTTTGATAAAAATCTAGTTGTGCTTGGACCTGGGCAGGTGCAAGAACTAGAGTTCGAACGGGTGTGGCGACTGGTACTATCACTGATGGTAGAATTACTGGTTGTTGTCACGTATGACCCATAAGACTAGACCTGTGAGGGTGTAATTGTAAAGGGGGATATTCTTGATCCATCCCAGTAGCTACCAAAAATTCCCTTGAGTGATTAACTCCAGCATGCTTCGGAGGAAGAATACCTTGAAGTAGTTCTGTATTTTTCCTTCTTAACTCCTTTATTTCTTCCTCTTGTTATGAGAACCATTCCTCTAATGAAAGTGATTGACCTTCTCTAGTGGTAGGGTTTAATGTACCTGAATTATTTCCTTTCCCATTATAGGATGCCTTTCGGAGAGGGGGAGTTGTTTATTGGAAGGAATACCTAGATTCTGGGTAAGACATTGATTTCGGGTACGCACACCTTGTTCATTTGCCTCTGTGTATACAAACTCTTGAACATGAAATTATTTATTTGATTCCCTTGAGTAAGCATTATGTTCTGGGGGATCGGTGACAATGGAATTAATGACATTTATCGATTCATAACACATTGCATCCCTTCTGTTAGTGATTCTACGATACTGTCTTCTTCTATATCCTTTATGAGACATTGCCTTCTGATTGGTTGATCCCTCAGGAACTTCTTGATAAAATGTAATTTGGAGAGAATCTTCTGATAATTCGGCACTCCATTCCTCTTGTGGCTTCTTCCCTAATCGAGAGAAGAATAACTTTTTCTAAGGAAGTGATTGAGAATTTGAAAAAGTCCCCAGTCTAGCGGACTTGGGTTATTCATGTCTTTCCTGCTCATCTCCTTGAATCATGTCTGTTGATCCCAAGGGTTGAGTTAAAAGAGTCCCCAGTCTGGCAAGCAGAGGTGGCTCTTGAGCTTCTATATCTGAAACTTTCTTAAAATCTATCCTTATTTTGTAGACTTTAGTCTAGAAATTGGCCGGATGCATCATCCTATATCCACTCAAATCAACTGGCTCAGATGACATTTGGATTATTTCTGACACATTTGTCACTTGATGATGTTCCTTCTCTAAATGAGAAGCATGTTCAATATTCTCATTTTCTTGATGCAAGAGTAATTCGACAACTTGTTCTTTAAATTCTTGACATTGAAAAGAACTAGTTAAGGCTTGTTCTTGAGAAAGAATCTTATTACACACAAAACCAATTGGATGTGGACAGGCATGGGCAATAAAATTGCATGAGACCACTTTTGGCGGGCTTTTTGGCTAGAGAGCACAGTAAAATGCAATGCTCCTTGAACACCCCATCCCCTGATATGAATACCAAATAGGGGTTAGTAAATAAATGGTGTAACCATTTTAACGTGACAAGGCATGAACGCTGAAGGGATCTCCGCTACTTTTCATCCTTTGGATATCGGGAAACTGAGAGATATGCAAAGTCAATTTGGTGTTACGAACCTTCTATTACTTGAAATGATTTTGATATACATAATAAGAAAATATTTTCTCCTTTTAACTGAAAAATACTTTTCCATATGTTGAGATGAATATCAGGAATACAATCTTCTGTCAACGTTTCTAGAAGATCATACTGAGAGTCAGCCAAAGTCTAAAACATGGCTGGTATATCACCTTTCGCTAATCGTTTTCTCATATTCAGTACTTCATCTTTGTCATTTGATAATTATTCTTCTACCTGATTGTACCAAAGCTGGTGCTTCTTTATTTCTTCATCATATTAAACAAAGATTTGTAGAGAAATCATTTGTCAAATTAGAAGATGAATGACCCATGGGTGATTCGGAGAACGACCTGCACCCCGGTCTATCTTCTGATTGAGAAAGTATTTCACCTGCTAGCGGTAAAGCATCAGAAATGACTGGATTCACATTTTCAAATGCCTCAAGATAAAGGTTATTTCTTGTTATTTCATTGTCCTTTGAATAATTTTATAGTCAATCTGAATTACTACTGCAGAGAGTACTTTCACAACTAAATTCATCATCATGGGGAGGATCACCATGGTGGGTTATAATAAAAGATAAAACCATTTTCTCCTTGATCTTAAGGAAACATAGAGGGTTATCGTGGGTCTCATCTGAAGATGATACTTCGAGATTGACTGAAATGTCATGAAGCAAGCCTTCACGAGGAAGCGTATGATGAAGACATTGTGAATCATTGTTGTTACTTCTGGAATTTGGAAATGAGTGAGTATAATATTGAGTTGCAACAGATAATTGTATGAGGGTTTCAAGAACTCCATCATCAAGAAAGGCCTTATGACAGATTGGCTCTTGATTTCTCAACATTGTTGGACATGTCTTTTTATTAGACAAATTCTTACTCACTTTGGAAACTACTTGTCGACGAAAGTGGTTATTATGGGCAGGTGTATGTGCCTGCTCAAGAGAAATGGTCAGGTTAGGCTGATTATCTCCATTCATATCGGGTGTATGTGCCTGACTTGATTGTCCGTATGACATGGGGGTGTATGCCCGACAACCCTCCTGGACTGGGACAGAGGTGTGTATCTGTTCCGGAGTGATATGTTAATGAGACAATCCGCTAATAAGCATAGATTTATGATTCATTCCCTATGATATCTCTGTCCCTGAAGTTGTTATAATATTCTGATAGGTATCCAGAATATGGACAGGGATTATCTTCTTCTCTTTCACCATTTTCAGAATATGTTTGGTGACTATAGCTACTGAAACGGGAATATAAATCCATTACATGTCTGGAGTAGGTGTATGTGACTTCTACTGTCCTCCTTTTTCTGTCAACAGATATTGACAATACTTATGTACAGGGGCATAAAGTTGAGTATGATCCAAATTTGTCTTCAGAGATTTCCGACTGACTTCTCCAGGTGTGACCAAATGAGAATGTTTGAAGACTTGATGAACATTGGTAGGTTTACGTGCCTTCTGTGTATTCTCTGTCAAGTATGGTTGACGGGTTTCCTTCAATACTCGCAGACAAGACTGCTAATAGAATTGGTGATTGTAAGCAGGTGTATGTTTCTTCTTATAGCTGGTCACGATATTTGGTTGGCGAGCTTCTTTGGATGTAGTTAGACAAGCCTGCTGACTGGATGATGGATTATAAATAGGTGTATGTTCCTGCCTATAGTACTCCGTCAGAATTGTCGGGCGAGATTGGCGGGTTGCTGCCAGACGAGTCTGCTGGACAACGGGATTGGATCGGACAGGTGTGTGTGCCCACTCGTTGCTTTCTATCAAGTTACGTTGATGGACTTCTCCAAAGGGGGAAAGGGTAAGAACATGCTACCTGTTGGCCGAATTTTTCCTCTGACTGTTCGTCTGGCATGCTAATGTCACACCCTGACTTTGCACTGCGCCATGTTTTTTATTTTAATTTTTATCTTATAATTTTATCTTCTTCTTCTAATTATTATTATTCATTTTATATGAAATGTGGGCCAAGCCCGACTGGGGTTTTGTTCTTTGCAGTGCTAAATGAGTATTTTGGCTTAAAAATTCTTGGCGGGCGGGCAGGGAATGGATGAAGTGACTTCGTCAGTTTAACATGCGGCATGCCTGGTGTGTGGGTGGTTAATTGACAAAATGAAAAAAGTGAATTGATTAAAAATAATAATAATTTGAGAGTTGACCCAATAATAATAATAATATTGAAGTATTCTAATTATTATTATTATTATTATTATTGTATTTAATACATTAATTTAGTTTTAGTATTAAATCATAATCGTATTAAATTTTATTATTTATATTTTAAGTGGGGTTTTTTTATTAACATTATAATTTTTTTAGGTTAGTTTCAGGTTTATTTAAGATTTTTATCCATTATATTTTTCTTTTCCCCCCCATTCCTTTTTGTTTTTTTCTCTCCCTCACATTCTCTTCCCCTCCCTCTGGTCAATCACGCTACCTAGGCAGCCCCCCCCAAACCCAACCGCCGAACCCCCCTGCCCTCCTTCTTCACTGTGCCTCCCATCTGGTGTCGCCCTCTTCTCCCTCTCCAGGACGCTCGCTTCATCGTCGACATGAAAAAATCACATCCCTCTCCCTCGTCGCGCTGCATCTCGGTGTTGGTCGACCTCGTCATGCGAACAGCTTCGACGCACTGCCTCTTTCGCGCGACCGGACTCAGCACGTTGTCTCCTTCATGCAACCAGCCCGACGCCCCACCTCTCTCATGCGAATAGCCTCGGTAATCCTCTACCCTCCTTGTCGGGTTTTTCCTCTTGTTTAAGTGTCGGATTTAAGGTTTTTTCCTGTTTCTTAGGGTTCGATTTTGATTTCGTGGGTGCAATTTATCTTGCTTGCAGTGTGGTCGGGGTGCGGATAGGGTTTCACACTGTTTTCTGGAATAATTTTCATGCGAGGTAGGTGGTTCCATGCCATACCATCTTTAGATGATTTAAATTGCTCCTTAATTAAATTATAATGTGTTCTACTGATAAATTGTGTGATGGAATTTTATTTTGGATGTGCTTCGATATGTATATTGATGAATTTTAGTTGTTTTTATGTAAATTCCAATGTTTTTCATGTGCGTTGTGTTGTTGAAATTTTCAGATGTGTTTTACAAAATTGTTTAAGGTATGAAAATTATGTTTTCAAGAATGCATGAGGTATGGATGTTATTAAAATTAGTATTTCAAAAGAAGGTAAACTACTTTGACGTGTTAATATTTTATTATGAACCTTGAGTGTGTTTTAGGGGTGCGAATGAGGTTTTTGAAGGGTTGGGATGTGCAATTGATTTTGAAATGGTTCTGGCATCTAAAATTTGTGTGTTTTAATGTGAGGACTTATGGTATGCTTATGTGATGTTTTATTAATTGAGAAATTGTTTAATTAAGTGTCGTTTGAGATGTGGAACATGGTTGGAAAGGTTTTCGGGGTTGTTTGGTAGGTGTGAAATGTGTTTTCAAGTTCTTTGAGGTGTCTATGTAATTAAATGTATATTTTAAATGAAAATGAGTAAGTTTGGGTGTGTTTTCCATGTTGCGTACTTTTGGAATTAAATTTAAAATTGTTTGACCAATGGGAAATCATGTTTTGGTTGGTATAAGCTGCACTTTTGGTTTTAAATAGACATTCTTATATGAAGTTGAGTTCGTCTTTCTTGTGAAAACCATTGCTTTCTAATTTTAAGTGTTTTATAAATTCTGAATTGCACTTATTAAATTATATGTGGAGCTCGGGAGTTGTGTTTGATAGAATTACGTGTGCGTTATGTTTTTAAAGGGATTCTTACATGTGAATCTGGGCATGTCTCATGTGAAAACTCTTATTGTGCTACTTAGAAATGTTCTTCAAATTGTTAAAATAGTTTATCAAGTCATGCAAGTGATCTAAACTATGTTATAAAATGGTTTTGGTGTGTATGTGTTTTTTTAAATGGTGTTTGGGTATGCAAGCAGTGACTTGTATGTGTAATGTATTGTTTGGTTCGAGATATGTGAAAGCGATATACATTATGTGAACGTGAATCTTGATTGAGAACAAGGGATAACCCTGGGTATCTAGGTGGGCAGACCAGAACTAGTGCGCTAGTGAGCCGGATGGGTATCGTCTCTGTTTCACATAGCTAGATTGAAGATTACAACACTATCTAAACATATGACGACTGAGGGTCGTGGCCTTCTAAGACACGTTTTCTGAGGGTCGTGGTCTTCTAAGCCACGTTTTCGGAGGTTCGTGGTTTCTAAGCCACGTTTCACCGAGACACGAGGTTCTTGGGTCCCACTCAAGCTAGATGAACCTTAGGGGATTTACTCATAGTGCTCTACCATCCATGACGTGGTGCCTTTTGTTGGCATATAGAGGACCACGTGTGTGTGTGTGTGAGAGAGAGAGAGAGTATGTCTGTGTGTGCCCACAATGAATTTTTTTTTCATCCTCTTTAAAATCATGTTTGTGAAATGTGTTCTTTTTAGTGTTTTATAGCACTTAGATTGTAAATGTTTTCTTTAAAATCATGTTGAAAGTATAATTTTGAATAATCTCATCAAATTCTCTTTTTGATGTTGTGGCATGGAACCTTTTTATTGGGTGGTATCCTACTGGGCTCCTGGATCACACTGTACATACTCCTTTGGGTGTATGTAGACCCCGTTCTTTGTGTATTCCAGGTTGAGGCATCGTGCTAAGTGATAGTGGTTCTGGTTGTCGATGGTCTTCCGGTGGAGGTTGGTATTGGAGTTTTATTTCTCTGTCTTGTTGTTTTTCACTTTGGGTTTTGGTTGAATTTTAAACAGTAAACCTGTTTATAGTTTAAAGGCATGTTTGGTTGTCTGTTTTTAGATTCAGTTTGTTTATATTGTTATTTGTATTTCTGTCTTTTATTTTGGGTAAATCATTCCCATGTAATTTTTTGATACCCCGGTCACTTGTGCCAACCCATGGTGATCTGTAACGCCCTTCGGGGCATGTCGCGGACCGGGTCAGGCACCGGGTTGGATGTCTACCCAGCCTGCTTCGTGAAAAAATGGTATCAAAGGGCCGGTTTTATCTCTTGGGTTGTGTTATTTTCGGTTAGAGTTATTGTAGACCAATGTTGAGGTTTTCGGGACTCGACGTCCCGACTATGAGTAAGGTGTCTGGCCATCACACCTCATGGAGGGACTCGAGTGACGAATGTAAGTTGAGGTTTTCTTGAGTCTTTGGTCGTTGCAGTTCATCTTGTCTAGGGGGAAATGTAAATGGAGTAGGGTCAGTGGTCTTAGTAAGCTCGCAAGGTCTGGCAAGCCTTGTGGAGCTGGGGACACTGTCCTAAAATACTCTCTTTGGCCAGTGGCGTGATTGGCATATGAACGCCAACCATATGCTTCAATCACCCGCTGACACTAGTTTCCTCTTGCATTGTCTTTCGTCCCATTGTTTTGGATTCGTGGAAATTTGGTTTTTAAGAAAAAATGTTTTGGTCTTGGAAATTTATTTCAAATAGAGCGCTTTAAAAATGAAATGGCTTGTATGTTTTGAAAAGCGTGGGTTGAATGTTTTGGTATTGGAAAAAAAATGAAATGGTTTGGTTTTTAGTCGTGGTGTTCTCAGGGGAAACCACATGCATGAATATATATGGGAAAGAGAAAGGGTTAACGGAATGAGCGGATGAGTGCCTGGATGGACATGAGGGGGGTGCCGGAGTGGCATGAGAACATGCATGTGTGGGGCCCATGGGTCACCATTGGTGTTTGTGCAACCCACTAGCTTGGCTTATTTTCAAAATGTTTTGTTAAAGGAAAATTTGGGGTTTTAGTAACCGACGATGGCATGGTGTGTCCTTGTGATTTTGACATGTTGGATGTGAGGCATTTTGGGTTGAGAAACCTTTTTGTCTGAATTGTGTTCGAGTTTGGATTTTTATTTGTAAGTTGGTATGTAAGTGTGTAGTTGGTGAATTCTTTTGAAAAGTACATCAGGGAGCCCTTGCAGTGGTTCCCCATGAATGTTCGGTGTTCGTTTGTGGTATGTCTTGACCGTTGGACCATTTTGGTTCGGTCCATGGTTTCCTTTCTTGACTACTGTATGCCCTGCATAAAGCGTTGACATGTGATTGAAGTGTGGCCACAAGAAATTCGTTGCTAGCCGGCCCTACAGTTGATCAGTGGAACCCCTTCTTGGATTCTGGAATTGGACCCACCTCTCCTTTTTACAAATAAGTAGATCTTCTCGTAGGAGGATGCAAGATGTGAGTGGATTTTAAGGATGTTTAGGTCTTTTGAGTGTCTGACTCATCAGGTATGACGTTTGACACTGTCATGTTTGAAGGTTCCCCATGGAAAAGGAGAAAGGAATTCTAGCGGGGAAGGGTGAAGGCGGTTTAGAATTATCATTGTTGACCAGTGTTATGAAGGGTTTTGTAGTACTTTCATCGGCTTTAAGGGTCATGTTTGGTGACATCTTATAGTGTGAATTCTCCTTGATAGTCAAGGGTGAAGTTTGACCTCATTAATTTGGAAGATCTATTTGAAAATGGTGAAGGGGATTCCAAGGGGGAAAGGTGGAAGCAGCATGGAATGGTTGGTGCTGATCACTATTCTAAACAACCTTTTGTCCTTCATTGGTTTCATTTAAGAAAGGGTCTATGTTAGGCTACTAGTGTGGAAGACCTAGTCACATGAGGATACTACGGTCGATTGCAGAAATCACATGTTGTTTAAGACTCTATTTGAAGTCCCTCTCCGTATAATGTTCCCCTCTACAAAAATGGTCATGTTTAGGTGACGATTTGTGGTGTTGTGTTCTCATTCAGTGTGACGAAGGGTGATAAAAATTCACCATTTCAGATCTTATGTTGGTGAATGTTCTAGGTTTGATCAATTGGATGTCGTAATGTGTTGTGTTTTCTGGTGTCACCTCGGTTTTAGTGTGGTTTCCTGTGACACCAAAAAGAGAAGCTCCATTCGAGAGTCTTCAATACATGACTACAAGGTAGGAGATGCATCAAACATTAGGGCTCCATCCGTAGGCCTCGGAGTGAAGCTAGCGCGTTTTCAGGAACCCCGGGAGTGTATGGGACGCCAACTTTATTTCTGTTATCGGTGTTGAATGTAGGGGCAGTTTAAATTTTTTCATTGGTTGTTCCACTCCGAATGAGCCGTCTGGTTGCATATGGTTTTCATGACCATGTGAAGGCGTGTTCGTCTCGTTTCTTTAATGTCTTGGGGGTTGCTTCCCACTAGATGAAGCTGCTTTAGTTGTCTTTATGGGAGTCTATTGTGTGAATCAGTCTCAAATTTGAATAATTCCCATTCAGGGATTTTGAGATGTTAGTCAATCTCCGACCGTGATTTCAACGCCCAGTAGTTGGGCCCGACCCTCCCCGCCCCTTATGGTGGGGTGTTTGGTCACCGTCGGAAAATTGTCGATGTTTGTACTTTCTTTTAGTTCTATTGGTGGGGAGATCCACGATGGGTCTCACAAAATTATCTCGAGAAGGAATCTGTGTTGGGCCTTATTCAAAATCGTGGGGATCCCGCCCATGCCTCCCCGTGTCAGTTTTCCAATATTTTCTCAACGTCAATAAGTTTTAAATGATGGGGATCCCCTTCGGTATTTCCCAAGATGGGATTTTGGTTTTGTTTCTAAAGATGTCTTGGTGATAAGTGAAAAGAGTGTTCCATGGACGTGGTTTGACTTTGTTTGTTCATTCTAGAAAAATGATGTGGTTTTTGATTAATAGTGCTTGAGATGTTTCGGATTGTGAAGTTGGTTTGTGTGGGTAAGAGAGTTACTTTCCATGAATAGTCAATTGGAGGTGTTCTAGTTATTTTGGTTGGGCGACACATATCGGAAAGTATTTTTAAGTGTTTCTTGAAGTTTTCATTGAGTCACATTCACTGAGCATAGTGCTTTTTCCTCTTTTCTCTTGTTGATTGTGGGGATCCTCTTTGAACCTTGGTGGGGTATTAGTTTCTTTTTTTGAGTATCAACCTTAGTTGTGGCTTTCCTGGGACGGAAAGCTTTATGGTGGGGAGAATTTTCACACCTAGACTTTGAACTGCTTCATGTTTCTATTTTTTATTTTTATCTTATAATTTTATCTGCTTCTATTTATTATTATTAATTTTATATGAAATGCGGTCCGAGCCCGACTGGGGTTTTCTGCTTTGCACTGATAAATGAGCGTTTTGGCTTGAAAATGTTTGGCGCGTGGGCAGGGAATGGTTGAAGCGACTTCACCAGTTTAACATGCGGCATGCCCGGTGTGCGGGTGGTTTATTGACCAAATGAAAAAAAGTGAATTGATTAATAATAATAATAATAATAATAATAATAATAATTTGACAGTTGACACAATAATAATAATAATATTGAAGTATTATAATACTAATAATAATTATTATTATTATTATTATTGTAATTAATACATTAATTTAGTTTTAGTATTAAATCATAATCATATTAACATTTATTATTCATATTTTAAGTAGGTTATTTGTTTATTAACATTATAATTTTTTGGTTAGTTTAAGGTTTTTTTTAAAGATTTTTATCCATTATTTTTTTCTTTTTCCCCCCTTTCCTTTTTTTCTCTCCCTCACATTCTCTTCCCCTCCCTCTGGTCTGTCACGCTACCATGGAAACCCCCCCAAACCCTACACCAGAACCCCCCTAACCTCCTTCTTCGATGCGTCTCCCATCTGGCGTCACCCTCTTCTCCCTCTCATGGTCCCTCACATCAACCTCGACACGACGAAATCCCCTCCCTCTCCATCTTCACGCTGCAGCTCAGTGTTGGATGACCCCCTCATGAAAACAGCTTCGAAACACCTCCTCTTTCACGTGACCGAACTCGACACGTTGTCTCCTTCGTACAACCATCTTGATGCCCCACCTCTCTCACGCGAACAACCTCGGTAATCGATTTTCCTCATTGTCGGGTTTTGCCTCTTGTTTAGGGGTCAGATTTTTGGGTTTTTTCCTGTTTCTTAGGGTTTGATTTTGATTTTGTGGGCACGATCATGCTTGCTTGCAGTGCGGTCAGGGTGCTGATAGGGTTTCACAATGTTTTCCAGAATAATTTTCATGCGAGGTTGGTGGTTCCATGCCATACCATCATTTAATGATTTAAATTTCTCCTTAATTAAATTATAATGTGTTCTAGTTATAAATTCCGTGATTTGAATTTTTTTTTGGACGTTCATCGATATGAATATTGATGAATTTGAGTTGTTTTTATGTAAATTCCATTGTTTTTAATGTGTGTTGTGTTGTTGACATTTTTAGACATGTTTTAGTTAATTGTTTATGGTGTGAAAATTGTGTTTTCAAGAGCGCTTGAGGTATGGATGTTATTAAAATGGGTTTTTCAAAAGAATGTAATCTATTTTGATGTGTTAAAATTTTATTATGAACCTTGAGTATGTCTTAGGGGTGTGAATGAGGTGTTATAAGGTATGGGATGTGTAATTGATTTTCAAATGGTTCTGGCATCTAAAATTTGTGTGTTTTATAGTGAGGCCTTGTGGTATGCATATGTGATGTTTAATTAATTGGGAAATTGTTTAATTAAGTTTCGTTTGAGATGAGGAACATGGTTGGAAAGGTTTTTGGGGTTGTTTGGAAGGTACGAAATGTGATTTCATGTTATTTGAGGTGTATGTGTAATTAAATGTAGATTTTCAATGAAAATGAATCACTTTGGGTGTGTTTTCCAGGTTGCGTACTTTTGGAAATAAATTGAAAACTGTTTTAACAATGGGAAACATGTTTTGGTTTGTATAAGATCCACTTTTGGTTTTAAAGTTACTTTCTTATATGAAATCTAGTTTTTCTTTCTTGTGTTATCCTTTGATTTCTAATTTTAAGTGTTTTATAAAATGTTAATTGCACTTATTAAATTATATATTGAGAGCGGGAGTTTTGTTTGACAGAATTACGTGTGTGTTAAGTTTTTTAAGGGATTCTTACATGTGAAACTAGGCATGTCTCATGTGAATACTCTTATGATGCTATTTAGAAATGTTCTTCAAATTGTTTAAATAGTTTATCGAGTCATGCAAGTGATCTGAACTATGTTATAAAATGGTTTTGGTGTGCGTCTGTTTTTTTAAATGGTGTTTGGGTATGCAAGCGGTGACTTGTATGTGTAATGTCTTGTTTGGTTCTGGATATGTGAAAGATATATACATTATGTGAATGTGAAACTCGATTGAGGACAAGGGAAATCCCTTGGAATCTAGGTGGGTAGACCAGAACTTGTGCATTAGTGAGCCAGATGGGTATCGTCCCTATTTCAATTAGCTGGATTTCCGATTACAACACTATCTAAACATATGATGACTGAGGGTCGTGGCCTTCTAAGCCACGTTTTCTGAGGGTCGTGGTCTTCTAAGCCATTTTTTCTGAGGTTTGTGTGGTTTCTAAGCCATTTTTCACCGAGACACGAGGTTCTTGGGTCCCACTCAAGCTAGATGAACCTTAGGGGATTTACTCATACTGCTCTACCATCCATGACATGGTGCCTTCAATCGGCATATGGAGGACCACTTGTGTGTGTGTGTGTGTGTGTGAGTATGTGTGTGTGTGCACATGATGAATTTTTTTCTTCCTCTCTAAAATCATGTTTGTGAAATGAGTTCTTTTTAGTGTTTTCTTTTAGCACTTAGCTTGTAAATGTTTTCTTTAAAAGCATGTTGAATGTATAATTTTGAATAAGCGCATTAAATTATCTTTTTGATTTTTTGGCATGGAACCTTTTTATTGGGTGGTATCCTACTGGGCTTTTGGATCACACCCTACATACACCATTGGGTGTATATAGACCTTGTTCTTTGTGTATTCCTTGTTTAGGAATTGTGCTAAGGGATGGTGGTTCTAGTTGCCGATTGTCTTCACTTGGAAGTTGGTGTTGGAGTTTTAGTTCTCTATCTCGTTGTTTTTTCACTTTGGGTTTGGGTTGAATTTTAAACATTAAACTTGTTTATAGTTTAAAGGTGTGTTTTGTTTTCTGTTTTCAGTTTCAGTTTGTTTATATTATTAGTTGTCTTTCTGTCTTTTATTTCGGGTAAATCGTTCCCATGTAATGTTTTGATACTCCGGGCACTTGTGCCAGCCCGTGGGGATCAGGAACGCCCTTCGGGCGATGTCGCGGACCGGGTCAGGCACTGGGTCGGATGTCATCCCGGCCTAGTTCGTGAAAGCTCAGGTCTGAGGAACCTGAGCTGAACCCCTAGAGGTGATACCCTCATCATGTTGAGAGTGCACTACCGCATGAGTCTGTGGGCGATTGTTGATGGGATTCCTCATGAAGGACACCCATCTTCTTGAACTGAGGCCTTTAGTGACCTCTTCATTCACCTCCCTATAATATGGGAGGGAATGGTTGTTGTCATCCGAGGATAATGACCTGAAATGGTTGGAGACAGTGGTTAGACCTGTTTGTTTCTTGATTACTGGTCGTCGCTGTCCGGACAACCAGGGTGAGTTGTTAACATGAAGGGCTTGTACAACATCCAACAGAGTCAGGATGGTACCGTGTTGACAGTATTCCCTCACGAAACCATTTGAAACCCACTGTTGAAGACGCTGAGTAGGTGATGTCGTCCTCAGATTAGACGAGGATCCAGCAAGAGTAGTGGCTGATGCATTCACAGATGTGAACTTTAAATAATCCATTCTGTATTGTAGAAAGATTTTCTAAAAGAGTGCCTGTTTTATATACCAGACATAATCAAGATAAATATGGCCAAACTACATCTGTTGGATGAGTTCTTATGTTATTGACTGCTTTGTTGGCCCTCATATTGAGTTTTAATAGGGGCCTAACAAATAAGTAAAACATCATTTTATCTTTGTTAAGGATTCACATCAGGTTCACCATTTTTTGATTCTTCTAAAAACGGGCATGACCTTGTTTGTTTAAGGTTCAAACATTCCAATCGGTTTCTAACAGGTTTATTCATAGAACTGGAAACATCCAATGATTCTATATCCATTTGGACCTACTTTCCAAAGGTAGGTGCACATTAGTTATGGACCGATAAGGCTTATGAATTTTCATTGGTCGACAGGATGGGAGGTCAGGCTCGTCACACCTTTTTGAGGGAAATTGTTACCTACTCCGAGACTCTCTTATATATTTAAGTTATGCTCATGAATCCTTAACAATTCACCAATTATGAAAATGATTTTTCCATTAGACTTGGAAATCAGTGATTGATATGTATGATATTTAGAGAATCTTTTATATGTATTTGAGGTTCTTCATCGATAGAGAATCATCCGTATTTATTATAGATTCTTAGTCAATGGTATCTTTCAACACATTATATAAAAATCTATTGATCATTATGATATCCATACTAGTTTTAAAGCCATTCAGTGGGACAATTGAAGTTTATTGTCATTCAGAAATACAAGGAATATTTCAGAGTTTGGATTGTACCCGCAGATGGGATAACTACGCATACTCGTTAAAAAGAAAGGAATCAGAACCCACATAGTTCGACAGGAAAGATGTAGTTTAACGTCATATAGGAAAAAAAATAATTAATGAAGTATGGTCCTGGACCTTATAAAGGATTCCTATGTACTCTAATTTAATGTCAAGTATCAAAGTCCACGTAGTTCGGGGAAGAAATATGGGGATTATGCATGGTTAATGATCCAAAAAGAGATGTCGTGATTACTTTTACACTCTAAGATCAGGTGAGTCTTACTCGGGGTGAGAAACAAGATGTATCAGAAAATCTGATGATTGTGCCCTGAAAGATGCAGTCATAAGAAATTATGTGGGGCCTCATTATGTATGACGACCCAAGTAAATGAATATTAGAACTTAGTTCAGGAATGAAGCCTAGGAGCAGAGTCCATAAAGGTATTTGTACTTTATGGTAATTTGGAATTTTAACTCAGGACTTACTCTAGAGAAGGAGGCCCAAATTAAGAGGAACTTGTGATTGGGTTCCATTCATAAAAAAGAAGCCCAAATCAAAATAAATTAAGACGGGGGCTTACTCCTGATTAGGATTCCCAAAGTTAAAGGAAATTGTGATTGGGACTTAATACTGACAAGGAGGATGCCCAGATTAAGGAACATGGGTCATACTACTAAGGAGGATGCCATGAATAGGGAACTTGGGGCTTATTCCTAAAGAGGATTCCCAGTTTAAAAATCTTATCATATTTAAGGATGAGGTTGAATGAAGGAAATATATATCCATAACGACATAACGTTATGTAAATCATGAGGTTTTGAGAGATGTTCCACAGAATTCCTTTTAGATAAGGAAGGAAACAAAGGAACCATGCCATAAATAGCATTGAAGAGGGTTTTGAAGGTTGTAATGAAAAGGAATGGTGGGTTTGAGGAAAATAAGTGATTAGGAAGGAGGTGTGCAATTTTTGTTCTGGAACGCAATTTTTGGTCATGCAAGTATACTTGTGCGACATGTGTCAACATGGGTGATGAAGAATCCATAAAGTGATACTTGGGCGACTTTAAATTGGAGCCCTTAGTATCATCCCTAGAGACATTCCGAAGGGTGGCGCACAAGTTTCCTTGAGAGGTAAAGCAGGAACGTAAGTGCCTTCATTTCCCTTAAGGACCAGACACTTAGGCGATCAAATATTTATGAGTTCTAATAATTATGCCTTATTCTTTCTCTTTAGAGCTTCTATTCTAGGTAAAGAATTACCTTAAAAGTTTTCAGAAGACTTCAGACAGAGACTTGGGTGACCATATCTTGAATATGATTTTTGAATTTTTCATCACTTAAATGGGGGGCCCACAGTGTGTATTTATAGGCCACTTGAGGTTTGGGAAAATTTTCACTTAGAGTGCGCAAGTGACTTACGCACCTCATATCTGGCGCACAAGTGCCTTGCGCCCCCAAGACTGGTGCACGGGTATACTTGTGTGCCTTAATGCGTTTGTTATATTTGATGAATCTTCAATATTAATTGCTTGAGGTATTCCCCTTAGTCAATCTTTGGACTCTGTGATGGAACCAAGCCTCAAAAGAGGTGGACATAGGATGAGTCAAATGGATGTAAAAAAGTGATAAAGAAATACATTACCTTAAGTCTTGAAATTTTTTGTACTCGATAAAAACTCATGTATAATATATATATATGTTTATTAAAAATTTATTAAAGAATCATATTCATGTATGTCATACCATATTTTATTTTAATATGACCTTTTATTAACCATTTATTAATAATTCCATGTCAAGGTAATGTTTTGTGTAATAAATAATTTGTCTTTTATATTTTTTATTATTTTTTATATTTACGATCTTTTCAATTGAACATAGTTTGATAATATACATAATTAAATCCATTATATAAATATTATATATATTAATTTTATATTTATTCAAGGAAATCCAAGGTTTTTAGTGGTAGAAAATGAAATACACTATTTATGGAGATGTTAGGCCATACATACACATGATTGTTCTTTCCAATTTCATATCATCTTGAATGAAATAAAATTAAATGATATATATAAATTACCAATTTAGTTTAGTTTTTATGTCATATATATCACATTGTTTTTTGAAACCCATTTTTATTTGTTCCACGTAATGCGCGAATGAATCACATCATTTCGTAAGGCGGTTGTATACAATAAACATGAACGATGTTATTGTATTCCCAAAAAATTGAAAGTGGGAAGGTAAGTGTTTTTTAATAATTAATGAATAAAAATAACATCATTAATATATTATATATCATACATGAAATATAAATCAATAATTATTACCAGCCATGAAAGGTGATCATGTAAACACAAAAGACGTCAGTTCACAAGCTAGTATCCCATCATACACACGAATGATGATTTCATATTCCATTTTTTTGAACTGTGTGTGATTGTAGTATTAAACCTTAAGGTAAAATAAAATATAATTATACATAAATTCTTATTATATTATATAATCTTGGTTTAATAATAATTAGAGGGGCTGGAAGAATAAATAAAATGAAAATTTTTGTTGATGAATGTTACCACTTCTTCGGTTATCCTCCTCCTGTTGTCACTGAGGCTTGTGTTGGTAGGATATACATCTAAAAAATGATTATAAGAAAAGGGTAAAAAAATTTATAATTTATTTGGGAGGCTCATTAGTTCTATAAATGGCTTATGTGATGTGAAATTGTAGGGAGAGCGAGTTTTCTTTTACAGTTGAGGTGGAGTGACATTCTTGTAAATACTAAAAATAATTCACTATTTAGGTGTAAATCATACCTCAAGTAGCTCAAGATCCGATAATTAATGGTGTGGATGTATTATAGGGAAGATAAGTAGCTCATAACCACAATTAAACAAATTTTTAAACAGTTCAATCCTTAAATTTTTTGTATCCATATTTTTACCATTTTAGGTTTTCGCTATGATAAATAATTTTATAACCATGGTAATGTATCATTGAATTCTAAATTAAATGAATAAATATTTTAAAATATTCTCCTAATAATTATAAATATTAAATATAATTTTTAAAATAAAAATCTAATGATTATTTAATATTATTTTCAATACAAGCGGATGTAACGTGAAAAACAATGATTTAACGTTAACTGGGCTAACATGGTTTTTACTATTTACATGTTATTATTTTAATTATAATGGAAATTTTTTTCCTTTTATGGACCATAGTTGATATTAATTATCATATGAAAATAACATGGTTTAATTTATTATTTTTATTAATTTTAAATCATATATTAAAATAAAATTAATCATAAAATAACATTAATATCTATTTTGGCAATACTCATTTGAATTGAATTTAAAAAGCATAAATAAAATGATGAAATTATATTATATTATTTTAAAATCTTTTTAACATGAAAATTAATCTAAAAAAATTAAACCTAATAATTAAATTAATTTAAATATAATTTATTATTTTTAATATCATTTATTTTATTTTGTTGAAAACTAAATAATTACTGTTATGGCATGTCTTAAGCATTTATATTAATTAATTCATCTCAAAAAAATAAAAAATATTATAATTTTAAAAAAATCATCTATATTTCATAATGATATTAAGAATGAAACTTATTTTGTTTTCCCCCTATTTCATGGTTTTTATTGATATGAAAATTAAGAAAAGTATTTTTTTTATTTTTCTATACTTGAGTTATTATATGGTTAATATTAAAATGAAAGGGAAATTGAAATTCTATATATCTCTGCATTTTATGGAAAATACCTATAAAATACTTAAATAAATTAAATATTATATTTTTTTGGCATTTCTAGTCTAATCATTCTAGTTTAACAGCTAGTAAATACTTTTTAAAATTAAATGTGGTAATTAATTTTTTACTAACCTCAATATTCATTTGGGTTAAAAATTCATTTAGAGGTAGTAATAAATCTATATTATGATGATTAATAATAATTAATCCATTTTTCAAAATTCAATTCATATATTCGGAAGAAATTAATTTTATATAATCCCACATATGTGAAGGAAAAGGGGGTTTTAAAGTGAAAATGATCAGAAGTTTACAAAGTGTTTGTAACCAATTTGAAAATGAAATTGATTCTAAGGAAAAAAAATTAGTTAATAGATGCATAATTTTACAAATTTATCATTAAAAAAATTAAAATATTCTTTAACAATATAATTAAATTGAACTAGAATTCCATTTTCAATTAAATCTTGGTATTTTTTGACTATTCATCAAAAAATGAATATTTTTAGTAAAATACCAAAACATCCTCATAATATAATTTTCATATTATAATATCAAAAATTATGTTTAATATTTCCATTTTTATTTATAAAATTCGATGAATTTAGTTTGAAAATATGTCAACCTTAAAAAGGTGAAAAATGGATTTTTAAATAAAATATAGATTTATGAATAAAATGGGATTAAATCTTTTCTCTTGTCGAGAAAACATATAATATTATTTTTAATATTCTTGAATATATATATATATATTTAATTAAAACCATTAATCGAAGATGATTTAAATAATTTATTGATATAAAACATAATTGGTGCATAAAAATAGTTTTTTAGAATTCGATTTCCTTTTTTTCAAAAGTGTTTCATATTCATTTAAAGTTAATTGGTTACAAAATAAATAGTTATATAAAAATTTGAAAACCATTTTTTCATAATTTAGTATATCCTATTCACACCCTCTATTCCAATGGCTATTTGATCACTATCAAATTAAACAATAATATTTAAGTAGTATGACGTGTTTGGATTATACTTGTGGTTGTGTGTAATGCAAGCTGAACTCAAAATTATGGGTAAAAAATCCCAAATTTGTGATTAATGTAATGAAATAAAAACTCAATGATTCGTGTTACATAAAATAATAATTATATTTAAAAACAATTTTCCAAAATATCATGTTATTAAGTTCTACCCCATTTAAAAAAACTTCTCCACCAAAATTCATCTCTATAATATATGTTTTAACATATAAAAATTCTTTTATATAAGCCCCCCAAATATAAAGAAAAATAATACAATATTCTTTATAAAGATAAAGGGATTTATAAATTTCAAATCAGATAACCCATACAATGATTCAAAATAAGAGAACATAGGTTGGATGTGATGATTTAGACATATAAGAAAATTGTAAATAATTATTGATAGTGATAGAGATCACGAATCTCAAGAAAGTAGATGATTTGGATAAAGTTAAAAAAAACATAAACCACAAAGGATTGAAAAATGTAATTGATATCATAAAAAATAATCATTCCAAAATCTTTTTCCTAAAGATATTGAATTTTTATGAGAATATATATTTACTGGATTTCAACACTTTTATAAGAACATTCTCACCCTTGGGTTGTTCCTTGATTAATTTATACTTCATATCGTAATCTAAGAAATGAAGGTTTATTTTTTATTCCTGAATCACTAACAAATAATATTATCCATTAATAGAATGATAATTCATTTTTATTATTTTGAGTTATCATCATAGAAAAATGGATAGAAAATGTTAGGTATAAATATAAAAAATTTAAAATACAATAATAGTCTCTAAAGCCTCAACCAAATTAAAAATTAAGCCATTTTATAAATTATTGGCCTTATTACCAATTTAAAATGTTATGATACAAAACATTAGAAATAAGGAATATATATTTCCAAAATTAACATATCACTAATCCTCAAAACCGGGTGAAATTTCCCTTATTTTTCATAAACCAAACATGTGAATATCTTCAATGTGTATTCTATTAAATCTAGAATTACCATAAAACTGTATTGAGTACTAAATTCTTCCTCATTACTTATATAAAACTAATATTATAGGATCAATTCCTTTGATCCAAAATAGATGTAAATACAATCAATGATACCAAAAACCACATTGTTAGAAAATCATTAATCAGTTTTAATGTAATTAGTTAAATAAATTTTTCTTATTAATATCAAAATATCATTATCTCGAAATCATTATATCAATATACTAATCATATTATTTTTTATGATTAAAATCTAAAATTTCAATTAAATTACATTTCCAGTCCATCAATATCATTCAATAAATTATTTCAAAGACTTAATGGAAATCTTATAATAACCAATAAATATATATTTCATGTTTTGAATAACATAATATTTTAATTGAAATACATAAATAATTCATGAATCCCACTTCTTTCTCAAATCATTATCTAGTATTCATATTCTTATTCCTTAATACCACATTCTTTTGGAATGTGATCTTTAGTCTCTTCATCATCAACAATATAAACATTACTTATACATCCTTGCTAATTTTTTCAGAGATTTACCAATAAGTAATTGATTTTGAAAATTTCTATAAATTCTAAATTTAATGAAATAAATAATCATTGGTATCATTGGGAGACAAATATTTTCATCCATTGTATTAACTGAACTTTTAATTTTCCCATTGGAGTAACTTGGTTTGTATCCAATTTCCCAATGGTGAAAACATTATCTTGTTCCTCAGAGACATTCACTTAGGTTATTCCTTCCGACTTATCATATATATGAAATTAAATATCATTTCCTCCATGGTCACCATCACTTGAAATCTGTCCAAACTACCTCCTTCTCTTTTTTTTGTGATTTTGAGTGTTGGTTATGCTACATATTGTTAATCATGTTCTCCAAAAACATAATAGGCATAATAAAAACATTTATTACACCAATTATCATTAAATTTTTCATTTCATTATAAAATAATCTATAAAATTAAATTTTAATTAAGTTATTTAGAGTTACAACCATTACCTATTTCTACAAAGCATAGTGTGATCAACGCAAGTAATAATGGGAAATCAGATAGTCTGAAAAATAATTTATAGGGTCAAAATCATTGAACATTATTTTTAATCTATGATACTTTAGGTTTATACTAGGTGTTTCATAGAAATAATAAAATTAAGTAATTATGTATAGTTCATAACGAGATTGTTAATTTACAAATCATATCCTCATAAGAGTGTCAAACCAGATGTATAGTAAGGTTTATCATCATGAACATGTTGTTGATCCACTCTAAATCAAAATGGTGTTTCCTTGATAATTTCCCCTGGGTAAATCTATTCCATATAGACATCCACATATAGTATACATAAATGGATAAAGTTATATGGATCCCACTTTCCCAATCCATTATCCAAATTACTTTGATTCATACATAAACACATTTATAGAGACTTCCTAAGAAATATCATTAGAAAAATCACTACAGATCTCACAATTTTTTCTCAACCTATTTCCAAAAGTATAGATAAACCATTTAAAAGATATGAACTATAACGATCGAGTATTTTGTTACCAATATATTACAATTGTTTTCATGAATACCCAGTTCATAACACGAACACATGCCTATGGACCACAAAAATTTAGATCCTTTGGATAATTGAAACAAAATATTTCAACATTGTGAATGATCATAACTATTTCCCAAAAATATATTCCCTAATATTCCCCGACCCCAAAATCCCAGAGTCAGATCATTATTACATAACATTTTCATTAATACAAGGAATCAAGTCCATAAAGACCGATCATTTTAGAAGTCATAGAAAATAGATTATGTACCTGAACATTAAATTACACATTAGAAAATAAAACACATCATAAATGATACTTTTATAACTTCATTAATCCCATAGATTAACCATTCTTATCAATCATAATACACTTATTAGAATCATGGGAGAATAAAAAATAAGAAATGGGTGAGCTCAGATGCTCTATAAGGATAAAAAATTAGTGGAAACTTTCATAAATAAGAATAAACATTTAATGAAATGTATAAAACTAATAAAATCATTTTAAACATAAACTTCAGCATAATATGGAAAATAGAAATCAAATATTACCATTTAATTATTCACATGGATATTTTACTAGTCAAATAATGACATAAAATTTTAATAAAAAATTTCATAATGATGTAATGCATAATGTCAGACTTCATAAACACATAGTCAAGGCCCTATGCCATGAATTACAAAAAGATTTTGTCAAGGAATTGTGCCAAGAAACTATTTTGTCTCGTGAGACATACCGATGCAGAGAGGATCTATAGCTGGTTTCACCTGTCACACACTGAGTATAATGCATTCCTCATATGAAAAGGTTTAAATATAACATAGACATTCGTATTAAAACTAGAATACAAAATGTCAATACTTTATCCAAGACCATGAATGGTATAAAAATTTCACATCCACATTAAATCATTTCACACAACCTTAAATACAATATGGATGATTTGTATCAAAATAAACTAACTTCAAACATGTTTAAAATCCATCAAATGATGTTGACCAAAATGAAAATGATTTGTAAAACACTTTGAGAGAAATATCCCTTTTTCATGAAAACATTTAAAAGTCACACATTTTAGAAAGGAATATATTTAAAGACATTTATGAATCAAAGTATCCCATACCACTTTCAATGTTTTGAAAGGAATTAACATTTTCAAATCATTCAGGTCTATATAAATATATCCTTAAAATTTATTTGGAAAACATGGACATTAATGAGAATGATTTAGAAGAATAAATATTTAAAACATTTAAAATGATGATCTAGTTAAATAGTACCTTCCATAAACCCTTAAAATATTACTGTTGATTTTTTTTTGAAACACAGATGTGGATGATAAAGAGGTCCCATTAGATACTCACGTAAAAACAACCTCGGATAGTGAAGAGATTGTAGAATTAACCATTACCTTTTAATTTTTCTTGGTAAAGGGTAGGTTAACCTCTTGTATAATAGTTAAATCATTATTAATAAATTATAAAATAATTATATACAATAATATGATATCTTATATGATCCTATAATATTTCTTTGTTAATAATATTTTAGTAGTATCATTTTTCTGTTGTTAACTAGTCTATTTTCCTTTATATGCTAGGTTAAGTAAGCTCTATTTGTTATTGATAGTATTTATTTGATTCAAATCCAGAATTATATTATGTTCTAAAACATTACTTATAATAATAAAATGAAATTATTCTTGAATGATTTCGATGGGGAATGATTCTCATCGCGTTCGTGGAGACGGTAATCCGTACGTACACACAAACAACAATATCATTATATTGATGGTGAAATATTATTTAATTGGATGGAATATAATATATAAATAATCATTGACATGTTATATTTATTATTTAAATTATTTATACTCATTATTATACCAATAAAAATTTATGTGTTTGAATAACAAACTACACCACGACGTGGAGACGGTTCGTCGTACATATGCACATACGGTAACTTTGTCATTTATAGGATGTAAAAAATAACGAATATGGTTGTACCAAATTTATAATAACATAATAGAATATAAAAGTTACTTGAGTTATTATTTTGTTATGGAAACAATAAATAAAGATGAAGTGGAAGAAGAAAAGAACTTGAAAGGGGGTGGTGAAATTATTTCCTCTTCTTCGAGTGTTTCCTTTTAACTTGATCAAAAGGGCTCCTTAGGTTAGATTTGTGATAAAATTAAGGCCTCTAGGTTTAAGGGAGGATAGTTGGGAGGATATTGGGTCAGGGTTCTTCCAATAAAAATATATTTTGAGGTGTGAAATTTAGATATGGAAAAGTACCCTTTTATAAGAGGGGTGATGGTCACTTTAGGAAAAGATTAATATATTAATTTTTTAAACAATCATATTCAGTTTATAATGGCTTAGAATAAATTTATTTCGAACCATAGGTTGATAGAGTTCTGAATTATCTCATCCAATATGTTTTATAAAATTTAGGATTCCATTGTAACCTTATCTTTTATATTTAACATTTAGTTAAATAGTTTAACTTTTACCGTGTCTTCTTGTATTCTTACACTATATGGTTAATAAAATTAATCTAAACATCCAGAATAACCTAAAATGGTTCATTAATGACATATATAAAATTATTTAAGCCTATTCGCTGAACCATATATTTTTATGAATAATATATCAACCAATAATATAGTATTTGTTTTAAAAATTTATTTTCTGTCAATTTTGACACAATTTGGTATTTTGTTTTTGTGAAAGTCATAAGAGCCTTATCACTTAGAAAAAAATATATCTAAACAACCCTAAAATTTTATTTTAACCAATAAAATTATTGGAATTCATCATACTTCTCAATTCACATTTATTTGGATATTTATAATATTAATAATTTTAATATTTCATTAATTAGGTAATTACTGGGTCATTATTCTGTCATATATAAATTAAATTATTTAATGTATAAAAATTATAAATAAGATACCATTATGTAGGAAATCGTTTTATATTTATAATTAATATTTATAGTCAAATTAATATTTTCTGTAACCCTATATTAAAAATGTTTTAGTAATTAGACTTTGAATTTAACACTTTTAACACTACTTTAAATAAAATAACAATAAATGTCTTAATATAATCCAAGTGGAAAAAATATGATCATATATTATTCATAAGGTTGTTTTTGGTCAAATTTAACATATCAAATAAAATTAGAACATGTGTTAGGGTAATTAAAATATCATTTTTACCCTTAGTTACCCTATTTACTTTTAACAGTGGTAAATAAAACTCAACATTTACTATTCACCATTTTTTTAATCTTATTGAACCAAATTTTACATACTGATGTCAACCGGGTCTCTTAGATTTTTTAAATTTAACTCTCAAATGTTGTAAAATTATGTTTTATGCAAATTTTCAAATGCTTCTAGAAGGTGGGTAAAAAATGTTAAAAAGTTCAATAAAATTTTATACATCTATTTTTATTATAAAATGATCCAATGAACTTCATTAAACTTATATAGGTATTATATATATTTTTTGACTTAAAATAAATTTTAATAAAATAAATTATTATATAAATAATAAGTCAATTTTAAATAATAACACATTGTTTTTAACTATTCATCAAAAATTGAATGTTTTTAGAAAAATACAAAAAAAATATCATAAGATAATTTGGATATTACAAATTAAAAACATAAGTGAATTTTACCAAATTCAAAACATATAAGTTTCATTTATTAATTTAAAATTAATTCCTGTTTTCTAAACCAAAATGTGGGTTTTTAAAAATGTAAAAACTATCAAAAGTTTGACATGTGTTTTTGTCAAATATAAAAGTGAAATTACATGTAACGACCTACAATCTATTAATTGATAAAAATATTTTCTAATTATACTTTAAAACCATTCAAATTCATAATTTATCACTATAAATTATTTCTATCAAAAAAGTGTTTTTCAACTAAAACATAGTATATGTTACTATTCATCAAAATATGAAAGTTATCAGAAATGTACTAAAATTTGGGAAAACTAAATTTTTATGTCCAACTTCTAAATATGATGTTTATTTTGTAAAATTTAAAATAAAGTTGTTAGATATGGCATTTAAAAAATCACCATTAGTAGGCGGTAAAATTGCATTTTTGATAAATACTTCCTTTATCTGAAAAATTAAATTTTTTCTTATATTATGTATAAGAAACACATAATATGGGTGTTAAAATTATATATAGCATATAAGATTCAAAAAAACATTTAATACTATTCATAACTTCTTTTTGAATGGCTAGTTTGGTAATTTGTGTTGGGTTCGAACTCAGTGTTGCGTGTAGCAGTAGCTATTGAATTACATTAATGAGAAAAGGTATTATAAAATCATGGGGTGTTACATTATATCATCCTTCAATAAATTTCATCCTTGTTATTTGAAATTCTTCTTCGAAAATAAATGGTTAATTTTAGAAAAACACTTTGTGGAAAACCCCTATCAGACATCGGGTTAATAAAATTTAGTTTTAATTAGAGGGAAAGGGGAATGAAAAAGTCACCACCAAATTATGATCTCGGTTAGAAGAACATTGGTGGAAATTAGATACACCTAATTCGAGGAAAACATAAATATTTATAGGAAGTTATTGAGGCCATCAATCAAAAATAAGTGTAAAATTTAGGGCCTCAAAGCCATCAATCTAAGATGATGTAAAATATCTTCGGTTCAACAAAACATATTGTATTAGGGTAACACATTTTTGGTTTTAATATCCATTCCCTAATGTTTACGAATTAATTTATTCAAATAATAATATATATATATATAATTGACAAGTATAGTTTCATCCTTCAACTAATTCCCACCAGAAAAACTTCTTTCACTCCAAAAGACAATAGAATTCAAAAATATTCTATTTTTTCAAATCGTATAGGGTTACAAAAATAATGAATTTATAATTCATTTGAAAGACTATTAAAAAAACTAAATTATACAAACCATTACATCACCTATGCTAGTGGTAAGTGATGCAACATTGTTGCCCTTCGATTGCGGGTTCAAGACTTGCGGCCTTACTGCACACGACGGGTTGTTGCCTGACCTCCAAGTTGTCCTTTTTATAACAATCCAAAAATAATCTTAAGAAAATCATTAACTTTAACAATATTATCCAATGTCAAACTTAATCCATCCCAACCATTAGTCTTATCCAAAATACGTTCTTCCAAACTAACAATCCAAAATTTATAAGGAAGGTAAACACTGTGAAGATCCTTTTTTCCATGTAATAACATGTGAATACCTTCATCATGAATTCTTTTAAAACACTATAACACCCTGAATTACCATAAAACCTTATTTATTACAGTCATCCTCCCTTATTCCTTATATAATACTGGATATACTCCTTCTATCCAAAAATGGTGTAAACTCCAAAAATGATGGAATATACAAATCATTAATCAGTTTCAAGGTAGTCATTAATAACCAAAAACATTTATCCAAATAAATAATATATTTTTCGAAAATCACTACCTCAGTATCAGAACCATATTATGGTTTATCTTTTTCTCAAATATATATTTTCCAAAAAATATAACCTGCTATTGAGTCAATTTTCCTAGTTCCACACAATCTCATGTCCTTAATGAAATAGTACGGCAGTACAATCCTTATATACTTTATAATTCTTATAACATGTACATCATTAATAAAATACTCAAATGACACAACACTTTAATCACAACATAAGAACTCTAATCATTTATCTTCATCATCGGTAGTATCATCACTTGATTATTATCCAATAGTAGCATTTGGGGTATACCCTGATGATTTGGACATTGATTCATGTAGTGTCCCAACTTCTTGCAGATGAATCATTGTGCATTTGAAACCTTTTTATTACCCTTGAAATCATGTAGTTGGTGTCCTTTTTCTGAACAATTATAACAAACTCCCATTACCTTCAAGAATTTAACAAGGTGATTCTTTCTACAGTAATCACATATGGGAAAATCCTTCTTTCCCCTCTTCCCTTTATCCATCTTTCTCTCTTCCATCCTTTTATTCTCTATCTTCCCTTCAAATTCATATAACACAAGGAATTATTTACTTATCTTATTAACATAGGATACAATTTATTCATTTGATGAGAATATGTTGGAGACTATTTCCCTTTTAAATGTTGTCATAATACCATGAATGATATGATATTTATTAATCTTTCGATTATACATATTTCTAGAATTCTCATTCCTTCTACTAGACGCCATTTCTAAACAATGGAATACACTAGGTTAGTTTATGAATCACTATGCATAATTTCAAACATGTAAAATACCTAACATAAATTTAATGGATTATGCATATAATCCTTAATCATAAAATATTTTATTTGAGATAGTATTTACTCCAAAATCATTTATAATTACTTGTAATGAAAATTTGAATTATCCTAATCATATCCTATGAGAGTGTCATAACCAAGAGTGCTGCAAGGCCCATTGTGGTGTACCAGGATACCTCGGGTCATGGCCAAAACTCTTTTTCATAGTTTTCACTCCCTGTTACATTAGTTCCAGAGCCACCTCTACCTTATCATATCCGGACATGGATGTATTTATTGGAAAATACACAAAATATATATATTACCAAGATTAAAGGATGTTCTTCTTTACTAATCCTCAATGTCTATCATAGGGTAATGTTCTCTAACTAGAGTTTATCTAAATATATTTACAAGGTTGTTGCAAATATTACTTTGACACCAACTGTAACACCCTGACCCCAAAAACCGAGAGTCTATGCATTATTACATAACATTGGCATGATTACAATGAATCATGTATTGAATGACCGATTAGTTTAGTAGTCATGGAAAATTGATTACATGCATGAACGTTACCTTACACATTAGAAAATAAAACCCAACATAAATAACCCTTTGATAACATCATTAATCCCCTAGCTTAACATTTATTATCAATCATAATACACTTATTTGAATCTCAGGAAAATAAAACATAGAAAAGGGGTGAGCTCAGATGCTTAGTAAGGATAAAAATTTAGCGGAAACATTCATAAATAAGCATAAATATTTAAGGCAATGTATAAAACTAAAACAAAAGCCTTTTAAACTTAAACATCAGTATAATATAGAAAAATTAAATCAAATAATGTTGTTTACTTATTCACATGGATATTCTACTAGTTGAATAATCAGATGCAATATCAATAACCAATTACATAATGATGGAATGTGTAATGCCGGACTTCAGAACCACATATTCAAGGCCTTGTGAGAAAAATTAAAATTTGATTTTGTCAAGGCCTTGTTCCAAGAAACTAGTTTGTCTCATGAGATATACCGATGCATAGAGGAGAAATAGCGAGCTCCACCTATCACTTACTAAGTCCAATGCATTCCTCATATGAAAATGTTTAAACATAACATTGACCTTCATATTAAAAATTGAATACGAAATGTCAATAATTTATCCATAAACCATGAATAGTATAAAAATAACACATCCACATTCAAACCCATCACAAAACATTCAATATAATACTAAGGATTTGAAACATAATAAATCAAATTCAAACAAGTTTAAAATCCATCAATGGATGTTGACATAGATGAAAATGATTTATAAAAATCTTTGAGAGAAATATCCATATTTCATGAAAACATTAAAATGTCACACAAATTAAAAAGTAAGATATTTAAAGACATTTTTGAACCAAAGTGTCCAATAAATAGTTGAAACTTTTAAAAACAATTAATATTTTAAAAACATTCAAGTCCATATAAATAATTTATAAAAACCCATTTCAAAAACATGGACATTAATGAAAATGATTTATATGAATAAATATTTAAAACACATAAAACAATGACATAGTTAAAGTGTAACTTCCATAAAACCTTAAAATATTACTTTTGAAAATATTTTTATGAAACATAGATGTGGATGATAAAGATGTCCTAGTAGATACTCACGTAAAAACAATCTTAGATAATGAATAGATTGCATAATTAACACTTAACTTTTACTTTTACATGGTCGAGGGTATGTTAACCACCTATATAATAGTTAAATCATTTTTATTAAAGTATACTAGAATCACATACATAAATATGTTATCATATATGATCTTCCAATATTGCTTTGTTAATAATATTTTTGTTGTATCATCGTTTCGGGTGTTACATGATCCGTTTTCCTTTATATGCTTTGTTACCTAAGCCATGGTTTTCATGGATAGAATGTATTTAATTCATATATATAATGATATTAATTTCCTAAAAATTATTTTTAATCATAAAAAGCAACTTATTCTTGAACGATTACGATGAAGAACGAATCTCATCGCGTTCATGGAGATGATAATCCGTACGTACGCATGAATAGAAATATCATTATATTGATGATGAAATCATATGTAATTGGATGGTATGTCATATATACAGAATCATTATCATTTTATATTTATTATTTAATATATTTATATGCAGTATTAAACCCATCCATATAATGAAGTGTTTGAATAACAAACTACACCACGACATGGAGAAGGTAAGTCATACATACGTACGTATGGTGAATTTGTAATTTATTGGATAGATAGAATAACAAATATGGTTGTAACATATTTATAATAACATCACAATATGTATAAGGTAATTTAGTTAATATTTTGGTACAGAAAAAACATTGAAAGATGAAGCGGAAGATGAAAATAACTTGAAAGTGGGTGGTGAAATTATTACATTTTCTTCGAGTGTTTCCTTTTGATTTGATCATAAGGTCTCCATAGTATGGATTTATGAACAAATTAATGAATCTAGTTTGAAGGTAGGATAGTTGAGAGGATATTTGGGGAGGTTTTGGCTGAGAAAATGGCTTTTGAGATGCGGAATTAAGATAAGGGGAAATTCCCTTTTATAAGAAGGGTGAGGGTCACTTTAAGAAAATATTCAAATATTAATTTATTATACAATAATATTCGGTTTATAATGGTTAAAAATGAATTTATTTCGAGAATTAGGTGGTTAGGGGTATAAATAATCTCATACAACAAGTTTTAGAGCTGTCTATCTTTACATTTTATCATTTTCTTTTAGATTTAAATCTTAGATAAATAGTTTAACTTTTACCATGTCTTCATGTATTCTTAAACTATATGGTTAAAAAACATACAATAAACTTCAGATATAACCTCAAGTTGTTAATTAATGACATATATAATATTATTTAGGCCCTTAGTAAGAGCCTTATATTATTATTAATATTATATCAACCAATAATATAGTATTTTTAAAAAAAATTAATTTATGTCCATTTTGACAGAATTTGGTATTTGGTTTTTTTGAAAGTCATAAAAACCCTATCACTTCGAAATAAATTTATCTAGTAAACCCTAAAATGTCATATTAACATAGAATTTTTTTTATTCATCATAAGTCTCAATTTACATTTATTTGTATACTTATGATACCAATTATGTTAATATATTAATAATAAGGTAATTACTGCATCATCATTGTGTCATAAATAAATTAAATTATTTAATGTCTAAAAATAATAAATATTATACCATTATATAGGAAATATATTTTTATTTATAATGAATATGTATAGTCTAATTTATATTTTCTATAACCCTATATGAAAAATGTGTTAGTTATTAAAATTTGAATTTAACACTTTTAACTATTCCTTAAATAATATATTAATAAATGTCCAAATCTAATCCATGTGGACCAAATAGGATAATATTTTATTAAAAATGATAATTTTGGTCATATTAAACAAATAAAATAGAATTAGGACATGTTTTAGGGTAATTATAATATCATTTTTACCCTTAATTACCCTATTTACTTTTATCCGTGGTTAACAAAAATCAAAAGTTACTATTCACCAAAAATTATTTTCATCTTATTGAAAAAAATTATTATTTACTATTGTCAACTGTGTCTCTTGGATTTTTGAAATTTAACTCACCGAAGCAATAAAATTATGTGTTAGGAAAATTTGCAAATGCTCCTCGAAGGTGGGTAAAAAAATGCTAAAAAGTTGAAAAAAAATTAATAATCAAATGCTACTATAAATTCAATCCAATAAATTAAATTGAAATTATATAGATGTTATATATCTATATTGACTAAAAATAAATTTAAATAAAATAAATAATTATTTAAATAAAAATTCAGTTTTAAGTAATAACATAGTGTTTTTCACTATTCGTCAAAAAATGAATGTTTTTAGAAAAATACCAAAAATTTACCCTAAGCTAATTTTGATATAAAAAATTAAAAAATGGAGTCCATTTTACTATCTTAAAAACATAGAGATTGAATTTATTAATTTGAAATTAATTTTTGTTGTCAAAACCAAAAAGTGGAATTTAAAAAATTAAAAACTATCAAAAGATATACATGTGTTTATGTCAAATTTAAATGTAAAATTACTTATAATGACCAATATTGTATTAAATGTTAAAAATATAATCTAATTATACTTAAAAACCATTAAAATACATAATTTAACACTATAAACTATTTCAATTAAAAAAGTTGTATTCAATTAAAACATAGTATATTTCACTATTCATCAAAATATGAAAGTTATCAGAAAAGTACAAAAAATTTATCCAAACTAAATTCTTAAGTCCCAATTCTAAATAATAAGTTTATTTTCTAAAATTTAATATAAAAGGGTCAGATATTGCATATAAAAAAATCACCATTAGTGGGTGGTAAAATTTCATTTTTGAATAATACTTTTTTATCGGAAAAATTGAATTTATTCTTATATTATATATATGAAACACAAAACATGGTTGTTAAAATTATATAGAATATATAAGATTCAAAATTTCTTTGATACTATTAATAACGACTTTGAACGGCATGTTTGGTATGTTGTGGTGTGTTTGAACTTGGTGTTGCGTGTACCGCATGCTATTGAATTACATTAATGAGATAACATATTAAAAAATCACGAGGTGTTACATTCCCCTTTATTACTATTCTATAAAAACCATGCTTAAACCATTATTTATATCATGTGGAAAGGTAAAATATAAAGGATGATCTCAAATCCTCAATATGGGTAAACAAGGGAGATACGTAATCATAACATGATCACAAGAGAATGAGAGCTAGAGTATACCACTTCAAAACTGTACTTCGCATATCAAAGACCACAAATGTGAATCATGGATTAAATATTTGTAGTGCATAAGTCCTAAATCAAAATATAATCTTAGTACATGAGCTATGAAATCATAACATTATCATAACACACATATTTTTGGAATACACGTATGAATATAAAATCTTATTTCAATGCTAACAACCAAGAAATTCATAAAATTTTAGGCTTGGGATAACCACCAGTGTACCTGATTTGGGATTGGGATTTCCTCCTATGTACCCACATTTGGGATTTTTCAGGACACAAATTTACTTTCAGGTTGGATGATAAAGTCAGATGGATACCTTGCAAGCCTTGTAAAATTCACTTCGTATATACCAACAGATCATCATCCTTTTTTAAGCTCAAGGAAATCCTTTCCCATATTTGTTTGAAGTATAAGAGGGAAGTGCATATTGAAAAACAAGTTCTCGAACTCGTCCCATTCCATGGATTCAAGTTCATAATGGGGCCTTATATTCTTAATTAGAGTCCACTACTGTTCTGTTTCACCTTCTAAATGGTAAACAACCAAAATGACTTATTCATTCTCTAAACAGAGAAGTATAGATAATATCTTTTCAATGGTACTAATACATTGTTCAGCAACAATTGGATCAGAGGACCCACTGAAAGAAGGTGGATGTTTCCTCGTGAAGGACTCAATAGAATATTGTTCCCTTATCTTCTCATTCGGAAGTCCAGAATGATTCATAGCATGAGTAAGTATATCAATATGTTTTTTCACTCCATCTCCCATAACATTGGTTTGTTCAAGAGGACAATAATTGCATTGTCCATTACGTTGATCAACACAGTTCCTTCGTGTTCCAGCCATCGTCTAAAACCCATAAAGAATAGTGTGAGAGGAAAAAATCATGATAGGTAAAACAACATGATGACAGGGGAGTAACTTCAATATCTAACATCTTAGGTTTAATTCTAAGATCATTACCATGATTCTAGGACTATAACCTATACTTATACTTAACCTTAGGGACATCCCTAGACATACCTTATAAATATCTCTAGGGATCTCACTAAAGTTCTCACATCCTAGTTTCAAAAGCTTAACTAAACCTTTATTCTGATACCAACTGTAGAGACCCAAAGCATGACGTACATGGACATTACATTACTTTTTCGGGATACTTAATACATTACAAAAATAGACACATAAGGACTGTAATAGTTTAGTGTCTTTGGAAACTCAGAATATAATCTTCTAATCGTGGTGAAAGATCATCAACATCTACCATAAAGATCTTCAACATTCGTTTTCATACCTAAAACATTTCATTAAATCCTGGGGAAAAGAAAACATATAAAGGGTGAACTCAAATGCTCATTAAGGGTAATCATGGAGAAAATAAAACAAACCATATATATTTGAACATAAAAAAAACATGAACATAATGTTTAAACATCAAGATCTTGAGAAATGACATAAAACATGGTAGTACGTAAGGCATAGTTCATAATGGAACATCAATCATGATAAAATACCATTGGAATAAAACATTTAATTGTGGAAAAACATTAAGCACATGATATGATTTCCATAGTAGCCAATGCATCGCTTCCAAAAAAATCATAGTGGACAAAGTCCCTTACTGAAATGGGTTTACCTGTCGTTCCAGCCCTGTATTACTGAATCATATTTACTTGTTGTTTCAGCCAGGTCTATCTCATGAGATATTAATCTTTACCCAATGCATTATAGGGAGATATAGGTCCCACCCATATCATAATGAAATCATTATTACTTGTTCCATAAAATAAACTTGAAACATTCATCATAACCCAAATAATAAAATGGGTTTCATAAACATCATCCCATCATCACAGAATCCATATAAAACAAATGGATATTTCATCATAAGAAAAGTGAAACCATGTAAATCATATAGACATTATACTTGAAACATACACATATGAAATAATTTCATCTTAGATGTAAAATGGTTTTGATAAAGCATTTGAAATTAATTCTTGGGGAAAATATCATTTCTTCTTCAAAATCAAGTTCTTTTCAAAAAATGTAATGCAATTTTTAAAACATAGAGATTTTTTTTAAAATATTCATGAAATATTTTGGAGGAAGCTTCATGAAAATAAGGCTTTATAAAACCGTATATATCCTTTCATTCCGTATAAGTTAAAAAAACATTCTTCTCGTACTTTTTCAAGAAAAGTAAAAAAGTACCTCGTTATGTAAAAAAAAGAATGATTCCTTACATACCATGTAGTAAAAGTAAAAAATGTTTAAAAATGACTTTAAACATAAATGAAACCATTTTTAGAAAACAGGAACATGGATGATAAATATAACCCCAATGAATACTTACGAATAATCAATTTCGAATAAAAATGAGATTGGAAAAGTTATCCCTTACCTTAGGTCTGATAAGCTTTGTATGTATCTGAACATCCTGTATAATTATATAAATAATGTCATTGACTTATTAAAGAATCATATTCATTGTTATGATATCATATATGGTTCACTTATGACTATATATTACCCATTCTTTTGTAAATCCCATGTTAAAGTAACGTTTTGGGTAAAATCATTTTATTTACCGTATGTGTTTGGAATTGCTGTTATTTTTTTTATTATTACATATATCATTATTTACTTACTTCCAGATTGTAAATCATGATTTATATATCATATATATTCATTATATATCCAGCATATACATGTATTTATAATAGTATATAACATATGGAGGTAAGAAATGAAATGCACCGTTCATGGAGACGGTAAGTCGTACGTACCTATGAACGCTACGTTCATTTCTATTTATTATTTTAATGGAATATGTATATTATAATTCCAGTATAATATCATATATAATATCATTAACTTCATCCTTTATACATCCCACATAAGGCATTAACGAATCACATCACTTTAAGGGGGTGGTCGTCCGCACATCCTCAAATGAGATCATCATATTTACCCACTATGGAAACCATAAAGGCTTGACATAAATGGTAATTAAAGAAGAATAAGGAAATCATAAACATAATATATTTCATATATAAATACAATGACGTCATAATGGCCACCATGAGATGCATTAGGAGAAAATCGAACAATAATCGTTTCGTGAGGCGTTAGTTTTCCATCACAAAAACATTATGTTTATCATCCATTAGATGGAGGTGTGTGTAAGTGTACTTATAATCCTTCTCTTAAAAAAATCATAGTATTTTTAGGATACTTGTGTTGTTAAAGTATAAAGTATTAAAACGAGTTTAGGGGTTGGATAAGTAGAATAAAAGAAAACAACTTAAGAGAAATCATTACCTTTAATTTTGGTAACATCCTTTGGTTTGAACCAAAAGGACTTGTTGATGTGCCTTATGTATAATTCAAGCCTTCTAGAGGGAGTAAAGGGATGTAGGAATCTTAATTGGGTAGAGGTTGGATGATCCAAAATGATTGAGAGGTGTGAGGAATTGCATAGTAGTTGTCTCCTTTTATAAGGGAGAGAAGGGGCTCTTTAGGAAAGAGTGAAAATATTATTTCATAATATAATGATATTCAGTTTGTAATAGTCCAAAAATCATTATAGTCTAAGATATAATGGATTATGGTCTATATATAATCATACAATCATAATTAGACATGTTTTGGATAATATTGTAATCATTATAATCTTATTTATTTAAATCATTTATTAATGAGGTAAACCCTGCATCATTATTGTGTCATAAATAATTTAATTAATTAAATTTTTATAAATTATGAAACAAATACCATGATGTAGGAAATATATTTATCTTTCTAATAAATATTTATAGTCAAAAATATAATTTATATATCTCCTTATAAAAATTAATTACTAAACAATTTTTGTTCATGTCAATTTTGTCTTTACATTAAATTTATTAATCTAATGTGTCATTGTCTTTCATAAGTGTCTTAATGGGGTCCCAAAATCGACCCAAGGATGCCCATGGTCGGCCATTACTCATCCAATAATGTTTGGACAAGTGTTAAAGTAATTTTGAATTATTATTATATTATTTTAACCTTGAATTACTGTATTTACCATTAACTGTGGTAAATAAAGGTCAAAGGTTACTATTAACCAAAAATTATTTTCATCTTATTGAATCACATTTTACTTCTTGACAACAACAATGTATGTCGGATTTTTGAAATTCAATTCACAGAAGTGGTAAATTTTCATTTAAATGAAAGAGTCATTTTTTTAACTACCACTAAGTGGTTTCACTATTCATCAAAAATTGATGTTTTTCAGAAAAATACCAAAAATTCAGTCTAAGCTATATTTGATATTCCGAATTCAAAAATGATGTATATTTTTCCAAATTCAAATCATATAAGTTCCATTAATTAATTTTAAAAGTAATTCCTGTTATCAAAACAAATAGCGTGTTTTTAAGAAACCATAACTATCAAAAGATCGACACTTGTTTATGTCAAATTTCAAAGAGAAATTAATTCCAATGAATAACATTTAATTAAATGGTAAAAATATATTCAAATTTCATTTTAAACCAATTAAAAATATAATCTAACCATATAAATTATTGAGATGAAAAAAGTTGTTTTTAATTAAAATATAGCGTGTTATTACTATTCATCAAAATATGAAAGTTATCAGAATAATATGAAAAATTTATCCAAAGTAAATTATTATATCCTGATACCAAAGAATAATTTTATTTTTTCAAATTGAACTTATAAACATGTCAAAAACTTGATTTAAAGTGGGTGCGCCATCAAAAGGCGGCAAAACTGCATTGTTTGAAAAATACTTATTTTACCCAAAAACATTATTTTGTTCTCATACCATGTTCTAAAAAATTTGTAAGATGAATAATAATGTTATAAAATTCAAAATTTAGTTAATAATATTCATAACGGCTAGTCCATAATAATATTATAACAATATATCATTTTTTAGTGAAACCAGATATTGCGTACTACACATTTTATAGAGGAAGGTCGCGATTGCGTGTAATGCAAGCCAAGTCAGGGTGATGTGTTTTACAAGACTCCTTTGTTGTTGCGTATAACAAAATACAACCAAATTTCATTTATACATTAAAAAATTCTATACTTAACATTGCGTTGAATAATTTATTCAAAAAGAACTTGAAATTGTGTGTAACACGAGCCAAGAATTGTGTTGTGTATACTGCAAGCGAATACAGTGTTGTGTATAGCGCAAGATAATCATGGTGTAGCGTACAAAAGAAGATATCAATGAAATTAAAAAGAATAATTCTAATAAAATTACGGGTTGTAAAATTCTACCCCCCTTAAAATGAATTTCGCCCTCAAAATTAATCGTGGTTATAAATGGTTTACTACTTGAATGTTTATTTCATTGAAACCCACATCGTAAAAAGAAATACTACAAATTTATTTTAAAAAGGGAAGTTATAATCATAAGGGTCACCCAAAGTAACTCAGCACTGGGTTTCCACATAGGACAACATAAGTGAAAATATGGATATCGAAGAAAAATCTAACCATCATGTCCAGATGGAGAGTGGTAGAGAACAGGGCTATGAAAAATCCAACAATCACAAACCCATAGATTATTGATGATCTAAGGTACCATCTGATTCATTAGATATAAGAGTATTAGGACAAAATTTTTGTCTTTCAAGATAATTTCCCTAATGTTGAAGAATTTTTGAATAAAAATCAATTTTTTCTTGATTTTCGTACAATCTCATTATTGTTCATGTCTTGGAAAATTTCCACTTCATCTCTTAAAGAAATGAAGTTGAATTTGTTTTACATGAAGTGTTAGAGGATCATGCGATAGAATGATAGGTCATTCCATCTGTCTCAAACATAAGGTTATCAAAAGTTATATTCATAATTCCATCTATTCTAATATTATTCGTATATGGTTCCAAAAATGGACTTATACTTCGTCTATAATACTGCTTAATAAAATAAAACTAGTTTCTACTAACCAAGGACTTCCAGTAGAAAAGTGGTAGTCGATAAAGGACTGTCTCACCTCGATTGTGGGTTTGATTCCCAAAACCTTATCCAACGCAATGGGTTGTCTCTCATCCTATGGGTTGTCCTTTTTCAAAAACTACACTAGTATAACATTCCTGTAATAATATCGAAAAAAGTTCTAGCATTAAACAATACTATCTTATTTCTATCTTAAATCATTCCAATCTTTAGGCTTATCTAAAATACATATGTCCAATCTCATAGTATACATAAAATGATTACAGGAAAGGTCACATAACAAGAATGTGAATAACATCATTTATCATATGATATATCTTATTGGTCACATTCCAAACACGTGAATTCCTTAATCATGTTTTCTCTTGAAAAAAGAATACCCATTGAAGCTTAGTGAAAACATGAATTCTTTCAAAAGTTAACACTTTCCACATCCCAAAATTCCAAAATTTCTACATACTCAAACTATGATATCACTTTGTCCTTATTTTAGTCATGAGCTCATGATTACTATCATATTATTTTTCTCCTTATCCCTTCATTATGCGCATTTCATATGAATTCCAATAATATTTCGATCACTTTTTCAAAGTTACCGGTACCATATAATTATTGAAAACCAATATATAGATATTACAAAATTCCACAATACCATAAATGAGATTCCATGATACCATTTTGAAATCCCTTTACGTAAACACTTAATCATTACACAACATCATTGTCATACTCAACATCACAAACGGTGATCGCATTCGACTTCCATTTATCCTTTGCCTTAAGAGGTTGCTCACATTGATCATCTTTAACCCATGGATTAGGGAATTTATTATCATAAAGCCCCATTTCCTTGAACTTGAATCATTGAAGTGTTGGTGGAGTGTTCTCTATAGTATTTTATCTATTCACTTCATTAGCAACATTTTTCCCATTACTTCGACAATCAACTGCTCGATGACCTTCTTTTACACACTTAAAACATTATCTTGAACCTTTTAGGAAATCTCCACCATACTTATTTCCACACTTTGAGCATAAAGAAACATTCTACTTCTTTTCACCATTACTTTGAGATTTCTCCTTGAACTCCATCTTTCATTTCTTCTCAAAACCATGAGATGGATATGTAACATCAACTTTTTTCTCTACCTTGATAGAAAAACACACAATTTATTCATAGCTATTGAAGTCTCTTATAGCTAATGACCTTCGAAGACTTGGTTTTAAGCCACTGAAGAATCGATCAAGTTTACTTTCAGGTTGGATGACAAAGACAGATTCATACCTTACAAGAATTGTAAAATTCTCTTTGTATATACCAACAGATTCATCATCTTTTTGCTTAAGCTCAATTAAATACTTTTCCATATTTTTTTGAAGAATACGAGGGAATTACTTATTGAAAAACATGTTCTTGAACTCATCCCATTCCATGGATTCAATTTCATCATTGGGCCTTATATTCTTAATTAGAGTCCACCAAAGGTCTGCTTCACCTTCTAAACGGTAAAAAACCAAAATGACTTTTTCATGCTCTAAACAGCGATGTATAGAAAATATCTTTTCAATGGTACTGATCCATTTCTCAACAACAAGTGGATCAGATGACCCACTGAAAGAAGGTGGGCGTTGCCTCATGAAGGACTCAATAGAATATTGTTCCCTTCTCTGCTCATTGGGAAGTCTAGAATAATTCATAGCATGAGTAAGTATATCAATATGATTTTTCACTCCATCTCCCATAAAATTGGTTTGTTCAGAAGGATAATCATTTCATTTTCCATTACATTTATCATCACGGTTCCTTCAGGTTCTAGCCATCGTCTAAAACCCAAAATGAATAGTGTGAGAGGCAAAAATCATGATAGGTAAAAGAACATAATAAAGGGGGAGTAACTTCAATATCTAACATCATAGGTTTAATTATAAGATTGTTAACATAATTCTAGGATTATAATCTATACATATACTTAACCTTAGGGAAATCCCTAGACATACCATATAAATATCTCTAGGGATCTCACTAAAGTTGTCGCATCATATTTTCCAATGGTTAACTAAACCTTTCCTCTAATACCAACTGTATATACCCAAATATTGATGTAAATGGACATTACATTACATTTGTGGGATACTTAATACATTACAAAAACAGACACACAAGGACCATAATAGTTTAGTGTCTTTGGAAACTCATAATATAAGCTTCTAATCATGGTGAAAGATCTTCAACATCTCTCATAAAGATATTCCCCTTTTGATTTCTTACCTAAAACATTTCGTTAAATCCTGGGGAAAATAAAACATAAAAAGGGTGAGCTAAAATGCTCAGTAAGGGTAAGCATGGAGAAAATAAAACAAACCATATATATTTGAACATGAAAAAACTTGAACATAATGTTTAAATATGAAGATCTTGAGAAATGACATAAAACATGGATATACGTAAGGCATAAGTCATAATAGAACAGAAATCATGATAAAATATCATGGGAATAAAACATGTAATTGTGGAAAAACATTTTTCACATGATAATATTTCCATAGTATCCTAGACATTTCTTCTAAGACAATCTTAGTGGATGAATTCCCTTAATGAACCAGGTTTACTTGCCATTCCAGCCCTGTATTACTGAACCGGATTTAGTTGTCATTTCAGCCATGTCTATCTCATGAGATATAAATCTTTACCCCATGTGTTTTAGGGAGATATAGGTCCCACCTATCTCATAATGAAATCATTATTACTTGTGACACAAAATAAACTTGAAACATTCATCATAACCCAAAGAATAAAATGGGCTTCGTAAACATCATCCCATCATCACATAATCCATATAAAACAAATGGATATTTCATCATAAGAAATGTCAAACCATTTAAATCATAGAAAGATTTTACTTGAAACATACACATATGAAATAATTTCATATTAGATGGAAAAGGGTTTTGATAAATCATTTGAAATGAATTCTCGAGGAAAATATCCTTTCTTCTTCAAAATCAATTTCTTTTCACAAAATGTCATGAAATTTTTAAAAGAAAGAGATTTTTCTGAAAGTATTCATGAAAATTTTTGGGGGAAGATTCATGAAAATAACTCTTTATAAAACTATATAAATCCTTTCATTCCGTATAAGTTAAAAAAATATTCTTCTCGTACTTTTTCCAGAAAAGTCAAAAAGTACCTCGTAACGTAATCAAAAGAAAGATTCCTTACATACCACATAGTAAAGTAAAAATGGGTAAATAGGAAATTAAACATAAATTAAACCATTTTTAGAAAACAGGAACATGGATGATAAATATAACCCTAGTGAATACTTATGAATAAACAATCTCGGATAAAAACGAGTTTGGAAAAGTTATCCCTCACCGTAGGTCTGATATGCTTCGTATGTATCCGAACCTCATGTATAATGATATAAATAATATAATTGTATTATTAAAGAATCATATTCATTGTTATGATGTCATATATGGTTCACTTATGACTTTATATTACCTATTCTTTTGTAAATCCCATGTTAAAGTAACATTTTGGGTAAAATCATCTAATTTATCGTTTGTGTTTGGACTTGTTGTTCTTGATGTTATTATTAGTTATATCACGATTTTCTTACTTCTATAATGTAAATAATGATTTATATATCATATATATTCATTATATGTCTAGCATATACATGAATTTATAATAGTACATAACACATGGAGGTAAGAAATGAAATGCACCGTTAATGGAGATGTTAAGCCGTACGTACGCATGAATGCTAGTTTCATTTATTTTTATTATTTTATTGGAATATTTATATTATAATTCCAGTATAATATCATATATAATATAATTAACTCCATCCTTTATACATCCCACACAAAGCATTAACGAATCCGATCACTTTAAGGGGGTGTTAGTCTGCACTTCCTCAAATGAGATCATCTTACTTACCTACAATGGAAACCGTAAATGCATGATATAATTGGGATGTAAATAAGCATAAGGAAATAATAATCATAATATATATTATATATAAATATACTACCATCATAATGGCCATCATGAGAGGTGGTAGTAGAAAATCGAACAATCATCATTTCGTGAGGTGTTAGTTTTCCATCACAGAAACCTTATGTTCATCATCCATTAGAAATATGTGTGTGTAAGTGTAGATATATTAATTTTCATAAAAAATCCTAATATTTTTGGGATACTGGTGTTGTTACAAAAGAAAGGATTAAAAAGAGTTTAGGGGATGGAGAAGTAGAATAAAAGAAAACAACTTAAGAGAAGGTGTTACCTTTAATTTGGGTAACTTCCTTTGGTTTGAACCAAAATGAATTCTTGAAGTGCATTATGGCAAATGGAAGGCTTATAGAGGGAGGAAAGGGATATAGGGAGATTAATTGGGCAGAGGTTGGACGATCCAAAAGGCTTGAGAGGTGTGAGGAATTACATAGAAATGGTCTCCTTTTAGAAGGGAGAGGAGGGGCTCTTTAGGAAAAAGTGAAAATATTATTTTATAGTATAATGATATTCGGTTTCTAATGGTCCAAAAATCATTATAGTCGAAGATATGATGACTAATGGTCGAAATATAATCATCCAATCAGAATTGGACATGTTTTGAATAATACTTTAATCATTATAACCTTATTTATTTAAATCATTTATTAATGAGGTAAACACTGCATAATTATTGTGTCATAAATAATTTAATTCATTTGATGTATATAAATTATGAAAAAAATATCATGATGTAGGAAATTTTTTTATATTTCCAATGAATATTTATATTCGAAAAGATAATTTATATAGACCCTTATAAAAATAAATTACTAAAAGATTTTTGTTGATGTCAATTTTCTCTTTACATTAAATTAATTAATCTAATGTGTCATTGTCTTTCATAAGTGGATCCCTGGGGTCCCAAAATAGACCCAAGGATGAAAAGGGTCGGCCATTACTCATACAATAAGGTTGGACAAGAGTTAAGGTAATTTGGAATTATTATAATATTCTTTTATCCTTGAATTACCCTATTTACCTTTAACTGCGGTAAATAAAAGTCAAAGGTTACTATTCACCAAAAATTAATTTCGTCTTACTGAACCACAATTTACTTCTTGATAACAACCATGTATGTAGGATTTTTGAATTTCAATTCACAGAAGTGGTAAAATTTCATTTATATGAATGTTTCAGTTTTTAAACTACCACTAAGTGATTTCACTATTCCTCAAAAATTGAAGTTTTTCAGAAAAATACCAAAAAATCAGTCTAAGCTATATTTGATATTCCAAATTCGAAAATGATGTCTATTCTTCCAAATTAAAAACACATAAGTGGCATTATTTATTATTAAAATTAATTCCCATTATCAAAATAAATAGCGTGTTTTTAAGAAACAATAACTATTAAAATATCGACAGTTGTTTATGTCCAATTTCAAAGTGAAATTAATTCCAATGACCAGAATTGAATTAAATAGTAAAAATATATTCTAATTAAAATTTCAAACCAATTAAAGATATAATCTTACAATATAAATTATTGCGATGAAAAAGTTTTTTTAAATTAAAATATATCGTGTTTTTACTATTCATCAAAATATGAAAGTTATCATAATATTAAGAAAAATTTATCGAAAGTAAATTTTTATATACTGATTTCAAAGAATAATTTTATTTTGTCAAATTTAACTTATAAACATGTCAAAAACTAGATTTAATGTCAGTGCGCCATCAAAATGCGGTAAAACTGCATTTTTTTAAAAATACTTATTTTTCCTGATAACATTATTTGGTTCTCATACCATGTTCTAAAAAATTTGTAAGATGAATAATAATGTTTTAAAATTCAAAATGTATTTAATACTATTCATAACAGCTAGTCCATAATAATATTATTACAATATATCATTGTTTAGTGAAACCCGGTATTGCGTACTACACACGCTATCGAGGAAGGTCGTGATTGTGTGTAATGCAAGCCATGTCGGGGTGATGTGTTGTGAAAGACTCCTTTGTTGTTGCATATAACAAAATTAAACCATATTTAATTTATACATTAAACAAAATCTATAATTAATTTTGTGTAGAATAATTTCTACAAAACGAACTTGAAATTGTGTGTAACATGAGCCAAGAATAGTGTTGTGTATACTGCAAGCTAATATGGTGTTGCGTATAGCAGAAGATAATCTTGGTGTAGCGTACAACAGAAGAGATAAATTAAATTAAAAAGAATAATTCTAATAAAATCTCGGGTTGTTACACTATCATCCCATTGGTATCCCTTTCATCATAGTTGAGAGAGTCTCTCTCATAACCATTATAGTAAACAAAGTCCCTTAGAAAAAAATGTTCACTTTGATTTCCAATCATGTATGTCTAATGAAATATAAATCATTACCCAATGAATTATAGTAATATATAGGTCCCACCTATCAGATAAATAATTTAAAACATACTTGTTTCACAATACCAGTAATCATTCATCGTATAATAACCCATGAAATGAAATTGGTTTCATAATCATTTCATAATATCATTTCCTATAGTAAAGGGACAAGTTTCATAAATATTTAATCATTTAATAATAGAATAACCCAATAAAATTAAGTGGGTTTCATAATAATTCTATCATGGTATAACCCATAAGAGATATATGGGTTTAATTAACATCTTACCACAATAAACTATTCAGATAATGAATAAGAATAATATCATTCATTTATATCCAAAGTAAATCATTGGGTACATCAACAAATTCCATCATTGATGGAAATTTATTTTTAAATATAATTTATACATTTTGTAATGAAATTATCCGTTCTTATTAAAAAATAATTTTAAAATAGAAAATATTTTGAAAATATTTTTATTTTAAAATAACCTCATAATCATATAAAGATGATTTATAAATCATATAAAGAAATTTATAAAACATAATTTTTTTAAAAAAAATCCCTTTTTATTTCTATTAAAATATCATTTAAAGAAATTTTTGAAAACATTATTCGAAAACATTTTTGTGAATGAAAACAAATTTTTGATCAAAGATAGAAATAATGTAATATTTTCCTGAAAACATTTTACTAATATTCATAAGTACCATCAAGTGTAAAATGGTACCATTACAGGGATATATGATGAATAACCAGAGGATAAGAAAGATCATGAGAATAATTTTTAGGTATATCATGGAATTTCAATATTAGATATTTATTCATAAATATTCACGATAAATGATGAGATAGTAATATAAAATCTTTACTTCAAAGATAAAATTGGATCATAATTACCATGAAGAAATATTATAAATTGAAAAATAAAATATATTTATGTTTTATAAATTCATGATATTACATGTTAATGGGGGTGAATATACACATTATAAAGGACTATAGGTTAATAAAATAACATGTGACTCAAATAAGGTAAATTTATATAAACTTTCATTACCACTTTTGTAAAATTTTAACCATAAAGCCCCTGAAAGATAGATTATAAATTGGATATGTAAATAAAAATAATTATTATTTTATTAATAATAAAATACATTCACGGTTATTATATAAACCACATAAAATAAATTGGTGGTGAACATGGAATTTGTATCCCAGAAGTAAAGAGAGAACAAAATATCTTACCTTATATCATGACTTTTGTACTTAGTAAAACCTCATGTATAATAAATACAAGATTAATTGGAAAATATTAAGTAAACATATTCATATATGAACTTATTATTATATATTATTACCTTTTTGTTAACAATTATATGTTAAATTTATGTTTTGGTTAATAATAACTTTGTTTTTCTTATATTTATAGTTTTTGTATTTTCCGTCCTCTTACGTTGAAAAAGGTTTCATATTCTCTATAATTTAAAAAATTATATCAATATCATATATATAGATTATAAAGGTATTTATAGTAATCCATAATAATTAGTGGTAGTAAATGAAATAAAACATTCATGGAGAAGATATGTTGTACGTACCCATCAACATAGTTTCCATTTTTATATCATATTAAAATAAAGAATATTAAATGGGATGTATTTATTATAATTAAAGTGTAATTTTTTTACTTCATATATATAACATATTTTTAATAATCCATCCGCAATCTATTTAATTTAATGTTAAAATGAATCACATCACTTCACGAGGTGAGAGTCTACCATACATTCGAATGACATTATTGTATTCTGAAAAAATTGATATCACAACGTTATGTGTGATATAATAACAGAAAAATTATAATAAATTCACAAATTTCTTATATATATACTATATAAATTAAATAAATCATTTTTACCAACCATGAAGGGTGGAAATGGAAAAAAACTGACATTGGTTCGCGAGGTGACAGTTTTCTGTACACATAAAAAATGATTTCATAACCCATTTGATGGAAGTGTGTGTGGTTCTAGGTCTTCAAAATGACATAAAAATATCTAAGAATATGAATAATACTATTTATTTTATGTAATCTTGTTTTATTTTGAATTTAATTTGTGGATTAAGAAATACAATGAAAATGGTTGTTGATAAATGTGACATATTTTTCATGTATCGTCCTTAGGGTTTAACTAAATCCTTTCTTGGTTAGATTTCATTATTAAATAAGGATTAATATATGATTTGAAGGAATTTGGTATGTTATTTGGTAAGATATTTTTTTGAGTCTAATGTAATTAAAGTCTTTATTAATTGGGGATATTGGGTTCCCTTTTATAGTTTATGATGAGTGACACTTGTAAATACTGAAAAGTATTCACTATTGGGATGTCAATCATAAATCAAGTGGATCATAATATTATAATTAAATGTTTCAAGAATTTTTATGGTCATGGAACACTTCCACCACACTATGAAACTCGTGTTTTAAATTTTTAAATTCCCATCTTATTAGAATCCCAATTTTTTTCATTTTGGGATTTTACTATAGAAATTAAATTTCTAACCATTATAATTTGTCCTTTAAGAATAAATTAAAGTGATAATAATTAGAATATATAAACCCAATAAATAAAATATATGGTATTTAATTTATAAAATAGAAATCATATGAGTGTTGAGAGTTAACTTTAACACAAGTTAATGTGACCCATTAAAACACCAATTTAACCTCAACCGCGCAAACACCATTTTTACTATTTAGGTGTAATTATACTAATAATAAAATTAAATTTGGTATATTAATGGAAAATATTTGACATTTCTTTTCATATAAAAATATTATTTTATACTATAATATTTTAATTAATTATTATTCATTTAAGAAAATAAAATGTATCATAAAATAAGATTAATGTTAATTTTGACATTATACATTCAAAAAAAATTTAAGAAATATAAAAATTATAATTTAATTAGATTATATTATTTCCAAACCTATTTAAAATGGTAAATAAATATAAAATAATAATAGAAAAAAAAAATTTCTTTAATTTTGTTGTCTTTCAATATTTTTAGAATTATTTATTTAATTTATTTGTGAACCGAATTATTATTATGTTGTCATTTCTTGGGAATTACCATTTATTATTTCGCCTAAATAAATATTAATAAAAATTATCTGGATAAAAAAACTCATTTATATTTCATTAGGATATATCTAACCAAACATATGTCTTTTCCCTTGCCCATGGCTTTATAGACTTTAAAAGTAAGAAAAGTATCTTTTTGACTTGTTTTATACTTAACTTATTATATGGGTCATATGAAACAAAAAGTGAGATAGAAATTCAATATTATAGATAATTTTATTTATTAGATCAATATGAACTCAATAATTAAAATCAGTCTTCTATTTTATTTCTTCCTCACTATTATCATTCTAGATTAAGCCAGGGTAAATCCAATTTTACCATAACTGGGGTAATTAACTTTTACTGCATTCACTATTCAATTTGGTAAAAACTATGATTTCTTTAATAAAAATTATAAATTGTTCTGATTAAAAATATGAAATATATTTTAACAAGTACAATTCTCAAAATATGAAAAAATTAATTTAAAATTCATCATGTAGATGTGATAAAAAATAAGGTTTCTGAAGTGAAAAACATCAAATGTTTACAAGGTTTTTATGTCCAATTTCATTATGTTATTGATTGTAATGAATTAAATTAGATATATATATATATATAATTTCCTTAATTTAACATTAAAATAAATTTAATATTTAATATTTATGTATAAGTTAATTAAATGAAAAATAAAATTTCAATTAAAATTTATTATTTTTTACTATTCATCAAAAAAATGAAACCTTCGAGGAAAATAACAATAATTAATATCATTATAGTATAGATAATCCAATTTTAAAAATGAATCCTATTTTAAAAAATTAATTTTATAAAATTATAAAAACTTATTTTAGACTATGTGCGCCTTAGAAAGAAGATATGACGCCTTTTAGAAAAATACAGTTTTAATGGTAAAATCAAATTTGTACATATATCGTGTCCTGAAAACATATAAGATAAATTTTAAAAAAATTATTGAATATAGTATATATAAATATTATTAAAATTGTTAATCAAAAGTTTTTTTATTGATATAAAACATACTTATGTTCATAAAAATAGTTTTTTGAAATTATATTTCCCTATATTTTTAAAAGTATTTTTTTTATTTATAATTAATTAGACACGAAATATTTCATTTTATAAAAAATTGCAAACCATATTTTAATAAATTATTTTATCTTATTCATACCTTTCATTCCAAATTCTAGTTTATAACTATCCTATTGAATAATAATTTTCCTTTATTATGTCATGTTTGGTTTAAACTCGGTGTTGTGTAAAACAAAAAATAAAATCAAAATTTTATATAAAGTAATACCGAAATAATTTTTACATGAAACACTAGTAAAAATAGATGTATCTTGTAATAGATTATACAAAATTTATTTGAATAAAATTTCACAAAATCTATGGGTTTTTCTAAAATAGATTTATTGGAATATTCCTATTGTTTTTACTAAATTGTATTTCATATAAATCCCCTTAAACTATCCATTAATGAGGACAATTCCATTTTTTGTTAGGATTAGATTATATTTTATCTTTATAAAATATTTTCAATTATTCATTCAAAAAAATAATCATATATTTATTCTAAAACAGCCCTAAACTCATGACATAATCACAACATAAGTCTTGGTATTCATGTCGGAACGTGATTTTTTTCCAAATTTCTTTTACCAATGGGTTTTTATAAAATGGTAAATTGATGATATTGTAATTTATTATTTTTTTAAAAAATAAATTTATAACTGATATTTAAAATAACACATATTAATTTTTTTATAAAATGATTTTTTATACTATTTGGTGAAATCTTACTATATCATATCAGCTCAAACATTCGTATAAACTAGCATGCTTGTATAAGGACTTTATGTTTTCATTTAGGATCTAAAACTTTTAAGCCATGTATAATGTATATTTTTTGAAAATTGATGGACATTGTGGGTTTGGTGAATGACCATGGGTCGTATATATTTGTTTGAGATGTATCCCTACGTATATGTTATTTTTAATTTTTATCAACCAATTCCGAAGGGTTTATTTTTTATTTCAATTTATGGTATTTTTATGTTGGTTTTATAATATTTTTTATATTCATATATGAGAGTAATCATTTTTATTTTTTATCTCTCACTTATATTTGTATATATTTATTTTATATCTTATTTATTTTTATTTGGATCATTTTATCATAATCATGATAATATAATTTATAAGAAATCTATTATTTATTATAATTTGATTATACTATGTTATTATTGTGATTCTAGGGTAAATATATTCACACATGTCCTTGAATTGATACATCAATTATTGTTTATGACCCATGGGAATCGCTATCATTCCATAATATTTATGTCAAATCAGGATGGGTAAAAAGTTGTTTGTAGCCTAATGTATTACATTACATTAAATGAATATGAGGTACTTTAACAATACCAATATAGATTTCCCATCTTGTTTCATTTCCTACACTCTTTTAGTGGATACTCATACGATGCATAAATTTTCCATTTCTAATCAAACTAAAAAAAGTAACCAATAATCCACTCTATTGTGACATCATCAATCATCTTATCTAACTACAATATTAGGTATAATCCTATCCTATAGGCTTTTCTCTTCTATAATAATTTTGTTAAATTCTTCAAGAATAATGATTGACTAAACATGATTACCTATACCTTTATTGTGTTATACAATAAACACTAATTTTTTAGAACCTTAAAAATTTATTCTCTTATGAAATCAGTAAAATTAAAACAAGTTTTATAATATCATGGGATAATCTATTACAAATTTTTCACCTTAATTTTTGTATATAAAATTCTTGTCTCTCTCTATCCCCATTGTATCTAGAATGAAATTCAGGAAGAACATAACCTCAATGTACTACCACACAAACCCATCTTGTATACCCACCTACAATTGTATATCCCGCACTCATATTATAACTGTTGTAAGAATATACATGGCTAATTTCACAATCTAACTTAGTGGAATGTAATGATGATAAATGATCCTCTATATTAACTCAATCAATATAACATCTCCATACAGATATCCCATCTATAAAAAATGGATATTTTTTTAGAAGTAATGTGTCCTATATTCCATAAATAGACCATGTCATTGTGCTCCTTCGTTATCTCTATGTATTACACAGACTAAGATCACCATAATATTCTCACCCACCACTACCCAAAATACTTTAACGGTGATTTCCAACTTTCTTACCTTAGATCCTCTACCTATGATGATACTCATCTCCAGCCTCTAGGTAATTATCTAGTGTATGGTTCATTAACATTACCTATCTATCATTATGAGGATCCAATATAATATAATAAGAAGGTCATTTAAATAAAATAAATATATAATTATTAATAGACATATATCATTATAAATATCCTAAATATGTATTTTTATAACAAGAAGTGTTCCATTATGTACCTAACACTACCCTACCATATCTATGTCAAATTATAAGGCCCCAGCCTTATAAATTACATAATCTTTTGTTATGTCAGTAATTTACATTGAGGATATTTCTAGGTTTATAGTTTTAGATAAATAAACTATAAATAAATTATAACAACATAAATATTAAAGAGTAAACACTTCTACTCACTATCAATTTATAAATAAAACAAAAACTTTTAAAAAGAAATATGGTTTCATTTCAAGTTTAAACATCATTACATTTCTCTCTATTCCATCTTGGTCTCTATCCTTCCATAAATATTGTGAAAAACATTTTAAAACATAGTATGAGCATAAAATATCAGTAATGATGCACAAAAAAGGAAAAATATTATTCCTGTGAAAACATGTTATCCATTAATAGATTATTATAAAGAAAAACTTTTCACCTTTAATAAGTAGTAAATACCCTTCACTGAAAATAAACTCTTTTATTACAATTTTTTGTAATTAAATGATTATGATAAAACCAAAAAAATAACATATTACTTGTAAATTTAATTTGGGAAATAATCTTACTTAAATATAATAACAATATGGTCGACTTCCACACATATCACTCTTAAAATGGAATACCTGTATGACCGACTTCCAAACAGAATAAATTGGAGGTTATAATATAACCACGTCTCCTTGGTTTATCATGGAACCCCCAATATTTGGGTTATCACAAAATTACCCATCATTGTCTTATCATGCAACCTCCCTTCAAATGTCTTTGTACAATTATATAATCAAAATACATAAAATATTGCATTTATCAACATTTTACTCATAAAATTTTATATTCAATTAAAAGAAATAATTTCATGATATTTAAATAATAAATCCAATTTCATAACATTATTAAATAACAAAACACACAAGAATGGAATACATGATTTATTTTCCTTTTTAAAATATCATTAAGGCTTATAGAGGAATCCAAATATCAAATAATGATTATGCCTTCAGAGAAGTCATTGTCGCCACATATGGTAAAAGAACAGTCCTTTTATCATTTTTTAAAGAAAGTAAATTTTTTTGTATAAAAAATATTCCTTTTGAAAACATCTAAAAGATATATATAAATTTTCATGTTTAATCAATTTTTATCTATATAAATAAATATGTTAATTAATATCATTATGAAAATATTTGATAATTAAATCATTGAACGTTCAAGGTGTCTTATACCAATTTGAACATCTAAATATTAATATACAATGAATTAACACACTTAAAAATAAATTAATTTACATTAGCGTAGATAAAATATAGATATAAAATTTTCATATTGTGTGTATATAATCCTAAAAAAGAATAATGTTGTATATTATCATGAAATGCATTAATGAATGAAGATTGAGATAAAGTCCCTTTCCGCAAGTCTAATTCGTCACATGTGTTCTTTATCTTTTAAAAAATAAAATTGCATTAATTTTTAATTTAATGTGAATGATTTTCTGGATTATTATTCTTTATATGTCACTTATTACAATATTATATCAATTACACAATTATTTAATTTCATATCTTATGTTTTTTTATATTCAGATCTCGAGGCCAAAATGAATGTGGTATGATGTATATTGTCCATTTGGTCAAAATTACATCATATCCATAATATAAAATGGGATATAAATAACTTATATATTAATTATATATGATATTAAATTAATCATTAAATAAAAACTAAAAATAATGTTCATGGATATGGTAGGCTGTGTGTACGAATGAACGCTATTGTTTCTGCTGTATTGAAAGAAAATTAATTAAATAAAAGGTGTTTAAATATGTATACATATATATTATCATTAAAATTTTAATAATATGTCATTTATATCATATATTTTTACTAAAATAATCCTCAGTACGTTCCAATTGATGTTTGAATGACTAAATTCATTTTGAGGAGGTGATATTCCACATGTCCCCAAATGATGTTATCGTATAACCACAAATTGGAATGCCAGAAGTTATGTATAATATAAACTTTACCGAATATAAAATAGGATATAATATAAATATTAAAATATTATTTTACCATAATAATAGTTTTAAGGATGACCGGGATGGCTCTAAATGAAAAAAAGAATAAGAACAATATTCACAGAGGCAATTAACATGCATAACATGGAAAAAAATTTCGTTTAATTGATCAAGAGGTGGTGAGATGTAAAATGGATATGAGATATTAAACTAGAAACATAACACTCCAATATTTACATAATTCTGGATTTATCATGATATTATGGATGTAGTTGGTGAGGATAAATTAGAAAAGGAAAAGAAAATAAGATAAGTACATTGAGAAATTTACCCCTTGAATAACCCATCATTGAAAGACCCTAGAGGACAATGGATTTATTATTTTGGTGAGAAAAGTAGAACATAGACGTGGGTAGTGTGAGGATGAGTGGTTTGGATAGATATTCTATATATTATGTGGATTTTTTGGTCTAAATGGGGAGGTGAGTGTTGTTATTTATACATTAGAGTAGACAGGTTTATGTGATTAATTTACTGATTATTTAATATAAAAAACTATCCATATAAAAGTGTAATTAAATGTTAAAAATATGGATTGTATTTAATGTTTTATAATTTCATTAGGGTATATACACACCTTAAACACCTTTTAAATTTTATTGTTTTTTATGTTAATGTTTTATAATTTAATTTTAACCCTTGTAAAAATTTATCATTTATTACATTAAATTATATTTTTACCATGGTAAATTTCTTATATCTAAAAATAAAATTCAACATAAAAAATAATTTGGAAATTGTGAATACAAATTTGCAATCTATTTTACCTAATTTAAATCACTGAATTTGAAAATATATATTTAAAATTTCTTTCGCATACAAAATAATAAATAAGGATTTTAAAGTGAAACATTCCAATGTTTGAAATGTTTTTATATCTACATTAATTTTAAAATTAATTCCAATGAAAAAAATTGAATTGAATGGTAAAAAATAATCTAAATATAAATTAAATCATATTAGAAGGATCTTCTAACAATAGAAATAAATTATATAAAAAAGTAAATTTGAATTAAAATGTAGTATTTCTCAATATTCTTAAAAGACTATATTTTTTAGAAAAAAAAAATCAACCAAAATAGATTCTGATGTCCCACTTTTATATAAGAATATTATTTTGTAAAAACTATCATATAAAAGTTTGAAAAATTATATTTAAAATGGGTTCTACAACAAAAGGTGGTAAAAATATTTTTTTTGAAAAACATTTTTTACCATAAATCTAGATTTGTCGAATATGTTATTGAACATATTGTATTTTTAAATTATATCTAATTAATAAAAATTTATATTAATGAAAATTTACAAATCAACAATTACATGGTATTTTACATCCTTTCCATTTTTATAAATTTCATCCTAACTATTTTCATTCAATTACAAAATAATTGAATTCATTTCTCCCTCATAGAATTTGAAGATTACCATGTTGCATCTTCAATCATATAGGTTTTCAAAAAAAACATTAACCCAATGAATCACCTTATTCCACAACACATTTTTTTATGTTCAAGAATCTAGACTGGTTATTCCTCATAATAATGATTCTGTTCCAACTCAACTACTTCTGGACTCAAATCATGTGATTGAATTGGACAACACTTTCATAACATTAAAACAAGAAAAGCATTGTTTACCTGAGGTAGACTTGGAGGTAAATCCTCTCTATTGGAAAATGGTCCAACTTTCTCCCATATTTGAAAGGTTACAATGAATATTGGATTCTACTTCAATCTCATACCACTATGCATCACACTTTTCTATAGTTAATCTTTTAGGAAACAAGATCACATACATCAAAAGAATGGCCATTCCTCCAATTATCCACCAATATTTTCTTCCCACCATTTTCTAGCCTCCTATGTCTCTGAATCAATGGAACTTTCTCATGTATTTACTTAACTATATTGGGTCCCATCATTTTCCTTTCACCTTATACCTCCAAAAAAGCTAGATTTTAACACCACTTTCCAAATAATGAATAAAATGGTGCCATCTATATAGTAGAATGAAAACATTTATTTTAGGAAAAATAATCCAAATAAAAATGTTAATCCCAACTTCCCTGGTAATCCATTGAGCAAGAATGTAACATTTCCTTGATTGTCTAAATTTTTTATTTGGATTTCCCATCTGATTGAGGATGAAAATAATTAATGATGTTTAATATAGTTCCAAATGACTTTTGAAGGCCTTTTCAAATGTTATAAGTGAACCTGGGATCACGATCTGATACAATGCAGAGGTCAAACCAATGTAAATTGACAATATATTTAATATAAAAATGATAAAGTTGATCTAGAGAAAGATATCTCGAATTTGAAGAATATGAGAAGATTTAGTCATTCGTTCCACAATAACCCAAATAGCATTATTAGCTCACAATGTCTAGTAATCCCAATACATAAATCCATGGATATATTTTTCCATTTCCACTCTGGCACATAAAACTGATCAACCATCGCCTATTGTAACTACTGCTATACTTTAACCTATTTACAAGTCAGAAATAAAAAGGTGAAGTCAACAATAAATGTTTTCAATATATACCACCAATAATAATCCAAATGTTCTCGGTACATTTTAGGGAAAATCAGTGAACTAAAAATCAAGAACTATGAGTTTCACATAATAACTATTTCTTCAACTGCAAATCACAAGGCATATATAATCTCCTATAAAATCCCAAAACACTATCTTTGTTGATGTTAAATTTAGATAAATTACACATTTTTGAACCAATTAGGCCTTTTATGGAACGCATTATATTTTTTACGTGCTTTCTTAATTCATGCTGATATATATGATTTCACTAACACTAGAAAAACATATAAGAATTTCATGAACCAAAAACATCCAAGCCAAAATTCATCAAATCATTAACACAATGATATCATTACAAATGTATCATATATTATGTAGCATTAATTATTCAACTCAATTCATCATACAATTAATTTTATTTTTCTAGATGGAAATGAATAATGAAATACTAATCCTTGATAAACTCTACCCATGTCAGAACCCTTCCTAGTGGGGCCCCTTCTGTGACTCCCCATGCCAGCCTCTAATAGACATGGGGATAGTGACTAGCACTGAGTAGGCATATCACTAACATGAGAGGCATTATTTAAGTAAGTGTACACACACACACACACACACATATATATACAAGCCCCCAATTCTAAAATGTAACAAACCCTAAGGAATAAATGAATTCAAACAACTAAAACCCCCACCAACATAGTAAAATTGAATGTAAACTGCAAAAAATTAAACTGGTATAGAATTCGATCCCACCCAAAGAATGATTCTGTAAACTAAAAATTACAACCTATAAATAAAAATGGTACTATTACTACTTCTCAAAGCTGAAGGAACACCTCATCCTGTAGGGAACTCCCAAAGCCCTGTCTGGTCCTGGTCCACCCCAGAACCCATTAGAAGGTCTCTCATTAGCACAAGACACAACAAGTGTGAGCAAAGCCCGTGCAAGGGTGAGTATAACAATACTCAATAGGACACACCAAAAATAACAAATTTGTACAAAAAGTGAAGATAAAGTCATATCTACACAATATATGTCAACAAAATATATAACAAGAGAAATATATATAGATATACTAAAACCCCTAACCCATAGTCTATAGGCGAGTCACAACGACCTCATACTGACACTAGGGATTCAGTCCGAAGATTATATGAAGCACTCATTCATAAGAACATACTCCACAAGTAGGATAACTCTAATGACATGCATCGAAGATGTGTAGTTCATCATTAATTGTCATAAGAGAGATCGGTGCACTGATAGATATGAAGGGAGAGCATATACAATCATTTAGGGAGAACACACTCTTGAGTGGGAAGACATCAAGATACATGGATGAGGATCACTACCAGTGAAATGGGGTTTACCATGAATCACCAAGATTCACCTTAAATTTATAGAATCATCATATAATAGGATTGGACATGCCAATTCTTGACTCTACCAGGGGCCAAGAATGGATACATGATCCTGCTTCGGGCCTCTATGAGGGGATTTCTGACCCTATCAAGGATGTCCTACTGAAGGGATCATTCTCTTATGGATAAGAAAAAAATATAACCTATATGGGAACAAACATGGAAAACTAACCCAATCTAAAATTTTAGAGATATGGGGGGAAAATAGAACAAGCCATGTAGAAGGGAGTACATGACGCGTAGAAGTACCACACGTCGTGTCCCTTGACTCAGAGTACTGCCTGTGTACAAACACCTGATTCAATAGAACATGTCATATAAAAAGAGAATAAATGTATTATATTAAGGTTTACATTATGTGTTTGATTATTGGGGGTTCACTCCATGTATGCTTCCCATGGCCTAGTTCACTACGTAAACCCATGTCTACAAACCCGTGTACTGGTACATGTGGTAGACCACATATCCGGCCTAATCTGGAAATGTGGTGGTTTACAAGTTGTGTACTCCACCTCTTATCTGTGTGTCATCCGAGATACGCATTGAGTTCTGGATATGGCCCCACATGCTGGGTGACAGTTATCAGATTCCTTTTTAACTATTCTATCCCCTGAAATTGTAGCTGCTACTGATCCATCTCCTCATTCCGTGTTCTTCAGGACACATGTCGCATTCTTATCCTTTTTCCATGATCACATGTTCTTCATCCAGAAAATTGGTTGATCCTATAATTCTCGATCCAACAAATTTTTTCCATAAAAATGAATATCTAATGTCACCCTAAAATGGTTACATCAAATCGGTAGGTCTTAGATGTTTGATCAGTCCCGAAAACTCATTCTGATCATCTGCACGAAGAACGATTGAAGAATGATTTCTCTAGAGCCATGTCGATTCTTCCACTGGAATCTTCATCACACCACCTCTTGGTCTTCATGATGTTAGATAATTGATTTTGGATCTTTTCACCACAAAAATAATTCACAACAATCCTTCATTCAAATACCTACGAAGAACAATGAACACATGGTGATATATGGTGATGATAAACATGGAAACAATTCAAGGAACAAACCTCAAATATTGTTCATTTGACCATGATCCATATCAATTTCGAAGGATCGAGAAATAAACCAAACTTAAATAAAATCCCCAAAATCAAAACCCACAATAGAGTCCCTCCTTAAAAAAACGACTGATCGACAGGTGAAACTGTTCGTGGGACGATCCGCGTACATCGATTAATTTATGAAAAGGGTCAATAGGAAATAAAAAAACACTCCATAACTCAATCTTCAATAAAGATTGGTTTTTATATAATATTTTGTGTGATCTTCCATCCTTTCTATTTAATGATCCATGAGTTTACCATTCGTTGCTTCTCATCAAGAGTTTTCCCTGGGGGTGGCTCCTCTCCAAAAATCTTGATGCTTCTTGAGAGGTTTACAAGTTTATGAGCCTAACCCAAGACCCCTAATTATTTGAAACCATAAAACAATTCACTACATCATTAAAATTTATAAAAAAAAATAGTTAATTCATTTTATTACCTTTAGACGTCTAAAAATTATCTTTTACAGCAGACCTGCACAGTTCAATGTTAGACCAGTCTAAGGTAAAGTCACTACTCTAAACATTGTGGAGTGCTCCAATTTCTTATATAGTCACCTATTTAAATGTTATACCACTTTTAAGTAAAATTGATCACACACGCCATTTTAATGTTTAATTTTTTCAAACATTTATTCTGAGCACCCATGAGCATAGAATCATATGGAGTCACAAATACTAATCTTGAAGTAATTACATATAATATTTAAAAATAATATAATGAAAAATTGGAGACATTATATTCTCCCCACATTAGGGATTTATGTCCTCAAAAATCCAAAACATAAAGATACTGAAAAAGATATGGGTACTCAGCACGAATCTGAGTCGCCTGCTCCCACATGGTTTCCTGATGATTTTTGTGCTTCCACCAGAAACGCACTAGGGGAATCACTCTCCCATGGAGGATACTGTCATGTAAATCCTTGAACTCCATTGGGTACTTATCAAAGTTAAATCCATGCTAAATGTCTTGTTCTCCCTAGTCAATGACCTGTGATAGATCATGCCCATAACACCTCAGCTGCAACATGTGGAATACATCGTGTACCCGGTGAAACTGCGGTAGTAGAGCTAAAATGTACCCCAACTCACCAACACTATTGTAACACCCCAAGAATTCATAGTGTGTTATTTCTTCAAAATAATTAAATAACTTGCACTACACGCAACACCGAGTTCAATTGCACCATGACTTACCAAAAATCCATTAAATAGAGGTTATGAATAGTATTAACTATATTTTAAACTTTATATAATCCTTATAATTTTAAAATCCATATTATGAGTTTCTTAGACATAATGCAAGAACAGATTCATTTTCAGTATTGCACTTTTATCAACTTTTAATAGTGAAACCTTTTTAAATACAATATTTTAACCTTTTTGACTAAATGGGGGACATCAAAAAATTTAAAATGAAACATCCCAAGCTTCCATGGTACTCATTCCTTTGAATAATACAGTATTGTGTTGTACGCAACTTCGAGTTCTAACACACCACAACCAATCAAACTAGCCGTTATGAATAGTAATACCTACCTTTTAAAATTTAAGAAATTTTATCTCTCAAAATGGACTTCATTTTTGGATTCGGAGTATCGAATTTAGACTAAGGTGAAATTTTGGTACTTTTCGGATAACTTTCATATTTTGATGAATAGTGAAAATTACTAAATTTAAATTAAAAACAACTTTTTTAATCAAAATAATTAATAGTGATAAATTATGAAATTGAGTGGGTTTAAAGTATATTTAGAATATATTTTTACCATTTAATATAATGTTGGTCATTGGACATAATTTTACAATTAAACCGAACATAAACAAGTGTCAATCTTTTGATAGTTATTATCTCTTAAAAACACGCTTTTTGTTTTGACAGCAGGAATTAATTTTAAATTATTTTCGGCCACTTCTGTGTTTTGAATTTAGAAAAATGGATTCCATATTTGGAATCAGGATGTTCAAATTGTGTAAATAGGTAACTTTTATTTTTAGACATTTTGAATAATTACTGCGGTAGATATTTTATTTACCATGGTTAAGGGTAAATCCGGTAAATAAGGGTTAAAAATTAATATTATAATAGTACTAAATTACCCTAAAACGTGTCCTAGACTTATTGGTTGATACATGTTAGACCATGGGCATACTTGGGTCTATTTTGGGACCCCATGGTGCCACTTGTAGGTGATAGGGACACTTTATTTTAATTAAGTTAAAATGAATAAAAAAATGACACTAGCATATATCTTTTAGAAAAACAATTTTTACATAGGGTTATGTATGTTGGATGTTAGATTATAAATATTCATTAGAAATATAAAACGATTTCCTACATAATTATATTTTATTTATAATTTTTAGACATTAAATAATTTAATTTATATATGACACAATGATGATGAATTAATTACTATAATAGTGAAAAAATAAAATAATTGATATTATAAATACCCAAATAAATATAATATGAAACTTTTAATGAATTAAACTAATTTTCAAGGATAATATGATATATTAGGATTGATTTAATTGAGTTTTTTCGAAGTAATCAATCTGTTATGAGTTTCACAAAAATCAACTATTGAATAGTGTCAAAATTGACATAAAAGAGTTCTTAAAACAAATATTATATTATTAATTGATATTAAATTCCTAAAAATCTAAGGTTCGGCCAAGAGACTTATATCATTATAGGTTCATCATTAATGGATCACTTGTGGGTCGCTTGGATGTATATAGTATGTTTATTAACCATATTATATAAAAATACAAAGATACATTGTAAAAGTGAAACTAATTAACTTAGAGTTAATACTTAAAGATAAGTATAATATAAGTACCCAAACCTGTCCAAATTCTATTGGTTGAGTTGTTTTCGACCCATCCCCAACATAAAATTTAAATAATCAACTTTGGAGCCATTAGAAACCGTATATGAATTTATTATAAACTAATATTTCTAGCTTTTCCAAAGGTGCCCCTCACCCCTCCTATAAAAGGGCACTCCTCCTTCTCATTTATTCACACCTTCAAAACCTATTGGTTCGGAAAAACTCTGCCCAAATACTCTCCCAACATCTCTCACTACAACCTAGAGGCCTTAGTTTGATCATAAATCCAACCTAAGGAGCCCTTTTGATCAAATCAAAAGGAAGAACCCGAAGAAGAGGTAATGCTTTCACCACCCTTATCCAAGTTCCTTTCTTCTTCATCTTCTTCTTCCTCTGTTATTACCATTCTAAAATAATAACTCCAGTATCATATATATACTGTGATGTTATTATAAATATGGTACAACCATATTCAGTATTCTATCCTCCCTTTGAATAACATGTCACCATACGTGCGTACGTACGGCTTACAGTCTTCACGTCGTGGTGTAATTGTTATTCAATATATTATTATTTGGATGGGTATAATAATGATATGAAACTCATGTAAATAATAAATATAACATTTTAATGATTCTGTATATATGATATAACTACCATTTATATATTATTTCAAAAGAATGATATTGTCGCTCGTGCGTACGTACTGACTATCATCTCCACAAACGCGATGAGATTCATTCTCCATCATATCCATTAAAGTATAATTATCATTTTCTGATTTAAAAATGATATTTAAGGACTTGATATAATTATGGATATGAATAATATACAACCTATCCGTTACAAACATGGCTTATGTAACAAAACATATAAAAGAAAACAAGTAAGTTAACACCCGAAACAATGATAATACTAAGATATTATTATCAAATCAATATAAAAAGATCATATATGATATCATATTAATGTATATGATTCTTGTATAATTTAATAAAAATTATTTCACCATTATACAGGAGGTTATCCTACCCCAACCAAGGAAAATTACAAGGTAAGGGGTTTTCACCTCACTCCTTATTCCCGCGAGATTCATTCCATATTGCCACCATCAACTTTTGTGTGGTGTATGTACTACCCATAAGTATATTATTTGTTTAATACACTCTAATTTATGTGTATTTACATATTAATTGTATGATACCTCTTTTATGGGTTGTATGTTTCATAAGTTACCAAATTGGTATGGGTTATTTCACAATCTCTTCATTATCCGAGGTTGTTTATATGTAATAATCTACTGGGATCTCTTTATCATCCACATCCATGTTTTCTTAATAATGTATTTCAATACATTTTTACTATTTACAAGAATATGGGTTAAAGTCATTTATACCCTTATGTGTATCGAAAGGAATCTTTCCGTTGTTTTCTAAGCAAGGCACTTTTAACCTTTTTGACAAATTTAAGGTAAGAATGATTTTTTAACTTATACGGAGGGTGCGGCTATTTACCGCCATTATAAAATCTTCAAAGCTTCCCTTACAAGATAATAAGAATATTTTCAAAAAAAATGTTTTATTTCATAAATATAACTCTTAAATGATTTCAAAATAGAAAGTGAGCTTTTTCTAAAATAGTCTTTATTTCATCTATGTCAAAACCCTTTGATGGATTTTAAGCTTATTTGAAGTTGATTTATTATGATACAAAACATCCATATTTTATTGAAGGTTTTGTGATATTTTTGAATGTGGATAAGTTATTCTTATGTCACTCATGGTTTTTGTTTAGAGTATTGACATTTCATAAGTTATTCGTAATCCAAATTTTTATATTATATTTCATCCTTTCATTTAGATGAATGTGTTAGACAAGTATGTATCGGGTTGGGGATCGGTAAAAGTAAGCCCTCCGGTTTGGTCTCCGGTTATTAGAGGAACTCCGGTTTGGTCTCCGGTTATTAGAGGAACTCCGGGTTGGTGTCTGGTTATTAGAGGCACTCCGGGTTGGTGTCCGGTTATTAGAGGCACTCCGGGTTGGGTTCCAGTTACAGATAGCCCCAAGGTCTTGGGACGAGGCCTTGACAAAGAAATTAAAGTTTTGCATTATGCATTCCTACATTATGAAAGTGGTTATTGATATTTCATGTGATTAATCGATTAGTATAATATCCATGTGATCAAGTAAAGGGCATTATTTCATTTTACTTTTTCCATACTATGTTGAAGTTCATCTTTAAAAGGCTTTTGTTTTAGTAATTCATTGCCTTAAATATTTATTCTTATTTTTGAATGTTCTGCTATATTGATATACTTACTGGGAAGTTGACCTCACCCCTTTTCTATGTTTTATTTTTTACAGGATGTGAAGAAGTAAGTTATGAATGACCTGTAGGGATATTATGAGGGGATAATTGTGTGGACTATGGAGACATTATATTGTCGTAGTAGTTTTTTACTTTATGATGTAATGTAAAACTTATGAATATATCTAGTGTTTCTAAGTCTACTAAACCAATCGGTCTTTCGAGATTTGATCTTTCTTGTGATCATGCCAATGTTATGTAATAATGCACCGACTCTGGGTAACTAGGGTCGGGGCGTTACAGTTGGTATCAGAGGAAGTTTACTACAAACCTTGGAAGCTAGATTTAGATAAACTCTGATTAGAGCACATAGATTTAAGATGAATTTTGAGGATTAGTATAGAAGAACTTCTTAGAATTTTGGTATTGTAGAGATTTTGTGAGTTTTCCGAGCAATACATCCTTGTCTAGATACGAGCAGGTAGAGGCGGATCTGGCACAGATGTACATAGGGGTAAAACCCGAAAACACCGCTTTGAGCTAGACTCGAACGGGAACTGGTGCACGACAACGGGCCTTGCTGCACACTTGGTTACGACACTCCCGGGGGATCTGCTTAGGATAACTCTCATTTTCTTTACAAATCATTATGAAGGGTTTATGAGTATATAATTCCTCAAAGGAGACATTTTTATGATTATGGATTATATCCATAAACTATTTAATTTATGTTATGTGTTTTACAAGTTTGGGATTAGGTATTGTTATTCATAAACTAATCTAATGTATGACATTGTTTAGAAATGGGGCCCAGTAGAAGGAATGAGAACTCTAGCAATGCACATGATACAAAGAGAAATAAGGATCATATATTTTATGGTCTTAAGCCAGAATTTACAAGAGAAATAGTCTCGCATATATTATCATCATATTAAGAAATAGTATCATGTGTTGATAAGATAAGTAAAGAGTTTACTGAGTCCTGTGGCTTTTAAGGGAAGCAAGAGATGAAAATTATGGAAGAGAGAAAGATGGATAAAGGGAAGAGGGAAAAGAAGAATTTTCCCATATGAGATAACTGTGGAATGAAATACCCTGGAACTTGCCTGAAAGGAATGGGAGTTTGTTATAAGTGTGGAGGAAAAGGGCACAAAGTACGTGACTGCAAGGGTAAGAAAATTGTTTCAAATGTACAATGATTTATTTGCAAAGAGTTTGGACACTACACGAACCAATGTCCCAGTCATCAGACAATGCCGCAAATGATGCTATTGGATAATAATCAAGTTATGATACTACCACAGATGAAGAGGAATGATTAGAGTTCTTATGTTGATTATGTCAATTGAGTGTTGTATCAACAATGTACTTGTTATAATAATTATGGAGTATATAAGGATTGTACTGCAGTACTATTTCATTAAGGACTTGAGATTGTGTGGAACAAAGAAAAGTGACTCAATATCAGGATAAATTTTAGGAAAATATATGGTTGAAAGAATGATAAACCATAATATAGTTCTGATACCGAGGTAGTGATTTTGGAATAATACATGATTGTTTTGGATAAATTATATTGGATATTCTTGACTACCTTGGAACTGATTAATGATTTGTATATTCCATCATTGTTGGGGTTTAAATTTTTTTTGGATTGATGAAGTATATCCAACATTCTATATGGAATAAGGGAGCATGAATGTAGTCAATAAGGAATATGGTAATTCAGGATTTTTCAGTGTATTAAAAGAATACATGATGAAGGTATTCATATGCTATTACGGGGTAAAAAGGATCTACATTATGTTTACCTTCCTTATAAATGTTGGAATTTGAGTTTGGATAGAAGTATTTTGGATAGTTCTAGTTTGGATTATTTTGGATTACCATAAAAGGACAACCCAGAGGTCGGGCGGCAACTCGTCGCGTCCGGCAAGGCTGCGAGACTTGAACCCGCAACCGAAGGGCGACAAGGGTGTATCACCTACCACTGGCCCATGAGATGTCCTGGATTAAATAATGTAGTTTTTATTAAAAGATCTTGTAGATGAATTATAAATTCGTTTTTTAGAACCATATACGAATAGTGTAAATAAAATTTTTTACATTCTATTATCTTTTAGAGTGAAAGATGGGTTTGTGGTAGAAATTTATTAATGGATAAAACTATATTTATAAAGTAAGTATATCTCCTTATGATCATAGCCAATCTCATATATAAATTCCTCAACATTATGAAAAGGAACTTAGAACAAAAATGTTGTCCTAGATGGTACCTTAAATCATCATTAATTTATGGATTTGGGATTGTTGGCCTTTTCATAGCCATGTTCTATACCACTCTCCATCAGATAATTGATGGTTACATTTTTCTTCCATATCCATATTTTCCTACATGGAACCCTAGTATGTGTTATTTTCGGTAATCTTCATACTTTCCACTCTTTATTTTAAATATAGGCCTCATTAATTCATTTTTCGATGTGGGATTTCAACTAAGATATTTTGAAACGTCAAAAATGTGTTATCCTAATACCCTATGTTTTGTTGAACCGATGGTATTTTAAATCATCATAGATTGATGAATTTAAGGACCTCAATTTTACACTTGTTTTTGATTGATGACCTCAATCACTACCTATAAATATTTACATTTTCCTCCAATTATATGTCTCCAATTGCCACCAATGTTCTCCTAATCAAGATCATAATTTGGTGGTAACCCTTTGATTTCTCTTTTCCTCATATTAAGACTAAATTTTAGTAACCCAATTTCCGATGTGGGTTTTCCCACAAACATATTTTCTATTTTCAACCTTTTATTTTCTAAGAACAATTTCAAATTGCGAGGACACAATTTTTTGAAGGAGGGGAGAATGTAACACCCCAAGAATTCATAGTGTGTTATTTCTTCAAAATAATTCAATAACTTCCACTACATGCAACACCGAGTTAAATTGCACCATGACTTACCAAAAAGCCATTCAAAAGAGGTTTTGAATAGTATTACCTAAATTTTAAACTTTATATAATCTTTATAATGTTAAAATCCATATTATGAGTTTCTTAGACATAATGCAAGAACAGATTCATTTTCAGTATTGCACTTTTATCAACTTTTAATAGTGAAACATTTTCTAATACAATATTTTAAAATTTTTGACTAAATGGGGGACATCAAAAAATTTAAAATGAAATATCCCAATCTTCCATGGTATGCTTTCCTTTGAATAATACAGTAGCGTGTTTTGTACGCAACTTCGAGTTGTAACACACCACAACCAATCAAACTAGCCGTTATGAATAGTAATACCTACCTTTTAAAATTTTAGAAATTTTATCTTCAAAATGGACTTCATTTTTGGATTCGGAGTATCGAATTTATCCTAAGGTGAAATTTTGGTACTTTTTGGATAACTATCATATTTTGATGAATAGTGAAAATTACTAAATTTTAATTAAAAACAACTTTCTTAATCAAAATAATTAATATTGATAAATTATGAATTTGAGTGGTTTTAAAGTATATTTAGAATATATTTTTACCATTTAATATAATGTTGGTCATTGGACATAATTTTACAATTAAACCGAACATAAACAAGTGTCAATCTTTTGATAGTTATTATCTCTTAAAAACACGCTTTTTGTTTTGACAGCGGGAATTAATTTTAAATTAATTTCGGCCACTTCTGTGTTTTGAATTTAGAAAAATGGATTCCATATTTGGAATCAGGATGTTCAAATTGTGAAAATAGGTAACTTTTATTTTTAGACATTTTGAATAATTACTGCGGTAAATATTTTATTTACCATGTTTAAGGGTAAATCCGGTAAATAAGGGTTAAAAAATAATATTATAATAATACTAAATTACCCTAAAACGTACTAGTCTTATTGTTTGATACATGTTAGACCATAGGAATCTTTGGGTCGATTGTGGGACCCCATGGTGCCACTTGTAGGTTATAGGGACACTTTATTTTAATTAAGTTAAAATGAATACAAAAATGACACAAGCATATATCTTTTAGAAAAAAAATTTTTACATAGGGTTATATATGTTTGATGTTATATTATAAATATTAATTAGAAATATAAAACGATTTCCTACATAATGATATTTTATTTATAATTTTTAGACATTAAATATCTTAATTTATATAAGACACAATGATGATGAATTAATTACATTAATAGTGAAAAATTAAAATAATTGATATTATAAATACCCAAATAAATATAATATGAAACTTTTAATGAATTAAACTAATTTTACAGGATAATAGGATATATTAGGATTGAGTTAATTGACTTTTTTCGAAGTAATAAATCTTTTATGAGTTTCTCAAAAATCAACTATTGAATAGTGTCAAAATTGACATAAAAGAATTCTTAAAACAAATATTATATTATTACTTGATATTAAATTCCTAAAAATCTAAGGTTCGGCCAAGAGACTTATATCATGATAGGTTCATCATTAATGGACCACTTGGGGGTCTCTTGGATGTATATAGTTTGTTTATTAACCATATTATATAAAAATACAAAGAGACATTGTAAAAGTGAAACTAATTATCTTAGAGTTAATACTTAAAGATAATGATAATATAAGTACCCAAACCTGTCTAAATTCTATTGGTTGAGTTTTTTTCGACCCATCCCCACCATAAAATTTATATAATCAACTTTGGAGCCATTATAAACCGAATATGAATTTATTATAAACTAATATTTCTAGCTTTTTTAAAGGTGCCCCTCACCCCTCTTATAAAAGGGCACTCCACCGTCTCATTTATTCACACCTTCAAAACCTTTTGGTTCGGCAAAAATCTTCCCAAATACTCTCCAAACTTCTCTCACTACAACCTAGAGGCCTTAGTTTGATCAGAATTCCAACCTAAGGAGCCCTTTTGATCAAATGAAAAGGAAGAACCCGAAGAAGAGGTAATGATTACACCACCCTTTTCCAAGTTCCTTTCTTCTTCCACTTCTTCTTCCTTTGTTATTACCATTATAAAATAATAACTCCAGTATCATATATATAATTTGATGTTATTATAAATATGGTACAACCATATTCCGTATTCTATCCACCCTTTGAATAACATGTCACCATACGTGCATACGTACGGCTTACCGTCTCCACGTCGTGGTGTAATTGTTATTCAATATATTATTATTTGGATGGGTATAATAATGATATGTAACTCATGTAAATAATAAATATAATATGTTAATTATTCTGTATATATTATATAACAACCATTTATATATTATTTCAAAAGAATGATATTGTCGCTCGTGCGTACGTACGGACTACCGTCTCAACGAACGCGATGAGATTCATTCTCCATCATATCCATTCAAGTATAATTATCATTTGATTATTTAAAAATGATGTTTAAGGACTTGATATCATTCTGGATATGAATAATATACAACATGTCCATTACAAACATGGCTTATGTAACAAAACATATAAAAGAAAACAAGTAAGTTAACACCCGAAACAACGATAATACAAAGATATTATTATCAAATCAATATTAAAAGATCATATATGATATCATATTAATGTATTTGATTCTTTTATAATTTAATAACAATTATTTCACCATTATACAGGAGGTTAACCTACCCCAACCCAGGAAAAGTAAAAGGTAAGGGGTTTTCATCTCACTCCTTATTCCCGTGAGATTCATGCCATATTGCCACCATCAACTTTTGTGTGGTGTATGTACTGCCCATAATTATATTATTTGTTTAATAAACTCTAATTTATGTGTATTTACATATTCATTGTATGATACCTCTTTTATGGGTTGTATGTTTCATAAGTTACCAAATTGGTAAGGGTTATTTCACAATCTCTTCATTATCCGAGGTTGTTTATATGTAATAATCTACTGGGATCTCTTTATCATCCACATCCATGTTTTCTTAATAATGTATTTCAAAACATTTTTACTATTTACAAGAATATGGGTTAAAGTCATTTATACCCTTATGTGTTTCGAACGGAATCTTTCCGTTGTTTTCCAAGCAAGGAACTTTTAACCTTTTCGACAAATTTATGGTAAGAATGTTTTTTTAACTTATTCGACGGGTGCGGCTATTTACCGCCGTTATAAAATCGCCAAAGCTTCCCTTACAAGATAATAGGAATATTTTCAAAAAAAATGTTTTATTTCATAAATATAAGACTCTAAAATGATTTCAAAATAGAAAGAGATATTTTTCTAAAATAGTCTTTATTTCATCTATGTCAACATCCTTTGATGGATTTTAAGCTTATTTGAAGTTAATTTATTATGATACAAAACATCCATATTTTATTGAAGGTTTTGTGATATTTTTGTCTGTGGATAAGTTATTCTTATGTCACTCATGGTATTTGTTTAGAGTATTGACATTTCATAAGTTATTTATAATCCGAATGTTTATGTTATATTTCATACTTTCATTCAGATGAATCTGTAAAACAAGTATGTTCCGGGTTGGGGACCGGTAAAAGTAAGGCCTCCGGTTTGTTCTCCGGTAATTAGAGGAACTCCGGTTTGGTCTCCAGTTATTAGAGGAACTCCGGGTTGGTGTCCGGTTATTAGAGGCACTCCGGGTTGGTGTCCGGTTATTAGAGGCACTCCGGGTTGGGTTTCGGTTACAGATAGCCCCAAGGTCTTGGGACAAGCCCTTGACAAAGAAATTAAAGTTTTGCATTATGCATTCCAATATTATGAAAGTGGTTATTGATATTGCATGTGATTATTCGATTAGTATAATATCCATGTGAACAAGTAAATGGCATTATTTCATTTTACTTTTTCCATACTATGTTGAAGTTCATGTTTAAAAGGCTTTTGTTTTAGTAATGTATTTCCTTAAATATTTATGCTTATTTTTCAATGTTCCGCTATATTGTTATCCTTACTGGGCATTTGACCTCACCCCTTTTCTATGTTTTATTTTTCCCAGGATGTGAAGAAGTAAGTTATGAATGACCTGCAGGGATATTATGAGGGGATAATTGTGTGGACTATGGAGACATTATGTTGTCGTAGTAGTTTTTCACTTAATGATGTAATGTAAAATTAATGAATATATCTAGTGTTTCCAAGGCTACTAAACCAATCGGTCTTTCGAGATTTGATCTTTCTTGTGATCCTGCCAATGTTATGTAATAATGCACTGACTCTGGGTAACTAGGGTCGGGGCGTTACAACTATGAAGTATCTAGAAAGGGAAGATGAATCACAGAGGCAAATTTAGACCACAACCAAATCTCTAAAACCCTTTTCGAGGTGAGACCTAGAAAAATAAGTGGTCTCCATCCTTAAACTCCATAGGTTTCCACTGGTTATCAACATAAGACATCTATTTTCTATTTTTATCCTTCATCTATAGGTAGATGATCTGCACCATATGGGTTATATCTCACACTAACTATGGACCCATGAGTTTTGACTCTTTTGGATCGGTCCAGCAAATTGATGACCTTTAGGGTTTCCCATATAATTCCTTGAATGTTTCCATATCAATTGTTGAGTGGTAGTGATTGTTGTATGCAAAATCCACCTATGGTATGTGGTCCTACCAAATATGACCAAGTCCAAGATACTATACCACAACATAACCTATAGGGATTTAATGGTCCTCTCAGTGTAGCCATCTCCCTGGAATGAAATGTTGTGCTCAAGCGTAATTTAGTCCCAAATGCCCCATGCAACCCCCTCTACAACTGAGATGTGAAGCGTTCATCACAGTCTAAAAATATTGTCGATGGAACTCCATGAAGGTGAAATATATTTTTCATGTAGTGGAGTCCCAATATCTCTACTGTACTCTACTCTCTACTAGTAAGGAAGTGTGTTGACTTGGTGAGTCGGTCAATAAATACCCAGATGGAATCATGCCCCTAAGAGGTTTGTGTTATACCTATCAGAAATTCCATCAATATCTCATCCCACATCCATTACAACACCTGAATTGGGTGATTTAAACCAACTGGAACCTATTGATCAACTATCACATGCTATCATTTAAGGCATCGAGAAATGAACACATCCACTGCATTATTCATTCATGTCCACTATAACCAAAGTCAGATGTCCCAGTACATTAGCACCACTCAATGATGTACCGCCAATGGGGATGTATGAAACTTCCTTAGAAACTCCTCATGCAATGCCACTAGTACAACTATGGATCATATTAAAAGGATGACATGCTCCCCACCTTGTGAATATCCATCAATAGAATGTTATATGGATAACTATGCTTCTAATGCTTATATGTCTACTTCCCCTAGCTGTTCCTCCCAGACTAAATGTAAGAGTGGATGGGTGAAAACTATCAACTAATGGAAAGTGTCATCATCTCCATTCATGAAGGATATCTGTAGAGAGGACAACTACTCCGACACCTCACAATGTATCTATGAACTTGATCTTATACTATGAGTATCAACCACAACATTCCCCCTGTTAGATGTATAGATGATCTCAATGTCATAATCATAGAGGAACTTTATCTATCTACTCTGCCTCAGATTCAGATCCTTTTATCAAAAGATGTACATTAGGATCTTGTTGTTAGAATTGATGATAAAATGCTCTCCCATCAAGTTGTATCAAGAATTCTTCAAGGCAAATAATACCTCAACCAACTCAAGATCATGTCTTGCACAGTTATTCTCAAGTTTCCTCAACTGGTGTGAAAAATAAGCAACAATCTCTCGTCTCTGTATTAGATCATTGGGAAGCCTAGTCCTTAATGTTTCATAGAAAACTACATACTCGACCCCCCCATGTTACTCTCATGATCAGGGAACTCATCAAAATATTAGTCAACTATTTTGAAGCCCTATGGCACTTCTACATCCATAAAAATAGATTCCCATTTTGAGTCAAATCATTCATTGGTGTAGATATCTGAGAGAAATCAGGAATTAATCTCTGGAAATATCATACTAGTCCCAAGAATCTCTACACCCTATCATGCTTCTAGGTGCTTCTGATTCTAACATCACCTCAACCTTGGTTGGATCCATTGCTACTCCATCAACTAAGATAACGTGTCCCATAAATTGGACCTCTAGAATCTACAATTGTCACTTCGAGAGCTTCCCAAAATGTTGTTTCTCTTGGAGTATGTCTGAGACCATCTACATGTGTCTCACGTGATCATCCCTTCACATTGAGTAAACATGGATATCATCGATGAAGACCACTATTAATTAGTATAGGTATGGTTGGAACATCAATTTCATGAGACCCATGAACTCTATGGAGGAATTAGTCCTACCGAAGGGCATCACCAAATAATCTCTGTCACTGTAGCGGTATCTAAAAATCGTCTTCGACAAGTCATCATCTCATACTCAAAGATAATGATAACTAGATTAAAGGTCAACCTTCAAGAATCATTCTGCCTCTCTTAGCAGATCGAAGAGGTCATTGATCTTCAGTATTGGATACTTATTAATCACTGTTACCTAGTTTAGACACAAGTAATCCACACACAACCTCAAATTCACATTATCATTCTTTTAAAAAATAATTGGGGCCACCCAGGGTGAAACACTGGGTCTTAAAAATTCCATCGTATTCAAATCCTTTAATTGCACCCCCATCTATCGACACCCTTTGGGATCCATAAAATATACTAGTGAGGATATCAGTACCATCATGGGGTTTATGTCAATGCAGAAGTCAGTCTCCAGGAGGGGAGGTTACCGTGGAACATTTTCTAGAAAGACATCCTCGTACTTTTCCACTACTTATGGTGACTTAAATCTCATAAAATTAGATGCTATAAGGGTAAGGCTAGCCAACTCATGAGTGATCGCATAAACCCTTCTGTGCTTGAGACCCTTCTATTCTACTTGAGTCACCTTTTCTCTGACAAATTAAAACCTCATCCCATCACTATAAACACACCGCACACTTCACCTAAAATAGTCAGTATGGGCATGGACTGAAGATAGCCAATCCATGCTGAGAATGACATCGTAAGGCCTCGATGCCGCCACCAAGAGGTTCCAAAAAAAACTCTCCCCTCCAACAGTAAGATAAAAATGTTTTAAAAGATACATGATCATCATGTATCCTACCATAGTGTTCTTGAAGTATAAGGGTATAGTCAATAGATCTAACAGAATATCAGGGTTTCACAAAATACATGTGGCGAGGAAATAATGACTAGAACATGTGTCTATATGTAGGAAAACTAATGTAGAGAAGACACAGATCATACCTCATATCATCCCTCGAGTCCCTAGGTCATAGTCCTCGACTGCATGTATCTATCCCTGTCCATATACCCAAGATCCATGATCCTAGTTCGGACCTCATAGTGGTGGTTGTGGGAGGATGTCTAAATTCCTTCCGACATATGATTCATTACCTTCTCCTCTTACACAATCGTCGCTTGGAAGGACCGCATGCTCCACTCTCTACCTATACCTTAGTGGTTAATCTACTACCTCCCAGTGAGCATCTTGATGTGTTTGACACTCCCCAGAGGGATGTCCTATGTTATCACATGTGTACTATCACCGCTCCCTAGGATGATTTTATCCAGTCTGAGACCCCTAGACTAAAGATCCCATATATTTGGTCCACTTGCGATGTCTCACACCTCACGATCCCTATGCCCATCATCATAACCCTTTAGCCGAGGACTCTGTACCTATCTGAATGATGATGACTATGACTGACTATCTTGGCTTAGCTAAGAAGCACCAGACTACCAAAGCTTTATCAAGAACTATATATTATGTAGAAATTTCTAGAGGCATGACGGTAGCTCAGATGTCCCACCATTAACCTCACACGAATGTTCAAGCTCTAAAGTATTGAACCCTAATCATATCCATTGTGTACAAGGAGAGGATGGTAAAAATCGATGAATATTAATCCACCATCAAACTACCATAATTGATCTGATAAATCTCTTAGATACACACGTATTTCAACGTACGTGGAGATAAATTCCCCATAAATATTTTCTTTACCTCTTTTAATTAAAGGGTTTCCTCATCGTGAGCCTACATTGTCGAACTCCACCATTTACCTATTGAAACATAACGATGACTCACTCCAAGGATCGCCATTTGGTCCACTAGTATACTCACTAGACTGAAAACTATGGTCAATGACTTAGGCCAGTCCTAAGCCACCTAAGGGTTGGGATCACCTCATAACGTGAGTGGTATCTATCTTTGAAACTCATGGAGTACACACAGCTTGTGCTCTTTGTCTATTGTTACTTCAGGTACAACGTATTTCACTACTCATGGTGGCATAGATGGTGCAACTACTAGATTTAACACCTGGGGAACCAGTACCTGTATCGTAGCCTCGACACTATGGGGTCATCCTCATTATTGATCTTATGAATCATAGTTGTTATGTGTCATGGAGGCATATTGTAAGGAAACCACATGTACCATAGTCAAAGAGTATATCAGGAGTGATGGTTCAGCCTGAAAATGGAAACCAAAACCCATTAATATTTGATTCATGTACCATTATTGTATCCCTGCTACCAGTTCTCTCATGTACCATGTTGAAAATCTGGTTATTAGAGTCATGGTGTATGGATATGTTGGATTCCCACACCAAAACTGGAGTCCCTAGCCTGAAATACAAACATGAAATACATACCATAGTCACCTTAATCCAATATCACAGACACTCGGTCCTTAAGTAGAACTAACCCATCTTATACTACCCTAACATGATCTCTCTTAGTGGTCCCCATGCTACAACTCCCCAATAATTCATCCAATATGTTAGGGGCTAGTGACTAGCACTGAGTAGGAATATTACTAACTTGAGAGGAATTTCTTAAGTACATGTAAGCACACACATCTCAAAGCCTACATTTCTAAAATATAAAACCCACTAAGGACCAAAATGAATGCATACAACTAAACTAAACCAATAGAGTACAATGGGAAGTAATGTGTGGAAAATTAAATTGGGCCAGAATATAATACCACCAAAATGAAGAGTCCGCCAACTATAATGTCCAACCTGTAAACAAGAATGGTATGGGGACTACTATTAAACACCGAAGCAACACCTCATCCAATAGGGAACTAAAAAAACCATTATTAGGTCTGGGTGCTCCCTGGACTCCATAAAATGGTGGATCATATACACAAGAAATGACACATGTTGGAAAATCCCGTGTAGGGGTGCGTATAACAACAATAATTATGATACACTGAAAACTAAAAAAATACAAAAAGTAAGGGTACATTCAACTCAAAATGTATATGTTTATTAAACATGTGACAATAGAAAATATAAAAATATACTCAAAACACATACCCATAGTCTATTGATGAGTCACAAGAACCACAATACAACACTTGGTATTTTGTTAGAAGAATACACTAAAAAATCATTAGAGAGAACTCACTCCATGAGTTTGACAGCTCTAATGAAATATTTCTAAGAAGTACTATTCATCGAGAATTATCATGAGAGATATAGTTGCACTCATAGATCTGAAGAGAGAATAGATATTCTCATTCTAGGAGACCACACTCTTGAGTTGGAAAAGATCATGATACACATATGACAATCATTATCAACGCTTGTTCTATTCCACGACTCATCAAGATTCACCTGCTATATAGAGGATAAACATATAATAGGAATGGTGAGACTAATATATAACTCTACCTTGGTTTATGAATTTGATTGAATATCCTGCTCTAGGCCTCCTGGATGAGATTCTTGACATTATACAATAATTCCTTCTTAAGGGATGACACCCTTGAGGATAGGAAACCATACCCTACATTGATGGAAATGAACAAGGGGCACCAACCCAAAATAAATATTCAACTATATAGTGGACAAGGAGATCAGTCCACGTAGAAGGAATTACACAATGTGTAGAAGGGTCACACTCCATGTCCCTTGACTCTGGGTACTTCCAATGTGCAATTACCCAAGACAAAAGAACATGTCATGTAGAAAGTGCATACATGATGTTGAATAATGTTGAAACACCATGTTAGATTATTCGAGTTCCACTCTATGTATATTGTCCATATGCCAGCACAAATCATCAACCAGTGTCTGCCAAATCACGTATCTATACATGGGGAGTCCTCATACTCTACCTGGTCTGGAAGAGTGGTGGAGCACATGCCGTGTACTTCAACCCATGTTTGTGTGTCGTCCAAGAGATATGCCAAATTTGGGGTAAGGTCCTACATGCTGTGTGATAGTTGTCACACGCCATGTTCAACCTTTACGTCTCCTAAAACCCTATATGCCACTGAGCCACCCCACTTTCCATGTTCTTGAGGATACACAATGTGTTCTTCATGATTTTCTAGAATTACTTGTTCTTCACCGGGTGCTTTAGTTGATCCTCTGATTCTTTATCCAGCCATACGTATTCTAGAAAAATAAGGATCCTAGGTCACCGCTCTATGGTTACACTAAATCAGTAGGTTTTACGTGTTTGATCAGTCCTGAAATTTAATTTCGATCATCCACATAAAGAACAGGTGAATAATGATTTCTCTCCAACCATGTTGATTCATCTTCCACCATCTACATCACACATATTCTAGGTCTTCATGATTCTATATCTCTTATTTTAGATCATTGTTCCAAAAAACTAAAGTGCCTAGATATTTAGTTCATATACTCTTGAATAACAAAGAGCACGCTAGGATAAATGGTCCAGAAAAAGAGAGAAAAAACTCAAGGAACGAACCCCTTCATCTGTTCATTATATCCTCGAACGATACCCATTTAAAAGAATAAAAAACTAAACCAAACAAAAATAAAATCCCCTAAATCAAAACTCTCAATAGAATCCCCCTGTAAGATGAAACGATCTGTGGGTCAAACTATTCATGGGTTGATCAACATCTATCGTTTAATTTATGAACATGGTAAGAAAGAAATCAAAACCATACACCCTACATTAATCATCGAAAAAAGAGTGGTTTATTTATTGTCATTGGTTATATCCTCTAATCTTACTATTAAATGATCCTTGAGTTGACCATTCATTGTTTTTCATCACGATTTATCCAGGGGGGTGGCTTGTATTTAAAACTCTAGAGGATTCCTAGGAGTTTTCCTGGGTTATGTTCCAATCCTTGTGTACATAGTTATTTAAAACCATAAAGGCATAAGTACCTCATTAAAACATTTAAAATAAAATAAATTGGTAATTTATTTTATTTCTTACAAAGGTCTAAATATTATTATATTCATCTGACCTACGCCGGACAATGTTACATCTTGCATAAGGTAAATTCATTTCTTTGAATGCAATGATGACATCATATTTTTGATCCAAACCCTCATTTAAATTTTATTCCAATTTTTTAAGAATCATACTTGCGTATTCCATTTAAAATTTTAATTTGTTTCAAAAATTTATTCTAGGAACCCCGAGCCTCAGAATCACACGTCATCATAAAGCCTGGTCTCTAAACAATTTCATATAATATTTAAAAATAATACGAAGAAAAATATGATTCATTACAATCCATATCCTCTATCTCATATTAGATTATCTTTAAGTTAATATGTACTTATTAATCTTGTGATCATTATATATTTCACATGTCACACCATACAAATGATTCCATAATACTTTTAAAGTTGAAAATAATAGATATTTCTAAATCATGTTTAGGCTAATTTAACTCATGAGGTGTCAAATAATGTGAAGCATAAGAAATTAACTGATCATTATGAATTAGGACACAACCAATTTCTTTATATTATACATAATTGTAGATAACAAATTCTATATTCTAGGAAGGCAGGGCTAGAACTAATTCATTTACCAATCTTATTTTCAACTCTTGAAAACAATCATTACATTATTTTTTTGAGATGAACTAACCTCCCTTACACGTTAAAGAGTAATTTTAATTGAAATCCATGAAATTTATTCAACAATTAATCAATAATAACCATATAATCCAAAAAAATATAATCTCTCTTACATTGGTAGGTCTTTTCCACTATTCAACAACTTTTTATAGAAGGTTCAATAGTTATGCCATCTTTAGAAACAATGTGACCAAGAAATAAAATATTTTGCTACAAAAATCCACATTTATGATTCATTACATATATTTTCTATTAATTTATGGTTTTAGAAATAATACTTAATTGAATTTCCTATTTTTATGGATTTTAAAATATTCCAAAATATCATCTATAAACACAACCACAAACTAATCAAAAAACTGATGAAAGAATGCATTCATGAGATTTATAAATATAGTTGGTGCATTATATAACCCAAAGGGAATAACTGAAAACACATTATTCCATTATATAGTTTGGAATTCAATATTTTTATTTTCGACCTCTTTCATCTTCAACTGATGGTACCCAGACCTCAAATCAATCTTTGAAAAATAATGAGCTACCACAAACTGATCTAAAAAATCATCGATGTGAGGAAGATGATACATATTCATAATATTGATGTTATCCAAGGCTCTACAATCAATTCAAAGTCTCATTAAACAATTATTCTTTTCAAAAATAAAATAGGATCACCCTATGGCGAAGATCTAGTTTGAATGAAACCTTTATCATGTAATTCTTGTAATGTTTTTTTTCAATTCTACAAGTAATATTTCATCCATTAAATAAGGGATTCGAGAAATAGGATTAGAATCGGGAACTAAATAAATTATAAATTCACCCTCTTAATTAAGAACAATACCAAGAAATTCATTAGAGAAAACATCTATAAATTCATTCACTACTAGAATGTCACTAATCAATACTGTTTCCGTCTTTTAAAAAAATGAGCTATATAACTTTCACCTCCATCTTTATCCAATCTATTATATTCTTGGTATATTATAAAAGGTATGAAATCATTAAATAAAAATTTATTGTGTTTTCAATTTATTTAAGCATTATAAATTGAAGGCCAATCTATACCCAAAATGATATCAAATACCAGTATGGGATGTACAAAATATTGCAGAAAAGACCATCCCACTAATGGTATAAGGAATATTAATATAAATCATGGTTTCCATAATACTTCCACCCAATGTTTTTATCAAAATTTATATATCACACTCATGAGGTGATATTTTCAATTAACATGAAAAAATATTAGAAATGGATGAATGTGAAGTTATAGAGTCAAATAGGGTATTGGAATATTTTTAAAAACCTTTAACATAACTATGACCAATTCATTTTATGGACATATATAAACTATAGTTGTAGAAAATTATTTTTCCACACCCTTCTACTTTATATCATGTTGGATTCCACCCTAGATAATGAAATTTCGACACACATTGGCATAAATCCCAACCTTATTATAACTAAAACATCTTACGACTAGATTTTTATTTCATTCAATATCATCTATTTTGTAGTCATGAAAAATATTACTAGTCTTACTACATAATAGAACATCCACGATTTTGAGATACATTCTAAAGAATTATTTTCTACCTCACTTCTCAAAAGATAGATATTTAACTTTCTTACATCCAAACTTATTTGATTGGTTCTTTCCCCTTTCCTCCCAACTGGTTTGCATATTTTTATTTAACTCAGGGAACACAAGATCATCCAAAAACTCTCTTTCTACCTTCTAAAACCATTGGATATGCCTGTCATGGATTTTTAACTCATGAGAAGCTAACTCCCTTGGATATTTCAACTTCAATCACGAGTAAAACCGATTTATCTTTCAATCAATATCCCATATATAATTTGGGATGTACATTGATAAAAATTTTATGGTTTACTCTTATAAAAACATATAATCTACCAAATTTAGTCTCAATTACATGAATTTATTTTCCATCCTATATTGAAAAAAATTAGGAAAGTATTTTTCAAGGGAGATATTCATAAATGCATCCAATTACATGGAATAAATCTCTCCAATTCCTTTGATATTTTTAACTATTGACCACCACTATTTGGCTTCAACTTCAAAATGATAAATAGAACGAATAACATTTTTATTTTATGAACAGCCAATTAGATAATTTTCTTTATAGAATTAAACCTCTCTTCAACTTGCACAAGGCCGGATGATCATATGAATGATGGGAGATGTTTTCTCATGAAATGATACAATTCCAACATATTACTCTAAGGTTTATCTGGTAGATCTTGTGCATGGAAATCACTTCCATTTATCACCCAATTAAACTAATCCATCACTATAGAATGTTTTATTGTTAAAAATCCGACCATTTTATGATGCTGATTTGAAATTTTGTTTTCCCATGTATTCTTTCCCAGCACAACTACCCTATTTCCTATATGGAAAACCATTTTTTACTGACATATTTTATATAGATGAACATTGTAATTATCGAATATTATATTTTTTAAATTTGATAATAAGGTAAACCCTTCCAAATTAATTATATTAATATGTCTCTAACCTCTAAAGTTATCTAAACTAAGCTCTAATACCAAATATAATTCCCCATCCATGTACATTACATAAACTTGAGTTATGTCAAGAATTAACATTGAGTATATTTTATGTTTTATAGATTTAGTGATGTATTCCACAACTCATACATAACAACATAAAAATTAAAATGTATACACTCTTACTCACAATCCATTTTTTATAAAACTAAAACATTTAAAATAAAACATGGTGTGGTTTCATGTTTAAACATAAGAACATTTCACTAGATTTCATCCTTGTCTCTATCCACTGTAAAATAGTGTGAAATTTTGTTGCAACATGGGATGAGAATAAAGGCTCATTATGAGATACAGAAATAATGAATACAGTTAATCTTCAGAAAAAATGTAAACCATAAATACTTTATCATAATGAAATACATTTCACCTTTAAGAATTATTAAATACTATTAACTGAATATAATATAATTTCTAACACATTTGGTAATCAACATATTACTATAAACCCGATAAAAAAATAACAAATAAAGGTAACTTGGGAAACAATATTACTTAAATAGAATAACCATACGACTTAATTCAACACATATCACTCTTACAAATGAAATATTTGTATGACCGACTTCTATACCCATTGCATTGGAGGTTATAACATAGCCACATATCTTTGATTTATCACATAACCACTTTTATTTGGATTTTCACATAACCACCAATAAAATTTCAAAGTAACATTATATAATCATATCACATAAATGATTTCAATTATCAAAATTTCACTCATATAATTTCATTTTCAATCCCAAGGAATCATTTGAAGATATTTAATAGACATTCTTCTTTCAAAACCAATTTCAATACCAAAACACCTAAAATGGAATAATGTATTTCTTTTAATTTTAAAAAAACATTAAGGATTATAGAGTAATAAAAATATCAAATAATGGTTATGGTGATGGAGAAGTATTATTCCCCACATATGTTAAAAAACCATTCCTTTTGTAATTTTGTAATGAAAGTAAAATGCTTCATATAAAAATATTTCATCTGAAAAACATTAAAATATGTGAATAAAATTTCATGTATAATAATTGTATATCTATATAAATAAATATGTGAATTAATATCATGATGAAAGTATTTTTTAATTAAATATTTAAAAGTTCAAGGCGTCCTATACCACTTTAAAAATTCAATAATAATATACAAGAATTAATACATTTATCAAAACATTATTTAAAATTATTAAAGAAAAAATATTGATATTTAATGTCCTAGTGTCTTTATATACTCCTTATAAAATAATAAATAACCATATTATCAAGAAATGCCTCTATGAATGAATATTTAGATGATGTCCATTACCTAGTGTGTTATTCATCTTGTGAGTTATTTTTCTTCCAGAATAATAAAAATAAGTTAATTTATAAATAAATAAGGAAATTTTTTATTTTTACTATTTATTTTATATAACATATTACAATTTTATAACTATTAAACAATTATTTATGTTTATATTAGATATTATGTTGATATTCTTTTCTCGAGTAGAAAATGAACTTGGTATAATGTCAACAGTCCATATGTCCATAATTCCATCATCTATAGAATATAAAACATGATATAAATAGTTTATGGATTAATTATATATGTATTTATAATAATAATTGAATATAAACTAAAAACACTGTTCATTATGCTTGTAGGCTGTATGTGTGCATGAACACCAATATTTATTTTTTCCAATCATATTGAAAGAACGAACATTAAATAAATGGTATATAAATTTGTATACATATATAATATCCTTACCATTGATTTCATATTTAATTTTTATCATATATATTTACTAAAAAATCCTTAATACATTTCATGTGATGTGTGATTGAATAACATCATTTTTGAGGAGGTGGTAGTCCACACATCCCCAAACGAAGTAATCGCATAACATCAATTTGGATAAATTAAATTTATTTTTAATATAACATTTCTAGAATATTAAATATGTAATAATTAACATATGAAGATATTATTTTACCATAATAATAGTTTTAATACCATCCATAAAATATCTTATGTATAAATAAAGAAAACTTTATTCAAAGATGCGATTAACCGACGGAGCATCGACAAAAATTTCATTTCATTGAATTAGAGCTGGTGAGAAATGAGATCTATATGATTTATTCTATTATAAACAAAAATCTCTAGTATATATTTTATTTTGGATTTATCATGCATTTATGGTTGAAGGAGGTGATAAAAAACTAGAAAAATTAATGAAATTTAGAGAGGTACTTTGAGAGAGTTGCCTCAGGAATATCGCCTCCTTGAATGACCCTCGAAGACCTTGAATTTTTTATTTTGGTGAGACTAGATATACTTGGACATGGGGAGAGTGAGTAAGTGAGGTTTGGGTAGTTATTTGAGGAGCTAAAATTATTTTTTGGTCAAAATGGGAAGGTGAGGGATTTTATTTTTACTTTAGGAGAGATTGGTTAATGTGATTAGTTTATTGATTATTTTATATTAAAAGCTAAACATGTAGAGGCGGAATTAAATAACATGACATTTTCATGTAATTGGGGTTTCATAATCTAGTTAGGGTTGATCCACACCTCAAACAACCATTAAATTTTATTGTTTTTAGGTATGTCAAGATTTTGACTTTTAATTTTAACCATTGTCAAAATTTTACTTTTACTACAAAAAATAAATTTTTTTACCATGGTAAATTTTTATATATAAAAATGAGATTGAAAGTAAAATCTAGTTTGGGAATTCATATTCTGAAAATGGAATACATTTTACCTAATAAAATTCACAGGAATGGGAAAATAATATTTAACACTAATTATGCAGAAAAACTGAAAATTGGGGTTTTAAAGTGAAATGTTGAAAAGATTGAAATGTTTTTATATCTAATTTCTATTTGAAATTAATTCTGAAAAAATTGGATTAAATTATAGAATAATAATCTAATTATACTTTTAAGAAATTAAATGGATATTCTAACAATATTAAAAATTTATATTAAAAATCATTTTTGAATTAAAACACAGTATTTCCCACTATTCATTAAAAAACTAATTTTATTAGAAAAATAATTTTTTTTACCAAAAGTAAATTATCATGTCTTCATTTCAAATAAAAATTTAATTTTTTAAAGAATATCTTATAAAAGTGTCAAAAAATTTATTTAAAGTGGGTTAGCCATCAAAATCTGGTAAAACTATATTTAGGAAAACAATGTTTATAAAAATAAATTGAGATTTATTGTATAAGATATTGAGCATATTTTATATATCAAATTATATATCATTAATAAATACTAACAGTTATGAAAATTTATTATTCTATAATTAACTACCATGTTTCACAAATACTATCCAGCCTCATGGCCCCCAAAAACCCATATTAGGTCCAATTGGCACCCACATAATCGATCAATAAAATTCAAATACTCATATATAATTTGAATATCATCACATTTTGTCTAATTAGAGGACCAGCAAGAATGTATATGGGTAGAATTTATATAATTATTTATTTACAATTCATACTACAATGTTCATTCTATTATAGAACCAAAATGACCACCACATATCCTTCCTAGGTGATTTGAGTATATTTATGACACGTGATTATTTTTGGAAACACTATTTACTGATTCTTCGTTTCATTAAATTTTGAAACTGTTTTCTTTTTCTAGAACCAAAAGATCAACCACATGTTCTACACAAACTCCATGTGATCCATATATTCCTAACATGATTCATGATTACCACTTCTATCCTTTGGGGAGAAGGTTCTAAGACCACAAATTAAAAATATAAAATACATATTCCTATATAAAAGATAACCCAAATAAAGTAAAAATAACCATTCAATGATACTTATTTAATTAGTTAAATATAAGTTATCTCATACTTTTTATGGATAGACACAAAGTATGACATTCATCATAAGTTAAATTTCTCAATGTGTTAGAACACATTTCATATGTCCACAATATACCATATCCCATGTAAAAAACCACAATAAAATAACCAATATTTAATACATACTAATAACAACTGATAACTAATAACATGTTGTCAACCCCATCTAGACTCACTCCATAGTGAACTAAAATGTGTATTAGAAATCGTCAATTATTGAGTTGGTTTTTTTACAATAATGATTTAAGAATAGAAAAAAATAATTTTGTATTGGTTTATTCAAGTAGTTATGAAGAATTTTGAGGTCATCATAGAATAATATAGTGTTGACTATGTAGTATAAGATATAATGTTTCATGGATTACCAAACATGGTGATGTCTATTACTAATATGTGGTTATGGAAAAGCTTGTGAGGAATGAAAGGGAAAGCTACAACCATTGTATATCCTATGTTGAGAGTACATGTTCCAAAATTAATAGATTTATATATACTACAACAGTAGTGGTCCCAATTGTGAACACTTGGTTCACCTATCATAAACGTTTATTCCCAAAATAGGAATATTGAAGTCCATGGTTTTTGAGTTTCATTGAATGGATCGTGGAGTTTTCAAACATTCTAAATGTGTTTTAAAATTATATTTATCGAATAGTTTCTTCCTATGATGTATACCTATGTTAAAATGTGATTCCAAAAAAGATTTTTGAGAGCTAAATGAATTCATGGTCAATAGTTGGGGAATTGTAGTACAAAATGACTAAAATATCCAACCCACACCTATGGGGAAGGTTTCTATAGTTTATAAGGGTGGTTTCATTTCAAAATGGATAGAGAAAAGGATATCGTGTCTATGGTGATCACTATGTTGATGAAGTAATGTTAATGAATCCTTCACTAGGTTGTGGTGAAAACTGTGTTGGGCTATAAAACATGGAAATTCAATGAATTTATTATTGTGATGCTTGAACAAATCATAAAGGATTTTGTAAAAACATGATTTTCTTTTAGAATATTATTCTAATATAATTTATTAGATTATGGAGTGTTACATTTTTTTGAATTATTATGGAATTATTTTATTCTGGAAACATGTTAGAGAAGTCCCACGAGTAATAACACTGTAGTGGTTATGATGATAATCGTAGGAAATAATTGCGGACTGAATCAATGTTTTATTTAAATAATTCTAGAAGGTATTGATGTCCCAAGACTAGGAATGTAGAATCTATATTTCTGGTAGGATGTTCTACATTTACAGTATTCATGTTTTTTAAACTAGAAGAGAGAAAATTACTAGGGTGTTCATCCAAAGTTGAATATTAACATGATTCATTGATACCTGATAACTCATGTATCATTGTAAGATGAAGACAATACTAAGACCACCACTGATTTGTGGGCTGTATTGAGACAAATCGTATGATCGTAATCATATACATTTTATGTTCTTGAATAAGAAGTATACTTCTAGATCTATATTTCCATATATTTATAGAGTAATATCACTAAGTGATTATTTATTCAAAGAGGTGGAGTGATCAATAAGTTTTTTCTATAATTTTTGGGAGATTTCTTGAAGAGATATTGTACAATATATTGTGTTTTAAATTTATTTTATTTACATTGTGTCTTCATTGTATTATAATGATTTTATAGAAGTAGTGGATGAATCCATATTCTTGGGAAGATCAAAAAATGCAATGAGTAGGTATGGTTTGTAAACCTTGTAAATTTTATTTGTTTTGATTTAATAACACTTCTGAATATGAGTAAAGGTTATGATTTTATATTCAGATGATTGATATAAATTTCCAATACAAATGGTTTATCTTGAAGAGGAGAAAGTCATAAAATAAATTATGGTCACTAATTCACCCCATACCACTCTCAATTATCCAATGATGTCAAATCATAAGAAGGCTCCACACTAGACCTTAGGAATATCTCCTCCAACAACAAAGGCTTCTAAATTTCCATTTGGTTTTTTGGGAGATATAAAGTAGATTGCATCCATTGAAAATAATAATAATATCTACAAAACACATCATATGTAGTTAAATAATAAGATATTGTAAGACAAAAAAATCATATAATAACATTTAAAACTTTTTACCATTCATTTATATTCATAAAAACCATTTTAGTTTCTCTTCTTCCAATCATATATGTACATGAAAAAAAATTATCTAGTGCATTATTAGTAAGAAACCAAGGATCCACCTTGCCTATATATAAAACTATATAATCTATCTCATGAACCATATGTACTCCCAAAACCACTATGTTCCTGATGTAGAAATGTTAGCGAATCCCTTACTGAGAACCACAATTGTTGCATTTGTCTTGGAGGTCCCATGTAGGTTGTGATTATAAACACAGTTGGACTCCATGAATGAAGTAACTAAAAATATCTATGCATACACAAGTGCATTTAAATCCTAATAAAGAAAAAAAAAATATTGAACAACCTTCTCCACTTATACTCAACCTACCACAATAAGTCGTTCCCTACCTTAGTCATTTATAATGTGTAAAAATACCTCCATAAACATTCATACCATATGAAAAATTGACCACCCATCCAATTCCTTGTATCATTTATTTATCGTCCCAATATAATCACGATTCCCAAACTATATGTCCCAATGTCATATTGTAAATTCTATGGAATTCCATAATATATACCATTGTAGAATCAGCCTATTTGAATAACCCATTGAGTATATAAAATATTAACATATCAAATATAACTCATTATTAAAGAAATATATGGTGATCCTCCTTCCTTCAGCATGTAGTCTCGCACACCACCAATGGCGGCCTTTTACATTGTGAACCTCCTCCATACAGATATTTAACACCATCCCCCTATATCACTTCATATATGGAGTCTACCACCAATAATTATTTCAATAAACAACTTAGCAGGATATATCCTTAGTGCATAAAACACATATGACGTTATACCCCATAATTAATGACACAAAAAACAACCAAATACATACAATCAATAATACTTATTTTCCATCTATTGCAACTATAAACAATGTAAAAACTATAAGGTGAACCTCATCACCCCAAATATATTGACATATATCCCTCATAGATTCATGGGTTACACCCTACACATTACATACATACCACATTTGACATAAAACTCATGAATCAAAAATTTATAACAAATGGAATCATTCCCATTATAGACTGAAACCACAATACTAGGTAATATTCCCGTACTAGATCATATTTGAAATTTCTAATACAAGGCCAAAAGAATTGTATATTATAAATAATGGTAATACAAAGTTGTTCTACTTTCAGAGAAACATATCCAAACCTACCCACAATTATTTATTACTCAAAAATAAAACATGTATAACCCTAGATATATTTTGTAACCACCAACATAAAGTATGATATAATCTATCTCAAATAAAATATTATACAATCTATATTTAATTAGTTGATTCAATAAAATTTTGAAACCCCCCCCCCTTTTAGGATATTACTAATAAGAAATATGAAATTATGTGTTGGAGACCAACAAAAAAAATATCCAAGTGTAATTAGACTTACCCACAACAACTCCCCCCTAGTAACCACACGTGATATTGAAAACAATCAAAAGAGATACTTTAAAAAAGAAATTGGGATGAAGAAATTCAATAATAATTCAACAAAATAGTCTAAATAGACATTTATTAAATTTTATAGTAAATTTTTTTACTAAATTCTCATTAAAATTTATTCGAGGAATAACTAGAAGAAACTCATTATATTAATAAGTTTTCGAAAATAATTACCCTTAAAAAATAATAACATTAAATCACATAACCTAATGTACTTCCTATATCGATGCATACCATTCAAGAAAAGAACCTTATGTTCCAAATTAAAGTCAAACCTATCCACACATTACATTTATAATTAATTTGTAATATATATAATATTAAATATCACAACGTCTATGTAATTTTCCAATCATCAGTCCAAAAAATATGTTACATATGACAATTTGTAATATATTATCCAAATAAATAACATTTTAATCCCACAGGTAATATATATTGTACATATAAGAATTTTCTCATATATGAATAACCATATGTAATATATATATATATATATTAATCCATACATAATATACTCTCTCTTTGAAAAAACATCATACATAACATATTATTTGACTATGTAATATACTTCTCCTTTTAGTAGTATTTATTTTCTATTAAAATTCCACAATATGATATATATAAATATATATATATCATACGTAAGGTTATTCACATATATAAAACACCTTAGGTAATATATTTATATATTTCATGTGTAATATACATTTTATTTCAATACATAACCACATTTTATGGGGTAATCCAATAAAAACATGTATATATGAAAATAAAAAATTATGAAGCCAATAAATAGAAAATTTTAAATATGCTATATTTTTTTTAAACCTCCAATAATATAGAATATATAAATTTCACTTGATTTATCCAAATAAAAAATATATCACACATAACTGAAAATTTTCCATACGTATAGAATACAAATAATAACATTCAAACCAATACAATCCTTTTAAAACTCATTTTACTAAAAATTCATGAAATAAATCTACCAGAGTGATTATTTTTAGCTTGAAGACTTACAAATCTCCTAATACTCAACCCCAAATATAAATAGACAATTTAAACAAATCTAAATGGTAAAATCAATCAAGGTCAACATGAAATTTGACCGAAATCATAGTTTTTTATAATGAGGACCTTATATGCATGTAGTGGGGATAGTAGACCATAATGTATATGTTTTCAAATAAAATAAATCATTTATGTTCAAAAAGAACATCACATACTTAAAATTCAGATAACATAATGGAGGAATCATATAACTTAGTAATATTATTCATTTATGACTTTTTATATCCCTTTTATTTTTTATTATATTTTATACTTCATAATATCTTATTTATTAAAGTTTTATTTATGCATTATTATATCATATATTATATTACATTTTATATTATCACAAAAATATTCATTTTTTACTATAGGGGTATGCTTATCTATGGTGTGGAGTTGATCCATGGAGAATGTGTCATATTTTTTAGATTCATTTTGAGTTAGTTAATTTTTTAATTATTTATATTAAATTGCATATATAAATGTTGTTAAAATGTCTGCAGATATTTCATTATAATGATTATTTTTATTCAAAATTTTAAATTTAAATATAAATATAACTACATGGAATTATTTGAATTATTATTAAAAATATTTTGTACTATTACTTCTCGACATCAATTATCTATTGTTCTTGTAGTAACAGATTATAAATGATTAGATGAATATTTATCATCATGAACCTCATCGTTAATAGCTTCTATTTTTATTAACAAAGATAAAATCCACACTTATAAGTTCATTTTTATTATTGATAAAACAAGATTCTTAATATTATCACATATATTATATATACTTTTAATTTCATGATTTAATCCTTTTGTATGATTTTAATGATGGATTTTGTAGTATTTAATGAAGCATGTGTGGAATTCATGGTTGGATTATAATTTAGACATTCTAGATTAAATAGGTTTTGGTGAATGAAAAAAATACATTTGGGTTGTGATTCAATATGAACTGGGTGGAAAAACAACATGGCCATGAGTTTTATTTAAATTAATAATTATGTCCTTTATAAACTTATTTGGTATAGTTAAATTATAATAGAAATATGTATAAAATTTGATGGCCTTTTTCATTTCTTTTTATGCGCATCGATAAAAATAATATTTATATTAATGAATTATTTAAAATATTAAAACATTAGAAATTTTTTTTGAACAATTTTAATATATTACTAATATTATATAATACATATATTCAATATTTAAATATAAAAATACTAATTTATCTTATTTTATTTTTTATAAAATATTTTCAAAAAATTAATATTGTATAGATATTTTATAGTTTAATATACAAGCATATGTGTTGTATACACCTATGACACACACACAAGTCCATGGGTTCTTTTGACACAAAAAACTCATGCATATATTTATATTTGAATAAATACTATCATATATGTTGACCTGTAATTGAAAAAAATTCTATTTCAAATAATAAAATTAATTTATATAATTGACATATATTGAGAGTGTTTGGAATTTCATGATTAAAAATATTTATATATTAATATAATAACAAAATTATTAATTAGGATTTATATTTAAATAATTAAAATTTTATATTGTAGATATTTTTTATGTATATTTAAATATAATTATTTATGAATATAATTATATATTTATAAATATAAAAATATATTTTGATAAATACATTTTAGTTATATAAATAATTGTAATTTTAACTATAAACTGTATTATTTAATTATAATTAATAATCAATTATATTATTTAGTAAAATGACATAGATATATATGTATATAATCATTAATACTAATATATCTATATACTCACAAGTGTAGATATATTTGAATATAATTTTTAATACTTTTACAATTATTTTTATAGTTTGATTATTTATAATATATAGTTGAAAACATTTGAATGTTGATATTTTTTAGTATGTTGGTCAAAAAATATTATACTATTACATATGTAATTTAAGTATATTTTCCATAAAATAGTAATAATTGATTGTTATTTTGAGTATAGTTGTTGGAAGATTTAATATTAATTACTAATATACAAAAAGTAATCCTCTATAAATTGAATTATATTTATTAATATTTTTTAAATATGTGGATCTATTTTTATAATATTAAAGTATTATTCGTTTATATAACCGATCTATGATTCTAAATATTATAAAGAATATTCCAATACAACAATTATTAATATTGTATATATGTAATGAATATTATATATGTTTATATAACTGGTAATTTGATAGAAATTTTTTTTCTAAATTTTTTTTTAATATTTTTAAATATATTTGTGCAATTAAATATATAGAGTAAGAAAAATTTTAAAAAATAATTCTAGAATAAAATTATTCACATTGAATCAAAATTATAATATACAGTATTTTTATATCATTAATTATATATAAATGTTTTATTTATTCTTGTATTTTCTTCTATCATTGGGATTCATATTTTTGTATGTAGGCATGTAACTATTTTTTAGTATTGCTATATATTAATATACATGATGATATATTTTATAGATTTTTCTAATTAATACATATACTAATTATTTTAACTATAATTACCCAATTTTAGATGTTTATAATAAATAAATTTATTTCTTATATACAATCAATACTATTAAAATTTCTTTATAATTATTTTCAAATAATTAAATATTTGTATATTAATATATGTAAATTTATATGAAATTAATTATTAATATTATTAATTCTAATTTAATTTGTTGTATAAATTAATAAATATTTTAAAAAATAATTTAAAATTTTGATTTGTATATAGATATTAGAAATAATTACATTATAAAATATGATATATATAAATATCTCTAAAAATTACAATAATTTTTTATTATTTTAAATATAATTGATTTTAAATTTAATATTAATAAGTAATATAATTAAAATAACCATATGTAAATTGAAATATAGTGGTTAATAATAATACCTAAATATATAGATTAATTTTATATTAAATATTTATTCCTTAACATATTTATTAAAATTATTTAGAAATTTTTATAATATTTAAATTAAATTAATAATTATTAACATTTACTCAATATAATTTCCATAATTTACATTTAAAAAATCTATATTTTATTTGTTGTATTTACATAATATTTGGAATGTATTTATATATGTATTTATATATTTATATATGTCTGTATGTATGTATGTAGGTCTTCCTTTCTATATCTGTGTATGTCTACGTTTGTGTGTGTGTGTGCGCGCACGTGTGTGTGTGTGTGTGTATATGTTTGTATGTACATATTCATTTTGTTTGTAGGTATGTATGTATATTTAAATATATATGATTGTATGAATGTATGTATGAATGTATGTATGTGTGTATGTAATAAGTATGTATGTGTGTATGTGTGCATCTTTTTATGTATGTATGTTTGTAAGTATGGAGATATGTATGTAAGTATATATGTATGTATGGATGTATGAATGTATGTATATACGTACGTATGTATGTATGTATGTATGTATGTATGTATGTATGTATGTATGTATGTATGTATGTATGTATGTATCTATCTATGTATACATGTAAGTATGTATGTATTTATGTCGGTTTGTATATATGTGTAGTGACCCGATCACAGATAGCCTAGAACTGGTGTCTGATACTAAATACATTAACAGGATTAAAAGGAATCAAACCCCGAATGAATGATCAGTTTAGTAGTCATGGAAAACAAGATACATAAATGAATATTATATTAAAAATAAATACACTAATTATGTAATATATTTTTTCTTCTAAACAAATAAACAGCATCGAGGAAAACTCTAATCCATCTAGTTTGTTCCTATAAATCTTTGATAGTATGCTTATTAAATTTTTACGAAAAGTAACAATATATGGGAGAGCTCAGATACATAGTAAAGAAAAAAATATTGTGGAGGTAATAATTAATCAATTAAGGTAATAATTATGGCATGAAAAATAAATGAACACTCATACCATATAATTGAAATAACTATGAAGAAACATAATAAAAAATATATAAATATAATAACTAGAAATACACAGAAATCAAATAACTAGATAACGCAAAATAAATATGTCACTGAATGAAATTGAAACACATCCTATCTAGATAAATGAAAATGAAATATATCCAAAGATATGTTGATGAAAAATATCATGGATTAATAATAACTAAAAAAATACAAGGGAAATTATTTCTTATGATTGTCATATCTAAGGAACATGGGGACCTATTACTGTCAAGATCTATCCTCTAGATAGTTTAAAACAATAGATCTATCCTCTGTTTAATTTGTGAAGCTGTTTTTTCTCATTGAATCCTATCGATGAATCAAAGACCTATATAATGTTTGGGCTCCATCCGTCTCTACATGTCCAATGAATTATTCATATTTAATAATACAAATAAATATACTATCTTATCAAATATTAGTATTGAATAATGTACAAGAATTTATAAATATTTCCCCAAATAATAAAAAATGTCAATGTAGACACAATATATAAAATGGTGTATAGTTTAGGAAATAATAATATCCCATATAAATTAAATTGATAATTTAGTGGAAATTCAATGTCCAATGGTCCTAAGAGATTGAATATATAAAGTGGACTATCAAATAAATGATAGAAGTGAATGTGAATACAATCCATATCTAAATCAACAATAGACCATCCAGGGGAAGAATACATATGGTATCAATAAAACAACCCCATGTGATATAATATAGTGTGTTGTTGTCATTGATGAAATAAATTATTAACATTTAAAAATATTATTGAGGAAAAAATCCTTTTATTTTGAAAAACGTTTTTAAAATATTTTTCATTGAAAACCCATTTTATCATTTTTATATTTAAAATAAACGTTTTAAGAATGAGAATGGGACTTCAAATAAATAATGATAGAAAAATCCATACACTCCCTAAAAGGTAAAATGAATATTTCTTTTGTATGGAAAATGATAGAAAATGCCTTGTTTAGAAAGATACAAGAATATTACTTCTAAGAGATTGGTAAAAAAGGGTAAAAGTTTCTTTACCAAATAATTTTAAAATATTTTTGGAAAACATTGTAATAAAAAATGTTTTTTCATTAAAAACATGTTCTCTGAGTAAAGAGAGAAATAAAGCCAGGTTTTATTAAAAACATTATCTAAAACAATTTTTTTCCAAAGAGTGGAAAAATGGTACTAAAACATGAAATTTTCATGAATAATAGTATAATTGTTAAATGGATTGTTGAATAATTTTTATATAATATACATAAATGAAAATTCCATTAAATGGCGATTATGATTAGATTTGAGGAAAAAAATCTTTAATCATTCCAAAGTTTCCCACAACACATTGATACATTTTTAAGTCATAAAACTCATGAATGAAAAATAATAAATAAAAATATTAAATACTATTAAGTGAAATTTAATTCATTATATATAATTTAAATGGTAATGTATACACCAAATAAAAGGAACTATGTGTATAACAATATAATGTTCCTCAATGAAATGAAATTGAGATGAAATCCATTAAATATGAACCTAAAAACCCAAAAGATATAATCATGAAATGAATTATTTAAATACAATGAAAATAATAGGATCCATGATATTATATTTTAATGTTGAAGAATTTACACCATATTTATATAATAAATTAGTTTCACAACAATAAATTATGCATCCCAGAATAAAAAACTATACAAGAATTATTTACCTTGTATTTAAATTTGGATGAACATTATATTACTTCCTTTATAATAAAGATAGGTTAATTTTATAATTTATTAATAAACATTTTTTCATTTATATTTAATTTTATTTCACTTATTACCATGTTGTGTATAACTATATATACAATTAAGTTTACGTCGGGTGTGTTGATTAAATTCTATTTATGTTTCAGAAGCAACATTCATACGCCCACTATGGTCAAAGTGTTATATATATAAAATCTCTAGAATAATAACAAATAAATAATAATAATGTTGATAAATAAATTATACATTTATAATCAATCATTAAATATTGTTTTAAAAAATTAATTAACATTAAAATCATGGAGACGTCAGGTCGTACGTACACATGTGTAACATTGCCGTTTTTCAATGGTCATTATAGAATGAAGGTAAATAACACCATATACTTCCATAATGATAATATTACAATAAATTCCATATTATTTAATCATACATACTTGTATATGTTATAATTATGATGAAAAATAAATCACATCATGTCGAGGAGGCGGTATTCAACACATCCAAAAACAATGTTATCACATTTTATGTGTGTTAAAGGGTAATAAAGAAAAATGATATATATATATATCCATATGGGTAATTATTTCAAAAAAAACATATTTTTTATGTCTCTAATTTTTAATTAAAACAATGTTTTATTTGTTCCATGTTTAGTGTGAACGAATTACAATGCTTTGACGGGGCGGTAGTCCACACTCCTTCAAATAATATTATCGTATTAATGGAAAATAGAATGTATTAAAAATAGGTGTAATAAATCAATTAAATATGTATAAAGACACAATAAATATCATATATAATATATATATAACTTTTTTTATCATAATGGCCACCATAAGAGGTGGTAATGGAATAATGAACAATCATCATTTGGTGAGGCAGTAGTTCATCATGAAGAGAAACATTATGTTTGATACACATTAGATGGTGGTGTTTGTAAGTCTATGTTGAAATAACAACATTAAAAAATCCTAGAATATTTATGATACAAGTTTTATTATAAAATAATAGAATAAAAAGTTTTTTTGGGGTCGTATAATCGAAATGAATCTAGACTGATTGAGGAATAAATTTCTTTTTAAAATGACACCATCTTTTGGTTTAAACCAAAATCCATCAAAGGAAGGTATTATTCCCAAAGGTATAATTTTCGGTCAAGGGGAATAATATTTGGAGACCATTTGGACTATTATTGGCCAATATTTTTTATTTATGATTTGTTCGAGGAATGGATAGATGTAGTGGCCTTTTATAGGAAAGAAAAAGGGCTCACTTGGAATTCTTGAAATTAAGTTAGGTGTACACATGTTATAACCCAAAAATGTCATACCTAACCATACAAAATTTTTAATGGAAGGTTAATAAACGAAATGAAGCTAGAAAAGTTTTGTTGGAAAAGTGGATTGTTAATTTTGGACCTTAGAGATTGATTTTTTGTTCGTTTTATGCCTAAATACACATGATTTACAGTAATTAGTTATAACCACATTCACTCATCATTGTGGTAAAAAATTATGTTGATCTAGTTAGACCAAAAATATTTTATTTAATATAAAGGAGTATGTTTTATGTGCTAAATTACAATCATAGATTTAGATAAATTAGGATTAATGGTAATCTTACACATATGCATATTAACTACTTTTAGTTGAAAAACATTCATAATATTATTAATTTTCCATATTAAATTTAAAATTATAGTTTATTAGAATAATATAAATTTTATTAATATATTTATAAAAATCCAATATTAATTTTAAAAAAATTCATAATATAATATATCATTAATAATTTTACAATATAAATGAAATTTTTTAACAAAAACACAATATTTTCCACCATTCACTATAAAATGATGTTTCTTAGAAAAATACAAAAAAAATAATACTATACTAATTCTGAAATTATGAATTCAAAAATAAATATTATTGTATCAAATTAAATTCTTAATAGTTTCGAAATACGATTTTAAATAGGGTATCCATTAAAAGGTAGTAAAAATTCCTTAATAAAAATATAGGTTTTTATGTGAAATATTTGGTTTTCTCTTACCTTATTCTTATGAAATATATTGGTTGAATATAAAAAATAATTGATAGAATATGTAAAATAATTACTAAAATAATATCACTCAGTAATTGTAATTAATTTAATCTATTTGGGTAAATCAACTATGGGAACATAAAAATATTTTTCTATAAAATATTTTTTTTATTCAATTTTTTCTTATATTGTAATTAATATTACACCAATGAATTAATAAAATATTATTATAAAACATATATGTTGAAAATTTAGTTAATTCTATTCGTAATCACTAATATGGCATCTAGGTTATATATTATTGTATTAAATAAAAATTCTTTAATTATAGTTTTTTTCACAAAGACCCCGTATTGCATATAGAGAAAGCAAAAAAAAGGATAATTTTCATGTAACAAAATCTATAGATGAATGTATCTCTTGTATATATCACAAGAAAAATTAGTATTTCATGAATTGAAATTCATATTAATTATTTTAAATAGTAAATACATTATAACGTATTTGTATATTATATTTACTTATTCTCTAGGTGATGTGTGTCATACATGCTATCTAAAAGAAGGTTCTTAATTTTGTTTTTCGAGGCATCAAATTCTCCTCACCTTATTTAAATTGAATACTTGCAATTAAAACATGATCATGGTGATATATTATTTGATAATTTTTATATTTAAACACCACATCAAGAGAAGGGTTCATAAGTCATACTCAAAAAATAGAGAATAGAATGTATAAAGGTCACTTTAACAACAATGTAACTATGTTTCTAAGTAGGATAAAATTAGTGGATCATAGTGATATGTCCCTGGAGGAAAATTGTAAATATTAATAATGAGTGAATGAGGTTATCAATAAGAAACAAGTGAGTGATCAATAAAATGTCGAGGGCTTCAAATCAATAAATCTATGTTGATTTAGAAGAACATTGGTTCAATAAAAATTGATTTATTAATTTTTTTTATTTTGATGTCATTTTCCTAATATTGGGTAATTCTTTTATTGAGCAAGAAAATAATTAAATATTCTTACATGATAGGTTTCAATCTCATATGAACAATCCTAAATTTTGATTGTGCTTCGATCAAATTCAAATTCATCCATTTACTATCAAAAATATAATTACAAATAATATATTGTTTTATCCATAAATCACTAAAAGAAACATTTAAGGGATAGTAAGGATTATAAAAAAGTTAAAAATCTTAATATGTGTATTTAACTATCTCCCAAAATAAATAAGGTTAATGGATTATTTTCTAATACACTAAAGTGTTACCCCTAATTCATTATTAATATTTATTTGTTAAATTGTTTAACAAAAAAATGTAACTTAATATGGACATTGTGTAGGTCATTGGATGGCATGAAACCCTTACCATCCTTCGGTCTTGGGTTCAAATCCTACGGCCTTGACGAAGTTGATTGGTTGTCACCCGACTTATAGGTTTTCATTTTCTAAACCCATATTAATGTAAATTATAAATATATATTATAGAAATCCTTGAAATTAGATTAATCCATAAATATAATTATAACTATGGTTTTCTATACAACCTTAATAAATAAATACCTTTTCTATTTTATTTATGCATAGGTCTATCCTTGGTCTAGGTTTTATCTATTATATCATTTGTTTGATTTCTAAATCATGACAACTTATCTTCAATCTAAAACTCCTTAGGTTTAACATAGATTAATTATTAGGTATCCAAATCTTTCATTATGGATTTTTTTTAAATGTTTATTATCATATGAATATCCACCAGGAGGGTCAAACTGGTTGCGCAATAAGGCACATTTAAGTGTAACACATTACCACCAGATAATCCTGAAACACTATTTCATATTATATTCCCCCTTGTGCATCTATTCCAAAACCACATCCATTTGTAGTATTGAGAAAGGGATGCATTACAAAGAATACCAACACAATATATACATTGCCCAAATTATATGGTTTTCATATATACATATACCATAGGGTTATGTTTTCAAATCTATGTTTTCCAAAAATACTATTCCCACTGTTTCTACTAAACATACTCTAATACCAATGGAAGTGACCCAACTCCAGATACCCCAGAGCTGGTGTCTGATACAAAATACATTGGAAATTTTATAGGGAATCAACCCCCAAATGATAGATTAGTTTATTAGTCTTGGTAAACCAGATACATAAATGAGTATTGTTTTTCAAATGAATAAACTAATTTCAACATATCAATTTTTCTTTTTTACAAATAAACAGCTTCGAGGATAACACTAATCCATCTAGTTTATTCCTAAAAATCATTTGTAATAAACTTCTAGGATTCCTAGGGGATGAAACATAATAAGGTTGCGCTTAGATGCTCATTGAAGGAAAAATATAGTGGAAGCAATAATGAATTAATGAGAGTAATAATTATGGCATAGTAAATAACTAAACACATATACCATATAATCAAAAAAATAAGAAGGAAGTAAATAATCATCATGGAAAGATAATAACTAAAAAAACATGCCATTTAAATAACAAGATAATAGAAAATATACATTGAAAGGTATTAAACTAATACACATTTATCAAGATAACTGAAAATGAAATGTATCAAGAGATATGTCGTCAAAAAATCTCAGGGATGAATAATAACTAAATCAAATACCAGGGAAATTATTTCTTTATTAGATGTCTTGTCTAAGGCACATGAAGATGTATTACTTGGAAGATCTATCCTCGAGATAGGTTAAAAAATCAAAACATTCCTCTATTTAATTTTCACCACTATTTTTTCACATGAGAACCTATAGATCGATCGAGTAACTGTATAATGTTTTGGCTCCACCCATCATTGCATGTCCAAATAATTATTCATATTGAATAATCCAAATAAATATTATGTATTATCAAATATCTATATTGAATGAAGTCCATGTATTTATCTATATTTACACAAATAATCAAATAAATGTAAATGTAGACATTGTATGTAAAATAATATATGGTTTAGGGAATAATAATATCAATGATTAATAAAATGGATAAATTAGGTGAAATTTAATGTTCAATGATCACCTGAGATTAAATATTTAAAAGGGAATAACTAATAAATCAAGGATGTGAATGTGAATAATATCCTTGTCCAAATAATAAAATGACATCTAGAGGATGAATAAAGGTGGTATTAATACAAAAAATCCACGTATAGTGAAATATAGGGTTGTTGTCCTTGATGAAATAATAGATCATATTTTTAAATTATTCTTGAGAAAAATATCCTTTACTTTTGAAAAAACATTATGATAATATTTTTCAATAAAAACCCCTTTTAATTTTTTTATTAAAAATAATCCTTTGAAAACTGAGAATGAGACTTCAACGAAATGATGGTGTATAAATTTGTACATGTCATATGAGGTAAAAATAATATTCCTTTTGTAAGATAAAAGGTTAAAAAATGCATCATTTTGAAAGAGAAAATAATATTACATCTAAGAGATTGATAAAAGAAAAAAGGGAAAAATTTTATTTACCAAATCATTTTAAAATAGTTTTTGGAAACATTTTAATTAAACATAGTTTTTATAAGAAAATAGGTTCTCTGACTAAAGAGAAAAAAAGTCCGGTTTTCTTATAAACTTTTTTTAAAACACTTTGTGTACCAAAGAGTTAAAAGATGGTACTAACACATGAAAATGTTCATTAATTACCAGATAATAATTAATGGGTTTATTGAAAAATGGAAATATAATTTTTTCTAATGTAAATTATATTGATATATCATTAGTATTAGTTATGAATAAAATTATCTTTAAACATTCTAAAGTGTTCCATACCACTTTGAAATATTTTTAAATCATAATACATCTAAAATAATAATATTAATTTAATGTATTAAGTACAATTAAGGAAAAATAAATTCATTATATTGAATGTATATGACAATGTACACACTATATAAACGAAACTAGGTTCATAATAATAGAATGTTCCCCAATGAAATGCAATCGACATGAATTCCATTATATATGAACCAAAAGACACAAAAGTGATAATCATAAAATGAAACATCTAAATACCAGGAATATATTTAGGTTCATAATATTATATGTCAATGTATCAGTGTTTACACCATATATATATAATATAAGTTAGGTGCACAACAATAAATTTTGCCTCATAGGATGAAAAGTGAGACAAGAATTACTTATCTTGTGTTTCATTTTAGATGAACATTCTTTAACTTCCTATATATTAAAATTATATTAATTTTTATATTTCTTCAGTACCTTTTTCATGTTTATAATTACATTTATTTCACTAATTACCATGTTCTGTAAAACTGTATAAACAATTATGTTTACGTCGGATTGTTTTTTTGACAAAATTCAGTTTACGTTTCAACAATAACTTTTGTAGGTCAACTATAGTCATAGTGGAATTTATATAACATCTATAGAATAATAAACATGATATAATTATCATATTTATATATAAAATATACTTTTAAAATCAAAAAAAATATTTTTATTAAAAATTAATGAATATTATAATCATGGAGGCGGTAGGTCATACATACGGATGAGTAAAGTTGACATTTTTCAATGACCATTATGGAAAGAAGGTAAGCAACACCATATCATTCCAGAATGATTATTATATAATAAATTACATATTATTTAATAATAAATACTTATATATATAATTTTTGTGTTAAAAAATTAATCAAATCATATCGAGGAGGTGGTGGTCCCCACAACCATGAATAATGTTGTCAGTTTTTATGTGTGTGAAAGGTTAATAATGGAAATGATATATATATATATATATGTATATATATAGCCACAAATATAATTATTTAATTAAGATAATATAGATTTTTTTTCATGTATCATGTTTTATATTAAAACCATCCTTCATATGGTCCGTGTTTAGTGTGAACAAATCACAATTCTTTGAGGGGCGGTCGTCCACACCTCCTCAAATGATGATATCGTATTAACATAAAATATAAATTATTAATCATAGGTGTAAGAAAGGATTAAAAAAGTATAATTAAACAATAAATATATTATATTATATATATATACTCATATTTTACATCATAATGGCCACCATGAGAGGAGATAATAGAAGAATAAACAATCATCATTTTGTGAGGAGATAATTAACAATCCACAGAAACATTACTTTTGTTACCCATTAGATGGTGGATTCTATAACTATAGGTCAAAATATAAGTTTAAAAACACCCTAATATATTTATAATACTGGTCTTTGTCATACAAGAACATAATAAGGAATTTTAGGGGTTGGATAATGGAAATGAAGCTAGAAAGAATGAGAAAACACATTGCCTTTTAATCAGGTTACTTCATTTGGTTTAAACCAAAAGGCATCCATGGAAGGTATTATGTTGATAGACGGGATTCTAGGTTGAGGGGAGGGATTTCGGGAGGCCATTTTATGATATATTTTCCAATAATAATATGTTGAAGAGGTGTGAGGAATGGGTAGAGGTGGTGGGCTTTTATAGGGAAGGAAAAGGACTCACATGGTATTCTTGAAAAAAAGATAGGTGTACACATGTTATTACCAAAACAATAGTCATAAAAACAACCAAAACTAATTAATGGATGTTTAGTTGCTCATATATTTCCATAAAAGATTTTATGGAAAAGTTTATATGTCATTTTGGCCCATAATTGTAGGGTTTAGTCAATTTTATGTATAATTACACCTTAAATATTGTAATTAATTTTAATCACTTTCCATAATCAATTTTGGAAAAAAATAATTTGAGATTATTTGAAAAAAATATTTTATTTTTTATAATGGTGTATTTAGGATTATCAATATTCAAATAATATAAATATAAATATTAGGATTAATGATAATCTTCCAGATAGTTGAATAAACTATTTTAGTAGAAAAATGATCAAAATATTATTATGTCTTTATATTCAATTTAAAATTTAAAATTATTATAATGAAATAATTTGAACTAATAGATTTATAATTGATACAATGTTACTTAAAAACAAACTTATAATTTAATTTGACATTAATAATTTTTTAAATGAAGACTCAATTTTTACGTAAAACACAGTATTTTTCACTAATCACTAAAACATGATGTTTCTCTGAAAACCCACAAAAATTTATCCTAAGATAATTTTGAAATTATATATTCAAAAATAAAATTTATTTTATCAAATTAAATTCATAATATTCTAAAAATCAATATTTAAAATAGGATCACTATTAAAAGGCAGTAAAAATTACATAATAAAAATAATGGTCTTTATGCGAAATATTGGGATTACTCTTATCTTATGCATACGTAATTTATTGGATGAATACGAAATGTAAATGATTGAATATGTAATATATTTATTAACTTAATATATATCACTACTTTTAATTTATTAGGGTTAAACACCTTTGTGAACAATAAAATAGTTTTCTATAGAAATATTATTTTTTTATTCAATTGGTTCTTATATTCATTTTTAATTATTTTTCAAACTATGAATTAATCATATATTATTAATAAACATATATTTTCTTATATTTGTTAATTCTATTCATAAAATCAAATATAATGTCTTTGATATATATTATTTTATTAAATAATAATGCATTAATTATAGATTGTTTCTCGGTAAGACTCGATATTGCGTATAGAACAAAAAATCGAAGAAGGTCACTTTTGTGTGTAATGAATGATATATATGAAGGTATATCTTATGTGTAAAACAAGAGAAATTAATTTTTCATTCACGGAAATATATATAATCCATTTTAATTAGTAAATATATTAAAATGTTTCCAAATATTATATAACATTACGTGCATGGTGACGCATGACATGCATGCTATAGAATACAAGGTTCTTACTAATGTTTTGCACTGCGTCACAGTATGTTTGTTTGTATGGATTTATTCCTATATATATATATATTTATGTTTCTATGTATGTATGTGTGTATGTATGCATATATTTTTGTATGTATGCATGCATTTATGTATGTTTATTAGTCTTTTTGTCTGTTTTAGAATGTGTCTATATGTTTTTATATATTTCTAAGTGTGTGCATGCATGTGTATCCATATATATATATCTGTATCTTTGTTTTCTTCCATTGCATATTTTTATCGGTTTGTGTGTGTAATTCCATGAATTGAACCACTGGGACTGAACTAGAGTGCCACATAGCCTTATACACAACTCCTCACATGCAACATGCTACTGAATATCAACGAGGGTCTCTATATATTAGTCGAAAGACTATAACATTGGTATCATGTAATTAGAAAAATAATAATATGATAGAATATAATAAAATATAATTAAAATTTAAGGAGATTAAAACTATGAATAAGTCAAACAAGTCCTACATATATGTAACAAGACTCCTAGTGCGGCTAGTTAAACTAATTTATAAGTGTATGTACATAAATAAATAAATATTTTTATCCTTTAGAGTAGGTACCTATATCAATCCTAAATCTATGAACCATGGATCTACCATCACCTACATGAGGAATATGATACTTTCTATAAGAAGGATATGTGTGATACCTTCTTAAGGTCAGATCTCCAATGGGTATCCACCATGGTGTAATTCCATCCATATCTAAAGTATTCATAAATCATGGGATTAAACCCTCTTATATGTTTTCCATCTTTCCTCATCTATCATTAGATGAGAATAATGTTTATTTATGGAAATAATATTATTTGTAAACCCGAAATGTTCTCTCAAGTACCATAATGTGACATCCTGGACCACGATCCCTCATAGGAGGTAACCCAAGCCTGGTGGGCCACATGGCCTCAAGTTCATCTCCTCATATTCCAAAGGCTGCTGATTTGATGTGATGGCCTAGGATGTGTGTATTGGTAGACTATTCCCCCATTACCGGAGTGTAGCACAATATATAATTATAAATAAAGGTAAATAGAGGAAGAAATTAGTATGCAAAATGAACTACCAAAAGAGATAAGGATCACAATAACTTAAATAACCAGAATAACATACAATAGATCATGATGATAAACATCATGTCACTTGAATTTTAGAAAAAATGTATAAAAATTACCATGCATACACAGAAACCCCAATGTTTAAAAAGGAAATATATAAACTATTTTACAAATCCTAATCCACAGATCAACCATCTTCAACTGACTCAATCATAGCACAATAATAAATCTTGTTTCCAAAGAATTATGTTTCCATTTATAAACACCTGCAAAAATGCAATCTACCCTAGGTAAAAAATGATTCCTAAAAAGGGTGTGAGAAAAAATTTAGTGGGACACCACAAAAAATATCCATAACATCCATCCCATGTAATGGAACATGTAACAGTGTGAAAGCATTCATATATATATAAAGTTATGAAGTAAAATGTCACTAACTACCCATGTACTAACATTATCCCACAGCAGGTGTCAAAACATGTAACATTTTCACGAATTAATTATTTTCCATTTTTTATTAATAGGTCATGTGAGGAATAGTTAGCACATACCTCACCTTGTGATAGTATAAATTTTGAAGGTTCCAAGATGTAACAATGAAACAATAATTGATAACAAAATAAGAAGTAGTTCATAGGTAATAACCATGAAAACCTAGACCTTAGGGGACTATAACTGTATTGTAATTATGACTAGTAATGGGTAAGAGTGTAATCTAAGGAGCATCGCCAAATTAATTCCCACAATAAAGTTTCTAATAGAGTCTAATGAATTCATCCAAGGTATAACCTGAGATAAGAAGTGGCTAGGAAAAATGATATAACCAAGGAAAATTTTGTCACCCTGGATATAGGTAGTGAATCCATGTAATTTGGTAATAATAATGAATAGATCAAACAATATAATACTAGGCATACAAAGGTAGGCAAGGATTAGGTTCCTAGTAAATGTTACCCAAGACAACTGACATCCTTGAATTGGAATTATGTGCTCAAGTACCCATGTCATTACCTCAGGAATCCAAGATCTAACATCAGTCAATCATTTCTATAAAGATGTCATGGTCCATGTTCATAAAGTGTCACATTATATTAAATTCACTATAATTAAGCTAGTCATATGATAACTATGAAATTAAAAAATTCACTTGGTTCAATCCTTTCCGTTAACTAGTTTGACATGGCCATGTAGCATGAAAACCTTTAATAAAAAAAATGTATGTAATGTTCAATTAATATAGTTCACTCTAATTACTTCCATGAATATGGAAAGGTGTGATACATATGTGATCAAAAAACATTCCTTTACATTTAATATTCCCAAATCATATACTAAATTATGCATTCCATAGTATAATTTTAATCTATCACTTACCTTCAAGAGCATAACATAGATGGATCAAGTGGAAGGGATAAGGCACAAGCTATTCACAATTTCATGATTCAATAGGAAATTATGATAAGGATGATTACAATTAGTATGGTCAAGATCAAGAACACTCAAATGATGGTTCTAATGTTTTAAAACACTAAAATCTCAATTATGTAATTTCACCCAACATGGGGTGTTAGGAGATGTGGATGTTACCATTAACAAAAAATTACATTTATGGAAAGGGAATAACTATATGGTTTTAATGACTATAATTGAGAAACATAAATTAAATAAATGACACATTATGAAATGGGTCGGACCACACGTCAATTAAAAAAGATCAATGAACTTAAGGGATGGGTTTTAGACCACCCTCCTAGTACTCGTACCATTATCCTCCTCCAATATTATCCGCAAATTCATCTTGGAATGGTGTAGATCTTAGAAAAGGGTAAAAACTCTTACACATAAATAACTTCTTCGAGAGAAATAGAGACTATGAACAAATCAAATGGGCTCTCTTACATACTTTTGTGCATCATGCATGATGAAAAAAAATCTATAACACATCATGGATGACAGATATCTCTTGATTGATAGGATATACCTTAAAAATGCTACAAATTGGGAGAAATAGTGGTTTATCCCCCTTAAAATTGAATTGGGGAAGAAGGGTTATGTTAATTATATAATTAAGGGTAAAATATTAAAATTACACAAAATTGGATAATATACGGTAAATCCATATAGTTATCGAAACTGTGGACCAACCATGCTCAAGAACCTAGAAAAGAGGGTACACTCGTAATGTTGGGCCACTTGGTTAGAGGAACAATGTGCCAACCATGCGATATGGCTCTCCCCAAAACTATAGTCCATCTACATTATTTATAATATCCATATTTCCACCCAACATGGTTTACTATAACAATGTGATATAACCATTTTTACGATAAAGTTAGGTTTTGGGCTCCGAATGATCACCAAACGCCACTAAGACCTACAAAAACTCATTAGGAATCCACATTAGGTACATAAAAATATTTTATGACACTATTTAATGGATACATACCTAATTCCAAAAAAGGGTTTTTATAGTCACCCCCCTTAATGGAACTCGTCCCAGTGTTCACCTTTTATCGGTGGTGAAACACTGTCAGAGAATAACTTAAGCCACTGGGAATGTGCTTCGGCCTCCTGCTCCCAAGTATCTTATTACACATTGTCATGATTACATAGCAACATTAATAAAGGGATTAACCATACATGGAAAGCTTTCGTTCACTTATCGAGGATTCATATAGGACACTCCTCAAATGACTCATTAATATCAAGCTTTACTTCATCTGGACCAAAAGTATGAGATGCGTCAGCATGATAACAGTGAAGATGTGAAATGTGGAAGTTGTCATGAAAATCATGATACCTTGGAGTTAGTTACAACTTATAGGCTACCAAACATACATTTTCAATGATCTCAAATGGACCTAAAGTAGAAGGAAAAACATCCCTTTCTTCCAAAACATTCTATTCATTAGCTCAGGTGATACCCAGTATAAAAAAAATATGAGACAATGAAATCTAGAGGTCATTGATGACGATTGACATACGATTTCTATCTAGATTGAGTAGAAGTCATATGCTTCCTAATCAGCTGAACCTACTCTGAAGTCTCATTTATAAGAGAATGACCAATTAGGGCTTCCTCACCTAACTCTATCCAGCACATGGGTAAATGGAATGGCCTATCATATATGTCCAAAAAAGGATCTATTTATATTTTCACTTGGAAGCTATTATTATAGGAGAACTCAATCAGAGGTATATGAATATCCAAATAATCACTGAAATCAAGGACACATGATCAAAACACATCCTCTAGAAGCTATATCATCCGTTCAAACTATCTACTAGTTAGTGGGTGAAAATTTGTTCTTAGAAGCACCTTTTTACCCATAGATTTCAAAAATCCCTTCTAGAATTATGAAGTAAAATGAGCGTCCCTATCTGAAATGATAGTACCATGGGCCATGTGTAGTTGTTTGTTATCATGAATATTTAGTTTTCCCATCTCTTCAACTGAGAATGTATCTCGATTAGGAATGAAGTGGGTTGATTTTTCTAGTCGATTATAACTTCCCATACATATTCACTACCCCACAATGACCTAGGTAAGCCGACTATAATATCTATAACAATATATTACCAATAAATTTTTTTTGAATGGAAGTAGCTTTAAAAAGACTGCAGGCCTTTGGGGCTCCACCTTTACATGCTGTCTGGTTCAACACCAAGTGATAAATCCTATTATATGACATTTCATCATAGGAAACCACTAATGGGGTGACATATCATGATATATTTAGTAGATTATTGGATGATCCCCCCCAATGATAAGTGTGATAATCTTCAAACAACATCTCTATTATATTTGTAGGAACCTATAAATTCCCATGAATACATATGATTTTGTCTCTATCCATATACCAATCTGGAGGCAGTGCAGCTCCTAATATACTCTCATAGTCATGAAATCCCTCAGGATAAGAAAATTATATTCCCTTCACCTTATCATGGAGGGTAGAGGTAACTTTAAAGTTGAAAAAAAGTCTTCATATGAATATCATGAAACTTCATAGGAATCTTAGAAAAATGGGAATTAACATCCATTCATCACCAGCATCTCGTATGACCTTTGACTATTTTTTTGACAAATTGTATAAGCGACTATGTTTCCCATTCCAGACATAAGAATGATAAAAATCTAAGGAATGATGGTATTCGACCCATCTTCTCTGTCTGAGGTTCACATAACAATGTGAAAAGATATATTTGAGACATTTGTGGTCTGTTTACACCATAATGTGCTCACCCAAAATACAGTGTCTTCAGCAATGTAAGGCGTGGACAACTGCTACTAGATCATTGTCCTATGGTGGGTAATTTATTTAATGAAGCCTTCACTATCGGTATTTGTATGAAACAACTATATCCTACTACATCATCGATGTTCCTAGGTCAATTCAAGATACATAAAAAAAGATGATATAACCTCTTACAGGATTAGGGAGAATTGTAATTGGTGATAAGACAAGTCACCCTTTCATATCCTAAAAGGATTTCTCGCATGCCTCTAACGATATAAAAATAACAACCATATTTTTATGGCCATTAAGAGGTGAATAAATTCATGAAAATTCTTGTATGAAATACCTATAATATAAGGCCATCCCCATGAACCTCGTTATATCAATCACTTTCCTGGGATTCTACTAGGAAACCACCGCACTCACCTTCTATGAGTCAACTAAGACACCCAATTTTGAGATAATATCACCCAAGAAGTGAACAATGAAGATCCATAAGTTGATTTTATCAAGAATAGAATAAAGTTTATGCTCTCTCAGTGTACTCAGAATGATCTCAAGTTGCATCATATGGTCTTTATGTGTCTTATAATGCACCAAGATATTTGTACAAAGACTGTGGAAAAACAATCCAAATAGGTGTTAAAAACCCTATTCATCAATTCATTTTAAACAGTGGAAAAATTTATAATACTGAATGACATCGAAAAATACTCATATATACCACACCATCTACAGATATCTTTATAAGGTATGACGAATAGTCTGACCCATGCATGATGATTTCCCGATCGTTGGTCGATATTAGATATGACCCTAGATCCTCAACGATAGTCAAATAGATCATCTATATGAGGAAGTGGATACCGGTTATTGAATGTAAGATGGTTTAACTATCTATAATCCATTCAGATGAGAATAATCCCATCCGCCTTTTTTGATAAAAGAAATGACAAGCCCCAAGAGGAGGTGTTAGGATGTACGAAGCCTTTGGACTCTAAGTCCTATAACTACCCCATGAGCTACTTGTGCTCATTAAGTTCCGTATTATATGGAGTAATAGAAAGTGGTTCTACTCTTGTAGCATGGTTTATCATAAAATTTACCCCCTCTAAAGAGGAAAGCTAGAAAATTCCTCTAGAAAAAGGACCCTGTAATGATCTACATTTGGAGGGAATATAGCCTATTCTAAATATTGATCATCTTTGAAGAGATTGGAAATCTGGGAGGCTACCACACATAACTGATGAATCCCTAGTCCTACCCTTCTAGTCATGATGTCCCACTCAACCTTATGTAAATTACTTCTACCCACTAGTGATATAAATGATAACCATTGATGATAGAATTCTACAAATACGTGATACGAAACCAAACACTCTATCCTATTAATGACATCAATTCTCACCATCTCGATAACAAAGATTTCCCATGGGAATGGGTAATTTTATACCATAAAGATACTATCCCTAAAATGGTGTACACCCTTTAAACATAATCTCAATGGTGTATCGAGGGTCATAACAGAAAATCAAAATTTTATTTCCAACTCAAATATTTCCATGATAGATAATGTGATGAATGAGTGTGAAGAACAAATATAGAATATTCTAGATACTATATTGTATGCTACTAGAATAGTAAATCATAATGTAGGTTTTCCCATAGCCCGATCCTCCAGTATGGACTATAATGCTTGCATTTGGCATAATTAATGACCGTGAGCAAAAGATGGATAAACAAGATCAAAACTGATTTGCTGGCACTGGTAGTGATCAGGGGGATGACTACCATTACCATGACCTTCTCCTCATCCATTCTTCTTGATTCTATTCTTACTCCTTTTTTGACATGGCGTAAAAGAACTTGCACGAAAAAGCTAGGATGGTATAAATCCTTGTTCAATAAAAGATAATGGAAAGATACTATAGAAATGCTTATGATTCCCCATATAGCTGCAAGACCGGAACATTAGTGGGTCTATATCCCAATGTGGCTTTAGATTCCTTATACATCCGTACTAGTGACAGACTATAGAGCTACCTACATGGGTACCCAAGTTGCCATTGTCCTGATGAGAATCTTTAAGGGAACACTTACTGTTACCAGAAGAACTACTAGAATGACATGACACTGGTCTTCTACTCCACACACTGTCACTATCCCCCGGTTTTCAAATAGAGATAAGATAACAATATAATATTTTATAGAAATACATTTGTTGGAATACATTCACCAGAGTACAGATGGAATACTAGATCCCATCCTCATATCACCTTTCATGGAAAATATCATCACCAGCTAAAAGCCGTAGAGAGCACTACAACTCCATAAAGAAAATTGAATATTCCATAACTGAAATAAAAACATACTCCAGTTACAAGAAATATCTGGATTTGTTATCCCTTAGCATCCACAGAATGAAATAATCATAGAAGGAAGTATACAGATCCGCCGACAACATTCCCTAACAGCTACCAGTCTGGATAATCATATCCCACTTGCTCTTGGATGAATCGCACAACATGCATGTATTAGGTTTGACAATGTGACTTGGAGTCATCTTCAAATGATCGATGATAGACAGGGTGGCCTATAGACATAACTCATTAGCATATAGAACACCATTTACCAAGATGGTGGGAAGATGTTTTAGCTGAAACTCGTGAGTCAGACCATCCATCGTAGGTGTAGCTCATAAATCACTATTCATGGACCACATTCGACGCAGAAAACTATCATAGAAGGGTGAATAAATTCCTGGATTAGGTACAAGAGGCATTTACTATAGTGGAATTCAGGGTTGTAAGATTGGTGACTTAGGGCCCACCACGTTTATAGGATAGTCCTTTCCACCTTCCTAGTGTACAAACCAAGGATATCATGGAGGCATTGGTTGGAAAATTCCAACCACATGCTAGTTAAATAAAATTGAAGCATAAAGATATCATTACTAGTAGATGTTAATGATATGAAAATCTATTACCCAAGGCATACTACCCCAACTACCCACATAGACATCCATGTATCAGTAACTACTTAGGTATTCGTTTCAGGGGTTCTAGTAGATGAAGGAATAATAGTTCCTCGCCTCATCAATTACTGATAACTATTTCATTACATTTACCATTTAATTACTAGGATCACTCCTTTACCTTTCATAAACCTAAAGTGGATGGATAAGTAATCATATTCATTCCACTTTTAATGTTTTCATTTTAAAACATTCATTAAAGTTATTTAAAAATGAGTTTTCCATCATAGTGAATCACGAGAATAATATTTATAACTAAGATTAACACCCACTTGAAATTCAAAATAAAGAATTGATATGGAAAATTACTCATTATAACCCATAATTCCTCATAACACCTCATGAATTCAAACATGACACCACTCAATCAGAAACCGTAGAATAACATGAAATATATAAACATGGAAAGGCCCACTTATCTATAACTGTGATAACATTCTATCAAAATTAGTGAAGTGCACCTATGTGTCCTGGAAATATGCCTGACATGTGAATTCTAGGTTCCTATATGATGCATGTATTAATTCTCCTTAGGGTTACATCATTAGGCCAATGATAAAATAGAATTTTAATTATAATAATTGTCAACAACACCACAAATCTTGTGCATTACCAAATGGTGAAATGATATCAATTGTAATAAGAAAAAGTATAAAAACAATTATAATATAGAGAACTTGGCCTTTACCCCAAATATGGGTTTGTGACTCCCAAGAGAAACATATGAAAATGTCCCAAGAATTCCTAATCTCTTGACTAATGTCTCCAAATAGTGAAAGAATAAATTAAAAGCCATTTGATACCACCGTGTCATGTCCCAAACATCGATACCACTTTGAATGTTTCTCGTGCTTGTTGGGCCCCATGGCCCCATGAACATCTCCCAAAATACCATAGGCCACAGACTAGTCGCAAGGTTATAGGGTGTATCCCTAGGGGATACTATTTTCTCCTTACTAGAGTATAGAACAACAGATTATTATAAACATAGTTAAATAGAAGAATAAATAAATAGAAAAAATTCACATCCTAATGATACAAGGATAAAAATAACTAAAATAAGTAGAATAACATAAAATATTTAATGATGTTTGTAATGTCACTAAAAAGACGGAAAATATGGAAACAAATTATAATTCATACATGAATAATATAATCTAAAATAAAATAAAATACATAAACTATCCCAAGAATCTCAAGCTATAGATCATTCATCTACAACTACCTTCATCCAAGAACAACATGAAATCAAATCTCTGAAGAATTATTCTTCCCTTTATCAACACCTACCTACATGTAATCTACCCCAGGTACTAAACGGATCCTAGATAGGCTGTGAGTTAAATCTTAGTAGGCCACCAACAATGGTTCCTATATCATCTATAATTTGTAATGTGAAATTTACTATGTGCAAGCATTCATTTATAATCTAAAGTCTTAGAATGTAACTAAATACACAAGTATCTACTTTAGACCTTAACTGGTGTCTAAATATGTATTTAGTTAAATAAATAATTAATTATGAATTTATATTAATAGGTCATGTGATGCATATCCATGAATAACATTACCTAATAATTATATTAATAGTGAAGGTTATACAATGTTATAATGCAACCATAATCGATAACAAATTAGGAGGTTCTTCCTAGGAAATATCCAAAGATAACTAGACCTAAGGGGATACTAACTCAGAGGTAACAGTTCTTATATAAGTGATAATAGTTTAATCCAAGGAGCATCATCTGGGGAATTATGACAATAATGATTCTATCCAAGTATAATGAAATATTTTAAAGTAAAATGATAGATAATTAGTGAGAAGGACCGAGGATGTAACCAACTAAATTTATGTCACCCTAAATCCAAGTAGTGTATTCACAGCACACTGTAAAAATAATTAAGGGATCCTATGGTGTAATACTGGGAATCCAAAGGTAGATAAGGATCATGTTCTAGGAATGGTCACACCTAAGTCAACTGATATCCTTGAATTGGAACGACTTCATCGAGTAACCAAGGAAATACCTCAGGACTCCAAGATCTAAAACAAGTCAAGACTTCCGATAAATATGTCAAGGTCTGTGTACATAATGAGTCACCATATATTTAATGCTCTAAAATTAATTTTTTATATGATAATTCTGTAAGTAACATATTCAATTGGTTCAATCCTTCCCCTTCATTAGTTTAATAGGGCCAATTAACATTTTATCTTTTTATGAAAACCTAGTAAGTCATGTTTAATTAATAAGGTTCAATATCATACCTTCAATAAAAATGGAAAAGTGTTCTAAGGATTTGAAAAAATCATTAATTTACATTTAATAAGCCCAAGTCATATACTAACGTATGTGTGCCATAAAATCATTTAAATCAATTACTTACATTCAAGAACATACCTTCGGTGGATCAAGTTGATGTGATAGGGTACAAGAAAATAAAAAATACAGGATACAATTTTAATTAATATAAAGTGTCTTAACATTATTCTGGTCAATCTCAAGTACATACGAACGATGGATTTAATTTTTTAAAACATTAAAAAATCAATTATGGAATTTAACCCTACATTTAGTGTTAGGATTTGTTGGTGTAACCTCCAGAAAAGAATTAAATTTATGAATATATAAAAACCATATGGTTATAATGAATATAATAATGACATATAAATTCTATAAATAACACCCAATGAAATTAATAGGCCCCACACATCAATTTCAGAAATAAACGATCTTGAGGGATGAGTAATAGACCACCCACCTAGTACTTGTATTACTCTCCTACTCCAATATCAACCTATAGTTTGTATTATAATAGTGTTGATCTATGAAAATATTAAAGGTTCTTGCACCTCGATAACTAGTTTGAGAGAAAGGGATAGTAAGAACGGCTCAAATGGACATGATTACTTATAGGTGTGCATCTAACCTATCGAAAAGAAGCGTGAATAGATCCCGGATGAAGGATATATCTTGATCCCTGGGTTACGAATTCAAAAATATCCATAATGAGAGAAATTGTGGTTCATAATACTTGAAATTTGATTAGTGAACAAGGGTTATGTTAATTAGATCATTAAGGTTAAAATAGTCAAATTACCCAAAATTTAGCCTATTAACATTTTTCCAAACCATGTGCCAACCATGAACGGGCACCAGGGAAAGAGGGTGAACTCACATAATTAGGTTACATGGTTTGAGAAACTATGTCCCAAACATGTGATATGGCTTTTCCTAAAAATGAATGCCATCCACATAGTTTAGACTAATCACATGTCGTCCCCACACAGCTTACTCTAACCTTGAGACATGACCATTTTCCCCAAAAATGTGGGTTCTGGGATCCAAAAAATCACTAGAAACCCCCCATACCATTGTAAAATCATTAATAATCCACTTTAGTTCAATAATAGTGAATTATAACAAAATTTAGAGGGAACGTATCTGAATGAAAAACCATGTTCTTACACATAAACCCATTAACGGGATAGGGAGAAATGAAACTATAATAAATCTGATTCCTATTATAAATTGGATACGTTGTAGTCCATCTTAATGCATAATATTAAAAATACTTTCTCAATGAGATTGGTAATAAAACCTCTCTAAGTTATTCATTAATGTGTAATAAAAATATAAATTACCTCTAATTCAATGCGTCCAACCATGTGATGTCTCCTATTTCTCACACCAAGAATGACTCCCATGAGATTAGAGGCATGCAATGATTATAGAAATATCATGATGAGAATACCCCTATTGTGGTTACCTAATTGGGTTATAATCCTAACTACATATCATCTTCTCTCAAAGATTCATAATTCTAAGGAGGAAACATAGGGAATAATTATATTTATATATCCCACACAAGGCCACTATTGTCACATATTTTATTATTTAATTCCTATAAAATGAACCATATATAATATCATTCAAATCCTAAAAGGAAAAATTGAACCAAACATGAGGCCTAATCCTAATATTTGTGTCCTTACCTTATGACAATAAACTACTTGGTTTGGTCTTTTCAGAAGACCTTAAACTATGTCGGGAGAACTATATGGGTTTTGATCCATGTTTTCATAGTATACATAGGTCAAAATGTAGAGGTTGAATCCTATTTCTAAGACTCCAACCACCTCCCTTGACAACCATAAACTCTAGAGTGGCCAAACATGGCTATAAGCTAAATCATTATAAATGAAGGGAAAAATAATTAGGATCCTATGACACACACAATTTTTTCCATCATCACATGAGTTTAATCATCTAATTGGTATAGGTGTATCCAGTCTCATTTTGCGGATTAGTAAGGATTTTGTAATCAAAACCTAAATCTATTTTCAAATCATATAATATAAAAAAAATTCCAGCCCAAAAGTATGAGATGAGGCTGACCACTCATCCTCCCAACTAGTTTATGTTACTGAGTGTCATTGGGTTTAAAACCCAAATTCACTTCCTTCCTTATGAAAGGAGATTTGTTCCTTTCCATATATTTGGGAATCATTTTGAGTATTCATTAGATAAAAATATTGTAAACCCAATAGAATATAACATGAACCCACACTCAATCACCCAATACATAGAATCACGAAAAACTAATAATAATTTCTACGAAATATAATTGTAAAACTGGCATGAAATTATCTAACTATGTTATCACATTGACAGTTACAAAATGATATAATACCCAGTTCCTAAAGGGAATTTTTTTTCATTTTCCAAAAATCCTATTGGTGAACCAGACATAATTTTTTTAACTACTCTTTTACTTTAATAATGAAATGGAAAACATCATAATCTTTTAACTATGAATATAATTGATTGACCATGAACACTTATGTATGATTTTTCACTAATAACATGTCTCGATTCTTATCTATGATATCCCATATTACTTACAATAAATATTGAAGTGCCTAATGTGTCAATGGATTCTATGACCTTTAAAAAATGAATTATTACTACATAATACAACAAGTTACTAATAAAAACTAATTGAAAACCCAATCACGTGAATCAAAACCTGGATCTCCAAGAAAAAAACTTCAAATCTTGTAAAGCTATAGAGTGAATACACTATGCATGCACACCTATCATTGATTAATGTTGGTACAATTATCTGTATCATTCATGAAATTTTTTAAAATGTTGTATAAATAATACAATCCTACTCCATCCATTATCCATAGGATTATTCTATTTTAGTTCATGAATGAGTGGGTTTTTTATTTTCTTATGATATGAATGTATAATGTAAAATATATGGAGTTGGAAGAGGGAACTAGGGAAAATCAATAAGAGACCATCATCACATAGACCATAATCTGTATTATTTTATTCATCATATATTTGAATTTTTTGGGAACTCTGCAATCATGATTCATTTACTCATTTTTTTGTGATTTACGATAAATTAGAATGGAATGTTGTTACAATAATAGTAATTTATCATCTTTTACATATTTTCCCAAATGTTTCACCATAATAAAATTTTAATGTCAAATTATTTGGTTGATAAATTTAATTTTATCTAATTAATATTTTTTATAGGTATCCTGATTTCATATATAGTGATTTTAAAATATTCTAAGTGCTCCAGAATATGAAATTCCTTGTATATATTCATGTTGTATAATACAACAGAATATATATAATAAATTATGTTATAGATTTAAAAAATATCTCAAATAACACATCAAATCATAATTATTTGACATTGTGGTTCAATTGATTGTTTACATGAATTGATATATTCAAATTTTTATACTCATAAAATACATATTTATGTATCCCATTGAATGGTTTATTATTATTTTTAAAGGGTTATTAAAAAACCAAAGTTAGCGAGATGGTTATAGGTTATAGTTATATATTTTTGAGAAATTTTTTCAATTATATAATGACTATATTTCCAAAATCATATGAGAAAAAAATGTTATATTGAAGGGAATTTTTGAAAGATATGTTTTCACCATTATCATTATATACATGTAATTAATTTTCATTATTTTTTGGGTATCATCCATTAGTTTTTATTAAAAACATTCATAGGATGGATTTATGCCTAAAATAAGGAATTTGGGATGATATTATATAATTTTGGAAGTGAATTGGCAATGTTATTTCTTACCCAAAAAGGTTCTGTTGCGTAAATAAGATATTAGTGTGGGTGACCATTTATATGTGACATGAGTGATATACTTGTAATATTTGAGATGAAATGGTGTACCGAGGTATTTCACAAGTCACAAGGGTCCAAAATGGATTATTTTATATAAATAGACCATATCATATAAAAATATTGCATTAATATTTATTTTTTACATGTTTTAATGACATTTTACCTTTATATTTTTGGTTCTTCCGTTTGTGAATTGATATTTACCTAAATTAGAGTAATTATTTTTTACTATTATCACTATTTATTTTGATAAAAAATTAAAAAGAACTTTTAAGATAAAATAAATTATTATAATTTAAAATATGGAATCCCTTTTTCTAAATTTTATTCATATATATTCATAAAAATTAATTTTTAATTAATCTAGCAGATGTGATGAGAGAACAATTTTTAATGTCATAATATTCAAAAGTTTCTTATGTTTTTTTATAAAAAAACAATATGAAAATGATTCCAATTATATAAATAATAGTACATTATATATAATTTAACTAATTTTAATATAAAACCAATTAAAATTATTATTTAACTTAATAATAATTATAAAAAAATGTTAGGTTTCAATTAAAAATCAACAGTTTTCACTATTCATCAAAAAAATGAAACTTTTTAGAAATGAGCCAAATATTAAATCTAAGATAATTTTTATATTATTATTTAAAAAATAATTATTTCAATTTAAAAAAATCATAAAAATGTTGTAAAAAATAATTTTAATTTTTGTGCTTAAAAAGTGACTAAATTGTCATTTAGAAAAATATAGTTATAAAAAAAATTCTTTTTTATTTTAAATGGTTATTATTATTTAAAATAAATAGTTGACCATAAAATAGATAATTTATTTCTTACTATTAATACCCAAAAGTTCAATGACTATATATACTATATTTCCATTCACTTCGAGCTAGGGATGTATGTTTTTCAAGCCATCGAAGTGATTAAAGTTAAAGAATTATATTTCATGTGTGTTTTAAGATTGGTGTTGAGTGTCCCATATAATATTTAATAACATTTTCATATTTAATAATTTTGGGGTTTTATAATCTCCCAATATTAAATAAAATTTTTCCTCACAATATAAATTTGATATTGATAATCAGAGGTTAGATATTTGAATTTTACATTGTTAAAAACCCACATCATATATGTGTTAATAAAATATCCTCTTATTAAGAGAGAAAGTGATGTAAAAAGGTCATATTTTATAACTAATAAGTATGTTTCTTTTTAGGATAACATTGGTGTAAAATTAATATGTGGACATGGAAGAAAAGATTAAATAATTATAGTGGGGGATAAAGGTCAATGTTTATGAGAAATTGAATGATCAATGGAATGGTATGGACCTCAAAAACATAAATCTATAATTATTTATAGTACCCTTTGATTCAATTTTTATCAATGTAACCGAATAATTATTTTCAATTTTTTTCCTAGTGTTTAATAATTCAGTTACTATCTATGAATATAAGAAAAATAATTACATGATATGTTTCAATTTTATAAACACGATTTTATCCTTTTAATATTCTTTGATCAATCTCAAATTCATCACTAACTCTAAAAACTAAATATCTAATTTTTTCCCAAATTACTAAAATTTACTTTTAATGAATCATAACATATATAAAAAATTGACAATTATTTCCATCTACTTATAACTTGTTTCAAAAATCAATACAACTATCAAAAGTTGTCTAATATAATAAAGTAATAAATAAACCTAAATAGTAACACTATTGGATGGTTCATGCCCCGCCGACATTCCAGACATGATGGGATGTCACCCACCCTGAGGGTTGTCCCTTTTCTGAAACCGTATTAATATAACTCCTATAACATTCCCCCAAATATATTATGGACAACCTAGAAACATAATTAATCATTATATAAAATTTATATTATGGTTTTCAATAAATTTTTTTCAATAATGTCTAATATATTTATTTGACTATTATTACAGTGTCATTAATGATCAATTAATCCAAAAGTCCATAAACACCTTTAAAATTATTTCTATAAAATTTAATGTCATTATTACACAAATAAATTTTTCACTAGAACATATAATAAACCAAATGATTTTATTTTCATATATATATATATCACAAAATTTCTTTAACCTTGTTAGACTCTAATCATTTTAAACCCAAAAAGAGGTGATTAAGACGTCAAACTTATGATCATTCTTTAACTCATAAACCCATCACGGTACCTATTACTCTTATGTTAACGAAAATATATATTATTATTAAAATAAACACAATCCTTAGATGTTTCATGTTTCTTATAACTAAAATAAAATTCGTAAAATACATCAAAAAATTTATATTTACATTATAATTCAAAAATACATCATTTATTATATTTCACCATAGTTTATTCCCTAGTATAAGGGATAACCATGAAAATAAGTAATACACTGGGATAATTCTATAGTTGTATATATTTAAAATGATGAACTATTGAAAAATCCCTATGAGGGGATTTATTTCCTTCAATCACACTCTTTATTTTTCTTCAACAATTCATTTCCTAATCCCAATACATTCCACACATAAAAACATTTCTTATTCTGTTGAGACACATTCCTAGATGTATCATTCCACATTTATTACATGATGGAAATCGACCCCTCTTTTATCTATATTAACTATCACTTTGGAACATAGCAAACTCAATATTTAACTTCATGGTGGAGGCTTAGTGTTTTTCATGGAAACAATTGTTAATCATATTTCAGACAACTTGATGAGGCGTAATCACAATATATTTTACTCATATCTTCATTTCATTTAAATAATCATCATCACCACATTTTATATCATTTCAATGTTATGTTCATTACATCATGTTCCATCCAAGGCCTAAATCCAAAAAGTATACTGTGAATAAAAATAGTAATATTGGGAAAACCATATAATAATATATAGGATGTATAAATCAAAAAACCCATTTTAATATAATACCCCTTAGGATATCATGATATTATTCATATTTATAATCTATTCAAATCCTACATAACCATATATAAAAGAAAATGTGAGTTACACTATTCATATCTACTAGGAATGTCAAACCAGGTGCACAGTAAGTCCCATTTTCAAGCTCTAGGTGATGTGAAGGTCAACCCTAATACCAACATTTCAGAGTTATTAATCATATGTACATCTATGTTAAAACAAACCCCAATTTTAGTATCTAGACAAAGATTTAGTCCTAGAAAAAAACACATAATCTCTTACTTATGAAAACCATAGGATGTTTTCCTATACATATCCTCAATGTCTATCATTGTGTTATTTTATGTGATATATTTTTTCCTAAATATACATCCCAAATTTTCTTCAAAATTTCCACTCATAATAACTATAGTGACCCTAACCCCAATAGTTTGGAGCAAGTTTCTACATTATTTCATTGACATAACAATCATGGAATAAAATCCTGAAATATTTATTTTTTAGTAGTCTTGGAAAACAAGATACAAACATGATTCTTATATAACATCGAAATATAATTATTAGAAAATAATTTTTTTTCTATATAATAAATATTCCCTCAAGAATATCCTAACATATCAATCATAATAAAACTCATGGAATCCTAGGGAATAGAAGAATAAATGTTTGAGCTCAAATTCATTGTAATGGTAAAGTTCAGCAGAAGTTATCTTGAAATAATGACCATAATCTAAAAGAAAATCTAAATTAAAGAAAATAAAATATATGTAAATATTTAATAACCAGGGTTTTGATCCTGTAAGACATTGATATTTTCTTGATGTTGTTCTAGAGCATGACATTCAGACGACATGTAATTATGAGCCCCGGTGTGGCCAGAATTAAATTTTAAGTGTGTTCATACTAGACACACCCAATAAATAGAATAAATCCTATATTATTTCTTGTATGGGAAAACCAAGGGCACCATGGAGTTCATAGCATGCTTTTTACCCTAGGAGGGGTGTAACATCCGTGGGAACGACCCTTCTATGGAAAACACCACAAGGGGTGTTTTCGTAATTTGGACGCCTCGGGCGTGAACTTTATAACTTCTGAACGGATGATCGAATTAATGTTTTGAGACAACCGTTGTGCTTAGAACGTGGATTTTACCATAGGGATAGCTTAACCTTGACCCCTTCGAGAGTTCGGGTACGGGCCTACAGGTGGGTGTTTAACAATTAATTAAATATTAAATTTAGTTCCCTACAAAAAAACTTCCACACCCCTTCATTCCCCCTTGGTAATCTTTAGAAAAAGATCTCCCAACAAGAGATAAACTTTATTTAGCCTCCTCCACCTCTCCAGCAAGGTGGTTGCGGCTCCGGAAGACCATTCTTGAAGTGAAGGGAAACACCCTATGAGGTATGTTCGTGTGTTTCTTTTTTTTTAAATTCCTCGTCTTCTTTGAACTCAAATTATATCATTGATATGCTATTTAATTTTCGAGAAAAGTCCATAGTTGAGTAGGGATCGATCAAATATTTCCAACAAGTCTTTCCGATCAAATTTTCAAGTCCCGGGGTGTCTGAGGTGACCCCAAGAACTTTTCCGGTCAAAAAACCCCTCGTTTACAGCGGTTCAAGGCCGATCCGGTGGCTCCGCGCAGCGATCCAGCGGGCAGCAACGGCGGAGCGGCTCTCTGGCGGTGGTGCGTGATTCACCAGGAGATAGTGCAGGCTTCCTTGGGTGGTGGTGTGGCCCTTCGGTGGTCAGCACGGGCGAGAGGGACGGTGGCCCGATGGTCCATGCCATGGGACCGCACTGTCCAGCTTCGCCGGTCGGCATGCGTCGCGTGAGATTAGGGTCGTCATGACCCCGAGAGCCAGCCAAGACCTCAAAAGCGCGAGTATCATGGAAAAGAAGCTGGACCAGCTCGTGCCGGTCCTGGTAAAGCCCCACGGCCCACACGGTGAACTGTGGTCCGCGGTGGACCAGGCGGTCCGGGTAGCCATGTCGTGAACCGCCGATCTAAAGGGGGTGGACCAGCCGAACCGGTCCGGCCCACCCCGTCTCCGTCTATTGGCGTTAAAACACCTATAAATTAAAAACCTAATGTCGGATTCACACACCTTCTACTTAGACAAGACCCTCGGATCGAGACAGAGATTTTGAGATGGTCTTAGGGATTTTTAATTCCCAAGACGAGGGCTCGGTGGCGCGACACGCCCGTTATGTATTGTTTATTTCCTCGCCGAGATTCTTCTTTCGGATGGAGAAAACACATCCAGAGTCTGAATCAAGCACCGTCAATGGCGTTGTAACCCTAGCAATGAGATGATTTAGTCCAGGGTGCTTTTAGGGGTTGATGCCAGAGTTGAGGTGTGGGCCCCGCGGGCTGTCTTTTAAGTTATGGGGAGCATACTGTGACTTTTTCCTTAGACATCCATTCGGGGAAAATGAATAGTCAATTTGGCATGTTTTTTCAAGAGCATCGTGGTGGAATAGTATTCCTGCCCATTTATTGGACCGAGGTGTGGGCCCCACGAGACGCTGTATGAGCATAAAGTGGTGTTGAATAACATCTTCGTCGGGAGTCCATTTCAAGCGAGTAAATAGTCAATCTCGCATGTTTTTCTCGAAGTAATGCAACGATGTTATCTGTTTGGGCGTGTGGATAATAGTTTGAGATCTCATTAAATGTGGAAACATGAAAGGGCATTGGTCGGAGGTTCCTTTGATGCACACCATAACAACACACAATAGCGATGTTAGTGACACCTAGAGATGATATAGGCAGTGCAGAGTAATCAGACCAATTCCCGGTTTACCTCTGAGTAAGGTTGGGCAGTGGGTTACCCACCAGCATATCAGGGTTTACCCTCCAATGAGGTCGGGAAGTAGGGTTCCCATTGACCTTAGGGTTTATCCTCCAACGGGGCTAGGTAGTGGGTTACCTGTTGACCTTAGGGTTTACCATCCAGCTGGGCTGGGCAGTGGTTTACCCGACGACCACTTAGGGTTTACCCTCCAGTTGGGATGGTCATTGGGTTACCCGATGACTTCTTTCAAACTCAACCCTTTCTATGAGGATAGTCAGGGACTTTTCACCGTGATTACCGGAGCGAGACTCTTGGTTGTACGGTTCAGTGATGAGAAAACTTTGGTGTGTGAGACTTTTGGCCATCAGTGATGGTTATCCATAGAACTGTTGGCGACTATTCTAGGGAAGAGTTTAGAGATAGAGATCCCCTTACACACTCATTCGTGTTTCATTATGAGCATATATATAAACACACCCCAATTTTGTTTCCACTCCTTGGTTTCAATTACTCTCCATCTAAGAGGGGAGAAGACACACGGGGTATGTCACCTGCTTTCTTTGTCTAGATCCTCTTGGTTGGATGAGGATACTTCCTTTCTTTTTTTGGGTTGAGTTGCACTCTATTTATTTTACTCTTTCACTATTCTTTGTTCTATCTACAGATCACCATTTTAGTACCTCTTTTGTTTTTCCCTAAAGCTTTCTGCTTATCCTACTGAGTATCTTTATACTCACACCTTCTTGGGCTTTGCCTGCACTGGGTGTTCCCATGCAGATGACGGACTGGTCGTTTGAGACTACGGAGGAGCGTAAAATACACAAGAGCATGGGCTGTGTTCAATGGTCATAGTAGGAATTTGAGGTGTGAGACTCACCAGCTATTTACTTTCATTTACCTATTGTCAGGTTGTGGCACCTTTATGGTTGGGCGCTTGTTTTTCCCTTCTCTATTCAGTTTACTTGTCATTCTACTTTTCCGCACTTTACTTGTTCTTTTTTTAGAAGTTGATGCATGATTGTGGTTGGGTTATAGTGTTTGTACTTCAGTTTCCTTTTTACTCTGCACTTCTTCATAGAGTGGGATGTGTGTGTGTATAGGTACATAGTCAAAGTACTCCCCGATGTTTTTACGCCTTCGATGCTTGTCGCCTGCCCCTGGCCTATGGAGGCGGGTTTGGGGTGGTTTCGGATCGAGACCGGTAGTGTCGGGTTGTGACAAAGTGCTATCAGAGGAAGGTTCATTCCTTGGGGTGTTGTTCGTACGTCACTAAAAAAATTGGTTTGGATTTAGGGTTATAGTTTCGACATGTCTCGAGATAAACTCTTAAGCCAGGGAGTCCAGTGATGGTATGGGCGAACGACGCATCCATTCACCAGGACACTAATAACCCACTTGTCGACATGACACACTGAGACACTAGTTACATGTAATTTAAAACATGCATCTGGTAGGATTGAGTCTTTGACAGTCATTTTTGAGTTATCTCCCCTTTGATATTACTAATATATATATATATATATATATATGCTAATCTGATCGTGGTAATCCTTGATAATTTTTAGAATGCTCTCATGATAGAATCCAGCCAGGTTACCCTATTCATCTCATGACGACGACCTAGAGAGTGATGAGGCATCAGTTCAGGGAACCTCATGTAATCCCCTTCCAACTAGTGGTTCAAAAGTATCCCCTCCCTCTGGAGAGAGATAGTTACTATTGTCAGCACATGCCAAGGTTATACGCAGGGTGAGTGCGCTCCAAGACTTCTAGCATTGGCGACCGCAGAAGTTCCGCGGGGACCCGGATCCCCAAGCAGCTGAAGACTGACTAGAGTCTGTGGACAGACTTTTCAGGCTGGTATGGACACCAGTGGAGCATATGGTTTTCCTAGATTCCAGCATTTTCCTCAGGATAGTCGGGCATTGGTAGAGGTTGGTTACGCAGACCCACGACGAGTCGTCTATCACGTGGGGTAGTTTCAAGCATCTCTTCCGAGAGGAGTACTCCCCCTCTTGTTTACGCTCCGTTCAGGTTCAGGAGCTTCTGGAGATGAAGCAGGGGGGAAGGCCATGGAACAGTACCCGACTGGGTTTATCGATCTGACATGCTACTCGTGGTATATCGTCCACGAGAGTTACTTTCAGGCGCAGAAGTTTGAACAGGGTCTTTGCAGGGGGATCCTTGCTAGTGTAGTGCCCCTATGCATCCCTACTTATGACGGGGTGCTAGATAAGGTGCCTGTGATAGATAGATTATTGGATGAGTGACTCTAGCTGACATGTCCTAGCATTGGCCATTTTAGAGCAGAGTCTTCGGTAGTCGACATGCAGTATATAGCAGAGCCTGAGTCGAGGATACCCTTCCGTGAGCAGACACATGGGCAGGGTCGTACACTGTAATGTCACCATCAGAACTGGGGTAGTCAGGGGAGATCTGATGTTATTCTTATGACAGACGGGGTCTCCTAGCACAGGAATGCCCAACCAGGCGTACCAAGCAGCTGATGTAGGCAGTGGGTGCACCGCAGCAGTAGATGCAGCACCGTGACCAGGGATCTCCCAGGTGAGGACAGGGTGGTCCTCAGGGAGGCGGCTCTGGTAGAGCAGCATGACCTAGATGTGGGGGACAACGTTTTGAGGTCCTTCCACTGCCACCATCAGGAAGCCCACACCAGGCTCAGGGAGCTGGCAGTAGGGGCCGCAGACAGCTTCAGGCTATGGGTTTTTGTGACCCCCCAACACTTGAGATGGTCTGAGGTATGATTTTTGATCAGTATATAATTGCTTCGTTACTAGTAGAAATAGTATTCAACCACTCATTTATATCCCTACTTTTGGTACGGGATATGGAGCTCCCAGTAGAGGTGCTGACACATGCGCTTAGCCTCGAGGTTCCTACGGGAAGTGCATCGTTAGTGAGATTTGTCTGCAGAAAGTGCGAACTGTCATTCAGAGGAGAGAGTTTCATGTGGGACCTACTTTTCATCATGATGGAACCTTATTACGTCATATTGGGTATGTATTGGCTTTCCATGTTTCACACCCAGATTGACTGTTGGCGTAGACTAGTCATATGTGTCCATTCTGATGGGATGAGGTTAACCATCCTTGGTGAATGATACCTCGTGATAGAGAAGAAAGGTACTCTCAGTAGGAAACCATGAAATATTTCTCACCAGTTGGCGAGCATGTCTTTCAGAGCCACAGATGCAACAGGCACCTAGATCCCTACCATTATAAAGGACAACATGGACGTTTATCCCAAGGATGTCCTCAGACTACCACTAAGGGGAGAGATGGAGTTCTACATTGACTTGCAGGCGAGGACTGCCCTGATATCATGTGCAGCATATCAAATGGCACCCACAGAGCTTCGGGAGCTACAACCTCTATTGGAAGAACTTTTTGAGAAGGAATTCATCAGGCCTAGTGTGTCCCCCTGGGCAGGTCCAGTTTTTTTTTGTGAAAAAGGTTGATATGAGTCTACGAATTTGTGTGTATTATCATCACTTAAACTAGAAAACGATAAGGAACAAGTACCCTTTTTCAAGGATTTATGACCTCTTCGACCAGTTGAGAGGTGCGAAGTGGTTCTCCAATATTGATCATTGATCTGGCTACCACCAGTTGCAGGTTCATGAGGTTGACTTCCCAAATTTCGATTTCTGTTGTCGTTATGGGAATTACGAGTTTTTGGTGATGCCCTATGGCATGAAGAATGACCACTCCATTTTCATGGATTTGATGAACCAGATCTTCTAGCCGTACTTGCATTAGGTTGTGGTTGTCTTTATTGACGACATACTCATCTACACTATGACAGAGGATGAGAACACGGAGCATTTGGGGATGGTCCTAGACATACTCCGGGAGCACTAGTTGTATGGGAATCTCTCAAAGTGTCTGTTATGGATTCATAAGGTTCAATTTCATGGGCATGACATTTCAGAACAGGGTTTGGTTGTAGATAATGCAATGATAGAGGCATTGATTGCTTGGGAACTACCCCAGAATGCGTCAAAGGTGTAGAGCTTCCGTGGTTTGGCAGGGTACTACATGAGTTTTGTGGAAGATTTCTCTAGGATTACTGACCCTTTTACTGCATTGACATGGAAGGGATGACCATTAACCTAGACTAATTAGTGCCAGATTCCCTTCAAGGAGTGGAGGAAAAGGCTGACTAATGCTCCAGTGTTGAGGCTGCCAGAGGAGGGTGTTGAGTTCATGGTGTACTGTGATGCTTCCGGAGCTGGGCTCAGGTGCGTGATGATGCAGCAACAAGAAGTGATTGCATAAGGGTCGATGCAGTTAAATCCCCATTAGTAGAATTATGCGACTCGTGATTTGGAGCTAGCAGCGGTGGTTTTCTCTTTGAGGTTATAGAGACACTACCTTCTGGGTGAGTGTTTTGTGGTATACTCAGACCACCAGAGCCTCAAATAATTCTTCACTCAGAGGGATCTGAATCTGAGGTAGAGGTGTTGGCTGTAATTTCTATAGGACTATGATTTAGAGATAGTCTACACTCTAGGGAAGGGAAATGTAGTAGCAGATTCCCTTATCAGGATGTCCCAGGCTCAACTAGTGTGGGAAGCATAAGAGCAGTTGTCTCCCCTACAGCTGACCTTGGTGGAGTAGGAGGGTATGATTTTTTGTAGTCTATTGTGTTGAATCCATCACTCCATGATCATGTGATAGAGTCACAACTGGGGGATGGTGACAGTGATGTACTACATGATCAGATATCCATGAGTGACGCACCCGATGGGTATTCTGAAAGTGTGAATCATGAGATCCTGTTTGAGGGGAGAGTTGTAGTACCAGTGGAGATACAAGAGTAGGTGATTCAAGAATTCAACACTTGTCCCTTGTCTATACAACCCAGTATGGGGAAGATGTACAGAGACCTTCAGTGGCAGTTTTGGTGTTTTGGCATGAAGCGGAGCGTAGCTGTGTTTTTTTCTCGGTGTCTTACCTATCTAAAGGTGAAGGCTGAGCATCAGGTTCTGGAAGGGTTTTTTCATCCCCTTGATATACCAAAGTGGAAGTGGGATGGAATATCTATGGACTTCATCACAAGGATTTCGCACACAGTGAAGGGCCACGATTCCAATTGGTTGATAATGGACCGACTCACGAAGTTGGTGCACTTCCTTGCCATCAAAGAGAATAGTTTGGTCGAGAGTCTAGGGCAGCTATATGTTCGAAAGATCATCCGACTCCATAGAGTACCCTCAACGGTTCTCTCTAACCATGAAATGTGGTTTACGTTGCGATTGCGGTAAGGCCTGTAAGAGGCATTCGGGACTCAGCTATGGATGAGTACAGCTTTTCTCCTCAAAACGGACCGGCAGACTGAGCGCACTATCCAGGTGTTGGAGGATATGCTCAGGGTGTGCATGTTAGTCTTTTACCTAAGCTGGGAGGATCACATGCCATTAGTGGAGTTCGCGTACAACAACAGTGTAAAGACCCGTTAAATTCAAGGGAAATTTTTTCTTAATTTTCTTTTGAATTTTACAAGAGCGCGGTTTCAGACGGCACCTGATTCCGAGGCCCGGAGTGCCCGGAATTAATTTCTGAAGTTTGGCTCGGGTACGTTCAGTGAACGAACGAGCGGGTTTTCCTAACTTTTGATTCGGTGCTCGGAATTGAAATCCAAGGGCACCGATGAACTCGCAGCACCGATATTAGCTTAAAGAGACCTTTTCGGAAGTTGCGTTTGTTGCAGGTTGAAAGTTAGTTTTGGGGTTTTTAGTTTGAGTTAAATAAAATTTGTGAAGAACAGATTTTATTATAACTTGATAAAACCTACCAAAGGGGGTTGGAAGTGGGACTCACACCCACTTAACCTCCCTTTGGAGGATTAAGTGTGGTGGGGCCCCCACGAACCCCTAAACCTTTCATATTCTCTCAACTCCCTTAACGCCTCCATAAATGACTTGAGTTACTTATTTAATTATGGGAGTTAATCCTTTTGAATTTCAAACATTTGAAATTCTAGTGTGTTATGTGTTAATAAAATAAGATGTTGTCTTATTTTATTTTGGTTAATTGTTTGTCTTCTTGAGAGGTGGAAAGCGTTTTCTTCTTCTTCTTCATCTCTGATGAAGATCACGAAGAACGCTCAACTTGTCGAAGAACGCTCAAGTCCCGACGAAGAACGCCGCTCCGCTCTTCTTCGTCTTCCGTGTCAACGAGTGGGAACGCCGCTTCCTCCTCGGATTCCCTTCGTCGACATAAGAAGTTTCGCCAACGACGTGTCTCTTCGAACGCATCCCTTCGTCATCGGATTTGACGAACGGCTACCGCGACGCCCGACCTCCGCGACGTCGTCTTCCGCGGAACGTTGACAATCTTCGAACCTTATACCCGAGGTAGGGGTTGTTGATTATTGTTTAGTTATTCTATTTTTGATCATGAATTTTAGCAAGTCTAACGTGTGGCTTTGGATTATTTAAAGATGCGTTATTGCTTAACGTGAGGGGGCCGGACCGCATGAACACGGCCGAACCCCCTCCATCGTTCTTGTTGTTTAATCTTGCGGGTGGAAGCAAAGTGGCGTGGTGCCGTCGCACCACGCAGATAATCGTACAATTATTTTACGCGGCGCCGTCGCGCCACGCCGAGGAAGAATCTTCAAGAACGCGACGTCGTCGCGCCGCGTTGAAAGGAATCAAGGCACGGCGAAGGGGGCGCGGTGCCGTCGCACCGCGCCGAACGACGAACACGGCGGCTGGTTCCGGGCCGCGGCGGGACGAGGAGACCGCGGCCGGTTCCGGGCCGCGGCGGGAAGAGAAGACCGGCGGCCGGGCCGCTGGCGTCGGAAGCCGAAGAGGGGACCGGAATTTCCGGTCCCGTTGGAGAAAACCGGCCGGCCAGCTGGCCGGCCGGATAACGTTAAACCGGGGGAATTAATCCCCCGGCCAGCGCATAAAAACCCCCCTCTTAAAGGGGGGCGGTTTTCATATAAAGGGGGGGCAGCAGCCCCCCGGTTTTATTTCCAGCCGGCCCCCACGTGCGGGGGCCGTTTCTTGCTAATGGCGCGGCACAAAGGTCGCGCCGCCTTTCAATCAGCGGGGGCTTAGCCCCCCGCGTGCAGCCACCTCGCGGCGCCAAGCCGCCGCGGTCCCCCGCGCCGCCGCGCCGCCGCCGGCCGGACCGCCCCAGGGGGGGGGGGTCGGGCCGGGTCGGCCCGGACCCGGACCCCCCCGTTTCGAACCTGTTCCGGTCCTTTGGTCATAACATGAGACTCGGACCTCCGAATGAAGAACCGTCTGCGGAAACGCGATCCTTGGATCGAGACGGTCGTTTCGGTATATCACACTCAAGGTTTCGGATTACTTTGAGTTCGGCCGGGTTGGTTCGTTCACGAAACCAACCGGGCCTTCGGAGCGGAAACACTAATATCTTGAGCTACGAACGTCCGATTGACGCGCCGTCAGTCGCGTTGTGTTCCTCTTAGTGAGAAGGATCTTTTGGCATACTCCGCCCGAGGTTTGGACGCAGGTGGAGTACGGTCTGGTTGGTTTTGCCTTAAAAACCAACTGGGCCCCGGAGACGAAAGTGCCAATAACTCTCAGACCGGGCGTCCGATCGATGCGCCGTCTGTTGCGTTGAGTTCCTGTTGACGATACGGAACTTTTGGATACATCAACTCTGGTCTTCGTGACAGTTGATGTATCAGCCTCTCGGCTCGTGGAGCGGACCATCCGAACGAGCTTGCTGTGTGCGGGAACCCTAGTGCTGGCTGCGACTGTTCTACTGCTACTACTACTGCTACTGCTACTATGACTGCGACGACGACAGAACAGAGATCCTGTGTGGATTCGACGACGACGACTTCAGCACTCAGCGATCCTACGTGGATTAGTGCTACAGGTCCTGTGTGGGCCCGATCCTGTGTGGGTCCTTGCGCTCAGCGGTTCTGTGTGAGCCAGCGCCTACAGGTCCTATGTGGGCCCGATCTTGTGTGGGTCATTGCGGGGGTTAGTTACCTATCGATCATTCGTGGGTCCGACGACTTAGATGGATCTGTGATCATCTTTATCATCCTTGAAGAAGTATACATGTGTGAGCTGAATCCTATTGCTTTCCTGTGTGGATTTTGTTGTGCAATCCTGTGTGGATTACGTTTTGCTTTCCTGTGTGGAATATGTTTACTTTCTTGTGTGGACTGAGTTGTACTAGGGCTCGAAGGTTAGAGCACATTTGAATTGATGACTTAGGTATATGTATGGGCATATACCTAAGCAGTGTCGGTTATTACTTTGTGATTGTTACTTTTCTTCATGGTTTATCCTTTGTGGATTTGAGAGACCTTCAGGGGTCTCAGGGTCCCTACTGAGTAGCTTATACTCACACCTGCACGGGCTTTGCCCGCACTACGTTGTGTTGGTTGCAGACGACGGATAGCGTTGACCTTAGCTGAGGCTTGCAGAGCGGGACGGTACCCGGAGGTGGACCACTAGGCGGGACGTGCACGGAGCGGACGGCAGGACCCGTGGAGCAGAGGAGCTATCTGTACCCACCCTTCAGGTGGGATTTCCAGTGGACAGCTCGGTGTAGCGGCTTTTACTTTTCAGTTGTTGTTTTTCCCTTTCGAGTTGTACTTTACTTTTAGTTTGGGTTTGTATTCTGGCCCATTTACTTTTCCGCACTTTCAGTTGTACTCTGCTTTGTTTAGTGTTTACTTTCCGCTTGCTTACTCTGTGGTGTTTGTTACTTTTCAAAGGCAATGCCTTCCCTTTTTACCGGGATTTACGCCTTGGTGCTAGTCGCCAGCGCCTGGGCTATGGAAGGAGGGCTTGGGGTAGTCACGGCACGGACCCCGAGGGCGGGTCGTGACAAACAGTTACCACTCTACTATCTTAATGTCACATTTTGAGGCCCTCTACTGGACACCCAGTAGGTCAACGTTGTGCTAGATGGAGGTTGGGGAGACCTCCCTCGTGGGCCCAGAGTTGGTGCGGGCGACGACAGAGAAGGTGCCGGTCATTCGTGAGTAGATGAGGACGTCTCATAGCAGAACGAAGTATTACACATACCATCATCACAGACCTTCAATGTTTGAGTAGGGGGACCATGTCTTTTTGAGAGTCTCCCCACGACATGGAACACGAAGCTTTGACAGAGAATGCAAGTTATCCACGAGGTTAATTGGCCCCTTTGAGATCATGTGTAGGGTTGGGGAGGTTTCCTACCGTCTTTCTCTACCCCCACACCTAGAGAGGGGGCATGACGTCTTCCACCTGTCGCAGTTGAGAAAATACATGCACGACCCCATGCACACCATCGACTAGGGAGAGCTGGACATTGAGGATGGATCAACCTTTGTGGACACCCAATAGAGATTGAGGACCGGTAGGATCAAAACCTACATGGATGGACCATTACTTTAGTTCTAGTGTTGTGGCAGCACAAGAGGGTACATGAGAGAAACTGGGAACGGGAGAGCCAGATGCGGGATCAGTATCCCGAGTTTTTTTTCTATTTTTGTTTTTCAGGGAAGAAAAACATGAAGGAGGGGATGATGTAAGAACCCAGGATTTGAGCTTGTAGGACTTGTGAAATTTTCTTGATGTTATTCCAGAGAAGGGTGTTCAGACAACGTGTGACTCCGAGCCCCAGTGTGGCCAGAATTAAACATTAAGTACTTTCACACTAGACACACCAAATAAATAGAATAACTCCTAAACGGTTTCTCGGATGGGACAACCAAGGGAACCGTTGAGTCTGTTTCATTCCATTTAACCTAGGAGGGGTGTAACGTTCGTGGGAATGACCCTTCTGTGGAAAACACCATGAGGGGGGTTTTCATAATTTGGCGGCCTCAGACGGGAACTTTATAACATTTTAATGGAGTCTCCGATTAATATTTTGAGACCACTGTTGTGCTCAGAACATGGATTTTACACTAGGGGAGGCTTAACCACCACCACGCTGAGAGTTCGAGTACAGGCCTACTCAAGGGTGTTTAAAGATTAATTAAAATTTTATTTAATATCCCTACTTAAACACTTCCATCCCGCCTTCTTTCACCCATGGAATTCTCTGGAGAATGCTCTCCCAACAAGAGAGCGACCTTCTTCAAGCTCCTCCTCCACTCCAGCAAGGTGGTTGCAGCTCTGACAGACCGTTTGTGAAGCGACGGGATAGGCCTTGCAAGGTAGGTTCATGAGTTTTGTTTTTTTTAAATTATGCATCTACATTAAACTAAAATTAAATCTTTGATATGATGCTTAATTTTCAAGAGAATTCCATATTTGGGTAGTGTTCGAACCATGATTTTCAATGAGTCTTTCAGATAGAATTTTTGTCTCTCGGGGTGTCTGGGGTGACCTCGGGATGTTTTCCGGCCAAAAACCCCTGTTTCTGGCGGTTCCAGGCCTATCCGGCGGCTCGGCGCGGCTGCCCGCTAGGCGACGACAGTGGAGTGGCTCCCTGGAGGCGGTTCGGGATTCCCTAGGCGGCATCGCTGGCTTCCTCGTGTGGCGGTGTGGCCCTTCAGTGGTCAACACGGGTGAGAGGGATGGTGACCCAGTGGTCTGGGCCGCAGGAGCGCGCGTAGGCCGGCTTTGCCGGTCGTCGAGTGGCGCACGAGATCAGGGTCATCGTGACCCCGGGAGCTAGTTGAGACCCATAAAGCTTGGGTCTTGTGGAAAAGGAGCAGGACCGGCTCATGCCAGTACGAGTAAAGATGCACGGGCCATGAGGTGAACCGAAAGCTACGGTGGACGGGGCGGTCTAGGTGACTGAGCCGCAGACCGCCGGTCTGATAGTGGTGGACCAGCCGAACCGGTCCGACCCACCCCATTGCCGTCCGTTGGAATTAAAACACCTCTAAATTGAAAACTGAATGTCAGATTGATGCCCCATATATGGAGACATGATCCTAATCTTGATACCAAGATTTTGAGATGGTCCTTGGGATTTTTAATTCCTGAGACGGAGGCTCGGTGGCGTGACACGCCCGTTAAGTATTGTTTAGCCCTCTCCGAGATCCTTTTTTCAGATGGCGCAAACACATCCGGAGTCCGTTTTAGGCACTGTCAGTGGCGTTGCAACCCTAGCGTCAAGATTATGTAGTACATGGTGGTTTCAGGCATTAAAGCTGGAGATAAGGCATGGGCTCCACATTCCATCTTTTAAGCTGCACGCAGCGTACTACGACGTTTTCCTCAGACGTCCTTTCGGGGTTAATGAATAGTTCATTTGGTATGTTTTTCCAAGAGAATCGTGATGGATCAGTTCACCCGACATTTTTGGGACCGAGGTGTGGGCCCCACAAGGTGTTTTATTGGCATAGTGCAGTGTTGAAAAACTTCTTCATCGGGAGTCCGTTTCATGCGAGTAAATAGTCAATCTCCCGTGTTTTTTCATGAGGATTACAATGGTGAAATCTATTTGGGCTTGTGGAGCCTCGTTCAAGATCACATCAAATGTCGAAACATGAATGGGTGTTAGTTTGAGGTTCATTTGACGCACTTCGAACGAACGCACGGTAGAGATGTTAGTGACACCCAGTGATGATATGGGAAGTGTGGAGTTATCAGACCAGTTCCGAGTTTAGCCTCCAGTGAGGCTTGGTAGTGGGTTACCCACCGGCAAAACAAGGTTTACCCTCCAGCGAGGTTGGGCAGTGTGTTACCCAAGGACTTTAGGTTTTACCCTCCAGCTGGGATGGGCAGTGGGTTACCTGTTTACCTTAGGGTTTACCCTCCAGCTGGGCTAGGCAGTGGGTTACATGACGACCTTATAGGGTTTACCCTCTAGCTGGGCTGGGTAGTGGGTTACCCGATGACTTCTTTTAGACTCAGCCTTTTCTATGAGGCTAGTCAGGGAAATTTCTCTGAGATTACCATAGTGGTACTCTTGATAGTACTGTTCAATGATGAGACAGCTTTGGCGTTCATGACTTTTGGGAATGAGTGATGGTTATCCTTAGAACTGTTGGCAACTTTTCTTAGGCTTAGCTTGAAGATAGAGATCCCCATACACACTCATTCAAGTTTCCTGTTGAGCATATATATATATATATATAGACACCCCACGATTTTTTCCACTCCTTTTGTTTAGTTACTCTTTTTCTAGGAGGGGAGAAGAAACGCGAGCTATGCCACGTGTTTTCCATGTCTAGATCCTCTTAGTTGGACAAGGCTCCTTCCTTTCTTTTGTTGGGTTGAGCTGCACTCTATTTACTGCACTCTTTCACTTTTCATTATTCTGTCTACTGCTCACTAGTTTTGTACCTCCTTTTTTACTCTCTCTAGATTTTGTGGCATCCTATTGAGTATCATTATACTCACCCATACTTGGGCATTGCCCGCACATGGTGTGCCCTTGCAGATGACAGACAGGTCGATTGAGACTACAGAGGAGCATAGAAGACACATGAGATTGGGTTGCGTTCAGTGGTCATAGTAGGACTTTTTCGTGTGAGACTCATCATCTATTTAATTTTTTTTACCTGTTATAGGGTTGTGGTGCCTTTCTAGTTGGGCACGTGTTTTGCCCTTTTCTATTCAGTTTACATGTTAGTCCACTTTTCATCACTTTACTTGTCCTATTTTTTTAGAAGTTGATGTATGACTATGGTTGGGTTATTGTTTGTGTACTTTGGTTTCCTTTTTTACTCTGCAATTCTACATTGAGTGGGTTGGGTGTGTGTTTATAGGTACATAGGAAAAGGACTCCCTGATATTGTTATGCCTTCAGCGCATGTCACCAGCCCCTGGCCTATGGAGGTGGGCTTGGGGTGGTGGTGGCTTGATACCGGTAGGTTCAGGTCGTGACAAAATAATTATACTATCATAATAAATATCTCAAGATAAATAACTGAAAAAAATTCCATTTATTCAATATCATGTATATCATAAATGGATAATCCATTGTCACTATTAAAATATAAATAACAGGTTACACATTCCATTTAATAAATAATCATATAATTAAATATATCAACATAAAATATCATATTGAAAATCTCATGGATAATAATAAGTCAATTATTAATGAAGGAAACACTTATTTATTTGAGGTCATATATACTAGGAACATGATACCTTTACCAAAAACATCTATCCATGAGATAGTTTAAACGTGATGGGTAAAAAAAATTAACTTGGATAGTCATCCAATTCACCCCATAAGACTTCTGTTGCTTAAAGGGGTTATCTACTCCTGGTCCCCAAAAATGTCATGAATGTAAAGGATTCCTCATATATTGAATATCCATTAAATTCATAAAAAATGTCAGTATCCTAAAATAAATTTGTCGAGTAAATAATATTGATTAATCTATATTTCCATATATAAAAATATTACATTAAATGTATAACACTATATACAGAATTTATATAATTTTTAAATAATAATTACATCTATGATGAATAATATTTATATTTAGGGGAAACTTAAGGTTAAATGAAAATAAGATAGTGATAATTTCAAGGGAATGTTATTGAATGTAAAAAATGAATCAAAAATAATTATACAAAATATCTAGGTAGAATAATGATGGAATCAATACAGTGTATCCACAAAGTAAAATATAAAATATGATAGGTTGTTGCTGTTGTTGAATATAAATACGATTAATGATTTTTTAAAATGTTATTGAGGAAAATAAAATTTTCAAATTGAAAACTAATTTTTATAAAATAAAAAATTTGGTAAATAATTATCTTTGAAAATATCATTTGATACATAAAAATTAAAATTTCAAATACAAGAGTAGTCATGTTGAATTGAAATTTGGTTCATGTAATACATGTTAAAAAACATTCCTTTCTCTTTTTCAGTAACATTAAAATAGTAAATGTTTTGAAAATTATATAAAAAATCATTTCAAGATATTTTTTAAAAAGTAATAATGGGTAAAAATTTCTTTAATAATTCAAATTTAAAAGGATAAAATAATTTTTATAGAAAATGGTTTTGGAAGAAAATAGATTTCTAGCAAGAGTGCGAAATGATTTCAAATTTTAGAAAAAACATTCTCAAAACGTTTATGAACAAAAATTATGGAAAATAGAAATATTACATTAAAATATCTTAAAGAAATATAAATAGTAAAATTAAATTGTTAAATTATGAAATGCTAAAATTATTTCCTTCATCATAAATTGATTAATTTACAATTTTTATTAAAATTAGACTGTGAATGAAGCTGTTAAATGATCATAAAGCTGAAGTAATAATTAATGAATGAATTGACTATAAGTATAAAATATAAATCCAGAAAATTTTGGAATAAAACATAATATATTCAAAATTTATTTCACACATAATCTTAGCACGATATAATCTATTACGTAGAAGTTTATCCCAATGATTGAAAATTGGTTTATGAAATCCCTTACCTCGGGCTTCCTTTTGTGGATACATTCTTTAGTATCTTTTATTGTGGTTTTAAACATGTTATTAAATTACTCTAGAACTATAATAATATTTATAATTACATATATGATCCTCTTATGAAATTTATCAATATTGTATTAATAATCATTCATTATTTTCATTTTTTATGTGTTAATTTCCTTATTTTCTCATGTGTGTTTCATTATGAATGGTTGTTATCATGCACAAATTATATATTTATAATATCTAGAGAATAAATATAATGAAAAATTATCTTATTTATACAACAATTATACTTTTAATATTAATCATGAGATATGCTTTTTATAAATGTATTACATTATGATCATGGAGATAGTTGATCCTATGAATGCACGAGGAATGTTTCCATTTTTCAATGATCAATATGGAGATGAGGTAAGTAATATGTATATTTTACAGAAATATCATAATATAATAAATACCATATTGTTCATTAAACATAATTAACATATCATCCATTTGGTGAGGTGATAAAAGGAGACTCAAATCACTTCATGAAGGAAGTAATTAACATGTACAAAAATAGTGTTATCATTATAATGCGAGTGAGAAGATGAGAAATAAAATGATATATAATCTTCAAATAATAATAAAAAATCCATGAATTTTATAATTATTTCAAGTATATCATTTGTAATCATAACATTATCCTAATCACTTAACATGTAAATCGTTAGTGAAAGATAAATCATATCGCTTTTTGAGGTGGTAGTCCTCAATACAAACGGGAGACATTATCGTATCACCTAGAATATGAAACGTAAAAATGTTATATATGATATAATGACTCAGTATGTACATTTATGTTTTTAATATCATATATATATATATTATATCTATCATCATTCCCAACTATGAGAGGTTGTAATGAAAAAAAATAATGACATCGGTTCGTGAGGTGGTAGTCTACAATAGAGACAAATAATGATTTCCAAACCCATTTGATGAAATTGGTGATGGTTTTAGGTAACTAACTTATTAAAATAAAATATAATTATATGTATGATACTAAGGATATTATATAATCTATTTTAATAATAATTTAGTATTTGGTGGAATAAATAAAATAAAAATGATAGTTAGAGAACATTCCCTTCTATTTGGGTATCCCCATTTGGTTTGCCCCAAAATCTATCCTAGGAATGATTTATACCAAAAATAATGATTCTAGGATAAATTTTGGTAATATATAAATTGATTTGGTAGTTATTTTCTGAACCAGAAGGGTTTTATTATATTATTAATTGAATATATGTGGTGGCATTTTATATGTGATGTGAGGGGATCATTTATAATTTGTGGGAGGAATATGGTATACACACGTTATTTAATAGAAAATTGAGTAAAAAATAGATTATTTTCTATAATTAGACATTATAGTTTATAAATATTTCAATAAAATATATTTAGATGTATTTTTATTTCGTTTTACCCTTTATATATTTTAGTTTAACCTTGACTAAATACATTTTTACCTTAACTGTAGTAATTTTTTACTGTTTTCAATTTTTATATTTGTAAAAAATTATGTCAGCCTTATACATAATATAAATTATTTTAGTTCAAAAATATGTAATCCATTTTTACCAATTCAATTCACATATATTGAAATTTTAAATTTTAGATTAATCCCATTAATGTGATGAGAAAGTAGGTTTTTAAAGAGAAAATGTTCGAAAGATTACAATATATTTATATCAAAATTATTTATGAAAAATATTAAGATGAAGTAATTTTTATTAATATGTTTATATAATTGAAAACTTTAACATTAATACAAACTGAAAATATGATTTTACTTTTTAAACAATTTAAACATAAAGGTAGTTTTCAATTAAAATTCACTATTTTTACTATTAATTAAAAAATAAAACATTTAAGAAAAAACCCTAAGGTACTTTATATATGATTATTTCACAAATTTAGATATTTTGTTATTAAAAATTAAATAATAATTAATAATTAATATTATATTTTATATTTAAAGAGAGACTAAAGAGTCATTCAGAGAAATATAGATTTTCATAAAACATTTCTTTTCCTTTTAAATGATTCTTTTCTTATTTCTTATAAATATATATCCATAATTTTTGAGAAATAATTTAGTACTATTAATATTCTCCAAACTAATCTCTATGTATACAATATTACAATTCACTTTAACTTAGGGTTTCAAGTTTCACAAGATATCAAAATGAATAAATTTAAAGAAATATATTTGTTGAGTTGTTGAAGCTCGGTGTAGCAAGACACATTCAATATCAAATAAAATGGACTTATTCTAGAATTTAGGGGTTTTATATATGTGATATTTATTGTTTTTTTGTACATTTTGGTATATTTTTTCAACTTGTGAGTTCCACAAGTGTAATATCCAATAGTAAAATTCAAATTTTTATTATACCTAGTAAGTGTTATCAATGATTCAGTTATAGAACATTGGACAACAAGACCAAGGTGAATGCCAATTAGATATTATTATAATATCATTATTATATCCTTTAAATTACAGGATAATATTGGAAATAATTTTTTAATTTTTCTTCTTTTGATTCGGAACATAGGTCGAGTTTTCTATATCCGAATATAATGGTGTAATATGAGAGTATAATCAAGATAGAGATGTTTTACATGATTTATTTTTCTCTTGTTTATATATAAATAAATTAATATATACTAATGATGTTTATTTATTGTTTGTTGATGGTAATAATGATAAAATGTATGAAAATTGAAAATCGAAGGAGGTTGTATAAGAACACACATTGTATAAAATGGATATCTAATGCTTAAAATGTGACTTATGAAATCGAATTGGTATGGATTTTTAATGAATATATGAATAATATAACTGATATTTATGTGAAGTTAACCATTTACTTGACATGATTCATGCTTATACATTAGCCCTTCGATACACATTTTAGGCCTTAGAGACACTATGTCTTTAGGTTATGTAATGGCCATCAGGTTAATGGTGTATTCAGACAAAATATATAATAAAATATATCTTCTAAGTGCTTGTAGTTCCTTTTGTGGATTGATAAGGATCGTCAATTTAAGGAATCTTTGTGTGTGTGTTGTTTGGTTTCTTGTAATATCCCAAACAATAATTATATGTGAAGATGATAACCATAAAAAATTCATATTTTTTATGGTTGTTCAATATTATACTATCAAAATACAATCCGATGAATGATCACATAAACAAATTAAAATAAATTTTAAGTCACCTAGTTTTGGTTAAGGTTATATTTTCTGGACTAGTGTGGGTGTTTAATCTATATTCTTCACTATCAGATTCTTGGGGTATGATGGTTATCATAGTGAGAAATTATTACAATATCGAATAATTAGTGTTTTTAGACATTAGATATCTCATATCAAATGATGAAATTTTTTATATGTAAATATTATAATCTATAGTATTTAGTTCCTCAGAACCAACACAATATGTTTTTTTGAGTAACAATATATATCCAAATACTAAAATATTGATAAATATCTTATCACATTATGATTTTTATAATACATGTAACTAATTTAATAAATTATATTGATTATTTTTCTCAATTAATGGTTATGTTAGTTCCCCACTATAATGTTATCAATGAAGTGATATGAAAATATTCAGAACAATATGATTTATTCTCAGATAAATCTATCAATTTGACATATATGATGCCTGATAATCTGGTCTAGTATCTTATAGGTCATTGGGACTTATTCTCATGAAGTTTTCACATGGTAATATTCTATAAGGGAGATTATAAAAACAAAACCGCTAATTAGATTTAAAAATGTCATATGTTTTATAGAATCGTTCAATCCAAGGACATATCTATTAAATAATAGATATGATATTTATATTATTTATATAATTAATTACAAACAATGTTGTATTCTTGAAATAATGTGAAGATATATGCATTAAACCATGTATGATACATTGGGTTCATCATGAGTGATATGATATTAATTGATATTCAAAGAAAGGATTTCATCCTTCATAGACTAAAATAGGATTTATTATGCCTATTAATAAAAATGGAACTGTTAGATTAAGTATATGGTTGTTTTTTGTGTATTAATGAGTTCATTTAATGTTTTCAAGGAATGAAATTAAAGAATTATGTTTAATGAGTCTTGTATACAACCTTCTTAATAACATATTAATACAAATATATAATATTATCATAGTTATAATTTGAATGTGGATGATTTCATTGTGTGAATAAATTATTTCAACTAGGGTTCTATGAAATGTTTTTACATGTTAGTATTTTATTTTTGTCCAGTATATCAGAATCCAATATGAAATGGGTCGAGAGGGTATCACATTAGGACTATTTAGAACCCCAAAGAAAATCAATTTGAATTTAATAATAATATAAATATTATTCTCCAAAATTAGGAATCACAACTATTAATGATATATTTATTGTATAAATTAAATATATAGTTGATCCTGTTTAGAATGTGTGACAGTTCGATATTAAATAAATATTTCTTTTATATTGTGAAACAAATATTTCATTATTTATTTATGGATAGGATAATATAAAGATATTTACTAAGTAAATTTCAATAGCATTATTCAAGGTTTGGTGTTTGATGCGGTGGATTTATGGACGGAGTTAATGTCCTAGACTATATTATATATTTTATTTAATATCATTTAGATTTATGATTATTTTTATATTTAATAAATGATATTTTATATCCATAATTTTTCCCATATAATGAAATATAATAAAATTATTATTATTGTACAATATGGGGATTACATAGAATATAAAAATAAGTTACGGCACATTGTGAAATAAATAATTTTTAACCAAATGTGTTTCAACAAACACATATCAGTTATAAATTATTTTCTTTATCAAAAAATTCTTAATAGTTAATTTTCATATACCTAAAGAGAAATATATCTAGAAGAATCTATTTATTGTGGTTTGATTTACTCCCCCTTATCATGATCAAGAGAAAGATAAATATTTCTTCAATATTGAATGAATTATTATTTTATTCAATAATGAGAGGAATAAGATAACCATATATCCGTACTATAACATGATGTTCAATTCGTTACATTTATATTTTCATATAACACTTGTGGAAACATCTTGTGGGATACTGCCTTGGATCATTCATCATAATGAATGTTTGAATAGAATGTTAAAATTATTAAATTAAAAAGGTAATATTCTACCAATTTATTTTTTAAAAGAAATAAATGAATAATTATATTTTGGAAATATCAACACTTTATTTTTTTGGAGTTGTGTCTATCTATTTATAAGGATTTAATATGAAAAAAATATAATGAAGAATATATTATTACAAGTCCAATATATTAAAATTTCCATGGTATATTTAAGTGGTATTATAATGTTCACAAATTAATTTATAATTATTTATTACCATTTGATCAATTACATAATTGATGGCTAGTAACTATTTTTATTTTTTTATTATTAATCCGAAAAAAGTGAGATAATATGGAAATATTATTTATGATAGACCAGAAACAATGAAAACACCCAAATAGAACATTTAGAATTGATTAATATTCTCTCAAGCAGACAATGAAACAATAAATGTGACGAAAAATTACAAATAGTGTATTGAAGGTCATCCACACAAGGACGAGTCACAAAAATTATGACATGTTATGTTGGAGAATAGTTCATTGACGTTTTAAAATATTTGTTAACCACCATATGGAATGGGTCTTGGTATAGAACCATGACATGTAACTAGTGTACCCATCTTGAAATCAACATGGTTTTACCCATGTAAATTATGGAATCTATGTGGTAAAAAAAATCATATAATTAACACTTTCCTTATTTTGACTTCATGCAATGAAATGGGGGCCATATATGATTACAAAGTCTATATATAGTGTAAATTCCACTTAAGATATTAGTATCAAATGTGAAATAAAAGACATGCCCCTCTCTTTGTTGTGATGGAATATTGAAATGTGGTACCTGCAATATCCCTAGATTTACATGTCATGTAACACGTACCCACTCACAAAGGTTATGAGATGAAAAAGTTTCATCATGTGTGTTTAATAAATGTAAATAGATATTTATTAATAAGAAATCAATGTATATAGAATTTCTATTGATATACTTTCCACGTGATTTTTTTTATAATGAATTACACACCATGTGTTTTATGTTAAGTGGTATGTAATTAAATTCTTAAATTAATTTTTTTCCATTTTATTTTCGACCTAAATGACATATGTGGTTGTGTTTCTAATTATTCTCTTTATTATAAATTCAAATTGTATTATGCCACATATATTTAGTCATATTTTGTGGTCATACATGCCACGCTAGCTACATGGATTTACCCATGGAAGAACACAACATTCAATATCATGGCACATCATAGAGGAATATATTAGTTGTAATTACATAGTACATGGAGATTACTATATTAATCACAAGACATTTTTCATGTTAGTGAGAATAAAAATCACACAATCCAGGATGGTACACACATTATTTCTATGCCTTGGATGTTTTTCCCATGCATGTTCTGTTTATGACCGTTTGGTCATGTTATCTATTTTGGCTACTTTGCCTGTTTTCCATACCTTTTGTTGTATGATAAAGAGTTTGAATATTGAAATTATTAATATGATGTAGAGTATTTATCCAAGTAGTTTTTTAGGTTTAATTTGGCCACATTACATTTCTATGTCATTATCTTACATAGTGTCGTGAGAAACTGGTGTAGAAAAATATAAGGGGAATTGACCGAGTGAGATTCCTCAGAGAGTCTTTGAGCATTAGGATATTGGGGGATAGACTATGTGATCTTCCTCAGAGATCCTATGATCACATTGGGCTATAAAGGTATTGACCATGTGAGAATCCTTAAAGAGTCCTTGACTTCTTTATACTATAAGGGGATATAATATTTGAGCTTCCTCAGAGAGTCGTTTTTTACTTAAAATTATCATGATTACCTTGAACTATAAATGGAATTGACTCTGTGAGCTCCCTCAGAGTGTCTTTGAATGACCTGTGTTATAAGGGGAATTGACTGAGTGATCTTTCACAGAGAGTCCTTGACCTTGGGGCTATAAGGGGAATTGACCGAGTGAACTACCTCAGAGAGTCCCTGACTACCTTATACTATAAGGTGAATTGACTGAGTGAGCCTCGTCAGAGAGTCTTATAATTTTCATATGACCAAACAAGAGATCATAGGATTAGTATACTTCCCAGAGGGTTGTTATTAATTGTTAGGTATGATAATAGGGGATGGATGTGAGTAATTCTCATAGGGTTATCTGTTTGTGCTTAGTTGCTTGTTAGTTGTTTCTTGATTTTGGAACTGTGAATTATTTACTGTTCAATATTTTCCTATTTACTGGTTTCTAAACTTTTACCTACCATATATTCACTGACTATTTGACATAGATCTTTGGGTGGTTTTCTACTAGGATTTAGTCTCACACTCTTTTTGGGCCATGCTTTTGTGCCCAAACAGATCATATTATTGCATGTATAAATAATGGAAAGCGCCCTTCCACTTCTGGTACGTGACATGGTATTGATCTAGAGAGCATGAGACCAATCTTAGGCTTGAGATGTTGAGGAGATAATATCTTTTTCTTTTCTACATGGTTCACTACGGTTAGTATTCAGTATTGTGACTTTTTTGTGGATATTTTCGTAGACATATGTATTATGTATCATTTATTTTTCATTGATCCTGTTGTTTATTTTCTCAGCCTTTCATTATTTACTATTGTTGGATATTTACTGCTTCTGTTATTTCATGTTGTTTACTTCCACTGTGTACTCTTCCAATGAGGGAAATGTTTCCCCACAATCACACCCAAGTCCCTTACTGCGAGTCGCCAGCCTCTGGCGTTCGGGGAAATAAGCTTGATGCCTTGTGAAAAATCAGGTACGGGGTGCCTCTGGTTGGTTTCCGGATCCAGGAAGTTGCAAAAATATTTTGGTATTAATAATTCATTTTTAATTGATGAATTTTATTAGGTTTTTACTTCTATGGTAAATTCACTTCTGTAGTTATTTTTCATCAATTTTTAACCCATGCTGAGGTGCTACATGAATTGTTCTACCTACTAAGTTACCACCAGACCCTGGCTGTGATTCCGCTCGGAATTCATCTTCATTTATTTGGATTCACTTAAATCTCCACACTTCACAAAAATACCCTCCACTAATCCTCACAACACCAACATTATACATTTCTCAAACAAACCACCGCCAACTCGACTCACCTTGAATATGTGTCACTTCCATTATATGATCCTCACCATCTTCCACCAACCCACACCCATATCCAACACTCCTCATCCTCCACAAATTACAACCAAAAACCCATTGCAGCTACTTGACCATATCAAATTTCACTACATCAAAAGTAAAACTGGAAACACCTAAGGATGCTCACACGGTCAATCCACCATAAACTCCCTATTATAGATCAACAGAGTTATAAAACCAACAACTATCATCTCACTCAATGCATGTTCAATAGTTTTATAGGCTCATCATGATTTATGTGCCTACGATGGTGCTGGTTGTGGCCATCTGTTGATGTTGGTATGTGATGAGGAAGATGGTGATTGCATTTTGAAATTTGAATCTTGAATAGGGAATTCTGGCCAGCGGCAGTATTGATGGTTTGTGGTGGGCTTGAGGAAACTGTAAGGTTTTATCTTCCCATGTGTTGTATGCTCCCAAGGTGGTGTGACATTTCATGGTTTGTTTTTCACATTTTTAATCTTTAAGACATTTTGTGGCGCGGTCATCTGGTTTTTTCATTACTTTTGACATTTGTATTTGACTTGCTCTGTATGGGGGTTTGGAAAATAGGTTGGATGATATCTAATTGTGGTTGTGAGGTTCCCACTAATCAAAAAATTTGTTTACTTAGAAAATATAAAAAAAGGATTTGTAGGTAATATGATCATCTCTGTCATTAAAATAATTGTCAACTTGTTTAAAGAGTTGCTTCCAACCCATAATCACTCTCCCAAGGAGAATAATTATACAAATCAAATAACTCCAACATTGAATTTCCTCCTAAAAAGGTGATCTTAAAAGGATGAAAAGTCACATAACCTTATCTAAAAACTTGATAATTCTTGTTAGGGAATGTATGGGAACTATATCATGTTATAAATAAATGAAAACCAAACTAGTGCAGGGATGTTCTATTACACATCACAATTTAGATTAGAGATATCCTCAAAGTGATGAATAAGTGATGATAATCAGAAAGTATAAGACTCTAGGAAGTGTGGATACTTAATTTCTAAATCTGGTCCCGTAAATTATTTCTCCATTTCTAGAGAATTGATTAAGAATATTTGATTACAAAGAATGAAAAAATTATCAAACAAAAACAAAACTGTATTCACAAAACATCAACATAATTATGATATTTATTGGAATAGAAGAAAATTAAAACAATTAAAAATTGGAAGAGGATTAAGGAGGTTTGCGTATCTAGGAGTTGATAAGGTTCTTATGTATGGGGATGTTCAGAAACATATTGGAGTAACCCCCTTTTTTCGAAAACTAAATATAAAATAGCAACATTAACTAACAGGAAGAAACATCGATCTATGAAGAGAGTATTTCTATGATTGTCACCATCTGTCAGTGATATCTCTATTAGTAAACCCAACCACATGAAATAAACTAGATTCGCCTGTCATTTACCAATGATCATTAGATCTAGCTAGAAAACATAAAAATAACCAGCAAAAGACTACCGTGAAATTAAAAAATGAATTTCTAGTTTCTTGTGCTCAGATGTCATTAGTTGATTTCAATGAATTTTTTACTCTATTATATTGTTATAGGTTTATATATGTAAATTTAAATATATTAGTACTCAATATATATATATTAAAAAATATTTATATATTAATATACTCAATATTATTAATATTAAAAATATTATTTTGAAAGTCAGTATAATTTTTGTAAGTATACAAAACTATATATATAATTACTATTACATGAATGTGTATATTTATTAATATATATATATATATATATATATTAGAAGTATTATTATTAAATATTTAATATATATAAAAATAAAAAAGTTAATAGGTTTGGGAGGGAGTTAGTTTCATAGTATAGGTCATGAGTGGTGCATGAGTGATTTTAGAAGGGGAAAATAGGATTAAACTTGGGTTTCTATAGAAGGTGGAAGAACATGTCATTAGTGAGCTTCCATGGTGGTGCTTAAGAGTTATGATCGGGGTGGAATAGGTGGTTTGACCATCAAAACCACATCTAGGTGGTGCTAATACTTTTGGTGATGACATAACCTGTATAGGCGGACCTCGAGTCTTGACATTGTAGTGGTTTTCTGACATAAGATATGGGATTGAATTATTCTCTGGTGGAATTTGATATGTTTTTGAGCATGGAGAGGGGTTCCTAATTTGGTTCAATTTTATTATATTAGGGGTTTTGTTTTATAGATATGATGAATCTGTAATTTTTGGACTTCTTCTTCATACTTAGGTGTTTCAAGTTTCACTTTTGATCTGGTGAAATTTGATATGGTCAAGTAGCTTCAATAGATTCTTGGATTGGATTTTTTGAGGATGAGGAGTGTTGGATATGGGTGTGGGTTGGCGGAAGATGGTGAGGATCATATACTCGATGTGTCACATAATCAGGGTGAGTCGAGTTGGCGGTGATTTGTTAGATAAATGTATAATTTTGGTGGTGTGTGGATTAGTGGAATGTATTTTAGTGAAGTGTGGAGTTGGATGTGAATCCAAATCAGTGACAATGAATTTCAAGTGGAATCACAGCCAGGGGATGGCGGTGACTTAGTAGGATGAATATTTCATATAGCACCTCAGCTTGGGGTAAAAATTGAAGAAAAAATAAATACAGAAGTGGATTTCTCATTCAAGTAAAAAACTAAAAAAATAATAAATTAAAAAGGAATTATTAATACCAAAATATTTGTGCAACTTCCTGGTTTCAGAAACCACCCAGAGGCACCCTTTACCCAGTTGGTCACATGGCCTCAAGCTAATTTCCCCGAATTCCAAAGGCTTCTAACTAGTAGCGAGGGCCTTGAGTGTGATAGTGGGGAAACTATTCCCTCATTAGAAGAGTAAAAAATGGAATTAAACAACATGAAATAACAGAAGAAGTAAATATCCAAAAAAATTAAACAATGGAAAGCTGAGACAATAAAAAATTGGAGCAGTGAAAAATAAATGATTCATAATACATATATATAGGAAAATAGTCAAACAAGTCACAAAACGGAATAAAAATAGTACTGAACCATGTAGAAAAGAAAAAGATAATATCTCCTCAACATCTCAAGACTAGGCTTGGTATCATGCTCTCTAGCTCCATAGAAAGTCACGTACCTGAAGTGGAAGGGTACTTTCCATTATTTATACATGAACCAATATAATCTGTTTGTGCCCAAAAGCATGGCCCAGATAGAGTGTGATATTAAATCCTAGTAGGAAACCACCCAAAGATCTATGCCAAACAGTCAGTGAATATATGAAAGGTAAAAGTATAGATACAAGTAAATAGGAACATGCTGTACAGCAAACAATTCATAGTTCCAATATCAAGCAACAACTAACAAGCAGCTAAGCACAATCAGGTAACCCTCGGAGAATTACTCACAGTCATCCCCTCTGGTCCTACCTAACAAGTACAAATAACCCTATGGGCAGTACACTCAGCCTAAGCTCTCTGGTTTGGTCATATGAAAATTATAAGACTCTCTGAGGATGCTCACTTGGTCAATTCACCTTATAGTCTAAGGTAGTTAGGGACTCTTGGAGGAAGTTCACTCGGTCAATTCCCCATATAGCCCATGTCATCCAATGACTCTCTGAGGGATCTCACATAGTCAATTCCTCTTATAGTTCAACGTAATCGTGGTAATTTAAAGTAAAATAAAGACTCTTTGATGAAGATCACACGGTCTATCCCTTTATAGTATAATGAATTCAAAGACTCTCTGAGTATGCTCACACAACCAATCCCCTTATAGCCCAAAGTGATCCTAGGCTCTCTGAGGAAGATCACATAGTCTATCCCCCTATAGCATAATTCTCAAAGACTCTCTGAGGAAGCTTACTCGGTCAATTCCCCTTATATTTTTCTACACCAGTTTCTCACGGCCCTATGTAGGATAACAACATAGCAATGCAATGTGGCCAAATAAAACCTAATAAACTACTTGGCTAAATAGTCTACAGTATATCAAGCATGTCAAGATTAAAACTATTTATCATATAACAAAATGTATTGAAAACATGGAAAGTATCCAAAATAGATAACATGACCTAACGGTCATAAATAGTACATGCATGGGAAAAAATCCAAGGAAAAGCAAAACAAACCTATTCTTATCCATTCAACTTACACACATGCATATAAGCATGGTAGGAAGACAACATGGGTAAAATGGTTACACGCAATACCCCGTTCAAGGGTAGTGGAGGAAATTGCACATAATACTCAAAGACATTGAACGGAAAGGCATATACCACCGTCCATGGTGTTAGATGATCAATATACATGAGCCAAAATGCTTGAATCACCTTATAATTTCGTAGATCTATGAAAATGTATAAAATTTTTAACCCATGATAACTTGGAAAAGAAGAAGAATTGGAAAACTATTCTCCGGGAGAAGTAAGAACTCACTAATGCGATTCCAATACAATAAATTGTGTTAAAATCGTAGGATGGATGCACGCTTGGGGTATCATCTAATATCTGTGGTCGTGCGGTGCTCTCGGTCAAATGGGACCTAAATGGAGTGTGTTCATGCGATTGGACGCGACCCTGATGCGTTTAATGAAAAAAAGAAATTACACGGTGTGAAATTATTAAGTACACAGCATGTACTCAACTTTTCCATACTCCGCATTAGGTGACCTCCATGTCACCCCTACATGGCCGTGTGTGTGACCATGACACGGTAATCACACGAACACCAGCAGCATCGCAGTACATAGCGTGTACTTAAAAAATTTCCAGATTTTCCAATTATCACCAAAATGAGAAAAAAACATACATGAAAAGAAGATCCAGGTTCTTAAAAACATCCCCCATTATTGAAATTCATCCCCAAATTTCCCTAGCATGACATAGAAGAAGAAACCGAGAACAACTCTGGCCACCGATCTCATACATCGACCTCCCTCTCCCAAGTCTCATCTTGTACCTGTCTGTGCTGCCATAGAACTCGTACCGGAGGAATAGATCGGCCACAATAAACCTTTTTACTATGATCGACAATGCAGATAGGATTCTCCTCGAATGAAAATCCACTTCGATATCAACCTCCTTATGTTGAAAGACATGAGATAGGTCGGAAATGTAATGTCAGAGCTGAGAAACGTGAAAAATGTTGTTCATAGACGGTACCTCTATGGTAACTGCAAATGATAGGCAACCGGCTCAACTCTCTCCAACACCTCAAATGGCCTAATGTACCACGAAGAGAGCTTACCCTGTCTCCTAATCCTCTTGTTTTCCAACCTTGGTGGGACATGCAAGAAAACATGATCCCTGACCTCGAACTCCAGAGGTCGTCTCCACTGATTAGCATAAGACGTCTGATTAGACTGTGTAGTAGACATCCTCTTCCATATCAAATCTATCTTCTCCGCGTTCTCTTGAACATGATGAGGACCCATCGAAGCTGCCTCTCCTACCTCCATCCAGCATAAGGGTGATCGGCTTGGCCTACCGTACAAAGCCTTATAAGGTTCAATCTGAATAATTGTTTTAGAACTATTGTTGTAGGAAAACACCACAAGAGGTATATACTTCCCCCAAGAACATCCAAATCCTGAATACATGCTCGGAGCATGTCCTCAAGCACCTGAATCATATGCTCAGACTAGCTATCTGTCTGGGGGTGGTAAGCTGTAATCAAAAGTACCTGTACACCCAATGACTTCTGAAGCCCCGACCAGACCTAAGAAGTAAAGCGCACATCCCTGTCTGAAACAATAGAGTGTGGACATCTATGTAGATGTACAATCTCTTGGATTTCTAACCATCCAAGATCATCAACACTAAAGGTATCCTTGATCGGAAAGAAGTGAGTGGCCTTAGTAAGACTGTCAATGAAAACCCAAACACGATCATTCCCCCAAGGCGACCTCAGCAACCCAGTCACGAAATCCATCGCGATGTCATTCCACTTCCACTCAGGAATGGGTAACTACTATAAAATCCCTAATGGTCGATGATGCTCCGCCCTCACCTGCTAACAAGTGGAACACCTCAGGGAGAAACTAGAAATTCCCCACTTCATACCTGGACACAAATACAGATGGTGTAGATCACGATACATCTTGGTGATGCTAAGATGAACTGCCCTAACTGATGAATGAAAATACAGCATCAGCTCCTCGCGTATGACTGTTGGAACCCATACGCGCCACTAGAAATGCAATATCACACCCTTTACTATGGTCCACCTAGGAATAAAGTCCTATCTTGACACACTCTCCCATAGGACTAGGCCTTTTTAGTTTGATAGATTCCTCATTCACACCCAATCAAGAAGTGTAGAGGTAGAAGCCAGAGAAGAAAGAAAAGTCTACCCCTAACTATCTTGCACCCCCAAATGCATCTCAGAGAACAGATGCATAAACTACCACTCATAGCTAGACTCCTGAAATGCCTGTATCGGAGTCCTTCTTCTCAATTCATCAACCACTGTGTGGCCTTTCCAATGGGTATAGGAAACCTCAATACAAAGGATTGTAGGTACTCGACCCACCTTCGCTGTCTCAAGTTCAGATCATGCTGGGTGAAAATGCACTTGAGACTTATGTGGTCTGTGAAAACCAAAAAATTCTCCCCCAGATTGTAATGTCTCCAACAGCGTAAGGCATGAACAACCGCTGTCAACTCCAGATCATGCGTCATGTATTTCTTCTCGTATGGCCTTAACTGCCGAGACCCATACTCAACGAATCCATATCCATGATTAGAAAAAGATCCCAGCCCGACACCTGATGCATCACAGTATACAATATAGATCTTGCCTGGCTCTCTAAAGGCCAGTATCAGTGCTGACATAAACCTCCACTTCAACTCATAAAATGCTGACTCATAAGAATCTGACAATAAGAAAATTACACACTTCTTCGCCAGACCTGTCAGTTGTGCTGCTAAGTGAGAAAAGTCTTGTATGAAGCGTTTGTAGTATCCAGCCAGTCCTAGGAAACATCGCACCATAAAGACATTCTTAGGATGCTCCCAAAAAACCACTGCTCTCACTTTCACTAGATCTGCAGATACACATGTCTCTGAGATGACATGACCTAAGAAGTGAATCTGGTCCATCCAAAAGTGGCACTTTGAGAGCATAAAAAATAACAGATTATCTCTCAGGTTATGGAAATCCCACATCGAAGGAGGAGGACCATGAAGAACCCCTTTATAAAGTGGTGTGGACAACTCTCCCATCATGAGGCCTTACTTTGGGGGGTGCATGAGGGTCGAGCACAGGGAAAAACAAAACTGTGCGGGATAGGCCCAAAGCGAACAATATCATGATCGTGGGCTGGATAGGCATGTTACAAATGGTATCAAGTCCAGTGTCCCTTTGATGTACCAGCGAGGATGATGGGCCCTTCTAGGGCGGGATGGGTTATGGAAATCCCACATCGAAGGAGCAGGAGCACGTAGCACTCCTTTATAAGGTGGTGTGGATACCTCTCCCATTAGGAGGCCTTTTCATAGGGAGTGACTGAGGGTCGAGCCCAGGGAAAAACAAAACCGTGTGGGCTAGGCCCAAAGCAAACAATATCATGATTGTGGGATGGACTGGGACGTTCTGTTTTGAGTAAATAAATTTATCTAAATAAACAAAATTAAATGGTATTAAATAAATTATTTTATTTTAATTAAAATCATTAACAATTATTACGTGAAATTCAAATAAAAAAATGACCAATGAAATTGAATCATAAATAATGAAATTTGGATTAAATTACAATTTTAAAAATAGATAATTATAAACAAAATTTGTATTTGAATTTAGAAAAACAACAAAAAATGGAATTCAACTATTATATATTATAATTTTAGACATCAATTGAATGAAAAAAATAAAAAGTAAAAATAACAAGATTATTTAATTTAGAAATAATTTTTTGAATTAATAAAATTTACCAATTAATAGAAAATAAAAAAGAAAACAATTATTTAATTTAAAAAATTAAAATTAAATGTATAATTAATCAAATTAACATCAATTAAATTGAAAATTAAATACATAATTTGTTTGAAAAAAATAACAATTGATATAATTTTTTTAAACTGAAATAAACAGAAATGAAATTATGAATGATTTCATGGAAGGAAAATATTTTTATTTTAAAAAATAGTAAAGACTAAAAAAAGATAATGTAAAAATAAAAATAATTAATTGTCTTAAAATTATTAAAAATCACTAAAATAATATAGAGTATACATATTTTCTCAAAATATCATTATTTTGGAAAATTTAAAAAATGAGATATTAGTTTATAATTATTAAACAAATCAAACAATTTTAATTGAAAAGGAAATTAATTGTTATTAATGATGTGGAAATGTGTGTGAAAATGAAAATCAGACACACCCACACTTATGTATTTGTTTGTTCTCAAATAATTTCATGGTTTTTATCATTATAAAACATAAAGTATGATTTTCTATAGTTAGATACAAATGAGCAAGTCAAAATTTTTACAAAAAGTGGAACAGAAAAAGAGGTGGGTCCATGTATTTCTAATGAAATATGCATATAAGGTCCTATAAAAATTAAAATACACACTATAAATCAAGGGAAAAGAATCTCATTTGTAATTGAAAATATCATTCCTTCTATATGATTTCAAATTCTATTATACTTCAATTCTAGTTCAAGATTACATTCTAAGAGTGGTGAAAAGTTATAAGTGGAAATAAAATCTAGAAGAAATAACATTAAATTTATTATTTCTTCACGGATTTAAGAAATAATTATTCAGTTTTTTAAAAAGTCTCTTCATTGAAGAAAAAAATATTTATTTATATATGTAATGTTTTCCCTTCTTCATTCAGGTTCATAATTCCCATCACATTAATGAACTAATTTTATACTAGTAGGCACAATTTTTTTTCTATTTTTTTGAATTTTACCCATCCAAATATCTTATGAAAAGAATTGTGTAGATGCATATGTTTGATTTTGTATATAGGTCTTATACACAAACCCAATGCTTGGATTCTAAGATGTCCATTGTGGGTTCCAATTCTTCCATTTTAATCTAGTTTCAATGAACACCTATGATTTCAATTTGAGATTTGTACCTAAGGTTATTAAATTCCAAATGCTTATTCCCCTATGTTCTAGTTGAAATTTATACTTTCCAAAATTCTTGGTGATAACTCCACAAATATCTATCTTATATATCTCCATTTCATAGTTCCTAAATAGAATATTCATAATAGCAGTGTATGACCCCATTATGAAATCATACACCTCATACAATTTCATATTTAGTTAAACCCTAAAAACTAATATGTTGTTATATACTATGGAGGATATAATTAACGATAATATTTAAGACCAAGACTCTCAGGGTGTGACATATTATGAAAAATGGATACCACTTATTGACAATAATTCAATGATGACATTGATGTGTATATAATTAAATAATATCATAGCATATAAATACCCCTCTCCCCCACACAAAAAAACTCATCATTGTCACCATTTTTGAATCCATTTTTGGTAGATAATTTAGGTAAAAATGGTCATTTGGTCAAATAAATAATTGTGAATGGTTTACAGGAATGTTCAATCATTACCCTTAATCACAACAATTTGTAAAATACATATAAAAAGTCCGTCATATAACACCACCCAAATATAAATCCCAAGAATATTATGAATTTAAATTTTCATGCTATGATTTTTAATAAGAAGACAAAAGGTTTTTTTTCATTTATTTTCCAAATGTATCACGATATGAAATTAATGAGCAAGCGATTTCTTTGAATACTAGATAATTATTGAGGTGATATCCTAATTTAAATAATAGGTGAAAATGAATTTCAATTATATCTATATATTAGTAGGATAAAAAACCATATTAGAAAAATAGATTCATATTTTTTTAAATAAAAAATAATGTTTATTCTCCTTTAATTAATTCCCAAATTCGTGTAATATGAATCTTCATATTAAAATGTATGAAAATTAAAAATAGCAATTACCTGAGGGTGGAAGATTCTGATTTATTGTCTCTTACACACCAAATCTCCCTTGATTTTAATTCTACAACATCCCTTACCATTTAGTTAAAATTCCTATAAATGAAAACAAATTATTAATAAAATTCAATAATTAACTCTGAATGTGATATGTAATTAGGGATGAGTTAATGATTTTTGATCTTTTGATCTTTAATTTGAGGTTCCCTTTGAACTTGAATGACTACAACCAAGAATGATTTATTGATTATTTTATAATTAAGAAAAACAACACAGATCAAAATAACATTGATAAAATAATACAGGAAATGAAATACAATAATATTGGGATAAACCCCTAATGGATTGATATAATTTCACAATCCATATCTGGATAACCTATCTATAAACCCCAATATTATGGTGGATTATGATAATTTCATTAGAAAAATAATGCGATTGTTTTCATATTTGTCAGTTTGTAGATTTTGGAGTACACCTTAATCACCCTCATTTGAGTCCCTCTCCCGAGTAGTGGACCAGTTGTAGAGTACAAGTGGGGGGGGGAATATGTAGGGGTACTTCCCCTTTCATCACCATGAGGTTGAGGGTTCACAAGTTGTCAGAATGCAACACTTGGATGAGACTTATCATATAGTTGAATTCAATCTTTTATTTTATCTTGGATAAAAAAATTTCTCATCATCTCTTTTTATCAAATGAACAAGTCTATAAATTATTCTTCAACATCATTTGTTGAAGGAATTGAATTTCGGACAAACAATTGATGTTAATATACTTCTTATTATTATAAACCTCTAGGTATTCATGACTCTCCAAGAGATAAAAAATGTGAGCTACATTCTTAATACAATCTACCGGAGAAGAAAAATATAGTGTAGCATCAATGTATATAATTTAGAATAAAAATATGGATTCATCCATGAAATATTCATCTCTTTATAATAGTGCTGATTGTTTCTCTTCTAGGTTGAATAGTGAAATAGAAAAAATATACTAGGAAGGGGTGAGATTGTAAACCTCATAAATCTTCTCTTCAGAACACATTAACTCATTTCTAGAATCTTCCATGGAAAAGGAGGGGCTCTCTTATGTCGGATCCACCTGTTGAATCATTGAAAAGTTCATTATGCAATGAAATTTAATAAAAATATTTTATTTGAAAATAAGGGAAATAAAGTTCATCAAAGGAGTGTCCATCATCATAATTTTTTCTACCTTCCATCTCCAACCATCCCTTGAAACAATCCTCAAAATGAGATTCCATAATTTTAAACCTTCAATCCATGGTCATTTAATGCTAAAAATAGATATATTTGACTTCTTATTTATTCATATATTATCATTTCTACGTTCTTTCCTTCAAGAAAGTTCAACTTCATTAGGTTTCATGAGTAATTCCTTATATTCATTATTTTATTTGATCGTATCCATAAATTTCAGAATCATTAACAAGATTTCCCAAGAATTAGTTCATTTATAATCATTAATATCTTAATGGTTTCGTTATTGAAAAAAATAAATTAATTAATAGAATGATCAAGTTTATTTAAAGTGGATCAACCACTGATAAATAATCATAATAATTAATGTTTATCCATATTATGTTTTTTTAATTTGTTTTGAAATAAATGAAAATTTTGAAAAACCACTCGGGAAAATGTTTAATCCCTATTAATGGAGAAAAAAGTTGATGTCATAATTTTCATAAATAAGTCCATAGATGAATTTAAAAGGCCCAATATATAACATAATGGACAGCCTTGTGGTCTCATTCAAATAAGTTTGTTTTAATTCCCATGTTTGTTTTTCTGAAAATCATTCATTATTTTGAAATTTCTTAAAATAAAAAACTAAAACAAGAAGAAATAATGTTTAAAACCATAATTATGAGTGATGAAATAGTTATAAAACTAATGACCAGGAGAGGAACAAAAATAATAAATTGAAAATAATTTCATAAAGACCAGGCCCAGACCAAGGTCGATCCTCCAACAACTCTCTATCAGTAATAAACTGATGGAAATAACTAACAACTCTAAACACACATAGATCATGGTCACCAATATAACCATAACACGTATCCCACCTAAAACATTTATCAGGTTTAGAATGAATCACTTACAACATAGTAAACTCTCCCAATGTGAAGATATGTCCCAATAAAATCACACCAGCACAAAATTTCTTCTAGATTAAAATTATCAATGAAGAAAAGAACCCATAAAACCTTTCCAAACCATTATATGAACAAATTACAGAGATTGATGGAAAAAATATCAAGTGTAAAAGATAAATACACTTATCTAGTTAAGAAAATTCCTCTCACAAAACCTAATTCACCTTCTTAGTATTCCCCGAGTGATGATGTGGTGATGATCATCACGAAGTGTGGATATCCAAGAAACATTGAGATTCACATACTGAATCCCGCCCCTATATTATATTTCTATCTATGTATAATCCTGATCATAACACTACATGAAGAATAAAAAGAATATTAAAAAATAAAATAACAATTTTATTTAAAAAACATCAATAGAATTATAATATTAACATTAATAAATAAAATTAAAATAATAAAAATGGTGTCGAAGATGAAGGGTGTTTTTATATCCATGTGTCAAGATAGTTCTCATGTCTATGTATTCTTATAAAAATAGAGGGGGAAACCTTATCTTACTAAAATAACATTGATAATAACTAAGAGGAAGCATCATCGATCTATGTGTTGTTCCTTCATGTTTGCGTTAGTATTATTTGGTTATATCATTGTGCGTACACTCAATATATTTTAGTAACTCATCTTTACGTTGCATTTATCCACAATCATATGATACGTATAGAAAATAAAAAATAACCAATAGTAAATATTATTAAATTATAAAAGGAATGTCTATTTTTTTTAAACATGGGCGTCATTAGTTGATATCCAATAATTTGTTACTTTTTTCAATTAATAAATAAATATAAATATAAATATAAATATATAAATAAATATCTTTAAATATATTAGTATTAGAAAAATATATTCAACCATATTTATTTGTTAATATAATCATTATTAATAATAATATTATTTTCATAACATTAATTATAATTATTTTAAATATATAAAAATGTATATTTAATTATTATTATATATATGTTTATGTTTATATTTATGTTATATATATAATAAAGGAAATAATATGGGTGGTGGTAAAATGACCCATGCTTTTCAGAAATTAAAATTTCATAACATATGTAGAATACATATAACATTATAGAAATAGATGCCCAAAGACTGTAGTAGTTCTGTTATATTGGAAATGTGGAAACAAAAACCCTGAGACATATGTGAGATACATTATTTCCCACATTTTACTTCATGACTAGAACCATTATTAGAAACATAAAACATAATAAATATCATCGTGATTTGGGGAAGGAAACATAAAAAGGGTTGAGGTCAAATGCTCATTAATAGTAAAAAAAGAAGATATGTAAGAATAATCATAAGCATAAGGGTGTAACAAAATGATCTTGAAAATATAAGATCATACAATACAAATCAATAATCATATACATGAATCATGGAATAAATATTTGGTGATCACAATACATGAATCATAAAGAAATAAATAACATAATACATGAATGTATGATAATGGAATATAACATTGAATTTTGGAAGAATCATAAGCATATATAATTATTTTTATAGTAGTAAAGGCATTGATTCTCAGTCAATATTTGGGGGAAAAGTTCTTTATTAAATAGGGTTCACATCCCATTCTAGCCCTGTATTACTGAACATTGTTCACCCCTCATTCTAACCCTATATTATTTAAGTATGTTCATTTCCCATTCCATCCATGTAATACTAATGAGATTCCATTTATCATTCCTACCATGTATATCTCACGAGGGAAAATTCATTACCCAATTACTTTGGGGGATATATTTGTCCCACCTATCTCATAAAATAATCATACATACATGTGTACAAGATTATAAATAATGATATAATAGCCCATAAAATGAAATTACTATTACAAACATGTAATAATATTATAACATGTGGAATGTGACAGGTTTCATAATCATTTCATCATGAACATATCCCACGAAAATGTGGGTTTCATTATCATATAACCCATGAAAGAGAAATATGTTTCAAAACATTATAACCCATGAAAGGGAAATGAATTTAATAATCATACTGATATCAAAACACAATCCATTCAGGGACTGATTTTGAATGGAAACATTGAATAATTTTATCATAAAATCACGAGTAACACTGATGAATGTTATCTTCAATGTTGAATAATTCTAAAATACATTTATATTTTATTAGAGTAGAATATATTTTCTACATTGAAAATGCATTCAAAAAGATAAAACCTTTTTGATTAAATATTTAGTTTAATATAGAATTATAAACAAATAAAGGTAACATTGAAAATTATAAAATATTTCTAAAATTCATTTTTTGGAAATGGGCTTCAAATATATTTTGAAAACATTTTTGAAGACATTTTATAAAAAATGGGTTTTGAATACAATAGATTTCTCGACCGAAGAGAGAGACTGTCAAATTTCACATAAACACGTTATCTTATATACCAAAGAGTAGAAAATTGTATTAATACATTAATATATTATGAATAAATAGAGGATAAGGAAACAGTTTTTTTCATGAGATATGTATTATAATATTTCATTATCGGAAGCACACACATAAACATTCTTGAAAAAGTGATGAGAGTGTCGTAATAAATTCTTATAACATCTTATATTCAGAACATACTTTCCATATAATAAAATGAAATTAAATTAAGAATATAATATCAGAAAAGTAATAATATTTAGGATATAACATGTAAAATTAATTTATATACACCTCAAAAAGAATTTTGGTTCATAACAAAACTTGAGTCTCAAAGAAAGAAAATTGAGACAAAACTATTTCACTGATTTGGTATCTTTTTTAACATAAACCCTATGAAATATACATAATAAAAAGGATATGTGAATATAAAAAAAATTTAGAATTAGGGACATATAATACATTTCTGTGTAGTACATATTCCACAAAAAAATGATTTTTTGGTGAATAAATCCTGTATCTCATGAAAATAAAATGTGAGATGAAATCCAAGTAACCAGTGTCTTGACTCTCATCGTACTCATTCAATCCACATATATAATAAATATAAATTTTTTATTAATATTTTACATAATATTATTCTTATATATGGTTTGATTATGACCTTATATTAACCACTTGTTGAAAATTCAATGTTAACTATTCACATGAGATAATGTTAACTTTATTTGTTGTAAGTTTCCTAATTTGTTATATCATTGGTATTTATAAATTATATCATGATTTCTGGTATGTAAAATATGATATAAAATTTTTTTATATACATTATATGTTTATTATAACCATCTATATAATATATAATTATGAATCAAAATACATCATTCATGGTGACAATAGGCCATACGTACAAATGAATGATGTTTTCATTTAATTATTTTGGTGAATGAAAGAATGTGAATGAAATATATGTATATATATAACTATATATCATTCTTATAGTAGATTTATGATATAATATTTGACTGATATATTCACTAAAACCATCCGTAATAAAATCTATGTTGTGTATGAAGAAATCATGTTGCTTTGAGTTAGTGGTAGTGCACACTTTCTCAAATAAAATTATCGCATTGACACCAAATGTAATGTAGAAAAATATGTTTTGTAAAATTAATAAATAAGATTAACTAAATATTAAATATAATATAAAAAAGATATAAATAGTGTTTCTATAATATATTTCACCATGAGAGGTGGTAAGTAAAATTGAACATTCATCATTTATTGAGGCAGTGGTTTGCAATACATAGTAACATTATGTTCGTTAACTATTAGATGGAGGTGTGTGTAAGTGTAAGAAAAAATATTTGATTAAAAATACTACTATATTGTTTATAATGTTTTTATACAATAATGGAATAAATATTGTGGAGGGGTGGAGAAGGAAAATAACAGAAAATTACTTATGAAAAGATGTTACCTCTTAATCGGTAACTATTTTTGGTATGTATCAAATGGCTTCCTTGAAATTACATTTACAAAATATAATTATTATATTAAGAAAACAGGATTTATGGGAACTATATTTTATATATCATCAACAATTTAAATATTTTTGAGATGTGTGTGTAAGTGGATGTAGTGGTGGCCTTTTATAGGGAAGGAAAATAATTCACTTGTAATTTTTTCAACATGGTTAGGTGAACACATGTTCATTGCTAAAAAAAGTCATACCAATAAATCATTAATCCATAATAGAAGGTTTATGGTTTAATAATAGACCGGTAATGGGTTTTTGACAATGGGATAAGTCATTTGGGCCCCTAAGAATAACTTTTAGTCTTTAATTACGCTTACTTTGACCTTAATCACTATGAGTAATTTTAATAACTCTTACTAATTGTTTTGGTAAAAAATCTACATGAAAAATAATAGAATATAAATATTATACTGATTAAAATGGTGTATGCAAAATTGTTTTTAAAAAAATTCAGTTCATAGAAGTGAAAAAATTATGATTATTGTAAATCCCATAAACGGGACAAAAATACGGGTAGTAAAATTATGAATATGTCATATTTTTTTAGTTTTTTATTAAATTTCAAAGAGAAATTGATTATAATTACCTAAAATGAATTGATATATGTATAATTGAACTAATTTTTCCTTAAAAAATTTTAATTATGAATTAAAAATAAGAATTACTTGAATGAAAAGGCAGTTTTTACCCCAAAAGTGGTTTTGTTTTAATATTTATCAAAAAAAAGTTTCTTAAAAAAATTAAAAACACCCCCTAAGAAAATTTAGAAATTATAAATTCAAAAAGAAGTTTTTTATCAATATAAATTTATAAATATGTCTAAAATTAATTTATTATATTTCACAAAATACATTAAAAGTAGTTCATTTGAGAAAATAATATTTTCAAACAGAAATTGTATTTACCTATATTTTAATACCAATATTTTTAACTTTATATATAAAAATTATAAAATTATTTGAAAATTATTTTCCACTGTTTATATTACAATTTTTAAAATATAGATAATAAATATATTATTTTAGTAATTATAACTAAAAAATGATGTTTCGTAGAAACAACGTTTTTCCATGTATCATACACTAAGTCGGTTCTATGTGAAATTAATATTTTATTTAGTTCATTATAATTAATAAATTAATATTTATTTAATTAAATGAATTTCTATAAAGAACATGTGGTGTTACATTCTACTCCCCTTAAAATGAATTTCTCCCGTGAAATTTATCACTCGGTTAAAAACAAAATATGATAAACATGATTCACCAGATCTTCATGTTACCATATATATTCTTCTAATTGGTGATTTCATTAAAAAACAGTCACCATGTTAGTGGTCTTGTTTCATAGAACATTCTATATATGATCCAGAATTTCAATTGGTTGCTCCGCATAAGAATGGTCCTACTCTAATTGTATAACATCTGTGTTCACTATATATGAAGGGTATGGTATGTACTTACTTAGGACAGATAAATAGAACACATCATTAACTTTATAAGTATTTTGAAGAAGTTCCAAGTCATTGGAAATTGTCTTAATATTGTCAAGAATCTTAATGGTACCGGTATACCTTGACCTTATTTTCCCTCCATTAATCTCATAACATTATTATAGGGTGATATTCGAAGAAACAAATTTTCAGAATCTTTAAATTCTTGATCATGACGATGGTTATCAGCATAACTCTTCTACCGACTTTGATCGTACTTGATTTACTACTAAATGGTTTTAACCTTCTCAACCATTTCATTAAGGATTTCTGGTCCCAATAACATTCTTTCTCTGACCTCATCCCAACACGTTGGAACTCTAAATTTCTTCATATAGAGGGATTCATACGGTTTCATATGAATTCTTGAGTTAAATCAATTGTTTTATGAAAATTCAAAAAGTGGAAGGTTTTTATCCCCACCACCTTTGAAATCCATAGAACAAGATTGCAACATATCCTATAGGGTTTGAATTGTTCTTTATGACTGACCATCTATCTTAGGATTAAAAGTAGTGATAACAATTAATTTTGAATGAAGTTTTGTACTGAATAATTTTCTAGAACATTTAGGTGAACCATAGATCCTGATTTGATATAATGGAATGTGGTACTCTATGAAACCTTACCATTATCATAGTGAATATCCTTGAAAGATGATCTCGAGAGTACTCTTATTTGATAGCGATTAAGTGTGCTGACATAGTAAGTCAATCGACTCCCACAGATATAGTAGTGTCCCTTTAGAGGTTTTGGGTAATCCAACAAAAAAATTCCATAGTGATGTTCTCCCATTTCCATTCTGGAATGGTTAATGGATGCAACATCTCCAGTGAATTTTGTCTTTTAGCCTAATCTTATTAGAATACCAAGAACCGAGATACAAACTCAGGGATACCTCTCTTTATACCATCCCACCAGAAGTATTGATTCATGTCCCTATAAATCTTTGTACATCCAGGGACAATAGATAATGAATAAGTTGGAGCTTCCCCTAAAATATTATTCTTATAATCTAGTATATATGGTACACATACATTTTTATTTAACCTCGTCATTCTATCCTGACCAAGGTTAAATTATATAATTTTTTTGAACTTCTTTTGCAGATCTATTTCTTCCTTCTAGGCCATTATAATATTCTTTATGATTGAGGGTTGAAGATTCATTTTATGAAGATAATATTTCCCCCTTACTTTAGGATTTCTAGATCAATCATTTTCAAATAAAAAAATATGGGATGTTTTATGATCCTTATCGTGGATATGTGAGAATGACCCTTCAGACTCAAAGCATCATCTACCTTTCCCTCTTTCCCAGGGTGGTTATATATTATGCAGTCTTAATCCTTTATCAACAGTAACCATATTCTCTGGCACATGTTCAAATCCTTTTGTGGGAATATATATTTTATAATATTATTATTTGTACATTTATCACAGTTTTCTCCATAAAGATTATTCATTCATATCCTTAATTAATAAATTACCATTTCTAACTCCAAATCACGAGGTGGGTAATTTTGATCATGAATATTTCACTACCATTATGCATAAGTGGTAATATTTTTATTATTCATATGAACATATCCCAACCCGTAATTGGGTGTATTTCTATATACTAAAATCCCTTATCTACTATAGGTTAATGTTAACACTAGTGCACTGTCTATATTTGTCTTCAGTTCCATGAAATTTTTCCTCACATTTATATGTCTAGAAGAACTTGACATACATCAACATTAACATGTTCAATGGATTATAGGGTCATGAGGAGTTATCCACAAACCATCAATAATATCCATCTAATCCATGAAATCTACAGATCGTAGTCACCATGGTTGCTTTAGGCCATCATTCAGTATCCTTTGTCTATGATGGATCAACTATTATACCATCACTTGAGATTATGTGAACAAAAAATAAAGCCATTTCTTCCAAAATTCTTAGTTTGTAAATTTTTCATATAGCTTCTCCATTCTTAGGATCTTCAATACAATTCTGTAATGATATTCATTATTTCTCTTTCTCAAAAAATATATAATAATATCATCTATAAATAACACCAATTACTCATTGAGATATTCACTAAATATTCTATTATTTAAAACCATGAAAATTTTAGGGGAATTAATAAGACCAAAATGCCTGACTATATATTCAAATTGTCCATAACATTTTTGGAATTTCATCTTGGGAATATCCTATTTCATGACCCTCAATCGATGATATCTAAAATGTAGGTTAATCTTCATAAAGTGTTGATCTCCACATTGTTGAAAAAAAATCGTCTATATGTATAAGAGGATACTTGTTCATCATTGTGATTTTGTTCAACTATTGATAATCAATACAGAGTCTCATTGACCTATCTTTCTTTTTTCAAAAAATGAATGAGACACCCCATGGTGACGCACTTGGATGATTCAATATCTTAACTTGTATTTCTTAGAGTTTCTTCATTAATTCATGCTAATTTATTTAGTAAATTCTATATGGATTCATTGAAATTGGTTTATAACATAGTTTAAGTTCTATTTAGAACTGAATTTTACATTTTTGTAGAATCTAGGGAAATCCTCAGAAAATAATCCACAAAATCCCAAACAATAAGAATATCACCGATTATGATTCTTTCCCAAACCATTTTATATAAACTACCCTTTTTAATTTGAATTAAGACCAATTCACTAGATTAAATCTCCCTAGGAAGTTCATTATTATCATCCTATTGATGTATGATCAGAGGAGGGTTAGAAATATCAAATATAACCCCTTTTCCAGGACAACTAATGTGATTTTTATGTAGAGAAATAAAAACCATGCATAATATGACATCAAATATAACTAATATAATAATTAAATGATTTTAAGGAAGAACATTACCACTAACATCAAATGTAGAGGAACCATAGACATGAGATGTAGTAAATATACCATTAGGGGTTTTCACTACTAATTCCACATCTAATTTTTTTAGGAATATTAACACACTTCAAAAATAATTTTAATATAAAATAGTGGTTAGATTAAGTGCCAAATATGAAATTATTTTCTTAAGTGTAGATGTTATTTTTACAATTCATTACGTATATTTCCCACTAATAATAAAAAATAGTGATATCATCATATTTACCCTTCTCCCCCAGCATAAGAGGTTATTGATTTCAATCATCATCATCAACCCTTGGATTTGTGTAATTGTTAACATAATTCTCATTCTCTTTAAACATGTAATACTAAATTTTTGGAGGTTGATTTTGTGTGCTTTTTCTCCATTAGCATTTTGAGCTAAATTCTTCACATTATTTTGATAATCAATTTCGTGGAGACCTTCTTTTTAACACATAAAAAATTTACTAGACAACTTAAGAAAATTTATTTGATTCTTCCTCCCACATTTATAGTCTAAATTAAAACTCATCTACATTTCTACATGGGTTTTAGAGTTTCCTCTGATCATCATATTTCTCTTCTGGTCAAAACCATGAGATTGATACGCGACTCCAACCTCCATTTCAACCCTGATTTCACAAAAAACAATCTCTTCATAGCTACTAATTCATAATATGTACAATTACTTTCTATGACTTGGAATTTAGACAATGAAGAACCTACTAACTTTACATTCAGGTTTGATTTCAATTCCTGCTACATTCCTTGGATGTCTCATGTAATTAGCCTCATATGCAACAAAAAATTATTTATCCCTTTGTATCAACTCATGGAACTATTTATCTATCTTGGTAAGAAGAATCCATGAAACGTACATATTGAGAAACATGTTCAAAAACTTGTCCCAATCCATGGATTCAATCTCATCTTACTACCTCATTTTCTTGAATACTGTCCACCACTGGTCTGCTTATCCTTCTTACCGATAAGCACCTAAAATGACATTCTAATGTTCTAAAAAATAGAGAATGGAAAATAAATTTTCATTAATACTGGTCTATAATTCCGTACCAAGTGGATCACAAGACCCTTTGAAAGGAGGTGGATATTTCCTTATGAATGACTCAAATGAATATTTTAACATCATTTCTCATTTGGAATTCCACCATTGATTAAATTCATAATAATGAAATGTGATAATAAAAATGATGTTTTTCATTATAACTCCCTAATAAATTAGTTTCACAGGAAGAAAATAATTGTATTTATATTCGTAATCACCATTAACACGGTTCCTTTAGTTGTTTTCCATTGAATAAAAAAATAATATAGTAAGGGAAAATTATCATTTTGAGAAACCACATAATCCTAAAAAGTCACATATATGGTGTCTAAATTATGACACCTTATTAATCATTAACTTATTTGGTTTATCCTAGGTTATATATTACCAAATTTTATTTAAATCCTAGATAATGTTTTTTTAAGAGCATTTTAATTTCTTATTAAAATCCACTGAGAGTATCAAACTAAGTGTGCAACATGTCCCATTATTGGGTACTCTGTTACAATGAGTTAGGCACACAATATCTTGTCAGAGTTGTTAACTCTTGGTCCATCTCTTCCAGTGACACATCGAATTGTTGTATCTAGATTGGGACATATTTATAGATAATCAATAACTCAATTATATACAATAATTCTAAGACATTTTCTTATAATTTTCCTTACACATAAACTTATCCTTAGACATGTCCTTAGGGATATCACAAAATTTCACTCATCCTATATTATAAAGGTTACCTAAACCTTTTCTATGATACCAACTATTTCAACTTTTGATTTTTATACATTAATATTACGAAATTTTTTAGAATACATAACTCACTATACAAACAGATACCCAAAGTCCTTTCTACCATAGTTCCTTTATAAACATGGAATCATAAACAATGATACATAAGTGAGATAAATTATCTCATATTAGGTTCTTCTTAAATAGAACCCATTTTAGACTCATCAAACATAATACATTTCTTCATAATCTGGGGAAGGAAACCTAAAAATGGTAGGCTTCAAATGCTACATAAGGGTAAAAAAGGGATCTATGTAAGCCTAATTAGGGCATTAGGGTATTATAACATGATCATGAGAATAAAATATCATACCCTTCATATCAAAGACATATATTTGAATCATTAAATAAATCTTAGTAGTTCACAAGACAATAATCATATGGAAATAAAGAACATAATAAATGAATGTATAACATAAGGAAAAAGCATGGAATTGTGGAATACAAATAAGAATATATAATTATTTCTATAGTAGACAAGGCAATGATCTTTAGAAAATCATATAGGGAAAATACTTTACTGAACTAGATTCACACCCCTTTCTGTCCCTGTAATATTGTACCAAGTTTACCCCGTGTTTAAACCATGTATTACTGAACTAAGTTAATTTTCAGTTCTATCCCCACAATACAAAAAAATTCCCTTTCCTATTCCAGACTTGTCTATTTTAGGAGAGAAAAATATTTTCCAAATGTATATAAGGGAGATATAGGTCCCAACCATCTCATAATCAAATCATACAATCATGTTCCACGAGAAAAAAAATAATCATAAAATAACTCAAGAAATGAAATGAGTATTATAAACATGTAATCATATAAGAATATATAGAAATATATTGGTCCCCTAATAATTTCATCATGATCATAATCGGTGAAAAATTTGGGTTTCAAAATCATATAACCCATTAAAGGGAAATTGGTTTCAAAATATTATAACCCATGAATGAGAAACAAGTTTCATACAAATTGTGACATAAAAACATAATCCACTAAAAATGATTATGAATGGTAACAATGAATAATTTCATCCTAAAGGAATGAGTAAAACCAATGTATTTTATCATATATGATAAGTAATTTTAAAATACCTTTTAACTAAAATCTTGAGGAAAATATCCAATCAATCTTTAGGACACTTTTAAAAACATAAACCATTTCAAAAAAATATTTCATTAAAAATTAATTTAAAAACATATAAAGGTAGAATTGAAAACAATAAAATGTATTATAATACTTTTTCTGTAGAGACCCGAAGCTTGATGTACATGGACATTACATTACTATTGCGGAATACTTAGTACATAACAAAAACACACACACAAGGATCGTAATAGTTTAGTGTTTTCGGACACTCGGAATATAATCTTCTAATCGTGGTGAAAAATCTTCATCATCTCCCATAAAGATCTTATTTTTTTATACCTAAAACCTTTTTTTATATCCTGGGGAAAAGAAAACATAAAAGGGTGAGCTCAAATGCTTAGTAAGGGTAAGGAAAAGAAATATCAATCACATCATATTCAAAAGAACATAACATTTTGGAAATCTTAACCTGCAAAAGAGAGCATAATTTCATAACATGTGATAAATCATAGTAGGGAAATGTAATCCCAATAATCATAACATAAAACATGAAATTTTGTGGCATACACACATAATCATAGAGAATCATTTCTTGTTAGTCAAGAATCATTGCCAAGACTATCTTAGTGGACAAAGTCCATTTCTGAACCGAGTCAACCTCATTTCAGTCCTATTTCACTGAACCGGTATAACCTACCATTCCAGCCATATCTATCTCATGAGATATAAAATATTTACCCAATGCATTGGAGGGAGATATAGGTCCCACCCATCTCATAATGATACCATTCTTATGTGTGCCACAAAATCATAAACCATACATCATTATATAACCCATGTAATAAAAATGGGAATCTTAAACATCATGACATCATAAAACAATTCATATACGATAAAGGAATTCATAAAAATAATTCCAACACAACATAATAAAATCAATGTAATAATAGGGATAAAAACAGAACCCATTATTATCTTAGATGGAAAATAATTTTGATAAAACACTTAAACATCATTCTTGAGGAAAATATCCTTTCTACTTCAAAAACACTTTTCCTTTCTTAACATGTCATAAAATTTTAAACTAAAAGAAGTTGATTAAAAATAAACTTGAAAACTTGTAAAAGAATCTTTTTGTAAATAATGTTTTAAAAATCCATTCATGCCGTATAAGTTAAAAAAACATTCTTCTTGTACTTTTGTCGAAAAAGTCAAAAAGTACCTTGTTCGAAAAACGACAAAAGATTCCTTTTATATCTTTTACTAAAAACTTACCGAAGGGTAAAATTGGATATAAAATATTGTAGGTGGATGGAAATAATATTACATATTGAGGAAACATGGATGTGGATGATAAAATACACCCCAGTAAATACCAAAGTCTAAACAATCTCGGATAAAAAATGAGATTGTTATATTTTCCTTACCTTATGTCTGATATGCTTTGTACGTATCTGAAAATCCAGTATAATGATTTAAATAATGTCATTAACTTATTACAGAATCAAATTCATATATGGTTCACTTATAACTTTATATTACCCGTTCTTTTGTAAATTCCATGTTAAAGAAGCGTTTTGGGAAAAATCGTTTCATTTGTCGTAGGTGTTTGGACTTGTTGTTCTTGACATTATTATTACTTATATCATAATTTACTTACTTACATAATATAAAACATGATTTATATATCATATATATTCAGTATATATATATATATAATAGATAGATAAATGAAATGAAACACACCGTTCATGGAGACGGTAGTCCGTACGTACGCCTGAACACTGTTTTCCTTTCCTTATTGTCTTGAATGGAAGTAAGTAGATGACAAACACACATATATATATATACATAAATACAGTAGATTTAAAATTTCATATATTTCATTATTATTAATTATATATACTTTATAATCATTCATTAATGGTTAATGTGGAAAATGAATCTCATCGCGTCGTGGAGACGGTAGTCCGTACGTACGCACGAGCGATGATATCGTTCTCATGATCGTGAACTTGTGTTGAAGTGTATGTATACTATTTCAGTATCAATATCACATTATAATAATCATATATAGTTACTGATTACAACATTATACCCATCCAATTAAGGTGGTGGCGGAAAATAGATTACACCACGGCGTGGAGATGGTATTCCGTACGTACGCACGCACGGTGATTTCCTTTTTCCGTACGATGGATAGAAGGTTAATTAGATTTGTTACATATTTATAATAAAAAATAAGTATATAAGAAATACTGATGTTATTACATTATCATGAAACAACTAAATAAGAAGAAGTTGAAGAAAACATAAATTGAAAAAGATCGGTAATGGATATTACCTCTTTTTGACGCGCCTCTTTGAGATCTCCTTTTAGGGCACTAAAATTGGTCTTTGATGAAGACCAGAACCTATAGGACGTTTCTAGGGAAGTGGAGAAGGGAATGTGTCAGGGGTTGGCCGAGTTTGAAGGCTCAATGTGGTGTGAGGAAGAGAGGGAGGAGGTTCCTTTTTATAAGGGAGGAGAGGGGCACCTTAGGAAAATCTCAAAATATTATTTTACATTAAGGTCAAATTCGGTTTATAATGGTTCCAAAGGGTATTATTTCGAATATAAAGTGGGGATGGGTCTAAATCCTCTCATCCAATAGGATTTAGACAAGTTTAGGTTATTATATTAACCTTTTCAATTAGATTTAACTCTAAGTTAAATAATTTAACTTTTACTGTGTCTTTTTGTTTTCTTACACTATATGGTTAATAAACATACCATAACAAGCCAAACGAACCCCCAAGTTGTTTATTATTAATATATATATCCTTATCTAAGTCATTTGGCCGAACCTTAGATTTTTAGGAATTAAATAAATATTAATAATATAATATTGTTTTAAAAAACTAATTTATGTCAATTTTGACACTATTTGGTACATGATTTTTATGAAATTCATAACAGAATGATAAGTTCAAACCAAGTTACTTATATCAACAATAACATGTCATATTAACCTATAAAATAAATTTATGTCATAAAAAGTCTCTAATTACATTTATTTGGGCTTTTATAACATCAATTATGTCAATATTGCATTAATAAGACAATTACTGCATCATCATTGTGTCATAATAAATGATAATTATTTAATCCCTAAAAATTATAAATAAATTCCTATGATGTAGATATTTGTATTATATTTTTGGAGACTATTCATGTTCGATGTTTCAAGAAGTTTATCACTAATGTAAATTTATTATACTTATAATATTTAAGAAAGTGACATGTTCTCACATTCATTGGTTTTAATAATAATTAAATTATTTTCATAAACAAAAGCCCATAAAATGAATCTAATCCGACCCTTAGGTTATATGGGTCTACTTTCAGCCATCCAATAGGATTTTTCCAAGTGTTAGGGTAATTTTATAATCTTATATTTACCCTTAATTACACAATTTACCTTTAACTATAGTAAATAAAATTTACCGTAGTTACTATTCACAATGCCCAAAAATAAAAAGTAGTTTTTTAACATAATTTTGACCCACTGATTCCAAATATGAAATCCATTTTTCCAAATTCAATACACAAAATATGCAGAAATTAAATTAAAATTAATCCCTTTGTCGAAAGAAACGAGTTTTTCTTTAAAACATTGCAAAAGATTGAATTGATATAACCTACGAATTCAAGGTAAAATCAATGCTAATAACATACATTATATTAAATGGTAAAAATATATTCTATTTATAATTTAAAACCATTCAATATTATAATTTAACCACATAAGATATTACGATGAAAAAAGTTGTTTTTAATTAAAATATAGCGTGTTTTTACTATTCATTAAAATATGAAAGTTATCGGAAAAATATCAAAACATTATCTAATGTAAATTTTTATATCCTGATTCAAAAGGAGAATTTTATTTTCTCAAATTGAACTTATAAACACGTCAAAAACTAGATTTATAGTGGGTGCGCCATCAAAAGGCGGCAAAACTGCATTTTTTTAAAAATACTTATTTTACACGAAAAATTATTTTGTTCTTATACCATGTTCTAGAAATGTGTAAGATGAATAATAATGTTATAAAATTCAATATTTAGTTAAAACTATTCATACCGGCTAGTTCATAACAATATTATAATAATATATCATTGTTTAGTAAAACCCGGTATTGCGTACAACACACGCTATCGAGGAAGGTTGCGATTGCGTGTAATGCAAGCCAAGTGAGGGTTGCGTGTAGTGCACAACTCCTTCATTGATGCGTATTACAGAATCCAACCATATTTTATTTATACATTGAATATATATATATAAACTCAATGTTGCGTAGAATAACTTCTATCAAATGAACTTGAAATTGTGTGTAACAAGAGACAACAAAAGTGTTGCGTATACTGCAAGCTAATACAGTGTTGCGTATAGCGCAAGATAATCTTGGGGTGTCGTACAATATAAGATATGAATGAAATTAAAAATAATGTATCTTATAAAATCTCGGGTTGTTACATTCTACCTCCCTTAAAATGAATTTCTCCCTCGAAATTCGTCGGGGTTATAAATGGTTTACTACTCGAAAGTTTCTTTAATAGAAACCCACATCGTAAAAAGGAATACCAAAACTTGGCTTTAAAAACTGAAGTATGAAATGTAATGATTACCCAAATAAACTAATCACTGGGATTCCACATAGGTGAAAATATGGATATGGAGGAGAAATCTAACCATCATGTTCTGATGGAGAGTGGTAGAGAACATGGCTATGGAAAAGCCAGCAATCACAAAGCCATAAATTTGTGACGATCTAAGGTACCATCTGATTCATCAGATATAAGAGCACTAGGACATTATTTATGGTTTTCATGATCATTTCCCTAAAGTTGATGAAATTGGAATTAGAAGAAATACTTTCGTGATTTTGGTATTGTCTCACCGTTTGTCGTTCTTTGGACAATTTACACTTCATCTCTTAAAGAAATGAAGTTGAATTTATCATTCGTGATGTGTTAGCAGATCATGTGATATAATGATGGGTCATTCCATCTGTCTCAATCAAAAGGTTAGAAAATTTATTAAAAAAATACATAAGTCCATCTATAGTGAGATTAATCATATATAGTTCCCAAAATGGACATATACTTCATATATCATACTGTTTAATATAATAAAACTAGGTTCTACTAAACTGGGACATCCTGTAGGCCAGTGGTAGGCGATAAAGGCCAGTCGCACTTTGGTTGTGGGTTCGATTCCCACATCCTTGTCCGACGCAATGGTCTGTCATCCGTCCTGCAGGTTTTCCTTTTTCTAAAACTACATTACTATAACATCACATAAATAATATCAAAAAAAGTTCTATCCTTAAACAATACTAGCTTACGGTTAACATAATCCATTCTAATCATTAGGCTTATCTAAAATTTTTCGGTCCAATCTCATAGTATAATGAAAACGATAACTTGAAATGTCGTCAACCAAGCATGTGAATACCATCATTTATCCCCCAAATATCTTGTTGGTCACATTCCAATCATTTGAATACCTTAATCATGTAATCTCTTGAAAAATGAATACCCATTAAACCTTAATGAAAACATTAATGCTGTCAAAAGCTAAATTTTTCCATATACCAAAATCCAAAAATTCTATATACTCAAACCATGATATAACCTTTTCCTTATATTAGTCATGAGCTCATGAATACTATCAAACATTTAATTTTCTCCTTATCCCTTCATTATGTGCATATCATCTACATTCCAAAAATATCTGAATATCCTTTCATGGATACTGGTATCATTAATCATTCACTTTCAAAACTCAAGGAAAGACAATAGTGTAACAATCCTTAGATGTCTCATTATTCTATAGTACCATGATATTACTTATACAACATTACACATGATAAACATGTAATCATTCCACTACATTCTTAAACCATTGACCGAGCTTCAACAATTCGTTCATCTCACATATCATTTGTAGTCTCTTCATCATCATCCTCATAAATACTACCCATATGACCATACTGATTCGCTTCATGAGACTTTCCCTTAGGAAATTGGTTTGCATAATGCCTGTACATTCCACATTTAAAACATTTAACCATTTTTGATGTCGTAGAAATACCATTATCCTCATCCCTGGTGTTAACTGAACCTTTTCCTTTTCACTTACTGGCTTTGTGTCTTTATTTTCCACACCCAAAGCATCTTCCAGTTCCTTTGAAACATTCTCCTTGATGCCTCTTCCCACATGATTTACATAGGGGAAATTGAACATTCTTTCCTCTATGATCATCATGAAACACCATCTTTCTCTTATTAGCTGAGTCAGGAAACTTACCAAATTTTACGTTATTGATCATATTATGAGATTGATGATTTGTCATAATAATGATGTTTGGACTTCCAAATCCCATTTCATTTGGTTTCTCATGAATAATATCATTCCATTGTCCATCATATCCTCCATTATCGTGAATCATCTTGTTTCTAGCCATTTTCTAAAACCCAAAAAGAATAGTGTGAGAGGAAAAAATCCTAATAAAGGGGGAGTAACTTCAATATCTAACATCTATGGTTTAATCTAATATCTCTACCATAGTTCTAGGACTATATCCTATACGTATACTTATCCTTAGGGACATCCCTAGACATACCTTAGTAATATCTCTAGGGATCTCACTAACGTTTTCGCATCCTAGTTTCCAATGGTTGACTAAAATTTTCCTCTGATTCCAACTGTACAGACCCGAATCTTGACGTAAATGGACATTACATTACTTTTGCGGAATACTTAGTAAATAACAAAAACACACACACAAGGATCGTAATAGTTTAGTGTCTTTGGAAAGTCGTAATATAATCTTCTAATCGTGGTGAAAGATCTTCAACATCTCCCATAAAGATCTTTTTTTTAACTAAAACCTTTATTTATATCCTGGGGAAAAGAGAACATAAAAGGGTGAGCTCAAATGCTCAGTAAGGGTAACCAAAATAAATATCAATCACATCATATTCATAAGAACATAACATTTTGGAAATCCTAACCTGCAAAAGAGAGCATAATTTCATAACATGGGATAAATCATAGTAGTGAAATGTAATCCCAATAATCATAACATAAAACATTAAATTTTGTGGCATACACACATAATCATATAGAATCATTTCTTGTTAGTCAAGACTCATTGCCAAGACTATCTTAGTGGACAAAGTCCATTTCTGAACCGAGTCACCCTCGTTTCAGTCATGTTTCACTGAATCGGTATAACCTACTGTTCTAGCCATGTCTATCTCATGAGATATAAAATCTTTACCCAATGCATTGGAGGGAGATATAGGTCCCACCCATCTCATAATGATACCATTCTTATGTGTGCCAGAAAATCATAAACCATACATCATTGCATAACCCATGTAATAACAATGGGAATCATAAACATCATGACATCATAAAACAATTCATATACGATAAAGGAATTCATAAAAATAATTCCATCACAACATAATCTAATCAATGTATTAATAGGGATAAAAACATAACCCTTTATTATCTTTGATGGAAAATAATTTTGATAAAACACTTGAACTTCATTCTTGAGGAAAATATCCTTTCTACTTCAAAAACAATTTTCCATTCTTAACATGTCATTCTATTTTAAACTAAAATAAGTTGATTAAAAATAAACATGAAAACTTGTAAAGCAATATTTTTGGAAATAATGTTTTAAAATCCATTCATTCCGTATAAGTTAAAAAAAACATTCTTCTCGTACTTTTGTCGAAAAAGTCAAAAAGTACCTCGTTTGAAAAACGAAAAAAGATTCCTTTTATATCTTTTACAAAAAAACTCCCCGAAGGGTAAAATTGGATATAAACTATTGTAGGTGGATGGAAATAATATTACATATTGAGGAAACAATTATGCGGATGATAAAATACACCCCAGTAAATACCAAAGTATAAACAATCTCGGATAAAAATGAGATTGTGATATTTTCATTACCTTATGTCCGATATGCTTTGTACGTATCCGAACCTCCTGTATAATGATTTAAATAATGTAATTAACTTATTACAAAATCATATTCATATATTTTTCACTTATGACTTTATATTACCCGTTCTTTTGTAAATTCCATGTTAAAGAAGCGTTTTGGGTAAAATCGTTTCATTTATCGTAGGTGTTTGGACTTGTTGTTCTTGACATTATTATTACTTATATCATGATTTACTTACTTCCATAATATAAACCATGATTTACATATCATATATATTATGTATATATATATATAATATATAGATAAATGAAATGAAACACACCGTTCATGGAGACGGTAGTCCGTACGTATGCATTAATGTTGTTTTCCTTTCCTTATTGTCTTGAATGGAAGTAAGTAGATGACTTACATATATATATATATATACATAAATCCAGTAGATTTAACATGTAATATATTTCATTATTATTCATTATATATACTTTATAATCATTCATGAATGGTTAATGTGGAGAATGAATCTCATCGTGTCGTGGAGACGGTAGTCCGTACGTACACACGAGCGATGATATTGTTCTCATGATTGTGAACTTGTGTTGAAATGTATGTATACTATTTCAGTATCAATATCACTTTATAATAATCATTTATATTTACTCATTACACCATTATACCCATCCAATTAAGGTGGTGGCGGAAAATAGATTACACCACGGCGTGGAGACGGTATTCCGTACGTACGCACGCGCGGTGATTTCCTTTTTCCGTAGGATGGATAGAAGGTTAATTAGAGTTGTTTCATATTTATAATAACATATCAGTTTATAAGAAATACTGATGTTATTACTTTATCATTAAACAACTAAATAAGAATAAGTTGAAGAAGAAATAAATTGAAAAAGATCGGTAATGGATATTACCTCTTTTTGACGTGCCTCTTTGAGATATCCTTTTAGGGCACTAAAATTGGTCTTTGATGAAGACCATAACCTCTAGGATGTTTCTAGGGAAGTGGATAATGGAATGTTTTAGGGGTTTTCCGAGCTTTAAGGCTTAATGTGGTGTGAGGAAGAGAGGGAGGAGGTGCTCTTTTATAACGGAGGAGAGGTGCACCTCAGGAAAATCTCAAAATATTATTTTACTTTAAGGTCAAATTCGGTTTATAATAGTTCCAAAGAGTCTTATTTCGAAGATAAAGTGGGTATGGGTCTAAATCCTCTCATACAATAGAATTTAGACAAGTTTAGGTTATTATTTTAACCTTATCAATTAGATTTAACTCTAAGTTAAATAATTTAACTTTTACCGTGTCTTTTTGTTTTCTTACACTATATGGTTAATAAACTTACCATAACAAGACAAAAGAACCCAAATTTGTTTATTATTAATATATATATCTTTATCTAAGTCATTTGTCCGAACCATAGATTTTTAGAAAATAAATAACAATTAATAATATAATATTTGTTTTAAAAACTAATTTATGTCAATTTTGACACTATTTGGTACATGATTTTTATGAAATTCATAAAAGAATGATAAGTTCGAACCAAGTTACTTATATCAACAATAACATGTCATATTAACCTATAAAATTAATCTAAGTCATAAAAAGTGTCAAATTACATTTATTTGGGAATTTATAACATCAATTATGTCAATATTTCATTAATAAGACAATTACTGCACCATCATTGTGTCATAATAAATGATAATTATTTAATCTCTAAAAATTATAAATAAATTCCTATGATGTAGATAATTTTATTATATTTATGTATAATATTCATGTTCGTAGTTTAAAGAAGTTTATCACTAAATTAAAATTATTATACTTATAAGATTTAAGAAAGTGACATGTTGTCACATTCTTTGCTTTTAATAATAATTAAACAATTTTCATGGAAAAAAGTCCATAAAATGAATCTAATCCAACCCTTAGGTTATATGGGTCTACTTTCGGCCATAAAATAGGATTTTTACAAGTGTTAGGGTAATTTTATAATCTTATATTTACCCTTAATTACCCGATTTACCTTTAACTATAGTAAATAAAATTTACCGTAGTTACTATTCAAAATGCCCAAAAATAAAAAGTAGCATATTAAAATAATTTTGACCCACTGATTCCAAATATGGAATCCATTTTTCCAAATTAAATACCCAAAATATGATGAAACTAAATTAAAATTAATCTCGTTGTCGAAAGAAACGGGTTTTTCGTTAAAACATTGCAAAAGAATGAATTGATTTAACCTACAGATTCAAGGTAAAATAAAAGATAATAACATACATTATATTAAATGGTAAAAATATATTCTATTTATAATTTTAAACCATTCTATATTATTATTTAACCACATAAGATATTACGATAAAAAAATTTGTTTTTAATTAAAATATAGCTTGTTTTTACTATTTATTAAAATATGAAAGTTATCGGAAAAATATCAAAACTTTATATAATGTAAATTTTTATATCCTGATTCAAAAGAAGAATTTTATTTTGTCAAATTGAACTTATAAACATTTCAAAAACTAGATTTAAAGTGGGTGCGCCATCAAAAGGAGGCAAAACTGCATTTTTTAAAAAATACTTATTTTACCCGAAAAGTTTATTTTTTTCTTATACCATGTTCTAGAATTGTGTAAGATGAATAATAATGTTATAAAATAAAAAATTTAGTTAACACTATTCATAATTGATAGTTCATAACAATATTATAATAATATATCATTGTTTAGTAAAACCCGATATTGCGTACAACACATGCTATCGAGGAAGGTCGCGATTGCGTGTAATGCAAGCCAAGTCAGGGTTGCGTGTAATGCATAACTCCTTTGTTGTTGCGTATAACATAATCCAAACATATTTTATTTATACATTGAATATATATATATATGTACACTCAATGTTTTTTAGAATAACTTCTATCAAACGAACTTGAAATTTTGTGTAACAAGAGCCATGAAAAGTGTTGCGTATACTGCAAGCTAATACAGTGTTGCGTATAGCGCAAGATAATCTTGGTGTGTCGTACAATAGAAGATAATAATGAAATTAAAAAGAACGTATCTTATAAAATCTCGGGTTGTTACATTTTCCATCAAAATTGGATTCAATGTTATTTTGAAAAAAATTTGGAATACATGGTTTTTTAATACAATATATTTTTTATCAGAGAGAGAGAGTTAGAGTTCACGTAAAAACGTTATCTTAAGTTTATAAAGGAGGAATTTGGGTACTAATATATGGATATATAATTGATAAATATAGAATTATTGATCTCATGAGTGTTCTTGAGATATGTATCATAATACTTCATTACAGTAATACCAAACATAAACAATGTCAAAAAAGTGATCAGATTGTCTCAATAACCCCTTTAACATGAAAACATGGGAACATATATCCATGTCAGAAAATGAAATTTCTTGATTTATAAAATATAATTAAAACAATTATATTCATTATATAACATGTATAATGGAAGTATATAAATATAAAAATTAATTTAGGTTTATAAACAATCATGATTCTCAAAGAAAGAAAATTGAGAAAAACTATTTCACTTATTTGGTAAATTTGAAAAAATGAACTAGAAGAAATAAATATCATAAAATTTATATGTGAATAATAATAAATTTAAGTATATGAGACAGAAAATACATTAATGGGGAGTACATACACCATAAAAATGGGTGGTGAATAAATCATATATCTCATAGAAATACAAAGTGAGATGAAATCCAGTTAACTTTGGTTTGGACCCATGTTGTACTCATTCAATAAAAATTTATAATAAATATGAATTTATTATAAATAATTTAAATAATTTTATTATCATTTTTATTTATTTATTGTGAACTTAAATTAACCTCTTTTTAACAATACTATGTTAATGTTTCAAATCAGGTAATGTACTCTTTATTCATCGCATGTATCTTAATTTGTTATATCTTTGGTATTTGTACATAATATCATGATTTATAGAATATAATACATGATATAAATATAAATTATTTTTATATTATTTTTATTATTGCAATATTTATAATATATTGGTACGTAATGGATTACGTCATTCATAGAGATAATAGGTCGTATGTACGCATGAATGCTATTTCGGTTTAATTGTTATGTCGAAAGAAAGTATGTAAACGAAATATATGTATAAAAATTTATATCATTATAAATGTAGATTTAAGATATCCTATATGATTTATATATTAACAAGAACCATTCTTAATATAATAAATGTAGTGTATCAATGAATCACATCAGGATTAGGGGGTGGTAGTCGACACTTCCTCAAACAAAATTATCATATTAAAAATTGTAAAATTCAATGATATGTGTTAAAAAAGAATAATAAATATTAAATAATAATAAATATCATATATATGATTTATAAATATATTTTCCACCATAAAATACACAATTGGTGGTGGTATGTATAATTGAACAATCATTATTTAATGAGGTAGTAGTTCGTCATACACAGATTCAGTTACTTCGTTATCTGTTAGATGGAGGTGTGTGTAATTGTAGGATGCAACCTTTTGAATAAAACCATCCTAGTATATTTTCGATAATATTTTTTATATACAATAATCTAATAATGAAATTATATGTGTGGGTAAGGAAAATAATATATAATTACTTGAGATAAGATAGAACATCTTAATGGGTAACTACTTTTGGTTTGTACCAAAAGGAATCCCTAGAATGCCATCTACCATAGGGAATGATTATATTCAGAAGGGAGGATTAATTGGAAGTGTATTGGACAACTCATAGATTATATTTATAGGTTTTATATGTGTGAGGAAGTTGATGATGTGGTGACCTATTATTGGGGAGGAAAATGATTCACTAGGTATTTAGGAAATCTAGTTAGGAGTACACATGTTATTCCCTAAAAAATTCATACCAATCCAAAAAAAAATCGATAATGGAAGGTTTATTGTTGAATAACGGATATATAATTTTTTTTGGATAAGGAGAAATCTAATTTGGCTTCTTAAGAATATGGTTTATTACCGAATTGAGTTTAATTTGACCTTAATCACTGTGATTAATTTAAATAACTATTACTTACCATTTTAGTTAAAAATAAACATTATCAAATTAGATTATCAAAATAATACTGATTAAAATTTGTAAGTCATTTTTTTTAAATTTAGCTCAAATAAGTGGAAAAATTACGATTAATGCTAATCCTACAGACTGGGTGAAATTATGGGTCTTGAAAGTAGAAAAATTGTCAAATATTTTAGAGTTTTTATATTATATTTGAATGTTAAATTTATTATAATGACGTACATTGTATTAATATTTGTATAATTGATCTAATTTTATATTAAAAAATAAATTACACTTTAACATTATTAATATTTTGAATGAAAATTTAGTTTTTATCCTTAAACCAGTATTTCTTTTCTATTCATCAAAAAATGATGTTTCTTAGAAAAGTACCAAATATTCACCCTAAGATAATTTAAAATTTGTAAATTAAAATGAGATTTATTTTATCAAATTAAATAAAATTATAGGTTTAAAAATAATTTATTATTTTTCACATAAGGACATTGAAATTAATTCATTTAAGAAAATAATATTTTTAAACATAAAAGAACATTACCAAAAATCAGATCTTTCATTAAGAATATGTTATATTTGTCTAATAAAAATTTTAAAAATTAATTGAAACTTATTTATTAATATTTATAGTACCATGTTTAATGTCTAGATTATAATTATCTTTTTTATGAAATTATAACTATAAAATGGTGTTTTGAATAAACATTGTTGTATCATATAACAAACACCATGTTTGTTCTATGTGAAAGGAATATGTGATGTAGTTTATTTCAATAAATTCATGAAAATTTAATTTATTAAAAGAAGATCATAAATAACTCATGGTGTTACATTCTACCCCCCATAAAACTAATTTATCTCTCAAAATTTATCACTCATGTAAATACAGATGATGATAATTTGGATTCACCAAATCATCAGGTTACCACATAGCTTGAAATAATTAGTAATTTATCAACAATAATTTCATTAGGTCAGTGGTCTGGTTTTTTAGAACATTTTCTGTATGATCTGAAATTTCAATAGGTTTCTTCTCATAAGAAAGATCATCCACCAATAGCATTACCTCTGAGTTCAGTACATGTGATGGTTAAGGAATGTACTTCCTTAGGAGAGATAAATAGAACAGATCGAGAACATTAGAGATATTTAGAGGATGTTCTAAGGGAATGGATATTATCCCGATGTGATCAAGAATTTCAAAAGGACCGATATACCTAGAGCATAGTTTCCATTCTTTAATTCCATAACATTCATCCACGGTGAGATTCAAGGAAATAGTTTTTTAGAATCACAAAATTCTAGATCATATCAATGGATATCATCTTGACATTTATAATTAATTTTAGTTTCATTGATATGATACCCAATTTTTCTAACCTAATCAACCATTTCTACAATGATCTTATGTACCTATAGCTTTCCTTCCCTAACCTATTCCATGCATGTTGGATCTCTATATTTCTTCCCATAGAGGGATTCGTACGTTTCCATTTGAATTATTTATTGAAAGATATAGTTGTTAGAAAACTAAACTATAATATGGTGTTTATCTAGATCACTTCTTAAATGCATGGAATAACATTTCAACATATCTTATAGGGTATAAATCATTCTTTCAGGATGGACATCTGTCTTAGGATGATAAGCAGTTCTAAACCACTATTTTGTATTAATTTCAAGCTAATGAATTTATAAGAAATTTTCAATGAACTTCAGATATCGATATGATATAATGGAATTTGGTACTCCATGAAACCTTACCACATCCTTAATTAATATCCTTGAAATATCATCAAGAGGTAATTCTTCTCTTTTAGCAATAAAGTTTTATGACATAGTAAGTCAATCAACTACCACACATATAGAATTGAACCCTTTAGAGGGTTTGGGTAATCCAACAACAAAATCCATAATGATTTTATACCATTTACTGTCTGGTAAGGGTAAAGGAAGAAATATTGATAACGACTTTTGTCTTTTAGCCTTAACATATTGGCATATGAAGAATTTCTATAAAATATCTATGATATCTCACTTCATAAGATGTCACCAGATTTATTCTTTCATGTCACTATACATCTTCATACTTTGGGGATGAATAAAGAATGAAGAATTATGAGCTTCCTCTAACAAATTATGCTTTTAAAATGGGATGGATGGAACACGTACATGGTTCTTAAAACTTATCATTTTGTCCTGGTCAATCCTAAACTATAGAAAATTTCTTAACTTCTTATGCAGCTCAACATATTCCTTATACACTTCCTAGATATTCCCTATGATTGAGGGTTGTACATTCTTTTGAGAAATATAATATATTACCCTTTATATTAGGATTTCTATATTAATCCTTTTCAAATAAAAAAACATTGGATCTTTAGTGATATTCATCATGAATAAGCTAGCATGATTCTTCCAACTCAAAGTAGCGTCCACCTTGTTTGATTTCCCATGGTTATAATATATTATGAATTCATAATCCTTTATCAACACTAACCATATTCTATGGAGAAAGTTCAACTCTTATAGTGTGAATATATATTTTATAATTTTATTAATAGTATATTTATTATAATTTTTCCCATAAGGATAATGCATCCATATATTTAATGAAAAATTTTCCACAACTAACTAGAAATCATGAGTTGGGTATTTTTTCTCATGAATACTTCACTGGAACAAGGAATAAGCGGTAACCATGTTTTTCATCACGTGATTATAACCCAATCCCTTATTGGGAACATCACTATAGACTAAAAACCCTTATCCACTATAAGTTAATATTAGCAATCATGCACAGACAAACCTTCTCTTCAAATCCATGAAATTTTCATCACAACCATCTGTCCAGAAGAACATGAATCCTTTCATTTTTAAAATTATGACAAGATTAGATATTTATGATAATTTATCCAGAAACTGTGGATAATATCCAGATAAACCAGGAAATCTATGGAATTTTATCACTATGGTTGATCTAGTCCATCATTAAATAACATATTTCATTGATGGATCTACTACTATACCATCTAATGAGATTATGCGAATAGAAAAAAAATTCTTTTGCATCCAAAGTTCCACATTGTATATTTTTCAAATATAATCCCCTTCTATTGGGTCTATTGTACATTTATCAAATGATATTCTTGCTTTTCCATACCCATTGAATCGATAAGAATATCATCTATAAACAAAACCAAAAACTTATTGAGGTGATCTCTAAAGACTCTATTAATTAAATCCTTATTGATAGAAGGTGAATCATTAGGTCCAAAAAGGCATCACTATATATTCCTACTATTCATAACGTTTTTTGAATTCTATCTTGGGAATATCCTCTTTCATGACCCTCAATCGATGATATTTATAACCAAGGTTAATCATTGAAAAGTATTGAGATACAGGTTGTTGAACAAACAAGTCATCTATATGGGGAAGAGGAATCTTGTTCATTATTGTTATCTTGTTCTACTATTGATAATCAATTCTGAGTCTCATTAATCTATCATTATTTTATAAAAAGGAATGAGTTCACCCAAGGTGACACACATGGATGAATTAATCGCATATCAAGGTTTTCTTGGTGTTTTTTCTTTAATTCATGCAACTTAACCGGGGAAATTTTCCACTGCTTCATTGAAATTGGTGTGGATCATGGTATAAGATCTTTTGAGAACTCAAATTAAAGTTTTGGTAGAAGACTAGGAAACTATTCCCGAAAACATCAAAAAACCCTAAACAATAGGAATATCATTGATGTCTATTTCCTCTCCAACCATTTCAGATAAACAACCCTTCTGACTGAGAATTACGAACCATACACTCGATGGAATCTCCATAAGAAATTTATTATTATCATAACATTATTGAATGATCACAAGCGGGTTTGAAATATCAAACATAAAATCCATTCCTTGGAAATTGATGTGATCATTAGGAAATGAAATCTAATCCATTTCTAATATGACATCAAATTCAACCAATAGAATAAATACATGATTTATAGGAAGAAAATTAAGATAGATATCATTTAGAGAAGAATCATAGACTTGAGATGATATCATCGTACCATTAGGATTTGTCACTTCTAATTCCACATATAATTATTTTGGAGGAGTCCTAACACCCATAAGAAATTATTTATAAATAAAATTGTGGGTAGATCTAGAACAAAATATGAAATTAGTAACTCAAGATTTTATGTTACGTGTACATTTTATTACGTCTTTATCCAACCCCTCATCAAAACATAGAAATTACATGAGATTTACCCTTATCCCTCACCTTAAGAGGTTTTTGAAATGGATCATCCTCACTAACCCTTGGAATTATGTAGCAGTTAACCTAATGCCCATTTTCCTTACAATTGTAATACAGAATCATGGGAGGTTCATTATATGTGGTTTTTTCTCCATTAGAATTTTGAGCTAACATATTCTCATCATTTGAACAATAACTTTTATGATGGAATTCGTTAACGCACTTAAAACAGTTTCATAACCATTAAAGGAAAATTAATGCATGATTCATCACTCATTTAGAACATAAAGGAATACTCGTCTACTTTTCTCCATGGGTTATAGAGTTTCTTATGATCAACATATTCTTCTTCTTGTAAAAATCATGACATTTATATTTGACTCCAACCAATATTTTATCCTTGATTTCACATCACACAATATCGTAATAGCTACTCAATAATGTTATGGAAAATTCCATTCTAAGACCTTGATTTAAGCCATTTACGGACCTCAAAACTTTATTTTCAGGTGGGATGATAATTCCGAATGATTTTTCAGAAAGCCTCATGAATTTAGCATCATAGGTACTGACCTATTCATTATCCCCTTTCTTCAAGTCATGTAACTATTTATCCATCTCGGTATAAAGAATCCAAGGAATGTTTTTATTTGAAAAAAAAATTCTTTAACACTTATTAACCTATGGATTCAATCTCATCTTGTTGCCTCATATTCTGGAATAGAGTCTAACACTGGTTTGCACTACCTTCTAACCAATATACACCTAAAAAAAATTTATCATGTTATGAACACTGGAGAATGGATAATATATTTTTAGTAGTTTTATCAAATTTTCATCAACAATTGAATCAGAAGAACCTTTGAAAGATGTTGGACGTTGCCTCATGAAATTCTTAACTCAATGTGGTTTCCTCCTTTTCCCAATTTTAATTCCACCATGATTCATTACATGATAATGATGTTTGATCAAATAAATTAGAATTTTCATTATAAATAGTAGAGAATTTAGTTTTTGAGGAGGAAAATCAATTCATTTTCTATCACAATCACTATTAATACAGTTCCATTGGGTTCAAGCCGTTGACTAAAACTAGAAACCATAGATTACGATACAATTATCCCTGCGAGGAACCACATAATCATGAAAAGTCACTTATCTGTTGTCTAAATTATGATACCTTCTTAAATATATGAAACTTGGGTTTATCCTAGGTTATTAATTTCCAATATCTATTTTATCATTCATGATGGTTTTTTAAGTGTTTTTAAATTTCTAAAGAATACCCCCTTGGAGTATCAAATCAATTATGAAGCATGGCCCCATTGTTGTGTACTTTATTACCAAAAGTCAGGCCCAAAAAATCATGTCGGAGTTGTTAACCCTAGGTCCAATAATTCCAGAGCCATATCCACTTTTACTATCTATATAGAGATGTATTTCAAGGAAACCAGTCACTCTATCCTTCCCGAAAATTCCAGGACATTTTCCTATAATTTCCCTTATAGTTAATCTTATCATTTGATATGTCCTTAGGGTTCCCAGTAAGATTTTTTCATTCTATGTTTTATATTTTATCTAAACCATTTCTCTAATACCAAATATTTAAACCCTTGATTTATATATATTATCATTAATTTTTTTTGAATACATAAAAAATTATACAAATTGATTCCCCATGTCCGTACTATAGACTAGTTCCTTTTTAAACATGCAAACATAAAAATTGATACATAAGTGAGATATAATATATCTTACTAGTTTCTAATTAAATAGAACCCATCATAGATACATAAAACAAAGAGAATATCTTCATAAAATTTGAAAGAAAACATAAAAAAGGGTGGACTGAAGTACTAAATTAATGTTTACAAGAAAGATATGTAAGCATAATAATGATCATAAGGGTATGATAATACAACTTTAAAATATAATATCAAACCATACATATCAAATATTATATACCTAAATCATGCCATAAATCATGGCTATTCAAAATACATGAATCATAAGGAAATTAAGAATATAATACATGAAAGTATAACATAGGACTAAAACATGGAATTGTGTAATACACATAAGAATATATAAGGACTTGCATTATTTTCAATGAATTTATGATTACACCATATTATTGGAAAAATTCCATTATTGAACTAGTTTTACTCCCCATTCCTATCATGTATTACTAAACTGAGTTCACCCCTTATTCCAAAATTGTATTATTGAACCGATCTCATTTCTTCTTTGATCCCTTCAATTCAAAACTGATTTTAATTCTCATTCCCTAATTTTTTATCTCATGATATATAAAAAATTACCCAATTCATTGGAGAGATATATAGGTCCCAACCATCTCATAATAACACCATACATACATGTTCCACAAGATCATTAATAATAATATCATAACCAATGAAATGAAATTTGTATTATATATATGTAATAATATCATAAATTGTGGAAAGAGATGGGATTTATATTCATTTAATCAAGGACATAAACCGTGAAAATAATTGCGTTTCAAAATCATATAACCTATTAAATATAAATGTGTTTCAAAAGAAAATGACTCTTGAAATAGAAATATGTTTTATAAACACAATGCCATCAAAATACAATTCATTCAAAGAAATAATATGAATGGAATCATGGAATAATATCATCATAAAGCCACTAGTAACACTAATTGATGTTATAAAATATGGGAAATAATTTTAAAATATCGTTTAAAAACTATTCTTGAGGAAAATAACTATTCTCCACTGAAAAGGATTTTATAAATAAAATGTTCTTTTGGAAACAGTTTTCCTTGAAAATTGATTTCAAAAAATATTAACGAAGACTGGAATATGATAATGTGTTTTTAAAATCCATTTTTCATTAAAAATTATATTCAAATATATTTTGAGAAACAATTTGAAACTTTTTTTATTTTTATTTGATTTTTTTAAAACAAGATTTTTGAATATAATAGATTTTCGACTAGAGAGTGGGGCAGTCGGGTTTTACAAAAAACATTATCTTAAGTAAAAAAGAGTGAAAAAAGGTACTAATATATGGATATATATTTAATAAAAAGGATAAGGAAGATCATTAGTGTTATAGATATATGTATTATAATATTTCATCAATGGAAGACTAATGATAAACAATCTTGAAAAAGTGATGAGATTTTCTCAATAAAATCTTATAAATTGTTGACTTGGGATCACAAAATCCATGTAATAAATAAAAATTACATGAATAATATAATATCACGAAGAGAGTAAGATTCATGGTATAAAATCTAAAATGGATGTATATACACCTCAAAAGAATTTTGGTTCATAATAAAACATGAGTCTCAATAAAAGGAAATTTGAGACAAAACTATTTCACCGATTTTTTATCTTATGAAACTAAACCCCCTTAAATAAAGATCCAATAATGGATATGTTAATAACCACAAATATATATATATATGTTAAATATAATACATTTATGTGATGTAAATACACCACACAAAAGGAATGGGTGCTGAATGTAGCATGTATCTAATGGAAATAAAATGTCAGATGAAATCCACTGACCTTGTGTCTTGACTCTAGTTGTACTCATGCAAACCAGAATTATAATATATATAATTTTATTATAAATCAATTTCAGAACCATATTATTATATATATGGTTTTATTATGTACATATATTAAATAATTTTTAATAATCCTTTATTAAGGTTTCACTTCAGTAAATATTTTCTTTAGTCTTCACATGTGTCTTAATTTATTATATCATTAGTATTACTACATAAATTCATGTTTTTAAGAATTTAAATGATGATATAAACATAGTTTATATATATTATATATATTATAATAATCTATATAATATATAATAATAAAATTTAGTACATTGTTTATGGAGACAATATTCCATATGTACGAATGAATGCTATTTCTATTTAATTATCAGGTTGAATGAAAGGAAATAAAATACATATATGTATATATATGTATAACATTATTACATTAGATTTATGATATTATATATAATTTATATATTTAATAAACCCAAAATTAATAAATTCAATTTTGTGTATGAATGAATCATATCGATTTGAGGGGCTATAATCCACACTTCATCCAAAAAAATATCATATTAACAATAAATGGAAAGTAAAATTATACATGTTGTAAAAAGAAAAAATATTCTCAAATAAATAAAATATAAAATATATTAAATAAATAAATATAGTGTATATCATAATGTACACCATGAGATGCGGTAAGGAAAATTGAACAATCAATATTTAGGGAGGTAGTAGTCCACTATACACATTAACAATATCTTCTTTTTCCAATAGACTAAGGTGTGTGTAAGTGTGGGTTGAAAAATATTAAAAAAATCCTAAAATATCAATGATACTGGTTTTCTATACAATAATATATTAATTAATGTGTACAGCTAGAGACAAAAGATAAAAGGAAAGGACTTGGGAGAAGATGTTACCTCTTAATTGGGTAACTCTTATTGGTTTGTGCCAAAAGTATTCTTTGGATAGCCTTCTATCCAGGTGAAGGATTCTATGAGTTAGGTTGTATTTCTAGGATGTGTATTGGGTACCTATTGTCTTATTTTATGAGGATTTAGAGGTGTGAATAAGTGGGATAGGTTGTGGGCATTTAGAGGGAGTGAAAATGGATAACATGGAATGTTTGAAAACAAGTTAGTTGTAACATCTAATTACCTAATATATATATATATATATAAATATCCTATATTAATAATGGAAATATTATTGATGAATAATAGATATTAAATATGTTTTTACATGGGTATAGGTCATTTGGGCCTCTTATATTGGGGTTTTGTCCCCAATTATGCATAATTTACCCTTAATCACACTGAATAATTTTAATCCCATTTAATAATCATTTTGGTAAAAAATAAACATGATAAAATTAAGAAAAATATCTTCTAGGTATTACAATGTTTTATTATGGTTTTTAAAAATTAAGTTCATATAAGATGAAAAATTAAGATTAATGATATCTTATAGGAGGGATGAAATTACATGTCTTTAAAGTGGAAAAATGATCAAAATATTGTTATATTTTTATATTCGATTTCAAAGAAAAATTGAATCTAATAACCCAAATCATATTCATATATTTATAATTGATATAATTTGAACTTAAATAAATTTTAACATATAGTTTACCATTAATAATTATTTATATGAAATGGTAGTTTTTACCCAAAAAGGTGTATTTTTATCTATTTATCAAAAAATGATGTTTCTCAAAATAATACAAAATATTCACTATATGTTATTTTAGAAATTCTGAATCAAAAAATGATGTTCATTTCACCGAATTAAATTACTAAATATGTGTAAAATTAATTGTAATATTTTTCACACAAAGACATTAAATGTAGGTCATTCAAAAAAAGTGAATTTTTAAGAATTAAAAGACTTTACCCAAAATCATATATTTCCTTGTCAATGTTTACTTATTTATATAAAAAATTATGAAAATATTTTAAAAGTAGTATTTACTATTCGTATTACTATGTTTGAGGAATACACTATAATTATATCATTTTTGTAATTATATCTATAAAAAGTTGTTTCGTATAAATATCGTTGTTGCATGTAATGTATTCCAAGATGGTGTTGCATGTAATATACACTGATTAAATGTTTTGGGTAATGAATAATGAGTTGTTGTTGTTTAACATATGCCATGTAAATTTCGTGTTAATGGAATGTTTGACTTATTTATGATCATTAAATTAATGAAAATTTAATTTATTTGAAAAAGGTCCATTAAAACATTTGGTCATACAATGGGGAGTTAGTTTCACATCAGAGAAGGGGAGGGGTGTTCCTATCATTCCAATTGGGGAGAAGGGGCTCGACCGTGGGCTTCTATTGTAAGGGTTAACACAGGTGGTCAAAGAGCTTCCATAGAGACACTAGAGAGTTCAAATTGGTGTGGAATAAGAGGCACGACCTTAAAATCCATGAATCAGAAGTGCTGCGGCATTTAGAGATAGCTTAATACATGATAGAGAATAGTGGGGATTGATTGTTTGATAGTTTTACAGATTTAGTTCCATGGTCAAATTCTTATGAAGTGGTGTGTGGTGTGATTTATATCATGGGATGTTATTCCAAAACTTGTTCTATTTTTTTGAATTTGGTGTTTCATTTTCCATATACGATGAATCATTATTTTTTATGTATCTTCATCTTCATCATGTGTTTTGATTATTTATATTGATATTATGTGGCTTGTATTGTCCTCATAGTTGCAACAGTGTATAAGATATGATTTTATTCAGGTGAGGGGTGGTGAATGTGGGTGGGGGTTGGCGGAGGATGTTGAGTATCAGATACTGGTGATGAATCCTACCAAATTTGAGTCGATTTTGTGGTGGGTAATTTGAGTGGGGGATAATAATGTCATTGGGTAGATTTTAAGAGGGTTTATTTGGTAGTTACTCATGCTAGTAGAAGATTAATTCCATGAAAAATAACAATAGGGTTCTAGTGGTGAATTAATAGGTCCACCTATTTCTGGGGATGACTTAGTATAGGCATAATAAGATGAAAAATAAACTGAGAATTGAATTGTTTACTGAAGTAAAAAAATTAACCCATTAATAATAAATTATTTAGACAAAAATAAATATCTAAATCAATTATGTTTAACTTAAATATATTTTAATTTACTTAAAAATAAATTTACCATGAATAAAAATATTAAAAATATAATTTCTTGAAGAAAAATGAATATTATATAAATAAAATTAATATATAAAATGAATAATTAAAAATGCTATTTTGATAAAAATAATATAATTAAAAATTATATTTATTTATAATAATTGGAGTTCACTTTAGAAAAAATTTACATTCAACTAATATATATTTTTACTTTTTTAATATTTGAAATAAAAAAAATTTAAAATTAAAACAAAAAAATCACGAAGAATTATATTTATTAATTAATTTAATATATCAATTAATTTAAAATAAAAATAATAGAAAATAGTTAAAAAACTAGAAAAATAAATATTTAGAAATCATCTTATGATATATTTAATTGATAATTAATTACAAAAATAACTAATAAAATAAAGTATTTATTGAAATAATTATTTTTAAAAACATAACCATTAAAAATTAAATATTTATTGAATTAATAGAAGTAAAAAATTATAATTTTAACAAAATTAATGAATAAAGAACAAAACATTAAAAAAGAGTTAATATATTATTTTTGATTTTTTTTAAAATTACTAAAATAATCAATAAAAAACACATTTTCATAAAATTATATTTTTTTTTTTGAAATTTTAAAAAAAATGATGGTAATTACTAAACAAAATAAAATATTTTAATATTAAAATAAAATTAATAAGAGTTAATGATGTAGATCAATTAGCTTAAAATACATCAACATCTTTAAGATTTTTTAATGAAGAAGCTCTGAAGTGAGCATAGACAACTTCTTACAGATTTTAGGTGAAACCAACCCAGGGGATACACATGTTAAAGATTGATTGCTAAAACCAAATCCAGTCTCCAATCAAGGATCTATTAAACTTTCGTCAAAATGTGGTTTTATGATATTTTAAATAAACCATCTATTTTCAAAATATCATGATATTAAAACTAGTTTGTTTTATTTGGTCAATTGCATTTTTATATATTAATTCAGGATATATATGTTCATTTGATGTTTATGTGTGATCATTTAAATTAAATGAAATAAGAATAAAGTAAAATAAAGCTAAAATAAATGTTTTATGAATATGTTATATTACCATTTTATGTTTAATTAATAATATAAAATTCAAATAATTCTATGTATCCTGTGAAAGGTGATATTGAAAAAATTAATCATATTGGAAAAATAGATACATTAAGAAAACATTAATTCCGAAATAACACCAAATATAATATTTAAAATGAAACCAAAATTCAATATACTTTGGTACCCTCTGTTAGGGTGCATTCAATTATCAGGATGTTCCAATAAATATAATGAATGACATAACCTTGTTATCATAAAGGGTCAATTTCAACCCAAATAATTCATCTTAATAGGTTGAATGTTAAGAGGAAATATGGGTCTATGATTTCATTTTTGGTGATTCTACTCTATGGATGAAGGAACTAAATGTTCAGGTAGTTAGTTATATTGCCAACATAAACACATTCAGTTAATTTCAATAGTAGTCTATGTGAGTTAAATTAAAAGATATTATTTATATAATTTTATAAAATATAAACATGATAAGATATTCCAAACATAATAGCGAGGGTTATGAGGATGTGATGAAATAGTGGGTGGATAATAAATTTAATTGTTTTTTTGTAACAATTTTCAATCAAATAATATTATTAAAAATAAACATTTATTTTTATAGAAAATAAAATTTAATTTCACATTCACATTATCACTATGATGAATATTGGACAAAGAAATTATACCGGATGATATGAACATGCACGAGTGGTGATGATGCTTTCACAATATACTGCACCATAAAAAAAATTGTTTGTTGTAGTCTCTAGTTGATTTAGAAACTTATATGGATGATAGTGATGTGGATCATACTATATTTAGAAAACATATAGATGATTAATTATATGATTAGTGAATCATGCTATCATCCATGACTAGTGATCCATTGAAGTTAAAAGGATACAATGATTCATTAAACATGTTGTCTCATCTCTAGGATATTTATTAGGATGAGGAATGGAAATAGAGGTATGATATATCCAAAGAACTCATTATGTGAAATATTGGAGAGGGTGCACTAGTAGGATATCATGTAGAAAATATGATTCACTAGATTAATAATTTTGAAATTCATGGTTTCTAGGTTCATAAATAATTTTTCATAATCATCATTCTTTATTTATTACCATAGATCTTATATAATTTTTTTGAATTTTAATATCAATTATATTTATAAGGATCAATCATATATCATATGTATGATTTTATTAGAGGATAAGAACACAATTATTATAAAACCCTCATTCCTTACCGTGGAAAAGGGGATGGTTTATAAAAAGATGTATATAACTAGAAAATTAAATTGATATTCAAGTTATTGGACAAATAGGATGATGATTATGTGGAAGGATAAGTAATAAGATTTAGTGTGAATTTAATTTGATAGTATGGAAAATTTGGTGGAGATCATCACCTTAATGATGGAGCACCAAGAAGTAATAAGATCATTTATTATCAAATGTGACAGGTTCATTAAAAAAAATTGGGTATTAGATAAATAATTTTCAGATCATGTTCATATCTATAAAAGGAACCAAGTATATTCTGGAAGGCTACCAGTGGTGTAATGGATCACAAAGAAACCAACTTAGCTTGAAAATATACACTGTAAATTGGAGAGTATAATTTAAATTTTTCCATGTGTTTTATTTTTGAAATAATGAATATTATTATATTCCTATTATGACAAAACAAATTATACCTATGTCTCTTTTATATCTATATTTCATTATTTTCATGTTTTGGAATAAGATATAGTACTGTTATAATGGTAACATATGTTATGGTATGAAATATATTCAAAATTTTCATTATGTACCAAAACACAATAAAAATTTACTGAAAATCAATAAAAAATAAATTTCACCTGACTCATATTTCACACAATTATATAAACATGGTCTTAGCCATTAAGAAAACAACCATTTAAAAAAGTCAATCAAGGGAATTTTAATTATATTAAATTAACACCACATGATATATTTGATGCTTATTTACAATGATAAATGAATATAGGATCATTCAGTGTAAAACATTTACGAGTCACATATATTCTTGAATTAGTTTATGAAAATATATGTAGACTTTTTCAAGATATTTATTGGGGTCGATACACTTAATTTATAACTTTAACTAATTGATTTATTAGACATGGAATTTTCTACTTGATAAGGTATATGCAATAATACATTGAGAAAACTAATTATTTAAATAATTTAGTGGAAAATTATCCTGGTAATTGGATAAAAAAATATAATACATTTTGAGGTAAAGGGTATTATATCCCTAATTTCATTGAACATACAATAGATTTTTTGTATTTCACCTCAATTAAAAATACATATTCACCATAATGGAATAGTGTCAATAAAATGTGAAACCACTCCTTATTAGAATTTGAGTGATTAATGTTGATTCATGTTTTTTTTAACATTATCCTTTTGGGGATATTAATTTTATGTTGATGTACACAAACTAAATTGAGTTCCAACTAAATAATCTTACGTAATTTCTTATGAGTTGATCTATTAGAATAAATCTATTTTTCAAACATACATGTGTGTGGTTAAAAAGGGTCGTTAAATATATCCTTGGTATAATAATATTACATGCTAGAATATATTTTATTTTTATAGGATATTCAATGGGAATAAGGGGATATTCTCAATACGACCCCTTAGGGATAAAATATTAATGAAAATTGTAGAAGTATTTTTTGAGGGGAGAAAATCTGTAAAAGAGATAGTGGGAATATGATAAATACTTATGAGGTCAATTATAAATATTAAAATGATATGGAACATGAAAAATTTTCATTATGCCTCATGGAAACAAATTTTCAATAAAAACTAGTACAACATATGAGCTTCAAGATTATTGAGATGTAGAGATATATGGTGTTATTGTTAATATGTTTGATGTATACTTATTTTTTGATAAAAATGCTACTCTTTTTTATATGAATTTATTATGAATCTCAAATTTTTAAATGTTCTAATATTCAATGAATTCTAAAATGGATTCCTTGTGCCAAAAATAATCACCAATTGGGTAGATCCTCTAGTGGATATAAAACATGTTTGTTGGAAATAGATATTCAAGATAAAATTGGATGTTGATTGTAAATTTTCCCTTATACAGCCTGACTAATTATTAATGTGTTAAATAAATATAGGGATATAGAATATTATAATATCATTAACTAGTAATACAACTTAATTTTATCATAATTATTCAGGTTATGGTGTCCTAACATAATTTTGAGATCAATTAAGGGTATTCCAAAATTTCCTTCTATAATTGGATCCTCGTGGAGATTGTTTCTAGGTCATTTCTAAAAGTGTTAGTGACATTAATGGATGTCATGAAAGTGTGAAAATTTTATATATCTATTGATGGGTTAATAAAAATCCTAGATCATGGAATCCTTATTTTTTCCAAAAATGTAATTCAATTTAATTTCATAAATAATGAATGTTAGTGCGGTGTCTAAAATAACTTAGTGGAAGTAAAATCAAGTTTTTAGTATTTATTAATGAAATAATTTTTATCGGAAATATGATACTTGGATTAAGGTTTAAATTTAAATGGATAAAAATATATTATCCTTAATGAGAATTTGTGAGGAAATATATATTTTAGTGATGAAGATAATTTATATAAATAAAAGAGCCTACTTAAAGTAAGACATTGTACATGAATTGAAAATATATTTAACATATTCAAAAATCAAATATTCGTGGAGGGTTTATTTTAATTTTCATATATTAATTATTTCCCTAAGAATATTTTTCCTATTATAGGATATGACAGTTATAGGATGAGAATAATTTATTTTACATTAACAATTGGATCCATCATATATGCCATGCTATGTACCATGCACAATATTTCTTACTCAATGACCATGTACTGATTATACAATGTATACAATTTAGACTTATAATTACATTGTAAAAAGTATATTCTAATGCATTTAATGATTACTAAATGTGTTTTCTTTTTTTATTTAGAAGGTAAAGAGATAATCCTTATAGGACATATAGATACTAGTTTCTATACAGGAAATAATGATATTAAGTCTTAGATAGGATTTTTATTTTTACTTAATATTGGATTTTTGAGAAATAACAACTCAAATCAGGTATAATTGGTTGATTTAATAAACTATTATAATTACACATTATATTTTATGGTATTCAGTGCAATGAGTTAGGGATAATGTTTTTCAAAAATGATTCATATGGTAAGTAAATGTACAAATTTGATCACAATGTACTATAATAATGAGGGAATATAAAGAATATATAAATTAACCTTACATAATATTAGATGAATATTAATTTTACATAGTTACAATTTGCACTAGGAACATTGTGTTTTATTTTCTTGGGAACATAAAAACATAAACAACTCGTATATAAAATATAAACATAATCTCTCATTTCATCAAAACTCAAACCATTTTTAGGAAACAAATAATTAAAAAAATTATTCACATCCAATGAAAATGGAATTATAACAAAGAAAGAGCTCATATACTTAGTAATGTTAATCGAGGGAAATTCCAATTATCATTTTATAAAAATACAAGTATATGTGTATGAGAAAATTAGAATAAAATTTTGAAACCATTCCCCACAATTAATATATCATTATCTTGATTCATAACATAATGGTTGTCAATTCATAAGACATGAAACATATAAAAAATAAATTATATGAACCATGAGAGAGTAACATTTCCTAAGATCTTGTCTTAAAATAGAAGCATAAATCATTGCATAATCATAATCTATGAAATCACAGTGTCATTTATTACATGATATTATTGGGATATCTACCAATGTACCTGCATGATGGTCGAGATAACCACCGATTTATGATATTTTGGCCATATTATAACAAACTATGTAGAATTTTATTCAATAATATATTTAAATTTACTAGATGAATTAGATAGCTAAAACATACCCACCCATTAGACAATCATATTTCATTCAAATGTACGTCAAAAAATCAAGAAAAAATTTACCGTTTAATAATAAATTAAACAATGTAAAGGAAAACATGATTAATCAATATTTTCCCCATAAATATAAAAAATCATTGAATGAATATGGGTGGTTTCTTATAATCATATCACCTATTAAGAATAAGTACCATCAAAAGAAGTAATCATCGAAGTAAAATCAACATGAAAATCCTCTTTAATATTTCATGAGGGAAACACATTTATTTATTAAATTTTGTTTTTCATAATCTATATTGTTTTAAATTTTTTGGGATTTTCTAATATAACCATTTAATTTCATAAAGGAATATTTTATTCAATTATTAGTAATAATTTTTTTATAATCCTTTAATTTTTTCTATGTTAAAATATTGATTCTATTGACACCTTGGGGAAAAATTAACTTATTTAGAATACTATAAAAATCTCCATTTATATATTACTATAAAATGTAATTTTATTTAAAAAAAGACAATAATAAATTATTAGACAATAGAAATGAAATTCTATTAAAAAAATTGTTTATTTTTTTTACATAGAATAAGAAGATTCCCAACCAAATAGAAAAAAAATTCTGCATTCCTTATAAATATTCTTCATAAAATTTGTGTGCTTTGAGAGGGAGAAATAAACTGAAAACATATATTTGAAATAAATAAAAATAGTAGAGTAATATAAATTATATTTATGAACTATATATCATATAGTTTTTCTTCATAAATTTAGTCATAAGAAATTACTTTAAAATTCAATCACAACATAATATCTTTAATTCTGGGTAACATTTAAATCATAACCACCACGATAGAAATGCCTGGAATTGAAACATTAAACTAAAATAATTAAGAATGATAAATTATATATAATTTAAATAAGTATGTATTTACACCTCATAAACATAAATATGTGTATAAAATAAAATATTTCAAGATGAATGAATATTGAGATGTAGAACCCTTAACTCAAGCATGTTTTCCTTTATAAGTGATAAAATGTGTGGTATAGTAAAGTTATATTAGTTAAAATTAAAAAAAATACATATTAATATTAAAAATACCATACATGTTTTACTTGTAAAATCATTTCAACCATTCCATAAAGATTCATTATTAAAATTCACAAGTCTAGGTGACAATTATTTTATATTTATTTATTTTTAATTATCATATTGACAATTCCAATACATATAATTAGATCAAAGATACTGATTATTCATAATTTTTATAATTACATAAATATAATAAATAAATATATTCAATATTTACATATTAATATAAATCCATAAAATTTGAATAATGAAAGATAAATTACACCCTTAATAGTGAAAATTGTATTTACAAACACATAAATGAGGTTTTCATTTTCAAACGAAAAATGGAAAGAACAATTAATAATATTTTTTCATTAAATAAACAAAATGATAATTTAAATATTTTATATATTCATTAAATCCATCATTATAAATTTTCATTTGAGGTAGTAATGGAAGAATAATAATATCACTATGTTGAGGCTATCTACAAGAGCACAAGTGAATCTTTAAATTCTAATTTAATGAATAGTAGGTGGAAAATGGTTATAAAAACAATATAATAACATTTTAGTATATTTAGAATACAAGAATCACCATGTTATGATGGGTAAAAAATATTTTATGATTTTTAAAAAGAAAATAAAAGGGAAAGAGCTTAGTTAAGCTTTATACCTCTCTTTTGAGAGACCTCCTTTGGATTAATCATTATGGTAAAAATGATTGATGAGAAAAAATAGGGTCTCTAGAATAATGGAAAATAATATAGGATTTTATTAATGAAATTTTATTATAATATATATTGATTAAAATTCACGAATCATGGTGGAGAGGATATTCATATTTAAAAGTAAGAGATAGCACATTGATGGGATTGTATAAAATATTTATGTAATGAAATGTATTTTTCATGGGAATGTGGCTCCAAATAATAATTAATATTGAGGTAGGAAAATATTGGGTCGAGATATCGTTAACCAAAAACAATTATAATTTTTATAAGTCATGTTTACCCTTATATATTATTTCTATACATCCTCTATTTTAAATTTGTATTCATAATTGTGGCAATAAAGTTTTACTATTTAGACTATTCATTATGAAAAAATTGAATGTTGAATATTTAACATACAATGATATTATGAAAATTAACATGGAATCAATTTTATTATTATCAATTTCTATATATGGTTGAAAATAATATAAAAATAAACTTGTGGAAGACCTTAGATAACCATTTTTCGAAAAATTAATTTTAAGTATGAAATTGAATTTACATTTACTCATTTCCTTTTATAACATATAAAATAAATTATAAACTAATATTTTAAATATATAATATATTAATTTAATGATCAAAATTAATAAACAATAAATTTATTTACTTAATTTAAATAAAAACAAATTTATCTTATAAAAAAGTTTTATGAAAATATAAATCTTTTTACCATTAAATTATATTATCGACATTCATAATAAGTATTAACTAAGGTATATGTTCCTATTAACAATATAACAGTATATTTGAAATCATTTTAATAGTGATAAATATAAATTATTAGTATAATTACCTATAATAACTTTTATAAAAAAAGGGTCTTTTAATCTTTAAATGATTTTTTTTTACAAATTTAATAATTATTTCATAAAAATAATCATTAAATTCAAATTTAGAGAAAATTTTCTATTTGTATCTTTCATAATTCTGTTAATATTATTAATATCCATCAATTAAATTGTTATGATATAATGATATAACAAATCATGGGTTTGATTATAATTAGGGTTTCTTATAAATCATGATTTCAAATACATCATGTTTATTTTATATTAAATATATATAAAATAATGGGATGTAAAATATTTACCATATTAAAAAGAATTTACACCTAAAAATTCAATTTATTTCATTGATACATATGAGGATATCTCTTCTTTATCAAATTTTTACATTCCAATGTAGCCTCCAATTTTTTTCCATTGGAGATCTGTAACTAGGTGAGTAATATTATTACTTTGAAATTTATCTACAAGATCCAATATTTTCTATAAATTTCCTTTATAGGAATGATCATATTCGAATGGTTCAACCACATAGTTCAGTACATTTGGAGGAATATGTTTATAGTTTTTTAAGAGAGATACATGGAAAAAAATATTAAACATGAAAGATGTTTAGTGGATTCATAAATGATAAGTTACTATCTCTACATGAAAAATATTCATGAAGGACCATTATTCGTTTGGAATAAGCATCACTTATTTCAATGTTTCATAACCTTATTCCCTATAATCAATTCTAGGAATACCTTCTAAAAAACACAAAATTCAATATATCAACAAATATTATCTGCATATATCCTCTACCAACATTGAACAGACCTGATATGACACTTAATGGCTCTAAGAGTAACTATACTTCCCCTAGCAAGATCATATATAAAGAGATTAACTTTAGAAATACTCATACCAACCCATTGTAGTTCTACACATCCTTCCATATAATAAAATGTATTATTCCATATAAATGAGGAAATTAAATATATATTTATATGAATAGTCAAACAGAGGATTTTTTTATCTCAATGACTATCAAAATCCATAGAATAAGATCATATTATATCATCAAGGGTTTAAGTGGATATCTCAGACTAACCATATATCTATGGATGATAAATATTATTCAAACAAAACACATTTTCTAGATCATGATGAATAATTATCTAGAACATAAAGGTCAACCTATGATCTCTATCATATAAAATAAAATGTGGTACTCTTTGAAACCTTATAGCTTCTATAATTTATATCCCTAAAATAAAATCAAGAGATAAATATTTTTTGATAGAAATTAAATGTGATGAATTTTTAAGGCATACACCTACAACCCAAATAAAATTATGACCTTTAGATTTTTTTGATAGTCTAATGATGAAATCCATGGTTTGGATTTACAATTTTTATTCTATTATGGGTAATGTTTGTATCAATTCCTTGGATTTATTTTTTAAACATTACCAAATTGATATATAAAGAACCAATATGCATAATCTAAAATGTGTTTCATCAAGTTATCCCACTATAAATAAAAATTAATATCATTATAAATGTTTGTACTCCCATGATGAATATTGAATAATGACCTATGATATTATTCTTATATCTCTTTCCTAATATCAAACATTTATGAGAAATATAAAAGGTTACAGACCTCACTAGTCCATTATAATAAATTTTGAAGTCAAGAAAATTTTGTTTTTTTTCTGTATCTCTATAACTTCCTTCTATCTCTATTTGATATATAAATCTATATATGGGTGAATGAATTTTGGAGGAAGATATAATTTTTAACCTTATTTCATGAAATCAACATATATCCTATCAAAATACATAAATATTGAATAATTTATGATACTTGTCATAGATAATATAGAGTGATCATTTTAAATTAAATAATCGACCACCTGGATTTTCATCACAGGTTGGTAACTCCTTACTAGTAAAAATTATTAATCGATATTAACAATTATCTAATTAAAATATTACCACTACTAACTACAAATCAATTTTTGGGTAAATTTTTTCATGAACCATTAATATTTGAGATTCATATGATATCTCTATAAAGTTATTTATGCCAACATATCATAATCCATTCATTTATGTTGCACAAAAAATTAAAAACCCTTCCACATTATAGGTTTTTGTGAGTAAAAATTTTCTAACATGCCTTCTTTTTCTGGTCGTCAATGTTTTCTTCACCTTTTTCTTCCCAAAGTAACATGATTCCAAATCATGTTTACTTGGTTAGATGAATTGATATCCTTGATTAATTTTCCATAAAAAGTTTATAATATCATGAAATTCTATAGAAACCATGGATCTTAGTCATAGTTGTTAGTATAATCCAAAATTAAATTACATTCTCCTTTATTGGATCTGCTGAGTACCCAATGTTTATATTATACAACCAAAAAATAATACAATTTTTTACAAAAAATCAAAAATAGTAATTTCTACACAATTTTTCATTCCTTAGGGCCTTTAGTACAATTCTCAACTGATGTCCATTCTTTTAATTTCACATGAAATATATATGTATACCATCTATATTGGCTACCAAAACCAAAATCAAGTAATATATACATACTATATTCATTAATGTATGAGGTAATTAGTAACAATAATTATAATTACTATAAAACCATAGTATTTATGCATCATATGAAAGGATATATTGTGTATGAATTCACTTTTGAAACACAATTAATAGTATTTTCAATGAAAATTTATTTTTAGTATATATTAAAAACCTGAAAAATGTTAAAAAAAGTCATTAATATGGGGAAGGGGATATATATTATTGATTATATTCGTCATAAATTTCTTATAATCAAGGTATAATAACAAAAATCAATATTTTTTCTAAATAAAAAGTATAGGTGCACCCAATAGTAATTCATGTTGTCCAATGAATCCGTTATCAATATTCTATTGAGGTTTTTATTAAAATATTTCAACTCAACTAGGGCCATTGTATATGGAGTATTTGAAATAGGTGTATCACTAGGTATGAGTTCTATTGGTATGTCAATTTCATGATTCATAGCATGACAATGAAAATATTTAGGAATGATATAAAAATCACTAGTAAAATATGAATATATCTGATTTTGAGTTTCTCCACTCACATCTAAAATAAATCCCAACATTAGTTGGAATCATGTACAATAAAATTAATGTAATTTCAATTAAAAAATTTATGTTTCTCCTTGCATTAATATTACATTATCGAATGGTTCAAAATATCAAATGTGACTGCCCATCAATTGATATTGAAATGAGTTTAATAAAACTAAAGTCATTTAATAACTAAAATTACATAAAATTATACTATAAGGAGAATAATGATATTCTTTATAAGCACATTACCAAAAATATAAATCATTCAAGGATTATATAAATTAAATAAAATCACAATATAATTATGTTCTTCAACTACTAATTCAACTTCAAAAATTTTTTGTCATAATGTGACACCTTTAGAAAGTTATCCTTTTATAATATATCAGATAGATATAAAATGAAATATTACATTTTCCATTCTATATTCTATTTAATGTTTACCTTTAAACAATTCATTATTTCAATCAACATTAGAAAGAGTTATTTCATCACATTTCCCTTTTTTATGGGACTAAGAGGTTGCTAAAGTCGATCATCATTGTTAACACTTTGTTATGAGAATGGTTTGCATAATACACATAATCAATGTATTTAAAATGTTTTGATATTTGTGGTGTATTATGTGGACCATTCTATCTAATAATATCATTAACAAAATAATCAATATCACATTATCATTAAATTTCCCGATGGCCTTCATTTCTATATAGAATGAATTTTACTGTTCCTTTAATAAAATTTTCCTTGTTTCTTTCAACGTATTTGGAATAAATGAAGACTCATATTTTTTCCTTCCATGGTTTTTATTAATATAATTTTATTTATTTTTTATCACTTTCCCATTATTAGAATCATGATATTGATGGGTGATACCATTTTCTATTTCTACATTGATATCTTGGAAAATGGATTCTTCATAGCTATTTATGTCACTTATATAATAATCTAATTAAAAATAGTTTTAGGCCATAAAAAGTCATCAATATTACTTCCTTGTTAAATGATAATAATAGTAGAATTCATAGAATTGATTAAAAAATTGGCCTCAATGGTACAAATTATTTCACTATCCTTTTACTTTTGATCAATGAAATATTTTTTCATTTTGATTTAAGTAATGATAAGATAATATTTTTTTAAAATATTCTTCTAAACTCACCCACCTCTATATATAATAATTCTCCATATTGAATTATAATGAGGATAATATTTCACATTTAATACATTTCTCATTAATAATGATAATAATGATAATAATTCATTTTTTTCTCTATGCACTAAGGAAAATAGATATATTATTAATGGTATTGATCCATTCATTAGAAATTAGTTGTTCAAAAGACCCACTAAAAAGTGTGAATGTTCCCTCGTGAAGTAATAAATTGAATACTTTTCCCTTCATTTCAGTTTTGGATACTCAACATTATTCATGGATTGGGAATGTTTCATATGTATAGAGATAATATTTTCCATTTCATCCCAGATAAATTAGATTATTGAATAAAAAATCAATTAATTGTTTATCAAATTCCAAATTTACATGGATCCATCGTATAATATCTATTTAATAAAATAAAAATTAATAGTTTTAAAAACATTAATCATTGTTAAATACTATATTATCTTGAAAAATAATTTTTTGGATGTCTAAATAATTATTTTTTCATTTCAATATATAAAATATAGGTTTATGTTGGTCCATCTATAGACATTATCTTTTCAATTTTTCTTAATTGATTCAAATTAATATTTGATTAAATTAAAAATATACCATAGGTGTGTCTATCCTACGGTGAAGTATTATTCTAAATCATCTTGAATCAATAATGGTCATATTAATAACCAATACACCCATTTTCACCATTATACACCTAGGTCCATATGTTTCTCAACCACATACACTTTCTAGTATATTAAAATTGATGTATGTTTCTAGAAATCAACTCTAATTTATTTCCCATAATATAGAGTGGTATCCTAAACATATGCCTAAAATTTTTGTTCTAGTTATCTTTTCCAAATCCGATTTTCTAAAAATAACTAAACAGTACTCTGATACTAGTTGAGGAAATCCAAAAATTACAAAAATAAATTTTATATATTAATATAGTAACATTCAATCAATATCAATATGATACATTTATTAATTGTAATGGTTTAGTGGATTTGGAATAAGGATACATAAATATCCATTATATAAATGTTCCAAAACATGTACAATATAGTCATTTACAACTATCACCATTCTAAGACCTAATAATGTTTAATCCATTATTCGTATATTTGGGAAAAAGAAATATTTAGATGACTTAGCCGATATGATTTATAAAGGTAAAAGGGGATATTTAAATTAACATTTAATAATTATATGAGAATAAGGGTATATTAAGAAGAGAATAACATTAGGAAACCATACCCAACAATTCATAGATCATAGTCATGTCTCAGGGAATATTTTTTAAATTCATATGATTTGAAAAGTATTTTCCTTAATATACAAGATTTTCTATATGAAAACTTTGATAGATGACCATTTAATAAAATAGTGGCATAATTAGTGGAATAATAATAATCATAGAAATTATAGGTCACAACTAACCAATTTTAAATTCATCACATGGATGGCTTTGCCTAACCACTTATGAATCTGCATAGGGCTTGGGATAACCTCTCTTATACCAACATTCAGTCTTGATACGACCTCCTTTGTATGCAAAATTGGGATTCATATAACCTACCATGTACACATTGACCTCATAAATCATTATTAATGTCCCAATAAATATGAGGGATATAGGTTTCATACTCATCAAATTATCTTCATCTATTCATATGTATTCCCCATGATTCTAACAATATTCTTAATTTTATACTAATGTAACATGTGAATAAAAAATGGGATTTACAAAAATTTCATAATGAGAACAACAAAAAATCAAGAGAATTAATAAGTATGATATCCTAGAATCATATATCTATTTAATCATCAGTAACATCAACTGATATTAATAAATGTGAAAAATTCTATTAAAATATGAATGAAAATTTTCATTTAGAAAATTCCCTATTAACTTATGAAAAAATTATTTAAAATATAAAAACATAAAGCTTATTAAGAAAGAAAACCAATATTAAAATTTAAATAAAAATCTTATATTAATATTGATGTAAAATAAAAGTAATTATTGGGGGGGAATCAATTTGTATATTGTATATTAAAATAATTGTTCTTTTCACACCATTTTTAAAATTTACATCACTTGGATAACATAAAGGTGTTTAGTTTTAAATTAAATTTATATAATAAAAATGTATAGAAATGAAATTAATCAATCATTGGATAATATAAAAATCATTCATTATAACATTTTAAAAAATATGGAAATAGACGATACTGATTTCTAATCTAATAGAAAATTAATGTCAGCTTTCCTTAAAAATTATTTCATTATATAGAGTATGTAGAATGATTAAATTGAAGGAAAAACATGTAATTTTATGAAAAAAATGTTTAGAAAAATATGTATGAAAATTATGAAGGATATATCATAAAATTTTAGCCTCATAAAATTGATGATAAAAAGTCCTATTAAAAAATAAATTTTAATAAAAAACCTTTACTACTTTGGTAACTTTTATATCATAAAACCCATGAGAAAAATAATATTAACTAAAAAACTAAATAATTGAATTTTATATGGATCCAAGATATAAAAAAGGATTTAATATTAACCATATAAATATAAATATGTTGATAACATCAAACATTGGACAACCAGATTATTTTGAGACAAAGAACACTAACATCATGTCCTTTATTCTTCATAAGATTTCTAAACTCTAATATATCAAACAAAAATTTCTTATTTGAAATAACATAAACATTAAAATAATTTAAATGATATACATGTTTTTATTATAACATACTATCACATATGCCCTAATGATTCATTGTAAAAAATCACTCTTATGGTTAATAACTATTTAATTTTCCATGTATGGTTCATTTAGTAATTTCAATTAATTTTACTTTTATCATGGTTTCATAATATCCATAATGTAAATAATTATTTTAATATTATATATATCAGATATATTCATATTTAAATACAACCCTTAAATTTAGATATAGAAAAATGAATTATACTATTCATGGAGATGGTAGTCTGTACATATGAAAAAAGGATGTTTTCATTATATAATAAATAAATGAAATAATGATTAATAGTATATTATCATAATATATTAATTATTATCTTATAAATATAATATATATTAAATAAATTATAATTAAAAAATCCATATTTTGTGGTTTTGGAAAATGAATCATATCTCTATATGGAGGTGATAGTACAATCATATACATGAGTGATACTTGCATTTCAAATTTGATGTAAATGACTTGGAATAAGAAATAAAATAATAAAAATAATATGTATTTACTTACTATAATATATTTATCATGATCTAATGGATACAACTGATTATGATATAGTGTAAGAATAAATATAATTCAATGAGATTTCTTAAGATTTATACTTCTAGTTTGGGAGACTTCATCATCTTACACATTTATCATTGAAGGATTAGTCATATAATTATACTTATAGTTATAGGATTAATGGATAGAATCTAAATATTTATTATGAATGTTATTTTATTGTATATAAGGGTCAAAATCATTAATAAGGGCGGAGTGGAACTTCCATTTTATATATGAGAGATAGTGCAAACAAAAAAATACACAAAATATTTAAACAATATAATTTTATTTTCATATGAATGTGGATATAATGTCAATTAATTCAGGTTTAGGATAATATAGGTTTTAAATATCTTCAAATAATAATATTTATAAAATGAAATGATCAAATATTACCCATATCCCTTGGTTTATTCCCTGGCCAGACAGGTTTGAACCTTAATCATAATGAAAAATATTTACTATTTTCAAAATTCATTATAAAAAAATAATAGATGATTACATATTAATAAATATTAGTATTTATATTTCTAATATTTAATCCATTAAACTAAATTAAATTTCTATATTTTTATGAAAATAATTTTAATATATTTGTGTAATATACAATGAAAACCAATTTATTGATAAATTATTTTTGAAGCATGATGTTAATTTACAGTCATTACATGAGTTCTAAAATCTAAAATATGAATTATATAATATTCTATTGAATATATAAATATATATCATTCCTCAAAATAATTAATTAATTAATTAATTAATTATTTAAAATAAAAACACATTTTACACATAAAAACAATTTTATGAAAAATAAATATTATATGTTAGGATGAACCTATATTTATTCGTAAACTTTTCATAAATAATGTATGCATTATTATTGAAAAATAAATATTACACTAAATTTAGTTTTTAATAGGTATAAATATATATTATTTATATAATAATATATAACTTGTAAACAAATAAATTTCTTAAAAATTAGTTCTTTAAATTAATAAATGAATTTATTAAATTTTTAGTGATTATTTATTTGTAATTATCCAAATAATTTCCATTTTAGAAATTAGTTTTTTTATATTTCTTATTGTTTTTTATACTATTTATACCCACTAATTCAGTGTCCAGGTTTAAAAAATATATTATATTTTTGGTTAATTTGGACTCAATGTTACATGTAATGAAAGATATCAAATATATTAAAATTATTTCAGAAGAAATAAATATTATAACATTTGGTGTTACAAAATTATTTTTGAAATTTTACGTGTTAATGAACTATGGCGACAATATTAGATTTATCATATACTTGAAAAATCTCACATATTGTGGAATTTTTCTCAAAGATGTGATGTTTCAGTATGTACAATTTCTACATTCGAAAATGTAAAAAAAATATTTGATTAAAAACAACTCTTAGTTGAATAAAAAAGATGTTATGGGTTCTAATAGCTTTAATGGTGTTATAAATTTCCACCAGTTCTAGTGGAAATTGTTTGGAGTTATTTCCCAAAAACAATACTTCTTTATACGTTCAGTTACTAGAATATACAATGAACTAGATATTAATGATTATATTTCTATATAATGATTATTCCTCTATATAAAATTATTGTGATCATGTCTATAAAGTATTTTTTCCCTCAAAATATTTTGACAGATACTTTTTATATTGTGAAACAAGATTTGATATGTGGTTATTATTAAATATTGTTTATATAAAATATATATGATTAGAAATTGATGATGATTTATCATTCGGTGTAGTTTTATCATAAGAAATAGAAAATAGTTCTTATGAATTTGACACTTGGTAATCTCCAATAAGTGAGTCTATGAGAAAAGATCCTTGAAAACGAATTCAATTGTTTATATGAATAATTTTATATTTTTGTGTATGGATGCATGTATTAATACATAGACATGATATTATTATAATTATATATCCTAAATTTTGTAATTTTATGCATTATCGGAAACAATGAAAATATATACTCACAAAAAAAATTAGATACATTTTTATATTATGAAGGATATTTTATTAATAGGTAATTTGAGGAGTGTTTTTTCTCTTCATAAACTGTATGATGTTATCTAAAACCCTTTTATTTATATGAAATTCTCATATTAATTAAACATAATTGTAGGTTTATTGATGAGTTAATTTGAGGTAATAAATCATTATTATTCAAGAATATAGGTTAATGAACTTGTTATATATCATTTTTTATGAGTTATAGAGACAAAGGGATTATATAAAATATTATTCTATCATATTATGTTTTTTCATTGTGATATTAACATATTTATCTCTGTGTACCTTGATGTATTTCTATACAATATTCTAGGATTTTAGGCCAACATTCCTAATGATTATTAGAAATAGGATTATAGTATCACACTATGTGTATCAATAACATCCATTAAATGAAATTATAATTTATTATTAAATTATATAATATTCAATATTATTTTGAAAAACTGTTATTCACTTGACATTAATTAAAGAAAATCCATTACATATTGCTATTTTTGGTAATATAGGTGATTGGAATAACAAATATATATTTATTATCTAATTATTGAATATAATATTAATGTATCTATTAATTAAAATAACAATATAATTTAATTTATTAAATAAAATATCATTATCTTTGTCAATGGTTCAGTAGAAACTATGGATGATCGATTATATGATTTTATGTCTGAGACCAAATGATATATATATTTAATATAATTTAAATGAATATCAACTTATGTTTTTAATAAATGTTATTTACTATCTAGGAGATGAATTCATGATGAAAAACAACAACAACAACAACAAAAATATTTTTTTTCATGTGATTTACTTGAAATTATGAAATTATTTAAGAGGATTTTAAAAATAAATAATTTATAACGCTACTTATATAACCCAAAATTTATCATTTAAATGGTATATGATTTTATGATAACAATATAACTCTATAGATAATTCCCTAAATTCCAAATAGTGTAATATGTAAAATTTTCTCCACAATTGGATTTTATTCCCTTGTTCACTCACTCATGATTATAAAGACCCAAATTTTACATGTAATGTTTTTGTACAAATAAATGAATTATTACATGTCTGAGAAAATTGAAGGGGCATGATTCTGAGGCCCATTGTACCCAGAATGAATTTCTGAATTTTTTTAGGTACATTAAGTAAACGCATGGGTGGGGATTTCCATCTTTTGAACTGATGCTCATATTAGAAATCTGAGGGTACCGTTGAATCTATAGTGTTAGGATTTGCTTATGGGAGGCTTCACTTTGACATTAGTAGGTCGACTGAAAATGTTAATTTTGTAGACTTTTGAAATATTAATAAAATAATATTATTTGTTATTTTATATTATTTCTTTTTTTCTAGAGGGATAAGTGGTGGTGGTGGGATCTATGTCATGTCAAGCAATTAATTTGATTGACTTCTCCTTGATTGAAACCGTACTGGTTAGAATTTTGGAGGTTTATTAATTAAATGAACCACATAAATCCCTTGGAACGTTAATCTTCTCATCCCCTCATATTTATATGGAGCTCTGGGTTGGTTGTAGGCATGGATTCACCAAGCGATGAAGATCAAAAAAAGCATCGCGACGCTAACCAAATGGAGGATGGGACCCGTTTCACCGAGCAGTGATGAGCGCCATCGAATCACGAACCAATGACAATGACGAAGGAAGTTCTGTCGATCTTCATAAGTGGAAATTTTATCCAGGTAAGTGTATTGTTGTAATGTTCATATTTATGAGATAAATTATTGATCGCTTGATATAATGATAACAGAGAGGGCGCATACCAAACAAACAAGGCCCGAACCCTTCGCCAATTTGATAATTGCCTCGTTTTTCTAGAATAGTTTACCAAACAGAGTGGCAGTATGAAACTGAAGGACACACAGTTGCAATGGTGACCCGAGAGCCTCATAGGCGTGGATGGATCAAAAACCGGACCCCAGAGTGCGTCTGGTGGCCTGTAGAGGAAACCACTACCGCGTTATGTCCGTGGCAGCCGGTGGTGGCTGGGGGAGACACGCGACGACCAAATGTGGGTGGTGGGAAGTGGCATATAGTAACTCACCGCATCGTCCAAGGGTGACCAGACCGTGCCAACCACATATGATAAGATGGCGCCTTCTAGCACTGCTAGTGGTAACAGCTACGAACAGTGGGCCATAGTAGGAGGAGGGCAACACGGCCCCATGCCACACCACGTTGGCAGATATTGGTCAAAAAAATGGATGACCATTGAACCCGGTGGGTCAGCTCCCCACAGGTTGGACCAAACGGCCCTACAACCATGGGTCCAATGGGAGAAAAGGGTCTGCCTTCTGGCAGACCGGTCCGGAAACATGCCGACCTAGTGGGCTGGACCCCCGAGCGGGTCGAGCCAGACCTATTTCCCGGATGGCCAGCACAAGGTGGCCGAGCCCCACCAGGGTGGCCTAGCCATATGTGGCCAACGACCATGAACCAATGGGTCAATCTAGAGAGGCTAGACTTAGTGAATTGAGCTGACCCTTAACAGGTCAGACCTGAGTGGGGTTAGATAGACTCCAGGAACTGGTGCATTGGGTCGGTCAGACCGAGTCGGATTGGGCACAGACCTTACCGTCCCTCGAATAAATAAACGCCTATAACTGTTGAACTCGGTGTCCGTTTGAAATTTCTTCAATGATGTTGGGACCCCTTTTGAGAAGCAGTCCCATTGGCATATTCTAGAAGGCTCGATAGAGCCTGACCGGATTGAGGTGTGATCACCCTCATTGCATGGAAAAATATGTATCTAATAGACGAATCATCTAATATAAGCACCGTATGTGGAATAAGAACCATTGTGACAAGGAAGTCCATTTAAGATAGTTTAAGTGAGTCTTAATGGTGTTTTACGTCCAACTTGTATTGGGTCTTGTTTGAATCCAAGCAAGATTATTTTACAAAAGTGCCCATATCTCATAAACCATGCTTCCAATCGACACACTGTCTATCATGTTGGGTCCCCTATGATTGGTTTGTCCTATGGGTATGCTTATTGTGGGACGTCTTACCACTTTGAATATGACTGAAGGAATGAAAATTGGTTATCCAAGAAACAAGCATTCTTTGATCAGGAATCCTATGACCGACAATCTTGGATGTAGAGACCATGTGTGGATCAACATCATAGTGAACCTGTGTAGATCATCATCTTAGATACCTAGTGAGGACCAGTTTGGAGCTACCCACCGAGGATCAAAAACTAGCGACCCTATGAGGATCAACATCGAGCATCCCTATATGGATCATCCTTCCATTGACCCTATGGGGATCAACATTCCAGCAACCTTGTGAGGATCATCATTCCAGCGACCCTGTGTGGGTCAGAATCCTATCAACCCTATGTGAATAAGCAGTATGATGACACGATGAGGACACTCCTATTAGTGTCCAGTTATGGAATAACTAATTCATCCAAGAGTTTATCAGTAGTAGAACAACTGATTTGTGGATCAATTTGTGGAACATCTAAATAGAATAAGATTATATAGCTTAGTACAAATCATCTGTATTCCAGATCTCGGAGTTGTATACCTAGTGTGAGCTATCTTTTTTGCTTTGTGATTCATGATTTAGATCATGATTTTGAAATTTACATTGAGGTATATCTTGTGATGTTTTCTATTGTGGATCATTGAGAGACCTTCTTGGGTCTTGAGGTCCCCTATGGGGTATTCTAATACTCACACCTACATGGGCTTCGCTCACACCTTTTTGTGTCTTGTGCAGACGACGAGTAGTTGGGTTGTGTCTTTAGTGTGCTAGGACCAGGCGGTACATAGAGAATATGAGATAATGTGGAGTTTTGTGTAGATGATCTGCACATACCCTTCAGGTATGATCCTCGGTGGATGATCCATGTGTTTTTTATCTTTTCAGTTGTACTTTAACTTTTCAGTTGGGCTTGTTTTCCGGTCCCATTACATTTAGTACAATTTTTACTACAATGGTTTATTTTTTGTTTCCTTCTTATTGTGTTTGTGGATGGTGTGTTTTTATAGGATTAAAGGAAATGCCTAACCATTATAGGGATACACCATTGTAGTGCTAGTCTCCATCCCCAGGCCTACGAAATGCTGGCTAGGAATAGTCACGACACGGGCCCTGGGGGATGGGTCACGACATAGTGGTATCAGAGGAGTCGGTTCTACAGAAGAACTAAGACGTTGATCATTTGATAGAGAAATTGTGTTAAGTATTTTGAGTGTGGTTATCAGTTTGGTGCATCCAGTGTTAGTTTGGCGGCCGACATATCCATACTCCAGGACCCTGAATTTTCATTTCTGACTCGGTGCAAGAAAAAACTAATTGCGTATGTTTTGTATGTGTTTTATTTTTTATGTATTTCAGTTATATTAATAGGTATAACTTAATCACTATGCTACACATATTTTTTTTTAGGATTCCACCATGTAGACAACCGTCCCTGATTCCAGTGAGATTTACTGATGACGTCCTCTCGAGTGATGAGGATTCAGTGCTGGGCCCTCTTACGGTGATAATACCATCGGGTGGTGTACCAGCAGCACCACTACCCATTGAGAAGCTACTGCCACTAGCCCCACTAGATTAATGTTCATGCAGAATGAGCATGTTGCACGATTTTCAGTGGCAGTTTCCTCCGAGGTTCTGAGGCGAGATGGATCTACAGGTAGCTGAGGACTATTTGGAAGCTATGGTAAGAGTGTTTCTTTTAATTGGGACACCAGACACACATATGGTGATCCTGGATTCTTGACGTTTCTTGGGAGAATAGTATATATGTTGGAGACTAAATCTCTAGACACATGATGAGGTGACCCTCACCTGGTTATATCTTGAGGGCCTCTTCAGGGAAGAGTTTGTTCCAGCAACTATACACTCTGGGCATATACAAGAGTTGTTACTCTTACAACATGACTGCTTTACTGTATCCCATTACTCAGTATAGTTAACTGACCTCTCCCACTACTCTACCAATATAGTTCATGTCCATTTATTCATAGCCCAGAACTTCAAGCAGGGACTCTGATGGAATATCAGAGCTTCGATTGTATCTCTCTAATTATCGATTCTTGATGGAGAGTGGAAGAGAGAACTATTGGTGGAGAGTTTCTATTCTGAGTAGACACCGACAACGAGACCCATCATAGGGTGACGTGTTGCAGAGTCATCTGTGGCTGGTAGTAGGAAGATGACCCAGAGGTCTAAGAAGACCAAACATTCCGGTGGACAACCCTCAGACGTAGGTTCGGAGGTGTGAGGTTCATGAGGTATAGAAGGCTACAAAAAGAGTAGAATATGCTTCACGAGCAGTGGGAAGGGTCACATGGCTCATGACAGCCCGACCAGATGCACCGAAGACCAGATGTCGGTTGAGGGACTACCATGGGAGAAGTAGAGATTTGATCGAGGAGGACCATAGTGCAGCAGGTGTGGTGTAGGAGCAGGTCATGCAGTGGGTTATGGATTACGGTTCAAGGTTCTACTGCCATCACATCCAGGTGGTCCACCCCAAACACAGGGAAAAGATGAAAAAAACAAGTCCAGCTTTAGGAAGCTGAGGACTATGACCATAATGCTCCAGAGATTATTCGAGGTACGATCTATGTCAACTCCTCCTTAGAAGCAGTACTTGTAGACAAAGTTTCCAGTCACTCTTTCATTTCCACGACTCTTGTTCTGATCTCGGAGATTCCGGTAGAGCTTTTGGCTCATTCGTTGCAATTAAAGAATCATATGGGAGAAGATTAGACGATTACACACTAGTGATGGTAGTTTGAGCTTACCATAGGATGCGAGATCTCCAGCTATGATCTTCTTGTAGTGGTGTCAAGGCCTTATGACGTCATCTTGGGTATGGATTGATTATCCATATTCCATGCTCAAATTGAATATAGTAGGAACAAATTGCAGTGTGTCCATCGGGAAGGGACGCATTTTTACATCATCGGTGAGAAGGGATACATTTATGCAAAGGATGGACTTACCCGGAAGAGGGTCCACACAATTACATAGTAATTGGTTAGCCTTACCCTCAGAGTAGTTGATGCTGAGAGTCTATAATATCCAATAGTTGTGGGCCAGTATGTCGATGTCTTCCCCGATAATGTTCCAAGACTACCACCTCACATAGAGGTGGACATCTACATCGATCTGTACCCCACGACGGCACTGATATCTAAACTAGAATATCAGATTTCTCCTGTGGAGATTCTTGAGTTACGAGTACAACTGGAGGGTTTACAGAGGAAGGGGTTTATATGGCCCAGTGATTCTCCATGGGCAGCCTTGATTTTGTTCACCAAGAAGTAATATAGGATTTGAGTCTCTGTGTGGATTATCGACCCCTGAATTACATGACCATGAAGAACAAGTATCCAATTTTTAGTATTGATGATCTCTTCAATCAGCTTAATGGAGCTCATTGGTTTTCAAAGATAGACCGGAGTTCAAGCTATCATCAGCTCAGGGTACGAGAGGGGAATGTGCAGAAGGCGAACATTAGATGACAGTATGGCCACAATGAGTTCATGGATGTGCCATTCGGTGTGACCAAAACATCTACAGTGTTCATGGGACCCATGAACAATAACTTCTATATTTACATCGATCACTTCGTGGTGGTCTTTATTGACGACATCTTGGTGTACTCAGCATTGAAGGAGGAGCTTGTCTATCATCTAAAAATAGTTTTGGATACACTCCAAGAGCACCAGCATTATGGTAAGATCTCGATGTGGTTGTTCTGTATATTGGTGGTCCACATTTTGGGACATGTTATCTCAAATTCTAGAATTGCAGTGGATTCGGCAAAGATAGATGATGTTCTTCCTTGGGTGCCACACAGAAGTATGAAAAATGTGATGAGTTTCCTAGGGTTGGCTGGGTACTATCAGAGATTCAAACCAAACTTTTCCAGAAATGAGACACCCTATTCATAATTGACGAAGAAGGTAAAACAATTCATGTGGACGGAGAGAAGATAGTAGAGCTTTCAAGATTTGAGGAAGAGACTGACGAGTTCCTCCAACTTGATACTACCATAGGAGGGTGTTAGGTATGTATTCTATTGCGACACAATATGGACCAGAATTGGATGTGTTCTGATTCATGAGTGAGAAGTGATCCCTTATGGTTTATGACAATTGATACAACATGAGAATAACTATGCTACCCATGACCTATAGTATGCAGTAGTTCTCTTCACTCTGAAGATGTTGGGACACTACTTGATGGGTGAAAATTTTACAGTCTACTCTAATCATAAGAGTCAATGGATTGTTTTTCTGAAAAAGGACATGAACCTGAGACAATTAAGTTCACTAGAGTTCTTCGAGAACTATGTCTTTTAGGTATTCTACACTCCTTGGAAGGGTAACATTGTAGCAGGTGCACTCAACAAGATGACTATCCTACATTTGCTATGGGACGTGACAGAGTAGCTAGTCGCGTTGCATATATCCTTTGTGGATAGAGATAAAGAATCCTACCTCGATTCAATGACTTCCACTCCAACACTTCTTCATCAATTTCAAGAGACACCTCTTGGGGACTTTGACTGTGAGGCTCGACATGCTCAGATACCCTCAGGATAGGAACCTGATGGATTTTATGATGGTGGGGATAATGTCACCATCTTCAAAGGATACACTATGGTACCAATGACACTTTGAGAGGAGGGGTTGAGGGATTTCAATATGTCCCCACTAGAAGTAAATCATGGTGTGGAAAAGACGTACCAGGACCTCCAGTGTTAGCATTGGTGGCCATTGATGAAGAATGAAGTGACATAGTTTGTTTCATGATGCATCACCTGTCAGTAAGTGAAGGATGAACATCAGGTTCCAGAAAGCTTAGCTCAGCCATTAGAGGTACCAAAGTTTAAGTGGGATAGTACATCCACGGATTTTGTGATAGGGCCACCCCGTACATCCAGGGGCCATGATTCCATTTGGGTGATCATTGATCTACTCAACAAGTTTTCACAATTCCTACCCATCCATGAGCAGGGATCTGTAGAGGGCGTATGACACCTCTATGTAAAAATATTGTACAGTTTCATGGGGTTCCATTAAAGATCGTCTATGAAAATGATGAAAGTTTTACATCATGGCTATGGAATGGATTATAGGATCCGTTTGAGACTCAGAAACGTTTGATCACCGCCTTTCATCCACAGATGGATGGTCAGAGGAAGCAAACCATTATGACACTGGAGGACATGCTTCGTGGTTGCATCCACGATTTTAGCCGCAGTTGGGATGATCACATTCCCCGGGTGGTTTTTATGTACAATAAAAGTTATCACGCCACTATCGGTATATAACTGTTTGAGGCCTTTTACGGTCGACCATGAAGATCACCTCTATGCTGAACAGACCTGGGGGAGTCAGTACTTATGGGTGCAGAGTTGGTATGGGAAACAATTGAGAAGGTGGGATCATCCAGGAGCTGATGAAGACTACACAGAGCAGACATAAGTCTTATGATGATAGAAGGTGAAGATCTATGGAGTTATAGGAGAGCGATCAAGTGTTCCTATGGGACTCACCTCGAAAATGTTTGCGGAGATTTGGTCCGGGCGGCAAGCTATCTCTAAGGTTCATCAGACCCTTTTAGCGTTTTAACAGAATAAAAAAGGTGGTGTATCACATAGATATTTCCATGTAGATGCATAATGTTCTTGAAATTTTCCACATGTCACATCTGAGGAAGAACGTGAATGATCAATCACACGTTATTGATTGGGGAGAGCTAGACATTTATGATGTGGTGAAATTTATAGAGGTTCTTATTAAGATTGAGGATCGACGAAAGTGGGTCCTTGAGGGACGATTGGTCCATCTGGTGCATGTTCGCTGTCAGAACATGAACCTCTCAGATAACACATGTGAGTGGGAGGATCAGATTCATGTTCAGTACCTGACGCACGCATGTAGTAGGGCTTGGTAAAATTGTATTTTTATGTTTTCCTAGTGGAGCATAGAGGAGGAGTGGGGTTTTCTCTCTTGAGGATCTCTTTCATTCATTCATTCACATAATCAAATTTTACTAAACTACTTATTTTTGGTTATTTTTATTAAATATAGGAATGGAATGCAATTTATTTTAAATAAAAGATAAAAATAACATGATGTGAGAAAATGCAATTAATTGAGAAAGAACGTGGCCTTCATGGGTTGGTTTGTAGGTTCCATCTTTATCCTTGTTGGTATTTAAATTAAGTATGATAATTCAGTTGTGAGAACTCATTCATGAATTAATATTATTTTATTTATTGGAGGGAAATCTGGAATTCATTTAGTAATCTCAACTTCACCTCCTCCTATAATCAAGGTTGATGGCACACCTCGATTGGGAGTGGGACATCTTCCAAGTCCTGGATCCATCAAATGCCATTTCAACCACTGAATGGCTCAACTCTAATGTAAGAAGATCTTGTATCCTGTATAAGGGAGGGAAAATATTTAATAAAAGAATAGTAATGAGTTTGAGATCAGTGTCGTGGTGGAAAATCTCAACACCCAGACACAACACTCTTGCTCATCACAATCATAATCAAACATAGAAATTTAAGCACATAATAAATGAAATATCCACATACCTCCCTCAGGGAAAGACTTAGGTTAACACATCATTCTATAGGGTAATAGTTCACGGTGGATAATATGATAGAATAAAATAAGAAAAGAAGGAGAAAAGATGAAGAAGAAAATAGGTTGGATGGGTGGACACAGAAATAGAAACAATGCATTAATCTATTAGAAATCTAAATTACAATTGAAAACTAAAACAAAAAAAAAGAAAATAAAAAATTAAAAAAGGAGAGGGAAGATTTGTAGCTGACCTCCATTGGTGCAGATATCCTCCTTTGTTCCATAATGTAATGGAAAGAGAATGGGATGATTTGAGAAGGAGGTGGGGGCCTCCTTTTATTGGTATAATTCTATCCCCTGGGGGTTTTCAGGTTTTGGGCCCATATAATTGTTGATTATTGCATGAAAACTTCATAAAATTTGTTTATTAATGTGTTGTACGGTCATCCTCAAAATGACAGAACCTTTGGACACCATATGAATGAGTTATAAATTTTTCATTGGAGGTTTCGTTTTCTAGATAAGCATCGTGGAAGGTTCCTATAAAATTATAACATTCAATGGATGTCGTAGTGACTTAAACACTCCCAATTTTTTTTCTAAAGACGTCTCTATCTTTCCTTGTGATATCCCTGGTGGAAACACCTCAATTGGATGAGTGTAGACCATGTTGTGGTTCTGTTACGGTGGTGGGGTCCACACTGTCCACCCTGAAATATCATAAACTTCATTAATTTTTATGCCCTTTAGATGGCAAAATCGGATCCTGGTCTAGAAGAGAATGTTTAAGTAAATTTTATCCAAATTCTATAAAAATTAGATTCAATCAATTTATATTTATATTTTTCATGAAATTACTAAAATACAATTGATGTAAAAATCTGTCAAAAATCCATAATTAGGTGTTTTCCACCATTATTCTCAAAACACATCATAAAAAATTGATTTATATAAGCTCAATTAGATTATTTGGGATGATTAAATGAATTTGAATGGAAAAAAAATTGGAAAATATTGGCTCCATAAATTCCACCACTCGTAAACTATGCTTGTACTCAAGTATAAAATCACTACGTGGAATTCAGAGGACAACAATGTTACCAGTATTCAAATTCCAATGTAATTAAATTTACCAATTTTTAATGTAAAATCAAAAAATCAAAAATCCACATAATATATTGATTTAATTTTCCATTTTTCAAACAAACAATTAGTTCACGTATTTTACATTTCACCTTTGAAAAAAATGAAACTTCATTTTTCTTTCATTTATCCTTCTCAATTAATTATTATTAAGAATGCCACAACATGATTTACCACACCATTGAATTTTTACTCACATATATGATGATAAAATTCAAGTAGAGTTATTCTAATATCATATGAACATGCACCTTTTCCATAATCTTGTAAAAGAACTACTTTATGCACATTATAAGGAAAATGTTATATAAAATCATGAGGACTTTTTAATAAAGGTTCAAATGACATTGAGGCTTATGGTTGGTAAGATTTTATTTTGTAAATATTTAGTCTTAAGGAGGATGTTTACCTCTTAATTAAAATTCATGATATCAAATGTGTAATTCAATTCTCCCCTTTAATGCACCAACACCCACTTCCCCAAAACTCAGTGTAAGGTCACGGTGAAAGTAATGCATAATAAATGATTAATTCACCCTCTTGATTTTTTTAATTTTTTTTAATTTTTTCCAATTTTTTTGAACGTTATGATTAGATAAAGCCTCACAATCATCACAAAATCACATACTATTAAATGATCTTCGGTCTGTAAAATAGTGATTTTTGGTTCTCCCAAATCACAACCCAATATTTTACTCTTTTTTATTGTTTTTTTTTTCATTTTAATTTCTTTATTCAAGAGGTGGAAAAATAGAGTACAATGAATGATTACACAACATTTTATAATTCCCAAAATAGAACCCCCATATTTTTTCCATAAAATGTGAATCATCCCTTCCACCATGAATCCCTTCACCCCTACACTTCATCTTTAAAATATCAAGAAAATACCAAGAGTTGGTTTGGAATGGATAAAAATTTCTTCAAATATTTCTCATCCCAATAATGGTAATTCATGATCTCTATGGGATATAACAACGATTGATGTAAAGGTGGTCTTTAAGGATAAGGGATTTTAAAAATGTGCCTTAATCATTTTAAATATGTTTATTCACAGTCATATCTTTGAAAATATCAAATACAAGTTCTGGTTGGTGACATATCCCAAGATCTCCCCAGAAATATACTCAAGAATAAATAAGAAGTACTTGGTCTAGAAATACTCTCTAGAATGAGACATATGATATTGGACAATCATTCAAGGCATGATCAATAATAACAAATTAATTCAAATGAATTTAAAAAATTCAAAGTATGAAAAATGGTAGGGAAAGTTTATTTACATAAATCAACTAATTCCATTAAATCATGAGTCATCATTTCAATATCCATGCTTTGCATTAAACATTAATTTTTCTATTTTAGTCATTATATCTCATTAACAGTGAAATCTATAACATGGAATTAGTAGATTAATAAGATACTAAGGTATCTTAGATAAGCCTAGATAAGCATTAATTCAATTTTGGGTATGAAATGAGTATCATTAAATATAACATCATGTTTTAGACCCTAAAATGTATGGAGTTTAAGAGATAATAATAAAATGTGAACTCCCTTTTAAAAGAAATCATTTGTCCTTTTCCTCTAATGATTTAGGAATTCCTTCTTCCTTAACGATCCTACAAAATAAAAATTATTCAATTAGTCATAAGGATCATTTCATTTAAGCACAAAATGAAAAGAGGGAGGGAGAAACATGCTATAATAATTCCTAATACTGAATTTGAAATATAAATTCCTAATATTGAAAATTAATATATTATAATGATATTAATGGAAAAATCATAGTATGATCCCTCAAGTGGGCCCTGGCATCTTATACTTCCTCTTAAGAGAAATACTAGCTTCTATCCACAATCCATCGGTGGATGAAGCTTCTTTGATTTGAACCATCACATGTGGCTTTTCCCAGCTTGCAGTTTCATGTTCATTGTGATTAGGAATCCATGGACATATTATACCATATCTTCCCCCTTCGTAATGTTGTACATATTTCATGGTGGGGGTGGTATGAAATATAGATCAACCTCTTCTTTGGTTTCTACTTCTTCAACCTTCCATTTACCTTCTTGTGCTCCCTCTAGTAAATATTCAGTGATTTCATGGAGCTCTATATGTTCCTCAACTGGTGAAATTTGTATTCCATAATCATCCTCCAGTGCATAATATGATCTGGAAGAATATAAAAATTCAATATAATTAGGAGAGATACTCAAAGTTGTTTTAAAAAAATTAATATATTTTGATTCCAAAAATGTATCATTTCCCTTAGTTGGTTTGGAAATAATATCCTATTCAATTGAAAGTGCCTCTTGTAGTTGATCATTACTAGATGAAGGTTGGTATTTGGGCTCCTCCACCTCGAGTTTGTCTTCATCTTCATAGATGTATTCAGCGAAATATGACAAGACCACTGACACTTCCTTCTTGGACTTGAATATTTTTAAGTCAACTTAGATTTCATTGGACATGGACATCAAAACTTCTAGTGAGATTCATGTTTCTATTCCTTCTTCTAGTTTCATAACCATTATCATCAACGCATCATCACTTCTTTAGAAGGCCTCCTCAGTGTAGTGTATTTCTTGTTCTTACAGTAGTGAGTATTTGTCAGTCCATGTAGAATAATAATCATTTGAATTCATTATGGAAAGATTATTTTATTATTTTTAATGAAATTAAATCTAACTAAGATGTAAAAATATAAAAAGTAACTAAATAACTGATTGGATCCCCATCAATAGTTCCAGTTATAATTCACACATGTCATAGGTCATGACAAAAGCGTATTTTTATGTTTTCCTAGTGCAACATAGAGGCTGACCGGGGTTGTCTCTATTGAGGAGCTTTTTCAGTCATTAATTCACTTAATATAAAATAACTAAACTACTTATTTTTTTAATAAATCTAGAAATGTAATGAAATTTATTTTAAATAAAATATAAAACTAACATGAAATGATAAAATGCAATTAATTGAGAAAAATCTCCGCCTTAATTGGTTGGTTTGTGGGTTCCATCATTCTCTTTATTGGTATTTAAATTAAGTTTCATAATTAAATTATGAGACCTCATTCATGAATTAATATTATTTTATATATTGATGTGAAATATTGAATTCATTTATCAATCTTAACTTCACCACCTCCTATAATCAAGGTTGATGGCACACCTCGATCGAGAGTGTGACATCTTCAATGACCTGGTTCTATCATATGCCATTTCAACCACTGAATGTCTCAAATCCATCATATGAAGAGCATAAATCTAGCAAAAGGTAGGGAAAAGATATAATAATAGAATAGAAATGATTTTGAGATTAGTGTCATGGTGGACGATCGCCACACCCGTGCACATCACACTTGCTCATCACAAACTTAATACAACATAGGAATTTAAGCCCAAATAAATGAAATTTCTGCATACCTCCCCCAATCCAAGACTCAGGTCAGACCCACTATTTTTAGGGTAAGAGGTCGTGGTGGATAATATGATAAGAATAAAGTAATAATAGAAGTAGAAAGGATGAAGATGAAAATAGGGTGGATGGGTGGACACAGAAATAAAATCAATGCATCAATCTATTACAAATCTAAATTACAATTGAAAACTAAAAAATAAATACATAAAATAAAAAATTTTAAAGGAAAGGGGGAAGATTTGTGGCCGGCCTCCCTCGGTGGAGATCTCTTCCTTGGTTCCTTGAATAAATGGATGGATAATGGGATGATTTTGGAATGATGCTAGGGCCTCCTTTTATAGGTTGAATTCTGTCCTCTAAGAAATTGTGCATTTTTTACCCATTAAATGGTAGATTCATGCATGGACACAATCATAATTTTTTTTCATTAATGTGATGGTTTTTCACCCTCAAAATTAATTCTTAGTTGTACATTGTATGACTGACTAATGAATTTTTCATTGGAGGTTTATTTTTCTGAACGAAGCATCCAAGAAGGTTCCTCCAAAAGTCTAACATTCAATGGAAGCCTTAATGACTTCAAACTCTCCCAATTTTGTTTTCAAGATGTCACTATCTATCCTCATACTATCACTAGTAGAAACACCATAATTGGATTTGTGTTGGCCGTGTTTTGGTTCCGTTACGATGGTGGGGTCTACACAATCTGCCCAAAAATATCATAAACGTCATTTATTGTTTAAGCCCTTTAGATGGTGGAATCAGCTCCTGGTCTAGAAGACAAAGTTGAAGGAACTAAAATCCATATTTTAACTAAATTAGATTCACTCAATTTGGAATTATATTTTTCATAAAATGAACAAAAAACATTGATTTAAAAATCTATCTAGGATCCAGAATTAGTCATTTTTCACCATTTTTCTCAAAACACATCATAAATAAAAAATTGATTCATATAATCTCAAATTGATTATTTGGGATGATAAAAAAATTAAAATACATACAAAAAATGTCTAAAATATTATCTCTATTAGTACCCATGTTTTTCTTAGACTATGTTGTGTCTTTTGAAAACCAAAATCCACAAGGTGGGGAGAACATAAAAACCTGGACTTTCCATGTAAATTTTTAAAATTATATGAAATCATTATGGGTCTGCCAAAATTGATAGAGTGTGATTTCAAAGGATGGTTTTCCTTGAATAAAATTGATAAATTTTTTAAGGTAAGCATAGTAAACTCGTGGGTGGTGTTTTCCAGCAATTGAACCTGTGCTCAGTTTAAAAATATGAGGGAACCATTGAATCCACAACACCGGGATTCACATAAGGGAGGATTAACTTTGACCATAGTAGGATGGGTGAAATATTTAATTTTTTGGACATTTGAATTATTAATATAATTACATTTTATGTTATTTTATTTCCTTTTATTTCCTCCTATGAATAAGCTATTGTTGCGGGACCGACGACATGTCAATCCGTTAATTGGATTGAATCCTCATAGTTTGTAACTATATCGTTGGAATTTGGGAGGTTCATTATTTAAATGATCCTAAAAAATTCATCATAACATTAATCAACTCTTGTCCCTTATATTTAAATGTATATTTGGGTGGGGGGTTTGCATGACTTCACCCAGAGATGATGCTCTGTCAATGTATCGCGACACCAACCACTTGGAGGACGGGACCGGTTTCAACGAGCATTGAGGAGAGACACTGAATCATGAACTAATGACAACGATGAAGTACCTTCCTTCAATCTTTGTCAATGGACATATTATCTAGGTAAGGGTATTTTTGTAATGTTCATATTTATGAGATAAATTGTTAATGGCTTGATACAATCCTAACGTGGAGGGCATGGGACAAACGAACAAGGCCCTGACCCTCAACTGCTCTGTTAATTGTCTTGTTTTTCAGAATCAATTTTTCAAATAGAGCGACATGAGGAAATCGGAGGATACACAGACGTGAAGGTGGACCGAGAGCCTCGTATGCATTGATGAAACCAAAAACGGACCACCAGAGCGTGTATGGAGGCCCACAATGGAAAATTCTAGTGCGCCATGTTGGCAGTGGCTGATGGTGACCGGAGGAGACCCATGGCCATTGGCCACCAGTGGAGGGTAGTAGCATGTTGTCCCACGCCATAATGGCCAAAGGTAGGAGAACCTGGCCCCATGAGACAAAGACGGCGCCAAAGGGAACCGCTGGCAGTAGTATCTGTGTCCAAGGGGCCATGAATTGAGGAGGGGGTGTGACTCCGTGCCACGCCACGTTGGTGGAAGTTGGTGGACCAAATGGCCGACAATTGAACCCGATGGGGCTGCGCCTAATCGGCTGGACAGAACGACACTACAACCACGGGGCCAGCGGGAGAAAACGGTCTACCTTCTGGTTGACCGGTCCAGATGTGTGTCGGCCGAGCGGGCTAGACTTGTGGCCAAAGCCTGTGATCCAATTGGACAACCCTGATGGGCCAGATGCATTGAACCGGGCCGACCCATAATGGGATGGTCCTTGGCAGGGTTAGATAGAACTCAAGAATTGTTGTGTTGGACCAGTCAGAACGGGTCAGACTGGGCCCAGACCCAACCAACACCCTAATAAATAAACACTTGTAACTGATGAACCGGGTGTCCATTTGACACGCTGTCAGTGACATTGGGACTCCTTCCTGGAAGCGGTCCCTTTGGCATATTTTGATGGGACCGACCGAGTTGGTCTAGACCGGGGTTCGATCACCCCCGTATCAAGGAAAGGGATGTAACTAATAGACTGTGTGTCCGATCGACGCACCATATATGGATTAAGGACCCTTGTGAATATTCTATCCTTTGAAGACACTCTAAGAATGTTTTCACAGTGTTTGCCGTATGAAATGGGTTGGAATAGAATTGAATCCAACCGGGCCATTTTTACAAAATTGCTCATTTCTCACAGAATGAGTGTCTGATTGATATGCCTTATGTCATGTTGGGACCCCTATGATGGGGTGGCCCCATGGTTATGTTTTTTTGGACATCTTACCAGTTGAATATGACCAAAGGCTTGTGGATTGGATCTCTTAGAAACAATCGTGCTTTGAGTAAGAATCATGTGACTGGATTCCTTGGATGTAGTGAGCCTTTATTTACCAACATTATCATTTCCTTGTTGGATCAACATCATAGCTACATGACGAGGACTAATTTTAGAGTGTCCCATGAAGGATTAGAAACTAGTGACCTTGTGTGGATCAGTATCAGGTGTCCCTGTGTAGATCAGCCTTCCAGTGACCCTATGTGAATTATCATTACAGTGACTCTCTCTGGATCATCATTCCAAAGACCCTATGTCGATCAATATTCTAGAGACCTTGATTCGATAAGCAGTATCGTAACCATACGGGGACCAGACTTATAGTGGCCCATCGGAGAACAAAGACTTTATCCAAGAGTGGATCGGTAATAGAAAAACTTCTTCGTGGATCAGTTCTGAAACTTTTAAATGGAATAAGATGATATATCTTAAGACTAATCATATATATTCATGATCTATGAGTTTTATACCTGGTGTTATCTATCTCTTTTGCTTGGTGCTTCATGATTTAGATCATGCTTGTGATATTTCCTTTGTGGTATATCTTGTGATGTTTTTATTTTTGGATCACATAGAGATCTTTGGGGGTTACGAGGACCCTACTCGGTATTGGTATGCTCACCCTACACAGGCTTCGCCCACACCTTGTTGTGCGTTGTGAAGACGACGAGAAACCTGGGTAAGACTTGAGGGAGTAAGGAACATGCAGTACATGGGGAAGACAAGATGACGTGGAGTTTTGTGGAGATGATTTGTACCTACCCATCAGGTAGGATCCTTGGTGGATGATCTAGGAGTTGGTTTACATTTCAATTGTTCTGTGACTTTTCAATTAGGATTTTATTTTGGCCCCTTTTCATTCAATACATTTTTTACTACAACATTTTACTTATTAGTTTCTTTTTGAGTGTGTTCTTGGATTGTTTGTTTGTAATGTATTACATGAAATTCCATCACATTATAGGGATATACCTTTTTGGTGATAGTCACCAACCCCTGGCCTATGGAAGTATAGCTTGGGGTAGTCACAAAACATGCCCTGGGGACGGGTTATGACATGATTATAAAAAACTGAAATAAATATACAGTCACAAAGTGATTATAGTTTTGATAAAAAGATAACAACATGATTTGATTGGTAGGTTTTTGTTTATTACCTAGAGTTCCTTAGATGATGTTATGATGTTCATGGAAGACATATTTGTACTATTATAGGGGTTTTACCATCAATCCATTATTATAATCATGGTATACCATCAAAGGGAAAATAATTAAACAATAATTAAATAATTACCAATCCATGTTATTTTATAGAATATGTTAACTATAAATTATATATGAGAATATATTACCTTTAAACATTTATTAGTATTCCTAATATAGATATAGGAATTTAATTTGAAAAATTTGGTGAAAACATATTTAGGTATTTCCCAGTCTGCTTCTGTTGCACCACAAAACCTTTAGAATCATATAGAAATAAATATATATTATGTATGTAAAGGATATATATATAGCCTAATAATTCACTATAAAATGAATGGAATGATAATACATGTCATGATTATATCTGTAAAATTATGAATTATATGTTGGTGTCTTTTAGAGACAATCCACCAGATGAATGATTATGATGAATGATGAGATAACTCGCAAAGATAAACCTTTTCATAAACCTTATAAAAAATAATTGTGAATGATATGAGTGTTATTCTATCATGTGCCATTTTTTTCATGTGTATGGGGTTATAGAGTGTAGATCATCATTTTACTCTATAAATGATTGTGGAAGTACGAGTAGTTATACATTGGCATGATATGATAAGGCACATATTATAAATAGTGGCTCTCTAAAGACTTTTAGAAATTTTGATAATTCCATATAAAAGAGTAATAGAATATGAATATATTTACAAGGAGACAAACATATATAAAGGATAATTAAGAACATAATTTCCTTTGTATAGTGAAATTATGGTGATTTATGTATGAAATTTTCCATTATATAATGAAAAATCATAGATGGTTCCACGATGCTGTCTAAAAAGTGAATTTATTAAATTTATACATAACATATATAGTATAAGGTTCAATTAATTCCATATTGTTAACTTACAAAAACTTATGAATTAAAATTATATGTCACTTAAGTAGGAAGAGTTTATAAATACTTGTGGCTAAGGGAATAGTGGATATTAGTCAATTAAATTCTTAATCATGGGAATATTATTTCCTTGGGTACTAATGAATGGTGTCACTCGAAATGAAAGCAATGAGACCAATGAATTGGATCATACAGATTTTCAATATTTAGGTATGGGTTTAGATATGGTTTTTTCTCAAAGATAGTTACCTTATGATGTTACATTAATAAATAATGTGTTATAGATTATAAAAATATTATTTCTCATGTAAAATTTCCATTTAATCTGAACATTCACCAGAGAAATATATATGGTGGAAAAAGAGACTTCATGTAAAACTAAAATTTTGACATCTAATAATAGTGTTTTAGAGGTTTTCTATGGAACAGAATATGGGTTTAGAATATTATACCATGTAATGTGGAATATATTATTGGATTATCAAGGATGAATTAGATTCTAGTAGAGAAGAAAATAAATAGGATGATTCATATGGTTTTCTCTAAGAATATTTTCGTGAAATAAATGATTTTTATCGTACTTAATCAACATGAGTATTTCCTCTCAGATGGGTAAGGAACATATCAAAAAATCTATTAAAATAGAAAATGGTTGAGATTTACTACATAAAATTACATAGATAATCCATAAATTTAAATTTTTATGATAAGGAATTTATATGAAAAAATATCATTACACATTAGAATTTTATCAATCAGTTTTTTGTAAAAAAAAATCAATTTTATTACCTTTTTGAAGGAATATATTAAAGTGAAAAACAATTTCTTTATCATAAGATGGTATTTTATAGTAAAACTGACAAAAAAATGTTTTTAAAAACTATTATTTCTTGGTTTATCCTTATTAATTCATTGGTATCTTCTCACAAACGCTAATAAGTTTGATTCCCAATTCTAGAACCAATTTTATCAGCCTCAATAATCATTGATTGATCTTTTTTATTAATTTAGTTTCATCTTTTTTATTCCCGATTGTATACTTCCCCCACATCTTTTTCCTCATTCAACACATCAATAAATATTCCATTTATATTGATCAAGTTTCATTACCATCTTCATTCATCTCTATATTGAGCTATATTATTTAAATTCTTGAAATCTGATGGTCATAAATCATCATTTTAGATAAATTCGTCAATATTATATATCTATAATATCTATATTTTTTGGAAGATAATTAATAATGTTATATTTTTTAATTTAGTAGTTTTAAAGTATGGATGTAGTATGATTCAGAAGAATTTTTTTTAATATTTTAAATCTACAAAAAAACTGTTACATGAAAAAAATATTATTATATTTATTTTTTATAAAAAAATGATGAATACAAATCAAATTCATCTTCCAAACCACATCATGTGATAGGGAAGGGTGCCAATTTAAATAAATATGAAATACTAGTAGATGGGAGAAACAGAAATTATATGGTATGAATGTTCATGTATGGAATACGAAAAATCATTATTCTTGAAATATTTTTGATATTATAAATAATACTTGTTCTCTTATATTTCTTATGTAGTTGAGATGTAATAATCATCATTGGTTGTACCCATTGAATGACTAATCCCAATTTTTAAGAAGCATACGGAACAATATGTCTACATTAGTGGTATATATTTTGGAGTGTCACCTCGAACATATTTTGAGAAAAAAATACACAAGTGGATATTGATATGAAAGTAAAGGAGATGCATGAGAGAATAAATGATCTAAAGGGATAGAAAATTGTTAGGCTAATTTTTTAGATAATTTAATTGGATGTATTTAGAGAGAATAATCAGCACATCACGAACCAATACATGATGTACCATCACCTGAAAACGTAGTGTGATATTCCCCAAAAGATCTTCCTTATAATTTCTAATAGATTTTTTTATAATTGTTTTTTTGTGAAATTTGAATTTGGTAGATACTATTTTTATTTCTACTTTCAAATTTATTTTGGTGAAAATAATTGTTAATTATATCTATTACCTTAAACCCATTACATTTATTCACGTGATTCGATACAAAACATCCAAGGGTATAAAAAAAATTAAAAACATCCAAATGGTTATATGAAACCATGGATTTATATTGTCCACAAGATTTGTGGAGAGGTACCAATTACCCATGAGGAACTGGGTGATTACAAAGTAAAACATTATATTATAACTTTAATTAAATAATTATTTCTTATTGTATAAATAATTTTCATCGATGAGGTTTTTCCTTTATGATTTTTTATAACAATACTTTTACAATTAATAAAACATTCATAAACCAACGGATGTTATTACATATGGAGAAACTGAATAATAAATTTTATGTAAAAATATCTAATGGATGTACTAGTTGATCAAAAATAAATTCTGAGAATAACTCTTCCCCTACATTTATCTTTTTTATTTACTAATATTACATGTTTATGATTTACAATATTCAAATATATTGATATAACCATCATTTTTTATAAATCATTTTATGTAGGGGAAATTATTTACATTCCTTATTTTGATAATTTAGATGAAATTATCGATCATAGATGTCTATGAGTTTTAGTTGTAAATGTATACAAGGCATGCAGTTCCATACATTTATGTAAAGTTGATAATATTCATTTTTTAATTAAGTCAAATTATTTTAATATTTTAAAAGAAAATATATATCAGTACCATTGGAATGTAAAATCTTATGTACTAAAAATTAACGTCATTAGACCTAAAATAACCTCAACAAAAAAATGATTATTGGAAGTAGTGGATTATATAAAAATAGTGGACCAAAGGGATGTATTGTTTAGAAGGAAACTAAAAAGAATACTCTTCTTAATACCGAACATTAATGGATAATACTAAAAAATATAATCATATAAAATATGTTTTGATTTTTTCACCACATAATGACATCAATTTTATATTGCATTAGTTTCACAATGAAATCCACATGGAAATTCTATGTGCATATATATTTGATTCACTGAATATATTCTCAATTCACTAACCACACATGATGACATTTATCAATTTTTCAGACTATATATTCAATATTTTACAAATAAAAATGTGTTATATGTTTTATATTAAGTTTTAATGGTAGTTTTTCTTATAATTAGTATATATTTTAAATAGTTTAAAAATACTGGTATGAAGACATCTGAGGATCCCCTGATGCCTATAAAGTTATACAATTAGAAAAGTATTAACATATATATAATAATAGTTCTCAACAAAAAAATGTATTTAAAAAATATAAAACTTATAATTTTTTTGAAGTATCCAAATTATACTAATAGAAATGATTTTGATTATTACGTTTGAAAATTTATGGAAGACATCTAATTTCATCAATAATATTATATCCATTGTAAGTTATTTTGATGACTATTATAATTAAGATAAAAATATTTATTAATTAGTTTTTTCTAGTAGTACTAGTTCTATCAATGGTCCAAATATTCAATAGAGGATCTTCATTTTTTTTTCGAAACCAATGGGAAGAGTGCATGGTGTTCAAATGAAAGAACACATCTTGAATTGTTGACTTCTTACAAATTATTTAGAGACTATCCTCATTATTTTATATATATCATTTATCATAATTTCCTTATAATTTTTATCTAATACATATTTATTAAATTTTAATAGAGATAATGATGAAATGGCTTGTTTGGGAATTTATTTTTCATCAATAATTTTTTTCTCTATAAAATATCATATAATTATTCCCCAAATTTTATTTATAGATAAAGTATTCCAAAATGATTTTAAACTAGGTATAGTTTCTTATATTTATAGATATATTTATTTATTTTTACTATTTTATTTTTATTATATTGACTTTACAACATTAAAATGAATCAAAGTGGTACCTAAGTGGTAAACCCCATAATCCTACATCCAAAAGAACTAGGTTAAAAATTGGGTAGGGTTAATTTCTCTAGTTAATATAGCATCATTGTAGAATGTGATTGTATAAATACAATATTAGGGGTAGAGAGTACTGTATGATGTACTATAGTGGTGGGGGTACTGTAAGAGTTTGGAATACAAGTCTTATTGTTCACCATAGGGGCCTTTGGGCCAAAAAAAATGGATTTCAGGCTTAAAATTAGGGAATTCAATCCCAAGGGTCTCCAGACTATATTCACATGCCACTGGGTTTTATACCTATGATCTATTCAATGAGACTCCATCAAAATATATTGAAAAATGTAATTTATTTCATATTAAATAAAGGATTCAACAACAAATTTCAAAAAAAAATATTAAGAATGTGAGTCACTATATAATGTAAATAAAAGTAACATATATTGTCTTGATAGTTAAAGAAAATATTACACATTCCATTCTTATCTATAAGACTAAACTATAGATCAATATGGCCCACAATGTGGCTGATATGAGAAAATGTGAATGTTTTTATTAGCAATTGACATTTTAGATAAAAATATGGATCACGTAATCAAAACCATGAAATTATTATTTTTAATTATGTAATACATTAAGAAAATAAACTATAAAAAATTTTAATGGGTAGTAGTAAACCAAATATCAATATTATAGGTAATGTGATCAAAATGGCTAAAATTGAGTGATTGTATTTAAAATTAAAATTTTCATTCCAAATCAATGTGACATTCTCAAAACTAATACAATAAATTTAAATTTTTACAATAATTTATGGTAAAGGTCCATAATTTACATGTGACCTATATACATCACCCATACCTAAATTCAGTATATATTTTGATTAGTATGACTTGAAATGTGTTTTTTCAATTTAAGACTGATATTTTTGTAAAACAATTCTCCATTCACTGAAAAATGAGAAAAAACACATTTATTTTTTTAATTTTTTTTAAATACTCATCCATTAGAAAATTTTTACTTGTATGGATTATTTGTAAATAAATATAAATTACAATTTCGTCAGTAAGACACAAAGTTATTGATTTTAGTTATAAAATGTATTAGTTATGAACATGTATTAATACCCAAAAACGAATACAACAAACCTGGATTATCATAAAAAATTTGGAAAATTATCCATAAGTCATTTATTATGTGTAGAAATTAAGTGAAAATCAATCTAACACACTATTTGGAATGTATGAGATATTTTTCATGGATTTAGTTTAGAAATAAAATTTTAGATAAAAACATGCATCAATCACTGATAAATAATCAAACATAATTAGATTATATTGATAATTTGGGAAGACAATATATAATTAATTTTTATGTGTAGGAATAAATTTAACATTAATCTAACACTAATTGTGGATGGTATGAACCAAATGGCATGATTTTATTTAAAATTTAATTTTTAGGTCCAACAATGTATAAAATAGTAAAAATAGTTAATATGATATTATATTTTCATGATACAATGGGAAATAATCCAAAAATTATTTATGATAAACAATAATCAATCGAATGACAATATTACACATTATGTGACTATTATAAATCAAATTCTTTGTTTTTATTAAAATTGACATTTTAGTTTCAATGAAACATGATATACATAAAAAATACTAAAACATTTAAATTATTTTTATTATTTAGGATAGGGATCTATAATTTAGTATTGATGTGATGGAAACTACCATACCTCAAACTAATATATGGTGTCATTGATATGACTCAAATTATATATTTTATGTATGAAAAATCTTTTTAGTTAAAAAATTTGTATCTCACAGAAAAATATTTACACAATATGATATTTTCTTTATACATTAGGATAATGATAAAAAAATCCTTTTTTTTTGTATTTATCATCCACACATTCATCAAAAATAAATTTCAATTAGTATGAATCAAAGATCATGTTTTCAGTATAAAAATAGAATTTTAGTTTAGACAATAATTAACTCTCTAAAAACATATATAAATATTAGTATTTTAATATAATTTTAGTAAATTAATCATTATTCCATTATTTATGTATATGAATCAGTCACATATAAATATGAAACATAGTGTGACCGATATGACTTAAAGTTCATGTATTTATTTATAATTTACTTTTCTATTCAAAACACATGTAAAATACTTAAATATATTATAATGTTCTCATATTTTCATATTACATGAGGTAATTGACTGAAATATTATTTTGTATTATAGAAATCAACAAAAAATTAACTTGGCACACGAGGTTTTTAATATTATAGGAAGTGAATGTTTTACGTTTTAAATTAAAATTTTGTTAATGAAATATTTTATATTTATGTTTAATGTTTTTATATATAGTGTTAATAAAAAAATTGTTTTTATACAGTTACACACTTTTACTCAACTTGTGATTTGTTTTAGATAATGGTAGCATATTAGGAACTTTTGAGAGGGGAATATGGTTAAAAGGCCGAAAATCATTAATGTTTTTCTATTTTTCAATATTTGTGATAAATTGTGACAATAAATGTAATTGTAGTTTCCATTTTTTGAAGTTTTTTTAATCCTTTAATAGTATTTATTATTTTATGACAAATTTAATCTATGTAAAATTATATTATATATTTATTGTTTTAATTTGCATTAATTTTTTGAAGAATGCAATTGATGTTTTATTAGTGTTATAAAAAGAAATGATAAAAGTTCAAATGAATAGTTCTAAAAACATCATGATAATGATTCAATATTATCAAAATTATAAAAATACATGATAAATGGATACAATTATCAATGATAAACAAGCATTTATAATGGATCCCCTTTATCAGTGACATTTTTTTTAAGATGATGATGGGTCTTTTATCTATAATATTTTTAGAACAGTTAAGAACTGTTGGATTTTAAAGTCTCACACAACATAATAAAATTTTATCACATTTTATGGCCTTATATTTCATTTTTAAATCATATATTTTTTATAGTGTATATATTATTTTTTCTATAGTTAAATATAATAAATTGTAGAATTGAAAAGATTTTTCAAGATATTATCTTTGGGGAACGGTTGTCCTTCACATAATAGAATCTCTATATTATGGGAAAAAATATAGAAAATATGTAAAATAAATTTATAAATTAATGAACCCCTAAAAATATTGTTTACTACCATTTCATAATTAAAAATACAATTTTTCCTATATTAAAAAATTTAACAAACTTACTTATAGATTTCATAAACTCTAAAACATTATATTCCATGTCATTAAAATTGATATACATTAAGGAATTCAATTATAGAAAATATATAACTTATATCTATACTCTTCAAAACACAACCACATGAGATTATGAAAATATCATTACTCAACCATCCACAAAATATTAAACTTTATGTAATACAAATCATTGATCCAACAGAAAAATTATAATAATGAAACACCTACAATAGTTTCAATCCATAACTATTAAATTTATCATCTAATGACATAAATAATACACAATTATAATTAAATTAAATCAACTATACACACCACACGATCTATAAATTTAATTAAAAAGTAAATAAAATTAAAATAATTCAAATCCTTACGGCCTTATATATTATTATCAACACACAGGTCCTCACCTCTAATCCTAAATACTTCCATCATACAAAAATAAAATGAATTTTTTTTCATTTATAAAACATATGGGCTATACTCCCACATGATTTTATTACATCATTATCAACCCATGTCTAATAAAACATTGACCCAAACAACAACATAACAAATTCCCCTCATCGTATACCATTACATATTTTTAGATTTATTACATAAAACAATCATGTTAGATAATATAGGGGAAAACATTTCTAAATATACTACAAATAATAATGTAATTCAAAATTTTACAACCAAATCTACTTTATTTATCTGATATGGGTAAAATAATGAAATAATTTGAAATATATCACTCTTGACTTGTTTCATCTAGGATCCTTCACAACTGAGTGATATAGACCCCTAATATAAAATTAATATACACTTCACCTAATGGTATCCATTTTCTATATGAATATCTTATTTAATTGGATTAATACACTCTCCATCACAGTTTTTAGAACCAATGTTTGATCGTAAATTGAGAAAGATGGGTAAATAATAGATTTTAAGGAATTTTTACAACATTAATATACCAATATAACATTATATTCCCAATAATTTTAACCAATAATATTTCCACCAATGTACAATCCTTGGAAAACAAATGTTATGCCAAAAATGAAAAGAACATTTAAAAATTTAACATAAATTATTCTACCTTATAACTCATTGTATAAAATAATACATCAATATTTAATATTTAGAGATTGTACATAAAAATATTTAAAAATTAATTAATAAATTATTGATGTATAAATCTATCAAATTATGTCACATTATATGTACTGATTTTGGAAATGATATCCAAAAAAACATTAGGATATATTGTGAGTATCATTTTTAAAAATATATTATTATTTTTCAAAAAAAAATTTGTAACACCCATGAAGCTATATTCACATATGTATTTGGGAATTCATTTATCATGGTTTACATTTTTTTGGGGTCTTTGATAAAAATAGTTAGGGGATTTCGTGATTATTTTGTTTAGGCCCATTCTTATGGGGACCATGTTATAAATGTATATGGAAAAGTGGGGGGGGGGGGGTTGAAGGGTTGTTATAACTATATATTGGTATTGTGTACCACATGACACTGAAGGATGAAATTTTATCAAATTACTAGACAATGCAATTATTGACTAGACCATGTTGAATAACTGTGAAGTACATTAAAATTTCGGTATTTATAAACTTTTTGGATTTTTAATAAATGTATATAATTCCATCATAATATTCATTTATCTTTTATTATTACACAAGAATCCCCCTTATCATGAATTTAAAATAGTCCTCCCACCATGAATGAATAGGATTTTATCCATAAGACATGGGGATATGTTTTCTTAATTCAGTATTCTTCCTCTCTATCTTTATCTTCTACCATCCCTTTTTAGCTTTAACTTTTTCCTTTGTAAAGATAGTCTAGGAATAATGGATTTCACAAGTTTTATAGGTTGTTATTGAAATTAAGGATCTATATTATATCAATTTAAGTAATTGTTCTTTATTTATTGTGGAAAACATCAATTCTTAATGGATCTAATTATATTGGTTATAATCAACAACTTCATCTTTTTAATTGTTGCGAACCTTGAATTTATTTTTACTCAAAATATTTTCAATTATGTAATAATTATTATTATTTATTTAAATTTAAGATAAATAATATTTATATCTTATGTATTTTTTTCGTAGCCATTTAAATGAGATTATTGTATTTTGGGTAAGTATTTTCATTGGTTTCATATGAATCACACCAAATGATAGATTAAATGGCTCAATTTGTTTTCCATGATTTTTATGATACATTACACTAAATAATAGTACATGACATGGTTATTATTAGTACCTAAAGGTGGATATTTGTATTTGTATTTCTCAACATATATTTGTAAGATACTAAGACTTTATTATTTATTTCATTTTAAATAAATCCAATGCTATTGATAACTTTCTCTGCAAACAACACTGGGATTAATAAAAAATTATTTAAACATGGTTATTATAACCAAGATTTTAATTCGGTGGTATAAATAGGACACAATTAATTAATAATAAATAAATATTATAAATATATTATTTATTTATTTATTTATTAAAAATAAAAATAAGAATAATTTTAATGTAAATTAAATGTTTTCTAAATAACTGCATTTTTTCTAGTAAAAATGTTTTCGTCCCTTCTTGTGAAGTTGGAATAAAATTAAATTTTTACACTCTCAAAAAAATTATTTGTAAAAATGATATTTTTTTAAATAATCATATAAAAAATTATATTTTGGTGAATTTTTCAAAATTTATAAGAAGTATCATTCTAAATAAATATGGATGTTACATATTTTTATTGAAAACATTCTAATAGTTTAAAAATTTTAAAATTTTAAAATATATATTTTATATTTTTTAAATTAAAATTAGATCACATATATAATAAAATATAAAATTTAGTTCAGCTAAATCAATTTGTTTCTGAATTTTGATATTAAAACCTTTTAAACCTAGGAGAATGTTATGTTTAGAAACCCGCTTCATCATCATGTCTATGAGAATATTTTTAAATTTAATTCTACCATTTATTGAAATTAATTTGGAAAAATGGATTTCATATTATGAAATGGAATAAAATATATTTTCTAGTATTTTCAACATAATTTTTGAAAATTATAAATAATAAAATAAGTAAAAAAATTTATTACCACAGTTAAGGTGAAAACTAATTTATACGTAGTTAAAATAAAAAGATAAGTGTTACAATGACTGAAAAACTCAAAAAATTCATTATATGGAAATATATTTTCTGTATCCTCACTAAGTGTCCATAATGAAAAATTTATTTTGTTTCTCTAAAGATAAAAACATGGTATTAATGTATTGTTTTCAAAAAATTCATTTGTCTCCTCTCCCCCAATTATAAGAGGCCACCTGATCACCTCCCCTATTCACGATTCCAAATCCATTTGGTTCAAAAAATACCCACCTAAATCAATTACATACTTTTCTTCCAATATCCTTGATCGCCAATTTTGATCATAATGTTACCCGATGAAGGATTTTGGTTCAATGAAAAATTGGACGTCCAAAGAAGATGAAATATTCATAAATGATGTTTTTTATTTTATTTTTTCTTACACATTCTTAAAATTTCATTCAATTGTGATAATATAATAAATTATTTATAAAAACATAATTTATATTTTATTATCTTATTTTAGTAAAATATATTTATATATATTTCTCCCCTTATATCAAATGGGGAATTAAATTATGGATCATGTGTACGGTGGACTACCAACATACAATGTAATAAAACTCACCATCCATCAAAACCTACCATGGTTGGAGATTATTATGTATATAATGTATTAAAATAATTTTATTATATAATCAAACTTATTTTGTTATAATATCACATATTACTTTTTTTACTTTTCATTACATTTAAAAAACTATAACGTCGCCCGTGTGTATGGTGGACTACCTCAATGCGAAGTGAGATGTGATTCATTTTCACACACATATTAGGTAATACTGATAAATTTAATAATTTTATGGGATATATATTACATGATATAAATTATATGAAATTAATATATCATAAAATTATGCACCCTTCCCCCATTATAGGAATGATATCTCAACTTATGTGTTTTTACAACAAACATTTTCCACGAAGCGATGTGATTCATTTCCCATGAAAAAATTAAATGATTAGTTATAATAATATATATAATGAATAAATAAGATATTTAATACATTATTATCAATATATATATATTATTAATTTATCTCCTATGTAAAAGAAGTTTATATTTCACGACGAAACCCACATATAAAAATAAGACAATTAATATCCAAATTAATGGAAATAATGAAATATAATAAAAAAATGCGTAGTGAAATATTAAAAGTGTATCATATATGATATTATAAATATGACCAAGGATATGATTTAATTTAATAATATGCATAAAACTATTATACATGAAATAAAATCATGTTTATGTATTATAAATCATGATGTAAGGGAATTCATATCAATTTCCATTTCATGGAGTCATATTTTGTTTAACATAATTCAATTCACACTTATGTGGTCTATATACTAAAAATATGATGTATTCAACATGAATATATATTTTTATATGATGGTAATTTTTTTCATTATTCAAGGGAACCAAATTAAAAATATACCAAATTGGTAAAAAATTATTTATTAATCATGCTTTAATTTATGATTTTTAGTTTCATTTGAAAAAATCAAATTCTTGTGTCCATTTTTAATTAAAGTAAAAATTTATCTTAAATATCCATATTATTGTATGATTGATATGGATATTGTGTAAACTACATGTCATTTTAACGTATAGTGTTTATATTGACTGTTATTTCAATAATTTTGTAAATATCGTTAAATAGTAATCCTTTACTCAATACATAAATTTTATGATAATTCATATTGAGTCATGGAAAAATAAATTATTTTATATATGATGAATTATCTAGACATGATGTTATGGGTGGTTAAATGTTATATATGTCCCCATGACACATTGAAAAGTCTCCTGAGAAAAATAAAATTTTCAAATCAAATGAATTTTTACTCATAAATTTATACTATGTTTTAATGGTCTTGAAAAAGAGGTATAATGAAGATATAGATCATAAAGAAATAATATTTTATAATTTAATTCATTAAGATTTTTTTTTTATTATTACCCATGATATTTTTACACTAGTACTATATCTGGTTGTATTTCAATCTCTTTTTTTTATTAAATGAAACGTGTTTCATTATTTTAACATTATATATTGATTATGAATAATTTAATTCTTAAGATAATGATTTAATGAAATGTGTTTAAAGTTTTTTAAATTCCCATATTTATTAATCCTTATTATCCCATGTTATCAACAACTGTATTTGGCCCTTACCAAGAATCTGAGATCATTCTTATTATGTTTCTAATTTATTTGATATGAAGAGAGAATCCAGGAATTATTTTTAAGGAAATAGAAATTTTTTTATGTATTGTGTTTTGCTTTTTATTCCCAATGTAAAATGGGTATCTTGTATGTTGTTTTATATTAAAAAATACTATAATATCAGTTTCTTTGGGACATATTCCTTTGTATCCATTCCAATGTAATAAATTCGGCACCATCTATAGGTTAATGGAGTATGAGTCATTATAGTTGGTATCCTAGGATTTTTTGTTGAAACATTGAGAACTATATTAAGGAAAACATAGAACATGGAGCATAAAATAGTGGTGTAATTTGATTATATGTATAGAGTAAAATAATAATGGTTTGGTAAGGAATAAATTATGTGGTTTTCTATAGAAATATATCCACATTTGGATATTATAAGTGGACATGGTACTAGAAATGATGTTACATGGGGTAAAAAATCTCCAAATAGGAAATTGGGATTGAAAAAATAATCATTTTATGTATGAAAAGAAACCTTACTACAACCAATTTTGGAGAATCCTGAACGATATGATTAGGATAATTTACATTTTTTTACTATATATTATAAAGTATTTTAAACTCACCATATCCCAAATGACACCAATTTTATGATTCTAAGAGTAATAATGGATAAAAAAATTTATTATTTTATTTCATACATGATATTTATAATTATACATTATAATTTAAAATTCAAAATTTATGATATAATACAGTATATTTCATTGTATATAAACTATTCCATGAATGAAGGAGGGTATCAATACATGTGTTCAATATAGATATAGCCTTGTTCAACTATCCAATATAGTTTTTATTGAAACTAAGTAGATCATGGCTATATTAGGGTTTCATAATTAGATTATGAAAAATATCATTTCTAAGATGGATACACCTATTTTATAGTGTTATTATCCTATAATGGACAACTTCATGTGATTGAATCCCCCATCATATAGTGGGACAACAAATCCAATAGAAGATGAGAAATGGATTATATTTCTTTAGATGATATTTATGGAGTGAGTTTAAGATAAAAAAGAAATTCATACATGTTTAGAATATCTTATCAAATGTGATGATGATCAATGATGGACTTTGATCTAGAATAGTAAAGTGAAAGGGGAAATTTAAATCTTGGAATTGAATGATTTTATGGATACATTATTCATGAAATATTTCCCCTTGAAAAACAAATAAAAATGAAGATAATGATACTTATCTTAATGTAAAAAAATTGGACTGCTTTACTAAGTATGATTCCACCTTTACAATGTTATCCAAGTAAAATATAGAATACATATGTAACATGATGTTGAATGTTGATAATTTCTTCAAATAGAACAATCCAGATATCTGAATTGTGCTGGCCTTGCATAATTTTTATCTGATGTGATTATATAAATTAGTGTTCCATCAATATAGAGAATGAAATATCTAGATCCTAATTTTTCTAGTGAAATAATGAATATAAATGGTCAAATGAGCACCAAGAAATATAAAATTCATCAATGAAGAAGAATATAATTGATAAATATCCATGTTGTGAGAACTGCGGAATGAATCATCTTGGTAAATGCATGAAGGGATTCGGTGATTAGTATATGTGGTAGATAAGGGCCGCAAGGATTAATAATGAAATTGTAATATAGATGTTAGTAATATTTGACATTTATAATATAAGGAGTTGGGTTGCAATGCCTGTTAATACCCAAATCATCCGGATAATCTACCATAGAAGAGGCCTAGGGGACACATCTAATACTATGAAATCAATATAACAACATTGGATGAAAAAATGTTGTGGTATATGATACTTTAATCATCAATTTAATTTTATCTAATCTTTTATTTTCTTATCGATCATAAAACTGTCATACATCGTTTAAAATTTAAATGAAAATTTGATATTTCCCTAGAAACATAATCAAACTGTTTTCATTCACAACTCCTACTGTAAATCCCACTACAACAAATATGTTTTAAAAAATACCTATTATGACACATAATTTTTCTTTATTTATGAACATATTGTCATATCCGTTGTTGACATTGATATAATTCATGTTATTTAATAGATTCCAAAATAATATGTTGAAATTTTAGAAGGAAATTATGATGCATGATGAAGATGTATAATTTCATCTCTTTACGGTATTTTCATCATTAATTGAGACTTGTATAGCTATAAATAAAATATATATGTTGAATGATATTATTGGGGATGACGAGTATACACAATCAAATGATGGATATTATAATTTTATAATTGATGATGTTCCTATTATATAGGAATATATTGGTATATTTTTTGAGGAATTACCTAGATATCCACCGAATCCTGATGTTGAGATTTTTCTTGATTTAATCCAATATACAAGACATATTTTATAGAATCCCTATATAATTGAAAACATGTAATTAGTGGAGTTGAATAAATAAATAGGAGATTTTTGTAATAAGGGATTTCCTCCCCCTAATGTTTCACAATGGGGTGACCCTTTTCACTTCGTTAAGAAGAAATATGCACCTATGAGTTTGCGAATTTCTTTTAGGTAAATCAATGATATTATGAAATAAAAAAGTATCATATACCACACATTAATGAATTAATGATGAAATTTATAGAGACAAACATTTTTCAAATATTGGACTTCATTCTTGATATCATAAGTTGTGGGAAAATAATGAAAACATTCTGAAACGAACCTTCCAAATGATGTATAAATATTACATGTAACATACCATGTAACTGAAGAATAAGAGATTTTCATATTTATTAATATTTTTTAATTAAATATTAATTTCACTTTAAAAGGGTTGCTATGTTCGATAGCATACCTGATACGAAACAACAGGTTTCTTTGAAATCTTACGTTGCACACTAATAATATAATATTATTATTTTAAATTGAAGATAACTCCAAGCCGTTGTATTGGAAGTAATGAAAAAAACTAACTACACTATTATTATACAAGGTTTTTAAATATATTTACTTTTATCCATTAAAAGTTAGAGGCTTAAAATGTGAATGAATCTAATTTTAAGCACAATTAACATTAATAGGTCGATTTACCACCTTTTAATGGAGTACCCTCGTTAAATCTAGTTTTGGTCACTTTAATACATTATATTTGACAACGAAAAATCCTTATTTATAATAGGGACATCAAAATTTACTTTTTGTAATTTTTTTTGGAATTTTTCTGATAAAGTTTGTTTTTAATGAATAGTGAAAAATATTGTATTTTAATTCAAAACAACATTTTAATCTAATTTATTTATATGGTTAAATTATATTTTTAATTGTTTTAATAGTGTAATTAGAATATATTTTTACCATTTAATCCAATTTTGGTCAGTGTTATCAATTTCACTTTAAATTTGGACATAAACATGTGCTAATATTATGATAGTTATTGTTTCTTAAAAACACCCAATTTTTTTTAACAACGAAAATTAATTTTAAATTAATTAATGAAAATTGTGTGTTTTTAATTTGAAAAAAATAGACATAATTTTTTAATTGGGAATATCAAATATAGCTTAGGCTGAATTTTTTGTAGTTTTCTAAAAAACATCAATTTTTTATAAATAGTGACACCGCTTAGTAGTAGTTAAAAAAACTGAATTTTTCATTTAAATGAATTATTACCACTATTGTGAGTTGAATTTCAAAAATAAAAAAAAAAATTGTTATTAGTATGTAAAATTTGGTTCAATAAGATGAAAACTATTTTTGGTGAATAGTAATTTTTGACTTTTATTTACCGTGATTAAAGGTAAATAAGGTAATTAAAGGTATAAAGAATATTATAATAATTCAAAATTACCTTAACACTAGTCCAAACATTATTGGATGAGTCATGGCCGACCATGGTCATCCATGGGTCGATTTTGGGACCCCATAGAGCCACTTATGATTGATAATGATATTTTTGATTAATTAATTTAATGTAAAGGCAAAAATGACATAAAAAAATATCTCTTTGTAAATTTATTTTTACATGGTGTTATATAATTTATCTTCTCGACTATAAACATTCATATGAGATATAAAAATATTTCCTATATCATGGTATTTTTTTATAATTTTTAGACATCGAACAAATTAAATTATTTATGACACAATAATGATGTAATATTTACCTCATTAATAAATGATTTAAATAAATAAGATTATAAATATAAATATAACATCCAAAACCTATCCAATTATTATTTTATGATTTTATTTGAACTACGAGTCTTATTATATTCTACTTTAATGTTTTGTGGACCTTTAGAAACCAACGATGATTTTATAATAAAATAATAATTTCACACTTTCCTAAAGATCCCCTCCTCCAACTTATAAAAAGGCCTCAGTTCTAACTAAATCCACACACCTCTCAAGCCCCTTGGATCGTCCAAAATCTACTCAATTAAGCTCCCAACATCCATCTACTTCACTTAGAAGCCTTACCATGGGCATAGGGCACATCAGTAATTCCTTTTGGTTCAAACCAAAGGAAGTTACCCATATTAAAGGTAATAGTTTCTGTTAACTTATTTTATTTTATTTTACTTCTCCAACCCTTAGACTCCTTTTATTATTATCTTTTATCACAAAACCAATGTCCTTAATATACTATGATGTTATTATTATAATTAATCGAATTGCACTTACACACACCTCCATCAAATGGTTGATGAACATACTGTTTCTGTGGATGGAAAACTAACGCCCCACGAAACGATGATTGTTTGACTATCTCCTACCACCTATCATGGTGGAAATTAAGATGAAACTATATTTATATATGATATATATTATGTTTATGTTTCTATATTTTTTCTTTTATAGAATACCTTTATGGTTTCCATTAAGGGTAAACACGATAATTTCATTTGAGGAAGTGCGGACTACCACATCCTCAAACTGATATGACTCGTTCATGCCATATGTGGGACATATAATGGAAAGAATTAATTTTATTATATATGATATTATACTGGAATTATAATATACCTATGTATCAGTATAATTTAATTCCGTTTAAATATGAAATATAAATGGAAGTAGCGTTCTTGCGTACTTACGGATTACCGTCTCCATGAACGGTGCATCTCATTTCTTACCTAAGAATGTTATGAACTATTATAAATACATGTATATACTGGATATATATGATATATATGATATCTAAATAATTAATATCATTCTGGATATAATAAAATTTTTACCATGAAAAAAACTTGTAACTATATGATGTTCATTTTGTGACTCAAGTACCAAATATCGTCAAAATGAACATTATTAACATGAATGATTACATAATATTTATAACATGGTAATAAGTGATATAAAATGAATAATAAACTTTAAAAAGGTTTTTATGCAAGTATATATTGTCTTTAGTTTATTATTTATGATATCAAAGAACGAACAGGTCAAGTTGGACACGAGGTAAGGGACTTCATCTCAATCTCCTTTCATTGAGGCGTAATTTTTTAATACTTTATTTTATACGCTGAATAAACACCCTTGAATTTTCAAGGGGAATATTTTTCTATTAAGTTTTTTACAAAATGAAGGAAAGGAATGATTCTTTTAATGAAAGCCGTGACAATGACCTTTCCACCTCCGCGAGTATTATTTGTTGTTTGGCTCCCTTAACAAGCCATAATGTTTTTTTTTCAATGAAAATAAATACAATATAATATTTTATGTGTTTTGGTATTGAAAATGTATTTGATAATGGATTTTTTATGTCAATATATTTAAGTGATATATTTTGATTGAAATTTGGAAATGTTTTCTTTCATTTATATTTGTTTTATGTGTTATGATTTTATAATGGTAATTGGACATTTGGAGGGTGGTTATGTGATAAAAAAAATGACGGGTGGTGTCGTGGTAAACAAGGACGGGCGGTTATGTTATAACCTCCAATGCATTGGGTTGGATGTTGGTCATATGGATATTCCATTGAGTGATATGCGTGGATTTCAACCTTATGGTTATTCCATTTAAGTATGGTTATGTACCAAGTTACCTTTATATGTTAGGTGTTCATTAAATGGGTTTTAGGTAATATTATGGTTACAAAAAGGTAAGTAGAGATCTTTTATTCAGTAAAGAGTATTTACTAGTTCATAAAGGTGAAAATTATTACTTATGTTATTGTATACATGGTTTACTTGTTTTCATAAAAAAACTAATAGTTTTCCTTCTTTGTGTATCCCTTACTGAGATTTTTATGCTCATACCATGTTTTTGAAATGATTTTCACAGGACATAATGTGGAATAGGGTCATGGATGAGATAAAGGAAAAGACATGATGTCTTAAACATGGAAGTAGACATGAATCTTTTTTTCAAGAGTTCTTGTTTTGTGAAAAAATGGAAACTGAGTAGAAGTGTCTACATTGTATATTTTTTTGAAATGAAATGTAATAGTTATGGCCTAGTAAATATAATTCTAAACCTGAAAATATCCTTAATGTGAATTATTCATTTAATTCAGGATTATGTAATGTTTTAAGGTTGGGTCCTTATAGTTGGTATCAGAGGTTGGTTAGACAACATTAGGAGTTAGGGGACTATTAAATAAATGTCCATAAATTAATTTATGGTAATATTAAAAGATATTGAATTTACAGATTACCATGTTGCTTCCCATAAGATATTTCCTTGTTCAGAATTGTTTTCCATAGAGGAAACAAGGCAACTTTGTTGGGACGACATCAAGAGGATGAAAACATTTCAAATCAGCAACTTGTGATGGTCGGAATCAGATCTAAATTGTTTGTTGCCGTGATGGCACTGTTGACTCAGGCTATAAATGGTGGTGGTATCCATGCACGAGATCAGCGAGATCAACCGCATAGAAAGGTGTTAGTAGTGGAAAACTTCATGAGGCAACACCCCCGATCATTCAGAGGACCATTTAATCATGTGCTAGCTGAAGGGTTGATTAAAGAACACGAGAAGATTTTTGATGTCATGGGGTGCTCAAAAAATCAAAAGGATTGTTTAGCTGTTTACCGTTTTGAAGGTGAAGCTGATCAGTTGTGGTAGATGGTAAAAAATATCATGGATAGTAAGGAGATTTATGCACTTGATTGGGATGAATTCAACGGTATGATTCATGAGAATTATTTTCCTAAGGTGGTTCATCATTGGATGGAAAAACAATTCTTCAAATTGAGGCAAAAGGATGACTCAGTGGCTGCTTATGAAGAAAATTTTACTCGACTGGCAAGGTATTCATCCAATTTCATCTGTGATCTTGATAGTAAGATAAATCAAATTTACACAGGACTGATTCCACTATATTGAAGATAATTAGAACATCGTGAGTTGAAAGGTGATGAAAAACTTGTTCGATGTGTAGAGAAGGTGGAAATGGTGTTTGCGGATGATCAGGTGTTTGTTGACAAACAACAGAATAAGAGGTCTAGTTAGAAGAAAAAGGGAATGAATTCATCAATGAAGCATGGAGGTAAGAAAATTAAATATCCAACATGTGAGAAGTGTGGTAAAAATAATCCTGGAGAATTTTTATCAATGTTGAGAAAGTGCTTCTGGTGTGGTACGTCTGGTCATATTTCTCGTAACTGTAAAGAAGATGATCAAACAGGAAATGAAAAGACATCGTTAAGATGTTTAAAGTGTAATGAAATGGGTCATTATGAAAATGCGTATCCCAAAAAGAACTCAACTGAGGGAAAGAAGCTAGACTGCAAGTAGAAATGGGTGGTGAAATCCTTTGCAACTACTTCAGTAGATGTTGGTCCATCAAACAATTTAGTATTAGGTATACAGTTTTTTTTTATCAGATTATGCCAATGTGTTGTTTGATTCAGGGTCTACACACTCTTTCATTTCAGATAATTTTTATAATAAATTGGGAATTTCATCTCAATATATGAATATGGAACTTATGGTAAAAACAACTGGAGGAAATCTTGAGACAAAAAGAAAACATAAAAAAATTCATTTCCTTGTGTGCAGGAAGAATCTACCTACAAACCTTATTGTTTTTCCTCTAGTAGAGTTTGATGTTATTTTGGGCATGGATTTGTTGTATGTTTATCATGCTAATATTGACTTCAAATAAAATGAGGTTTCATTTCAGAATGATTTACTATTTGTATACAAGAATGAACCCTTGATATTAATAACATATCAAGAAGCTGAGAAACTAGTAAAATATGGAAATTAATATTACCTTTCTCATATTGTTGAAAATAATGAATGTTTTGAAATTAATGATGTGCGAGTGGTTAATGAGTACCTTGATTTTTTCATGATGATTTTCCTGGTATTATACCTGATCGGGAAGTTAAATTTATTATTTACATAGTTCCTAATGCTATGACAATTTCAAAACCCCCTTATCAAATGGCTCAAATTGAACTTTTAGAGTTAAAGAAGCAATTGCCGGAGTTATTTGAAAAATGTTTCATTCAACCTAGCACATCACCATGAGGTGCTCCTATCTTGTTTGCTAAATGGAATGATGGTTAAATGAGACTTTACATTGATTATATAGCATTTAATAACATCACTGTTAAGAATAATTATCCTTTTCCTCATATCGATGATTTTTTTGATAAGCTACAAGGTGTTTAGTATTTTTCAAAGATTGACTTGAGATTGGGGTACCATTAGTTGAATGTAAAGGAATAAGGCATTCTGATGACTTTGTTTCGTACTTGATATGGCCATTATGAATTTGTAGTTATGCCTTCGGGATTAACCTATGCACCTTTTGTATTCATTGACCTTATGAGTAGAATATTCCGTGACTTCTTGGATAAGTTTTTGGTTGTGTTCATTGATGATATTTTGGTATATTCTAAAAGTAAAGAAGAGCATGAAAGTCATTTAAGGGTCATCTTGAAAACCATAAAAGAAAATAAACATTATTGGAAAATTAGAATGTGTGGGTTTTGGTTACAACAAATTTTTTTCCTTGGTCACATTATTTTAAACAATGAAATAAATGTTGATCCTTATAAAAAAAAGGTTGTTGAAGAATGGAAAAGACCAATAAATATAACTGAGATCCGTAGTTTTTTTGGTTGGGCGGGTTATTAATAGATGTTTGCAGAAAAGTTTGCATGGTTATCTTGTCCAATGACCAAGTTTACTCGAAAAGGCATTTCTTTCATTCAGACAAAATAATGTGATGATTGTTTTGAGGAATTGAAAAGAAGATTAGTGAATGCTCTAGTTTTGGAACTGCCTTCCAAAAATGGTGAGTTTGTTATTCACAGTATTGATTCATTGAAAGGACTTGGATGTGTCCTTATGCATAATGATCAGGTAGTTGCTTATTCTTCACATTAGTTGAAACCTCATGAGTTAAATTACCCTACACATGATTTGGAATTATCTCTGGCTGTTTTTTCTTTAAAAATTTGGAGGCATCTTTTTTATGGAATTAAATATGAAATACATACTAAACACAAATGTTTAATGTATATATTCACTCAGAAAGAATTGAACATGAGACATAGGGGATGAATAGAATTAATCAAGGATTATAACTGCATGATATTTTACCATATGGGAAAATAAAATAATGTTGCTAATGATTTGAGTCAAAAAAGTAATGTCTCATTAACCATGATAAGTGTGGAATGAGATCCTTTGGTTTTTGATTTGATGAACTCTGAAAAGAATTTTTTGGTGCATGAAATTCTTCTGTTTTGTTTCAGGTGTTATTGAAATCATCTCTATCAGACAGAATAATGAAAGTGCAGAAAGAAGATAGTGAGTTGTAGAAAAAGGAAGATTTGGTTTAGTAGGGTAAGTTTCCTGATTTTAACATAGATAATGATTGTGTTTTGAGGTTTAGGAAGAGATTCATTGTCCCTTGTGATTAATAGTTGAAGAATGAGTTGTTATGTGAAGCTCATAGTTCTCCGCTTTCAGTTTATCCTGGTAGTACTATGATGTACATAGATCTTCGGGATTATTAATGGTGGGATAGAATGAAAATAGATATTGTTGACTTTATTATGAAGTGTTTCACTTGTCAGAAGGTTAAAGAAGAGCAGTAGTTACTGAAAATTAATCTTCAGTCATTACTGGTGTCAGAATGGAAATTGAATAATATATCCATGTACTTTGTTGTGGGATTACAGAAGATATCTCGAGATAATAATGCAATTTGGGTTATAGTTGATCGATTGACTAAATCAACTCATTTCCTTTCTATTAGAGATACTTTGTCTCTAGATCAACTTGCTCGATAGTATGCTAAAGTGATAGTCAAGTTTCACAGAGTTACCCTCTCTATTGTATCTGATCGTGATCCCAGGATTACTTCTAACTTTTGGAAAGGCCTTCAGATGTCATTGGGTACTGAATTAAATTTTAGTACATCTTTTCATCTTCAATCAGATGGGTAGTCAAAATGAACAATTAAGACCTTAGAGGATATGCTACGTGCTTGTTCACTAGATTACCATGGAATTTAGGACCAACATATTTCTTTGGTTGAATTTTCATATTGTAATTGTTTTTAGTCTAGTATACAGATGGCTCCATATGAGGCATTATATGAAAAGTGCGGTCAAACTCCATCTTTATGGGATAAAGTAGGTGAAAGGAAGCTGATGGGACCAGAATTGGTAGAAGAGATGGCAAATAAAGTTCAGTTGATTCAGAATCACATGACAACAGCTCAGTGCAGATAGAAAAGTTACGTGGATAAACAGAGGAAGGATATTTCTTTTGAGGTAGGTGATCATGATTTTATGAATGTTTCTCCATGGAAAAGTGGTATGCGTTTTGCTAAGAAATGAAAGTTGTGTCTGAGTTTCATCAAACCTTATGACATCCTGGAGAAAGTTGGATCAGTTCCATACAGAGTGGATTTACCAACATGTTTATCCCATGTACACAATGTTTTCAATGTTTCGATGTTGAAAAAAATATATACCAGATCCATCTCATGTTTTGAGCCTAGAGGTTGTTTAGTTGGAAGAGAATATCTCTTGTGAAGAACAACCAATCCATATTCCTAACCATAGAGAGAACATTTTACGGAATAAGGAAATTGAATAGGTAAAGGTTTTGTGGAAAAATCGTATGTTTAATGTGGCAATGTGGGAATCTGAAAATTCTATGAGGGATTAATACCCCCACTTATTTTGAAAAGTGATTAAAAATGGCGAGGATGCAATTTCCAAAAGGGGGGAGGATGTAACATCCCAAGTAAATGAAGAATTAAAGATTTTCATATTTATTAATATTTTTGATTTAAATATTAATTTTAATTTAGAAGGGTTTCTATGTTTGATATCATACCCAATACGCAACAACGAGTTTCATTGAATTCATATGTTGCACACTAATAATATAATAATATTATTTTAAATTGAAGTTATCTCTTAGCTGTTGTGTTTGTGGGAATGAACAAAACTAACCAAAATATCATTATACATATTTTTTTAAATGTATTTTCTTTTATCTAATAAAATTTTGAGGCTTAAAATGTGAATGAATCTAATTTTAAACATAATTTACATTAAAAGGTCGATTTACCACCTTTTAATGGAGAACCCTCTTTAAATATAGTATTTTTTAGTTTAATTCATTCTATTTTACCTAATAAAATCATTCTGTATAATGGGGATATCAAAATTTACTTTGTGTAATTTTTTTGAATTTTTCTGATAAAGTTCGTTTTTTAATGAATAGTGAAAATACTGTATTTTAATTGAAAACTGCATTTTAATATAATATATTTATATAGTTAAATTGTATTTTTAATTGGTTTTAAATTGTAATTTGAATACATTTTTACCATTTAATCCAATTTTGGTCATTGGACTTAATTTTACTTTGAATTTGGACATAAACAAGTGTCAATCTTTTGATAGTTATTATTGTTTAAAAACACGCTATTTTTTTAAACAACAGGAATTAATTTTAAAATAATTAATGCAATATCTATATCTTGAATTTGTTAAAATAGAAACACCTTTTGAAATTAAAATATCAAATGTATCTTAGGCGGAATATTTTGTAGTTTTCTGAAAAACCTCAAATTTTGATGAATAGTGAAACCACATAATTGTAGTTAAAAAACGGACGTTTTCATTTAAATTTTTTTACCACTTCTGTGAATTGAATTTTGCAAATCCGAAATACATGGTTATTATTAGTATGTAAAATGCGGTTCAATAAGATGAAAATAATTTTTGTGAATAGTAACATTTGACTTTTATTTACCGCGGTTAAAGGTACATAGTGTAATTCTAGGTAAGAAGAATATTATAATAATTAAAAAATACTTTAACACTTTTCCTAACCTTATTGGATGAGTCATGTCCGACCATTAGAATCATTGGGTTGAATTGGGGACCCCATGGAGCGACTTATGAATGATAATGACATTTTAGATTAATTAATTTAATGTAAAGACAAAAATGACAAAAACAAATATCTCTTTGTAAATTAATTTTTACATTGTGTTATATAAGATATATATTCAACTATAAATATTCATTAGAAAGATAAAAATATTTCCTACATCACGGTATTTGTTTTATAATTTTTAGACATTGAATAAATTAAATTATTTATTACACAATAATGATGTTGTATTTACCTCATTAATAAATGATTTAAATATATTAGTTTATAAATATTAAAATAACATCAAAAACCAGACCAATTCTTATTGGATGATTTTATTTCGACTATGAGTCATCTTATATTATACGGTAATGTTTTTTGGACCATTATAATCCAATGATATGTTTATAATAAAATAATAATTTCACGCTTGCCCTCCTCCAACTTCTAAAAAGACATCACTTATAACTCATTCCACAAACCACTCAAGCACCTTGGCTAATCCAAAATATACCCAATTAATTTCTACATCCCTCGCCTCCACCTATAAGCCTTACCTTATGCATTAGGCACTACAATAATTCCTTTTGGTTCAAAAAATAGGAAGGTACCCAAGTTAAAGGTAACAATTTCCCTTAACTTCTTTTATTTTATTTTACTTCTCCAACTCCTAACCTATTTTTATTACTTTCTTTTATAAACACACAAGCATCTTAAATATACTAGGATGTTTTTATGAGATGTATTCGAACTAAACATACACATACCTCCATCAAATGGGCGATGAACATACTGTTTCTTTGGATTCCAAACTAACGCCTCATGAAACGATGATTGTTTGATTATCTCCTACCGCGTCTCATGGTGGCCATTGATATGACCCTATATTTATATATGATATATATTGTGTTTTTATTTTTTTTATGTTCTATTTTTTTCTTTTATAGCATACTTTTATGGTTTCCATTATTGATAAACACGATAATTTCATATGATTAAGTGCAGACTACCGCCCCCTCAATGTGATATGACTCATTCATGCCATACATGGGACGTATAAAGGATAGAGTTAATGGTATTATATATGATATTATACTGAAATTAAAATATTACTATGTATAATTATGTTTTAATTCCTTTAAAATAATAAATATAAATGGATGTAGCATTCATGCGTATGTACGGCATACCGTCACCATGAATGGTGCATTTCATTTCATACCTTCAAATGTTATGTACTATTATAAATACATGTATATTCTGAATATATATGATATATATGATATCGAAATCATGAATATAATTATTTATATAATGAAATTTTGACCATGTGAAAAACTTGTAACTATTTGGTGTTCATTTGTCACTCAAGTACCAAATATCGACTAAACGAACATTATTAACTTGAATGACTACATAATGTTTATATCATGGTAATTAGTGATATAAAAGCAAAAATAAATAGGAAAAAGGTTCTTAAGAAAGTTTAAATTAACATTAGTTTATTATTTAGGATATTAAAGAACGAACGTGTCAAGTCGGACAAGAGGTAATGGACTTCGTCTCAATCCCCTTTCATAGAGGCATGTTTTTTTTAATAGACAACTTTCATTTATAAACTGTATAAACACCATTGACATTTTAAAGGGAATATTTTTCTATGAATATTTTTACTAAATGAAAAAAAAGGAATGTTTTTTTAATGAATGTGGTGACACCAACCTTTCCTCCACCGTGATTATTATTTGTTGTTTGGCTTCCATAACAAGCCGTAATGTTTTTTTTCAAGGAAAATCAATACCATATAATAATTTATATATTTTGGTATTGAAAATGGTATTAATAATGGATTTGTTATGTCAATATATTTAAGTGAAATATTGTGATTGAAATGTGGGAATGTTTTCTTTCCTTTGTATTTGTTTTAATTGTTATGATTTTATAATGGTACTTGCACATTTACATTTTACAGGTGGTTACGTGATAAACCAAATGAAGGGTGGTGTCGTGATAAACCAAGACGGGTGGTTACGTTATAACCTCTAATTCATTGGGTATGAAATTCAGCTCTATGGCTATTCCATTTAGTGATATGTATGGATGTTGATCGTATGGTTATTCAATTTAAGTATGTTTATGTCCTAAGTTACCTTTATATGTTATGTGTCTTTTATATGGGGTTTTGGTAATCTTTTGGTTACAAATGTGTATGTAGTGATATTTTATTCAGTGAAGATTATTCACTACTTCATAAAGGTAGAAAGTATTACTTATGTCAAAGTATACATGGTTTACTTGTTGTTTTAAAAAACTAATAGTTTTCTTTCTTTGTGTATCCCTTATTGAGCTTTTTATGATCATCCCAAGTTTTTGAAATGTTTTTCATAGGAAATAATGTGGAATAGGGTTAAGAATGGGATCAAGGAAAAGTCATGCTATCTTAAACCAGGAACCAGATATAACTCTTTTTTTCAAGAGTTCTTGTTTTGTGAAAAAAATGGAAACTGAGTAGATGTGTCTACTTTGTATATATATATTTTTTGGAAATCAAATATAATAGTTATGGCCTAATTCTCTAAAAATATAAACTTGAAAAGATCCTTAATGTTAATTATTCATTTAATTAATGATTATGTAATTTTTAAGGCTAGGTTCTTATATTATAGGTTTATAATAATTTCATTTGGATTGAGTAATTATAGCTATTAATGTTGGGAAATTAGTATACTATGTTTATGAAGGGAGAGTTATGAAATTTGGAAAGAGATTATGTCTTCCATATATACTAGATCTAAAAATGGAATTATTAGTTTGTTCACATAGATTGAATTTCCCTATACACTTTTGTAGAATATAGTTGTATTGGTATTTGAGGTAAAATATTTTGTGGGATAAAATTATGTGTGGAATTATGAACTATCCATCCAAATTCTTGGTTTTTAGATAGGTCAAGTCTATGATAATACATCATAGATGATTCATGTGACCCTATATTTTTCCTAAGTGGATGTGAGCTGAAGAAACAATGGGATTTTTTATAAAACTAAAAAACTCCTTGAATGAATAATCTAATATGGGATATTTAAGATGATATAAACAAATATGTGATTTATTTTCTATATGATAAGATTTACATATTGACTGCCTCAAAATATTCTATATTAATAATGTTTTAATACATCACGGTGAATTTATTTTAATCATGTCTATTCAGGATCCTAGATTTACATGGTACTCTGGAAGATTTATCATATGTCTCATGATAGTTATCATCAATAGAGAACCCACTACAATCTAAAAATAGATGAATAGTCTAAAAGAACTATAAAAGAAACGGAATACCACCGAGGTCATTCATACTTAACAATTGTGGTATGTGTTATCAATATATTCCATCGGTTATGTTTTATAAAATAATAGTTTCTATTCCAATATTCAAACCATGTCATATAATTAATTATATGGAAAGATATGTCATAATCCTACATTATGGGATGTTGTTGGTGAATGGAAACATATAAAAATTGAACACGTTTATTTGAAAAAACAATAAGGAAGATTATTTATTTTCATATTAAAGAATCTAAAATATGGAAAAATGTTATGACAACAAAGAGAGGAAGTATTTGGAATTTTAATGGCATGGTCATGTTTACTTGAGAGTATGACTATAAGTGGAAATTATATAATTCGTTAAGAGAGAGAAAATTATCCCTAGGTACATTAGGCCCTTTTAAATCATTTTATGTATTTGAGATATTATCATTCTCTGAAAATTCCACTATGCCATTAAAATGTAAATGATATTTTCTATATACAATTTTAAGGAAATACTTGTTATAGCCAACATAAGTGTTCACCTATTATAAAATTAAATTGGTATGTGATATATCATTCTATGAAGAACCCAAAAAGAAACATTTTACTAGATATAAATTATTTATAAATTTAATGACTCAACTAGAATAGGTAGTTTAGATAAATCACCAAATGGAGGATGAAAAAATTGAACTATAGAATATTATGATGAAGAATTACCCTCAAATTTTTGGAAGGTAATGTCCACAAAATTAAAACAGATAATTTTTTTGGAGGGAATAATGTAAGAACCAGAGACTTTATGATTTATTTTATTTTAAACAAATTCAGTCTCTTTGAAACCATCTGATTCATACATCAATGAGTTTAAATGAAAAATGATAGTTTATTAAAAAATAATTTAAACATGACCACTATAACATAGCCATTAAAATAGAGTATATGAATATGAATAAATATATTATTAAAAATTATTTAGTATATACATTAATTTGGTTATCAATTGATTAGAAAAAATCAGAATCATAAGAAAGTAAAAGATATTTTTTCTAAAATGTTGTATTTGTTCAAAGAAAATGGCTTTCTCTTCTCCTTTAACACATATAATAAAATTAAATTTTGATAATTTAAAAAAAAAAATTTTTATAATTGACTTAATTTTTTTAATAGTGATATCAATAATATATATAGGTGAATTTTGAATTTTTTTTGCATAATTTTAATTTTACAATGAATAGTGGAAAATAATTATTTTATTGAAAAATGACCCTCTAATTATTTTATTTTAAAAGTTAATAATATTATAATTTTTTACAATGTATCATAAGTTATGTTATATTATACTAAACATAATTTAAGTCATTATAGTAAATTTAATATTGAATTTTTATGCCAAAAGCTTCTCTAATGACGATAGTTTTATCTTTGGAATACTGCTTTTTCATCACATATGTGGGTATAACATTAAATTTGATTATATGAATTGTGTGAATTGAAATTTAAAACATGTATTATATATTTTAAATCATAATAATTTATATTATCAATCATGGTTATCCTAATTTTTTTTCCATTTTGAGAAGTAAAATCCAAAACAATTATTTACCATGATTAAGGTAAAAATTGATCTACTCAGATCATTGCAATAAAATGAAATGGATTAAAATGAAAATAAAAATTTTCAAAATGTATTATATAGACATGTTTTGACATTATCACAACTAAGTATTTATAATGACCCCTTTTAGAGTCTTTTGGAATAATAATATTTTTGTGTAATTGATTTTTTAAATTTCATGTGTGTCCCATTTCCCACTAATAAATGGCCTTCAATTCTCAACCCCTCTTCACACATCCAAATAGATTTGGTTAAAACCATACATATTTAAATCACTACCATAATTCCCCCCAAAAATCTTAGATCCCAATGTTTTATCATTAATTTATCCTAAGATGTATTCTGCTGTAAATCTAAAGAGGTCATCCAAAGAATAGGTAAAATTCGTAAATGATTCTTTTTAAATTAAATATTCTTAGACCTCATTAAAATATTATTCAATAATAAAAAAATTATATCCCATATACTTATATGTTAATATGTTTTTGGGAAAACCTATATCTATCTCCTCTTTCATCAAATTGGAAACGAAATCATGGATTATGTATACGATGAACTACCACCTTTCGAACAAATGTAACTCTTTTTTCATCTACACCTATCATTGTTGAATAAAATAATTTATTTAATGTATATATAATATATTTATGGTGAAATTAATCTTATGTAATTATAATATCACATATATCTTCCTAATTTATATTTTTTTTAAAATACGATAACGTCACTCATGCATTCGGTAGACTACTACCTCGTAAAACGATTATAATTTTTTCACATATGATTTACATGGAAGGAAATATGGATAAATTTAAATAAATATATATATAATTATTTACATAATATAAATATAATACATCATTCACTTCCTTATGATTTCACCAATAATAAAATGACGTTGTCGCTTGTGCAAACGTTAAACCTACCATCTTCATCAAGCGATGTGATTAAATTTCCATGACCAACATTCATGACTGTTTATAATAATCTATATAATTATGAAATAATACTTTTAAAACATTATTATAATTAGAGAGATGATTTATTTATATCCATTATACATTAACTGTAACTTTCAAGGAAAATTACACCTTAGAAGATAAGACAATTAACAACCAAAATAAGGAAAATGGTTTATTATTAACAAATAGGTGAAAATATGTTTTCATCATAATTGATATTATATTATTAATATGATAATTTATATTTTTTAAAAAAATAAAAATGCTAAAGAAATTATTATGAAGGTTAAATTATATTGACCTATATGGATGTGTGATGTAAGTGATTTTGTCTCAATTTCCATTTTATTAAGACATAATAGTTAAGTTGAACCTATTATATTTTATGTGGTGTATATACAAACCATTTGAGGTATTTTAAATTAAAATGTACTTATTAATTATGAATAAAGTTTTGTTAAATTCTTTTTATTCATGGAATTAAAATTTAAATTTTTCCATATAGGTAAAACAATTATTGTACAATATCTCTTTCTTTCTAGATAGGCTACTTTCTCTTAAAATAATTACATTATTGTGAACATTTTCCATTAGAAACTACATTTAATATGTATATATATATATAATATTTTATGATGGATATGATTATTTTATTTATCATATATACTACTTATAAATGGTTTTAACTTTGAATGAAACCTCATTAATTGGGGAAATATTTATAAATCTATATTCTATAATTAATATGGATATTTAATGGTATGGAATATTGATTCATGAATTAAATTTATAATTAGATATACTAGGAAATCATTGGAAATGAATTTATGGGAGGGAACTAGTTATAGATATCCCCCTAAAAATTGATAGGTCTCATGAGAAAAAATATTCTTCCAAATTAAATGTGTTTTTATACATTATTTTAAATAATCTACTAAATGTTATTGACATTAGTGGTATCCAGATTCCCAAGATGATGATTTATGTTAGTTAATATTTTCCTTCATTTAGAATTTATTTATTATTATAATCCATGAGATTTTACCATTGCTATTATCTCTATATTAACATAATTCTTAGTTTATAGATTATATGGAATGTGTTCTTGGTTTTTTACCTTTCAGTTTTTTTTATTTATTAAATAATTCTCAATGAATTGATTAAATGACATGTGTTTTTAGTTACTTTTCTTTCTATATTGAATAAAATTTATCTTTTATTTAAATATTTCATTTTATATAACCCTTATTGAGCATTTGAGGTTAGACTTATTTGGTTTTCATTCCCCATAATATGAAGAATAAATATATGAACGAGTTTCAAGGAAGTCGATAATTTTAATATATTATATATTAAATTTAGTTTTTTTATTCCCAATATAATATTTTTATCATATATGTATCTGATTCTTCATGACTATTATAATATTATGTCTTTTTTTATTTTTCCCTTTGTATCTATGTTGATGTAATAAACAATGTACATGCTCTGAGATACAAATATTAGGGTGGTTACACTAGTAGTTCATTTGAGAATGGTATGTGATACCATTTGGTATCCTTTTAAAGTGATAATAAATACATTTCAACAGATAATAAATAATGTGATAATGGATATACATAAATGTAAAATTGAATGAGTTCATTTGTTTATATTATACAATGAAGGGGTGAATAAAAGGATTTATCTTTTTTCATAACAATTGGATTATTCAAACTTCACCAGGTGTACAAATTTTATCATTGACTAAAAAATGGGGTTTTAATGACATTCATATATTTTTTAAATATAATATAAATTATCCTTATACAACTGAAACTACAAATATATTTTCTCCCCATTTTCATTCAAGGCATAGGTTTATGTTGGATCACCTCGACTCTAGTTGAAATAAACCATGATTTTTGGGAAATATTTTTCATGAAATAAATATTATGATTAATATAATTTGTAACACAAAACACTAATCCATAATAGAATCAAGACGCATATTAGTAAAATAGATATTCACCACTATAATATAGCGATTAAATTATTTTTTGAAAATAATTCTGAAAAGATGAAGAGGTAATGATTTTTTTTAATTCTATTTCAACTAGTGCAGCTAACTAACTAACCCCTTTCTATTTATAATTAAATAATTTTTATATTTTTGTTATTTTCTTTATGTGAAATATTTTTATTATAAATAGTAAAATATCAATAATTCTATAATAATTCTTAATAAACCTAACAAATAATTCTATTTAATAATTTTTTTTTCATACTATATGATTTAATTTAAATAATAAATATGTGGGTTAAAGAAAGAGAATTTGAAAATATTAAATCTAATTTTTTGAATTATAAAGATAATATTAGCTTAAAATTAAATTTTATATTTTTTAAATTATATTGATTTTTAGGTGAATTGTGAATGAATATCACATTCACAAAAACCACAACTTTTAAAAACATTATTAGTCTATAAGTATGAATTGGAAATATATGAAACTATTTTATACCCATAATATTTATTTTATTATTGATGATATAATTTATAAATATTTTTACAAATAGGAAAGATAAATATGACATTTTAGAACTAAGGTTATATTTAACCTAATGTTACTTTAATACTTTATACACATATTATTTTAAAATTGTATTCAATAATTTTTTGAAGATTAATTTAATAATAAGTATTTCATAAATGTAATTATATTATCTGAATTATGAAATAAGTGTAATTATATTTGAGGTTATAAATGATAAGTTACCTTATGTAAAAAGCAGTTACCTGGGTAAAATAAAAATTGTTAAAAGTAAAAAAATGTATAACAAAAGAGATAGAAATTTTTTAAAATATTTTTTATAATTTAAATTTTTAGAGATTATATACATTATATTAGAATCACTTAAATATTTTTTATTTTAGGAGGCACCTCACATGTGTTAAATTTTCTCCCTTAATATTAAGTGGTTGAAATTTAATTTTTCTATCACAACATAAAATAGGGATCTCTCACCACCCTTTGGAAAACACTAAATAAATTATATTTATATATGAAACACTTCAAATTATCCTTCATTTATAATCATTTTAACTTTTCCTGATCTAATAATAAAAATATATTGGCTCAAGACCCCCATTTCCAAGAACTCTTCTTTGGGAACACCAAATTTCTCATTGTGTGTACTTTCGTTTACTAAATTTATTTTATTTTCATTATTACCTTCCAAATAAAATTTAGAAATTCCTATATAATGAAATAAATATTAATTTTATACTGAATTTTATTATTCATAGTGAATAAAAATTAAAATCATTTCTCCCTTTTTATTTTAGGAAATTAAAAATACATTTCTATACTATTTGGACTACTGCCTCCACAATGAGGTGACTTACATTTTCATCCAATGAATCTATTCCCTAATTATAATGGTTAAATTGAAAATTAAATGTTTCATACATGTTATAATTATTTTTATAATATGAAAATTATAATCCAACATTATTCCATATCCTACATTGAGAATGTAAATGTGATAACAATGTGTTGTGTAGACTACCACCTCCTTTTAGTGATGTACATTATTTTTTATTCAGGTTCCATTATTATTTATTAATCTTAATAAAATATTATTTTAAACCATAATTATTATAAAATGTATCATTATACTACAATTATAATGATATTATTCAATATTAATCTTCTTTATTAAATTCAATCATCAATTAATTATGTAATGCTCATGTTTGGGTCCTTTTGACCACTTATTTGAACAATGACATAAAATAATATGGTGGATGAATATGATAAATAAATTAATGGAAATATATTATTTATATATGAAAATAAATATATTATTTTTTATAAAATTTTATGGATATTATTAAACTCATTCTTTAAGATACCAATAAAAGTTCATTAAAAAATTTCAAAACATGATCTTAAGTGAATTTCTTTTATAGGATTATAACCATAAAAAATTAAAAAAATTAAAACATGATTAAAAAATAAGAAACATTATAACAAATTTTATGAAATTAGAATGACTTTTTATATTACAATTAATAATAAAAATTAGATTTTGATATTAGTTCTAAACAATCAAAACATATCACACTCAAAATTTAAAATGTATAAGAATAAAATAGTATAATTATTGAGAATAATTATAAATTATCTTTATATCTGGGTATGTTTAGGAATATTTTTCTTGTAAATTTGATATAGATAGTTTTTTTGTTATATAGGATGTTAGAAAACATATAAGGAAATCAATAGAGATTTTAAGGGATATTGTAATCCAAAAATCCCCCATTGAGTTATAGGATATATTATTAAATTTTATTCATATATGTTTACAATATTCATTTATATTCCATTTTAAATTATTTTTTATCGTCGTTATTTTGGGATAGATAGTTTTTAATTCAACTTATATACTATGAAGCGTTTAATTTTCACATGTTTAAAAAAATAAGATGTTTTTGAAAGAGACTAATAAATATTAATTTAAATAAATTATTTCAACGTTTTATAGAATCATATTTTTTAATTTTTCATTTATATTGAAAAATATCTTTCTCTAATTGAGTATCATTTCAATTTTCTCCCTAAATTCCATAGTTATTATTTTTTAATTTTTGGGAGATCATGTTTTTGATGTCGATCAATTTATTTCATGTTGTTATACTACTTGAAAATTTTATAAAACCCACTTTTATTTCAATGGGTTCATTATTCTATAAACATTTAATTATTTTTATTATAATTTTATGTAACCCATTTTTTAATTCCATAGGTTTATTATAAAATTCGAATTATTATAGTTTAAACATATAAAGATGCCCATTTTTATGTAATATTTATGATGTTATGTGTGTATTATTTTCAAGTGTCACACATAAGTAATGATGATGATTTACGGGGCCCTATTTTTCCCCAAATACTTTGGGCAAATGTTTATATGTCATGAGATATTTATTTATGGTCATAATTTAGTTTTTTCAATTATGGGTTTAGATGTGAGTCTTATGATGGTGGTCATTATGTGGGGATAGTTAAGATATATCCCAATATTGAGTATAAGTGTATGTAAAATGAATATAATCATTTTCTATGATATTTCATTCCATAGTTTAAATATATTATGAATTGTTTTCATATTTTCTCATGATAGAATCATTATTTAAAAAATAGTTAATCCATATTTTGACTATTATGTTTCCTTGTTTATATTTTATATATTTTTGTTGTTATGTTATGTACTTATACGGTCACTTGTGTGTTATAATTTTTTACATGGTCATGTCATTTCATCTTATTATTATGTCATCATTAATAAAGTATTTATAAGTTTATTTTTTCCCAATACAGAACATTTATGTTGAGACCTATATTATTTTTTCACAAAACGAATTTTGAATATGGGTATTACAGGTGAGTTGTTTTAAAGGGTGTTTTGGGATGAGTGGTTATAAATAAAATTTGATAAGTATTATTATTTATTTCATTATATACTGTATCCTCCAAGGGTGTAAACCTTTGGTTCTCTTGTATTTATGTCTATATAAGAGATAGATTTTTTATTCATGTAAAATTATTATATAATTTTATTATTTATCTGTTCTTGATTTAGTTGGTATTGAATGAGGGTTTAATTATTTTGTAGTTTAGCATAGAGATCATTTTTAGAAACACTAGAGATATGTCTAACTGTTGCGTTTAGTATAGAATAATTTCATGATTTTTTGGTAATGCAAATAATTTTTTGGATCTCATAGATATAACATATCAATTTATACAACAAATGGAAACTTTATTTTAAAGATATAATACTTGGGATAATAACCCTAAAATTGTCATGTTGGGTGTTGACTCGATCATCCCCTAGTTTATATTATATATCTAATTATTAAATATTTATATAGTGAATGGATAAACCATGTTAACAATAGGTGATATGGAAAATGAAATGATATCCCTGATGACATACAAAATGGGTTATGAGTAAGTGTATAAAACCTCATAGTATTGCTCACCTAATTTTCCCAAGCTATAAATAATCACACAACCATGTTGAGAATCCACATTCTCCAGGGTTAGAGAAAATGATATTGATTATTTCTTGTGAAAACATTCAACCCACATCATTGGATCTTCCTATCCACTTATTTTTGAGAAATTAGATAATAATCCAGAAATTATATAATATGTTCCCTAGTGCTCGGATCATGAAAATGTATGATTTCTTATTTTTCCATTAAATGGAAACGATAGCCTATATCATCCCCAGTAATAGGTACTTTACCATTTTATTATTTATTATATTTTTATATATTGTTTGAGTTCTGTTTCAGGATTCATCATTAGGGTTTCATGGGTTTTCTATGGGAATGAGAAAAGTGTAACACTTTTACAACATGGATCTGTCAGATTCATCATTGGAGGTGTGGTAAAGGAATTGAGTGAACCAGATGTGATGAATGTTATTAGGGATAAAAACTATAAGCCACTAAATAATATAACATTTCTACTCCACTGGGCCCTAGGTTCATCATGGATACCTATATAGAGTTTTGGGTGCTACTACCTATTTTTGGGTTTTCATACCAAGTGGTTAGGCTGTGGTGTATCCCCTCTCTCATCCACAAGCTCTATAGTGTAGTGTCCTTAGCTTTGACATAGACCATTACCTAATTTGGTATATATATTGTGTGGATATAATTTTATATATCATATGCATTGTAACTAATTCCAATTTGGGGTGGTACATTCCACTATTCCATTTTGTTGTGTTTTTCCTCTTTTTATTATCATGGTCTATTTATTGTGCCATTGTGGGGTGGTTCATAGCTCAGAAAACATATTTTATTAATTGAGACTATAATACTCAACACTCTCATTATTCTTTTAATACTCTAGGGTGTTGGACTCAAATATATCCTTTGGAAGGAGAGACAATTCACTTTGACCGGGAAGAGCCATTCAGTTGGATACAAGTATATTAGAAATATATAATATTTGGCTATTTCCTTATCTCAAAATCCTTTTTATTCTAGCATCGATTATTATTAACTCTCATAGTACCATAGATCTTGTAATTTATGGACATATATATATGTTTTTTAACATTATTAGTGAAGAGTTATTTTATGATAAAGTGAAGAGATGTTTTTATAAACATGGATATAGAATTTTTGTGTTGTTCATAATTTTCATCATTTTTTGAGAGGTAGGAGGATTCTATTTCATCTCCACAATTCTAGAACATGATATATTAGTTTTTTTGAATTTACATATTTTTATATTTATATGAAATCATTACGTTATTTCTTGAACGAAACCCATTTAGTTTTTTAAATTGAAAAAATGAAAAAATCATATCATTTAAAAACTCCCACTATGTTTATAATTTTAAAATGATGATTTTAAAACAATGGAATATTTTTTATGCAAGGTACGTTGTTGATGTAAATTTTCAAAATGGATTCAGTATTATATAAATATTATATGTCATGCTACTTACCATGATTGGGTTGAAATGTGATCAATGGAGGTTATGTTTTGTTTTTTGTGAATCATAATGGTTGGATGGATTACGATCATGGTGTTCAATCATTAATGATATCATAATTTTTGAGAGTATTATGTCTGAGAGGGTGTTTGCATATGAGTATGAATAATGTAAAAAGGTATGAAAACCGAGAATGAATGGGAATGATCTTTTTTTTCATTATCAATTGTTTTTTTAGTTTTGTAATTATATGAATTTTTTTAAAAGTATCCAAACATTTTGTGTCAATTGTGATAACAATATTTATCCTTTTCATGTGAGTTGGTATATAATTAGGGATATCCAACATATCTTGTACTCACTCCCTTCATCTGTACCATGGGGAATTTTATGTTGTTATATATCAGGATACAGGGAATGATAATAAGTATTTTCCATGACTCGTTCCTCGGGGCCTGTGTCGTTACTACCCTAAGAACACCTTTCATACGACAAAGCTAGCGACTAGCACAAAAAATTAATATCCTAAAAAGGGAAGGCATTACCTTTAATCCTGGACACACAAAAACACATCCCATACTACAAAAATTAATGAAGAAACTAGGATACCAACAATAACTATGTCAAACGAGGAAGTAACCACACAATAAATGGTGAATCTAAAGGGAAAAAGTGAGCTATAATACAAACCCAACGAAAAAAGAAATTACATTAAAAAGGAAGTGAAAGGTCTATAGTCCATATTTCAGGTATCCTACCTTAAGTTTAGGTTTAGCTCATGTTTTAATTTTTCTAAAGCATACTACATCTGAAGATCCACCTCTGGGCACCACCGGGCCCTGGCTCTCTAAGATCCCAGTCAAAGCAGGATGCTGTCTGCACAAGATACAACAGGTGTTGGTTAAGCCCTTGTAGGGGTGACCATAACAATACTATGTAGGGACAATAAAACCAACTCGGGTATTGTATAAATCCACAATATATAACATGAATGGATTCATAATTATTAGAGTCACTAGAGTCATATAAACAAAGGTATAACTTAATATGTTGATAGTTGAACCAACAGCTGCAAACACAAAATATCAATCACTGCAAAAGAAATCATCCTTGATGATTCCTTTAGGATAGCTAGTTCACCTAGACCTATTCAGTAGCTGAGTTATGAATTATCACTCTGTAGAAAATTCAAGGAGCCTCACTGATAGCTGAGCCACAAAGCATCGTTGGGTAGCTGATTCATGAAGCCTCACTGGGTATCTGAGTCACGGGGCTTTGAGTCACGAAGCTTGGATGGGTAGATGATTCATGATGACTCACAGATATTTGATTCATGGTGTCTTTCAAGGTAACTATGTCATGGAGCTTCGATAATAGTTGAGTCACAGAGTCACACTGGTAGCTGAGTCTTGGAGTCTCGCTGGGAAGCTAAGTCACGGAGCCTCCCCGATAGTCGAGTCACATATTCTCATTGGGTGGTAGTCGAGTCATGGAGCATTTCTAGGTCAACATCCCTGAAATCATACATAGAGAATTTCATGAGGGTCACCCTGTCACATGGGACCGAAAACCATAGACAACACGCCAATCAGATAGATGATCTGCGAAATACGTCCTTTTTTGTAAACATTGGCAAGATACGTCTGGGCCTGGTCTAACTGGTTCAGACTGACCTGAACAACCCATCCCTGGGTCCCACATGTACCAATCTTATCCATCTGGAACATTGTCCTAGTCCATTGGGAATCACTAGACCCAACGTAGGTTGGTCATGGTCCAGTCTGCTTAGTCACATTATGAATCGAATATATCTAGTCTAACCTGAACTAGATGGCCAATCTCTTTTCCTAGCCCGGGCCACCACACAACCTAGTTATATCCCAACAACCCTATCCATTAATGTAAAATGAATAAATAATTTAGTCATGATTCTCGGTCATCCCCATCCACTCTCCTGGACCGATGGGACGTCCGTCTCGATCAGTCTAGTTAGGGAAGGTATGTCCCATTTACCGACTGAACCCTATGGTCAACTAGCGGCCCCCATAGAGCAGGTTTCCATCCGACATGGTGCCATGCTGACAATGTGTTCGTCTAGTTGTCATAGCTGATGGGTTGTGAGTCTCTTCCTCTATGGCGAGCAATAGGTGTGCTTCCAATACCTGTGCGGCCAGTAAGGGATGGCCCCTTCATTCCACACGAAGTGACAATTGGAACCACCTCTTATTTATAGTTTTCACTGCATGCCACAATTGCTAGTCACCAATGTTGTCATGCCGGTTGTGTTGTGTCCACAGCACCTTCCACATGCCATCGGGTCTTCTCCAGTGGCCCGATCTCAAATTCACTTATGCCCTCGGACCTCTTAGGATCTCTAACATCACTTCCACGACCTCAGATCCACCTTTACATCATTTAAAGGATGTAGCTACGAAGGACATAAAAGATGAAGAGCTAAGGTTTTGTTTGTGTCAGCTCATGACCTCAATGTTATTTGTTTAAAATTTAGGGAGTATAGAAATCATAGATCAATCAGGTAATCCTCAATCCTAGTGAAAAACACCCAACCAAAACACCCTCTCATAAGAACAAAAGATACATGGATCAACTTGTAAGTGGGTAGATCCACGTTCATTTGTTTTAGAATATGAATGGGGGTGATTTAAAATAATTAAACACCTTCATTTTTTGAGGATCCGTCTCTGAATAAGGGTGAATCTCTAAACCATCATCGATACCCAATTTGTTTCTGTTCGTCATCATTAGATGTGTCTTGAATTCGTCCAACTAGCGTTTGTAAATCCATGATTCGATGGACTTCATCAAATAATTTCTCATGTTTTTTTTCAAATACGGATCCTAGTTTAATTAAAGTAAGGGTATATGTCTTGCATCTCAATTCTCTCTAATTAATGAGGTATATTAATGATTTAGTGTCACCTCATCGATGCACCAATGCATTGACCAGTTGTTGCATTGTAGTGTAAACTGTTAGAATAATATGAACTTTTATGTTTATATTATTTTTCACTAAAAGATATATGTTTTTTAGTCAACCCTCTCCGGTCGAGGATTTTCCCTTCATTGGCGAATCCCGACATTCACAATTCATCGGTGCCCATTGATTTTGGATCCGGGCACTGGATGAAATGTTATAAAATTCCACTCACACGATTATTTAACGTACTTTAAAAAAAGATCCAAAATATGTTCTAGCCTCTCTTAGTCTCAGAATCCAATGAAGTCTTAGATCCTGGATTCAAAATAATTTTATGTAATTAAAAAATATCATGGAAATTTTTGGACATTAAATTTCCCACACCATTTTGGGATTCACTTCCTCAAAAGCCCAAACAATGCTAAAAAAAGGGTTCGAGCACAAATATGATCCACCCACTCTCATGTGCTCTCCTAAATGGTCATGTGCTTCCACTGATTATGCACCAAAGGAATCGATCATCCTTGAAGGACCCGCTCATATTGATCCTCTATCTCTATTGTAACTCCATAAATGTCAACACATATTCAATGCAGAACTTTCCCCAGTCGACGACATGCGATGGTTCCTGCACGTACCCTCTCAACTGTGACATGTGGAAAACATCTTGTACCTCATGAATTTGTGGGCTATGACCTAGGTGGTACACCACCTCACAAACTCTACTCAAAATCTGAAAATCCCTGATAAATGTTGGAGATATCATTTCAGCCTAGCCAAATCTCTTAAATTCTCATCAGGGTTAGACCCAAAAGAAAACATGATCTCCCTTCTCAAACTCAAAGGTTCTATTTCTCCTATTAACATATCATTTCTTCTAGCTATGTGTAGTCCTCATCTGCTCATGGATGATCTACACCTTCTCAGTGGTATCCCATACCATCTCTAGACCCATGAGTGTTGACTCCCTTGGGTATTTTCCATCATAGAGGTGATATGTAGGGCTTCCCGTAGAAGGCCTCAAATGGTGCCATGCTAATGGTGGAGTGGTGGCTTTTTTGTATTCAAAATCTACCAGTGGTAGGTGGTCCTCCAAAATGTGACCAAAATCCACAACATAAGAAAAAAACCATGTTCTCCAATGTATAAATATTCCTCTCTATATAACCATTTGTATGGGGGTGAATGGTTTTTCTCAAGTGTTGTTGAGTCCCAAAATTGACTTCAAAATTTCTTCCACAACTAGGTTGTAAACCGTGAATAAAGTTATGAGAAAATATATGAAGGACTCGCATGTGGAAACACTATCTCCTAGATGAAAAGGCATCCCAATACCTTTACCGATCTCTGATCCGAGATTGGTAGGAATTGAGCCGACTTGTTGAGTCAGTTGATAATCACCTAGATAGAATCATGGCCCCATGACATGCATGGTAACCCCATCACAATGTCCATCATGGTACCATCTCATTTCCTCTATGGGGCCTCAAGTGGTTGGGGAAAGCCTACTAAAACCTGATGCTTATCCTTCACTTTCGAACAAGTGAGGCATCATGAAATGAACTCTACCACCACATTCTTCATCCCTGGCCACAAGTTCTGATGTTGAATGTCCTCGTACATCCTCACCACACCAGGATGTACCGCCGAAGGGGATGTAAGGATCTATCTAACCAGCTCCTCCAAAAATTTAACTAGTACCAATGTTCGTCCTCTAAAAAGGATTAAATGCTCCCCGCCTATCGAAAATCCTTCAGGATCTTTTTGTAGGCATAACTGATCACGTCGATCCTCACAGTAAATATCTATAGGTTGTGTCTCCTTGAATCAATGTAATAGTGGGAGAATCACAAACATTGAATGAGGGTACGATGATCCGTCATTATCCATCAAGGATATCATCATCATGTCTAGCTACTTGGTCGCCTCACTCAACAGCTATATGCAAGACCTCTTTCTTAGCGTGACTGCCACCACATTCCACATACCATGAATATAGACTATCTGAAAGTCATTTTCCTAGGTGAACTCCAATCATTTCTATTTTCTCATGTCTAGGTCCTTTGGTGATAATATATACATGAGAAACTTGTGGCTGGAGTAGACAGTAAACCATTAACACATAAAGTATTACCAAAACATCTTCAAGGAAAAGACCACTACTGCTAACTTTGGATCATGGTTCACATAGTTTTTCTCATGATTCCTCAACTTCTATGAGCCATAGGTGATCAATGCTCCATCCTACATTAGAACAGAACCCAGTCTGCTCAATGATGCTTCACAGATGACTACATACACAACTCCATCTTCTTGTAGTTTCTCAGGATGGGGGGACTCATTAGCCTCTGTCTCAGATCTTGGAAACTCTAATGTAAATTATTCTTATATACAAAGGGTTGTCCCATTCATGTCAAGGATGATAAAAGTGATGCTACTCTAAAAAATCTGAGAATTAAAATGAAGGAGTATCCAGCCATCCCCAAGAATCTTTTGACCTCATTCACATTCTAGTGTGGCTCCCAAGAAAGCACTTCCTTTATCCTCGCCGGATCCACTGCCACTCCAACTTCTGAGATGACGTCTCTCTTAAAGTGGTTCTACTGAATATAGAACTGAAAATTTGATAGCATACCATAAATATGGTTCTCTCAACATGTATCCAAGACTATCAACAGATGTGTAGGATTCTCCTCCTCTGGGTTCGTGTACATCTATATGTCATTTATGAAGACTACGATGAACCGGTCAAGGTAAGGCTTGAAGATCCTATTAATGAGTCCCATGAAACTACTGGGGAATTGGTCACTTTGAAAGGCATCAAAAAAAATTATAGTGGCCATACCAAAATCTAAAGGCTATCTTCGATACATCCTTATCTCGTAACTGAAGTTAATGATAACCATATCTGAGGTCAATCCCCAAGATCTACCTCACTCCCTACACCTAGTCGAAGAGCTCATCAATCCTTAGTGGTGGATACTTGTTCTTCATGGTGACCTGATTCAGGAACCGAATGTCGATGCATAACCTCAGTCTCCCATATACCATTTGGAAAAAAACACTAGGGCTACCCATGGTGAAACACTAGGCCTCATGAATCCCTCCACATGCATGTCATCTAACTATAACCTTAACTCATAAAGATCTATGGGGGCCATCCAATATGATAGGGAGATATCGGTTCTATACAAGGGTACAAGACAATGCAGAAGCCTACCTCCTTGTGAAGAGGTAGTATCAGGACATCCTTAGAAAATAAATCCTCATACTCATCCACCACTATTGAAAATATTGAAATCCTCTTGTCCACTACACCCAGGTTGAGGCAGACCAACTGATGAGTGATCAGTTGCACCCTCTCTAAATTTTTTTTACCTATGCTGAAAAAGGTCCCTTCTCATAGGAGAAGCACAACCTGGTCCTTTCCTCATGGAAACACTGCACTTTTCACATAATATAGTCGATCTAAGCATGGACTGCAGATATTCAGTCCATACCCAAGATGACATCGTAAGGCCTCGACGCTACTAATAGAATATCCCAGCTGAAGCTATCGCCCCTAGAGAAATTTAAAACTGGTGACACACTTTTGTAATCATCGCATCCATAACCATAGGATAATTTAATCATAAGGATCAAGCCGACAGATCCACTAGAATCTTTGTTCCTCGAACGTGTTCCAAAGAAAGGAAAGAGTGATTGGAACCTGTGTCTATAAGAACTTCATCTAAGGTGGATAATACACAGATCCTACCTCTAATAATCTCTTGAGTTCCATGGTTATAGGACTCCATCACATGAAGCTGGCCTCACCCTTATCTACAGGCTCCCTTAGCATGTGGTGGACAACCTAGGGTGGTAGTGGTTGCAACTCAAACAATCACCACCACCTGCCGCTTGGAATGCTCCCCCACCACATCTACTCCCATATGGATGTTGTCTCTCTAACCTCTATATCTACCTTTCCAGTCACTAAACCATCAGCTGATCATATGTATGATGGGTCGGGCAGTCTCGAGCTAGGTGCCCCTTTACACCCCATGTGAAGCACAACATGCCTCTCTTTTAGTGCCCACCACTCGTGGGGCCTCACATTTCTGATCCAGTATAATGGGGTAATCCCTTGGAAGGATTGGGCCTCTAGAAATCTTATGTCAGCTATTTTCTACCCAATGTTGAGGACTCTGGTATATGTCGTCCAGTGGATTCTCTCACAGTTGGTGCAGGTTCTTCCAAGATGTTCTCTACTATAATATCTTGCTTCATCCCCCAGCTTGTGTTGGTATGTTGAGAGAGATTATCTATGCTACGATATCCTATTTGAGTCCCTTCATACAGTTTTGGACCCTATGAAATGGGCCCCACACCATATAATAAGAGTATTGGTAGAAGAATGTGTACCATACAGTGTACTCAGCTACGGTCTGACTACCCAACAGTAAGTAGAGAAGCTCATGTATGTGTACTAAGAGTAGGGTTATAGTTAAAAAAACCTCCCTAAAGAGGTTTTGAAAGTATGCCCAGGTGAGGGTCCCCTCCTCATGCGTCTATAGTGTATAGATCCACCATCCCACTACCACACCATATAGAAGGATAGTAGCTATAACTACCATCTGGTCGAAAGGTGTCCTCACCTAGAGGAAAAATCACATCACCACCTCTATCAAATACTCAGTTTCTTGAGGATTTTACTCACCATGAAACCTTAGTGGCCTATTCCATTGGAACTCGTGCAATGCGCTCAATCAACATGAATCCTCTACTGGTAAGGCCAGTTGCAATTGCTACTCGACGGGTGGTGGTGCATCTGGTACACCACTCGGGGGGTGAAATATATAGAACTGCACCCTGCACCGATCCCTCATTTCTCGGTGGACCATCATCATAGTATTATATTGGGATCATAACTTTCGGTCTATGTGGAGGCATCCTGAGAGAAATCATGTTTAAACACATTTAGTTAATTGTATAGGATGAGTTGAATCTGACTCAAATATTATTTGAAAAATATTTTACTGATGCAAGAAGCTAATGTTTTCATGAACTGAGAGTGAAAACAGAATTCAGGGTCCTAGTGTAGGGATACATCAGCCACCACACAAACAATGTACTCCCTGAATTTGAAAGCCAAACTTGAAACAATTCACACAGTTTCCAAAAAGAAAATGACTCTCATTCATTTAGGTAGAACAGACCTCCTTCGATATAACTCTATCATGACCCATCCCCTGGGGCCCACGATGTGATTCCCCCAATCCAACCTTCCACTGGCCAGGGGATATCAACTAGAACCAAAAAGGCATATACCATAATGTGAAGGAATTTACTTTAAACATATATAGAGACACATCCCATATTATAGAATTTAAAGATGAAACTGGGATACAAATAAGAAGTATGTCACATGAGGAAGCAACAACACATGTGAAGGTACAACTAAAAGAAAAAATGGGTTGATAATAAAAACCCAACTTAAAAGAAAAGTACATTAAAAATGAAGTATTGTTTCTAGAGTTTGACTGCCAAGGATACTACCTGAAGGGTAGGTGTAGCTCATGGTCTGATTTTGTGGAATATTATAAGATATGTAGATCCATATCCAAGCTACACATGGCCTCATCTCTCCATGATCCTAGTCAAAGATGTATGTCATCTACACAAGACATCCCAACTGTGGATGAAGCCTGTGCAAGGGTGAACAAAACAATAATAGGTAGTGACCTCGAAACCAACTTGTGTCTCACATAAATCCACACTTTAAATCATGAATGGATGCCAAAATATTAGAGTCACTAGTGTCATCTCGACAAATGTATAACATAATGTGTTGAAAAAAAAATCAAAAGGTTGAAAAAACTAAACATCAATCACTTCTAAGGAACCCATTATTGATGAGTCATTTAGGATATGTAGCTCACCTCGAACTATTCAGTTGATAAGTAACATAATATCACTAGTAAGCTAAGTTAAATAGCCTTGGTGACAGGTGTTTCACCATTCCTCACTGGGAAGCTGAGTCACGATGCCTCGCTTGGTAGCTGAGTCACGGAGCCTCACTAGGTAGCTAAGTCACAAATCCTTGTTGGGTAGCTAAGTCACAAAGAATCACTAATTGCTGAGTCACAGAGTCTCACAAGGTAGCTGAGTCATGAAGCCTCGCTGGTAGCTATGTCATGACTTCTTGCTCGTAGTTGAGTCATGGATGCTTTCTGGGTAGCTGAGTCTCGGAGCCCCGCTACGAGCTGAGTCACGGAGTCTTGCTAGGTAGATGATTCACATAGCCTCATTGGGTAAACTTCGAGAAAATCATACATAGAGGAATTCATAAGGACCACCCTGTCTTGTTGGTCCCAACTCTATAGATAGTGCACCAATTAGACACACGGTCTGGGAGATACACCCCTTTTTGTAAACAGGGGCCGATTGCATTCGGGCCCGGTCTGACTAGTTTAGATCAACCCGACCAACCTGTCCTGGGGTCCTTCATGACCCGATCCTATATGTCTATTCTATTCTTTCTCACAAGACCTATACTAGGATTACTATATGTCCAGTCCGTTCAGTCACTTAATGAATCGAATTCATCCGGCCCAGCCCGCACTAGCAGGCTGATCCATTTTCCTAGCAAGGGCTGTCGTGCCACCTAGATTTACCCAATCAGCCCCGTCAACTAAAGAAGACTAGCTAGAAAATTTAGTAGGTCCACACAAGCATCCTAGCCACCTAGACTGGATGGTCCAGTTGGGGCACACTCGATTAGTTAACCACCTTCCCCCCATGGTTAGCATGCGGCCCAAATGGAGTGGGATGATCCTCCTACGTGGGGCCACACTGGCGCCGCGTTCATCTAGAAATCATGGCTGATGGTCCATTATCCGCCTCCACCAAATAATGTGATGCCCACGCCGCCTCTACCAGTGTGGAAGGCGAGGGCCAACTGCTTCATCTTGCACGTGGCACCGATTTACGCAACCACCCATCTATGACATCACCTTCCATGGGCCACCGAGTCCACTTAGGTTGTCCGATATCAAATCCACATACATCCTCGGTCATCTCGGATTGATTCCATAATTAAGAAAGACTTAGACCCCCTTGCCTCCATTTGGAGAATACAACCACAAAAAATGCACAAAGTGTAGGGTCTCAGGACTTGTTCGTGTCGGCATGATCCCTCTACATTAGAAGTTTAAATATAGAGGAGGCCTATGATTATGGATGTATGAGGTAATCATCAATCCCTATGAAAAAACCACATGTAAAACACCGTCTAAAAATAACACACATTCCAAGGATCAACCAGCTTGTGGGTTGATCTGCATTCATTTTTTTATAATTAGAATGTGTAAAATTTAAAATAATTAAACCCGTAAATGGTATGAGGATTCGTCTTTAATGGGGGAAAAACTCCGATCCATTATTTATCATCAATATATTTGTGTTTCTTTTCATTCATCATCTCTTGAATTCATCCGAATGGAATTACTTCATCCTTGATTCGATTGTGTTCCTCAATGAATTTCCCATGGTAGTTTTTCAACTCTATATCCTTGTTTAATTAATGTAAGGAGACGCATTGTGCATCGCCGAACTTCCTCGTTAATGAAATTCAATAATGATTTACCATTTTCTTTCCTCTACAACATAGAGTTGACTGTTCATTTCATTTCAGTGGAAACAGTTTGAATAAAAAAATCCTTTTATATTATTTTAATTTTCATTAAAAGTTTGAAATTTATCTTTTTGGTCGACCCGTAATTGTCAATGTTAGGCCCTTCTAAGGAGAATCTTGGAGTTATAAATTCAATGGTTCCCTTATATTTTTTATCTAGGTAATGATAATAAATTTTTAAAACCCCGCTCGCACGATTACTTAATGAACTTTTAAAAAAGTACGAAAATATGTTTCAGCCTCTCTGGGCCTCAAAATCACAAGAATTCTTTGAGAACATTCTTGAAAGAATTTCATGTAATTAAAAAAATTAATTTAATATCCATAACATTATAGTATTGATTAAATAGAGATATTTTTTGATAATTGGGAATGGTTGGCGGTGTTAGATCTTGGATCTAGTTTTACTTATGCTCAGTATAGTACCACATTGGTATATTCAATCATGTTTTCTTTAATTTTTTCTATGGTTATACCATATTCTGTTTTCACTCTGAATTATTTTATAGGATTATAATTTCAGTTTTATTATTAATACACATTCATCATATAGATGGATTATTTTGTGATGTTTTATGTTGTTAGGTTATTGTATTTTATTATTCTAATCATATATAAAATGTATTATATGTTGTTGGTATTCATTGTGATTAATTTTGGAGTTGAGGATGTTCCCTATGGATTTCAGAACTCCATATCTTACCAATCCAATGAGTTAGATGAGATATTAAAATTGAAATTAGTTTTGGCCAATTCATCTACCTATTTGGATTTTAGAAAGGATATAGAATTTAAAAACATGAAATATATTAGCTGGACATGAAATAGTACACAATTTTATATAAAAAATAATGTTAATAGGGTGGTTTGGTTCTAAATGTGTTATAATAAACTTTTATGTATGTTTTAATCTCATCATCACGGGTTTATCTAGTGATTGTATCATATCATGCATTGTTAGTGAGACTTCTAATTTGGAATTTATTATTCATTTTGAGTTTGATTATTGATAAAAATAATAAAAGTAACTCATATATTAAAACAATGACTATATCTTATTTTTTGTGATGATTTGGAATTTTTTTCTAATCCTTTAGTTTCTATTTAGTGATTAAAATATGTGTGTTTCTGTAGTTTTAAATAATGGATCAATTTATTTTTCATATGAATTATCACGAATAATCTTTTGAAAAAGTTGTTTCACCTGATCCATTGCAAAATTAAGAGATTGTTAAATTCACCAATTGGGATTTTCTAGCATTATAAAGTGGAAATAATAGAAATGATCATTAGAAAGTGGACCACTTAATTTTGTTTTAGAAACAAACTCTATCTCTGTTTCAGCGGGATATTGAGCCTTAAAGTGTAGGGATGTTGGTTAATCAGATGAACATAATGATTGGATTTATGGGTATAATAGTCAAGATTAATTTCATGTTGGAAAACTATGTTATAAAAAATATTATATTCCAATGGTTTAACATATCTATAAATTATTTATTGAGAAAAGTATCAATTTATATGACATCAAATAATTGCTCAGAACATAATTCTATCATCATATATCTGGAATTTAGAGAACAACTAATTTATTAATCTTGGATCAAGAGACATATCCCTCAAAATGTATGCAGTTAAATTAATAAATTTAGTTCACCTCACCCTAGACATTTCTGGTAATGTGCCATTGATGGAACAAATCATTGTGTCCATCATTCTAAAACTTATTTAGATTGTGATAAATATTATTTGTATTAAGAAGTATAAAAAGATGTTAATTAATGAAAAACTGTATGAAATATATATTTCTTTAAATAAATCTAGAGGAGGTATATTTATATCTACATGAAAAGGTGGGAACTGTGACTCTAGAAATAAGATCTAGATGATCACTTCCATCTAAATTAGGGTGACATTTTCATAATTAGACAATGGGACTTGTCAGAATTCATCAAGGACCGAAGATTCATCCTAGGTTCATTCATTGTGGTTCACATGAGTATATCAAAAGACATTGTATGGAGCTTCTTTGATCACATCATAATAGTAATCAGATGGAACATCAATAGTGTAATTTTCATTACCTTTTCATATCTGGAGATGGAGAATTGTCTCATGATTCCCATAAATCCTATACATCGATGGGGAGATATTTCCAAAATAATTCTTATCCTCTGAATCCAGTGATCCAAGGTTTTTTAAAGAACACCAATAATCATAATGTTGTGAAATTTGAATAAGGAATCCTGGTTCATGGGGGATCAAGTAAGACATATTAACATGACGAGAAGATGATCATGGATGATCAATCCAGTACTTCAATTGATTAAGGAAGGATTAATTTTAATAACACAATTTTGAAATAATTTTCTAATATGAATGTTTCCCACATATTTAATTATTCTTATGTTTGTTATCATATGGATATACATGGTCAAATGATTCATTTTGTCTTGAAACATCGAACATATCGTGGGAAACAAAGGTGTAAATACATTAAAAGTAGAACATGTTCAATAAAAATAGGTGTGTTTAATTGTGTTTTGGATTTAGAAATTCTAGATATGTATATTTCTGACACGGTTTTGGGTATGTATTACTTAATAAATTTTATTGACCACAATTATTTTCTTAATAAATCATGTGTTTTAAATTTTATGATTATATTTACAGTCTTTTCAAAAAAGATTATAATGTAAATAAACATTGATTATGAACTTCAGTAATGATTTTTGGAATAATATATTATCATTTTCCTATAGATACATTATAATCTATGGATAATATTGTACATATTGATTTTCCAACCATCTTGGAAAAAAATCAAAACATTTTTTTTAAATTTTTATGGGTTTCCAGTAGAAAGTGAAATTGATGATTGATATACTAGCAGTAAGAAGTCAAAATTAATTTACACTATATAGGATCACACTAATGTAATTGAGGATATTTCATTTCTATTTGAACGAGTTATAAATTCAGCGGTTCATTTAACAATGCACATCCATTTGGTCAATGCTACATATTTTTTTAAATTAATAGGCCAGAAAAAATATTATTTGTTTGGATTAAAATAATATTAACAATGTTATCATAAATAGTCTATATTATAATCTATAAATTATTTTTTGACCAATTGAGAGCATCCAAATAGTCCTCCAAGATTTTATTTTTATTGATATACCACCCACTTTGATTTCAGAATGAGGATATTCCAAAAACATTCTTTAGGGGTTGTGATTGTCATTATAAATACTTGGAAATACCATTTTCCATACTAATTCAATGTTTTGTTTAATGAAATAAATAATAAAATACATTATAGGAATATTGAATCCTTTATATCATTGTTGATTATTAATATTCTTGTGTATTTTAGGATCAAAGATGACTGTAATGAACAATTATATATAGTTTTGATTTACTTGAAGGTACATTAACTTCATGTTAATGATTAAATGTGTTATTTATAGATACAAGATGGAAATTTCCATGGTTATGAAATTTTTTATAAATGTATAATTAGTGGATCATGAAAAGATACAAAATATTATCTATTTGAAACAACTAATTTTTTTAGATATGGAGTTTCCATATCATATAAATATATTATAAATGATTTTATCATGATTTATTCAAGAATAAGAACACTAATTACAACATTGTAATGAAATGTTTTTAATTTACATTTAAATAATAAATTCTATAGATTATTCTAAGAATAAATGAATTTAATACATTAGTACATATCTTTACATTTATAGAATCATGATAGGTCTATGTGGTATTCTTTGATGCATTTGGTTTTGGTCTATGTTCAGTTCTAAAGATGGATAACTTATTATTCCTTATAGATCAAACCATTTATGGTTGAATGAGGAAAATTAAAGAACATAATATGTGGAATTGGATAATATGGTTTATTCTTAAAAGTATTTGTGTCAGAATATTTTTGGAGAGAAATTTACATTGTTTACAATTCATAAAAGCTTTAAATAAATTATCCCAAAAAAATAATTGAATATAATAAAATTATGATTGATGGAATATATGAAGATGTTTTACATCAATGTGGTGTATACAATGGGAAAATTATATTCTATAGATGATATATTTTGTAAAAATTTGTATAATTAGTTGTTTATAGAGGCATTGAGTTAATAGAAGGGAAATTTTTTTATAGAGTTTATGAATCCTGATTTTGCAGGAAAAGGTGATTTTATGATTATATTTATAGTTTCATTTTTCCTTAATTTGGTTGAGAATGATAGATATTCTTATATATATTATCTTGAATGTTTAGAAATGTGGTAAAAACCAATGATAGGGAGGACATTGAGGGATGAAAGCTATATTAGATATCATTGTCAATTATTAGAGATCAGGTTATGTTACCTAAAACATATCTAGAACTAATTATATTACCAAAAACCATTCTCAATTGGTTGTATAAATAGGTATCCATGAAATTTAGAAATTATTGAGATCACACATTTTGTGGGCTGACATGAATAGAAATGTGGAAGATTCTATTTTGTGAAGCCTCACATGTCTGTAGTTCATGGTGGGTTTCCTAAAGCCAGTGGGTATGTTGTATTCTTTACCGATTACCAAGTGGATAATAGAGTAGATTTATAAGTCCCCAGCCTTAAACCTTACTTAAACCTGAGTTATTACAAGATTTCACATTGAGGATCTTTTCAGGTTTAGAGTTTTAGAGAATTAGACCATAAAACTTCATTTACATTCACATTAAACTAAGTGGTTACATAAAAGATTGTATTCATTTTCCAATCAATGGAAACATATTTAAAAAAAACATGGATTCTTTCTTGACACTTCCTTGACACTATCATCATATCATGTACCATTCCCTTGACTTGTAAAAAACCTTTCAAAAACATGGGATGATAATAAAAATCTTAGTAAGGGTTATAAAAAGCATGGAAAGGAAAAATGAGTACATATATTCATAAGAATGAAATCATACTTTACCCATAAAACATAAGCACATTAACATACCTCATAAAATCATGAATAAATCATAGAAATCATAAGACATAATGGTAACTTGAGGCATTCATAACATTCTTACGAAGGGAGTAACCCTCTTGGTTTCGTTTGGAATACCCATCACAGTATATTCCCTAAATCTCTTCGGAGAAACCTTAACGGTTAACTCCTTCACATTACCCAATGAATTGGAGAGCTATATCGGGCTCACCTGCCCCTTAGTTTATCACAGAACCACCTGTATTCATAACAATTCCCAAGAACCCTAACATTATCATATCACATAACTTAAGCATAAAGTAAAGATAACATTCCCACATTGAAATAACAATATAACATTTTAAGATATTGAAATAATGAATCCATTCTAAAAACCATTTTCAAAACCATTTAAAACATTTAGTGAAGATATTTTTAAATCAAAGTGTCCCATACCACATTGAATATTTTAAAATTGTAAAACATTAATATCCATATAAATAAATCCTTAAAACCATTTTAAAACAAGGATATTAATGAGAAATATTTATAAGAATAAATCATTAAAACATTTAAAACGATATTTTAGTTAAAGGGTGTTTAACAAAATGAGAGACAATTGAATAAAATAATTGAGGAATAACATTTAATCAGATCTTTATAATATCATGAGAATAAAGGGATTCATGATATAATATTCCAAAGGATAGTATATACACCATATAAGAGTGAATTGGTGCATAACAACAATGAAGTCTTAATAGAAATGTAAAATGAGATGAAATCCCTTATAAAGAAGGTATTCTTAAGTTAAGGATAAATCAATCTCATAATTATGTGTGACAAATATAAATACACCCAATACAAGTGTATATTAAGTGTAAAACAATCAAAGTCCATTCACACATATTCAAAGGATTACATATTCAATAACTACATGTTGAACTCAAAGTAATCAAAATTGGGTTAAGAAGTTCCCATAGTAAAATTCGACAGCCTAACGGCGTCACATTAAAATTCATAAAATTAGATTATGATAGAGAAAATGGTATCTCATCACTTGGAAATAAAATTTACATCAATAAGGATATATAATAACACATCCCAACATAAAAATATGTAAATTAAAAGACATAACAAAATAAGTCTTTTAAAAAGAGGAGTTTGAAAGGTTTCTTTACCGATTTGGGAAACTTTTGAAACGTACACCCCATGAAAGAAGGGTCATACAATGAAGATGTAAATAACCATAAATGAGAGTATGTATTATAAAAATGGAAGTACATGCACCACACAAAAGAAAATAGTGGAAAATGTAGCATGAATCTCACGGGAATAAAAAGTGAGATGAAAGTCCCCTTCTGAAAATTCGGCAGCCTAACGGCGCCACATAAAACTCCCAAAAATGGATTGATCAGATAAAATAGGGCCTCTCATCACATGAAAAAAAAATTACAGAAATAATAATATATAATAACATACTCCAACGTAAGAACATGGAGCATAAAAGAAATGACATAAAAGAGAGTACTTGAAAAGAAAGAGAGAGGTAGGATCCCTTACCTCAGGTCCGACGTGAATCGATCGTTCTTTAACCTCCTGAATAATAAACTTGAGTTAATTTCTACTTGCTTAAGAACATTTTTCAAGTTCATTATTCCTTTTATATCACTTAATACCATGCTATGAACACTATGTAATTATTTAAGTTAATAATGGTCGTTTTGTAGATCACTGCTACTTGAGTCAAAAATAAACTCTTTATAATTACAAGTTGTTCATGTGGTAAAATATATATTATATCCAGAATTAAATTAATTATTTAGATATCATATATATCATATATATCCATTATATACATGAATTTATAATATTACATAATATTTAGAGGTAAGAAATGAAATGCACCGTTCATGGAGACGGTAAGTCGTACGTACGCATGAACGCTACTTCCATATCTATTTCTTATTTAGTGGAATTAAAGCATAATGGTACATAATAGTATTATAATTCCAGTATGTTATCATATATAATATCATTAAATCTATCCTTTATACATACCACATATGGTATTAACGAATCAAATCACTTTGAGGGGCGGTAGTCCGCACTTCCTAAAATGATGATATTGCGTTTAACCATAATTGAAACCATAAAGGTATGCCATAAATGAAAAATACAGAAGCTTAATTAATACATAAACATATTATATATCATATATTAATATAATGTCATCTTAATGTCCACCTTTGAGGGTGTTAAAAGAATATTGAACAATCATCGTTTCGTGAGGCAGAAATTCACCATCCATAGAAACAGTGTGTTAATTAACCAGTAGATGTAGGTGAGTGTAATTGTATCTATAATCCATCTTATAACAACATCCCAGTATGTTGAATATACATGAGTTTTTACAAAAGAAATGAATAAAAAGATTTTAGGGGGTTGGAAAAGTAAAATAAAACAAAAGAACACAAGTGAAGACATTACCTTAAAATCAGGCATCTCGCTTTGATTTGAGCTCAAAGGATTCCTTAGGATGACTTCTGCCAAATGTGAGGATTCTAGGAGTAAGAGAGGGATGTTTAAAGACAAAATGAGCAGGGGTTGGCAGAGCCAAAGGCTTTAATGGTGTGGGTAAGTTGGTATAGGTGGGGGCCTTTTATAAGAGGAGAGGAGGGGCACTCTTGGAAAGTTACAAAATGTTACCTTATTTTCAAATGAGTTTCGGATTTTAAAGGTCCCACATTGATGTATTTCTTGTATAAGGTGGTAAGGGTTTGAAATATACTCATCAAATAGGACTTTGACAAGTTTAAGTTATAGTTTTAACATTATCTTTTCATTTTATTTAAATCCTTTATTAATGTGGTAATCGCTGCATCATCATGTTGTCATAAATAATTTAATTTATTTAATGTCTAAAAATTATAAAAAAACAGTCATGATGTAGTAAATATTTTTATCCTTCTAATGAATATTTATTGTCAAAAATATGTCTTGAATAACCCCATTTAAAAATTGTTTTAGTAAAACAACTCATGCTTGTGACATTTTTATTTTAACTATAAATAAAAAGTTATTTATGTAATTTTCCAACCAAAGTGGCTCCATGGGGTCCCCAAGTTGACCCATGGATTGTCCTGGTCGTCCATGACTCATCCAATGAGGGTAGGACATGTGTCTAGGTTATTTCATATTGTTAAAACATTATTTTTACCTTAAATTACACTAATTACCTCTAATCGCGATTAAAACATAAAAGTTACTATTCACCAAAAAATATTAATCTCATTGAACCACATTTTACTTCTTAATGACAACCATGTATGTATGATTTTTGAAAATCAAATCACAGAAGTGGCAATGTTTCATTTAAACAAAAAATCAGTTTCTTTAACTACCACTTAGTGGTTTCACTATTAATCTAAAATTGATGTTTTTCAGAAAAATAACAATAATTCACCCTAAGCTATATTTGATATTCCAAATTCCAAAATGATGTCTATTTTACAAAATTCAAAACATATAAGTTGCATTAATTAATTTAATAATTAATTCCTGCTATCAAAAGAAACAGTGTGCTTTTAAGAAACAATATCTATTAAAAGATTGACACTAGTTTAAGTCCAATTTCAAAGTTAAATTAATTTCAATGACCACTATTGGATTAAATGGTAAAAATATATTATAATTTAACTTTAAAAACAATTAAAAATATAGTCTAATCATATAAATAAATTAGATTAAAAAGAGGTTTTGAATTAAAATACAACATTTTACATTATTCATTAAAAAATGAACTTTATCGGAAAAATACCAAAATTTTACACAGAGTAAATTTTGATGTCCAGATTCTATAGAAGGATTTTATTTTGTCAAATACAACATATAAAATTGTAAAATGTTTATTTAATAAGGGTTCTCCATCAAAAGCCGGTTATTCAACTTTTTAAATTATTTTAGAAGATTTATCCTTAAAATTGGATTCATTTTCATTTAAAGCCTCTAACATTTATTGGATAAATAGATTTGACAAACATATATAATAGTTTTCTAGTTAGTTTCGTTCTTTCCTGCCATTACAATGGCTAGACGTTAACTACCATTTAAAATAATATTATTTTATTATTAGAGTGCAACGTGCGATTTCAAAGGAACTCGTTGTCACGTGTTGGGTACGCCATCGAGCATTGCATTCCCTTTAAAGTAATATTAATATTTTATTCACAAATATGGATAAATGTGAAAATGTCATATTATTTATTTACCTGGGGTGTTACATCCTTACCCCCTTTTGGGAATTGCGTCCTCGAAATTTTAAAATTGGTCTTGGAAACTTCATTGAAAATCCTACATCAGAAAAAGAGTCAGTGAAACAATAAATTTAAAATAAAGAAAGAGAAGTACAAAGGTCACCCGAGTTAACCCATAAGAGGATTCCATGTAGGAAAAAATGGATATAGAGGAAAAAAAACGAAGGGTCATGTTCTGAGGGAGAGAGATAGTAAACATGTGTAGGAGAAATTTAACCATAATAAAATCACAAACTTGGGATGGGTTAAATGGTATTAGATTCCCCAGTAGGAAAAGTTAAGAGACAACATTTTTGTTTTAAGTTACACTTAATTGAGGAATTTATTTTTTAGCTTAACTAAATCATAATGAAACATAATTACTTGTCACGTAGACTTTCAACATTTACTATATTGCTTAATAAAACTCGTATTTTCCCCAAAAGAGAACTATATATTTCCCATCTCTTTAGAGAAAATCCAAAAAAAAATTCTTAGTATGAGATCAGATAATCCAAAAAAGTATAATCCTTTATAAAAAGAAAATATATTCTTAATCTCCACAATTTTTCAAAGAGAAAACCCAAAGTTCACTTAATGGCCACCTTTGAGGGTGTTAAAAGAATATTGAACAATCATCGTTTCATGAGACAGAAATTCACCATCCACAGAAACAGTATGTTCATTAACCATTATATTTAGGTGTGTGTAAGTGTAGATCAAATCCTTCTTATAACAACATCCTAGTATATTGAAGATACTGGAGTTGTTACAAAATAAATGAATCAAAAGATTTTAGGGGGTTGGATAAGAAAAATAAAACAAAATAACACAAGTGAAGACATTACCTTAAAATCGGGTATCTCTCTTTGATTTGAGCTCAAAGGCTTCCTTGGGAAGACTTCTGCCCAATGTGAGTATTTTAGGAGTAATATATGGATGTGGAGAGACAAAATGAGTAGGGGTTGTCTGAGACAAAGGCTTTAGATGTGTGGATAAGGTGGTAGAGGTAGGGGACTTTTATAAGAGGAGTGGAGGGGCACTCTGGGAATGCTACAAAATGTTACTTTATTTTCAAATGAGTTTCGGATTTTAAATGTCCCAAATTGATGAATTTCTAGGATAAGGTGGTAAGGGTTAGAAATATACTCATCCAATAGGTCTTTGAAAACTGTAAGTTATAGTTTTAACATTATCTTTTCATTTTATTTAAATCCTTTATTAATGTTGTAATCGATGCATCATCATGATGTCATAAATAATTCAATTTATTTAATGTATAAAAATTATATAAAAACTATCATGATGTAGGAAATCGTTTTATATTTCTAATGAATATTTATAGTCAAAAATATGACTTGTATGATCCCATTTAAAAATTGTTTTAGTAAAACAACTCAGGCTTGTGACATTTTAATTTTAACATTAAATAAAAAGTTATTTATGTCATTTTCCAACCAAAGTGGCTCCATGGGGTCCCGAAGTTGACCCATGGATTGTATTGGTCTTCCATGAAACATCCAATAAGGGTAGGACATGTGTCTAGGTCATTTCATATTGTTAAAACATTATTTTTACCTTAAATTACACTAATTACCTCTAATCGCGATTAAAAACTTAAAAGTTACTATTAACCAAAAATTATTTTAATCTCATTAAACCACATTTTACTTCCTAACGACAACCATGTATGTCGAATTTTTGATAATCAAATCACAGAAGTGGCAATGTTTCATTTAAACGAAAAATCAGTTTCTTTAACTACCACTTAGTGGTTTCACTATTCGTATAAAATTGAAGTTTTTCAGAAAAATACCAAAAAATCACCCTATGATATATTTGATATTCCAAATTAAAAAAATATGCATATTTTACAAAATTCAAAACATATATGTTGCATTAATTAATTTAATAATTAATTCCCGCTATCAAAAGAAATAGCGTGTTTTTAAGAAACAATATCTATTAAAAGATTGACACTAGTTTAAGTCCAATTTCAAAGTAAAATTAATTACAATGACCATTATTGGATTAAATTGTAAAAATATATTATAATTTTACTTTAAAAACAATTAAAAAGATAATATAATCATATAAATAAATTATATTAAAAAGAGGTTTTGAATTAAAATACAACATTTTTCACTATTCGTTAAAAATGGACTTTATCGGAAAAATACCAAAATTTAACACAAAGTAAATTTTGATGTCCAGATTCTAAAGAAGGATTTTATTTTGTAAAATACAACATATAAAATTTTCAAATGTATATTTATAAAGGGTTCTCCATCACAAGGCGGTTAATCGACCTTTTAAAGAATATTAGAATATTTATGCTTAAAATTGGATTCAATTGCATTTAAAGCCTCTAACATTTATTGGATAAATATATTTGACATACATTTATAATCTTTTTCTGGTTAGTTATATTCTTTCCTGCCATTACAATGGCTAGGCGTTAACTTCCATTTTAAATAATATTATTTTATTATTAGAGTGCAATATAAGATTTCAAGGGAACTCATTGTCGCGTATTGGGTACGCCATAGAGCATTGCGTTCCCTTTAAAGTAATATTAATATTTTATTCACAAATATGGATAAATGTGAAAATTTCATATTCTTTATTTACCTGGGGTGTTACATCCTTCCCCCCTTTTGGGAATTGCGTCCTCGCAATTTTAAAATTGGTCTTGGAAACTTCATTGAAAATCCCACATCGGAACAAGTGTCAGCGAAACAATCACTTTAAAATAAAGAAACGGAAGTACAAGGGTCACCCGAGTTAACCCATACTAGGATTCCATGAAAGAAAACATGGATATGGATTAAAAAAACAATGGGTCATGTTCTGAGGGAGAGTGATAGTAAACAAGTCTAGGAGAAAGTTAACCATAATAAAATCACAAACTTGTGATGGGTTAAACGGTATTCGATTCCCCAGTAGGAAAAGTTAACCAACAACATTTTTGTTTTAAGTTACTCTTAATTGAGGAATTTATTTTTGAGCTCAACTAAATCATAATGAAACATACTTACTTATCACTTTGACTTTCACCATTTACTAGATTCCATAATCAGACTCACATTTTCTCCAAAAGACAAGTATTTACGAAGACTTGTTCACATTAAGAGTACAATAATCAACTTCTTTAGAATCACCTAATCCAGAAAGGATAACTATATATTTCCCATTTCCTTAGACAGAATCCAAAACCAAAATTCTTAGTATGAGATCAGATAATCCACAATAGTATAATCCTTTATAGAAAAAAAATCTATTCTAAATCTCCAAAATTTGTCCAAGAATAAAACCAAAAGTTCAACGAAGACCATTTGATAAACAATTGTCCATAAAATTATTCAAAGTAAACCAAACTAATATTGAAACCCAAATATTTGAAGGATTTAATCACATATTCTTCCAAGGTACAAATTAACTTTTATCTCCAAATAACATCAGTTGCTCTTAAATTCTCATATTTGAAAAGTAATTAACCTAATCACATATCCTCCATGATATGTTAATCATTTCCATAGATAACCAAAAATCAACTTACTATTGATTCATAAAATCATCTAACTAAAAATAATTAGTCAAACTAACTAGGGACTTCACATAGTCTAGTGGTAGGGGATAAATACCAGTTGCACTTTGGTTGTGGGTTCGATTCCCGTAGCTTTGTCCGACGCGATGGGTTGTCACACGGTCTGCGTGTTGTCCTTTTTCCGAACTATATAATTCTTAAAACATTCCCCAAAAAGAGATAAAATCTTCAAAAATAACCATAACATATTTTAACCACAGTTGTTATCTAATAACTTTTATTTTGCAACAAAAAATTGTATTTACCAGTAAATTCCTCAATTTCAAGGATCATATAAACCCAAATGGTTCTTTATAACTATATCCACCAAATAAAGGATAATTATTCCTTGAATAAAATTTTCATATGTCAAACATCATGGATACACATAATATAATAATTATTCTAAGGTTACCCCATCATCAAAAGAGCCTTAATACTTTTAAGCATTTTACCATTCTAAAATCTACCATAAGTCTTGAATCCCTTATATGTAGACTTCTGACTCATTCAACGTTCTTCTTCGTCCATTAGCTATGAATATCCACCTTATTTCTTAATACCCAATTCCTGTAGTCCGAATATCCTCATTTTTTATAAATATCAATCAAAATATGCTTCAATCATTAAGGATATGAAAAATAAATCATACCTTGAATCCAGATACCATGATCTTCAGGATGTTCTCTTTCTCTTCTGGCATGTTGTCATACTTTCAAAAAGTAAACGTTCACTCCACATCTGTAATTTCACTTTTCGATAGAATTGGAATCTTTGAGATCTTGAAATCATATGAAAAAGATACCATGACCCATAGAATTGTTTTATAAAAGAGTAGGTGTTGGATAGCTCAAGCAATTTCTTGCAGGTGATTTGAATACTCAAGAAGCTATCAAAGTCATTCGAACATGGTTTTCCCATAATGGTGATGTTCAAATCATCAGGGAGGGATAAGAAGGTTGTGCAAGATATCTTTCCTTCCATATTAACAATTGATCCTTAATCTGTTGAAAAGAACCAATATGTAAACATGATACGAAAAAAAATTATAATAATAATAATAAAAAAGAATCCTTTATAGATAACATAAAATATTTTCCACTACTCTAATCCATCAACCTCATTATATCTCCATTGTTCAGGTTTTTTTTATCAAATCGACCTATTTTACCACAACCCTCCAGATGTTTCCACATATTAATATCGCTCTTTGTTATATAGGATCCTTTACCTACACCTAGATTACACCATAACCTCTAAAGTTATCTAAACGGACCTCTGATACCAAATATAAGGCCCCAGCCATAATCCTTTATTAATCTTGAGTTATTACAAGATTTCACATTGAGGATCTTTTCAGGTTTAGAGTTTTAGAGAATTAGATCATAAAACATGCATTACATTCCAAATTTAAACAAAGTGGTTACATAAAAGAAAGTACTCATTTTCCCATCAACGGAAACATATTTAAAATAAAACATGGATTCTTTCTTGACACTTTCTTGACACTGTCATCATATCATGTACCATTCCCTTGACCTGTAAAAAAAAATTTCAAAAACTTGGGATGAGCATAAAAAGCTCATTAATGGTTATAAAAAGTATGGAAAGGAAACATGAGTACATATATATATAAGAATGAAATCATACTTTACCCATAAAACATAATCACTTTAACATACCTCATAAAATCATGAATAAATCATAGAAATCATAATACTTAAAGGTAACTTGAGGCATTCATAACATTATTACATAGGTAGTAACCCTCTTGGTTAAGTTTGGATTACCCATCACAGTATATTCCCTAAATCTCATCAGAGAAACCTTAATGTTTAACTCCTTCACGTTACCCAATGCATTGGAGAGCTATATCGGGCTCACCCGCCCCTAAGTTTATCACGAAACCTCCTGTTTTCATAACAATGCCCAAGAAACATAACATAATCTTATCACATAAATAAACATAAAGGAAAGATAACATTCACACATTCCAATAACAATATAACATTTTATGATATTGAAATAATGAATCCGTTCTAAATACCTTTCTCAAAACCATTTAAAGCATTTAATAAAGAGATTTTTAAATCAAAGTGTCACATACCACTTTGAAGATTTTAACATTTTAAACCATTAATATCCATATAAATAAATCCTTAAAACCATTTTGAAAACATGGATATTAATGAGAAATATTTATAAGAATAATTCATTAAAACATTTAAAACAATATTTTAGTTAAAGGGTTTTTAACAAAATTAGAGACACTTGAATACAATAATTGAGGAATAAAATTTAATCAGAAATTTATAATATCAATAGAATAAATGGATTCATGATATAATATTCCAAAGGACAGTATAAACACCATATAATAGTGAATTGGTGCATAACAACAATGAAGTCTCAATAGAAATGTAAAATGAGATGAAATCCCCTATAAAGAAGGTATTGTTAAATTAAGGATAAATCAATCTCATAATTATGTGTGACAAATATAAATACACCCAATACAAGTAGATTTTAATTTTAAAACAATAAAAGGTCATTCACACATATTAAATGGATGGCATATTCAATAACTACATATTGAACCCAAAGTAATCAAAATTGGGTTAAGAAGTTCCCTTGGTAAAATTCGACAGCATAACTGCGTCACTTTAAAATTAATAAAATTAGTTGATGAGAGATAAAATGGTATCTCATCACATGGACATAAAATTTACATCAATAAGGATATATAAGAACATATCCCAACATAAAAATATGTAAATTAAAAGACAAAACAAAATAAGTCTTTTAAAAAGAGGAGTGTGAAATGTTCCCTTACCAATTTGGGAAACTTTCGAAACATACACCCCATGAAAGAAGGGTCACACAATGAAGACGTAAATACCCACAAATGAGATTATATATTATAAAAATGTTCAGTACATACACCACAAAAAAGTAAATAGTGGAAAATATAGCATGAATCTCACGGGAATAAAAAGTGAGATGAAAGTCCCCTTATGAAAATTCAGCAGCCTAACGGTGCCACATAAAACTCCCAAAAATGGATTGATCATATCAAATATGGTCTCTCATCACATGAACATAAAAATTACAGAAATAAGAATATAAAATAACATCCTCCAATGTAATAACATGGAGCATAAAAGAAATGACATAAAAGAGAGTACTTGAAAAGAAAGAGAGAGGTAGGATCCCTTACCTCGGGTCCGACTTGACTCGATCATTCTTTAACCTCCTAAATAATATACATGAGTTAATTTCTTCATTCTTAGGAACTTTTTTCAAGTTATATATTCCTTTTATGTCACTTACTACCATGCTATTAACACTATGTAATTATTTATGTTAATAATGGTCGTGTTGTAGATCATTGCTACTTGAGTCAAAAATAAACTCTTTATAATTACAAGTTGATCATGTGGTAAAATATATATTATAGCCAGAATTATATTCATTATTTATATATCATATATATCTATTATATACATGCAGTTATAATATTACATAACATTTATAGGTAAGAAATGAAATGCATCATTCATGGAGACGGTAAGTCGTACGTACGCCTGAACGCTACTTCCATTTCAATTTCTTATTTAATGGAATTAAAACATAATGATACACAATAGTATTATAATTCCAGTATGGTATCATATATAATATCATTTAATATATCCTTTATACGTAACACATATGGTATTAACGAATCAAATCACTTTGAGGGGGTGGTAGTCCGCACTTCCTAAAATGAAGATATCACGTTTAACCATAATGGAAACATAAAGGTATGCCATAAATGAAAAATACCAAAGCATAAGTAAAACATAAACATATTATATATCATATATAAATATAGTGACATCTTAATGGACACCTTTGATGGTGTTAAATGAATATTGAACAATTATCATTTTGTGAGGCAGAAATTCACCATCCACAGAAACAGTATGTTCATTAACCATTAGATGTAGGTGTGTGTAAGTGTAGCTCGAATCCTTCTTATAAAAACAACCTAGAATATTTAATATACTTTATTTTTTACAAAATAAATGAATAAAAAGAGTTTATGGGGTCGGAGAAGCAAAATAAACAAAAGAACACAAGTGAAGACATTGCCTTAAAATCGGGTATCTCTCGTTGATTTGAGCTGAAAGGCTTCCATGGGAAGACTTCTTCCCAAAGTGAGGATTCTAGGAGTAATAAAGGGATGTGGAGAGACAAAATTAGCAGGGTTTGGACTAGCCAAAGGCTTGAGAGGTGTGGGTAAGGTGGTAGAGGTGGGAGCCTTTTAAAAGAGGATAGGAGGGGTACTCTTGGAAAGTTACAAAATGTTAATTTATTTTCAAATGAGTTTCAGATTTTAAATGTCCCACATTGATGTATTTAGAGGATAAGGTGGTAAAGGTTTGAAATATACACATACAATAGGTCTTTTACAAGTTTATGTTATATTTTTAACATTATCTTTTCATTTTATTTGAATCCTTTATTAATGAGGTAATCGCTGCATCATCATGATGTCATAAATAATTTAATTTATTTAATGTCTAAAAATTGTAAAAAAAATATCATGATGTATTAAAACTTTTTATATTTATAATGAATATTTATAGTAAAAAATATGACTTTTAGAACCCCATTTAAAATTTGTTTTAGTAAAACAACTCATGTTTGTGACATTTTTATTTTAACTTTAAATAAAAAGTTATTTATGTCATTTTCCAACCAAAGTGGCACCATGGGGTCCCCAAGTTGACCCATAGATTTTCTTGGTCATCCATGACACATACAATTAGGGTAGGACATGTGTCTAGGTCATTTCATATTATTAAAACATTATTTTTACCTTAAATTGCACTAATTACCTCTAATCGCGATTAAAAACTTAAAAGTTACTATTCACCAAAAATTATTTTAATCTCATTTAACCACATTTTACTTCTTAAAGACAGCCATTTATGTCGGATTTTTGAAAATCAAATCACAGAAGTGGCAAAGTTTCATTTAAACGAAAAATCAGTTTCTTTAACTACCACTTAGTGGTTTCACTATTCATCTAAAATTGAAGTTTTTCAGAAAAATACCAAAAATTCACCCTAAGCTATATTTGATATTATGAAGTAAATAATGATGTCTATTTTAAAAAATTCCAAACATATAAGTTTCATTAATTAATTTAATAATTAATTCCCGCTTTCAAAACAAATAGTGTGTTTTTAAGAAACAATATCTATTAAAAGATTGACACTAGTTTAAGTCCAATTTCAAAGTAAAATTTATTCCAATAACAACTATTGGATTAAAGGGTAAAAATATATTCTAATTTAATATTAAAAAAATTCAAAAGATAATCTAATCATATAAATAAATTAGATTAAAAAGAGGTTTTGAATTAAAATACAACATTTTTCACTATTCATTAAAAAATGTACTTTACCGGAAAAATACCAGAATTTTACACAAAGTAAATTTTGATGTCCAGATTCTAAATAAGGATTTTATTTTTTCAAAGAAAAAATATAATATTTTCCAAAGTATATTTAAAAAGGGTTCTCCATCAAAAGGCGGTTAATCGACCTTTTAAAGAATATTAGAAGATTTATGCTTAAAATTGGATTCATTTTCATTTTAAGCCTCAAAAATTTATTGGATAAATATATTTGACAAACATATATGATAGTTTTGTAGTTATTTACGTTCTTTCCTACCATTATAATGGCTAGGCATTAACTACCATTTGAAATAATACTATTTTATTATTAGAGTGCAACGTAAGATTTCAGAGGAACTCGTTGTCGCGTATTGGCTATGCCATCGAGCATTGTGTTTCCGTTAAAGTAATATTAATATTTTATTCACAAATATGGATAAATGTGAAAATGTCATATTCTTTATTTACCTGGGGTTTTACAAGAATACAATAGATTTTGTGATATTTCAACCTATAATGTTTTGAAACCTTGATTCCATTTGTGTGACCATAGATCAACTGGTTATGATAGATCACTTCATCCCAATTCATGAATCTGATATAAGATAAGACATGTCCAAATATTATCATTGGGAAGATGTGAAGAGTAATTTTCCACAAAATCAATTATATCTTAAAAGGACCCACATATTTCACCATGGTTTGGAATATCCTTATTATAAACTGTTGATCAAAATTAACCATGACCATAACTCATCATCATAAAATATATAGACAATATGAATATAAAATCCATACAATGTAGTAAATTTTTATTTATTGTGTGATGGGTTTTGGATTATCATGAACTGAGTACATACCATTAGTAGAGTTATCTTATAAAAAAATTTATATGGGAATGTTACATATATCCCTTTTAAAGAACTATTTTAATATCCTTATCATTCCCCCAATTTTATTTATATGTAGCTGATAATTCACATTTCAGACCTATCCTTATATAAGAAAAAATATACGAGATTAAAAAAATATAAAAATAATTGTGATGGCCCAGACTCCTTAAAATTTGTATGCATATATTCAACGAAAGCCCTAGTGATTTAAGGAGGATGATCATGGTTTTATAAGAATCTCTCTAAGGCTAGGGAATCATCATTTTGTTAAGAAAGGAAATTTATCACCTTATTATTTTAGACATTTTGTGATACATGAATGAGTGGGTCATGTGTAATATTAGTTTTCTTTAACACCAATGTTTATCTCCATGTTTAGTGTATTTCACATATCATTAGTGAAGATATACCAACCTGACCTTGAATATTTGATTCGATGAGGCCATGTTGATATTCAATAGGATGATATGTGAGGTCATATGAATTTATGAATCACCGAAAAGAAAACGGATCCATTTCATGTTAAATAATCAATTTAGAATGGGTTTTAGTATAGAATGTTATTATTTTTAAAGATAATAGGGAGAATGAATAGAAAATATTGGAGTAATGGATTGATATATTCTAGAACAACACATGCTTTCTCTTATGTGGGGATGAAATTAACAATGGGGGATAATATTAAACCATTATTTTTATGCACATTACCCTTTTGCTATGTAATAAAATCTTATATAATTGTTGAACTATTTTTGGTGTGTAATAAACAATGTTATGAATCATTTTGGATGGGATTGGGGAAATATATAGAAATTTTATTATGTGGAGCTCTATGATATGATGTAAGAGGTGTGGATACAGTTTGGAGTGAACCAGATATAGTTTATGGTAGCACAGATAAAAATATCAAGACACTACCAATAATGTATTGATTATTTAATTAATAATTTCCTATAATACGGAGACCAATGTGGTATTTTGGGTGCTACTCCCTTTTGTGGGGTACCTATGTGATATGTCTATGCTTTGGAAGATCCCCTCACTCACCCTTGAGGTTGAATTTAATGTTCCCTCAGAGACACCAAATAACATTCCTTAATTTTTAATGTCTATGTAATAGAGTTCACTACTAATTGGTGATGGTGTTTCACTATTACAAATATGGTGTGGTCCCTTCCACCATGCAGTGTTGTTGTTTCTCTACCATTTTGTACAATTTGGTCCCTTTGACCAGACATTGTGTGGATGTTCTAAATGAACCCAATCATAATTTTTATTGGGAATAAAATCCATAAGACCCTAATTTGTCTAATAATATTCCATTTTCACTAACTCCTGTCTCACTCTATATTTGAGAGACCATTCCCTTAAATACATAACTAACTTTCTGATGAATCAACGATTGTTGGACATTCAATGCCATCGGTAAATTTATGATCTATAACTTATTTCATTTTTCTTTTTACAGCAATTATTCTGTACTCTATTTTAACCATATATAATGTCTGTTATGGATAAATATATGTCTTGTGACATGAATAATGATGATATATCATTGGATATAGTGAAGATAAGGTGATGAAAACTCATATCCATATGTTTCAGTGTTTTTCATATCTCTCATCACCAATGAGATATAGGTGCATTCACTCTCATATCCACTATTCTAGAACATTGTAGAGAAGGTTTTTTATGTAATTTCATGGAATTTATGTATAATCATTGTATTATTTCATGTAAAAATCTAGTTTGGTTTTTGGCTTGGAATATTAAAAATTTCATTTATTTTGGAAAACACAAATTTTTATTATAAATTGGAAATATTTATATTAAAATTTTGTAATAATTTTATTCAATATAAATTTCAGATATAATGTTTTTTAAAGGATAAAACTTTTGTGTATTTTTTTCATGGAATATAGAATAATTGGGTTGGAATATGTTTAAAAAATGACATGTTTGGTTAGATGTGAAACTGACATTATTGGATGGAAAATCTTCCTAGAGTACCTTCATTAATGGTAATGACTATCTTGAGTATATTTTCTATTAATGTATTTGTATATTTGTGTGAACATTGAAAAATTTATTATAATCTGTAATTATTTAAAATGATAGAGTTTATGGTTTTTCTAACTTAATTATTTTAGTAGAATTTAATAAAATATTTTATGTTTTTCCATAAATTTTATAATAATTATTATCACATGTTTTTTCCTAGTAGATTGATATATGATGTTTATTGTGAAATCACAAGAAGTTTATACTCACCAATTTTTTGGGCACCATGGTGATTTTACTAATGTGGTAAACATTGTTTTAGGGAAAGTAAATATATATTCTTTCTATCATGATGCACCTTGATAATTGTAAATGGATGGTGGAATTAGATATTGAAGCTATTTTTCCTTATTCATGGGATGATAACACTTTAGTGTCTTGATTTATGTCATATCTTGGTTTTATAAATTTTTATAATATATGTTATTTTGACATTGATTGTTTTTTCTGTTGGATTATTATTTTGATTATATTACATGAACTCATACATCCTAAAGTTGGTTTGTAATTTTTTATTATATGTTGGAATGTTGTTTTTTTAGGGAAAATAATCCACCAAATTTTTTCCAAGACCATAGATTTGATATCAATAATTATGTTTCCTGGGGATATACCTTATGTTTAATTTCACAGTAAATATTCTCAAGATAATGCATTTGATTTATATTTCACATGACTAATGTTGGACTCTCCTTAAGAACATTGAAGAGAAGGGTGAAATAGAAATTTAACAATTAGAGGAGCACTAGATAATAATCATCATCATAAAATTTCTATAAAACCATTGATCGATTTTGGGGAAGGAATTTATAGAACTAAAATAAAAGGAAGTTGAATTCATTATATACTTTGAAGTATTCTTCATAAGGTTTTGAGAGACCCCTCGGGTTAAATCTTTAAATCTAAAAGAAATATTGACTATTTCATTGGTTGTTAAAAAAATAGATCCAATGTTATTAGAAATATGACATTTTAAATTATGAGGATATTTTTTAATTTTTTATAAATGTGGAGATAGAAATTGGAAAACTATTTTTTGGGGGGAAGGGAAATAAATTTGGATTACCAAGAGAACACTGATGGTATTTCATATTAATTGAATAACTCTTTACATTCCAGAACACGGGAAATGGCATAATCGTAACTTCCTCAATGGATCTGGAAATTGTTTTCTTCAAGGTAATTTATACCATCATTCAAAAATATACCAATGTAAGTAAAATAAGATGATTAACACAATAGTAGAAAATAAGGTCTTATTGAATTATCTACAAACAATATAATTCTTCAAGTTTATATATTATGGAATGTTGGGGAATCAATTCCTTAAACCTTATGCTAATGTTAGAAATAGACCCATAAACATCAAAAATATAGGAAACGATAATGGAATTTCACAATAACTTTGGTTAATGTAGATCATAATAAATAAGTGATATATGGTGAAATTGATCTATTTTCAAAAGATTGAAACTATATTATATGATAATAGTCCATCAAATTATTTTATATCACTTGTTTTTTCTATGAATATGGAATCACCATGTTATGAAATTGTTAATGGATGATCTGTGAAAAGACATTGTTTTAAAATGTCCACACATATGGTATATAAATCACCTCTAATTGAGATTTAGGGGTGGGTAATTATTTCAGATCTAATTATTCATACTTTTTTAAGTTGACATGATATTATTCATGAATTAGATTTATCTACATAAATCAATTATCAATTATTAGGAAAAATAAATATCATTTAATAATTTAAGTCATCCAATTATCAATTATCAACAAAATATTAATATTGAAAATATCATGGATTAAAATTATATAATACGAGTTCTGGTACCCCAAAATTTTGGATTTTAAGATTAAATGTTTAGTGTATAGTCAACATTGAAAACATTACTATTGTACTAGAATATAAAAATGTATTTCTAGATGTAATACTTAGTATAACCCTAGATCATATGGTTTAATTTTCATTTTAACTAATAATTGGATCCTTGATTATCTCAATGAGTTAATATATAATAGTCCAATTAAATTAGAGTATTTTTATCCAATTGATTCTACATGGTGTGCACAAATCCAATTTTTCAAAAAAATATGGAATGTTAAATTATTATTTTAATTAATTTCCAAAACCTTCATATAATCTTGATAAAAAATATGTATCATATACCCCACATATAGGATGGGTCCGACAAACTCATAGGATCTCAACACCTTTTAGAGATTGACGTTTAGTCTGGATATCCTTAGTTATCGATCAAACTGAAGGATATTATAAAAAATATTTCCAAAAAATTTATGGAAACTATGAATTTATTATGGTAAATTAAAAAAATAATTCAATGAAACATCATGAAAAATTATATGGTGCTTACTTAAGTCTCATGTCATTTAAATAATCATTATAAAGATTAAAGACACATGATTTTGAGTTTCCATTGGTGATTTTTTCATTAACGATTTTGTAGTATTACCAAATTATAGAAACTTAGGATATATAAACAGACAAAAAGAACTTGTAATATTTACATTCACAAAAGAGGATATTAATAAAAAATAATGGATATTGTTTCAATTTTTTAAAAATTCTGACCACTCAATACATTAACGTATGAGAAAATAAATTATTATTCCACCAAGTGGGAAGTAAAATGATAATATATTTTTGATGAGGATTGAAAAAGAACAAATACACTTGGATTTATCGAGGATGAGTCATTAACTCATAATGGTTGGGTAGAAATAATATTTCTTCTCAAATACTTCTCAACATTACATTCCCTTAGATATCAAAGTATCATTGAATGATGAGTTTCAAATACAAAAAGTTATATCATGTATAATTGAGTTAAACATTGATAAATATGGTGTTATATGGTTTGGACACTGAATATTAGTTCCATAAATACAAGAACTAAATAGGATTTTTTCCGGTGATTCTCATATATTATCCTTATCTATTCATTCCAGTAGAATAATGATGTATATAAATATTTAAAAATACTTTAATGGGATAACAAGAATAGAGAGACTATAGAATACATATCTCATTACATTGAATGAAAAAGGATAAGTAATAATGAATTAATATAAATGGTACGTGGAAAATATTATGGGTTCATGTATCTAAATGTTAAAAAATTACATAGGATTTCAAAATGGGACTCCCCAAATATTCTAGGATCCATAAATATTTTTGGGTTGTAATTTAAATCATTAATAATAATATGAATATTATTTCCATAGAATAAGATATATATCTTATTTCAATCACTGAGAAATTTATTTTGGATTTGGTAAGGCTATATATAGTACCAATCCTCATTGTGTATTATTGGGATATGAGGTTTAAATAGATGTTTAGGTGAGGTATTTATAATTGATTGTTAATAGAGTTGATTTTCAACACTAATTATCATCCTAGGAATGATAGTAATTTAGAGAGGACCATTAAACCCCTATAGGATGTGCTGATATATTATATACGGGATTTTCATGGATTTTGGGATCAAAAGCACCACCTCGAAGTTTTCTCGATTTTTTTTTTCAATTTATGACTTCACAGGGACCATATGAGCAAATGTATGTCAAAAGATGTAAGTCTCTCTCATGTTGTGATGATGATGAAGATAAGAAACTGATGGGTCCTGAATTTTTCATAGAAATAACTATGAATGTATAAACTATTAAACAACATATGAAAGCATTAAAAATAAGATATAAGAGTTGATAAGATAAAAATAATTAAGATATGGAGTTCAAAGGTTTTTATGGTCTTAATATAGATATATCCATATAATTAGATAATGTGATTTATGAAGAAGGTAATTTTGAACCCACAGTACATCAGTGCCTCTTATATCCATCATAATGTAGGGTGGTATATTATAACTTATAACTCCACCCAATCCTATACTATGTGTGTGATGTGCTCCATGTATTTATTTTGACAAAATATATACTATATCCATTACACGTACTAAACATGGAATATATGAAATTTTAATATAACATATTATACAAGGGAAAACTAGTGGATGTTCAAGATTAAAGATATATGGTGATATAAACAAGAACACTCATGTGGTCAATAATACATAAGGTAATCAAATATTCTTGGAATAAATGTGGGATATAAAGGATTAAACAACATAATATCATCCCCACTTTTTAATATGACTTGTAAAAGTTTAAGGGTAAAATTCTTACTGAGGGGTAGAATATAAAATCCAACAAATTTAGTGAAATAGTTATCCCTAAATAACTATTATGAAAAATTAAATTCCCAACAATATATTTCAAGAATTACAGATATATTAATCATCAAAAAATAGAAATTTATTACTATATGATTGTCATTAAATAAGAGGGTATAGATAATTATAGCCTAATTATGAAATGAAGTTCCCTTTTTATACTATTTCAAATAGTGTAACAGGGAAGTTAATTTTCTTTAAATCTCAAATTAATTTTTTAAATATCACATTTTTATAATATTATATATTTTTTGAATAAATAATATGTTATCAATAATTTAAGAATAATTGTTAATATATCTATAAAATTGTGTCCTGTAAAAATAGTTTCTACAATAATATGTGATTTTATTTTAAAATTAAAATTTCTAATTTTAGAATTAGAAATTGGTAAATAGAAATTTAGTTTTAGGACATATAATTCCAATATTATCATATGATTATTATTTATAGTAATTCTAAAATGATTGATATTATGTTTAATAGATAAAAAATTCAATTTTTAAAATTACCATGAGTTTTAACAACATTATTATTATATAATTATAATATTGAAATTTATTAAACAATTTTTTATACAAAATATTTATTATATATGTTACATTATAAATTAAATATAACAATGTAAAACTATGAGTAAATATTTAAATTTTTAAAATAAAATTTCGATTTTTATAAATGAAAAGTAATACATTAAAACCATGTTTTTTAATTTATTTTTATCAAATTTTTTAAATAAATACAATAATATTGATTTTTTATAAAAAATTATAATGTTCAAAATATTTCATAAAATTAATATTATTCTATGTTATATTGGATAAAGCATAATATGTATAATATAGTTACGATGTTAAAATCCTAAATTGTAAATGTAATTAATCTAGGCCTAGAGAGCTTGAAACATGTAAAAAACATATTAATAATTTTTTAGGATGAGAGATAAAAAAGAGTTAGTTATTATTTTATAACATTGGATCAATACTATTGTAAAATAATGTTATAGATGTGTTTATTTATTTTGATCACCATATATGTTATATAGAGTCAGTGGTTATTTAATTACACTAGTATGAAATTCATTGATAAAATGATATAATATTTTAATACTCTTAGGAAATGAATTACTGAAATGATCATTAAATTAAATTGAGAACTGAAGAAATATCATATGATAACCTGAAATTGTTTCTAATTATACATGAAAATACACATGTCACACATATTAAGCCTCATCATTTTCTATATAATGATATGTAATGTAGTAGGTTTATCTCCAATGATAAGGAGGTGTAGAGTTTATAATACATAAGAATTGAATCAATAATATTAAAGGAATAAATAATTTCAAAATAAATTGAATTAGGAGTGTAAAGACCCGTAATATTCATGGGAATTTTTTTTTCTTAATTTTCTTTTGGATTTTACAAGAACACAGTTTCTGACGGCACTTGATTCTGAGGTCAGGTGAGCCCAGAATAGATTTCTGATGTTTATCTCGGGTACGTTCAGTGAACGAACGATTAGGATTTCCAATCTTTTGAACCGATGCTCGGAATTGAAATCCAAGGACCCCGATGGAATCGCATCACCTGTAATTGTTTAGGAAACCTTATCTGGAGTTGTGTTTTCTCAGGTGTGTTAATTAAAATTTTGGGCTAAGTAAAAGAATAAAATAAAATGGTGCAACCAATTTTATTTTATTTAAAGTAGTTTAACCTAAGATAAGTGGTTAGAGTGGGACCCACTATATCCTACTCCACTAGCTGGGATATTTGTGGGGTGGGGCCCACATGAGCCCCACATATTCAACTTCCTCAAACCCCCGCTTTTAATTATGTAATGCACCCGCACCCCCATTAATTGAAAGTCAACTATTGCGTTCAACTAAATATTAAACGCCTCTTTAATTGGGCAGTTAAAACTTTTCAATTAATTCAATTAATTGAATTATTCATATTTGAATTTCAAAAAAAATTGGCTTGATTAATAAAATTAGGCAACAATTATTTTATTAGGGTGGTTTTGTTGTGAAAGAGGATTTTGGAGAGGAAAGCTCTAAGTTCCAAAGAACATTCATCCTCCTTGAAGAACGCGAAGAACGCACCGTCACCGACGAAGAACGCCGACCTATGATGATGGACGACGGTGAGAGACACCTTCCTCGAAGATCGACGACGCGACGTCGTGTACCGCGACTCCAACGACCCTCTCCATCCACGATGCCTTCTTCCACGACGTTCAATTCTGCAATGAACTTTCATTCAATGTTTTCATCGAGGTAGGGGATTATTTTTGTTTCTGTTCGTGAATACTTTCATCGCCGATCATCATCTCTAATTGAGCGGCCTGTTATCACAATAATGGGAGGAGGTCGGGCCTCACAAACAAGGTCGACCCTCCTCACCCCTTGATTGTTTGAATTGTTTGCGGCACAAGCAAGGAAGCGCGGTGCCATTGCACCGCATGGAAATAATAAAGAATAGACGGAGAAGCGCGACATCGTTGCGCCGCGCCGATGAAGACGAACAAAGCCGCGACACCATCACGCCGCGCCAGAGAACCTTGAAGAATCTGTGGCCGGAGCGGGGCTGCGGCGGAGGGGGGCAGCGCCATCGTGTCGCGCCGGTCGGACCAAGGATGTGGCCTTTGGCCGCGGTGGAGTAGGAAGCGGCGACCGGCTTCCGGCCACCGGCGCTAGAGTAGGAGGGCGGGACCCTGGCGGTCCCGTGGCAGCAGCAACTGGCCGATCGGGCCGGGCCGGCCGACTTCCAAGAAGCTGGGGTTCGTAACCCCCGGCTGACCGAAGGAGCGGCCCCCCCACATGGGGGCCGTGGTGACACTACAGGGGGGCAGCACCCCCCCCCCCCGGTCTTCCCGACCGTTTTGGCCTAGCCGCCTGGCCACGCTGGTCAGGCCGTGCGCACCAGGTCGGGCCACGCCCAGGCCGGCCCGGGGTGCGTAGGCCGGGTCAGGCCATGTCCAAGCAGGCCGGACCAAGACTTGGGTCGGGTCGAACCGGTTCGGGCCGACCCAGTGGGTATCAGACCAGGTCGGACCGGACCCGAACCCCATATTTCTAGTCCTCTTTTGGAATTTTTCCCATAACATAGGATATGGACCTCTGATCTATGCACAGTCAGTTGTGATGCAATCCTTGGATCGAGACGGTCGTTTCTGTATATTACAGTCAAGGTTTTGGAGAACTTTGGGTTCGGCCGGGTTGGTTCAAACACGAAACCAACCGGGCCCTCGGAGCGGAAACAATTATAACTTGAGCTCCGGACGTCCGATTGACGTGCCGTCAACATTGATGGATTCCTCATAGTGAGAAGAAAATTTTTTCTTACTCCACTCGAGGTTTGGATGCAGTTGGAGTACGTTCGAGTTGGTTTTGACTTAAAAACCATTTGGGCCCCTGGGACGAAAAAGCCAATACCTCAGAGACCAGACATCCGATTGATGCGCCGTCTATGACGTTGAATTCCTGTTGACGATACAGAACTATTGGATACATAAACTCTAGACATCGTGTCAGTTGATGTATCAGCCTCTCGGCTCGTGGAACGGACCCTCCCGAACGAGCTTGCTGTATGCGGGAACCCTAGAGCTGACTGCAACTGCGACGACGATGACGACTGTATAGAAATCCTTCGTGGGTTCGATAGCGATGACTATAGCACTCAGCAATCCTCAGTGGATCAGTGCTACCGATCCTGTGTGGGTCAGATCCTGTGTGGGTCACTGCTCAGCGGTCCTGTGTGGGCCAGCTCATACTGATCCTGTGTGGGTCAGATCCTGTGTGGGTCACTGCGGGGGTTAGTATCTATCGATCCTATGTGGGTCATTGCTGGGGTATGTACTTATCGATCTTGTGTGGGTCTGATGGCTTAGATGATTCAATGGCTACATCTAATCATCTCTATCATCTTATGAAGAAGTATACCTATGTGATCTGAGTCTTGACTTTCAATATTATCTTCGATAAGATTGACTTGACATCTTGTGTGGATTACTTTATGCTTTCATGTGTGGATTTGAGCTGTGTTTTCCCGTGTGGACTGGGTTATACTTGGGCTCAGATGTTGGAGACGAACTTGAATTGTTGACTTAGGTATATGTATGGGCATATACCTAAGTAGTGTTGGATGTTACATCATGATTGTATCCTTCCTTTGTGGATTATCCTTTATGGATTCTGGGAGACCATCGGGGGTCTCGGGGTCCCAACTGAGTAGCTTATACTCACCCCTAAACGGGATTTTCCCGCACTAAGTTGCCTTGGATGCAGACGATGGATAGCGCTGATCGTCATGGAGGCTTGTGGAGAAAGTCAGTACCTAGAGGTGGACCACTGGTCCGTACGTACACGGAGCGGACGGCTGGACCCGTGGAGCTGAGGATGCTATTTGTACCCACCCCTCAGGTGGGACTTCCAGTGGACGGCTTGAAGTTGTGGCTTTACTTTTTAGTTGTTGTACTTTCTTTCAAGTTGTAATTTACATTCAGTTTGGGGTTCTATTCTGGCCCACTTACTTTTCCGCACTTAATTTTGTACCCAGTTTTAATTAGTGTTTACTTCTTCTTGCTTACTATGTGGTGTTTGTTTACTTTACAAAGGCAATGCCTTCCCTTATTTTATCGAGAATTACGCCTTGGTGCTAGTCGCCAGCCCCTGGCCTATGGAAGGCGGGTTTGGGGTAGTCACGGCATGGGCCCCGAGGACAGGTCGTGAAAAATTGGCGGGCAAAGACATGCATTTCCTCAGGCAGCGGAGGCCTACGGCCACAGTGTGCTCGAGATGATTCGAGGTACCATCTGTTTCTATTCCACCCTTTCTGCAGTTCTTATAGACACATGAGCGCGTCATTATTTCATTGTCGCTGCCCTTTTTCGGAGCTCGGAGATTCCGACGGAGCCGTTGGCTCGATCCTTACGGCTAGAGACTCCTACGTGAGCAGACTCGACGATTACGCACTGGTACCGGTAGTGTGAGATTACTCTAGGAGATGAGAGCATCAGCTGAGATTTTCTTATAGCGGCATCGAGGCCTTACGACGTTATCTTTGGCATGGACTGGTTATCTATAGTCCATGCTCAGATTGACTGCATTAGGCGCAAGGTATGATCTGTTCGCACCCATGGGAGCAGGTTCACCTTCACCGGCGAGAAGAGAGCCTTTGCAGCATAGGATGGACTCACATAGAGGAGAGAACAACCCATCACTCATCAGTTGACTAGCCTAATACTAGGAGTAGTTGACGTGTTGAGTCTAATCTTACCTACAGTGGTGGATCAGTATGCGGACTTTTTTCCCAACGATGTTCCAGGACTACCTCCACGCAGAGAGGCAGACTTTTATATTGACTTGTACCCCGAGATAGCCCTAATATCCACCCCATCATATCGAATGGCACCCGCCGAGCATCGAGAGCTACGGGTACAACTGGGGGACTTGCAGGGTAAGGGATTCATCCGACCTAGTGTTTCACTCTGGGCTTACCCGATATTGTTCGCCAAGAAGGCAGACGAGAGCTTGCAACTTTGTGTCGACTATAGTCTCCTGAACTAGGTGACCGTGAGGAACATGTATCTTCTACCGAGGATTGACGACCTCTTCGATCAGATCAAGGGAGAACGGTGGTTCTCAAAGATATAACTTAGCTCTGACTATCATCAGTTCCGAGTTTGGGACGAGGACGTGCAGAAGATAGGATTCAGATGTCAGTATGTCCATTATGAGTTCTTGGTTATGCCATTTGGCGTGACCAATTCTCCAGCAGTGTTCATGGGCCTCATGAACAGGATCTTTCAGCTTCACCTCGATTGATTTCTCATAGTCTTCATTGACGACATATTGATATACTCAACGACTGAGGAGGAGGACGCCTACCACTTACTGGTTGTACTGGACACACTCCGAGAGCACCAGCTTTATGGTAAGCTCTTAAAGTGTCAGTTCTGGATACGTGAGGTCCACTTCTTGGGACACATCATCTCTGAGGAGGGATTTGTGGTGGATCCTGTGAAGATCGAGGCAGTGCTAGCTTGGGAGCCACCTAGGGGCGTGACAGAGGTGCAGAGTTTCATTGGGATAATTGGGTACTACTGAAGATTTGTGCCAGGATGTTTCAGAGTTACGGCACCACTCTCAGTTTTGACGAAGAAGGGGAAACCCTTCGTGTGGTCAGAAAGATGTCAGCAGAGCTTCCAGGAGCTGAGACATAGATTGACCAGCGTGCCACTCTTGAGGCTACCGGAGGAGGGAGTTGGGTAGGTAGTTTACTTCGATGCATCAGGGACCAGACTCGGATGTGTCTTGATGTAGGAGTGGGCTTTGATCTTCTATGGATCACGTCAGTTAAGGCAGCATGAGCAGAACTACGCTACCCCTGACCTGGAGTTAGCTGTAGTGGTCTTCGCTCTGAAGATGTGGTGACACTACCTGATGGGCATGCGCTTTACAGTCTACTCTGACCACTAGAGTCTCAGGTACATCTTATCACAGAAGGACCTGAACCTGAGACAGCGGCGATGGCTCGATTTCCTCCAGGACTATGACAATGAGATAGTCTATACTCCTGGAAAGGGGAACGTAGTAGCCGATGCTCTCAGCAGGAGGACGAGTATTTAGCTACTTGGGGAGGTGACAGAGCAGATAGCTACTTTACAGATATCCTTTGTGGATAGTGACGGAGCAGCCTTTCTACAGTCACTCACAGTCACTCCTCCACTTCTACAGCGAGTCAGAGAGGCGCAGCGTGGGGACGATGACTGTGAGACGCGGCGTGCACAGATATCCTTAGGACAGGCACCTGATGGATTCTCTCTGAATGGAGACCATGTCATCCTTTTCAGATGACGTACCATGCTATTAGATGCTTTACGGAAAGAGGTACTGAGGGAGTTCCACACTTCCCCATTAGCGGTACATCTAGGAGTGGTGGAGACGTACCAGGACCTCAGACGACAGCACTAGTGGCTGGGTACGAAGAAGGATGTAATAGAGTTTGTTTCAAGATGTCTCACCTGCCAGTAGGTGAAGGCAGAGCACCAGGTACCATCAGGCTTGGTACAACCCTTGGAGGACCCAGAGTGGAAGTGGGATGGGATAATTATAGATTTCGTGACTAGACTTCCACGCACGTCTAGAGGTCACGACTCCATTTGGGTGATAGTCGACCGACTCACCAAGTCGGCCAACTTCTTACCCATCAGAGAGCAGGGCTCAGTGGAGAGCTTGGGACGTCTCTACGTTCAGGGGATTGTGCGGCTTCATGGTGTTCCATCATCTATTGTCTCCGATCAAGATGCTCTCTTTACTTCCTGGCTTTGGAAGGGGTTGGAGGAGGCATTCAGGACGCAGCAACATCTAAGCACCGCCTTTCACCCTAAGACAGATGGTCAGAAGGAGAGGACCATTCAAACTCTTGAGGACATGCTACGTGCATGTGTCCTCATCTTTGGTCATAGTTGGGAGGATCACCTACCCTTGGTGGAATTCGCGTACAATAATAGCTACCACTCCACCATCTGGATGGCACCATATGAGGCGTTGTACGACCGACATTGCAGATCACCACTGTGCTGGACAGACCCTTGGGAGTCAGCACTTATGGGACTAGAAATTGTCCAGGCCATGATATATAAGGTCTAGGTCATCCAGGAGCGGATGAGGATAGCTTAGAGCCGACATAAGTCTTATGCTGACAGGAGGAGGAGACCACTAGAGTTCATGGATGGCGACCACGTCTTCTTACGGGTCTCACCTCGACGTGGATTACAGAGATTTTGAAGAGGCGGCAAGTTTTCTCCGTGCTTCATCGGACCATTCCAGGTCCTCAGCAGGATAGGTGAGGTGGCTTATCGCCTGGCTCTACCACCTCAGTTACACCGGGTGCATGACGTCTTTCATGTATCTCAGCTGGGGAGATACGTGAACGACCCGACACATATCATTGGCCATGGGGAGCTGGACATTGATGATAGGGAGACTTTTTTGGATGTCCTGCTGGAGATCGAGGATCGATAGGAGCGGGTCCTATGTGGACGTTCGATTCCACTAGTGCACATTAGACGACCGCACGGGAACCTCCAGGAGAGCACTTGGGAGCGGGAGGCTCAGATGCGTGCTCAGTACCCACGTTTGATTCCCTAGTTTATGATGTTTCTTTACAAGGACGTAAATTCCTGAGGTGGGAGTAATGTAAAGACCTATAAAATTCAAGGGAAATTTTTTTCTTAATTTCCTTTTGGATTTTACAAGAACGCAGTTTCTGACAGCACTTGATTCCGAGGCCTGGTGATCCCAGAATAAATTTCCAAAGTTTATCTCGGGTACGTTCAGTGAATGAATGTGTGGGATTTCCTAACTTTTGAACCAGTGCTCGGAATTGAAATCTGAGGACACCGATGGAATCACAGCACAGTTAATTGCTTAGGAACCATTTTTGGGAGTTGCATTTTCTCTGGTGTGGTAATTAAAATTATGGGTTAGATAAAAGAATAAAATAATATGGTTCAAACAATTTTATTTTATTTAAAGTAGTTTAACCTATCCTAAGTGGTTGGAGTGGGACCCACTATATCCTACTCTACTAGGTATGATATTTGTGGTGTGGGTCCCATACGAGCCCCACCTATTCAACTTTCTCAAACCCCCTCTTTTAATTAGGTAAGGCACCCACACCCCCATTAATTGAAAGTCAACTCTCGCATTCAACTAAATATTAAACGCCTCTTTAATTGTGCGGTAAAAACTTTTCAATTAATTTAATTAATTGAATGAATCAAATTTTAATTTCAAAAACATTTGGATTGAGTAATAAAATAAGGCAACACTTATTTTATTAGGGTGGTTTTGTTGTGCAAGAGGATTTTGGAGAGGAAAGCTCTATGTTCTGAAGAACGTTCTTCCTCCTTGAAGAACGCGAAGAACGCACCGTCGCCGACGAAGAACGCCGAACTCCGATGATGGACAATGGTGAGAGATGCCTTCTTCGGAGATCGACGACGCGATGCCATGTAACGCGATGCCAATGACCCTCTCCTTCTGCGGCGCCTTCTTCTACAACGTTGAATTCCACAACGAACCTTCGTTCAACGTTTTCATCGACTCTGTGGATTATTTTTGTTTCTGTTCGTGAATTCATTCATCGCCAATCATTGTCTCTAATTGAGCCGCCTGTTATCGCAATAACGGGTGGAGGTCGGACCGCATGAACACAGCCGACCCTCCTCCCCCCTGATTGTTTGAATTGTTTGCGGCACGAGCAAGGTAGCGCGGTGCCGTTACACCACGTGGAAATAATAAAGAATGGGTGGAGAAGCGTGGCGCTGTTGCGCCGCGCCGATGAAGACGAAAAAAGGCGTGGTGTCATCGCGCCATGCCGGAGAACCTCGAAGAGGCCACGGCCGGAGCGGGGTTGCGGCGGAGGGGTGCGGCGCCATCGCGCCCCACCGGTCGGACCAATGACACTGCATGTGGATGCGGTGGAGCGGGAAGCGGCGGCCGGCTTCCAGTCACCAGTGCCAGAGTAGGAGGGAGGGCCCCCGATGGTCCTGTGGCAGCAGCAACTGGCCGGTCGGGCCAGGTCCGCTGGCTTCCAAGAAGCTGGGGGTCGTAACCCCCGGCTGGCCGAAGGAGCGGCCCCCCACATGGGGGGCGGCGGTTACACAAGAGGGGGGTAGCGCCCCCCCCCCCCCACGCTCGGCCATTTCGGTCGAGCCGCCTGGCCATGCCAATGTGGACTGGACCCGAACCCGAGTCGGGTCGACCCGGTTCGGGCCGACCCAGTGGAATCGGGTCGGGTCGGACCGGTCCCGAACCCCCTATTTCCGGTCCTCTTTCGGTATTTTTTCCATAACATGGGCTAAGGACCTCTGATCGATATACCGTCAGCTATGATGCGATCCTTGGATCGAGTCAGTCGTTTCAGTATATTACACTCAAGGTTTCATAGAACTTTGGGTTCAGCCTGGTTGGTTTGAACACGAAACCAACAGGGCCCTCGGAGCGGAAACACTTATAACATGAGCTCCGGACGTCCGATTGGCGTGCCGTCGATGTTGATGGATTCCTCTTAGTGAGACAGACCTTTTCGATTACTCAGATTGAGGAATGGACGCAGTTGGAGTACGGGTGGGTTGGTTTCACTTAAAAACCAACCGGGCCCCTAGGACGAAAAGGCCAATAACTCATAGACCAGACGTCCGATTGACGCGCCATCTGTGATGTTGAGTTCCTATAGACGATACGGAACTTTTGGATACATCAACTACGGACCTCATTTTAGTTGATGTATCAGACCCTCGACTCGTGGAGCGGACCCCCCCCCCGAATGAGCTTGTTGTGTGTGGGAACCCTAGAGATGGCTGCGACTGTGACGACGATGATGACTATACAGAAATCCTCCGTGGGTTCGACAGGGACGACTACATCACTCAGCGATCCTCAGTGGATCAGTGCTACCAATCCTGTGTGGGTCAGATCTTATGTGGGTCAGCTCTCAGCGGTCCTGTGTGGGGCAACCGATCCTGTGTGGGTCGGATCCTGTGTGGGTCATTGTGGGGGTTAGTACCTATAGATCCTATGTGGTTCATTGTGGGGGTTAGTACCTATCGATCAGGTGTGGGTCTGAAGGCTTAGATGATTCAATGGCCACATCTGATCATATATATCGTCTTATGAAGAAGTATACCTTTGTGAGATGAGTCTTGACATTCAATCTTATCTTTGGTAAGATTGAATTGATATTCTGTGTGGATTAATTTATTCTTTCCTGTGTGGATTTGAGTTGTGTTTTCCTGTGTGGACTGGGTTGTACATGGGATCGGATGTTGGAGCCGAACTATAATTGATGACTTAGGTATATGTATGGGCATATACCTAAGTAGTGTTGGATGTTACTTCATGATTTTATTTTTCCATTGTGGATTATCCTTTGTGGATTCAGGGAGACCATCGGGGGTCTCGGGGTCCCTACTGAGTAACTTATACTCACCCATGTATGGGGTTTTCACGCACTATGTTGTGTTGGATGCAGACGACGGACATCTCTGGTCGTGGTGGAGGCTTGTGGAGCAAGTCGGTACCTGGAGGTGGACCACTGGGCGGGACGTACACAGGGCGGACGGCTGGACCTATGGAGCTGAGGAGGTTATCTATACCCACCCATTAGGTGGGACTTCCAATGGACGGCTCACGTTGCGGCTTTACTTTTCAGTTGATGTACTTTATTTCTAGTTGTACTTTACATTTAGTTTGGGTTAGAATGTTTTCCCACTTACTTTTCTACACATACTTTTGTACCCAATTTTACTTAGTGTTTACTTCTACTTGCTTACTCTGTGGTGTTTTTTTACATTACAAAGGCAATTCCTTCCCTTCTTTTATCGAGAATTATGCCTTGGTGCATGTCGCCAGCCCCCGGCCTATGGAAGGCGGGCTTGGGGTAGTCACGGCACGAGCCTCGAGGACGGGTCGTGACAAGGAGCATAAAATATTCCTGGATTACATAATAATAAATAAATATTTAGATAATAAAAATTGATCTCATAGTATTGTAATGAATATTGAATAACATCTTTAATATACCAACAATGCCTCATTCTAAGACATCATACATTAATTACGAAGTATTACATCAAATACCCAATTCATTTATCTCAGGAGACCTATAGATTTATCGAGGGTATAAGTAATTCATGCCCCCCCCAATCACATTAAATATCTATTGCATCTATCATATGAAGAGAATTAAATAGTAATACATATAACAATGTTTGATAAGGAATGTTATTCATAGTCATTTCTAAGTAATCAATATCTTTAAATATAAAAATAATTTATATATGGAAAATAAATATTTCCCCAATTAGTGGAAAAGTATGGATATCTATTAAAATTTCCATTAATCAACATATAATCTATATGATATTCAATATGTAATAGAATGACCCCTTGCTAATGGATTCCTAATAAGGTAGTGATGATGGGTAATTTATAGAGTTTATGAATATAAATTTAAATTTTCATATATTTTATTATATTATAATCGTATGATACCAATGAAATGTTTTAAAAAATATATTCGGACCTATAATTATTATTGATAAAGTGATAGTGTATCGTACAAATCATTAAACATTGAATTATCAAACCACATGTACTATTATTACTAATTTATGGTCAAAGTGTGATGGTGATGTTAATAACAAAGCAATATTTATTAGAATTATTTCCACTAGGTGGATCCTTTCCAAATACTTCATACACTTTTATTATCCATATAGGGATTTCCTTTCTCGAAAATCCATTCAGTCATTTCTAAATAAAAATATTATTAACTTGGTATTGTTTTACCCTTATAATAGCTTGATAATTTTGTATATTTAGATTTATTATGGAAATATAATTAAAAATATGATAAAAAATTAATAACAATTGAGTATAAAATAATTTCAAACTGAAAAAAAATATCTCAGAATGGATCCCACACTAAATGTTTCATAGAACGAATATTAAGATAGAAAACGAGATGAGAACTATGATATTATATTTATAAACAATTTGATGTGAGACGATGGGTGGGTATTTATTCAAATGGGGGGATTTCTTCTAATTATAAAACACCAGACATATAATTTAGGATAATATAAAATAAAAACCATTGCACTTATAATGGTTTTAGCCATTGCTATTTAACTTTAGGGACCTTTTTTAATCAGTTAATTTTTAGAAACAAGGAAAATTTAATATATATTATTTAGGATGTGAAAAATATTCTTATTTCTATAGATGATATGTTAAAAAAATCATAATACGCACTTTATATTCCTTATGATACGTATTTGGTTTGTAAAATTAATTTTTTAGATTAAAATATATTAATTTAACGAATAAGACAAATTTTGGTTGTTAATGATTTTATATTACATATTACAACTTTTTTTCAATATTTTCTTAATACAAACCATATATTTTGTTTTTATTTCACTTTTATCTTGAATGTTCTACTATCATGAAAAACTAGGAAAAATTAACCAAAAGATAACATCAATGTCTTGATTCAAAATTTAATGAATTTTTTTAGGATTTTTTTATCTATGTGATATTTATTTGTTTTATATAAAATACATGTGTACTTTAAAACATGCCTTTATCACCAATATTATTAAAAATATTATACTAGTAAATCTACTTTTATATGAATAAAATTTTGTATAATTATACAACTATTAATCGATTAATAAACTATTTTATATTTTATTCATATAATTATTTTAATTCATTTTATTAGATATATTAACATAAAAAAGATACATTTTAATTGTCTAGTATATTTTTATACATTCACTCCTTAAATGATTTCATCCTTGAAATATGGTTTGAAAATCATTACATAAAAAATACAATTAGTTATTTCTTATTTTATCTACATAATACATTTTTTCTTCATTAAAACATTTATTCCTCATAATTACATTCAAAAGTTAGGTATTTATAATTATATATCATAATCTATAAAGATTCATGATTCCTATTCGACACTTCACTATATGATATGCTATGATCCAACTCTATTTCAATTGGGTGTGAGTACATGTATTGGTTATCTAAGGTACTTTCTTTACATTAATACATGGAAGAAATGATTCAATTTAAAAAGATTGGATGGAAAACGAAAATAATAGTCTAGAACTATATTAATATCAAAATATCAAAATGGCCAACATACATTATACATATATTTAACTCTTTAAAAACCCTTATAATTCCCCTACTTAGTTTTACATTAAAGAAGAAAATATATCCTATATAGAATTTAATTTCCTTCCTATTATGATTATTGATTTTATATATTTTATAATCTATCATGATTTGATTTTTGATTTCATAATCCATAAATATTTTCACAGTAACATTCTATAGATCAACTAGAAATCATTCTCTTAGAACATCCCAATAGGATGGAGTTTGAAGGCATTTCAATCACAAGGCTTGATATAATTTAAATTTTATATTCAAATAGAATATATTATAGTAAGATATTTTAATATGTGGTATATACTAATTCAATGATCCCTAGATGTTGGATAATAATGACCTTATCATATGTTTTAATTTTTTGATTTTCCTCTCAAACTACCCTGTAGTTTTGGAATGGTTTGTAGTTCACTTATGTATGCATTTATTCAGTGGATTTTTCGAAATCCTCCATAATTTAATTGGGAAATGAGATTTATGATCATAAACAATTTTTAGTAATACACCATATAGTCACATATCATTAATTATATCGATCTATATGATACATTCATTGGGTAGATCCTCCCATATTGTTGGAAATGTGATAACTAGGTAATATGATCCCTTAGAGACCATATAACATTATTTATTTTTAAAGTCTTAGGGAAGTCTTTAGTAAATTCCAATATGATATTGTCAAACTTCTTTATTGGTATAGGTAGTGGTGACATCATACCCTTCTGGAGTTGTCTCGTAGTTTTACATATTGGCATACTGATCATATTGATACATAACTAAAAAATCAACACCTAATGTATTCCCTTAATAATTTCTCTATGAAATTCAAATACATGATTGTTATAATAGTTTTATGGAGAAATATAATCTTAGAGCATCTTCCATCAATTCACTCTTCAAATGAGGTATAGATGGTATATTTAATCTCTCTCCAAGAATTAACACTCTATGTTTATATATTATGTTAGTTAATATCCCATTATCATTTACTATAATCATATTCAGTAAAATTTTCCCATCATATTGAGACATCTATATTTTATCTTATATATATGGTTAGAATAACATGGAAAGTGGATTATGTTTCAACTTTTTTTTAATTTTCATTAGTAAAATTACTCAATAAATGAACATCAGTTCACTTTTCATTTTCATCATAGATTGACTCTATGATATTTCCCACCCAATACATCTTCCCCCCATGTTTACTTTCCTGAGGAGTTATTGTATTACTCAATTATAGTCCATGGGTATTTTTAGCATACAATTTTTTCTCATGTTCTTACCTCTCTGAGTGAATGTATATCTCACACTTGTGTGATTAATATTTGAGGAACATATTTCCATATAATTATATTTCCTCCATATTTTTAATAGAAAGGTTTAAAGATTTTTACTCAAGACCCTAAGACTCATAGTTTTTTTACATGAATAAGAACAAATAACTATATCATTATTCCTAATACCATACCATATTTCTTTCTTTAATCAATCACTATATATAAAAATTCCACACACTCTAGTTAGTATGATAAATAATAGTTTCCTGAAAAATATTTTTACCAATCCCTCAAATGATTCCTTCCAATCATTAAATCATGTTAATCATACAACATTACATGAAAAAATATACAAAAATATCTCTCATTAGGAAAAATATTCAATAAATAAATGTCTGTAACATATTATTTCATTGTAACTACATATCTCATTTATATTGATTTGTGTGGTCCATTCCTTTGAAACCATAAACTTTTTGGCGTCTACTGATATTTAAAATTGGGATAAAATATTTCAATGAGAATAAACATGATATTTAAATAATTCATAATATTTCAATTTCAAATGTATCTTATTACCACATAGATCTTAATGGTAAATACATAAATTGAATTTATATTAATTATAAAAAATATTTAATATGAATATATCATCAATAAATACATATAAATTATATCATGATAATAGTTGAGTACTATATTCATTAGATCCATAAATATATATTTTTCATTTGTAAACCCAAAAATTCATCACTGTTAACTCACAATTCTCTCACCATGTGATATAAAAATATATTTTATATCATCATTTTTTTAATTGAAATTAATAATAATAATAATAATAGAGATCATTTATTGAAAAGTATTAATATCCTCGATGTTTATCATACATGTCATCAATATGAGGTAAGAGATAAATGTTATTTATAATGATGAAATTGATTTCATTTTAGTTGATGCACAAACACATTGTTTCATTATTTTTCTTCATAAATAACATAGTCTCTCCCTATAGTGAAGAACATGGTAATATTCACCCTTTATCACACATATCATGTAGTTTTTTATACAATACCTACAATTCCACTAAAGCCATTCTATAAGGGGGATTGAGAATGGGGTTTTAATTAGTTATATGATAAGTAGGGAATTAAAATTAAATATCTCATATATATCTATGTTTTTAATTGGTAAATAAATCAATATAAACACAAATTATTAACCAATTCTTTATTCTCATGATATATTTCTCATTTGTTGATTCGCACCCTCCCATATGTTCACATAGAAGAACCATGTGATATGGTTTTTTAGAAGACCCAAATAATTAAATATATCTTATTAATCAAATGGGCACAATTACCTCATCATATATTGAAATTGTATTCACTTAATAAAAAATTCCTTCATAATAATTTGGGAGTTCATATATCCCAATTGTTATATGAATATTAGATATTTGTATGACCCTAATTTTTTAAAATAAATGGCAATCACTACTTCTAATAGATAACGTGAAAAAAATTATTTTCTATAATTTTAGCATCAGGAGTATTAATTAATTACCCATTCCCAAATGTATCATAGGATGGTTCAATTTTTAATGAAAATATGAAATATATGAATGAAATCAGAGATTGAAAATCACATAATTATTTTACAAATTTTTTTATGATCAATGAACTATATATTGAAGGTTCTGGGCGCAGTGGAAGCGAGTGTGTGGATATGCCCACTTGGATTTTTGTCATTAACAATGATCAATCCAGGATCAATACGACGATAAACGCCAGTCTCCAAGGATCTAATCACAAAAATGGAAAAATAAAAGGAAAATATTAGAACCACAAAGTAGGATCGTTACAGGTTGATTATAATTAATTTAAACAATTGAAAAGAAATACCTTTTGGGTGTTCTTTCTTCGTTGATGTTCTTGATCACGTTCCGATGTGATTTTTCATTGCGTTGCAGAAGCCAAGTGTAGACTTTCCCTAGCGGTGATCCACAGGTGTACCTCGTATCTCGGGACATCGCCAAAGGAGTCTCTATGTGGTAGCGTGGAGAAACCTTTGCTTGCATTGTCTGCCATAGATCGTCTTGATCCAAAGGAAGAGGATCTCTCTCGATCCTGCTAGATTTCTTGGAGGAAGAGGTTCTTTTGTCCTAGAAAGAATTCTACAAATTTGTTGTGCACAACGATTATCTTGTGTGTTAGAAAAGAGTTGGGATTGTGAGGATATTTATAAATAGGTTTTTGGTTGTAGAGTTATGATAATAACTAAACGTGTCACACATTTTATTTATTTCATTAACTCTTATTTAAAACCCCATGTCGAATAATTAATTCCTTGACATGCGCCCACGCTGATTATAATACATATCATTTAAAACAATATTATATCTTCAAAATCCCGACTGGAAAAACTACACGGCGTGTGTTAATAAATACAGGACGTGTACTTTTTTTCATTGAAAACTAAACGGCGTGTACATTAACTATACATTTCAGTTATATCTTGTTTTAATTTATTCATTTCCTTCCCATAAAGAAAAATACACGGCGTGTAATAATTAATACATGGCGTGTAATAATTAATACACGGCGTGTACTTGTTTTTCCTGGAAAACTACACAACGTGTAATCTTTAATACACTACATGTATATCTTGTTTTTCATTTCCTTATTCTTCCAATCATTAAAACGATCTATGCTTCCTTGAATAATTATTAAACCACATACGTGAATAATCTTTATTCTACTTGAGATACTTGTATACACTTAGTGTGTGACCCTCTAGGCCTCTTTCTCGTTGGCATTAGGCGAGCTTGCCTAAAGTTCAAGATTACTGTCTAGCAACAGGTCAAGGAACCCAAGAGAAATAATTTGATGTCGCATTGACGTATCACCTCACACAAATTCTTACTATGTAATTTAATCCCTTTGTCTCGATATCTCATCATGCAGGTTTCGTGGCAGTGTCATAAACCTATATGCTTGATCTATCATTCATTGACTACCTGAAATAAACTCATCATTCACACCAAGGCCATGGAATTTAATGCAACAGTTCTATTTCAATAAAAGGGATTAGATATCAAATTCTATAAATGGAAGGGACAAATCCTTCCTTGAATCATCCATTAACAACATGTCACTCATGACACACCAAACGTACCCTACTTTCTGCCAACTGTCTGTGTGACGGTTTTCGTCAGTAAATCGAAGTGCGCGAGTCATGACATGAGTTAATGGTAATCTTCCAGTCTCTGGACCATTACACATGCTCATAGATAGCAATTTCTGATGACACCAAGACATGCGTAATTTCTACTGGTGGGTCTGTTCTCATAATCTCCTATATTAGAGATTACCAAGTGCGAACTCTATGAGAGAGAGTCTCGTCTTCTTACGAGTACTCGCACAAGAGGGTCTATATACTATGTGTCCTATCATAGTATGTCATCCAACTGTAAAACTTTATTTTAAGAATACTGTTATATAATTTCAAGGTTCTCATCATAGTGGGGATCTTCCATGACCTTATCAATGCAACAAATATTCTAGGACATTATTATATTATAGTCATGCATAACAATGAAAAATATATAATAAGTGAACATTCATGTAATCAAAGTACAAAAAAGTTGGTTCTTAGGACACCATCCCTTACATATATAACATCATTTTAGGCCTAATATTATTATGGTGTGATTACATAATCCTTAACATTCTTCCATTTACTGATATGGATTAGATTCACATGATTTTGGGGGAATTGAATTTATAATTATTACATCTCCATGAAATTAAATAACTATAAATTTTTGGCTACCATAAAACCCAAGAACATAGTTTATTGGTGGAATTTTTCATTATATTTCTTAAAAGTAGCATTCTATCCATGATATACATAGGTTTTCCATATCTATTGTTTTTTCATTTTAGAAATTCCACACTTCACTTATTTTCTATTTTAATATTTCATTCATCATGTAGGTTAGCTGACCTCTTATTCTACTAAAATCTATTTTAAATAATAGTATTAATATATCATTCATTTTCATAATGAATCATGTCATATCTCATCATATAGATAAAATAATTTATATAATAATTTCAATTATTTGATTGTCTTCAAACCATAAATTAAGTGATCAACATTTCTTTCATGATTATATATATAAATTGAAACACACCTTTGTTAAAATGTAATTTTTTCAACATATTTGTTAATACATTCTTCTTCCTTTTTCTATAAATTAATCTTGTTATTTTTTCATTTTCATTTTTTTCATAGAGGAAAATATTTCTCTTGGAATATCATATTAATTTTATTCCATGCGATGATTTTTATCAATTCGTTATTATTGGTGTTTTGAAATAATGACCTAAATTAATCATAATTACCTTTTAGATGATATATATATATATCATAATAATCTTAATTTTACTACACCACATATAAATGAATATATTATCTTGTGAATTGAGCCATTATTCAGCTACTAATGGATTGATCCTTCCATTGATTAATGGATATTACTTCCTCAAGAAGATGTAAAAAATATGATACACCATTATAAGTATAAATAGGTTATTAAATACATGAAATGTTATTTGTCACACCTTGATTCCACATACATATTTTATTTTCCATATTATTCACTCCATCACTAGTTTTATGAACTTTATCTAGGGGGATGTAACTATATTTATTATGAGAATTGACATGATTTGTGTTCTTCATATTAGATTAACTTCTTAAATAATATCATATAATTATTTAGTTTATAAAAAAATAATTTTAAATCTTTGAATATAATTTATATAGATTTATTAAAAAATTATATCATGTTCTCTACAAATATTTCTAGAATATCGAAAAGTGTTTGTCATAATATTTCTGTTATATAATTATACTTATATAAATTTACTTGCAAATGTATCTATAAAACAATTATATGATATTATCTATAAACCCCTAAATATAGTATCATAATTTTAGCGTTTATTTTATTATATTGGCATAAAATAAATATATTATAAGATATAATAGTTTATTAGTAATAGGAAACTAGATACCTAAATCAACGTTACATAAAATTGAAAACTAAATATACATCATATGAAAATATGAAAACATTAAAATATCTCTCTAAAGACTCATATTCACATATTACAATTGGGATACAAGGGAATGGAAAACAATATCCAATTGTGATATTATAAGCTTAGTAAGGGTATAGTATAATAGAATTTATCATATATAAGCATTGAATCAATAACATGATAACATAATAAATATATTCCCTAAAAATTATACATTGAGAATAAAATAACTATAGATTACACAATAACAAAAAATACTCCGTTGATAATAAATGATATCATAGTGATGGAATTCATTATTTTAGTTACTAAGAAAATATAAATGAAATTACCTTTTGAGTGAATAAATGATTTCTTAATTAATGTAGTTATACAAAACACATTCACTACATTGGTTATTTTGGATGGTTATAAAAAATTACCATTGGGAATTAAAATATCATAAAATATCATAACAATTAACAATATATCCATTTTATAGTAAATGGTTAGTCTACTTTATAATAATTGTTATGGTAAATATTAATTCACAAAGATGGAAAGAGAAAAGTACTCGACTAGTAAAAGTGCACCATATAAACTCTATTTGTTAGAGCATACAAGGGAGAAGGAATTAGTGTTATTTTAAATTTACCAATAAAAAAATGAAATTCAATAATACATATTGAGTGAAACCATTTACACATGATGTTCAAGTTAGTGAGATCACGTCCAAACTCATTTTCTCTTAAATACCGCGGTGAAAAACCACTGTCGCATGCTATAACCATAAGAAATATTCCAGTGTAATAAGTTGTTATGTAACTAGAATTTTGTATTATGTTTATTGTATTTTTATTTTAATGAGATAATGATTATATCAATCCTTTTTTAAAATAAATTATAATTTATTACATAATGATTTAAAAAAAATTTACTTTGATATAAAAATATCATAATGGATTTTTTTTTGAAAAATATCATTATTATTAAAACAATAATTTTGGTAAAATAATTATTTATTGAAATAAATATTTTTTAATTAAAATATACTTATTAAATAAAATAAAAATATATAAAAATGATAATATAATTTTATAAAGTTTGATAAAATGCTTATTTGGGTGGATATGATTTTAGTACAGCAAAAATAATAATTTTAAAGAAAATAATAATTTTTATATAAATGTGTAAATTATCTTATATATATAATTATATAAGTAAAATAATTATCTTCTTAAATGGAACATTAATGTTAGATAATGGTGATTTTTCATAATTTTTAGAGAAAATTTATTTATTGATTAAAAATTATATACAGTATAAATATATTCTATCTATTATGAAATCATGACATCATAAATGTTCTTTAATAAATAATATATATATAATCGATGATAAAAAATATAATATTAGTTGAAAATATTGTACATTAGATATTTTTAATTAATATTATAAACCATTACTGAACCCTCTGAAACAAATATTATATTTTATAATTTCAAAATCAACTATTTATAAACTTGAGTAATTTCTACATCACTAGTTGAATTATTATAAAATTTTAATTCAACAGACATATAAAATATTTTAATCCATCCCCCCTTTTAAAAAAGAGTCAAAAAAACTATGGGAAGGATTCCAGATTTTACTAATTTTTCATAATGAGTTAGAAACATATCTTTACAAATTAATACAAAATTCCTCTCATTTTCTCTAAAAGGATACACTCAATGACCCTCTCATCATTAATAAAAATAGATTGAGCATGATGTTACCCTCCCTACCACTATCCAAATCTGTACTATTGTTTTCCCATTCCCATATGAATCTCCTCCCAATCATTTATAATCACAAACTCAAGGTTAAGGATTCTCCCAGACACCTTTTAATATAAAGTAAATACATTTTAATAGTCCTTTATAATTCAAATTATGTATGAAATAATTTGTTTTTACACCTCCCTTTACTTTCCTTGTGATGAAAAGTCATTTAGAGAACATGTTTCTCTATAATTAAAACCATTCTTGAACCATTATATACTGAAATTATGTTGTCCAAATTATTATGTTATTTAGTATGAAAAATATTGACTTTTGAATGGACATTACATTTTTCATTAAATGGTATTCTACATGGTATAAATACTACCCATTAAGATGATTATTCTATCAATATAACCCACAATACATTATCATGGGATTTAAAGTGAAAAATAAATTCAATTTTTATATGATTTATGTGGTACACAAATGCATGAACATGATATGAATGTGGTGTTTGGGTACATAATTTTATATCCCTCCAATTTATTGGATAATATTTTTATTTCCGGAGATATAATGTATTTTTTATGCATGTTTACCTAGAGAACACTATGTTATGATGTCTTAGTGGTTAGTCATGACTTATAAATAAGATTTCATGATTTATGTTATTTCCATATCCCTATTTTTACATGATGTTATCATCTTATAACAACATTTGATATACATGATTAGGAATATCACCATTTTCTATAACCTTGATATGAATTATGACTCACAAGTTTTTCTTTGACCTAGTTATTATTTCATTATTCACTTATTGAGTTTTCTATCTCATCCCTTTCTTATGTACATCGTCAAGTTATCCCTTGAGGTTTTATTAAATCAATATAATTCAAGGGAATGTTAAGGTGTTTTTGTAAAAAAAGCATCCTTTTTTCATGTTAATGTTAAATATACCAAATTTCTCAAAGACATATATCCTCTTATTCTTCATAGATTGTTTTATGTGTATATTTAAAAAATATATTATAGAAAATATAATATAAAATATATAGATTCTTTAAGATGGTATCTAAGGAAGTGTGAATTTATTTATGGTCATTAAGATTAGACAACATAGTGAATACTATGCATATATGAAAAAATATTGGAAATAATCACAAAATTATGGTAATATAAAGAGAAAATGGTTTTGATGAAGTGAAATACCTATTTGGATACTTAAGGTCAATGTTGGTCAGGAATTGTTATTTATAAGTGCAAATACCTAAAATATTATGTATTTGTTATTAACTCATTCATCACCTTGTTTATGAATAAGAGGCATTGGTTCATTCTTCGTTTGTTACTCTTAATAGATATGATATATAAAATTCACAGTCTCTTTATATACAATAATGAATGGAATAAATGTATACAAAATTTAACATTAAGAAATAGATCATTTTTATTGTTGGATAAAACATATAAATTCAAAAGTTAATGAATACCTATAATTTATGGGTTTCCCTTCAATTCCTATAGTTTCACATTAATATTATTAATTATTTTCAAATTTTCATCCCTGTGCCTATTTGGGTGAATGTAAATGATTAGAACCCGAATCAAATTGAAAAAGAAAAGATAATAATTGATTCATGAAAATCAATGGTCATATGGGAATATGGGAATATGGTTATGTGAATTATTTCATTTCATACATGTTTAGTAGAAAAATTTGAACACCACCTCTGAATAAAGATATAAATTTATTACTATGAATAGATGGAGGGGAAATTATTTCATTCCAATTATATTAAATACCCTTATAAATATACGTGGGATGAATTTCCATAGATAATTTTGTCACATACAAGATTTATTTTAAAGGTCAGATTCATTTAATTTCCATTAATACTTTATTTTGGGGGTTTCCAATGAAATTTTTGGAGGAAAGGGTGAGTTTTCATGACATGGGCCAAACCTTGAGCATATTTTTAGATTTAAAAACCAATTTTGTTTTTATAAATATTTAAAATTTTATATTTTTCACCCATTACATGTACAAAATGGCCACCCATAACCTATTAATACCACAATAGTATTTTGAACCCTTTAGAAATCAATAATAATAGTGGATTTGGGTTTTTATTTAAGGATTTGGGCCACCCTGAAAGCCCCTTTCCAGTTTTAAAAAATCAATTTATTTATTAAATATATTATTCAATATTAATGATTTTCAGTGAGTCAATGTATTAGAAGAGACCACTAAACCCAAAAGAGCCCCCATTATCTCCCCCCCCTTTGGAGCTCATATGCATCGCGAATTAGGGTAGAGCATCATAGGGTTTCTCCAATAATCCAAATTTAAAGTGGTAACATATTTCCTTCACACCTATTTCAATTCTAACTCTTTTCCCCCATTATAGTTACTAAAGACCTTATCTTCCTTATTCGAACCACAATTTCATTTTTTGGGAGTTTGAAAATTCAGCTACTTGTGTATTTTGGGCGATTTCTTCAAGATCTCTCAAGTAAGTTGGTCTCCTTCATTCTTATTTCAAATTTCATAGGGTTTTATTCATCATTATTAGGTTTTCTTACCTTGTACTTGAGATTCCTAATGTCCATATGCAAGGGTTTTATTCTGGATTTCTTTGTCTATTATTTTGGTTTTAGGCTTGATATAATTTCCTTGAGGTGTGACGGTGGTACATTTGAGTTTCCGTACAAAGGATTCAATGGTTTTACATACTTTAGTAAGTGATTATTTTTTAGGAAATCATTGTGACATAGCTACTGTGTTTATGATATTTTCATGTTTATTTAATTTGATTATTTCTTAACAAATTTGTTTTAGTGTTGTTTGTAATTCTAGTGAATTTCAAGTGCCAATTTTATGTTAAATTGCTAGTTTTTATTATAATTCATTTATTGGTTCAGTTGGGGTTTCCCTATAATTTTTTGATGTTTTTAATGAATTTTATTAGGGATTTAAATCATGTTTTTAATGTTTATTAAATATTTTTGTTTATTCCAATGTTTGTATAAATGGTGTTTGTCAAGAAAATGGACATTAAGTGCCATGTTAGTGTAAAAATGGGTGGTTTATTAAAGATATAACTTATCAGTTCATATAAGGATGCCGCATAACTGAATTATTCGTTTAATTTAAGTTCTTTGAAAATCTTGTTTTTTGGTGACTTAAAAGTGTTCACATGGCATGAAAAGAATATATTTCAATGTTATTGGGCTGTAAAACAATGTGATATTTTGAGAAGTTGTTTAATTTATTAGAAAAATGTATTGATGTATGTTTCAAATGGTACAAATTTTGTATAGGTACTCTATTTTTTATTTGTTACTATTAGTGGTATTTTATATGTTAAAAGATATGTGTTTCATGCAAAAACATTTTGAGCAGAATGGGGGAAGCCCAGGTACCTAGGTTGGCAGATGTGTATTTGTATGACTAGTGAACCGAATGGGTTGTGTATCTATTTCACTGAGAAAATGGATAATGAATACTATAACTAAACTATGTGGATTATTTTTGTGGACCACTAGGTTATGGGTGTGTACCCTACTATTATTTCCCATGCACAGAAAAGTATTGTGACATGTTTACTTTACACAGAGATATAAGGTACATAGGGCCCGAGACTATTTAGTTTCCTAGTGGTGTTCCCAGTTTTGGTACTCATATTATTTGTGGTATTTACCATTGTATTTGGGTGTTATTGGGAGTACATTAAATAATCTAACATATGTTTAATTGTGTTAACATTCAGATATTTTTATTTTAAAAACTATTTTCAATAAAACGTTTCATTTCATGGAATTTATCACGACTTTAATTTATATATTAAAATTGCATTCATTTTCACATTGTATTTCATAGTATTTGTAATATTTGGGCCATATCCTATTTGGATTAGTCTCACACCCTACTTACACCCATTAGGTATAAGTAGACTTCATTATGTTGGACACGGGTAAAATTAAATCCTTTGGTAAAGGTGTTACAGGTTATTAGCCCCCTCCTATGGAGTGGTGTTGTGGAGATGGCTCGGGGGTGACAACCCCTGATATTGTGGATTCATTGTGGAAATTTTTCTACTATTTTTTTTATCTTTGGACAACTTTTATTGTCTTTAAACCAATATATTCATTTATGGTATTTGCGTAAGTTATTTTTGCTTGAAATTTTCAGATTTATTTTATGGACTGTTTTTAAGGTCTTCTGCTTTTATAGTTGGGTAAATAATTCCCAACCCTAATTTACATATACCCAGGCACATGTTCCAGCCCCTGCGGATAGGGAAATCCCTTTGGGACTTTTCATGGTCTGGATTTTGTGTTGGTATCAGTGTCGACCAGATACTGTTCTTGAAAAAATGGTTTCAAATGAGGTTAATGTTTTGGGGTTATATTATTATTTTGGGTTGAGTCGGGCTAGACAAGTGCTAGGACTTTTGGGAGTTGGTGTTTTGGTCATGACTAGGGTGCTGGTCCCACATCTCTCTTGATAGACCTTGATTTACCATGGGACATTGGAATAGTGTATTTGACATCACTTCTAGGTGAGACGTGTGGGCTGCAGACCACATGTGGACATAAGGAGTGGGTGGAGTAGTTTTTTTTACTGAAATGTGTTTATATTATTTATATTTCATGTATTTGATTAAAATTTCTAGAATTGTATTGTTGACAATTGTTTTGTGACAATTGAATCTTGTAGCAACAAGCCTCCCTGAAAAGCTACCAAGCACCCATGGAAGGAAGCCAGAGAGAGTTGTCTGACACCTATTGATCAGATGATAGTCATGTCCATGGTCTAGGATGTATTGGATCTAGGACAAGGACCAGATCCTATCCATCTCCCAATATATTGGATGATATAGATCCTAGAAAGGACAAGGCCCAAGAGTTCTTGAAAAATAAGCCTCCCAACTTCCGAGGCAGCATAAAATACTAGGAAATAGAGGAATGACACAAATAGATTGAGTGCATGTTCATGTTCCTAGATACATTCAAGAATATTTGGGGTAAATGTGTCTCCTTTATGTTGGATGGTCCCAGCCATAGGTGGTGGGAATCGTTACTTCAGACTGGGAATATTATAAGATGCGCTGGAGAGATTTCAAGGTTGTCTTCAATGAGTAATATTGCCCCAAATTCATGGAATATTTCAGGTCCCGAGAGTTCATGGAATTTGTTCAAGGGAATCTATCAGTGATGGATCATGCCAACCATTTTTCTGAGTTGGTTCGATATGCTCCTCAAATATTTTCTCATGAGTAAGTGAAGGCCCAGAGGTTTGAGAAAGGCTTTCATCCAAATATATACTCCCTGATGTTCTTGTTTAAGTGGAGGATCTATGATGATGTCATTGATAGGGCATGAATGGTGGAGATTTAAAGGAAATGAAGGGAATGTTACTATAGATCAGTATCAGTAGTAGGAAATGGAAGCTCCTCAGAGAATAAATGTAAGTCGGAGGAACAATTGAAGAAAGGAGGTGGTAGTTTAGGCCACTCTTCAAGGAATTTTTTTGTCTACAGCTTCTGATGCAAGATCAGTCTTGTCCCACTAGTTGAGAATCCATGGAATGTCCAACCATCATACCAACTAACCCCAAAGACTTATTACTATTGTGGTGGTATGGGAAATTTGAATCGCTTCTGCCAGGGGGCATGTCCACTTCTGAGTGGGGTCGGATCAATGGCATCAAGAGAAGTTCCAGAACTATCCAAGACATTGAATATTGGGGGATCATGATTTGGATGTCGTGGTTGTAGTTCTGGGTCATCATCTGGGTACAGATAGTATAGGGCACAACCAAAGACTAGCGTTCATCCTTCCGCAGAGACTCGACATCTCTATGTATTGGATCAGGAACCAGGAGGATCAGAGGCTGGACCATCGATAGTTAGAGGTAATTTTCTGATCGTATCGTCTATATATGATGCATGTTTTGATACTACTACCTCTGTTTCATTTATTTCTACCTTTTTAATGTTCATTCTGAATTTTCCAACTGATTTTTTTCTTTCATGATGGAGTTGGTGATGCCTCTAGGAAGGAAGGAGCAGGGTCTCAGGTGCCCCTCGTGTGCGCTTTTCATGTTAGGGGTTGGGATGGAGTGGGACCTTTGGGTCATAAATATGAATCAATTTGTCCTAATACATGGCATGGATTGGCTAATACACTTATATACACACATTGATTGCTACAGGTGGTGAATGAGTTTCACGGCACTCGATGGGAGTCATCAGGTTTTTTGTGGAGAATGGTATCCTTGGTCAGGTCGCGCATGACCTCCACTCCTAGAGTAGGGAAGTCTTATCTACCATTTAACATCACTCATGCTAGAGGATGGTGGTATTGCTACAAATGTTTCACTACCACGTGTAGTGAAATAGTTTCCAGATGTATTCTAGGATGATTTTTCAGGTATCCCATCAGAGCGGGATGTCGAGTTATCGATTGAACTCACTTTGGGAACACAACCGATATCTATTCATTCTAATCTCATTGATAGACCGAGCTATGGGAATTAAAGATACATTTAGATGACTTATAATACAAAGGATCCATTTGACTGAGCGCCTCACCTAGGGCTGCTCTTCTGTTGTTCGCAAAAATAGATGACAGATCCCTCGTGTTGTGCATTGAGTACCAGAAGCAAAATAAAGTACCAATTAAGAACAAGTACACTTTTCCCAAAATAGATGATTTTTTTTGATTAGTTGAAGTGGGGAATGGTTTTATCACAAATAGGTTTTTTTCTGGATATCATCAACTCAGTGTGAATGAGGTAGATATCCCATGGAAATCCTTTTAATGAAGCTATGGCCATTTTGAGTATTTGGTCATGCCCCTCGGATGTACCAATGATCTAGCAGTATTTATGGAACTTATGAACATGGTGTTTCATATGTATCTTGTTCATTCATTTTGGTGTTTATGGATGACATCCCAGTATACTCAGGCTCTAAGGAGGAACACAGACATCACTAGTGCATCATTCTGGGCACCAAGTGAGAGCATCGCCTATATGAAAAGTTGTCCAAATAAACATTATAGATCAGGGAGGTAAAATATATAGGGAATGTGATCATAGAGAAATGGGTTTGAGTGGACCACAAAAAGATCAGTGTGATCATTTCATGGTAGAAACCAAAGAATGTGTTTGATATCCTCAGTTTCCTTGGCTTGGCTGGTTATTACAGGCGGTTTGTTTGGGATTTCTCTCAACATGATTCACCGATGGCCACGCTCATCTAGAAAGAGGTGAAGTTTGTATGGGTCCCATAATTTAAGTCATCGTTTGAGGAGATGAATATGAAGTTGAATAACACCATTTATTTTTATTTTTCTAGAGGCTGGAAAGGGGTATGTGTTCTATTGTGATGCTCCTGGTATGGGTCTTGGGAGCGTGCTTATGTAGAGGATCATGTGGTGGCGTATGGCTCCTGCCAACCCCAAGAACATGAAAAAACTACCTGAAAAATGACTTGGAGTATCCAAGGGTAATTCATGCTTTGAAGAATTGGTGTTACTACCTCTTTGTGGAGAAGTTTGTGGTGTACTCTAATCACAAAAGCTTGGTCTATATCTTCTCGTAGAAGGACCTCAACATGAGGAAGCATCACTAGATCGAGTAGTTACATGGTTCGACTTTGAAATTTTCTATACACTAGGAAATGGTAATTTGGTGGATGACGACTTGAGTTTAAGGGTTCGAGTGAAATCTTTGAGGAAGTTATATGATGGTTTGACCTTGATGGGGCCTTTTTTCAGATGCATGTGGAGACCAGAGATCCTAGTGGGGGTGTTTTCATGGTGAGTTTTCAATATACTCCTTCTATGTTGGTGTTGATTTAGTAGGAAAATCATGGTGATGATCATTGTTAGTGGTCGAGGCAATTTATTCATGTTGGAGAGACATCCTCAAATTGGACATCATCTCTAGAGGGCATCTTATACATAAAGGGTTGATCAGTAGTGACATTTTCTCTACGGAAGGTGGAGATGCATGATAGCCACTAGTCTCAGTGGGCTATCCTTCCAGGTTCCACCTTGATTTATTATGATTTGAGATGATAGTTCTGGTATCCATGTATGTGGCGGGACATAGAGGACTTTGTGTCGAGATGTTACACATGGTAGCGGGTGAAGGCAGAGCATCAGAGGACCTCCGGTTTGCTCCAGCTATTTTCCATTCTTATCTAGAAGTGGGATGAGGTCACCATGGACTAAATTGTTGGTTTTACTTGTACTCCTTGGGGTAAGAATTCTATTTGGGAAGTGATTGATCATCTTACCAAATCAGCCCACTTCAATCTGATAAGAGAAATAGCTAAAGTGGATGAGTTAGTGCATTTGTATCTTCAAGAATTGGTAAGGCTTTATAGGGTGAAGTTAGAATTTGTCTAGGATAGTGACCCCAATTTCACTTCTGGTTTCTAAGAAGGCCTTTAAAAGGCCTTGTGGTGTTAGATTAAGATGAGCACGACATACTATCCTCAAATGGATGGGTAAATAGAGCGGGTGAATCAGCTTTTGGAGGACATGCTTCGTTCACGTATACTCATCTTTGGAGGTTCGTAAGATAGCCATTTTGGATTGGTTGTGTTTTCTTATAATAATAGTTTCCAATCCTTTATTCAATTTCCTCTTATTGAGGTGTAGTATGGTCAGCCTTTTCGGTCCCCCAATGTTGAGATGAGGTAGATGAGACCTCACTACTAGGTCCGAGTCTAGTCTAAGAGTCGTCAGGGAAAGTCAAATTGATCCAGAAGTGTTTATCGACATCTCAGAGTCACCATAATTTATATGATGACCAGAGGTGTTGAGACATAGAGTTTTCTATTAGTGACATGGTATTCTTGAATGTGCCCCCTCGTCTATCCCATCACTGATTGGTGAAGCAAGGGAAGATGAAGATGCAATATATTTCCCCTTTTTAGTTCAACATGAATATTATAAAGCTTTCTTAAAAGTTAGCCTTACCATTCCAATTGACATCCATCCATAACATCTTCCATGTATCCCAGTTGAAGAAATACAAGCCAGATTCATCTCGTGTACTAAATTCAGAGGAGTTGAAAATAATGTCTTATTTGTCTGTTGTTGAGTGGCTGGTGTGAATAGTGGACATCCATGAAATGGTGCTTCAGGAAAAGTCCATTAAACTCGTTCGGGTTCTTTGGCCACATGGGAATGATGCACATGATACATGAGAATAGAATTCATGGGATGAAGAAGAGTACCAATTTTTATTTACCAATCAAGCTTCAGGTTAACTTTCTGGGGTTGAATGTCTTTCATTGTGGTGGTAATTATCACATACATGACTTATTTTAATGGTAAATTTCATTTAATTTCCATTCATGATTTGTTTTGGGTGTTTCCCATTCAATTATTGATGAAAGGGTTAGTTTTAATGATTTGGGCCAAACCATGAGCCTATTTCCTAATTTAAAAACTAATTTGGTTTCTTTCATAACTATTTAATTTTTTTTAAATATTTTTTACATATTCAACTTCCAAAATGGACTCCTCGGGCCTATTAACACCACAATTGAAGTTTAAACCCTTTAAGAATCCATAATAATGTGTATTTTGGTTTTTATTTAAGGAATTGGACCAGCTAGAAAGCCCATTTCTAGTTTAAAAAATGTTTATTCAATATCATATTCAATATTAATGATTTTTTTGTGATTCTATGTGTCAACCAAGTACACTAAATCCATGTATCCCCCTTTATATTTCCCCCTCTTTGAATTTTGTATGCATCGTGAATTAAAGAAGACTTTCACAGGGTTTCTCAAATCATCTATATTTGAAGAGGCAATTTTTTCCTTCATAAATGTCTCAATTATTACAATTTTCTCCGAATCCAGTTTCTAAATGGAATTATCATCCTTATGCAAAACAAAATTTTATTTTTTTCTATTTGAAAACTCATATACTTTTGTATTTGGGGATATTTAATCAATAAACCTCATGTTAGTGGGTCTCATCTATTCTTTATTTAATTTTATTATGGTTTCATTCAATTTACTTACAGTTTCTGCCCTTATCCTTGAGGTTCCTAATTTTTAGAAACTATGGTTTTGAACCTATGGTTTGGTTCTTGATTTATTTGTATATTCTAATGGTTTTAGTTTTGATATAAGATCATTGAGGTGTGGCGGTGGTGCGTTTGAGTTTTCACACAATAGATTCAAGGGTTTTCATTAATTTGGTAGATGATTCAACTTTTCATGCAATCATTGTGACATAGCTATTGTGTTTATAATATTTTAATTTCTATTCAATTCTATTATTTCTGAAAAAATGGTTTTATTGGTGTTTTTAATTCAAGGGAATTTTAAGTCCCAATTTTATGTGAAATTGGGGGGTTTTTCTTATGAATCATTTATTGGTTCAATTGGGAAATCCATATAATTATTTTGCTGATTTTATTGAACCTTATTAGGTCTTTAAATCATGTTTTTGTGGTTTATTATCTTTGTTTTTGGTTGCAAATGTTTTTTTAAATGGTGTTTGTCAAGAAAATAGACATTATGTGCCATGTTTGTGTGAAAATGGGATTTTTTTAAAATTATAACTTCTATGTTCATATAGATCTTCCCCATTATATAATTTTTTGTTTCACTGAAGTATTTTGAAATTAAATTTTGTTTTGGTTACATAAAACATTCCACATACTATGCAAAGTAGTGAATTCAATGTCTTTTGGGTGCAAAAAAACGTGACATTTTGAGAAGTTGTTTTTATTGAAAATCAAAAGGGTTTGCTTTGTGTTTCAAATGGTAAAATGTGTGTATAGATACTATATTATTTGTTTTGTGACAGGTAGAGCTATTTTATATGATAATGTATGTGTTTTTCATGCTAAAATTGCTTGAGCTCAGATGTGGAAGCCCGTGTACCTACGTGGGTGGATATGTACTAGTACGACTATTGAACTAGATGGGATGTGTCCCTATTTCACTGAGAAAAATGATAACAACATCTCGAACTAAAATATGTGGATGATGTTAAGGGAACTATAGGTAATAGGTATGATACCTACTAGTGTCTCATGAATGGGAAAGTATTGTGACTTGGATACTTTACTCGGAGGTATGAGGTGCATAGTGCCCTAGACTATGTAGTTTCCTAGGGGTGTTCCCTGTTTTGGTTCTCATATTATTTATGGTATTGAACATTTCATTAGGGTGTGTTTGAATATAATTTATAGTAGGTAACATGTCAAGATTAATTGTGTTAATAGTATAGAATTTTTAGTTTAAAAACTATTTTCAATATAAAGTTGCATTTCTAGGAATTTATCACCACTTTTATTCACATATTAAAACTACTTTCTTTTACAAATTGAATGGTATACAATTTGGAATTTTTGGGTGGTATATTATTATTATTATTATCACCACTACATACAATCCTTTGTTTTATGTAGAGTTCATTATGTTTGACATAGGATAAGGAAATTCTTCAGGTGAAGGCGGTTCAGGTTGTTAGTCCCCTCCTATAGTGTGTTGTTTTGGAGATGGATATGGATTGACACCATGTATTGTGTGGAGTCATTATGGTTGTTTTGATGCTATTTTGGTTTATGATTGGACCGATTGTATTGTATTTAAACCTATTTATTCAGTTCAGGTTTTTTGCATAATACTTGTTTGGATAAAAACGTTAAGATTTATATTATGGATTGTTTTTATGTTTTTATGCTTTCATAGTCAGGAAAATCATTCCCAAATATAATTTACCGATACCCGGGCAGTTTTTCTAGCTCATGGGGATAGGGAATGCACATCAGGCCCTGTCATGTGCTGGATTTGGTGCCAGTATCAGTGATGGCCATATTCGGTTTTTGATAATTTTGTTATTCTGCCTTTAGAATAATTTGACTCTATTATAAGTATTGAATCTATTTCCTTATATGGATCCAAAATAATTTTATGGGAGAATAAAATCATCTCCCACATCATGAACCACCCGTTGATTCAATTACTATGTATAGAGGAGGATGCATCTCTTTTAAATTCATCATCTCAAGCATTAATACAATTATCTTTTGAACAAATGTATTAATTATAAAGTATTAAGACTTAATAAAACATAATCATTAATATAATTCCTTTGTTAAGAAATTATGTTGTTGCGTTGACCAAATTATTTTCTTGATTTCTTCAGAGACTATAGGTTGGGATCTTAATTAAACACGTTCCTAGAAAATGAATTATTTCATGGCCATGTCGTCATCTATAAAGGAATATTAGTGGATCATTTTAAAAAATAGAAAATTTAATGATGGACCACCAAAATTTATAAAGTGGATCTTTTTAGTCTCCCCAAATTATGTTGTTTCTATTGTCAATTGTTATGTAACATACCATGATCTTTCATCCTACAATCCTAGCATACTCAGAAGGGAGCGACGATTTTTTGGACTGATTAATATAAGGACATATTTATAATATTAAACAATATTTTAATCACTAAAATTATTTTCACATTACCATATATTAAGGATGGTTTTTTGTTCTCCAAATAAATATATAAATATTTAATAGGTTTTATAATCATTAAAGGATTTAAAAAAGTGATATCTTATAGCCCCCTCTAACTAATGTTTCATGAGGTGGACTAAATATTAGTTGATCTGGAATTTACTACAATAGACTTCACAATGGTGATTTAGAGAGATTATCAATAAATTAATAACTATGATATATATCTGGATCATAAAAGAATAAATATATACATACAATAATAGATCTCAGTGTGATCCTATAAGGGTGGAAGGATCAAAAAAGGTTTTATAGATGATAAATACATTTCTCTGTTGGGGAGGAAAATAATGAGGATGAATCTCTTAGTAGAAATTACATCACTACACAATATAAGATGAGGATTAGAAGGGATTTAATATTATAATACCTGGAAAAGATGATTGTGGGTTTTATAAAAGTATAATCATCATACCTATCTCAAATAACTATTCAACCATCCATTCTTATAATGATTACTGAGAACCAAAATGATCATGTGGATCTACATATAATTACAGTGAATATTACAGAGTTGAAAATATCCAATGACGTTGTTATAAGGTTCTAAACCCTAGTATGTGTCCCGTAACAACTGGATATGAAGAGGGAAATTTTGGATGATTTTTTACCTCATATTTCTCAATTAATTTAGGGAAAATTATTATGTAGAACACAATAAGAAAAACATATGGAGGGATAACATCACTACTAGAAAACTAACCTTTACCAACGGTTTGGAACTGTTGGTATAGGCCTCCAAACCGTTGGTATAGCCTATACCAACGGTTTGGAGAACCGTAGCCAAGTAAGCCGTTGGGATAGGTCTATACCAACAGTTTTTGGAAAACCATTGGTATAGACCTATACCAACGGTTTTAGAAACCGTTGGTATAGGTAATATGAAATCTATACCAATGGTAATGGAACCGTTGGTATATAAATTCCAAAAATAAAACATCCGCTAGGATTTGATCCCAGGACCCCTCGTTTATAATAGAATGACTTAACCACTAAGCTAACATCACTTTTGTAAACATAATTTCATAAATATATATATGTATTATCATAATTATTTAAAATTTTGATTTATATAATGTTCTCAGTTAGTAGATCTGGAAAAAAATCAAAGAACCTATCCCAACGGTTTTCAAAACCGTTGGGATAGGTTCTTTGTGGGTTGAATTGTTTTGGCCGAATGTTGAATTTCTTGGGTGGTTTATCCCAACGGTTCACCAAAACCGTTGGGAAAGGCCTCTCTTTCCCAACGGTTCACCAAACCCATTGGGAAAGAGGCTCAAAAGACACCCTTTCCCAACGGTTTTGGTGAACCATTGGGAAAGGTCACTCTTTCCCAACGGTTCACCAAAACCGTTGGGAAAGAGGCTCCAAATACACCCTTTCCCAACGGTTTTGGTGAACTGTTGGGAAATGGTAGCTATACCAAAGGTTTTTACAAACCGTTGGTATAGAAGTGTTGGGAAAGATCATCTTTCCAGTAGTGCATGTAGAGTGAGATTATATAATTTATAACTCAATGGATGAAATTCTATAATGTCAAGGCTAAATGAATAATGTATAATGGAATGATAAAAACCTTTACCATACTAGTATGAACATGGAGACACATAACCATAGATTTTTGTGTAGTAGTCTACTATACATCTAAAGGAAATAACACGATCTATGTGATAGTTGATCACCTTAAAAAAGTCAAAAAAATTCATTTCAATAAACGAATATTTCTCCCTCAATCAGGTCTCTATGATATCCATGACGGTAGTGGTAATATTTCTTAAAGTACCACTCTGTAATGTATTTGATCATGTTATGAGTTTTACCACAATAATATCAAGTATCCATCAATAATATATAGACCAATAATTGAGATTTTGTACTATATATCTCACTTAGAAGGATAAACATCCTAAATGAACTATTCAATAATTATAAGATATGTTGAGATCACGGTCATTGGATTTTAAGAGAATTTTGGGATTATCACATTACTTGAGGGGAGTTCTCATAAAACACCTATTTGAATTCATACATTAAAATAACACCTTACGAGGCTCTGTATGGGAAGAGGTGATTGACTCTAACATGCTAGGATGAATTTTGAGATATGAATCTAACGAGACCCAACTTTATCCTAGTGATGATAGAGAAGGTTCCAAGTATCATGTATCTTATAAAACCTTCACAAATCTGATATATAATCAATTATTATAGTTGTCGATGAGACATGGGGTTTGGGGTTAGAGGTAAGGTTTCCTTAGTATATCAGATTTTATGAAATGCATGAGGTTTTGGAAGAAGGTAAATCTTAATCAATGATAAATTGACACCTTTGAGAAATAATATAACATCTGAGGTTAGGACTATTGATTTGAAATCCAATCGAATTCCACTTATGTACATGATGTGTTCTGTGTACCCCTCTTAAGGTTGTAAATGTCACCCACTCACAAGTAGTAAATCTGGATGTTGTACCCATGGATAACTATACGTCATCTTAGGTGGAGTGAGTGAATATATTAGATTATAGAGAAACATTTCATTGAAAAAAGACAACTCACATGGTAATGAAGTTGTGGAAAAACAAAAAATTACGGAAGGAAACATGGGAAATAGAATGAGTAATGATACAGATATAGCCACATCTTTTACAATGTATAAAAAATAAATTTTGAGTGAAATTTATTTAATTGGGTGAATATTGTAATGAACCAAACATTTATAAATGAAATTCCCAATAAATAAATAAATTCATCATTATATAATGTTGTTATATAAAACACATGCACTTTTTTTTAATTTTGTACCATTATTAAACATAACATATCATATTTAAATGCCATGAAAAATAATTTTCAAAAACATACATGTTGTATAATTAATGTTAACATTTTTATATATAATGGTTTACAATGAAATATAATTGATATATACAAAAGAATTAATGTCCTTGAATAGTATGGTAACATCCTATGAGACCCATTTATTAGAGACTCTGAGCGAGATAGAGGATTTTCCTTTTATGAATATAATCCAATATTCGATTACTATATCTCCTTCTAAACCATTTATGGAAATATGATCATGTTTATCAAGATCAAGAACAAAATCTTGTTCATCGAACCACCCCATGAAATAACCACCATTACAAACCTTACTCTTAGGGCTTATAATAGTGTAATAAGGGGTTATGTATCTATAACATAGTAATATTAATATTTATATAATATATTAAATGAAAAAATTATTATATTTATCACTTTTTATTTGTTTTTTATAAATTAACATATATTGAGTTTGATAAAAATTATATTTCTGTACAAGGACATAAAAATCGAATTTTTAAAATAAAATGTTTTCATTAAATCATTTCTTGATAAATTTTTAGTTTTTAAAGAAATATTTTCTTAGAGAAATATTCTAGACTAAATAATATTAATTTATATATAAATGATATTTTAATTAAATGATGTATATTTTAATTTATATATGAGTCATAAATTTATTTGTATAAAAAAACTAGTAGTTTAATGTATAAATGGAATTATATTTAAATGAATAAATTCTCATATTATAAATTATTCTAATAATTTAAATATATTTATTTAAAATCAGAATGTTGAAATTAACTAATAGTGATTTTTTTATAATTTTCTGAGATAGGGAAATTTATTGGTAAAATTATATTTGGTAAAAATATATGACATATATTATGAAATACTAATAGAAAAAACCGATATACTGAACACTATAAAGGAAATCCATGAATAGAAACATATATCCCATTTACAATAATTTTTATAGAATGATATATGATTAAATTTAAATACCATTAATGAATCAACCAACAAATATTTTATATTTTTATAATTTAAAATAATTTTTTTTATGATAATGAATCACTTTCACAACAAAAATATCATTATTGAATTATGTTTAGTTATTATTCCTATAAAATTATAAAGAAACCTCCTCCTTAGAAGAAATAATGTTGAAAAATCCATGGGATGGATTGTGTTTTTGTAATTTTATCGGATAGAATCAAAACCCTATGTTTAGAAAATAATTTCTAATTCCCCTCTCTTAAGATTATGAATAATATAGTTACCCATATATTTCATAAATAGATATTACATCTTAATAGATCAATTTTCATTATATAAATTTTTGTTCATACTAGAATAATCTAGGTCTAGTAACCTTAGACACTATGAAATATAAAAAAATTCATAACTGTTCAGCATCATCTCCCACTTAGATCTTCATAAATGTTACCATTAATAGAAACATCGTAATTAATACCAATATACATAACCTATGGAAAGGAAAAATATGTTACTTCATATGCTCAGCAAGAGTAATAATAGAGATGTTAATGATAATGTCACTATTCCAATGGAAATAGGTTATGAGAATATGATATTATAATTTAAAAAATCTGTTGTGTATATCATTCATCACAATATCCTATCATTTAATATGGACAAGAAGTTTATATGAAATAAATCATAAAATAATCAATGAACATGACCCATGAAATCATAATATTTTCTTATGACTAACATCATGGATGAAGTACTATACCAAATTGGGTTCACTACCCAATACATTTCTGTTTATCTCATTAGATATCAATGTTTACCCAATTCATTAGAAGGAGATATCGGTATCACATCTCACATAATGAATATCGTACATATGTTTTCCATGGATCATAAATAACTCATAAAACTATAACCCATGAAATGAAATGGGTTACAAATAAATTTCGCCATATAATAACCCGAGGAAACTAATTGAGTTTTATAAACATTTCATCATTTCTTTCAAGATAACCCTTTGATGTTAAATGGGTTTCATAATAAATGTTTCATCACATTCATAAACCATCTAGAAAATTAATATGGATGGAATCCCGGGATCACATCCATATTAGTTTTTAACAAAAATCAATTTTTTGTCATTATTGAATGAAAATAACATTAAAATTTCATTAAAAATAATATTGAGTGAAATCCCCATTCCAATATAGAAATCATCACTTTTTTAAAATAATTAAGTGATTAAAAAATTATTTTAAATGACTATTAAAAATATTTAAATTAATAATTAAATAAAAATCAATTCATGATGGTGGGAATAACTATTTATTCTTTATATTTTATAAAATTGGTCCTTAAATTTCATAGAAATTATACATTGTTTCTATTTGGAAAATTGAAATAATATCCCATTAAAAATATTTTTATAAATATATTTTTTAAAATTAATTTAATAAAAAATATTATATTATAAAAAATATTCATTATTTTTTAGAACACATGAATATGGATGAGAATTATTTTTTTACCGAAGAGAAAAAGGAAGTTTATTTTCCATAAAAACATATTTTTAGTATCTTGAATACATAATGTGATTAAAATAAATTGAAAACAAATATTTTTATGAAATTATAAAAGGAAATGAATGTTCATGATTATAAATAGTGCTTCATAATATGAGTTCATCTTCAAAACATAATAATAATCAGTCCCAATAAATTATGTGATATAACAATAAACCATAACTAGATCTATCTTTACATAAAAATCACCTTAATCTCCTATATAAAATAGTTTGGTTTCATATTATTCTATGTAAATGGATGTTTATTACTCATAATATCATACATTATAATCTTATAACATTTCAAAAACACATTTATCAGAAATTATTTTTTTTAAAATTCTCATTTTGGGGTGTTAACTATTTCATTTATCATGAGTATTATGGTTAGTAGTTTTAGACCTTGTAAATTTATCTTTCTTAAGATAAATCTAAAATATAATTAATGATATAAATATCTTAGATATCAGTAATATATATAATAACATTCATCTATAAATTATAGTGATAAAATAATGAACTACACTACTTATTGAGACTCTAGGTTATACTTAAACAATAACATTGTTTTTATTTTTTAGAAGATGGAATAAAAGATAGGTGATTATTAATTTTCCATTAAAATATAATTATTATACAATATATATCATATATATTAATATAATTCATTATCATTACCATACATGTAAAATATAAATGAAATATTTATCACATCGCATTGTGGAGGTTATAGTCCTTATATACGCACGAATGGCATTATATATTTTCGAAAGGATTGTACGTTTAAAAGCTATGTGTGATATAAACATTACATAAGTATAATAATGTAATATGTATCATATATAATAATTAAAAAATTCATAATTCCCACACCTAAAATATATTCATGAAAATAAATTGAATCACTTTGTGGAGATGGTTAGTTGTACGTATGCACAAAAGATACATTCAACTCTCTTTTGATGAGCCACATGGTTTATAATGGTCATTTCATAATAATTATAATATTATTGAATATTTAAGTAAATAAAGTATTTATTTTTTGATGAATACCATATATTTATTGTAGGTAATGAATAGTATAAAACAAAGTGATCGGTTAAAGAGAATATATCTTCATTTAAAGGACTCATGGAGATCTCCTCAAATGGGCTATAGGGGTTGTATTTTAGGTTGATCGAAAACTATAATACATTGATATAAAACATTATAAGAATTATTTTTAGAGTGTTTTTTAATATTTATGTTTTAATTAGGTGTAAATATGTTAGGGAGTAGGTTCACATTTATAATTAAGGTGAGGGACACTATTTTAATTTCAAAAATGATTTAAATAAAATAAATTGATTCTCATTACTTATGCATAAAAATTTAAATATATTATAAGGAAAGAAAATATAGGCTTTTAATCCCATCAATGTATAGAGTCTATAAATGGTTTGGTGTAAATTGGAACCAGATATTTTTTATTAATCATTTATTTACAAATTTAACATAAACTATAGCAATTTTTTTTATATTAAAGTGTTGTAATTTCTTAGATATAAAGGAAAAATTGGATAATAAATAGTACAATAATGAGATGTTTTTACAATATCATATCCATATTTTCTAATTAAATTATTTGAATTATTTTTAAATGATTTAATGAAATATTATGTTGATAAAATATCACTATTTCTAGATATAGATTTATTTATTTAATTTATTTTTAAATAAATCATGGAAATGGGGGATTTAAAATATAATTATTTCAAATCCGCATAATATTTCCTATAGATATATAAAATTATAGCTTCTCATTAAATCATTCATATTATATAACTCTTAATATCTTCCAAATCATAATATATAATTTTTTATTATATAGAGAAAATACTACATCGATGTTCCATAAGAAATTAAAGTCATTTTATAATTAATAAAAATTTAAAATTAATTTACATTTGCGAATATAGTTTTATTAACATAAAATTAATATTTAAAATCATTAATAACATTATTTTTTCACAATTTGCACACATAAATCATATTAAGAACATAGAGATTGAATTACTTAACTTTTATTGATTTAAAAAATATAGAAATAATTTTCATGTAAAATATACCATTCAACTACATAATTTAGATCATAAGTTTATAAGGATAAAATTATCATCTTGTAATCATAATTAGGATGAAATGTTATGGGTTTATCCCTTATTTATAATATGGATAAAATAAATTTACTCTTTATATAGGTGATTAATTTAATATGGATACAATTCATATTGAAAAAAATAAATGGGTCATATTTACAAAATATGAAATTACTAATTATAAATTTTTAATTAATTTTTTTTAATTTCAAAACCTATAAATGGATGAAATTAATTTTAATTTATGTGCTGCGAATACAAATAAACAAAGTTTTAGAAAAAAATTATTTTTAAGCATTCAATTGGATATATTATCATCCCATTAAAAATAATATTCATTGATTGTTTAAAAAAATTATCAATAAAAAAATATAAATTTAATTAAAATAATTCACCAATAGTTATTAAATGCATTTATTAATATAAAAATATATTATATGTATAGAAAATATTCAAGAATATAACACTTTTATTTTCTAATAGGTTTTTTAATTAAAATAATACAAAAACTAATGAATTCATTTCATAAATATCTTGAATATATATTTTTTTTATTTTGTTACAATAAATGAACTATAATATAGTGGTTATGACTTAAAATACACATAAATATTTAATAATGCAACACCATTTATCTAAACACGATTTTTCATGTAACTTAATGTATCCAAGAAGAAATATTATTTGAAGATTAATATTTAATAAAAATGATAAAAGTGTTATTTTATACATCAATTGAAACATTTTTCTCCCCAAAAAATTAATCACTATAATAAAATTTACTAAGGATATTTTTTCTTCATTACACAATTTGGTACCCATGTAGTATGCTCAAATTCCAGGTTTAACCACAAAACATTGACCATGTGTGTGGTCTTAATTTGTACGAAATTCTTTCAAAGATCTATAATATCTATAGGGTTTCTCATATATGTAATATCATTAACTAGAGGAAAAAATATGATTTATATACTTGGAAAGAATTAAGTATTTACATTATTATGATATATACATTGAACAAATCATGAAATTGAGATATATTCAATTTATGTACCAATCAATAAGATATTGTTCTAATATGATCAAGAATTTCAAAAAGAAAAAAACATACCAAGGGTGTAGATTTCCCTTCATTTCAATTATTATCACCCACGTCCAATAATATATTTATAGGAATAACATGTGTCCCACATCAAACCCAATATATTTATGATAATTTGTACAATAAGGATTTTTTCAACTTTGTGAATCACTTATGTGATGTTGTATGTATCTATCCTTAACATCCATTTTTTTAAAAATTTTATGTCTTAATAGATTTATTTTTCCAACTTCATTATATCATGTTGTAGTTCTGATAATTTTCCCATAAATGTTTTCATAATGATCCCTCTGAATTATTGATTGAAAGAAAAAGATGTATAAAAATTCAACCAAATAATGTTATTGATCCAAAATACCTTTCAAATAAATAGATAAATATATCAACATTCCATAAAGAGTTTTAATGGTCCCCTCCAACTAAACATCTATCTAATGATTATAATTAGTGTTTAAACATGTCTTTTTATATAAATAATGATAAAGACTTCTCCAAATCATTAAGGTAAACCTCAAATATCGATCAAATAAAATTGATAGTGGTACACCATGGGATCATATGATTCCATAATGTATAGATGAGTATGTTGATAATAATAACAATTTTATCCTATCAGAAGACATGTTTCATACTACATAAGGCATCCACTATTAACCCATATAGTATTATTCCTATTATATGTTTTTCTGGAGTTTGAAAACCAAATCCATTATGTTGTATTCCCATTAATATTATGGTATGGTAAATTGTTTTATGATAATACTATAATTATATATATTAACCTTAATTTAATAAAAATATAATTTATCGATAGACATAATATGTAATACCTCTCTTCATGTAATCACGCCAAAAACACTTTTAAATCTCTATAAATATACATCCATCCATAATGAAAAAAGAATTAACAACTATGTGATTTACCCATCCACTAATTATTTAAATATTGTAATAATGTGATAAATACATGTTTTGTGATCCTTATAATTCCATAACAATTATTTTTTAATTTTGGGACATTTTTTAGATTTTTGTGTAGATCTACGTAATCCTTTTGGGGCTCTTCAATTTGTACAAGGCTAGAAGGTCGAACACTCATTATGGAAATATAACATTTATCCCCCTCTTAAAATATATATAGATCCATGCTTTTTAAATTAATTAATGTTATATATTTTTTATATTGTTAATTGATATGCTAAGATAATCATTTTTACATAGGTCATATTTCACCTTATCCACTATGATGGGGTGGTAATGTATCAATTGGTCATAATCTATAACCAACCACAACCATCTTCCTAGCCATAGGTTCAGATCATTTGATTGAAAATATACATTAATAATTTGTGATCTAAATATATGTCTCACATTTCTCCATATATTTAATTCCTCCACAATTTTAAAACAATAATTACCATAGATTATGACCAAAAATAATTTCGGAAATTTTACTATTGGACCTCCAATTTTCATAAGGAATAAGATATAACCATATCATTTAGTATGAGGTCACATACCATTTTGTGATTTGAGTATTATTATAGATTAAAAACATTTATCCTCTGCATGGTTGGGTAATAACAAGAAATTTAACTATATTTCTCATCAATTCCCCAAATCATTCCTTGAATTCATCCATCCAATGGATCTGGGATCCCTTTCAAGTAAATATGGTGAGTGGATTTGATAGCGATGAAAAATTCTCCACATATGACTTATAATATTCATATAAAAGAAAAAACAATATATCAATGTCACATAGGTAGGTCTGGGACAATGTTTAATAGATTTTACCATTTAAGGGTCAATAACTATACCCTCACGTGAGATTATATGATCCAAGAATGAAATGTTCCAAATCCAAAATTCATACATGGTATATTTTTAATAATAAATCTCCATCATTAAGGTCATCTTCACAATCGTCAAGTTATCATCATGATCTTCCATTATCTTTTAATATACATTAATATCATCTATATAGACCACCAAAAAATGATCATATTAATCAATAAGGTCTGAATTAATTATATTCATGAATATATGTGGGAATTAGTAAGAACAAACAGAATCACAATAAATTCATATAGTATTTAAATTGTATGTAAATCTATCATGGGTATATCCCCCTTATTTATGATCAATTAATGATATCCAAAATCAATATAAATATTAAAAAGTATTTTGCTCTATGCTATTTATATAAAAAGTTTTCAATTCAAGGTAGGGGATACTTTTTTTAGAGACCTAGTAATGTTCTTAATAATAAAATAATAATCATATTTCTTTATATTAATTAATAAATAGGACAAATGATTCACCCTTATGTGACACATAAGGCCAAATTAATCCCTTTTTTATATTATCTTGGAGTTTCCTCTTCAAATCATTCCACTTAATTGGATCAATTCTATGTTTCCTCATATAAATTAGAGTTTCTCTAGGCATAAGTTCTATTGAAACCTAAAACTTGTGATTTTGTGTAAGGGAAAAAATGTCTTTTGAAGTGACATTCGTAAAATCCCTCTCCATTTTAATATATTTAATGTTGAGTATCTCCCCAATAATCACTGATAAAAAACCCATTTTTAATAGGAATAATTACCTATACAAAGGAATAAATTTCCATCATATGTTCATTTTTGGCATCATAATGATTGCTGGTCATGGGTTAGGTAAGAATATTAAATGTTCCATACATTAATTGGAAATTTCTCAGGTATTTATATAAATAAATCCAATAAATTTACAAAATAACACATAAATTATCTAATAGAAGAATTCTATGGTTTTCATGAAACACAATCCCACAATCATCAATTGGAGAAGAACCATTGACATGTGATGTGATCATTGTACCATTATGGGTTTTAATACTAACTTAATAACTAAATTTTGAGGTGATAATGTGATAACCATAAAAAAACCAATGCGTGTAAAAGAGTGGGTAGATATTGAATAAAATAAAATATAACTATTTTTAGAGTGGATGATACATGTATATTTAGTGACCACATTAGATTACCATTTTTTCCAAGGATTAAGAGGTGGTTCACATCGATCATCATCATTATCCATCCAATTTGTAAAATACTTATAATAGTTATCATACTCATTTAATTTAAATCCATGGAGTGTTTTTGGTTTATTATGTTGATAATTATCTTATCAATGTCATTAAATAACTTATTCACATCACATCAGCATTTTATTTCATGATGACCATCCTTTAAACACTTGAATATTTCACTAGTTCCCATGAGACAACATCCTCCATGTTTCCTTCCACACATCAATCACAAAGGAAGGCTAAACTTCTTCTCTATATGGATTTTATAATTTCCTTTCAAATCCATTTTGTGTTTTATTATCAAAACCAATTGATAGAAAGAAAAATAAAATTTCCATCTCCCCCTACATAGAACATGGAATAATTTAATCATTATAAATAAATTACCTTTTGGATAACACCCATCGGTCACTTGGTTTTAAGACACAAAAGAATTTATATTCCTTATAAACATTTTGGATGTTTATAACACAATTATACCTCACAATACTTGTGAATGTTTCATCATAAATACCAATATATTCATTATCCATATAGTTTATGTAAATAAATTACTTCTATCTTTTAATATGATAAATAATTGGAATGTAATTTCTGAAAAATAGTCTTTTATATTCATACCATTCAATTGACTCAATTTATTCTTACTCACTCATATTATTTATAAGATTCTATCATTGATCAAATATTCATTAAAACAGGAAACCAACTAGATATAACATTATCATATTATGAGAATTAAATAATAGAAAACTTAACTTCATTGGTCACAATCCATTTCAATATAACTAGTGGATCAAGGGACCTAATAATAGATATTTTGATCTTCATTATACAAGACTAAACAAAACATTTTTTACATCTATTTAGGGTTTTGAATATTAGTTTGATTCATATATTGATGTTTATGTAAAAGTATAAGAAAAATATTTTTTATTCCACCTCTCATAACATTTAGTTTCTCATGAGGAAAATAATTTCATTGTCTATTACATGGATAATTAACATGATTCATTTAGGTTCAATACATTTATAAAAAAACAAAGAGCATAATGTGAGAAAAAATAGTCATGGTGGGAAACCACATAGTCATGAGAAATACGTTATTAGATTTCTAACTCATCTATACTTCTTATCTACCACCTTATGTTATCCTAATAATTAATGAACAAATATAACTAAAATGTATTTAATCCTAGATATATAATTTTATAATGGTTTATTAATAATGGAATCTCATCCTAATCTAGAAAGGTTAACTGATCCATTCTTGGAAACTGACTATAGAGACCTATAATTTCCTAACATAAATATTACATCTAAATAAAATAATATTAATTACATAACATTTTGATCTGTGCGTGAATATTTTAGGTCTTATATTCTTGGAAGCATTGAAACATAAAAAATATAATGATAATTATTCTACATCATTTATCACATAGATCCTTAAAACGATCACTCCACTTATACCTATGATACATAATACCTTATTCATAACCTGGGGAATGGAAGCCTAAAAAAGTGTGAGATTATATTCTTAATAATTGCAATAAAGGGATATTTTAGTGATCATTTGAGAATAATATTAAAAAATGTTCATGCGAACAAAATATTAACATTTAAATTCAAAAAATACATATTGTATTTATAACATGGAGAAATTGAATAAATCCTAGGAATTTATAAGACATGACTCACATACTAATGAAATTACACAATCTATTAAAGAAAAAAATTATCATAAGTGATAGAAAATTTTCATACACATAAACATTCAAAAACAATTCCATATTAGCCGAAGCTCGTTTAAAAGACTATCATAGTGGAATGATTTCACTCACCAAAACATCATAGTGGTCATAGTTTACATCAATGAATATAATAGTGGATATATTCCTTTACTAAATTGGGATATAACTCCATTTTAGTCAGGTTTATCTCATTAGAAATGTTTTTACCCAACTCATTAGAGGGTGATATATCCACCCAATCACACAATGAAAATCATACATATGTGTACCATAAAATAACAATTAATTAATTATATTATAACCTTAGAAAATAATTTGGTTTTATAAACATTTTATTATAGTATAAATAATTTAAATTAAATGGGTTTCATAATGATTTCCACATTTCATCCGATCATAACCCATGTAAATGAATGGGGTTTCAGAATAATATATTATCAAATTCAAAATCAAACTAGATAAAAAAACATTCATACATAATTTGATAATATCCTTGTGAAAATATTTGTACAATAAAAATTAGTTGTCATTGTTGACAAGAAATATCATAAAAATATCTTTCAAAACATTATTAGAGAAAAATAAAATTTTTTAGAAATAATTAATTTCAAAAAACCATGAAATTATAAACAAAAAAAATGAATCATCTAAATGGACCATATAAAATTATAAAACATGATTCAATTCAAAAATTATTTATGATGTATGTAAATGTTATTAATGCCTTGTAATTTAAACAAACACTCCATCCATACAATTTTTAGAAGAGTCACAAAGTATTTCAATTAGAAAATGAAAAATTCAAACCATGTTTTTAAAAATAGAATCATTGGAAATAATAAATATATAAAATATTATAATAATAGTAAAGGAATTACTTTTTTTATAAAATATGTATATGGATGAAAATTTATTTTGATCTGCGAGTAAAATGATGTCTATTTTCCCTAAAAACATACTTTTAGTCTCTTGAGTACATAAGATGACTAAATTGAATGTAAAAAATATATTTTCAAAAAATAATAAGAAAGAAAAACTTCTTGAGTATCATGAGAGTTTGATGATGAAATTTCTTTAGTATAGCCTAATCCTAAAAAATCATTACAAATAATGACAATTTATATTAAAACTCTAACATTGGGTTATCCTTGATTATTTATGAACATTATCCCAATTTCTAATAAATTTAAAATTGGTAAAATATTATAAAAATGTCAGTTTCATACTTATAATTTCATATATGTCCCCAATAAAAAAATATTTACACCACATGTTACCAATAATTCCTTATCAAAATCCTCATTTCTAAGTGATAACTATTTTATTTATCACGATTATTTCAGTACAGTATTTACAGTCCCTACCATTTATCATGGTTCTATCACCACCATAATATTAATAATTATATAAATATCACATATAATTATAATATACAGATTTAGTGTCACCAATAAATATTTCAGATCAAAAACTGTATTACAATGGTAATGGATATGTTAGGTCGTACATACATGTGATTGCAGTTTTTTATTCATCTGATGAAATAATAATAAAGGTGAATAATAATTAATTTATAAAACATCACTTTAATAACTTTTTATCATATATAATATTCAAATTCATTCTCATTACAATTAATTTTAAATAAAATGAATGATGAATTACATTACTTCATGGAAGTGATATTACACACACTTATACATAAACAAATTTATTGTTTCCCAATTTGTTCAACGGTCTATAGGTAGATGTGTTATCATAATTAAATAAGAATAATTATTTCATAAATATATCCGATTAACATTAAATTATTATAATAATAATATGGCAATGAAAAATTAATTGTATCTCTATTTAGAGATGATAAGATGTATTTACGCATGACGTATAATTTCACTTCTCGTTTGATGGGAAAGAATGTGTGTAGTGGGGTTTTAACAATGATAATAATATTTTAGAAAACATATGATACATAAAAATTGTTGTTATGATAAATACCTTAGAATTATTTGAGTTAAAGAAGTGTATAAAAAAGTGATCATTTAAGGTGATTACCTATTATTTTAAACAACCCATTTTGATCCCAAATAATGGGATATATTGTTTGTCTTTTGGGTGGAATAGCTATAGGGGATCGGGATTAAAAATTATAAAATCTTTTGATTAGTGCATAATTTACATAAATAAACATTAAATATTTTTCATGTTTATATTTTTAGAGAATTAGTCCATCCTTAATACATAACATCCCATGATCATAAAAGATGATACTACCAATACAGTATCCGTTTTTTAATAAATATAAACCATTTAAAATAAAACAAGTAACATTTTCTTGATAAAAAATATTATTGACTTATTCTATTCTCTTATCCATCCTTATTACCTCTGGAAAACATTTCAAAAACATGTGATGAGCACCAAAAGTTTAGTAAGGGATAAAAAATATGGAATGAAACTGTTAGACCATGAATATATTAAACATCTGAAAATATTTTCACAAAATAGTACTTTAAAACCATAAAAAACATACATCATGAAATCATAAGATTCATGAAAATATATTTTAGGAATAATTAATTAAAAATGTATATTTTTTCATCTGTATTATAGTTATATTGTAGCTTTTACAACCACATAAAGAGTAATAGTGATGGTTATGTTTGTCATATCCATCATAGTATATTCCCTAAACCTCTTAGGGGAAACCCTATCATTTAACATCATCTCATTACCCAAATAATTGGAGATATATCACAGGATCACCCTCCCACATTTTATCATGTAACCACCAACGTATATATGCAATTCTAATGAACCAAAACATTAGTACTACACATAAATCATGCATCAAATAAAAATAACATTTTCATATTACTATCACAAGAGATAATTTTATGGGATTGATAGAATGAACCAATTAAAAAACTATTTTCAATACCAAATTACTTGAACAGGTAATATTTTTTTTATTTCAATTTTATAAACCTTAAATTTTATAGATGAAACAAAACATTTGATACAGGTTGTGGAATAAAAGAAGTCATTGTCACTGTTTACGTTACAAAAACATTGCATCGTTCATTTTATAAAGAAAGTATATTTCTCCATAAAAAAGATTCATTTTAAAAAAAATTCAATAAAATTTAAGATATTATTAATATATAATATATTCTAAATTCATTTCACAATTATGTGTTTCAAAACATAATCAAGATGTAGAAATTTAACCTAGGGAATTGAAATTGGGTTAATAAATCCCTTTACTATTAGTCTGACTTGTCACATATGTTATTTATCTTCCAAAATAATACAAATAAGTTAATTTATATATTATTTATAACTATTTACAAATTTATTATTCATTTTATAACACTTATTACCATTTTATAACAATTACATAATTATTTATTTTTGTGTAGAAGTTTTTGTAATTATTTGGTACTTGAGTTGAAAATAAACAAGGCATGATGTCAATATAAAATGTGGTCATAAGTCCATTATCCAAAGAATACAATAAATGATATTAATATCTAATATATTATTTAGTTACTTGTTTATAATAATATTTTAGAATACTAATAACACCATTCATGAGGATTGTAGGATGTTAGTATGAAATAACACTATTTTAATTTTTCCCATAGTATTAAATGAGATAAATTTAATGAAATGCATATAAATATATATAAATATAAAAAATCTTCACATTAGAATAATTATTTCATTTATATCATATATTTTGACTAAAAAATTCATAATATATTTCATGTGATGTGTGAATGAATCCCATCATTTTGAGGAGGCAAAAGTCCACACATCGTCAAACGAAGTTATCATATAAAAAAAATTTAGAATGCATGAAGGAATTATTAATATATCATTTTTAGAATATTAAATAGGTTATAATAGTCAAAATTAAATATTATTTAACCTTAAAAATATTTTCTATAACAGGAACGAATGTGGTAATGGAAGATGAACCAAAACATTACTCTTTGAGGTGATTAACTGACATAATTGGGGCAATAATTTGATTTCATTGAATTAGCGGTGGATAAAAACAAAATGGATATGAGATATTAAAATATAGACATAAAAATTATGCATGTACATTAATATATATTTGTCATGAATTAATATATAAATGACATGTGGAGAAATTAGAAAAAGAAAAGAAAGTAAGAGAGGAACTTTGATAAAATTATCTGTTGAATATCTCATCCTTGAACGAACCTTTAGGACCTTGGATTTTTTTCTTTCAGTGAGACTAGTAACACTTGGATGTGCGGAGAGTGAATAATATATATTTTCTATATATTTGAAGTGATAAAATGATTTTTGGGTTAAAATAGGGTGGTGGAGAGGTGGTATTTATACATGAGGACAGGTGGGTTCAAGTGATATATTTATTTATTATTTTATATGAAATGATTATCATATAGAGGGGGGCTTAAATTACACAATATTGGATTTTAATTAATGTTTTATTGTAACAACCTAGATATTTATAGAACCCTAGTTTTTTATTTCTATTAATATTTATGAATAATTTATTAATTTTACATTAAAGATGACTCTTTTTCTAATATTGTACTGGACACACAACAACGGTTTTGACTGAAAACATATGTTGCACAAAAAATTGAGTTTTCCAAACAATAATATAATATTATTATTTTAAATGGTTGTTAAAACCTATGTGTTGTATTGTAGTGAGAGATCAGAAGTAACTAAAAAATGATTATATTGGCTTGTTAAATGTTATTAAATTTATCCAATAAATTTTAGAATGTTAAATTGAAAATGAATCCAATTTTAAGCATTAAATACTCTAATATTTTTAAAAGTTCGATTTATTAGTTGCTGATGGAAAACAGAATTGAAATACAGTTTTGGTCAATTTTGATGGTTCTATTTGAAAAAATAAACTTTTCTTTATAGAATAGGGATATCAATTGTTTACATTGGTTATATTTTTGGTAATTTTCTAATAATGATTATTTTTTAATAAATTTTGATGAATACTGCATTTTAATTCATAACATTCTTTTAATAAAATTTATTTATATAGATATATTGTAATTTTAATTGGTTTTAATGTGTAATTTAATTATTTTATACAATTTAATCTAGTTATGGTCATTGTAAATAATTTCACATTGAATAGGACATAAACAGATGTCAATCAATTGATAGATATTACTTCATAAAACCCCACTTTATGGTTTTGACAAATGGATTTTTTTAAATCAATCTCTAAAAATTATATGTCTTGAATATGGAAAAAAGGATTCTTTACATGGAATTAGAAGGATAAAATTCTGTAAATAAGTACCTCTTGTTTTTGGATAATATGAATAGTAACTTTAGTAATTATTTTACGTCCATGGTTAAAGGGTAACTATGGTAAATAATGGTAAAAACATAATATTATAATAATATTAAACTAACCTAACAATTTCTTAATGCTAGTTTATGTGATATTTCTATCCATGGAAATCTTTGGGTCAATTTTAGGACCCCATTGAGCCATATGGGAGTGATAATGACATTTTATAGTAAATAATTCAAAGTAAAGAGAACAATAACATAAACATATATCTTTTACTAAAATAATTATATATGGTGTTATATAAGTGATATATTCTCCGATAAATAGTAATTATAAATCTAAAAATATTTCCTACATCATGATATTTGATTTTTAATTTTAAGGCATTAAATAAATAAATTTAATTATGACAGAATGATGATGCAATTACTGGTTCATTAATAAAGGATTAAAATATATGATATTATAAATATTAAAATAAATTTAATATTATTATTTTGATTCTATCCATGAATTTTATGGATGATATTGACATATTATATTTTAGTTAATTTTTTTGCTTCGAAGGAACCCGGTTTTTATGAATTTGTAAAAATGTCAAGTATGAATAGTGCCCAATATTAACATAATTTAGAACATAAATAATAAAATAGTTTATTAAATCTTATTAAATTCCTAAAAAACTATTATTATGTCAAATAGTTATGAAAATTCCAAATATATCATAAATGACTTTTTTGGGTCATTTGTCAAGATATCGTTAATAAATCAACCAAATTTTTTTTAATAACATGATACCACTGCAAGATTAAAAAGTGTAAAATAAGGATTACGAAAACAAATATAAGGAAATATATATTCAAAACTTTCCTAAAAATTATTGGATGATTTTTATTTGAAACAAAATCATCTTATCCTATAATTAAATAATTTTTGGTTCATTTTTAATTGATATGGAATTTATAATAAATTAATATTTCAAGAATTTCCTAATGTGCCCCTAACCTCTTCTATAAAATAGAAATTCTTTTTCACATTATCTCAAACATCCAAAGCTATTTAGTTCGGAAAATACTTATCCAATACTATTCATAGAATCCCCCATTCCTCTTAGAAGCATTACATTGGGTAAAATGCAATTCAAGAAAGATTTTAGGCTCAAATTAAAAGAAGTTTGTCTATTTAGAGCTAACGTCTTCTCTCCTGTTCCATTAATTTATTTTATTTATCAACTCCATGTGATATTATTATTCTTTGATTAAATAAAAACACTAGTAAGCTCAATATACTAGGATGTTGTTATGATATGTATTTGGAGTACCTTAATAGAAACCTCCATCTAATGGATATAAACATATTGTTTATGTGTACCTGAAATAGTGATTGTTCTATTTTCTGATACAACCTCTCATGGTGGAAATTATGATGGAAAATTATTTAGATATGTTATATATTATATTTATATTTTTTCATATTATTATCTAATTATTATATACTACATAACTTTATGATTTTTATGATGTTTAAATATGATAATATCATTTGAGGATGTGTGGAGTACTACCCCTCAAACTTTGACTCGTTAATGCTATACATAAACCATATAATGGATGATAATATTAAACCTGTGACAAATACTTGACATAAATATGATACCTGTATTATAATATACATTTATATCATTTTATTAATATTCATTTAGTATGAAAATGAAAATAATGTAGTCTTTATGGGTACGTATGATCTACCGTCTTCATGAACAATGCATTTCATTGAGGTATATCTTGATGTTATGTGCCTTTAATATCCTATAAGGTGTATATACCAACATTTAGACACATTAAATCATTAATTAATATATTCTTATTATATTTAACGTTTTTAATGATGTTATTATTTAATTATTTTTATTCCACTTTTTTTCAAGTGGTAATGGACTCTTTAAATAAAAAATAATTTTATAATTTTAGTAGTTTAATTATTCTAAAACCTTCAATTTCATTTCCATGATTTCAAATTGGTTTTATGAATTTATCCATATAAACATGAATGTTTTAAAATGATAATTTATTTCAAATGATTTAATGTGGTATTGGACACATTGATTCGAAATTCTTTTTATTTAATTTTTTATATGGGGTTTGAAATGTATTGAACATTTCAATTTCATGAAATGTTTTCTAGTTATTGGAAATGAAATTTTATTATTGAAATGTTGATATTTACAATATTTTTGGTGTTATGAATATATAATGGTACATGGACATTTTATGGGTGGTTATGTGACAAACCAGTGATGGGTGGTTACATGATATATCAAATGACGGGTGGTTTAGTGATAAATCAAGGATGTGTGGTTACGTTATAACATCCAATGAATTGGGTATGATAGGTGGTTGTATGGACATTTTATATATGTGTTGATGTAGACTATATAGTTATTCAATTTATGTATGCTCGTGTCTCAAGTAACCTTTAAATGTTTTATGTTGCTTTCTATTAACAATATAGTATTCTTTTGGTTATAAATAGTAAGAAATGAACATATATTTAGTGAAGGGTTTTTGCTACTTGTTAAATTATTTCATTATAGAGAAATCATCATTGTTTAGATGTTTTAACATGACTAACAATTTTAATTCATTATGTATCTCTTACTAATATTTTTATGCTTTTCCTAATTATTGAAATGTTTTTCATAGGACATAAAGAAGAATAGAGTCATGGATGAGATTAAGGAAAAGTAATGCTATTAAAACATGAAACGATGTCATGTTTCCCTTTAAATAGTTGTTCTTTCATAAAAATAATGGATTGTTAGTATAAGGGTCTACATGTAATATTCAAATTGTTATGTATCAAGTATTACCTAATTATCTAAATCCCTAATACTAAAAATATCTTCTCTGTGAATTAACGTCAAATTTTTTACTTATCTCAATAATAAGTCATGTTTATGGCTGGGGCCTAATAGTTGGTATCAGAGGTTTTTTTATATATTATTAATTTTTAGGGTGTTATTTAAGTATAAGTGACATATTTTATAAAACCACAGTAATTATCATATGAGAAGAAACCATAGTTATTTTATATTAATTGATTGAGTTTTATATAAGATGAATAATTATATCTTTGTGTTTACCCTCATCAAAAGATAATATATGATTATTTTACTAATATACTCACACTATCCTTTTTGGTTTTAGTAAATAACTAGATCTAAAAGGCACAAAAGTAACAATGGGTGTGATGGAAATTGTGTTGGTTTTCTGAATAAGAAACAAAATGAAATGGGACCTTCAATGAGAACTCTTTTTTCTATTATTAACCAGCTATCTGGAGTCATGATTGACCACTCAAACCATGGTGATTCTTCTATGGGATTTTATATGAGAACAAAAAAATCCCTATGGGTGCTTAGGTAATAGTCCTGAAGTTATGTATATTAAAAAAACTATGGGTCAATGATGTGGAATTAAACAGCTAGGAAAATTCTTCAAAGAGACTAAAATATGTTATAGATGTTGTAATGAAGGTCATAATTCAATTACCATCTATGAAAAATGGATGTGTTCAGTTGAATCTCCTAATGGAAGTGGTGTTCTTTATGAGGGATCAATTGAATGTTCTAAATGTGGTCTGCATGGTCATTACACAAATAGATGTCCTAGGAAGAATTTTTGTGAATATGATTAGATGGACCATAAAAATATATGTTTATAAATACCAAATTCAATTCCAATTGAAGATTAGGAAAATGAGAATGACCTATGAGTGGTATGGATTATTTCATAGCTCATGTTTTGACATTATTGAATCTTAAGAAATTATGGATGATTTTTTTGTAGGAATGTTTTATAAAAGAATAATATGGAAAAACATCGATAAAAGATCATAAATATTGTTTGATAAATTATATGTCTACATTTTAGGAATTGATGTGTTATGTTGGATCTATGGATGATGGGATTAATTTGGAAGACTTATAGAATTTTTAACCCACATGTTTGTTATATAAAAATGATAATTAAGGAATAAATATATTATATTTTGTGGATATGGTAAAAAAGAACCATTTTGGTTTATATGATCCTTGAATTTGAGGCAATTATGGGTTATTAGTTTTTGGGAAGCCAAATGCGAGCTATGAGGTAAAATTTGAAGTTAAAATATGTTTTTGTGATTTTTGAAGATTTTACCTCATTTTTGGGTGTGTTTTAAGAATTAAATAGCTTTTGGAAAGGACAACCCACCGAAAGGGTGATAACCCATCAGGCTCGACAGGGCCGTGGAAATCGAATATACAACTTAAGGGCAACATGGGTACATCTCTTACCATGACCTACATAAATCCTTTAGTTAGTATGGATTATTCTATATAGTTAAAAGATTTTATGGATTAATAATATTTTTGTTTTGGTAAAATAGGATTTATCAAATATCTTTAGTATTGGAAAATGATTTTTTGATTGATTGATAAATGTTATTTTAGAAGACATTCACTCTTCTTGGAAAACTATATGCCTATGGAAAATAGAATACTATGGGATTTCATTTGTGGAGTAATGGTTAAATTTTTTATTTTGAAGAACCTATGTTTTTATTTGTAGAAAAATGGTGATTTATGATATTTATGGAAATGATTAACCTATCTTATGGAATATGTGATTAGATTATTTACTATAATGTATGATACTTTATGAGTATTCTATTTTATTTGGAGATAAATGTTAGGATTTATCACAGAAGACTATGTGACCAAATCCTTCATAATTTTCATGTTTCAATCATAATTTCGGTTAGTTTGAATGATTTTAAGGGAAATTTAATATCCCTTGCTAAATTTTGGTGTATTTTTGATGAAGTTTGGAGATGAAGAGAAGTATTCTATTTTACAAAGGATTATTCTTTTTTGGGATTATTTGATCACGTACTAACAATTTTGGTTTTGGATAATTATTCAATAGAGGATAAATATATAGTTAATCTTTTTAGTATTATTTGATTCTCAAGAATTTGATTCAAGCGCTACAAGTGTGACCAATTCATCATGAGTAATCACTGTTTGGAGAAAAGATGTGGTTTTGCAAGATATTTATTAAAGAATGAAACTCTGCTAGAAAAGTAAGTATTTATCATTATGTTCTTATTATAAATAGTTAAATAATTCCACAACATTATGAAAAGGACCTAAAAACCAAAATTATTTTCGTTTAATGTTATTATCGGGAAATCAAAGTGCATTTAACTAATGACATGTTTGTGGTTTTTTGGTTGTCAAAATTCACCTAAATCATGTTTTCTATCACTCTCTATTAGAACATAACACATAATTATTATTCTATATCTTTTTTTACTAAATAGAACACTAATATTTGTTATCTAAGGTGACTTTTGGACTTATATTTCATTATTTTAATGTGGTAGTTTTATTAATATTTTTACCAATGTGTTATTTTAAATGAAGTCGTCCAACCAAATTTTAAAATTGCAAGGACGTAATTTTCAAAATGTGGAATGATGTTAGGAGCAATGTATTTATAGAATAATAATTTTTTATTTCAATTTATATTTATGAATATGATATTAATTTTATTTTAAAGATGAATGTATTTCTTATAGTGTACTCGACATGCAACAATGCATTTTTTTGAAAACATACATTGCTCACAACATTGAGCTATATCAAAAATAATATATTATTATTATTTAAAGTGGTAGTTAACACATAGAAACTATATTGGTGGAAAAAAATAACTAGATAATATATTATTATACATGTTTTTAAATGTTTTTACATTTTTCACATAAATTTTATATACTTAATATGAGAATAAATAAAATTTTATGCATAAAATACTAAAATATTTTTATAAGGTCAGTTTATCACCTTTTGATAGAAAACACATTATAAAGATAGATTTTATCACCTTAATATATTATATATGAAAAAATATTCTTATTATATAGAATATTGACATAAAAGTTTACATCAGTTATTTTTTTGTTAATTTTATGATAAAGATCATTTTTATTGAATAGTGACAAATACAACATTTCAATTCAAAAATGACTTTTCATTTAATTATTTATATAGCTAGATTTTAATTTAAATTGGTTTTAAAATGTAATTGAAAATTTTTTATCATTTAATACTATTATGTTCATCAAAATTAATTTCTCATTGAAATTGGACATAAACACAAGTTAATATTTTGATAGATATCACTTCTTAATAACCTGGAATCTGGTTTTGACAACATGAATTAATTTAAAATAAATTTCTTCATATTCATTGTTTTTAATATGAAAAAATGGATTCCATATTTGTAATTAGAAGGCTAAAATTATTTAAATAGTTATCATTTTTTTTATTGTTAATATTAAATTTAGAAATTATTTTATTTACCATAGTTAAAGTGTAAATCTGATAAATAACGGTAAAAAATAATATTATAATGATATTAATCTACCATAAAACATGCCTTAATCCTATTTTATGAGATATTTCTGACCATGATTTAACTTGGGTCTATTTTAAGAACCCATAGAGCCACATTGGAGTGATAATAGAATTTTTTAATAATTAATTTAATTTAGATAGAAAAATAGCATAAACATGTATCTTTTTCTAAAATAGTTTTTATGGGGTCATATATGTGATATATTCAACAATAAATTGTAATTATAAAGATAAAACGATTTTATACATCATGATTTTTTATTTATAAGTTTTAGACATTAAAAAAAATTCATTATGAAACAATGATGAGGAAATGGATGATTAATTAATAAAGGATTCAAACAAATGTTATTATAAATATTATAATGATTTTTATGATTTTTATTTTGATTCCAACCATGAATTTTATTGAATATATTGAAATATTATATTTTAGTAATTTCCTTTGGTTCGATGGAATCATGTTGTTATGAATATGTGAAAAGGTCACATATGAAAAGTGTCTAAAATAAAAATAATTCCTAACATAAAAAATAAAATAGTTTATAAAATGATATTAACATTCAAAAAATAATTGATTCATTCAAATGGTTGATAAATTTACAAATGCATCATAAATCACTTTTTTGGGTCGTTTAAGATGTTATTGTAATTAAATTAACTCACAATATTTAAATAACATGAAATCATTGTAAGAATAAAAGGGTAATATAAGGGTTACTCAAAAAAGATAAGGATAAAAATATTCAAAACTTGTCTAAAAATTATTGGATGATGAGTCTTCAAACTATATTAATCTTATTATATAATTAAATGTGTTTTGTAAAATTTTTAATCAAAATTTAATTACTTGTAAATTAATATTTCAAAATATTTATAAAGAGCCCCTCACCTATTCTATAAAAGGGAAATTCTTATTGTCTTTGACAAACACTTCCAAATCCATTTAGTTTGGAAAATATCTATATAATAATAATCCTATAGTCATTACATTCTTCATAGAAGCATTACCATGGGTATAATGGTATTCAAAAAATACCGTTTGGCTCAAGTCAAATGAACTTACCAGATTTTGAGGTAACATCATCTCTCAAGTTTTATTAGTGTATTTTTATTTTTCCACTCCATTTTATGCTCTTATTATATTATTACATGAAAAAAATATTATCCCTAATATACTATGATTTTTTTATGTGAAGGATTTAGATTACACTCACACACCCCTCCTTCAAATGGATATGAAAATATTTTTTCTATATATGGTGATCTATTATCTCATAAAATGATGATTATTTTATTTTACTCTACCACCTCTCATGGTGGCCATTATAATGGAACTATATTTATATATAATATATATTATATATATATTATCTCTATTATTCTATAATTTTTATTTACAACATACCTTTATTCTTTCCATGATGTGTAAATATGTTAATTGTTTTGGAGGAAGTGTGGACTACCACCACCTCAAACTGATATGAATCGTTCATGCTATACATGGAACATATAAAGGTTAGTTTTATTAAACCTATTACGAATACATGACCTAAATATATGAACTATAATTATAATATACATTTATATAATTTTATAATTATTCTTCTTTTATGAATAATAAATGAATATAGCGTTCATGCGTACGTACAGCCTACCATCCCTATTAACGGTGCATTTCATTTATTATCTCGAATTTTTATGGACTACTATATATACATATATAATTTATATATATTATATTTAAATAATTAATATCATTCTGGAGAAGATATAATTTTGATTACATAAATAATTTATATCAAAACAAGTTCATTGTCCACTCATGTGCCAAATTTTTATAAAACAAAAAATATTAACATAAATAAATGTGTAATTTTTATAACACGGTTAAAATTGATATAAAAGGATAATAAAAATAAAAAAAATTATGTAACATCTATAAATTGACTTATGTTTTTTATTCCATAAGATGAAGGTACACACATGATGCATCTGACTCAATGTAAGGAACTTCAAACCCCAATTTCCATTCATTGGGTTAATCATTTACTTCTTGATTAAGTCATGATATGATTATCTGAGATGTAAATTTTGATATTTTAACTTATATTTATACCAAATATATGTGTATTTATAGTGAATAGACATAAGCGATCTATTTTATTATCAAAATGATCTTTGAATGGAAATTTTAATATCAATTTCCACTCATTGGGTTTTATGCATAGTTTATTGATTATATTATTCCAGGATTATGCGTAGAATAACTATTTATTAATTTATTTTTGAATTTCATATTAACATTGTTATGATAAACTATTGATACACATAATTATCCCATTAATATATTCATACATAATTTATATGTACTTTTTAAGGGAAATCATAACTCAAACTACATTTATTGAGTTAAATATTCATGCCATTGGTTTTGTTTTTTCATGAATATATGTGATTGAACTATGATTATTTTAGAAAAATTATACACATATATTTGGTTTATTTAAATTTGTCACACACAATTATTTCATTTTGTATCATTAATATATTTATATGATCTTTGTAAAGGACTTTATCTCACTCTCCTTTCATTGAGTCATATCTTGATGTGTTACAGCATTAAAATACAATAAATTGTATATACATGCCTTTAAAAACATTATATCATCAATTAATATATTCTCATGATATTTAATGTTTGTAATTATGTTATTTATTAATGATTTATATTCAAGTGTATTACAAGTGGTAATGAACTATTAGACTAAAACATCGTTTAAAAATGTTTTAAATGTTTATTCTTCTAAAACCTTATATTTCATGTCCATGTTTTCAAGTGGTTTTATGAATTTGTCTATATCGACATGAATGTTTTAAAATTTTAATTTATTTCAAATGTTTCAATGTGGTATGGGACAATTTGATTAAATTTTTTTATTAAATGTTTTAAATATTTTTTTATAATGGATTGAATATTTCAAAATCATTAAATGATTTCTTGTGATTGGAAATGAAATGTTATTAGTGAAAGGTTGAAATTTTCAATATTTTATGTGTTATGATTATATAATGGTACTTGTATATTTGATGGGTGGTTACACGATAAAATAATGATGGGTGGTTATGCAATAAACCAAATGATGGGTGGTTAAGTGATAAACCATGGACGAGTGGTTGCGTTATAACCTTAAATGTAGTGGGTATGAAAGTCGAACATATAGATATTAAATTTAGTTATATGAGTGGAAGTCGACTGTATAGTAATTCCATTTAAATTTTTATTTGTCCCATGTTACATTTATTTGTTTAACGTCACTTTTAATGAAAATTATGGTAATTATTTGGTTACAAAATTTTAAGCAATGAACTTATATTTAGTGAAGTGTTTTTGATACTTCATAAAGTATTAAATTATGATACAAATATCATGGATTACATTTTTTTTCAAGGAAAGCGATTTTCATTCATTATATATCCCATTACGAGCTTTCTATGCCCATCCCACGATTTGAAATTGTTTTCACACGACATAAAGAAGAATAGAGTCATGGATGAGATCAATGAAAAGTTATGCGGTTAAAACATGCAATGATGTCAAGATTATTTTTAAAGATTTTTTTTAGAAAAAATGTTTAGTGAGTATAAGTTTAAGTTGTAATATTCATGTTGTTATGTATCATTTAAGTCTTTATCCACTAAAGCTATAAATTTGAAAAGACACTCAATGTGAATTAATGTCGAATTATTTAATTCTCTCAAGAATATGTATTGATAGAGGCTGGGGAATTATACATATAGGATGGTAAGATATGAAAAAAAATTACAAAACCATTAAATTTTGTTTTTTTTTGTATGATAATATTTTAACTTTTAACATTAACCCTTGTCAAAATTTTACTTTTACTATGAATTTTTTTTACCTTGGTAACTTTTTTATAAATAAATATGAAAATGGACCTATTATTTAATTTGGACATTATGATTACAAATATGGAATCCATTTTAACTATTTTAATTCACATATGTGGTAAGATTATATTTAAAAATAATTCCACAGAAAAAACTAAAATGTGGGTTTTTAAATTGAATAGTTTAAAAGATTGAAATGTATTTATATCTAATTATAAATTTTAATTGATTCAATAGACCAACATTGGAATAAATGATAAAAATTAATATAAATATATGTTAAAACCAAATAAAATGAAAATATAATATTTTTATAAATTATATGAAAATACTGTTTTGAATTAAAATGTAGTATTTTCATTATTCATTAAAATATGAATGATTTTAGAAAAATAACAATGATTTATCAAAAAAATATCTATATCCCGACATCAATGAAGAAGTCTGTTGTCTCAAAATGAAAATTTAAAGGTATTCTAAAATATATTTAAAATGGGTTCTCTATCAAAAGGGGTAAACATACTTTTTTAAAAGGTTATCTCTTTTAGTCCTAAAATTGGAATTTTTTTCTTATTTTAGGTCCCTAAAATTTATTAGAAGAAAGTAAAAAAAAATTAATAAACATTTTTAATCATTATATATATATATATATTTTTATTTTTATTTTTATTCCCACAAATACTATAGAAGGGATATAACTTCCATTTTAAAAAATAAAAGTATAAATGTTTTATTTTTCTGTATAACTAAGTCTTCTGTGAAACATAAGATTTCGAAAAAACCCATTGTTGTGCGTCAGGTATGCTATCAGACATAGAATACACATTAATGTAAAATTAATCTCTAATTCGTTAATATTACTATATATGAAAATATATTATTATATAACTACCTAGGAAGTTACATCCTTCCCCCCATTGGAAAATTGCATCCTCACAATTTTATTCTCTCATCAAATATGTGGGGGTATTTTTCCCTCATAGAATTTTCAGATTCTCATGTTCCCTCTTCAACTGTATGGTTTTCCCATAAAACCTTAACCTAATGTATCACCTTATTCTACAACACTTCCTCTCTATTGTGAAGAATATAGAATGGATTTACCTCAAAATAAAGATTATCCAACATCTAAAATACTTCTGCACAGAAATCATGATAGGAATCTGGCATATTCATAATTACCATTGAAACATTGAAAAAATTTCCTATGTGGGATAAAATATGATTTAAATCCAAATGATTGGAAATTGGTCTATCTTTTTCCACAATTTTATATGTTCTAATCAACCATGGTCTCAGCTTCCCCTTCTTACCAAAATGCATCACACTTTTCTATAGGGAAACTCTGAGAGACAGAGGATCGCCAACCTCAAACAAAAGATCCTTCATCATATTATCTTCATGACTTTTCTATATCTCTAAGATATCTTCATATGATTCTAAATAAACTAAACATTTTATATCATCTCTTATTCCAATTATGGAACCATAAAAATCCTTTCAAATACTTCATCACATCAAGATGAAGTTTGACACCTCTTTCCACATAATGACTCAAATAGTGTCATAACTATACAAGAATGAAAAACATTATTATAAGAAAACTCATGAAATGAATTATGTTATAAACAGCATCCCTTGTAACCCATTGAACATGCATGTAGCATATCCCCCAAAATATTATTTTTTTGTTCCATCTTCCCATCTGATTGAGGATGAAAAACTGTACTAAAAATTAATCATGTTTTTAATGTCTTCTGAATGCCTTTGCAAAAGATGGATGACAAATTGAGATCATGAGAAAATAAAATAGAGTGAGGTATTCGATTCAACCTGAAAATCTATTTAAAATACAACTAATAAAGTTTATATAAAAGCCTTTATTACATATTTAAACATGATTTATTACATAAAAACATCCTTTTATACAACATAGAAGATTGTGAGGAATAGTTTATATAGAGATTAGGATCTTTACATAACAACTTAAATCATTGAATATAACATCTTATTGAAAACTTCCTTTACATGACCACTGCATTCGCTCATACATAGCATTTCATAGGATAGACTGAGGACATGTATAAGAAAAGGGTGAGATATAAAGCCCAATAAGGGAATAAATATGGAATAACCTGAGGAATACAGTACATGTTAGAAAATAGGAATATCAATGAATCATAATAGAAACATGAACAAAAATTGATGAGAAATCATGATAATCATAACATGGAAATGTGGCAACAACAAATAATATGGAATTTCCATGAGCCAAGGTTCATTTCACAAAGAGAATGAGTAATCCCTCATTGAACATGAAGCAAGAGTAAACTCTCATTTCACTTTAATTATCATGTGCCAACAGTCATTGCACATGACGTATCATGATACCATACTTTACCCAATGTATTGGAGCGCTATTAGGGTGCACCCTTCTTAATCATTTTATTTCAGGCATAAGTGTGCCACATAGATCATAAAACATGGATTCATTATACATAATAATTTATTACATGATAAAAAAGTGTGGAATTCAAATAGGAAATGAATTAAACAATATGTAAATGTTCATAAAGGTGAGTACCCTTGATAGAGAAATGTGCATGGTATTCACTACAAAATGACTTTGTCTTGGAAAATCGCGGTACAATTTCTGCAGCATAACGACATGACTAAAATACTCATAAAAATGGTTGATGAGAAAGAAATGGACATCTCTTAATATTTACATGAAATTCACAGTAAGGGGGTCATAATATAAATTTCCTAACAATTTTAATGGAATTTATATTCATGATACAAACGAATTACATGAATGAAAATGAGGAGAGAGAAATTCCTTACTGAATTTTGGCATGGTGGCGGGTGTACTTGAGAGGAATTAATGAGATAGAAAAGGGTTATACCATTATTAAAAAATGAAGAGGTTATAATGGGGGATGTGAAAAATCATACTCCAAAGTTTTTAATTAAAAAAATTGATGTAATAATATAAAGAATCTTGAACAAAATTTAGAAATGAAGAAATTCTTTATAGGGTAGTGTGAAAACAAAAGGTTGCGGCTGGCTTGAGAGAGAATTTTTTTGGATCTTGGGGTGACTTGGGAGGTTTATAGTGGGATTAGATAAGAGTTTTGATGAACTCAAAATGAGATTAGTTAAGAGGAAGTGGGAGCTTCAGTGGGTTTATATACGGAAGAGAGGGAATTCTTTATTATTTAGGTTTGGGACATCACAAATTAAACAAATCAAAACCACTAACTAGGCCATGGTTTTTTCCCATGGTTGTTTCCAAAGGGGAGTGGAAAAATATATTTTATAATTCCAATGTACTAATGTCATAAATAATAGGGTTTATTATGTGGAGGTGAGTCACACACTAAAATAAAAACAATTTTAAATAACAAAATGATTTATATGCATTGAAGGGTCCACTAAATCTTTTTAAAATAAATCAAAAAAACATGAAATCACATTATATTAATGTTAAAACATATATTTCCCGAAAATAATGTTTATAGTATTTTATTACATAATTATTTGGTGATTATGATGTGATAAAACAAATTAAATATTTAAACTGTATTTAATTTTTACCCAAAAATTCAATTGTCTTAGAAAAATATGAAAAATTAACCGTCGAATAATTTCAATTTCCTTATTTCAAAAATAATATTCATTTTATATAAATAATTTTCTACGTATGTGAATTTTTTATTTTAAAATAAAAACCGACATTTATCGAGAATTCATGGGTTTTGACAAAAACAGCTTTGAAACCACAATTAAAATTACAATTTCATTCATAAAATAATAAAATAATTTACATTTAATAAATAATAATCTATTAATAATATTTTATTAAAATATTATTTAATTCAAAAATACATTAAATAATCAAAATAGATTTCTTAGTTGAATATTAACAAAAAATACTATTTGAGCTTTAAAAACTATTTTCATGGTAACAAATAACAAAATGAATGCACATTATTTATACAAAAATATTGTAAATAGTCATAGTTCTTGGGTATTGTTACATAACCCCTTATAAAACCCTCATATGATTGAAGGATAAGGTGTGTGATGGTGACAGACTCATGGGGTGGCTCAGATAACATTGTTGGGGTGGTATTCTCTTTATACATCCACTTCTCTCGTAGTCGGTTCCTCTCAAGCAAAACATGTTCATGCTTGGATTGGGCTTGGTAAAGAGAGAATCCAAATGACACTACCTCTTTTCAAATCTACAACAAATGGGATTAATATGGGGAAAGTCTACTAGATGATGTCATCGCTTCCTTTGTTTGAGTTAATTGGATTTTATAAAACCTTATATTTATACTGATCATGTGATCATGTTTCAACGACTATATTAGCAATAATCACAATTCATAATGGTATTTTAAAAGTCCAGAAACATAAAACCAATGATGTTCACATATTATATATCCTTAATGAGATATTTAATTAGTTCAAGAAGAATTTTAATTAATGAATGTTTGGGTCGTTACAATATTCTCCCTTAAGAAATTTCACCCTATAAATTTTTCCCCACACTAAAACAGATGTGAGTAACATTGCTTCATCACTTCCTTTTATTCCCACGTCGCTTCTTCAAAATTTTTGTTTTTTATAACACCTTGAGGAGAGGCTTTGTATTATTTCATAGAACTTTTTCTCTACGATCTATGATCTTTACTAGTTTCTCCTCATATGAATGATTATACACTAACTCAACTACCATTGAAGAGAGTACATGTGAAAGGTCTAGTATGTACTTCTTTAAGAGTGAAACATGAAAGACATCATGTACATTGGCCAGGGTAGGTGGATGTTCTAGTCGATAGGGAATAATCCCGACACGATCGAGAATCTCGAATGGGATGATGTATCTAGTAAATAAGATCCCATTGTTTCCAAACACCGCGAAATTCTTCAATAGAGATATGAGAATAAATACCATGTCTCCAAATTTAAACTCATGGTCTCATCGACAGTTATCTACATAACTCTTTTTTCGACTCTAGGCTGCCTTGATATGCTGCTAAATGGTTTTCACCTTCTCCACCACTTCTTCGACTAATTCTGGTCCTAACAGTATACACTCACCGACTTCATCCTAAAAATCTGGTGTTCTACACCTATTCCCATAGAGGTCTTCATAAGGTTCCATTCATATTCTCAAGTGGAAATTTTTATTGTACGAGAATTAAACTAGTGGAAGATGATGGTCTCACCCTACATTGATGTTTATAGAATATGCTCTTAACATTTCTTCTAATGTCTGAATAGTTCGCTTAGATTGGCCATCAGTTTGAGGATGATAGGCCGTAATTATGTTTAGTTCAGTATCCATAGCATGTTGGGGAATATTCCAAATCATAGAGGTGATTCATGGATCTTGATTGGATACAATAGATAGTGGTAATCTATACAACCTTACCACTTACCTCATATATATTTGTGCTAGTTTATTTAATGGGAAATCCACTTGAATTGCAATGATGTGTGAAAACATTGTAAGGAGATCCACAACAACCCATATTTCTTTACATTTGATGTCTTCGGAAGTCCTATGAAAATATCTATGGTGATATTCTCCCATTTACATGCTCATATGAGCATTATTTGCATCATCCCCTTAGACTTCTGTCTCTCTGCTTTCACTTTTTGAAACACCATTCACTTTTATGTATACTCAGTGATCTCCTTATTTATTTTGTCCCACTAATAATTCTCTCTGAGTTCTCAATACATATTTCTGTTTCCTTGGTGAATAGAGAAATTTGAACTATGTGCATCATAAAAAATTTCCTTCTTCATCTATAGACATGATTGAACCCAAATTATTTTCCCAAATCTCACAATTCCTTCTTCAATAACATTGAACTCTAAAGATTTATATTTTTTAATAGCATCCACATTCTTATAAATTCCCAAATCATCATTTTGATCATCCTTTAACCTTTCCAAAAGATATGGTTGAGCAATAATTTCTGAAAGGATTGATTATGTTCCATTATTTATGATTCCTATGTCCATATTCATCAAATATAAGAAGATTAAATCCTTTTCAATTATCATAAATGATATAATCGTTGGGTCCTTTCAAAATAGAGCATATGCCGCCTTTTTTGTTTTACCAGGGTGGTAATGGATTAAGGAGTCATAGTCTTTGATTACCTCTAACCATCTTCATTGGATTATGATTAACTCATTCTATGTGAATATATACTTGAGGATTTTTGTGGTTTGTATATATTTCACAATTCTCTCAAAAGAGATAATGCCGCAATCCTTTTAAAGTGAATATCACTGGAGGCAAATCCAGATCATGTGTTGGATAATTTTTCTCATGAACGTTCAATTTCCTTGATGAAAAGGAAATGAATTTGTTATTTTGCATCAACAGATAGCTGAAACCCTTCTTCAAAGCATCACTGAATAATAAAAAAGTTCTCCACTTGTGGGTAAAGTGGGAATGAGTGTAATGATAAGCCTTCTTTTCAACTCTTTGATACTTTTTTCACATTCATCAATCCAATAAAATTTTACTCCCTTATGAGTTAGCATGGTTATTGTGTTGGAAAATCCTGAGACATTTCTCGCAAATCATCAATAATATCCAGCTTACCCCAAGAAGCTACGGATATCAGTTACCGATGCTAGCCTTCACCATCCCTCTATTGCAGCTTTCTTGGAGGGATCCCCAGTTATCCCATTGATTGTGATGTTATTGACCAAGAATGATACCTCCTTATACAAGAAATCACACATTCTATATGTTTCATAGAGATTCTCCTTTCTCAAGGTCTCTAGTACAGTTCTTAGATGCTCCTCATCATCCTCCTTGATATTGGAGTATATTAGAATATCAAATCTAAAGACAACCACAATGTTTTTGAGGTAATATCTAAAGACTATATTCAAAAATTCCATGTATATTTCTACAGCATTAGAATGTCAGAAAGGCATTACAATGAATTTATACTACTCATATATTTTATGAAAAGAACTCATAGGGAAATCTACATTCTTTACCCTTACTTGATAATCTCCTGACCACACATCTACCTTGGAGAATTATTGTGCTCAACGAAACTAATCGAACAATTCATAAATTCATGGGAGATGACACTTTTTCTTTATCATGACTTTTTTAAGCCTAAGATAATTGATGCAAAGTTTTATTGACCAATCATTCTTCTTGATGAAGAGGACTGGGGCACCCTATAGTGAAGCACTTGGGCATATAATCCCTTCGTCAAGATTCTCCTGTAGTTATTTATTTAGCTCCTAAAGCTCATCAATAGCCATTCAATATGGAGTATTGGATATAGAGAACTCCCCAGTTATAAAATCAATTTAAAATTTAACATCTCTTCTAAGAGAAAGACCAGGCAATTCCTTGGGAAACACATAAGTGAATTCCCTCATAATAAGCCTTTCTTCATAGATAGTTTCTGTAACATCTCAAGTAAGTAATGAGTATTAGATATTTTTATCTATGTCTATTAATGAATTAGATAGTGTTTTAGAGGCTTAAAAGGAAAATAAATCCAATCTTAAGCATGGAATACACTAATATTTTTAAAAGATTGTTTTACTGCCTTTTAATGAAAAACCATATTTAATTCTACCTTTTGACAATTTTATAAGCTATGTTTTTCAAAATAAACTTATTCTTTATGAATGTGACATCAAAATTTACTTTGTGTGAATTTTTGGTATTTTCCAGACAATGTTCATTTTTTAATGAATAGTGAAAAATACTGCATTTTACATCAAAACTACTTTTTAATATAATTTATTTATATGATTATGTTATCTTTTCAATTGTTTTTGAAGTGAAATTAGAATATATTTTTACCATTTAATCCAATGTTGGTCATTTGAATCAATTTCACTTTGAAATTAGACTTAAACTGGTGTAAATCTTTGGATACTTATTGTTTCATAAAAACACGCTATTTGTCATGACAGCAGGAATTAATTATTAAATTAATTAATGTAACTTATATGATTTTAAGTTTGTAAAATAGACATCATTTTTGAATTCGGAATATCAAATATAGCTTAGGGTGAATTTTGGGTATTTTTCTGAAAAACTTCAATTTTTGATGAATACTGAAACCACTAAGTGGTACTTATGAAAACTGATTTTTCTTTTAAATGAAATTTTACCAATTCTGTGTTTTGAATTTCAAAAATCCGACATATATGGTTGTCATTAAGAAGTAAAATGTGGTTCAATTAGATTAAAATGTTTTTTTGGTGAATAGTAACTCTTAAAATCTTAATCGCGATTAGAGGTAATTAGTGTAGTTTAAGGTAAAAATAATGCTTTAATAAAATGATATGAGCTTGACACATGTCCTACCCTCATTGGATGTATCATTTACGACCAATAAAATCCATGGGTCAACTTGGGGACCCCATGGAGCCACTTTGGTTTGGAAATGACATAAATAACGTTTTATTTAAGGTAAAAGTAAAAATGACACAAACATGAATTGTTTTACTAAAACAATTTTTACATGGGGTTATAAAGATCAGATTTTTGATTATAAATAGTCATTGGAAAGATAAAATGATTTCCTACATCATAGTATTTGTTTTATAATTTTTATACTTTAAAGAAATTAAATTATTTATGACATCATGATGATGCAGCGATGACCTCATTATTTAACGATTTAAATAAAATGGAATGATAATGTAATATCTAAGACCTAAACATGGCCAAAACCTATTGTATGGGTGGATTTCGAACCCCTATCACCTTATCCTAGAAAAACATCAATTTGGGACCTCTTAAATCTGAATACCATTTTAAAATAAAGTGACTCTTCTTTACCTTCCAGGAGTGCCCCTCCTCTCCTCTTATAAAAGGCCCCCACCTCTACCTCCTTACCCACACTACCAAAGCCTTTGGCTCGGCCAACCCATGCCCATTTTGGCTCTCCACATCCCTCCCTTACTCCTTGAAGCCTCACTTTGGGCAGAAGTCTTTCCAAGGAAGCCTTTGAGCTCAAATCTAAGAGAGTTATCCGATTTTAAGGTAATGTCTTCTTTTGAGTCCTTTTGTTCGATTTTGCTTCTCCAACCCCCTAAACTCTTTTTATTATTTTCTTTTGTAACAACTCTAGTATCCTCAATATACTAGGATTTTGTTATAAGAAGTATTCAAGCTACACTTACACACACCAACATCTAATGGTTAAAGGACATACTGTTTCCATGGATGGTGAATTTATGCCTCCCGAAACGATGATTTTTCAACATTCTTTTAAAACCTTCAAATGGGGCCATTAATATGTCACTATATTTATATATGATATATAATATGTTTATGTTTTCCTTAAGGTTCTGTATTTTTTATTTTGGGCATACCTTTATGGTTTCCATTATGGGTAAACGTGATATCTTCATTTAAGGAAGTGCGGACTACCGCCCCCTAAAAGTGATTTGATTCGTTAAATAACATATGTGGGATGTATAAAGGATGGAACTATGATATTATATATGATATTGTACTGGAATTATAATATACCTTTATATCATTATGATTCCATTCTATAAAATACGAAATAGAAATGAAAGTAACGTTCATGCGTACGTACGGCTTACCGTCTCCATGAACGGTGCATTTCAATTCTTACCTCTAAATGATTATGTAATATTAAAAATGCATGTATATACTGAATATATATGATATATACATAATTATTTAATTCTGGATATAATGGATACATGAACAACATGTAATTATAAAAGGTTTATTTTTGACTCAAGTACCAATGATCGTTAAAACGACCGTTATTAACTTAAATAATTACATAGTGCTCATGACATGGAAATAAGTGATATAAAAGGAATAATGAACTTGAAAAAGGTTCTTCAACAAGTATAAATTAACTCAAGTTTATTATTCAGGAGATTAAAGAACGACTGAGTCAAGTCGGACCTGAAGAATGGGACTTCGTCTCAATCTCCTTTCATTGAGGCATATTTTGTTTTATACACAACCTTCTTTTATATGGTGTATAAAACACTTTGAATTTTACGTTTATTCAAAAGGAATATTTTTTATATGAAGCGTTTACTAAAAGACAAAAGGGAATGTTTTTGTCGTACGTATGCGGCGACAACGACTTCTCCGCCGCCGTGACCGTTATTTGAGTTTCGGCTTCCTCTACAAGCCATACCTTTTCTTAAAAGAAAAATAAATACCATGTTTTACTTTTATTTTATTTTGGTATTGAAAATGGTTTTTATAATGTTTTTATATCAAAGTGTTGTATTGATATATTGTGATTGAAAGGTGGAAATGTTCTGTTTCCTTTATGCATGTTTTATGTGATACGATTATGTTGAGGTTCTTGGGAATTATTATGAAGACGGGTGATTCCGTGATAAACTAAGTGCGGGTGAGCCCGATATATCTCTCCAATGCATTGGGTAACGCGAAGGTGTGTAATGTTAAGGTTTCTCCGAAGAGATATAGGCAATATACTGTGATGGGTATTCCAAACATAACCAAGAGGGTTACTCCTTACGTAAGAATGTTATGAATGCATCAAGTTATCTTTATGTCTTATGAATTCTATGATTTATTCATGATTTGATGAGGTAAGTTGAAGTGCTTATGTTTTATTGGTAAAGTATGATTTCATTCTTATGTATATATGTACCCATGTTTCCTTTCCATATATATTTTATATCCCTTATTGAGCTTTTTATGCTCATCCCATGTTTTTTTGAAATATTTTTCATAGGTCAAGGGAAAGGTACATGATATGATGATACTGTCAAGGGAGTGTCAATAAAGAAACCATGTTTTATTTTAAATATGTTTCCATTGATGGGAAAGAAGAATACTATCTTTATGTAACCACTTTGTTTATATGTGGAATGTAATGCAAGTTTTATGATCTAATTGTCTAAAACTCTAATCCCGAAAAGATCCTCAAGGTGTAATCTTTTAATACCCCAAGATTAAGTGAGGTTTAAGGATGGGGCCTTATAGTTGGTATCAAATGTCGGTTTAGATAACTTTAGGAGTTAGAATTCTATTAAATGATTATCCAAAAATATTATTTTTATGGTAAAATTGAAGTGATATAGTATTTGAAGATTACCATGTTTCTTCATCTAAGACATGTTTGTTCAGAATGGTTTTCCGCAGAGGAAACAGGGAAGCGGTGCTAGGAATGCATGCAAACGGAAATAACCTTCCGAATCAGCATCTTGCGATGGTTGGAATTGGAACTGAATAGTTTGTTGCAGTAATGGCGTAGTTTACTCAAGCGATAAATGGCGATGGTATCCATACACGAGATCATCCAGATCAACCGTAGAGGAACATGTCAGTGGTGGAACATTTCATGAGGCAACATCCCCCATCATTCAGAGGATCATCTGACCCTGTGCTAGCTGAAGGGTGGATTAAAGCACTGGAAAAGATTTTTGATGTCATGGGGTGTTCAGACAATCAAAAGGTTAGTCTTGTTATTTATCGTTTGGAGGGTGAAGCAGATCAGTGGTGGTCGATGGTTAAAAATATCAGGGACACTGATGATATTGAGCTCTCGACTGGGATGAATTCAAAGGTATGTTTCTTGAGAAGTATTTTCCTAAGGCTGTTCGACAAAGGATGGAAAAGAAATTCTTGGAATTCAGGCAAGAGAAGACTCATTGGCTGCCTATGAAGAAAGGTTCACTCGATTAGCAAGGTATGCTACAAATTTTATCTGAGACCATGATAGTAAAATCAATTGTTTTTACTCAGGAATAAAGCCAAAATATCGAAGGGCATTAGCTTCTCGTGAGTTTAAAAGTAATTAAAATCTTGTTCGATGTGCTGAGAAGGTGGAAATGGAGTTTTCTGATGATCAATTGTTCTATAACAACCAACAGAAGAAGAGACCGAGGTGGCAGGAGAAAGGTAATAATTCTTCAAAAAAGTCAGACGGTAAGAAAACTAAGTTTCCTATTTGTGATAAATGTGGAAAAAGGCATGTTGGGGAATGTCTTCTGAATTCTGGAAAGTGCTACCGATGTGGTAAGATGGGACATAAGGCTCGTGATTGCACTGGAAAAGATCAGGGTGATGGTAAGACCAAATTTTATTTTAAGTTAGTGAAATGTTATAAGTGCAATGAGATGGGTCACTATGAAAATGAGTGTCCGACAAAGATCTTGGGTGATGGGAAGCAGTTAGACTACAAGTAGAAAGGGGTGGTGAAATCCTATGCAACTACTTCATCAGATGTCATGCCATCAAATGAAGTTGTATCAGGTACTTTGTTTTTTCAGATTATGCCAGTGTGTTGTTTGATTTGGGGTCTACATATTCTTTCTTCTTTGAAACCTTTTCCAGTAAAATGGGAATACCATCTCAAGAAATGACTCCTGAACTTTTGGTAAAAACACCTGGGGGAAAGGTTGAGGCAAAAAAAATTTATAAGAATATTCCTATCCTTATCTGTGGAAAGAACCTACTTGCAAACCTTATTGTTCTACCTCTAGTAGAGTTTGATGTTTTCCTGGGTATGGATTGGATCTCTATTTACCATGATAAGATTGACTGTAGAGATAAAGAAGTTTCTTTTCAAAAAGACTTTGAGTTTGTGTACAAGAATGAACCCTTACTGTTGATAACTTATCAAGAGGCCAAGAATGATGTAAAAGATGGAAATGAATGTTACCTTGCACACATCGTTGAAAATAAAGGAACTGTTCAGATTAATGATGTGCCAGTGGTAAATGAGTATCGTGATGTTTTTCCTGATGATTTTCCTGGAATAATACCAGATCGAGAAGTTGAGTTTACTGTTGACTTAGTTCCTGATTGTAAGCAAATTTCAAAACCCCCTTATTGAATGGCTCAAATTGAACTTTTAGAGTTAAAGGAGAAATTGCAAGATTTATTAGAGAAAGGTTTCATTCGACCTAGCACATCACCATGGGGTGCTCCTGTTTTATTTGTTAAAAAGAAAGATAGTTAAATGAGACTTTTCATTAATTATAGAGCCTTGAATAACATCACTTTTAAGAACAAATATCTGTTGCCACATATCGATGATTTGTTTGATCAGCTCCAGGGAGCTCAGTTTTTTTCAAAGATTGACTTGAGATCGGGGTACCATCAGCTGATGGTAAAGGAAGCAGATGTTCCGAAGACCGCATTCCGTACAAGATATGGCCATTATGAATTTGTAGTAATTCCTTTTTGGGTAACCAATGCACCTGCTGTATTCGTGGACGTAATGAATAGAATTTTCCATGAGTTATTGGATAAGTTTGTGGTGGTTTTCATTGATGATATTTTGGTGTTTTATAAAATTAAATAGAAGAATGAAATATATTTATGGGTTATCTTGCAAACCTTAAAAGAAAAGAAACTGTATGGAAAATTCAGCAAGTGTGAGTTTTGGATGCAACAAATTTCTTTCCTTGGTCATATTGTTTCTAAAGATTGGATAACTGTTGATCCTGCAAAAACAAACGTTGTTGAAGAATGGCCAAGATCCACAAATGTAACTGAGATTCGTAGCTTCCTTGGTTTGGTAGGCTATTACCGAAGGTTTGTTAGAAATTTTTCACGGTTATCTAGTCCAATGACTAAGCTAACTCGGAAGGGTGTTAAGTTTATCTGGACAAAAGATTGTGATGATTATTTTCAGGAATTGAAAAGAAGATTGGTAAATGCTCCAGTTTTGGAACTACCTTCCAGGAATGGTGAGTTTGTTATATACAGTGATGCTTCATTGAAAGGAATTGGTTGCGTCCTAATGCAGAATGATCAGTTAATTGCTTATGCTTCACGATAGTTGAAAACTCATGAGGTAAATTACCCTACACATGATTTGGAATTAGCTGCTGTTGTTTTTTTCATTAAAAATTTGGAGGCATCATTTGTATGGAGTAAAGTGTGAAATATATACTGATCACAAAAGTTTAAAGTATATACTCACTCAAAAAGAATTGAACATGAGACAGAGGAGATAATTGGAATTAATCAAAGATTATGATTGTACAATTCATTACCATCCGGGAAAAGAAAATAAAGTGGCTGATTCTTTGAGTCGAAAAAGTAATGCTTCATTAGAAATGTTGTATTTGGAACGTGATCTTTGGTTAAGGATTTAATGAACTTTGGCATAGATGTTTTTGGGGTAGGAATTTCTTCTGTTTTGTTTCAGGTATCAGTGAGATCATCTCTATCAGATAGAATCATGCAATCACAAAAGCAAGAAAGTGAGTTTTAGAAAAAGGTAGAGCTGGTTCAGAAAGGTAAGTTGCCTGAATTCAACATTTATAGTGATTTTATTTTGAGATTTGGGAAGAGATTTTGTGTGCCTTGTGATTCACAGTTAAAGAGAGATTTGTTATATGAAGCTCATAGTTCTCTGTTTTCAGTTCATCCTGGTAGTACTAAGATGTAAAAAGATATGCGGGAGTATTACTGGTGGGATGGAATGAAAAGAGATATTGCTGATTTTACTGTGAAGTGTTTGACATGTCAACAGGTTAAAGCAGAGCGGAAGTTACCAAAAGGGATGCTTCAGCCTTTACCAGTGCCATAGTGGAAATGGGAGAATATATCCATGGACTTTGTTGTGGGATTACCGATGGCATCACGAGGTAATAATGCAATCTGGGTTATTGTTGATCGCTTGACTAAATCTGCTCATTTTCTTGCTATACGAGATACTTTTTCCATAGATCAAATTTCCCATTTGTATCTTAAAGAGATAGTCAGGTTACCTGGAGTTCCCCTCTCCATTGTATCTGATCGTGATCCCATGTTCATTTCTAACATTTGGAAAGGCCTTCAGAAGTCATTGGGTACTGAATTAAATTTTAGTATAGCTTTTCATCCTCAATCAGATGGGCAGTCAGAACGAACAATACAGACTTTGGAGGATATGCTACGAGCTTGTTCGATGGATTATCAGGGAAGTTGGGATAAACATATTTCTTTGGTTGAATTTTTATATAATAACAGTTTTCATTCCAGTATACAGATGGCACCATTTCAGGCATTATATGGGAAGCGGTGTCGAACTCCAGCTTTCTGGGATGAAGTGGGTGAAAGGAAGTTGATGGGACCAGAATTGGTAGAAGAGATGGAAGAAAAGTTTCAGCTAATTCAGAAACACATGAGAACAGCTCAGAGTAGGCAGAAGAGTTATGCAGACAACAGGAGGAAGGATCTAACTTTTGAGGTAGGTGATCATGTTTTTATCAAATTATCACCATTGAAAAATGTGATGCGATTTGGTAAGAAAGGAAAGTTGAGTCCAAGGTTCATTGGACCATATGAAATTATGGAGAGAGTTGGTTCACTTTCATACCGGGTGGCTTTACCTCCAAGTTTATCTCAGGTACACAATGTTTTTCATGTTTCGATGTTGAGAAAGTATATGCCAGATCCATCTCATGTTTTGAGTCCAGAGGTAGTTCAGCTGGAAGAGAACCTATCGTATAAGGAACAACCGGTCTAGATTCTTGACCACAGGGAGAAAGTGTTACGAAATAAGTTGATTAATCGGGTAAAGGTTTTGTGGAAAAACCACATGATGGAAGAGGCAACATGGGAATCTGAAAATGCAATGAGGGATAAGTACCCCCATTTATTCGATAAGTAAATAAATTACGGGGACACAATTTTCTAAAGGGGGGAAGGATGTAACATTCCAAGAAAGTAATGAGTAATAGATATTTTTATTTATGTCTATTAATGAATTAGATAGTGTTTTAGAGGCTTAAAATGAAAATAAATCCAATCTTATGCATGAAATACACTAATATTTTTAAAAGATTGTTTTACTACCTTTTGATTGAAAACCATTTTTAAATCTATCTTTTGACAATTTTATAAGCTATGTTTGTCAAAATAAACTTATTATTTATGATTGGGACATCAAAATTTACTTTTTGTGAATTTTTGGTATTTTTCAAAAAATGTTCATTTTTTAATTAATAGTGAAAAATACTGCATTTTACATCAAAACTGCTTTTTAATCTAATTTATATATATGATTAGGTTATCTTTTGAATTTATTTTGAAGTGAAATTAGAATATATTTTTACCACTTAATCCAAGGGTGGTCATTGGAATCAATTTCACTTTGAAATTGGACTTAAACTGGTGTCAATCTTTTGATACTTATTGTTTCATAAAAACACGCTTTTTGTCATGACAGCGAGAATTAATTATTAAATTAATTAATTTAACTTATATGATTTTAATTTTGTAAAATAGACATCATTTTTGAATTCAGAATATCAAATATAGCTTAGGGTGAATTTTTGGTATTTTTCTGAAAAACTTCAATTTTTGATGAATACTGAAACCCCTAAGTGGTAATTATAAAATCTGATTTTTTGTTTAAATTAAATTATACCACTTCTGTGTTTTGAATTTCAAAAATCCGACATACATGGTTTTCATTAAGAAGTAAAATGTGGTTCAATGAGATTAAAATATTTTTTTGGTGAATAGTAACTCTTCAGTTCTTAATCGTGATTAGATGTAATTAGTGTAGTTTAAGGTAAAAATATTGCTTTAATAAAATGAGATGAGCTTGACACAGGTCCTACTCTAATTGGATGTGTCATGGCCAACCAAGAAAATCCATGGGTCAACTTGGGGACACCATGGAGCCACTTTGGTTGGGAAATGACCTAAATAACTTTTTATTTATGTAAAAGTAAAAATTACACAAACATGAGATGTTTTACTAAAATAATTTTTACATGGGGTTATAAAGATCACATTTTTTATTATAAATAGTCATTGTAAATATAAAAGGATTTCCTACATCATAGTATTTTTTTTAATTTTTAGACATTAAATAAATTAAATTATTTATGACATCATGATGATGCATCGATGACCTCAATATTTAACGATTTAAATAAAATGGAATGATAATGTAAAATCTAAGACCTACACATGGCCAAAACCTATTGTACGGGTGGATTTTGAACCCTTATCACCTTATCCTCAAAACACATCAATGTGGGACCTCTTAATCCTGAATACAATTTTAAAATAAAGTGACTTTTCTTTACCTTCCAAGAGTGCCCCTCCTCTCCTCTTATAAAAGGCCCCCACCTCTACCTCCTTACCCACACTCCCAAAGACATTGGCTCGGCCAACCCCTACCCATTTTGTCTCTCCACATCCCTCTCTTACTCTTTTAAGCCTCACTTTGGGCAGAAGTTTTCCCAAGTAAGCCTTCGAGCTCAAATCTAAGAGAGTTACCCGATTTTAAGGTAATGTCTTCTTTTGAGCCCTTTTGTTTGATTTTGCTTCTCCAACCCCCTAAACTCTTTTTATTCTTTTCTTCTGTAACAAATACAGTATCCTAAATATACTAGGATGTTTTTATAATAAGGATTCGAGCTACACATACACACACCTACATCTAATGGTTAAAGGACATACTGTTTCTGTGGATGGTGAATTTATGCCTCCTGAAACGATGATTGTTCAACATTCGTTTAACACCCTCAAAGGTGGCCATTAAGATGTCACTATATTTATATATGATATATAATATGTTTATGTTTTCCTTAAGCTTCTGTATTTTTCATTTTGAGCATACCTTTATGGTTTCCATTATGGGTAAACGCGATATCTTCATTTAAGGAAGTGCGGACTACCGCCCCCTCAAAGTGATTTGATTCGTTAAATACCATATGTGGGACGTATAAAGGATGGAACTGTGTTATTATATATGATATTATACTAGAATTATAATATACCATTATATCATTATGATTCCATTCTATAAAATATGAAATAGAAATGAAAGTAGCGTTAATGCGTACGTACGGCTTACCGTCTCCATGAACGGTGCATTTCATTTCTTACCTATAAATGATTATGTAATATTATAAATGCATGTATATACTGGATATATATGATATATGCATAATGATTATAATTCTGGATATAATGGATACATGAACAACATGTAATTATAAAGGGTTTATTTTTGACTCAAGTACCAATGATCGTTACAACGACCGTTATTAACTAAAATAATTACATAGTGTTCATGACATGGAAATAAGTGATATAAAAGGAATAATGAACTTGAAAAAGGTTCTTAAAAAAGTATAAATTAACTCAAGTTTATTATTCAGGAGATTAAAGAACGACTGAGTCAAGTCGGACCCGAGGTATGCGACTTCGTCTCAATCTCCTTTCATTGAGGCATATTTTGTTTTATACACAATCTTCTTTTATGTGGTGTATAAACCCCTTTGACTTTTACTTTTATTCAAAAGGAATCTTTTTTATACGAAGTGTTTACTAAACGAAAAAGGGGAATTTTTTTTTCGTACGTATGCGGCGACAACGACTTCATTGCCGCCGTGACCGTTATTTGAGATTCGGCTTCCTCTACAAGCCATACCTTTTTTTAAAAGAAAAATAAATACCATGTTTTACTTTTCTTTTATTTTGGTATTGAAAATGGTTTTCATAATGTTTTTATATCCATGTGTTGTATTGATATTCTGTGACTGAAAGGTGGAAATGTTATGTTTCCTTTATGCATGTTTTATGTGATACGATTATGTTGAGGTTCGTGGGAATTATTATGAAGACGGGTGGTTCTGTGATAAACTAAGGGCGGGTGAGCCCGATATAGCTTATCAATGAATTGGGTAAAGTGAAGGAGTGTAACGTTAAGGTTTATCTGAAGAGATTTAGGGAATATACTGTGATGGGTATTCCAAACGTAACCAAGAGGGTTACTCCCTACGTAAGAATGTTATGAATGCCTCAAGTTACCTTTATGTCTTATAATTTCTATGATTTATTCATTATTTGATGAGGTATGTTGAATTTATTATGTTTTATGGGTAATGTATGATTTCATTCTTATGTATATATGTACCCATGATTCCTTTCCATATATATTTTATATCCCTTACTGAGCTTTTTATGCTCATCCCATGTTTTTTTGAATTGTTTTTCACAGGTCAATGGAAAGGTACATGATATGATGATAGTGTCAAGGGAGTGTCAAGAAAGAATCCATGTTTTATTTTAAATATGTTTTCATTGATGGGAAAGAAGAATATAATCTTTATGTAACCACTTTGTTTATATGTGGAATTTAATGCATGTTTTATGATCTAATTATCTAAAACTCTAAACCCGAAAAGATCTTCAAGGTGTAATCTTTAAATAACTCAAGATTAAGTAATGTTTAAGGCTGGGGCCTTATAGTTTCCTCCATAGACACAATCATTTGAGCTAGAAATGCATAGTCACAAGGCAGTAAAATTCATGCTTGAGATGATAGAGATAAATATGATTCATCTTCCTCCTTGCACTTGTACAGAATTAGGGGTTTATTCTCCACATGGTGAGTGATTTCCTCTCACGACAATATATGTTGGCCCTAGATAGGAAAATACATTCCCAGCCATGAATTATATCAAATTCCACTAGAGAGAGTATGATGAGGATATCCAGGATGTTCAATCCAAAAATTATGATAGGGGGAGTTATATTCCTGAGATGCAATGATTTCCCCATTTTCCATACCCACTGACATTGCTACATCCAAGATTTGTGTTGGTGGTGGGATTGTTGTACTAAAAATTCAGGATATAAAATAATGCATAGAACCTGAATCAAAAAGTACATTCTCTATTATTGAATGAATAACTAGCATAATTTTCACCACTTCATTGTTGGGGTTTACTTTGTAGGTAGTGATGGAAAAATCTTTCCCTTATTGTCTTGGATGTTTTTGGTTGCCTCCGAAATCCCTTTCCTTAGGGCATTGATTTGCAAGGTGCCTAGTTCTTTGTAGTTGAAGAAATGAACAAGGCGTTCAGAGTCAAATGGATAATTCCTCTCCTCTGTCACAGCCACGGGTTTTTCTTGTCGGTAGTTAATGGCTAGGTGCCCTTCTCTTCAACACCTAAAATATTTCTTCGTCCCATTCAAGAAATTTTCAGGTTCTTATTTCCGTACCTTTAGCAAGTGGGGTCATGGATTTTCATAGCATCGTTGGATTTATCCATCAAACCAATAGAATGGAAATCCACCTTAATATTCTTATCCCTATGATACCCCTGAGGTTCGTCGATCACTATCTCAACCTTGAGGGAACGTCGAGCAATTTCCTCATAGCTGTCAAAGTTGCAGAATGTCATTGTTTTTCGCAAGCTATTTTTAATCCCACCAAAGAAGTGGTCAACCTAGAATTTGGGGGTAATGCAATGTCAGATGTGTATCGTGAAAGAATTTTGGTGTTTTCCTTGTATGCTCTGACAGATGAGTCGAATTTTTGCTTGAGGGCATGTAAGTTCTTTTATATATTAAGCCGGAGGGTGCGTGGAAAATATTTATAAAAAAACATCTTCCAAAAATCCTTCAATTCCAACACCTTGATCTCTACCTCATAATTCATATTTTTTATCAATGTCCACCATTTATCGGCTTCAACCTCTATATGATAAGTATCTAAAAGAACATTCTATTGTTCGGAACATTGAAGGATGTATGATATCTTTTCAATATAGTTGATGCATTGTTCGATGATTGAGGGATCATATGATATTTTAAAAGGAGGAGGCCTTTTTCTTGTGAAGCTCTCTATTGAGACATGTTCTTTCTTAGGGGGGTTTAAAAATTTTTCTTGACCCATGTTTATATTCAATTATTTAGTTAACTGAGATAGTATCATAACAAATTTCACAATGCCCACTCCTATCAGATTTGGAATCTCATTAGAACAATCATAACATTGTTCTTTCCATCAGTTGTTATCCCGAGTCCTCCTGTTATTAGCCAATGGCTGGAATAAAAGGAATTTCAGGGGTAACACATAAGGGGTAGTCCACGAAAAAATAGATGAATTATAAATAGCGTTTATCTCCTTAACATATGAATCTATTGGATTCAATCTATATTATCGATGTTCTAATTTATAACATATATTATTATTGGAAATTTTTATTCACTTAATAATGTTTCATAATAATCTTGTGAATTTACCAATGCATATCCCCTAGGAGTGTCATAACCAAGAGTGCAGCAAGGCTTCTTGCCATGTACCAGGATACCCTGGGTCAAGCCCGAAACTCCTTGTCGGGGTTTTCACCCTTAGATACATTTGTTCCAGAGATGCCTCTACCTGCTCATATCCAGACATGGATTTATTTTTTTTGAAAAACCATTAAGTCAATAATCACCAAAACATAGCGATGTTATAATTATATGTAGTTTTCTCCCTAAAGAATCACTAAAATTTTCTAATATTAATCCCAAAAAGAACTAAACCTATCCTGTGATACCAACTATAAAAACCCAATTCTTTATTACATAAATAAACATGATTTTTTTTCATAAAACCTTTATTTGATACAACATAGAAGATTTAGAGGACTAAAATCTTTGGGTCATAGGAACATTACATAACAACTTATAGCATAGAACACAACATCTTATTGAAAAATTCTATTACATGACCACTACATCCGTTGTACTTAGTATTGCATAGGATATCCTAAGGACATGCATAAGAAAATGTTGAGTTATGAAGCCCAGTAAGGAAAAAAACGTGGTATAACATGAGAAATATAGAACATGTTATAAAATAGGAATAGAAATGGAGAACAAGAAATACATGATCATAAATACATGATAAATCATGATAATCATAACATGGAATTGTGGCAACAACACTTAACATAGAATTATCATGAGCCAAGGCTCATTGTACATGGAGCATGGGTAATCTCTCATTGATTGAAGAACGAGTAATCCATAATTTCACTTGAATTAGTATTAGTCAACACTCATGGCACATGAAGAATCATGATACTATAATTTACCCAATTTATTGGAGCTCTATTAGAGATAACCCTTCTTAATAATTTTATTTCATGTATAAGTGTGCCACATGGATCATGAAACATGGATTCATTAAACATAATCATTTATTTCATGATAAAGGAGTGTGGAATTCATACAATAAACTCATTAAACAATATGTAAATGGGCATAAAGTTGAATACCCTTGATAGAGAAATGTGCATGGTATTCACTACACAATGACTATGGCTTCGAAAATCACAGTTCAATTTCTACAGCATAACGACATGACATAAGTACTCCTAAAAATGGTTGATGAGAGGGAAAGTGGTGTCTCATACTATTTAAATGAAATTTATATTAATTTGTTCATATATATACATTTCCCAAAATTTTAAATTGATTTTAGATTCCTTATACAAAATAACTACTTGAATGTAAATGAAGACAGTGAAATTTATTACGGAATTTTGGCATGGTAACATGTGTAAATGGGAGGAATTAATGAGATATAATGGGGACATATAATTATTCAAACATTAATAGGGAGGTATGGGGTATGTGAGAAAACATACCACCTCATTTTTAACTTATAATAAAAGGATGTAATAATATAATGAAACTTGCACAATATTTAGAAATGAAGAAATACCTTACATGGATGTGTGATCCAAAAAGCATGGGAGAGGATTCAGAGAGGCTCCTTGATAGCTTGGGTGACATGGGAGGATGTTAGAGAGATGAGGGAACATGTTGGATGAACTCAAAATTCTTTGACTGAAGAGAAAGTTGGAGCATGGGTGGGTTTATATAGGGAAGGAGAAGGAATTTATTTATTTAGGTTTGGGACACCACATATTAGACTAATGAAAACAACAAACCAAATCCAAGTTTCTTAAACATGGGATTAGAAATAAATATTTTATAAGGCCAATGGCCTATATTCTTAAAATAATAGGGTTTCTTATGTGGAGGCGAGTCACACTCTCAAGAAAAACAATTTAAAAAGACAAAATGTTTTATAAGTGTTGAAGGGTCCACAAATGCATTGTAAAATAACTCAAAAAAAAAATCAAATTATGTTAATGGTAAGACATATATTGGCCGAACATAATTTTTATTGTATTTTATTAAATCTCTATTGGGTCATTATGATGTCATAAAAAACATTATATATTTAAACGGTATTTAATTTGTTCCCAAAAATTTGACTGCCTTAGAAAATTATGAAAAATTCACCATTGGACAATTTCAACATCCTGATTCCAAAAATAATATTTATTCTATCTAAATATTTTTCTAAATATTTGAATATTTAATTTGTAAATAAAAACCGACATTTATTGAAAATTCATGTGTTTTGACAAAAACAACTTTCCAACCTTAATAAAAATTACAATTGCATTCATAAAATTATATGATCCTTTTTTTTAATAAAAATTAATTTATTAATAATATTTTAATAAAATATTATTTCATTTAAAAATACATTAATTCATAAAAATATATTTCTTAGTTCAATATTATCTTAAAATACTATTTGTTCATTAAAAACTATTTACAATTTAAAAATAATAAAATTAATGCACATTTTTTATGTAAAAAGATTGTACATAGTCATAGTGCTAGGGTCGTGTTGTATAACACCTTATAAAACCCACATAATACTAAAGGGTATGGTGTGCGATGGTGACAGACACTTGGGGTGGCTCCATTAACATCACTCGGGTGGTAATCTGTATTAACTTCCACTTCTCCCGTAGTCAGTTCTGCTCGGGATTAACATGTTCAAACTTAGATTGGGCTTGGTAAAGAGTGAAGCCCAGTGACACCACCTCCGTTCCAAGCTCTAAAAAATGGGATTTGTAAAAGTCCTGTCTAATGGATTAGTCCATCACTTCTTTTTCGGAGTAAATTAGATTTGTTAAAGACCTATATTTATAATAATCATGTGATCACTGTTCAACGACTATTTTAGCAGCAGTCACAATTCGTAATTGTATTGTAAAAATCGAGAAACAAAAAACCAATGAAGTTCATGTTTTATATAACTATAATAAAAAATTTAATTAGATCAACAATAATTTTTATTAATTAATTTTTGGGTTGTTACAGTTTATCTTGGGGTAAATTATCTCTATAAGAAGAAAATGTGATGATTTAGTGAATCGATCAAAAATAACCTAGATCACATCATTACCATGAGAAATCAATGGTATTCCCACTATGATATCCATCAATATATTATTCCATTTTCAATCAAGAAATGGATAAGGATAAAGCATCCCCTTTGTAAATTCTAATTCTTTGTTAACTTTCTACCAAAAAAACTTCAGAAAAGTATGCAATATCTATTTTCATTCCATCCCACAATTAATACCGCTAATGGTCTATATAATTCTTATTACTTCATGGATGAATAGAAAATATAAAATTTTAATCTTCACATGAATAATATTTCTTCAACTGGGGATCACAAGAAAAACATAATCTTCTCCCAAAAATCAATATAAAGTCTTTATCATTGAAAAATTCAGCTACATTTTCCTTGTAAATTAGTTATTCCTTTTTAGGAAACTCACTATTGTCATTCTTTTTTTCCTACATTTTTTCTCATAGAGATGATTCCACTAATAATAGAAACAAAATAGATTAATTTTATGCACCAAAAACATAAACTTCAAAATTAATCAAATAATTAACGAAAGGATCATGCTATATACGTAACAAAGTTGATGTTTAATTAATTTTTTAAATCAAAGATTCAACTACTTTATTTTCTTTTCATGGATGATAATTAATCATGAAATCATAATCCTTGATTAATTCCAGACATCTCCTCTATCTCATGTTCAATTATTTTAGAGTGAATATATACTTCAAACATTTTTTTAGTATATATTTCATAGTTTACATCAAATAGATGATGCCTCCATATTTTTAAAAGAGAAAAAGCATCTATATCCACATCATGTGTAAGGTAATTTTACTCCAGAGGTTTCAAATGATGTGAAGCATAATTAATTTTCAGATTATTCTTCATCAATGCAAAAGATTTTCCTTCTATTGATGATTCACTATAAATAACAACTTCAATAATTTTGGAAGGTAATGCCAACACTGAAGCATTCACCAATCTTATTTTTAGCTATTGAAAACCAATATCATAGTCCTTTTCCAGATAAACATGACACTTTTATGAGTTAACATTGTCAATGGGATACATAACCATGAAAAATTTTCATCAATCATCTTGTAATATCTCACTAAACCAGGAAAACTATGAATCTCGATAATATTTGTGTGTATTATCCATTCTACAACAAATTTACTTTTATAAGGATCCATAGTTATTCCATATTTAGAAACAATGTGACCATAGAATAAAATTATAAGGACTCGTCATTAAAACATTACATAATCTTGAATTAAATGAATAATTCACATTGAGGATCTTTTTAGGTTTAAAGATTTATATAATTTGGTCATAAATATTATATCTCAAAAATACAAAGTTGATACTTCTACTCCGTTTCAATTTTTTTCACAAAACAAAAACAGTTGAAAAAAAAGTCATGTCTAGTTCCATGTTTAAGACATCATGAATTTTCCTTGATCCCATCCTTGACAGTATTCCACATTATGTCCTGTGGAAATATTTCAAAAATGTGGGCTGAGCATAAAAATCTCAGTAAGGGATACAAAAACAAGGAAAACTGTTAGTTTTTTAAAACAATAATGAGACCATTAATATTTTTACATAATAAATACTTTTCACCTTTATGAAGTAGTAAATACTCTTCACTCGATAAAAGATCACTACTTACCTATTTGTAACCAAAGGATTACCATAAAACCCATATAAAGAACATATAACATATAATGGTAACTTGATACATAAACATACTTAAATGGAATAACCATGGGGTCGACTTCCACAAATATCAATATATGGAATAGCCATATGGCAGACTTCCAGACCCAATGCATTGGAGGTCATAACATAACCACCCATCCTGGTTTATCATGGCACCACCCGTTATTTGGTGTGTCACATGTCCACCCATCAAATGTCCATGAACTATTATAAAATCCTAACAAATAAAACAAATATAAAGGAATGAAAAAATTTCCACATTTCAATCACAATATATCACTTAAATATAATGACAAATCATATAAATTATCAAAACCAATTTCAATACCAATGTACAGAAAAGAATATATGGTATTTATCTTCCTTAAAAAACATTAAGACTTGTTAAGGAAGCCAAAGAACAAATAATACTCGTGGTGGTGGAAAAAATGTTGTCACCACTTACGTTAAATGAAACATTCCTTTTTCTCATTTAGTAAAATGATTCGTAGAAAAATATTCCCTTTAAAATTTCAAGGGTATTTATACAACGTATATAAGAAAGTCATGTATTAAAACAAAATATGCCTTAATGAGAATAGATTGAGACAAAGTCCCTTACAAAGAGCATTTTGTAAATAAAATAGATCTCTTATATGTATTCACTATAAGATCACATAAATAAAGTATAAATACATGATAAGATATAAAAATTCCATTCCCATATATTCAATGAAATACAATAATACGAAAGATAACTTCAACCCAAAGAATGAGAATTGGGTTAAGAAGTTCCCTTACCTCGTGTACGACTTGACTCGATCGTTCTTTAATCTCATGAACAATAAACTAAAGTTAATTTATAATTTCTTAAGAACATTTTTCATGTTTACTTTGTCACTTATTACCATGTTATAAACATTATGTAATCATTTAGTTTAATAACGCTCATTTTGTCGCTTTTTGGTACTTGAGTAAAAAATAAACACCTTATATTTACTTGTTGTCCATGTGGTCAATAGTCCATTATATCAAGAATGATATTCATGATTTAGATATCATATATATCATATATATATATATAGTATATTCATGTATTAATAATTGTACATAACATTTGGAGGTATGAAATGAAATGCACCGTTTATGGAGATGGGAAGTCGTACGTACACATGAACACTACTTTCATTTCTATTTATTATTTTAATAGACTTAAAACATAATGATACATAGTTATATTATAATTTAAGTATAATATCATGTATAATATCCTTAACCCCATCCATTATACGTCCCACATATGGAATTAATGAGTCATAACACTTTGAGGGGGCGGTCGTCTGCACTTCCTCAAATGAAATTATCACGTTTACCCAAATTGGAAACCATAAAGGTATGATATAAATGAAAAATGCATAAGCATAAAGAAAAAATAAACATAATATATATAATATATATATATAGTTTCATCATAATGGACACCATGATAGGCCGTAAGAGATAGTTGAACAATCATCGTCTCGTGAGGCGTTAGTTTTCCATCCACCGAAACAGTATTTTCTTCATCCATTAAATGGAGGTGTGTGTAAATTTAGTTTGAATCCTTCTCAAAAGAACTTCACAGTTTATTAAGGATACTGGTGTATCTATAAGATAAATAAATAAAATATTTTAAGGGTTGGAGAAGTAAAATAAAAGAAAAGATGTTAAGAGAAACCATTACTTTTAATTGGGGTAATTTTCTTTGGTCTGAACCAAAAGGACTTCTTGAAGTGCCTTATACCGAATGTAAGGCTTCTAGGAAGAGAAGAGAGATGTATGGAGAGTAATTTGGTAGAGTTTGGAAAATTATAAAGGCTTGAGTGGTGTGAGTAATTGGTTAGAAGTGGTATACTTTTATAAGGGATAGGAGGGTCTCTTTAGCAAAGTGTGAAACAATTATTTTATTATATAATGATATTTGGTTTCAAAAGGACCAAAAATCACTAGAGTCGAAGATAAGACGAACCATGGTCAAAATAAAATCATCCAATAGGAATTGGATAGGTTTTTTATTATATTGTAATCATTATAATCTTATTCATTTAAATCATTTATCAATGAAATAAATACTGCATCATTATTGTCTCATAAATAATTTAATTTATTTGATGTATAAAAATTATAAAAAAATACCATGATGTTGGAAATCTTTTTATATTTCCAATTAATATTTATATTTGAAAATATTACTTATATAACACCATATAAAAAATAATTTACTAAAAGATTTTTGTTTTTGTCATTTTTGCTTTTACTTTAAATTGATTAATCTAAAGTGTCATTATCATTTATAAGTGGATCCATGGGTCCCAAAATTGACCCAAGGATGACCATGGTCGGCCATTACGCATCCAATAATGTTAGGACAAGTGTTAAGGTAATTTAGAATTATTATAATATTATTTTTAACTTGAATTACCCTATTTACCTTTAACCGTAGAAAATAAACGTCAAAAGTTACTATTCATCAAAAATTATTTTCATCTTATTGAACCACATTTTACTTACTAATAAAAACCATGTATGTAGGATTTTCAATATTAAATTTAAAGAAGTGGTGAAATTTCATTTAAATAAAAAAGTCAATTTTTTTAACTACTACTAAGTGGTTTAACTATTTATAAAAAATTGACTTTTTTCATAAAAATAAAACAATTCAGCATAAGAATTATTTGATATTCTGAATTCAAAAATGATGCCTATTTTTACAAATTCAAAACATAGATGTTGCAATAATTATTTAAAAATTAATTCTTTTTGTCAAAACAAATAACATGTTTTTAAGAAATAATAACTATCGAAAGATTGACAGTTGTTTATGTCCACATTCAAAGTAAAATTAATTCCAATGACCAAAATTGGATTAAATAGTAAAAATATATTCTAATTAAACTTTAAAGACAATTAAAAATTTAATCTAGCCACATAAAAATATTAGAATAAAATGCAGCTTTGAATTAAAATACAAAATTTTTCATTTTTAAAAAAATGAACTTTATCGTAAAAATTCCAAAAATTTACACAAAGTAAATTTTGATGTCCCCATTCTAAAGAAGGATTTTATTTTGTCAAATAGAATGCATTAAAGTGATAAAAGATATATTTAAAGAGGGTTCTCCATTATAAGGCTGTAAATCGACCTTTTAATGTAAAATATGCATAAAATTAGATTCATTCACATTTTATGCCTCTAACTTTTATAGGATAAATGTAAATAAATTTAACAAACATGTATAATAATATTGTAGTTAGTTTTGTCCATTCCATCCAATACAATTAATAGGAGTTAGCTACCATTTAAAATAATAATATTATATTATTAGTGTGCAATGTAAGATTTCAAAGAAACCCGTTGTTGCGTATCAGGTACGCTATCGAACATAGCAACCCTTTTTATAGTAAAATTAATATTTAATTCAAAAATATTAATAAATATAAAAATATCATATTCTTATTTTATCTTGGATGTTACATCCTTCCCACTTTTGGAAATTTCATCCTCGCAATTTTTATTCACTTATGAAAATAAGTGGGGGTATTTATCCCTCATAGAATTTTCAGATTCCCACAATGCCTCTTAAACCACATGGTTTTTCAAAAAAAACCTTTACCTGGAGAATTGCCTTATTCTGCAACACTTTCTCTCTTTGCTCAAGAATCTTGACTGGTTGTTCTTTATAAGAGATATTCTCTTCCAGCTGAACTACCCTTAGACTCAAAACATGAGATGGATCTTTCATATATATTCTCAACATCAAAACATGAAAAACAATGTGTACCAGGTATAAACATGGAGGTAAAGTCACTCTGTACACAACTAATCCAACTTAATCTAGGATTTCATATGGTCCAATAAACCTCGGACTCAACTTTCCCTTCATACCAAAATGCATCACAATTTTCCATGAATTTTTTTTGAGAAAGACATGACCACCTACCTCAAAATAAATATCCTTCCTCCCGTTATCCGCATAAATGTTCTGTCTAATATGAGATATTATCATGTGCTTCTGAATCAACTAAATTTTCTCTGCCTTCTCTTCTACCAATTATGGTCCCATCACCTTCCTTTCACCTACTTCATCCCAAAAATATGGAGTTCGATAACACTTTCCATATAATTCATCAAATGGATCCATCTATATACTGAAATATAAACTTTTATTATAAGTAAATTCAACCAAAGAAATATATTGGTCCCAACATCCTTGTTAATCTAGTGAAAAAGCACATAGCATATCCTCCATGGACTGAATTGTTCGTTCTGACTGACCATCTGATTGAGGATGAAAAGTTGTACTAAAATTTAATTCAGTACCCAATGACTTTTAAAGGCCTTTCAAAAATTTAGAAGTAAACCTTGGATAACGATCAGATACAATGGAGAGAAGAACACCATGCAACCAAACAATCTCTTTAACATAAAATTGAGAAAGTTGATCTAGAGACAAATTATCTTGATTATGAAGGAAAGGGAATATTTATTCAATCGATCAACTACAACCCAAATTTCATTATTATCTCAGGATGTCTTTGGTAATCCCACAACAATGTCCATGGATATATTTTCCCATTTCAAATCTGGAATCGGTAAGGACTGAAGAATCCCTTTTGGTAACTGTCACATTGCATTAACCTACAGACAAGTCAAACACTTCACAGTAAAATCAGCAATATCTCTTCTCATTCGATCCCACCAGTAATACTCCCTAAAATTTATGTACATATTAGTACTACCAGGATGAACTGAAAATATGGAACTATGAGCTTCACAAAACTACTCATTCTTTAACAGTGAATAACAAGGCACACATAATCTCTTACCAAACCTCAAAACACAGTCATTATCAATGTTAATATTAGGAAACTTACCCTTCTTAATCAACTATACTTTTTCCTACAACTCACTGTCTTCCTTCTATGCTTGATTTATTCTATCTGATATAGATGATTTTATTGTCACCTGAAACAAAATAGAAAAATTTCTTACACCAATAACTTCTATTCCAATGTTCATCAAATAAAAAACCAAAGGATATTGTTTCAAACGTAACATAGTTAATGAAGCATTACTTTTTCGACTCAAATAATCAACCGCTTTATTTTCTTTTCCTGGATGGTAATGGATCATACAATCATAATCTTTGATTAATTATATCCATCTCCTCTATCTCATGTTCAATTCATTCTGAGTGAATATATACTTTAAATTTCTATGGTCAGTATATATTTCACATTTTACTCCATACAAATGATGCCTCTGAATTTTTAAAGCAAAAAAACAGTAGCTAATTCAAAATCATGTGTAGGGTAATTTATCTCATGAGGTTTCAACTAACCTGAAACATAAGCAACAACCTGATCATTCTACATGAAGAAATATACAATTACTTTGAATGAAGCATCACTATAAATAACAAAATCACTACTTTTATAAGGTAGTTCCAAAACTGGATCATTAACTAATCTTCTTTTCAATTCCTGAAAACAATCATCACATTCTTTTGTCCAAATGACCTTAACACCTTTTCAAGAAAACTTAGTCATTGGACTAGATAACCTTGAAAATTCTCAACAAACCTCCAGTAATAACCTGCCAATCCAAGAATTCTACGAATCTCATTTATATTTGTGGGTCTTGGCCATTCTTAAATATCTATTGTTTTAGCAGGATCAACTTTTATGCCATTTTTTGAAAAAATGTTGCCAAGGAAATAAATTTTCTTTAACCAAAACTCACACTTACTAAATTTCCCAAACAATTTCACTTATTTTAAGGTTTTCAAGACAACCCTTAAATGAATTTCATTCTCTTATTTACTTTTAGAATAAACCAAAATATCACTAATAAACAAAACCATCATTTATCATCTGAATTAAATGAACCATCACTATAGTAAACTGTTCAATTAGGATTCTGAACATCTCATGATGTTGATTTGGAAGGTCATTTTCTTATGTATTACTTCCCATCACAACTACCCTATCTCCTCTACCAAAAACAATTATGAACAGCAAAATATCTTAGGTGAAGCAACATGGTAATATGTAAATGTTGTATCATTTCAATATTACCATAAATTAATTCAGGGATATAAATTTAACAATACCCAAACTCATAATGTTTTCTAAACTAACCTCTGATACCAACTATAAAGACCCTGACATAACACATTACATAATCTTGAATTAAATGAATAATTAACATTGAGGATCTTTCAGGTTTAGTGTTTTAGTAAATTAGTTCATAACTATTACCTCTCAAAAAATAAAAAGTTCACACTTATACTCAGTTTCCATTTTATTCACAAAACCAAAACTCTTGAAAAAAAGATTCATGTCTAGTTCCATGTTTACGACATAATGACATTTCCTTGATCCCATCATTGAACCTATACCACAATATTTCATGTGAAAAACATTTGAAAAACTTGGGATGAGCATAAAAATCTCAGTAAGGGATACACAAAGAAGGAAAACTGTTAGTTTTTCAAAACAACTTGTAAACAATGAATAATTTAACATAAGTAAAACCTTTCACCTTTATGAAGTAGTAAATACTCTTCACTGAATAAAATATCACTAATTTCCCTTTTGTAACCAAAATATTACCATAAAACCTATGTGAAGAACATATATCATATAATGGTAACTTTGGACATAAACATACTTAAATGGAATAATCATACTGTTGACTTCCACACATATTTCTATATGTAATAGCTATAAGACCGACTTTTATACCCAATACATGAGGTTATAACGTAACCACACTTCCAGGTTTATCACAGTACCAACCGTCATTTGGTTTATCATGTATCCACCCATCAAATGTCCTAGTGCCATTATAAAATCAAAAAACAAGAAAAATTATAAAGGAAAGAAAAAATTTCCACATTTCAATCACAATATATAACATAAATATAATGAAATAACAAATCCATTATCAAAACCATTTTCAATACCAATGTACATAAAAGAATATATGGTATTTATTTTCCTTAAAAATATTACAACTTTTTAAGGAATCCAAAGAATAAATAATACTCGTGGCGGTGGGAAGTTTGTTGTCACCGCTTACGTTAAAAGAAACATTAATTTTTTTCATTTACTACAATTCTTCGTAGAAATAGATTCTCTTTTATTAGACAAGGTTGTTTATACAACATATAAAAGAATGTCGTGTCTTAAAACAAAATATTACTTAATGAAAGGAGATTGAGACGAAGTCCTTTACAAAGATCATTTTGTAAATAAAATAGATCACCTATGTGTATTCACTATATTATCACATAAATAATGTATAAATACATGATAAGATATAAAAATTAATTTCTCAGATAATCAATGAACGACATAAAGAAGAAAGATAAGTTCAACCCAAAGAATGGGAATTGGGTGACGAAGTTCTCCTATCTCGTGTCTAACTTGACTCGATCATTCTTTAATATCCTGAATAATAAACTAAAGTTAATTTATACTTTCTTAAGAACATTTTTCAAGTTTATTATTTCACTTATTACCATGTTATAAAGATTATGTAATCATTTAGGATAATAACATTCATTTTGATGATATTTGGTACTTGAGTAAAAAATGAACACCTTATATTTACAAGCTGACCATGTGATCAATAATCCATTATATCAAGAATGATATTCATGATTTAGATATCATATATATCATATATATATATATAGAGTATATTCATGTATTTGTAATATTACATAACATTTGCAGGTAAGAAATGAAATGCACCGTTCATGGAGACAGTAAGTCGTACGTACGAATGAATGCTACTTTCATTTCAATATCTTATTTTAATGGAATTAAAACGTAATGATACATAAGTATATTACAATTCCAGTATAATATCATATATAATATCATTAAATCCATCCATTATATGCCCCAAATATGGAATTAATGAGTCATATCAGTTTTAGGGGGCGGTAGTCTGGATTTCCTCAAATGAAATTATCGCATTTACCCATAATGGAAACCATAAAGGTATGATATTAATGGAAAATACAGAAGCTTAAAGAAAATATAAACATAATATATATCATATATAAATAAATTTTCATCATAATCTCCACCATGATAGGCGGTAGGAGATAATCAAACAATCATCGTCTCGTGAGGCATTAGTTTTCCATCCACAGCAACAGTATGTTTTTCTCCCATTAAATGGACGTGTTTATAAGTTTAGTTCTAATAGTTCTCATAAAAATATCATAGTATATTGTGTATACTGATTTTTTTATAAGTGAATGGAATAAAAAGAAGTTTAAGGGTTGGAGAAGTAAACTTAAATAAATGAAGTTAAGAGAAGCCATTACCATTAATTTGGGTAACTTCATTTTGTTTGAACCAAAAGGACTTCTTGAAGTGCCTTCTACCTAAGGTAAGGCCTATAAGAAGAGGATAGAGATGTAGGGAGCTTAATTGGTTTGAGTGTTGATGAGCCTAAAGACTTTTTTGGTGTGATGAATTGGATAGAATTGGTCTCTTTTTATAAGGGAGAGGAGGGGCTCTTTAGGAAAGTGTAAAACTATTATTTTATTATATATTTATATTCAGCTTCTAAAGGGCCAAAAATCACTAGAGTTTAAGATACGATGACTAATGGTCGAAATAAAACCATCCAATTAGAATTGGATAGGTTTTGGATAATATTTTAATCATTATAATCTTATTTACTAAAATCATTAATCAATGAGGTAAATACTGCATCATTATTGTCTCATAAATAATTTAATTTATTCGATAAATAAAAATTATAAAAAAATTCCATGATGTATTAAATAATTTTTTATTTCCAATGAATATTTATAGTAAAAAATATTACCCACATAACACTATATAAAAATTTACTTACTAAATGATTTTTGTTTTTGTCATTTTTTCCTTTATTTTAAATTAATTAATCTAAAGTGTCATTATCATTTATAAGTGGCTACATGGGGTCCCTAAATCGACCCAAGGATGACCATGGTCGGTAATTATTCATCCAATAGGTTTAGGACAAGTGTTAAGGTAATTCCGAATTATTATAATATGCCTTTTACCATGAATTACACTATTTACCTTTAACCGCGATAAATAAATGTCAAAAGTGACTATTCACCAAAAATTATTTTCATCTTATTGAACCACATTATACTTATTAATAAAAACCATGTATGTTGGGTTAACGAAATTAAATTCAATGAAGTGGAAAAATTTCACTTAAATGAAAAAGTCAGTTTTTAACTACTACTAAGTGGTTTCACTATTCATCAAAAATTGAAGTTTTTCAGAAAAATAACTAAATTTCAAGATAATATTTATTTGATATTACAAATTCAAAAATGATGTCTATTTTTTCAATTCAAAACATTGAAGTTTCATTAATTAATTTAAAATTAATTCCCGCTGTCAAAATAAATATCGTGTTTTTAAAAAATAATAACTATCAAAAGATTGACACTTTTTTATGTCCACTTTCAAAGTGAAACTAATTCCAATGACCAAAATTGGATTAAATGGTAAAATTATATTCTAATTACACATTAAATACAAATAAAAATTTAACTTAATGATAAAAATAAAGTATATTAAAATGATGTTTTGAATTAAAATACAATATTTTTCATTTTTTTATAAAATCAACATTATCGGAAAAATTCAAACATCCCCCAGGATTTCTTATGGTCCAAGGAACCACAGACTAAACTATACTTTCATACTAAAATTAATCATACTTTTCCATGGAAAAACTTTTATAAATACGTGATCACCAACTCCAAATGAAATATCCTTCTGCCGGTTATCCACATAAGATCTCTATCTGATCTGAGTTGTTCTCATGTGCTTCTGAATCAACTGAACTTTCTCTGCCCTATCTTCTACCAATTTTGGTCCCATCATCTTCCTTTCACCTAATTCATCCCAAAAATTAGAAGGTTTATGACAGTTTCTATATAATGCATCAAATTGAGCCATCTGTATATTGTAAAGAGAACTAATATTATAAGAAAATTCAACCCAATAAATATGTTTGTCCCAGCACCCCTGGTAATCTAGTGAAAAAGCACGTAGAATATCCTCAAAAGTCCGAATAGTTCATTCTGATTTTCCATAAAATTGAGGATGAAATTTTGTACTAAAATTTAATTCAGTACCCAAAGACTTCTGAAGGCCTTTCCAAAAGTTAGAGGTAATCCTGGGATCGCAATCAGATACAATTGAGAGGAGAACACCATGCAACCTAACAATCTCTTTATCATACAATTGAGAAAGTTGATCTAGTGACAAAGTATATCAATTAAGAATGAAATGAGTATATTTAATTGATCGATCAACTATAACCTAGATTTCATTATTACCTCAAGATGTCTTCGGTAATCCCACAACAATGTCCATGGATATATTTTCCCTTTTCCCCTCTAGGACCGGTAAAGACTGAAGAATCCATTTCTGTGACTACCGCAATGCTTTAACCTGCTGACAAGTCAAACACTTCTCAGTAAAATCAGCAATATCCCTTTTCATTCAATCCCACCAGTAATACTCCTAAAGATCTCTATACATCATAGTATTACTAGGATGAACTAAAAATGGGGAACTATGAGCTTTATATAACAACTAATTCTTCAACTTTGAATATCAAGGCACACATAATCTCTTCTGAAACCTAAAAACACAATAATTATCAACGTTAAAATCAGGAAACCTACCCTTCTGAACCAACTATACTTTTTTCTACAGCTCATTGTTTTCCTTCTACGCTTGCATTATTCTATCTGATAGAGATGATTTTACTTACAACTGAAACAAAACAGAAGAATTTCCTGCACCAACAACTTCTATTCCAAAGTTCATCAAATATGAAACCAAAGGATATTATTGCAAACGTAACATATTTTATGAAGAATTACTTTTTTGACTCAAAGCATCAACCACTTTATTTGATTTTCCCTGATGGGAATAGATTGTGCAATCATAATCTTTGATAAATTCCAGCCATATCCACAGTCTCATGTTCAATTCTTTCTGAGTGAATATATATATTAAAATTTTATAGTCAGTATATATTTCACATTATACTCCACTCAAATGATGCCTCCAAATTTTTAAAGAAAAAAAAATAGTAGCTAATTCCAAATCATGTGTAGGGTAATTTAACTCATGAGGTTTTAATTGACGTGAATCATAAGCAATTACCTAATCATTTTTCCTTAGGAGACATCCAAGTCATTTAAATGAAGAATCGATACAAATAAAAAACTCACCATTTTCGGATGTCAGTGCCAAAACTAATGCATTCACTAATATTCTTTTAAATTCCGAAAAACAATCATCGCATTTTTTTGTCCAAATGGACATAACACCTTTTTGAGTTAACTTAGTCCTTGGACAAGATAACCATGAATAATTCTCAAAAAACATCCAGTAAAAACCTACCAAACAAAGAAATATACGGATCTCGATTATATTTTTGGTTCTTGGACATTCTTCAATAACATTTGTTTTACCAGGATCAACCGTTATGCCATTTGTTGAAACAATGTGCCCATGGACAGAAATTTTCTGTAACAAAAACTCTCACTTACTGAATTCTCCAAAGAATTTAATTTTTTTAAGGTTTGTAAGAAAAACCTTAAATGAATTTCATGCTCCTATTTACTTTTAGAATAATCCAAAATATAAGCCACAAACACCACCATCATTTATCACCTGAATCAACTGATCCATCACTGTAGTAAACTGTTCAATTAGGATTCTGATCATCTCATGATGTCGATTTGGAAGGTCATTTCCCTCTGTATGACTTCCCATCACAACTGCCCTATTCCCTCTATGAAAAACCATTATGAACACTGAAATATCTTAGGTGAAGCAACATGGTAATCTATAAATGATGTATCATTTCAATATTACCATAAATTAGTTTAGGGAAATTAATTTAACAATAACCTGACTTCTAATGTTTTCTAAACCGACCTATGATACCAACTATAAAGTCCCGACCTTAAAACATTGCATAATCTTGAATTAAATGATTAATTAAAATTGAGGATATTTTCAGGTTTAGAGTTTTAGACAATTAGTTCATAACTATTACATCTCAAAAATACAATGTTGAAACTTCTACTCAGTTTCCATTTTTTCTCAAAACAAAAACTCTTGAAAAAAAAGAGTCATGTCTAGTTCCATGTTTACGACAACATGACTTTTCCTTGATCCCATCCTTGACCCTATTCCACATTATGTCCTGTGAAAAAAATATCAAAAACTTGGGATGATATTAAAAAGCTCAGTAAGAGATACACAAAGAAGGAAAACTATTAGTTTTTCAAAACAACAAGTAAACCATGCATAATTTAACATAAGTAATACTTTTCACTTTTATGAAGTAGTAAATACTCTTCACTGAATAAGAGATCACTACTTACCCTTTTGTAACCAAAAGATTACCACAAAACCCATATAACGAACATATAACATATAAAGGTAACTTGGGACATAAACATACTTAAATGGAATAACCATATAGTTGATTTCCACACATATCACTATATGGAATAGCCATACGGCGCATTGGAGTTTATAACATAACCACCCATCCTAGTTTTTCGAGGCACCACCCGCCATTTGGTTTATCACGTAACCACCCGTCAAATGTCCATGTACCAATATAAAATCTTAACACATTAAAAAAATATAAAGGAAATAAAACATTTCCACATATAAATAACAATATATCACTTAAATATATTGACATAACAAATCCATTATAAAAAACATTTTCAGTTCAAAAATACATAAAAGAATATATGGAATTTATTTTCCATAAAAAATATTACAGATTATTAAGGAAGCCAAAGTACAAATAATACTCGCAGTGGCAGAAAGGTCATTATCACCACATACATTAAAAGAAACATTCCTTTTTTTTGTTTAGTAAAACTCTTCGTAGAAAAATATTCCCTTTCAAAATTCAAGGGTGTTTATACAGCGTATAAACGAAAGTTGTGTATTAAAACAAAATAAGCCTCAATGAAAGAAGATTGAGAGGAAGTACCTCACAAAGATCATTTTGTAAATAAAATAAGTCGATTATGTGTATTCACTATAAGCTCCCATAAATAAATAAAAAACACATGATAAGATATAAATATTCAGTTCTCACTTAATCAATGAACGACATAAATAAGAAAGATAAGATGAACCCAAAGAATGGGAATTGTGTTAAGAAGTTCCCTTACGTCAAGTCCGACATGACTCGATCATTCTTTAATCTCCTAAATAATAAAACATTGTTAATTTATAGTATCTTAAGAACCGTTTTCATGTTTATTATGTCACTTATTACCATGTTATAATCATTATGTAATCATTTAAGTTAATAACATTCATTTTGTCGATATTTGGTACTTGAATCAAAAATGAAAACATTATATTTACAAGTTTTCCATCTTGTCAATAGTCTATTATATCCAAAATTAGATTCATGATATTGATATCATATATATCATATATATTTAGAATATTCATGTATTTATTATTGTACATAAAATCTGGAGGTAAGAAATGAAATGCATTGTTCATGGAGACGGTAAACCGTACGTACGCACGAATGCTACTTTCATTACTATTTATTATTTTAATTGAAATAAAACATAATGATACATAGGTATATTATAATTCTAGTATCATATCATATGTAATATCATTAAATCCATCCTTTATATGTCCCACATATGGAATTAACGAGTCTTATCACTTTGAGGGGGCAGCAGTCGACACTTCCTCAAATGAAATTATCCCGTTTACCCATAATGGAAACCATAAAGTTATGATATAAATAGAAAATACATAATCATAAAGAAAAAAGAAACATAATATTTATCATATATAACTACAGTGTCATCATAATGGCCACCATTATAGGCGGTAGGATATTATCGAACAATCATTGTCTCGTTAGGCGTTAGTTTTCCATCCATAGAAACAATATGTCCTTCACCCATTAGATAGAGGTGTGGGTAATTTTTGTTAGAATACTTCTCATAACAACATCCTAGTATATTGAGGATTCTGTTGTTGCTATAAAAGAAAGGAATAAAAAGAGTTTAGGGGTTGGAGAAGTAAAATAAATGAAATGAATTTAAGAGAAACCATTAACTATAATTAGGGCAACATCATTGTTTTGAACCAAAATGACTTATTGAACTTCCTTATGCCTATGGTAATTCTGGTAGGAATAGGATAGGGATGCATGAGCTTAATTGGGCTGAGTTTGGATGAGCCTAAAGGCTTTAATGGTGTAAGGAATTGGTTAGAAGTGGTCTCCTTTTATAAGGGAGAGGAGGGGCTCTTTAGGAAAGTGTGAAACTATTATTTTATTATATAATGATATTCAGTTTCTAAAGGAAAAAATCATTATAGTTGAAGATAAGATGACTCATGGTCGAAATAAAAGCATCCAATAGTAATTGGAAATGTTTTGGATAATATTTTAATCATTATAATCTTATTTATTTAAATCATTTATCAATGAGGTAAATACATCATCATTATTGTGTCATAAATAATTTAATTTATTCGATGTATAAAAATTAGAAAAAATAGCATGATGCAGGAAAGATTTTTAGATTTATAATGAATATTTATAGTCAAAAATATTACTTATATAAAACCATATGAAAATTAATTTACTAAAAGATTCTTGTTTTTGTCATTTTTGCCTTTACTTTAAATTAATTAATCTAAAGTCTCATTATCATTCATAAGTGGATCCATGGGGTCCCAAAATCGACCCAAGGATTCCCATGGCCGTCGATTACTCATCCAATAATTTTAGGACAAATGTTAAGTTAATTTTGAATTAATATTATATTCGTTTTACCTTGAATGAACATATTTACATTTAACCGTGCTAAATAAAAGTCAAACATTACTACTCACCAAAAATTATTTTTATCTTATTCAACAACATTTTTACTAACAAATAACAATCATGTATTTCAGATTTTCGAAATTAAATTCACAAAAGTGTTATGATTTCATTTAAATGACGAAGTCAGTTTTTTAACTACTACTACGTGGTTTCACTATTCATCAAAAATTGAAGTTTTTCCAAAATATACCAAAACATCAGTCTAAGAATTAGTTGATTTTACAAATTAAAAATTGATTTCTATTTTTCAAATCTCAAAACATATATGTTTAATTAATTAATATAAAATTAATTCCCGTTGTTAAAACAAATAGCGTGTTTTTAAGAAACAATAACTATCAAAATATTGACACTTGTTTATGTCCACTTTCAAAGGAAAATTAATTCAAATGACCAACATTGGATTAAATGGTAAAAATATATTCTACTTATACTTTTAAACCAATTAAAAATATAATCTAACCATATAAATAAATTATAATAAAATATAGTTTTGAATTAAAATACAGTATTTTTCATTATTAATAAAATGAACTTTACCGGAAAAATTCATAAAATTTACAAAAAGTAAATTTCGAATCCCTAATTATAATGAAGGATTCTATTCGGTCAAATAGAATGTATTAAAGTGTCCAAAACTATATTTAAAGATAGTTCGACATTAAAAGGTGGTAAATCAACCTTTTAATGTAATTTTTTCTTAAAATTAGATTCATTCACATTTTAGGCCTCTAACTTTTATTGGATAAATGTAAATACATTTAACAAACATGTATAATAATATTGTACTTAGTTTATTTCATTAATGGAAATACAACATCCATGAGTTAAATACCATTTAAAATAATAATATTATATTATTAGTGTGGAAAGTAAGATATCAAAGAAACGCGTTGTTTCATATTGGGTACGCCATCGAACATAGCAACCCTTTTAAAGTAAAATTAAAATTTAATTCACAAATATTATTAAATATGAAAATAATTATTCTTAATTTACCTGGGATGTTATAGAAATTATTTGTTACCAAAACACACACTTGCTAAATTTCCCATACAGTTTATTTTCTTTTATGGATTTTATGACAACCCTTAATTGAATTTCAATTCCTATTTACATTTAGTGTCTATCAAAATTTATTTAATAAATAAACCTATAAACATATCCATGAACTCCAAAAATATTATATTCATAAGATTCTTGAATACAGCAGGTGTGTTAATTAACCAAAACTGCATGAGTAACGATTTATAATCGTCATATCTAGTACAAAACAAGCCTTTAGAAAGTCTTTTTCCATTAATTTCAATTGATCGTACCCTCACCTCATGTCAACAATCAAGAATTGTTGTTATCCTTAGAGATGATCAAAATAATCATTGATATTAGGCAATTGATACTTGATTATGAATCATATGTTATTCAAGTCTCTATAATCAATGGAAACACTAATTGAACCATCATTATTTTTATCAAACTAGATAGGGGAACACTAGGGTGATGTTAAAGTTTGAATGAAACCTTAATCTAATTACACCTATAATTTCTTCTTCAACTGTAATAGTTCAATCTAATACATTTTTTAAGGAGTTTATTAAATTATAATATAATTTGGATCTAATTTCACCAAAAATTAAAATACCCAATCAGGTATAATGACACGAAACTAATCATAAAAAACATCATGATACACATATACCACAAATGCATCATTAATATGAAAAATTCCATTTTTTCAACAATATGTGAAAGATAAAATTCATTTATATATTTTAATATTTTCTCATCTTTTGGATACATTATAAATGGTTGGGGTTCTTTATTATACCCAAAAATAATGTCTTTCGAAAAGGAAATATATTTAGCTCTACAATCAATCATAGATTGATAAATAGATAACCAATCCATACGCAAAATAACATAAAACTATAGTATGGGAAAAACAAAAATGTTTTTAGTTTAATTTATCCCAAATATTTGGATGAAACTATTTTATAACAAAACTTTATGTCAACATTTCCACTATGTGTTTTTCTATATGTTATGGATTTATTTCATAAGGCGGAATTTCCAATTTACGTGAAAATTTCATAGAAATAAAAGAATGTGTGGAACATTTATCAAACAACACATTGGGATAATCAGATAAGACAAAAAATGTATCTGATAATAGTTTATTTTATGGACCATCATCCATTGAAGTAGTCACAAAGGATTTCACCACACATTTCTACTTATAGTCTGGAAACTTCACTTCATTTCAAATCTTTATCATACAATCATTTTAATAATTACACATATCATTATAATCAATAGATTTTAATTAAAATAAATCATAATTTTTCCTAATACTACCATTACATTTTTCAGTGTAGTTATGAACCTTTATCCCATTTTACCACATATGATGTACTTTATAGAATTTAGAAGGCATTCTCCAGTGTAATTTTATGAAATTTTTCAAAATCTATAAACTTAATTTTTTTCATATGAAATTTTTTATTAATTTTTCCTTTTTTACTACCAAATATACCTCTTATTTTATTTTTTTCTAAAAACCCATGATCATCGAGAAACTTCATTTCCATTTTCCATGCACATCAAACTTGTTTATTCATTACATTTCAACTCATGAGAAGGAAATATCCTTTGATATATTGGATTTAATCTAAAGTAAAAAATGATTGTTTTTACTATCAAAATCCTACATAAAATTTAGAGAATATCATGGTGGTATAGTTCATTTTTCATTATAAGTAGCCACCGAGTCATATTATTTCTTCAATTCAATGAATAGTTTTTCCATACTATGTAAAAATACATTTAGAAAATATTTCTCTAGAATCATATTATACAATTATAACTAATCTCGAGCATAATTATCTTCACTATCCATAACATTAATAACCATTGACCACAATTGATTAGATTCACCTTCAAAATAGTAAACAACATGACTATCTTTTTGATTTTCAGAACACCCCAATACATAGAAAATAATTTTTAGGAATTTAATCAACCCAATAGCTAGCGTGGGGTTAAATTATCCTCTAAATGATTTTGGAAGTTTCCCCAGGAAATGATCCAATATCAGCATGTTCATATGTAGTTGATCTGAATGATCTCATGCATGGATACCACCCCCATTTATCACTAGAGTCAACTTATCCATCACTATAACTGATGGATTCGTCCTTAATCTGACCATCTCGGGTCACTGATTTGGAAGATTTTTTTCCTCGTGACATCGTCCTATCATAGATGACATATTTCCTCTATAGAAAACCACTATCAACAGACATATCTATAATTATGAAACATGGTAATATTAAGATTATATTTCATTTATATTATGACATAAAATAAAAACATTTAAAAATATTATTTGAACAGTATCCCAACCATTAAGGTTATCTTAACTGACCACTAATACCCACTATAAGGCCCTTTCCTTAAGCATTACATAATATTAAGTTTAATAAAGAATTTAAATGCTTTCACAATGAGGATATATTATGGTTTACGGTTTTATACATTTAGGTCATCATTAATACATAACATCCATAATCATACAAGACTATACTTCCAAAACAATATACATTTTTATAAAAATAAAACTTTTTAAATAAAACATGATTTATTTTTTTGATAAAAAATATTTTTTATTTCTTCCTTAAACTTACCCATCCGTATAACCTATGGAAAACATTTCTAAAACTTGTGATGAGAAAAAAATAATAGTAAGGCATATAAAATATGAAATGAAACCATTAGTCATTGAATATTTTAATCTCAAGAAAACTGTTTCACAAAATCGTAATTATGACTCAAAAAATCATACCTCATGGAATAATAAGATTTAGGAAAATAATTAATAGAAAAAATAAATTATAAATTAAACTTATGGAATCCATATCATATATACATTGTAGATTTTAAAACTACATAGGCATTAACCTTCATGATTACATTTGGAATACCCAGCATAGTATATTACCCAAATCTATTAGGATAAACCATATCATTTAAATCCATTTAATTACCCAATGAATTTGAGAGATATCATGGGATCCCTTTTCCTCAGTTAATCAATGTACCACCCGTATACATAATAAATTCCCATTAACCAAAACATAATCCGGACACATAAATCCGGCAAAAGGGGAAATTAACATTTCCACATTGTAATAAATGTATATAATTTCATGATATTTACATAATTAATGCCTTCCCAAAACGATTTTCAATACAGGAATAAATAAATATGGAAAATGGTATTTATTTTCTTTATAATAATATTATTTCATATAGTGGATTCCAAATATAAAATAACATTAATGGGAATAAAGAATCTGTTGTTGCTGTATACGTTAAAAACATTCCATTTATTGTTTTGTACGAAAAGTCAAAAAACTCCATATAAAAAGTTTCATTTCAAAAAAATTGAATTAAATTTGATATATAAATAAATTATAAGATATTGAATTTTTATTTCACAAGTATGAGTTGAACTAAATAATAATGAAGTATAAATTTATCCCAATGAATGAGAATTGGGATAAGAAATTCTCTTACCTCGAGTCCAACTTGTCTTGTAAAATATTTATCATCATGAATAATAATATTATATTAAAAAATAATTTATTAATAAAATTTTTCATTTTTACAATTCACGTTCTATCACTTATTACCATGTTATAAGAATTAAAAAATTGTTTAGGTTTATGTCAGATAGTTTATTGATATTCAATACTTGAGTCGAAAGTAAACGTGGTATGATGTCAATAGTCGATGTGATCATAGTTCCATTATCATAAGAATATAAAACATGATATAAATATCTTATATATTACCTAGATAAGTTTTTTTAATAATATTTTAAGATAAACTAAAAATATTGTTACTGGAGACAGTAGGTCGTACGTATGAATGAACACTATTTTCATTTTTATGTTGTATTAAAAGAGAGAAATTATATTAATTATATATAAATATGTATAGATATATAAAATAATTAAAGTATAATTAATATTTATTTTTTATTATATATTACTACTAAAATTATTCTACATTCACTCCATGTGGTGTGTGAATGAATTACATCATTTTGTGGAGGTGTTAATCCACATGTCCCCAAACAATGTAATGGTATAAAAACAATATAAAAATCTTGAAGGTATTTTTAATATAACATTACAAGAATATAAAATATTTTATAATGTACATATATAGATATTATTTAAACATAAAAATATTTTTTATGCCATCCATGAAGGTTTTAATGAAAAAGGAAAAAAACCATTATTCACGGAGGTGATTAGTCGATATAACTTGTTCAAAAATTTCATTTCATTGAATAAGAGGAGGTGAGAAAATAAATTTATATGAGTTATTCTAATAGAAACATAAAAAACAATTAAGTAAATATTTTATGTATTTAACATGAATTAATTGATGAATGAGGTGAGGAGAAAGTACAAAAATAATTGTAATTAAGAGATGTACATTGAGAAAATTACCTCTGGAATATCCCTCCATAAAAGACACTTTAGGACCTAGGATTTGGTATTTTGGTAGCACCATAAGAAAATAAACGTTTGGAGGGTGATTATGAAATGTTTTGGAAGATAATTTCTGAGATACATAGCTTTTTGGGTCGAAATATGGTGGTAGAGAGGTGGTATTTATACATGAGGAGGGGTAGGTTCAAGTGATTATTTTTTGACCATTTATTATTAAAATATAACCATAAAAAATTTTAATTAAATTACATTAAATTGTAATATAATTAGTTTTTTATATTCATTTTAGGGTTGATTAAAGTCTCAAACAACCATTCAATGTTTTAGTTTTTTGATATATTATTCTTTTTACTTTTAACACTAACCATTGTCAAAATGTTTCTTTTACTTTGGTAAATTATTGTTTTACCCTAGAAACATTTTTATATATAATGATTAAATTTCCATAAAACATAATATTGAATTTATGATTACACATATGGAATCAATTATACATAATTAAAATCATATAATTTATAAACATAGATTTTAAATTATTTCTGCACAGAAAACTAAAAAGCGGGTTTTTAAAGTGAATCATTCTAATGATCCAAAAGTTTTTATCTTTAATATAAATTTCAAATTTATTCTAATGAACTCCATTGTATTTTATGATAAAATTATAATATAAATACTATTTAGAACAATTTAATTCATAAACTAAAAATTTAAGAAAATTGGTTGAACAATTTAATTTGAATTACGATGTAGTATTTACCACTATTCAATAAAATATGAATGTTATCAGAAAAATATCAACAATTTTCCCAAAAAAAATTGATATCCCGAATTCATAGTATAAAATTATTTTATAAAATTTAATATATATAAATGTGTCAAATTGTATATTTAAAATCGGTTGTGCATGAAGAGATTGTAAAATGTCCTTTTTGAAATATAAATGCATTTATGCAAAAATTGGATTTATTCTTATATTAGGTCGATAAAATATACTGGAAGAATGTAAAAAAAATTTAATAAACACATGTAATAATAATATAGTTGGTTATTTTCATTCTCATAAAAACTTCACCTCTTCAAAAACTACCATTTAAAATAATAATATTAATAATATATTATTTTTCTGTATAAGTCAGTCTTGTGGGAAACATAAAATCTCAGATAAACCCATTGTCCCATGTTGTGTATGCTATCAGAAAAATAATCCCCAATAAATATAATTAATTTCTAATTCATAAATATTATTATATATTAAAATTTATTATTTGAAAATTACTTAGGATGACACACCAATATTGTAAAACTTTTGATATGAATGGTTATAAGGGAAATTATATTAGGTTGGTAGATATATAAGACTCAATGTGTTTTAAATGATTGAGGTAGGAGGTTACATATTATATTTGAGGTTAGGGTAACTTTTGGAATGTCTCAAAATATTTAATTATACTAAATTCCTTCTAAATACATATATATTTAAATGGGGAGGGATTTGAAGATAAGATTTTATAGGGTTCCAATATAACCAAATTATAAAATTGAGACATTTTTTGGTTTATTTTTAAGACTTATAATTTTAACTAACCCTAATGTATTTTTTTTGTTTTATCTTTTTTAACAAAAAATTTTATATTAAAGTGTAAGAACATTGAATAATAAGGAAAAATAGTAACATAATTTGAAATTTTATGACATTTTAGACCATATCATATAAAACATGTAATTTTATTAGTTTATTAATATTCTTAAATATTTTAATCAAATATTATTATGATAAAATATCATTATTATCAATTATGACACAATGCATTTAATTTAACATCAAATACATGAAGAAATGGGTAATTCTACTAAGATTATTTAAATCCTCCATAATATTTATTATAGATCTAATAAATTCATAAGTCATATTAACTGAGTCAAGTTATACCTCATTTAATATTTTTAAAATAATTTATTATATTTTTAATTATATGAAGAAATTCTACATTGGTGTACCATATAAATTATGGTCATTATATAATGGAAAAAATAAAATTTATATTTATATCATGAAAATAATTTTATTTAAATAAACACAGAATCTTAAATTCACACTCAAAATATATTTTATTTATACGGACTAATAAGTAATATTAAAAACAAAAGAGTGACACATTGTCAAATTAATTGAATTAAATAATATATAAATAATTTTCATGAAATGTTTTTTGTTAAACATATTAATTCAGAACCTAATACAGTAAAACTAAAATTTAATTCATCCAACATTAGTTACGTTGAAAACTTTCGTCTTTATAACATAATTTTATATAGTTTAATCTCATTTATAATTTATCGATGTGAAAAGTTTTACCATGGTTTCTATTCATATTGTAAAAAACATTAAAGCTAAATATTTACCGAATTTGAATTTCCTATATCAAATTTTGTAATTTAAATTCTCTAAACCAATAAATATAAACATATGAATATAATTTTAATGTAATTTTGAAAAATGAGACCAAACCCATTTATAGAAAAAATATAATTTTATGAAAAATATATATATTAATTCTTATCTTATGGATCAAACAATGTTTTTTGAATGTTCAAAATATTTAATAAATAAAATAAAATATAAATATAATTAAAATAATTCACTAAAACTTATTAAATTAATTTACCTACATAATAATACCTTGCACACATACAAACCATTTTTTGAAAAAAAACACGACTTTTATTTTCAAATATTTTTTAATTCTAGGAATTTTATAACCAATAAGTTAATATTATAATTATCTATACCATTTATTTTTCATCATTTATTTATTACAATACATAAATTGTAATCCCAAACTATTTGATAATGTAAACATAATAATGTAATAATAATACACAGTTTATCTAAAATTAATTGTATGTGAAACACATGATATCAAAGAAATCAATATATATATTGAAATTTCATTCCTAAAAATTCTCTAGGTGTTACAAATTCACAAAAACTATCGCACAAATATTCAATAAAAATGCATTGAGAATAAATTTCCTATCTATTTTCCTCTCAAATTCCACCCAAGGCATTCCCAATATAATAAGAATATGGTGCCACATTTTTAGAAACACCATCTCTTTTTAAGGGATTCCATCCACAACAATTATAATATCAATTAAACTAATTATATATATCTTTTGATTTATAATATTACTTTTTCTGTTGAATTTAAACAATTTTCTGTACTATCCTTAAAATGAACATGTAATGAGATGCCCCCTTTCACTCTCACTAAAGACATCCTTGAAACTTTACATTAAAATTTTATAATTTTAGAATTATTTCATGACTTTCCACGATAATAATTTGAGTTTTGATTACCCATAACAATTTTAAATCATGTTGTCCACCAATATGTACATATAATTCATTGAATAGGGAACTCCATGTATATAAAAAATTAATCATTAATCATGGTATTATAAGTTAAGAAACATATTCTTATTTTGTAGGATATATGTGGAAAATAAATTCATGTACGTGATATGAATTTGATGTGCCGACATGAAATTATATATCCCCCTAATTAATTGGGTTATATTTTTCTCCTAAGATAATATGTATTCCCTTTAAGAGATCATCCTAAACACACTACATTATTATGTCTCAGTTTTTAGCCATTACATATTCTTGGGATGTCATGTTTTATATTGTTTTCTTATTGCCATATTTAGAAGATGTTACAATTTTATTAACACATTGATGTTCATGATTATTAATATCTCCCATTTTTGTAATATTGATATGCCTATCAAATCCCATGGATTACATTCATCATGTTATTATTAAATTATTCTTTTATAGGGATAAACTAATCACACCTTTCTTATGTATATCTCTAGGTTATCTCATATAGTTTTAGAAGATTAATATAATCCATAAGAATGGTAAATACACTATATTTATTTCATTATAGTGATGTTTAATATTTGTGTTATGTGTATCAATTTCCCAAAATCAGTAAGGCCTTTTAATCCCTAGAAATTTAATTATATGTATCATTATGTAATAAATACTATTATAATGTATACCAAAGGAATGTGTTTATAGAATATTTTTTTATATAATAAACGTAACTCCATGGAATCATCCCAAATGACATACATAAATGGGTAAAAATAACATGGTTAACACCGCTAGTTTGTCTCATGATACACATTAATTTTCTATGGAGATGTATAATTCGGGATCCCACCCATTGTATAATATATAAATTACATCCATCATATTTAGATAATGGATAGAAATTATATATAATTATGTTTTCATGTAAATATCTTACATATTCATTGATAAATAATGAATTATCTTTATTATATGAATTGTTTGTAAATGAAATTTAAATATCTTCTTATTAAATGGTAAATAATGGTACTGTATGTGAATATCAGTCAATAAAATGATACAGTATTTTAAATTTACAATCCATGAAATGTGAAATCCTTGATTGAATTATAACATGGTAGTAGTGAAGAGTGGGTTTCAGAGTCTTTGGATAACAATAAAAAATTTCATAGATTAATATAGTTTTTTATTGTGGGATACAACTGTAATGATGGAAAAAACCGAATTCAAGAAATCATAATGGGTCTTAATGTGATTTTGAATGACTAAAATCATATACCCATGGAAAAAAACCATGTGTGTTGTTATACCCATTTTCATGTGATAGGTAATGGCTAGGATATTACCCAACCACCCATTTTTCTGGTTTATTACTCGTACGTGCATCTTTAAAAATTAAAAAATCGAGTGGTAGCATGCATCAAATTAATTCATTTAATTGAAAACCTAACAATAATTTATTTACTATAGTTATATAACTAGAAGAATATTTTAGAACAATAACAAAATATATATGTATTATCATTCGATGGGAAGGTGATATATCATTAATAATATGAAAAATATTTATTTTAATTGATAAAATTACACTTTATGATGAAATTAAATTGAATTAGAAATGATGAAAAAAGAAAAGATAATAAGTTATTAATGACCCACTTACTGAAATGATAAAATTTTATGAAGATGCTATTATAAGAGGGGATATGTATTGACCACGACTCCTATAAACTAGAAAATGTGTTTACATAATTAAATTAGTACAGTAATCTATGGATCTCACTATGTATGATTTATTATATTACATGTGTTGGGGAATTAGATATAGACATGATTCCCAAATTATAGTGAAAATATAAAATCATAGAATAAGAAACATGCATGAATTATTTAAATCATTCAAAACACCCTTCTTCTTATCCAAGGGAAGTGAATAAAATTAAATATAAATACTATATTCTTATTTAGGGTTATATACATTGGATGATACCATGAGTTAACAATGAAAAAAAATACAGAAGAAGGAAATATATTGTGGAAGCTATCATGTGTAAATAAAGAATAATAAATAGGTAAAATTATATAATGAAAACACATTCCAGTCATTCATCAACATGAGTTCAATTTACATCCACTGATAATAAAAATATAGTAATTAGATGGATAATGGAAAAATGAGTTCTTATTGATGAAAATAAATAAATATAGAAATTAATTATTTTATGAAAATGTTTTGATCTATGATATAATTAATATTGACATTATTGTTTTGTTTAAGACATTCTTCATTACTAATTTGATGAAATACCAAAAACCCATCTAATATGGAAGGTCTATTAAATTTTTATAAGACATGTTAATACATAAAAATGATATATATAACAAAGAACCACCCATATTTTCCATGTCTTATTCATTCGTCTCATATGTAATTATTAGTTAAATTCATTTTAAAAATAGATTTAAAAAATTATTTTTATTAATGATTAATATCGAATATACTCTGAATAAATAAAATAACATTAATAAAAAACTTTGTTTAACTGATAGCATGTACAAAAATGGTACACTATTCAAATAATAACCTATTAGTGTAAATGTTTTATTTTAAATCCATTATAGCACAAATATATTATTAAAAGATATATTAATTTCCAATGAAATGATAGTGAGTGATATGGAATGTGATCATGAGAATGTAAGTAACCACAAAACCATAAATTGGTAGAGGGTAATATAAGATAATAAATTCATAAAATATGATGGTTTTATATTAATACCACGTAGTTTAAAATTTAAAATAATGTAGAGAATCTTAATTATAAATATAACAACGTTTTTTATGAATGATGTTAAAAATTAAATTCAAAATTAATTTAATTCCTTTAATAAAATAATATCATTCACTTCTGGTAACATTTTAAATAATAACTCCTAAAATAATTGGAAAATTATTTTCTATGAAAATATCCATAGAACCATGTAAATTTATTTCCAATTCAATAATTTTTATGAGGTTTGGATAATTATATCATTCTATATATGTTAAAAGATAATATTTTTTCAAAAAATTATATAAATTAAACATAATTATTTTTTATGAAAACAGTTAAAATGATTATTTTTAAACATATGTAAATAATTTAAAATGTAGTGAAAATGATCTATTAATGATTTTTCGAGTATAGGTAAAAAAATAAAATTATTTATTTTGAAAATTGATGTGGATGAAAAAAATACACTATTGAAATGAAGAAATATGTCTAGATTATCATACTCGATTCTTAATTTTATATCATTATCAAACATGAGAATAATCTACAAATAAAAATAAAAACCCAAAACATAAACATTGGATGTGAAAATTGGTAGGTCATATGAAATTAAAATTTAATAATTTTGCAAATGGGAATAAGAATATATAAAATAATAAAATAAAATGATATTGTAGATGAAATACCTTATATTGGGTCACTTATTTTTGAAGTTATTTTTATAATAATTTTATATCATTTGTTCAGTGGTTATTCATTCACCAATAACATATTTTTGTCAAGACATTATATCTAAAATTACATCATTATAATGCCTATATATAATGGATATATTAAATGGTTACATCAACTATAAAATGGTAATAATATCATGAATATAGTTTTCATTCAATATATATAATGTTAGAATCATTTAGGTATTGTGGGAATTGAAAAATAATTATATCACATAATGGAGGTGGTAGTGTACACATTCGAACTTGTGATGGTATCAGTTTCAAGTAGATGAATTAGAAAAATGGTAGTTGATGTTTTATATTTAAACAATAATAATTATGTCATACATTTCAAATATATTCCTTAATTACATATTCATCACCTTCTTAGTAAATTGATCATAAAAAATTAATTTCACCACTACATGGAGATGACAAGCCATATATACACATGAGAGATGTTTTTTTATAGAATGTAAGATAAAGATAAAAAATATATAACTAGAAAATAAAAATATATGATTATGTTGAATATACTGATTTATTTATGTTAATAGGGTTATTCAATATTTAGAGGTGGTTTAAGAATAAAAGATCCGTAAAAGACTTGGTAAGATCATATACCTTTTCTTATATTAAACTGTTTCGGATTACACATTAAGTATTCTTTAATTTTCCATTTTGTGAGCCCAGTACCAATAAAAAAATTATGGACGAATATAATTTATTTTTTAGTTATTTCATGGGATCAATACTTCATGTACTTTAGATATTATAGGAAAGGGGGTTCTCTTTTATAAATGATGTTGGCGAAAAAACATGTAAATACATAAAAAATTTCTATAACTTATGACTTCATCAAGAAATGTAAATCAAAATTGGAATATTTTAGATGATTAAAAATTTTTTATCCATTATACAAATTTTAATTTTCAGCAATAGAAACAAATTATTATAATTTTTCAAAATGCAATGAAAATTGTTTATAGTGAATATATTTTTTAAACATATAAATGATTTTATAACAATATAAAAAATAATTTTAATTATAATGAAATTATTTTGATTATATTAAGGTAGATGAATTATTTTTCTTTCAAACCAAAACAAGAAATTATCCATCTAAATACATGATTATGAGAGCATAGAATGTTTTTTATTTTTATAAATTCATTGATAGATTTTTAAAATGATAATAAAATATTAATATGTTCAACATTATATTTTTATTCATTATATTAAATAAATAATATATTATTCTATTGAAAATTTTTTCCATAAAAAGAAATTTATACATGTATAATTATACTTTCTATAAAATTAATGTTTTTGTTAAATGGGCAACTTTTAATAATCACCAAAATTTTATCCATTTTTGCAAAATATAGAAAATTCTTCTTAAGATAATTTTTAAATAAATAATTAAACAACTAAATTAATTTTCACAAATTAAATATATAGACATTATAATATATTTTTTAATAATGTTACGGAATAACTCTATTTGATATATTATATTGTTTCATTAGAAATAGAATATTAATACGTATAATTGAAGTACATGTGTTACAAAATAAATAACATCCAATTTAAAACATATCAAATGGATGAAAATATGATGAAATTATAATCATATAAATATATGATGGGGTAGAAAAAATTAATTTATAATAAATAATATTGAACATGAAATGGAATGAGGTGGGTCAAGGACCCTAATATAGAAAAGCAGTTTCCCAAAGATTGAGAAGTTCACTATGTACCCTTAAAACAGTATAGAGAAAAAATTGAGAGAAAAAACAAGAGGAGATTCAGGTTTAATGATTTGGAATGGAGTGTACATGGGGAATGGGTCGGTATTATTGAAAACATAGGGGTGTGATTATTAGTTTCCCAAAAATGGAGTTGGACTCTAGTTGAATATATATTAAATGTAGTTATAATTTCCATGTAATTAAGGATTAATAATTCAATTTTTTTAAGGTGTTGGTTTGTTATTTTTTTTGAACCAAAATAAATTAAAATGTCTTATTTTTTATGATTAAAAGACTCTTCTGTCAAGGTAATTGTTTTTATAAAATAAGAAAATAATTTTGGTTTTAAATAATTTATATTTGATTTTTAATTTATTTAATTAACATGACATAAAATATTTTAATGAATAAACTAGTTTATGTTTAGGAATGAAATTATAAAATATATTAAATCATTTTCATCATTAGTATGTCCTAATTATTAATGAATATTCATTATATAATTTAATTGTATCTAATAAACTGATTATCATAGAAAATAAAGAAAAATTTATAGTTGGATAATTTTTATGTACAGATTCTAAATCTAAGGACATTTTTATGAAAACAATTATTTATATATGTTAAATTTAAATATTTTAAAAAAATATACAAATGTATTTTAAAATCACATTTTTATGCCTATTATTTGAAAAATACACCTATATGAAATTTACCATTTTTAATTCATATCATGGTATTTATATTACAATTAATTGATTAAAATTTTTTATTATTTAATAGTAATATTATTTTAATTATTCTTAAGTAAAATTGAGTAAAAATGGTTATATTACTATAATCTAATATTTGGTCTCACACTAACACATTATTTTAATAATGTATGTCCTTCTAAATCATTTAGTTACCATTTTTGCTAAAATATATAATAGCAGTAATGAACCTATTAGTTATTACATTAAATGTTTGATGAAATTCATGACCAAAGATGATTAACTTATAGATAGTGAGGTAATCACATTATAAAATTCTATTCTAACAACGTATCATGATATGATATTGGGTATATATTACTTGATTTTTTTCACTAAAAAATAAATTTAAAATATCTCATCAAACCCATATGATTTTATAGAGAAGCTAAAAATGGTAATTTAGTAGTATAATGATCTAATTAGAGGACATAAATAGTAATAAACCTAGAAACCATTACATTAACCCATAAACACCTACAACTACGGTTTGTATTTGTTTTTAAAATGGATACTTGATAAAAAACCAATTTATTCTAAATGTTTTTTATATTTTCATTACATAATAAGACTAAAATTGTTGCTTTGAGAGTTTCTGAGAAATCAAGAAAAATGGGAAATAATGGGATGATTCTCTATATCATGGAAAACCATATATGTTCCATTATTGAAATTAATAATTATAATCTTCATAATATATTATGAGATTAATTTCCATTCTAGAAAAATACATTTTTACATAAAATTTCTTGTTTGAAATGGGATTTGTATCTAGAAAGGATAGTGAGGACATGTGTAAGGAACCGTTGTTGATAACTCTAAAAATTAGTGATAACCCAATTGTGTGATATGAATAAGTTGTATATAATATATCACATGTAAATCCTAAAAAGATACACATGTTACCTATATAAGAATAAATCCCCCACCCCACATGGAAATCGCTAATCGATAGCATTGGTTCATATGTAATATTCATGAGATAACTGTTTAAAAATAAACAAGCCATTAAAAAAGATTCAATAATAGGAATTATACATGGATTATATTGATTGATAAAATGGAATTCATTATCTAATGGCACTATCAATTTTAATTGAAATTTAAATCAATGTAATATTTTTGTTAAAATTCAAAAACTTCTCCATCGGTAAGGGCCATTTTGGGACCTTGTTGCGTCTATCTAACTATAGTCTATATGAATATTTGTTTTTTAAAATATAATTGGCTTTTTATTTTTCATGCTAAATAATTTATTTTTTTCTTCTATTTAGATATTTCAATGTCATTATTCATTCATATAATTTTTTTCATGGGTTTCAATATTATACAATATAGTTAAAATTAGATATACTACTTATTATAAAATATTCATATCAGGAAAAAAATAAAAAAATATTATTTAATTTTAATATACCTAATATTTAATTTTTACTAAGGTTTTGAGATTGAATTTAAATGATAAATATAATTTAAACATATTAGGTCATAAAGTCTTGATGATACTGAAATCAATTTTCAATTAAGTATCCTTGGGTTGAAGGATGATTGATATGAATTCCTATTAGACTTTATTCATATAACTTTTGGAGAAAATTAGGGATAGGAGTATTTTTATCAAATCTTTATCATGTGTAGATTTATAAATTTAAATAATTCCAAATATACACTTTAAAATAAATCCATATGCAATAAGAATTGAATGTATTCTGATATATAAAAAAATAGTTGGAATCAATTTTTTATTGAGTAACATAAGTTATTAGTTGTGTGAAGAGTTACAAAATATAAGGTATCAAAAAAATTAGGTGGATAAAATATGTATTCTAAAAATAAATATTTAGAAGAATGCATATATAGAAGAATAAATCAAGATATAAATACTATTTTATGTTTTGTAATTATCATGTATTTAATTTTCTTTTGATGTATAATAAATATTTGAGACATAAAATGAAAATACATAATTAATAAGTATGTGTATCCATTAAGATAAAAATATTTCAAGACCTGTATCATTCTAAAGGACAGTTTCTACCATATTAGTGTGGTCATGGATTATATTGTTATTTGACATTGGGGAAATGGGAAAACCAATGAGATAGGTAATGAAATATAGCAATGAAATTTCAGTGGCACATAGATAAGAATCCCTATGATTGAGGATAAAAAATTAAAATTCATATATTTACATTAATTTGATTGATTTGAGTAGATAAATATCCAAAATTCTTATAGGATATGCTTTTCATCATACACTATATAAATAATGTAGTGATAGATGGAATACTAATATCAGATCCTCACTTTGTGAAATGTAGATCATGACCCAGTAATAATAGTGAAGAATCATAATGCTAAATTAATTGAGTGAATTAATTAATATTTTTTCATGAAAATATATAAAACATAATATTCACCAATTGATATATATTTTTTTCACATTATTCATTGCGTCGTGATTAACATTTTTTAGATCATTTCATCGAAATTATCATACAAGGTCAAGATGTTTTATAATAGAGAGAAAATAAGATCATATATTTTTGAATATTATAGAAATAAATTTCTTTGTATCAATTTCTTATATATCATATATTCAGAAAGCATCACACATTAAGGTTGATAAATATATACTCATAGATATGATAAAATTAATGAAAAGTGATATATATCTATGTTTAAGAAATATGGGAAGACTAGTGACATTAGAGTTTGCCACATCTTGTCTAATTCAGCCAAGTTGATTACTTATATAATTGAAAAAGATGTATTTGTCTCCTACCATAAACAAAAATTTAAAATCTAAATTTTTTTGACATGATATTATTTTAAATAATTTTTTTAAAAAAATAATATAAATATATGATTGAAGTTTTATACATCATTTTGAGTCTGGAAAATGGTTTATATATTCTATATATGGATATTCTTATATATAAAATTCAATATTATATAACCAAGGATGATTATAATCCCAATTACACTTGATATTATTTTCATCGAAATATAAATAATAAAATCATTCATGAACATCACGTAATATGATATTTGAATTCATTCAATTAAAAATAATTTTAATATTGAATATCTTATTTACCAGTTAAAATTGAAATTTTTTATTTAAATGGAAATAGTTAAAGGGAAGGTGGGCCATTGAATCTTATACATAAAGTTTTATGTGGACAATAAATATACAAGAATGTGATGATTAATTCTACTTTATCAACATTATTGAGGAATTTAGTTTATATGTGTACATGTTTCTGATGTAAAAAAGATTAAAACATTTAATTTTTTAAAAATATATTAATAAAATATAATGAAGTAAATGAAAATATATATTTTAATTCAGTGATCATATCAGGTTAGTGGATAAATTTATCATGAATTAACCAATCATCTATGATATTATTGAATTGATTCAAAATTCCATAATCCTAGAACACCATACTGTTATTGTATATTATAGAGGATAAATCACGCCTAGTTTTCCAAGGATTAATCAATTATCACTTAGAGTTATATTTATATTTAATTTCATTAATATTCTCTCTAAATTGTTTCATTATTACATAAATACACCCCATATATGAAATTCATAAATACACTTTATGATATATATACATCAAAAGGTAAAAATAATTATTTTATGAGTATTTTTTATTGTTAATCATTCCACTCAGATTATTATTTTGATAAAAAGATCATAAATTAGGTAGTCTATTATTTCTTCTTTATCCTAAGAAAACCAAGTCATGTTATTTCTATAGTTCTCTTGAGAAGAGAGTTTTTGTTTCAAAATTTACTAAAATCTATGAAAAATAAACATACCATTATATTAGTGAGTGGTATTAATGATGATGGTCGAGATGAACAAGACTAATAAATCTAAAACTTTTCTAATAAGGAACTTGAGTGGCTTCCACAAAGAGTTATGAAAACTAATTTAATTAGTTTTAAAATGAACCTTAATGGTATAAAATAATTCTTAAAAACCTGAGAGATACAAATATCTAATGGAAAATAACAATGATGTAACATTAACAGTATATGAACCTAGTTCCTACAAGGATGATACTGAGAATAAATATTTTGGAAAATTGATACTTACCATGAAATATGAGATAGAGCACATGTAAACTACCAATGTTTTGATGTTTGTGGATACCCCTAAATGTGTTTTAATTATAGTGTCAAAGTATGTTTGTAGTATGAAATTTGAAATAAAAATTAGAGTTTCTGTATATAAATATAATTACGTGGAAAACGGTTTTATAATAAATCATGGTATCAACTATGAAAAAATTATCCTTAAGTGTAATGATATTGAATGTTAGAAAATTATTGTCATAATTTCACATTAAAATTATGTGATATAACATATTGGTGTCAAAATTTATTTCCATAATTGGAATTTAGTTGGGGATGTTTATATAATAAAACCTTATTGTTTTTATGTTTTAAATGAGTCTTCAAGTGTTTTCAATCAACAATGGTCCACTTGGTGGTTGTATCAATCATTATGGAAAACAAACTTCTATTTTTACGATTTGATCAAAGAGTTTGGTTTCCTTAAAAAGGCATGAGATTCATTTATTTATAACTAGGTTAATAAGAGTATTTAATAGTGTATGATATTATTATTAGATAACATATTTTCTTTTATAATTGATATCGGGAATTTACGTTATGTAAATTTATGATTGGGAAATGATTCTCAATAAAATAAATGGGTTAAATGACATAAATAACAGGCATGTAAATCTATAATTTTTGACCAAATATGTTTTCTGTACTGAGTAAAAAAATATAGGTAAGTTAATAATGTAGTTTAGCGTAGCGAACTGAAGGAAGGGGTATTTAATTGTTTTTTATGTGTTTAATATTCAAAATATTCAAAATCTTGTATATAAGATAGAAATAATTATTGAGAAACGTTATTAATTCACCGTAGGATACATCAAGTAAGTTATCTTGTCTCTTCAATCTGATCTCTCTTATTATATAATCATAATAAGTCTATACAATAGACAGTGATATTTTCCACAAATAGATATTAAATATTATTCAATGAATATTCAATACATAACATTATGATATATAATAGTAACATATATGTTTTGTAAATTTATATACTGGATAAAATAATCCTTTTATTTCATAAATAGTCTCCAACAGCTCCGATAATGATCATAAAACATAGTACCCTATTTAGATATACCCAATATAAAACCATTTACTATGACTTTTGGAATAGAAATATAAGAAATGGAGAGCTGAAATGATAAGTAAGGGTAAAAAGGGAGACATCAATGATCACATAAAATATCCATGAGAATAAAAGGATGAAAATATGAACCTAAACATTGGAAAAATATAAAAATCTTATCATATATCATAATGGTGATTTATGGAATAAATAATCCCAGCTCATATGGCATGAATTTTAAAGGAATAAATGAACATAGGGGCATGATAGAAAAAAAATGGAATAGTAATACAGAGAAAATATATTATTATAAAATCCTTAACTTGATTAAATAGAAACATGTTGACTAATTAAATTAAGGATATTATTTTAGGTCCACATATAAACTAATGAATTGGAAACCAGGTTTTCACATATACTTATGGACAAAAAGATAGGTCCACAAAAAATTATAAACCTGAAATAATGTTTCATGCATTAAATTATGAACATAAAAATAGTTTTTTGCATAACATAATAAACTAATAGGTTATACATCATCACTCAATGCATTATAGGTAACTAAAAACCCAAACCTTGACATAATCGTATTCTAGTGATATATACACCACATAATCATACATCAATCACTATATATCCTAAACCTTAGAAAAAATAGATTTCATATATATTTCATCATTTCTTCAGAGAATAATATATGTAATGAAAATAGATATGATAAATCAGTCGTTAAGAAAATCACAAACCAGACAAAGAATGAATTAGAGTTGTATTATTTGATCATATCTCCACAAAAGTATTATTAAATTATATCTTATTTATATAAAAAATATTTCAAAATTACTTTGAAATATTTATTGATGATAATATTATTTTCATTTTTATATCACATCTTTATATGATAAAAATGTAGTAATATTAATGAAAAAATATTATTTCAAAAAAACCATGGAAATTTTTAAAATATGTTACAAAGTATTTATTTATCATGATGGTGGGAAATTTTTTTTATGTCATATACATTAAAAATGTTATTATCCCCAAATTTTAGGATGAATGTAAAATGGTACATCATTTGAAAGGAATATTACAATTAAATTTTTTTAAAAAAAATTAAAATATGTGTTAAATTGACAGCAAAAAATCATAGGATAATACTCATAAAATTACTTAAAACATTTTTTTGAATAATGGACCTGGAATGAAATTTATTTTCAGAAAAATAAAATATATTAATTTGTTTTCAATTATGAACATTCAACTAGTCTCTTGAGTACATAAATCAAGTAAAATTGAAATAAAATTGGAATTACCCATAAATAACAATATTATAATAAAATCCATAAAATTATTGATATTAGGATCATGAAATTTAATCATTGTAAACATATTCATAAATAATCTCGATAAAAATGTAACTGTAACTAAAAACCCTTACATTGATTTCAAAATTATTCAAAAGTTATCTGGCCTCCAATATATTAAATTTAAATCTATTATAAAAAAATTTTATTCATTTAAAAAATAATAATACCTTATTTGATCCCCTAATATTATATCAACACCATGATAATAATAATTTATCATTAAAACCATCATTTCTTTGTTTTGACTATTTTATTTTTAAAGAAAAATTAGAATCAGTATTTTCTTTACATTTTTCATTATTATTGGTTACATAATCATTATAATTTCAATAATTATAGAAATATAACTTATATTAATTAAATAAATTTTTATAATAATTTATAAAATGTATAAATAAAACACTTAATTTCACTTTTCATTGAGGAAAAATGACATATGTGTGCATTAATACTGTTTTTACTTTTTGATGGTTAGAATAAAAGAAATGTAATTAATAATAAATTTATAAAGATTCATTATTATGGCATATATATCATTTATTTTTATTAAATATACTATTATTTATATCACATTAAAAATAAATATGAAAAACAAATCACATTTTTTATTGGAGGTGGTAATCTAGACGTATGGGTGAGCGATATTATAATTATGAAAATGAAATGAAGGTAAAATGGTAAGTAATTAAAAAAGTATAATTATTTTATAATATCCATATATATACATTAAACACATTATAATAACAATTTATGAAATATGGTAATGGAATATTTATTATACCACTAGATGGAGGTGGTAGACCAAAAATAAACATGAGTGATACTTACACATTCGATTTGATGGAATTGTGTGTGGATAATGGTTGTAACATAATCATAATATTATTTTAGAATATTAAGGATACTGAAGATAATATTGTATTTTTAATTCAAAAGAATTAGTGTAGATAGAATATAAAATTAATTAATATAAGTTGGTAGGATGGTCACCACATATTTAGTATCCCCTTTTAGACCCTTAAAGATCCATTGAATGGACTTTTAATAATACCCACACATGCATTCTAGGTATATATATATATTGATAAGTAAAATGGTTAAGGATTTTTAAAACAAGATTTCCTAAGAAGTTGTAATGAAGGGAATTAATGAGTGTCCTTTAATAATGGAAGGAAATGAAACACTTAGAATTAAAATAATGGTTTAAGTATAATTAAGTAGTTATCAATTAAAATGAATCATAATGGATAGATATGAGATGAAAAATATTCATTTATCTAAATATCATCATCCAATGACAGTTATATATGTTTTTCTATCATTCAAAACATTTTCATTTCGATTAACCCCTTTGATAACCATTTTTGACCATGACTGTAGTAATAACTACTTAAATAATAAAGGGTTATAATTTTTTATAAGTTATAAATTGAACCCTAAATGTAAAAAGGATCAATATATGAAACATATCATATAATAATCACCCTCTTTAATTATTTTTATTATTTTTAAATAATCTAATATATTATTATATTTCAGAAAATATCATTAATTTTATTTTAAACTATTCATTTAATGTGACATTAACACTATAGACATAATACTTTTATTAGAATATAGTACTTTTATAGATTCCTGATATGTTATATTAATATTTTAAATTATTGGGACAAAATAAATCATCCAATTTTAATTTGTTTTATTTTATTTTTATTTATTTATTTTTTTCTACTAACAGAATAAATAATCTATTTGTCTGATGTAATAATTTAACGTAATTATTCAATCACAAAAAATATTAAAAAAATGATAATAAAACTGTATTTTTCATTCAAAAAAAATAGAACATAATATATCATCTTTCAATCCTTATGTATGAAATATTGAGATATTAATGTAATAAGAGTGATATTTTATATTTATTTTATTCTTAAACTAATATAATGATCATATTAAATGAGAAAGGGAACCAAATGTTACTTTATTAGAAACATGTGTATAAATTTCTAAACTCTTATTTTCTAACAAGATAAATTAAATTGTTAGTGAAGATATAAATTTTTATTCTAATGTTTTATCAAAATTTCATAGGTTTTATACTTACTAAGGTGTGAAAATTTACTACGGTGACTATTCAGATTAAACATACATAAATAGAAAATATTTAAAAAATTTGATCAAGTTGATTCAAAATATGGAATCCATTTTCCAGGATTCTGTTTATATAAGTGGATAAAGTTTATTTTAATATAATTTTGAAACCTAGGAATGATATATTTTAAAGTAATTCATTTTTAATTTTAAAACTATATTTATTTTCATTTCATTCCTATCATTATATGAATTCTAAAACATATGATTAAATATATAATATATTCATTTCATCAACATAATTCAATAATAGTGATTACTTTTAATAATTATGATATATAATATTTCATGAAAAAATGTACAAAAATATCACTTTTGGTATCGTAATATTTTATTTTCATTTCTAATCAATTGATAAGCAATGAACATATTTTATACATTTAATGAATAATTGTTTTCATACAATTTGTGGTATTATTCATACTTACCAAATTAATGGCTAGGTTGTAAAATTGTACACTATTATAGTACATTTAGACACCAGTTTTCCTATATCAAAATGTTTCAAAAAATTATTTGAATAGAAATTGAACACAAATATTCATGGTTTTGAATTTTACAACCTATAAAATAAATTTCAACCTTAAAATTCCATAACATAGATACAAGAAATGATGATATCATTATTTAATCATATCCTCAGGTTCCCATATAGATTCTTATAATTTACTATTCCAGACATCATAACCACTACTTTAATCAATATTCATGAATTAATAAAGAGGAAAATATTTTATTGTCAAATAAATGTGTCATAACATCATAAGTTGATCAGATAATACACAAAGAGTATTATTTCCTTCAAAAAAATTAATTAGTCAAATATGAAAATTCATTGTGATGTTTTCTTATTTTAATTATGATGTGGGTAATGGTATATTATTCCCTTATAATTACATCTCATAGCCTAAACTTTTTTACATACCAAGCAGTACGACACATACTCTAAATCATCTATTTTCTTCTATTCCCACTAGAAATACTATTTCAGACCTCGATACATATTTTTATATAAAAAATGAATAGAAAATGGATAAATATTATATTTAACAAATAACTCGTTCTTCATATTTGGTATTAATGGAACAAATACAAGATTATAAAACATTATTATTATGTTAAAATCATGGTCAAAGTCAGGAATATATCTCACCCCACTCTTGGAGCTCTATTTTATTCTTCATAAACACTTTTAACTTTAAGTAGATATATGTCTAGATTCTTATTTGAGATCGATTATATTTCTCCCATTCCTTCATTATTTCCACAATTCACCATTGAAAATTTTGAAATATTAGATCTTTTGGGATCCTCATTATATATTAGCTAGAATGCTCTTTTGACTCAATGTATCTTCCACATTTTTCAATTAACCTGAGAGGTAATCTGTTGAGTAATCAAAATAATTAATCATCTTAACCGTTATTATATATCACAATTTTGTTTCTTTTGGTACTAATTAAAATATTAATTTTTTTAATATGTGTACATATCAAACCTTTCACCAAAAATAAAAAACATCAATATTATGACATAAAAAATTTCAATAGATGAGTCCAAATATTTGTTTTTAAATTTTCCTCATGAAGAATAAGATTTCATGAGGGATACGATATAACTATATCATTATCCATGAAGAAAAATCCCTTATACCAAATTTGATGTATTACTACAGTTCAAAAAACATACTTGAATTCAAGGTATTGTATGGACATATGTATTGCGTAAATTTAGTCTTTAATCCTTGAAATATTTCTCTCATTCATATTTACTAATGAAATTCTCTCCTGTTTAATATTCTATTATAAATTTATTATAGAGTAGTGATAAAATATCAATAAATCATTTTTATTATCCATTCAAACCAGGAAAACTACAGTTCAAAGTCAAATTGTTTAGACTGGTCCAATATTTAATAATGTTATCCTTTGACAGATCTACTAATATAGATTCAAATATGTTTATATTACCAAAAAATTAATCATTTTTTGTTCAAAAATTATCCTTTGTAAAATTTTCATACATATTTTCCATCATCCAGGGATTCAAAAAAATCACCAAATAATCTTCTTACCTTTCCCCTTCTCTTTGAATATATAAAAATATAATCTATAGAGACAATATAATCTAATCAACAAAATATACAAAGACTCTACTAAAAATATACTTGAATACATGAATGGAAATAGTATGGATATAAGTAATAACTATAAATTCGTAGTATATATATATATATTGTAAAAAAGGAATTTATGGGTATGTCCTTTATTTTTACCATTAAATAACAGTATCAAAATGGTAGTTAAATCATAGGATTTTTTTTACTCCTTGTAATTAATCGAAAAAATTATTAATATGGGGATATGGGTAGTTATTATTGATTTTAATCTTTTTCTATTTCTGATAATCGATGAAAAGTTTCATAGACCCATCATTCTTATTGAAACCAAGAATATGTTCAATCCATAGAAGAACACTTTGTCAATTGAATCCTTTTTCATGGTTCTCATGGATTTTCTTATTTAATTCATATAATGAAATTGTTTCTATTATATAAAGATCTATTAAAATTAGTGTAGCACTATGTATGATTTCATCTCAAAAATCAACATCACATTTTTTAGAAGGATTAGGAAATTATTTTTGAGAATATAAAAAAACATCTTGTAAAATAGTTATATAGTAAATTTTGAGATTCTCCCAAACCATCTGAGATAAACACTATAAAGGCATCGAACCTAGATTCCTAGTGTAGATGATTATGTCATTTCATCGATATAATATATGAGAAATCACATCAGAAGGGACTAAGTAGTTTAGTTGTCCTAGTAAACTAGAAATATACATTAATTTCACATAAACTTGAAAACATAAAATACGAAAAAAAAAATTTAATTCAAAATGTTGTTTCCCCTTAGAATATCCCTTCATATCAATAAAAAACACATTCTATTATCCTATGGAAAATAAAATATAATATAAAGGTGATTCTATATATTCAATAATGATAAGAATATATAAGTATTTATAATGAACAAATAATCATAATCAATATGAAATGATGAATAACTAAAACACACTCTAATTAATCAGTAAGCTTAACATAATAATACATAAAAACAATGTTGATCAAATAAATATTTGAAAATGATATAATTGGCATTAAAATTACCTTTTAAATTATTAAACAACCAAACAATAACATGTTCATTAATTAAAAATCTCATAATTAATGAAATTCAAAATTCCAAATATCTAGAAAATACTATTAAGAATATTAAAAAGAATTTTTAAATATGATGGTAGAGACCCGTTTAATTTTAGACATATCAATACCTTAAAAGGATAAATATAAGAAGGACCCACCTATTATATACTTAGTACAATGCATTTCTAATATAAAATGGTTGCAACATAACCATAATAAACATTATTTTTTAGAATACAATCATCCAAAATATTAATACTTACCATAATAAATATAACCTAAACCGCATCAATTAACATAGTGGATGGTAGTGAAATTTCATATCCTTAATAAAACTGATCATAAACCATCAAAATAAAATGTAAAGTTGATATAAATACAACATACCCATTTAGTATCTTATGAATAAAAAAGGGTTTATTTTTTTATGAATAGAAATTCCATAAAATTTCAATAATATTCATTAGAGGAAAAACATTATAGCATTAAAAATATTAATAAAATTAGATATTCAGAAAATATTATGAAAACATGTATCACTGAAAATATACTTTGAGGTATTTTAATATAATATTTTGAACAATATATGGACATGAAAGAAAAAATTTCTTTTATGTTGTTCGTGTTAAAAAAAGATCAATTTAACATTTTTGAAAAAAGAAAAAGATTATTTTTTTACAATGAAATGAAAATTTATTCTAACTGTTTTTCATAAAAAAATAAAAAATTTCTAAAATATATTTAATAAATCATTTTTAATGGGTAAAAATTTATTAATTTTTTTTAATAAAACATGGATTTTAATGAAAGGGTATTTTCAAAAAGTGAGAGAAATAATGTAGGTTTTTGTGAAAACATTTCATATATAATTTTACGTACCAGTGATTGGAATAATGGTACAATTAATTTAAAATTTTAATGAATAAATAGAGGAGTAGATAATAGCTTTTATTAAAGCTATAAAAATAAAATAACTCCCCTAAATAATGTCATAAATAAAAATATTCCCAAATAATGATGACATTGTAAAATAAACCCTTACCATTATGGTAACATATTAGTCATAAAACCCATAAAGTGCTGAATCATAAAATGAACCATTAATTACAATGAATGTAAATAGATTCTTGATATAAAATATAAATTGTGTAGTATATACTTTTTAATAATGGAGAAGTGTTGACTATGGAGAATTTCTCACAGGAGTAAAAGTTAGACAATAAACCCATACCTCATCTTCGACTACCTTCATATGTATCTAAAATCCATTTATATTTTATATTGGTTTTTATACATATATTGATGAATAATAGTCATATAAATAATACCATATATGATCCCATAATAATATTTTACCTACATTGTGATAATAATAATTCATTATTTTCACCACATCGGGTGATAATTTCATTGTTTTCACATGCATGTTTTTTAATGAATATTCCAGTTCTTGTATATATGATATGGTTAAATCATCACCAGAATGATATTAACGTTATAAATATTACTTTTGCTCATTATATGCATCATTGAAACCATTCTTGAAAATTGAAAATAGAAAATGAATAGAGTCCCTCGGTCGAGATGGTATGTCATACGTATACATAAGCAATGACTTCACTCCCTCAAGTGGTGAAATGGTAAGGAAGTGTAAGATATATTAATTTCATATAATTTAAATATATTCATTTATTTTAAATATACTCATTAAATTTATCTATATTATATAAATTTAAATAATAAATTATAAATTAATCATATCACCTTGTGAGGAGGTATTCCTCCGTACACATGATAATCAATATAATATTTAAAATAGAATATAAATTAAGAAGTTAATTGTCATATTAATAAACTGGTATTAAAAATGTTTCATAAAAATAATATATATACATTAAATCTATCATTATATCAAATAGTTAAAACTGTTGATGGAAAATTAATTATATTTGTTCGTGAGGCCATAGTCAACCATAGACACAATTGAAAACATAATTTCACTTTTTATGGAAGGGGAGATATATATATATATATATATATATATATATATATATATATATTATTACATAAACATAATAATATATTATTTTATGGTATATACTATAGTTATTATATTTTAGGTTTTAAGATATAATTTGTGGTGTTTATATATGAAATAAAAAAAGATCTTAATAAATATAATAAGTTTCCCTTTGAGAAACCTTATTTTGAACTCACCTTAAATACATATTAAGGGTTTTGTGGAAAAAAACAATAGAATTAGAATATGGATTCTGGGGGTGTGTGTATTTTTTTGTTTTTGGTTGAGACAAATTTCTTGAGAGGTGTGGAGAATTTAGGAGAGTGAGTACAATTCTATATTTGGGGATTAATGGAATTTTTGTAAATAACCAAAACTATCCCATAATGGGAAGTCAGCCTTATCCCAAGTTTCTCCAATATAGAAACATAATAGGGTGGGGTATGATATGTTCTTGATACCCGTCTAGAAAAATGAAAAAAATAGAAAATTTTATTTGATAACTTATATGTTTCCTCTTACAATTTTAGTTTTTATAGACTCTAACTAGTATTCTATCTTAGTTATTTTATCCTTCTAGTATAAAATTAATGCATAAATATTATATTATCTATAAAAAATTACTCTAAATTATATACAATTTTTCACATAAAAATATTGTATGTGTTGAAAAGAAATTTAAATAGAAGCACATGTAATGTGAAAAAACATCACTTTAACCTTAATTGTGGTAACAAGGGTTTTACCCTTCATGTGTCAATATATTACCAAATAATGGAAAATTGGTCCATGAATGGAGAATTTCTGATATTTTTAAACATATAAAAACCACATGGTAGAATATATGATTTTTATTAAATTTAAATCATTTAATAAAATTTATTTAATAATAAAATTAATTTAATTTATATTTTAAAATTATTCATTTATTTAGAATTAATAAAACAAAATAACAATTATTCAATTAGAAATTAATATTTTAAAACCATTATATCATGATATATTTAACTAAAAATTAATGTAACAGAATAATTCACTCTATTTATTTTAATTTTTTTTCTGGTATCATTTATCAAATTTATATATTAACTAAATAATTATTATAATGGAATTGATTATGAATTTCAGGTATTTATGTTAATAATAATAATAATAATTTACCCTCATGAATTAAATTTCACAATTCATAAAATTAACATCCATATTTGATTACTAATTTCATTTTTCCATAAGTGAACGCAAAATTGAAGTTTAAAAGAAAGAAGGTGGAATGATCTACTCTTATTTACATAAATTATTATGTTGGTCACCATCATGAAAAAATATCCCAAAAAATAAAAATATATACTAGGTTCATAAGTGTTTAAACATTTACACTAAAGGGGAAATTTCTATGTTTTTAGTCATTTAAACCCTTTCCATTTTAGTTTAACCCCATTGTAAACTCATTTTTTACCTTAACCATGATATTGAATTTTTATTATTATTATATAAGATATTGAAAAAAAATTTACATTTCTCATGTTATATAACAAAAATTGTTTTGATTCCAGGTATGGAATCCATTTTTTTGAAACAAATTCAAATAAGGAGCATAATTCATTTTAAAAGTAAACCAACATGAATGTCAACAAACATGTATTTTTAGAATATATATTCAAAAGTATAAGATTCATTTATGTAAAATCTCTCAATAAAACAGATTAAAATGAAAAAAATAGTTAAATATTTAATATAATTTAACTAATTATTGTTAAAAAAATTAATATATAATTTATCGTTATAAATATTTAAAAAAATGTGTTTTCAACAAATATAATTATTTTTACTGTGCAACAAAAAAATTTCTTTTTAGAAAATTATAAAACATTTAACAATAGATAATTTTGATATTTTGATTTTGAATAGGATGTTTCTCTTTAGAGTTATATTTTTTTAACGTTGTACAAAATAATTTTAAATTTTGTGTTTAAAGATAAACTAAACCCCTTTAAAAACATAGTTTTTCATAAAAAATTTTTATTCAAATGTTTCTTATTTAATTTATATTGAATAGATAACTATTGAGTTCATTTTATACATGTGTAAACCATATAAATTTTATATTTTATTTATTCTAATTCATACTATTCAACATAATGGCATAGTTATAATGGCCATTATTATATAATAATATTTTAATAAAGTATCAAGTTTCTTTCAAACCCGATATTTCATTCAACCCAAGCAATTTAGGACAATTAAATTTCATTTAAAAGAAACAATTAATAAATTCCCATAATGTTAAATTTTCTTCGAATCATTGTATTATGTGTCATACTCACTATAGAATGTGATGTTCCCATTTGTAAATCATAGGGAAATACATTCAACCAAATTTAATAAATTATATCTTCATAGTTGAATCATAATATTTCGGAATAATGTTTTCTATAAATGAATATCATTAAAAGGGTTAATAAAATATCCACTTTAGAAGAGTAAAAGGGAGGTAAAAATTTTATCTAAAATTACACATAACTGTTTTCCAAATTGTAGAACACTGGTGGAATGTGAATATATAGACTTGAAGGAAGCACATAAATAATTATAAAGTGTGATATATGTCCTTAATAACAATAAATTTAATGATAATGTGAATTTAAACAATAAAAAATCCGATAATTTAAGGTGGAAATGAAGGTAACTGTAACAGCACGGGATTTTATGAAAAATATTCTTTTTAATTTTATTAATGTCTTGTGTTGTACGCTACAGCAAAAGGAGCTTACACAACACGCATCCTTGACTTGCCTTTCATTACACACAATCGCAACCTTCCTCGATAGCGTGTGTAGTACGCAATACTGAGTTTCACGAAACAACGATATGCTATTAAAATATTATTAAAACTAGCCGTTATGAATAGTAATAACCACTTTTTAAATTTTAGAAATTTTTTCTCTCAAAATGGACTTCATTTTTGGATTCGGAGTATAGAATTTAGCTTAAGGTTAAATTTTGGTACCTTTCGGATAACTTTCATATTCTGATGAATAGTGAAAATTACTAAATTATAATTTAAACCAACTTTTTTAATCGAAATAATTAATTGTGATAAATCATTAATTTGAGTGGTTTTAAAGTATATTTAGAATATATTTTTACAATTTAATACAATGTTGGTCATTGGATGTAATTTCACATTTAAACCAGACATAATCAAGTGTCAATTTTTTGATAGATATTGTTTCTTAAAAACACGCTATTTGTTTTAACAGCGAGATTTAATTATAAAATTAATTAATGCAACTTCTATGTTATGAATTTGGTAAAATAGACTTCATTTTTTTATTCGTAATATGAAATATAGCTTAGGATGAAATTTTGGCATTGTTCTGAAAAACATCAATTTTTGATGAATAGTGAAACTACTAAGTGGTAGTTAAAAAAACTGAATTTTTCATAAAACTTAATTTTACCGCTTCTGTGAATGGAATTTCAAAAATCTGAGAGACACGGTTGATTTCAGTAAGTAAAATTTGGTTCAATGAGAAGAAAATAATTTTTGGTGAATAGTAACTTTTTACTTTTATTTACCACGGTTAAAAGTAAATAGGGTAATTAAGGTTAAGAATGATATTAATATTACCCTAACACATGTCCTAATTCTATTGGACAAGTGTATCTCGACCAAAAACAACCTTAAGTGTAAAATATTATCATTTAGGCCCACATGGATTAGATTAGGACATTTATTATTATTTAATTCAAAGAAGAGTTAAAAGAGTTTAAATCAAAGTTTATTTACTAAAACATTTTTAATATAGAGTTGTACATAAGATAAATTCGATTGTAAATATTCATTAGAAATCTAAAGAGATTTAATACATAATGGTATTTTATTTGTAATTTTTAGACATCAAATAATTTAATTTATTTATGACACAAAGATGATGCATTAATTATCGTATTAATGAAATATTGACATAATTGATATTATAAATACCAAAATAAATGTAATTTAAGACTTTTTATGAATTAAACTAATTTTATAGGTTACTATGATACATTAGTGTTGATTTAATCAACTTGGTTCGAACATATAATTCTGTTATGACTTTCACAAAAATCATATATCAAATAGTGTCAAAATTGACACAAAATAGTTTTTAAATCTAATATTTTATTATTAATTGTTATTTTATTCCTAAAAATATAAGGTTCGGCCAAATGACTTAAATAAAGATATATATATATTTATTTATAAATAATAAACAGTTTGGGGTTAGTTTGGCATGTTATAGTAAGTGTATTAACCATATGGTGTTAGAAAACAAAAAGACACGGTAAAAGTTAAATTATTTAACTTAGAGTTAAATCTAATTGATAAGGTTAAAATAATAACCAAAAACATTATAAATCTTATTGGTTGATAGTATTTCTACCCATCCCCACTTTAGCTTAGAAATAAGACCCTTTGGAACCATTATACACCGATATTGACTTTAATATAAAATAATATTTTGAGATATTCCTAAGCTGCCCCTCTCCTCCCTTATAAAAGGGCACCTCCTCCCTCTCTTCCTCACACAACTTTGAGCCTTCAAGATCGGCCCAACCCTACCAAAATAAGTTCTCCACTTCCCTAGTATCATCCTAGAGGTCCTGGTCTTCTTCAAAGATCATCCTTAGTTCTTTAAGTGGAGGCTAAGAAAAGGTGCGTCAAAAAGAGGTAATATCCATTACCGATCTATTTAAATTTCTTTCTTCTTCAACTTCTTCTTCTTTAGTTGTTTCATGATAAAGTAATAACATCAGTATTTCTTATATAATGATATGTTATTATAAATATGAATCAACTCTAATTAACCTTCTATCCATCCTACGGAAAAAGGAAATCACCGCCCGTGCGTACGTACGGAATACCGTCTCCACGTCGTGGTGTAATCTATTTTCCGCCACCACATTAATTGGATCGGTATAATGGTGTAATGAGTAAATATATATGATTATTATAAAGTTATATTGATACTGAAATAGTATAAATACACTTCAACACAATTCCACGACCATGGAAACGATATCATCGCTCGTGCGTACGTACGGACTACCGTCTCCACGACGCGATGAGATTCATTCTCCATGTTAACCATTTAAGAATGATTACAAAGTATATATAAGAAATAATAATGAAATATATGACATTATAAATCTACTGGATTTATGTATATATATATATATTTATTTCATCTACTTACTTCCATTCAAGACAATAAGGAAAGGAAAACAGCGTTCATGCGTACGTACGGACTACCGTCTCCATGAATGGTGTTTTTCATTTCATTTATCTATCTATTATATATATATATATTCTGAATATATATGATATATAAATCATATTTTATATTCTGGATGTAAGTAAATCATGATATAAGTAATAATAATGTCAAGAACAACAAGTCAAAACACCTATGATAAATGAAACGATTTTACCCAAAACGCTTCTTCAACATGGAATTTACAAAAGAACGGGTAATATAAAGTCATAAGTGAACCATATATGATATCATAACAATGAATATGATTATGTAATAAGTCAATGACATTATTTAAATCATTATACAGGAGGTTCGGACACATACGAAGCAAATCGGACCTAAGGTAAGGGAAATATCACAATCTCATTTCTATCTGAGATTGTTTATACTTTGGTATTTACTGGGGTGTATTTTATCATCCAAATCCATGTTTCTTCAATATGAAATATTATTTACATCCACCTAAAATTGTTTAAATCCAATTTTACCCTTCGGTGTGTTTTTAGTAAAAGATATGAAAGGAATCTTTTGTCGTTTTTCATACGAGGTACTTTTTGACTTTTCCGACAAAAGTACGAAAAATGTTTTTTTTAACTTATACGGGATGAATGGATTTTTAAAACCTTATTTCCAAGAAGCTTACTTTATATGTTTTCAAGTTTATTTTTAATCAACTTCTTTTAGTTTAAAATTGTATGACATGTTAATAAAGGAAAATTGTTTTTGAAGTAGAAAGGATATTTTCTTCAAGAATGGTGTTCAAGTGTTTTATCAAAATTATTTTCCATATAAGATAATAAAGGGTTATGTTTCTATACCTATTGTTAAATTTATTTGATTATTTTGTGATAGAATTATTTTTATGAATTCCTTTATCTTATATGAAATGTTTTATGATTTCACGATGTTTAAGATTCCCATTTTTTTTACATGGGTTATGCAATGATGTATGATTTATGATTTTGTGGTACACATAAGAAATGTATCATTATGAGATGGGTGGGACCTATATCTCCCTCCAATGCATTGGGTAAGGATTTATATCTCATGAGATAGACATGGCTGGAATGGAAGGTTATACCGTTTCAGTGAAACAGGACTGAAATGAGGGTGACTCGGTTCAGAAAGGGACTTTGTCCACTAAGATAGTCTTGGTAATGAGTCTTGACTAACAAGAAATGATTATCTATGATTATGTGTGTATTCCACAAAGTTTCATGTTTTATGTTATGATTATTGGGATTTCATTTCAATACTATGATTTATCCCATGTTATGAAATTATGCTCTCTTTTGCAGGTTAAGATTTCCAAAAGTTATGTTCTTATGAATATGATGTGATTGATTTCTCTTTTGTTTACCCTTACTGAGCATTTGAGCTCACCCTTTTATGATTTATTTTCCCCAGGATATAAAGAAAGGTTTTAGGTAAAAAAAAGGGAAGATCTTTATGGGAGATATTGAAGATCTTTCACCACGATTAGAAGATTACGTTCTGAGTTTACAAAGACACTAAACTATTACGATCCTTGTGTGTGTGTTTTTGTTATGTACTAAGTATTCCGCAAAAGTAATGTAATATCCATGTACGTAAAGCTTCGGGTCTCTACAGTTGGTATCAGAGGAAAGGTTTAGTCAACCTTTGGAAACTAGGATGCGAAAACGTTAGTGAGATCCCTAGAGATATTTCTAAGGTATGTTTAGGGATGTCCTAAGGTTAAGTATACGTATAGGTTATAGTACTAGAATTACGCTAACGATCATAGAATTAAACCTAAGATGTTAGATATTGAAGGTACTCCCCCTTTATTATGTTGTTTTTTCCCTAGCATGATTTTTGCCTCTCACACTGTTCTTTTTGGGTTTTAGACGATGGCTGGAACCCGAAGGAACCGTGTTGATCAATGCAATGGACAATGCAATGATTGTCCTCCTGAACAAACAAATGTTATGGGAGATGGAGTGAAAAATCTTATTTCTATACTTACACAAGCTATGAATCATTCTGGACATCCAAATGAGCAGAGAAGGGACAATATTCTATTGAGTCCTTCATGAGGCAACGTCCACCTTCTTTCAGTGGGTCTTCTGATCCACCTGTTGCTGAACAATGGATCAGTACCACTAAAAATATATTTTCAGTTCTTCAATGTTCTGAGCATGATAAAGTCATCTTAGCAGTATATCGTTTGGAAGGTGAAGCTGATCAATGGTGGAATCTTATCAAGAATACGAGGCAAGGAGATGAAATTGAGTCCATGGAATGGGACGAGTTCAAGAACTTGTTTTTTTAGTAAGTACTTCCCTCGTATTCTTCGAACAAATATGGAAAAGGAGTTTCTTGAGCTGAAGCAGAAGGATGATGAATCTGTTGGTATATACGAAGCAAATTTTACAAGACTTTCAAGGTACGCTTCTGGTATTATCATCCAACCTGAAAGTAAAGTTGATCAATTTTTCAGTGGCTTAAAACCAAGTCTTAGAAGGGCATTAGCTATAAGAGACATCAGTTGCTATGAAGAAATTGTGCGCTGTGCTACCAAGGTAGAAATGGAAGTTGGTGTTACATATCCATCTCATGGTTTTGACAAGAAACTAAAGATGGAGTTCAAGAAGAAATCTCAGAATAATGGTGAAAAGAAGATGAATGTTTCCTTATACACAAAGTGTAGAAAGAAGCATGGTGGAGATTGTCTTAAAGGGGCTAGAAAATGTTTTAAGTGTGGAAAAGAAGGTCATCGAGCAGCAGAGTGTCGAAGTAATGGAAAAAGGTTTTCTAATGATGTGAATAAATAAAACACTACAGAGAACGCACCACCAACACTTCAATGCTTCAAGTGCAAGGAAATGGGGCATTATGCTAATAAATTCCCTAATCCAAGGGATAGTGATGATCAACATGAGAAACCACTGAAGGCAAAGGACAAAGGGAAGTCGCATGCAATCACTATTGGTGATGTTGAATATGAAAACGATGTGGTGGAATGATTAAGTTTTTATGTAATGGGATTCCAAAATAATATTGTATCATGGAGTATTGGAATATTTATGTATTGGTCTAATGTGGTATTCAAAGTGATTGAGATATTTTTGGAAATAAGATGATATGCGCATAATGAAGGGAAAATGAGAAAATGAAATGTTTAGTAGTATTCATGAGCTCATGATTGATATAAGGACTATGTGATATCATGGTTTGGATATATAGAATTTTGAGGATTTTGGTATGTGGAAAGTGTTAAATTTTAACTGCATTCATGTTTTCACTAAGGTATTCAAGAGAATACATGATTAAGGACTTTGAATGTTTGGAATGTGACCAACAAAACTTATCTTATGATATATGGGGATCGACGATGGTGTTAAATCTCTGGTAATCATTTTCACTATGTTATGAGAGTGGACTGCAGTATTATGGATAAGCCTAATGATTGGAATGGATTATGTTGGACATAAGTTAGTATTGTTTAAGGATCGAAGTTTTCTCGATATTATTGATGGGATGTTATAGTAATATAGTTTTAGAAAAAGGAAAACCTGCAAGATCGGCGACAGCCCATCGCGTCAGACAAGGATGTGGGAATCGAACCCACAACCGAAGTGCGACTGGCCTTTATCGCCTACCACTGGCCTACAGGAAGTCCATGTTTATTTGAAACTAGTTTTATTATATTAAGTAGTATGACATATGAAGTATAAATTCCATTTTAGGAACCATATATGATTAATCTCACTATAGATCGACTTATGTATATAATTTTTTCTAACCTTTTGTTTGAGACAGATGGAATGACCCGTCATTCTATCACATGATCTGCTAACACTTCCCGAATAACAAATTCAACTTCATTTATTTAAGGGATGAAGTGGAAATTGTTAAAGGCACGAACAACAGTGAGATTGTACCAAAATAAAGTAAGTATTTATTCTAATTCAAATTCTTTAACTTTAGGGAAACGATCTTGAAAACCAAAAATGTTGTCCTAGTGATCTTATATCTGATGAATCAGATGGTACCTTAGATCGTCACAAATTTATGGCTTTGTGATTGCTGTCTTTTCCATAGCCATGTTCTCTACCACTCTCCATCAGAACATGATGGTTAGATTTCTCTTCCATATCCATATTTTCACCTATGTGGAAACCAAGTGATTAGTTTATTTGGGTAACCATTATGTTTCATACTTTTGTTTTTAAAGATTGGTTTTGATATTCCTTTTTACGATGTGGGTTTCTATTAAAGAAACTTTCGAATAGTAAACCATTTATAACCCCGACGAATTTCGAGGGCGAAATTCATTTTAAGGGGGGTAGAATGTAACAGCCCGAGATTTTATGAAAAATATTCTTTTTAATTTTATTAATGTCTTGTGTTGTACACTACACCAAAAGGAGCTTGAACAACACGCATCCTTGACTTTCCTTGCATTACACGCAATCACAACCTTCCTCGATAGCTTGTGTAGTACGCAATACTGAGTTTCACGAAACAACGATATGCTATTAAAATATTATTAAAACTAGCCGTTATGAATAGTAATAACCACTTTTTAAATTTTAGAAATTTTAACTCTCAAAATGGACTTCATTTTTGGATTCGGAGTATCGAATTTAGCCTAAGGTGAAATTTTGGTACTTTTCGGATAACTTTCATATTCTGATGAATAGTGAAAATTACTAAATTATAATTAAAAACAAGTTTTTTAATCGAAATAATTAATAGTGATAAATAATTAATTTGAGTGGTTTTAAAGTATATTTAGAATATATTTTTACAATTTAATACAATATTGGTCATTGGATGTAATTTCACATTTAAACCAGACATAATCAAGTGTCAATTTTTTGATAGATATTGTTTTTTAAAAACATGCTATTTGCTTTAACAGCGGGATTTAATTATAAAATTAATTAATGCAACTTCTATGTTATGAATTTGTTAAAATAGACTTCATTTTTGTATTCGAAAAATGAAATATAGCTTAGGAAGAAATTTTGGCATTGTTCTGAAAAACATCAATTTTTGATGAATAGTGAAACTACTAAGTGGTAGTTAAAAAAATTGATTTTTTCATAAAACTTAATTTTACCGCTTCTGTGAATGGAATTTCAAAAATCCGAGAGACACGGTTGATTTCAGTAAGTAAAATGTGGTTCAATGAGAAGAAAATAATTTTTGGTGAATAGTAAGTTTTTTCTTTTATTTACCACGGTTAAAAGTAAATAGGGTAATTAAGGGTAAGAATGATATTACTATTACCCTAACACATGTCGTAATTCTATTCAACAAGTGTATCTCGACCAAAAACAACCTTAAGTGTAAAATATTATCATTTAGGCCCACTTGGATTAGATTAGGTCATTTATTATTATTTAATTCAAAGAAGAGTTAAAAGAGTTAAAATCAAAGTTTATTTACTAAAACATTTTTAATATAGAGTTTTACATAAGATAAATTCGATTGTAAATATTAATTAGAAAGCTAAAACGATTTCCTACATAATGGTTTTTTATTTGTAATTTTTAGACATCAAATAATTTAATTTATTTAGGACACAATGATGTTGCAGTAATTATCTTATTAATGAAATATTGACATAATTGATATTATAAATACCATAATAAATGTAATTTAAGACTTTTTATGAATTACACTAATTTTATAGTTTACTATGATATATTAGTGTTGATTTAATAAACTTGTTTCGAACATATAATTCTGTTATGACTTTCACAAAAATCATATATCAAATAGTGTCAAAATTGACACAAAATAGTTTTTAAATATAATATTATATTATTAATTGTTATTTTATTCCTAAAAATCTAAGGTTCAGCCAAATTACTTAGATAAGGATATATATATTAATAATAAACAATTTTGGGTTCTTTTGGCATGTTATAGTAAGTGTATTAACCATATGGTGTAAGAAAACAAAAAGACACGGTAAAAGATAAATTATTTAACTTAGAGTTAAATCTAATTGATAATGTTAAAATAATAACCTAAACTTGTCTAAATCCTATTGTTTGATAGGATTTCTACCCATCCCCACTTTAGCTTCGAAATAAGACCCTTTGGAACCATTATAAACCGATTTTTACTTTAATATAAAATAATATTTTGGGATATTCCTAAGGTGCCCCTCTCCTCCCTTATAAAAGGGCACCTCCTCTCTCTCTTCCTCACACAACTTTGAGCCTTCAAACTCGACCAACCCCTGCCAAAATCTCTTCTCCACTTCCCTGGTATCATCCTAGAGGTCCTGGTCTTCTTCAAAGATCATCCTTAGTTCTTTAAGTGGAGGCTAAGAAAAGGCGCGTCAAAAAGAGGTAATATCCATTACCGATCTTTTTCAATTTCTTTCTTCTTTAACTTCTTCTTATTTAGTTGTTTCATGATAAAGTAATAACATAAGTATTTCTTATATACTGATATGTTATTATAAATATGAAACAACTCTAATTAACCTTCTATCCATCCTACGGAAAAAGGAAATCACCGCGCGTGCGTACGTACGGAATACTGTCCACGCCGTGGTGTAATCTATTTTCCACCACCACATTAATTGGATGGGTATAATGGTGTAATGAGTAACTATATATGATTATTATAAAGTTATATTGATACTGAAATAGTATACATACATTTCAACACAATTCCACGACCATGGGAACGATATCATCGCTTGTGCGTACGTACGGACTACCGTCTCCATGACGCGATGAGATTAATTCTCCATGTTAACAATTTAAGAATGATTACAATGTATATATAAGAAATAATAATGAAATATATGACATTATAAAGATACTGAATTTATGTATATATATATATATATGTATGTCATCTACTTACTTCCATTCAAGACAATAAGGAAAGGAAAACAGCGTTCATGCGTACGTACGGACTACCGTCTCCATGAACGGTGTTTTTCATTTCATTTATCTATCTATTATATATATATATACTGAATATATATGATATATAAATCATATTTTTTATTCTGGAAGTAAGTAAATCATGATATAAGTAATAATAATGTCAAGAACAATAAGTCAAAACACCTACGATAAATGAAACTATTTTACCCAAAACGCTTCTTTAACATGGAATTTACAAAAGAACGGGTAATATAAAGTCATAAGTGAACCATATATGATATCATAACAATGAATATGATTCTGTAATAAGTCAATGACATTATTTAAATCATTATACAGGAGGTTTGGACACATACGAAGCAAATCGGGCCTAAGGTAAGGGAAATATCACAATCTCATTTTTATCCGAGATTGTTTATACTTTGGTATTTACTGGGGTGTATTTTATCATCCACATCCATGTTTCTTCAATATGAATTATTATTTCCATCCACCTAAAATTGTTTAAATCCTATTTTACCCTTCGGTTTGTTTTTAGTAAAAGATATGAAAGGAATCTTTTGTTGTTTTTCATACGAGGTACTTTTTGACTTTTCCGACAAAAGTACGATAAATGTTTTTTTTGACTTATACAGCATGAATAGATTTTTAAAACCTTATTTCCAAGAAGCTTACTTTATATGTTTTCATGTTTATTTTTAATCATCTTCTTATTATTTTAAAAGTGTATGACATGTTAAGAAAGGAAAAAAAATTTGAAGTAGAAAGGATATTTTCTTCAAGAATGGTGTTCAAGTGTTTTATCAAAATTAATTTCCATATAAGATAATAAAGGGTTATGTTTCTATACCTATTGTTAAATTGATTTTATTATGTTGTGAGGGAATTATTTGTATGAATTCTTTTATCTTATATGAAATGTTTTATGATTTCACGATGTTTAAGATTCCCATTTTTATTACATGGGTTATGCAATGATGTATGATTTATGATTTTGTGGCACACATAAGAAAGGTATCATTATGAGATGGGTGGGACCTTTATCTCCCTCTAATTCATTGGGTAAGGATTTATATCTCATGAGATAGACATGGCTGGAATGGTAGGTTATACCGGTTCAGTGAAACAGGACTGAAACGAGGGTGACTCGGTTCAGAAAGGGACTTTGTCCACTAAGATAGTCTTGGCAATGAGTCTTGACTAACAAGAAATGATTCTCTATGATTATGTGTGTATGCCACAAAGTTTAATGTTTTATGTTATGATTATTGGGATTTCATTTCACTACTATGATTTATCCCATGTTATGAAATTATTCTCTCTTTTGCAGGTTAAGATTTCCAAAAGTTATGTTCTTATGAATATGATGTGATTGATTTCTCTTTTGTTTATCCTTACTGAGCATTTGAGCTCACCCTTTTATGATTTATTTTCCCCAGAATATAAAGAAAGGTTTTAGGTAAAAAAAGGGAAGATCTTTATGGGATATATTGAAGATCTTTCACCACGATTAGAAGATTACGTTCTGAGTTTCCAAAGACACTAAACTATTACGATCCTTGTGTGTGTGTTTTTGTTATGTACTAAGTATTCCGCAAAAGTAATGTAATGTCCATGTACATCAAGCTTCGGGTCTCTACAGTAACAGTATACCATTTTCATTTCACTCTCATTTCCTGAATGTTATGGGACTCTTTAACTATGTATAGTAAGAATATAATGAATCATAATGACTTGATATCTTTATATTTCATAATAACAATTTATTATTTTTGTTTCTCTTTGATTATATTCTCCTTCATTTTTTAGATGATGAAATGAATATACAAGATAATGATTTTATGTCCAAATCACTAAAATTAATTTTTAATAAATCAAAATTTCTATAAAAGAGTCAAATTTCATTATTAATGTCACTAAAAATTGACAAAAAAATTGTATAGAATGAGTCATCCAATCTAATACATTAATATTCAATCTTCATCAATAACACCCACATTTCAACATAATCCATTTCATAAGTAGTTACTCTTCCAATATATGTATGACCTAATTATACTCACAAATATCTTTTTGTAGGGTCCAAAATTTTTAAAAATAAATTTAAAATCAAATTCCCAAAACATAAAAAAGTATATCATAATTTCACAGAACGATTAGGTCAGTAACGTGGTCACTATAAATCCTTAGTGAGAACATGGAATATTTTATAAATAAAATCACAGTTTTTTGATTATTTTCCATTAATCTGGGCATTCAATACAATCAAACATAGATAACATAAATTTCATACCAATTTATATCCTACCAATAAAATCCCTGAAACCAATCATTATAATTATTATATCAAAATCAATATTAATGTTCATCCTTCATCTTTTAAGATTTTTCAAAGAATATAGAGTTTCCACAATTTCAATTTTATTTATATTTGGTTCCATAAAATAGATGTATTTGTATCCTTTTAGATAAAATGTTGGATTATACTCCTTATTTGTTTTATTCTTTATATCATTGTTAATATATTTCTAATAAATAATTACTTAATCAAAATAAAAAATAACATTTATCATTTATCATTACTGTAGTTAATGAATAACATTACCGTTAATCCATTATCCTCTTCTAAGTTATATTATCGTGATGATATGGGACTTTTGTTTGATATTCACCCAATCCTTATTGATTAAACAATAAATAAAATGTTTCTTTCTCCTCCTTGCAATCATGAGAATGGTGGAATTTCTCCAAACACATATAAAAAACTATTATACTTTTCTAAAAAGTAATCAGGTGATTCATTATTTAATATTAACATTAGGAAATTCATTATTTCTATTATTACATTTAACCATGCATTTACCTACCATAATCTTCTTATATTGAGTCATGTTGAATCCATATGACCGTAATAATTTATTCTACTAAATGATATAACATGACACTATGTTTTAGTATGATGAGAATGTTTGGGGAACTAGATCCCTTTAAAAGATAGTTTTAATACAATCAATGAAATTATTATTAATAATCCTGGGAATACATGCATTGATACATGTCTTATTCCTCCCAATAAGATCCATTTCTAAACAATATAACATGCTATATTTTATCATAAAATTATGTATCATATGGTATAATCCCAAAATTGGGGAAATAAATAACATAAATTGAAGACTTTAGTCATCATTAATCATAAAATTATAAATATCATTTCTTTAGAATGTTTCCAAAACCTAAAATAATTTTTAAACACATCATAAAGGGTTGTAAAGAAAATTGGAATGATTCTATTTAAATACTATAGGAGTATAAAATTAGGAGTGTAGTAAGTGTTATTTTCTTGTATAATGTAACACTGGAGTTAAGCCTGATACTCTCCTTTAGTGTTATTAAAAATAGGAACATCTATTCTAGAACCATGTGAACCTGTAGTATCTAGGTAGATATTTATTTAAAATTGAAACCAATTAATTTTAACATTATAAATGTAACACCCCAAAAATTTAAAAAACATTTAATATTGAATGCGTGAATCGCTGAGTCTCTACAAAACACCAATTTTTTATAACCTATCCACATAAACATAATTTTTCCACCACTGTGATTTGAATTTCAATAAACTGTCATACTTGGTTTCATTCGATAATATATTTAGAGTATGGTAAGAAAAAACATATTTTTTTGTGAATAGTAACACGCTGTTGTGAATAGTAACACACCCTTTGGAATATTCATGAGTAGTGATGAATATTAAATCAGCCAATAAAATTTAAACATCACCCATGAATGCATAAATACAATTTATACATCTAAAAAGTGAAAAACAATCATATTATAAGTATTGGTATTTTAAAATGTCATAAATATTTTTATTTAAATTTTATGATTAATTTAATAATTTAAAAATGAAATATGATTTCATAAAATGTAATAATATATTGTTATTCTATATTCTAATGTTTATAAGATAATCTTATGGGACCCTGATTTATTATTCAAGGTTTTAGAAAATTTGTTATACTTATAAAGTTGTTTTATCAAATAAAATATGATTTTATTAAATAATTAAATTTAAAATATTTTAAAACTTGTTTTCGAAAAATTTATTTCATTTTTGAAAACTACATATCAATAAAACATTATGTCAGTTTTTTTGGAATTTTCAATTACACTTGATTTTTTGATGAATAACGAAATATAGTAAAATGTCGTATATAAAAATTATTAGTTAAATCCCTTGTTTATGACATCATTAGTGATATAAGAAAACATGGTTCGAAATCACATGCACTTATTAATATTAGGGGTTACATGAATCATCATTATTGTTTGTATTGAGGGAAATAATAAAATAATGATTAAAATATTAACAATCACCCCTCTCCTCTAATATAACCCCCCCCCCCCTCACTCTATCTTCTCTTCAATTCTCTAAATCATTGTTACCTTCCGAAATTATGATCAAACATCCTCCCAAGATCATCCCCCATGTCAAAAATCCCTTGGTTTCATAAAAATACAAAAACTTGTCCACTAATGGGGCTCACAAAGAACATTAATTCAAGAGGTAAATTCATTTTTTTCATTTCTATTATTTCATATTCTCTTTTATATGGAATGTTTCTCATGTTTTCATACCATATTCTTAGTCCCATTTTATTCTTTCCCACTAATATTTAACGAGTCTTTTATGGATGGGTTACCCTTTTCTCGTCCCTTTTTAATGTTTTCTAAAACCATGTTGTGTAGCTATTCAACTGCATAATTTTCTTCCCAAAATAAATCAATCTTTTCTAGAACTCCTAATATGTTATTATTATTATTAATTTAAATTTTATTGCTTTGGGATATTTCATTCCATATCCCCCTTTACTGTAAATATTATTTAAAAACTTTGTGATATTATTTTTTCTCTCCTCAAAATATTTTAAGAATATTTATGTGACAATGTTAGGTAGTGGGATTTTCGTAAGGGATTTCTCAACTTTTCATTTATTTGGAGTTCATTTGTATTCATTTTAATTCCTTAGCTCCATCAATATAAATGTTATGATAACTATAGTTCTTTATATGTAAATGTATGTTATTGCGATAATGGAATAATTCAACATAATCTATGCTTTTCCCTTCTTTTATACTAGAAATGTAAACACCATCCAAGATTATAAATTTATAGCATTCAAGGACGACAGGTTTTCAATTTCTATTACCATATTAAATTTTTGTAATGAAAACAATTTTATATTTTAAACATACTATTATATAGGTATTATTACTTATCTAAGTGCATGCAATATTTTTTTACACATAATATTAATTTCTAAATTCAAATGAGTTCATTATGATGAATACCCCCTAATTAACCCAAATTATTATAATTAATGTTTTATATAATTATTCATCTTAACTCTTAATAATAATAAAAATTATGACCATGTAATATTCTGGTTGATCACTAATAAAATAAAACTTTTATTTTTGACTACCATTTTAATTCTACATTTTTATCCATATAGCAATATAAGTAAACCAGTCATGAATACTAAAGAATTAAATTCTCCCAAAAACAAAATTTACCTCTTAAACCAACCGAGAAGGCCGGGAATAAACATAATAAGTCTATACAAAACAAATAAATAAATAAGTGGTTCTGAAAAAATTAATTAATTTATTTATTATTGTCACCTAGGATGCTAAGATCAAGTGAAGAACACCGACATACTTAAGGTAAGCGTTTCTTCATCTCATTAACATTTTTGTGAGATATTCAGTATTCACTACTATTAATAATGTATGGTGTATATATAATTTCCATTGATGTTTCATATCATGAATATATTTATATTAGTTATATTCAATTAATAATTTAAAGATTATTAATTTTGGTGCATCTAATTAATTTTATTACAATGTTGGAAGTATTTTCTACACGAACCTCTACATTCATTGAGGTTGCTCTTATTCTATACTCACCTCAATGATATTAGTATTTTTTATTATTTTATCCACATAAATTCAATTTTAATGTTATATATATGTTTTCTAATTATATTCCTACATTCATTTATGGGTAGTTATATGTTTTTAAAGGATCTTTCATAAAAAATCATCAGAAATACATGCTCAATTCAAGGATGTCCTTTGATTTTTAACTATTTTGATGTTCAGTCTATAATCTATTCTAAGCCATATTTATCATCAGAAAAATAAAAACTATTATATGAAAATTTTATTTTGGTTCATTTTAGGTTTTATGAATTATAACATTTCGTAGTGCTTTAAAATCTCTTTAATAAATTCCTTAAACCACACTAAAATGTTTTAATTCTAAAGCTTCATTAAAAACAAGTTTTACCTGATTTCAATTTAGTGTGAAATCAATTATGAATGAAATTTAATCTAAGTGACCTTATCAATTATTTTTTTGGGATATACATGTTAAAAATATATTAATGAAAAAGAAAAATGATTTTCCAAAAGACCACATATTTTCAAAGTAAAATGGATTTTTCTCACCTCAATTTATATTTTATGAGATATATGCCTTGTTCACCACTTATTCCATCCATGTGATGTATGTAATTCCCCTTGGTGTATCATATAAAGAGGTTCATTATTATCATTATATTCTAAGGTAATATGATTTCAATGTTTAAAGGTTGTGTGTGACACATTGAAATGATTAACTATCATTTCCTAAAGAGTTTTTCAATGGTCACATATAAAAGAATCCTTATTTATTTCAACATCCATTAACGAATATTATTTGTCATAGAGGTTTATATCTTATGGAAAAATCTTAAATATGTTGTTGAATGGTTTTCCATTAGTTTCATTGTGTATATGGTATCATTAAACCATTCTCCAATTTACTATGAATGGTTACTGTTTATTCCTAATGTTTGGGGAAAGTTATCTATATTTCTTATGTTAGTTTCAATATGAATGTATACATTATTAATGTTTATCCCCATTTTTATGAGAAATGCAATGGAATTATTATTTGATGGGTGGGGGTCTCTATAACCCCTCGATGCAATGATAGGTCTGATGAGAAAAATAGATGTGGACTTGGTCGATGCCTTTTCCATTCTGATATATGGTTTTGGCTAAGGCCTTAATCATTATTAGATATCTTGGCCAAGTCCCTGATAGTTTGATTTATAATATCTTCCATATTCATTTACCCTATTATGAATCTATAAATTCATAGTTCATGTGGTTATTTGACTAGTAGAATACCCATGGTTATGTTTTATTGTTGAAATATTTACCCCACTCATATTACTGTCATATTACATACATGATTATTTTTAAAATGATTTTTTAGTTATTCATCATTATTATTGATTATGTTTATGATATATTCCACTATATTTCTTACCCTTAATGAGAATTTGAGCTCACCCTTTCTTATGTTTCATTTTCTCAGTACATGAAGAAGATTATTATGGATAACATTCAAATATAACCTTGTAGGGGTGGATATTACCAATAAAACTTATATTTTTCATTTCTTTTATAATTGTATTATCGAACCTATGCTTGTATCTAGTTTCAAAAAACTATTAATCTACTTAGTCCTTTGGGATTTTATTCCTTGTAATCATGAAAAAATATTAAATTAATGCACCAGATCCAAGATTCTTCGGATAAGGAATTACATTTTTTTTCAAAAAAATGTTTAGTATAATTCTTGGAAACAAGATATAGAAAAAGTAGATTAGTGTAAAAAATCCTAACATAGACATTAGAGATAAGAATACAAGGGAATCATAGAATTTTTATAAGATAGATTATGTGGTTTTTCATGAAAATAAATCTATGTCTGGATTCGAATAGGTAGAAGTGGATTTGGCAAAGATGTATCTAGTGGTAAAACCCGAAAAAACTACTTTGAGCTAGATTCTAATAGGAACTGGTGCGTGAAAACAGGAATTGTTGCACTATTGTTTTGACAATCTTGTGGGATATGCTTTGGTAAATTTATAAGATTATTTCAAATAATTATGAAGGAATTATGTCTCCAATGAAACCAAATTATCTGGTTCTAGGATTTATGATGTATAAATTAATGTTATGTGTTATACCATGTCTAGATATATAGAGAGTTCATAATTTTATGAGCTAATATATAATATATAATTGATTAGAAATGGAAACCTGTAAATGTAATGATAACTTCACTAATGCACTTCATGCGAAGAGTGATAAGGATCATATCTCTAATGGTTTTATGTTATCATTTCAATAGAATATTGTCTCCCATATATCCTCATCATCTGAGTAAATAGTATCATGTTTTAACATGGTACGTATGGAATTCTCTTAGTACAATTGCATTGAAGGGAAGAAAAATAAGAATGTGATGGAAAAGAAAAACATGGGTAAAGGGAAGATGGAAAAGATTTTACTTTCCCACATATGATAATTGTGGAAGGAATCACCTTAGTATATTTGTAAGAGGAAAATGAGTTTTCTTCATGTTTGAAGAAAACATCCACCATACACTTAATTGAAAGAAATTGAAAGACACTTCCTATATTCAATTTTTCAACTGTAATTGTATGGGTCACTACACAAATGAATGTTCCAATAATCATGGAAACGTATCACTGATGAAGAAAAGGGATTATGGTAAATCTTATGAGGTTACTATGGTTGTTTTTGAATAAATAATGTATTGATATTTTTGGATTCAATTAAAATGTAATGATATTCTTGTTATAAGAATTATCAAACATATAATTATGGTACATCAGTATTATTTCATTAAGTATTTGAGTTCAGATGATGAATGGTACAAAGAATAAATGATTCATTTAAAAGACGAAAATTTTAGAAAACACATGATTGATGGAAAGGAAACCATTAATATATATATGATATTGATATAATGATGAAGTAATGATTGATTCAAATAATTACTAACTACCATGGAACTGATTATTAACTTATCATGATGTATTCTATGCTATCATCGATGGGGTTTACATCACACTTGGAATTAAAAAATATATCCAATAACATGAATCTTACTTATGGAATATATAACAATGCATATTTCAAATATAGTTTTTACTGTAATTCATATTATTATAAACTTTCATGAAGAAAGACAATGAAGTTATTTACATTTTTTAAACGGGATTTTTGGAGGTGCTTCTTGTTGATTAAGGGTTAATGATAAGTTCATCTTTGAAATTTTGAGACCTTCCTTATAATATATTGAATCATTATATTTTGGAAATTTTAACCATCAACGAAATGTGTTAAGTTTATCATTGTATGTGGTTTTAGGGATTAATCTCACTAAATGATGGTATAATTATTCATCCATGAACATGTTGTCCAATTAGAATGTTTTGTTTTACAGTAATATAAGAATTTCATTTTCCTCTTATTAAAAGGATATTTTTACCATATTCTTGATGTGGGTTTCCCAAAATGGAATTTTATAGTATCAACCATTTACTTTTGAAGTTCAATATAAAATTTTGAGGAAAATTTTCTTGTAAGGAGGGGATAATGAAACACCCTAAGAATTTAAAACTAGATTTAATATATAATGCATGAAACCATGTGTCTCGAAAAGTATTTATGGATAATTGTGTGTATTTTGGTGAAGTACTCAAAATTTTGATGAATTGTCAAATACGGTAAAATATCATATATAATAATTATTATTTAAAGACACCGTTTATGACATCATGTGTAAGTTAAGCACAGTTGGTTCAAATTCAAATTTACTTATTACTATTAAGGGTCACATGAATCAACACTATTTGGTTTCTGGAAGGAAATAATAAAATAATGAATAAAATATTCACAAATCACCCCTCTCCTCCAATATATCTCCCCCATTTCCACTTTTGTTCACTCCCCCAAGCCTTAAGCCATGTCTAAATTCTGATCAAATAGACTCCCAAGAACCTTCCACACGTCCATCAGCCCTTGGTCTCATAAAAAGACCAAAAAATCATTCATAAAGATTCCCTCAAGGAAGATTATTTCAAGAGGTAAATACCGCTTTTCATTTATCTTATTTCATATTCTCTTTTATTTGTTTGGTATTTTTTGTTTTCATTCCATGTTAATATTTCTATTGTATTATTTCCAACTACTATTTTGTTAATCTTTTATTAATTTTTGATCCTTGTCCCATGTCTTTTTAATTTTTTCTAAAACCATGTTATGTAGCCGTTATGCTACAAAATTTTCGTCTCAAAATCTATCTTTTTTCAAGCACTAATATTATGTTATTATCTTTTAATTTAAATTTGATTATGTTTTTATATGTCATTATATATCCCCCTTAAATTAAATATTATATAATAATGATAATACATTCATTTTATGTCCTCAAAATATTTTATGTATTTTTAAGTGACAATTCTAGGCTGCTAAATTTTCATAAGGGATTTATCAACTTTTATTTAATATTGAGTTCCTTTCTTTTCTTTTTCTTTCCTATGCCCCATTAATCCAAATGTTATAATAACCCCAGTACAATAAATTTACTATTATGTTTTTTGATAATGTAATAATTCATCATCATCTCTCCTTTATCCTTCTGTTAAACTAGAAATGAAAATATCATCTGATATGTGGTAATTTATAACATTGAAGGATGATTGGTTTTTCATTTCAATTACCATCTTCAATTATGTTAATGAAACCATTTTATTGTTGAAATGGACTATAATATATGTATTATATATTGTTTAAGGTTATTTAATCTTTTAAAATACATGATATTAATTTATATAATAAAATGAATTGATTGTGATAAAAAATCGACAATTATCCCAAACCATTATAATTAATGCTTTATATAATGCTTCATCTTCACTCTCAATAACCAAAAAAATAGTATGAACATGTTATATTATTATTGATGACTAATTACATAAAACTTCTGTTCATGAAAACCATTCTCATTCTACATTTTTATCCGTACAAGAATATAAGTAAAGTAGTCATAAATACCAAGGAAGAAAATGCTCCCCCAAAATAAAATTGAACCTTTTGATCCCATCAAGAACCCCAAGAATGAACTTAATATGTCTATAATAAATAAATTATTTAAATAATATAACATGTAAATATTAATTAATGAATTTAATTTTGTTAGCCAGGACACTAATATCAAGTGAATAACACCAACATAATAAAGGTAAGGGTTTATTCACCTCAATACCATTTTTTTTTGAGATATTTCATATTCACTACTATTACTTGTGTATGGTGTATGAATAATTCAAATTTATATTTGATGCACTGAATCTATTTATTTTCATGATATTTAGTATATCTTTTAATGATTATTTTTTGGGGAATATTATTCATTTGATTAAAAATTTGTTAGTATTTTCTACTTGAACATCTATTTTCATTTGGGTTTCTCATATTCTATACTCACCACAATGATATTATTATTTATTCATATGTAATAAACATAAATTCTATGTGAATTTTATAAAAATTTGTACCAATTATAATACTACATTAATTTCTTTGGGAGTTATATGTTTTAAAAGGATCTTTCAATAACAGTTTTCTGAAATACAAGATGTATTCAAGGAACATCTCAGATCCTTTCCGATTTTGAATTTCACTCTATAATCTGTTCTAAGACATATTTCTATTAAAAAAATAAAAAAAAATATATTTTTCCTCATGTCTTATTTTATGAAATAAAACTTTCCATTGAGCTTTAAAATCGCTTAATTTATTCCTTAAATCACGCTAAAATGTTTTAATTCAAAAGATTTTTAAAAAACATTTTTTACTGGATTCCACTTAAATAAAACATCATTTATCCATCCAATGTAATATAAATGTCCTTACCTTTTATTTTCTATGATATAAATGGTTAAATATATTTTATTTAAAAATAAAAATATTTTCCAAAATAACTATTTTTCAAAAGTAAAATTGGGTTTCCTCACCTCACATTAGAATTTATGAGATATATTCCTGGTTTACCACTTATTCCCAACATGTGTTGTATGTAATTCCCCTTGGTGTATCATATAAAATTTATCTTTACTCTCATGATATTTTAATGGATTAATATTTGAGTCTTTGAAGGCGGTATGGGACACATTTAAATGTTTGAGGTAATTTCCTGACGAAAATCTCAACGGTCACATTTAAAAGTCTCTTTATTTATGTCCACATACTTTAATGAATCTTTTATTTCATATAGGATTATATATTATGATACCATATAAAATATTTTTTTAGTGGTTTTTGATTAGTTTGATTGTGTATGTGTTATCTTAAAACCATTCCTTAATTTTCATTTAATGGTTAGTGTTTATTTTTAATGTTTGGGGAAAGATATATATATTTCATATGTTAGATTCAATATGAATATATAAGTTGTTTATATTTATCCTCAATCCAATGAGGAATGAATTGGTCTTATTATGTGATGGTTGGGGCCCAATATATCCCCTCGATGCGCCGTAGGTCTCATGATACAAATAGACGTGGACTTGGCTGAGGGCTTTCTTATTTTGATATATGGTTTTAATCGAGTACTTAATCATTTTGAGGCATCTTGGATGAGGCCTATAAAGTTTGTTTTATAATATATAGAATATGAATATCCCTCATTATGATGCTTTAAATTTTTAGTTCATGTGGTTATCCAACTACTATAATACGTGTTATTATGTCTTATTATGGAATTTTTTACAAATCTTGTATTCCTGCCATGTTACATACATTTTAAAAGGAATGTTTTTTTATAAATTCACCATGTCTAATGTTTCTATTTATGATATCTTACATTATATTTCATACCCTTACGGATCATCTGATCACACCCCATTCTTATGTTTAATTTTATCAGTACATGAAGAAATTTATAATGACAAACTTAGAGGGATAATATTGTAGTGGTCAATGTTCCCAATAAAACTTATATTTTGTATTTATTTTCTAGTTATAATATTGAACCAATTTATTTAACTGGGTTTTCCAAACTACTAATCTACTTTTTCCTTTGGGATTTTATTTCATGTAATCATGTCAATGTATTAAAATAATACACTGGCTCTCGGATTCTACAGACAAGGACGCACAAAAAAATAGTGTAATGTTCTTCTTTACTTATAATAAATTTTTATCTCATTTTACATTCCCCAATAAAGTATTTTGTAAATCAGGTTCGCATGGATTCTACTAATCTTCCCCAAATTCCAATTTTAATGACCCCAACCCCAATAGTCGTTCATATGTGGTTAAATTAGTACAGTAGAATAAAAGAAAAGGACTCACATACTAAAAGATTATATATTTAATTAAACATGTTAAAATGTATATACACATGAATTTTTGTTATGTTTGATAAAATAAGAGAAAAAGGTTTTTATAGAACATCCTGACCCCTTTGTATATCCCTTTATATCATTCCAAGGTCAATTCATATTATCCTAAGAAACATAATATGTAAGAATGTGGAGAAATAAAATTATCAATAAGGTTAGGAATAAAAAAAATGTCATGAATATGTAAGGATAAGAAATATGGAATAGGGAATAGATGAAAAACATTCCATTTAATCAATTAAATAAGTATTAAATGGAAGGAATAAATATAGACAATATAGAGGCATACAAATAGTAACATGATCATGAAACATATCCTTAGATACTCTACAAATAAAATTATAACATGAGAATTAATAAATGATTTCATAATTATTTAATTCATAATATTTCACTTCTAGAAAATATTTTCATGACCTTCCAAAAGATAGTTTGAATCTATGGGTTGTAACTTGCCTAATTTGAACTATTAATTTGTCTCATGAGTCATATCAATGCATCAGGGGTCTATCTACAATAGGGACCCACCCATAACAAAATAATTCTAATAAATTCATCATATTAAATTGGTAAAGCATAATAAATATATATATTTACTTTAAAAAACCAAAACAAAAAATATTAATACTTATCTCAATAAAATAAGCACACACATCAACAATACCATGTAATATGGTGAATGAAATTATAATTGTACATCTCTGGTAAAATTGATAATAAAATTTGACAAAAAATATTCATGATAAAATCAATAAAACCGATATATATATATATATATATATTCCCATAATTACGAAAAATGTTTTTTCATCATTGAAGAATATAAATACTAATGAAATTTCATTAAAAACATTTCTGTGTGAAAAAAAATTCAGTTAAAATGTACTATTTTAAAAATGATACACAATTATTGTAAAAATAAATTCCATAAAAAATAAAATTCAAGAACTTGTAAAATAATTCTTTAAACAATGATTGGTCAGGATAGTGGAAAGTTTTTTTCATGTTGAACATGTTAAAAAAATACTCATTTCATATTTTTGTTATGAAAATAGATAATGGGATTTTTTTAAAATCAACATGAATATTATATTAATTTTTTATAAAATTCAAAATGGAAAAAAATAAATTTAATAAATCATTTGAAAATGTTACATTCATTTTTGAAAACATTTTTAGAAGACATGGATTTTGATGAAAAGGGATTTTTCACCTATAAGAGAAATAATGTATGATTTTATTAAAAATAATTTCCCAATAATTTTTATCATAAATGAGTGGAAAATGGTAATATTACATGAAGAAGTTAATTAATAAAAATTTATAATACCATAGATTGCGATTAGGATGGAAATAGTAGACAATTACATCAATAGAGACATAAGTAAAAAAATCACAAATAAATGTGATGTTGCGAAATAATCCATTACCTCTTTGGTAACATCTTCATAAAAATTAACATAAGATAAATAACTAATAAATGAAACATTAAAATTAAATGATGATAAATATATTCAATTTATTACATATCATATGTCTAGTTTATACATCTTATATTGGGTAAGTGGGGAATAAGGCATGTGTCTTCTTGAAGTAAATGTTCGAGGAGAACCCCTTACCTGAGAATAGATTCCATTTATCCTTGTTCAAACCTCGAGTATAATAAATATAGGTTTTTGATAAAAATTTTATACAAACATAATAATATATACCATTTTATATAGGATAAATAATGTAAGAACATAAAAATCTCTTTAAAATAAATTCAAATGGTAATTAATCAAAAAAATGTCAACTGGGCATGTGCAACAGTTAAAATTAGTCAGTGACCAACCCGATAAATAGAAAATCCACTGAAATTATGACCCAAAAAATATGCATAGTGGTAAAATAATATTTTATTAAACATTCACCCATGATATTGAATATATTATCATGTCCCGCTGCACTCTTGGTTCATAAATCACTATCCATCATAAATCAATGAACGGAAATAAAACCATTTCATGTGATGAAATCATTCTCAAAACACCATTGAACAAAATATTTACTACAAAATCTTTCACAACCCCTAAAGTCACAAAAAATATAAGGATATGAGAAAAAAACATAAGAAGGGTTTCAAGTGGTGTTGGGTGCACATTGGAGGAGATTGTACTGTATAGGATCAGAGGGGTTGGATCACTACGAGCCCATTGGTATGCATCAAATGAGAGGGGGGATCTCGATGAGGGTATGATGTTATAGAAAAGAGATGTGTGTTAGTGGTGCTACTGTTTTGAAAGGAATAATACATGATCCAATAACCTGGGACTAATGAATGTGGCGTCGCGTCAAGGTGGTGAGGTCGAGCTTGGATGCTCTTCTGCACAAGAATTAGGGGGTCCGATGTTATTCACCTACTAAATTTAGAGGTGTTATCACTTGGGAGGATGGATAGAAGCTATCATAGATTGATAGGAGGATATAAGGATTTAGTGCAGTAGATTTCTAGGCCCTGATGGTGTTTTCAAGATGGGAGAGGTGGTTGTTTGGTGGTACGACTCCACCTGATGTTGAATTTTGGAAGAGAATCGTCTGTTGGTGTGGATGTAGGATAGAGTAGGTAGGTTCAGCATGTAGGGTTTTATGGAAGAGAGAGATATATATATATATATAGTGATTAATTTGATGAATGTTCCCCATGCATCATTCACCCACACCAGTAGGCACCCCTCCTCCAAGATTCAACCTCTAGTGTATGTGCAACATTAGACGACCACCTCTCCCATCATGGCTACTCAATCAAAACCATTATTATTCCTTTAAAAACCCCCATAATTTCACCTAGATCATAACTAGGTGTTTCCCATACTCTCTAGTGAGTGTGCCTCTATCCCCACCAGATGATGCACAATGAGCCCCCTCTTTCTTATTCAATAGAAAAGCCAGGCTCTGCCTCACAACCCAGATGCGCTAACACCTCCATCAAACTAAGGCCCCCAATGCCCCTAACTCTCCTGATAACCTAGAACCACCACCAAAACACCCCTACCTACTATATAATCACACCCATGATGATACAACAACCAAATTTGTCTCACAATATCAGGACAAAAATGATATGCCACCTCATATCCTCTCACTACCATCCTGAACAATGTTTCCAAAAAAAATTTATGTCTTTCAAAAAATGTGCAATTTTAAAATATTAAAACCCCAATCGGCACCATAGATGTGGTGAGTAGTGTTGAAAATTAGAATCCCCTATAAAAATCTCATAAAAACTACCATGTTATAATGTTTTCAAGAGAGCGATATACTGATGGAGTTCTAAATTTTTAAAATATTTTTGTAAAATTGAAAATTAAAAAAAATAAACAAATCAGAAATTAAAATTAGTATGATAAATTACGATGAACATAGAGACAATATATTTTTTTGGGATTCTCACGTCATATTCGAACTACTACATTGACATGAATAATATTTATCTCTCGGATTAAATATTTATTCTTCCTAATTATCATATTTGAAAAAATATAAGAATATTTTAGGCACTCAATTTTTCCACATAATTTTATTAAATTTATATTATCAGTTGTAAGAAATAAATTACTAGTGTAACATCCCAAGTAAGTAATGAATAATAGATATTTTTATCTATGTATTCTAATGAATTAGATAGTGTTTTAGAGACTTAAAATGAGAATAAATCTAATCTTAAGCGTGGAATACACTAATATTTTTAAAAGATTGTTTTACTGCCTTTTAATGGAAAACCATTTTGAAATAAAACATTTGAAACTATTATAAGCTATATTTGGGAAAATAAACTTATTCTTTATTATTGATACATTGAAATTTACTTTGGATAAATTTCTGGTATTTTACTAATAATGTTCTTTTTTTAATGAATAGTGAAAAATGTTCTATTTTAATTCAAAACCTCTTTTTAATCTAATTTGTTTATATGATTTTATTATATTTTTAGTTGGTTGTAAAGTGAAATTAGAATATATTTTTTCCATTTAATCCAATGGTGTTCATTGGAATTAATTTTACTTTGAAATTGGACTTAAACTAGTGTCAATCTTTTGATACTTATTGTTTCATAAAAACACGCTATTTGCTCAGACAGCGGGAATTAATTATTAAATTAATTAATGTAACTTATATGATTTTAATTTTTTAAAATAGATATCATTTTTGAATTCGGAATATCAAATAAATCTTATGGTGATGTTTTGGTATTTTTCTGAAAAATTTCAATTTTTGATGAATAGTGAAACCACTAAGTGTACTTAAAAAAACTGATTTTTCATTTAAATGAAATTTTACCACCTCTATGTTTTGAATTTCAAAAATCCGACATACATGGTTGTCATTAATAATTAAAATGTGGATCAATGGGATTAAAATAATTTTTTGGTGAATAGTAACTTTTAAGTTTTTAATCACGATTAGAGTAATTAGTGTAATTTAAGGTAAGAATAATGTTTTAATAATATGAAATGAACATAAAACATGTCCTACCCTTATTGTATGTGTCATGGCCAAAAAACACAATCCATGGGTCTACTTGGGGACCCCATGGAGCCACTTTGGAAGGAAAATGACATTAATATCTTTTTATTTAATGTTAAAGTAAAAAATGTCACAAACATGAGTTGTTTTACTAAAACATTTTTTAAATGGGGCTATACAAGTCATATATTTGAGTATAAATATTCATTAGAAATATAAAAAGATTTACTACATCATGATATTATTTATATAATTTTTAGATATTAAATAAATTAAATTATATATGACACCATGATGATGTTGTGATGACCTCATTATTTAACAATTTAAATAAAACGAAAATATAATGTAAAATATAAGACCTACACATGTCAAAAACCTATTAGATGGGTGGATTTAGAACTATTATCACCTTATCCTCGAAATATATAATTTTGGGACGTTTTAAATCCGAAAATCATTTTATAATAAAGTATCCTTTTATACCTTTCCAAGAGTGCCCCTCCTCTCCTCTTATAAAAGGCCCCAACCTCTACCACCTTACCCACACCTCTCAGGCCTTTGGTTCAGCCAACCCCTACTCATTTTGTCTCTCCACATCCCTATATTACTCCTAGAATCCTCACATTAGGAAGAAGTCTTCTCAAGTAAGCCTTTGAGCTGAAATCAAAAAGAGTTACCCGATTTAAAGTTAGTGTCTTCTATTGTGTTCTTATGTTTTATTTTGCTTCCCTAACTCACTAAAATCTTTTATTAATTTCTTTTGTAACAACACCAATATCTTCCATATACTAGTATGTTGTTACAATAAGGATTATTGCTACACTTACACTCACCTACATCTAATGGTTAATGAAAATACTGTTTCTGTGGATGGCGAATTTCTGCCTCACGAAACGATGATTGTTCAATATTCGTTTAACACCTTCAAAGGTGGCCATTAAGATGACACTATATTTATATATGATATATAATATGTTTATGTTTTACTTAAGCTTATTTATTTTTCATTTATGGTATACCTTTATGGTTTCCATTATGGTAAGTGCGATATCTTTATTTTAGGAAGTGCGGACTACCGCCCCCTCAAAGTGATTTGATTCGTTAATTCCATATGTGGGACATATAAAGGATGTAATTAATGGTATTATATATAATATTATAATGGAATTATAATATACATTTATATAATTATGATTCCATTCTATAAAATATGAAATTGAAATAAAAGTAGCATTCATGCGTACGTACGACTTACCATCTCCATGAACGGTGCATTTCATTTCATACCTCTAAAAATTATGTAATATTATAAATGCATGTATATACTGGATATATATGATATATATGAAATCTACATCATGAGTATAACTCTGGATATAATGGATACATGAACAACATGTAATTATAAAGGGTTTATTTATGACTCAAGTACCAATGATCGTTAAAACGACCGTTGTTAACTTAAATAATTACATAGAGTTCATGACATGGAAATAAGTGATATAATATGAATAATGAACTTGAAAAACGTTCTTAATAAATTAGAAATTAACTCATGATTATTATTCAGGAGGTTAAATAACGATTGAGTCATGTCGGATATGAGGTATGGGACTTCGTCTCAATATCCTTTCATTGAGGCATATTATGTTTTATACACATCTTTCTTTTATACGGTGTATAAAGCCCTTTGACATTTACATTTATCCAAAAGGAATATTTTTATACGAAGCATTTTACTAAAAGATAAAAGGGAATGTTTTTGTCGTACGTATGCGGCGACAATGACTTCTCCGCTGTCGTGGCCATTATTCGAGTTTCAGCTTCCTCTACAAGCCATACCTTTTTTTGAAATGAAAAATAAATACCATGTCTTACTTTTATTTTATTTTGGTATTGAAAATGGTTTTAATAATGTTTATATATCAATGTGTTGTATTGATATCTTTTTATTGAAAAGTGGAAATGTTATGTTTCCTTTATGCATGTTTTATGTTATACGATTATGTTATGGTTCTTGGAAATTATTATAAAGATGGGTGGTTCCGTGATAAACTAAGGGCGGGTGAGCCCGATATAGCTCTCCAATGCATTGGGTAACGCGAAGGAGTTAAACGTTAATGTTTATCCAAAGAGATTTAGGGAATATGCTTTGATGGGTATTCCAAATGTAACCAAGAGGGTTACTCCCTACGTAAGAATGGTATGAATGCCTCATGTTACCTTTATGTCTTATGATTTCTATGATTTATTCATGATTTGATGAGGTATGTTAAAGTTCTTATGTTTTATGAGTAGATTGTGATTTCATTTATTCTTATGTATACATGTACTCATGTTTCCTTTCCATCTTTTAATATCCCTTACTGAGCTTTTTATGCTCATACCACGTTTTTGAAATGTTTTTCACAGGTCAAGGGAAGGGTACATGATATGATGAATGTGTCAAAGAAGTTTCAAGAATGAATCCATGTTTTATTTTAAATATGTTTCCGTTGATGGGAAAAAATGAATACTATCTTTTATTGTAACCACTTTGTTTAAATGTGGGATGTAATGCATGTTTTATGATCTAATCCTCCAAAACTCTAAACCTGAAAAGATCCTCAATGTGTAATCTTATAATAACTCATGATTAAGAAAGGTTTAAGGCTAGATCCTTATAATTAGAATAATTCAATTGTCTATTATCATTATGATAAACCACGTATTTTTACAACAATGTGTCAAAATAATTAAAATTGTCAGTATAATTGAATCAACTATTAATTAAAAAAGATGTTTTAATTTTCCAAATTGAGTTGTGTGTAAATATATTTTAAGAAGATAAATTTCTAGTCAAAATAAATTCAAACATCAATTATTTACAAAATAAAATATCTACATAGCATGTGAATTAATTAAAATTATCCAGTCAACATTACAAAACATAAAAAATTACCTCACCATTACAACTAAAAAATAAGCTCAGTGATAAAATAATAATGCATTAAAATTGTACATTAACTAATAAAAAATGATCATGTTGGGTTGTACTCATATAGTGAAAAGCACCCAATTACACAAATCTAGGATATAAATTAAAACCTTCATATGTGGTTACTTCAAACTCTAAACCACTACCATGCTAACAACCGAACACCAATAATTTAACACCTACTCGGAGTCACACTGTACATAAAGAGTCATGATTAAAAATATGTATTAGTTTAATGCATGGGTATTCATTCATTTGAGGAGAAGGAAATAGATAGGATCAGAGGGGGTGGCTCATTTCTATTATTCTACTGTGTAATGGATGCGAGGGGGTTTATCAGCATAGGTGTTCTACTACAGTGGGGAGGGGTTCATCTATGGTTCATATGGTTTTCAAGGAGGAACAGGGGTATTGGAAGCCTGGGACTGATGGTGTTTGTTTTTCACCAAGTTGGAGACTTTGATCCAAGATTTTCACCTATGTAAAAAAGGAGGGGTTATGTGTGATGTTCCTAAGGGAAATGGAAATGTGCTCATTGGACCGGATGGGAAACACCTAGTTTTTATATAGGTGAAGAGATATGGCTGCTTCAAAGCTGGTTACTAATTCATGATTGACTAGGACAGGTGAGAGTGGAGTCCATTTGGTGGTGCACCTTTATAAGAGGGTTATGTGAAGAGGAGGTACGCCTGATGGTGTGGACATAGGTTTTAGGAGGGAGGTGATGAATGTACGGTTTTCTTGAGGAGAGAGATATGATTATGATTCTAGTTCCTTCTGAATTTAAATAGAAACTACATAAATAGAAATAATAATATACCAATTAATAATAGTAAAAAATGTTTTCACATTCATAATGGTTAGATTGAGATAATAATAATAATAATAACAAACATTAATTTATGTAAACTAAACTAAAATACTTTAAAGTAATTAAATATATATAGGTACAAAAAATTGGATATACTAATACATTAAATAAACCCTAATTGGTATTTAGATGAAATTTTAATCCATACACATAAAAATTATTCTATTAATAAATATTCATCTATTTTAATAAAAATATTAAACTACTAAATTAAATATTAATTTTATTAATATGTAATTTTTTTATAAAAATAAATAAGTAATAATTAATACTAATATAATAAATTTAGTTAATTATGTATAATATTAATAAAATAAAAATGAATCGAATGTTAATTAAACTACTAAATTTAAAATGTTTTAGATATTTAATGTGATTAATTTATAATATTAATATTTATTAATAATAATAAAAATATTTTAAGAGATTTAATTATATAGATATAATTAAATATAACAGGGTTACATGGTAAATTAATTTAGTATTTATATAAATAATAAAATATAATAAGAAAATAAACTTATAAAAAACAAAATTACTAATATTACAATATAAATTAAGAATAAATATAATAATAATTATTATTATAAAAATCTACGAAATAAACAGTGAAATATTAAAATGATGAACTATTTAATAAAAATGATGTTAATAAATTTTAATTTTTTTTTGACATCCACGGGCATCGAATCCCCCACACTTATAATTTTTCACTCTTGCAATAAAAAATAATAAAATATAAACAAATGGACCTATAGAAAAAACAAAACAAAAGAAGTTCAAGATAAAAATTCATAATCCCATTTACCAATAAAATATCATGCTTCATCTATGATTCTAATTTTAAATATAGTTCCCCTTCGACATGAATTACTTCTATAAAAAATTACATTCAGGAATTAATGTGGCCTACATCTCCATAACTATCATTTTTTAAAATAATTCATTATCAATGTTATTCTAAATTGTCATACGCATTCTTATTTACCCTAGTTATTCGGTTAGTTTCACATATCCACTAGTGGAAATCAAATGAATGGTCCAATCCCAAGTAATTTAAAACAGTTTAAAATGTCTCTAAGGCTATGGAATGGTGCTTTATAAAAAAATTAATTTTTTTGTAAGAATGAGGGTGTATTCCTAAAAAAATACATGTTAAGTGTTAATATGAATGTCTCCCTCAAAATAACTCTTACGCACACAAAATAAGTAGCATGTTCCAAATTATATGATAATCTAATATTTTCTATTTTTAATGAAAAAACACTTTGAATTAACATGGGAATAAACTAATGATTACTAACTCTAAAACCCCTAAAATATAAATATAAAAACATCCCATGAAAATTTACACAAGTATCATGCATGCTGTAGAATCTCATTAAAAGTATAACATAAAAAAACTCTATTGATCTAGGAGTAAGAAGTCATCACTTTTATATGTATCCCTAAAGGTGAGGAATACCACATAATTTCCATAAATATCCAAATTTTTTTATCCCAAAATAATCAACATTCCCATAAAAATACATGTGATAAATGTATGTAATGATAAATATAACACAAATAATCATGTTGGGATAGTGATTATACATGTGAATTAAAAAACTCACTACCCAAGAACACAACCTTCTACATGAATAAATACTCTCCCACTCTTAGGTTGAAAATAATAATTGAAATATTCTATAATAATGCATGGAAGGGTATTGGATATGGGATCATCCTAAAAATAATATTCATGGATTCAATGTGCTAAATTATTGATAAAATGTATGATTGGATAAGTGAGTTAAAGAGGATAAATAGATCAAATATCACCCTTATTAATTTCTGTGATACTTTCAAAAGTCATATCAAATTAATAAAAGACATGGAATGTTGATGAAAAATATAATAGAAGAGATTAACTTAACATGTTATGAAATATGTGATGATTTAAAAAATTTCGAAAATCTTCACAGGCATGTAAATAACATGTTCAAAAATATAAAATAACATGAGAGAAATAGGTTTCTTAAATATAAAAGACTGTAAAAAAATAATCGTGTTCTTGATCATCCTAGGGAGTCGTGTGGTATTCCTTAAAAAATGTTACAAAAAAACTTAATATATAATATTTAGGCTCAACAATGATAATAATGATAGTTTATTGTTTATGTTTCTTTAGTTAGTTGTTTTACATGATTATTATGGAACAATATAATATGACCTAAAATAAAACTCTTCCCTGAGTAAGGGAAAATGAACATAGTAATGCTTCTAGTATTCAATGAATATCTAAAAATATTGTGCATGAAAACTCTATAGACTTACAACATGTACCCACATTATATAATACAGATAATGAAAAATTGAACATATATGAAATTATATACATGGGAGAAAAAAATATTCATAAAAAGATGTTTGGAATAGCTAAAAAGTTTCCCCATATTCTAGATTTATTTTTTAAAAATAACTATAACTAATAATTGAAATTTATGGAAAAGTAAAAAACATGAATTTCCTCTCAAGATAAACTATGTTTTATATGTTATTCTAGATGGAAAGACAATAGTAAAAATGCCAGGTCAATCAGCATAAAATTCCATAACATCTTTTTTGTTCAATTGGTATTGTCTCCTAACTATCAAGTCCTCTTTTTGAGGGTCAAACAATCTATCTTTTTTAGGGGAGCTAGTGCCCTTTTATAATTGAGGATGAGTGTGATTTTTTAAAATACCATAAACTATTCAATAATGGGGAGTATAAATCACCCCAAGTGGCTCTAAAATTAATATTTAAATGGGTGGAGGGATTATAATGTGGGACATACCAAAAATATTTTAAAAAAATCAATGTTTTAAACATTTTTTCCTCAACATCTATGATTCCTTACTTTTACCAGTTTTTTTCACTATTGTAACTAGAGATTTTAACCTAGGTATTTAATCTTATAAGGATAAAATAATTGAGTGTTATTACATAATTATAACTATCAAATTCATAAAATGATATCATATTTATTATATAAAAATCCTAACTGTATTGAAAATTAATTTTAATATATGCATGTATAATGTAAAATCCTCCTCTCAAACCTTAACCATTATTACATAATGTGTAGTCCTTAAGGGTTAATATAGTTACCATAGAAGACATATTGTTCCATTATTAGACAGTAGATTATATAATTAATCATTTAAAATCTCTTGGTTATTATTCAAATTTTTCTAATTTTAAATTATATTAAAAAATATAATATATTAAAAAATATTAAATTACAAATTTTCCATTATTCATTTAATATGAATTTAAAAAAATATAAAGATTTTTATGGAATTAGAAAATATTATTTTTATACATATGTGATAGGATATATTTATCTAAAAAATTAATATAACAAAATAATTCATTAAATTAATTATACATTTAATATATTTAGAATTAGTTATAATTTTTTTCTATTAACTAAATTATTATTAAATAAGTATTTTTTAATCATTTAATGTAATTATATGATAATTAAAAATAAAAAATTAATTATTCATAAGAATGTAATTTCATTATTCTCAAAATAAACATCCATATTTTTGAACATATTATTATTTCCACAATGTGAACACATAATTGAAATCAAAAAGTAGGAGTGTTACATTTTGTCTTTTTCTTTAATTAAATTTGAATATTATTCACATTCATGGACATATATCTGAAAAAATCGTGCACATAGAGCCTATGATGATAATGGTATAAATATGGAATGTCAAGTGGAATTTGGATATGATTTTAATGATAATTATTCTTTATTAAATTATTTTAATCCCCTCGATAAACCAATTTTTAGATTGACTGTGATGATATATTTTTTTTGTATTTTCCCTATATATTTTGGGTAATGAATATTTTGACGATTTTAAATAATGTAAATTATTTTTATTCATGTATGTAATCCAATTTTTATAATTATGTTAACGGAATTCGTAGAATTCATTTTAAAATCAATCCCACATGCACATTGAAAAAATAAATTTTATGAGGAAAAAATTAAAAAATATTAAAATGGGTTTATATAATAATTAAATATTAGATTTATGAAAATGTACTAAATTAGTTAATTTTATTATTATTAAATTATTTATATATTTAATACCATTTTAAAATATAATTTAATCTCAAAATAAAATAAAATGAAAATGCTGTTTTTTATAAAAACTTTTATTTTTCCCTAATCATCAAATATTATTAATTGAAGAAAATTATAAAATAATGAAACAAATATAATTTTTACATGTAGATATAAATGATGAATATAATTATGTCAAATAAAATTATAAAAATATGTGAAATTTTATTTTAAATTTTATTTTTATAATGTTATTGTATCGTCTTTTAAAAAAATACATTTTTTGAAAAAATTGTTTTTTATAATGGAAATTGTTTTTGTTATAATAAATAGATACCCATTTAATTTAGTTTATATATGTGAAAATGATATATTTTTTATAATATGGTTAGTCATAGTCACACTAATAATCATAATGAATAGGTTATAGTGGTCAGGTTTACTTAATAATATTTTAATAAGGTATCATGTTATGTTCAAACCTAATGTTGAGTTTACCACATAAAATCAAGGAGATTGAAATTATTTAAAAAATATATATCATAAAGTGTAAAGGTGAAATACTTAATTTTATTCTTGTTATTGTGTTTTATACACTATATGGAAAATGATGTTTCACTTTTAAAATCATGAGACATTAAAAACAACCCATTTGTATAATAATCAACACAAATAAAATGGATTAATTTTCCATTGGATGTTTTTATGTATCATTGCATCAATATAAGATCATAATTTCGTTCTGTATTTGAAATATAGCTTACATTACTCCTAAATTGGTCTGGTATTTATGTAAAGAAATCCAATAAATACCAACGATAACATAAATTTCAACTAGAGGGAGAATAAACATATATGAAGGAGGAACATTCCCAAAAATTCATTGGGAGATGATTTATATATTGGATAGTAATTTAACCTTTCAACACAACATCGTCATAATCCTCATTAAAATAGTGATTAAATGATAGTTTCATTCATTTAGGGGAATAATATGTTCTTAATAATAATCATCATCATTAAACTCTAAATTACAGCACCAGTCATAAGAATTCCCATACTCTATTCATTTAAAATTATAGTGTCTATCTGTTTAGTAAAATTGAGAACTCTCTCTATTGATCTCATTGATTAGACTCTTCACATCAATTTTTAATTATTTTTATCAACACTCAGTCTTCTAAGACCTGAAATATTATTATGTTCCATTCAATAATTAATTAGCTTGATCATTATAACTGTTTTTGTAGGTATGATGATGAAATATTTTCATACATCCATAGGAAAACCAATGCAGCTTCCAAAAACCCTTATCTTAAATTTATTTTCCCTATAACAATAAGGGTTTTAAATATCAATTTCTACATTGAGTATACATCAATTAAATTTTGTATATCTTAAAAAATACAATATGGATAACTCTCTTTTGTTATTTTTTTAATCCATTTAAGAATTGACAATACTTAATTTTAGGTTAGTTGATAATACTAGGTATGTACCTCAAAAGTATCCTAAAATTTTAATCAGATGCACCAATAGATCCATAATCCTAATTCTTTAAATCAGATAATTCCTTTTCCATTATATAAAATAATTACTAGGAATATACTTATTAAAAAATATCGTCTTAAGAAATTCACAATACATGGATTTAATTTTTTATCTTTTCATAATATTATTGACAAGATTCCACCATTTCTCATCTTCACCATCCAAATTAGATAATGATAAAATATCATGTTCTGAGTACTAGAGAATGGGGGGTAACACTTCTACAGTACTGATCAATTTCTCAGTAAAGTGTGGATCAAAATTCATAGTGAAAAATTATGCAGTTTTCCACATTAAAGAATCAATGATACATTTTACTACCAATTGATATTTTTAAAACTAATTGGGATTTATATCATTAGGATAATGTATGATCACAATAAAAAAGATTATTTATTCCAGGTCATATAGTATTCATTTTATCAGGTGAAAAAATATTTCATTGTATATTATATTTAGAATTATCAATATTCATTCATTTAAAAATAACTCATGAAAACCAATTAAAACATTGTGAAAAATAATAATCCTTGTGGGAGACCACATATTCTTAAAAAATAATTTACATTATATATAAATTCTGTCACATTTTTAATCATTAACACCATATGATTAACCTACATCATCCATGATAATGATATTTTAAAACCCTTCATAATGGATAAAAATGAAAAAGTGAATTATATTAAATATATATCCGGAGAGTATAAAACTAGTATCACAGTAAGTGCACAATAACATTGATGAAAAGTGTTGGTTTAGGTGTAGCATTCCAAATATATTTGGAGTTATTTACCTAGATGTATATGTTTCAAAAACATATCCATTTTTAGTATCCAGGTAGAGATAAATATATTGTAAAACAAAAAAATATATTCCTTGCAAAAAAAATAGGATTTTACCCTATGCATATAATTATCACATATATTTACAAAAAGGTTATGTAATCATAATCTCCAAATATTTACTAAATCATTCTCTAATTATAACAATAGAGACCAATATTTTTCAGACACATTTATAAATTTTTTTAGATGAAATTTTTTTACATAACATTATGATCTAAACTAGGATCAGACATGTTTAGTGTTTATACTGACAAGATACAATAACAAAAAAATTATTGAATGATCATACATAACGGACTTAATTATCTGATAAAATAATTTCATTCATAGATGCACCTCATATAAAAAAATATTCAGGACATAATGAAATTAAAAAATATGAAAGGGTTATACCAGATGGTTATTATGGTTAAAAAGGAGGATATCATTGTTCAGATACACATTACAAGATCATTATTGTATGATATTTGGATATTAGAATTTTAAAAACCATACCCAATATATATTATATCGTAATGAGGACAATTGGAAAATTATTTTGTAGTTCATAAGACATGATTCCTATTGGAATCAATAAACATGTCCCATGAAAACATAATTTTAGCATATGAATTTAAAAAAACATAAAATTATAACACTGGGAAAATTTCTAAATAGACACAAGTTCACCAAATAAATTATATATATGAATTCACTCCCTCATATATACGTTAACATATGAATCCATGTCCACACAATATACCTGGGAGAGTAAACAGGGTCCCTGCATAAACTTATAGACATGAAATCATGGTTCATGAATAAAATTATGAACATTAAAATAGTTTCATGTATAACATAGATAAGTCATGAGTTATCAATATTTACCCAATGAATTTTTGAGATCTAAAGGACCATGTAATCACATAATAATTGTAGAATCATATTCACACAACATGATCATAAATAAATCCCCATATAACCTCACTCATATAAATAAACAAGTTTCATAAACATTTCTTCACATAATAATAGAATAAACTATGGAATGTAAAAAAAATTAATTAAAATAAGATAATAATAACAATAATTCATCTATATAAATAATATAGATGGAATTTTTTTGATCATATCCCCAATAAAAATTATCTAACATCGAAGGACGTCATCATTTGTTGAAAATTACCAAAAAATATCTCTTGAATATTTTATTTATAAAAAATATCGTTGTCATTTTTAAATTACATAGTTAAAAAATATTAAGAAAAAAAAATTATTTGATAATAAATTTGGATAAATGAAAAGGATACAACAAATCATTCTGTGTTTATGACTAGTATAATTATATTCATGTCATGTATGATTAAAAATGTTTCTTTTAAGAATTTTAGTAAAAAGGAAAATGTATTTAATTTGACTAGATGATTACATTGTAACAATTTTTATAATTTCAATCTTTATTAAAACATATTTTTAATGGTCTTTGGAGAAGATTAATTTTTTTAATTCATTTAAGAGAAATAGGGACATCGAAGTAAAATGATACTTGATTTAAAAAAGAAATAATGTATGGTTATCTTTAATAACACTCTCTTAGACACTTGAGTACATAAAAAGGGGAAAATAAATTAAAAACACATATAATGTAGGAATCACTTAATTTGAATAAAAATCCTGATATTCTTGAGAATAATATCATGAAATTTCATTATTGGGAACTTAATATTATATAATCTTTATGAACAATGATATTTTAACATAAAACCCTTACCTGGAGTTGGACTTATTTCAAAATCTTTTTGGAATAATTGATATCATGTTTATGCTTACTATTCATCTATACCAAAGTTATTTACATACTTATAATACCATATTTTATCTATATATACAATTTTGACACCCATTTAGTAAAAATTCCTCATTAAAAGATCAATTTCACATTGTGAGTAGCTTTTTTCTTCATGCTAATTTCGATTTAGAAGTTCATGTCCTTATACTAGGATATTGAATCCATATTTTCAAGAATTTAAATTATAATATAAATATAACATGTATTAATTATATATATATATATATCCACTATTAAATTTTAGAGATATAAAAATTAATTACATCGCTAATTGAGACAGTAGGACGTATGTATGTGTGAATGTTGTTTTGGGTTTTTTATAGATTGATTTAAATTAAGGTAAATTATAATTATTTTAGAAAATATAACTATTATATCATATATGTAATACATAATCATCAAATATTTCATCGTTTCCATCCATGTAATAATATAAATGAATAATAAATCACATTTCTTCATGAGGGAAGTAGTCCACATTTATACAGGAACAAAATTATCATTTATTAATGGATTTGAAGGTCAAAAGTTATATGTGATATTATAATTCTAGAAGAATATTTAAATCATATATAATATATATAATATTTATCCCCATACTAATTAGCATCTATGAATTATAGTGATGGAAAATGATTAGTATCGCTATATGGATGTGGTAGTCCACACAAACACTTATGCAATATTTTGAATCCCATATGATGGAATGGATTATGGATGGTGGTAGCCCAATAATCATAATAATAATTTAGTATAGTTATTATACATAATTTAATATTTTTTGATGAATTATAAGCAATTAGAGGGAGGATGATTAAGTAATAAAATGATTGAGGTCATATAGGATGATTGTTGATTCTTTGGTAGACCTCATTTATACCCTTTTATAAGGATCATTGTAATGGGATTTTAAGAAGGCCAAAATATGAAATTCATTTCTAGGGAAATATATAAGTGAAATTGTTAGTGTTTGGATGATATTGGTTACGGAATAATGTTTAATCAAAAGGAAGAAGGGGATTCCTTTTATCCATTAGGTAATGATCTCTATCTGAATTTATAAAATAAATAAATTTAATTATGTAATTCATAATTAAATTGATTAAAAATTTATGATAATCAAATAATTAGAGTTTATAGAAGAAATATCATCACCTCATGAAATTTATATATTTTTTGTACAATTTTAAACCTTATAATTTTGAGAAACCCCTTCATCAGACATCTTTTAACTGTGGTAAAAACTATTTAAATAATAATGTGCTGTAATATTTTATATAAGGTAAAAATTAACTATTTAATTTATCTTTTTTATCATTTTATAATATTTATTATCATAATTACACTATTTAATTATTTCTATTATTTTTAAATAATTGAATTAAATATATTTTTTTATTACAAAAATCATTAATTTTATTTTTGATATTATTCATTTAATTATACATTAATGAATATATAATACTAACTTAATTTCAATTTAAATCATTTAAAAAAACTATATAAATTATAATTGACTACTAATTTTTTTTAAATAAGTACACATCAAATTTATATTATTTTTAATATTATATAAAAATTTATTTTAATTTTTTATTAAATAAATAAATATTGAAACAGGTTGTTTAAAAATTAAATATAATTATTTTTTGAATAAAAAATTATAAATAAAATACAATGATAAAAAATAAATTTCTATTTCAAATATAAATTTATAATTAAACTTATCCACATTTTATCCTTTTGAAATAAATTTATAGATATTAAAACTAAGTGACTTACATTTTAATTTTATTCTTTTTGTAAATTAATATGAATAACATGTAAAAATAAAAAAAAAGTACCATATGGCCATATACATGATTCATTGATGGAAATAACTCAACTAAACACATCTGATAGGTTAAAATAAATAGTTATTGAAATTCTAAGCCTTATCATAGTAATTTAAAAACTATTTTACTTGTTTTACCACTTCCAAAGTGAAAAATTAGAGTATTATTACTATAAATATTGATAAAAATAAATGGGGGATACTGAAAAAATTTGAAAACCCTAATTAAAAGTATATAACCTTTTTTTAGGTTTCAATTTCACTTATTAGAAGAAATTAATCTTCAAATAACCATGAAAACCGCAACAAAAATCGATTTTAGAAATATATATTTTTTAATCATAATGATGGACTCCATATTATACTATCCTTAACAATAGAGGAATGTTAAAAAAGTTGTTTAATATAAAATATATTTAATTAAATGGTATCATTCACCGACAGTTATTCATTTAAATAATATTTATTAAACACAGTGGACATATATATATTTTTCTCAAGAAACATATATTTTTTACATTAAAATGATTTTATATTCATTTTTAATAAATCGATAACAAATTAAATTCTTTTATATGTGTGTAATAATGAAATTTTTACAATTTAGTATGTCTTGTTGATAACCACCAATTTAGTTACTATATTATATTAATATACTATAATATGGATATTTTTGCCTCGGGTTTCATATATTAGAATTTATTGAAAATGAATTTATTTGAAGAAATATATAACATATAAAATCAGGGTGTTACATATAAAAATACAATCTTGGTTCAGTCAATAGAATATTATCCATAATAAACATAAGCATGTTATGAGAAGTAAGGATATGTTATTAGTTTTTAGAAGAGAACATGATCACGTTGAGAGGTCTTACATTTATAATAGTTCTAATATTACTAATACGATTTATGATCACAATTTTGTTTTATACTATTCCTAAATGATGGAGAAGTAAAATAGGATTGTTCAATATAATGAACTGTAATGGAATAGAAAATAGAGGATGAGTACATTATTGTACAATTTAAAACAATGGATGTTGTTTATATTTGGATGTTCATAAATGAACATTGAGTGGTTATTAACATTGAGTGATAAATTGAAATTTCTTATGAAAAAGTAAAGGAATATTATATTTCATGGAACTATGATCTCACTAAATAACTAAACATATAATTCACTAATAATTAATAATATATTTAATCTATGATATGTGAGATGTTATGTTTTATTGGGTGGATAAGGATGAAAATTTCCTAGATACATTATATAAATTACTATATAATAAACCTATATCTTATATTCAATCTCCTGGTACTAGAAAATAGAGAGATTATACATTGAGGTTTTTAGAATTTTAGTAGTTTGAACAATAAATAGAATGATAGAATGTGAGAAAGAGATGGAACATTTAGGAGTTTTCAAATCATTATGATAATAATCATATGTAAATTTAAAATGTATTTAAAGTTATTTTATATCAATTGATGGAAACTTAATGATACTCAAATATTCATCCATCACTAATGGATGATTAACAAACAGAAAAACATTAAAATAATTTATCAATAACCAATAAATCATCATTTATTATTATTATATATTAAATAATTATTAAGTCAACTCAAAAAATCCTAAAACCATTATTCCATTATGAACACACTGAATATGAATGGTTGTAGTTGGATTTAAATGTTTGATAACATTTAATTAGATAATCCATGTACATATATCCATAAAAACATGTCAATCCTTAATTTATAATAATTTAAAAAATATTAACCAAAAACATGGATTTTGAAAAATTATTATTTAAACATCGGTAAAAATTAGTAACAATATTACCCTATTTTATATACATAGAATATTAGGAAACATTTAGCATATGTTATATCAATTATCTAACATATATGATTTTCATTATTTTTTTCATCAAATTAATAATTATCTTATTTTTCTATATCCATATCTGGTGTGTTTTATGTGTAAATGTATTATAAAAAATTATTTTAGAGGATGACGAATTAATGGGATACATTTTGGATTAATCAACTCCATTTTATATCTAATGGAGGGTACCGACTGGCCCATGGTGATAGAAGCTGGATATCCTATTCTATAGATCCCACCAATTTTTTGTGGGTTGAGGATGAATAGTTGTATTATGCCTTATCATTTAAGTCAGCTGCTGGAACTTAGATATAGTACTTAATAATAGAATGGTTATATTTCTACTACAATTTGATTAACAATATGTCCCTCAATTCAATATTACACAAGTGTGACTGTAAACTATTGTATTTCGTTTATGTTGTGCACTATGTGTCCCCTTACACTCCATTTAGATTCTTTACATATATATCAATCAAGGGAATCAATTGATGGTATATTTAGCTGTTCTAGGAAATATTATTTGCATTAATTCGGAATTGATGGTATGAATTTTCCATGTTGTCTCAGCCAAGGGATATCCACCATGATCTAAAAGAAAATTCATGCAATAATAATGCATCTCTTTTGGATTCTGAGATCTAGTGGACTCTCTTTGATCGATTATAGATATAAAATTAGTGATAATGCTATTTTTGTAAAAAAAATTGATTTCAAAAATTTCAAGGATTAGTTACATGATTTATAATAAAAGAGGATGTATATTCATATTTGGACCTTGTAGATGTGAATTTCGGTACATTATGGTGATTTGGGTTTGATTGTATAGAAGATCATGGAAATTGGATTCATCTTGCTAAGGGTAAGATGTCATTAACATCTTTTTCCTTTGTATAGGATTTTCCCCTAATTTTTTGGTGTTTATTCCCAGTGAAGAGATACCTCCATCATATATACACATTACATATAAATAATCAACTATGAAACCATTTTTAGAATAAATATTTTGTTCCTATAAATTTATATATCACTATTTCATATTTCATAGCTAGATAATTTTCATATTCAATGATTTTCCTTCCTTTATTATACCTTTTATATGTACCTTGCATTTCCAGCAGAGTATTTACTGAAATGTTTTTATATATGATTTATGTATTATGTGTATATAATGTATAGCTATTGTAGCAACACAATAGTATTTAGATTGGAATATGGCCTTGGGGATGTAGTTGGTGATTTTTATGGTGTGTTTTGGATGAATAACACTTGAACATGGATATGTATAGGTTGGTTAGTTCTTGAGATTGGAATGTTTTTAGAAAATGATATGATATTTTTATACACATTTTAAAGAGTGTCTATAAGATTATATGATATTCCATTGGGGATCTCCATCTTTATGTGTATAGATAAATTGTACATGTATACCAAAAATTTATTTTATTTTTCCAAGAATGGTTTTTATATGACATGAGTTTAAATTTTTCTTAAATTGAGTGGATGAATACTTCCTAAAATTTTTAATGTGTAAAATCCCTATAGAATTATGTGTAATATAGCATGATCTATTTCATTTGTTTGACTACATAATATTTTTATTTATCATGGAATGATGCATGTGTCTTCTTCATCCATTGATTGTTAGTTAGATCATGATTTCTCATATGATGATTGGACTTATTTACATGTATGAATATATATCCCCATAACTTCTATCCACATAAATATATATGTAAAAATATGTTATGGATACATTGGTTGTGTTGTATTTTGTTTTAAACTCACACCCAACATGGACATACTAATACTCATTCAAAATTCATAAAGTGAGATTTTGATAGGTAAAGGGACTGATAGTAGGTAACCGATGATCATGGAGATGAAAGGTAAATGATTTATAGTGAAATAATAAGCATTTTTTTTGAAAGAAAATTATTTACAATCATTTCCATTTGTACCATTATTGTTCTTGACCTACCACATTATTTGTCTATTTGATTATATGAAAATTACTTGGAATGACATAAGTTATATCATTTATTTATATTATAAAATATTGTATTACTAAATGTATTATATTTTATTTTATTAAAATTATGTTTTGGATATTATTATAAATTTTATAGTCCCTCCACATAAATTTCTAGACATTATTGATCAGTTCGTAGCATCATATGTATGGATAGTCAGGTATGAGGTCTTGTGGAACTACCAGTCAAACAATGGACATAGAATTGGGTGTTACAAAATGGTATCAAAGGCACAAGGTTTTCTTTTTCTTCTTTGGGGGTAATGGTAAAAAGGAGATATAATGTGTCAAATTCCTGTAAAGGAATTTCCTTGTGCCCAGAAAAATCATTTCAAATAGAAATTCGAGTTATCGGTGATGAGATATTAACTACATTTTCTTTGATTTGGGTGTGTTCATGAATCATGAGTATAAAAATAGGACCACATAATATATATATATATATATATATATATATTCTATGTGTTATATAATATTAATTTAATTTAAATTTTTTATTTTTGATATTTATTCAATGATATATATACTTTCTCCACTTATTTGATATATGATTTCTGGAATTATAAAACTAAACGTGTGCATGTTTATATATATACATGATTATAATTAATATGTATGTAAGAGTGATATGATTTTTATTTTGGTAATATTATGTGAGTTAAAAATTCTTAGTTCGTAAACCCTAGGATATGTATTTTGATATAAAAACATACATTTTTATTACAACTCCTTATGTTTTTCCCATAAGACATTTTTTATAGGTGTTATCAATGTTTATTTAGAATTTATGAAAAATACACCATAGTGATGCTAGAATTTTCTTACTGGGGGATGGTATATACAGGTTCCATAGGATGGTATACAAGATGATGCATCTAACATTTCTCTCACACTTGATTGAATTTTTTATGAAGAAACTCCACGCCTAAATAGATTCATAATGATTATTACTTCTTATAGAGGAGTGGACTTAAGACTATGGTTGACTATTCTTGTTACTTTAAACTCGTGAATCAATAAGTGATATATGTATTTTGTAGTTTTAATATATTTTTTTACTAGATTGAAATCAATTTTGTAGTTTTCAACTTTGTGTAAAACCCTCTTAATAGGAAGGTGAATCTAGTATTTATTATTCTTTAGGGACCACCTTGAATGTGGTCAGGCATTGTGGGGTGGAAATTTGGCATCAAAGTCTTATATGGGAGTTCATAAAAGAATTTTTCCATGAGGTTTTCATTCCCAAAATATAGAATCTATATTTATCCAAAGATTTTATGGAACTTCATCATGGATGATAGTATTTTTAATTATCACTATTCATATTATAGTGTAAGAAAACTTTTCTCCTATTTTTTAATTAATACAAATATAAGGGTTATGAAGTATATGATCAGCCTTTATTTAGAGCATAATTTTAATGTTTCTCAAATTGACCTAATGAATTATGTTTAGTTTCATTTAATAGATCTCACATTTAAGAAGGGGGAGTGGAGGGGAAGATACATTTTTTTCAGCATGATTATATATCCATGATGGCTAGATTTTATTTTAAAGCAGTTAGTTCTACTTTTAGTATCAGAAAAAGGAATGATGATATTGTATTTAATGTTGGTAGATAAAATTATTAGAATATATAATCATATATTCCCTTAGTGGGAGGAGTAAATACAAGGTTTTATAATTTGAGATGAAAGGGGAGCTTTGGATCAGCGTATATGCAACCACTAAGGGATTTCCATAGATGTGAGAATATGGGTCATTCCCAATTATATAAATCTATTGTCACACATATTTAAATGATGATTCCATATTAGGGTCCTAGAAAGTCTCGTTTATGGTATTCCCATGAACAAAAAATCATTGGCTACATAGGGGAATCATTCATTATAGTGACATGGTCCATCATTAGAAGTCGGAATCATTTACCCAATATACGAGGTTACACCCACTAGCAGATATAGACCTTCTATATTTTGGGGTATCATATTTGTTACCACAATTTTATTTAATAATTTATTTTATACATGAACTTATTCATTATTCAAATATACTCATTTTTTTCTTTCCATGATTTACTATTTATGTTGTCATTTTTGTTTACCTATATGACATGGATTTGGCAATGAAATTAGATAATTTCAATTAATTTTTGGATTAACTTGTAGTTGTTAAAATATATGGAAATCTATGAGAAATAATTATCATTGAGATGAGTAATTTACAAAATATTTTCTTTTAATGATTAATTCACTAGTTACTAAACATACAACACCTACTCTTTAGAAATTTTATATTTCATCACACACAGAGGAGAGAGGTTCATGCTGACCATTGAGTGGGACATAAAAGGAAGAAAGTTGTGACTATGTTTGAAGTATATTACAACTAGTATGGTGGAATATATATTTGTGGTGATAAAATCATAATTTTTAGTATCCCATATCTTCCCTCTAATGGGGTATTATTTTTAGGATTCTTACCGAATGAATTCTTAAGAAATCCTATAGATATGGTCATTGAATTTTAGAATGAACTTATACATACTGAAAAATCGTATTGATTTATCCTTATCAAATTTTACCAAACGAGATGAGAGAGATCATGCTGTAGTTATTAGATTTACTGGTGAAATAATTTATCTTTCTTACAACATCTTCTTGGGGAGATAACAGTTTTTTCAAGAAGGAATATATTACTCCATTTATTTTTGTGGGATATAATATTATGAATTAGGAAACATGGGATGATAAGTACTACATACCAAGGATTAATGATATATTTGATTAGTTATGTAGAGCCCAATGGTTTTCCATGATTAAAATTCATTTAGTCTACCATTAGCTATGAGTAACAGAAGTGGATTTTCCAAAGATTATGTTTACGTTTTGATATGTAGTGTGTGAGTGTCCTTTGATGATTTTTGGGTTTGAAAATTATCTTGAGGTGTTCATTGATCTCATGTATATAATTTTATATCCCTATAATTACACCATATTCATTATGTTCATTGATGATATAGTAGTATATTTTAGGACAACACATATTCATTCACGCTACATTGAGGATATATTTAGTAAATAATGAGTATATCTTATTTATCCCAAAAACTATTCGTGTAACTTCATGATTCGTGAGGTGTTGTAACAAAAGTATTTAATTTATAAGGAAAAAAATATCATCGAATAAGAGAAGTTGTAGGTTGGGATTTATTTTGAACACTATAGGAATGTGATAGTGATTAACAGGGTTATATAAATTTTAAGGAACTATTAACATTTCATCCAAGAACTACCCTATTTTACATCATTAATGATACGTGTAATTATAATTGTGTGATTTTTGAGTGGTTATATCAGAGTGAAAAAAATCCGTCGAGATAGAGAGGAAATGGACAACAAAATCAGTTTCGATTCATTCAAATCTTTAGATTGGATAAACAATATAAGCTCAATTGTTGGTCTTGGAGTGGTGTCTATTAATATTTATTAGGTAGTTATCTATTGATGAAGTTTTTTTGTGACACCATAAGGGGAACTAACTAATTCATGAAATAATGTTATCAAAATTAGTCCCCAATAAAATGTGTTAGATATATTGTATGTCTGGATATAGGATGACCATATTCACGGACCATAATAAATTTTAGTGAATATTCTCTCTGCAATATCTAAATTAGCTGATATATAATTGTGTTGAGTATCTATACAAAATTTAATTTGATATGGATGATACTGTAACACCCCAGGTAAATAAATAATATGACATTTTCATATTTATCCATATTTGTGAATAAAATATTAATATACTTTAAAGGGGACGCTATGCTCGATGGCGTACCCAACACGCAACAACGAGTTTCTTGGGAATCTTACGTTGCACTCTAATAATAAAATAATATTATTTTAAATGGTAGTTAACATGTAGCCGTTGTATTGGCGGGAATGGATAGAAATAACTAAAATATGATTATATATGTTTTTAAATGTTCTTACATTTATCCAATAAAAGATAAAGGCATAAAATACGGAAAGAATTCAATTTTAGGCGTATATGCCCTAGTTTTCACTAAAGGTTCACTTATCACCTTTTGATGGAGAACCGTCATTAAATATAGTTTTGTTCACTGTTATACATCCTTTTGGACTAAATAAAACTCTTCTTAATAATTGGGACATCAAAATTTACTTTGTGTAAATTTTTGGTATCTTTCTGATAAAGTTCATTTTTTAATGAATAGTGTAAAATGTTTTATTTTAATTAAAAACCTCTTTTTAATCTAATTTATTTATATTATTTGATTATCTTTTGAATTGGTTTTAAAGTGAAATTAGAATATATTTTTACCATTAAATCCAATAGTGGTCGTTGGAATTAATTTCACTTTGAAATCAGACTTAAACTAGTGTCAATCTTTTGATACTTATTGTTTCATAAAAACACTCTATTTGCTCTGACTGCGGGAATTAATTATTAAATTAATTAATGTCACTTATATGTTTTGAATTTTTTAAAATATACTTCATTTTTGAATTCGGAATATCAAATATAGCTTAGGGTGAATTTTTGGGATTTTTCTGAAAAACTTCAATTTTGGATGAATAGTGAAACCACTAAGTGGTACTTATAAAAACTGATTTTTCCGTTTAAATGAAATTTTTCCATCTTTGTGTTTTGAATTTCAAAAATCCGACATACATGGTTGTCATTAAGAAGTAAAATGTGGTTCAATGAGATAAAAATATTTTTTTGGTGAATAGTAACTTATTAAGTTTTTAATCGCGATTAGAGGTAATTAGTGTAGTTTAAGGTAAAAATAATGTTTTGATAATATGAAATGAACTTGAAACATGTCCTAACCTCATTGTATGTGTCATGGCCGACCAAGACAACCCATGGGTCAACTTGGGGACCCCATGAAGCCACTTTGGTTGGAAATGACATTAATATCTTTTTATTTAAAGTTAATGTAAAAATGAGACAAACATAAAATGTTTTACTAAAACAATTTTTACATGGGGTTATACAAAACAGATTTTTGACTATAAATATTCATTGGAAATATAAAAATATTTCCTACATCATAGTATTTTTTATATAATTTTTATACATTAAATAAATTAAATTATTTATGACATCATGATGATGCAGCGATGACCTCATTATTTAACGATTTAAATAAAATGGAATGATAATGTAATATCTAAGATCTACACATGTCCAAAACCTATTGGATGAGTGGATTTCGAACCCTTATCACCTTATCCTCGAAACACATCAATGTGGGACCTCTTAAATCCGAATACCATTTTAAAATAATGTTACTTTTCTTTACCTTCCAAGAGTGCCCCTCCTCTCCTCTTACAAAAGGCCCCCACCTCTACCTCCTTACTCACACTCCCAAAGCCTTTGGCTCGGCCAAACTCGGACCATTTTTCTCTCCACTTCCCTCTCTTACTCCTTGAAGACTAACTTTTGGAATAAGTCTTCCCAAGGAAGCCTTTGAGCTCAAACCAAAGGGAGTTACCCGATTTTAAGGTAATGTCTTCACTTGAGTCCTTTTGTTTTATTTTGCTTCTCCAACCCCCTAAACACTTTTTATTCTTTTCTTTTGTAACAAATACAGTATAATCAATATACTAGGATGTTTTTATAAGAATTATTCGATCTACACTTTCACACACCTACATCTAATGGTTAAAGAACATACTGTTTCCGTGGATGGAGAATTTCGGCATCCCGAAACGATGATTGTTCAACATTATTTTAACACCTTCAAAGGTGGTCGTTAAGATGACACTATATTTATATATGATATATAATATGTTTATGATTTCCTTAAGCATCTGTATTTATCATTTTGGGCATACCATTATGATTTCCATTATGGTTAAACATGATATCTTCATTTAAGGAAGTGCGGACTACTGCCCCCGCAAAGTGATGTGATTCGTTAATGCCATATGTGGGACGTATAAAGGATGGATTTAAAGTTATTATATATGATGTTATACTGGAATTATAATATACTTCTATATCATTATTATTTCAATCCATAAAAATATGAAATAGAAATGAAAGTAGCGTTCATGCGTACGTACGGCTTACCGTCTCCATGAACGGTGCATTTCATTTCTTATCCCCAAATGTAATGTACTATTATAAGTACATGTATATAATGGATATATATGATGAATGATACATCTAAATGATTTATATAATTCTGGAATTAAAATATACATACCTCTCATTTAGTTTTAATTCCATTAATATGACATTGAAATGAAAGTAGCGTTAATGCGTACGTACGACTTACCGTCTCCATGAACGGTGCATTTCATTTCTTACCTCTAAATGATTATGTAATATTAAAAATACATGTATATTCTGGATATATATGATATATATTATATCCAAATCATGAATATAATTCTGTATATAATGAACATTTGACCACACGAACAACATGTAATTTTAAGAAGTCCACTTTAGACTTATGAACCAAATATCGACAAAACAAACATTATTAAATTAAATGATTACATATTGTTTATAACATGGAAATAAGTGATATAAAAGGAATAGTGAACTATAAAAAGGTTCTTAATAAAGTTTAAATTAACTCAAGTTTATTATTCAGGAAGTTAAAGAACGACCGAGTCAAGTCGGACCCGTGGTAAGGGATCCTACTCCTCTCTTTCTTTTTAAGTACACTCTTTTATGTCATTCATTCTAAGCTCATCTTTATTGTTATTGGGATGTTCTTTTATATTACTCTTACTGTAATTTTTATGTTCATATGATGAGAGACCCTATTCTATCTCATCATTCCATTTTGGAAGTTTTGAGTGGCGCCGTTAGGCTGCCGAATTTTCGTAAGAGATCTAACCTCTCTCTTTCTCTTTAAGTACTCTCCTTTATGTCACTTCTTTTATGATCCACTTTATTATGATGGGGGATGTTATTTTATATTCCTCTTGCTGTAAATTTTATTTTAATGTGATGAGATACCCTATTTGATCTCATCAATTAATTTTTGAACGTTTTAAGTGGCGTCGTTAGGCTGCCGAGTTTTCGTAAGGGATTTTTCATCTCACTTTTATTCCCGTGAGATTTATGCTACATTTGCCACAATTTCCATTGAGTGGTGAATGTACTGACCATTATTTTTCTAATTGTTTAATATTCTTTCATTTATGAGTATTTACATTAATGTGGTATTGTCCTTCTTTCATGGGGCGTATGTTTCGAAAGATACCCATGTCGGTAAGGGAACCTTTCACCCTCTACTTTTTACAGACTTATTTTGTTATGTCATTTAATTCACATAATATTATTTTGGGATATGTTCTTATATATCCTTATTGATGTAAATCTTATGTCCAAGTTATGAGATACCCTTTTTATCTCTCATCAACTCTTTTTCTGAATTTTGAAGTGACGTCATTAGGCTGTTTAGTTATTGCAAGGGAACTTCTTAACCCAATTTCGATTCTTTGGGATAAACTTGTACACCTTGAATATGTCATTTTGTGATTATGTGTGAATGTACTATGATTGTTTTACACTTAATACCCACTTATATTTCATGTATTCGTTTGTCACACATAGTTATGTAACCGATTTATCTTTAATCCAAGGATACCGTCTTTGTATGGGACTTCGTCTCAATCTCCTTTCATTGAGGCATATTTTGTTTTATACAAAACCATATTTTTTATGGTGTATAAACCCCTTTTACTTTTACGTTTATTCAAAAGGAATCTTTTTTATATGAAGCGTTTACTAAACGACAAAAGGTAATGTTTTTGTCGTACGTAAGCGGCGACAACGACTTCTTCGTCGTCGTGACCATTATTTGAGTTTCGGATTCCTCTACAAGCCATACCTTTTTTTAAAAGAAAAATAAATACCAGGTTTTACTTTTCTTTTATTTTGGTATTGAAAATGGTTTTTATAATGTTTTTATATCAATGTGTTGTATTGATATCTTGTGATTGAAAGGTGGAAATGTTATGTTTCCTTTATGCATGGTTTATGTGATATGATTATGTTGAGGTTCTTGGGCATTATTATGAAGACGGGTGGTTCCGTGATAAAATATGGGCGGGTGAGCCCGATATAGCTCTCCAATGCGTTGGGTAATGCGAAGGAGTGAAACGTTAAGGTTTCTCCGAAGAGATTTAGGTAATATACTGTGATGGGTATTCCAAACGTAACCAAGAGGGTTACTCCCTACGTAAGAATGTTATGAATGCCTCAAGTTACCTTTATGTCTTATGATTTCTATGATTTATTCATGGTTTGATAAGGTATGTTAATGTTCCTATGTTTTATGGGTAAAGTATGATTTCATTCTTATGTATATATGAACTCATATTTCCTTTCCATATTTTTATAACCCTTACTGAGCTTTTTATGCTCATCCCATGTTGTTGAAATGTTTTTCACAGGTCATGGGAAAGGTACATGATGTGATGATAGTGTCAAGGATGTGTCAAGAAAGAATCCGTGTTTTATTTTAAATATGTTTCCATTGATGGGAAAAATGAATATTGACTTTTAAGTAACCACTTTGTTTAAATGTGGAATGTAATGCATGTTTCATGATATAATTCTCTAAAACACTAAACCTAAAAAGATCCTCAATGTTTAATCTTGTAATAACTCAAGATTAAGTAATGTTTAAGGCTGGGGCCTTATAGTTGGTATCAAAGGTCGGTTTAGATAACTTTAGAGGTTAGGGTATTCTCTACGCACAAGTGACATTACCATAATGGTTAGAATTTCAGAAAGAGTCCTAGTTTTAGATAAAGTGAATGAGTAAGTATATCTTAGTGTTTACCTTCCTCATTAGTGCATGATGGTTTTGTTGATATACTCACACTGGCATTTCTATTTTTAGTGAATGGATGGATCTAGCAGGCACTAAAGAGACAACAGGTTTGAAGGAAACTATGGTGGTTCTCTGATTAAGATACTAGATAAAATGGAGGATTCAATGAGGAAACTCGTGCTTGTTCTAAACCAAATATCAAGGAGTCATGATCAACCACTTGAACCTTGGTATGTTCTGTAATTTATCATGTACGATATGACCAATCGATGAGGATGTTCGGGTAATAATAATAAAGGTAACCATTACAGTTTATATGATCCTTACTTTTGAGGTAATTATGGGTTATTATATGATATGCCAGAAAATGAAAGGCATGAGGTAAACTTTATGTTAAAATATGTTATGATCGTTTTTTATGATTTTATCTCTTTTTGGGGAATGATTTAAGAATTATATAGTTTTGGAAAAAGGACAACACTCAGACCGTATGACAACCCGTCGCGTCGGACAAAGCTGTGGGAATAAAACCCACAACCAAAGTGTGATTGGTATTTATCGCCTACCACTGGACTACATGAAGTCCCTGGTTAGTTTGACTTATTCTTTTTAGTTATATGATTTTATGAATTAATAATAAGATGGTTTTGGGTTATTTATGAAAATGATTAACCTATCATGGAGGATATGTGATTAGGTTAATTACTTTCCAATACGAGACTTTAGGAGCAACTGATGTTGTTTGGAGATTAATGTTACGATTTAACTTGGAAGACTATGTGACTAAATCCTTCAAATATTTGGGTTTCAATATTAGATTGGTTTACATTGAATAATTTTATGGAAAAAATTTTCATCGGATGGTCCTCGTTGAACTTTGGGTTTTGTTGGACAAATTTTGGAGATTAAGCATAGATTTTCTTTTTAATGGGTTATCCCTTTCTGGATTATCTGACCTTGTACTAACCTTTTTGGTTTTGGTTTTGGTTAAAGCCTAAAGACATGGGATGTATATTGTTCTCTTTGGTGGATTAGGTGATTCTCTTTAAGTTTATTATAGTACTCTTAATGCGAACAAGTCTCCCTAAATACTTGTCTTTTGGAAAAAAATATGAGTTTGATTAAGGAATCTAGTAAAAGTTGAAAGTCAACATGATAAGTGATTATGTTTCCTTATGAATAAATTCCTCAATAAAAATTAACTTAAAACAAAAATGTTGTCTATTAAATTTTCCTATTGGGTAATCGAATACCGTTTAACCCATCACAAGTTTGTGACTTTCTTATGGTTAACTTTCTCCTAGAGAAGTTTACTATCACTCTCCCTCAAGAACATGACCCTTTGCTTTTCCTTCCATGTCCATGTTTTTCTACATATGGGTTAACTCGGGTGACCTCTGTACTTATCTTCCTTTATTTTAAAGTGATTGTTTTACCAACTCTTGTTCCGATGTGGGACTTTCATGGATGTTTCCAAGATCAATTTTAAAAATTGCGAGGACGCAATTCCCAAAAGGGGGGAAGGATGTAACACCCCAGGTAAATAAATGACATTAAATTTTCATATTTATCCATATTTTTGAATAAAATATTAATATGACTTTAAAGGGGATTCTATGCTCGATGGCATACCCAACACGCAATAATGAGTTTCTTGGGAATCTTACGTTGCACTCTAATAATAAAATAATATTATTTTAAATGGTAGTTAACATGTAGCTGTTGTATTGGCGGGAATGGATAGAAATAACTAAAATATGATTATATATGTTTTTAAATGTTCTTACATTTATCCAATAAAAGATAAAGGCATAAAATACGGAAAGAATTCAATTTTAGGCGTATATGCCCTAGTTTTCACAAAAGGTTCACTTACCGCCTTTTGATGGAGAACCATCATTAAATATAGTTTTGTTCACTCTTATACATCCTATAGGACCAAATAAAACTCTTCTTAAGAATTGGGACATCAAAATTTACATTGTGTAAATTTTTGGTATCTTTCTGATAAAGTTCGTTTTTTAATGAATAGTGTAAAATGTTGTATTTTAATTCAAAACCTCTTTTTAATCTAATTTATTTATATGATTAGATTATATTTTGAATTGCTTTTAAAGTGAAATTAGAATATATTTTTACCATTAAATCCAATAGTGGTCGTTGGAATTAATTTCACTTTGAAATCAGACTTAAACTAGTGTCAATCTTTTGATACTTATTGTTTCATAAAATCACGCTATTTGCTCTGACAGCGGGAATTAATTATTAAATTAATTAATGTGACTTATATGTTTTTAATTTCTTAAAATAGACCTCATTTTTGAATTCGGAATTTCAAATATAGCTTAGGGTGAAGTTTTGGGATTTTTTTGAAAAACTTCAATTTTTGATGAATAGTGAAACCACTAAGTGGTACATATAAAAACTGATTTTTCCGTTTAAATGAAATTTTTCCATCTTTGTGTTTTGAATTTCCAAAATCCTACATACATGGTTTTCATTAAGAATTAAAATGTGGTTCAATGGGATAAAAAAAAATTTTGGTGAATATTAACTTATTCAGTTTTTAATCGCGATTAGAGGTAATTAGTGTAGTTTAAGGTAAAAATAATGTTTTAATAATATGAAATGAACTTGAAACATATCCTAACCTCATTTTATGTTTCATGGCCGACCAGGACAACCCATGGGTAAACTTGGGGACCCCATGAAGCCACTTTGGTTGGAAAATGACATTAATATCTTTTTATTTGAAGTTAAAGTAAAAAATGAGACAAACATGAAATGTTTTACTAAAACAATTTTTACATGGGGTTATACAAAACAGATTTTTGACTATAACAATTCATTGGAAATATAAAAATATTTCCTACATCATAGTATTTTTTATATAATTTTTAGACATTAAATAAATTAAATTATTTATGACATCATGATGATGCAGTGATGACCTCATTATTTAATGATTTAAATAAAATGGAAAGATAATGTAATACCTAAGACCTAGACATGTCCAAAACCTATTGTATGAGTGGATTTCGAACCCTTATCACCTTATCCTCTAAACACATCAATGTGGGACCTCTTAAATCCGAATACCATTTTAAAAGAAAGTGACTTTTCTTTACCTTCCAAGAGTGCCCCTCCTCTCCTCTTACCAAAGGCCCCCAGCTCTACCTCCTTCCCCACACTCCCAAAGCCTTTGGCTCTGCCAAACTCTGCCCATTATGTCTCTACACTTCCCTCTCTTACTCTTTGAAGCCTAACTTTGGGCATAAGTCTTCCCAAGGAAGCCTTTGAGATCAAACCAAAGGGAGTTACCCGATTTTAATGTAATGTCTTCACTTGGGTCCTTTTGTTTTATTTTTCTTCTCCAACCCCCTAAACTCTTTTTATTCAATTATTTTATAACAACTCCAGTTTCATAAATATACTAGGATGTTTTTATAAGAAGGATTAGAGCTACACTTTCACACACCTACATCTAATGGTTAAAGAACATACTGTTTCCGTGGATGGCGAATTTCGGCCTCCCGAAACGATGATTGTTCAACATTATTCTAACACCTTCAAAGGTGGTCATTAAGATGACACTATATTTATATATGATATATAATATGTTTATGTTTTCCTTAAGCTTCTGTATTTATCATTTTGGGCATAACTTTATGGTTTCCATTATGGGTAAACGCGATATCTTCATTTAAGGAAGTGCGGACTACCGCCCCCTCAATGTGATGTGATTCGTTAATGCCATATGTGGGAAGTATAAAGGATGGATTCAAAGTTATTATATATGATGTTATACTGGAATTATAATATACCTTTATATCATTATTATTCCTTTCCATAAAAATATGAAATAGAAATGAAAGTAGTGTTCATGCGTACGTACGGCTTACCGTCTCCATGAACAGTGCATTTCATTTCTTATCCCCAAATGTAATGTACTATTATAAGTACATGTATATAATGGATATATATGATGAATGATACATATATATTATGAATATAATTCTTGAATTAAAATATACATACCTCTCATTTAGTTTTAATTCCATTAATATGACATTGAAATGAAAGTAGCGTCCATGGGTACGTACGGCTTACCGTCTCCATGAACGATGCATTTCATTTCTTACCTCTAAATGATTATGTAATATTATAAATACATGTATATTCTGGATATATATGATATATATGATATCCAAATCATGAATATAATTCTGGATATAATGAACATTTGACCACACGAACAACATGTAATTGTAAGAAGTCCACTTTCAACTTAAGAACCAAATATCCACAAAACAAACATTATTAAATTAAATGATTACATAATGTTTATAACATGGGAATAAGTGATTAAAAGGAATAATGAACTAGAAAAAGGTTTTTAATGAAGTGTAAATTAACTCATGTTTATTATTCAGGATGTTAAAGAACGATCGAGTCAAGTCAGACCCGAGGTAAGGGATCCTACTCCTCTCTTTCTTTTTAAGTACACTCTTTTATGTAATTCCTTCTAAGATCATCTTTCTTGTTATTGGGATGTTCTTTTATATTACTCTTACTGTAATTTTTATGTTCATATTATGAAAGACCCTATTCTCTCTCATCAATCCATTTTGGATGCTTTGAGTGGAACCGTTAGGCTGCCGAATTTTCGTAAGATATCTAACCTCTCTCTTTCTCTTTAAGTACTCACCTTTATGTCACTTCTTTTAAGCTCATCTTTATTATGATGAGGGATGTTATTTTATATTCCTCTTTCTTTAAATTTTATTTTAATGTGATGAGATACCCTATTTGATCTCATGAATCCATTTTTGGATGTTTTAAGTGGCGTCGTTAGGCTGCCGAGTTTTCGTGAGGGATTTTTCATCTCACTTTTATTCCCGTGAGATTTATGCTACATTTGCCACAATTTCCTTTGAGTGGTGTATGTACTGACCATTATTTTACTAATTGTGTAATATTATTACATTTATGAGTATTTACATCAATGTTGTATTGTCCTTCTTTCACGGGGCGTATGTTTCTAAAGATACCCATGTCGGTAAGGGAACCTTTCACCCTCCCCTTTTTAAAAGACTTATTTTGTTATGTCATTGAATTCACATAATATTATTTTTGTATATGATCTTATATATCCTTATTGATGTAAATTTTATGTCCAAGTGATGAGATACCCTTTTTATCTCTCATCAACTCTTTTTCTGAATTATGAAGTGACGTCGTTAGGCTGTCTAATTATTTCAAGGGAACTTATTAACCCAATTTTGATTCTTTGGGATAAACTTGTACACCATGAATCTGTCGTTATATGATTATGTGTGAATGTACTATGATTGTTTTAAACTTAATACCAACTTATATTTCGTGTATTCGTTTGTCACACATAGTTATGTAACTGATTTATCCTTAATCCAAGGATACCGTCTTTGAGTGGGACTTCGTCTCAATCTCCTTTCATTGAGTCATATTTTGTTTTATACACAACCTTCTTTTATATGGTGTATAAACCCTTTGACTTTTACATTTATTCAAAAGGAATATTTTTTATATGAAGCATTTTCTAAACGAAAAAAGGGAATGTTTTTGTCGTACGTATGCGGCGACAACGACTTCTTCGCCGTCATGACCATTATTTGAGTTTCGGATTCCTCTACAAGCCGTACCTTTTTTTTAAAAGAAAAATAAATAGCAGGTTTTAATTTTCTTTTATTTTGGTATTGAAAATGGTTTTCATAATGTTTTTATATCAATGTGTTGTATTGGTATCTTGTGATTGAAAGGTAGAAATGTTATGTTTCCTTTATGCATGTTTTATGTGATACGATTATGTTGAGGTTCTTGGGAATTATTATGAATATGGGTGGTTCCGTGATAAACTAAGGGCGGGTGAGCCCGATATAGCTCTCCAATGCATTGGGTAACGCGAAGGATTGAAACGTTAAGGATTCTCCGAAGATATTTAGGGAATATACTATGATGGGTATTCCAAACGTAACCAAGAGGGTTACTCCCTACGTAAGAATGTTATGAATGACTCAAGTTACCTTTATGTCTTATGATTTCTATGATTTATTCATGGTTTGATAAGGTATGTTAATGTTCCTATGTTTTATGGGTAAAGTATGATTTCATTCTTATGTATATATGAACTCTTGTTTCATTTCCATATTTTTATAACCCTTACTGAGCTTTTTATGCTCATCCCATGTTTTTGAAATGTTTTTCACAGGTCAAGGGAAAGGTACATGATGTGATGATAATGTCAAGGATGTGTCAAGAAAGAATCCGTGTTTTATTTTAAATATTTTTCCATTGATGGGAAGAATGAATATTGTCTTTTATGTAACCACTTTGTTTAAATGTGGAATGTAATGCAAGTTTCATGATCTAATTCTCTAAAACTCTAAACCTAAAAAGATCCTCAATGTGTAATCTTGTAATAACTCAAGATTAAGTAATGTTTAAGGCTGGGGCCTTATAGTTGGTATCAAAGGTCGGTTTAGATAACTTTAGAGGTTATGGTATTCTCTAATCACAAGTGACATTACCATAATGGCTATGATTTCAGAAAGAGTCCTTGTTTTAGATAAAGTGAATGAGTAAGTATATCTTAGTGTTTACCTTCCTCATTAGTGCATGATGGTTTTGTTGATATACTCACACTGGCATTTCTATTTTTAGTGAATGGATGGATCTATCAGGCACTAAAGAGACAACAGGTTTGAAGGAAACTATGGTGGTTCTCTGATTAAGATACTAGATAAAATGGAGGATTCAATGAGGAATCTCGTGGTTGTTCTAAACCAAATATCAAGGAGTCATGATCAACCACTTGAACCTTGGTATGTTCTGCAATCCATCATGTACGAGATGACCAATCGATGAGGAAGTTCAGGTAATAATTATAAAGGTAACCATTAGAGTTTATATGATCCTTATATTTGAGGTAATTATGGGGTATTATATGATATGCTAGAAAATGAAAGGCATGAGTTAAACTTGAGGTTAAAATATGTTATGATAATTTTTTATGATTTTATCTCTTTTCGGGAAATTATTTAAGAATTATATAGTTTTGGAAAAAGGACAACACGCAGACCATGTGACAACCCATCGCGTTGGACAAAGCTGTGGGAATCAAACCCACAACCAAAGTGCGACTGGTATTTATCGCCTACCACTGGACTACGTGAAGTCTCTGGTTAGTTTGACTTGTTCTTTTTAGTTATATGATTTTATGAATTAAGAGTAAGATGATTTTGGGTTATTTATGAAAATGATTACCCTATCATGGAGGATATGTTATTAGGTTAATTACTTTCCAATACGAGACTTTAGGAGCAACTGATGTTGTTTGGAGATAAATGTTATGATTTAACTTGGAAGACTATGTGACTAAATCCTTCAAATATTTGGGTTTCAATCTTAGATTGGTTTAATTTGAATAATTTTATGGAAAATTTTTTTATCAGATGGTCCTCGTTGAACATTGGGTTTTGTTGGACAAATTTTGGAGATTAAGCATAGATTTTCTTTTTAAGGGGTTATCCTTTTCTGGATTATCTGACCTTTTACTAACCTTTTTGTTTTTGGTTTTCGTTAAAGCCTAAATACATGGGATGTATATAGTTCTCTTTGGTGGATTAGGTGATTCTCTAGAAGTTGATTATAGTACACTTAATGCGAACAAGTCTCCCTAAATACTCGTCTTTTGGAAAAAAATATGAGTTTGATTAAAGAATCTAGTAAAAGTTGAAAGTCAACATGATAAGTGATTATGTTTCCTTATGAATAAATTTATCAATAAAAATTAACTTAAAACAAAAATGTTTTCTATTAAATTTTCCTACTGGGGAATCGAATACCGTTTAACCCATCACAAGTTTGTGATTTTCTTATGGTGAACTTTCTCCTAGACAAGTTTACTATCACTCTCCCTCAAGAACATGACCCTTTGATTTTCCTTCCATTTCCATGTTTTTCTACATATGGGTTAACTCGGGTGACCTCTGTACATATCTTTCTTTATTTTAAAGTGATTGTTTTACCAACTCTTGTTCTGATGTGGGACTTTCAAGGATGTTTCCAAGCTCAATTTTAAAAATTGTGAGGAAGCAATTCCCAAAAGGGGGGAAGGATGTAACACCCCAGGTAAATAAATAACATGACATTTTCTTATTTATCCATATTTGTGAATAAAATATTAATATGACTTTAAATGGGATTCTATGCTCGATGGCGTACCCAACACGCAACAACGAGTTTTTGGGAATCTTACGTTGCACTCTAATAATAAAATAATATTATTTTAAATGGTAGTTAACATGTATCGGTTTTATTGGCAGGAATGGATATAAATAACTAATATATGATTATATAGGTTTTTAAATGTTCTTACATTTATCCAATAAAAGATAAATGCATAAAACACGGAAAGAATTCAATTTTAGGCGTATATGCCCTAGTTTTCACTAAAGGTTCAATTATCGCCTTTTGATGGAGAAAAGTCATTAAATATAGTTTTGTTTACTCTTATACATCCCTTTGGACCAAATAAAACTCTTCTTAAGAATTGGGACATCAAAATTTACTTTGTGTAAATTTTTGGTATCTTTCTGATAAAGTTCATTTTTTAATGAATAGTGTAAAATGTTGTATTTTAATTCAAAACCACTTTTTAATCTAATTTATTTATATGATTATATTATCTTTTTAATTGGTTTTAAAGTGAAATTAGAATATATTTTTACCAATAAATCCAATAGTGGTCATTGGAATTAATTTCACTTTGAAATCAGACTTAAACTAGTGTCAATCTTTTGATACTTATTGTTTCATAAAAACACGCTATTTGCTCTGACAACGGGAATTAATTATTACATTAATTAATGTGACTTATATGTTTTGAATTTTGTAAAATAGACTTCATTTTTGAATTCAGAATATCAAATATAGCTTAGGGTGAATTTTTGGGATTTTTCTGAAAAACTTCAATTTTTGATGAATAGTGAAACCACTAAGTGGTACTTATAAAAACAGATTTTTCTGTTTAAATGAAATTTTTCCATATTTGTGTTTTGAATTTCAAATATCCGACATACATGGTTGTCATTAAGAAGTAAAATGTGGTTCAATGGGATAAAAATAATTTTTCGGTGAATAGTAACTTATTAAGTTTTTAATCTCGATTAGAGGTAATTAGTGTGGTTTAAGGTAAAAATAATGTTTTAATAATATGAAATGAACTTGACACATGTTCTAACCTCATTGGATGTGTCATGGACGACCAATAAAACCCATGGGTCAACTTGGGGATCCCATGAAGCCACTTTGGTTGGAAAATGACATTAATATCTTTTTATTTAATGTTAAAGTAAAAATGAGACAAACATGAAATGTTTTACTAAAACAATTTTTACATGGGGCTATACAAACCAGATTTTTGACTATAAATATTAATTGGAAATATAAAAAGATTTCCTACATCATAGTATTTGTTTTATAATTTTTATACATTACATAAATTAAATTATTTACGACATCATGATGATGCAGCGATGACCTCATTATTTAACGATTTAAATAAAATGGAAAGATAATTTAATATCTAAGACCTAAACATGTCCAAAAACTATTGGATGAGTGGATTTCGAACCCTTATCACCTTATCATCGAATCAAATCAATGTGGGACCTCTTAAATCCGAATACCATTTTAAAATAAAGTTACTTTTCTTTACCTTCCAAGAGTGCCCCTCCTCTCCTCTTATAAAAGGCCCCCACCTCTACCTCCTTACCCACACTCCCAAAGCCTTTGGCTCGGCCAACCTCTGGCCATTTTGTCTCTCCACTTCCCTATCTTACTCCTTGAATCCTCACTTTGGGAATAAGTCTTCCCAAGGAGGCCTTTGATCTCAAACCAAAGGGAGTTACCCGATATTAAGGTAATGTCTTCACTTGAGTCCTTCTGTTTTATTTTGCTTCTCCAACCCCCTAAACTCTTTTTATTAATTTATTTTGTAACAAATACAGTATCATAAATATACTAGGATGTTTGTAAAATAAGTATTCGAGCTACACTTTCACACACCTACGTCTAATGGTTAAAGAACATATTGTTTCCGTGGATGGTGAATTTCGGCCTCCCGAAACGATGATTGTTCAACATTATTTTAACACATTCAAAGGTGGCCATTAAGATGAAACTATATTTATATATGATATATAATATGTTTATGTTTTCCATAATCTTCTGTATTTATCATTTTGGTCATACCTTTATGATTTCCATTATGGGTAAATGCGATATCTTCATTTAAGGAAGTGCGGACTACCGCCCCCTCAAAGTGATGTGATTCGTTAATGCCATATGTGGGACGTATAAAGGATGGATTTAAAGTTATTATATATGATGTTATACTGGAATTATAATATACCTGTATATCATTATTATTCCATTCCATAAAAATATGAAATAGAAATGAAAGTAGCGTTCATGCGTACGTACGGCTTACCGTCTCCATGAACGGTGCATTTCATTTCTTATCCCCAAATGTAATGTACTATTATAGGTACATGTATATAATGGATATATATGATGAATGATACATATAAATGATGAATATAATTCTGGAATTAAAATATACATACCTCTCATTTATATTAAATTCCATTAATATGACATTGAAATGAAAGTAGCGTTCATGCGTACGTACGGCTTACCGTCTCCATGAACGGTGCATTTCATTTCTTACCTCTAAATGATTATGTAATATTATAAATACATATATATTCATGATATATATGATATATATGATATCCAAATCATGAATATAATTCTGGATATAATGAACATTTGACCACACGAACAACATGTAATTGTAAGAAGTCCACTTTCGACTTAAGAACCAAATATCGACAAAACAAACATTATTAAATTAAATTATTACATAATGTATATAACATGGAAATAAGTGATCTAAAAGGAATAATGAACTATAAAATGGTTCTTAATAAAGTTTAAATTAACTCAAGTTTATTATTCAGGACGTTAAAGAATGATCGAGTCAAGTTAGACCCGAGGTAAGGGATCCTACTCCTCTCTCTCATTTTAAGTACACTCTTTTATGTCATTCCTTCTAAGCTAATATTTCTTGTTATTGGGATGTTATTTTATATTACTCTTACTGTAATTTTTATGTTCATATGATGAGATACCATATTCTCTCTCATCAATCCATTTTGGAAGTGTTGATTAGCGCCGTTAGGCTGCCGAATTTTCGTAAGAGATCTAACCTCTCTCTTTCTCTTTAAGTACTCTCCTTTATGTCACTTCTTTTATGCTCCTCTTTTTTATGATGGGGGAGGTTCTTTTATATTACTCTTGCTGTAAATTTTATTGTAATGTGATGAGATACCCTATTTTATCTCATCAATCCGTTTTTGGAAGTTTTAAGTGGCGCTGTTAGGCTGTCGAGTTTTCGTAAGGGATTTTTCATCTCACTTTTATTCCCGTGAGATTTATGCTACATTTGCCACAATGTCCTTTGAGTGGTGTATGTACTGACCATTATTTTACTAATTGTGTAATATTATTTCACATATGAGTATTTACATCAATTTTGTATTTTCCTTCTTTCACGGGGCGTATGAGTAACAGAAGTGGATTTTCCAAAGATTATGTTTACGTTTTGATATGTAGTGTGTGAGTGTCCTTTGATGATTTTTGGGTTTGAAAATTATCTGGAGGTGTTCATTGATCTCATGTATATAATTTTATATCCCTATAATTACACCATATTCATTATGTTCATTTATGATATAGTAGTATATTTTAGGACAACACATATTCATTCACGCTACATTGAGGATATATTTAGTAAATAATGAGTATATCTTATTTATCCCAAAAACTATTCGTGTAACTTCATGATTCGTGAGGTGTTGTAACAAAAGTATTTAATTTATAAGGAAAAAAATATCATCGAATAAGAGAAGTTGTAGGTTGGGATTTATTTTGAACACTATAGGAATGTGATAGTGATTAATAGGGTTATATAAATTTTAAGGAACTATTAACATTTCATCCAAGAACTACCCTATTTTACATCATTAATGATACGTGTAATTATAATTGTGTGATTTTTGAGTGGTTATATCAGAGTGAAAAAAATCCGTCGAGATAGAGAGGAAATGGACAACAAAATCAGTTTCGATTCATTCAAATCTTTAGATTGGATAAACAATGTCTTATATAAGCTCAATTGTTGGTCTTGGAGTAGTGTCTATTAATATTTATTAGGTAGTTATCTATTGATGAAGTTTTTTTGTGACACCATAAGGGGAACTAACTAATTCATGAAATAAAGTTATCAAAATTAGTCCCCAATAAAATGTGTTAGATATATTGTATGTCTGGATATAGGATGACCATATTCACGGACCATAATAAATTTTAGTGAATATTCTCTCTGCAATATCTAAATTAGCTGATATATAATTGTGTTGAGTATCTATACAAAATTTAATTTGATATGGATGATACTGTAACACCCCAGGTAAATAAATAATATGACATTTTCATATTTATCCGTATTTGTGAATAAAATATTAATATACTTTAAAGGGGACGCTATGCTCGATGGCGTACCCAACACGCAACAACGAGTTTCTTGGGAATCTTACGTTGCACTCTAATAATAAAATAATATTATTTTGAATGGTAGTTAACATGTAGCCGTTGTATTGGCGGGAATGGATAGAAATAACTAAAATATGATTATATATGTTTTTAAATGTTCTTACATTTATCCAATAAAAGATAAAGGCATAAAATACGGAAAGAATTCAATTTTAGGCGTATATGCCCTAGTTTTCACTAAAGGTTCACTTATCACCTTTTGATGGAGAACCGTCATTAAATATAGTTTTGTTCACTGTTATACATCCTTTTGGACTAAATAAAACTCTTCTTAATAATTGGGACATCAAAATTTACTTTGTGTAAATTTTTGGTATCTTTCTGATAAAGTTAATTTTTTTAATGAATAGTGTAAAATGTTTTATTTTAATTAAAAACCTCTTTTTAATCTAATTTATTTATATTATTTGATTATCTTTTGAATTGGTTTTAAAGTGAAATTAGAATATATTTTTACCATTAAATCCAATAGTGGTCGTTGGAATTAATTTCACTTTGAAATCAGACTTAAACTAGTGTCAATCTTTTGATACTTATTGTTTCATAAAAACACTCTATTTGCTCTGACTGCGGGAATTAATTATTAAATTAATTAATGTCACTTATATGTTTTGAATTTTTTAAAATATACTTCATTTTTGAATTCGGAATATCAAATATAGCTTAGGGTGAATTTTTGGGATTTTTCTGAAAAACTTCAATTTTGGATGAATAGTGAAACCACTAAGTGGTACTTATAAAAACTGATTTTTCCGTTTAAATGAAATTTTTCCATCTTTGTGTTTTGAATTTAAAAAATCCGACATACATGGTTGTCATTAAGATGTAAAATGTGGTTCAATGGGATAAAAATATTTTTTTGATGAATAGTAACTTATTAAGTTTTTAATCGCGATTAGAGGTAATTAGTGTAGTTTAAGGTAAAAATAATGGTTTAATAATATGAAATGAACATGAAACATGTCCTAACCTCATTGTATGTGTCATGGCCGACCAAGACAACCCATGGGTCAACTTGGGGACCCCATGAAGCCACTTTGGTTGGAAATGACATTAATATCTTTTTATTTAAAGTTAAAGTAAAAATGAGAAAAACATAAAATGTTTTACTAAAACAATTTTTACATGGGGTTATACAAAACAGATTTTTGACTATAAATATTCATTGGAAATATAAAAATATTTCCTACATCATAGTATTTTTTATATAATTTTTATACATTAAATAAATTAAATTATTTATGACATCATGATGATGCAGCGATGACCTCATTATTTAACGATTTAAATAAAATGGAATGATAATGTAATATCTAAGATCTACACATGTCCAGAACCTATTGGATGAGTGGATTTCGAACCATTATCACCTTATCCTCGAAACACATCAATGTGGGACCTCTTAAATCCGAATACCATTTTAAAATAATGTTACTTTTCTTTACCTTCCAAGAGTGCCCCTCCTCTCCTCTTACAAAAGGCCCCCACCTCTACCTCCTTACTCACACTCCCAAAGCCTTTGGCTCGGCCAAACTCGGACCATTTTGTCTCTCCACTTCCCTCTCTTACTCCTTGAAGCCTAACTTTTGGAATAAGTCTTCCCAAGGAAGCCTTTGAGCTCAAACCAAAGGGAGTTACCCGATTTTAAGGTAATGTCTTCACTTGAGTCCTTTTGTTTTATTTTGCTTCTCCAACCCCCTAAACACTTTTTATTCTTTTCTTTTGTAACAAATACAGTATAATCAATATACTAGGATGTTTGTATAAGAATTATTCGATCTACACTTTCACACACCTAAATCTAATGGTTAAAGAACATACTGTTTCCGTGGATGGAGAATTTCGGCATCCCGAAACGATGATTGTTCAACATTATTTTAACACCTTCAAAGGTGGTCGTTAAGATGACACTATATTTATATATGATATATAATATGTTTATGATTTCTTTAAGCATCTGTATTTAGCATTTTGGGCATACCATTATGGTTTCCATTATGGTTAAACATGATATCTTCATTTAAGGAAGTGCGGACTACTGCCCCCTCAAAGTGATGTGATTCGTTAATGCCATATGTGGGACGTATAAAGGATGGATTTAAAGTTATTATATATGATGTAATACTGGAATTATAATATACTTCTATATCATTATTATTTCAATCCATAAAAATATGAAATAGAAATGAAAGTAGCGTTCATGCGTACGTACGGCTTACCGTCTCCATGAACGGTGCATTTCATTTCTTATCCCCAAATGTAATGTACTATTATAAGTACATGTATATAATGGATATATATGATGAATGATACATCTAAATGATTTATATAATTCTGGAATTAAAATATACATACCTCTCATTTAGTTTTAATTCCATTAATATGACATTGAAATGAAAGTAGCGTTCATGCGTACGTACGACTTACCGTCTCCATGAACGGTGCATTTCATTTCTTACCTCTAAATGATTATGTAATATTAAAAATACATGTATATTCTGGATATATATGATATATATGATATCCAAATCCTGAATATAATTCTCTATATAATGAACATTTGACCACACGAACAACATGTAATTTTAAGAAGTCCACTTTAGACTTATGAACCAAATATCGACAAAACAAACATTATTAAATTAAATGATTACATATTGTTTATAACATGGAAATAAGTGATATAAAAGGAATAGTGAACTATAAAAAGGTTCTTAATAAAGTTTAAATTAACTCAAGTTTATTATTCAGGAAGTTAAAGAACGATCGAGTCAAGTCGGACACGTGGTAAGGGATCCTACTCCTCTCTTTCTTTTTAAGTACACTCTTTTATGTCATTCATTCTAAGCTCATATTTATTGTTATTGGGATGTTCTTTTATATTACTCTTACTGTAATTTTTATGTTCATATGATGAGAGACCCTATTCTCTCTCATCATTCCATTTTGGAAGTTTTGAGTGGCGCCGTTAGGCTGCCGAATTTTCGTAAGAGATCTAACCTCTCTCTTTCTCTTTAAGTACTCTCCTTTATGTCACTTCTTTTATGATCCACTTTATTATGATGGGGGATGTTATTTTATATTCCTCTTGCTGTAAATTTTATTTTAATGTGATGATATACCCTATTTGATCTCATCATTTAATTTTTGAACGTTTTAAGTGGCGTCGTTAGGCTGCCGAGTTTTCGTAAGGGATTTTTCATCTCACTTTTATTCCCGTGAGATTTATGCTACATTTGCCACAATTTCCATTGAGTGGTGAATGTACTGACCATTATTTTTCTAATTGTTTAATATTCTTTCATTTATGAGTATTTACATTAATGTGGTATTGTCCTTCTTTCATGGGGCGTATGTTTCGAAAGATACCCATGTCGGTAAGGGAACCTTTCACCCTCTACTTTTTACAGACTTATTTTGTTATGTCATTTAATTCACATAATATTATTTTGGGATATGTTCTTATATATCCTTATTGATGTAAATCTTATGTCCAAGTTATGAGATACCCTTTTTATCTCTCATCAAATCTTTTTCTGAATTTTGAAGTGACGTCATTAGGCTGTTTAGTTATTGCAAGGGAACTTCTTAACCCAATTTCGATTCTTTGGGATAAACTTGTACACCTTGAATATGTCATTCTGTGATTATGTGTGAATGTACTATTATTGTTTTACACTTAATACCCACTTATATTTCATGTATTCGTTTGTCACACATAGTTATGTAACCGATTTATCTTTAATCCAAGGATACCATCTTTGTATGGGACTTCGTCTCAATCTCCTTTCATTGAGGCATATTTTGTTTTATACAAAACCATCTTTTTTATGGTGTATAAACCCCTTTTACTTTTACGTTTATTCAAAAGGAATCTTTTTTATACGAAGCGTTTACTAAACGACAAAAGGTAATGTTTTTGTCGTACGTAAGCGGCGACAACGACTTCTTCGTCGTCGTGACCATTATTTGAGTTTCGGATTCCTCTACAAGCCATACCTTTTTTTAAAAGAAAAATAAATACCAGGTTTTACTTTTCGTTTATTTTGGTATTGAAAATGGTTTTTATAATGTTTTTATATCAATGTGTTGTATTGATATCTTGTGATTGAAAGGTGGAAATGTTATGTTTCCTTTATGCATGGTTTATGTGATATGATTATGTTGAGGTTCTTGGGCATTATTATGAAGACGGGTGGTTCCGTGATAAAATATGGGCGGGTGAGCCCGATATAGCTCTCCAATGCGTTGGGTAATGCGAAGGAGTGAAACGTTAAGGTTTCTCCGAAGAGATTTAGGTAATATACTGTGATGGGTATTCCAAACGTAACCAAGAGGGTTACTCCCTACGTAAGAATGTTATGAATGCCTCAAGTTACCTTTATGTCTTATGATTTCTATGATTTATTCATGGTTTGATAAGGTATGTTAATGTTCCTATGTTTTATGGGTAAAGTATGATTTCATTCTTATGTATATATGAACTCATATTTCCTTTCCATATTTTTATAACCCTTACTGAGCTTTTTATGCTCATCCCATGTTGTTGAAATGTTTTTCACAGGTCATGGGAAAGGTACATGATGTGATGATAGTGTCAAGGATGTGTCAAGAAAGAATCCGTGTTTTATTTTAAATATGTTTCCATTGATGGGAAAAATGAATATTGACTTTTATGTAACCACTTTGTTTAAATGTGGAATGTAATGCATGTTTCATGATCTAATTCTCTAAAACACTAAACCTAAAAAGATCCTCAATGTTTAATCTTGTAATAACTCAAGATTAAGTAATGTTTAAGGCTGGGGCCTTATAGTTGGTATCAAAGGTCGGTTTAGATAACTTTAGAGGTTAGGGTATTCTCTACGCACAAGTGACATTACCATAATGGTTAGGATTTCAGAAAGAGTCCTAGTTTTAGATAAAGTGAATGAGTAAGTATATCTTAGTGTTTACCTTCCTCATTAGTGCATGATGGTTTTGTTGATATACTCACACTGGCATTTCTATTTTTAGTGAATGGATGGATCTAGCAGGCACTAAAGAGACAACAGGTTTGAAGGAAACTATGGTGGTTCTCTGATTAAGATACTAGATAAAATGGAGGATTCAATGAGGAAACTCATGGTTGTTCTAAACCAAATATCAAGGAGTCATGATCAACCACTTGAACCTTAGTATGTTCTGTAATTTATCATGTACGATATGACCAATCGATGAGGATGTTCGGGTAATAATAATAAAGGTAACCATTACAGTTTATATGATCCTTACTTTTGAGGTAATTATGGGTTATTATATGATATGCCGGAAAATGAAAGGCATGAGGTAAACTTTATGTTAAAATATGTTATGATCGTTTTTTATGATTTTATCTCTTTTTGGGGAATGATTTAAGAATTATATAGTTTTGGAAAAAGGACAACACTCAGACCGTATGACAACCCGTCGCGTCGGACAAAGCTGTGGGAATAAAACCCACAACCAAAGTGTGATTGGTATTTATCACCTACCACTGGACTACATGAAGTCCCTGGTTAGTTTGACTTATTCTTTTTAGTTATATGATTTTATGAATTAATAATAAGATGGTTTTGGGTTATTTATGAAAATGATTAACCTATCATGGAGGATATGTGATTAGGTTAATTACTTTCCAATACGAGACTTTAGGAGCAACTGATGTTGTTTGGAGATTAATGTTACGATTTAACTTGGAAGACTATGTGACTAAATCCTTCAAATATTTGGGTTTCAATCTTAGATTGGTTTACATTGAAGAATTTTATGGAAAAAATTTTCATCGGATGGTCCTCGTTGAACTTTGGGTTTTGTTGGACAAATTTTGGAGATTAAGCATAGATTTTCTTTTTAATGGGTTATCCCTTTCTGGATTATCTGACCTTGTACTAACCTTTTTGGTTTTGGTTTTGGTTAAAGCCTAAAGACATGGGATGTATATTGTTCTCTTTGGTGGATTAGGTGATTCTCTTTAAGTTTATTATAGTACTCTTAATGCGAACAAGTCTCCCTAAATACTTGTCTTTTGGAAAAAAATATGAGTTTGATTAAGGAATCTAGTAAAAGTTGAAAGTCAACATGATAAGTGATTATGTTTCCTTATGAATAAATTCCTCAATAAAAATTAACTTAAAACAAAAATGTTGTCTATTAAATTTTCCTATTGGGTAATCGAATACCGTTTAACCCATCACAAGTTTGTGACTTTCTTATGGTTAACTTTCTCCTAGAGAAGTTTACTATCACTCTCCCTCAAGAACATGACCCTTTGCTTTTCCTTCCATGTCCATGTTTTTCTACATATGGGTTCACTCGGGTGACCTCTGTACTTATCTTCCTTTATTTTAAAGTGATTGTTTTACCAACTCTTGTTCCGATGTGGGACTTTCATGGATGTTTCCAAGAACAATTTTAAAAATTGCGAGGACGCAATTCCCAAAAGGGGGGAAGGATGTAACACCCCAGGTAAATAAATGACATTACATTTTCATATTTATCCATATTTTTGACTAAAATATTAATATGACTTTAAAGGGGATTCTATGCTCGATGGCATACCCAACACGCAATAATGAGTTTCTTGGGAATCTTACGTTGCACTCTAATAATAAAATAATATTATTTTAAATGGTAGTTAACATGTAGCTGTTGTATTGGCGGGAATGGATAGAAATAACTAAAATATGATTATATATGTTTTTAAATGTTCTTACATTTATCCAATAAAAGATAAAGGCATAAAATACGGAAAGAATTCAATTTTAGGCGTATATGCCCTAGTTTTCACAAAAGGTTCACTTACCGCCTTTTGATGGAGAACCATCATTAAATATAGTTTTGTTCACTCTTATACATCCTATTGGACCAAATAAAACTCTTCTTAGGAATTGGGACATCAAAATTTACTTTGTGTAAATTTTTGGTATCTTTCTGATAAAGTTCGTTTTTTAATGAATAGTGTAAAATGTTGTATTTTAATTCAAAACCTCTTTTTAATCTAATTTATTTATATGATTAGATTATATTTTGAATTTCTTTTAAAGTGAAATTAGAATATATTTTTACCATTAAATCCAATAGTGGTCGTTGGAATTAATTTCACTTTGAAATCAGACTTAAACTAGTGTCAATCTTTTGATACTTATTGTTTCATAAAATCACGCTATTTGCTCTGACAGCGGGAATTAATTATTAAATTAATTAATGTGACTTATATGTTTTTAATTTCTTAAAATAGACCTCATTTTTGAATTCGGAATTTCAAATATAGCTTAGGGTGAATTTTTGGGATTTTTTTGAAAAACTTCAATTTTTGATGAATAGTGAAACCACTAAGTGGTACATATAAAAACTGATTTTTCCGTTTAAATGAAATTTTTCCATCTTTGTGTTTTGAATTTCCAAAATCCTACATACATGGTTTTCATTAAGAATTAAAATGTGGTTCAATGGGATAAAAAAAAATTTTGGTGAATATTAACTTATTCAGTTTTTAATCGCGATTAGAGGTAATTAGTGTAGTTTAAGGTAAAAATAATGTTTTAATAATATGAAATGAACTTGAAACATATCCTAACCTCATTTTATGTTTCATGGCCGACCAGGAAAACCCATGGGTAAACTTGGGGACCCCATGAAGCCACTTTGGTTGGAAAATGACATTAATATCTTTTTATTTAAAGTTAAAGTAAAAAATGAGACAAACATGAAATGTTTTACTAAAACAATTTTTACATGGGGTTATACAAAACAGATTTTTGACTATAACAATTCATTGGAAATATAAAAATATTTCCTACATAATAGTATTTTTTATATAATTTTTAGACATTAAATAAATTAAATTATTTTTGACATCATGATGATGCAGTGATGACCTCATTATTTAATGATTTAAATAAAATGGAAAGATAATGTAATACCTAAGACCTAGACATGTCCAAAACCTATTGTATGAGTGGATTTCGAACCCTTATCACCTTATCCTATAAACACATCAATGTGGGACCTCTTAAATCCGAATACCATTTTAAAAGAAAGTGACTTTTCTTTACCTTCCAAGAGTGCCCCTCCTCTCCTCTTACCAAAGGCCCCCAGCTCTACCTCCTTCCCCACACTCCCAAAGCCTTTGGCTCTGCCAAACTCTGCCCATTATGTCTCTACACTTCCCTCTCTTACTCTTTGAAGCCTAACTTTGGGCAGAAGTCTTCCCAAGGAAGCCTTTGAGCTCAAACCAAAGGGAGTTACCCGATTTTAATGTAATGTCTTCACTTGAGTCCTTTTGTTTTATTTTTCTTCTCCAACCCCCTAAACTCTTTTTATTCAATTATTTTATAACAACTCCAGTTTCATAAATATACTAGGATGTTTTTATAAGAAGTATTAGAGCTACACTTTCACACACCTACATCTAATGGTTAAAGAACATACTGTTTCCGTGGATGGCGAATTTCGGCCTCCCGAAACGATGATTGTTCAACATTATTTTAACACCTTCAAAGGTGGTCATTAAGATGACACTATATTTATATATGATATATAATATGTTTATGTTTTCCTTAAGCTTCTGTATTTATCATTTTGGGCATAACTTTATGGTTTCCATTATGGGTAAACGCGATATCTTCATTTAAGGAAGTGCGGACTACCGCCCCCTCAATGTGATGTGATTCGTTAATGCCATATGTGGGAAGTATAAAGGATGGATTCAAAGTTATTATATATGATGTTATACTGGAATTATAATATACCTTTATATCATTATTATTCCTTTCCATAAAAATATGAAATAGAAATGAAAGTAGTGTTCATGCGTACGTACGGCTTACCGTCTCCATGAACAGTGCATTTCATTTCTTATCCCCAAATGTAATGTACTATTATAAGTACATGTATATAATGGATATATATGATGAATGATACATATATATTATGAATATAATTCTTGAATTAAAATATACATACCTCTCATTTAGTTTTAATTCCATTAATATGACATTGAAATGAAAGTAGCGTCCATGGGTACGTACGGCTTACCGTCTCCATGAACGATGCATTTCATTTCTTACCTGTAAATGATTATGTAATATTATAAATACATGTATATTCTGGATATATATGATATATATGATATCCAAATCATGAATATAATTCTGGATATAATGAACATTTGACCACACGAACAACATGTAATTGTAAGAAGTCCACTTTCAACTTAAGAACCAAATATCCACAAAACAAACATTATTAAATTAAATGATTACATAATGTTTATAACATGGGAATAAGTGATCTAAAAGGAATAATGAACTAGAAAAAGGTTTTTAATAAAGTGTAAATTAACTCAAGTTTATTATTCAGGATGTTAAAGAACGATCGAGTCAAGTCAGACCTGAGGTAAGGGATCCTACTCCTCTCTTTCTTTTTAAGTACACTCTTTTATGTAATTCCTTCTAAGATCATCTTTCTTGTTATTGGGATGTTCTTTTATATTACTCTTACTGTAATTTTTATGTTCATATGATGAAAGACCCTATTCTCTCTCATCAATCCATTTTGGATGCTTTGAGTGGAACCGTTAGGCTGCCGAATTTTCGTAAGATATCTAACCTCTCTCTTTCTCTTTAAGTACTCACCTTTATGTCACTTCTTTTAAGCTCATCTTTATTATGATGAGGGATGTTATTTTATATTCCTCTTTCTTTAAATTTTATTTTAATGTGATGAGATACCCTATTTGATCTCATGAATCCATTTTTGGATGTTTTAAGTGGCGTCGTTAGGCTGCCGAGTTTTCGTGAGGGATTTTTCATCTCACTTTTATTCTCGTGAGATTTATGCTACATTTGCCACAATTTCCTTTGAGTGGTGTATGTACTGACCATTATTTTACTAATTGTGTAATATTATTACATTTATGAGTATTTACATCAATGTTGTATTGTCATTCTTTCACGGGGCGTATGTTTCGAAAGATACCCATGTCGGTAAGGGAACCTTTCACCCTCCTCTTTTTAAAAGACTTATTTTGTTATGTCATTGAATCCACATAATATTATTTTGGTATATGATCTTATATATCCTTATTGATGTATATTTTATGTCCAAGTGATGAGATACCCTTTTTATCTCTCATCAACTCTTTTTCTGAATTATGAAGTGACGTCGTTAGGCTGTCTAATTATTTCAAGGGAACTTATTAACCCAATTTTGATTCTTTGGGATAAACTTGTACACCATGAATCTGTCGTTATATGATTATGTGTGAATGTCCTATGATTGTTTTAAACTTAATACCCACTTATATTTCGTGTATTCGTTTGTCACACATAGTTATGTAACTGATTTATCCTTAATCCAAGGATACCGTCTTTGAGTGGGACTTCGTCTCAATCTCCTTTCATTGAGTCATATTTTGTTTTATACACAACCTTCTTTTATATGGTGTATAAACCCTTTGAATTTTACATTTATTCAAAAGGAATATTTTTTATATGAAGCATTTTCTAAACGAAAAAAGGGAATGTTTTTGTCGTACGTATGCGGCGACAACGACTTCTTCGCCGTCGTGACCATTATTTGAGTTTCGGATTCCTCTACAAGCCGTACCTTTTTTTTAAAAGAAAAATAAATAGCAGGTTTTAATTTTCTTTTATTTTGGTATTGAAAATGGTTTTCATAATGTTTTTATATCAATGTGTTGTATTGGTATCTTGTGATTGAAAGGTGGAAATGTTATGTTTCCTTTATGCATGTTTTATGTGATACGATTATGTTGAGGTTCTTGGGAATTATTATGAATATGGGTGGTTCCGTGATAAACTAAGGGCGGGTGAGCCCGATATAGCTCTCCAATGCATTGGGTAACGCGAAGGATTGAAATGTTAAGGATTCTCCGAAGATATTTAGGGAATATACTATGATGGGTATTCCAAACGTAACCAAGAGGGGTTACTCCCTACGTAAGAATGTTATGAATGACTCAAGTTACCTTTATGTCTTATGATTTCTATGATTTATTCATGGTTTGATAAGGTATGTTAATGTTCCTATGTTTTATGGGTAAAGTATGATTTCATTCTTATGTATATATGAACTCTTGTTTCATTTCCATATTTTTATAACCCTTACTGAGCTTTTTATGCTCATCCCATGTTTTTGATATGTTTTTCACAGGTCAAGGGAAAGGTACATGATGTGATGATAATGTCAAGGATGTGTCAAGAAAGAATCCGTGTTTTATTTTAAATATTTTTCCATTGATGGGAAGAATGAATATTGTCTTTTATGTAACCACTTTGTTTAAATGTGGAATGTAATGCAAGTTTCATGATCTAATTCTCTAAAACTCTAAACCTAAAAAGATCCTCAATGTGTAATCTTGTAATAACTCAAGATTAAGTAATGTTTAAGGCTGGGGCCTTATAGTTGGTATCAAAGGTCGGTTTAGATAACTTTAGAGGTTATGGTATTCTCTAATCACAAGTGACATTACCATAATGGCTATGATTTCAGAAAGAGTCCTTGTTTTAGATAAAGTGAATGAGTAAGTATATCTTAGTGTTTACCTTCCTCATTAGTGCATGATGGTTTTGTTGATATACTCACACTGGCATTTCTATTTTTAGTGAATGGATGGATCTATCAGGCACTAAAGAGACAACAGGTTTGAAGGAAACTATGGTGGTTCTCTGATTAAGATACTAGATAAAATGGAGGATTCAATGAGGAATCTCGTGGTTGTTCTAAACCAAATATCAAGGAGTCATGATCAACCACTTGAACCTTGGTATGTTCTGCAATCCATCATGTACGAGATGACCAATCGATGAGGAAGTTCAGGTAATAATTATAAAGGTAACCATTAGAGTTTATATGATCCTTACATTTGAGGTAATTATGGGGTATTATATGATATGCTAGAAAATGAAAGGCATGAGTTAAACTTGAGGTTAAAATATGTTATGATAATTTTTTATGATTTTATCTCTTTTCGGGAAATTATTTAAGAATTATATAGTTTTGGAAAAAGGACAACACGCAGACCATGTGACAACCCATCGCGTTGGACAAAGCTGTGGGAATCAAACCCACAACCAAAGTGCGACTGGTATTTATCGCCTACCACTGGACTACGTGAAGTCTCTGGTTAGTTTGACTTGTTCTTTTTAGTTATATGATTTTATGAATTAAGAGTAAGATGATTTTGGGTTATTTATGAAAATGATTACCCTATCATGGAGGATATGTTATTAGGTTAATTACTTTCCAATACGAGACTTTAGGAGCAACTGATGTTGTTTGGAGATAAATGTTATGATTTAACTTGGAAGACTATGTGACTAAATCCTTCAAATATTTGGGTTTCAATCTTAGATTGGTTTAATTTGAATAATTTTATGGAAAAATTTTTTATCAGATGGTCCTCATTGAACATTGGGTTTTGTTGGACAAATTTTGGAGATTAAGCATAGATTTTCTTTTTAAGGGGTTATCCTTTTCTGGATTATCTGACCTTTTACTAACCTTTTTCGTTTTGGTTTTCGTTAAAGCCTAAAGACATGGGATGTATATAGTTCTCTTTGGTGGATTAGGTGATTCTCTAGAAGTTGATTATAGTACTCTTAATGCGAACAAGTCTCCCTAAATACTCGTCTTTTGGAAAAAAATATGAGTTTGATTAAAGAATCTAGTAAAAGTTGAAAGTCAACATGATAAGTGATTATGTTTCCTTATGAATAAATTTATCAATAAAAATTAACTTAAAACAAAAATGTTTTCTATTAAATTTTCCTACTGGGGAATCGAATACCGTTTAACCCATCACAAGTTTGTGATTTTCTTATGGTGAACTTTCTCCTAGACAAGTTTACTATCACTCTCCCTCAAGAACATGACCCTTTGATTTTCCTTCCATTTCCATGTTTTTATACATATGGGTTAACTCGGGTGACCTCTGTACATATCTTTCTTTATTTTAAAGTGATTGTTTTACCAACTCTTGTTCCGATGTGGGACTTTCAAGGATGTTTCCAAGCTCAATTTTAAAAATTGTGAGGAAGCAATTCCCAAAAGGGGGGAAGGATGTAACACCCCAGGTAAATAAATAACATGACATTTTCTTATTTATCCATATTTGTGAATAAAATATTAATATGACTTTAAATGGGATTCTATGCTCGATGGCGTACCCAACACGCAACAACGAGTTTTTGGGAATCTTACGTTGCACTCTAATAATAAAATAATATTATTTTAAATGGTAGTTAACATGTATCCGTTTTATTGGCAGGAATGGATATAAATAACTAAAATATGATTATATAGGTTTTTAAATGTTCTTACATTTATCCAATAAAAGATAAATGCATAAAACACGGAAAGAATTCAATTTTAGGCGTATATGCCCCAGTTTTCACTAAAGGTTCAATTATCGCCTTTTGATGGAGAAAAGTCATTAAATATAGTTTTGTTTACTCTTATACATCCCTTTGGACCAAATAAAACACTTCTTAAGAATTGGGACATCAAAATTTACTTTGTGTAAATTTTTGGTATCTTTCTGATAAAGTTCATTTTTTAATGAATAGTGTAAAATGTTGTATTTTAATTCAAAACCACTTTTTAATCTAATTTATTTATATGATTATATTATCTTTTGAATTGGTTTTAAATTGAAATTAGAATATATTTTTACCATTAAATCCAATAGTGGTCGTTGGAATTAATTTCACTTTGAAATCAGACTTAAACTAGTGTCAATCTTTTGATACTTATTGTTTCATAAAAACACGCTATTTGCTCTGACAACGGGAATTAATTATTACATTAATTAATGTGACTTATATGTTTTGAATTTTGTAAAATAGACTTCATTTTTGAATTCATAATATCAAATATAGCTTAGGGTGAATTTTTGGGATTTTTCTGAAAAACTTCAATTTTTGATGAATAGTGAAACCACTAAGTGGTACTTATAAAAACAGATTTTTCTGTTTAAATGAAATTTTTCCATATTTGTGTTTTGAATTTCAAAAATCCGACATACATGGTTGTCATTAAGAAGTAAAATGTGGTTCAATGGGATAAAAATAATTTTTCGGTGAATAGTAACTTATTAAGTTTTTAATCTCGATTAGAGGTAATTAGTGTGGTTTAAGGTAAAAATAATGTTTTAATAATATGAAATGAACTTGACACATGTTCTAACCTCATTGGATGTGTCATGGACGACCAATAAAACCCATGGGTCAACTTGGGGATCTCATGAAGCCACTTTGGTTGGAAAATGACATTAATATCTTTTTATTTAATGTTAAAGTAAAAATGAGACAAACATGAAATGTTTTACTAAAACAATTTTTACATGGGGCTATACAAACCAGATTTTTGACTATAAATATTAATTGGAAATCTAAAAAGATTTCATACATCATAGTATTTGTTTTATAATTTTTATACATTACATAAATTAAATTATTTATGACATCATGATGATGCAGCGATGACCTCATTATTTAACGATTTAAATAAAATGGAAAGATAATGTAATATCTAAGACCTAAACATGTCCAAAAACTATTGGATGAGTGGATTTCGAACCCTTATCACCTTATCATCGAAACAAATCAATGTGGGACCTCTTAAATCCGAATACCATTTTAAAATAAAGTTACTTTTCTTTACCTTCCAAGAGTGCCCCTCCTCTCCTCTTATAAAAGGCCCCCACCTCTACCTCCTTACCCACACTCCCAAAGCCTTTGGCTCGGCCAACCTCTGGCCATTTTGTCTCTCCACTTCCCTATCTTACTCCTTGAATCCTCACTTTGGGAATAAGTCTTCCCAAGGAAGCCTTTGAGCTCAAACCAAAGGGAGTTACCCGATATTAAGGTAATGTCTTCACTTGAGTCCTTTTGTTTTATTTTGCTTCTCCAACCCCCTAAACTCTTTTTATTAATTTATTTTGTAACAAATACAGTATCATAAATATACTAGGATGTTTGTAAAATAAGTATTCGAGCTACACTTTCACACACCTACGTCTAATGGTTAAAGAACATATTGTTTCCGTGGATGGTGAATTTCGGCCTCCCGAAACGATGATTGTTCAACATTATTTTAACACATTCAAAGGTGGCCATTAAGATGAAACTATATTTATATATGATATATAATATGTTTATGTTTTCCATAATCTTCTGTATTTATCATTTTGGTCATACCTTTATGATTTCCATTATGGGTAAATGCGATATCTTCATTTAAGAAAGTGCGGACTACCGCCCCCTCAAAGTGATGTGATTCGTTAATGCCATATGTGGGACGTATAAAGGATGGATTTAAAGTTATTATATATGATGTTATACTGGAATTATAATATACCTGTATATCATTATTATTCCATTACATAAAAATATGAAATAGAAATGAAAGTAGCGTTCATGCGTACGTACGGCTTACCGTCTCCATGAACGGTGCATTTCATTTCTTATCCCCAAATGTAATGTACTATTATAGGTACATGTATATATGGATATATATGATGAATGATACATATAAATGATGAATATAATTCTGGAATTAAAATATACATACCTCTCATTTATATTTAATTCCATTAATATGACATTGAAATGAAAGTAGCGTTCATGCGTACGTACGGCTTACCGTCTCCATGAACGGTGCATTTCATTTCTTACCTCTAAAGGATTATGTAATATTATAAATACATATATATTCATGATATATATGATATATATGTTATCCAAATCATGAATATAATTCTGGATATAATGAACATTTGACCACACGAACAACATGTAATTGTAAGAAGTCCACTTTCGACTTAAGAACCAAATATCGACAAAACAAACATTATTAAATTAAATTATTACATAATGTATATAACATGGAAATAAGTGATCTAAAAGGAATAATGAACTATAAAATGGTTCTTAATAAAGTTTAAATTAACTCAAGTTTATTATTCAGGACGTTAAAGAATGATCGAGTCAAGTTAGACCTGAGGTAAGGGATCCTACTCCTCTCTTTCATTTTAAGTACACTCTTTTATGTCATTCCTTCTAAGCTAATATTTCTTGTTATTGGGATGTTCTTTTATATTACTCTTACTGTAATTTTTATTTTCATACGATGAGATACCATATTCTCTCTCATCAATCCATTTTGGAAGTGTTGATTAGCGCCGTTAGGCTGCCGAATTTTCGTAAGAGATCTAACCTCTCTCTTTCTCTTTAAGTACTCTCCTTTATGTCACTTCTTTTATGCTCCTCTTTTTTATGATGGGGGAGGTTCTTTTATATTACTATTGCTGTAAATTTTATTGTAATGTGATGAGATACCCTATTTTATCTCATCAATCCGTTTTTGGATGTTTTAAGTGGCGCTGTTAGGCTGCCGAGTTTTCGTAAGGGATTTTTCATCTCACTTTTATTCCCGTGAGATTTATGCTACATTTGCCACAATGTCCTTTGAGTGGTGTATGTACTGACCATTATTTTACTAATTGTGTAATATTATTTCACATATGAGTATTTACATCAATTTTGTATTTTCCTTCTTTCACGGGGCGTATGTTTCGAAAGATACCCATGTCGGTAAGGGAACCTTTAACCCTCCTCTTCTTAAAAGACTTATTTTGTTATGTCTTTTAATTCACATAATATTATTTTGGGATATGTTCTTATATATCCTTATTGATGTAAATTTTATGTCCAATTGATGAGATACCCTTTTTATCTCTCATCAACTCTTTTTCTGAATTTTGAAGTGACGCTGTTAGGCTGTCTAATTATTGCAAGGGAACTTCTTAACCCAATTTCGATTCTTTGGGATAAACTTCTACACCTTGAATATGTCGTTCTATGATTATGTGTGAATGTCCTCTGATTGTTTTACACTTAATACCCACTTATATTTCATGTATTCATTTGTCACACATAGTTATGTAACTGATTTATCCTTAATCCAAGGATACCGTCTTTGTATGCGACTTCGTCTCAATCTCCTTTCATTGAGGCATATTTTGTTTTATACACAACCTTCTTTTATACGGTGTATAAACCCATTTGACTTTTATGTTTATTCAAAAGGAATCTTTTTTATATGAAGGGTTTACTAAACGACAAAAGGGAATGTTTTTTTCGTACGTATGCGGCGACAATGACTTCTTCACCGCTGTGACCATTATTTGAGTTTCGGCTTCCACTATAAGCCATACCTTTTCTTTAAAGAAAAATAAATACCATGTTTTACTTTTCTTTTATATTGGTATTGAAAATGGTTTTCATAATGTTTTTATATCAATGTGTTGTATTGATATCTTGTGATTGAATAGTGGAAATGTTATGTTTCCTTTATGCATGTTTTATGTGATACAATTATGTTGATGTTCTTGGGCATTATTATGAATATGGGTGGTTCCGTGATAAAATAAGGGTGGGTGAGCCCGATATAGCTCTCCAATGCATTGGGTAACGCAAAGGAGTGAAACGTTAAGGTTTCTCCAAAGATATTTAAGGAATATACTATGATGGGTATTCCAAACGTAACCAAGAGGGTTACTCCCTACGTAAGAATGTTATGAATGCCTCAAGTTACCTTTATGTCTTATTATTTCTATGATTTATTCATGGTTTGATGAGGTATGTTAAAGTTCCTATGTTTTATGGGTAAAGAATGATTTCATTCTTATGTATATATGAACTCATGTTTCCTTTCCATGTTATTATAACCCTTACTGAGCTTTTTATGCTCATCCCATGTTTTTGAAATGTTTTTCACAGGTCAAGGGAAAGGAACATGATGTGATGATAGTGTCAAGGATGTGTCCAGAAATAATCTATGTGTTATTTTAAATATTTTTTCGTTGATGGGAAGAATGAATATTGTCTTTTATGTAACCACTTTGTTTAAATGTGGAATGTAATGCAAGTTTCATGATTTAATTCTCTAAAACTCTAAACCTAAAAAGATCATCAATGTATAATCTTGTAATAACTCAATACTAAGTAAGGTTTAAGGCTGGGGCCATATAGTTGGTATCAAAGGTCGGTTTAGATAACTTTAGAGGTTAGGGTATTCTATAATCACAAGTGACATTACCATAATGGTTATGATTTCAGAAAGAGTCCTAGTTTTAGATAAATTGAATGAGTAAGTATATCTTAGTGTTTACCTTCCTCATTAGTGCATGATGGTTTTGTTGATATACTCACACTGACATTTCTGTTTTTAGTGAATGGATGGATCTAGCAGGCACTAAAGAGACAACAGGTTTCAAGGATACTGTGGTGGTTCTCTAATTAAGATACTAGATAAAATGGAGGATTCAATGAGGAAACTCGTGGTTGTTCTAAACCAAATATCAAGGATTCATGATCAACCACTTGATCCTTGGTATGTTCTGTAATGCATCATGTAAGAGATGACCAATCGATGTGGAAGTTCAGGTAATAATTATAAAGGTAACCATTAGAGTTTATATGATCCTTACTTTTGAGGTAATTATGGGTTATTATATGATATGCTGGAAAATGAAAGGCATGAGATAAACTTGAGGTAAAAATATGTTATGATCATTTTTTATTATTTTATCTCTTTTTGGGGAGTGATTTAAGAATTATATGGTTTTGGAAAAAGGACAACACGCAGACCGTGTGACAACCTGTCGTGTTGGACAAAGCTGTGGGAATCGAACCCACAACCAAAGTGAGACTGGTATTTATTGCCTACCACTGGACTACATGAAGTCCCTGGATAGTTTAACTGATTCTTTTTAGTTATATGATTTAATGAATTAAGAGTAAGATGATTTTTGTTTATTTATGAAAATGATTAACCTATCATGGAGGATATGTGATTAGGTTAATTACTTTCCAATGCGAGACTTTAGGAGAAACTGATGTTGTTTGGAGATAATTGTTACGATTTAACATGGAGGTTTATGTGACTAAATCCTTCAAATATTTGGGTTTCAATCTTAGATTTGTTTACTTTGAAGAATTTTATGGACAAATTGTTTATCTGATGGTCCTCGTTGAACTTTGGGTCTTGTTGGACAAATTTTGGAGATTAAGAATAGATTTTCTTTTTAATGGGTTATCCTTTTCTGGATTATCTGACCTTGTACTAACCTTTTTGGTTTTGGTTTTGGTTAATGCCTAAAGACATGTGATGTATATAGTTCTCTTTGGTGGATTAGGCGATTCTCTAGAAGTTGATTATAGTACTCTTAATACGAACAAGTCTCCCTAAATACTCGTCTTTTGGAAAAAAAATATGAGTTTGATTAAGGAATCTAGTAAAAGTTGAAAGTCAACATGATAAGTGATTATGATTCCTTATGAATAAATTCATCAATAAAAATTAACTTAAAACAAAAATGTTGTCTATTAAATTTTCCTACTGGGGAATCGAATACCATTTAACCCATCACAAGTTTGTGATTTTGTTATGGTTAACTTTCTCCTAGACAAGTTTACTACCACTCTCCCTCAAGAACCTGACCCTTTTCTTTTCCTTCCATGTCCATGTTTTTCTACATATGGGTTAACTCAGGTGACCTCTGTACTTATCTTCCTTTATTTTAAAGTGATTGTTTTACCGACTCTTGTTCCGATGTGGGACTTTCAAGGATGTTTCCAAGCTCAATTTTAAAAATTGCGAGGACGCAATTCCTAAAAGGGGGGAAGGACGTAACACCCTGGGTAAATAAATTATATGACTTTTTCATATTTATCCAGATTTGTGAAAAAACTATTAATATGACTTTAAAGGGGACTCTATGCTCGATGGCGTACCCAACACGCAACAACGAGTTTCTTGGGAATCTTACGTTGCACTCTAATAATGAAATAATATTATTTTAAATGGTAGTTAACATGTAGTCGTTGTATTGGAGGGAATGGGTATAAATAACTAAAATACGATTATATATGTTTTTAAATGGTCTTACATTTATCCAATTAAAGATAAAGGCATAAAATACGGAAAGAATTCAATTTTAGGCGTATATGCCCTAGTTTTCACTAAAGGTTCACTTATCTTCATTTGATGGAGAACCGTCATTAATATAGTTTTTTTCACTCTTATACATCCTTTTGGACCAAATAAAACTCTTCTTAAGAATTGGGACATCAAAATTTACTTTGTGAAAATTTTTGGTATCTTTTTGATAAAGTTCATTTTTTAATGAATAGTATAAAATGTTGTATTTTAATTCAAAACCTCTTTTTAATCTAAATTATTTATATGATTAGATTATAATTTGAATTGGTTTTAAAGTGAAATTAGAATATATTTTTACCATTAAATACAATAGTGGTCATTGGAATTAATTTCACTTTGAAATCAGACTTAAACTAGTGTCAATCTTTTGATACTTATTGTTTCATAAAAACACGCTATTTGCTCTGACAGCGGGAATTAATTATTAAATTAATTAATGTGACATATATGTTTTGAATTTAGTAAAATAGACTTCATTTTTTAATTTGGAATATCAATGATATTTTAGCGTGAATTTTTGGGATTTTTCTGAAAAACTTCAACTTTTGATGAATAGTGAAACCACTAAGTGGTACTTATAAAAACTGATTTTTCTGTTTAAATGAAATTTTTCCATCTTTGTGTTTTGAATTTCAAAAATCCAACATAAATTTTTGTCATTAAGATGTAAAATGTGGTTCAATGGGATAAAAATAATTTTTTGGTGTATAGTAACTTATTAAGTTTTTAATCGCGATTAGAGGTAATTAGTGTAGTTTAAGGTAAAAATAATGTTTTAATAACATGAAATGAACTTTACACATGTCCTAACCTCATTTGATGTGTCATGGCCGACCAAGACAACCCATGTGTAAACTTGGGGACCCCATGAAGCCACATTGGTTGGAAAATGACATTAATATCTTTTTATTTAAAGTTTAAGTAAAAATGAGACAAACATGAAATGTTTTACTAAAACAATTTTTACATGGGGTTATACAAAACCGGTTTTTGACTATAAATATTCATTGGAAATCTAAAAAAAATTCCTACATCATAGTATTTTTTTTAGAATTTTTAGACATTAAATAAATTAAATTATTTATGACATCATGATGATGCAGTGATGACCTCATTATTTAACGATTTAAATAAAATGGAAAGATAATGTAATATCTAAGACCTACACATGTCCAAGCCCTATTGGATGAGTGTATTTCGAACCCTTATCACCTTATCCTCGAAACACATCAATGTGGGACCTCTTAAATCCGAATACCATTTTAAAATAAAGTGACTTTTCTTTACCTTCCAAGGGTGCCCCTCCTCTCTTCTTATAAAAGTCCCCCAGCTCTACCTCCTTACCCACACTCCCAAAGCCTCTGGATCGGCCAAACTCTGCCCATTTTGTCTCTACACTTCCATCTATTAATCCTTGAAGACTCACTTTGGGCAGAAGTCTTCCCAAGGAAGCTTTTGATCGCAAACCAAAGTGAGTTACCCGATTTTAAGGTAATGTCTTCACTTGAGTCCTTTTGTTTTATTTTTCTTTTCCAACCCCCTAAACTCTTTTTATTCATTTATTTTGTAACAACCACAGTATCATAAATATACTAGTATGTTTTTATAAGAAGTATTAGAGCTACACTTTCACACACCTACATCTAATGGTTAAAGAACATACTGTCTCCGTGGATGGAGAATTTCGGCCTCCCGAAACGATGATTGTTCAACATTATTTTAACACCTTCAAAGGTGTCCATTAAGATGACACTATATTTATATAGGATATATAATATGTTTATTTTTTCCTTAAGATTCTGTATTTATAATTTTGGGCATACCTTTATGGTTTCCATTATGGGTAAACGCGATATCTTTATTTAAGGAAGTGCGGTCTACCGCCCCCTCAAAGTGATGTGATTCATTAATGCCATATATGGGACGTATAAAGGATGGATTTAAAGTTATTATATATGATTTTATACTGGAATTATAATATACCTCTATATAATTATTATTACATTCCATAAAAATATGAAATAGAAATGAAAGTAGCGTTCATGCGTACCTACGGCTTACCGTCTCCATGAACGGTGCATTTCATTTCTAATCCCCAAATGTAATGTACTATTATAAGTACATGTATATAATGGATATATATGATGAATGATACATCAAAATTATGAATATAATTCTGGAATTAAAATATACATACCTCTCATTTAGTTTTAATTCCATTAATATGACATTGAAATGAAAGTAGTGTTCATGCGTACGTACAACTTACCGTCTCTATGAACGGTGCATTTCATTTCTTACCTCTAAATGATTATGTAATATTATAAATACATATATATTCTGGATATATATGATATATATGATATCCAAATCATGAATATAATTCAGGATATAATGAAAATTTGACCACACGAACAACATGTAATTGTAAGAAGTCCACTTTCGACTTAAGATCCAAATATCGACAAAACAAACATTATTAAATTAAATGATTACATAATGTTTATAACATGGAAATAAGTGATCTAAAAGGAATAATGAACTATAAAATGGTTCTTAAAAAAGTGGAAATTAACTCAAGTTTATTATTCAGGACGTTAAAGAACGATCGAGTCAAGTCGGACTCGAGGTAAGGGATCCTACTCCTCTCTTTCTTTTTAAGTACACTCTTTTATGTCATTCCTTCTAAGCTCATCTTTCTTGTTATTGGGATGTTCTTTTATATTAATCTTACTGTAATTTTTATGTTCATATGATGAGAGACCCTATTCTCTCTCATCAATCCATTTTGGAAGTTTTGAGTGGCGCCGTTAGGCTAAGGAATTTTCGTAAGAGATCTAACCCTTTTATTTCTATTTAAGTAATCTCCTTTATGTCACTTCTTTTATGCTCATCTTTGTTATGATGGGGGATGTTCTTTTATATTCCCTTTCTGTACATTTTATTGTAATGTGATGAGATACCCTATTTGATCTCATCAATCCATTTTTGGAAGTTTTAAGTGGCGTCGTTAGGCTACCGAGTTTTCGTAAGGGATTTTTCATCTCACTTTTATTCTCGTGAGATTTATGCTACATTTGCCACAATTTCCTTTGAGTGGTGTATGTAATGACCATTATTTTACTAATTGTGTTATATTATTTCATTTATGAGTATTTACATCAATGTTGTATTGTCCTTCTTTCACGGGGCGTATGTTTCGAAAGATACCCATGTCGGTAAGGGAACCTTTCACCCTCCTCTTTTTAAAAGACTTATTTTGTTATGTCTTTTAATTCACATAATATTATTTTGGGATATGTTATTATATATCCTTATTGACGTAAATTGTATTTCCAAGTGATGAGATACCCTTTTTATCTCTCATCAACTCTTTTACTGAATTTTGAAGTGACGCCGTTAGGCTGTCTAATTATTGCAAAGGAACTTCTTAACCCAATTTCGATTCTTTGGGATAAACTTGTACACCTTGAATATGTCGTTCTATGATTATGTGTGAATGTCCTATAATTGTTTTACACTTAATACCCACTTATATTTCGTGTATTTGTTTGTCACACATAGTTGTGTAACTGATTTATCCTTAATCCAAGGATACCGTCTTTGTATGGGACTTCGTCTCAATCTCCTTTCATTGATGCATATTTTGTTTTATAAACAACCTTATTTTATATGGTGTATAAACCCCTTTGACTTTTAATTTTATTCAAAAGGAGTATTTTTTATACGAAGCGTTTACTAAATGACAAAAGGGAATGTTTTTGTCGTACGTATGCGGCGACAACGACTTCTTCGTCGTCGTGACCATTATTTGAGTTTCGACTTCCTCTACAAGCCATACATTTTTTTTAAAAGAAAAATAAATACCATGTTTTAATTTTCTTTATTTTGGTATTGAAAATGGTTTTCATAATGTTTTTATATCAATGTGTTGTATTGATATCTTGTGATTGAAAGGTGGAAATGTTATGTTTCCTTTATGCATTTTTTATGTGATACGATTATGTTGAGGTTCTTGGGCATTATTATGAAGACTGGTGGTTTCGTGATAAACTGAGTGCGGGTGAGCCCGATATATCTCTCCAATGCATTGGGTAACGCGAAGGAGTGAAACATTAAGGTTTCTCTGAAGATATTTAGGGAATATACTGTGATGGGCATTCCAAACGTAACCAAGAGGGTTACTCACTACGTAAGAATGTTATGAATGCCTCAAGTTACCTTTATGTCTTATGATTTCTATGATTTATTCATGGTTTGATGAGGTATGTTAAAGTGCCTATGTTTTATGGGTAAATTATGATTTCATTCTTATGTATATATGAACTCATATTTCCTTTCCATATTTTTATAACCCTTACTGAGCTTTTTATTCTCATCCCAAGTTTTTGAAATGTTTTTCACAGGTCATGGGAAAGGTACATGATGTGATGATAGTGTCAAGGATGTGTCAAGAAAGAATCCGTGTTTTATTTTAAATATGTTTCCATTGATGGGAAGAATTAATATTGTCTTTTATGTAACCACTTTGTTTAAATGTGGAATGTAATGAAAGTTTCATGATCTAATTCTATAAAAATCTAAGCCTAAAAAGATCCTCAATGTGTAATCTTGTAATAACTCAAGATTAAGTAAGGATTAAGGCTAGGACCTTATAGATACACTAGGGAAAGGTATCAATGTTTCAGATGAATAACGAATGAAAATGTTCGTGATGAAGGAAATTAGGGAGTTTCCCTCGCATGAGGAATGCCATCTGACAAGTTTGATGGGTGAGTAGAGAGTTTCTTAATATATGGAATACGATGTAATGATAGATAAAACTTCATTTATTGTTTAATATTTAAATGACTGGGAAAATTCCATAAAAGTCATAGATCTTGGGTGTGTAGTGATTTAACAATCCATGGTGGGAGATTATTCAGTCCCATGTTAATCATTGTTTGATGATGACATATTCACGAATCATGGATGTTTAACAATAAATGATTTATTAATAAAATATCTAAGTAGGGTATAAAAATAAATTAATCTGATAGTGAATACTATGATGATTATGATGTGATAGGACTTCTGGGATTTTTTTGGTATCAAGGTGTCTAGAGGGACATCACCAATTTTTATCATGATTATATACCTACAAAAAGTAAAATTCATACATCTTTATCATATTGGATGTCATTAAGAACCTCTGATGCTTATGAGGAAGTGAGACAATGTTTATATGAACATTAGGATATATTGAAATTATTTACTAATAATTCAAGATGTTATTTGGGTAATAATTTACTAACTAATGAAACTGTCACAATTCTAGATTATTTGAATGGTTTTTTTAGTGAAGGAGTTAGGGATGTTTTATTTATGGGTGATTTTATGCAAACAAGGAGATAGTTTGATGATTTTATCATGTTATATGTTTTGGTGTTTATAGATGGATTAGACTCCCCAAATGAATCCAAGTATGACATATGATATGCATACTAATGGATAGTCACTGGGGGTGAACCAAATTTTAGAGGATTTCATTGGAATACATTATAGGATTTGGTGAAGATTGGGATGATCATCCAATAATTATGGATTTTTCATATAAAAAATCATCCTTGAAAATTTTATTATTCCACATTTTGAAGAAGTTTATTACAATATGTGTCACTCACTAATATATTGGCATGAGGTGGGTTATGATACAGATTTAGAGTAAAGAATAGTATAAGAGACCATTGAGACAGTTTTGTTGATATAAAATTGGTTAGTCCCTTCTTAAAAAATCATCATATACTAATATAATTTGGATACCCTTGGATTTTTTGTTGGTAGAATGAGTTTTCTGGGCAGTATCACTTTGACTATGGAATTGTTTTCTTCTGATGTAATGGATGCCAGCTCCAGTTTTTTATAGATTTAGTGATATAAAATAGAATATTGGGATAATGGACTACCACTAGGATCTTCATGCATTTTATCATGTCTCACATGATGTGTTCCATGTATCTAATATTTATAGGTAAAATCCAGATCATGTTCCTATGGTTGACAATGGTTTCATTTAGATGAATGCATACACAACATTTTTGGAGCATGCAATAAAGATCATAGATAGATGTGATCAAGTTATATGAATGAACTTGGTATTCCTTGTCAGACCCCAAGGGCATCATCAAAAAATGAAATAGTAGTATTATGAGTATAGTACTTCTATTTCGGTAGAGTGACCTAATATATTTAGACTATATTTCTATAGATAGTTTAATAGGATGAGAAGTCGTTATATGTGTATAATTATAATGTCCTTGTATTTATATGTATGTTTTTATTTAAATTAAGTCGTATCATATTTTTTTATCTCACATGGAAAAAAATAATATAGAAAAAGGTGTCTTATAATCAATATTTTAGAGGATGGAGGATTAATGGGATACACAATTACTGAAATAAGGCCATCGAATCTTAGGTGGAGTGCACCATCTAGACAATGACATTTGTAGTGTGACATGATCTTTTGATAATCCAATTAGTCAATTGGTGAACCATGATTCAGGAATCATTAAGTGCATTATTGTGTTTTTAATCACATTTCATTATTAATATAACCCTGACCAAAATCAAACCAAAATTCACCATGAATTTTCTTGGTATATTTTTAATTATGCATTAGGAACCCCCTTCCACTCCCATTAGATGATTAATTTATTAATAGATTGTGGGAATAAAATATGAATATGTATATTTTCATAAATTATTTCTTATTAATCATATATCCAATCCCTTTAATTATGATATGTGGATTTCCTCCATGGTAAAATAGAAGATTTCTCTTATATTTATTGATTAATGATAGTTTATGATATCAGATGGACTCTTTTTGATTGGTCATATAACTACCATTATTATTTAATCTCTTCGGGTATGTCAATGTGTATTTTATCTATTAGAATGAATAATTAATTTAATTCAAGTATTATAAGTTATATGCAGTTAGATATGACATTTTTCAATTTAATTTCAATGGGTTAGTATGATCTACGTAATTTTTTTTGGATAATTAGGGAATTGGCCTCATCGTGCTATATGATTGATTTTTTAACCATCTTAGGAGTTTGTAAGAAATTTTATGAAATTATTACTTTTTAAATTTACACTTATAGATATTTTTCTATTATAAGTACTCTTGATGTACATTGATGAACAATGATAACTTATAATGGTATAGAATATAAGTTCATATCTATATAGTATATTCTTGTGTAATGTTTTGTCGCCATTGAAGGTTTTCTATTCGATTATTGTAACATTATATATCATAAATTTCATATGAACAACTCAATTCTTGATTAATATTCTTTGTGATATTTTTTCCTTAAATTCCATTCAAACATGTATTTTATTTATAGATAATGAATCATTGTTTCAATTTTCATTTTTTATATATGGTTCAGATAGACATAACTGACTACTTAAATGGGGATTTTGGGTGACATTGCTCTTAAAAATGGATATTTTTAGTATTTATTGTTAATAATCATGGGATATGATTAAAATATAACAATTTATTTTAAAATTCCATTGGAATAGGGTTTGTATGAAGGTATGATTTATCACTGGGGAACATCATTATATATTTATAGAGAATATTATTTAAGAATTCCATGAAAGCATAACATGGATTGTGAGAATTTATTCATTTGAAAAAGGATTAAATTATAATTAAAGAATGGAGAATAATTCATCATTAATGTTTAAATATTCACATTCCTTAAACATGGAGGGGTTACATTACATGATCTAAGTCATGAAATTGGTTACATATAATATTCCTCTATCATCGCACCAAATCATATACAGCAAGGGTTTATAGATGCTTGGTATGAACATGATGTGTTAGTGCGTGATCTGTTTTTTTTATATTGTGTGATATTTCTATTACATATTGTCATAAACCTCAATATAAATTTTAGCATATTTTATGAATTAATTGGTGATGTAATTTTGGGTATATACTAACAGTATGAATCAGTATTTGAGTTTATATAAATAATTCTGGTATAAGGATTTAGACTATGGAATGGAAAATGTTGCATGTTATCAAAGAGCACGGTTATGGGAGTTGAATATTGTACATTAATAGACTCAAAGAGTTTCTAAAACACATTATTAACTATCATTACTATTTTTACAATAGCACTTGTTGGCATAAAATATTTGGGGTCCTTTGGATTGTAATTCACTAATATTACATAGGAACATTATATTGTTTCATTGTATTATATTTTATAGTGTTGTTACATTGATTAGTTTTTATGTTCATAACATTTGGATATATCTATGATTATCTATGGTATGTATCACCACACCAGTTTTAGATCATCTATTCAAATTGGTATCCTATTGTTTATGTGTAGGTACACTTGAGGTCATTTTTTACTTCATATTGGACATGGGATTCATGTTATTGTGTTACAATATGTCATAACTTTTGAACCCATATCCAAAAAAATTATATTTTTTGAATCAAAATTAGGAAATTATATAATTAATTTTGACCATATCTAATCTAACATGAACATATTAAGATTATATTACATGTTTTTTTTATTTATTTATTTTGTGTTACATTCAATATTTTAGAGTCAATTTTTATAAATTTTGAGGGTATTTTTCATAATTCATGGTTTGGAAAAATGATATATTAGGACCATAAAATTACAATGAATAGATAATGGTTAGAGATTGTAGGTTAGACATATTATGAACATGATCTAGAAAACCATTCATTGTGGTTGGATACGTAGTAGAAAAATTCACTCTCGGTTCCTGGTTTTCCTAGACCATGCAGAATGACTGTGTATATAATTAATTTTTATAATTTTGTATAAAAAAAATAAAAGGATTCCATATCACAATTCAATTATTTAAAGGTATCTTATTATCCATACCCTTTACTGAATATTTTTCTACCACCCTCCTAGAAGAAAGTTGAATTTGTTAATCAAGGCTCCCTATTTATTACCATTTTACACTCATCTCACTCTCTATTTCTATTACCATCCTCAATAACCATACTCTTCTATATGGGAATTTAATCCTAATTATTAAGGATATTAAATTTTTTATGTGTGGATCTTCATTTTAGAGATATTTTTTTATTCTATGGGACATCTTACTCCCACTTTTGGTGGAATAATAAAATTTTTATTAGTTCTTTTCATATTACTAGTGGGTAACTCATTTGGTCACCCCGTTATTATAAATCATAAATTTAAATTTGGATCATATATATATATATATTAATGTGTTTTTGGATGGTATTTAATAATTTAAATATTGAAAATTATTATCTTGTTTACTTTTATATTGTTTATAGTGAAACTATTTTTCTAAAATTTGTCTATTTACTTCAGATTCATTTGTTGAACAAAATGTGTTTAATAAAATTCTTAAATGGATTTTCCTTCCAAAAATTGGAATATGTAAACTTAATCATATTCCATTATGTTCTAATGGTCACTATGATATGGTAGATGTTTGATCATGGTTTTTTAACACACCCAACTATGCATGTGATAATGGAATGAGATACCACTTGGCCATTCATTAAATATTTATTATAAATTATCTTCATCTAAAAAACATTGGAAGATTTGTGGAAAGAATATGATCATTGAAATAAAACCAATATTTAGATAAAACAATGATGTGGATCAAAAAATTAATGAAAATTTTGGATTATTGTGAAATTTTAAACTCTAATGGGAATATGATTTTGTTGATTGAGTACAATAAATTTGAATTTATCACATAATTGTATTTGGAAAAAAAATACTGGAGATTATTCTCACACAGAAAAAAATCATAATCACCATTCTCCAAAAAATCTTTCTAGTAAGTGTGTTTAGTATAATGTATAAGTAAACGATGTCCTGATTCTGAGTTTGATTCTTCTAATGTCATTGTGGACACTGATTCATACAAGAAACCATTATATTTTTCATATAGAAAATAATAAAAATCACTAAAAATGTTTATTGAAGCTTGTATTGTTAGGTACACATTAATATCATTATTTACTATCATTTCATCATTATATGATCATTGGTATAAATATTATGTTTTTATATGATATTAATTAGAATTTTAGTATACCATGAACTACATTAGTGGTATCATAGAGTCTACCAAATATAATTTTATAGGATAAATATGCATCTAGAGTACCTGAATATGAATCCACTAAATAACCACACTATTACCCTATCAAAACCCGTATTTTTGTTTTGAAGCATTGTAAATATAATGTGGCCTTCATAAAAAATTAATTTTCATTATTTTTTGTTAATTGATGACAACATAATAGTTATCAAATATTTATTTTGGAATTGTTCAAAAGACTTTTAAAAAAGATAATAATAATAAAACAATTCATTATTGTGGATAACTATATAGATTATGTGATCATGTTTCATATTGAGAACTACCAAATAATAGTGAAAATTATACTATTCATTTAAAAACAAATGAATTAGATTCCCCATAATAATGGATTATGATTTTTTTTAATAAAAAATGGATTTTATGGTTTCATGTAAGGAAATATTTATGATAGAGCTAACCAAATCATGGGATATGAATTGTTGATACATAATATATAACTACTGATTTAAAATACATTAAAATATACATGGGTGACCAATGTATGATTAACTTGGAACCTATGATGATAGTCACTAATAAAACACATTGTTTCATGTAAAGGATATATTTTTGAACATTTTATGATTAGTAAATACTCTCAAAATAGATTCTATAATGAGTGTTGTACCTCATATATTTTGATTAAAAATATTTCTAGCCATATTCCATAATGCTAGATGTTTTCATAAAATTGTTAATAAAAATTACATTTTAGATAAAATTATAAAAACCCAATGCCATTACATGTCCAAATGGACCATGATAAATATATTAAAATCTAAATCATATAAATTTTTTTTGAATAATTTATTTTATAATGTTTTTATTTAAATGCGAAAAACACAATAGTTCTTTATTTAAGATATTATTGTTTAATTATTCATACCTATAAATTTTTTATATAATGTGAATATTAACTAGTTTAGATTAAATTGTATGAACATAATTATAATCAATATTTATTTCATGAAACACATGATAATAAATTATTTATATTTAAACTACCATTAAATAAATTTTTATTTAATGTTAGTAGACAAAATTATGGGGTTGAATATTATTGATTAAAATTAGATTTTATATTTATGATAATATTTTTAATGCCACAACTCAAACCCCCCATGACCGAGCATAAGAGTCACCTGACCTCTTATACACCATCCCTTACGAAAGAGGATGCAGAACTTAGGTGAGGTTCTCATCATCTTTGGTGATTTATTTTTGGCATCTTTTCTCCTCTGTTTTTATTTCAGGTATGATTTTTCTTGACGATGGCATTATCAACTAGGGTTAGTGTATTAGTCATGGTTGTGCTTCTCTGTAGTGGATCTAGCCCGATACTCACAACTTTGGGTTATGATCCAATGTTTCTCTCACAGTTGGTCTACGTGAGTGTCTTCACGTTTTCTTTGAGATGTGTGCTTCAATTGACTAACAATGTTTCAGGGGACACATCCTATGATATATTCAATTTTTACTACATTTGTGTTTTTTATTAGTGTGATCAATGAAATATGGGTTTGTTTGATCATTCATTAATTGGATTGGATTCCTGGTGTGGTTGTGGTTAATTGTTGAGGTATTAACCACTTATAATCTACACATTCATCAACATTCCACAACTCTTCTCCTAATCTGTCTAGAGAGTTGGTTTGTAGAAATATGTAGCATATGATCATCGAGTATCCATTAGGTTTGAAGGAGGATATTCCCCATTAGCTCAATCTCATTCTTCTTGTTTTTGGCTTTTGGAAACAGTGGTAACCATGTGACATTGATGATAGTGGACTCTTAGGTGATGTTTTTTTTAATGATGCAAATATTATATTGGTGATGGATTTTTAGGGTTTCTTATTTTTTTTTATGCTCCTTTGATAAATGTTTTATTTCTAGTTTTGATTTTTTTTTATTTCTAGGGTGATGAAGTCAAGGGTGAATCTATTTAGTCTGATGGAAGTTGTTTGGTGTTTATAATTGGTGGTGGGATGAGGTCAAGTGGGTTATAATAGGTGTGTATTTTAGTTAAAGTATCAAACTATATAATGATTCTAGATGTGACCTCACGATATGTGATGATGGATCGAGACTCATGATGATGATGTTGGGATAACGGTATGTGAAAGAGGTTGTCGTGGAAAGAGGCTATGATGATAGATTTTTATATTTAAATTTTGAATCAGTATGATCATGTATGACTTAGTTCCCTCTCATCCAAAATTCGGATTTTAGAAATAAAATCAAAAGATAATTTTCAACCAGTCATGTTGACGGCCTAGTAGTCAATCCTATAGATAAATAATCATAATTTTTGGGATAGAAAAGAAAGATATGTACAAATATATGTAGATACAAATATATAAATAGTAGTATCCTCTAAAGTACATCCTAATACTACTCCCATATTCTGGCTCCATAGCACAACTATATAACATTAGATCAATTTCCTTTCCTATATCTCTATACACATTGAACATACTGACAAAAAAATTACGATACATGGTGTGAGTAATGCAGTTCGTTTGGATACCCCTAATACATTCTTAAAAAATGTGCACATTTATAACATGTTTATATCAAGATAATAATAAATGAGAAATGAGTCATAAAAACAATCACATATCGAGTTTTGGTGCACAAACCAATCCTCTTTAAACATCTTATCATACCTAATTTTTATCCATGCCAGAATGATGATTCAATTTAATTGAAAACATTTTAGAACTAGCACAATGATGGAAAATTGTCTCTTTATATACTCAAGGAATTTATATGATCATGATACTTGGTATCCTGTATGAATCATTATCTAGAACATTCATCTATATCATTAATGAATTGAGTTACATCCCAATGAAAAAGATTTCTTCCTCTAACCCTATGAAGGGATCAACAATCTACATCATCCAACATCATGAACACACCCACTCTAAGAGGAAATCTTACCACAATGGTAACATATCATGTGTATCAAAAACCAATAATCCATGTAATGATAATATACAAATATTATTTGAATGATAAAAGAATCATAGTTTCACATCATAGAAAATACCATCATTATAGAAAACATGTGAATAAACAAAAAAAATGGTAACAAGCTACACTATAAAACTCATGGAATCAATAATCGTAATGTATTTCACATGATACATATGTATCCAAATGAGGTCACACTGAGGAATAAATAAAATAAAATATAAGTATAATAGAATCAAATCATGTGTATACAATATCCCAAAATGTTAAGGAACCTCTTAACTCATGGATTTTAACCAAGAACACTATTTCTTTTAAGTCTCGATAACTAAACCATGATGAACAACACAAAAAAGAAGATAACGTGTCAATGGTGCCTAACATGGGTTTCAGTTGTCACAGAAGAAGATTAAAATAGTAGATCAAAATAGAATTCTATATAGAATATTTTTCTTAATTTATATACATTAAGGAGTTTATAAAATAGTAAATTTCAATTTTTTTCAATTTAGTGAACACCAATTCATTGAATCTATCATTTATTAAAGAATGAATTATGAATTAGTTGATGATTGTAAAAGAGGTTTTGGGTCTATCCAATTATCATCAATGCATCATCAATCCAAAAAATGTTATTACATTATACATGACATTCAATTATAAGATAATTATCAAGATTATTATTCTAAAAAACATATGTATAAATTTTACCATGCTAAAAAAATTCTATCTTAATGAAGAGTAGTAATTCGTGATACATTATTTTAACCACCAATAATCCATAAATTCATCAATAGATTATGTTTCCATTATCGAACAATCCTCATAAAGAGTTATAGGATTTGGATTCATTGTCAACTACTAGTTAAATGATTATAGTTGTTGGTAGATCTTAGCTTCATCAATTAACAACATAGACCAGAAATATCTTCCACATATATAAAAAGGAATGGGGAAATCAAAAATAGATCATCCAGGAAAAAATCAATCCAAAATAAAGATATGATCATTTCATAACTATATAAATAGAAATAGAATAAATAGAAAAATAAAAAATCAATGAAATCCTATTGGACCAGTCAATTTTGAGATACCCAGGGAGACCAACAGGAGAGAAGTTGAGTAAAATATGTGGATATATTATCTTAAGTATGTCATAAAGGGGTTATATTTTGTTGTTTAAGGTGATGGAATTCCATTTTCCAATAAATACCATGGGTTTTATTAAATTCACCATTAGTCGGGGTCTACCAACTAGTTTATGGGGTCTATTGTAACATTCAGGCTCACTGAATCTCATCATGCTAGACATTTGTATTCACTAATTAGTTAGTGGATATTTCTAATCACTTCATGGACTATCCCTTTATCAACTCAACCAACTTATAACCTGGGCATTTATCATTAAAAATATTCTCTGAACCAAAAATATATTTTTAAGGAAAAATATATAAATGATTTTTTAATAAATATAACATTTCATTCACTAAAACAATGTGTAGATTCCAAAATTCACCCTTCTAAAAACCTTTCAACCCTAAAATTTTCCTTCGATGGTTCTACTAAAACAACATGGGCCATTGAGCATGACCATCAGACTCCACCTCCTAGTATCCTCCTCGATCAATACATGATTCCATAGTATTTTTACTTGTGGTTCTATCATCACATGAATGATTATCTCATTATGGTAAAAAATCTATATCAGATACTTCACATATGATGCATCTGGCTCTATATCAATATCCATTCAACTGATGGAAACAATATAACTAGGTATGAAACTCTAGAACAATAACATATGAATGAAATAATGCATACCTCAGAAGTGATATAGAAATTATAGATGGTATGACACTATCGTGACGATATCAGTGATGTCATAGGGTCTAACATAGAATAGAACAAGACTCCCCTACATCCTTAAATGTTATGGCCTAGCCGAGGATTTATATTTCGAAACACATCACATCATTCAAACAACTATAAATTCCTTCTCATATGGTTGGAATATAGCTTATTTGTACTTTTCACAGTGATAATCCTCTTATAAATCAACTGAACTTTCCTTGTGGTCACCTATACCAAAATAGGCCCCACAACTGCTACCTCATATTCCACTATCTACCAATATAGTGAAAGACATGGAATCCCATATGAAGCATCAGAAGGGTTCATATAAATTGAATATTTTTAACTATTATTGTATATGTACTCAACTAATGCTAGGTGGTCATTCCAATTTCCAATAAAGTATAAGGAACAAGATTAAGGCATATCAAATAATATTTGAATCTTCCTCTAGAAATTTCCATTATTCTGGTAATGATATGTTATACTCAAAAAAATCCAGTACCTATGGATTTCCTAATGAACCACAAAAACCATGATTTAAATCATGCATCAAATCTAGATATGATGCTTGGTTGAACTCCATATAATTATATTATCTCATGAACATATATATTTAACAGCTTTTCATTGGATAGAGTCGCATGTATTATTATCAAATGTGAATCTTTTATCTACAGATCAAAAATCACCCATATTACTTAATTATTCCTTTCGGTCCTTGGTAACACTTTAAAAAAAATGAGCATGAAGTCTTATCACTTCTAAATGGGTATTGGAAGGGGCTATAGATTTACACTATGATTCTACTGCTTAGACATTACCCTAGAGTAGGTAATCATTAGGGAAACAAATCTTGAAATTCCTTATTCATCATTGGTTATCAGATATACCACCTAATTTCAAGATAAATTTTTTCCCAAAAATTTGTACCACCCATATAGAGTTATATAAGTACCTTATTAGATTATCCCCAATAGAAATTTGGAAGAAAAATATATAATGCACAATATTTACATCACCATCATACAATGAACACATTTGTACCAGGTCACCTGCAGTTACATATTTCCTCATCACATCACACTCAAGATTTGTCCCCTATATGGCCTTTACCCTGTCCATGATAGAATATTTTAACTCTAATAGAGAACATATCCTTGATCCTTGATCCCTTGATGCTTCCATCATCAAATAATCCAATAAACTCCTCCTGCATCATTTTATTCAAAAGTTCATTCATTATGCTCATTATCTAGCTATTTCTTATGATAATTAAAATTGTAACAATTTTCTCATTTACATGTTCATTATCCATATAAAATTGAAATTTATATTGATACTCGACCAAACGACTCTTTATTACGATCATGTTTCATTTAATGATGATATAATGAATCCTCATGTGGTCAGTGTAGACAAAATTCTATCACTAAAGATATAGACTGAAAAAAACATCAAATAATGAACCAAGAGACCAAGCTTCATGAAATTAGTAGGATAGTTCTTCTAATATGGTTTTGGATCACAAGACTCTTGTAATAAAACATGATCCCTTTATATATATATTTCTCCCCAACCAATGAGATATGAATCCTTATTAATGACATATCAGGTCATAGGCTATGGTATGAATAAAACTTGAGCTATAGTAAACCCCATATTTAGATTAAAAAATTAATAGTCACCCAAGTCTTACCAAAAAAACATCACTTCCTTTTTTTCAAGATCATCATAAGTGCTGAAAACAAGGAGAAGTATTGTATAAAATGTTTATAGTATCTAATTGAACCTAGGAAGCTCATTATCACTAACATGGCCTGAGAAAATATCTAGGACACAACTAACTCTATATTTTAATTTTCTACAAATATAACAATTAATGAAACAACATACAAAAAACATTACCTCCTATATAAAAAGATAAAATTTTAAATATTGATGTTGAGATTATTTTACCAAAGTTTACTAGGGTATATCTTGAGATGTTTTCCATATTGAAATAAGGTTGATGTGTATATGAAGATATTTTCAAATAACTCAATAATGAATCCATATTGATATGGGTGGAGATCCTTGTTTATGATATCCACGTACATCAGCATTAAATTATTCAGTCCAAAGAGAACTAACATGTAATCATATATCCCATACATCCATTGGAACATTCACACAAATATTTTCTTATCTCTATCCTACAGATGGTTATTGAATGAATGAATATCAATACTAGAGAACTTCCTCAATTCTTGTAAAATATTCAAAAATCATCTAAAATGGGAAAATGATATCTATTCTTCATCAAAACCCAGTCTATAGTTTTATAACTGTTTATAGAAAAATTCTATCATCTGAATTATTAGACGGAAATTTTGATGTACCTCAAGGTGAAACACTCAACTATATATGGTCCTTCTACTACAAGTCCTCGATCAACACATTGAGATCCTCAAAATTGACCGATGAAATACTATATGGCGGTATAATGATTTTCTACCCAACTATAATGATATCTATATCAATATATAACTATATATCTATGTATTCCCAGTGAATTAATCTAGAAATAAATCCCTTAATGATATCTATGATTGGATTAGAAGTTAATGGGGCTTCCACTGATCCTTATAAAATACATAAACCGGAAATATTGGAAATTATAAATTGTTTAAAACATATTTTTTAATGAATTATACCTAATACATTATCCCATTGTCTAGTAATCACAAAATTCACAACGTTCAATGAAGTTAACATAACCTATTTTCGATGGTAATCAATTTTTTCTTAGAGGCTGGTCAACTAGTCCATGTTGATAATCACATATATCCTTTCCATATCCAGAATCAATAATTACCATATATTTATATGATAGAAATTATTATATGATACTATAAGAATCATTGACGATAGTCTAACTTCATTCCCACCTATTTATCATGGGAATGTAACCCAGTGAATTACCTGAATAGCATATAATGTCTTGTGACGAATTAGGAATATATGATTGAATAATAAGTACTAGTATCAAAATGAAATATAGATAATTTATAGGAGATAAAAATTTTACATAGAATATAATATGGAGCATCACCCCCAACTACCTGATTTTAGTCCATTAGATAAACACAACACACCTCATTTTTATTAAAATGACATAATAATGCCAAAATATTTTGAGTTATTATAATCAAATAATTCTTCAATAGATCCTATCTAGATCTTGATGAAGTAGAACATTTATATATTGTATCACCAATGATCCTGAACCTTGATGTCTTATAGAAACACTATGGGAGATGCAAAAAATAGTATCAATGTCAACATATGATCAGTGTTTCCGTATGTAAACTGGGATTGTAACTGATCATCCCAAACTATATGAACATTGAGGTATGTATTAATGGGTTGAAGAAGTTTTACTCAACATCAACTACATACCACTACACTGATGCTCATCTTTGAAAATAAAGTTACTACTATACGAGGAAATGGACATTGTAGGGAGAAGAGGTCCACTATTTTGAGTACAAATGGATGGATGAAAACTAAATGATTAATATTTATTTAGGAAAATTTTATGGTCAACACCTTCCAAAAACCCTATGGGTATTTACCTATGTCCTATTTATATAATTCATAGTTGATTTATGAAATATATTTAATCTCGATCATCATGGTCATCGATGCCTCATTTTTTGCCAGGTTTGAAGAAAAGTAAAAAAACTCTATGAATAGAGTGGAGTATTCATATTCTATCATGAACCCATTATGTATCTCCATAAACTCCAATAATCTATTCAGATTCACCGTATCAATAATAAATTCCTTATTTAAACGGTCAATAATGGCATACTGGATGGGACCCTCATTCCGTATGCCTTACCCCATGAATCCCCACTAATGATTGAAAGGATAACATGGAATTAAATATTTTGAAATTACCTTCTGGTCTTCATTTATCTCAAAAATGTTTAAAAACACTATGATATCTATACAGTCTAACATAACTATTGATATAACAATTCCCTAAAAGGATAGAGGTTTGTGGAGTTGGATGTACCTAGTGTAGAAAGAAATGGACCTCATATCCCCTCCCATATTGGGAAGAACATGTGAGAGGAATCCCAACTACAGTTGGTTAACTAATAAGGAAACCAGAGTAGTAATAATGAATTCACTATATCACCCTCAAGCATAATAGGAAGTGGAATATTGGTGTTATAAGAACCACTAATCAATTCATCTATCCATCCCATCAGTCTTGCAAAAGGTTTGATCTTCTAAAATGTGATGATAACAATTTTTTTAATAGTAGATTCATTGGGATAAAACATAATTCGTTTAAGAGTATCAATAAATTTTTCCCATGGAGTCTACCTATAACCCATGTTATATCGATTATAGAACAAACTACATTATCATCCTAGCACATTAGTCTCAATCATATATATATAATCATATAAACATTATCATGTTCATCAAAATATTTCGAGCATATATATATCAAAATTGATATAATAAATTAATATATCCCATAGTTATAGAATATAGGTCCATTCAAAATTGATGAAAATCTACAAGGATTTAAATTAATGAACTTCTATAGGTGAAAAAAAATATTTATATATATTTCATGATATTCTATGTTTAAATTCATGATACATGAACATACCTAAATCCTCATAACAATTTATAGTAATTCCATCAACAGTAACTAAGAGAGTCATTACATATTATCAAGACAAAAACATTAAAACTCCACTACAGTAGTTTCGTGTAGCTACGACCATATACATTGTCCCATTTTTGTCTAAAATAAAAATAATAAATTGTAATCAAATATCATTTTATTACACCCTGATATGAACTGCCAGGTCTGATTTAATGTGTCACATGACCTCATATGAGAATTCTAGTATGTAAGAGGTTGTCCACAAGAATTTAGCATATAATTCCATAATTTGGGAGACTATACCACCAGAAATTTTTACTAATACAAATAGAAATAACATATAATATATATTAAAATAATAAACATAGTAAACATGTAAAAGATAAGAAGATGGAATACAAATCAAAAATAATAATAAATAGTATTATAATGGTAGAAAAACACCAATTTATTAATCTATTAACATAAAGTTAAATAAATTGCAGTATTTTCAACAGTAAGTCAGTGCAACTCTCCCCGAACCATGCTAATTAGATCATCATTTTTTCAAGTTCCTCTTTCCATTTTCTTGATCCCAATATATGAAGTTGTCATGTTTATCGAAATTTCTGTATATTGTATGAGTAATAATACTTTTTTGTAACACAAAAATGTATCCATAAAAAAATTAGACATTAATTACATTTGTATTACCTAAATATAATATATTTTTTAGAAACCACACCATACACACAATAATGTATTAAGTTCTCATGTGTTAACAAAGATTCTATAAACTCACGGTCATACCTAAATTAGCTGCATATTTGAAAGATGGTCAAGGGTAATCATAAATGATCATGAACTAGTCACAGGTGTGGAGAAATTTCTCCTACTGTTCTCGAGTAATTAAGGTGATCATTGTATACATTATTTTAATGCCATTAGGTTATTACATGTTTCTTGGTTTCCTCAAGGAACTGACTCCCATTTTAGAACAATTATATTATTATCATACCAATTATAGGGGTCTATAATCAACATAGTTACACATCATGCCTGCCATAATTGTAAAAAATTTCTTTTATATGATTCTTTTTACGGTGTCAGATATTTTAATAGAGGTTCATGTCATTATCAAGATGTGAATTGTTTAGTTTTTTATTTTTCAGGTGGATTTTTGGCATATTCATGGTTTGAGAGATGGGTCTGAGGGTAAACCATTAGACGAGTTTATATAGGGGGTTTTTATTTCTATTTATAATTACCTGGTATTACCATTAAATATTAAACATGGATGGCATAAAAACATGTAAGACTAAGGAGAAAACATGTAGTGTGTTGGTGGTGTATAAGAAACGATTCACATCTTGACCACATGTGAAATAAATTATGTGATATGCATTCAAGGAGGTTATTTAATTTGATAAGGAGGAGTATCAAGATCGGTTCACAGTTTCCCAAATATTGTGGCCTACCCATGTGGAGTGTAACCAATCTCTAAGATGTTCTACGTTGTTAGTGTATAGTTTGGTAAACCATCCCAAAAAACTGTGTGAGTTATAAATTTTTATTAAAAATTTAAATTCATCCTTTTTTCCTTTCCCTTTTTTTAAACATTATTAGGTTCTGCTCCCCCTTGATCTTTTCTGACACTTGATGTTTCTCCAATGACCCTTTCTCATGGTTCATCTCCCCCTGGTGCACTTTCTTTTAAAAAATATTGTGTTTCCTTTTGAATTTTTAGATGATTTTCTATTATTATATTTGTTCTCTCTTTGATACATGGTTTTCCTTGGGTGATTTATCTATGAACTAAATCCTATATGCTATAGATAATGCATGGATTTTGTTTCAATGATGTTAGGGTGTAAGTATTTTGTCTCGAACATAGTTCATCCCTATCTAAGAATTTCATTGAATCCACAATGTTTTATGGAAGTTGTTTCAATCCAGTTCCATTTTAGAATATTTCAATTGATGCTTGCAATTTCATAAATGGGTTTTAAATGTGATTCCCTTTCTTATGGTGTGATGTCACATATTGTTTTAGGGTCATCACAAGAGTAATTTGATAAAATTCGGTTTCCAATGGATTTTTATGACCATGTCTATATTTATATGTATGAAAATTGTTTGATAAAATTATAAATGATAATTCATATATATCTTGGTCCTTTATAAATATGTATATTGAGATTAGGTTTTTGGATAAATTTTTAAATATGTGAAATTGATATTATTGTTTGTGGATTTACTGACATCTGTTGTTTATTATTTATGTTGAAAGTGTTTTCAAGGACATCTTCAGTTCTTGAATTAGAACATCAATTAATTTTTTGATTATTTATGTACTCCATTGGATATGGTCGCAACCATATGATCAATGGGTCCTCATATGGATGAGCTCACAAAAATATATTTGATTTTATTGAAATTTCCCCTCTTGAACCTGGTTTTCAAAATGCTCCTCCCTCATTTATTTTCATCCTTCCAATATTTCCCGCAAATAGTTCCTTCAAGACCCCATTTTTTTAAATGGTTTCTTATTATCAAATTTCATAATGGTGTTTCCCAAATATGTTTTCCTAATGTTTGGCATGTGTGGCATAATTGAGTGTGAATGGGTTTATAAATGGTGTAAAGGACCACTTGGAACCTTTTAATGATTTTTTTTATTACCATGTTTCTGAAAAATGGTTTAAAATGGTTTTTGAAATATAATTATTAATTACCATTTGGTACCTTATGGTATATTGGAAATTGGTTTTTGAAGCTCATGTGATGTGAATGCATGGTTGAATCTTGTTTATGGATTCATGTTTGACGGTAAAATCTGTGGTAGTCCCTCTGAGGATAGGGTCATCACCTAGGTGGTGTAGGTGTTTGAGATAGAAATTCATGGGGGGAAATGTGTGTTACTAGTTAATGAAACTCATGTTATGACCTCCCTATTATGAAAGGAAAATTATTATGTGATTTGTAGGGATCATATAGAGGTTATAGTGGTAGTTTCTTATCAACATCAGTTAGATGGGTTGTTACAACAATATTTTTTTAGAGGCCATGTGGGTGATGCCACTAGAGAGGCTAGTGTAGAGAAACTAGTTGATTATCAACTATGGAGCTACAATATTCTCTGACAGGTGAGCCCAAATAGAGTACATCTAGCTTATTATCATATATATTTTCCAAAAAATACCATTTTTATCTAACTATATCTTTTATTTAATTTTTAATTTAATTTTTTTTAATCCTTAATAGTTTACGATGAATTTTTTAGATTCCATTAATTTTGATATTTATCTTTATCTCTTATATTGAAACATTATATTTTTTTAGAGTGTATAAACTGAATTTTGTTAAAAAAACATTTTTTAATAGAAGAATGTGGAATCTGTAGATTTAAAAATAGAATTTTTTTTGGTTCTTTAAAATGATAAACAAAATTTTTTAATGTATTTCAAATTATTTTTTATGAATTCATGGAGAAAGGATATGTATGGAATTTTTGGTGTTTATGTACTGAGTTGTTTATTCCGACACCATACATGTAAAACTCTGCATCGATAAACCTAATATTTTTTTTAGGTTTAGGTTCCTAATTAATATTTTTCTTGGACATGGTTTTTCATATAGTTTCTGGTGACCAAGGGGTCACATTAGATCATGTTGTATTCTGGGTTGGGTTTGGTTTCATTTTTAGTTCTTATTTCATTCTTATATTATTATTCCTAGATATACTTCTGTATTTATTGACGTTTATTTATTATTTGATTTTGATGCATGCATTGTGGTGTTTATTTGATCTTGACAACTACTAGGACATAATTATTCCCATATTTGATTTCATTGATGATCGGTTTAAGTCACCGACTCGACTAGATTGTTAACACCTCTTATGCTTTTCCAAAGATCGAGTCAGATGTTAGGATGGATGAAAGCCCAACTTAGTTAATGAAAAAATTGTATTAGTGGCAACCCTTATATATTTTGGGTGATAGGTAGAGAAGATATTAGGTATATTGAAACTCAAGTGGTTGATGTGGGAATATCATTATAAACTCTTTCCCATTCTGATCCTTATATTCCTAAGAGTAGTCTAGGATTTGATTCTATTTTTGGAATTGTGTGTGTATATGGGGAATCAAAATGTAGGAAAATCAGTGTTGCACAACTAGAATATGTGGAGTAGTAACCCATGTGTATAATGAGTGTATGGTTCCAGACACTCATTTTGATTGTTCATTCTTGGAACATAGTTTACTAAACAACTTTTCCATGTTATTGCTGGTCACAAGTTCCCTATTCAGGGAGTTCAGTGTGAGTTGTGTGTATGTTTGTTTTTTGGATTATATGAGTTGATTTTTTAAACGTAAATGGGTTTAAAAAAATAAAAAGTAAATGGTTTCATGGTTTGGTTTTATTTTGATGTAGGATTTTTTTATTTGATCTGATTATAATATTGAGTTGGGTATTTTGAAAAGTAAATTTAAAATTTGAAATGGTTTTGGATTGGAAATGAAAATAATATTTATTTCAAGTGGATTGTCATTTTATTTAGTGGTTTTTTGTATGTGAGCATGGTGTTAGGGACTGGAATGTTATTCTTGGCGGGGTTTTTGATTGATGTAGTTTCAGTATTCTATTTTGTTTTATATAGATTATTTCTCCCAGGACGGCCTAAATGGTTTCAAGTGGGACTTTACAAGTAATTGATCCTAACCATACTCAGTGTGAAGTTTCATAGTCATGATTTTTACACTTTTACATTATTATCGAGTTCCAATGGAGGCTTTAGAGTTGATTAAGGACGTATATTGTGGTTTTAGGTTATTGGGAACTCATTATGTTGATAGGGTACATACTTTTATCAGTTTACAAGAAGGGTCATGTTTAGATCATTGGAAGGTGACAATACCAACATCATTTCAATATGGGTAGTCATGGGAAGTTTTTAAGAACACTTTTATCAAACAATTTACACCAATGGAGGTAAAGGAGAATAATTTTGAATATATTTTTACCAATCAAAATTTTTACAAGGTGGTGAACGTCTATATTCATCACATTGAATATATCGTTTCTCATTTTCCAGAGATAACATTGGAGGATCATTTTAATTGTCCTCGCTTAATATGCGGTATTATTCCAATGATTATGGTATGAGTCATTTTTTTCCAACGGAGAGTTCATTTTGAGATGATTGGGGTGATAAATTATTATATGAAGTTCTTGAAAGAGTAAATTATGTGGTAAATCCGGTATCACTTGGAGCTCATGGAGGTTTTCTCTTCAGTGAAGTGTGTGTTCTAGATTAACAAATTATTATGTGGTCTCCTTTATCCATTATAGATTATTGTTCGCTGGACTATTCATTTTTTTATTCTAGTTTTTCAAGTTTGTGAATTAAAATCTATATTGTCCCAATTCTATAAGGATTTTTGGTTATATGGACATTTGGGGGACTTGGAGAAGATATAGATGAAGAATTTACAGAAGAAGACGTAGTAACTGGAGGCTCTATGATCATGAATGCGGGGATGTAGATACTTCATGACACAAGGGATATGGCCCTAGCCCTAGGGATAAGATCTTGAAACAGTAAGGTATCACTTGGGGATCAGGAATTGTTAGTTCATTTTTTATTATTGAGGTTTGGTAGAGTTAGTTTCTGTTTTCTGGATTTTTCTCTTTGTTTTTTAACGTTTCTCTAAATTTAAAACTCTGGTTGGTGTATTTTGTTGTAATATTTATAGTTGTATTTTATTTTTATAATTTATATTGTTATCCATTTTACGAAATGTTTTTTTGTCTATTTGTGATTTCTTTGGAGATTGTTGCATCTTGAGGCGATGATGAATAGAGGGTTGGTTCCTTGATTAGATGGATGACCTTCAGTGAAATTTCTATAAGATAGGGGTTTTGGTTCAAGATAAGAGTTCCAATGTTCTAATTGTATGGTTTGTTCTAGGAATCCTTATGGTGGTGACGTTATGAGTCCCGAACGTAGGATGTGATGGGAGTTTCGGTGTTGATCCGGGAAAGATGGTTCCTTGTGGTGGGGAGTGTAACACCCTGAGATTTTATGAAAAATATTCTTTTTAAATTTATTTATGCCTTGTGTTGTACGCTACAACAAAGGAGTCTTTCACAACACGAAACCCTAACTTGTCTTTCGTTACACGCAATCACGACCTTCCTCGATAGCGTGTGTTGTACACAATACCGGGTTTTACAAAACAATGGTATATTATTATAATATTATTATGAACTAGCTGTTATGAATTTTATTAACTATATTTTTAATTTTATAACATTATTATTCATCTTACACATTTTCTAGAACATGGTATAAGAACAAAATAAATTTTTCGGGTAAAATAAGTATTTTTCAAAAAATGCAGTTTTGCCGCCTATTGATGGCACACCAACATTAAATCTAGTTGTTGACATGTTTATAAGATCAATTTGACAAAATAAAATTCTTCTTTTTAATCAGGATATAAAAATTTACATTGGATAATGTTCTGATATTTTTCTGATAACATTCATATTTTAATAAATAGTAAAAACACGCTATATTTTAATTAAAAACAACTTTTTTCATCGTAATAACTTATTTGGTTAAATTATAATATTTAATGGTTTTATAGTATAAATAGAATATATTTTTACCATTTAATATAATGTATGTCATTAGTATTGATTTTACATTGAATTTGTAGGCTAAATCAGTTCAATCTTTTGCAATTTTTTAATCAAAAACCCATTTTCATTCGACAACGAGATTAATTTTAATTTAATTTCGGAAACTTATGTGTATTGAATTTGGAAAAATCGATTTTATATTTGGAATCAGTGGGTCCAATTTATGTTAATAGGATACTTTTTATTTTTTGGAATTATGAATAGTAACTACGGTAAATTTTTTTTACCCTAATTAAAGGGAAATAGTTTAATGAAGGCTAAATATAATATTATAAAATTTCCCTAACACATGAAAAAATTATATTGGATGGCTAAAAGTATACCCATATCACCTAAGAGTCGGATTAGATTCATTTTACGGACTTTTGACCTTGAAAATAATTTAATTATTATTAAAACCAAAAAAAGTGACAACATGTCACTCTCTTAAATCTTATAAGTATAATAATTTTAATTTAGTGATAAAAATCATACAACTTCAAACACGAATAGTCTCCAGAAATATATTAAAATTATATACATCATGATAATTTATTTAGAATTTTTAGGGATTAAATAATTGTCATTAAGGGGGATACATTAATGATGCAGAAATTATTTATTAAGTGAAAAATCAGTAATATAGTTTTTATTGAAATAATAATACCCATTAAAAGGCCCACAAACCAGACCAAATATTTTTGGTAGTTTATATCTACACCTTAATAATCCAATGACCTAATATATAACCGTTTGGAGTCTTATAAAAGTGATTATGACACTTATATAATTTTATTTTAAATGATGTCAAAGTTGTCAACTTCATAATTTAATAAATATAACAATTTAACTATTGTGATTTTAAGATGATAAATTCGAGTAAAAGTATTATTGTGAAATTTATAAGATTTATATTAATCATAGGATTTTATTTTTAATTTTCATGCAACAAATAATTATATTAAATAATTATACAAAAATGTTGTAGTAATTATTATATTAAGAGATAAACCATAGAAATGGTTTTAAAAATAATAAAATAAATATTATATGAACTATTTAATGTCCTCCACTAATTTTCTAGATTCATATGACCTTTTATGAATTTATTAAAGCTTTTATTTCGAAAATATATTCTATAAATATTTTATTTAAATTCAAATAAATAAATAGTGTCAAAATTGACACTATTGTTATTTTATAAATATAATATATTATAAAATTGATTAAAAATCACAAAAATATATAAAAATTATAAATTAAAATTTATTTGGTCTAAAATGTTATAACGTATCCAATTATGGACAATTCACAACAAATAAGTAATTATTTGTTATAATTAAAAATTTAAAATATTATTACCACAAATAAAATAAAATTGATTAAGTATGGATAAATCAAGTTGATAATGTTTAAAATAATATCCTAACATGTATAAATTTTATTGGTTGATGAGATTACAACCCTATATCATCTAATATTCTAATATTAGTCATTTTTAATGGTTTTTAAGTGGGGTTAAATTTATTATAAATTAATATTTTTATGATTTCCAAAGGTGCCCCTCTCCTCCCTTATAAAAGGGAACCTCCTCCCTCTCTTCCTCACACCAATATGAGCCTTAAATCTCGGACAACCCCTGCCAAATTATCTTCTCCACTTCCCTAGAGACATCCTAGAGGTCCTGGTATTCTTCAAAGACCAATTGTAGTGCCCTAATAGAAGGTCTCAAAGAGGCGCTTCAAAGAAGAGGTAATGTTCGTTACCGATTCATTCAACTTTATTTCTTCTTCCACTTCTTATTCTTTAGTTGTTTCGTTATGAAGTAATAAAATAAGTATCACTAATATAATTATATTTTAATATAAGTATGAAAAAACCCCATTTCACCATTTATCCATCCTACAGAAAAAGAAATTAATGTGTGTGCGTACGTTCGGAATACTGTCTCCATGTCGTGGTGTAATCTATTTTCCACCACCACCTTACTTGGATGGGTATAATGGTGTAGATAATGAAAATATATTATTATTTTAAATTGAGATTGATTCTTAAATATTATACATACACTTCAATACAATTCCACGATCATGGGAATGATATCATCGCTCGTGCGTACGTACGGACTACCGTCTCCACGACGCGATGAGATTCATTCTCAATGATTAACCATTCATGAATGATTATAAAGTATATATAATAAGTAATAAAGAAATATATGACATAATAATGATACTTAATTTATGTATATATATATGTATGTCATCTACTTAATTCCATTCAATTCAATAAAGAAACGAAAATAGCGTTCATGCATACGTACGGCCTACCGTCTCCATGAGCGGTGTATTTCTTTACATTTATCGTTCTATTATATATATGTATATTCTGAATATATATTATATATAAATCATTTTTTACATTCTGAATTTAAGTAACCATGATCTAAGTAATCATATGAATAATTACAAGTTAAAACATGAATGACAAATGAAACGATTTTACCCAAAACGCTACTTTAACATTAATTTACAAAAGAATGGGTAATATAAATTCATAAGTGAACCATGTATGATATTATAACAATGTATATGATTCTGTAATAAGTCAATGACATTATTTAAATCATTATAAAGGAGTTTCGGATCCATATGAAGCATATCATACCTAAGGTAAGGGATAATTATTCCAATCTCATTTTTATCCGAGATTGTTTACTCGTAATTATTTACTGGGGGTTATGTTTATTATCCATGTCCATATGCTCTAGAAATGTTTTCATAAAATGTTTACTTTACTTCCATGTATGTTTAAAACATTTTTACCCTTTTCTTAATTTTACCCCATCATATGGAAGGAATATTTCTTTTTTTTACCATACGAGGTACTTTTTGACTTTTTCGACAACAGTATGAGGAAATTGTTATTTTTTAACTTATACGGAGTGAAAGGATTTTTACGGTTTCATAACACCTTATTTTCATGAAGCATCCAATACAAGATTTTATGATTATTTTCAACAAAATCCTTTCCTTTTAAAATTGAATGGAATTTTGTGAAAAGAAAATGATTTTGAAGAACAAAGGATATTTTCCTCAAGATTTCATTTCAAGTGTTTTATCAAAACCATTTTCCATCTAAGATGAAATTATTTCATATGTGTATGTTTCAATTATAATGTCTCTATGATTTACATTCTTTCACTTTTCTTATGATGAAATATCCATTTGTTTTATATGGATTATGTGATGATGATATGATGTTTATAAAACCCATTATATTCTTTGGGTTATGATGAATGGGTTAAGTTTATGTTGTGGCACAAGTAAGAATGATTTAATTAAGAGATGGGTGAGACCAATATCTCCCTCCAATGCATTGGGTAAAGATTTATATCTCATGAGATAGACATGGTTGGAACGGTATGCTAATCCTTTTTAGTGTTACTAGACTGAAACGAGGAGTGAACTCGATTCAGAAAGGGACTTTGTCCAGTAAGATGGTCATGGCGGTAATTCCTTGGCTACTATGGAAATCATTACATGTGCATGCCACAATTAAATTCTTTATTCCTAAGAAATTTTATCATGATTGATGATCCATTATGATAAATTCCTTACGTACTTCCATGTTTTATGTCATTGCTCAAGATTTTGATGTTTAAATATTATGTTCGTGTTTTTAAGTTCAAATGTATATGGTTTATTTTATTTTCTCCATGATTACCCTTACTGAGCATTTGAGCTCACCCTTTTTATGATTCTTTTTGCCCAGGATTAAAAGAAATGTTTTATGTAAGGAAACAAAAAGGGGAGGATCATTATGGGAGATGTTGAAGATCATTCAACATGATTAGAAGTTTATATTCCAAGTTTCCAAAGACACTAAGCTATTACGGTCCGTGTGTGTCTGTTTTTGTTATGTATTAGATATTCTGCAAAAGTAATGTAATGTCCATGTACATCAATCTTCGGGTCTCTACAGTTGGTATCATAGGAAAGGTTTAGTTAACCTTTGGAAACTAGGATGTGAAAATGTTAGTGAGATCCCTAGAGATATTTCTAAGGTATGTCTAGGGATGTCCCTAAGGATAAGTATACATATAGGATATAGTCCTAGAACTACGTTAATGATCTTATAATTTAACCTAAGATGTTAGATATTGAGGGTAATCCCCCTTTATTATGTTGTTTTCCCTATCATGATTTTTGCCTCTCACATTATTCTTTTTGGGTTTTAGAAAATGGCTGGAAACAAGAAGATTCACAATAATGGAGGATATGACGGACAATGGAGTGATATTCATCATGAGAAACCAAATGAAACGGGATTTGGAAGTCCAAACATCGTTATTATGCCTAATCAGAAATCTCATAATATGATCAATAATCTCAACTTTGGTAAGTTTTCTGAGTGAGATAATAAGATAAAGATGGAGTTTCATGATGATCATGGAGGAAAGAAAGTTCAATTTCCCTCATGTAAATCATGTGGGAAGAGGTATCAGGGAGATTGTTTCAAAGGAATTGGAAGGTGCTTTGGGTGTGGAAAATAAGGACACAAAGCCAGTATGTGAAAAGGAAAAGGATCAGTTAACACCATGGAAAAGGATAATGGAATTGCTATGACATCAAAAATGATTAGATGTTTTAAATGTGGAATGTATGGGCATTATGCAAACCAATGCCCTAAGGGAAATTCTCATGAATAGAATCAGCATGGTCATACGGTAGTATTTATTTGGATGATGATGAGGAGACTACAAATGATATATGAGATGAAAGAAGTGTTGAAGCTCAGTCAGTTTTTTAAAAAGGTAGTGGAATGATTGTATTTTTATCAAGAGTTATGTTGTAGAGTTAATGGTACTATGGAATAATGAATAATCTAATGATTGTTACACTATTGTTTTTCTAAAGTATTTGAAATTATATGGTACCGGTAACCATGAATAGTTATTCAGATATTTTTGGGAAGTAGATGATATGTGCATAATGAAGGGATAAGAAGATAATGAGATGTTTGATTTTATTCATGAGCTCATAACTGATATAAGGACTAAGTGATATTATGGTTTGATTACATAGATTTTTTGGGATTTTGGAATGTGAAAAGAGTTACATTTTGATAGTATTCATGTTTTCACTAAGGTTCTATGGTAATTTATGTTTCAAGAGAATATATGACTAAGGTATTCATGTGTTTGGAATCCATCCAATATGACATATCTTATGATATATTTGGGATAAATGCTTGTATTCACATTCTTGGTAGATAAACTTTCTAGAAATTGTTTTTTTATACTATGATCTTGGACCGAAGTATTTTAGATAAGCCTAAAGATTGGAATGGATTATGTTGGAAATAAGTTATTATTGTTTAAGGATAGAACTTTTTTTCGATATTATTGATGGGATGTTATTGTAATGTAGTTTTAGAAAAAGGAAAACCTGTAGGATGGGTGACAACCCATCGCGTCGGACAAGGATGTGGGAATTGAACCCACAACTAAAGTGTGACATGCCTTTATCGCCTACCAATGGCCTACAGGAAGTCCCTGTTTAGTAGAAACCAATTTTATTATATTAAGCAGTATCATATATGAAGTATAAGTCCATTTTAGGAGCCATATACGATTAATCTCACAATAGATGGACTTATGTATATAAATTTTCCTAACCTTATGTTTGAGACAGATGGAATGACCCATCATTCTATCACATGATCTGTTAACACTTCACGAATAAAAAATCCAACTTCATTTCTTTAAGAGATGAAGTGGTAATTGTTCAAGGCACGAACAACGGTGAGATTATACCAAAATAAATTAAGTATTTATTCTAATTGAAATTCTTCAACTTTAGGGGAATGATCTTGAAAACCAAAAATTTTATCCTAGTTCCCTTATATCCGATTAATCAGATGCTACCTTATATCATCACAAATATATGGTTTTGTGATTGTTGTCTTTTTCATAGCCATGTTCTCTACCACTCTCCATCAGAACATGACGGTTAGGTTTCTCTTCCATATCCATATTTTCACCTATGTTCTCTTATGTGGAAACCCAGTGATTAGTTAATTTGGGTAACCTTTATGTTTCATTCTTTAAATATTGGTTTTGGTATTCCTCTTTACGATGTGGGTTTCTATTAATGAAACTTTTCAGTAGTAAACCATTTATAACCCTGACGAATTTCGAGGGCGAAATTCATTTTAAGGGGGGTAGAATGTAACACCCCAAGATTTTATGAAAAATATTCTTTTTAATTTTATTGATTTCTTCTGTTGTACACTACAAAAAAGGAGTCTTTCACAACACGCAACCCTAACTTGGCTTTCAATACACAAAATCTCGACCTTCCTCAATAGCGTGTGTTGTACGCAATACCGGGTTTTACTAAACAACAGTATATTATTATAATATTATTATAAACTAGCCGTTATGAATAGTATTAACTAAATTTTGAATTTTATAACATTATTATTCCTCACACACATTTTCTAGAACATGGTATAAGAACAAAATAAATTTTTCGGGTAAAATAAGTATTTTTCAAAAAATGCAGTTTTGCGGCCTTTTGATGGCGCACCCACTTTAAATCCAGTTTTTGACATGTTTATAAGTTCAATTTGACAAAATAAAATTCTTATTTTGAATCAGGATATAAAATTTTACATTTTATAAAGTTTAGATATTTTTCTGATAACTTTCATATTTTAATGAATAGTAAAAACACGCTATATTTTAATTAAAAACAACTTTTTTCATCATAATAACTTATGTGGTTAATTTATAATATTGAATGGATTTAAAGTATAAATAGAATATATTTTTACCATTTAATATAATGTATGTCATTAGTATTGATTTTACAATGAATTTGTATGTTAAATTAATTCAATCTTTTGCAATGTTTTAATCAAAAACTTGTTTTCATTCGACAACGAGATTAGTTTTAATTTCATTTCTGAAACATCTGTGTATTGAATTTCAAAAAATGGATTTCATATTTGGAATCAGTGGGTCTAAATTATGTTAATAGGCTAATTTTTATTTTTTTGAATTATGAATAGTAACTACTGTAAATTTTATTTACCATAGTTAAAGGTAAATCGGGTAATTCAGGGCAAATATAATATTATAAAATTACCGTAACACACGGAAAAATTATATTGGATGGATAAAAGTATACACATATCACCTAAGGGTCGGATTAGATTCATTTTATGGACTTTTGACCATGAAAATTATTTAATTATTATTAAATCCAAAGAAAGTGACAACATGTCACTCTCATAAATATTATAAGTATAATAATTTTAATTTAGTGATGAACATCATAAAACTTCTAAAATGAATATTCTAGAAAAAGATAATAAAATTATCTACATCATGATTATTTATTTAGAATATTTAAGGATTAAATAATTTTCATTAATGGTGATACATTAATGATGCAGAAATTATTTATTAAGTGAAAAATCAGTAATATAGTTTTTATTGAAACAATAATACCCATTAAAAGGCCCTCAAACCTGAAAAAAAACTTATTGGTAGTGTATATATACACCTTAATCATCCAATGACTTAATATATAACCTTCTAGAGCCTTATAAATGTGATTATTACACTTATATTATTTTATTTTATAAGATGCCAAAGTTGTCACCTTCATAATTTATTAAATATACCAACATAAATATTGTGATTTTAAGATGATAAATTCGAGTAAAAGTATTATTGTGAAAGTTAATATATTTATATTCATCATAGGATTTTAATTTTAAATTTCATGCAACAAATAATTATATTAAATAATTATACAAAAATGTTTGTTGTAATTATTTTATTAAGAGATAAACCAAATAAATGGTTTAAAAAATATTAAAATAAATTTTATATAAACAATTTAATGTTATCCACTAATTTTATAGATACATATGAGATTTTATTTATCTATTAAAGCTTTTATTTCAAACATATATTCTGTAAATATTTTATTTAAATTCAAATAAATGAATAGTGTCAAAATTGAAACTATTGTTATTTTATAAAAATAACATATTATTAAATTGTTTCAAAATCACAAAAATAGATAAAAATAATAAATTTATATTTATATGGTCTAAAATGTTTTAAAGTATCTAATTATGGAAAATTCACAACAAATAAGTAATTATTTGTTGTAATTAAAAATTTAGAATGTTATTACCACAAATAAAATAAAATTGATTAAGTAAGGATAAATCAAGTTGATAATGTTTAAAATAATATCCTAACATGTCTAAATTTTTTTGGTTGATGAGATTACAACCCTATCTCATCTAATATTCGAATATGAGTCATTTTTGGAGGTTTTTATGTGGTTTTAAATTTATTATAAATTAATATTTTTAAGATTTCCAAAGGTACCCCTCTCCTCCCTTATAAAAGGGCACCTCCTCCCTCTCTTCCTCACACCAATTTGAGCCTTTATGCTCGGATAACCCCTTCCTAATTATCTTCTCCACTTCCCTATAAACATCCTAGAGGTCCTAGTCTTCTTCAAAGACCACGTTTAGTTCCCTAAGACTAGGTATCAAAGAGGCGCTTCAAATAAGAGGTAATGTTCGTTACCGATTCGTTCAACTTTATTTCTTCTTCCACATCTTCTTAGTTAGTTGTTTCATTATGAAGTAATAAAATCAGTATCACTCATATACTGATATGTTTATATAAGAATGAAACAACCCTATTTCACTATTTATCCATCCTACAGAAAATGAAATCACCGTGCGTGCGTACGTACGGAATACCGTCTCCACGCCGTGGTGTAATCAATTTTCCACCACCACCTTACTTGGATGGGTATAATGATGTAAATAAAGACTATATATGGTTATTTTACACTGATATGGATTCTTAAATTTTATACATACACTTCAATACAATTCCATTATCATGGGAATGATATCATCGCTCGTGCATATGTACGGACTACCGTCTCCACAACGCGATGGGATTCATTATCAATGATTAACCATTCATGAATGATTATAAAGTATATATAATAAGTAATAATGAAATATATGAAATAATAATGATATTTTATTTATTTTTATATATATATATATATGTATGTCATCTACTTACTTTCATTCAATTAATTAAGGAAACAAAAATTGTGTTCATGCGTACGTACGGCCTACCGTCTCCATGAAGGGTGTATTTATTTCCATTTATCGACCTATTATATATATGTATATTAGGAATATATATTATATATAAATCAAGTTTTAAATTCTAGATGTATGTAACCATGATCTAAGTAATCATATGAATAATTAAAAGTTAAAACACGAATGACAAATGAAACAATTTTACCCAAAATGTTACTTTAACATTAATTTACAAAAGAATGGGTAATATAAAGACATAAGTGAACCATATATGATATCATAAAAATGAATATGATTCTGTAATAAGTCAATGACATTATTTAAATCATTATACAGGAGGTTCGGATCCATACGAAGCATATCGGACCTAAGGCAAGGGTTAATTATTCCAATCTCATTCTTATCAGAGATTGTTTACTCGTAAGTATTTACTGGGGGTTATGTTTATTATCCATGTCCATATGTTCTTAAAATGTTTTCATAAAATGTTTAATTTACTTCCATGTATGTTTAAGACATTTTTACCCTTTTCTTAATTTTACCACATCGTATGGAATGAATCTTTCTTTTGTTTACCATACGAGGTGCATTTTGACTTTTCCGACAAAAGTACGAGGAAATTTTTATTTTTTTACTTATACAGCATGAACGGATTTTTACGGTTTCATAAAGCCTAATTTCCATGAAGCTTCCCCTACAAGATTTTATGATTATTTTCAAAAAAATCCTTTCCTTTTAAAATTGAATGGCATTTTGTGAAAAGAAAATGATTTTGAAGAAGAAAAGATATTTTCCTCAAAAATTCATTTCAAGTGTTTTATCAAAACCATTTTCCATTTAAGATGAAATTATTTCATATGTGTATGTTTCAAGTATAATGTCTCTATTATTTACATGCTTTCACTTTTCTTATGATGAAATATCCATTGGTTTTATATGGATCATTTGATGATGATATGATGTTTATGAAACCCATTTTATTCTTTGTGTTATGATGAATGTTTTGCGTTAATGTTGTGGCACAAGTAAGAATGATTTCATTATGAGATGGGTGGGACCTATATCTCCCTCTAATTCATTGCGTAACAATTTATATCTCATGATATATACATGGCTGGAACGGTATGTTAATCCGGTTCAGTGTTACTGGACTGAAACGAGGAGTGAACTCGATTCAGAAAGGGACTTTGTCCACAAAGATGGTCATGGCAGTAATGCCTTGGCTACAATGGAAATCATTACATGTGCTTAATGGATTACACAATTACATGCTTTATTCCTATGTTATTTTATCATGATTGATGATCCATTATGATCTATGCCTTACATACTGCCATATTTTATGTCATTGCTCAAGATTTTGATGTTTAAATATTATGTTCGTGTTTTTAAGTTCAAATGTATATGGTTTCTTTTATTTTCTCCATGCTTACCCTTACTAAGCATTTGAGCTCACCCTTTTTATGATTCTTTTCCCCCAGGATTAAAAGAAATGTTTTAGGTAAGGAAACAAAAGGGGGAGGATAGTTATGGGAGATGTTGAAGATCTTTCAAAAAGATTAGAAGTTTATATTACAAGTTTCCAAAGACACTAAACTATTACGGTCCTTGTGTGTTTATTTTTGTTATGTATTATATATTCCGAAAAAGTAATGTAATGTCCATGTACGTCAAGATTCGGGTCTCTACAGGGAGAATCCACTATTTTTGTTTCCTAATGCTTCTTCTAATTGTGTTTTTTCTTACAAATGGTCATGTGATAATTTTGTATTAAATGGTCACACTGATGTTTGGGGTTTCTTTCAGCATCATTATGTTTTGAGTTTGAGTTTTGGTCCCCATTAAGCTATGTGAAATTTTGGGGGTACAATGTGTTTTTGGTGTGGATATTTGTCCCACCCTGACCAAAATTTTTATATTTATATTATTTTCTTCATGGAGTTTAATCATTTGGTTGTGGATTGGGATGGGTTTCCAATGATAATTTTTTAGTTTTGGAGTTTATTGAGGTAATTTTTACCCTCTGCACTTTTTAAGGGTAAAATGTGTGTATGATTTAGGTATAAGTGTGTTAAATTTAATTTTCTTCTTTCAAAATTTGTGTGAAATGTCATAATCATGATAAGGCCCATATCATGTGAGACAACAGAGACACTATGAGATGTGTGGGTGGTCTCCTGGAAAAGGTGAATGATTTGCACATGGTTAGGAGAAACCATACATAAAATGTGAAAGATGCTCTGTTATTTGATATTGTTGAGTTTCATGATGGTCACATGGTTTCCCAAACCATTTAGGTAGCACATGTTCTGTGTCCCCTTCACATATTGGATGCACATAGTTGGGAAACAATTGGGAAAACCATACGGCCAAAATGTACAATTTTCCCAAGTTAATTGAAATGTGGAAATTACACTATTCCCTTCCCTATTTTTACCCATATTATATTTCTCCCCCTTGGTCATTTTTTCAGCTTGATGGGGATCACATTAACACTTCCATTATTAGCTATTAGACCCTTGGTAATCCTTCTTCTAATCTAAAGTGATTTTATTTTGGATTTTTGGTTAACCTAATTTTAATATCTTTCTTATATCCTACATCCTTGGATTTCATTAAGCAGGTACTACATTGGCCCAAACAAAAAAGGCTAGGGTTGATGTGTGTCCAGTGTTTAGTTGATTTTAGGGTGTTTGGATGGTTTATTAGACCTTATTATTTCCTCTATTAGCGTTTTGTTGCATCTGTAAAACATTTAGTTAGGTGTTTCCTTCCATCTCTTTTTTTTAACATTCCATTTAATGTATGATATTTCAAAAATAGTTTTTAAATGTTATTCACTTTTTCTGGTGTGTTAGCATAATTTTTTTCTATAGGGAAATTTATAAAAAAACAATTCAAAGGATTTCTTTTATTAAGCATATATGTATATGTGCGTAATGTGTTGGGTAAAATTAAAAAACATCATTTAAATGGATTTTGTTTGTCTAATAATATCTATACTATGGTTTGGGTTTTGGTTTTTTTTTTGATATTATGAAATTTACATCAGTTTGTGTGGTTGTGGTGAGTTATTTGTTTTTGTGTTTATGCATAAAATTATTACAAGGATATTTTAGGTTCATGAATTGATACATCACTTAATTTGGCGATTCTTTTTGTTTTATATTGGATGAGGGTACATCCATATTGTCATGGTAGGAACATATGGATTGTCTCACAAATGATAATGAATTTTAATAAAATGTCCCTCTTGAACCAATTTATTGGAATTCTCCACCTCCATTCCATTACATAATTCCCTCTTATTTTCATAAATATATAAAATCATGCCCCAATGTTTTATAAATGGTTATTTGGATTCATAAAACTCAAATCATGTTTCAAAATTTGATTCTTGAAATTTTGGGATGTGTCATCTTAATGTGTGGTTGGGTTTTTAAATTGTATTAAGCCTTTTTCCACCTTTTGTGGATATTTTATGTTTTACATTTGTTTTGGATTTTGGTTTTAAACTGATTTAGAAACATAAATGTTATGTTTACGTTGGAATAATGTGGAATTTTTTAACATGGTTTACAATGATCATGTGATGTGAATTCCATGTTGGAAATTGTGTATAGACTGACGTGTGGTGGACACATCTATGGTCGTCCATCTTAGAAGAGGTTAATCACATAGGTTGTATTGGTGTTTGGGCTAGGAATGAATGGTGGAATATGTGGGTTACTAGTTTGTTCCATTTGTGTGAGGACCCCTATATTCACAAATAACTATTAGCATTGGATTCCTAAAAATCATCCTGATGGTTGAGTGACTTTTTCTAGTTGAACTTTATTAGATAGGTTGGTAACTCAATATTAGTTGAGAGTCTATGAGTGATGTCCACTGGTGAGGCTCGATAATAGGTTAAAGATTGTAAATTCTTAGGTAAATAAAGAATATATCATTTTATTATTTAATAATATTCATAAATTATATAATTTTTTTACTTTACTGGGGATTTTATGTTTGATAGCGTACTCAATACACAACAACAGGTTTCTTTGAAATCATACATTGCACACAACGTTGAGTTATATTGAAAAATAATAATATAATATTATTATTTTAAATGGTAATAATCTCATAGTTGTTGTATTGCTGAGGATAAACAGATCTAACTATAATATTATTATACATGTTTGTAAAAAAATTTACATTTATCCAATGAATTTCAGTAGATTAAAATATGAATGAATCCATTTTTATGCATAAATACTCTAATATTCTTTAAAAGGCCAATTTACTACTTTTTAAGGGAGAATCCTTTTTAAAAATAGTTTTTTCACTTTTATATGCTATATATGAGAAAATAATATTCTTTTTTAGAATAGGGAAATCAAAATTTACTTTGGATTCAATTTTGAAATTTTTCTCATAATGTTAATTTTTTTATTAATAGTGAAAAATACTGCATTTTAATTCCAAACTACCTTTTAATCTAAGTTATTTATGTGATTATATTATCTTTATTATTTGTTTTAAAGTATAATTAGACTATATTTTTACCATTTAATCCAATTTTATCCATTTACGTTATTTAACTTTGAAATCAGACATAAACATGTTTCAAATTGTTTAGAGTTTTAATTTATTAAAAACATGCCTTTTGTTTTGACAGCGGGATTTAATTTTAAATTAATATCTGAATTTTATGTGTTTTTAATTTGGAAAAATAGATTCCATATTTGGAATATGTATGTCACAATTGTGTAAATATATATCTTTTATGTTTAGACATTGTGAATATTTACTTCAGTAAATATTTTATTTACCATGTTTAAAAGGTAAATCTCATAAATAAGGGTAAACAAATATTATTATAATAAAATTAAATTACCTATAATGTGTCCTGATACTAATTGTTTACACATTTCTGACCATGGTCTTCCTTGGGACTATTTTTGGACTCCATGGAGCCACATGGTAGTGATAATGATACTTTATATTAATTAATTTAATGTAAAGTAAAAAATTACATAAATATATATCTTTTAGAAAATTAATTTTTACATGTGGTTATATAAGTTATATATTAAAATATAAATATTCATTTGAAATTAAAATAAAATTCCTAAATCATGGTATTTTATTTATAATTTTTAGACATCATATAAATAAAATTATTTATGAAACAATGACGATGCATTGAGTACCTTTTTAATGAATGATTTAAATAAATGAGATTATAAAAAATAAAAAAATATCTAAAACCTGCTCAATTATTTTGGGAAGATTTTATATAGAACACAAGTTAGACTATATTCAAATTTATTGAGTTTTGGACCTTTTTTAACTGAAAATCGGTGAATAATAAAATAATGTTTTCAAATATTCATAAAGAGCCCCTTCTACTCTTTATAAATTGCCTTCACATCTAACCCATTACTTACACCTCTCTAGCCCATTAGATCATCCATCCTATGAAAAATTAAGATACCTAAATCTATATATTCCTCATACAATCCTTACACTAGGGATAAAGAAACTCAAGTAAATCTTTTGGATCAAACCAAAGGGAGATACCCGATTTAAATGTAATGTCTTCTCTTATGTTCTTTTAGTTTATTTTCTTTCTCCAACCCCTACACTTTATTTATTAAATTATTTTATAAAAACACTATTATCCTCAATATCTTAGGTTTTTTTATTATAATAAATAAAACAAAACTTACATACATCTCTATCTAATAGATACGAACAAATTGTTTCTGCAGACGGCAAACTATAGTCTCACGAAATGATGATTGTTCAATATTATTATACCACCTCTAATGGTGGACATTATTATAGAAATTTATATATATATGATATAAATTTTTTTTATTTTATTAATATGTATCATTTATTCTCATTTATAATATTCCTTTATGATTTTCAGGTTGTATAAATACGATAATTTCTTTTGAGGAAGTGCAGACTGCCACCCCCTCAGAGTGATATGATTCGTTCATTACATACAAGGAACATATAAATGATGGTGGTTATGAAATTATGTAACATAAATAAAATATTATATTATAATTTAATTATAATGTACCTATTTATAATTAAGATTTCATTTCATTGAAATTAAAAAAAATGAAATTAGCGTTCATGCGTATGTATGGCTTACCGACTGCATGAACAATGCATTTTATTTATTATGTCAAATTTTTATGGAATATTATAAAAACATATTTACTATATGTATATATTATATATATTATGTATACATAATTAATATAATATTGGGTATAATGTACTTTTTACCACATGGATAAATTTTAATGATAACACGTTCATTTTAAAATCAAATTCAGAACATCGACAAAATGTCCTTTATGAACTCAAATTATAAACCAATTTTTATTGAAAATATATAAGTGATATAAATGTAATAATAAACTTTAAAAATTATCTGATAAAATTTTATATGAACTTATATTTATTTTTTAGGAAGAACATGGAACAAACAGGTCAATTCAGACACGAGGTAAGGGAAGTTCCTCACCAAATTTCCATTCATAGGGTGGAACTTATAATTCTTGTTTATGTCATGCTATAGATATTTGTGAATCACCTTTGATTATTTTACACATAATATAAAATTAGATTCTGTTTATTTATTATTTTCACACATAATTATGTTATTGATTTATCCTTAATGTAATGATACGATCTTTGTAAGGGAACCTTTAACACTCCACTTTTAGTCAAAGACTTCTTCTATGTTATGTCTTGTAATTTCCGTTATCTTATGTTGGGATATGTTATTTTATATCCTTATTCCTGTAAATTTTATGTTAAAGTGATCATATACAATTTTCTCTCTCATCAAATCATTTTACAAATTTTAATGTGATGTCGTTAGGCTACAAAATTTGTTTAAGGAACCATGTCTCAATCTTCTTTAATTTGAGATATATCTTGATATTGTGCCCCATTATTATCCTATAAGGTGTATATATTCCATTTTACATATTATATCATGAATATACCTATTATCATGATATTATATGTTTTGTTTAATTTATTTATTTAATTATTTTTATTCAAGTATTTTCTATGTGGTAACAGACACATTAACTGAAAAATTATTTTAAATGATTTAATGATTTAATCTTCTAGATCATTCTAATTAATTTACATGTTCTAAAATTGGTTTTAAGGATATTATTATATGTAAATTGATGTTTTAAAATGTTTATCCCTTTAAAATATTCAAAGCATTATGGTAAACATTGACTCAAAATACTATTTATTAAATGTTTTAAATGGTTTTGAAAATATATTATATATGTCAATAAATAGAAATTTTATATTGTGATTGGAATCTGGAAATGTTATCTTTCGTTTATGATTGTTCATGAGTTATGATTTTGTTATGGTTCATGGGAATTTTTTACGTATACGGGTGGTTTCATGATAAACCTAGGGCAGGTGAGCCTGAGATAGATCTCCAACGCATTGGGTAACATGACAGAGGTAAACGTTAATGTTTCTCCTAAGATATTTAGGGAATATACTATGAAGAATATTACAAATTTAAATCCCTCTATAGCTAGGAAAGATACAATGTATTTATGTTATGTATGCCATAAGATACCTTTATGATTTATGATTTATGTGTGTTATGTATAAATATTATTATTTCATGAGGTATGTTATGATTGAAAAGTATAGTTTCATAGATTTGTATTTATTGATGGGTAAATGTTTCCATTCTTTATTTTATAACCCTTACTGAGCTTTTTATGGTCATCCCATGTTTTGAAATGTTTTTCACCTAGCATAAAGATGAATAAGATAAAGGATGGGATTAAGGAAATGTCTACAGTCTAAAATATAGGACTAGACATGTTTTTTTAAGAGTTTTTATTTTATGAAATAAATGGAAACTAGGTAGAAGTTTATAATTATTAATTTTTTGAGATGAATTTTTAATTTTAATGGCCTAATTATCTAATACTATAAACTTGAACATAACCTTATTATTAATTATTGATTTAACTCAATATTATGTAATGTTCAAGGTTTGGGTCTTTATAAATGGTATCAATGGCCGATTTAGAAAACTTTAGGGATAATCAGTTTTTGTTAAACACATGGTTAGTTCCTATGTCAATTATATCATTTAAATCCTTGTTTTATAACTTTTTTCAATCATGGAATGTTTGTTACCAATGGAAGGAGGAGGATCTCAAACAACATTTTTATCTCTTCATAATGACTTGCTTGTAATAATTATTACAATGTAATGTTCAGATGACTGTGAAACCTTTTCTAGAATACAACTCACTAACAAGTACTTGATTGATATATCAAACACTTCCACTATACCTTGATATCATCGTGGATCATGGGTTGTATTTAATCAAATAGTTTTTTTCAATATTCAAATATTTTCAAGGAATGTAAATATTATCATGTCATTTTCAAATATTTAACCTTATCACATGATTTTGAAGCATATAATGATTTTGAAAATAGTGCTGAATAAGGAGACCCTTGCACAACCTATTTTTATTTTATTTTAAATTATCACCTTGTAGCACATACTTACTGTATTTTAAAAGGACAAATGATTGAATATTTCAACTCAAACTCTATCAAACTGTTTTATAGAAAACATATTATATGATATTTCATAAAATTATATTTCATACCTGATTATTTTTCAAAACAGTTTTTCTGTGATCACCCATATGACCTAAGTTGTACAAATTGTATTTGTATAAAGGAAACAAATGATTTTTAAGGATCTATAAATCATTGTTTTAACACATGGGTCATCTATCTAGATGAACAAGTTGACAATTAAACTAGGTAGAAACTATAATCAAGTTAAGATGCTATTTCTTTGGAAAAAAATTTATTTAATGGAGGTAAAAAGGGACAATATATATAAGGATTCTTCAATAATTTTGTTGAGGTCTTAATGTGTTGGGATGAAAATTAATTTTTTATGAAAACATTTGAGGTTAATACATGTTATGGTTATTTTTGTGTTTTCTAAAAAAATAACACGCAGACCGTGTGACAACCCATCGCGGCAGACAAAGCTTCGAGATTCAAGACACAACCAAAGTGCGATTGGGATTTATCAAGTACCACTGGCCTACGTGATTTCCATGGTTTGTATAACTTATTATTTTTGGTTAAATTATTTTATGGATCATGTATAACTTGATTTTGGGAACTTATGTTTTATCAAATGGATATCCTTAATATAGGAAAATGATTTGGTGATTATGTGATAAAGGTTATTTTAGAAGATGTTATAGCTTTAGGGAAAGCTATATTCATAATAAAAATAGAACACCATAGTATCTCATTTGTGGAGTAATGTTTAAAATTTTGTTTTGTAAGAATTTATGTTTTTATTGTAGATAGAGAGTGATTTGGGTTATTTATTGAAATGATTAAACTATCATAGATAATATGGGATTAGGTTAATTACTTTTCATTATGAGACATTAAGAGTAGATGATTTTATTTGGAGATAAATTTTATGATATATTATGGAAGACTAAGTGAATAAATATTTCTGAGTTTTGGGTTTCAATCATAGTTTAGGTTACTTTGAAGAATTTTAAGGAAAGTGGTTATGGAATGGTCTTAGTAAAACATTGGGTATTGTTTGTTCAATTTTTTAGATAAGATTAGAAATTCTTTTTTCATAAAAGATTATCCTTTTGGGGATGATCAAATCTTGTATTAAGCTTTCTAGTTTTGGAAAATGTCTAAAGACATGGGAAATATATAATTATTCTTTTGTGAATTATGTGATTTCACATAAGTTGACTCTAGTGCTTCTGGTGTGACTATGTCGTCATGAATACTCATAGTTTAGAGAAAAGAGGAGTTTCTGGTTGGAATTTTGTGAAGGAATAAAGGCTACATGACAAGTTAGTATGTTTCCTTATGTTTTTAGTTAATCTCTTAAATAAATTCATAAACATTATAAAAAGTAACATAAAAAATGAATCATTTTACATTAAATTTTCTTACTAGGGAATCAAATACCAATTATCCCATCAAAAGTTTGAGGTTTTTTGGTTGATAACTTTCTCCTAGTTAGGTTTTATGTCACTCTCCATCAGAACCCAACACTTAGATTCTCCATCCATATCCATGTTTTCATGGAATCCTAGTTTGGGTTATCTAGAGTAACATTTTTACATATCTTTAATTCTTTTAATGTGATAGTTTTATAGACTTTTTGCGGATGTAGAACTTTTAATGGTGTTTTTAGCACAATATAAAAATAGTGAGGACACAATTCCCTAACGGGGGGAAGGATGTAACATCCTTGGTAAATACTGAATATGGCATTTTCTTATTTAATAATAATCTTGAATTAAATATTAATTTTACATTAATTTTTATGATATGTTATATATGATACTCAACATGAAACAATGCGTTTCTTTGAAATATTACGTTGCACTAAACATTGAGTTATACTGCAAAATAATAATATAATATTATTATTTTAAATGGTAGTTAACTCACAACTGCTGTATTGGACGGAATAAGAAGAAATAACTATATTATTATTATACATATTTGTTAAAATGTATTTACTTTTATCCAATGAATGTTTGAGGCTTCAAATGTGAATGAATCCAATTTTAAGAATAAATACTCTAATATTCTCTACAAGGTTGATTAAACAAGTTTTGATGGTGAACACTTTTTAAATATAGTTTTTAACACTTTTATAATTGTTATTTGAAAATATAAAATTTTATATTTTGAATCAGGACATCAAATTTAAATTCGATGAAATTTTTGGTATTTTTTTCATAATGTCCATTTTTTATGAATAGTGAAAAATACTGCATTTTAATTCAAAATTTCCAATCAATATTATTTATTTATATGGATAGATTATATTTTTAATTGGTTTTAAAGTGTAATTATATTATATTTTTACCATTTAATCTAATTTTGGTCATTGTAAATAATTTCACTTTGATATTGGACATAAACAATTATCAATCATTTAATAGTTTTTATTTATTAAAAACATGATTCTTGTTTTGAAAACAGGAATTAATTTTAAATTAATTTCTGATACTTCTGTGTTTTGAATTAGGAATTATAGATTCCATATTTTAATCATGATATCCTAATTGTGTAAATAGGTAACTTTTATTTTTATACATTATGAATATTTACTTTAGTAAATATTTTCTTTACCATGGTTAAAAGGTAAATCTTGTAAATAAGGGTAAACAAATATAATAATAATATTATTAGATTACCCTAATATGTGTCTTAATCATATTTGTTGATACATTTCCTACCATGGGCATCCTTGAGGAAATATTTGGTCCTCAAGGAACCACTTGGGAGTGATAATTACACTTTATATTAATAAATTTAATTTAAAGACAAAAATAACATAAACATATATATTTTATTAAATATTTTTTACATGGGGTTATGTAAGTTATAATTTCAACTATATATATTCATTATAAAGATAAAAATATTTACTTCATCATGTTATTTTATTAATAATTTTTATATATCAAATAAATTAAATTATTTACATCACAACGATGATTCATTGATTACCTATTTAATGAATTATTTAAATAAATGAGATTATAAATATTAAAAAATAACAAAAACCTGTAAAATTATTATTGGATGATTTTATTTACTACAAGAGTCATAATATCTTTTAAGATAAATGGTTTTGGACATTTTTTAACTGAAAATCAGTTTATAATATAATAATGTTTTAAAACATTCTTAAAGAGCCCATCATCCTCCTTATTAAAGGCCATAAATTCTAACCCATTACTCACACACTAATGCCCCTTGGATCACCCAACCTCTACACAATTATGATCCCTACATATCTCTATTCCTCAGAGAATCTTTCCCCTTGTCATATATAAATTCAAGTAGACCTTTTGTTAAAGGAAGATACCCATGTTAAAGGTAACGTCTTCTCTTAAGTTCTTTTCATTTATTTTACATATCCAACCCCATAAACTATCATTATTACTTCCTTTTATTACAAAAATATTACCCTAAATATACTAGGTTGATGTTATTAGAATCACTTTAACTATACTTACACAAAAATCCATCAAATGGATACGAATATATTGTTTATGTGGACGACGAACTACTACCTCACGAAATGATGATTGTTCAATATTCTTCTACCACCTCTCTTGGTGGAAATTATGATGGAACTTTTTTACATATCACATATATATATATATATTATTTTATTTTATCAATATTCTTCATTAATATTCATTTATAACAAACCTTTATTCTTTCCAGGATGTATAAATATGATAATTTATTTTGAGAAATTGTGGACTATCGCCCCCTCAAAGTGATATGACTCATTCATAAGATACATAGAATGCATAAATGATGGTGTTAAATAAATGATTTAACATATATAAAATATTATATTATATTGGAATTATAATATAACTAATTATTATTATGTTTTCATTTTTTTTAAAGAAAAAAATAAAAGAAAGTAGTGGTCATGCGTATGTACGGCTTACCGTCTCCATGAATGGTTTTTTTCATATATTATGTCCTAATGTTATGTACTATTATAAACACATATATAATCAATATATATGATATATATTATATCTTGATCATTAATATAATTCGGTAGGTAATTTACTTTTTACCACATGGACAAATTTTAATTATAACATGTTCACTTTTAACTCAAATTCTGAACATCGACAAAATGTCTGATATGAACTCAAATTATTAACTAATTATTATTGAAAGATTATAAGTGATATAAAAGGAATAATAAAAATTAAAATGATCTTAATAAAGTATAAATTAACTTATTTTTATTATTCCATAAGAACAAGGAACAAACGAGTCAAGTGGGACTTGAGGTAAAGGAACTTCTTCACCCAATTTCTATTACTTGTGTTGACCATATAATTCATGATTATATAAAGATTTATATATTTTTCAATGACCTATGATTTTTTACGGTTAATATAAACTTGTATTTTGTTTATATTTTTCACACATAATGATGTCATTAGTTTATCCTTAATGTAATGATACAATCATTGGAAGGGAACCTTTCACGCTCCTCTTTTAGTCAAAGACTTCTTTTAGGTTATGTATTTTAATTTCTAATATATTATGTTGGGATATGTTCTTCTATATCCATATTTATGTACATTTTATGTCCACGTGATGAGATACCATTTTATCTCCCATTTAATAATTTTCTGAATTTTAATGTGATGTTGTTAGGCGGCCAAATTTTCATATAGAACTATGTCTCAATATTTTTTAATTTAGGGCATATTTTATATTGTTCACCTTTATTATCTTATTTGGTTTATATAATTCACTTTGACATATTATATGATGAATATTATTATTCTCATTATATTATAAGGTTTATTTAATGTCATTCTTTAATTATTATTGTTCAAGTATTTTTTATATGGTAAGAAAATCTATAACTAAAAAATTGTTTTAAATGTTTTAAAGATTTAATCATTGAAATATTTCTCATTAATTTCCTTGTTTTAAAAATGGTTTTATGTATTTAATTTTATGGACATTATTGTTTTATAATATTAATCCATCTAAAACTTTCAATGTGATATGGGACACAATGGATCAAAAAAATATTTATTAATTATATTTAATGTTTTTGGATGTATATTTTATATTTGAACACCTTGAAATGTTATATTGTGATTGGAATGTGGAATTTTTATCTTTCCTTTATGATTATTCATCTATTATGATTTGGTTGTGGATCTTGGGGATTTGTAACTTATTCGAGTGGTTCCTTGACAAAACTAGGGCGGGTGAGCCCGAGATAGCTCTCCAATGCATTGGGTAATGTAACGGAGGTAAACATTAATGTTTCTCCTAAGAGATTTTGGGAATATACTGTGATGGATATTCCAGACTTAATTCCCTACATAGCTGTGAAATTTATAATGTAAGTATGTTATGTATTCCGTAAGTTAATTTTATTATTTATGTTTTCTATATGTTATTCATAAATCTTATGATTTCATGAGGTATGTTATGGTTGAAAAGTACATTTTCATTGATTTTTTTATTGATTGGATAATGTTTTCATTTCCTTATTTTATAACCATTACTGAGCTTTCTATTCTTAACTCGAGTATTGAAATGTTTTTTAAAAGACTTAAATATGGATAGGGTCATGGATGGGATCAAGGAAAAGTCATGGTTTCCCAAACATGGAACTAGACAATTTTATTTTTTTAAGATTTTTTAATTTCTAAAAAAATGGAAACTGAGTAAAAGTGTCTAATTTTTAATTTATTGAGATGTAATTTAATTTTTTTGGCCTAATTATCTAAAACTCTATACCTGAAAAGATCCTCAATGTGGATCCTTTATTTAACTAAATATTAAGTAGTGTTTATGGTGGGATCCTTATAAAATTAGTTATTGTCTATGCGGAAGCACCGTACACTTGTAAGTGATTTGAAACTAATTGCAACCATGTTTTTATACTAAGTTTTTTATTAAATTATAATGACTATCTTTTTATATGATCTATTTTATTTATGATGAAATTTTTGTATCAAAATTATTATTCTATGTCTACTTGTTTAGATTCCTTTACTTTTTGTATTTCTCATGATCACCTGTCATGGTACATTCTTTTGGAGTTCGGTTTATAAATGGATTTTTCTTAAAATGGAAATATGTTTGAATGGAAGAATGTACCATATATCTTTTTAAAATGTTAAATCAAATATTTGTTCATTAAAATGATAAAACCATTTTTTTTTAAAAAAAATCCAACCAGTGATTTTGGATTGTTTTGCGAATAAAAATGAATGGGATCTATGGTGTTTACTTAAAGAAATATTTATAATCACAACCTATCGCTGAACCTCTAGAGTAGTAGACCTGAAATTTTTAATAGTTTCATGTTTTTGGTTTGGATTTTCCTTGGAGAAGGTTATTCTTGTCATTGGTGGTGGCCAAGAGGTGAATTTTATATCTTGTTGGGATCTATGTTGGTTTTAGTTATGTTTTTAGTTTATATTTTTTCAACTATCATTTTATCTCAATCTCGTTATGAATTTTTTTATGTTCATATCTAATAGGTTTTTACTATGTTCTCTATGTTGGTAATTTGATAACAGTTTTTATTAGGTAGATATCATTCCAATCTCTATTATATTTCATGATCAGTGGTATATTCCATCTGGGAAGGATTGGAAACAACACTCTTGCCTTTCTACAGACTGATTCAGGTGTCATGTTGGATGGTAACCCATCCCGGTCATGACAATGAACATTCCCCCTCAAAGGGATAACTATTGCACAATTGTAACATTTTATGTATACTGATACCTGAAAGATGAAGGTAAGAATATCTTTAAAAATATAGATCGGGAGGAAAAATTCATATCATAACTTAATGAGATTACATTAGCACCAATGAAAAATAATGAATCAACACCAAACATTTTATCAATCTAATTTAGAAAATTTATGGAATCAATACTCATTATGGGATTCATGTGCAACACACACCAACATGTGATCAAACTCAATTAAAAAAATGAAATTACAAGAATAAAAACATAAAGAAAAGAGTATAAAAGATCACCAAATTTTAGGGAACATCGTACATCAATTTTATTATTGATGAACTCCAATGTTCATCATGGATCAAATACCATATCACATCCCATACAACAGTGATGATTCTCACATGTAAATAGTTGAAAACTCTGATTCTGGCTATCATAAAATATGTTTTGAATGGATAATCACGAGAAACCATGTTGTATAGAAAAACTCTATAATGACACACCTTTAATATTCTATCAATGGAGGTAATATTAAGATATATTGAATAATGGAATTTGAAATAACCTAATATATAAATGTTTGAATAATTAATATTGAATTAATATATGATTCTAGATGATTATTAAGATCATTCCAATAAACATTAGTACATCATCACTATTTCAATAGATAATAGGTTCATGAAGAGATAATATAAAAAGATAAGTCTCATTATTATTGTCCAAAGAATAATAACAAAACACATCACATTTCTTAAGGAATTCTATTCTGTTCGAAAGTGGTCATTTTTTATACATATATGTCACCACTAATATTTAATGAATTATTCAATGTATTTGGTTCCAATCATTAATAAACCATTAATAATAGTTATATCATGATGAATCAGTATTACTAACTTAATGAATGATCATTCTCAAATGTAGATCTCAGTTTGATCATGGAATGAAATAATCATACAAAATATTCCACTAATATATGATGAAAATAATAAATCATAATCATATGGAGATTCATAGATCCAAAAAAGATAAATTTACATTTCAATATAATTAATTGTAATGTTTCATTTATCTACGAAGAACAAATGGGTAAATTTCATTGGGTCTGTAAAAGGATGAAAGTCCTAAGGGATGAAAACATGAAAGATCTGGAGACCCATAGGAGTATCTCAAATCTAATATTGGCTACTGAATTTAGATTTTGGTTTTAGATGATATGGTGTAAGATGTATCATTAAAATTAATAGGGATAAATTATTACACTCCTCTAATGGTTGCATCATAGATCCCCCGGGCCTTTCCAGTAAGCTATTAAAACCACACCAACATGATGGTATATGTTGTTTTATCTATAGAATCATTGGAACCCCATGGGCTAGCCAGTGGGTCAAACCAACAATACAGTTGACATTTTCAATCCACCCTGGACAATCCCTTTAACAACTAATACACATTCAATAAAGTACCTCTCACCACAATTAAAAAATATCCTTAACCACCCATATAGAGAAAAAAACTGATGGAAAAGAGTTTAATAAACATATCATCTCATTCATTGAAATAATGTGTATATTTTATCAGATTCAATTATATTATTTGTCAAGGTAAATTTTGTCATACATCGAATTTGTTTAGAGGCTTATATGGTGGGTATGGGGTGGTTCAGTATATATTTCTCCATGCATAATCATATTGATATTTTAAAATTTCATATAATTACGAACCTTTATAGAAATAAGAATTCTATACCTTATTCATGGAATGTATTTGGATATGTTTTTATATATTTGGCTCTAATTTGTTATAATGTTGAAAAAATTAAGATATATTTAAAGGGTTACATTGTAATAGAGTTCGAACATATTTAATAGAAATATTTAATATGAATTTTAACACTAAATATTTATATTAATGAATAAAAAATCTAATAAATTGAGATATAATAATTATCTAATGTGATAAAATATATAAAATTTTAATATTCATTTGATATATATCAAATTTGTGATATTTAAAAATATAACCACATAAATAATAAGTGCAATCTTCCATAAAAATGAAGATATTTGAATGTAATGATCATTAAATGTGATAGGTTCTTCAATAGTAGGGTTCCAATGGATTATACAGAGTAAGGAATAGTGCTAATGGATAGCCCTATGAGTAAGATAACAAAATTCCTACTTATTTATTTAGGTGGAAAATACCTCGTAAACCATACATGTTACAATTCTACAATAATAGATTTGAGTATATAGATTTTTTATTGATTTAGGGAATGATTATTTCAATTAAATATCCAAGAGTTATATATTAATAGATAGGAGTGGTACCATACATAAATCACTAAATTCTAGGAGGAATAGCACAACAAATTCAGAACACATTGATGTAAATCTATGCATTAACAATGATTAAGGTGTTCTTGTATTTGTTTTTGACATCAATAAGTCTACCAGGATGATTAATAAATGAATATGAAATATAATATTATGTACCTCCCATTATATAAATTTAATTTAAATATCTTTTAGATAATATATGATTTTCATTCATTATTATGAAATAATGTTTTTCAATATATATTAATAAAATTGTATGTATCATTGGTAAAATGAGAAATGGTTTATATATTATATATATGGATAATATAACTTATAATAGTCAATATGATTTGAAAATGGATGATTCCAATCCCACATTACAATTGTCATTATGTATATAGATATATATATGAGCAACACATTCAATGGATAAAAGAGATGCATATAAGGAATCAATTGATTTATAATCATTTGATTTAGAATCAATCAATAGTTAAGAATCATATAAACTATAAAAATTTAATATATTTTTTTTGGAATTATTATATTAGATAGTGAACTATTTTATCTATAAAATAGTTATGTATATTGACCAATTAATAGCCAAGATGGTGATGGTTAAATGTTCTTATTAATTGTTATAGAATACATTGGTTATTTTATTCTTTTTCTACGAGGAAAAATTTTGAAACATTTTAAATGATTGAAGAGGTTTGGAATGGGGTATGTAATAAACTAAAAAATATATTATGAATATCTTATTAGATAAGAATGTTGAATACATAGCTCATTAATTCACTAATCATCTTAGATATTGTGGAATGGATTCAAAACTCACACCTCTAAGAACACCATTATGAATTGGTGTTTCTATGAGGATTAATTATACCATATTTGACATATTTTGATGTATTTTGAGATATTATGACTTTCAAATTTCATTCATTTTAAATTACCTTTATTCTACTACATGCTTACTTAACTATGCTCCATATACAGTATTTATAATGTCACCAAATGATATATTGATTGGGAAATATTAAAAATAAATTTCATAAGGATTATAGTTTCTAATCCATTCATAAATCAATTAAATTTTGATAAACATGAACTTAAATAAGTTATATTCTTATTTTCTTATCCCAAGGAATCCAAGAAATATTATTTCGATAGTCTTAGTGATGAAAAAGTGTTGCTGGCATAATTTTCTTTATTACTAGAGATGGAGTATATTAGTCATTTAATTAATTATTGGAATCATAAACTGAGATATTTTAAAGAAAACCAAAAAAATTGAATATAATATAGAATTTGATATTCTTCTATAAATAGTTTTCAAAAAATAACTATCTTAGATTACACAAGTACCTTAAATGTTTATTAATATTTGTTATGATCATTCGAGATATGTACATAATGTGTTAAAAGTTAGTTAATTAATATTAATATATGATGAAATTAATTACCATTTAGAGGATATTGAGTGTTATCCTTATGAGATATCATTAAATTCAATGACATCTATTTACATTATTATATAAAAAACTATTATTTGATAATAGTGTATTCACGTGAATGGTTATGAAAAATAAGGTTCATGAGGTATCTGCAATGGGAACTCACATGTGTAGTGAAGTTATATGTATATTTATCTTATGGTTTATAAAATAATTATAAAAATTCATGGAATTCACTAGGTAGAAAAATATTCTCATGTTTTGATTAAAAAATTAATTATTATATTACATGCCTTAACAACCTATTATAATTATGTTATGTTTCAAATTTATGTAATTATTTTTTCATAACTGTGAATGAAGTTGTGGAAATGAATATGATACCACATAAAATATTTATTATTTTAATTGTTAATTTATTGATGGGATATTGCTTCTTGGAGATGGAATATATAGGTATATTATGCATCAAATGTGTTTGGTTTCATGAATAAGGCATATGATAATTGTTTATATTGGTGGGTTAGTGGGTGTATTTTTATATTTTCGATATTTTATGAGATTAAATTATTTTTTCCAATCATTACACTATATAAATATATTTTTAGGAAAAACATTTTCAATGGAATACATGTGTGAACCAACCTACATAATAGGTTTGAATATCCAAAGATATAAACATTAATGTTCTATTGGGGTGGTTTGGTGTACAAATATTTGTAAATTACTATGATGTATTACAATGTATTCCTAAAAAATGATCAATTTACCTTAGTTTCCTAGAAACAATCTTAGGAATATTCAAAATCCATCAAAAAAATTAATGATGACATATGTGATTTCATATTAATCCTCCATTAGATCTATCATGTATTCTACATTTTCTAATACAATTAATGTTCCATATTCTTGAATCATAACAAGAGGATATTAATCTAATCCTTTTGAGAGTCACTAGATTATTTTTATGAATATCCTTATTGTTTTAAGGGTATTTAATGATACTATCTTTGAATTTTTTAGGTTTTAATGTTCTTTTTGTAAGCAGTTATAACTAAAAGTCAAAATGTTTTGAAATACAACATTGAATTTGGAAGGGTGAATTAGTGTATATTTATATATAATTGAAATAAATCTCTATTGTTTAAGGTAATTACCCTATTGAGTAGCTAAAACACAATAATATCCAACTGATATGAATGTATATGAGTGTAATGAATAGAAAATGTTATATATGTTATATATGTTATATAAAAAATTATATAACCTACTCCTTAGTCTAGTTGATATTTATCCCTGGATTACAACAAATCATTGTAATATTTATATCCAAAAATTGGGTTGCATCAGTTTTTATCCAAATTCATTGTTTCCAAGAAGATCCAATTTTACAAAAGGATTTATAGTATCATGATAGGTCCAATGAAAGATAAAAAACACCAAATGTGAGTGATGTATTCTTTTAGATGATGGATTAATCATAAATATAATTTTGAATATAATCTTCAAGATACTAATATATAATCACATGAATACACCCCACTTTCCTCAAAAATAGTTTCACTATGATATACCTGGTAATCAATATCTGAACTGATAGAACATTGCAATTCACCATATAATTTCCCCTTTATTAGCTATATTTTTTTCTTCCTTCCAACTAAAAATTATTAAATGATGAAAAAATAAATCCTTAGATTAAATATACCTTAGATAATTTCACTCAATTCATCTATACATATTTTCTTATAATTCTATGTGACTTTTTAACTTTTGTATTAAATAAAAATGGTATATAATTTTTACTATACATTAAATATTAAGCATCCTAAATTCTTCCAAAATTAATTCCTTTAAGAAAATTATATTCCTACCCAAAAAATAAGTATAATAAAATTTAATATGATGATTCCATTTTAAAAAACCTACAAAATGATTAACAAAAAAATTAATTCTTCTATAAAACCTCACTATTACAGGTACATATATATAAATAAAATCCAACATGGATAGTGTCTTCAAATTAAGATACTAATTAAAATACTTATAGATTATCGTTTCAAATGTTTATATTTAAACTTTAGTAACTCATTTAAACATTACAAAGACAAATATAATTCAGTTTCTAATTATTTATACATAAGAACTCCCTATAAATAAAAAACACTACTAAAGTTGTTTTTTAAACCACAACATCAAATAACTCTTATATTGGAAACAAACACATCATGAATCCCTATAATACAACCCATTAATTTTTTGTAAGCTGAATTCCAACAATGTATTTTCCCATTAATCTATCTACATTATTAGGGAAAATTAGAATAATTGCATTTTGGTAATTCCTTATCTAGTGGATATTTCTAATTATGTTACCCTTTATTATTTAGGAATGAAATAATATTCCTAAAAGGTGTTCTAAAGAGTTATTTGGACCAAATACAAAGGGGTGGATTATTGGGCCCATTATTTCATTTTTTTCAAAAGTGTGTCAGCATGTGTCTGAAGAAAATGTTGATGAAGTGGTGATTCCTCGAGAAATGTAATGGATTAAAATTATGACATTGGTTTTTATAGATGGATAATTATCTATTTCAAATATAATTATATTCAAAGTGATATTAAAGGAATGAGAATATGTGAAATGTATTGTGCGTATAATTTACCAAAAATGATGACCGTGTAAAAAAAATAGGTTGAAGAATAATTCCCATGCTCTATATTTTTAAATCATTTGGATGTGAATAGGTAGAAATGAATAATGTAAATATATATTTGATGATGGACGAGTGCAGAATATAATAGGAACAAAATATTTATGTGAAGCTGTATTGGAATTATCTTTTTAGATGTATTTGAATTTCTTTATTACATTGAAATTTTCTATGTATATATTGGGCCATACATATTAAAATAAGCCAACCCTTGGATGGTGGGGCCACTATTAACCAAGGGAATATGAGAAACCCATGTGTTCAACCACATGAAAGGGAAGTAAACCTTAGTTAGCTCGATGGCAGTAGAGACCGAGCCATGTATAAGCCCACATATTCCCATGTATAATAATCTAGAGTGGAATTTATACTATGATGAGTGGAACAACGAGGAGAGAATTGATGTGGTGAAGTACCGAAAGGGGAAAAATTTTCTAAGTAGCTCTTAGTGAGCTATTATTGATATAATTAAGTGGATCACTATGTATAATTTTACGTGGGATAGAAAAAATCGTGAATTACTATTCCTCCTCCATTTAAATGGACAGAGATAACCTGATGTATTTAATCAACTAATCTAAAAAATTTGACTAGAATATTGCATCTTATTTATCCAAAACTGTTATCAAGGGTTTCTAATGAGTCAGATCTCATCATGAATTTCTCATTATTGAACCATTGTCTCAATCGATATTATTTGATCAAGATGGTGAGTCGTTGGAGCATCAAATCAGTATGCATGTATGCTAAAATTTGGATGCATGTGATTAATTAAAGAATGACATCTGATCAACGTAAAATGATTTTATGGATAAATTTTTATCCATATGTGAGTTAAAAAATTATTAATATATAAATTTAAGGTGATCCTCAATGCATGCAAGTGTGGATCTCACCTCAAAGGAGTGTCAAAAAAATGAGGCACCATGAAATTTGGCACACAACTATGATATACCAAATAACTTATAATCATTGAATGAGTTGAGACATGACTTATAACTGAGATCATTTACTGAGTCCACAACACAAAAATTTTATTTAGATCAAAGGAATTGTGAATTTCCAATAAAAAATAATGCATACCTAAGAATATATGATGTTGAGATTTAGTGAATACTATAATTTTATATGGAAATAGGGAAACAATAACCTTTTGGTTTGAAAAAGAAATAGAAACACCTCATGATATTCTAATGAGAATGATAAGTGGAGTCTAGTGGGACCTTAATAAGGGGAAATCACTCATGAAAAATCATGATAAAGAACCTATTATATGAAGAAGTAAGGGAATGTGCATTAATACATCTCACTAGAATTACTGATGATCTAAGGTCCAAAAAACTATTTTATTTTGTGTGAATCAGTTGAGGTAATGAGATAGTGTTCAACATCATCATGTATCACGAGTAATAAGAAGGATTTGTGGACAAGAAACTTTGTGTGTGAAAGAATAATTCCACATACATTGTTATGTTGAAATCACTGTGAGTCATATGATTTCAAGAATATGTTAATTTAAGTTTATAACAAATAAAAATTGAATCTGATGTAAGGGAAAAAAAATAGTTTTTCTGTGTGAATAAAAGGTGTTCATGAGAATAAAATAAGATAGTGTGTACACACCCATGGAACAAAGGACATGCACATTAAATGATACCCATGATTATGTTAACATGCATGGATGTTATATAAGTGAGGTGCATGGATATTGAAATAATAATTTGATTTTGGTACATATATATATACTTGTATATGTACAAAAATTGACATATATGATCCTTCTTAGATTCCAAAAAATCGATGCATGATGTATAATTGATTATAAAATCAAGAAGAAAATGAATTTAATTGTGAATTTTTATTCTTGAATAATAAAAAACAATAATTTTCTTTCAGACAGTGCACACATATATTTGATGTTGGGTCTTCATTTAAAAGGAAGTGTATCTTGGGAGTAGATTTATTAAATAAACAGATCATTACAGGTGATAAAAATTATTGAGTAAGTAAAATAAACCTGACCAAAGGATATTGAAGATACATGATTAGGTACATCATAAATTCCTATCCTAAAAGATCATTTAAGAAGATCAAATCATCATTCTATAGTAGATTAATCCTTTCACCAAATGTGATGTCTTATAACTGTTTTCAAGAGTTATTGAAGTATTTTATCTAGATAAAGGAGAAGATGATTTATCTAATTTTGAGTTAGAGTAAGATGTATTTTGGTTGGATAAAAAAATCAGTGTCTATTGGATTGAGCCAAAGCAATTATAAAAACATGCAGAGTTATAGAAATATAATATAGATTCAATGATTGGGGGAATAAACAACCCGATAATGATTTGGTCATTATACTGATCCTTGTAAATACGGTGTTCTTCTCTTTCAATTCTTATTATTAAAAATGAGTTAATATTGAGATATAATATTGAGTGGATTTAGAACCATAACATATTCAATGTGTAGAATTGAAATGAAAATGAATTATTTATAATAAACCATATATTCACCATCCCCTCCCAATAGTCAATCCAGCCTAGGGAACTACAAGCGATATTTGAGGGTAGGAGCCCTATAATAATTCAAGAGATACATTATGAAGTGATATTTTAGAGAAATTATCGATCTACATTATTTGGTGATTTTTTATTTTTAATTAGAAGAATAGAAATAAGAACCAGATAAAGAAGTTTAAGATGGATCTTACTATTAATGGGGAGACACCTTCAACTAAAGGTAATCAAAATTTTATAACATGTAATAATTATTTCATATATAATTATTCAGATTATGCATGGTCAATTTGTGATGATGATGGATCACTTCGTGATAATCAATATAAACTCCATGAAAACATGATGAATATCCATAATGTAGTAGTAAAATATATTGTTGTGAGATTCAATTGTAACAATGATGAAAAATTACAACTATAAGATGTATTTGATTCCATGGAAGATGGATTTCGTTAAAAGAGTGGTATGTGTCTCTTGAATCATGTGAAAGAAAAATAAGATAAAACTTCTATTTTCAATGAAAAATATGCTCATGATATTGAATAATTTAAAGGGATTGTTTAGGGGAATGAATTTTTTGAGATATTATTTGTAGAATCTTTCAATGAATTTAAAAAGTAGCCTGAAATGTATATGGTTTTCAAAGTAGTTCAACTAGAAGAAAAATATATCAATGTAAAAGGGCGTGAAAATTATTTTCAAGAATATATATGAATTAATGATGAAAAAAAGAATGAATGTACAATATAATTTTGATGAAAATTTGAGATCAGTTGAGGATGAGATGAACTCCCTTAACATAATGTGTATTGAGTTGGAGGCGAGGTAAAAAATCAAGAATAATCACCCAATAAATCTTTCCAAATGAAAAATGAAGATATGATTCCACTCAAATTTGTATTGAGGATCATAATTTTAGAGGTTTTTGATTTCACTATCATCTCAAATGGCATCATCCTCCTGGAAGAAGTTATCCCATAAAATAGAAATTATCTTGTGTACTGATTATGTTTCAATCATAGATATTGGTTTCAAACCAAATGGCCTGAAAGTATATAGTCTAAAATATTATATAAAAACCATCAGAGAAAGGGTGGATGTAAACATATGAATTAACATATCTTCTATGACTATTTTCAATGGATTATGTTTCCACTAAGAAGAATTTTTTTTCAACCTATAGAACCAAAACTGGATACACCTCAAAAGAAAATAATAATGCTATTAGGATGTTGTTGGTGTTGTCAAAATTTGGAGAACAATGAACTGGAATGTTTTCATAACATATCAATTCATGAGGATAGCATAAGGCCGATATTTAATAAGTGAAATTGAAAATAATTTACAAGTCTGATACTATAGATGAGAAATACAGAAAATAATAAAGCTGTGAAGTTATCCTTGTGATCCAAACAAAACATGGGGATCTGTAAAACCCAAATTCACAATGATGAACAATGAGAGATCCTCTAATATATCATTTAGATAATGAAATTTAAATACATGTGGAAACTCCAAATAAGTTATCAAGAGTCCCAGAGACAATTTTCTTATTTTTCTCACTAATTTGATTAAATCCAAAATGTTATAAGAAGCACACCCAAAAGATATTGCTAAATGAAAACTGAATATTCTATATGAATAAGAAGAATTACATGAGAGGTTGTATACATATGCAAACTCGTATATTTAAGATGTTATGTGTGAGATATAAAATAAATCTAGACACAATTCCAGAGATTATTTAACAATATTCACATCATAAGAAGAATAATTTAAGAGAGTGATGTTTTCATTCAGATATGCATATGATATGATGTCTAAATAAAGAAAAATTGGTCACAATGATGTTATCACAGTGATAATACCCTTGTAAATAAAGGATAAATGTGATTTGGAAAACATATGTGGAAGCATGAATACTGGGGATAGTGGAAAACTAGGATGGGAAAACCATATTAACTTTTCTATTCACATTAATGGACAAGTATGATTGCTCATTATTCATATATCTTTAAATTGTTTGGAAATAACATGTAGGGAATTTATGTAGATGGATTTATCCCCTTAGTGGGAGGATTAATGAGATTCTATGTCATGGAGTTTACTTAAATCCATAAAATGAAAGAAAATTTTTCATTTCATTAGGTAGAGAAACCATAATAATGAATTTAAAACATTTGGATAATGTCAAAATTAATTGTCAAGGTATCCAAATCATAATTTCATCGATTTTTCTTAATATTATTATTTTATCAATTTAAGGGGTGTTATTGGATTACAGAAAATTAAGATAATAAGAGGTCATTATATTTTTCACCTAAACATTATGAAGAGTTTTTTGAAGTGTGTGCAGGATTTATTATTTCATATGTAAATATAATTATTTATAGTCCCATGAATGATAATTGAGACATTATGATAATGATTTCATGAGCATAGTTGTTTATGGATATCATTGAAAACACTGTTTGTATCACTCTTGTTTTCTACACTGGTATAGACTAATAAAACTTACAGTTGATGGGATAAAGTCTCCCTTCTAACAGAACCATGTTATATTATCCCTCTATCATAGGCATTATGTGGATGGTCATTAAACAAAGGAAAACCAATTTTTAGAAAAAACCACAATTTTCCTTTTCATTAGAGTATCTATAAGTTTGAGAAAATATTGAGAAAACATATTTCCTCCTACACTCATTCAAATTTTTTAAATGAGTAATTGGGAATAAAATACATAGGAGTAAATTGAGGTTCTCAATGGTTCGTTTTTTATCAATGGTATATAAATATGTGTTTGGTGACGATTTGGAGTGGTAAATCTGGAAGAACTTATATGGATTCATATTATTGAATTGGATTTCATTATTGGATAATTATCCATGTAAAATAGGATGATTATATAAGTGATATTAATGTAAATAAAACATGTGAAATGAAGTGTGAACATTTTTTACCTTGCATGGAATAATAACATCAAGAAGAATTACCATGAATTGTATTTTTCATGGATGAGGATACAAAGATATGGATAGGAAAAAAATATAAATATAAATTTCCTCATGAATGATATATGAATATAAAAAATAGATATTTTTAAAGAAATGTTGGATTGAAATTATATATTGAGATGTCATGGAATTGATTTTTTACTTCAACATTTTTTATGTATACATTGTGACATAGATTAAAAAATGAGACAACCCCATAGTATCCAAGGACAACATAAAATGAGGGAAGATATAGGACCCATGGGGTCAACTAACTCAAGGGGATGTATCCCTAGTTAGCCTGAGGGTAGGAGAAGATAGGCTATGTATACACCCAACAACACCCAGTTATAAGGCACGTGAGTGGCAGTGACATCATGTGGGGGTGGCACAATGGTAGGGGAATTGGTTCGAGGTGGTATTGAGAGGGGGAATATATTTTTGAGTGGATCTTAGCATGATATGATTAATATAACTATGTATAACACTATGTTTTATTCAATGTGGGATAAAAAAATGTACCTATTACTATTCACTTCAATTTAAATAGACATACATAACCAGAGCCCTTTGATCGACTGTTCTGATTTGTCCAATCAAAATGATGTGATGGCTTCATCCTCCTCTTTCATATGATGTTTCCATAGGTACAGAGTTCATACAGAATTTATGATTAAGAAACCATGGTCTTTGAGGATATTCTATGATTGATATAATGATTTGTTAAAGTTTAAAATCATTATGTATTCATTCTATGCTTTTTATACATAAGATAACACATAGAATAAGATAAAAATAACATGAAATGAATATTAATAAAGATTTATATTCATTTGTGAATCCAAAATTTAATGAAATGTGATGGGAATGTGATCCTCATCGCTTGCACATGAGGATCTCACCATAAAGGATCTCCTAAAGATGAAACACTTGGAAATTTGGCATACACATTAGATATCTCGAATGAATCAGGATCTTTGAATGAGCTGATGAAATACATAATTCTCATAGCCTTTATCGAGTCCCTAACATGACATATTTTTTATATTTGTGGAATTTATATTTTTCTTAAAAAATATGCATACTCAACTAGATGTGATGTTGATATTTAGTAAAGAAATCTCAGTTTCTATTGAAATCACAAAAAAACCATGAAATTCTAGTTTTTGTGGGAATGAAGACCACTAAGTGATAATCTTATAATAATAAAAAGGGGATTCATATTGGCCCTCCAAAAGTTAAATTCATACTCAAGGGATAATTCTGATGAATATGTTCCGCTGGGAATTAGGGGAAGATCCTTTAATGCATATCCTTATATTTTTTGATGATGTGAGCTCCATGACACCCTTTTTGTTCATGAAACATGGTTGAGACACAAAATAATGTTCACATACATAGTTTCCCAGGGTGATGAAGGAATTTTATATGAGAAATGGTTTGTGAAAAATTACAAGGCCAGGCACACTGTTATTATATGATTGCAGAGAGAAATATTATTTCCAGCATCTGTGAAATTACATGCATAAAAAAATTTAATCTAAACAAAAGAAACATACATTGTGTGAGTAAGCATACATGGTGCGCAGGAAGAAAAAAATGGTAAATGTTTTACACACCCTATGTATAATTGGGATTCATTTTATATGATAAACATGTATATTATGACAAACATGCATGTAATATAAGTGAAAACTATGAATCTTTAATGAGAATGTTGACTTCGGTTCTTGTATATGCATTCGTACATACCAATATTAAGATACACAATCAATTTTGGATGCCATAAAATTTATGAATGAGGTATAATTTAATAATATTGAAAGAGGAACTTTAATTGATGAGTTTAATAATATTAATAAAAATATAAAATAAGAATGCTTATGCACACATTGCACACCTTTAAGTGATCACGGGTCTTGATTCAGATGGAATAATATCTTCAGAATTGATTCACTAAAGAAAAAGGGGATTATAGTTGATCAAAGTTATTGGGAAATGAAAACAGACAAGACCAAAGGCTATTGATGATACATGAATAGATATACATTCCAGTCAAATCCAACATGCTTAATGACGGATATCATAAAATCATCATATAGTTTTCATAGCCATTAATTAGTGGAAAAGTCTTCCTATTTTTGAAGTGACTAGTTAAAGACATATGGTGGGAGCAAGGATAAGATTGAGTATCTAGGTAGCAACTGAATAAATAAGTCTTTTAGTTTGAGGTAACAGAAAATGTTGTCTCTTATTTAGGAAATGATCCATTCTAATTAACAATGGAGAAAGAGAAATAATAATGTATATTACTTGTTAATGGGAATAACCAACATGTGAATGAGAATGTTTTTATGCAGATCCATATAAATACATTGCGATTCCATTTAAGTTGTTATTATTTCACATAAGGCGTGTTTGAGAGATAATATTGAGTGGAATGAGAACCATTACATGTAAAAGAGGTTAAATTGTAAATATAAGGAATTCAGTCAAAGAAACCATTGATTCACCTCTCCCCTCCCATCATCCAAAACAATCATGGGCAACCCAAGTGGTATCAGAGGGTAGGTTCCCTCTAATGATCCAAACAAGACATTATAAAGTGAATTTTTCATGAAATTACTGAGTTTCCTTGGGGGGAGATTTTTTTGAATACATAGAAGAACATAAAGAAGAAATTGGATAAGAAGTTGATAACGAACCATATGGGTAATAGGGAGACACAATCAATTATAGGTAATCTAAAAGGTACAAAATGCAATAATTTTTTAAATTATGATTTTTCTGATGAATCCTGGCCAAGATGTGATAATGTTGGATCAAATAATTATATTTAGTCTCCAATAATGAAACATCTAAATAATGTCTCTAGATATGGGGTAATATGTATTTTTGTACACTTTAAGGGTTTTCAAGTTGAAAAAATATAGTAGTAATACGAATTTGTTGCCATGGGAGAGGCATTACATTGAAGAGTTGGTATGTCCAACAATGTCAAAATAAAATTGTAAAAGTAAAGGAAGAGAAAATTCTTCTTCTCATGGAATGATATACATAATCTATTGCCTAATTTCAAGTATTTTTTTGTGAGAAATAATAATTTGATGTTGTGTTTGTAGAATCCTTCCATGCATTTGATAAATTGCACGATGTCTCTATGGTTATCATACCTTCTCATGTAGAATAAAATGATAATAGGGTCAAGGTGCACGAAAATTATATTCTATAATAAAATAATGAAATAATAAAATTTAAATATTCTAAATAAGAATTTGGAATAAAAAATTTGATTAGTTGAGGATGATAATAACTCCCTTAACATGATGTGTTTGGATTTTTCAGCGAGAAAAAACAATCATGAATCACTGTAAGATTAATGTTCTGAAATTAATAATATAAGAAGTGTTTCCACTCATGTTTGTATTGTGTATCATAATTCCAAATGTTGTATGACTTCACTCTCCACTCAAAATGAATTATCCTCCAAGAATACATTATCACATTACAAAGTAAATATCATTTGTACAAATGATGTCTCAATTGTAGATACAAGTTCTAAACTAAACACTAGTATTGTTTGGATGATGAAAACTTATATAAAATACCCCAATTATATGGTTTATGTGGAATAAAGTATAAATATACGATTTTAAGATATTTTCCTATGATTTATTGTTCCACTTAAATGAATTAAGCATCACAATTTCCGAAATCTAAAAAGAATACACCTCAAAAAAAGAATAAGACCCTTAATCTATTATTAGTGTTACTAAAAGTTTGGGCCTGATACATTGGAATCTATTTCTAACATGTAAATTCATGAGGATAACAAAAGTAAAATATTTACAAGGATACATTATAATGGTAGTAAATTACTTTCATTATATAATAAAAATCCCAAAATATTAAGAAAGTGAAAAGTGATCCTTGGGTTGTGAACCAAACAAGATGATTTTTAGAAAAACAGTCACCATGAAGAAAAATGGGTTACCATCTACAGTATAAAATTAATAATGATTTTTAACTCCATGTGAAATGTCTAATAATTATGTCAACATTCCGAAAGGTATTTTTTTAATTTTTCCAACTGATTTTGTAAAAGACATCAAGTTAAAAGATGTAATAGAAAAATGTAGTTATAAAGGAAAAAAGTGTATAATCCATATCATGAATAAGAATTTAATTATTATTTCTCAACAACTTAAAAATAATGTATTAAAGAAGTTCTGTGTGATTGATGCAACAATGTTGGATAGAATTAAATATAATTTTAAAAAAATATGGCACATGATGATGCCATGAATAGAATTACACATTCATTAGAAGATGAATTAGATATGATGGAAAATGAAATTTCTATATAACAAAATGAAGTGGTGGTTGTGATAATATATATGTTACCAATCGGTAAATAAAATTCTAAATTCAGATATGGAATCATCAATATTTGAGATAGTGGAGAAACTATGTTGATACAATCTTCTTAACCATGTTTCTCACCTTTATAAACAAGTTGGGTACATCCTAATCCCCTGATATATCAATTCATTTTTACATACATTTAAGGAATATAAAGAGATGGATTCCCACATTGTGGTGATGAATTGATGAGATTGTATTTTATTGAGTCTACATAATGCCATTAAATGGATGAAAATTTTGATTTCTTTAAGGGGGATCATCCTTGGGAATAAAATGAAAAAATTGGGAGAAATTAAATATTAAAGATGAAGTTATTCCAATCACACTTCAATCCATTATTCTTAATTGTATTATTTTAAAAAATAAATTGGGGTTCATGGTGTATGAAAAATTAATATAAAGGTGCAGATTTATATTTTTACTTTTTGTATCTAATTATTCTATCTGTATTTGTACAGAATTTAGAATTTAATTGATAAATAAGATTATTTAAAATCACATGAATAACAATTGAGACATATTGAGATTGATTTCACATGAATCATTTTCAGTGGATATCATTGAAATTAATGACCATGTCTATATTATATTATACAATGGGTCTTCTTAAGTATTCTTTGAATAATTAACTACATGATCATTTCTAAGAGAACCATGTGTTATCATCACTATATAAAATGTATTGAAGAAATAATCTTCAAATAGAGGAGATTTGTTTTTGAAAATTCCTCAATTTTCTATTTCATTTGATTTCAATTATGTGGAAGATGTATGAGAACACATATCGATACCTACTTTCTTACAATCTGTGCTAAAGAGGCATTGAAAACAAAATACAATGATGTATTTTGTTGGGTATAGTGTTGCATTTATTGTCAATATTATTTCAATTTTATTTTAGTGAATATGTTGATGAAGTGGAGATTCCTGAATAATTATTTTCCATTCATCTTATAGAATTGTATTTTACTCTTTGAAAATCTCAATTTCAAACCTAGTTTTTTTTATTTGATACTAAAGTAAATACAACTTGTGAAAAGGATTGTGAACATTTTTTTACCAAAAGTGTTGTCCCTGAATGATATAATTTCATTAAGAATAGTACACATGCATTGCATTTCTAATTCATGGGGATTTAAAAATATGGAAATTAAAAAAGTATAAATATATATTTCATGATGAATGAGAGAATAATAAAAGAGGAATTAAATATTGAAATGAATATTTCTTGTAATTATATTTTTAGAGGGATTTTAGTTTCATCATTACATGGAAATTTTATAAGTATACATTGTATCATACATAAAAAATTGTCCAACCTCCACCATCCATGTACACCAACAACCAAGGAAACATATGGAACACATTGGGTTAACTATTCCTAATGGAAGGAAGCCCTTTCTAGCCAGGTAGTGGTAGAAGATGGGAAAAATATAAGCATAGTATCTCCCATGTATATTGATCACTGGATAAATAAATTTTAAGTCATGGGGAAACTCCAAATAAATTTGTTAATATTTCTAAACATATTCTTGTGAATTTTCCTTCTTATTTTGAGAAATCTATATTTTTACATGAATAATAAGAAAAAGCTAGTGCTAATGGGGCAAAAAGATTAAACGTGATGAAGATGAATTTTATGAGAAGTTTTTCAAAAATATGAAAACTCATGTATTTATGATGTTATATTTTATATATACAATAAATATAGAAAATATGAAATATAATATTAAAAAACATATCAATCATATAGAATAATACTTTAAGTGAATGATTCCTGTATTAAATAATTCATATGTTTTGATGGATAAGAAAATAACTATATCAACAAATGATGTAGTGGGAGTGTGGTGATCCATGATTCCAATGGAAAAATTAGATTACAAAATATTATGTTGAATCATGTATATTAGAAACACTAGATCAACTAGGTTGATAAAACCATCTCAACCATGATGTTCACAATGAGTACTATGTATGGTTAATCCTTATTCTATTATATATGAATTATTATGTAGAAAATTGTTTTGAATTGAATAAGATAGGTGCATCTCTAGAGGGGGATAATTAATGGGATTATAATTCATGTAGTCTACTATCTTACATACAATGGATTAAATGTTTTCAATTCTTTAGTGGGAGAATCATTGATAATGAAATGAAAACATTTGTATAAATTTTACATTAATGGTAATGGTATGTCAATCACACATTCATCCCTTGTTCTTAATTTTATTATCTTATGAGTTATTGAGTGAGTGTTTGGTTGATGAATAAATTAGATAAAGGGAGAACATTATCATTACACTGAAACATTCTAAATAGTTTGTTTATGTGTATAATGGATTTACCATTTCATTGATAAAAAAATTATTTACAATACCTTGATTTAGAATTGAGACATTATGAGCATGATTTCACATGAATTGTTCTTTATAGATATCATTTAAAACCATTATCCTACATCTCATGTATTATACAGTATTTTATCCCATATAGACTTAGGGATTATTATATAATGGCCCTTTTATAATACAACCATGTGATATCCTCCCTCTATCAAAGGTATTCATGAAATAATCTCCAAAATGAGGATAATTATTTTTAGAAAAATACACCCTATTTTTTCATTTTATTTTCCATAAGGGTAGAAATGGTTGAGCACACATATTGAATCATACCCTCCAACAAAGTGAAAAAAAATTAGGTATTGAAAAAAAGATAAAAATGGTGATATTATTGGGAAATTTTTCTAATATGTATTCAAGGGATAGTAAATATGTGATTGTTAAAGATGTTTATGATGTGGGGATTATTAGATAATTTTAATTGATTCATCTTATTGAGATTGTTTTCATGAATAGACAATTATCTGCAAAAAAAATTAATATTATTTAGTGATATTTTCTTAATGAAAAACATTTAAATGGAGGGTTCATATTTTTTATCAAAAGTGTGGACAATACAAGAAGTAATTTCATTAAGAATAATTCTAATGTGTTTTTTTCTAATGCATGGGGATGGGAATAGATGCCCTTGAAAAAAAATATTTCATGATGAATCATAGAATATTAATATAGGAATATATGTTTAATTTGATGTTGTATTGGAAATATATTTTGTTATGGCTTTTAATTACATTGGTACAATAAAATTTTCCAACTACAAGTTTGGAATTACATTAAAAAAATGATCCAACCCCATGGAAGACAAGGCCACCGTCAATTGAGCGAACTTGCATGATCCATGCAGTCAACCAATCCCAAGGGAAGGAATCCCAATCTATCACATGGGTGGTAGAGTCTAGGTTGTGTACAATCCTAGAAGAACCCATTTATGAGGAATAATAGGGAAAACCCCACCATACTAGGTAGGAAAATAGAATGTGAATCTATATAGGGTGGTACTGAGAGGGGGGAGATTGATGAGTGAAAATTAGTGCACTTTTATTTATATGGTGATGCAATGTGCTATGTGATATTGGTTGTGGGATGCCAAAATGAAGTTGTTAATATTCATCATCTATTTAAATAGATAAACATTAGAAGATCTATTATCATGAATGATCTAAACAATTGAAGAAAATGTTAATGTATCTTTAACATTAACCATCTTCCAAGGTTTACAATTAGCCACAGATCATTCCAAATTTATATCGATCAAACCAAGAACAACAAGAATATTATTTGTTTAAGATGATGAATAATTGAATCTATTAATAATCATGGATGAATGATAAGATTTTCATGCATGTGATAAATCTAAGAATGTGTGATATCTGATTGCAAACACTGTTGTGGATGATATTTAATCCATCTGTTAATTCAAACAACAAATAAATGGGATTAGAATGTGATCCTAATCCAATATATGTGAGGTGATGACCTCAATGAAGGTTTTTGAATCCGAGACACAATGAAATTTATTATACAATTATGTTATTCAGAATTAACCAGGATCTTCAAAATAGCTAACAGATGTCTTAATATCATGAACCATGAATTAATCCACAACATGGAATATATTTTTGATCTATGGAGTTGAGAACTAATACATAAAATAGAGGAATACTTGAGGTGATTATTTGTTGATATTTATAGATGTTTTGTTTTTTTAATAGAAAAAAGATCAACCAAAACATTATGTATTAGGGAAAAAATAATCACACCTCATGATAATATTACATGAAGGTGAAGTGTATTCCTACAGAACCATGAAAAGTAAAAAATCAATATTGATTGAGCTTTATGGAGAACCTATACTGTGAATCATTGAGGGTTAGTGCTTTATCGTGACTCCCTAGATGGTGAGATTATTTACGGTCCATAAATCCATTCTTGATTACATGATTATGATGAGACACCGAGACTGTGTTCACATACCATATTTCTCATGAAGAAGAACCAAATCATTTTATTAAGAAATTGTGTACATGAAATGAAGAAGGATTTATACACTATTATGATGAGAATTAAGTAAGAAATATGCTTTTAGAAATAAATTAATTCACATGAAAAACCAGAAATAATTGAACCGAAAATGATGGAAGATAAATAGTGTGAGTGTGTACACAAGGTGTTCATAATTAAATGAAAAGGACAATCTGTGTACACCATTTTTACAAATTACTTGTAAGTTACAATATACACATGAATAATGTAACATCCCAGGTAAATGAAGAATAATAAATTTTCATATTTATTAATATTTGTGAATTAAATATTAATTTTAGCTTTATAGGGGTTGCTATGTTCGATAGCGTACCTGATACGCAACAATGAGTTTCTTTGGAATCTTACGTTGCACACTAATAATATAATATTATTATTTTAAATGGTGGTTAACTCCAAGCCATTGTATTGGCAGGAATGAACAAAACTAACTAAAATATGATTATACATGTTTGTTAAATATATATACATTTGTCAAATAAATGTTAGAGGCTTAAAAAGTGAATGAATCTAATTTTAAGCATAATTTACATTAAAACGCCGATTTACCGCCTTTTAATGGGGAACCCGTCTTAAATATAGTTTTGGTCACTTTAATATACTCTATTTGTCCAAATAAAATCCTTCTTTAGAATTACGACATCATAATTTACTTTGGGTAATTTTTTGGTACTTTTCTGATAAAGTTCATTTTTTATGGAATAGTGAAAATATTGTATTTTAATTCAAAACTATGTTTTAATCTAATTTATTTATATGGTTAAATTATCCTTTTAATTGGTTCTAAAGTGTAAATAGATTATATTTTTATTATTTAATCTAATTTTTGTCATTAGAAGAAATGTCACAGTTAAATTGTATATAATCAACAGTCAATCTTTTGATAGTTAATATTTCGTAGAAACACACCTTTTGTTTTGACAGCGGGAATTAATTTTAAATGAATTTTTACCACTTAATTGTTTTGAATTTGGAGAAATGGATTCTAGATTTTGAATCAGGATGTTAAAATTATTTAAATAGGTAACTTTTGTTTTTAGGCATTTTAAACATTTACCTCAGTAAATATTGTATTTACCATAGTTAAAGGGTAAATCAGGTAAATAAGGGTAAAAAATAATATTTACTTACCCTAACAGGTGTCCTAGTCCTATTGGTTGAGTCATATCCTACCATGGGCATCCTAGGGACTATTTGGGGACCCCATGGAGCCACATAAAAGTGATTATGACACTTTATTTTAAATAACTTAAAGTAAAGGCCAAAATGAAATAAACAAATATCATTTAGTAAATTAACTTTTACATTGGGTTATACAAGTTATATTTTCGACTATAAATATTTATTTTAATGATAAAAATATTTCTTACATCATAGATTTTTTTTTATAATTTTTAGACATCAAATAAATAAAATTATTTATGACACAATCATGATGCAGTATTTACCTCATTAATAAATGATTTAATTAAATAAGATTATAATGATTCAAATATTATCCAAAAAATGTACAATTATGATTGGATGATTTTATTTAGAGTATTAGTCATCTTATCTTCAACCATATTGATTTTTGGACCATTAGAAACTGAATATCATTATATTATAAAATAATATTTTCACACCTTCCTAAAGAGTCCCTCCTCTCCCTTATAAAAAGAGACCACTTCTATGGAATTACTCACACCTCTAAAGCCATTTGGATCAACCAAAATCTGCCCAATTAAGCTCCCTACATCCCTATCCTCTTCATATAAGCCTTAACTTAGGATTAAGGTACTTCAATATGTCCTTTGGTTCAAACCAAAGTGTGTTAACCAAATTAAAGGTAACAGTCTCTCTTAAATTGTTTTCTTTTATTTTGCTTTTCCAACCCCTAAACTCTTTTTATTTCCTATCTTTTGTAACAACACCATTATCCTCAAAATACTAGTATGTTGTTATGATAAGGATTAGAACTACACTTACACTCACCTCCATCTAATGGATGAAGTATATAATGTTTCTATGGATGGAAAACTAACGCCTCACGAAACGATGATTGTTCAATTACATCTTACCACCTCTCATGGTGGCCATTATGATGGAACTGTATTTAAATATGTTATATATTATGTTTATGATTTCTTTATTCTTCTGTACTTCCCAATTATATCAAACCTTTATGGTTTCCATGGTGGGTAAATACGATAATCTCATTTGAGGATGTGCGGACTACCGCCCCCTCAAAGTGGTGTGACTCGTTAATGCCCTATGTGGGATGTATAATGGATAGATTTAATGATATTATATATGATAATATACTGTAATTATATTATAACTATGTATAATTATGTTTTAATTCCATTAAAATAATAAATAGAATTGAAAGTAGTGTTCATGTGTACGTACGGCTTACCATCTCCATGAACGGTGCATTTCATTTCGTATCTCCAAATGTTATGTACTGTTAGAAATACATGTACATGGTGGATATATATGATATATATTATACCCAAATCATGAATATAATTCTGGATATAATGAAACTTTTACACGTTAAAAACATGTAATTATAATAAGTCCATTTTTGACTCAAGTACTAAATATCGACAAAATGAACGTTATTACCTTAAATGATTATATAATGATTATAACATTGTAATAAGTGATATAAAAGTAATAATAAAAGTGAAAAAGGTTATTAATCAAGTAGAAATTAAATGTAGTTTATTATTCAGGAGATTAAAGAACGAACGGGTCAAGTCGGACACGATATAAGGGACTTCGTCTCAATCTCCTTTCATTGAGGCATTTTTAGTTTTGTACATGACTTCCTTTTATATGATGAATAAAACACTTTGACTTTTACTTCTATTCAAAAGGTATCTTTTCTCTACGAAGCATTTTTCTAAACGACAAAAAGGAATGTTTCTTTAACGTAAGCAGTGACAATGACCATTCCGTCGCCGCGAGTATTATTTGATCTTTGGCTTCCTTAACAAGCCGAAATGTTTATAAAAGGAAAAATAAATACCAAATACTCTTTTTACGTATATTGGTATTGAAAATGATTTTGAGAATGGATTTATTATTTCAATATCTTGAAATGATATTTTATTATTGCAATGTGGAAATGTTATCTTTCCTTTATGCTTATGTTATGTGTTAAGATCATGATATGGTTCTTGGGCATTATTTACGTGTACGGGTGGTTCCGTGATAAACCTAGGGCCGGTGAGCCCGAGATAGCTCTCCAATGCATTGAGTAACGTGACGGAGGCAAACGTGAATGTTTCTCCTAAGAGATTTAGGGAATATACTGTGATGGGTATTCCAATGTAACTCCATATGTAGCTGTGATAGCTACAATGTAAGTATGGTGTGGATGCCGCAAGTTTCCTTTATGATTTATGATTTCTATGTGTCTTTCTTAAATCTTATGATTTCATGAGGTAAGAAAAAATGTTCATGTTTTGTATGTATTTATGAACTAATGTTATCATTCACTATATTATAACCCTTATTGAGCTTTTTCTGCTCATCCCAAGCTTTGAAATGTTTTTCACCAGACTTAAAGATGAATTGGGTCAAGGATGGGATCAAGGAAAAGCCATGATCTCTTTAACATGGAATTAGACTTGACTTTTTTTCAAGTGTTTTTATTTTATGAAAAAAAGAGGATTCTGGTTAGAAGTGCCTACTTTGAAATATTTTGATATGTAATAATTATGTCCTAATTCCCTAAAACTCTAAACCTAAAAAGATCCTCAATGTGAATTATTCATTTAATTCAATATTATGTAATGTTTAAGGCTGGGTCCTTATAGTTGGTATCAGAGTTCAGTTTAGATAAATTTCAGAGTAATAATTCTATTAAATGATTATCCAAAAATATTTTTTAATGGTCAAATTGAAATGATATAGCATTTGAAGATTACCATGTTGCTTTCTCTAAGACATGTTTTTTCAGAATGGTTATCCGTAGAGGAAACCAGGAAGCTGTGCTAGGAAGGCATAAAGAAGGAAATGACCATCCGAATCAGCATCCTGAGATGGTTGGAATTGGAACTGAACGGTTTGTTGTAGTGATGGCGCAGTTGAATCAAGCGATAAATGGTGGTGGTATCCATGCACAAGATCAGCCAGATAAACCGCAAAGGAACATGTCAGTGGTGGAACATTTCATGAGGCAACATCCCCCATCATTCAGAGGATCATCTGACCCTGTGCTAGCTGAAGGGTGGATTAAAGCACATCATAAGATTTTCGATGTCATGGGGTGTTCACACAATAAAAAGGTTAGTCTTTCGATTTACCATTTGGAGGGTGAAGAAGATCAGTGTTGGCCGATGGTTAAAAATATCAGGGACGTTGATGAGATTGATGCTCTCGATTGGGATGAATTCAAATGTATCTTTATTGAGAAATATTTTCATAAGGATGTTCGTCTTAGGATGGAAAAACAATTACTGGAATTGATGCAGGAGGATGACTTAGTGGTTACTAATGAATAAAAATTTGCTCGACTGGCAAGGTATGCTCTATACTTCATATGAGATCATGATAGCAAAATCAACAGTTTTTACTCAGGATTAAATCCAAAGAATCGATGGGATTTAGCTTCTCATGAGTTCAAAAGTTATGGAAAACTTGTTCGATGTACTAATAAGGTGGAAATGGAGTTTGTCGATGATCAAGTGTTCTATATCAACCAACAGAAGAAGAGACCTAGGTGGGAGGAGAAAGGAATGAATTCTTCAAAAAAGTCTGATGGTAAGAAAACTAAGTTTCCAGTTTGTGATAAATGTGGAAAAAGGCATGCTGGGGAATGTCTTCTGAATTCTTGAAAGTGCTACCAATGTGGTAAGATGGGACATAAGGCTCTTGATTTCACTGGAAAGGATCAAGGTGATCATAAGACCAAATTTGATTTACCATTAGGGAAATTTTTTAAGTGCAATTAGATGGGTCATTATGAAAACGAGTGTACAACAAAGAGTTCGAGTGATGGGAAGCGGTCAAACTACAAGCAGAAATGGGTGGTGAAATCCTTTGCTACTACTTCAGTTGATGTTGGGCCATCAAATGAAGTGGTATCAGGTACTTTGTTTTTTTTTTCAGATTATGCCAGTCCGTTGTTTTATTCAGGGTCTACACATTCTTTCATCACTGAAAACTTTTCTAGTAAAATGGGAATACCAACTCAAGAAATGACTCCTGAACATGTGGTAAAAACACCTCGGAGAAATGATGAGGCAAAAAGAATTTATAAGAATCTTCCTATCCTTATCCGTGGAAAGAACCTACTTGCAAACCTTATTGGTTTACCTCTAGTAGAGTTTGATGTTATCCTTGGTATGGATTGGATTTCTATTTACCATGCTAAGATTGATTATAGAGCTAAATAAGTTTCTTTTCATAAAGACATTCAGTTTGTGTACAAGAATGAACCCTTACTGTTGATAACATATCAAGAGGCCGAGAAACTTGTAAAATATGGATATGATTGTAACCTTTAACATATAATTGAAAACAACGGAAATGATCAGATTAATGATGTGCCTGTGGTAAATTAGTATCCTGATGTTTTTCCTGATGAGTTGCCTGGAATAATACCAGATCGGGAAGTTGAGTCTACTGTCGACTTAGATCCTGATGCTAAGCCAATTTCAAAACCCCCTTATCAAGTGGCTCAAATTGAACTTGTAGAGTTAACGAAGCAATTGTAGGAGTTATTAGATAAAGGTTTCATTTGACCTAGCACATCACCCTGGGGTGCTCTTTTCTGGTTTGTTAAAAAAAATATGGTTCAATGAAACTTTTCATTGATTATAGAGCATTGAATAACATCACTTTTAAGAATAAGTATCATTTGCCTCATATCAATGATTTGTTTGATCAGCTCCAGGGAACTTAGTATTTTTCGAAGATTGACTTGAGGTCGGGGTACCATCAGTTGAAAGTAAAAGAAGCTGATGTTCCGAAGACCGCTTTTCGTACTAGATATGGCCACTATGAATTTTTAGTTATGCCTTTTGGTTTAACCAATGCCCCTTCTGTATTCATGGATCTTATGAATAGAATATTCTGTGAGTTCATGGATAAGTTTGTGGTTGTGTTCATTTATGATATTTTGGTTTATTCAATATGTAAAGAGGAACATGAAATTCATTTAGGGGTTATCTTGAAAACCTTAAAAGAAAAGAAACATTATGGAAAATTCATCAAGTGTGAGTTTTGGTTACAAAAAATTCTTTTTTTTTGGTCATATTGTTTCAAAAAATGGCATAACTATTGATCATGCTAAAACAAAAGATGTTGAGGAATGGACAAGACACACAAATGTAACTGCGATTCGTAGCTTCCTTGGTTTGGCATGCTATTACCGAAGGTTTGGTAGAAAATTTTCACGGTTATCTAGTCCAATGACTGAGCTAACTTAGAAGGGTGTTATGTATATCTGTACAGGAGAATGTGATGATTTTTTTCATGAATTGAAAAGGAGATTGGTGAATGCTCCAGTTTTGGAACTACCGTCCACAAATGGTGAGTTTGTTATCTACAGTGATGCTTCGTTGAAAGGAATGGGTTGCATCCTAATGAAAAATGATCAGGTAATTGCTTATGCTTCATGTCAGTTGAAACCACATGAGTTAAATAAACCTACACCTGATTTGGAATTAGCTACTATTGTTTTTGATTTAAAAATTTAGAGACATCATTTGTATGGAGTGAAGTGTGAAATATATACTGATAAAATAAGTTTGAAGTATATATTCACTCAGAAATAAATGAACATGAGACAGAAATGATGGTTGGAATTAATCAAGGATTATAATTACACGATCCATTACCATCCGGGAAAAGCAAATAAAGTGGAAGATGCTTTGAGTTGGAAAAGTAATGTCTCATTAGCCATGATACGTTTGGAACAAGATCCTTTGGTATTTGATTTGATGAAATTTGGTATATAAGTTGTTGGAGTAGGAAATTATTCTGTTTTGTTTCAGGTGTCAGTGAGATCATCTCTATCGGACAGAATAAAGAAAGCGCAGAAGGAAGACAGTGAGTTGCCGAAAAAGGTATAGTTGGTTCAAAAGGGTATGTTGCATGAATTTAACATTGATAATGATTGTTTTTTTGAGGATTGGAAAGAGATTATGTGTGCTTTGTGATTCACAGTTGAAGAATGAGTTGTTATGTGGAGCTCATAGTTCTTCGTTTTCAGTTCATCCTGGGAGTACGAAGATGTACAGAGATCTTCAGGAGTATTACTGGTGGGATGGAATGAAAAGAGATATTGCTGATTTTACTGTGAAGTGTTTGACTTGTCTGCAGGTTAAAGAAGAGCGATAGTTACTAAAAGGAATGCTTCATCCTCTATCAGTTCTAGAGTGGAAGTGAGAAAATATATCCATGGACATCGTTTTTGGATTACCTAATACATCTTGAGGTAATAATTCAATCTGGGTTATAGTTGACCGATTAACTAAATCTGCTCATTTATTCCTATTAGAGATACTTTGTCTCTAGATCAACCTGCTCAGTTGTATGTTAAAGAGATAGTCAGGTTTCATGGAGTTCCCCTCACCATTGTATCTGATCGTGATCCCAGGTTCACTTATAACTTCTGGAAAGGCCTTCAGAAGTCATTGGGTACTGAATTAAACATTAGTACATCTTTTCATCCTCAATCAGATGGGCAGTCAGAATGAACAATTCTGACCTTGGAGGATATGTTATGTGATTGCTTGATGGACTACCAGGGAAGTTGGGACCAACATCTTTCTTTGGTTGAATTTTCTTATAATAACAGTTTTCATTCCAGTATACAGATGGCTCTATTTGAGGTATTATATGGAAAGCGTTGTCGAACTCCATCTTTTTGGGATGAAGTAGGTGAAAGAAAGTTGATGGGACCAGAATTAGTAGAAGAGATGGTAGAGAAATTTCAGTTGAGTCAGAAGCACATGATAATAGCATAGAGCAGACAGAAAAGTTATACGGATAACCGGAGGAAGGATCTTTCTTTTGAGGTAAGTGATTATGTCTTTATCAAAGTTTCTCCCTGGAAAAGTGTGATGTGTTTTGGTAGGAAGGGAATGTTGAGTCCAAGGTTCATTGGACCCTATGAAATTCTGGTGAATGTTGGATCAATTGCGTACATAGTAGCTTTACCTCCATGTTTATCCTAGGTACACAATTTTTTTCATGTTTTGATGTTGAGAAAGTATATTCCAGATCCATCTCATGTTTTGAGACCATAGGTAGTTCAGTTGGAAGAGAATCTTTCTTATGAAGAACAACCAGTCCAGATTACGGACCGTAGAGAGTAGGTGTTACAGAATAAGTTAATTCACCATTAATGGTTTTGCGGAAAAACCATTTGGTTGAGGAGGAAATGTGGGAATCTGAAAATGCTATGAGTGATAAATACCCCCACTTGTTTTGATAAGTGGATAAAAATTGCGAGGATGCAATTTCCAAAAGGGGGGAAGGATGTATCATCCCAGGTAAATGAAGAATAATAGATTTTCATATTTATTAATATTTTTTAATTAAATATTAATTTTAGCTTTAAAGGGGTGGCTATGTTTGATAGCATACCCGATATGCAACAGCGGGTTTCTTTGGAATCTTACGTTGCACACTAATAATATAATATTATTATTTTAAACGGTAGTTAACTCTAAGCCGTTGTCTTGGAGGGAATGAACAAAACTAACTAAAATATTATTATACATGTTTGTTAAATATATTTACATTTTTCAAATAAAAGTTAGAGGCTTAAAAAGTGAATGAATCTAATTTTAAGCATAATTTACATTAAAAGGCCGATTGACCACCTTTTAATGGCGAACTATTTTTAAATCTAGTTTTGGTAACTTTAACACATTCTATATGACCAAATAAAATCCTTATTTAGAATGAGGACATCATAATTTACTTTGGGTAATTTTTTGGTATTTTTCTGATAAAGTTCAATTTTTTAAGGAATAGTGAAAATATTGTATTTTAATTCAAAACTATGTTTTAATCTAATTTATTTATATGGTTAGATTATCATTTTAATTGGTTTTATAGTGTAAATAGATTATATTTTTACCATTTATTTTAATTTTTGTCATTATAATCAATTTCACATTTAAATTGTATATAATCAACTGTCAATCTTTTGATAGGTAATATTTCTTCAAAACACGCCTTTTGTTTTCACAGCGGGAATTAATTTTAAATTAATTTATGCCACTTCTGTGATTTTAATTGGGAGAAATGGATTCCATATTTGGAGTGAGTAGGTTCAAATTGTGTAAATAGGTAACTTTTATTTTTAGTCATTTTAAATATTTTATCTCAGTAAATATTTTATTTACCATGGTTAAAGGGTAAATCACGTAAATAAGGGTAAAAAAATAATATTTTTTTAACCTAAAAGGTTTCTTAATCCTATTGGTTGAGTCATATCCGACCATGGTCATACTTGGGTCTATTTGGGGACCCCATGGAGCCACTTAAAAGTGATTATGACACTTTATTTTAATTAACTTAAAGTAAAGGAAAAAATGAAATAAACAAATATCTTTTAGCAAATTAATTTTTACATGGGGTTATACAAGTTATATTTTCAACTATAAATACTCATTGTAAATATAACAATATTTCATACATTATAGTATTTTTTTATAATTTTTAGACATAAAATATATAAAATTATTTCTGACACAATAACGATGCAGTATTTACTTAATTAATAAATGATTTAATTAAATAAGATTATAATGATTAAACTCTTATCCAAAACATGTCCAGTTCTGATTAGATGATTTTATTTTGATTATGAGTCATCTTATCTTCGAACATATTGATTTTTGGACAATTAGAAACCGAATATCATTATATTATAAAATAATATTTTCACTCTTTCCTAAAGAACCCCTCCTCTCCCTTATAAAAAGAGACCACTTCTATTCAATTCCTCACACCTCTCAAGCCATTTTCCTCGTCCAAAATCTACCCAATTAAGCTCCCTAAATCTCTCTCCTCCTCCTAGAATCATTATCTTATGAAGAAGGTACTTCAATAAGTCCTTTTGTTCAAACCAAAGTGAGTTACCCAAATTAAAGGTAACAGTTTCTCTTAAATTGTTTTCTTTTATTTTTCCTTCTCCAACCCCTAAAATATTTTTATTTAATTTATTTTTTAAAAATACCAGTGTACTCAAAATACTAGGATGTTGTTATTATATGTATTAGAACTACACTTACACACACCTCTATCTAATGGATGAAGAACATAATGTTTCTGTGGATGGAAAACTAATGCCTCACGAAACGATGATTGTTCAATTACATCTTATCCCCTCTCATGGTGTCCATTATGATGGCACTGTATTTATATATGATATATATTATGTTTATGATTTATTTATGCTTCTATACTTCCCAATTATATCAAACCTTTATGGTTTCCATGGTGGGTAAATACAATAATCTCATTTGAGGATGTGCGGACTACTGCCCCCTCAAAGTGATGTGACTCGTTAATGCCCTATGTGGGATGTATAAAGGATAGAGTTAATGATATTATATATGATGTTATAATATAATTAAAATATACCTATGTATCATTATGTTTTAATACCATTAAAATAAGAAATAGAATTGAAGGTAGCGTTAATGCGTACGTACGACTTACCGTCTCCATGAACGGTGCATTTCATTTCGTACCTCCAAATGTTATGTACTATTATAATTACATTTACATGCAGGATTTATATGATATATATGATAACCACATCATGAATATCATTCTGGATATAATTAAATTTTTACCACGTGAACAACATGTATTTATAAGATGTCCATTTATGACTCAAGTACCAAATATTGACAAAATGAACATTATTAACTTAAATGATTACATAATGATTATAACATGGTAATAAGTTATATAAAAGGAATAATAAAATTGAAAAAGGTTCATAAACAAGTAGAAATTAACTTTAGATTATTATTCAGGAGATTAATGAATGAACGGGTCAAGTCGGACACGAGGTAAGGGACTTCGTCTCAATCTCCTTTCATTGAGGCATTTTTAGTTTTATACATGACTTTCTTTTATACGATGTATAAAACCCTTTGACTTTTACTTCTATTCAAAAGAAATCTTTTCCATATGAAGCATTTTCCTAAATGACAAAAAGGAATGTTTCTTTAAAGTAAGTGGTGACAACGACATTTCCGCCACCGCGAGTATTATTTGATCATGGGCTTCCTTAACAAGCCGGAATGTTTTTAAAAGGAAAAATACATACCAAGTACTTTTTTTACGTATTTTGGTATTGAAAATGATTTTGAGAATGGATTTATTATTTCAATATCTTGAAATGATATTTTGTTATTACAATGTGGAAATGTTATCTTTCCTTTATGCTTATGTTATGTGTTAAGATCACGTTATGGTTCTTGGGCATTATTTACATATACAGGTGGTTCCGTGATAAACCTAGGGCAGGTGAGCCAGAGATAGATCTCCAATGCATAGGGTAACGTGACGGAGGTAAATGTGAATGTTTCTCCTAAGAGATGCAGGGAATATGCTGTGATGGGTATTCCAAAGTAACTCCCTATGTAGCTGTGATAGCTACAATGTAAGTATGGAATGGATGCCGCAAGTAACCTTTATGATTTATGATTTCTATGTTTCTTTCATAAATCTTATAATTCCACGAGGTAAGTAAAAGAGTTCATGTTTTATATGTATTTATGAACAAATGTTTTCATTCACTATTTTATAACCCTTATTGAGCCTTTTATGCTCATCCCAAGTTTTGAAATGTCTTTCACAGGACTTAAAGATGAATAGGGTCAAGGATGGGATCAAGGAAAAGCCATGCTCTCTTTAACATGTAATTAGACATGACTTTTTTTTCAAGAGTTTTTATTTTATGGAAAAAAGTGGATTCTGGGTAGAAGTGCCTACTTTGTAATATTTTGAGATGTAATAGTTATGTCCTAATTCCCTAAAACTCTAAACCTGAAAAGATCCTCAATGTGAATTATTCATTTAATTCAATATTATGTAATGTTTATGGTCGGTCCTTACACATACGATGTCATAAATTTATGACACGTAATTGGTTTTGTGATTCTTGGAAGATGAAGTTGAATGTGGCGAATTAATTTACATGCATACATAACTACATTAAGATTAGAAAACCATTTTGGATTCAAACCAAATCATTCATGAGGTAAAATTTGCAGAGACTTCATGAATAATGTGAATGAATTTGTTAGAGACTATCATCGCATAATATTAGAGATTAATTTTTGTGCACACCGTTCAAAAATTTAACCGAGGACCGGTCTTTATTTAGAAGAATCCATATCCTATGTATAGTTTAATTGAGGAAAAATATTGTTATAGGTGATTATAATTATTTATCAAGTAAAATATGACATACCAATGGTTTTTGATGATATATGAATAGGTACATGATAAATTCATATTCTATATGATCATGGAGGAAGATCAATGAATCATACTAATGTTGATCAAGACTCCCATCAGAGGTGAAGTATTTTGGTTGGTTATAGTTGTAGTTTATGTCTTCTAGTTGGATCCAGGAGAAAAACGAGTCTATCAGTTGGAGCCATTGCAAGATGTATTTTAGTTGGAGGAAAAATAAAATGAAGTGTCTCGGTCAGATCTAGATCCATTTTAATCACTTTTGATTATTTTTAAATTAAAATTCATATTCTATGTCGCGGTGAATAACTAACATGTGAAGGAGTATGTATTTATGTCAAACCATGTAAATACAATGTTTTCCTCTTTCCATTGTTATTAAACAATACAATTTTAGTTTTATTATATAAAATTTATTAGATAAGGAACCCTTACATTATTAATAGGTTAAATTGAAATGAAAATGTATTATTAAATATAAACCACTAATTCACCCATCCCCTCTCATTGGTAAATCAATGCTGCATAACTATATATGGTAGTAGAGTGTAGGTTTCCTATATAGATCGAAGCATTTATTTGGAAAATTATGTATTTTTGGAAATAATATAGTTAACATAGACATATATTTCTATTATGAATCTTAATAATAGAAATTTAAACAAGGAAATGTCTTTGATGAATATTCTTATTTTTAACACAAAGGAACCTACAACTAAAGGTAATTAGAAATGTGAAACATGAAATAATTATATCAACTATGATTAATATAATGAATCCTAGTCATGTTGTGATGATGAGAGAACACTTAGTGATATTCAATCCATACTAAAATTAAATATAATTTATACCCCTCGAGATATGGTACAATATATTATTTTAGGTATTACGGTTCATCAAGATGAAAAATTATAGTAAGAAGAAGAAGCTGATTCCAGGGAGGATGCATTAATTAAAAGTGTTGGTTTGTAAAACAGTCACAAAAACATATTAAAGTAAGGGAAGAGACAATTTCTTTTTGTAATGTAATATATGATGATGATATTGAAAATTTTTAATCATGTGTTTTGAGAAAAAAATCATTGATATTGTGTTTGTATAATTCATCCATGCATTCGAATAATTGCAAAATGTTTCTATTGTTTTAATATCTTCTCCTCTAGAAGAAAAAAATAGTGTAATGGTCCTTCATAATTCTTTTCAGTAATAAATAAGAATTTATGATGAATAGATAAATAAGATGAAGATAATTTGGGAAGACATGGTGTGATCTGTTTAGGATGAGAATAACTCTATTAACATGAGGTGTTTGTTTTCATAGGTGGGATTAAAAAATAAATAATCACCAAAAGAAGAAGCATCCCATATTTCTGTAGGAAGATATGCTGAAACTCAGGTTTCTATTGAGGATCCTAATTCTAAGGGTTTTTTGGGTTTACATTCCTCTCAAATTGTATCATCCTCCAAGAAGAAGGTTTCACATACCTAGGAAATTATATTTTTGTAATGTCATTTTAATTGTAGATAAAGTTTCTAGACCAATTTCTTTTAAATTATGGATGTTAAATGATACTAGAAACTACACAGCATTAGTGGTAGATGAGAAAAGAGTCATAAATATATTTTTTAAATGAGGTGTTTCATTATGTGATGGCTCATGTCTAATGAATCAAGGATCACAATCTAGGAATTCTAAAATACTAAACATCAAAATAATTTTTGAATGATATTATGCTCTTTTTAGGGTTAAATGATGTTTGGTAACATTTAATTGGAATGTTGGAATAACATTTCAATTCATGAGGATAATATAATGCATGTATTTATGGGGCGCAAAGCTAAATAATGTATATAACCTTCAACTGATAAGAGAAATCACTAATAAAAAATGGTTATGAGTTGTCCTTTAGTAGGGAACAAAACAAGAGGATTGTTAAAACAATATTAACCAACAAGAAGAATGATATTTCCTCTCCTATATCAACGGTAGAAATAAATTTATAGCCACCTGGAAATGAAAAACATTCTATCCACAATCCCAAGGGCATTCTTATTATTTTTCTAGCTGATTTAGAGAAATCCATAATTATAGATGTAGGATAATAAAATGATTGTGATAATGGAAAAATGACGATTCCACATGAAAAGATGAATTTTAGGATATATGTCAACAAATTAAAACACATATTTTGAAAAACATCATTGTGAGAGATTAAATATTGATGGAAAAATGTAATACAATGTTAAACAACAGTTCTAGTAAAAAAAGAATCATTGAATAGAGTAAATATTGTATTAGAAGATGAATTTGATTTTATGTATAAAGAATTACCTAGCACACACAATGAAGTAGTATGAGTTATTAGATCCATGTAACCAAATTATTAATCGGATATGATGCTCATATGTGGAAGTATGAAGACATGATACATTGAAGAAACTATGGTGAGAAAACCATCTAAGGATTTTCTTTCCTCATTCATGAATATGTAAGTTCATACATTATTACCTTATATATGAATGGATTTTACGAACTTGTAGTGAATTAAAAAATATACAAGCATACCTTGAGTGGGAGCTTTAATGGGATTGTACTTCTTGGATTCAAATGACATTGATAAAATTGAATATATGTGTTTAATCTATTGGGGGGAGAAATAGTGAGAATAAAATGAAATCATTTGGAGAAATTAAAAATTATTGGTCAATGTATGCCATTCACACATTCATAACTTATTCTTAATGGTATCATTTCATCAATTAATGTGGAGTATGTGGATGAAAAAAAATGAGATAATTGGGGAGATTTATATTTTCACATAAAATATCATATGTTTTTGTTGAAGTATTTGTAGGACTTATCATTTTATTGATAAATATTACTTTTTACAGTACGTTGAATGAGAATTGAAACATTCTGACCTTGATTTCTGATGCATGGTGTTTTATGTGTTTCATTGAAAACATTGTATGTATCTATTTTGTGTAAGACAATAGGTTATCCCATGTACACTTATTGGAGATCAAGTAAAGGCTTTAGGGTAAAATAACCACGTCATGTCATCCATATCTCACATTTATTTATTATATGAACATTAAATGGAGAATAATATTTTTTTATAAAAATCCACAGTTTTCTATTGAATTTATTTTCAAATTTGGTGGAGAAGGTTTATCACACATATTTACTCCTACACTCCTAATTTTTATTGCAAAAGAGATATTAAAAACAGGGGGATTATTGGGAAAATATTTAATTTATTATAAATGGTGTTTCAATATGTGTTTGGTGTAGATGTGGATCAACTGGTGATTCCTGGATAATTTTTATGGATTCATTTTATTGAATTTGATATCCATAATGGGCCATTTTCCATGTTAAATATGATTATTTTTGAAGTGATCATAAAATAAATTGAACATGTGAAAAGTAGTGTTCACATTTTTTTTCACAAATTCTACCCATGAAAGAAGTTTCTTCCTGATGAAAAATTACCGTGTATTGTTTTTTTGAGGAAATAGTGTGTCAAGAAAGGTCCACGAAAAAAATAAAAATAAATATAATTATGAATGAGAGAAGAAGATAAGATTAATATAAGATTGAGGTTTAGTTATCATTGAATTATATTTTTTGTTGTCTTTGAACTTCTTTGTTACTTTTAATGTTTCTAATTATACAATATTCATTACATTAAAAAATGGACCAACTAGCTTGAAACAAAGGTCACCATCAACTGAGGGAACTTGCGAGACCCATGTGGTCAACCACACATAGAGGATGGAATTCCTAGCTAGCCCAAGGGAAGTATAGTTTGGGATGTGGAAGCCTAACATCACCCATGTATAAGGAATTGGAGTGGATGTTTCACCATGCATGGTGAAATCAGAATCAGTTGAAGGCAATATCGACAGGTAGGAAAATAATCCTTAGTGGTTATTAGTGCACTATGATTGATATATATAAATAGAGTTCTATGTCTGATTCAATGTGGGGTGAAATATTTATGAGTTACTAATCCATTGATATTCAAAGAAATAGACATACCAAGAGCCATTTGATCGAATGATCTGAACCATCTGATCAAAATGATGTTCCATATTTAACCTCTATCATTTTTTGGGATTCCAATGAGTTGATGTACATCCTTGATGTTTGATGATGAATCCTTCATCACCATGGATATTCAATGATCTATATGATGCATCTTTGAATCTTCAAATAATTAGGAATTAATGCTACAATTTTCATGCATGTGATAACTCAAAGAAGGAGTTAAATTTGATTAAAAATTATGTTGCAGATTGAATTAAATCCATCAATAAGTTTTAGATTCAAATAAATTTGGAGAGCATGTGATGCTCATCATAAGCATGTGAGGATCTCATTAAAAATGTGTTGTGCGAAGCTGATACGCCATGAAATTTGGCCTACACTTAAGATATATCAAATGACCCATTATCTATGAAAGTGTCGAGGCCCAGATTAAAACATTGAGTCTTGAATTAGTCCAATATTAGGAATATTGTTTAGATATATGGTTTTGAGAAATACCTATAAAAATTATCCATACACAATAGGAAGTTATATAATTATTTAGAGAAGTAATCTCATTTTTCCTAAGAAACAGAGCATCCAAAAACTTTTGGTTCATGAATTAATTAATTCCACCTCACTAAAATATTATGAGAAGGATATGTGGAGTTTTGAAGGTCCTAAAAATTTCTAATGCACCCTTAAATGATATTTTCAAGGAACCTGTTCCATGAAGGATTAATAGAGAATTAATTAACATGTGTCACTAGATTTCATGATGATATGTGGTATTTGAATAACTTTTGTAATGAGAAACTTCTTTGAGACATAGAGAGAGATTTCACATACATAGTTACTTTTGATGAATAAGGTCATGTGAACATGTAACTATGTGAATGAAGGTAAAAGGTCATATACATTGTTATCTCGATAAAGAAGTCTGTAATATGCATCACGGATATTTGAACTCAGATGAATAAAACACAAACTATTAATATAAACAAATGGAATATAAACAGAGTGAGTGTACATACATGGTGTGATTAAAAGAACACGAGGGATATCCTATACCCACCCATGTGAATAAATTACATGTTTGTTAAATGATAAATATGAATATGATGATGTACACGAATGATATATAAGTGTAGTGTGTGAAGCATAAAAAATATGTTAATTTTTTTTATTCCATATACATGAATACGTTACCAATATTGAGATACCCGAACCATTTCCGATGTCATGCATTTTGTTCATGAGGTATGATTTATTGAGACTTCAAGAAGAACAAGAATTGATTGGGGAAATATTATTCTAGCATAATATCATAGAATAATTTCATTGATAATATTGCACACATTTAATTGTGGTTATGTATTTATTTTAAATGAAGAATAGCACAATAATTGATTCATTGAGGGAAGTGATCAGTACAGGGGATCAGAAATTTCAGGCAAGGCTAATATATCTAAACAAAGGCCGTATAAGATATATTAATAGCAACATGAGAAAGTCATATCATACAATCTACTTGAAAAAATATCATTTAATCATTATTTAAAGGATCATAAATTTCATTGGAGGTAAATTGCTTCCTTTTGTTACTAGAAAAGTTGAAGTCTTCTGGTTGGATACATGAGAAGAAAGAGTATCTCTGTTAGAGCCGGTGTAAGAAATATTACAGTTTGATATAAACGAAAACTAATTATCATGGTTGGATCCATATCAATTGTAATCACTTGGGTAGGTAGTAATTTTTTAATCATGAATCCATATGAGCGGGAATAACCATCATGGAAAGGAACATGTATTTATGAAAAGACATGTAAATACATTGGGATGCTCTTTCAGTTTTTATTACAACAAATGATTTGTGTTTTGTAGTTATATTGGGCGGGACCGAGAACCTGGACATGTTTACGATGGGTAATTGAAAAGTAAAAGAATTAATAAAAACCATGAATTCTCCCACCCCCTCTCATGGGTAAATTTGGCTTGAGGTTATACACATATTATGATTCAAATTATGTATATATATTTAAATTTTGAGGGAAATTATAATATTGAAATTATAATGCATTTGGTTAAGATCATGAATTACCCCTTTGTATCTTGCATTTCATAGATATTTCTCAAGAGGTTTATAATTACCTATATTTGAGGAATAGTTAATTCAAAATGGTGTTTGATACTATAATTTCTCATAGGGTAACATATAATGTTCTAGAAAGATGAATGATTTGGGTTTTATTTTTGTTCAAAAATTTGTGATAAATTTTTATATTCATGTCCCATGATATTTATATATATTCATAAGTAATTATAATTAGTTTTTTTTCTATAAATTCTAATGAGATTTCGTGAAATTGGTTAATTTTTGTCATTATTGTCTAAATCAATGACCATAGGTGGGGATAGTAAAAGCCAATGGTGGATGTTTGGTCATGTTATTTTATTCCATGTCATCATTCATGTAATAACTGAATGAAATACCCTTTTATCACTCATTTTATTGATATTATTCCTATATGGGGAGAAAAAAAATTTAGGAGATAATATAATTAATATAATGTTATGGAATCAAATGAGGAAATGATTTTTATTTATGGAACCAATAAAACAGTTATTATGAACATTAAGGAATTGAGGGAAAACACTGGATATTATTCAAGAAAAACCAAAACAATCAATCTCACATCTCTCAATTTTTTTCCATGGGAAAGTTCATAGAATACTATTTATATAATGGAGGTATAGTCAATGTTTTTAATGACTGAAATGTATAGTAGATACCATAATTGGAAAAATACCCATGGGTTTATGTTTAAGAAACATGATCAGACACACAAATAATAATGGTCAAGGCATGGATAGAGTGGTACATACGAATTATTATGTCATCATCGTATTCTATCATTTTATCTCAAAAAGATATTCGTCATTTATTTAATGTTTCCTTATGAAGGTAAGAGAAATTTATATATCCTAATAAGCCCACCTGATGTTATTATTGATGTCTCTTTGAAATGGTGAGCTTTGAATTATTATGCATTATAAAAATAGTTTTATAATAATATCGTTGGTGGTGAGAGGTGTATATATTTTGTATATTGGGTTAATAAAAATAACTATAATAAAATATAGACAATTTTTTATTAGAATATATAATTATCTTAAAACATTAAATACATCTATACTCATGAGGGTACATAGGTACAAGATTGGGAAATACTCAAATCCCAACAGTATTTAGACATGTGCAATCATAGTGAATGGATTGTTTGGCCCAATATAGGTGCATACAATTGGATGGTGACTTATTGGTAATGGATATATATATATATATAGTTTTACCTGAAATGGGTATAGACATGGGAATTTTGAGACCCTATCATTCCATCTTCTTTCTTTATTGATATGTAGTGCATAATTTTCTCTAACTTGTTTCTCTATAGTAAAATACTAGGATATAGTTACAATAATATATAAATAAATTCATGCTTTAAAAATATGTTTTTATTATCAATTTTTATATTTTTTAAAGGAATGTTTTTCATTATTATAGTTATTTAAAAATTATAAGTATTTCCATCAGATGTTATTGTATAAATAATTGAGGAATTGTTTTTTTATGGTTTTGAAATGTAATATATTGTGGGGACCTATTTGGATAGTTAGAATCATACCATTTATACAACCATTGGGTGGGTATAAAACCTTCTCTCCCTTTAATATGTTCATTAGTGATTCCCCTTGCTAGTAAAGGATAATCATAATATATTGCTTTTTGTTGATGGAGGTAACCAGAATGTAGATGGTCTCCATTTGACATATATATATGTAGTGGATTAATATGTTTGTATAGATCATTTTGGATATTTTTCTATTAGTTGTATATTATCCCATAAAAACATTTCATAATATTTACCATTTCATTTCATTTTGGATAATTTTATATCGGTTTTCCAAACATCATGATGAGTGTTTATTATTATGGGTGTTATTTTTAATATGATAATGATAACATATTCAATGATTAACTTTTCATGTTATTTGTTATCTAGTTTTAATTATTTTTTCTATACATCCCTTTCAGTTTTTTGATCAACAATATAGATATGGGGTTTTCATGTTTTATGGAGTATCCTATATCCATATTATTAACTCCATATTGAGTGAAATATCCAAAATCACGTATGACTTAACACCAATGAATACATACTTATGTGGGGATCTAGAATTTCCATAGTATAATTTAATTAAAAAAATTGATTTTTGGATCAAGGTATCATAGGTAGGCTGATGATTTGTCATAGAAAATTCAACAACATGTGAAAACTCCTATAATATACATTTAGGTTAACAATCAATGTAGGTAGTATACACATCAAAATAAAATGTAAAAATTATTCACAAAAATATATTGTGTTTCCCTAAAAGAATTTGTATAATTGAAAACAATTTTGAATTCCTCGTCCAATTATTTTAAACAATAAATGGATACCATTAATGTGTTAATATTGTTCTTGATTTGATGGGATTCAGCATGATATATATCAAAAAATTATATCTATATATATGTGTCTACTAGATATATCATATACGTGTATGCAAAGTCAGAGTATATCTTCATCTAATACATATAGTGACTAGATGATATGGAATATTTCTATCTCATATATCAAACACATAAAATCTAAAATATCTCTATACTAATGTTCTATAAATATGAAAAAATACATGTCATTTAACAATATAGAAAAGCACATAATATTCACCATTTATAAATAAGCAATAACACCAAATGTACCTTATAGTTTAATGTCTACGAAACATTATATATTATGCCTCATGAGATAATTTTATATTTCTATATCAAATCCATACCTTAAAAAACACCTCATGATATCATATCCTACAATATTAAATGATTAAAACTAGTATATCTGACGTGAATGTTAATTTTTTGAGGAATCAATGAGAATTAAATATTATGTATATATGTGATCGACATGAAATAATGATAAATTTGGTACTAACTCTAGTATAATAATGCACTCCCACACACTTAATCTAATTTGAACATGTTTTGGTCATATTAAATCTTATTGTCTTCTAGAATTCACTTACTACTATGATGTAGTATTGCGATATCAGAGGGTCGATCCCATGGGGAATTTGGTTATAAATGTAATCCTTTTTCTTGGAACCCATTGGGGTAGGATGCTTCGTAAACATGGGTTTTTTGGGAAATATATTGATAAATAAAAAAGGATTGGAATCATTGTAGGGAATAGATCATGGTCAATTTTGTGGTTTTATGTAAAATAAAATATCTATCCTTTCATGGTATGGTCCTAAGATATAGGCTATGAAGTAAGTGGTGTTCGGTAGTAGACTATGGTCAATCCAACTAAATATACCTAGAAGATAGCTATTCTGTTGTTTGGAAATAATCCCAACCTAATTGCATTAATCATATATTCTAAGGCTGAATGTTCTTTAGGCTATTTATTATTTGCAAATCTACTCCAATCATGTCAGGTTCATTCATCAGAACATCACTTGGTCAGGGTCACTCGAATGGATTTGATATAAATTTTTTCTCCGACTAGATTACTGTTCTTAGGAGTACAAAAATTAAGGATGACATATTCATTAAATTAATATACCCTTACTTTTGACCCTTTTTCTAGGTGGTTTAACCATGCATGATAGAATTGAATAGAGATACATGAGGAATTGAAATCCTACATAACATGTAAAAAATGATAATAAATAGTTGAAAATTTTGAAATTATTTAGGCTAACAAGTTAATAAACATCTGGTCAAGAGAACGAAATATAGTTCAAGAATAATAAAATTAATTACTTACAAGAAATATGTATGGTAACAATCACACCAATAGGTCATTGTGGAGAATAGAAAATGAAACAGGGTAGGTAATGAAAAATTAAATGTAGGGCAGCAATGAAATCGATCGAACATACTTGTATTTAAGATAACAAAAATAAATGAAATTAAATAATTTTTTGTTTAGGGTAGAGGGAGTAGTTGGGAACAAGAATGGAATGAAAGAAAAAAGATTTTCTACTCTTGAAAAAAAACTAATAATTCTTTTTTCCTGATGTTATATTTATAAGAAAAATATTACATCAAATTTAATAGGAACACATTTCATGTAATGTTGATCCACACTTTTCTCCAAGTATATTGAATCTTGCATGTATATCACGTGTACATAACCTGATAATTGAATAATTGACTCCTTTCATGAACTATAACAATATTTCACATTATAAATCATCCTTTGGTTGGAAAGAGATATTTTTTTAAAACATAAAATCATTGTCTAGTAATTTATGTTTTGAAAGGATGTCTCACATCATGTAATGATGGCACAAAATGTTAAAGGTGATGGTATGGCTTGAAACATATAATTACATGCTTCATGGCTAGCATCATGTGATGAAAATCCACTACACGTTGTTTAACAAGTTTTCAGGACGTGTAATAGGAAAATTTTCTTCTTTTCTATATTTTTTCCTTTGAAACATAGGAATCCTAATTCCTATAATTAAATACACTTAATAGGTGAATTGTTGAATAAATAATTAAAAATCATTAATAGAGATACAAAAAATGAATATATGAATTAATCTTATTAAATTCAACCACACATAAAGAGTTCACTTTCCTCAATAAAAAATATCTCAATAAGGAATTCAAAGAAGTATATAATTTTAGAAGTAGTAAATACTCATCATATCTTGGTTAATAAGACTATATAAAAGAAGAAATGGTTTTACCTAGAATCATCCATGCATAGAAAATCTATCATGCCTCATATCTTAGTTCGTTAAACAAAATCTTAATGTTTTTATCAAAATTTATTCACATTTATTTGAATTCTATACCCATTTTAAATTTTCCTCACAATGAATTTTCTCTCACCCCTTAGGGTGAAATGAAACTGGAGTTATTCTCATTCCCAGATTTCATTTTCCCAATAGTAGGATTTTATTGGTTTTATGATATCCACATCGTAAATACAAATAAATAATTAATCATGAGGGCTTGGAAAATAGCTTCAAATGACTCTGAGGCTATTGGTAAGAGGATAATCATTGAAAAAAAATCTCATAATGGAGGTCATGATCTTGAGTACAGTGCATAATTTTCATGGAATGTGAAGTGAAATGATTCCTCTATAGATAATAATATATCAATGCTCCGAGAAACTCAAATTGGATCCATGTATATATATCATTAGAGTTCAAAAAAGGGTATCCTATTATTTTCCAATTCTATTTAATTTTTATTTTTTGAATGTCATGTATAATACAGATCTCACATCCTCCGATAAAAAATATGATACTTTAATGGATTCATCGATTTATAAATTATGATTTTTGACCTGCCCAATACACAACACATGACAATTTTTCAATTGCTTTTGTATTATTAAATAGAAGAGGATATATGTCAAATTTTATAAAGTACACATGGATCATGATCAAATGGTTTGATGATAAACACAATGAATTTCCACTATAAAATCTTCTCATGTTCTCTAAACATACCCCCCACACATGTTCAAAGTTATGTCGTGAATTATACAAATAGAATAGTAGGATGAGATAATAGGATTGGAATAGCTACATCCAATAAGGATATTCATGTCAACAATTGGTTTAATGGGAGAAATATGTAAGGTGGGTCTCAGGAAAAAATATTCTTAAAAATTATTACCTCAATCATTTTAGAATATTATTTTATCATTCATAACATCAATAAGATCTCATTGAATGTTTTGATAGGGTTACATGTCCCAGGTGTCACTCAAAAAATATTATCAGAATGGAATATGTGATTGTAGGATTAGAATATTATTAGGAGTGGGAGTAAATAAGTTATTGGTAAAAGATTTAGAATAAAACCATGTAATAAGTCAATTAAAATTAATTTCAAATATATTGAATTTTAATTAAATCACATAACTCGCAATCATTCTTAAAATATAAATAGGTATGAAACATGAATTTAAAATAATTTCAATGTTTAATTTTTATTTTATATAAATGGAAATAATGATTTTCCATTTTTAAGTTTGATACCAATTTGGAGAAAGCCTCCTAGAAAAATTAGAACATGACAAAATAAAAATGTATCGAAATCAAAATCATGAAAAACTCAACCATACATAGATGGAGACAATGTCTGCACAATCCATGGAAGTACTGTGGGATGGTTATGGAAGATAACACATAGAAAAAATGAAATAGAATTTGAATAATTAATGAATAAGGAAATTAATAGCTCATATTAAGATGTGGAATTCAAGGACGAAACATTTGATGTTGTGATTCTGAATTACGGCTACCTACAAAATGGGTTAGAAACAAAATATTATACTGGACAATGAATTAGTCCCTGGGATTGAATCATTTTCAATGTATAAATAATAGCATGATTACACTATAAATAGTAATGAAATTGATTTTATTTAAATATAGTATATATATAATTAATATCTATATAACTCAACCAAAAGGGATCATGGAAAAATGGAATGTCTACAAAGTAGTAGAAAATAGATGAAATAGGGGTTACCTCCTATAAAGTACTGACAAATTTCATCATCATCCAGGAATATAGATATGAGAATCATGAAGTTTCATCTAACATCTTAGTGTTTCCACTTTTATCTACAACATCTCATGGTAGTGTCCTCAAGCTCATTGGGTTTTTATAGGGTTTGCTATTTTAGATCATTATGATCATGTATGAGATCTAGAAGTAAGGGTATCCTAGAGTGTGGTAGTATTTGTTGTGCATGAATCTCAAGTGAGAGTTTTTTAAGATGATGTCTGATCTCATCCATTGAATAAGTTACATGTTGAATGATGATAGATGGTGGTACATTTTCATTGAAAACTAGAGATGAATAAGAGGAGCTAAACAAGGCTACTATAAAACTGAATTATATAAAATTTAATCCAATTAAAAGTAACACAAGATCAGTTCCCATAAATAGATATGTGTAGTTATATAAAATGTAGGACACACAATGTAAAATAAAAAAATATCTAGCCTTGATACAAAAGTTAAAAACAAAATTGAGTATTGTGGTCAACTAAGAAAAGTTGGGGGAATAAAAAATCTCATCAAATGAATAGTCTCGAAATGTTGGTGGAAGGAGTTTTACAACATGGTCAGTGGATGTGGTGGTAGTAGGGTCTGGTGGATTAGCTTCCGAGGTTGGAGTCGTAGTGTTGGGAAGATGGTATTGGATCTGTTGTGGAGAGGAGATGATCATATGTGGGTCACTGGGTCCAAAATCTAGAACAACAAGTATCCCAATAATAAATGTGGTATTGGCCATCCCCTTTCCCTAGTAGGCCTGCTCAGTGTGGTACTCTTAATAGGAAGCATGGTCAGAGAGCTCAGAGGGCGGGTCTGTGTGGGTATTATATAAGGATAGTGTGGTAAAAGAGGAGGGTCTAGAGGAAGCTGATATCCTAAGGGAGATAAGGGTGGTGCGTGGGTATGAAAATATGAAAGTATTTTAAAGGGAGGTGTAAATGGAATGATATTACTTGAATATTTTCCAAGATGAAAAGCTACATGGACAAGCGATTTTTTCGGATGGGATAGGTGGGTAGAGTACTGGAAGTGGCATAGACATGAGGTGACAGAGGGGATGTGGTGGGTAGAGTAGGTGTAGGGCCTATTGGTGGTGCCTCTGGTACTGTTTCGGCTGCATCATTGACTCTTATTGCCCATCTATAAGTGTCCTCATCCCAAATTACGATCTCCAACTTCGATATCATTGGAAAATAATTGTAATCCTTTATTATAATGGATGTGAGGGGAAGATAAACCTCAAAAACTATGAGACGATGGGCTAGGTTGGTGATAAAGGAGACACCCATCAGTGTACCGCTAGTCTATTGTGCATGAGATCTATAGTAATTGGAGATCTAAAAAAACATGTTTACGGCTAGCTTAGCCTTGGAAGCTTCCAAACTGAGGATGCCTACAGAGCACACACTCCCATGAGACTCTTCCTGGGAAAACCGACATGTGTTAAGGCTCTATGGAGTATCTTAATTTCTAGGATGCATAGCTGAGTGGACTTGGTGATTTGGGGATCATTCACTATATATGTATATCGTCTAATCGTCTACTATATTAACATTGAATCCGACTAGAGGATGATCAAGATGAAGCATATGAAATATCTCATACATTGTAGACTCCTCTAAGTAGATTTCCATACCGATAACAAATTTGTAAAATGAGTGCTCCTATAGTCGGCTTCCCAGATAGAAGTGTATCCTATCCCTGGAAATAAAAAAGGTAGATATTAAATCTAAGAAGTGTTCCTTCTACACCTCCTTGTATATATCAATGATGAATAAAAGATGGATTCAGTCGAGGACCTCAAGGATCTCTCCACTAATAGGGAATTCAAGAGAGATTGGCTATGGTTAGGGATATCGTTGGATTCACCTAGAGACGGTTGAGGGTGAAAAGGTGCTTCATGTTTGAGAATTTAAGGATGGGGTGAAAATGTTGGTTTTTATCCAACAATGATTCACCAGAGCTAGTCTGGGATTCATGTTGAGGAACATAATTGGAATGGGTTATGGTTAGAGGTGGAGGACATGTGGCCTAAGGTGGTAAAGGTTTGGGAGGTGCAACACATCTTGGAATATACATTAAATGTTGATCCTCATGGACTAACGTCATCTCTGATGGAGCACGAATAATGTTTTTGGTATTTGACATAATGTAGTAGGGAAAAGGCGTGTGGATGATAGGAAAAATGTTTTGGGGGGGTGGTCACTGTAGGTCGAAATGGAAGGAGGGATGGGGGTGAAGGATCATGGCCATAAAATAGTGGGTTGGGGTTTTGTGGCTAGGAGAGGAGAGGGTAAATGGGGAGGGGTGGTGTTGTGAAAGAGGGTGGAGGAAAGGGGGAAGTGTATCATAACTGAGTGGTAGGGTCAAATGGGACAAGAAGGGGGGAGGGGAGTCTGGTTGTGGAGGTGAGAGGAGGGAAGCTAGAGATTTGGGGGGAAGGTAGAGGGTTAAGTCACAAACTGTAGGGTCACTGACTGTTATTAGAAATAAGTTCACTACATTACACAATGTGTAATGAAATTTCACACCATCTAATAACAGGATTCATGAAATGTTTTCATAAATAATACATGTGATGAAATAGGATTACAAGATGTAGAAATGTATTTTTTTTATATTTTTATTGAAAACCATGGTCCATTACTCCAAGAATATTATAGGATTTTCTAAGGATTATTCTAAACTAATATTTCCTAGGTTAACCTATCTTGGGTTTCCTCCCGTTGAGAAATTTTTTCAAATTAAATAGAGTTATTATCTGAGGTTCAGATGAATTTTATACTAATGAAACAACCTTCATAGGAAGGTTCTCAATATATTTTTTACCATTGACCATTTACATTAAATGTTGTTCTACCTTTCGTATGAATTCCCATGGTCATATATGGGAAAATTTGAATGACATAAAAGGGTATAGGACATCTTTATTTCAAATTCTCAACGATAAATTTTAATCTATATTGGAATAATATGCCATTATTTACTGGGTTAAATATGTGTCTTACAATTCATTGATCATTCCATTTCCTAGTTATTTATTTTTAGTTATTGGTAATTTCATATAAATAATTTTTCATTTCTTCAAATTAATTTTATTATAGCATCCAAGATTCTCCATATTTTTGATCATCCAAATATATACACTTAATTTTCAAGTGTGATAAATTCTCCAGTTCAACTGGAAAATGATATAGTTTTCCATAATCTAATCTGAATGGTGTGGTAAAAAAATTTGTTTTTTTCTTATTGTGGTAAAGCCATAGTGCATCATCCAATTTCATATTACAGTCAATTCGACCTGTGTCCTCATTCTTCTCTATGATTTTCTCAATTTCATAATTTTACCATTCAACTTGAACACTTGTTTTCGGGTGGTAGGGAGTTCCTGAGGCATACTAGATTCTAAAATTTTCTAGAAGTCCCATAACATAATAATTCTTAAATGTGTTCATCAATAAATAATGAGTAATATACTAAGTCCAAATCTTGAGTACACATTATTTATTAGAAAATTAATAACCACATATGATGTTTCATGTGATTTACCTTTAGCTTCTACCCACATTGTGACATAGTCAATGCCAACAAGAATATAGGATCTTCCATGAGAATTGGGAAATAGTCCCACAAAATATTTTCTCCATAAGTATAATATTTCTTCATCCATGATCTGGTTTTGATTTATTTTGTTTATTTTCTAATGAATACTAGATCCCTCATACATATAATATCATTGAAAGATTCTTGTTTCATCTGGGTGTAGAGGCCCCCAAAAAAGTCCACTTTATAGAATTGTTTCTACGGTAGGCTCAGGTCTATGATTCCCTCCAGTAGGTGATGTGAGACACATATTTTTTTATATTTGGAATTTCATCTTTTGGAATAAAACGTCCCAACCATACATTTGCATCACGTTTGAATAAGTGTGGGTTGTCCAAGTTGTAATTTTTTTCTTTAGAAAAAAATATTCTTCATTGTTGGTAAGAGAGGTCATGGTGTAAATATATTATGGGGAGGTAAGAGATGTCATGGTGTAAATATATTGTGGGGATATAATTGTAAATATTTGAAAACCACAGTTAAACCTTAATGATGAAATGGGCTTCATCAAGGAAGTCATCTTTGATGTATATATTATCTTCATCCTTGTTGAGTGGTAGAGTAAGTTGGGATAGATGCTCAGTGAACAATGTTTTCATTCCCTAAGTATCATTTAAGATAATATCAAATTCATGGAGAAGAAGGTTCCACCTTATTAGAAGATTCTTGGAATCATGTTTTTTTAAATACCTAAGGGAATCATGATCAGGGTGCCCGACCAACATGGAAAATGTTAAATATGGAAAAAAAATTGAATGCGAACAAAAATACTAAGAAAAATTTCTTGATTGTTGAGTAGTTGACATGAGAATCATCCATTGTGTGTTTAGAATAGTAGAAAGGATAGAAGATGTGACCAACTCATTTTCCTAAAACAACACTAACAATAAAGTCAGTAGAGACCCAAAAAAATTCAAATCCGTTGTCCAAATCAGGTGAAATGATTATAGGGGTGCTATCAGGATATTAATTAATTTATTGAATGCTTACAAAAATTCTTCAACGAATTCAAATAGAACTTAATTTCACAATAGGTGTTTCATATAGTAGGAAATTTTTTTACAATATTTAAAATATTTCCTATAGAATCCAACATGGTCTAATAATATCCTTTTACCCATAACTGTTGAAGGTTCAAGTAAATCATTGATACCATTATCTTAACTGAATGAATATCATTTTATCATTTTTAAATTTTATGTTCAATGAATATTCCTCCTGTAACCATAAAATGAAGTTTTTCTAATACAAAACTAGACATTTCTCTCTATAATTTTTCTTGAGTAAATAAATATTTAATCAGAAAAGCTAGAAGGATCTTAAAAAAATTGAAAACTCATCCATGAAGATCTTTATGAATTACTCCTCCATATCATAGAATATAAGTTTCATCCATCATTGAGTTTTTCTAGTGTATTACACATATTGAATTAAGTTCACATGTTAGAGAAATATCCAAATAAACTTGTGAATGTGGTTTTGGAGTAATCAGCTATATCAAATGAAATCTAATTATATCGTGAATTTCCATCCATGAAATAATAGAATTCATCTCCTACTAGTCTCTGTTGTATATGATCCATAGAAGGCAATGGGAGATGATCATTTTGGGTCTCTATGTTTCAATTTATATAATCCATGTAAACTCCCCATCTTGTGATGTTGTGTGTTGAGATTAATACATTTTCAAATGTTTTTCCACTACAATCCCACCATTCATGGGGAAATATTAGTGCGGGAAAACCCACTTGCTATCAAATATTTAAAACATTATTTTGGAATCTAGAAGATTCAATACATCCTTTTTACAAACTTCAGTCATTGGTGTTTGGAGCCACCTTTGAGTTTGGTGTTTGGGTTTTTCACTTTCCTCATGAAAACTTTTGTGGGTGTATAGAGTAGGAATTATTCTAGCAATGGGAACAAATCCCTAGGAAATTGAATGGTTGTGTATTTTTAAAAAAACAATAAATTTTTCCTCTTTTAACTGATATATTTTGGAGGTAATGACTACAAAAATAGGGTTTTATGCTTCAAGGAATGAATACAATAGTGAACAAGGTAAAGGTATTAACTTTAGTGTTTATGGATGAATGATTTAGGTTGTGAATGGTGGAAATGTACACCTTGGTAGACGTTCATTGAAGAAAACTCACCCATAATTATAATCATCTTATTCATTTTGGTGATGCTCCTCAGTATATTCTTCTAGGGTCATATATTCATTTCCCTCTTTTGTGATATAGATGGAGTTACCAGAAAATGCATCATCTGATTGTTTAGAATATTGGATGAGGTAAAAAATACTTGTTCATCCCCGACTCAAATGATTAATCACCCATTATTAAAATCAATCAGATCATTTCCTATGTCTAGGAATGGTCTTCAAGGAATAATTGGGATCCACCATCATCTCCCATGTGAAAAAATAGGATGTCTATTGGAATTGTTAAATTGGAAAATTTAATTATAACAACCTGGAGAATTCTTCATGAGTATTTTATTATTATATCGACCAGATATAGTGTGACAATATTTGGTTTGATCTCTTGATGTCCAAACATGTGAAATACACTCATCGGTAGGAGCTTAACACATTCTCCAGGATCGCATAGAGATCATCCAAATTTAAAACCTCCAATAGACCATGTTATTAAAGAACTTATGGGGACTCTCATCTTAGGTGGAATTTAATACTATAAAATAGCATGCCATTCTTTATTTACTGATATAACAATAATATCTTTGATTTTTTAATGTAAATAAGACCTTTTAGGAATTTTGGATAAACTAGAATTTGATAAATAGATTCTGTAAAGTGTATATTGATATAGAATTTCTTGAACATCTCCAAAAAACTTCTTGTACTGTGAATCTGGTTTTCCTTTAATTTATCTTTCTAAAAAAGTTGGATGTGACATGTATGGTACTAGGGAAACATAGAATATTTGTTTTTTTGTCAAATTTTTAGGTGTTTATGGAAGTTAATACCTCTTGGGGAATTACATGACATGTTTCATTAGCCTTTTATTCTTCCACTAGTGTATACTTATTAGGTTCCTCAGTTATACATTCATCTCCTCATCATGGGTTCTGAAAATCCAAAAAAAATCCACCTATTAATAATAATTCATTATTTTCCTCCCTTAGGTATGTCTCTGTATTACTAAGTAGAGTACCTAATAATTATAATGATAGTGTTTTTTATATCTAACCTATATGAATTTCAATATTATGTTGAGAAGATCATTGGGGTTTAATCTCTGTCCCTGGAAAAATAGTTCACTACTCTAATTTTTCAACTATAGTAGTAAAGAGGTTCTCTATTATATTATAGAGTGAATTAGTTTGTTACTGAGGTCTGGGTTGATATGGTTGAAATTTTTGGTGTACTCTCTGAGGGAAAGTTTTTTATTGTTCTTTTGGTAGTGTTATTCTAACATGGTTCATGGGTGGGTACCCTAGTGGTCATTTGGTACGAAATGGTGCATGACTACTTCTCTATTGATAATATACCTAGTTTTTTATATGAATATTGAGCCAACATCTAATTATAATATTGCAACTGCTATTTGAATGGAGAATTTTTCTGATTATAATTGATGTAATTACTGTCTTGATTTTATTGTTCTTCAACTACTTCCTTTCATTCTTGGTATAATTTTGGGCCACCCCACATTTTTCATAACTATATCTCCATTAATATTGAAGGATATGAGGTGTAGTAGGTATCTGTAATAAATCTAATTTTGTTGTGAGAACATCTACTTGTGAAACAAGTCATTAATTCTCTTAGACATGGTGGATACCATGCCATGTTGGTCAAAAATCACTCTAGAAATGGCTGGAATTATGAGATACATCATAAAAAATGTGTATTCTCGCTTCTTGTGTCTTGAACATAAGTAAACCATCTGATGCAACATCATCAACTGTGTGTTTGGATGGATGAATAACTTGGTAGAATGTATGGAGATTGATCCACATTTCTAGTCCGTCGTGTAGGAACTTTATCATTAGATCATTAAAGGAATCCTAGTCTTTCCATGTAGACTCACTATCAATCTGAGTGATGTTTTGATTGGCGTTCCCCTGCATTCCATGTCACGATTTGTGGGAATCATTTGTCTTTGAATTTTTTTTCTATATCATCCCAGGTTGTGATTTACTCATGATCTGGACTCTTGAGACAATATCTCTCTATATACCATAGATTGAAGGGAAATACTCAACTCTTAATATCATCAGATAACACTCCCTGGTTTTAAAATTTATCACATACTTCCAGGAAGTATGAGATGTGTTCATGGGGATATTCACTAAGAATCCCACTAAACCTTCCCATGTTCTGGATCATTTGAATAAGTCCATGTTTTATCACAAAGGTGTGTTCTTGTGTTAGAGGGTACATAGTGGTTGGGTAGAACCATGGATTTATGTCAATCCATAGTCCATGATGGGTTTCCCTTATTGCACTAGATTCTCTATAGGAATTATTTGTACCATGTTTGCTCGGATAGTAGGGTGTGGCCCTGCTATATTGTTTTGGTCTTCCATATTTGACTAGAGGAATGTAGATCTATAACATTAAATTTTAGGATTAAAGGATATTTAGTATTGTTCTTCAATGATCCATGAACAGTTCTAACATCCATTAATTGTGGAATATTCCAAAAGACCATAGATTCTTGGCATCTAAAAGAATATATGAGAGAAATGGGGTAGGGGAGAGGTTATCTAAGGTATTTTTGAAAATGTTACCTGTGAAAATAAAACTCATATTCCACATCAACGACACTAAAATTTTATTTGTTCCCCAACAAATAATTTAATTCATGTCGGATGGAGTAATATTATATTTAATTGTTTCCCAAACATCACTTATGTCTAAGACATAGTATAACAATTGTCTGGCATCGATCTCATTCAGAATGGGGATGAAAATTAAAATTTTTGGGATTGGAAGCTTCTGGGGTAGGATTCCTAAAAAAATTGGTTTAGTTTCGGAAAACATTTTAAAGAGGATTATGTTTTGCAATCAGAGATAAACAAATGATTAGGGTCAATTTTTGGGTTTTAGGTAAAATATGATCTGTATAAAAATGTGGATGGTCCTGAGATATAGGATGTGAAGAATGTGTAGGTCCCTAGTTTCATACAGTCAAACCCACAAGTTCTAACTTGTAGAAGTGTATTCCTAGGTATAGAAATAATTAACCCCTAAGTGCATTAAGCTTAGCTTCAAAGGAATAATGTGTATTAGGCTCTTCATCATATCCTAATCTATTCCAATCTGATCATGGTCATTGAATTGAAATTCTTGTGTTCAGGGTTTCTCAAATGGATAGTGTGGAAATTTATTGTTTAACCTAATTACTATTCTGGGGATTTCCAAATATAGGAGAAGTGAATCACTATATTAATAAAGCCTTCATTTTGACCCTTACACTGTGAGGTTTATCCACGAAAGATAGAATCGAATACAGATAAATGAGGAATTAAACTCATGATTAACATGTCATAAAACGTGATATTAAATGGTTTAGAAAACATGAAATGACTTTGGATTAAAAAATTAATGAACATTAAAACAAGAACAAGGAATAAATATAAATAACAATTAAATTAACTACCTTCTTATAGTAAGTATGGGAAAAATTTCACCAATTGTACATCATGATGATGAACAAATAAAACATGGTCTATAATAAAAAAAGAATGTAGAGAGTCATTGATATAAATCCACAACACATGTATTAAAGTAAGAAAATGAATGGAAACTATAAAATGTTGTGTTTTAGGTAGAGGGGGTAATAGGGAATGAGTGAGGAATGAATAAACAAAGACTCTATAGTATAGAAAAATAACACTTAATTATGTCTTCATACTACTGCATTTATATGAAAAATACTATGTAATGTGTAATCAGAACTCATCTTCTGTAATGCCAATCCACATTTGCCTCTGTATATTTTGAATCATATCAGTAAATCATTCATATCTTGTCTATGATTTGTAATATTGACTCCGTTCATGACATGTAGCTAGATGTCACTTCATGAATTATCCATTGGTTAGTGGGAGATATGTTCTGAATATATCTTTGTTGAAGTATACTTATTTAAGCCCATAATGGATGTCTCAGATTGCGTTTTGATGGATCGCATCCTGAATGTTTATATTTTTTCTCAAAACTCATCACAGATTTCTTCGTAACCAGGATCATGTGATTTTGTTCCAATACATGTCATGTGATGAGGATTGAAAGTGTGTAATAGTGAAATTTTCTCAGTTTTTAAATTTTATCCCTGGAAACATTGGAAGAATGATTCCTAATATAAATAGCACATTCCATTCATATTATCGAAGAAATTATTGAAAATACATAATAAAATTAAATCTAAAATTATATATTATTTATGGTTATGAAATTACCCCATACATGAAAATTTTATTATCCTCAAGAAATAAGATATCAAATAATATTTTTAATTGGTAATCAAATTTTAAAATAAGAAAAACTCATTATATCTAGGTAAATAAATCTATGTATATGTATAACCGGTTTTTCTACAAAATCATCCATGCCTAGAAAATCAGTCATGCTTCGTAGATTAGTTCATTAAAAAATAATTAATATTTTAATAAAAATTTGGTAACATTTCTTGGAATTCATTACCCATTTTCAATTTACATTACAATGAATATTCTATCATCACATAGAGAGAAATAATACTGGAACTATGATCATACATGGAGTACATGCTCATAACCAATATTTCATTGGTTCTATCATCTCAACTTCATAAAGATAAATGAGAAATTAATCATGAGGGATTAGCAAAACAGTTTTAGAAACTCTAAGGTTGTCGTCAAGTTAGTAGTTAGTGGATGACATGCTCAAAAATTAGGTTTGGCTTTGGATAATAATGCATGATTTACCTGACAAATGAAATGAAATAAGTCATCCATATCTATCAAATTGTCCATGCTTCCAGAAGATCAAATTGTATCATTGTATATATATCATATGAGTGAAAAGGGTATCATATTTCATTCATTTTTATTTTCACTTTTTCGACATTCATTCCTATAACATATCTCACATCTAGTCTGAAACCACATATTATTCTCCATAGTATTCATCGGTCTGAAAATGTTTATTTTTGACCTTCATATTACACAACCCATGTCAATTTTTCTTTCTACATTTTATTTTTAATTGGTCGGGGAAAGAGTTAAAATGATAAAAATTATACATGGATCATGATCAAATAGTCTGATGATAAAATAAATAAATTTCAATTTTAAATAAATGATTTTAGGTGTAGAATACACTTGATATTGTGTAGCACCCCAATCTTCCATGGTATGTTTCTCTTTGAATAATCAAATAGCGTTCATTTTATACAACTTTGAGTTCTAGCACACCATGTTCAACTAATATACCCGTAATGAATAGTAATACCCAATTTTTTAAAATTTAATAAATATTATTTTTCAAAATGGACTTCATTTTTGGATTCAGAATATCAAAATTATCGTAGGGTGAATTTTTGGTATTTTTTTGAAAACATTCAGTTTTTGATTAATAGTTTAAAACAAAGAATTATTGTTTAAAACTGACTTTTATTTAGATAAATATTATTTTTTCTTAAATTTATTTTAATGTAAAAAAGATGCATAATACCTATATTAGTCCAATGTAATTTGTTTGAGTCATTTCATAATAAGATTAGATATATAAATTTTTTTGAACTTTTTAACGACTTTTATCTACCTTCTATGGACATTTTCAAATCTAAATAAAACATAATTTTACCGGTTTTTTGAATCAAATTTCAAACATCTGAGAGATAATGTTAAAATTATTAATTAAAATGTGGTTCAATAAGATAAAAATAATTTTTTTTTTGAATAGTAATGATTGAATTTTATTTACCACAGTTAAAAGTAAATATGACAAGTAAAGATAAAAATAATATTATAAGTACTATAACGCATGTCCTAATTCTATTAGATAAGTTTTTTTCGACAAAAATCAACCATAAAAATAAAATATTATCCTCTTAGATCCACATGGATTAGATTAGTACATTTATTAATATTTTATTTAAAGAAGAGTTAAAAGTGTTAAATTTGAATTTTCATAACTAAAGGATTTTTAATATAGGGTTATACATAAGATAAATTAGACTATGAATATTCATTAGGAAGATAAAATTATTTCCAAACTAATGGTATTTTTTTTATAATTTATAGATTTTAAATATTTACATTTATTTATGACACAACGATGATTTAGTAATAAACTTATTAATGAAAGATTAAGATAATTGATATTATAAATATCCAAATAAATGTAAATTGAAACTTATTATACATTAAAATAATATTTATATGTTAATATTACATTATAGGATTTATTTAACTTATTTTTTCTATGTAATCATTTATTTTACTTTCAAAAACACAAATACTAAATAGTGTCAAAACTGACATAACTGGGTTTTTAAAATAAATACTATATTATTAATTTATATAACACTCCAATGAATATAATGTTCCTAAAAAAGACATAGATAAGTTATATATTTCAATAATCAACCATTTTACGTCCTCTATAATTTTTATAGTATGTTTATAAACCATTTTTTATAATATTACAATTATACATGGTAAAGGTTAAATTATTTAACTAAGAGTTAAATATAAATCATAAGGTTAATATAGTGAACTAAACCAGTATAAAACCTATTGGTTGAATGTTTATAGACCCATCCCCACATTATCATAGAAATAAATCCATTTGGAGACATTATAAACCAAATATGACTTTATAATAAGATAATATTTCAAGGTCTTCCTAAAGTGACCCTCACCCATCTTATAATAGGATACTTCCCCTAACATCAAAATAACAACTCCAATTAAATATGAATAGGATGAACCCTAATCAAATATCCTCCCAACTACCCTATATTGAACCTATAGGCCTTATATTGTTCACAAATCCAACCTAAGGATCCCAGTTGATCAAATCAAAAGGAAACACCCGATGAAGAGGTAATAATTTCATCACCTCTTTCAAAGTTTTTCTTTTTCTTCCAATTACTCTTTTTTTGTTGTTTCCATACCAAAATAATAACTCCAATACCTTCTACAAACAATTATGTTATCAAAAATATGGTTTGACCACATTCATTAGTCTATCCATCCTATGAATGACAAAGTCACCATTAGTGCGTACGTATGACTTGTCGTCTCCACATCATGATGTAATTTGTTATTCAATGCTTAATTATTTGAATGGGTATAATAATGAGTATAATTGATAAAATAATAAATATAATATTTCAATGATTATTTATATGTAATATACCATCCAATTATATATGATTTCAACATCAATAATATGATATTGTTGCTCATGCGTACATACAGATTACCAACTCCACGAATGCAATGAGATTCATTCCCATCATAACCATTCAAGAATAATTTTTATTTTATGATTTAAAATAATTTTTAAGAACTTAATATTATTTTGGAATTGATTCAAATAATTCCTATCCATAAAAAACAAGACATATATAACAAAACATATAAATGAAAACAAATCATTTAACACCCTAAACAATGATAAAACTGAAATATTATTAAGAATGAAATATTAAAATATCATATATGATATCATAATTATGTATATGGTTATTTTATAATTTTATAAAAAAATTAACTATTATACATGAGGTTAACATACCCTCTACTAAAGAAAAATACAAGGTAAGGTAAATTTACAATCTCTTTATTTATCAGAGGTTGTTTATACATAAGTACTTATTCGGACATCTTTATTATCCACATCTGTTTTTCTTAAAAATGTATTTCAAAAGATTTTTACAATTTCCTATTCTATGGGTTAAAGTCATCTATTCTATTTTTTGAATTTTTATAAAAAGTTGATAAAGTAATATTTCAAACATTTTCCAAACAAGTTCATTTATGATCATTTTCGACAAAATTAAGGATGGAATGTTTTTTAACATATACGAAGAGTGAGGGTATTTTCATCTTGATAACACCTTAAATAATTCCCTTACAATATTACAAAAATATATTAAAAATTAATGTTTTATTTTGTAATTATATGAATTTTAAATTATTTCTAATTAGAAAGAGATATTTCTCTCAAATAGTTTTGATTTATTTTATGTCCACATCCTCCGTTGGATTTTATGTTTTTCTGAATTTGATTTATTATGATACAATTTTCTATATTATATTGAAGGTTTTGTTATATTCTTGTTTGTGGATGTGATATTTTTAAACCATTCATGATTTATAGTTAATGTATTTACATTTCATATGAATTTTTTTATATGAATTTTTTTATAATGTTCTAATATTTTCATATGAGGAATGAATTGGACTTAATAAGTGATGGGTGGAGCCTGATGTGGCTCCTCGAAAAATATGTAGGTCTCATGAGACAAACTAGTGTCTTGGAACAAGGCCTTGACAAAATATTTTATGTAATATTGGTACGAGGCCTTGACTATGTGGTTATGATGTCTGGAATTATTCATTCCATCATTATAAAATTCACTATTGATATTACATGTTATTATTCAACTCTTAGAATATCCATGTTAATAATTAAATGGAATTATTTGATTTATATTATCCATATTATGCTGAATTTTATTTTTAAAAGGCTTTTGTTTTAGTCTTATACATTGCCATAAATGATTATGCTTATTTATGATAGTTTCTGCTATATTTTTATCCTTACTAAGAATTTGATATCACCCCTTTATTATGTTTTATTTTTTCCAGGATGCGATGAAGAATATAATGATTGACCTAGAGGGATAGGTTATGGGATATGTGTGTGTTCAAATGGTACACAATTTTGTTGTTTTTCCATTTCTTAAGATAATGTAAAACTTATGTATGTGTATAGTACATCCACAGATACCAAACTAATCAGTCTTTTGAGACATGATCTCTTGTATTCTTGCCAATGTCATGTAATAATTCACAGACTCTTGGTAACTAGGCTTGGGGTGATATAGTTGGTATCAGAGGCAGTTTAGTATATACCATGGAAGCTAGATTTAAAAAAACTCTGATTATATAACATTTCCCTAAGATATACTTTGAGGATTAGTATATAATAAATTCATAGATTTTTTGTAATGTAATGTTTTTTTTATTTTCAAACTAATACATCCTTTACTAGAGAAGTGTATGTAGAGGAATCTCTAGCACAAATGTACCTAGGAGTGAATACTCTGACCTGGTGTCTGGGGCTTTACTCGGGGTATCCTAGTACATGATAAATGGCCTTACTACACTATTGGTTATGACCATACAAGGTTATATTCTTAGGATAATTCTTATTTTATTTAAATAACTTTATGAAGGATTTATTAGTAAATAATTCTTCAAGGAAAAAATTTTCATTTGATTATTCATTATATGCATAAACTGTTCAATTTATGTTAGGTAGTGTAGTAGTTTGGAATTATATAATGTGATTCATAAACTAATCTAGTGTTTGTCATTGTTAAATAATGGTTCCTAGGGAGGTAATTGAAACTATATCAACACATATAATCCATGTAGGGATATCCCTTATTATCAAGATAATTATAGTCATGATTGGGACTCAACTAGTGCTCAACAGCTTATAACCATACTAGGACAACTCACTCAGGTTATGAATAATAACCTTACCCGTATGGAGCACCCTGATCCACAACATGGAGGATCAATGCCAGACTGATTTATGAGGCAACAAAAACCAACATTCAAGGGGACTACAAATCCACATGTAGCTGAGAAATAAATAAGTTCCATAGAGAAAATATTTTATGTTTTTGGGAGTAGCCTAATAGAAAAAGTTATCACTATTTTTTATCGCCTCACAGGAGAAGAAGATCAATGGTGGTAATTAATTCAAAAAATAATGGAGGATGAATATGTATCTAATATAGAATGGAGGGAGTTTTATGATATTTTATTAGAAAAATATTTTCCTCGTAACCATAGAGCAAAAATTGGAAAGGCAATTTCGAAGACTAAGGAAAAAGGAGAAAGAGAATGTCTCACTGTTTGAGGATAAAATTAAAAGGTTATAAATGCATACTTCAGATTATATATGTAACCCAAGGAGTGATATGAATGATTCGTTGATGGGTTAAAACAATTTCTTCATCGAGCATTAGTCTCACAATCCTTCTCATCCTACGAAGATATAGTCACATGTGCTATCAATATAGAAAAATAATTCTATAGGTCTAACAGCGTAATAGAAAAGAAAGAGAAGAATAAATCTGTTGAACACTTGGGAAATAGAAAAAAGGAGAATAAGGGAGAAGATGAATTTCTATCCTTCAGTATATGTGAGAAGAAACATGGTTGTACATTCTTAAATAGAATGGTAGTCTGTAAAAAGTGTGGTGAAAAATGCCACCAAACTCATGATTGAAAAGGAAATAAAGAGGTTGTCAATGTTGAATGATACAATTATAGAGAAATATGTAATTATGTAAATGAATTTCCTCAGAGTCAGGGAAACTTACCCCAAAAAAGGCCAAGGGAGAATGGCCAGGCATATGTGATCACTACTGCTAAGGTTTATTCTCTGAATGATGTGGTGGAATGTAATTTAACGGTTTCTTCAAATTTAGCCAATGCTTTAATTGATTCTGGATCATCACATTGTTTAATATCTTCCTAGTTTTCTAAGAAACCTAGATAATTCCAATTTTAATTTACAATGGATTTTTCAGTCAAAACATCTAAGGGAAGTATCATTGAAACATCATTTTGTCAATCAGTTCCCATTAGGGAATATAAACCTTCTTTATCTGGTGATCACATTTTCATACCCATGATTAAATTTGATATAATCCTTGGTATGGATTGTATTTCAGATCATGATGAAAAAATTTATTTTAAGAAGAAGTCGGATGAAATTTTCAATGATGATAAATAGTACATTATCATTAGAGTACAAACACCACCATCTAATTCTTATCAAGATCCACCCCCAATAGCTCTACTAAAATCTATTATTGGGGAGGAATAGAGTTAAATAACTATGAATGAGGAAAGGAATTTTCAAAAAGCAGACGTACCTATTGTGCAAGAATATGTTGATGTGTTTCCAGAGGATTTTCTAGGACATCCTCCATAACGAGAAATTGTGTTTTCCAGTGATTTAATTCCTTGTTTAAGGCCTATACCAAAGACCCCTTATAGAATGGCCACTATGGAATTAGTGATACTAAATAACTATAGGAATTGAGTATTAAAGAATTTATTCTCCTTATTGATTCTCCATGGAGAGCACGTATTGTTTTTATTAAGAATAAAGATAGATCTTTGTGGTTTTTCATTGACTATAGTAAGATCAATGTTATAAAAATAAAAAACAAGTATAACATACCTCGCATTGATGATTTATTTGATCAACTTCAGGGAGATCAATTTCTTAAAAATAATGAACTTCGATATGGATATCATCTGTTGTGTGTGATGAAGGAAGACATTATAAAAACACCAATTCGTACCAGGTATGGGCATTATGAATTTACAGTAATTCCTTTTGGACTTACTGATGAACCCGCTGTCTTCATGGATCTAATGAATATAGTTTTCAAGGAATATCTTTATGACTTCATAGTGGTATTTATTGATGATATCTTGGTATACTCCAAAAGCTACTAAGATCATGAAAATGATTTCTGCACTATTATAAAGACTCTCAGATGAAATAAATTATATGGGATATTTAGAAAGAGTGAATTATTGCTTCAGGAGATTTATTTTTTTGTCCATGTTTTCTCTATGGATGGAATCTCTGTTCATCATTCTATGAAAAGAGAAATACAAGAATGGCTAGAAAAAATTAGTGTATCCAAGGTATGAAGTTTTATTTTTTTAGCAGGTTATTATCGATGTTTCTACAGAATTTTTCCCGATTGGCTAACCCATTAAACAAGATCACACGTAAGGTGGTTAAATTTTTTTAGAAATAAGAGTGTGAAGAATGTTTTGATAAATTTAAGAATAGATTATTCAATGCTCCTATATTGACTCTATCATTGGGGAAAGACGGGTTTTTTATTTATAGTGATGCTTCAAAGAATGGTCTTGAATGTGTCCTTACACAGAATGATAGAGTTATTTCTTATGCATCACAACATCTAAAAATTCATGAGTAAAACTATCATACTCATTATCTTCAGTTAGTAATTGTAATATTTTCTTTGAAGATATGGATACACTATCATTATGCATAAAAATGTGAGATATATACTGATCAAAAGAGTTTGTAGTATATATTAATACTGATAGAACACAACATGAGGCAAAGACGATGGCTTAAACTACTCAAATATTATGATTTCACTATACACTACCACTCGGGGAAGGAAAATAAGGTGGAATATGCTTTGAGGAGAAAGGATCATGGATTTATGAACAAGATGAGATTTGAAAGGGATCCTATGTTCATGGATATAGTAAAGATGGATATGGTAATAATCCTATAAGGGGAAACATTAATACTTTTACAAATGGTTTCCAATCCATATTTACTATAAAGGATAAAAATTTCTCAGACTGATGATGAGGAGTTTCAAAAAAAATTAAATCTGTGAATGATGGGATATTTATTACCTTCATATATGAATATGGAATTTGAAATTTTGGAGGAGGATTTGTATTCTCGATATACCTGATATAAAAAGGGAATTTGTGTTTGATACTTGTAGATCATATTTCTCAATACACCCTAGTAGAACTATGAGGTATAGATATTTAATGTAAAATTTTTTGGGGGGAAACATGAAAAGGGATATTTCTTATTATGTGTCAAGATGTATGAGTTTTCAACAAGTTAAAGAAGGAATACAACATCCTAGAAGAGTCATGAAACAACTTCCCATATCAGAGTGTAAATTGGATGATATTATGATGGTATTTGTCATGGATCTACAAAATACTCCTAGAAGGAGTGATGCAATATGGGTCATTGTTGATCATCTTACAGATCCATCACCTTTTCATGCTATATGAGAAGATTTACAATTGAACATTTATCAAGACTATATATTAATGAAGTTTTAAGACTTCATGGTGTACCCCAGTCAATTGTTTCTGATGGTGGCCCCCGTTTTACATCAAGATTCCGGAAAAGTCATCAGAATGCCTAAGATACATAACTTCGTTTAAGCACTACCTACCAACCTCAAAAGTATCGATAATCAGAATGGTCTATTCAAACCTAAGAATACATGTTGAGATCTTTCTCACCTGACATTCATGGTATGTGGGATCGGTATTTACCTTTTATATAATTTTCCTGTAACAATATCTTACATTCAATTATTCAGATGGCACTATATGATGCATTATATGGAAATAGATGCCGCACTTCAACATCTTGGGATTATGTTGGGGAAAGAAAACTCGTAGGCCTACAACTTTTTGAGGAATCAATGGAGAAGGTGATGATTTTCCAAACTCACATCAGAGCAGCTCATAGTAGGTAAATGATCTATGTAGAAAACCGAAGGAAGGATTCTTAATTTCAAGCATATGATCATGTTTCCTGAATGAATCTCCATGGAAGGGTGATATATGATTTGGTAAGAAGTTTAAATTAAATCCTAGATACATCAGACCTTTCAAAATACTTGAATGAAATATAGTTGTAGCTTACAGTTTGGAACTAGCGCAGTGTCTCTCAAATGTTCATGATGTGTTCCACATATCACTGGTGAGAAAATACATGCATAAACCAATGCATGTACTAAACATTGAAGAAATAGTACTATAACATGGTATGTCATATTTTGAAGAGCCTATCATAATTTTTGAAACCAGAGAAGAAGTGCTGAGAAATTAGACGACTCGTCGAGTAAATGGTCTATAGGGAAACCATAAGATAAAAGAGGCAACATGGGAACCCAAGGAAGTTATGATGAATAACCACCCGAATCATTTAGCACCATATTATTCTAGAAATTTCGAGGAAAAAATTATTTGAAGGAGGGAATAATGTAATACCCCAAGGTTCCACGATACGTTTAACCTTGAATAATGCAACAGCTGGTATTGTACGCAACATCGATTTCTAGCATACCTCGACCAATCCATCTAACCATTGTGAATAGTAATACCCACTCTTTAAAAATTTATAAATTTTATTTTTCAAAATGGGCTTCCCTTTTGGATTTAGAATATCAAAATTAGCATTGGGTAATTTTTTGGTATTATTTTGAAAACTTTTATTTGTAGATGAATAGTGAAAAACACTACATTATTGTTTAAAACCGTCATTTATTTAAATTTCAAATATTTTTTTTAAAATTAATTTTAAAGCCAAAATATATATATAATACCTATATTAGTCCAATTTAATTCATTGAAGTCATTTTATAATAAGATTAGATATAAAAAAAATTATTTAACTTTTTAACGTCTTTTACCCACCTTCTAGGAACATTTTCAAATTTGCATAAAACTTAATTTTACAACTTATGTGAACTAAATTTTAAAACTTGAGAGACACGGTTGACATAGGTACATAAAATTTGGTTCAATAAGATGAAAATAATTTTTGTGGATAGTAACTTTTGAATTTTCTTTTCCATGGTTAAAATTAAATAGGGTAATTAAAGGTAAAAATGATATTATAATTAACCAAACATATGTCCTAATTATATTGGATAAGAGTTTTCTGACCAAAATTAATCATAAGAATAAATATGATCCAGTTTGATCAACGTGGATTATATTAGGACATTAAAAATTATTTTATTTAAAAAATATGTAAAAGTGTAAAATTCAAATTTTCATAACTAAAAAATTTATAATATATGTTTATACATAACATAAATTAAATGATAAATATTCATTATAAAATAGAAAATATTTCCTACGTAATGGTATTTTATTTATAATATTTTGATATTATATTATTTCATTTATTTAAGACACAAACATGGTGCAGTAATTACTTGATTAATGAATGATTAAAAATACTGATGTTATAAATGTCCAAATAAATGTAAATTTATACTTTTGATGAATTACACTTATTTTACAAGTTACTATGAAATGTTATGATTGATTTAATTTATTTTTTTCTATTTAATTTTTTTTTTGACTTTCACAAAAACCAAATACTAAATAGTGTCAAAATTGACATAAATAAGTATTTTTTTAAAATACTATATAATTAATTGATATAATATTCCAAACAATATATGGTTCGGAAAAAGGACATAGATAATGTTATATATGTCAATAATTAACCACTAGGGTTTTATTGGATATTTATATTATGTTTATTAACTATTTTTTATAATAATATAATAATACATGGAAAAAGTTAAATTATTCAACTAATAGTTAAATCTAAAATATAAGATTAATATAGTGACCTAAACCTATCTAAATGATATTGGATGAAAGGTTTCGTACCCATAACCACCTTATATTTTAAATTAATCTATTTTGATTCATTATAAACCAAATATTATTCAACAATATATTAATATTTTAGGATTTTCTTAAAGTGACCCCCACCCCTCTAATAAAAGGGTACTTCCCTTTCCCTCCAAATCACACCTCCAAAGCCATTTGTCTCAGCCAAACCCTACTAAAATATCCTTATAACTACCCTCACTTCAACGTAGTGGAATTGTTTTACTATAAATCCATCTATAGTATCTATTTTGATCAATTCAATGAGCAACACCCGAAGAGGAGGTAATAATTTCATCCCATGTTTCAAAGTTCTTTTATTCTTCCACTTTCTATTTATTTATTGTTTCCATACCAGAATAATAACCCCAGTACATTTTACATAACTTGAAGTTATTATAAATATGATACAACTATATACATTATTCAATCAATCCTATGCATGAAAAATTCCCCATACATTTGTACGTACGACTTATCATCTGCAGGTTGTGGTGTAGTTTGTTATTCAACACATCATTATTTGGATTGGTATAATGATGAGTATAATTGATATAAATAATAAATATAACATGTTAATGATTATGTATATGTAATATTCCATCAAATTATAAATTATTTCACTATCCATAGAATGATATTTTTTTCTCATGTGTACGTTAGGATTGTTGTCTCCACGAACGTGAAGGGATTCATTCCCCATCATAACCATTGATGAATAATTTTCATTTTATTATATAAAATAATGTTTAAGAATATAATATCATTATGGATATGAATCAGATACATCCTATCCAAAACAAACATGACTTATATAAAAAAACATATAAATGAAAAGGAATCAGTTTACAACGGAAACAATGATACTACTGACATGCTATTAACAAAGAAATATTACAAGAAAATGCATGTTGTCATATTTATGTATGTGGTTATTTTATAATTTAATAACAATGATTTAACTATTAAAAATGAGTTTAACGTACCCTCAACTTAATAAGAATATAGGTTAAGGGATAATTTTGTAATCTCAATATTTATCTGAGGTTGTTTAAAGGAATATATATACTAGTACTTCTTTATTATCCACATCCATGTTTCTTAAAAATTATTTCAAAACATTATTACTATTTCATAGACTATGGGATAATGTAATTTATAGCCCTGTTTGAATTTTGATAAAAATGATATAAGGAAATATTTTTTTATTTTTCCAAACAATATCATTTATGACCATTATAGACAAAATTAAGGAAAGAATGTTTTTTAACTTATACGGCGAGTGCGGCTATTTTCTGCTGTTATAACACCTTATAATCTTACCTTAAAAGATTATAAGAATATTTTAAAAATACTTTTTTTCATTTATAATTATGTTCCTTTTAAATTATTTCAAAATAGAAAGAGTTATTTCTCTAATATAGTTTTGATATTATCTATGTCAACATCCTTCAATGGATTTTACATTTATTTGAAGTTGTTTTATTATGATACAGTCTTCCATAGTGTATTGATGTTTGTGTGATATGTTTGAATGTGGATGTGTTATTTTTATACCATTCATGGTATATGGTTAATGAATAGACATTTTTTATGCTAGTTTTAATACGAATATTTATATTATGTTTCATCATTTTCATATGACGAAAGAATTGGACGTAGTAAGTTACGGGGGGAGCCCGTTATAGCTCCTCAATTCATCAGTAGGTCTCATGAGACAAACTACAGTCATGGCACAAGGCCTTGAAAAAAATCTTTTTTGTAGTCCTGGCATGAGGCCTTTACTATGTGGTAATGATGTCTGGCATTATGCATTCCATAATTATGAAATTAGTTACTGATATTACATGTCATTATTTGAGTAGTATAATATCCATGTGAATAAATAAATGGAATTATTTGATTTATATTTGTCTTATTATGATGATGTTTATTTTTAAAAAGGATTGTGTTTTCTCTATATACATTGCCTTATATGTTTATACTTGTCTATGAAAGTTTCCATAATATTGTTATCTTTACTAAGAATATGAACTCACCCCTTTATTATGTTTTATTTTACCTAGGATATGAAGAAGTATATAATGGTTGACATGCTGGGATAGGCTATGGGATTTTTGTAATTTCAAAGCGGACACAATTTGGTTTGTTTCCATTTCATATTGTAATTTAAATCTTCTATATGTATCTAGTACTTCCAAGGATACTAAACTAATCAATCATTCAAGACATGATCTCTTGTGATCATTCCAATTTTATGTAATAATACACTAACTATATATAACTATGGTTGGGTAATTATATAATGGGAGTATAAAGGGAACTATAAATTGATAATAGTAAACAAAAAGTCAATCTATAGTAATTTTAAAAAGAATATGGGACTATAAGTTCCAAAAGAAATATGGGATTGTAGGATCAGAATACACTCTAGAATAGTATTAAATAAGGAACTATAAATTTCTAAGGGTATAAAACAATGAAATAAGTCAATTAATAGTAATTTTAAAAATTATGAATTTTAATTAAATCAATATTCTAAGTAATCATTCTAAAAATCCAATTTAGGAAAATACATGAATTTATAAGAATTTCTAACTTAAAATTTTCATTTATTAGTCGTTATAATTATTGTCACATTTAATTAATTTCCTAAATTTAAAAATCACTCATATAAAGAAGACAAGAGGAAAACATTCCAGTGTTTCAAAAGTTAAATTTCCAAAAACCCCCCTATACAAAGAAACACACTGTAACAACCCATTGTTATTGAATGGAAATCTTATTCATATTATTATGTCATATAATCCCATGAAATCCCAGGACAATTAACTAATATGTTCAAACTGACCTTTAAAAATAAAATTTTCACTCTTTTGATTTGAATTTCAAAAATCTAACATACATTGTTGTGATAAGTAAGTAATTTAGAGTCTAATATGACCAAATTTATTTTTGTTGAACATCACCATACCATTATGAATAGTAATTCTACCCTTATGAATAGTGACATGCCCTTTTGAATAGTAACCTTACTTGTGATTGTATATAAATATGATTCAAGTGGGAGTATGATATACCTTTATCATGGAATTAGAAAATAAATGTATTAAAATTCTCATTTTTAGTAAACAATGATTTTAATAACAAATTAAACTAAAGATATTTATAAAATTATTTTTGACAAACGAATTTCATTTTTTGGATTATATGCATCAACAAATGGTTACGGTGAATTTTTCAGATTTTTTTAAAACACTTGAATTTTTTTGATGAATAGTAAACTAAGATTATTCATAATAAATGCAAAAACCTGAATTTCTACATCGTGATTGAGTCATGGATGATTTTAAGGGCCATTTTTTTTGAAATCACTGCACATATTAGTATTTTTTGTTATGAAAACATCACTATATATGGTCTTGATGGAAAATAATTAACAATGGAATTATGTATTATGGAAACCTCCTCTCCCCCACTATAAATACCATCATCATTAACTCTACTATTCACTCCTCTTAAACCTTGTTTCTCACTTAAATTATTCCCAAATATCTCTTAAAGCTCGTTCCCCAATTCAAAAATCCCATAGCCTCATAAAAATACTAAATCATATCCCATTAATAGTATCTCAATGATGGTTTACTGAAGACTTAAATTCCTCTTTCAATTTTTTTTAAGTTCTTTTTTATTGTTTCTTTACTCATCTCTCTTCACCCAAATGGTATGAAAACTCCAGAAACAAAAATTTAGTGGAATTATATTTTTCTAATTCTATAATTTATTATCATATCTCCTTTATCCACCGTATTATTTGAATGAAATAAAAACACCGTTTTAGATTTGTTAATTTAGCACAATCAAGGACAACGGGTTATCCGTTTCTATTTCTATCTTCAATTCTGGTCATGAAACAATTTTTTTTATTGAAAAAAAAATTATAAGTGTATTTTATCTTATTTAATGTTTTTTAATCTTTATTCAACAATTATTAAATATTAATAATACAAAATGACTTAATTGTGAGAAAAATCTCAAAAACATATCCAGGTGTATATCATTAATGTTTTATATAATGACTTTACTTCACTATAAGTAACCAAATTAAATTTAAAAACATGTAATCTCATGGATGTTCACTAATGACATATAACCTTAATTATGGACAACCACTTTCATCTTACATGTTTATCCATTCATGAAGGTATGTAAATCCATCATATACACAAGAGAACAATTGGAGCCAAACAATGAAATTGAACAACATAACCAATAAAAAAGGACATGAATGAAATTAAAAATCTTTTACTAAATCCTAAACATATATAATTGGGTATATAAATATTTATTGATAAACATAATTTTTTTATTCAGGTAATTAATAACGAGTGGAGAACACCAACAAACCTAAGGTAAGGGATCCTATTTATTTCACTTTAATTCAAGAATGTCCTCTATGCTATGAAATATTATGTGTCATCCCAAAATATGGCATCTGTTTTTTATCCTTCCCATACTATCCTTATTATTTCTATTTAATGATAATCCCCTTTCTCTTTCATGAATCCCTCTAAATTACACTTCATACCATCCCCATAATTATTAAGGAATTCTACTGGACCTGACATTATTCCATTAGGTTGCTCTATATTTCTTTTTACCCAAATGATGAGGTCTATTCAATTTTTATATAACATATTCATGCTATTTATATGCTCAAGACTCATGTTTTAATATCTGTACCTCATTATGTTTTAGGGATATACATGATTTAATGTGATTCCCTCTAATATTTTTCCATATATGCAAACTCGTTTCAAGGGATTTTCCCAAATTTTTACATAATTTCATGTGCACTCTACCATCTATTTGAATCCACCCTTTTCTTTATAAAATAATTCTTTTTATTAGGAAAATATTCATGGATAACTTCTATTTTTATATAATTTATTATTCAATTTTCTATTTTAAAGTCTCTATAGTATTTTCTTTAAACCCACACAAAAATGTTTTCATGCTAAAATTTCTCAAAGACATTACATACATGTTATATATTATTTTTTAATTAACTTATAATTCTATATTCCTCTTTTAACTTAAGAATTCCCATGTATGTTCTAATTCCTTCCTTTCTTGGAAAATATCATGATACACACATTGGTTATTATTTATATCATGATTGTGGTACCCAATTCATTCCATTGGTAACCCTTGTGTTTATGTAAACTTTATTATGTATGATTCATTATGTGGAAGACATGTTCTGGAAATGTATGATGGGTATACCTAGACAGCGATTCAATGCGTTGGGTAATGTTATGTCTCATGAGATGTTTTTTGAGAGGGTCTTGGAGGTTCGCCTTGACATGTGCTACTATGTGCAACGATCATGGTAGTTATTCATGGCCTGTGCTACTATGGGAAATAGCCTTGGCAGTAATCCTTGACTCATACCAAAATCATGGTTTATTTTTCATCATCATTTCTATGATTCCACATTTAACTGATCCCATGTTTATATGTTATTATTCCTTATATTACATGCCTTTTTATATAATCATGTCATGCCTTTTATCCCATATGCTAGTTCATTGTTCTTATTGTTATTCCATTATTGGAAATTTAGCTCATCTAATTGTTAATGTTATCCCTTTGTTATTATATGTAGATGTATGAGCCCAATGGAAGATAGGTCCTCATTATAGTATTTAAATAAAAGGTAGTTTATATAATGTTGGATTATGTACATTGTCTTCCTACTCACTAGACATTACGATCCTAGGCTAGTACTCTGATGTATAATTATTATTAAAATCATGTAATGCTATATCTAAAATACTAGAGTCCCTATAGTTGGTATAAGAGGATGGTCTGGTTATTTTTTGAGATTAGGAATAGAGCAAATTTGTATGATATTTAAGGATAGGAAAAAGTATAATAAACCATCCCTAAATTCTGGTAAGTATAGTGTAAATTGTTTTTCAAGAAAATACATACCTATCTGGATACAAACAGATAACGATGGCTCTGGGAAAAATATACATAGGAGTGAAAACTCCGACATGGTGTTTCGTGTTTGACCCGGGGTATCCTAGTATACGACAACGGGCCATGTTTCACTCTTGGCTTGTTACTCCATGGGGATATGCTTTGGTAAATTCATGATCTTAGTAAAAACCATTGTTATGGAAAAAATCACTAAAAATATATGTTATGAAATAGATATAGGATAACCTAGATATAAAACTTTAGGAATATAGTGTTAGGATATAATTCTCCTCAAAAAGTTTATTCTTTTGTGTTCTAAAGTTTTGTTTTTTCAATAACAAAGTATTCAGGCCCTGTAATTGTACATTCTTTATTTAGTTAGTTTAAGGAAATAGAAGAAAAAGTTCCAAAAATCAATGTGTTAGGATATGTTAGTATTAACTTAAGGATATGCCTGATATGGCTGGAATGGGTTCTCAAAACATCATGACAGTACTATCTCATCTAGCTCATGTTATGAATAATAACATTAATCATGTAGAACACACTCCTCCTCCAAGGAAATAGCATGTTTTTGTAAAATCATTCATGCAGCAAAGGCCTCACATGTTTCTATGATCTTCTAGTCTTCTCCTCATAGAAAAATGGATTAACTCCATTAAAAATAAATTCTCCATCCTTCAGTTCTCGGAGGAAGAAAATGTTGTTCTGGCATACTCAATTTATGATGGGTAATCTAATTAGTCATGGACACTGATCAAGAATACAATTTTCCATGAAAAAATTGATTCCATGTATAGGGAGGAATTCAAGAGGATTTTTTTAATAAATATTTTCCCCAAACCCTCCTCATAATGATGAAATGAGAGTTTCTCGGACTCATGTAGAAGGAAGATGAATCCATTGGGGCATATGAAGAAAAAATAACAAGTCCTTCAAGGTATGCCTCTAGATTTTTCATGAACACCGAATGAACTGTGGATTGTATATTTAGTGGGATAATGTAGAGTATTTGGAAGGTTTTGTTCATTTGAAAATTCAAAAATTATAAGGAGATTTTCTATTGGGATCTCAAGGTTGAAATTAAAATTGGAGACTCTCAATGGTATCGTGGGCCCTGTGACAAGAAGAAAAAAATGGAGAACAACATGGGTGGTTGAACAAAAAAATCACACGATGGAAAGAATCGAAAATAACCCACTTGTAAATGTTGTGGAAATAAGAATCTTGGGATCCATCTAAAGGGAACTAGGTATTTCTTCAATTGTGTAAAGCTAGGAAATCTGGATAAGAACTGGGAAATGATATGAAAAATCCCACTAATGTAGAAGAATAATGAAAGGTTCAGAATATTCCTCTGTCAGGACTGTAGTTTTATAACTACAAGGAGCATGGGAATTATGCATAAATTTTTCCTACGCCAAGGGTTGTCAGAGAAAATCAACAACAACCACCAAGAAAACAAGGAAGGACTTATGATATCACTACAACTGAGGTGGAGATAGACAATGATGTGTTGAAGAATACAATAGTTTGTAAAGAAACATAAATTCCAATGAAATTTTTTTCTTAAATTCATTGGGAGTTTACGAGTACGTAGTTTCTAACGGAACTTGATTCTGAGGCCTGGTGTGCACGGAATCAATTTCCGATGTTTTTCTCGGGTACGTTTAGTGAAAGAACGAGCGAGTTTTCCTAACTTTTGAACTGTTTCTCAGAATCAAAATCTAAGGGCACTAAAGAAACCGCAACACTGGTAATTGCATAATAATACTGTTATTGGAGTTTCGTTTACTCGGGAAATGTTGTTTAAAAAAATGTGGATTAAGTATAAAGAGAAATAAAATTGTGTTACAATTTTTATTTCACTTATAAGTGGTTAAACCCCATGTGTGGGAGTTGGGTTGGGACCCACTAAAATTCTGACTCCTCTTTATAGAATATTAGTGAGGTGGGGCCCACACAAGACCCACCACTTCAAATTCCCCTATCACTTCTTCCACATTTATGATGCAAACATAACACTTCATTTAATTTTGAAAACTCTAGATTTCATTAAATGAAGTGAATTCAATTTTTGAATCTTTTAGTTTTTGAATTACATGGAAATAGAATAAAATAAGAGGAGGCCTTATTTTATTTGGTTGGGGTTCTTTTTGTAGAGGATTTTGGGGAGGAAGCTCTAAACCCTTTCATCTTCTTCGTTGAAGAACGTTGTGACCTTGACGAAGAACGCCATCACCGCAAGGAGTGATCGACGTGCCGATCTTCTCCTCTCTACAGCCGGTCTGAGACATCATTCCCTCTTTGGATGAACGCTGACGCCATCAACCACAACCTCAACTTTTATCACCGTTGTTGAGGTAGGAGCTGATTTTACATTCGAGTTTTATTAGACTTTCATCATTAATTTCTTTTGGCCACATGTTATCAATATAATGGGAGGAGGTCGGACCGCACGAACACGGTCGAACCTCCTACCCTTTTGATGATGATCAACATCGGGGTTTGGAACAGAGGCGGCGTGGTGAAACGGAACCGCGTGGGAATGAGGGAACTGCTGCCGGAGCAGGCTGCAATGAAGGAGCGTGGCACTGTTGCGCCGTGCCGGTGAAGCCGAAGGAAGCGGCGTCCAAGGGCGAACCGCAACAGTGGGGTGGGCCGCGGCGGAGGGGCGCGGTGACATCGCGCCACGCCAGAGAACCATGGAGGGCTGCGGTGGAGGGGCACAGTGCCATCGGACCGTGCCGGTCGGATAGGGGCCGCGACCTAAGGCCGCTGAGGTACAAGGGAGGGTGGCCGGACTCCACTGGTCGCCAGCGCTCCAAGAGGCGGGACCAGCTGGTCCAGCGGCTGGTCACCGGTCAACCATTACGGCCGGTCGGATTCGGGAAGTCTGGGGGTTGAAACCCCCAAAATCTGGAAAGGGTGAGCCCCACCATGTGGGGGAACTCTATTTCAATGCAAGCCTCCCCCCCCCCTTCTGTGTCCTCTCAGCGCGTGGGCGCCCGCACCGGACCGGACCGGCCTTGCCGGGCTGGACCGGCCTTGCCGGGCTGGACCGGCCTTGCCGGGCTGGACCGGCCTTGCCGGGCCGGGCTGCCCGTGTTGGGCCGGACCCCCATTCTAGGCCAGTCCATGTCAACCAGTCCGGGCCACGCCCAACCGGGCCGGACCCGGTTCGGCCCGACCCAGGGGGTATTGGGCCGGGTCGGACCGGGCCAAAACCCCCTACTTTCGTATAGTTCCGTTCAAACGCCCATATCTTGGGCTACGGACCTCCGATCGAAGCACTGTCAGTTGCGCTGGGATCCTTGGATCGAGATGGTCGTTTAGGTATATTACTCTAAAGGTTTTGGAGAACTTTGGATATCTCCAGGTTGGTTCGAACATGAAAACAACAGGGCCCTCGGAGCAGAAATGCTTATAACTTGATCTCCAGACGTCCAATTGATGTGTCGTCGACTTTGACGGTTTCCTCTTAGTGAGATGGTTCTTTTGGATTACATTGCTCGAGTTTTGGATGTAACTGGAGTATGGGGGGTTGGTTTTGGCTTAAAAACCAACCGGGACCCTGGGAAGAAAAAGCAAATAACTCTTAGATCAGGCGTCTGATTGACGCGTCGTCTGTCACGTTGAGTTCCTTTCGACGAGGAGGAACATTGTGATAAATAATCTCTGGAAATCGTAACAGTTGATGTATCGACCCCTTGGCTCATGTAGCGGACCCTCCCAGAATCGAGCTTGATGTGTGCAGGAACCCTAGAGCTGGCTGCGATTGCGGTAACGATGACGACTGTACTTGGATCCTCCCTGGGTTCGGCAGCGACGACGACCGTACAAGAATCCTCTATGGGTTCGACGACGATAACTACTATTCTTGTATCCTATGTGGTTCAGGTAGTATTTTACTACTCTTCTTGTGTCCTGTGTGGGTCCAGTAGTATTTGACTCTGTACTTGTCTCCTATATAGGTCCGGCAGAGTAGCTGGTCTTCTATCCTTTGTGGGTCCGACAGCTTAGTTGGTCTTGTATCCTATGTGGTTCTGACATCTTAGATGAATCAGTGGCTACATCTGATCATCTATATCATCTTACGAAGTGTATACCTGTGTGACCTAATTCTTGACTTTCAATCTTAATGTTCAATAATATTGATTTGTTTTCCTGTGTGGATTGAGACGTACTTTCCTGTGTGGATTGGGTTGTACATGAGCTTGTGTGTTGGAGCTGATTTGGAATTGATGACTGAGGCATATGTATTGGCATATACCTAAGTATTGTGGGTTGATACTTCCTGATTGTATCTTTCCTTTGTGGTTTATCCTTCGTGGATTCTGGGAGACCTTCGGAAGTCTCGGGGTCCCTACTAAGTATCGTATACTCACCACTACATGGGATATGCCCGCACTACATTGTGTTGGATGTAGATGACGGACATCACTGATCGCGGTTGAGGCTTGAGGAGCAGGACGGTACCCAAATGTGGTCTATCAGGTGGTACGTACACGGAGAGGATGGCCGGACCTGAGGAGCCGACGAGACTGACGATACTCACCCTTCAGGTGGGAGTTCCTAGAGGATGTCCTGGTGGTTGCTTCTTTTCCCTTCAGTTGTTGTACTTTACTTTATAGTTGTACTACACTTGAGTTGGGTTTGTATTCTGACCCATTTACATTCTAACACTTACTATTTTACTCAGTTTACGTAGTATTTACTTCAGCTTGCATAATCTGTGGTGTTTGTTTTCTTTCTAAAGGAAATTTCTTCCCTTTTATCGGGATTTACGCCTTTGGTGCTAGTCGCCAGACCCTGGTCTATGGAAGGAGGGCTTGGGGTAGTCACGGCACAGGCCTCGAAGACAGGTCGTGAAAAATTGGTATCAGAGGATTTCGGTTCTACCGAAGAACTTAGGACTCTGATCGTTCTTCTATGTGAATCAATAGTGTTAAGGGTATTGAGTATGGTTATCACTCCAGGGAGTACAATGTTGGTGCGGCGGCCGACATATCCATACACCAGGACCCTAACTTCTGATTTCCGACTCAGTGCGTGAAAACATTTATTGCATGTGTGTTTCAAAGTTTTCTTTGTGATTAATTTCTGTCAGCTCACCAGGTATACTGTATTGACCGTGGCACACCTGTTTCTTTTTAGGATGGCCCCACGACGGCAGCCAGCTGGGGTTCTGAGCTTTGTGGGAGATGGTAGCCCACCGAGTAACGAGGCCTCGGTGTAGGGCCCCATTACAGCGGAGGCACCGACAATACCTCTACCCACCGAGCCACCGATGACACTAACCCCCAGCCACTGAGAGTGCACGTCACCTTAGTGCACTGCACGAGTTTTAGTGTCAAGGACTGCCCAGGTTCTGTGGGGAGATGGACCCTCAGGTATCTGAGGATTGGCTGGAGGTTTTTGTTCAAGTTTTCATATTAGTAGGGACACCAGCTGACCTCATGGTGATCCTTGCAACGATTCTCCTGCATGTGGAAGCATGTAGATGGTGGAGAATAATTCTCTAGGTTAACGACAAGGCATCTCATATTTGGACGGACTTCGAGAGCCTCTTCCTTCCAGAGTTCATTCCTGCCACCGTCTGTGCGGTGCGTATCCAGGAGCTACTACAGCTGTGGCAGGGCAGCATGACTATAACCTAGTACTCGGTGAGATTTACCGATCTCTCCTGCTATTCCACGGACATGGTACGGGACCAATTCTTCCAGGCTCGGACCTTCGAGCAGGGACTGATGCATGAGATCAGGGCATCGATGATTTCCCTCAGCATACCGACGCATGCATGAGTACTGGAGAGTGCCCTTCTTGTAGAGAGCATTCTTGTTGAGCCTACACCAGTAGTGAGACCTACCAAAGGGTGGCACATAGCGGAGTCTTCTTCAGCTCTTAGTTGTTGGATGTCACATTGGCCCAAGAAGACCAGAACATCAGGCGGATAACCTCAAGATACTGGCTCAGAGGTGCGGCGCACACGGCGCAGAGCCAGCCTTACGAGGAGCAGACAGTGCTATGAATGCTGTGGGTAGGGCCACATGGCTCGTGACTGACCGACCCGCCATGCAGAGGAGCAACAGACTATCGAGGGACCACTCAGGCAGAGGCAGAGGTTCGACCTTGGCAGTGCGCAGGGAGCAGGAGGATGAGGAAGAGGAGCTGGCCGAGCGGCAGGTGGTGGAAGATGTTTTGAGGCTCTACCACCACCACCACCAGGAGGTCCATCCCGACCACAGGGAGCTGGCGGACAGAGGCAAGCTCAACTTCAGGCAGTGGAGTCCTATGACCATGGAACACCATATATTATTTGAGGTACTATCTGTGTCTACTCCACCCTTTCTGTAGTTATTATAGACACATGAGAGAGTCATTCTTTCATTTCTGTTTCCATTGTTCGGATCTCGGAGATTCTGACGGAGCCGTTGGCTCGATCCTTACAGCTAGAGACTCATATGGGAGTAGACACGACGATTACGCACCGGTGCCGGCAATGTGAGCTTACTCTAGGAGGTGAGAGTTTTGGCTGGGATCTTCTTGTAGCGACGTCGAGGCCTTATGACGTCATCTTGGGCATGGATTGGTTATCTAATGTTCTTTCTAAGATCGACTGTATTAGGCGCAAGGTGCGGTGTGTCCGCACCGATGGGAGCAGGTTCACCTTCACCGGTGATAAAGGAGCCTTTGCAGCGTAGGATGGACTCACGCGGAGGAGAGGATAGCCGATCACTCATCAGTTGGCCAGCCTCATCATAGGAGCAGTTTACGTGTGGAGTCCGAGTTTTTATGTTGTGGTGGATCAGTATGCGGGTGTTTTTCCAGACGACGTTCCAGGTCAACCTCCTTGTAGAGAGGTAGACATTGACATTGACATATACCCCGGGACAGCTCCGATATCTACACCAGCATATCATATGGCTCCTGCTGAGCTTCGAGAGCTACGGGTACAGTTGGAGGACTTACAGGGCAAGGTATTCATTCAACCCAGTGTTTCACCCTGGGATTCCCCGATATTGTTCACCAAGAAGGCGGATGGGAGCTTGAGATTGTGTTTTGATTACCATCGCCTAAACCAGGTGACCCTGAAGAACAATTATCTGCTTCCGAGGATTGAATACCTCTTTGATCAGCTCAACGGAGCACGGTGGTTCTCGAAGATAGACCTCAGGTCAGGCTATCATCATCTTAGAGTTCGAGACGAGGATCTGCAGAAAAAGGAATTCAGATGTCGATATGCCCACTATGTGTTCTTGGTTGTTCCTTTCAGAGTAACCAACACTCCAGCAATGTTCATGAGTCTCAAGAACAGGACCGCCCAGCCTTACCTCGATCGATTTGTCATAGTCATCATCGATGACAAATTGATATACTCGACCACTAAGTAGGAGCACGCCCACCACTTGCGGGTTGTACTGGACACACTCCGAGAGCACCATCATTATGGTAAGCTATCGAAGTGTCATTTATGGATACGTGAGTTCCACTTCTTGGGACATGTCATCTCTGAGGAGGGAGTTGCGGTGGACCCTGCGAAGATCGAGGCAGTGTAGCTTGGTAGCCTCCCCGGAGCGTGACAGAGGTGCGGAGTTTCCTAGGTTTGGCTGGGTACTATCCGATATTTGGGCCAGACTTCTCCAGAGTTTCAACACATCATTCGGCTTTGGCAAAGAAGGGGAAATCCTTCGGGTGGTCATATAGATGTTAGCAGAGCTTCCAAGAGCTGAGACAGAGATTGACCAGTGCACCCATCTTGAGGCTACCGGAGGAGGGAGTAGGGTATGTAGTATCTTGTGATGCATCAGGGACCGGACTCGTGTGTGTCCCGATGTATGAGTGAGAAGTGATTGACTATATATCACTATAGTTGAGGCAGCACGAATAGAACAACGCTACCCATGACCTGGAGTTAGTTCTAGTGGTCTTTCCTCTAAAGATGTGGCAGCACTATCTGATGGAAGAACGCTTTACAGTCTACTCTGACCACCAGAGTCTCTGGTACATCTTCTCGCAGAAGGACCTGAACTTGAGATAGTAGTGATGGTTCGAGTTCCTCCAGGACTATGACTTTGATATAGTCTATACTCCTGGGAAGGGGAATGTATTAGCCGATGCTCTCAGTAGGAGGACGGGCATTGATCTACTTGGAGAGGTGACAGAGCAGTTAGCCGCTTTGCAGATATCCTACATGGATAGAGATGGGGAAACCTTTCTTCAGTCACTCATAGTCACTCCACCACTTCTTCAGTGGGTCAGAGAGTCACAGCGTGGGGATGTTTACCGTGAGACATGACATGCACAGATATCCTCAGCACAGGCACCTGATGGATTTTCTATAGGTGGAGAGAACCTCGTCCTTTTCAGAGGACGTACCATGGTACCTGTTGCATTACAGAAGGATGTTCTGAGAGAGTTTCACACTTCCCCTTTGGTGGTACATCCAGGGGTAGCAATGATGTATCAGGATCTTAGAAGACAACACTGGTGGCCAGGTATGAAGAAGGTTGTGGCAGAGTTCGTTTCACGATGCCTCACCTGTCAGCAGGTTAAGGCGGAGCACCAGGTACCAGCGGGATTGGTACAGCCCTTGGAGGTCCTGATGTGGATGTTTGATGGGATATATATGGATTTTGTTACTAAAATTCCACGTACTTCTAGAGCACATGACTCCATTTGGGTGATTGTCGACCGACTCACCAAGTCGGCCCACTTCTTACCTATCAGAGAGCATGGCTTAGTGGAGAGTTTGGGACGCCTCTACATTTAGGAGATCGTACCGCTTCATGGTGTTTCATCATCTATCATCTCTGATCAAGATGCACACTTTACTTCCCGGCTTTGGAAGCGGTTGCAGGAGGCATTCGGGACAGAGCTACGCATAAGCACCACTTTTCACCCTCAGACGGATGGTCAGACAGAGAGGACCATTCAGACTCTTGAGGACATGCTCTGTGCATGTGTCCTCGACTTTGGTTGTAGTTGGGAGGATCACCTACCCTTTGTGGAGATTGCGTACAACAACATCTACCACTCCACCATCGGGATGGCACCATACAAGGCATTGTACGGCCGACCTTGCAGATCAACTTTTTGCTGGAAAGACCCTGGGGAGTCAGCACTTATGGGACCATAGATGGTCCAGGCTATGATGGAAAAGGTCCAGGTCGTCCAAGAGCAGATGAGGATAGCTCATAGCTGACAGAAGTCTTATGCTGAGAGGAGGCGGAGACCAGTAGAGTTCGAATATGGCGACCACGTTTTCTTACGGGTCCCAACTCTGCGTGGATTACAGAGATTTGGATGGTGCGACAATTTATCTCCGCGCTTCATCGAGCAATTCCAGGTTCTCAGCAGGATAGGCGAGGTGGCTTATCACCTATCTATTCCACCTCAGTTGCACTGGGTTCAAGACGTCTTCCATGTATCTCAGCTGAGGAGATACGTGCACAACCCAACACATATCATTGACCTTGGGGAGCTGGACATTGATGACAGGGCGTCTTTTGCGGAGGTTCCGGTGGAGATCAAGGATCGACAAGAGCAGGTCCTACATGGTTGGAGATTCCTCTAGTTCGCATCAGGTGGCAGCATGGGAACTTCCATGAGAGAACATGGGAAAGAGAGGCTCAGATGCATGCACTGTACCCTCATTTGTTTACCTAGTTTGTGATGTATCATTATGGGGATGTAAAGACCTAAGGTGGGAGTATTGTAAAGACCCGTAAATTTCAAGGAAATTTTTTTTATAAATTCTCTAGGATTTTATGAGTACGCTGTTTCGGATGGCACCTGATTCCGAGGCCCGGTGTGACCAGAATCAATTTCTGAAGCTTAGCTCGGATACGTTTACTGAACGAACGAGCGGGTTTTCCTAACTTTTGAACTGGTGCTCGGAATCAAAATCCTAGGACAACGATGAAACCGCAGCACCGGTAATTTCTTATGAATACTTTTATTGGAGTTTCATTTACTCGGGAAGAGTTGTTTAAAAAATGTGGATTAAGTATAAAGAGAAATAAAATTGTGTTACAATTTATATTTCACTTATAAGTAGTTAAACCCCAAGTGTGGGAGTTGGGGTGGGACCCACTAAAATTATAACTTCTCATGATAGGATATTAGTGAGGTGGGGCCCACATGAGCCCCACCCCTTCAAATTCCCCTAACTCCTCTTCCACATTTATGATGCCAACTTAACACTTCATTTAATTTTGACAATTCCAGATTTATTTAAATAAAGTGAACTCAATTTTTGAATATTTATGTTTTTGAATTACATGGAAAAAGAATAAAATAAGGGGATGCCTTATTTTATTTGGTTGGGGTTCATTGTGTGGAGGCTTTTGTGGAGGAAGCTCTAAACTCTTCATCTTCCTCATTGAAAAACGGTGTGACCTCGATGAAGAACGATGTCACCGCAAAGAGTGATCGACGTGTCGATCTTCTCCTCTCCACAGCCTATGTGAGACATCAATCCCTCCTTGGATTAACGATGATGCCATCAACCACGACACCGACTTTTGTCATTGTTGTTGTGGTAGGGGTTGATTTTACGTTCGAGTTTGATTTGACTTTCATCGTTAATTTTTTTTGGCCGACTGTTATCAATATAATGGGAGGAGGTCGGACCGCACGAACATGGCCGAACCCCCTCCCCTTTTGATGTTGATCACCATCGTGGTTTAGAACGGAGGTAGCGCGATGCAACGGTACTACGCGGGAATGAGGGAACCACGGCCGGGACGGGGGGCGGCGAAGGATGGTCGTGCCGTCGCGTCGCGCCAGTGAAGCCGAAGAAAGCTGCGACCAAGGGCGGGCCGCGACGCCGTCGCGCCGTGCCGATCAGACAGGGGCCACGGCCTATGCTCGCGGCAGTGGAGGGGAGGATGGTCGGACTCCACCGGCTGTCGGCGCTCCAGGAGGCGGGACCAGTTGGTCCCGCGGCGGCCCACCGGCCGGCCATTAAGATCGGCCGAATTCAGGATGTCCGGGGGTTGAAACCCCTGGCAGTTGGAAAGGGCGGGCCCCACAATGTGGGGGGACGCCGTTTCAAAGCAAGCCCCCCCCCCTTCCGCATCCTCTCAGCACATGGGCTCCCGCACTGAACCGGACCGGCCTTGTCGGGTTGGACCGCCCGCGCCAGGCCAGGCCGTCCACGCGGGCCCGGGCCCCCTCGCCGGCTGGGTCGGGCCATGCCAACCGGTTCGGGCCGCACCCAATTGGGCCGTACCCAGTTTGGGTCGACGAAGTTCTGGCCGAACCAGGTTGTATTGGGCTAGGTCGTACCGGGCCCAAACCCCCTACTTCCGGACAGTTCCGTTCAAATGCCCAAATCATGTGTTACAGACCTCCGATAGATGAACCGTCAATTGTGTTAGGATCCTTGGATCGAGATGGTTGTTTAGGTATATTACAATCAAGGTTTTGGGGAAGTTTGGGTACATCCAGGTTGGTTCGAGCACGAAACCAACTGGGCCCTCGGAGCGCAAACACATATAACTTGAGCTCCGGACGTCCGATTCTCATTTCATCGACATTGATGGTTTCCTCTTAGTGAGAAGTTTCTTTTGGCTTACTCTGCTCGAGGGTTGGTTGTAGCTGAAGTACGGTCGAGTTGGTTTTGGCTTAAAAACCAACCGGGGCCCTGGGACGAAAAAGCCAATAACTCTCAGACCGGGTGTCTGATTGACACGCCGTCTTTCGCGTTGAGTTCCTTTCGATGAGGCCGAACTAAGTGATAAATAAACTCTGTACTTTGTGATAGTTGATGTATCAACCCCTTGGCTCGTGGAATGGACCCTCTTGTAATCGAGCTTGTTGTCTGCGGGAACCCTAGAGCTGGTTGCGACTACGACGACGATGACGACAGTACTTTGATCCTTCGTGGGTTCGACATCGATGACGACCATACTGGAATCCTCCAAGGTTTCGACGACGATGACTACTATTCTTGTATCCTATGTGGCTCCGTCAGTATTTGACTACGGTTCTTGTATCCTATGTGGGTCCCGCAGTATTTGACTCTGTACATGCATCCTATGTGGGTCCGGCAGAGTAGCTGGTCTTGTATCCTTTGTGGGTCTGACTGCTTAGTTGGTCTAGTATCCTATGTGGGTATGACAGCATAGATGTATTAGTGTCTACATCTGATCATATCTATTGTCTTACGAAGTGTATACCTGTGTGAGCTGAGTCTTGACTTTCAATCTTTATCTTCTATAATATTGACTAGTTTTCCTGTGTGGATTGGGAGGTACATTCCTGTGTGGGCTGGGTTGTACTTGAGGTTGTGAGTTGGAGCTGATTTGGATTTTATGACTTAGGAATATGTAAGAGCATATAATTGAGTATTGTTGGTTGATACTTCATGATTGTATCTTTCCTTTGTGGTTTATCCTTCGTGGATTCTGGGAGACCTTCGGGAGTCTCGGGGTCCCTACTGGGTATCGTATACTCACCCCTGTACGGGCTATTCACGCACTACGTTGTGTTGGATGCAGACGATGAAAAACGCTAATCGAGGTTGTGTCTTGAGGAGAAGGATGGTACCTGATGGTGTTCTATCAGTTGGGGCATACACGGAGAGGACGGCTGGACTCGAGGAGCCGATGAGACTGACGACACTCACCCTTCAGGTGGGAGTTCCTAGAGGATGTCCTGGTGGTTGTTGCTTTGTCTTTCAGTTGTTGTACATTACCTTTTAGTTGAACTACACTTCAGTTGGGTTTGTATTCTGGCCCATTTACTTTCCATCACTTACTTTTGTACTTAGATTACATAGTATTTACTTTAGCTTGCGAACTCTGTGGCGTTTGTTTTCTTTCTAAATGCAATGTCTTTCCCTTTTATCAGAATTTACTCCTTTGATGCTAGTTGCCATCCCCTGGCATATGGAAGGCGGGCTTGGGGTAGTCACGACACGGTCCCTGAGAACGGTTCGTGACAATTTATTCAATCAAAAATAGAAAACATATTATTTTATTCTAGTTCTACACATTCATTCATATCTGGAATGTTTAGTAAAGTACTCAAACCCCACCTAAAAATTTTGAGGATAAGTTAACTGTGAGAATAGTGAATTGGGAAATTGTAGTATCAATGGTTTATAATTCCTCCCTAGTTAATTGTTTTGGACTAAACCTCCTAGAAAATCTCAACATACATTCTTTAGTGGAGTTTGATGTTATCTTTGGCATGAATTGGGTATATTTATACAAATACAACATCAACTTTCAAGAATTGGAAATCACTCTTCACATACTAAAGCATCTTCCAATTCATTAAAACATTATGGAGGTATAGGAATATCCTTCATAATCATTGTCTCATGTGTGGAAATTTCTTCTTTATGATAAATTATATCCTGATCAAAAGATTGGTACAATGGATATAATCATTCTTGAAGACATTCCCATCGTGAGGGATTACACTGATGTATTATTTAATGCGTTTTATCATCTTCCTAGTGACTGCGAGGTGGATTTCTCAATTAATATTATTCTTGAATATCTACGTATATCAAAGATACCTTATAGAATGGAAACCATAGAGCTTGATGAGATGGAGAAGATGTTAAAGGTTAATCTGGAGAAGGGTTTTATTAGCCCTAGAACTTCCCCATGTGAAGTGCCAGTCCTCTTCATCAAGGAGAATTATGGTTCAATGTGCCTCATCATTGGTTATTGTGATCTCAATAAAATCACGATAAATAACAAGTATCACATGTGAAGGATAGATGACTTGTTTGATCCACTTCGTGGGATTATTTATTTTTTAATGGTGGACCTTCGGTTGGGATATCACCACTTAATGGTGTGGAAGAAAGATATTCCCAACACTACCTTTCAAACGAGGTATGGAAACTATGAGATCATAGTGATTACCATAGGATAAACTAATTCTTTAATAGTTTTCATGTATTTAATAAATAGATTCATTAGTGATTTCCTTGACTAATTTTTTGTGGTCTTTATTGATAATATTTTGATATACTAAAAGAGTAAGGAGGATCATGAGCATTGTTTTAATACAGTGATAAAGACCTTTCATAGGGAGAATCTATATGAAATGTAATGTAAATGTGAGTTTTGGATGTAGAAATGTTCATTCTTGTTCCACGTTATCACCAGCAAAGAGATCTATGGACCCATACAAGACAAAGGTGATTGTAGAGTGGCCAAGGATAACATCTGTAATATAGATCCACATATTCCGTGGTCTATCCAGGTATTATCGAATATTTTTGAAGAACATTTAATGATTTTAAAGACCAATAACAAAATGGAGTTGTAAGGGATTAATGTTTGTCAGGACTCAAGAATGTGAAATATTTTTTAGGGAGTGGAATGGGAGGCTTATCATTACACTAGTACTCACACTACCAACAAGTGGAGAAATATTTTTGGTGTACAGTTCTTTTTCAAAGAATGGATTTTGTTGTGTGTTGATGAAAAATTATAAAATGATACACTATACCTCAAGGCTGCTGAAAATCCATTAGAAAAACAGTCTTACACAAGATATGAAGTTGGTTGTGGTGATCTTTGTGTTGAAAATCAGGCAACATTATCTCTATAGGGAGAAGTGTGAGATATATGATGACTACAACAGTGTCAAATATATATTCACACTAAAGGATCTTAAGGTGTTAGATTTTCTAAGTAGAATGGATCCTATATAATTTTCAATGATGATAATGGAAAAGGATATGATCTTCTTAGATTTGTAGAGGATGGACATGGGAATAATTATGGGAGGAACATCATCAATCCTTTCTAAAATTATTTCCCAACCATCCATTATGTAGAAAATAAAGGATTCAAAATGAAAAGATCAAAAAATTCAGAAAGGGGTGGAAGCTATAAAAAATTGGAATTCCTATGATTTCAAAATTTACAATGAAACAGTTTTATGATTTGGGTCACGAATATGTGTACCATCTGATCTAGAGATAAATAAGAAAATTCTAAATAACACAAATAGCTCAACCTTCTCTATCGACCCAAGGAGCATAATGACGTATCATGATCTATGAAAAAACTTTTGGGGTGGGGGGAATATGAAAATGGATATTACTGAATATACAAAAAAAAATTGGAATGTCAGTATGTGAAGTTAGAGAGAAAAAAGTGTAAGGGGATGGTGTAACCACAACCCATACCAAAATGGAAGTGGAAGAACATTACTATTTCCTTTAGAACTAGACTTATAAGGAAATCTAGAGGAAACAATGCTATATGGGTCATTTGGGATAGGCTTATGAACACATATCACTTTATCTCCATTCCAGAGGACTTCTCATTGGATTAACATGCACAGATTTCCATAAAAGAAGTTGTAATTAAGCATGGAGTACCACTATCTATTTTATCTAATTGTTATCTAATATTTAGCGTGAAGTTCATGAAATGCCTCCATCATTTATATGCGCTGAAATGAAAATTTTTACAGCATATCGCCCTCAAAATGATGTCAAATTTTAGATAACTATACATACACTAGAATATATGTTGAGAGCATGTTTTATGGCTTTAAAGGAGGATGCCACCAACATCTTGCACTGATTGAATTCTCATACAATAACATTTTACACTCGATAATCTGAATGGAACCATATGATGACTTTTTTGGGAAAAGGTATAGAACACTGACATATTGGAATGAAGTAGGTGACCATAAGTTGATAGGACCAGAAATGGTAGGGAATTGTTGGAGAAGGTGAAAGCCATTCAGTAGCATATTAAGCTAGACCAAAGCGGACAGAAGAGTTATGTAGACAAACGTTGATGAGAAAATCATTTAAAAGTTAGATACATGGTATTTCTATGCATATATCTATGCAACAAGGTCAGGAGGGTTGAAAGAAAGGGATGTTAAGTCCTAGGTACATCAGCCCCTTCGAGATTCTTGATCGTGTCAGGGATGTAGCCTATCGACTGTAACTTTCACCTACCATGGTCAATGTACATGATTTCTTTCTTGTGTCAATATTATGGAAGAACATACCAGACCCTTCACATGTACTCTCTTCGGTGGTGGTATAGTTGGAGGATGATATTTCTTATGAGGAGCATCAAGTGATGATCATGGATTATATAGATAAAGGTCTATGTAACAATACTACTCACTTGGTTATGGTACTGTGGAAGAACCATAAGTACGAAGAAGCAACATGGGAATTGGAGGAGCCAATGAAGTATAAGAACCCCCACCTGTTTATGGCCTACTATGTAAAACAATATTATGAGGGAGAAATTTCATAGAGGGTGAAGAATTTAATGACCCAATGTTTTTGTATGGAAATATCTTTCTTATTACTATGTTATATAATCACATTAAATCAAAACACTATAAAATACTAATATCTATGTGACATTTAATCATATGTTTGTGACTTCTGTGATTTGAATTTCAAATATCTGACATATGCGGTTGCGATCAGTATGTTAGTTAGAGTTTATATAAACTACTTAATTTTTGGGCAATAGTAACATACCCTTATGAATAGAAATTTTGCCCTTATAAATAGTGAAATTCCATAATGAATATTAACCATACATATGATATTTTATAAATAATATTCAATTGGGAGTATGATATACCTATATCCTAGAATAAGTAAATAAATGTTTTAAAATTATTATTTTTCAAGTAAATTGTGATTTTAATTATCAATTACATAAAACATATTTTTAAAATTAATTTTGAAACATGTATTTCATTATTGGAATATACACATCAATAAATGGTTAAGGTGAATTTTTGGGATTTTTCTAAAATACATGAATTTTTTATGAATAGTAAAATATGATAATTCACAATAAATGCCAAAACCTGAATTTCTGCATCATTATTGACTCATGGATGATATAAATGGTACTTGGATCGAATTCATATGCACATATTTCTATTTTTCTTCATCAAATCATCACTATTTCTAGTATTGAATGAAAATAATAATCCATCGAATTAAATATTATGAAAACCCTCCTCTCCTCCACTATAAATACCACCCATCCTTTCATCTTCTCTTCATTTCTCTAAAGACTTGTGCCTTACCTAAATTCAGCCCGAATATCACCCCAAGATACTTATCCATGACAAAAATCACTTATCCTTTTCAAAAGGCCAAATTCAATCTCATTAAGAGGCTCTCAATGAAGGCTGGTTCAAGATGTAAATTCCACATTCCAATTATTTTAAGTTCTTATCATTTATTGTTTCATTCCTAACATCCCTTTACCCAATGTTATGATAAATTTATTAACATACATGTAATTTAATATTATTATTCTAATAGTTTAAATAATTATTATCTCTATTTTCCCCATCCTTTTATTTGAAAAAAGGAAACACCATTTGAGATGTGTTAATTTAGCCCAATCAGGGATGACAGATTATCAATTTCTATTTCTATCTTCAATTATGGTCAATAATTAATTTTTACGGGTGAACCAGACTACGATATGTGTATTTAATATTATTTAATTTTCTGCAATCCTTATTTACTCATGATGTAAAATTGTAATACGAAATAAATTAATTGTGATCAAAATCAGTAAAATTAATCCAACCATTTATCATTATTATTTTATAAAATAATTCGACTTCACTACCAATAACCAAATAAAATTTACAAAAACTTAAACTCTTGTATGTTCACTATCTTCATATAACATGAATTGTAGAAAACCAATTTAGCCTTAAATATTTATCTATCTATGAAAATTAGTAAATCCACCATAAAAACAAGAAAACAAATGCACCTGAACAATGAAATTAAACCAATAAACCAATAAAATAATGTAATGAATGAAAATAAAAAGGGTATACTAAATATTTTACATATTTAAGAGGTCATGGAATTATTTATTAAAAAAATAGTTGTTTATTCTCTTCATTAATAACAAGTCGATAACACCAATAGACATAAGGTTAAGATTCCTCTCCATTTCACTGTAATTCAATAATGTTCCCTATGATATTATTTTTTATGGGTCATCCCTAATTATGGGGTATATTTTTTCACCTACCCAAGACATTCTTCATGATGTATAAATGATGAGAAAACATGTTCTCTTTCATGAATCCCTATTAAGTGAACCTGATACAATCCCAATAATCTGTAAGGAATTCTTCTTGGACTGACTTTATTCCTTCGAGTTGATCTATCATTATTTTTACCCAAAATTAGTGGTCTTTTCATTTTATGTTCAACATATTCATGATGTTTATATTCTATTAAATCATGATTCATGATCTATCCCCTGTTATCTGTTAGTAATATATATTCTTTTAAGTGATTCTTTCCTCGATACTTCCTAGTAAAAAAACTCAGTTTAAGGGAACATCCCAAATTTTCACCGAATTTAAAGTTCACTATTACACCCATTTAAGCCATAATTTTCTATATAAAATATGTCCTTTCATTATTAAATCCTTCATAGTTCACTTATGGTTTTATATAAAACTTTTTTCCATTTTCTTTTTTAAAATCTCTATATTATTTTCATTAAAACCGCAAAAAAAATGTTTTGAAGCTAAAATATATCAAATACATTTATTACTTGTTCTAACCTCTCTTTGACATCAAAAATCTTGATAAATTACTATTTTGACTTATGAGCAACCATGTATGATCTAATTTCATTCTTTCATGAAAACTTTCATAATGCACCCATTAGTTATTCTTTATGTCAGGATTGAGGTAGTTGATTCTTCCCATGGGTATCCATTATGTTTAGTTAATATTTATTATGTGTGATTATTTTTGTGGAAAAAATATTCTTGAAATGTATAATGGTTGAATCTAGATATCACTCTAATGAGTTGGAAAAAATTGAGTATCATGAGTCATTATGTGTGAAGGTCTTGGCGGTTTGACATGGCTTGTGCTACTATGTGCAATGGTCTTGGAGATTATCCTTGAATTGTTCTACTATGGGACAAAATTTTTAAGGTTACCCTTGAATTGTATTAAATTCATGTTTTATGTTTCTTCCACATTTATATGATTACATATTTAAATGATCCCATGATTATATATATTGATTTCATATTTTACAAAACTTTTTATATCATCAGGTCGGGCCTTATATCCCATGTTATAATGCTTTGTTCTTGTGGTTATTCCCTTACCCAGCTTTTATCCCATCCCGTGGTTTATGTTACCACTAGGTTATCCTATGCATATGTATGATCACAATGGAAGATAAGAGCTCATTAGGGATTTTAAATTAATATTTGTTTTTATAATTTTTCATTATGTACCTTGTATACCAATACAATAAGCTGTATGTTCTGTGGATTGTACTCTAGTTTATAATTATGCTAAAATCATGTAATGTTTTATGTAAAAGTCTAGGGTTTCTATAGTGAGATTGTCCACATTACTTTTAGATGTTATGTTAGATGGTTATAGATGATAATGTTCATAAAAATGAAATGGAATTTGTATAAAAAAGGTTTAGTAAATCAAGATCCTCCTACATGTATTGGAATTCCATTAGGGATGATGGTATGTCACGATTTGGATATTTTGATACCACAAAAAATGGTTAGAAATAATAATCAAGCACTATATAAAGCATTAGTCTATAGGTTTGAATTGTTTCGAATGCAGAAATACAAGAAGGCTTATTGTATGAATAGTGATGAAATGGATTTTATATAAATGTAGTAGATACATATAAAAAATATCAGGATGACTCGTGAAAAGTGTAACAAAGAAATAATTACGACAACAAATATGTAAAAAAATAGGGTTAATAACTATTTCCTCCAAAAATGTGCTTATAAATAATGTTATCAACCAGATGGATATAACATCGTATAATTTAGTTTCATCCATTGACTCAATGTCTAATTTTTCATTTAAAAATATTCATGGTAGTGTTATCAAGATCTTGAGTTCATTTGATTAGATGGATGATAGTATGAGAATTTTGATCATGTATCTGATGTGTATGTAATGGTGTCTTGGATCATAGTGGAGGTTGTTGTGGATGATTCTCCAGTGAGAGTTCCTGATGTAGATGTTCTATCATAGACACATGATGAGTCACATGTCTGATAATGAAAGATGATGGTATAGATTCACCAAAAACTAGAGATGAAATAGAGGATCTATAAATAGATACTATAAAATTTATTGATATGAAAATTAATCCAAGTGAAAGTGACACAAATTTATTTCCCATAAATATATAACTATATTATTAGTACAAAATGATAGGATACAAAAAGTAAAATTAAAAAAAAGATATCCCTGAAACTAAATTCAAAAAACAAATTGATCATTTTAGCCAACTAATATAAGATAGATGAAAAACAAATATCCACCAACGTCTATACTCTATTATGTAGTGGAAGGTTATTTCTATCTTGGTTAGTGGATGCGGTGGATACAGGGGCTGGTGGATTGTCTATAGAGGTTGGAGTCTTGGTGCTAGGAATAATGAATGGGGTAGGTGATGGAGAGGTACTAATCCAAAGTTGGGTCACTGTTCGAGCATCTGGATCAACAAACAGAACCTCTATGGATATGGTAGTGGCTATCCCCTTGCCCATCCAGGGCTTCTTGGTGAGGTACTCTTTTTGGGATGTAGGGATAGATATATTTGAGTGTAGCTCAGTGTGTGATATAGGTGGGGCTAGTGTGGTAGAAGATGAGGGACCTACAAGTGTCAGTGTCAGCTGAGATCGTGTAGGATATGTGGTTGGTGGAAGTGTTGTAAAATGGGAAAGTTCTCTAAGGGAAATGTGAATATAGGAAAAGACCTATCGCATATTCACTAGGATGAAAATTCATGACCTTGATATCATTTCCCATGGTATTGATGGGAGTATCAGTGGAAGAGGCATGAGTGGGAGGTGATGGAGGTAAAATAGTTGTTGGAGTAGGTGAAGGTCCTACTGGAAGGAACCACAGGTGTTGCATTAGCTGCTGCATGTACTCATGGGGGCCATTGATAAGTGTTATCATCCCTAACCAAGAGTAACATCTAGTATAACATTAGGAAATTTGTAGTATCCATTTTTCTAAGTGATCTTTGGGGAATATAAGAATTAATAAATATGAGATGATGGGCTTGGTGGGTGAAAAAGGATCCACCCATCTGTGTACCCCTAGTTAACTATGAAGGAGATCAGTAGTAATAGTTGAAATGGGCATCCATGTTGATGGTTGGGCCACCTAATTTATCTACAAAAAATGAGTTCATCGACCTAGATCAAACTCCCATAATATTTTACTAGGAAAATGGGGCATTTATTATAGATATATGGAGAATCTAGAGTAATTTACTATATAAATGAGAGGGCTTGGTGATTTGGGGTTCAAGAACTATCTAAGAATCTCAAGTGATCATCTTCCACAATTACCCTAAATTAGGAAAGGGATGTTCAATATGAAAAATTCGTAATATCCCAAACATGGAAACCTATTTTGGGTAATTTCCCAGGCAGATTCCAAATTATAAAAATGAGATCTCATGTGGTTGGACACCCAGACGGAAGTGCATGTTGTTCATGGATATCTCGAAGGTAGAGAGAAACACCATGAAGAGATCTTTGTACATCTCTTCATGTTCATCAATGATTCATGAATGTTGGAGTAGATCGAGGAGCTCAAAGATCTTGTTGCTGATGTTTAGGTAGGTGAGAATGGACTTGTCAATGGTTTTGTCCATCATCATTATATTTTCTAATAATTTATTTAGGGTAGGGTGGTGCTTTGTGTTTGAGAAGTGTGGAATTGGGTGTGAATGTTGGTTTTTATCCTCATATTATTCACTTGATATATTTTGGGATTCATATTGAGAATTAAGCTTTACACATACTACTTTAGGATTTGGATGTATTGCTTCCCTCAGTGGTAACTGTGTGGGACGTGCAGCGCCTTGTGGATGATTCATTAGAGGTAGATCATTGCAATCTAACCCTGAAATTTAAGGTTCATGGAAAACTATTTTATTTTACGCCATAAAATAATTTGGGTTAAGGGATGAAGATGATAAGCCTGATGTGGGGGAGGGGCGTTAGTGTCAGATGAAAAAGAAGGAAGGTCGGTTTTGATGGTTCATAGTAGTGATGGAGGGGGATGGGGATGTATGGACAAGAGAGAATGAGATAAATGGGGAAGGGTTGTCTTGTGTGATAGGTTGGAGGGGATGGGGAAGGGTTTCATGATATAGGTGGATGGTCACATGGGAGGGTAAAGGATGAGGGGTTCAAGTTGTGCAGGCGAGAGGAGGGAATTCAGTGAAAAGGGGGTAATGAAGAGGGTCAGTCCATGGATCCTTGGATCATGTAATATTTTTAAAAATAGTATTGTAGAATTGCACATTGTCTATTTAAATTTCACACAATATAATGTTGGGTTTTATGAAATATTGGTAGAAATAATACTTTTCATGAAAGAGGGTTTCTTGATGTGTTATTGACATTATTTCATAGTTTTAGTGAAAACCCTAATCCAAATCTCCTAACATGTTATAGTTTTTCTAAATTATTATTTAAACCTAATATAGAATATGGTTACCGATCCTAGGATTCTTCCTAGTCATTACATCACTTAAAATATAGAACCTAACTCTTCATGGTTTTGATGAATTTTAGGATCATGAGACAACCATAAAAGAAGGGTTTTTTGTAGGTTTTTATACTTTTGGCATTGACATTAAATTTTGGTCCAATTTCCTTCTATATTTCAATGTTCTTATATAGGAAAACATTAATGACATGAATTTTTCTAGACCATTTAGATTTTACCTTCTGGATGAACCATTTCAATATGGAATCAACTAAGATAACCTTATTTTTTGGTTAAATATGATTCTTACAATGTGATAAACTTTCCATTTCATGGTTTTCCTATGTAGATAATGGGATTTTATTAACAATATTTTATGATTTATTCCAATTCATCCAACTGTAGCATCTGAGATTATCCATCTTTTTGGGAATCAAAATTTAGCTTCTTAATTCCCCATTATGAGAGATGCTCTGGTTGAACTGTAAGATGAAAAAGTTCTCTGAAAAACATTATGAATGGTGTTGTACCAATGGGTGTTTATTATTCATTGTGGTTTGCTCATAGAGCATCATCCAAGTTCAAAATCTTGTTAGTTCAAATTGTTTCCATGATCTTATACATGCTTTTCATTATTTCCTTATTTGAAATTTCAATTTGCTAGCTTCATTATGGGTGGATGGGAGTTCTTCTCTAATATCAATTCTGTATTTTTACCAAAAACAATTAATATCTTAATTGGTAAAATTAGTTACTTTATCATTATTGATTAATATTGAAAATCCAAATCATGATAATAGATAATTTTTAAAAAATTCATGACCACTTTTTTTTGTGTCATGTGGTGTGGATTCATCTTCTACCCACATTGATATGAAATTCACACCAAAAAAACATAGGATTTGAATTGTGACTTATGAAATAGACCAATGATATCTATTCCTCATATGCCAAAGATTTTTACTTCCATGAGTGGGTTTTGGTAAATTTCCTTTCATTTCCCAAAGGTCCATGTTCACTGACACCTATCACAACTTCGAAAAAATTACTTTACATCATCATGTAGAGTGGCCCAAAAAATCACGTAATAGAAACATTTATACTGTGTTCTTAGGCCCATAATTCCATCCATTAGGTGATGTATCACACATGTCTATCACATTTGGTATTTCATCATCCAAATTTAAATGTTGCAATAATCCACACACATGGAATTCGAACAATAGTGGTCTATCATATTAGTAATTTTTTTCTTTAAATATAAATCTTCTTCTATACAAGTAGGAGAGTTCTTGGTGTAAAAATAAAATCGTGAGATAATTGGAAATATCTGGAAGCCACTGTTATTCCTTAATGCTGAAAAGGGTTTCATAAGGAATGGCAACATCAATGTTAATATAATAAAATCACTGATGGGTAGAAGAAGAAATTGGTATAGTTGATCAGTGATCACATTTTCACTTCCATTAGTATCTTTAATGATAAAATAAAATTCTAGGAGACAAATGATCCACCTTATCAAACCTTCCATAGATTAATATTTTCATTAAATAACTGAGGGCAACATGATCAGGGTGCACAATCTCTATGGATAAGAACATACAATAGAGAAATTTTGTAAAAGAATACACAACTACTAAGACGTCATTATCTATAGTTGTCTTGTTGACATTAGATTCATTTAGTGTGTGTATGGGAATTTTATGGGACATAATATGAGACCAAATCGTTGTCATAAAACATCACAAACATCAATGTTTCTGGTGTCACACATAAATTCAAATTCTTTGTCCCAATTAGGTTAAATGTTTACCGGGGATGCTTTCATGGTTTTTAAAAGTATTTAATTCATGAAGAAATTCATAAGATATTTTAAATAGAACATAATTTGAAAATAGATATGTTAGAGAATGATAAATAGTAAAAAATATCATTTTCAATATTCATGTAGAATATAGCATGTCCCAAAAATATCTTTATACCCTTGACTCTTAAGGGTTCTAGTAAATCATTTTTTTCCATTATCATAGAATGATCAAATTAAATAAACTCATTTTAATAATTATGTCTAAGGAATATGTTGACTTGAACCACAAAATCTCATTTTTCCCAATTAAAAATTTGACATTTTTCTTCAAAACATCGCTGGACTAACTCATGATTGGTTTGGAAAACCTGGAAGGATCTTTTATAAAATGAAAATTCATCCATTAAGTTATATTTTAATTACTCCACCGTATATAGGAATAAATGTCTCATTCATATTTGAAAAATGTTGTTAGCGAGTTACACATACCAAATGAGATGAACCTGTATGCTAATGTGGAAAACAAATAACTGAATGTGGTTTTATAGTAATCAGCTAGATCAAATTCCATATGATTGTATCATAAATATCCATCCATGGTACAGTTGAATTCAATCCATTATAGTCTCTACAACATCTATTCTACAAAATTCAAGGGGAAATGATCTTTTATGGTTCTCATTTTATAATTTTTTAATCCATGAAAATTGTCTATCTAGTAATGGTACACATAGTGATTAGTGAATTTTAATTAGTTTTTATACTGTGATCCCACCATTCTTGTCGACTACTTGTAGAGGGATCACCCAATAGCTATCATAGATTTAAAATATTATTCCAACAGTTATAAGTTTCAGTACAACCTTTCTAAAATACTCCTTTATTTTTTGTGGGAACCACCTTTGAAGTTGGAGTATGGGTTTTTAATATTCCTTAAGAAAAAAATTAAGGGTGTATTTAGTAGTATTGATTCTTTTAATTTCACACACTCCCTAGCCAATTGACTGATTGAGTATTTTTATGATTTAAAAAAATTATTTTATAATTGAGATATTTTCAAGTTAATGATTAAATGTAGAGTTGTTGGAGCTCAAAAGTATGAATACATAATATCAACAGGATGTCATTTCAAGTCTAGTGTTGGAGGTTTAATGATTGAGGGTGAAAAATTTGGGATTGTTTCCCTTGTGATAGGTTCATTTAAGAAAACTATCTCAAATCCAGACTCTTCATCTCCCTCAGGGAGTGAATTCTCATTGTCCTCTTCTATGGCCATATATTGTTTTCTATCTTGGTTAATGTAAATGAAATTTCATGAAAAGGAATAATTTGATTGTTTAGAAGAATTTATGAGGATGAATATTACATGTTCTTCCCCAACTAAAAAGATTATATGCCCTTGATTAATGTCGGCTAGATCTTCTCCTGGGTCCAGGAATGGTCTTCCAGGAATAATGGGGACATCACTATGTTCATCCATGTCTAATACTAGGAAGTATACTCTAATGATAATGTTTCCGACATTAACGGAGATATATTTGATAATTACCTATGGGTATTTTACTAATTGGTCCACCAATTTTAGCTCTACTTGAGTTTCCTTGTTCTCTTGAAGAACAAATTGTAAAATACACTAATTAGTATGAGGTTAATATTTTGTTTAAGATAACACGTAGCTCTTACAAATTTACACAATTCAATAGAACATGGAATTGAAAAACATCATGGACCTCACATCTTAGGTGGACTTTTCTAGAACACAATTTCATATAATTGTTCAGTTTGTGAGCTGAATCCAAAATCGTTCATTTATATTTTATTTGAAAGTGGATATTTTAAGAATTTTGAAGAAACTAGAATTGTAAAATAGCTTCCACAAAGGGAATGTTTATATGAAATTTATTAAACATTTATAAAATCTTATAGTATTATTCATGCTTTCTAAATTTCCTTAATCATTCTGGAAAAGGTAGATGTGTCTTGTATGGTGGTGGGGAAATATAGACTGGTTCTTTTAGTTGATAATGTGTTTGGGTGTTTATGGATTGTGATACATATTAGGGTATTACATGAGTGGTTTCATAAAAAATTTCTTCTTATAGTGGGTAATTATTATTAGGTTATATATATTGTATTTCATATCATCTACATGGTTGCAGAAAATAAATTTTTTCTACTTCTTACTACAATAACCTTAGCTTCATCCCGTCGGTATGTCTCTGTATCGTTTGGTAGAGTACTTCATAATATGTCTGAAAATGCTTTTGAGATCTGACCAATATGGATTTCAAGATTTCATAGGATTCTCATTGGGTTTTCATATATATCTCTATAATATTCATTTCATAGTCTTATTTTTTGAAAAAATATCTTGGAAGTTCTCTATCTTATTTGGTAGAGGAGAAGTTTGATGCTGAGGTATTGGTTAAGAAGGTTGAAATTGTTTTTTTTCTTTGATGGAAAGGTTTTTGTTGTTCGTGTTGTTGTGGTGTTGGCAAAGTGTTCAGGGGTGTTTACCCTAGTGGTACATCAGTACAAAATGATGCATGACCACTTTTATATTCATAACAGACCTGGTTGTTTTGAGGTAGCTGTTAAGCCCCCCTCTGCAGATAGTATTACTTCTCCTATTTGAATGGTGGATTTTACGGATTATAATTGATGAAATTAAAATATCAAGTATTTTATTCTTCACCTCATGCCTTTCAGTATTGGTATAAGTGTGGGAAACCACACATATCACATGAATGTACCTCTATTTCAGTATCAGGAGGGGGTGGTGTAGTCGGTAGTTTGAATGAATCTAATTTCATTGTGATCACTTCAACTTTCATGGATAGTCGAGTATTATCTTCGAATTGGTGGCTACAATACTGAGGGGGTCCACAATCACTCTTCCACATGATGTAATTGTGAGATACATCATCCAAACTAGCTCTTCATTATTCATGTGTCTTGAATATAATCCTTCCATTAGCTAAATCCTCCAAAACTATGTGCGTAGATGGATGAAGTCCTTGGTAGAATGTTTGGAGCTCCATATAAAAGTTTTAGTCCATGGTGAAGGACCTTTTTCATCATCTCCTTACATTTATTTGATGCTTCCCATGTAGAATCACATTAAATTGGATTTATGTCTTGAATTTCATTTCACTTCATTCAATTCAAGATTGGTTGGATGTATTTTTCTAGGAAATTTTTCGATAGATCATTCCCAGATTGGATTGACTCATGAGCTTGAATCATGATCCAATATTTCAATATATTTCATAGATAGAGGGAAATGACTTAGAGCCTGATTTCATATGATGATACATTGAGGTTGCGAAAGGTATCTCATACTTCAAAGAATTATGAGATGTATTCATGGGGATAATAACGTTGAAATCAAGTGAATAGGCCCATGTTCTAAATCATGTGAATGATTATAGGTTTTATATTGAAAGAGTGTGTTTAAATAGAAGGACTCATGATTCTTGGTGTATGACCATGGTTTTTTTGTAAGACATAGTACATGATGGTTCATTCGTGTTGCACCAAATTCTCTCCATGAACTGTTGGTAGCATGTATGGCAGGTTGGTTGGGTTGGGTCATCGGGGATTGTTTTTGTAAGCCTTGTTTGACAAGTGATGTAAAGAGAGATACCTTTTGATTTTGGGAACAAAAAGAAAACTATTTTTTCTACATCAAGGCTCTTTTAATGAGTCAAATGGCCATGAAGCTTTCACTATGACACAAAAGTAGGAATTCCATGAAGTATGAATGAAATTATTATAGAAATGGGGTAGTGTGGATGCATTCCCAAGTATTTTCCTAAAGGATTCATGTGAGAAGAACAACCTTATTCCCTAACCACTAAACAAATATTTGATGTGCACCCACACACATCTTTGAATTTATGTGGGCTACCGTTATATTAGATTTGATTTTTTCCCAAACATAATTTACTAGTGAGACGTATAATAGAAATATTTTGAGGCCAGTACCACATTGAATTTGGTTGGAAATGAGAAATTTTGACTTAGAACCCTTAGGGGATAGAGTCCTAATGAATTTTGTTCAGTTTAGGAAAATTTTACTAAAAAATTATGTTTTTGAATTAGATTTAGTGAATGGAACATGGTACATTTTAGAGATTTAGGTAGAAGATAGCCTATATCCTAACATGGTATGGTCATATGTTCTATGTTCTGATGTAAGTGGATGTGGCTAGTAGGATATATTCAAACCCACAAGTTATACATCAGAGATAGCTATTACATAGTCTGAAAATGATGAAAACCTATGTTCATTATGCTTAGTTTCTAAGACGGAATGAGTTTTAGGCTATTGATCATAGCATAATAACTCAAATATGGTCAAGGTCATTCATCCTAACATCCCATGTCCATGGTTTCTTGAATGGATTAGATATAAATTTATTGTTTAACAAGATTACAATTATTAGAATTACCAAATTGAGGATTAGATATTAATCAAATTCATATACCCTTACTTTGGACCCATACCCTTGGAGGATTAACCACCCATGGTGGAATTGAATACAGATAAATGTGGAACTAAAATCATACTTAACATGTCTGAAAATGTTGATTCGGGCTAACCAATTAATAATCATGTGACCACGAACACGAAATATAGATCAAGAACAATTAAATTATCTACTTAATTGAATAAAGGATTAAAAGAATCTCACTAATGGTTCATTATGTAAAATAATGAATGAAACAATTCCTATAATGCAAAATATATTATTGAGTGGCCTTCAAATCGATCTACAACACTTATATTGATGTTAAAAATGAAAGGAAAATAATATTTTTTGAATTTATTTTATAGTGTGTTGTAGGGAATGAGAGAGGAATAAAAGAAAAAAGACAGTATTCATTGAAATAAGAACATCATATTTGATTCACCTACTATTGTATTTATATTTGAAATATTACACGTTGTGTAATGGGAACTGACATCGTGTAATGTTGATCCGCATATTTCACTATGGATTTGAATCTTAAGTGTATTACGCATATAACTCATCTATTATTTTAAACATTGACTCATTCCAAGATGTGTAAATATAATTCCCTTCTTGAACCATCCTTCCATTGGAGGGAGATAGGTTTTTAATACATCATTTTATGTCTTGCGACTTATATCTTCAAATTATGTATCACATTCTTTATTGAGGGGTCACCTCGTAAAAGGTTAATTTAAGTAGAGAAACTGAAAAAAATTTACTTCATATCTTGAATAATGTGATGAAATTTCCCTACACATTGTGTAATGTGGTATCCCAACATGTAATACACAAATTTCCTCATTTTCTGCATTTTCTCCTTTGAAACATTGGAACACCAATTCTTGCAATAAACAACACATACCAAATAAATTATCGAATCAATCCATGAATATCGTAAATATAATGAAAAGTAAATGTATATATGATTTATGCAAATCTTATAACATAATAAATTATTTATTCATGTCCCATGTTAATAAAAATAAGAAGTTAAACATAATATATGGCCTTTTCATATCCTATATGATATACCACTATAGGGGCATTTTATTTTATGAATATTATGGTATTTTTTAAAAATATTATATAATAATATAATTCCCATGAAATATTTATCTTACCATATAATTAACAGTAAAATGGATACCCTATAGAGTGAAATATTTATGAAGAAAAATTGATTAAATTATTATGAGGAAGAATTCCCAATCCTCTTGATGAATTCGTTGGACACTAAATTGAATATTTGTTACACTAAAACTCCCATTATTATGATAGTTTTATCTTAAAATTTATACTTATAACTCATTTAATGTTTTTATTCATAATCTTACAACATTTCATTTCTAACATTACATTGATATTGTTCTATATAAAATCTCAATCTAAATCCTTCAATTATTTAAAAACATCACCTAAGATTTTATAGGATATAAATTAATATTAACATTTATTTTGACTATTATTAATTATTTTTTTACATCTATAAATACAATATAATCCTCAAAAACTCTTAGATGTTGTGGTTTCATCAAAATATATTTATTGGTCACAAAATCTTCTATTCAAAGAAAAAATATTTTATTTCTAGAAATAATTTATAAAAAAATGTTAATAACAATATCAGATATAGAATTGTATAGGGTGGAAAAAAATCATAATATTATTTTTTACCAACAAATTATTCTACTATTTAGAGGTGATAACTACTTTTATCATATATGAAAATTTTATTTAAATAATAATTTTTATCCTAGAAGAAAATTTATTCCCATGTTATCATTCCAATCCTGATAAATTAGATTACTCATAACAATGTGATTCAAAATAATCGTATTATAATATTTATAACAACCATTATATAAAAATAATTTCTCTTATTAATAAAGGAAAAAATGATAAAAATAAAAAATCATTACATTGGCACATATCTAGATTTAATGTAATCTACCAAATAAAACTCCAAATGATAACCCCTTTATTAATAAATTTAATGCACACATTTAGCATTAACTATTAACTAGTTAGCAATATTAACCACCTATACAAATTCAGATATTTTATTTATTGTATATGTTTTATTATATATGATATGAAAACAGATGAATTAGATATAAAAACAATAATAAATGTTATATACACCTGAAATATATATTCTTTAACCCCTTTTATTATTCATGATAATGTAATTAATAATGTCATGGTTTTTTATAGTGAAAATGATATCCATCTGTAAAATCGCATCTCATTAGTTTTGATGTTATTATAAGGTAACGACCCATATTCTATAAATAAAATTTTCCCTTATTATAATTATTTCACAAAGTATAAATCACAAAAATTACTTGTTGAAAACATTATAATATTTATACATGAAGAATGAATGAAATAATAGGTATTTATTTAAATTAATGAATATAAACTAATGGAATATTAATATGACATTTGGAATTGTAATGTAGAAATTAAGAATAATAAATAGAAGAAGATAATAGTATCATAACCTAATAAAATATGAATATAATATAGCGATCTTATAAATGAAAATGTGATATATTTATTCAAAGAATATTAAAATAAACGTTTTAAAAATGAAAAATTAAGTATTGATATTTTTTATTGAAATGTACATGTTTATTTAAAATATTATAACCAATATAATTATTAAAAATAAGTTTTACTTTTATAAAATAGATTCATAAATTAATAATTTTTCGTACAATTAGAAGATACATTTATGTGACCATAATTAATTTTATAAACTGTTTTGAAATCAATTATAATATTAAATTATATATTTTTTGAAGAAATTAGGATTTCATTAAAAAATTATAAATTATCATATGTAAAATAATATTTTCATAAAAAACTTTCCATTTAAAGAAATATAGATTTTGAAAATTGGTTTGTCGATTTTTGGGTATTTTTCTAAAATAGTTGAATTTTCTGCGAACAGTGAACTATGGTAATTTATGGTATAAACTGATTACCTAGATTATTAAGTTATTGATGACATATGGATGAAGTAAGAACAATTATTTGGAAACAAAATTCACTAGTATATTTATTTAGTCACAATAATCAAACCTATTATTATTCATTATAAAAAATAATAAACAAATGAATAAATTAATCAAAAAATACTCCTCTCCTCCCACTGTATAATAGAACCATCACCACCCCTTCCCTTCACACCTCAAAAACCTTGGATATTTTTCAAATTCTACTCAATACCTTTTTCAATAATCACCCCCATGTCCAAATTCCTTTGGTCTCAAAAAAATACCAAACTAAAGTGCCTCATGGAGGTTCTCATAGAGATGGAATTCAAGAGGAAAAATATTCTATTGGTTTCATTTATTCTCTTTTCATAATCATTTTGTATAATATCTTAACATGACTGTATCATGGTCAAATGATAAATATATTATATCTTAAATAAAATAATTTCATCATATTAATTTTCTATTAACCATAAATTCTCTTCTCTTCCTCTTTTTAAAAACAATGAAAACATAATCTGTGAGGTGTCGATTCACCATCATCGTGGATGATGATTTTCCATTATATAATACCAAATTAAAAGGTAGTAATAAAACCAGTATTATTAATGAAATAGATTTTAAATATTTTTTATAACCACTAGTTTTTATAACTAACAGAAATATGTAATATTATATAATAGTAAAATGCTAGTTTGTGATAATCGAAAAGCCACTAAAATAATATAAATGATTAACATTATCATTTTATCAATGAAATCATCATCACAACTAGAAAAAATATTTTATATGACTAATTATTATTATTTTATTTCATTAATATCATATAATTTCAATTATTTATAACAATTCTCATTTTACATGTTTTTTATACATTTATACTAGTGAGCCTATCGTGAAAACCAAGGAAACGAACACTCTTAAACGAGGAAATTTTACCTTATAACTCCTTAAAAAAATACATGAACTTAGTAAAGATATAATAAATAAAATATATGTTTAATATGTTATGAATTAAATTATTAATAAATCCACTGTCATTATTTATGATATTTAGTGCATGTGATGAACAATTTCAGACATATGGTATGCGATTCTCTCTGAACCCCAATTTTTTCCTTTAGGTTACACTATTTCTCTTCATAATACAATCCATTTTAATTATTAATTATTCTTAATTAATCCTCATAAATTCAATTTTTATGTTTCATATATAATTTATTAGAATATTTTTTTATTCACTGATGGGAAATTATATATTTTCAAACAGCTCCCTTCTCAACTCTTCCCTTTAAGATAGCCCGATTAAAGGGAACTTCTCGATTACACCCACATATTCTAGTTCTCTACGTAATCAATTATATTTCAAAAATATTTTTTTAATAAATAATTTTATGTTGAAAATTAATATTGGTTCATTTTTGGTTTTCCAAAAACAGTTATTCCTTGTTATTTTTATAGGATCATTAAAAATTATTCCTTAAACTGTACTAATGTGGCTCATTTCTAAATATTCTGAACCCTGATTTTTAATGGAATCACTTAATTTTTACATCAATTAGAATTATTTACACCTAATTTTCCTCATTAATGACTTGTATGATTTAATTCCGTTCTTTCATGTAAACATTTATGACATTTCTATTTTTTATAACTTATGATACGATTATGATACATATTTCATTTCATGGGTAACCCTTATGTTGATGTTTGATTATTCATGTGGAAAAAATATTCATGAACATATTATTATGGGTGCCCCTATATCGTTCTCAAATTCATTAGGTAATGTTTAGGCACATGAGGTGTCATGTTATGAGATGGAGTGAACATGGTTCTTTTATAGGACATTGTCCTCCATGTGTAATGGTTTGGGTAGTTAACCATGAATCATGCTCCACCATGTGCAATGGTCTTAGATGAGATATTTTAATCATAATTATTTCATGTTATATATTTTTTCCAAATTCCTATTATAATATTATTACATGATCCTATATTATACATGTTATTCATCCTTATAATTATTCATATTCTATTCATTTTTATGTAATCATGTTCTCACTTGATGCCAATGTGTTATTCTTTATTTATATGTTTATAACATTCCTGTGATATTTGTATCATCCCTTTGTATATGTATTCCCCATGTTATCATATGAATATTTAGAGGCTCAATGTAAATTTGGAGATCAATATAAATATTAAATAAAATTTGTGTTTTTGTTTTGAATTCAATATATTTAATTATGTAGTTAATCTTCCAAAGATGGTAGAAATTAGGATCCTTGGTCTCTATTTGAAGGATAATTAAACATAAAATCCTGAATTAATATGATTAAAATGATAGGTTCTTAAATTTGGCATCATAGGAAGGTATATTTATTTTAAAATAATATTACATTAAAACTTTAGTAAGAACCGAATGGATAATTCTATCCCCACTGATAAATTATATTGAAACATGGGAAAACAAAAGATATTATATAATTTACATATATATGTTTATCATCCAATGTTTATAGTTTTTTATATTATCATTGTAAAATTATTAATGGCCAACTTAATTTTAATTTTCATTTCTAGTTAATGGAGTGAAAAGGAGAAGTATCATCATCGGTTTTCACCTTAGTATGTAAAACAATATTTTGAGGGATAAATTTCATAAGGGTGGAAGAATGTAACAACTAAAAATTATATAATTTAAATTTTTACTTAATAAACATATTTAATATATAATAAATCACATAAACTCACAAGGATAAAACAATAAAATCATTATAAATGATAAATAAATGAAATAAGTGAAATTTGTAGAAATTACAGAAAAAACCAATGGCATAGTTACATGACCATTAGAATAGTAATATAACCATTAAGATTTATAACACATCATATATAATCATAACCTCAACTATAGAGGTGTTAATATGATTTAAGAATATCATAAATGAAACTATAATTTATTTATTTCATTTAATAATTAAATGATTTTTTTAAAAATGATACATTATGTATTGATATTTTTTTGAAACATAAATTTTTATTTAAAATATTATAATAAATATAATGATTAAATTTGAATTTATTCTCATAAAATGGATTCATAAATTTATAATTTTTTCATATGATTATAAGATAATTATATGAGACATTAATTTATTTTTCAAAGTGTAATAAAATCATTTATAATATTAATATTTGTATTATTTATGTAATTGAGTTTTATTGAAAAATTAAATTTCTCACATTTAGTTAAATATTTTCATAAAATGGAGCCCATTTTTGTTAGACACCTCGAAAATTGGTTTGGTTTATTTTTTCTATTTTTCAAAAATAATTTTTTTTTTCGAATAATGAAATATAATAATTTAAGATATAATATTAATTCAAGAATTATTTATTCTAGAATGATGTATGTCTCAATCAAGAACCATTAGTTCTAAATAAAATTAACTAGTTACGATATTTACTTATAATAACAAACAAAATTAATATTATTGAGAAAAAATAATTAAAACTTAAATTAAAAATTAAAAAATAAATATCTCACCCATCTGTAAATACCACCCATCGACTCCGCTTATCCTCAATGTACAAAAGCCTTGAATATTGTCCAAATTTTTTCAAATCTTGTTACTATGTCTCTCTCCCATTTGAAAGATCCTATTTTTCTCAATATAAAAACATACATGAGTGCATCATGGAGGTTCTCATGGAGAAGGAATTCTACAAATAAAATAATCTTTCCTTTTCATTTGTGCTCTTTTAATTTTATTTTCTTTTCCTCTAATTACCTTCCTTTATCCATATTTAATGATAAAAACTATATTTTTTAGTTCTATGTTATTTTTATTTTTATGGTACATCAACCAAATATCACTTCTTTTCCCCTATTGTTCTAAAAATGAAAGCAATGTCTTTGAGGTTCCAATTATCCACCTTTGTAGATGATGAATTTTCATTTTACAATACATCCTCGAAAGATGGACATTAAATATTTTAAAAATTATAAATTATTTTAAAAATAATTTTATAATATATATTATTTCTTAAACTAACATGTATACACAATATTAAATTATAGGCCAAATATAGTTTTTGATGATCTAAAAACCTAGAAAGATAATCGAAACAGTTATCATGAATGTTTTATCTAAAGAATCATCTTAATATCGGGAAAAATAACTCATAAGACCACATAATATTATATAATTTCATTAATATCATATAATTTCAGTTCATTATAACTATTTTAATTTTACATGATATTGCATATATGTATACAGGTGACATAATCACGAATCCCATGGAAATGAACACTCCTGAACAACAAAATTATACCTTATAGATCCTAAAAAAGTATATAAATGAACATTTTAATATTATAATAAATCCAAAACATGTATAAATTTTCATAAATAATTCATTAATGACTCTAATTTCATTTTCTAGGAAATCATGCGCATGTCATGAATTATTTATTACCAAAGGAAATGGATTCTCTCGGATAACCCATTTTTCCTTCAGTTTATGATTTCCCTCTCTTAACACCAATTTAATTATTAATTATGATTATTTACCACTAATAAATTATATTTTTATGTCTAATGAATAATTTACAATCTCATCTTCCTATCTTTGATGAGGAAATACATTTTTTTAAAAAGGATCCCTTGTCAATTATTCTTCATAATCAAGCTTGATTGAAGGGAACCTCCAAATTCCTCACCCATTTTTAATTAAATCCCATAATATATTTTAGGGACCAATATTTTTTTTAAAAACACTCATTTTATCATGATGTTTTTTACTTTTTTCATTTATGTTTTGAGGAAACAATAATTCCCCTTTATTTTTAAAGAATCATTAAAAATTATTTTTTAAACTGCACCAATGTGGCCCATTTATAATTTTTCTTAAACATTGTTTTTAGATTAATTATATTCAGTTTGAAATAACATATCATGTGTTATGAATAATTTAAATTATGAGTTTCCATGTATTATTTAAATCCATTATTTCTTATACAACATTATTAAACTCCAATTTTTTATGCTTTATGATATGATTATAATACCAATTTTTTACCTGTGTGAACCTTATATTTAAATTTTATTACCCAAGTGGCACAAATATTTACGATCATGTTATAGTGGGTGAGAATAAATAGTTCACCAATGTATTGGGTAATTTTTTTCTCAAGAGACGTCATGTTGGGACATTGATTGAACCTGATTCCTTTATGGGATATTTTCTACCATGTGTAACAGTCTTGGAAGTTAGCCCCGACTCATGCTCTGCCATCTCAATGGTATTGGAAGTTATCCATGAATCATTCTTATGTCATGTTTTATATTGTTTCAAATTTTTTATTATTATTTTATTAAATCATCCCATGTTATAAATGTTATGATTTATTTTGTTTATTCATATTTCATTCCTTTTTATGTAATCATGTTATTCATTATAACTAATTTGTTATGCATTATTTATATGTTCTTACCCCTTATGGGTTTTAAAGTTAATTACATTTTGTATTTATTCCATTGTTTATCGTTTATATATTTAATGTATCAACTGATGTTAGGACCTCATTATAATGCTTAAACAAATGTTGTTTTTTTGATTTCATGTTATTCAATTATGTTCCTAATCTATTAATGAAAATTGAATTAATGATCCTTATTATGTATTTGATGACTAATTATGAATAATATGATTTCATAATAAGTGTAAAATGATTGTGTAACTATATTTATTATCATAGGAAGATCTATTTTTTATAGATTATGAATAGAGAACATTAGTAATAACCCTAGAGAAAAATCTATCACCATAGATAACATGGATTGAAACATAGGGAAACAAATGATTGGATATAATTTCTATTTATATTTTAATACTTATGTTTTCAAAGATTCCTTTTTATAAACTTTTTTTCTATGTATTCAATAACTCATTAATTTAATTTTTCTATTTTGGTTAATTGTAGGATATAGGGGATGCACCTTAACATGTTTTCTCCTCTGTATGTAAAAAAACTGAGTGTGAAATTTCTTAATGGGTGAAAAATGTAATAACCCAAAATTATATCAATAAAAATTTCCCTTCATATAGTTATTTCATATAGGACAAATCACAAAAAAATAACATGGATAAAACAATACAATCATTATAAATAATGAAAGATTGAAATAAGAGGTATTTATAGAAATTAAAAAACATAAACAAATAGAATTGTTAGATAACGATTGGAATAATATTGTGACTATTTTGAAGAGTATACTAGCCAATAGAGTATAATCCTCACATATGAATGTATAAATCTATTAATCTATTTCTGTCAGCTTTTAAATAAAAATATGATATATTTATTTAATGGAATATGAAATTAAATATATTAAAAATGAAAAATATAATAATAATATTTTTATGATATAGAAATGTTTACTTAAAATTTTATTAATTAATATATTGAGTTTTATGAATATTTATTTTCCTAATATAGATTCATAAATTAATATTGTGTTGCCTTATAATTATATGACAATTTAATGAGACATTAATTGAATTTTCAACGTCTTATAAAATTTATTATAATATTAAAATCGTTATTTTTTAGTAAATGTGGTTTTAAAAAAACAACATTTATCAAATTCAGAAAATTATTCAAAACAATCGATTTTTTTTATTATAAAATTAAATAAACATTTCTGGTAAATTTTTGGTATTTTACTAAAACAGATTTTTTTGTGAACATTACAATATGATAATTTATGGTATAAAATGAATACCTAAATTATTGACTCATGGATGATTTATGGCTGTTTTAAGAAAAAAGATTTAAATAAAATTATATAGTAACTGTATTTAGTCACAATAATAAATTACTTTCATACTATTGAGCCAAAATAAACATCAATTTAATAAAATAGTCAAAAATAATAATGTCCTCCCACTATTAATACCAACCCTCACCACCCCTTCTTCTCAAACCTCAAAATGCCTAAATCTTTTCCAATTTATATCAATTATACTTATAATATATCACCCTTATTTATAGGATACTGTTTCCTCAATAAAAGACAAATCTCATGATCCTTAAGGAGATTCCAAAAGAGAATTAATCAATAGGTAAAATCCTCTTTCATTTTTTTATTCTCTTTTCGTTTTCTTATCTTTTAATTTATTAAAAATCATATGTCCTTGTGACATGATAACACAAGTATCCTTTATATACTATAATGTTATTATTTTAATTTTATATCAAGTATAACTTCTGTTATCTTTACTTTTTATTTTAAAAATGTAATCATTTTCTTGAGTTGTCTATCCATCACCTTCTAGGATGATATGTTTTTTCTAATACTGCCTTCATGGATGGTCATAAAACCATTATAATTGTTAAAAAATATTACAAAATATATTTTATTACATCTTTTATGTTCTTTATCTACCATATATTCCAAATATAAGATTACAGAGAAAAACAACTTTGTGATGATCGAAATACAACCATATTAATAAAAAATGTAATCATTATTGTTTTATCTAATAAATTATCATAACATTTGAGAAATAATAATATATAATTCCATTTAATATTAATTAATTTCATAAATATCATATAATTTCAATTTTTGATATCCATTTTTAATTTACATTATGAATTATACATGTATACATGTGAACCAATCATGAAAACCAAGAAACATAAAACTCTTGAACAATGAAATTATACCTTGTAACTAATCATAAAGGCCATAAATGAAAATAATAAAATTATATAAAAACAAATAAATTTTTAAGTGGTTCTAAATTTAATTAAAAATTTATATAATTTCATTATATAGTACACTAAATGCATGCTCATAACACATTTAGACATAAGGTAAGGTATTCTCTACGAACACTATTTTTTATTTCAACTAAGATGTTATCTCTCTATAAACCATTTTAATTATTAATTAGTCATATTTAATCCTAATGTAACGCCCCGACCCCAGTTACCCAGAGTCGGTGCATTATTACATAACATTGGCATGATCATAAGAAAGATCAAATCTCGAAGGACCGATTGGTTTAGTAGCCTTGGAAACACTAGATATATTCATAAGTTTTACATTACATCATAAAATGAAAAACTACTACAACAACATAATGTTTCCACAATCCACACTATTAACCCCTCATAAAATCCCTGCAGGTCATTCATAACTTACTTTTCACATCCTGGGAAAAATAAAACATAGAAAAGGGGTGAGCTCAAATGCCCAGTAAGGATAACAATATAGCGGAAACTTTCATAAATAAGAATAAACATTTAAGGCAATGTATAACTAAAACAAAAGCCTTTTAAATATGAACTTTCAACATGGTATGGCATAAATAAAATGAAATAATGGCATTTACTTATTCACATGGATATTCTACTAATCGAATAATCACATGCAAAAATCAATAACCACTTTCATAATGTTGGAATGCATAATGCCAGACTATCATAACCACATAGCCAAGGCCTCGTGCCAAGACTACAAATAAGATTTTGTCAAGGCCTTGTGCCAAGACACTAGTTTGTCTCATGAGACCTACCGATGCATCGAGGAGCTATAGTGGGCTCCACCCGTCACATGTTAAGTCCAATGCATTCCCATATGAAAAGGTTTAAACATAACATAAACATTCGTATTAAAACTAGCATACGAAATGTCAATACTATCACCATAAACTATGAATGGTATAAAAATAGCACATCCACAGTCAAACATATCACAAAACCTTCAATACAATATAGAAGTTTTGTATCATAATAAATCAACTTCAAATAATCTTAAAATCCATCAAAGGATGTTGACATAGATGAAATCAAAATTCTTTTAAAAGAAATATCTCCTTTTATTTTGAAATCATTTAAGATCCATATAAAATAAGACATTTTCTTTGAAAATATTATTATAATCTTGTAAGGGAAGCTTTGAAGATTTTATAACAGCGGAAAATAGCTGCACCCGCCGTATAAATTAAAAAAAACATTCTTACCTTAATTCTGTCGAAAAGGTTAAAAAGTACCTTGTTTTGAAAACGATCAAAAGATTCCTTTATAAACCACTTATAAAAGTCAAAAAGGGTATAAATGACTTTAACTCATATTCTAGTAAATAGTAAAAATGTTTTGAAATACATTTTTAGGAAACATGGATGTGGATGATAAAGAGATCCCAGTACATTATTACGTATAAACAACCTCGGATAATGAAGAGATTGTAAAGTAAACCCTTACCTTGTACTTTTCCTTGGTTTGGGTAGTTTAACCTCCTGTATAATGGTGAAATAGTTGTTATTAAATTATACAAGAATCATATATAATAATATGATATCATATATGATCTTTTAACATTGATTTGTTAATAATATCATAGAATTATCGTCGTTTCGGGAGTTAACTTACTCATTTTCTTTTATATGTTTTGTTACATAAGCCATGGTTGTTGTATCTTATTCATATCCAGAATTATATCTAGTCCTTAAACATCATTTTTAAATCATCAAATGATAATTATACTTGAATGTATACGATGGAGAATGAATCTCATCGCGTTCGTGGAGACGGTAGTCCGTACGTACGCACGAGCGACAATATCATTCTTTTGATATTAAAATAATATATAAATGGATAGTATATCATATATACAGAATCATTAACATGTTATATTTATTATTTCCATGAGTTACACATCATTATTATACCCATCCAAATAATATTATATTGAATAACAATTACACCACGACGTGGAGACGGTAGTCCGTACGTACGCACGTATGGTGACATGTTATTCAAAGGGTGGATAGAATACTGAATATGGTTGTACCATATTTATAATAACATCACAGTATATGTGAGATACTAGAGTTATTATTTTAGAATGGTAAGAACAAAGGAAGAAGAAGTGGAAGAAGAAATGAACTCGGAGAAGGGTGGTGAAATCATTACCTCTTCTTCGGGTTCTTCCTTTTGATTTGATCAAAAGGGCTCCTTAGGTTGGATTTCTGATCAAACTAAGGCCTCTAGGTTGTAGTGAGGTATGTTGGGAGAGTATTTGGGCAGAGGTTGGCCGAAAAAAAAGTCTTTGAAGGTGTGAAGAAATGAGAAGGAGGAGTGCCCTTTTATAAGAGGGGTGAGGGGCACCTTTGGAAAAGCTAGAAATATTAATTTATAATAAATAAATATTCGGTTTCTAATGGCTCCAAAGCTTATTATTCAAAGGTTAAGGTGGGGATAGGTCGAAAACCACTCAACCAATAGAATTTAGACAGGTTTGGGTACTTATATTAACCTTATCTTTAAGTATTAACTCTAAGTTAATTAGTTTCACTTTTACAATGTCTCTTTGTATTTTTATATAATATGGTTAATAAACATACTATATACATCCAAGAGACCCCCAAGTGGTACATTAATGATGAACCAATCATGATATAAGTCTCTTGGCCGAACCTTATATTTTTAGGAATTTAATATCAATTAATAATATAATATTTGTTTTAAGAACTCTTTTATGTCAATTTTGACACTATTCAATAGTTGATTTTTGTGAAACTCATAACAGATTGATTACTTCGAACAAAGTCAATTAAATCAATCCTAATATATCATATTATCCTATAAAATTAGTTTAATTCATTAAAAGTATCATATTATATTTATTTGGGTATTTATAATATCAATTATTTTAATTTTTCACTATTATAGTAATTACTGCATCATCATTGTGTCATAAATAAAATAAATTATTTAATGTCTAAAAATTATAAATAAACTATCATTATGTAGGAAATATTTTTATCTTTCTAATGAATATTTATAATCTAAAATCCAACATATATAACCCTATGTAACAATTGTTGTTCTAAAAGATATATGCTTGTGTCATTTTTGTATACATTTTAACTTAATTAAAATAAAGTGTCATTATCACATACAAGTGGATCCATGGGGTCCCAAAATAGACCCAAAGATTCCCATGGTCGACCATGTATCAACCAATAGGGTTAAGACACGTTTTAGGGTAATTTAGTATTATTATAATATTATTTTTTAACCCTTATTTACCAGATTTACCCTTAACCATGGTAAATAAAATATTTACCGCAGTAATTATTCAAAATGTCTAAAAATAAAAGTTACCTATTTACACAATTTGAACATTTTGATTCCAAATATGTAATCCATTTTCCTAAATTCAAAACACAGAAGTGGCAGAAATTAATTTAAAATTAATTCCCGCTGTCAAAACAAAAAGCGTGTTTTTAAGAGATAATAACTATCAAAAGATTGACACTCGTTTATGTTCGGTTTAATTGTAAAATTATTTACAATGACCAACATTATATTAAATGGTAAAAATATATTCTAAATATACTTTAAAACCACTCAAAATCATAATTTATCACTAATAATTATTTTGATTAAAAAAGTTGTTTTTAATTAAAACTTAGTAATTTTCACTATTCATCAAAATATGAAAGTTATCCGAAATGTACCAAAATTTCACCTTAGGCTAAATTCGATATTCCGAATCCAAAAATGAAGTCCATTTTCAAATATAAAATATATATAATTTCAAAAAGTAGGTATTACTATTCATAACGGCTAGTTTGATTAGTTATGGTGTGTTAGAACTTGGTGTTGCGTACAACACACGCTATCACATTATTCAAAGAGAAGCGTACCGTAGAAGCTTGGGGTGTTACATTCTCCCCTCCTTCAAATAATTGCGTCCTATCAATTTCTAGGGTATTACTGCATAAAAAGACTCGGGTGGTTCTTCATCATAAGTTCCTCGGGTTCCCACGTTGCCTCTTAAATCTTATGGTTTCTCCACAAAACTATTACCATACGCGTCGTCCGGTTTCTCAGCACTTGTTCTCTCGTATCAAGAATCTTGACGGGCTCTTCGCAATAAGACAGATCGGGTTCCAGTTCTAATTCCTCACAGGTGAGTACATGCGTCGGATCAGGCATGTATTTCCTCAATAGAGATACGTGGAACACATCGTGAACTTTGGAGAGACTTGGCGGAATTGCCAATCGGTAAGCTACAACCCCAATTCGTTCTAGAATTTCGAAAGGTCCGATGTACCTGGGACTCAATTTACCTTTCTTACCAAAACGTATGACTCCCTTCCACGGAGATACCTTCAGAAAAACATGATCACCGACTTCAAATTCCAAATCCTTCCTTCGATTATCGGCATAGCTCTTCTGCCTACTTTGAGCTTCTTTGATGTGATTTTGGATTACTTTCACCTTTTCCACCGTTTCCTCCACCAGTTCTGGGCCTACAAGTTTTCTTTCACCAATGTCATCACAACAGGTTGGTGTACGGCATCTCTTTTCGTATAACGCTTCATATGGTGCCATCTGAATACTCGAATGGAAGCTATTGTTATAGGAAAATTCTACCAAAGGTAAATATTGATCCCACATACCCTGAAAGTCAAGTGAGCAAGATCTCAACATGTCTTCTAAGGTTTGAATAGTCTGTTCTGATTGTCCGTCTGTCTGAGGGTGGTAAGCAGTGCTCAAATGAAGTTCAGTATCCAGGGATTTCTGAAGACTTTTCCAGAATCTTGAAGTAAAACGGGGATCACGATCAGAAACAGTCGATAGGGGTACTCCATGAAGTCTCACAACTTCATTAATAGATAGTCTTGCTAGATGTTCCAGGGGTAGATCTTCTCTTATAGCATGAAAATGTGCTGTCTTGGTAAGACGATCAACAATAACCCATATTGCATCATTCCTTCTAGGAGTCTTTGGTAGCCCCATGACAAATTCCATCGTAACATTGTCCCATTTCCACTCCGGTATGGGAAGAGGTTGCATGACTCTTCCAGGCTGTTGCCTTCCAGCTTTCACTTGTTGACAAACCATACATCTTGACACAAAATCAGAAATCTCCATCTTCATGTTGTCCCACCAAAAATGTTCCTTCAATTCTCTATACATTTTGGTGCTCCCAGGGTGTATAGAGAAATTGGAACTATGAGCATCATCCAGCAATTCCCTTTTTAGATCAGGTATATTGGGAACACAAAGTCTCTTCCCGAATTTCAAAATTCCATCTTCAAACACAAAGTCTCTCAATCTCCCATCATTCACAGCTTTAATCTTCTTTTGGAATTCTTCATCATCGGTCTGAGAACTCTTAATCCTTTCTAGTAAAGATGGTTTGGCAACCATTTGAAAAAATCATTGATGTTTCACCTTCCCTGGTTATTCCCATGTCCATCATCACTAGATCCATAAAAATTGGATCCCTTTCAATTCTCATATTGTTCAAAACTCCATGGTCTTTTCTACTCAAAGCATCTGCCACCTTGTTTGCCTTGCCTGGGTGGTAGTGTATCGTACAATAATAATCCTTGAGTAATTCAAGCCATCTCCTTTGCCTCATGTTGAGTTCTTTTTGTGAGAAAATATACTTCAAACTCTTGTGATCAGTATAAATCTCACATTTTTCACCATAGAGGTAGTGCCTCCATATCTTCAAAGCAAAGATCACTGCTGCTAACTCAAGATCATGAGTAGGATAGTTTTGTTCATGAATTTTCAACTATCGTGATGCATAGGAAATAACTCTATCATTCTGCATAAGGACACAGCCAAGTCCTTTCTTCGATGCATCACTATAAATAACGAACCCATCATTCCCCGATGGTAGAGTCAATATAGGAGCATTGACTAATCTTCTCTTCAGTTCTTCGAAACATTCTTCACACTCTTTTGTCCAAACAAATTTAAACCCTTTACGTGTGAGCTTCGTTAATGGGTTAGCCAATCGGGCAAAATTCTGGACGAAACGTCGATAATAACCTGCCAAACCAATAAAACTGCGTACCTCAGTTATACTCGTAGGTGCTGGCCATTCTTGTATTGCCTTGGTCTTAGAAGGATCAACAGAGATTCCATCTTTAGAGAAAATATGGCCAAGAAAAGAAATCTCCTGAAGCCAGAATTCACACTTGCTAAACTTCCCATATAATTCATGCCTCCTCAGAGTCTTCAAGATAATGCGCAAGTGATTTTCATGATCTTCGTAGGTTTTGGAGTATACCAAGATATCATCAATAAATACCACCACAAATTCATCGAGATACTCCTTGAAAACTCTATTCATCAGATCCATGAATACAGAGGGTGCATTAGTCAATCCAAACGGCATTACAGTAAACTCGTAATGCCCGTACCTGGTTCGAAATGCTGTTTTCGGAATGTCTTCCTTCTTCACACACAACTGATGGTATCCAGATCGAAGGTCAATCTTTGAAAAGTATTGAGCTCCATGCAGTTGGTCAAATAAATCATCAATATGAGGTAGGGGATACTTGTTCTTTATCGTTATAGCATTGATCTCCCTGTAGTCGATACATAACCTCATAGATCCATCTTTCTTTTTAACAAAAAGAACAGGGGCTCCCCATGGAGAAACACTAGGGCGAATAAATCCCTTATTACTCAATTCCTCTAGTTGTTTCTTTAGTTCGACTAACTCTACAGTGGCCATTCTATAAGGGGTCTTCGATATAGGCCTTGATCCAGGAATCAAATCAATAGAAAACTCAACTTCTCGTTCTGGAGGATGTCCAGGTAAATCTTCCGGAAATACATCTACAAAATCTTTCACAACAGGTACATCCTCTATTTGAACATTCCTTTCCTCACTGACAGTTATTTCATTCTCTTCCTCCACAATAATTGAATTAAGTTGAGCTACTGGGGGTGGATCTAAATAAGAATTAGGTGGTGACGATTCTGCTCTAAAAATAAGGTGCTCCTTATCATTATCATCAAGAATCGTAACCTCTTTATTCTTACAATAAATCTTCGCATCATAGTCCGAAAGCCAGTCCATACTGAGGATTATATCGAACTCAATCATAGGTATGACGATGAAATCAGCAGATAAAGAAAATTTATGTGCTCTAATGGGGACTGATTCACAAAACTTTGTTGCAACGATACTTCCCTTAGGAGTTTTAACTGACAACTCCCTTATTAAATCAAATTGGAAATATCTAATTTTCTTAGCAAACTGGGAAGATATGAAACAATGCGATGATCCAGAATCAAATAATGCATTTTCTAAACTTGAGGAAACCATTAAATTACCTGCCACCACGTCTTTCGGAGCTTCTACCTCAGCAGTAGTGATAGCATAAGCCTGGCCTTGATCCCTTGGCCTTTTCTGAGGTAAGTTCTCCAGACGCTTAGGACATGCATTTGCATAATGCCCCACACCATGCAATTGTAGCACTGAACGTTGGTAGCTTCCTTCTTCCCCTTGCAATCATGAGCTTGGTGGCCTTTTTCACCACACTTGTAACAGACTCCCATTCCCTTCAAGAAAGTACCAGGATGTTTCTTCCCGCATTTACCACAAGATGGATATTCAACCTTTCCCTTCTTCCCCTTATTTCCATTCCCAGATTGATTAGCAGGTCTCTTCTTCTCTTACTTTGCTTTAAAGTCATAAGACTTAGAGAATTCCTTTTCGGTCTTGATAGCACATGAGACAATGTCTTCGAACGATGAAAAGGATTGTGAGACTAACGCTCGACGGAGAAATGGTTTTAACCCATCAAAGAAACGATCAATCTTACTTCTTGGGTTACGAATATAATCACCAGCGTACCTCGATAACCTTGTAAAGTTAGCCTCATACTTTGTGACATTCTCATCCTCCTTTTGTCTCAGACTCAGAAATTTCCTTTCCATATCTGCTCGATGGTCGCGAGGGAAGTATTTTTCTAAAAACAGATCTTTGAACTCCCTCCATTCCATATTTGATACTTCATCATCTTCCTTCTTATTTTGAACCAATGACCACCATTGATCAGCATCTCCAGTGAGGCGGTAAACTGCCATGATAACTTTTTCCCTTTCACTGCTCCCCAAAGCCTGAAATATTTTCTCTAGGGAAAATATCCATTGCTCAGCTACTAAGGGATTTGTATTCCCATTGAACGTTGGTGGTTGTTGCCTCATGAATCGATCTAACATTGATCCTCCACGCTGTGGATCAGGGTGCTCCATACGGGTAAGGTTATTATTCATAACCTGAGTAATTTGTCCCAGTATGGTGATTAGCTGATCAGCACCAGTTGCATCACCAGCCCCACTATAATTATCTTGAGAAGGAGGGCAATCCCTAAATGGAGTGCGTGTATTGATACGGTTTCCATTTCTTCCACTAGGCACCATTTCTAAACAATGGCATAAACTAGATCAGTTTATGAATCAAAATACATAATCCCATACTTATAAAACACTTAACATAAATTGAACTATTTATGGATATAATCCATAATCATAAGAATGTTTTCTTTGAGGAATTATATACTCATAATCCCTTCAAAATGATTTGTAAAGAAAATGAGAGTTATCCTAAGCATATCCCCCGGGAGTGTCATAACCAAGAGTGCAGCAAGGCCCGTTGTCGTGCACCAGTTCCCGTTCGAGTCTAGCTCAAAGCGGTGTTTTCGGGTTTTACCCCTAGGTACATCTGTGCCAGAGCCGCCTCTACCTGCTCATATCTAGACAGGGATGTATTGCTTGGAAAACTCACAAAATCTCTACAATACCAAAATTCTAGGAAGTTCTTCTATACTAATCCTCAAAGTTCATCTTAGGTCTACGTGCTCTAATCAGAGTTTATCTAAATCTAGCTTCCAAGGTTTGTACTAAACTTCCTCTGATACCAACTGTAACGCCCCGACCCCAGTTACCCAGAGTCGGTGCATTATTACATAACATTGGCATGATCACAAGAAAGATCAAATCTCGAAAGACCGATTGGTTTAGTAGCCTTGGAAACACTAGATATATTCATAAGTTTTACATTACATCATAAAATGAAAAACTACTACAACAACATAATGTTTCCACAATCCACACTATTAACCCCTCATAAAATCCCTGCAGGTCATTCATAACTTACTTCTTCACATCCTGGGAAAAATAAAACATAGAAAAGGGGTGAGCTCAAATGCCCAGTAAGGATAACAATATAGCGGAAACTTTCATAAATAAGAATAAACATTTAAGGCAATGTATAACTAAAACAAAAGCCTTTTAAATATGAACTTTCAACATGGTATGGCATAAATAAAATGAAATAATGCCATTTACTTATTCACATGGATATTCTACTAATCGAATAAACACATGCAGAAATCAATAACCACTTTCATAATGTTGGAATGCATAATGCCAGACTATCATAACCACATAGCCAAGGCCTCGTGCCAAGACTACAAATAATATTTTGTCAAGGCCTTGTGCCAAGACACTAGTTTGTCTCATGAGACCTACCGATGCATCGAGGAGCTATAGCGGGCTCCACCCGTCACATATTAAGTCCAATGCATTCCCATATGAAAAGGTTTAAACATAACATAAACATTCGTATTAAAACTAGCATACGAAATGTCAATACTTTCACCATAAACTATGAATGGTATAAAAATAGCACATCCACAGTCAAACATATCACAAAACCTTCAATATAATATATAAGTTTTGTATCATAATAAATCAACTTCAAATAATCATAAAATCCATCAAAGGATGTTGACATAGATGAAATCAAAATTCTTTTAAAAGAAATATCTCCTTTTATTTTGAAATCATTTAAGATCCATATAAAATAAATCATTTTCTTTGAAAATATTCTTATAAGCTTGTAAGAGAAGCTTTGAAGATTTTATAACGGCGGAAAATAGCTGCACCCGCCGTATAAGTTAAAAAAAACATTCTTACCTTAATTCTGTCGAAAAGGTTAAAAAGGACCTTGTTTTGAAAACGATCAAAATATTCCTTTATAAACCACTTATAAAAGTCAAAAAGGGTATAAATGACTTCAACTCATATTCTAGTAAATAGTAAAAATGTTTTGAAATACATTTTTAAGAAACATGGATGTGGATGATAAAGAGATCCCAGTAGATTATTACGTATAAACAACCTCGGATAATGAAGAGATTGTAAAGTAAACCCTTACCTTGTACTTTTCCCTGGTTGGGGTAGGTTAACCTCCTGTATAATGGTGAAATAGTTGTTATTAAATTATACAAGAATCATATATAATAATATGATATCATATATGATCTTTTAACATTGATTTGTTAATAATATCTTAGAATTATCGTCGTTTCGGGAGTTAACTTACTCATTTTCTTTTATATGTTTTGTTACATAAGCCATGGTTGTTGTATCTTATTCATATCCAGAATTATATCTAGTCCTTAAACATCATTTTTAAATCATCAAATGATAATTATACTTGAATGGATACGATGGAGAATGAATCTCATCGCGTTCGTGGAGACGGTAGTCCGTACGTACGCACGAGCGACAATATCATTCTTTTGATATTAAAATAATATATAAATGGATGGTATATCATATATACAGAATCATTAACATGTTATATTTATTATTTACATGATTTACACATCATTATTATACCCATCCAAATAATATTATATTGAATAACAATTACACCACGACGTGGAGACGGTAGTCCGTACGTACGCACGTATGGTGACATGTTATTCAAAGGGTGGATAGAATACTGAATATGGTTGTACCATATTTATAATAACATCACAGTATATGTGAGATACTGGAGTTATTATTTTAGAATGGTAAGAACAAAGGAAGAAGAAGTGGAAGAAGAAATGAACTCGGAGAAGGGTGGTGAAATCATTACCTCTTCTTCGGGTTCTTCCTTTTGATTTGATCAAAAGGGATCCTTAGGTTGGATTTATGATCAAACTAAGGCCTCTAGGTTGTAGTGAGGGATGTTGGGAGAGTATTTGGGCAGAGTTTGGCCGAAACAAAAGTCTTTGAAGGTGTGAAGAAATGAGAAGGAGGAGTGCCCTTTTATAAGAGGGGTGAGGGGCACCTTTGGAAAAGCTAGAAATATTAATTTATAATAAATTCATATTCGGTTTCTAATGGCTCCAAAGCTTATTATTCAAAGTTTAAGGTGGGGATAGGTTGAAAAACACTCAAACAATAGAATTTATACAGGTTTGGGTACTTATATTAACATTATCATTAAGTATTAACTCTAAGTTAATTAGTTTCACTTTTACAATGTCTCTTTGTATTTTTATATAATATGGTTAATAAACTTACTATATACATCCAAGCGACCCCCAAGTGGTACATTAATGATGAACCTATCATGATATAAGTCTCTTGGCCGAACCTTATATTTTTAGGAATTTAATATCAATTAATAATATAATATTTGTTTTAAGAACTCTTTTATGTCAATTTTGACAGTATTCAATAGTTGATTTTTGTGAAACTCATAACAGTTTGATTACTTAGAACAAAGTCAATTAAATCAATCCTAATATATCATATTATCCTAGAAAATTAGTTTAATTCATTAAAAGTTTCATATTATATTTATTTGGGTATTTATAATATCAATTATTTTAATTTTTCACTATTATAGTAATTACTGCATCATCATTGTGTCATAAATAAAATAAATTATTTAATGTCTAAAAATTATAAATAAAATATCATTATATAGGAAATCTTTTTATATTTATAATGAATATTTATAATCTAAAATCCAACATATATAACCCTATGTAACAATTTTTTTTCTAAAAGATATATGCTTGTGTCATTTTTGTATTCATTTTAACTTAATTAAAATAAAGTGTCATTATCACTTACAAGTGGATCCATGGGGTCCCAAAATAGACCCAAAGATTCCCATGGTCGACCATGTATCAACCAATAGGGTTAAGAAACGTTTTAGGGTAATTTAGTATTATTATAATATTATTTTTTAACCCTTATTTACCGGATTTACCCTTAACCATGGTAAATAAAATATTTACCGCAGTAATTATTCAAAATGTCTAAAAATAAAAGTTACCTATTTACACAATTTTAACATCCTGATTCCAAATATGGAATCCATTTTCCTAAATTCAAAACACAGAAGTGGCAGAAATTAATTTAAAATTAATTCCCGCTGTCAAAACAAAAAGCGTGTTTTTAAGAGATAATAACTAGCAAAAGATTGACACTCGTTTATGTTCGGTTTAATTGTAAAATTATGTCCAATGACCAACATTATATTAAATGGTAAAAATATATTCTAAATATACTTTAAAACCACTCAAATTCATAATTTATCACTATTAATTATTTTGATTAAAAAAGTTGTTTTTAATTAAAACTTAGTAATTTTCACTATTCATCAAAATATGAAAGTTATCTGAAATGTACCAAAATTTCACCTTAGGCTAAATTCGATATTCCGAATCCAAAAATGAAGTCCATTTTCAAATATAAAATATATATAATTTCAAAAAGTAGGTATTACTATTCATAACGGCTAGTTTGATTAGTTATGGTGTGTTAGAACTTGGTGTTGCGTACAACACACGCTATCACATTATTCAAAGAGAAGCGTACCGTAGAAGCTTGGGGTGTTACACCTAAAACATTATGTACATGTCTATGATTCATTAATATTTTTTCGAACATTTTTTCCTTATTTTTCTGGGAAAAACATTGTATAAAAATGTTCCCTACTCAATTATTCTTGATGAGATATCCTAATTAATGAGAATAATTTGATTCCTCACTAATTTTCATGTGCACCACATAATATTTTTTAATACACCATTATTTTTCTAAAATCACCCATTTTATCATGAAAATCAATATTGGTACATTTTTGGGTGTATACAAATAATTATTCCTCATTTATTTATGAAGAAACATTGAAAATAATTCATTAAACTACACTAAAGTGGGTCGTTTTAAATGTTTCTTAGAGACTATTTATACATGTATTCAATTCAGGTTGATATCACATAACCTATTTTATTCATAATTTCTTTATTAGTGTCCATTAATGATTTAAATCCATTATTTCATCAACAGTTCTATGATACACCAATTTTTTATGACTTGCGAAATGATCTTGATACCCATTTTCTTCCATGGGTAACTCTTTTGTTTATTTTTGATTCTTCATGTGGAACAAATATTCATTAACAATTTATGATGGGTGATCCTAGATAGCACTGTAATGCATTGGCTTATGTTTAGTCTCATAAGGCCTCTGTTGGGGACATGGACAGAACTTGATTCATTTATGGGATTTTTTCTTCCATGTGTAATGGCCTTGTTAGTTATCCATGACTCATTCTCCACCATGTGAAATAGTCAGGACCTTTATTCGTGACCCATGGTTATTTCAAGTTTTATATAGTTTCCCCATTCCTATGATTCAATGATTAATGACCCATGTTATACATATTTTTCTTTTTTGCGGTTATTTATATTACTTCATTTTTATGTCATCATGATAAGACATCTAGTACTTGTGTTATCATTTATTAATATGTTTATACTCATAATGGAATTTTTATCCCATCCCATTGTTCATTTATTCCTCTGGTTATCCTACGAGGATGTGTGGGATCAAAGAAAGTTAGAAGATCATTATAATGATTAAACAAAAGATTTTGTTTTTGTTTTAGTTTAAATATATTTATATATATACCTAATAATTCTATGAAACCTATAAGTTATAATCATTGGTTTTTATTTGATTGATAATTATGCTTAAAATCATGCAGTAATATGTGTAAAAGTATAGAGTTTTTATATATGGAAGCTCGAAAGCCTCTATTATTCTCTCTATTATAACAATATGCATTTTTTTCTAACAATACAATTACCATAGAAAATCATCATTAGACCATGAAATACCTACTCAATAATGATCAATATATTGGGAATAATAGGTTAAATTTTTATAGATCACATTTATGTTTTAATTGATAATGAAATATTCAAATATTTCCAATAGTGATTACAGAATGAATATCATAAACTAATTAATCCCAACTAATGATCTTAATATATCCATATAATTTAAATACCAAAAAATAATGATTACTTGAGTTAATATTGAGGAATAATTTTAGATCATACTTAATAAAATGATATTGGAACATCACATTTTCTATATATATATTTTTGAAAGATCCTTTTTGTTTATCTATCATTAAAAAAATAATACACCATTTATGATTTTGAATAAAATGATCTACAGAAATGATAAACCATTTAAAATTAATTAGTTAATCATTTCTATATATTTTAATGTCTTTCAATTTTTAATATAGATATATTAGTAGGATCATTCTCTGAAGGGTTTTATTAAACACAAAGAAATGTCCTTCTTATGTAAGAAAATTTTTTATATTCTTATACCAACTTAGAATGTTGTATCAGTTTTTTTAGAATGGATCTAAAAGTTATATTTTATAATGATGACAATATTTTTATATTAAAATTGTAATTTTATCATCTGAGTATCATGTTTTACAGTCAAATAATAAGTAATTATAGAAAATATTTTATTCTAAAATTATGGCCCCTTTTAATTAAATTAGATAAAATTGTTGATAAGAGGAAATATTTTACTAATATTTTCATTATATCAGTATTTTCACAATTTCAAATAAACATAGGGAGACACTATTTTCAGTGATATTCTGCTTGAATTTTATATAGGTGTGTGTAATGATATATTCACAATTCATTAAATGTATTAACTATAAACCTTTCCTCTTGTATAAAAATATATATGATTCCTTCATTATGTGGTTAACGAGGATCATTATATATATATATATATATATGTAATTACTTCTATTAGGGTCGCATGTAACATTTTTATCTTACAAAATATAATCAATGGGTGAGTAGCTTTGGTGTTACCTACTATTTTGGATGATGTATGTTTTAACAATGTTTTCATTAAAAAGAATTTAACATCAATTATTTTATAGGATTTTGTACTTTTACAATCTTATCTCATTAGTTTTGTTATATGATTGTTTGATTTTAGAAATTTTATTTTCATATCATATATATGAAAATAAATTTATATGTGTAAAACATTGATTTTATACATCCTTATACATCTAACGGTTTCTTTAATTATACAAGAAATATGTTTTTATTATAACAAATGAGATAAATATGTATCCCATGTATAAGTTAAAACACCAATTTCAGGTAATGGAATTTAATTATAGAAAATTTAAATCCCTATAACTATAATAATGTTATGATAGATAGAGAACGACCATTTTTTACTTAAAAAATTATGGCACAAGGAAGTGATACAACTTACCCAAACCCACAAAATATATATAATTATATACAAGGGAGACCTATCATTTTATAATGATCTTATTTTTCTATATATAGTTATTTATTTTCTTATTATCCATATATAAAATTTAATTTTAATTTTACATGAAATTTTTAGGTTTTTTATTTTTAGTGGTGGATGCATAGTTTTTACATCATTGTGAAAACTAAATGACAAACCCATTTGTGGGATATAGTAATTTATAGAGTAACTCACGTGGTTGGAACATGTATTCCCATTCTGTCTTTCCTAACCATGCATCAATATAATGTGTTTTTAGGGAATACCACATAATTAGAAAACCAATTACTAAATATAGTCGAATAATCATTTATGCTCCCTACATTTTCAATATATGGGTTTCAAATTGTACCCCTCTTTTCTTTACATGGTTTTTTACTACATTAATTATTCATGTTTATTTTATCCATCCTTGGAACATTTGTTCTATGTAGTGACTCCATTATCCCTCAATTTTAGAGCCTCCATGCATGGATTCCAAGTAGATTTCCTAATGAAAAATCTTTTATTATTCATACTATTACATTTAAATTTAATATTGTATCATTTTCCTAGATTTTAAATCCTCACCAAAATAATATAGGATATTGGGATTGAATTGGGTTCAATGTTGGACATTATTTTATGCTTTGGGTGTTTGATGTTTTTAGGGTAAATCTCATTAATATTTGTAGGATTCCCCATTTAAAGTGATGTTTTTATTGTTTTTGAGACTTGATCGTCATTGAAAAAAGCTATGTGTTTTTTTATTCACATTAAATTCCATGTAATTGTGTGATTTCTGATTTCAAAGGTTTTATTATTTCATTTATGGAAATGTTTGAATTTTATTGAGTTTTCTAAAATTTTAAATATATTTGTCACTCAAATGAATTGGTATTTACCCATGTTTTCATGTTTTTAAAAGATACTTTTATTTCCTACAATTATAGTGATGATTTGGTGGTTTATTTTAGATGAATTATGAGGTATAATGTTCTTTTCCAAATTTAAGCCATTACATGTATATCAAAATGATGTTTTTTACTTTTATGATGTATGATAATATGAATGTTTTTATATAGTGTACTTCTATGGGTTGAAATGGTTTTTTAAAAATGATTTATAATGTTTAAAAATTGTAATAAAAGGATGAATATTCTATGTAGGTTCATAAGAAGTCATGTTTTGGAAAATTAAATTATTTACATTATTTTTTGTAAGTAACCCCCTTGAGTTACCCATCTGTTATTACTATTGATTTGGATTGTGATCTAAACATTTATCATGAATTATTTATACTCGGAACGATGGATTCGATGTTGTTTCTTATGAAGGAGCTAGAGGAGAGATACATATTTTTTCTGAATAATATATTATCGATATCAACAAGATTATGGTTACCACAAAATTTATGTTCAAAATATAAATCTTATGTTATTTTATATGTTTATATTTATGTTACATTAGATATGACACTAGCTTTTATAATACCACTAATTTTTTTATATTCCAGGGCTACAGGGTACTTCCTTATGAGACTGACACATGATAGTTAGGTGTCATGTGTGGTTTAAGATGAAACATTTTATAAAAGTTTTTAAATGGATTCTAGTAAATTCTATGAAAATCTAATAATATGAACCAAATTACCACCCATGATACTATTTTACTATATACAGGGGATTCAAACTTGAATTTCTATTACATACCCTAACTAAATTGACTCAAGTGGTACCTTAGTATGTGTTGTGTTGTTTTTCATTTTTGATCATTTCCATTATGATTGATGGTTTGTTTCATTTTATGTATCATGTGTTAAATCACTCAAATGGGTTGGATAATTGTTTGAAATTTTTAAAAAATGATTATATATATATTTTTGTTCATAATGATGGCCTGTTTTACTAGGTTAAAATGAGAGTATTTACCAAAAAAGGAAATGATATAATAATTTTTATATAATTCTTATCCATCAAAGTCTATTTTATAGTTGTAATTCAATATAAAAAATGAACTTTCTTTTATAATGAATTATAAATATTATTTTCAGGATTCCTATTGGGTTTTATTACACAACATGAACACACCAATGGGTGTATTCATCTCTTATTATTTACATTCCAATTAACCCGTATGATCTCTTCATTGTTTATATTTGATTTGTTCAGGTAGTATAAAATATGGGAAATGACAAATGAGGATTACATTTATATAGGAAATATATATTTAGGTTTTCCTTTATTTTGGGATAATTATGAATTATATTAGTTGAAACTGGTCATCCATTATATGTTTTTATTAGGTAAGGTGTTTGTTTTTTGTTTTTTTCATTAAATATATATTAGTTTACTCTATGTTTTTCTTTAATAACTCTACTTAATTAAAATATAATTAGTTTATTCCATCTATATCTATTGATTTAGTGCATGTGTTTTTGATATATGGGTTGTTCATATGATTTTTTTTGAGTAAAATTATATTTTTATTTATTGATTCATTGTGAAAAACAATTCCCATGAGTGGCACCAAAATGGACAAAAACAAATTCTATAATTCAATGGATTTGGAAATACCTTCATGCCTTTCCTTGGATTGACTCAAGTTCCAACTGAGTGGTGACCTAGATTTTTTTAAATAAATTATTTCCAAATACTACTATATTTTCTACGGTACATCATAGTAATAAAAGAGGCATGTAATTTCATAAATGAGATGAAAAAAAAACATTTTATAGATAAATATTACATTGTTTTAGATGAATATCCAATACATCTAATAACCATAAATTCCCCATAACCTTAAGAATTAGTGTAATTAGATACTAGACACATAAACATACTATTACATTAAATATATTCAATATCTCATACAATTATATTATCCCCTAGTAAACTTCTATGGAATTCTAGACATGAACCCATTCTGTATAACCTATAAAAAAGGAATCATAACAATGGATGAGCTCAGAATTTTATTAAGGGTAATAATGAGAGATATAAATCAATTATTATATTGAATAATTTCATTATAATATGGGTTTGAGAATAATATGTTATAAATATAATCATACCCAATAATTCATAGATCATTATCATGATTTATGGAATAAAACATTAGTGTTTCACTATATATTATAGTCATAAAAAACAAATCATGTAACATCCCAATTAAATAAAGAATAAATCATTTTCATATTTATTAATATTTACAAATTAAATATTACTTTTACTTTAAAGGGGTTGCTATGTTTGATAGCCTACCCGAAACGCAACAAAGAGTTTCTTTAAAATCTTACGTTGCACACTAGTAATAAAATTATATTATTTTAAATGGTAATTAACACGTTGCCATTATATTGGAGGGAATGAATATAAATAACTAAAATATTGTTACATATGTTTGTTAAATTATTTTACATTTATCCAATAAAGTATAAAGTCTTAAAATACGAAAAGAATTCAATTTTAGGCATATATACTCTAATTTTCACTAAAGGTCCACTTATCGCCTTTTCATAGAGAACCTTCGTTAAATATAGTTTTGGTCACTCTTATAAATTCGGTTGGACTAAATAAAACCCTTCTTTAGAATCGGGACATCAAAATTTACATTGTGTAAATTTTTGGTATTTTTCCGATAAAGTCCATTTTTTAATGAATAGTGAAAAATGTTGTATTTTAATTCAAAACCTATTTTTTTCTAATTTATTTATATGATTAGATTATATTTTTAATTGTATTTAAAGTTAAATTAGAATTTATATTTACTATTTAATCCAATTGTGGTCGTTGGAATTAATTTCACTTTGAAATCGGACTTAAACTAGTGTCAATCTTTTTATACTTATTGTTTCATAAAAACACGCTATTTTCTCTGACAGCGGGATTTAATTATTAAATTAATTAATGTAACTTATATTTTATGAATTTTTTAAAATATATATAATTTTTTAATTCGGTGTATCAAATATAGCTTAGGGTGAATTTTTGTTATTTTTCTGAAAAACTTCAATTTTTGACGAATAGTGAAACCACTAAGTGGTACTTAAAAAACTGATTTTTCGTTTAAATGAAATTTTACCACCTCTGTATTTTAAATTTCAAAAATCCGACATCCATGGTTGTCATTAAGAAGTAAAATTTGTTTCAATGGGATTAAAATAATTTTTTTTTGAATAGTAACTTTTAAGTTCATTAATCGCGATTAGAGGTAATTAGTGTAGTTTAAGGTAAAAATAATGTATTAATAATATGAAATGAACTTGAAACATGTCCTACCCTCATTGTTTGTGTCATGGCCGACCAATAAAATCCATGGGTCAACATGGGGACCCCATGGAGCCACTTTGGTAGGAAAATGACATTAATACCTTTTTATTTAAAGTTAAAATAAAAATGACACAAACATGAGTTGTTTTACTAAAACAATTTTTAAATGGGGTTATAAAAGTCATACTTTTTACTATACATAATCACTAGAAAGATAAAAATATTTCCCACATCATGATATTTTGTTTTATAATTTTTAGACATTAAATAAATTAAATTATTAATGACACCATGATGATGCAGCGATTACCTCATTATTTAACGATTTGAATAAAATGAAAAGATAATGTAAAATATAAGACCTACACATGTAAAAAAACCAATTGGATGGGTGGATTTAGAACTCTTATCACCTTATCCTTTAAATATATAATTTTGGGACCGTTTTTATCCGAAAATCATTTTATAATAATGTAACCTTTTATAACTTTCCAAGAGTGCCCCTCCTCTCCTCTTATAAAAGGCCCCCACCTCTACCTCCTTACCCACACCTCTAAAGCCTTTGGATCGGCCAAGATCTGCTCATTTGGTCTCTCCACATCCCTCTATTACTCCTATAAGCCTCATTAATGGCAGATGTCTTCCCAAGGAATCCTTTGAGCTCAAATCAAAATGATTTACCCGTTTTAAAGGTAGTGTTTTCTCTTCTGTTCTTTTGTTTTATTTTGCTTCTCCAAACCCCTAAACTCTTTTTATTCATTTATTTTATAACAAATACAGTATCTTAAATATACTAGGATGTTTTTATCATAATCATTCGAGCTACAATTACACACACCTACATCTAATGATTAAAGAATATATTGTTTCTGTGGATGGTGAATTTCTGTCTCACAAAACGATGATTGTTCAATATTCTTCTAACACCTTTAAAGGTGGCCATTAAGATGTCACTATATTTATATATGATATATAATATGTTTATGTTTTCCTTAATCTTATTTATTTTTCATTTATGTCATACCTTTATGGTTTCCATTATGGGTATATGCAATATCTTCATTTTAGGAAGTGCAGACTACCGCCCCCTCAAAGAGATTTGATTTGTTAATGTCTTGTGTGGGATGTATAAAGGATGGATTTAAAGTTATTATATATGATGTTTTATGGAAATTATAGTATACCTTTATATCATTGTTATTTCTTTCCATTAATGTATGAGATAGAAATGAAATTAGTATTCATGCGTACGTACGGCTTACCGTCTCCATGAACGGTGCATTTCATTTCTTATCCCCAAATGTAATGTACTATTATAAGTACATATATATAATTGATATATATGATGTTTGTTACATCTAAATGATTAATATAATTCTAGAATTAAAATATACATATCTCTCATTTATATTTAATTCCATTAATATGACATAGATATGAAGGTAGCGTTCATGCGTACGTACGACTTACCGTCTCCATGAATGGTGCATTTCATTTCATACCTCTAAATGATTATGTAATATTATAAATACATGTATATGCTGGATATATATGATATATATTATATCCAAATCATGAATATCATTCTGGATATAATGAACCTTTGACCACACGAATAACATGTAATTGTAAGAAGTCCACATTCGACATAAGAACCAAATATCGACAAAACAATCATTATTAACATAAATGATTACATAATGTTTATAACATGGCAATAAGTGATATAAAAGGAATAATGAACTTGAAAAAGGTTCTTAAGCATGTAGAAATTAACTGAAGTTTATTATTCAGGACGTTAAAGAACGATCGAGTCAAGTCGGACATGAGGTAAGGGACTTCATCTCAATCTCCTTTCATTGAGGCATATTTCGTTTTATACACAACTTTATTTTATACGGTGTATAAACCCCTTTGAATTTTACTTTTATACAAAAGGAATCTTTTTCTACGAAGCATTTTACTAAATGACAAAAAGGAATGTTTCTTTTAACATATGCGGTGACAACGAATGTTTTCGCTGCCGTGAGTATTATTTGGTTTTTGGCTTCTTCAACAAGCCGTAATGTTTTTAAAATGAAATAAATACCATATACTCTTTTATGTATTTTGGTAATGAAAATGGTTTTTATAATGGATTTGTTATGTCAATATATTTATGTGATATATTGTTATCAATGTTTGGAAATGTTTTCTTTCCATTATATTTGTTTTGTGTCTTATGATTTTATAATGGTACTTAGACATTTGATAGGTGGTTACATGATAAACCATAATACGGGTGGTGCCGTGAATACCAGGATGGGTGGTTACGTTATAACCTCCAATGCATTGGGTATGGAAGTCGGCAGTATGACTTTTCCATTAAGTGATATGTGTGGAAGTCGACTGTATGGTTATTCCATTTAAGTATGTTTATGTCCCAAGTTACATTTATATGTTATGTGATCTTTATATGGGTTTTATGGTAATATTTTGGTTACAAACGGGTAAGTAATGATATTTTATTTAGTGACGAGTTTTTACTACTTCATAAAGGTGAAAAGTATTACTTTGATAAAGTATACATGGTTTACTTGTTGTTTTGATAAACTAACAGTTTTCAATATTTGTGTATCCCTTGCTGAGCTTTTTATGCTCACCTGAAGTTTTTTGAAATGTTTTTCATAGGACTTAATGTGGAATAGGGTCAAGGATGGGATCAAGGGAAAGTCATGCTATATAAAACATGGAACTAGACATGTTTCTTTTTAAGAGTTTTTATTTTATGGAAACTTAGTAGAAGTGTCTACATTGTAATCTTTTGAGATGTAATAGGTATGTCCTAATTCGCTAAAACTCTAATCCTAAAAAGATCCTCAATGTGAATTATTAATTTAATTCAATATTAATTAATGTTTAAGGCCAGGGCCTTATAGTTGGTATCAGAGGTCGGATTAGACAACTTTAGGAGTTAGAAAATTGTTAAATTATATATTAATTTATGGTATGATTTAAATGTTATAGCATTTAAATATTACAATGTTGCTTCTCCCAAGATATTTATGTGTTAAGAATGGTTTTTCATAGAAGAAATAGAACAAATATTCTGGGAAGGCAAATAGAGGGAAATGACCTTTCAAATCAGTATCCTGAGATGGTCAGAATCAGAACTAAACAGTTTGTTGCATTGATGGCTCACTTGACTCAGGTGAAAAATTTTGGTTGTTTTTATTGATGATATTTTGGTGTTTTCTAAAACTAAAGAGGTTCATGAAAGTCATTTAAGGGTTATCTTGCAAACCTTAAAAGAAAAGAAACTATATGGAAAATTCAGCAAGTGTGAGTTTTGGATACAACAAATTTCTTTCCTTGGTCACATTGTTTCAAAAAATGGAATAATGTTTTATCCTGCTAAAACAAAAGTTGGTGAAGAATGGCCAAGACCCACAAATGTAACTGAGATCCATAGTTTCCTTGGTTTTCAAGGTTACTACCGAAGTTTTGTTGAAAAATTTTCACGGTTATCTCGTCCAATTACTAAGCTAACTCGGAAGGGTGTTAATATTATCTGGACAAAAGAATGTGATGATTGTTTTCAGGAGTTGAAAAGAAGATTGGTGAATACTCCAGTTTTGGCACTTCCTTCCAAGAATGGTGAGTTTTTTATCTACAGTAATACTTCATTTAAAGGACTTGGTTGCATCCTAATGCAGAATGATCAGGTAATTGCTTATGCTTCACGATAGTTGAAAACTCATGAGATAAATTATCCTACAAATGATTTGGAATTAAATGCTGTTGTTTTCGCTTTAAAAATTTAGAGGCATCATTTTTATGGAGTAAAGTGTTAAATATATATCGATCACAAAAGGTTAAAGTATATATTCACTCAGAAAGAATTGAACATGAGGCAGAAGAGATGGCTAGAATTAATCAAGGATTATGCTTGTACAATTCATTACCATCTAGGAAAAGAAAATAAAGTGGATCGTGCTTTGAGTTGAAAAAGTAATTCTTCATTAACAATGCTACGTTTGGAATGAGATCCTTTGGTTTTTGATTTGATGAACTTTGGCATAGAAGTTGTTGGTGTAGGAAGTTCTTCTGTTTTGTTTCAGGTATCAGTGAGATCATCCCTATCAGACATAATTAATCAAACACAGAGGGAAGACAGTGAGTTGCAGAAAAAGGTAGAGCTGGTTCAGAAGGGTATGTTGCATGAATTCAACATTGGTAATGATTGTGTTTTGAGATTTGGGAAGAGATTGTGTGTGCCTTGTGATTCACAGTTGAAGAGAGATTTGTCATGTGAAGCTCAAAGTTCTCTGTTTTCAGTTTGTCCTGGAAGTACTAAGATGTACAGAGATCTTCGGGAGTATTACTGGTGGGATGGAATAAAAAGAGATATTGCTGATTTTACTGTGAATTGTTTGACTTGTCAGTAGGTTAAAGCAGAGCAGAAGTTACCGAAAGGGATGTTGCAGCCATTACCGGTGCGAGAGTGGAAATGAGAAAATTTATCCCTGGACTTTGTTGTGGGATTACCGAGGACATCTCGAAGTAATAATGCAATATGGGTTACTGTTGATCTCTTGACTAAATCTGCTCATTTCCTTCCTATTCGAGATACATTCTCTCTAGATCAACTTTCTTGATTGTATCTTAAATAGATAGTCAGGTTACATGGAGTTCCTCTCTCCATTGTATCTGACTGGGATCCCAAGTTCATTTCTAATTTTTGGAAAGGCCTTCAGAAGTCGTTGGGTACTGAATTAAATTTTATTACATCTTTTCATCCTAAATCAGATGGGAAGTCAGAAAAAACAATTCATACTTTGGAAGATATGCTACGTGCTTGTTCGATGGATTATTAGGGAAGTTGGGACCAACATCTTTCCTTGGTAGAATTTTCATATAATAACAGTTTTCATTCCAGTATACAGATAGTACCATTTGAATCATTATATGGGAAGCGGTGTCGAACTACAGCTTTCTGGGATAATGTGGGTGAAAGGAATCTGATGGGACCAGAATTGGTAGAAGAGTTGGTAGAAAAAGTTCAGTTGATTCAGAAACACATAGGAACAGCTCGGAGCAGATAGAAAATTTATTCGGATAACCTGAGGAAGGATCTATCTTTCGAGGTAGACGGTCATGTTTTTCTCAAGGTTTCTCCATGGAATAGTGTGATGCGATTTGGTAAGAAAGGAAAGCTGAGTTCATGGTTCATTGGACCATATGAAATTCTGGAGAGAGTTTGATCAGTTTCATAGAGAGTGTCATTACCTCCGAGTTTATCTCACGTACACAATGTTTTTCATGTTTCGATGTTGAGAAAATATATGCTAGATTCATCTCATGTTTTTAGCCAAGAGGTAGTTCAGTTGGAAGAGAATCTCTCTTATAAAGAACAACCAGTCCAGATTCTTGACCGAAGAGAGCAAGTGTTGTGAAATAAGGTAATTCACTAGGTAAAGGTTTTGTGAAAAAACCACATGAGTGAAGAGGCAACATGGGAATCTGAGAATTCTATGAGGGATAAATACCCCCACTTATTTTGATAAGTGAATAAAATTGTGGGGACGCAATTCCCAAAAGGGGGGAAGGTTGTAACATCCCATGTAAATAAAGAATAAATAATTTTCATATTTATTAATATTTACGAATTAAATATTATTTTTACTTTAAAGGGGTTGCTAAGTTCGATAGCGTACCCGAAACACAACAAATAGTTTCTTTGAAATCTTACATTGCACACTAGTAATAAAATTATATTATTTTAAATGGTAGTTAACATGTAGCCATTGTATTGGAGGGAATGAATAGAAATAACTAAAATATGGTTACATATGTTTGATAATGTTTTTACATTTATACAATAAAGGATAAAGTCTTAAAATACAAAAAGAATTCAATTTTAGGCATATATACTCTAATTTTCACTAAAGGTCCACTTATCACCTTTTCATTGCGAACATTCTTTAAATATAGTTTTGGTCACTCTTATACATTCTATTGGACCAAATAAAACACTTCTTTAGAATCAGGACATCAAAATTTACTTTGTGTAAATTTTTTGTATTTTTCCGATAAAGTTCATTTTTGTAATGAATAGTGAAAAATGTTGTATTTTAATTCAAAACCACTTTTTAATCTAATTTATTTATATGATTATATTATATTTTTAATTGGTTTTAAAGTGAAATTATAATATATTTTTACCATTTAATCCAATTGTGGTCGTTGTAATTAATTTCACTTTGAAATCGGACTTAAACAAGTGTCAATCATTTGATACTTATTGTTTCATAAAAACACTCTATTTGCTCTAACAGTGGAAATTAATTATTAAATTAATTAATGTAACTTATATGTTATGAATTTTTTAAAATATACATCATTTTTGAATTTGAAATATCAAATATAGATTAGGGTGATTTTTTGGTACTTTTCTGAAAAACATCAATTTTTGATGAATAGTGAAACCACTAAGTGATACTTAAAAAACTGATTTTTCGTTTAAATGAAATTTTACCACCTCTGTGTTTTGAAATTAAAAAATCCAACATACATGGTTTTTATTAAGAAATAAAATTTGGTTCAATGGGATTAAAATAATTTTTTGGTGAATAGTAACTTTTCAGTTTATTAATCGCGATTAAAGGTAATTAGTGTAGTTTAAGGTAAAAATAATGTTTTAATAATATGAAAAGAACTTTACACATGTCATACCCTCATTGGATATGTCATTTACGACCAAGAAAATCCATGGGTCAACTTGGGGACCCCATCTAGCCACTTTGGTTGGAAAATGACATTAATATCTTTTTATTTAATGTTAAAATAAAAATGTCACCAACATGAGTTGTTTTACTTAAACAATTTTTAAATGGGGTTATACAAGTCATAATTTTGACTATAAATATTCATTTTAAAGATAAAAATATTTCCTACATCATGATATTTGTATTATAATTTTTAGACATTAAATAAATTAAATCATTTATGACAGCATGATGATGCAGCGATTACCTCATTATTTAACGATTTAAATAAAATGAAAAGATAATGTAAAATCTAAGACCTACACATGTCAAAAACCTATTGGATGGGTGTATTTCGAACTCTTATCACCTTATCCTATAAATATATAATTTTGTGACCCTTTTTATCAAAAAATAATTTTATAATAATGTAACCTTTTATAACTTTCCAAGAGTTCCCCTCCTCTCCTCTTATAAAAGGCCCCCACCTCTACCTCCTTACCCACACCTCTAAAGCCTTTGGTTCGGCCATGATCTGCCCATTGTTTCTCTCCACATACCTCTCTTACTCCTTAAAGCCTCACTTAGGGCAGAATACTTCACATGGATGCCTTTTAGCTCAAATCAAAAAGAGTTACCCATTTTAAAGGTAGTGTTTTCTCTTGTGTTCTTTTGTTTTATTTTGATTCTCCAACAACCTAAACTCTTTTTATTCATTTCTTTTATAACAACTCCAGTATCTTAAATATAATAGGATGTTGTTATAAGAATCATTCAAGCTACACTTACAAACTCCTGCATCTAATGGTTAAAGAACATACTGTTTCTGTGGAAGATGAATTTCTGCCTCACGAAACTATGATTGTTCAATATTCATCTAACACCTTCAAAGGTGGCCATTAATGTCACGACCCGACCCTACCTGTGCTCGAGCCGCAACTACCCCAAGATCGCCTCCATAGGCTAGGGGCTGGCAACTAGCGCCGAAGGCACAATAACTCGGGGAGGCCTTTGCCTAAGCACCTATACACACACTCGCAGCAAACTCAATGCAACAGTGCAGAGTAAAAGTAAAGGAAAGCAAAGAAAAGGAAAGGGAAACTGCAATATACATATACCACAAAGTGCATCGACCTCTACAAGTACAAGAAAGATGAAAGTACACTGAAAAAAGGGGCAAAACACGCGCCCAACCAAAAGTGCCACAACTCGGCAACAGGTAAACAAAAAGAAAACAGCTGACCGGTCTCCCACCTGGAACCCAGCCACGGCCACTGCACGCGGTCCAATCTCCCAAGCTCCTACGCTCCACCGAAGTCACGCTCCACCTGTCTGTCGTCTGCAAGGGCACACCAAGTGCGGGCAAAGCCCAAGCAGGGGTGAGTATAAAAATACTCAATAGGATACCCCGAAGGCTCGAGGGAGCTACAAAGGAGGTACCGAAGGGTGAGAATTAGAGCGAGCAAGGAATAGAAAGGATTACAAACAAGGGTGCAGTAAAGAGTAATAGCTCAACCCATCAAGAGAAAGATAGAAAACTCGTCCTACCATGAGAATTTGGACGCAGAAAGCACATGGAATACCCCACGCGTCTTCGCCTCTCCTGAAGGAGAGTAGCCAAAACCCAAGGAGTGGGTACTCAAAACATCGTATATACAAATCCATATGCTCTATCGAGAAGCCCGAACAACTTTGTAAGGGGATCTCTGTCCCGTAGCTCAGCCATAGAAAAAGTAGCCAACAGTCCCAAACATAACCCCACCATCGATGCCCAGCAACCCGCATGCCTGCCCTGAACCGCAAGCCAAGGGGCTCAGTCGCCGCACCTTGATACTATCCACTTTGGGCATCACTGACTCGCCAGCACGGTTTTAGATCGCATCGCAAGAACGAGTCTTTGTGGGGAAAGTGCCCCTCGTACTTGAGAGTTCTAGGAAAGTCAAACCACACCTCATCACTGCCCTGCAGTCGAGAGGTCTCCTCAAAGTCAAACTGTTCCATCACTGACCCGTACAACCAAGGGTCCCGCTCTGGTAATCACGGAGGAAAGACATAGGCTAGCCTAGTAGAAGGACTGAGCCTGGAATGCTAACAGGTGTCCCACTACCCAGCCCTACTGGAGGGTAATTCGTAACTAGATATCGGGTGACCCACTGCCCAGCCCTGCTGGAGAGTAAACCATAATACATCGTTAGGCGACCCACTGCCCAGCCCCGCTGGAGGGTAAACCATAACACATCATCTAGAAACCCACTGCCCAGCCCCGTTGGAGGGTAAACCAAATTACATCATCAGGCGACCCACTACTCAGCCCCGCTGGAGGGTAAACCAAATTACATCATCAGGTGACCCACTGCCCAGCCCCGCTGGAGGGTAGACCTGGAATAAGTCGACAGGCGACCCACTGCCCAGCCTTGCTGGAGGGTAGACCTGGAACTAGACGACGGGCGACCCACTGCCCAGCCCTGCTGGAGGGTAGGCCCTAAGAGGTCGTCGGGTGACCCACTGCACAGTCTCTGCTGGCGGGTAGACCCTAGTAGCGTCGAGTGACCCACTGCCCAGCCTCTACTGGAGGGTAGACCCTAGTAGCGTCGGGTGACCCACTGCCCAGTCTCTGCTGGAGGGTAAACCCTAGAAGTCGATGAGTAACCCACTGCCCAGCCCCGCTGGAGGGTAGAACTCAAAACTGCTCTAGCCATCCCCACCGGAGGGCACAACACTGGCCAACCGAACACGGAGTATATATCGCGCAACCACCCAAGTCCAGCACAGCTCACCCGAAGGGGTTTGGCACCTGTTCCATCATGGGGTGCCACTAGCATCACTACTGGTCGATCCATCGAGAACGAAACCAGGGGGAGACCACTCAACACTGCTGGTCAACCAACGAGCACAGAGCCAGGGGAAACTCCACCCTGCTGGTCAAACAAACACACAGGGGGACCCTCTACACCGCGAGAGGTCCAAGTATGCAAAGCAGAACAAAGAACACACTTGGAGCCCAAACGTTGTGTGGCCCCAAGTCAAACCCCAACCAAGCGCACAAACTGTCTCAGGTACAACCCGCACATACCTCCAAGTACTCCCGTATACTCCCTGAGTATACATCATCTCCAGCCCATGGGCTAACATGCACCCAGCACTCAGCGTCAACGCGAAGGCGTGACATATCAACTCCACCCCAAAGGCCTAGGCATGGCCAGCCACATCTCGTGGACCAATTATATCACTCTCCCAAGAGTGCACGATCACACGTCAAGGGTCCGCTACAAACAAGGTAGGACGAACCACCACCGGAGCATCTCTCATGCCCCACATTTAAGTAGATCACGCAAGAGGCTCCGCACAACCAAACAGATTGCACTGCTGTAATCCTCGCAGAAAAACACGCGAGGTCGACTACTTACTCGCCTCAAACAGATATCTGACGAAAAAGTCACTAACACCACCTCACGCCCGAACGGCGTCCCGTGATCCCGAGCCTCGGCCCCGAAAACAGTCGGATGCATCGCACCATCGTGATCCCCACGGGAAAACACGTCAAAAGCACTACTCACTTGAGTGCAACGGATATCGAGAGAAAAAGGTGCATCCTGGCACACCGCACACGAGCGGTGCCACGTGGGACCCGCATCTCGGTCCTGAAACTCAACGAACGGATCTCACCATTGCAATCATCTTGAAAAAGCACACAAGATGGACTATCAACTTGTCCAAAACGGTCACCCGATGATAAAGCTGTAAAATCACCGTCGACGCCCAAATAGCCCTCGTGGGCCCCGCACCATCATGCCGAATTTGAGCGGGTGTATTGCACCATTGCAATCCCCTCAGAAAAACACCCAACATCGACTACTCGCACGCCCCGAATGGACGTCCGGTGAAAAGGCGTGAAACGCTGCACACAGCTCGAAAGACGAGCTGTGGGGCCCATGCCTCAAATCCAGTTCCTACGCCCAAAACTGCCCTGGAAACTTTCCCCTCAGTGTCAGGGCCCCAACGCCGCTGATGGCGCTCAAAACGGACGTCGGACGCGTCTGTGCCGTCCAAAACGAGAACTCGGGGAAAAATATGCTCGCCCACTCAAGGACACGTCACGCATCCGCGACCCCTCATTTAGGGAATTAAAAATTCCCAAAACCATCCAAAAACATTCCCCTCGATGCAAGCTCCGCGCCTCCGCAGACGGCGCACAAAACGGACACCCGTAGCCCGAAATACGGGCGTCTGAAAACTGAGGGGCAAAGCCCCTTGGGCCGGACCGGCCCGGACCGGCCGGTCCGCCCTGCTTGGGCCGGCCCGCGCCGGCCGGCCCGCGGCTCAGCCGCGGGTCCGGTGCACCCCGCCGCTGCCAGCTGGCCGCGGCTTGCTTCAGCCGACCGGCCGCCTCGTGGCCGGTTTATTCCCCACAGCGACCCGCAAAACGCGGGTCGCGGTCGGCGCACGGGGGGTCGCGCACCCCGCGGCCTCTCCTCACCTTCGCGCTACGCCGACGCCGCCCAGGAGCCGCCTCGTCGTCGCCCTGAAGCCGGCCGCCCCGCTGGCTGCTCACCCAGCCGAAGCGCCACGCCACCGCCTGCTCGCCGCGCCGCCGCCTGGAACAGAAGTCGCGCCGCTGCAAAATCCCAAAACCCGCAAACTTCGGCGGGCGTTTGCGACTATGTCCGAACTCGGCATTTTGATCCGAAAGAAGCGATAGGAAGAATAGAAAAAGTACTACGCATATACGGGTGTTGTTCGAAGATCAAACATCAAATCGACACCTAAATTTGAATTCAAAGAGCGGTTCAGAAATGAAAACGCAACGCAACCTCCAACCTTGTTGGGCTTCGCCCGGAGCTTCGCGTCGATCCGCGGGCACCACCGCGCCTCGCCGGAGTGGCCTAACCGGAGCTTCCTCGCCGGAGATGGGGGAGGAGAGGGAGAGGAGGGGCTTCCACGCTAGGGAGAACAACCAAGAGGGGGGAAAAGTGTTTAAAAACAAAACACTTAAACCCCCCGCCCCGTGGGCCCCGTACCCGAACTCCCGACGGGGTCAGGGTTTACCCTCCCCTAGGCTAAGAACCACCCTCTGAGCGCAACGGCGGTCTCTGAATTTTATTTCGATACCCCATTCAAAAGTTACTAAACTTAGCGCCCGAGGCCGCCAAATTGCGAAAACGCCCCTGGGGCCATTTTTCACAAACGGCCCGCGCCCGCGAAACTTATACACCTCCTAGGGTAAACGGCACATTCCGAACACAACGGTGCCCTCATTTTCCCAATACGAGCCACCGTTTAAGAGATACTAACATTTCGCCATTAAACGAATAAATTAATTAATTTATTCATCCGTTTAACGTTCCGGGAGCGGGCGAGGGGTCCAAACACCCCGCACCGACAAGTTTTATGTCGTTCCTAGGGTAAACACCCCATTCCGGACCCATCCGTACACTCGGATATCTGATCTGGAACTTCATTTAGGAGTTATACCATTTATTTGGCATTTCCAGTTTAAACGCACCGAAAATTTAATTCCGGCCACTCCGGGGCTCGGAATCGCACGCCGTCTGAAGGCGCTGCCCTGGAATATCATCAAGAATATTCCAAAGTCTTTCACAGCAAAAACCGGGTTCTTACATCATTCCCTCCTTCAAGATTTTCATCCTCGAAAAGCAAAACTAGGGAGCAACATAGGTTACTAAGCCCACACCTGGCTTTCCCATACCCAGAAGAACCCACGCACAGCTCTGTGCCACCGCACACAGACTAAAGGATTGATCTGCTCATACGGGGTCGGCCTTTTCCAATGTAGTGCACCCACTCTAGACTTTGGGGTTAAGGCAAGGCGGTAGGAAACCTCGTCATCCCTTTTCACGGCCTCAAACGGCCCGAAGGCCCTTGGGGGTAGCTCACCTCCCCGGTCAAACCTCTACGTCGCACGTCGCGACTGGAATCACCACCCGCACCTGAAACAAGGCCCGGTGATTACCTCCTTCAGAATATCCATATTGTGAAACACCCAAGGATATCTGGTCACGCAAGATTTCATAGTCGATGCTCTGTTACACGCTCAATGGGCGAAGGAGCCAACACCATCGACTAAAGGAAAAGGTCTCACGCCTTTTTCCTTACCAACTCAGGGTTACACCCGACGCCCTGCGTCACCCTGGTAACACCTCAAACAAGGAGCAAGGAGAAAAGCCTGTCACACGCAGAGCCCATCAATTATACTACACCAAGGTAGAAGAGCTATAGATCATACCTCTTATCTCCTCATGCTCTACAGGATCGTAGAAATCCAAAGCTCGCGGCTGCCCGCGGTCCCAACTGTCAGCTCCTAGAGCCTGACGTGGACCTCCTAGTGGTGATGGGAAGACCTCGTAACGTCGTCCCCCACTACCATCTCCTCATGCTCCTCTTCTAGCACCACCTCTCTGGGTACTACTCCGATCACGGCGCTGCCTCTGTCGTGGTGGTCCACCTGCTGCCTGCCCGAAGCTCCCAGCAACTCGGGTCGGGCAGTCTCGTGCCAAGTGACCTCGCCCGTCACAAGCATAGCACCGGCGCTCTCTGGCTTCCCTGGTAACCTTCGGCACCACTGTGGTGTATAACCACGCCCCTGAGTCCGGTTGTCAGAAAGCCACCTGCGTCAAGTTCCTGCTTGTCGACATCCACTAGCTGCGGCAAACGTCTCGGCTCCAACGTGCCTGCTGCCACCACCAACAATAGAACGTGACAGGAAGCCATCTGTCACCAGCGCCTGCTTTAGCACCCCAGCATATGTGGAAATGCCCAAAGGTACTATGACAGCACGAATCTCTCGGCGGAGACCCTGCTCAAACTTCCGTGATCGGAGGCTGTCGTCACGGACCAAGTCCGGGTAAAAGCGTGCACGGTCTGAAAAACTAGCTGCGTACTCGACCACCGTCATCCCTCCCAACTGAAACTGCAGGAGCTCCTGAATCCGAACGGAGTGCAAGAAAGAGGGAAAAACTCCTCACGGAGCAACAACTGGAAGTCGTCCAACGAATGTGACGACTCGTCAAGAAGCTGAGTCACCAGACTCCACCAACGCCAAGAAGATCCACGGAAAAGGCTGGCTGCGAAAGCCACTCTCTGATCTGTCGGTATATGCACAAGCCTGAAAAGGCGAACCACTGTCTCGAGCCAAACCTCTACTGCCTGAGGATCTAGCTCACCACTAAACCTCAGCGGTCTCTGCTGCTGGAACTCACGGAGCGCACTCAACCTGCGCTCGAGCTCAGCCTGCTCTACTGAAACAGTCTACTGCTCAACAGGTGGGGGTGATGCTACCGGCCCACCCGGAGAAAAAGGGCTCACACGATGGGTCCTGGACTGAGGCCTCGTAGCTCACAGGGTTGTCATCACGAACCAAAGCTGATATCTTGGCTGACTGTCTTCACGGAGACATCATGAATATTATAAAGGAGTGCCACGGTCAGATGAACATACATGTATATACCAATACAACAACGTGGATGGGGAGCTAACTCAAGAAGGACAGTCAAGACATAGTCCTATTTGATGCACAAACAAATTCCCTGCAACAAGTGTCTCAACATGCCGAGTCGACAAGAGGGTTATCAGGGTCCTGGTAAATGGATACATCGGCCGCCACACCATCACTGGACTCCCTGGCCTGAGAGCCGCTCTCGAGACACGTTAACACTGTTTCCCTAAATTCCAACCAATTACTCTTTTAGGGACGTCCGCACAACGTCCCAAGGAACAAACCACCTCAGATACCACTTTTTCATGACCCGACCCTACCTGGGATCGAGCCGCAACTACCCCAAGCCCGCCTCCATAGGCCAGGGGTTGGAGACCAGTGCCGAAGGCACAATAACTCGGGGAGGCCTTTGCCTAAGCACTTGTACACACACTCGCAGCAAACTCAATGCAACAGTGTAGAGTAAAAGTAAAGGAAAGAAAAGAAAAGGAAAGAGAAACTGCAATATAAATATACCACAAAGTGCATCGACCTATACAAGTACAAGAAAGCTGAAAGTACACTGAAAAGAAAAGGGGCAAAACACGTGCCCAACCAAAAGTGCCACAACCCGGCAACAGGTAAACAAAAAGAAAACAGCTGACGGGTCTCCCACCTGGAACCCAGCCACGACCACCGCATGCGGTCCAAGCTCCCAAGCTCCTACGCTCCACCGAAGTCACGCTGCTCTTGTCCGTCGTCTGCAAGGGAACACCAAGTGCGGGCAAATCCCAAGCAGGAGTGAGTATAAAAATACTCAGTAGGATACCCCGAAGTCTCGAGGGAGAAGCAAAAGAGGTACCGAAGGGTGAGCAATAGAGCGAGCAAGGAATAGAAAGGAGTACAACCAAGGGTGCAGAAAAGAGTAACAGCTCAACCCATCAAGAGAAAGATAGAAAACTCATCCTACCACAAGAAGCTGGACACGGAAAGCACGTGGCTTACCCCGCGCGTCTTTGCCTCTCCTGAAGGAGAGTATCCAAAACCCATGTATTGGGTACTCAAAACATGGTATATACAAATCCATATGCTCTATCGAGAAGCCCAAACAACTTCGTAAGGGTATCTACGTCCTGTATCTCAGCCTAAGAAAAAGTAGCCAACAGTCCCAGACATAACCCCACCATCGATGCCCAGCAACCCACACGTCTGCCCTGAACCGCAATCCAAGGGGCTCAGTCACCTCACCTTGATACTATCCGCTTTAGGCAGCACGGACTCGCCCGCACGGTTTTAGATCGCATCGCAAGAACGCGTCTCGGTGGGGAAAGTGACCCTCGTACTTGAGAGTTATAGGAAAGTCAAACCACACATCGTCACTGCCCTGCAGTCGAGAGGTCTCCTCAAAGTCAAATCGTTCCATCACTAACCCGTATAACCAAGGGTCCCGCTCCGGTAATCACGGAGGAAAGCCACAGGCTAGCCTAGTAGAAGGACTGAGCCTGGAATGCTAACAAGTGTCCCACTGCCCAGCCCTGCTGGAGGGTAATTCGTAACTAGATATCGAGGGACCCACCGCCCAGCCCTGCTGGAGGGTAAACCCTAATACATCGTCAGGCGATCCACTGCCCAGCCCCGCTGGAGGGTAAACCATAACACATCATCCAGCGACCCACTCCCCAGCACTGCTGGAGGGTAAACCAATTTACATCATCAGGCGACCCACTGCCCAGCCCCGCTGGAGGGTAAACCAAATTACATCATCAGGTGACCCACTGCCAAGCCGCGCTGGAGGGTAAACCTGGAAAAAGTCAACAGGCGATCCACTGCCCAACCTTGCTGGAGGGTAGACCTAGAACTAGACGACGGGCGACCCACTGCCCAGCCCTGCTGGAGGGTAGTCCCTAAGAGGTCGTCGGGTGACCCATTGCCCAGTCTCTGCTAGAGGGTAGACCCTCGTAGCGTCGGGTGACCCACTGCCCAGCCTCCGCTAGAGGGTATACCCTAGTAGCGTCGGGTGACCCACTGCCCAGTCTCTGCTGGAGGGTAAACCCTAGAAGTCCATGAGTAACCCACTGCCTAGCCCCACTGGAGGGTAGAACTCAAAACTGCTCTAGCCATCCCCACTGGAGGGCACAACACTGGCCAACCAAACACGGAGTAGATATCGTGCAACCACCCAAGTCCAGCACAGCTCACCTGAAGGGGATCGGCACCTGTTCCATCACAGGGCGCCACTAGCGTCGCTACTGGCCGATCCATCGAGAACGAAACTAGGGGGAGACCACTCAACCCTGCTGGTCAACCAACGAGCACAGAGCCAGGGGATAACTCCACCCTGCTGGTCAAACAAACACACAGGGGGACCCTCTACACTGCGAGAGGTCCAAGTACGCAAAGCAGAACACAGCACGCACTTGGGGCCCACACATCGTATGGCACCAAGTCAAACCCCAACCAAGCGCACAAACTGTCTCAGGTACAAACCGCACGTACCTCCAAGTACTCCCATATACTCCCTGAGTATACCTCATCTCTAGCCCATGGGCTAACATGCACCCGGCACTCAGCGTCAACGCGAAGGCGTGACGTATCAACTCCACCCCAAAGGCCTAGGCATGGCCAGCCACATCTCTTGGACCAATTATATCACTATCCCAAGAGTGCACGATCACACGTCAAGGGTCCTCTACAAACAAGGTAGGACGAACCACCACTGGAGCATCTCTCATGCTCCACATTTAACAAGATCACGCAAGTGGATCCGCACAACCAAATGGATTTCACCGTTGTAATCCTTGCGGAAAAACACGCGAGATCGACTACTTACTCGCCTCAAACAGATATCCGACGAAAAAGTCACCAACACCGCCTCACGCCCGAACGGTGTCCCGTGATCCCGAGCCTCAGCCCCGAAAATAGTCGGGCGCATCATACCATCGTGATCCCCACGGGAAAACACGTCAAAAGCACTACTCACTTGATTGCAACGGATATCCGAAGAAAAATGTGCATCCTGGCGCACCGCACACGAGCGGTGCCATGTGGGACCCGCATCCTGGTCCCGAAACTCAACGAAAAGATCGCACCATTGCGATCTTCTCGAAAAAGCACACAAGATGGACAATCCACTTGTCCAAAATAGTCTCCCGGTGATAAAGCTGGAAAATCACCGTCGACGCCCAAACAGCCCTCATAGGCCCCGCACCATCATGCCGAATTTGAGCAGGCGGATTGCACCATTGCAATCCCCTCAGAAAAACACCCAACGTCGACTGCTCGCATGCCCCGAACGGACGTCCGGTGAAAAGGCGTGAAATGCTACACGCAGCTCGAAAGATGAGTCGTGGGGCCCACGCCTCAAATCCAGTTCCTATGCCCGAAACCGCCTTGGAAACTTTTTCCTCAGTGCCAGGGTCCCAACGCCGCTGACGGTGCTCAAAACGGACGTCGGACGTGTCTGCGCCGTCCAAAACAAGAACTCGGGGAAAAATATGCTCGCCCACTCAAGGACATGTCACGCCTCCGCAACCCCTCATTTCGGGAATTCAAAATTTCCAAAACCATTCCAAAACATTCCACTCGACGCAAGCTCCGCGCTGCCGTAGACGGCGCTCAAAACGGACGCCCGTAGCCCGAAATACGGGCGTCCGAAAACTGAGGGGCAAAGCCCCTTGGGCCGGACCGGCCCGGACCGGCCGGTCCGCCCTGCTTGGGCCGGCTTGCGGCTCAGCCATGGGTCCAGTGCACCACGCCGCGGCTAGCTGGCCACGGCTTGCTCCAGCCGACCAGCCGCCTCGCGGCCGGTTGATTCCCCACAGCGACCCGGAAAACGCGGGTCGCGGTCGGCACACGGGGGGTCGCGCACCCCGCGGCCTCTCCTCCCCTTCGCGCTACGCCGGCGCCGCCCGGGAGCCTCCTCGTCGTCGCCCTGAATCCGGCCGCCCCGCTAGCCGCTCACCCAGCCGAAGCACCGCGCCACCGCCTGCTCGCCGCGCCGCCGCCTGGAACCGAAGCCGCGCCGCCCCGGAGCTCCCCGGACCACCTCGCTGCCACCGCAAAATCCCAAAACCCGCAAACTACAGCAGAAGTTTGCGACTATGTCCAAACTCGGAATTTTGATCCGAAAAAAGTGATGGGAAGAACAAAAAAAGTACTGCGCATATACGGTCATTGTTCGAAGATCAAACATCAAATCGATGCCTAAATTTGAATTCAAAGGGCGGTTCAGAAATGAAAACGCAACGCAACCTCCTACCTCGCTGGGCTTCGCCCGGAGCTTCGCGTCGATCCGCCGGCACCACCGCGCCTCGCCGGAGTCGCCTCGCCGGAGCTTTCTCGCCGGAGATGGAGGAGGAGAGGGAGAGTAGGGGCAGCCACGCTAGGGAGAACAACCAAGAGGGGGGGGAGGTGTTTAAAAACAAAACACTTAAACCCCCCGCCCCGTGGGCCCCGTACCCGAACTCCCGACGGGGTCAGGGTTTAGCCTCCCCTAGGCTAAGAAACACTCTATGAGCGCAACAGCGGTCTCGGAATTTTATTTCGAGACCCCGTTCAAAAGTTACTAAACTTAGCACCCGAGGCCGCCAAATTACGAAAACGCCCCTGGGGCTATTTTTCACAAACGGCCCACACCCGCGAAACTTATACCTCTCCTAGGGTAATTCACATTCCGAACACAACGGTGCCCTCAATTTCCCAATCCGAGCCACCGTTTAATAGATACTAGCATTTCTCCATTAAACGAATAAATTAATTAATTTATTGATCCGTTTAACGTTCCGGGAGCGGGCAAGGGGTCCAAACATCCCGCACCGACATGTTTTATGTTGTTCTTAGGGTAAACACCACATTACGAACCCATCCGTACACTCGGATCTCTGGTCCGGAACTCCAATTAGGAGTTATACCATTTATTTGGCATTTCGAGTGTGAACGCACCGAAAATTTAATTTCGGCCACTCCGGGGCTCGGAATCGCACGCCATCTGAAGGCGCTGCCCTGGAATATCATCAAGAATATTCCAAAGTCTTTCACAGTAAAAACCGGGTTCTTAAATCATTCCCTTCTTCAAGCTTTTCTTCCTCGAAAAGCAAAACTAGGGAGCAGCACAGGGTACTAAGCCCACACCTAGCTTTCCCATTCCCAGAAGAACCCACGCACAGCTCTGTGCCACCGCACATAGACCAAAGGATTGATCTATTCATGCGGGGTCGGACTTTTCCGATGTCGTGCACCCAATCTAGACTTTGGGGTTAGGGCAAGGCGGTAGGAAACCTCGTCATCCCTTTGCACGGCCTCAAACGGCCCGAAGGACCTCGGGGGTAGCTCACCTCCCCGGTCAAACCTCTACGTCGCACGCCGCGACTGGAATCACCACCCGCACCTGAAACAAGGCCCGGTGATTACCTCCTTCAGAATATCCATATGGTGAAACACACAAGGATATCTGGTCACGCAAGATTTCACAGTCGATGCTCTCTTACACACTCAATGGGCGAAGGAGCCAACACCATCGACTAAAGGAAAAGGTCTCATGCCTTTTTCCTTACCAACTCAGGGTTACACCTGACGCCCTGCGTCACCCTGGTAGCACCTCAAACAAGGAGCAAGGAGAAAATCCTTTCACACGCAGAGCCCAACAATTCTACTGCACAAAGGTAGAAGAGCTGTAGAGCATACCTCTTATCTCCTCATGCTCTGCAGGATCGTAGACATCCAAAGCTCGCGGCTGCCCGCGGTCCCAACTGTCAGCTCCCAGAGCCTGACGTGGACCCCCTAGTGGTGATGGGAAGACCTCGTAATGTCGTCCCCCACTACCAGCTCCTCCTGCTCCTCTGCTAGAACCACCTCTCTGGGTACTACTCTGATCACGGCGATGCCTCTGTCGTGGTGGTGCACCTGATGCCTGCCCGAAGCTCCCAACAACTCGGGTCGGGCAGTCTCGTGCCAAGTGACCTCGCCCATCACAAGCATAGCACCGACGCTCTCTGGCTTCCCTGTTACCCTCCGGAGCCACTGTGGTGTACGACCACGCCCCTGAGTCCGGTTGTCAGAAAGCCACCTGCGTCGAGGTCCTGCTTGCCGAAGCCCACTAGCTGCGACAAACGTCTCGGCTCCAACGTGCCTGCTACCACCACCAACACTAGAACGTGACAGTAAGCCCTCTGTCACCAGCGCCTTCTCTAGCACCCTGACATATGTGGAAATTCCCAAAGGAAATATGACAGCACGAATCTCTCAGCGGAGACCCTGCTCAAACTTCTGCGCTCGGAGGTTGTCGTCACGGACCAAGTCCGGGTAAAAGCGTGCACGGTCTGCAAAACTAGCCGCGTACTCGGCCACCATCATCCCTCCCTGCTGAAACTGCAGGAGCTCCTGAATCCGAACAGAGTGCAAGAAGGAGGGAAAAACTCCTCACGGATCAACAACTGGAAGGCGTCCAACGAAAGTGACGACTCGTCAAGAAGTTGAGTCACAAGACTCCACCAACACCAAGCCGATCCACGGAAAAGGCTGGCTGCCAAAGCCACTCTCTGATCTGTTGGCATCTGCACAAGCCTGAAAAGGAAAACCACTGTCTCGAGCCAAACCTCTACTGCTTGAGGGTCTGGCTCACCACTGATCCTCAGCGGTCTCTGCCGCTGGAACTCACGGAGCACGCTCAACCTGCGCTCGAGCTCAGCCTGATCTGCTGAAACTGTCTACTGCTCAACAGGTGGGGGTGCTGCTACCAGCCCACCCGGAGAAAAAGGGCTCACACGATGGGTCCTGGACTGAGGCCTCGTAGCTCACAGGGTCGTCGTCACGAACTAAAGCTGATATCTTGGCTGACTGTCTTCGCGGAGACATCCTGAATATTATCAAGGAGTTCCATAGTCAGATGAGCATACATGTATATACCAATACAACAACGTCGATGGGGAGCTGACTCAAGAAGGATGGTCAAGACTTAGTCCTATGTGATGCACAAACAAATTCCCTACAACAAGTGTCTCAGCATGCCGAGTCGACAAGCGGGCTATCAGGGTCCTGGTGAATAGATATGTCGACCGCCGCACCATCACTAGACTCCCTAGCCTGAGAGCCTCTCTTGAGACACGTTAACACGGTTGCCCTAAATCCCAACCAATTCCTCTTTTAGGGACGTCCGCACAACATCCCATGGAAAGACCCACCTCTGATACCACTTTGTCATGACCCGACCCTAACCGGGATAGAGCCGCAACTATCCCAAGCCCGCCTCTATAGGCGAGGGGCTGGAGACCAGCGCCGAAGGCACAATAACTCGGGGAGGCCTTTGCCTAAGAACCTGTACACACACTCGCAGAAAACTCAATGCAATAGTGCAGAGTAAAAGTAAAGGAAAGAAAATAAAAGGAAAGTTCAACTGCAATATACATATACCACAAAGTGCATCGACCTCTACAAGTACAAGAAAGTTGAAAGTACACTGAAAAGAAAAGGGAAAAAACACGTTCCCAACCAAAAGTGCCACAACCCAGCAACAGGTAAACAAAAAGAAAACAGTTGATGGGTCTCCCACCTAGAACCCGGCCACGACCACCGCACGCGGTCCAAGCTCCCAAGCTCCTACGCTCCACCGAAGTCACGCTCCACCTGTCTGTCGTCTGCACGGGCACACCAAGTGCGGGCAAAGCCCAAGAAGGGGTGAGTATAAAAATACTCAGTAGGATACCCCGAAGGCTCGAGGGAGAAACAAAGGACGTACCGAAGGGTGAGGAGTAGAGCGAGCAAGGAATAGAAAGGAGTACAACCAAGGGTGCAGTAAAGAGTAACAGCTCAACCCATCAAGAAAAATATAGAAAACTCGTCCTACCACGAGAAGCTGGACGCAGAAAGCATGTGGCATACCCCGTGCGTCTTCGCCTCTCCTGAAGGAGAGTAGCCAAAACCCAAGGAGTGGGTACTCAAAACATGGTATATACAAATCTATATGCTCTATCGAGAATCCCGAACATCTTTGTAAGGGGATCTCTGTCCCGTAGATCAGCCTAAGAAAAAGTATCCAATAGTCTCAGACATAACCCCACCATCGATGCCCAGCAACCCACACGTCTTCCCTGAACCGCAAGCCAAGGGGCTCAGTCACCGCACCTTGATACTGTCCTCTTTGGGCGGCACTGACTCGCCCGCACGGTTTTAGATCACGTCGCAAGAACTCGTCTCGGTGGGGAAAGCGCCCCTCGTACTTGAGAGTTCTAGGAAATTCAAACCACACCTCGTCACTGCCCTGCAGTCGAGAGGTCTCCTAAAAGTCAAACTGTTCCATCACTGACCCGTACAACCAAGGGTACCGCTCCGGTAATCACGGAGGAAAGCCATAGGATAGCTTAATAGAAGGACTGAGCCTGGAATGCTAACAGGTGTCCCACTGCCCAGCCCTGCTGGAGGGTAATTCGTAACCAGATATCGGGTGACCCACTGCCCAGCCCTGCTGGAGGGTAAACCCTAATACATCGTCAGGCGACCCACTGCCCAACCCCTTTGGAGGGTAAACCATAACACATCATCCAGCGACCCACTACCCAGCCCCGCTGGAGGGTAAACCAAATTACATCATCAGGCGACCCACTACCCAGCCCCGCTAGAGGGTAAACCAAATTACATCATCAGGTGACCCACTACCCATCCCCGCTGGAGGGTAGACCTGGAATAAGTCAACAGGTGACCCACTACCCAGAATTGCTGAAGGGTAGACCTGGAACTAGACGACGGGTGACCCACTGCCCAGCCCTGCTGGAGGGTAGGCCCTAAGAGGTCGTCGGGTGACCCACTGCCCAGTCTCTGCTGGAGGGTAGACCCTAGTAGCGTCGGGTGACCCACTGCCCAGCCTCTGCTGGAGGGTAGACCCTAGTAGCGTCGGGTGCCCCACTGCCCAGTCTCTGCTGGAGGGTAAACCCTAGAAGTTGATGAGTAACCCACTGCCCAGCCTCGTTGGAGGGTAGAACTCAAAACTGCTCCAGCCATCCCCACCGGAGGGCACAAAACTGGCCAACCGAACACGGAGTAGATATCACGTAACCACCCAAGTCCAGCACAGCTCACCTGAAGGGGTTCGGCGCCTGTTCCATCACGGGGTTCCACTAGCACCGCTACTGTTCGATCCATCGAGAACGAAACCAGGGGGAGACCACTCAACCCTGCTATTCAACCAACGATCACAGAGCCAGGGGAAAACTCCACCCTTCTGGTCAAACAAACACACAAGGGGACCCTCTACGCCATGAGAGGTCCAAGTACGCAAAGCAGAACACAGCACGCACTTGGGGACCACTCGTCGTGTGGCCCCAAGTCAAACCCCAACCAAGTGCACAAACTGTCTTAGGTACAAACCGCACGTACCTCCAAGTACTCCCGTATAATCCCTGAGTGTACCTCATCTCCAGCCCATGGGCTAACATGCACCCGGCACTCAGCGTCAACGCGAAGGAGTGACGTATCAACTCCACCCCAAAGGCCCAGGCATGGCCAGCCACATCTCGTGGACCAATTATATCACTCTCCCAAGAGTGCACGATCACACGTCAAGGGTCCTCTAAAAACAAGGTAGGAAGAACCACCACCAGAGCATCTCTCATGATCCACATTTAAAAAGATCACTCAAGAGGCTCCACACAACCAAACGGATTGCACTGTTGTAATCCTCGCAGAAAAACACGCGAGATCGACTACTTACTCGCCTCAAACGGATATCCGACGAAAAAGTCACCAACACCGCCTCACGCCCGAACGGTGTCCCGTGATCCCGAGCCTCGGCCCCGAAAACAGTCGGGCGCATCGCACCATCGCGATCCCCATAGGAAAACATTTCAAAAGCACTACTCACTTGAGTGCAACAGATATCCGGAGAAAAAGGTGTATCATGGTGCACCGCACACGAGCGGTGCCATGTGGGACCCACATCCCGGTCCCGAAACTCAACGAACGGATCGCACCATTGCGATCCTCTCGAAAAGGCACACAATATGGACTATCCACTTGTCTAAAATGGTCGCCCGGTGATAAAGTTGGAAAATCACCGTCGACGCCCAAACAACCCTTGTCGGCCCCGCACCATCATGCCAAATTTGAGCGGGCGGATTGCACCATTGCAATCCCCTCGTAAAAAAACCCAACCTCGACTGCTCGCACGTCCGGTGAAAATGCGTGAAACGCTGCATGCAGCTCGAAAGACGAGTCGTGGGGCCCACGCCTCAAATCCAGTTCCTATGCCTGAAACCGGCCTGGAAACTTCCACCTCAGTTCCAGGGCCCCAACGCCGCTGACAGCGCTCAAAACGGACGTCGGACGCGTCCGCGCCGTCCAAAACAAGAACTCGGGGAAAAATACGCTCGCCCACTCAAGGACACGTCGCGCCTCCGCAACCCCTCCTTTCAGGAATTAAAAATTCCTGAAACCATTCCAAAACATTCCCCTCGACGCAAGCTTCGCGCTACCGCAGACGGCGCGCAAAACGGATGCACGTAGCCCGAAATACGGGCGTCCGAAAACTGAGGGGCAAAGCCCCTTGGGCCGGACCGGCCCGGACCGGCCGGTCCGCCCTGCTTGGGCTGGCCCGCCACGGCCAGCTGGCCGCGGCTTGCTTCAGCCGACCGGCCACCTCGCGGCCGGTTGATTCCCCACATCGACCCGCAAAACGCGGGTCGCGGTCGGCGCATGGGGGTCGCGCACCCCGTGGCCTCTCCTCCCCTTCGCGCTACGCCGGCGCCGCCCGGGAGCCGCCTCGCCGTCGCCCTGAAGCCGGCCGCCCCGCTGGCCGCTCTCCCAGCCGAAGCGCCGCGCCACAGCCTGCTCGCCGCGCCGCCGCCTGGAACCGAAGCCGCGCCGCCCTGGAGCTCCCCGGACCACCACGATGCCGCCGCGAAATCCCAAAACTCGCAAACTTCGGCGGGAGTTTGCGACTATGTCCGAACTCGGATTTTTGATCCGAAAGAAGCGATGGGAAGAACAGAAAAAGTAATACGCATATATGGGCGTTGTTCGAAGATCAAACATCAAATCGATGCCTAAATTTGAATTCAAAGGGCGGTTCGGAAATGAAAACGCAACGCAACCTCCTACCTCGCTGGGCTTCGCCCGGAGCTTCGCGTCGATCTGCCGGCACCACCGCGCCTCGCCGGAGTCACCTCACTGGAGCTTCCTCGCCAGAGATGGAGGAGGAGAGGGAGAGGAGGGGCTGACACGCTAGGGAGAACAACCAAGAGGGGGGGGGGAGAAGTGTTTAAAAACAAAACACTTAAACCCCCCGCCCCGTGGGCCCCGTACCCAAACTCCCGACGTGGTCGGGGTTTAGCCTCCCCTAGGCTAAGAACCACGCTCTGAGCGCAACGGTGGCTAGGAATTTTATTTTGAGACCCCGTTCAAAAGTTACTAAACTTAGCGCCCGAGGCCGCCAAATTACGAAAACGCCCCTGGGGCCATTTTTCACAAATGGACCGCGCCCGCGAAACTTATACCCCTCCTTGGGTAAACGGAACATTTCGAACACAACGGTGCCCTCAATTTCCCAATCCGAGCCACCATTTAATAGATACTAGCATTTCTCCATTAAACGAATAAATTAATTAATTTATTCATCCGTTTAATGTTCCGGGAGCGGGAGAGGGGTCCAAACATCCCGCACCGACAAGTTTTATGTCGTTCCTAGGGTAAACACCCCATTACAGACCCATCCGTACACTCGGATCTCTGATCCGGAACTCCGTTTAGGAGTTATACCATTTATTTTTCATTTTCAGTGTGAACGCACCGAAAATTTAATTCCGGCCACTCCGGGGATCAGAATCTCACGCCGTCTGAAGGCGCTGCCCTGGAATATCATCAAGAATATTCCAAAGTCATTCACAGCAAAAACTGGGTTCTTACAATTAAGATGTAACTATTTTTATATATGATATATAATATGTTTATGTTTTCCTTAATCTTCTTTATTTTTCATTATGTTCATAACTTTATGGTTTCCATTATGGGTATACGTGATATCTTTATTTTAGGATGTGCGGAATACCGCCCCCTCAAAGTGATTTGATTCGTTAATTACATATGTGGGACATATAAAGGATGGATTTAAAGTTATTATATATGATGTTATACTGGAATTATAATATACCGTTATATCATTATTATTTATTTCAATTAAAGTATTATATAGAAATGAAAGTAGCATTCATGCGTACATACGGATTACCGTCTCCATGAACGGTGCATTTCATTTCTTATCCCCAAATGTAATGTACTATTATAAGTTAATATATATAATTGATATATATGATGTATGTTACATCTAAATGATTAATATAATTCTGAAATTAAAATATACATATCTCTCATTTAGTTTTAATTCCATTAATATGACATAGAAATGAATGTAGTGTTCATGCGTACATACGACTTACCATCTCCATGAATGGTGCATTTCATTTCTTACCTCTAAATGATTATGTAATATTATAAATACATGTATATGCTGGATATATATGATATATATGATATCCAAATCATGAATATCATTCTTCATATAATGAACCATTGACCCCACGAATAACATGTAATTGTAAGAAGTCCACTTTCGACTTAAGAACCAAATATCGACAAAACAAACATTATTAACTTAAATGATCACATAATGTTTATAACATGGCAATAAGTGATATAAAAGGAATAATGAACTTGAAAAAGGTTCTTAATCAAGTTGAAATTAAATCTTTTTTATTATTCAGGACGTTAAAGAATGATCAAGTCAAGTCGGACCCGAGGTAAGGGACTTCGTCTCAATCTCCATTCATTGAGGCACATTTTGTTTTATACACAAATTTCTTTTATATGGTGTATAAACCCCTTTGACTTTTACTTTTATAAAAAAGTAATCTTTTTCTATGAAGCGTTTTACTAAACGACAAAAGGAATGTTTCTTTTAACGTACGCGGTGACAATGACCGTATTCGCCCCCACGAGTATTATTTGGTATGTGGATTCCTCAACAAGTTGTATTGTTATTAAAATGAAATAAATACCATATACTCTTTTTTTTATTTTGGTAATGAACTGGTTATTATAATGGATTTGTTATGTCAATATATTTATGTGATATATTGTGATCAAAGTGTGGAAATTTTTTCTTTCCATTATATTTGTTTTATGTATTATGATTTTATAATGGTACTTGGACATTTGACGGTTGGTTAAGTGATAAACCATATGATGGGTGGTGCCGTGATTACCAAGAAAGGTGGTTACGTTATAACCTCCAATGCATTGGGTATGGAAGTCGGCCGTATGGCTAATCTATTAATTGATATGTGTTGAAGTCGACCATATGGTTATTCCATTTAAGTATGTTTATGTCCCATGTTACCTATATATGTTATGTGATATTTATATGGGTTTTATGGTAATCTTTTGGTTATAAAAGGGTAAGTAATGATCTTTTATTCAGTGAATAGTTTTTACTACTTCATAAAGTTGAAAAGTATTACTTTGATAAAGTATACATGGTTTACTTGTTGTTTTGATAAACTAACAGTTTTCATTATTTGTGTATCCCTTACTGAGATTTTTATGCTCACCCCAAGTTTTTTGAAATGTTTTTCACAGGACTTAATGTGGAATAGGGTCAAGGATGGGATCAATGCGAAGTCATGATATATAAAACATAGAACTAGGCATGTTTCTTATTAAGAGTTTTTATTCTATGGAAACTTAGTAGAAGTGTCTACTTTGTAATCATTTGAGATGTAATAGTTATGTCCTAATTCTCTAAAACTCCAAACCTGAAAAGATCCTCAATGTGAATTATTAATTTAATTCAATATTAAGTAAGGTTTAAGGTTGGGGCCTTATAGTTGGTATCAGAAGTCAGTTTAGACAACTTTAGGAGTTACAAAATTGTTAAATTATATATTAATTTATGGTATGATTGAAATGATATAGAATTTAATGATTACCTTGTTGTTTATCCTAAGATATTTCTTGGTTAAGAATTGTTTTTCATAGAGGAAACAGAATAGATTTTCTAGGAAGGAATATAGAGGGAAATGACCTTTCAAATTAGTATCATGAGATGGTCAGAATGAGAACTAACCAGTTTGTTGCAGTGATGGCTCAGTTGACTCAGGTGAAAATGATGGTTGTTTTTATTGATGATATTTTGGTGTTTTCTAAAAGTAAAGAATAGCATGAAAGTCATTTAAGGGTTATCTTGCAAACCTTAAAAGAGAAGAAACAATATGGAAAATTCAGAAAGTGTGAGTTTTGGTTACAACAAATTTCTTTCCTTGGCTGCATTGTTTCAAAAAAATGGCATAACTATTGATCCTGGTAAAATGAAATTTGTTGAAGAATGGCCAAGACCCATAAATGTAACCGAGATCCATAGTTTCCTTGGTTTGGAAAGTTACTACCGAAGGTTTGTTGAAAAGTTTTCACGGTTATCTAGTCCAATGACTAAGATAACTCAGAAGGGTGTTAAGTTTATCTGGACAAAAGAATGTGATGATTGTTTTCAGGAGTAGAAAGGAAGATTGGCGAAAACTCCAGTTTTGGAACTTCCTTCCAGGAATGGTGAGTTTGTTATCTACAGTGATTCTTCATTGAAAGGACTTGTTTGCGTCCTAATGTAGAATGATCAGTTAATTGCTTATGCTTCATGACAGTTGAAAACTTATGAGGTAGATTATCCTAAAAATGATTTGGAATTAGTTTCTGTTTTTTTCGCTTTAAAAATTTGGAGGCATCATTTGTATGGAGTAAAGTGTGAAATATATACCGATCAAAAAAGTTTAAAGTATATATTCACTCAGAAAGAATTGAACATGAGACAGAGGAGATGGCTATAATTAATCAAGGATTATGATTGTACAATTCATTACCATCCAGGAAAAGCATATAAACTGGTTGATGTTTTGAGTCGAAAAAGTAATACTTCATTAACAATACTATGTTTGGAATGAGATCCTTTTGTTTTTGATTTGATGAACTTTGGCATTGGAGTTTTTTGGGCAGGATGTTCTTCTGTTCTGTTTCAGGTATCAGTGAGATCATCCCTATCAGACAGAATTAATCAAGCATAGAGGGAAGACAGTGAGTTACAGAAAGAGGTAGAGCTGGTTTAGAAGGGTAAGTTGCCTGAATTCAACATTGATAATGATTGTGTTTTGAGATTTGGGAAGAGATTGTGTGTGCCTTGTGATTCATAGTTGAAGAGAGATTTTTTATGTTAAGCTCAAAGTTCTCTGTTTTCAGTTCATCCTGGCTGTACTAGGATGTACAAAGATCTTCGGGAGTATTACTGGAGGGATGGAATGAAAAGAGATATTGCGGATTTTACGGTGAAGTGTTTGACTTGTCAGCAGGTTAAAGCAGAGTGGCAGTTACCGAAAGGGATGCTGCAGCCTTTACCGGTGCCATAGTGGAAATGGGAAAATGCATCCATGGACTTTTTTGTGGGATTACCGAGGACATATCGAGGTAATAATGAAATCTGGGTTATTGTTGATCTCTTGACTAAATCTTCTCATTTCCTTTCTATTCGAGATACATTCTCTCTAGATCAAATTTCTCGATTGTATCTTAAAAAGATATCCAAGTTACATGGAGTTCCTCTCTCCATTGTATATGACCGTGATCCCAGGTTCATTTCTAACTTTTGAAAAGGCCTTCAGAAGTCGTTGGGTATTGAATTAAATTTTAGTATAGCTTTTCATCCTCAATCAGATGGGCAGTCAGAACGAACAATTCAGACTTTGGAGGATATGCTACGTGCTTGTTCGATGGATGATCAGGGAAGTTGGGACCAACATCTTTCCTTGGTTGAATTTTCATATAATAACAGTTTTCATTCCAGTATACAGATGGCACCATTTGAGGTGTTATATGGGAAGCGGTGTAGAACTCCAGCTTTCTGGGATGAAGTGGGTGAAAGGAAGCTGATGGGACCATAATTGGTAGAAGATTTTTCAGAAAACGTTCAGTTGATTCAGAAACACATGATAACAGCTCAGAGCAGACAGAAAATTTATTCGGATAACAGGAAGAAGGGTCTATCTTTCGAGGTAGGTGATCATGTTTTTCTCAAGGTTTCTCCATGGAAAAGTGTGATGTGATTTGGTATGAAAGGAAAGCTGAGTCCATGGTTCATTTTACCATATGAAATTCTGGAGAGAGTTGGATCAGTTGCATACATAGTGGCATTACCTCTGAGTTTATCTCACGTACACAATGTTTTTCATGTTTCGATGTTGAGAAATTATATGGCATATTCATCTCATGTTTTGAGCCCAGAGGTAGTACAGTTGGAAGAGAATCTCTCTTATGAAGAACAACCAGTCCAGATTCTTTACCGAAGAGAGCAAGTGTTGCGAAATAAGGTAATTCACCAGGTAAAGGTTTTTTGGAAAAACCACATGAGTGAATAGGCAACATGACAATATGAGAATGCTATGAGGGATAAATACCCCCACTAATTTTGATAAGTGAATAAAATTGCGAGGACACAATTCCCAAAAGGGGGGGAGGATGTAACAACCCAGGTAAATAAAGAATAAAGCATTTTCATATTTATTAATATTTACGAATTAAATACTAATTTTACTTTAAAGGGGTTTCTATGTTCGATAGCATACCCGAAACGCAACAAAGAGTTTCTTTGAAATCGTACGTTGCGCTCTTGTAATAAAATAATATTATTTTAAATGGTAGTTAACATGTAGTCATTGTATTGGCGGGAATTAATAGAAATAACTAAAATATGGTTACATATGTTTGTTAAATGTTTTTACATTTATCCAACAAAGGATAAAGTCTTAAAATATGAAAAGAATTCAATTTTAGGCGTACGTACTCTAATTTTCACTGAAGGTTCACTTATTGCCTTTTTATAGAGAACCTTCATTAAATATAGTTTTGTTCACTCTTATACATTATATTGGACCAAATAAAACTCTTCTTTAGAATCGGGACATCAAAATATACTTTGTGTAAATTTTTGGTATTTTTCTGATAAAGTTCATTTTTTTAATGAATAGTGAAAATGTTGTATTTTAATTCCAAACATATTTTTAATCTAGTTTATTTATATGAATAGATTATCTTATGAATTGGTTTTAAAGTTAAATTAGAATATTTTTTTACCATTTAATCCAATTGTGGTCGTTGGGATTAATTTAACTTTGAAATTAGACTAAAACTAGTGTCAATCTTTTGATACTTATTGTTTCATAAAAACACGTTATTTTCTCTGACAGCGGGAATTAATTATTAAATTAATTAATGTAACTTATATGTTATTAATTTTGTAAAATAGACATCATTTTTGAATTCAAAATATCAAATATAGCTTAGGGTGAATTTTTGGTATTTTTCCGAAAAACATCAATTTTTGATGAATAGTGAAACCACAAAGTGGTACTTAAAAAACGGATTTTTCATTTAAATGAAATTTTACCACCACTGTGTTTTGAATTTCAAAAATACGACATACATGGTTTTCATTATTAAGTAAAATGTGGTTCAATGGGATTAAAATAATTTTTTGGTGAATAGTAACTTTTAAGATTATTAATCGTGATTAGAGGTAATTAGCGTAGTTTAAGGTAAAAATAATGTTTTAATAATATGAAATGAACTTGAAACATGTCCTACCCTCATTGGATGTCTCATGTCATACCAAGACAATACATGGGTCAACTTTGGGACCCCATGGAGCCACTTTGGTAGGAAAATGACATTAATATCTTTTTATTTAAAGTTAAAATAAAAATGTCACAAACATGAGTTGTTTTACTAAAACAATTTTTAAATGGGGTTATAAAAGTCATATTTTTTACTATAAATATTCATTAGAAGGATCAAACGATTTCCTACATCATTTTTTTTTATAATTTTTATACATTAAATAAATTAAATTATTTATGACACCATGATGATGCATCGATTACCTCATTATTTAACGATTTAAATAAAATGAAATGATAATGAGAAATCTAATACCTACACATGTCAAAAACCTATTGTATGGGTGGATTTCTAACTATTATCACCTTATCCTATAAATATATAATTATGGGACCCTTTTTATCCGAAAATCATTTTATAATAAAGTAACCTTTTATAACTTTCCAAGAGTGCCCCTCCTCTCCTATTATAAAATGCCCCCTCCTATACCTCCTTACCCACACCTCTCAAGCCTTTAGTTCGGAAAAACACTGCCCATTTTGTCTCTACACATCCCTCTCTTACTCCTAGAAGCCTCACTTAGGGCAGAAGTCTTCCCAAGGAATCCTTTGAGCTCAAATAAAAAAGAGTTACCCATTTTAAAGGTAGTGTTTTCTCTTGTGTTCTTTTGTTTTATTTTGATTCTCTAACCCCCTAAAATCATTTTATTCATTTCTTTTGTAACAACTCCAGTAAATTCAATATACTAGGATGTTTTTATAAGAATAATTTTAGCTACACTTACACACACCTACATCTAATGGTTAATGAACATACTGTTTCTATGGATGGTGAATTTCTTCCTCATGAAACGATGATTGTTCAATATTCTTCTAAAACCTTCGAAGGTGTCCATTAAGATGTCACTATATTTATATATGATATATAATATGTTTATGTTTTCCTTAATCTTCTGTATTTTTCATTTATGGCATACCTTTATGGTTTCCATTATGGGTATACGTGTTATCTTCATTTTAGGAAGTGCGGACTACCGCCCCCTCAAAGTGATTTGATTCGTTAATGCCATATGTGGGACGTATAAAGGATGGATTTAAAGTTATTATATATTATGTTATACTGGAATTATAATATACCTTTATATCATTATTATTTCTTTCCATTAAAGTATGAGATAGAAATGAATGTAGCGTTCATGCGTACGTACGGCTTACCGTCTCCATGAGCGGTGCATTTCATTTCTTATCCCCAAATGTAATGTACTATTATAAGTACATATATATAATGGATATATATGATGTATGTTACATCTAAATGATTAATATAATTCTGGAATTAAAATATACATATCTCTCATTTAGTTTTAATTCCATTAATATGACATAGAAATGAAAGTAGCGTTCATGCGTACGTACGGCTTACCGTCTCCATGAACGATGCAGTTCATTTCTTACCTCTAAATGATTATGTAATATTATAAATACATGTATATTCTGGATACATATGATATATATGATATCCAAATCATGAATATCATTCTGGATATAATGATCCTTTGACCCCACGAACAACATGTAATTGTAAGAAGTCCACTTTTGACTTAAGAACCAAATATCGACAAAAACAAACATTATTAACTTAAATGATCACATAATGTTTATAACATGGAAATAAGTGATATAAAAGTAATAATGAAATTGAAAAAGGTTCTTAAACAAGTAGAGATTAACTCAAGTGTATTATTCAGGACGTTAAAGAATGATCGAGTCAAGTCGGACCCAAGGTATGGGACTTCGTCTCAATCTCCTTTCATTGAGGCATATTTAGTTTTATACACAACTTTATTTTATACGGTGTATAAACCCCTTTGACTTTTACTTTTATACAAAAGGAATATTTTTATATGAAGTGTTTTATTAAATGAAAAAAATGAATGTTTCTTTTAATGTACGCGGTGACAACGACCTTATTCGCTCCCGCGAGTATTATTTGGTCTTTGGCTTCCTCAACAAGCCGTAATTTTTTTAAAATGAAATAAATACCATATACTCTTTTATGTATTTCGGTAATGAAAATGGTTTTTATAATGGATTTTTTATGTCAATATATTTATGTGATATATTTTGATCAAAGTGTGGAAATTTTTTCTTTCCATTATATTTGTTTTATGTCTTATGATTTTATAATGGTACTTGGAAATTTGACGGGTGGTTATGAGATAAACCATATGACGGGTGGTGCCGTGAATACCAGGATGGGTAGTTATGTTATAACCTATAATGCATTGGGTATGGAAGTTGGTCGTATGGTTATTCCATTAAGTGATATTTGTGGAAGTCGACCGTATGGTTATTCCATTTAAGTATGTTTATGTCCCATGTTACCTTTATATGTTATGTGATCTTTATATGAGTTTTATGGTAATATTTTGGTTACAAAAGGGTAAGTAATGATCTTTTATTCAATGAAGAGTTTTTACTACTTCATAAAGGTGAAAAGTATTACTTTGATAAAGTATACATGGTTTACTTGCTGTTTTGATAAACTAACAGTTTTCATTCTTTTTGTACTCTTACTGAGGTTTTTATACTCACCCCATGTTTATTGAAATTTTTTTAACAGGACTTAATGTGGAATAGGGTCAAGGATGGGATCAAGGTAAAGTCATGCTATATAAAACATGGAACTAGACATGTTTCTTTTTAAGTGTTTTTATTATATGGAAACTTAGTAGATGTGTCTACTTTGTAATCTTTTGAGATGTAATAGTTATGTCCTAATTCTCTAAAACTTTAAACCTAAAAAGATCCTCAATGTGAATTATTCATTTAATTCAATATTAAGTAAGGTTTAAGGTCGGGGCCTTATAAATCATGAGCCATGAATTGAAATAATAATCATAAAGAAACTTCATAAGAGTGTGGAACCATCAAAGGAATAGAAAATAGTTCACATGTAATGTTTAACTACTAAGACAATCGGATCGGGCATGTGCTTTGACACACGAGACTTTCTTGTCATTCATCCTTGCACCAGTGGAGAGTTTTTCATGATCGTTTTCTAGGAGGGGTTGCTTCATGTAGTTAGTTTGGTTTATCTCACATGACCTTCAGGTTGTGAATGTTTTATGTCGATGATTTCTATTTGGGTCCCCCCCCGTCTTCCCTTAAAAGGGGGTTGTTTTGCTTTAAAATAAAAAATTTAAGGCCTTCGGGCCATTGGATGGATATCAAATATTTTTCTTATATCATTGAATAATAAGCATCACCACGTATTTACGATGTCATATATTTTCAATGATGACCACTTGTTTCAAATATTATATTGGATTTGAAATCCATGTGTATTTACTGTAATGTATCATGAACATTACCTCATTATCAATAAAGTATTTAATTATATATAAGGATTTTACTAATGAATGGATAGATATAGGAAAACAAACAATCAAATAATTAATCCCGTATTTATTTTTTCTAAATTAATAAACAAACATTAATCAGTTAATCTTATTATAAATCAAGGAGGGAAAACAAGTTTGAGTCCATTATTTAATCATATAATTAATAATTTAAAAGAAACGGGTCTTCTAAAGATGTAAAAATATCACAATATAACATATGGTAAAGAAATAGTTTTCATAGAATAAGTATTAAATTATAATAATCATAATCCATCCAAATAAAGAAATTTGATAGTATCATATAATCATATCACCAATGATCCATTATTAAAATTAAATGGTTCTATCATAAGTGTTAAATGAATTTAAATGATTAGAAGAAAATTATATTATGGAAATACCATTTTCATTTTAGAATCACATAATTAAATTATAAAAATTTACAAAATATTAGGGAGAATATTTTTTAAAATAAATTTGAAAACATGTAAAATAACCTTCAAGTAATGTATCAATTAGGATGGTGGGAAATTGACATCATTTAATATATGCTAAAAGAAAATATTCCATTCAGAATATTATATAAAGTTACAATAGAAATGTTTAAACTAAATTTAATTAAAAAATTTTTCCTCTTAATATTATGAAAATAAATTAAAATTCATTAGAACATGAAATTTTAAAACATTTCATTTATAGTTTAAAATATCTATAAATTATTATAAATTGTGTAGACATGAATGAAATAGGTTTTAAACCAAAAAGGAAACACGGTCAAAATTACATAATTTTAGTAACAAAGAGAGGAAATTTTTTACTTACACAAAACAATTATATGTATATCTGGATGAGATGAAAGAATATTGGGTTTAACGGATAATATTGTAAAATTTTACTTAAATACAAATTATCATAGACAATCCCAAAATGAAATGTGATTTTAACATATATCCCCCGCATATTTGGTAATATTTTTATCAAAACCTCATGGAATAGAAATAATATATTGTTTTATAAATCCACATAATTTTCATTTTATGAATCATAATCATCATTCATTAGTTGTATATACACCTCACAATGGAATCATGTGGTGAATACAACATTTGACTCACAGAAATAAAAGTGAGACGAGAAACCCAAAACTCATGTCCTGAGTAAATTCATATGAATTAAATAGAACTAATAATAAATATTTTTTTATTATTCATAACTTATATATAAATATTCATATATATGATACCATATATTTTTTACTTATACAATTTTATGAATCCTCTATTATCAACAGTTTAATAAAATTACTATTTTGTGTGATAACAATTTTTTTCATGGATGTCTTGGTTTAGTAGTTCTAGTAATTATAAATTGATAATTTTTCAATCATATATATAATATTAATCATTTATATTGAAAATATATAATCAATTCATATATCTTTATTATCATTTATATAAATTTGTGATGAAAAATTAATTGTGTTATTTCATGGAGACAATAATTTGCATGTATGAATGGGTAATCTTCAATTTTTTATTGATAGATTAGAAAAAATGTAAATAATACTTCAACAATAAAAAATAAGTAATTTTCCATAAATATAATATATATTCATTAAATATATCACTTTTACTATGCATGTAAAGTAGACATGAAAACCCAATCACATCATTTCATGGAGGAGGTAAACCACACCAATGCATGAGTGGAATTTCCATTATCCAACAGATTGAAAGAAAATAATTTGGAAAATATATTATAATTATAAATCATAATTATATCAGAAATTTCAAATATTTAAAATTAATCCATCCTAATTACCCACCATGAAAAATAGTGATAAAATTTGATCACATCTCAATATTGATGCGGTAATCTGTATGTTGGGAAGAGAGATAATTTCATTTTCCACTTGATGGAATGGAAAACAAAAAATGATATGAAATAAATGTAATTATATACCATTATATGAGATATATTGATTTTATTATATTATAATTTTAATGAAATAATAAAAAAAGTTATAACAAAAAATAAAATGAAATGAATAGTTAAGAATATTAATTCTCATTGAAGAAGAACCTTCAGATCTCTCTATAAGGACAAAAGGGTTGATAATTTATAAATACCAGCACCTCCAAAACATTGAAGATGATGTTTATAACTATGTGTTTAATGTATTTTCATTATAATTTTCCCACGATGTAATTTATATGATATTATAAGAGGGTCTCAATAATATGTTATTCCAGGGGAAATCATGAATTTTTTAACACATTAAAATGATAGAATGTCACCTTCATGTTGATGTTATTCCAAATAAGCTTAATTTCAAATTCATTACGTGATAGGGATGAAATAAACTCGATAGTTTAATTGAAAATTCTTTATTTTATCTTTTTCTTAATCCTTTTATCAATTATCAGGGCAAACCATTATTCAATCATTAACCATAAAAAATATACTTCCAAGGATATAATTGATTCATAACTTGCCCGCATATTAATGTTTTCACCAATTTGAAATTTTATTTTTCAATTTAAATATTTTTAATGTTTTTAAAACATCTAATATATTATTATATAACACAAAATTCCATTACTATCATATTTTGTACTATTCATTTTAATACAATAATGTTATGAATATGAAAATTATTTAGAATATAGAAACATTAAAAGTTAGTTATAAATTATAATTTCATGTATAATTCTTATAATACAATAAGTAATCATGATTTTTTGGTGATTTATAATCTATTTATTATAATATTATAGAACATTCAAAATCACTCTATCGTCATTCTAAAAGTATTTAAAGTAAATATATCATTATTTTAGAAAATAAATATATTTCCATCATAAAATTAATTTAGTAATCCTAAAACATAACCAATTATAACTAACCATATCCTTCTTTTAACCCCATGAAATAAATATTAGAGGTTTCAAAAGAAAAGATAGAGATATGTTATATCTTTATTTTTATAAAATAATAAATAATTCATTATTAATAAAATATGGTAATAACATAAATGATATGTAATGTCATGGAATATCCTTATTATTTCTTTAAATTATATGGAATTATTTCGAGACCGTGAAATCTGAAAGTGCGTGATTTCGAGGCCTGGAGTGCCCGGAATGATCTGTTGATGTTTCGTTAAGCTTTAATTAGGGTGTGTAAGTAGATTTACTAAAAAATCTTATAACATTTAAATGATTTCACGGATCAGAAATCTGAGGGCACCATTGTGTTCAGGATGGCAGGTTTAACCTAACTGTGACTTAAGTTTAGTTGGCACGGGCCTCCTATGAGAAAACCTGAAAATGACATAACTATAAATAAAATAATAAAATAATGTTATTTTATTTTTAAAATGCTTATTACTCATGAACTGTAACTCGGATTGAAAATCCATGACCACCACTGAACTCATAAGGGTATTCTTTCCTTAGGCTGATACTAACATTGGCCAACGCGGGCCACCACTGAATGTTAGTTTTTGGGTATAAATAAAATAATTAAGTGGCAATTATTTTATTATAAAATCCATATCTTCAAAATTATAACTCGAATTAAAAATATGAGAGTACTATTGGGTTCGTTGGGGTGTGTTATAGTTATGCAGAGCCTATTCTCGACCAGCGCGGGTTGAGGGTGAACATTAATAATTTAATGCACTTTTTTTGGTTACGTTCGATAAACACGTGAGCGGAATTTTATAAATTTTTAGTCATTCCTCGGATTAAATATATGGGGGCACCGCCAAATCTGTAGCACCCAGATTCTCTTAAGGGAGACATTACATTGATTTTAGTAGGTCTGGAAAAAAAGATATGTTTTGTGACTTTTTAAAAGAAAAGAAATGAAATAATATTATTATTTTATTTCATATCCTCCAACGGACAAGCAAATCGGTAGGGCCAGCAATGTGTCAATCCAATTAATGGATTGACCTGCCAACCATAAATAATGATGTCATTGGGGAATTATGAAGCTTCCTAATTGATAGGCCCCATTAAACTTCACATTGTTACTTACGCTCCCCCTCTACTATATATATGGAGCTTGGGGAGGGGTATCAGCAAAGCATTTCCAAGAAAAGAAGTGCTAATTGAGATTTGTAGCACTGAACCCTTAGGGGAAGGAGTCGATCTAAGTGGGAGGTGATGGGTGACACCGAACCATGAATTAAAGCATGACATGTGTGTGCTGTCTTTGGGAACCGGTTGCGAAAACAATGAACACGGTCCACGTTCAAGCCACAGACACTCTCCAACGTGTTATGAGGTCGGGGATTATTTAGTTTATGAATTTTTTATTCCCTCTTCCTCATTCGAGAAATTATACAAAGAAACGGGTCAACCGACTAATGGGATTATCCCTAGTTCATTCGTTTTGCAGGAGGATTTTACAGAGTAACCTTGAGGGGTTTGTTTGTTGTTTAATACAAATAATTTTTTAACTCATTTTATCCTCCCATAGATCATGAGCTAACATGGAGGGCACATGCCTAATGAACCCAGCCTGAACCCTCCGCAAATTTGTTAACCTAGTGCCTTCCCTGGATGACAGCCGGCATGGCGGCACCAACCAGCTATGAAGGATGTGACGCGCCAATGCATGCCACTAGAGTAGGTCGTGGGAGGAGGCTGTGGTGAACATTGTAGTGACCGACACAAGTCGGTCATGGAGGAGGTGTGATGCACCGTCACATGCTAGAAGTGTGCAAATGGGTCGCAGCTCATCCGTCGTGGAGTCGGAGAAGGCGGTCGGCTCGTCGGCCAACTGCGGAAGGGAAGGACGGTGTTCCACCAATGAGTATGAAACCTCGGTCGAATCCACAACGGAGGAGGCGAATCCCATGCCTCCGGAGGGTTCCATGGTGACCGAGCACCTCCCAAATGGCATATCTACTTTAAAGATCGAATGGCCTATGGCCGTTCGGGAACTCGAGGGAGAGGCTCTCCTGAGCCAACTGGAAGAAGCACCGTGGGCCACGCCCGGGAGGTCCTCCACCCTAGAGGGCCCCCACAAAACCTAGATACTGCCCAATCAGGCCACCGCTTTATCGGGCCTCCACTCCAGTGGGCTGCTGCCCAACCATGACCTCACCCAACCAAGCTCTAGTCGTAGCGGGCTGCCGCCCTGGACGAACGCCGTCTAACCAGTCTGCTGCCCAACCCGGCCGCCTCCCAACTCAGCTACCACCCTAGAAGACATCCACACTAGTGGGCAGCCGTCTTTTCGATCCTCCCTTTTTTAGGCCGAACCACCTCTTTTCGGGCCTCCCTATACAGGCCGGGCCGCCTTATATGGGTCGGGCCGCCCTATATGGGTCGGGACACCCTTGCGGGCCACACATTCTTGTAGGTCGAGTCCATCATGGCCCCACCCAGACGAGGTCATGCAGGGTCGTTCTGACTGGGTCAGACCTGGCCCTATCCCAACAGGGCCTAGAAACACTTTAAGGGATTTATCTTGAGAACCGAACATTCTTTTGATGAACCGTCTATGGAATTGGGATCCTCAGAGATATACAGTCCTTTTTAGTTACTCCATACGTGTTTTGAATAATCATGGAGTATGGTTTGGTTGGATTGCACCCGATTCCAACTGGGCCCTCGGCATTGAAATGCCAATAACGCACAGACCGTGCGTCCAAGTGATGCGCTGTCTATTGCAATGTAACCCTTGTGACATACCGGATCATTGGGTTAATTCTTTGTGAGACATCGTGGTGGTTGAAATACGACATATGGCTTGGGTAATGGTTCTCCCAAATATGCTACATATGGAAACCTACAATTGGCTGACACCTAAGGACTGCTAACTTTTTGACTCAGAGTGACTCGACGGCCACAATACGTGATGGGGAGGAGTACCTTAGTATACCAAGGGGGGAGTAGCCATGGTAAGTGATGGGTAGGAGTACCTCAGCAGGCCATGGTGGGGGGTAGGCTCTATGTGACCTGGCAAACCCACGGTACATGATGGGGAGGATTACCTCAGGAGTTCATGGTTAATGGGAAGCGCCTCTGTGTGACGCAGTAGAACAACTGTACTCAATAGAGGAGGAGTTCTCCAGTAGCTGAGGTGTTCGATGTTGTGACTAGGAATGTTACTTGTTCCTAGGTCTAGAGAATCTGTGGATGGCTATCAGCATTCATAGCGATCCTGTGTGTGTTAGCATCATATTATGTTTCTCTGAGATATATACCTAGTTTGAGTTGGGGATCTGTTTGAACTAAGTAGTTTACCTTCATGATACTATATTTTTGGTTTTACATGTGTGGTACTTCCACCTTCGTAGTGTTACCTTTGTGTTATACCTCCCTCGTGTATAATATGAGTATATATTGATAACATAGGTATATGTATGGGAATATATTAAGTAGAGTTTATGTATTTCTTTGTGGATTTCCCTTTGTCGAACATTAGGAGACCTACGAGGTCTTGGGGTCCCTAAAGAGTATCGTTATACTCACCCCTACATGGTATTCACCCGTACCTTGTTGTGTCTAGTGCAGATGACGTACAACATTGATTGAGACTGAGGGATCCAGGACTGGATTGTGCTTAGAGGAAGACCATTTGTTGTGACATGACGTAGGGACTACCAATCATGTGTTGTACCTACCCTTCATGTAGGATCTATGGTGTACAATCAAGGAGATGATTTTCACCATTTCAGTTGTTTTGTACATTTTAGTTGTGCTATTAATTTTCCAATTGGCCTTGTATTTCATCCCCTTTTATTTCTGCACACTTTTACTATAGCAGTTTACTTCATAGTTGTTTCTAATTGTGTTTTGGGACATTGTGATTTTACAGGTTTAAAGGTAATGACTCCCCATTTTTTGGTATATTCCATTCTATTCTAGTCGCCAGACTCTAGCCTATAGATGGTGGGATTGGGGTAGTCACGGCACGTGCCCCGGGGGATGGGTCATGAAAAGGTGGTATCACAGGAGTTTAGTTATACTGAAGAACAAGGACTCTGATATTTTTTGTGTGGAAATAGTGTTAACTGTTATGAGTGTGGTTTTATGTTCAGGGATTCTAGTGTTTGTGGAACGGGTGACATATCCATACACCAGTATGGTAAATTCCAGTTTCTGACTCAGTACACGAAGACACTGATTGCATGGGTTTTTTTAAGATTCTTTCTTGTGATTTCCTTAGAGTTAGCTCACAAGGTATAACTAAATGACTATGGCACACCTATTCCTAATCAGGATGCCACCACGTATAAAGCCAACTAGGATTCCTAAGAAAATATGTGATAACGGTCCACCGAGTATTGAGGCCTCGGTGCAGGGCCCTCTTACTGTGTTAGCACCTTCTGGTGGTGCACCAGTAGTACCACCACCCATTGGGTAGTAGATTCCACCAGCCCTACCATCATATTTTTCCCACCAACTGAGCACATTTCATGAGTTCTAGAGGGAGAGGTCTTTGAGTTTTTTAGGCAATAAGGATTCCCAGGAAGCTGAGGACTGGCTAGAGGCTATGGCTAGATTTTTCCACCAATTTGGGACAGTAGTTGATAGATGGTGATCCTAGAGGATGTTATTTTCTATTATGTGACAATGAGGATGGTCCATAGGTTAATGCGGCTTCGGTACATATATTATTTCCTAAGATAGTACCTTCGAGTAGTTTGTCAGTTATATCATTGCCCGTTGGTCAGCAATTACAACTAGTGGTACTAGTAGAGGACACATGTAGTCTTAGTTCCTTACACATGTTTCATCATTAGATACCTCTCATGTTCTGAGGAGAGCATGGATTACATGAAAATAAGGACTGTCATTAGGAGTTGGTTGCATTTCCATCTATCCACGGCACCATTTGATCTGATGGAGGTCCCGGTAGAGAGCCTTCTATGTGGCTCAAAAAGATGAAAAATGGTTTAGGATACCCTGATCTTTTAAAGAGGTGAATTTTCTATAGAAAATCATCTGATCCATCTTCAGATAAGGGGATCTCTTTACATAATAAGATAAGGGATTAGAGTTTTCTAGAGCTTCTATAGCTTCGGTAGGATGACTTGTCGGTAGATGAGTATTCATCGAGGTGTACCGACCAACCTAGGTACTCAATGAATATTGTACAATCAGTTATTCAGGGATTGGACCTCCAAGATAGGTGTTTTTAGGGACTTCCAAGCCAACTATATTCTTTTTTATGTTCATACTTATATTAGGTTGCTAGAGAGAACCTTTTTGGTAGAATATTCTTTGGTTGAGCGAACGCAGCCAGTGAATGTTAGCAGTGAGAAAGCATGAAAATGATGCCAGTATCAAAGACCTAGGTTTGTAAAGTGTTTCAGGAAGAATATGTGATAGGGACAGATGAATCTATAGGGCTATATATGTGAAATCAGATCTAGGAGTGTAGAATGATGTTGTGTACATTTTTACAAGTTACAACACACACCCCTATGTGGTCCCCATAAGGATCAGGGAGTTGGAGGACATCGGAAGGGTGTAGCTTCATGTGTTCAAGGAGTATGACCTAAGGGATGTAGGAATGATTTGGGTTGTAGACTAGGTCTACTACTACCTGTCGTATTAATAGAAATAGAAACCAATCGTTCTTTCCTAACACGAATCATTCCCATGATCTTGAGTTTTCGGTTAAAATTTTGTCTTGACTCTCACATATGGAGATACCATTGGGAGGAGACTTGGTAGTCACACTTACACAGACGGTGTAGTCAAACCCTTGGATAGAGAGTTTCAGTTGGAACATCTCAGTGATATTTTTGAGGCCCTATGACATTAGTTTGGGTATGGATTGAAAATCCATAGTTCATACTATGATTGAATTTATTTGGAAAAAAGGTTGCGGTTTATCTACAATTATGGAATGGGGTTTACCTTGGTTGGTGGTAAACGAAACCCAGGCAGTATAAGATAAACTCAGGCCTATGCGGGTTTAGCCGATCACTCATGAGTCGGCCAGAATTACCATCATTGCATCATGAGTTTTTAGTTTTTATTTCTTGAAATTAGTGACAGAGTGTGGGGACATATTTTAAAAAGATGTTTCCATGATTACCTCCCCAATGGGGGAGGTACTTATACATTGGCTATGTACTACTATATATTCTTGCATGTATTTTCCAAAGATGGGGCAACCTTGTCAGCATTGACAAAGAAGTGACAGACCTTCATGTGGACAAAGAGATACCAGCAGAGCTTTCCAGAGCTGAGGCAGAAACTGAAAATTTCTCCAATATTGAGGCTACTAGAATAGAAAGTTTGGAATGTAGTCTACTATGACACATCAGCGACCAGACTTGGGTGTTTCCTGATGCAGGAGCGATAAGTGATGGCCTAAGGCTTATGGAAGCTGAGACAGCATGGGAAAATATACGCTACCCATGAGCTAGAGTTAGCAGTAGTGATATTCTCCTTGAAAGTGTGGCGACATTACTTGATTGTTGAATGGTTTACCCTTTACTCTGATCACAAGAGTATCAGGTGTGTCTCCTAACAGAAGGACCTAAACCCGAGATATCGATGATGGCTATAGTTCATCCATGACTATGACCTAGAGATAGTCTATACTCATGGGAAGGGGACTATGTAAACAAACACACTTAGTAAGAGGTTTGGTCTATAACTACAGAGTGAGGCATCAGAGCAGTTAGACGCACTGCAGATATCCTTAGTAGATAATGATGGATTAGCTAACCTCCAGTATATGATGGTCACTCCGCCAATTCTTCAGCAAATTGGGGGGGGGGATAGCTAGAGATGTTGACCTCAAGGACCGATGTGCATAGGTATCCTCGGGACGGTCTCCTAAATGATTCTATGAAGGTGGGGAGAACATCATCCTCTTCAACGAATGCACCATGGTACTAGTGATGCTTCAAGAAGAGGTGTTGAGAGAGATCCATACATCCCCTTTAACCATACATACTAGAGTGGGGAATATTTTCCAGGACCTTTGACATTAGTACTAATGGCCAGGGTAGAAGGAAGTAGTGGAAGAGTTTGTATCACGATGCATTCATTGTTAGCAGACTTCATAGAGCCAGTAGAAGACTTATGCCGACAAAATGAGGGAGACCATGTCTTCCTATGGGTCTCACCTCGATGAGGTTTCCAGAGATTTGGTCAGGGAGGAAAGTTATCTCCAATGTTCATCAGAGAATTCTAGATGCTCAACTGCGTGGGTGAGGTGGAATACTGAATATCTATTTCCCATAGATTCACCAGGTGCATAATTTTTTTCATGTGTCACAGTTGACTAGATGCATACATGATCAATAGCACGTTATTAATTAGGGCGAGTTGAACTTTGACGATGGGGAAACTTTTTTGGTGTTCCCAGTGGTATTTGAGGATCTATAGGGGTGGGTCCTTCATGGGTGGTTGATACCTCGGGTGCGGATTCATTGGTAGCATGGAAACGTATAGGAGAGCACATGGGAGATGGAGGCTCAAATTAGTGCACATTACCCTCATTTTTTTGTTTTTCCTTTGTTTTGGATTTCAGGGCGTAAAGCCCAAGGTTGGGGAGAATTTAATGTCTCATAATTTAAGAATAATTTTCTTAATTGAATAGAATTATTTCGAGACCGTGAAATCTTACAACGTGTGATTTTGATACCCAGAGTGCCCAGGATGATCCATCGAAGTTTTGTTAAGCTTTAATTATCACTCATAAGCGGATTTCCTGAAAATTTTGAATAACTATTAAAATTTTGTCCATATTAGAAATTAGAGGGAAACATTGCATTTAGGATAGCAGGTTTACCCAAGTCGCGACTTATGTTTAGTCAGTGCAGGCCTCTTGTGAGAAACCCCGAAAATGGCATAACTATAAATAAAACAATTAAATAAAGTTATTTTATTTTTTAAATTCTTATAAATCACAAATGGTAACTCAGACTGAAAATATGAGGCCACCACTAAACTCGTGAGGATATGATTTCCTTAGGAATACACTACATTGGCCGGTGTGGGCCACCAATGAAAGTTTGATTATGGCTATAAATAAAATAATTAAGTGGAAATTATATTATTTTAAAATCAAAAGCATCTAAAAGGTTACTCAGATTGAAAATATGAGAGTACCGTTGGGTTTTTTGGGGCATTTTCTCCTTTGGTAGAGCCAAACCTCGACCGACGCGGGTTGACGGTGAACGTTAATAATTTATTTACCTTTTCATTGTGTATCTTTAGTAAACACGTGAGAGACATTTTCTATCTTTTGAACCATTTCACAGATTAAAAATCTGACAGCACTGTTGAATCCACAATGCCAAGATTCACTTAAAGGTGGCTTTACATTGAATGTAGTAGGCCTGGAGAAAATGTTATGTTTTTTTTTAATTTTTAAAAGAAATAAAATAAAATAATTTTGTTATTTTATTTCATATCCTCCAACGGACTAGAAAAGGGCTAGGGTCAGCGATGTGTCAAGCCAATAAATGGATTTTCCTACCAAGCCTATATAATGATGTCACTAGGGAATTAAGAAGAATCCTAATTGATGAGCCCCATTAAACCCCAACATCATTACTTAACATCCCCCTTTGTTATATATAAGGAGCTTGGGGAGGTGTATAGACAAAGATTCACCAAGAAACGAAGTGTTGAAGGAGCGTCGTGATGCATAAACATTAGTGGAAGGATCTGATCCTAGTGGGTGGTGAAATGTGACACCGAACCACGAACCAAATGATGACGTGGAGAGTGCAGTCGTTAGGAACCGGTTGCGGAAATAAAGAAAACGATCTACGTTCAAGCCACTGACGCTCTCCAATGGGTTACGAGGTAGGGGTTATTTATTTTGTACATTTTTTATTCCATTTCCCCATTCTTGAAATTATACAAATAATGCAGGTCAACTAACTAATGGGTTGATCCATGATTCAATCATTTTGTGGGAGGTTGTTATGGGGTATCCTTGTGGGATTTGATTGTTGTTTAATACAAGGAATTGTTAAACCAATTTTCTCCTCTTGTTGATCACAAGAAAACCAGGAGGGAATGGGCCTTATGAACCCAACCCAAACCCTCTTCAACTTTGTTAAACTTGTATCTTCCATGGAAGACCACCGGCATGGCGACACCTACCAGCTATGAAGGAGGTGACGTTCCACCGCACGCCACTAGAGGAGGTCACGAAACGAAGCCACATCGGACATCCGAGTGGCCATCATAGGTAGGCTGCAAAAGAGGTATGGTGCTACTTCACGTGCCGCCAGTGTGCAAAGGTTTTGCGGCTTGTCAGCTGCGGTAGTCGGAGAAGGTGGTCGGCTCATTGGCCAGCCATAGAAGGGATGGACCGTGCGCCGTTGCACGCTGTTGGTCAGTAGAAGACTGCGGCCAACTCCACGGTAGAGGAGGCAAAACCCGCACCTCTAGTGGGTTTTTCAGCGCCTGCGTAGCACCACTGCTTCAATGGTTTAATGGACTTTAGCCGTTCGGGATCTCAGGGGAGCGGCTCTCCTGATCCAGTTGGCGGAGGCACTGTGGGATGCACCCTAGCAGTCTGCCACCCAACCGGGATGCCCCCAAATGGGCCGCCACTTTAGTGGGTCGGTGCCCTAGTGGGCCACCGCACAGCTAGGCCACAACCCAACCAGGCCTCCACCTTAGCAGCCCACCACCCTTATAGGCTCCCTCCCAACCGAGCCGCTGCCCAACAGGACTGTAGCCCTAGTGGGGTGCTGCCTTTGTGGGATGCCCCTTAGTGTGTCGAGCCACCCCTTTGCAGGACGCCCTATATGGTTCGGTCTTCCCTTGTCGCCAACCACTTTTTATGGGCCATGTCTGTCATGGTCCAGCCCAGACAAGGTCAGGCGGGTCGGTCTGACCGGGTCAGACCAGACCTAGGCCCCACTAGTCCTACAAACACTTGAAGGTCCTTATCATGAGAATCGAAAGTTAGATTGTTTAACCATCTACGAATTCGGGATACTTGGAGTTAGAGAGTCCATTGGACTTACTCCATGAGAGTTTGGGTGAAACATGGAGTATAGATGGGTTGGATCGCGCTCGAATCCAACCGGGCCCTCAGAACTGAAATGCCAATAACGCAAAGATAGGGCATCCGATTGAAGCGTCATCTATTGCATTGGAACCCTTGTGACATTATGGATCCTCGGGTTACTTATTTGTGAGAATTCGTGATGGTTGAAATATGACTGAGGCCTAGGGAACAGTTCTCCCAAGCATGCTACCCACAGAACCCTATGAATTGCTGAGACCTGACAACTGCTAGCTTTTCAACTCAGAGTGACTCGACGGCCACGATACACGATATGGAGGAATACCTCACCAGGCCACAATGGGAAGCGGACACGATATGCAATGGGGAGGAGTACCTCAGTAATCTACATTGGGGGAGCAGCTCTGTGTGACCCAGCAGACCCCTGGTACACGATGGTGAGGAGTACCTCAACAGTTCATGGTTAGTGGGAAGCACCTTTGTGTGACGCAGCAGGTCCATTGTACTCGATAGAGGAGGCGTTCTATAGTATCATAGGTGTTCAAAATTGTGACTGGAAATGTTACATGTTCTTAGGTATAGAGAATCAGTGGCTGGCTATCATCATTCATAGAGCTCTTGTGTGGGTCAGCATCATATCATGTTTCTCTATGTTATATACCTGGTTTGAGATGAGGCTCTATTTGAACTACGTCTTTTACATTCATGGTACTATCTTCATGGTGTTACTTGTGTGGTGCTTCTACCTTCATGTTAATACCATTGTGGTATACCTCCCTCATGTACGAGATGAGTATATCATGATAACTTAGGTATATGTATGGGCATATACCTAAGTATAGTTGATTTTTTTCTTTGTGTCTTTTCCATTGTTGAACTTTAGTAGATTTACAGGGTCTCGGGGTCCTACTAAGTATCGTTATGCTCACCCCTGCATGGGATTCTCCCACACCTTGTTGAGTCTTTTGAAAATGATGTACGACATTGATCGAGGCTGAGGGACCAATGATTGGATGTTCCTCAGAGGTGGACAGGCGTGATGTGACGTAAAGACTACTGATCGTGAGTTGTACCTACCCTTCAGGTTGGATCCAGGGTGGAGTGTTTGATGTGACGCGACACAATGACTACTGATCGTGAGATGTACTTACCCATTAGGTAGGGTCTGTGGGGGATGATCTAGGAGCTTCTTTTCACCATTTCAAATGTTTTCTACTTTTTAGTTGTAGTTTTACATTTCCAGATGGGCTTGTATTTCATCCCCTTTTCTTTCACCACTATTTTACTACATCAATTCACTTCACAGTTTCTTATTGTAGTGTTCTCGGACAGTGTGTTTGTACAGGTTTAAAGACAATTCCTTCCTGTTTTATGGAATAATCCTTTCAGGGCTAGTCGTTTTCCCCTGGCCTATGGAAGGCAGGCATGGTGTAGTCATTGCACAAGCCCTGCGGGACGGGTCATGACATGTTATATATTCATGGATCATGATATTGTATAACAAATTATAGAAAATTTTATGGTTATTTAAATCCATGTACCATTGTTTTATTGTGGTTTTACCCATTTTACCCATTTTGACATGCAAAATATTTACCATGATTATTACTTATAATAACCAAAATTAAAAGGGTCCAAATTAAGAAATTTTTATTACTAAATTCCAAATATATAATATAATTTTCAATATTAAATTACTGGAAGGGTAAAAAAATAATTTTTATTTAAATTTATAAAATAAAATGGAACAAAATATTTAAAATGAACTAATGTTCTTATTAAAACCTTCATATATCAAAATCATAAATATCGATCAATTAAATATAATTAATTATATTATAAAATATAAACTGAATAATTGTTCTATAAAATTAAAAATTCAAAATAGAATTCGAATTTGAATTTACATTATTTATTTCAAATAAATCTACGAAATTAAAAAAATTGGTTGTTTACACTTTTCCTAGAAAAAATTAATCATTTAAGAAATATCAAAAAAATAATATGATATGATAATTTTAATACAATAATTTCAATGATATCATCATTTAAAAAAATATTATATCTAAAAGTGGTATAACCTAATTATAATTTCCATGTAAAAAATGTAATATCATTTTTTCATTGAAGTTTAATATGACTTCAATAATAATTGATTTCTTATTTATCTCATTTATATATAAATTTTTATTTGAGTAGGGCCATTTTACATAAAAATAATAAGGATTTAACTATAATTGATACACACAAATTCAACATTTATTTTATAATATCAACTTTTCAATAATAACATATTTATAGTAAATCACATTTTATTAATACATGATGTTGTCTGTTAGGAAATATATTAAAAATAGCATGATTTTAAACTAAATTTTCTAGGTGTTAAATTCTATACCTTTACAAAAATTTAATCCTTAAAATTTTATATCACTATTCAGTGGTTTGACATTTGAAAATATATTTTTTGAAACCCCATAATGTATAGGGATATAATAAAAGTTTCTTTGAAATCGGGATGTAGGAAACATAATGGTTACATAAAGTAACATATAATCGAGTTACCACACAAGGAGATCAATTGTGTGATGTTAAAATATAGATTCCCAATGAAAACATTTGAGTGATAGATAACATGGACATGATATATTTAATGATCACAAAAAAAATTACAAAGTGCAGGGTTAAAAGAACATCAATTTGTTAGGAATGAAGTTGAAATAATTCCATTTTTTAAGATCCATCTCCTAATGTTGAGGGATTATTTTACAATCATGATTGAAAATATAATAAAAATACATATGTGATTTATTAATTATTTCTAAGATCAATTTATTTAATTAGTTTTTCATAGATCAATTTCTTCTTCATATATTACTCCAATAAGTGAATAATGAAGTGGAATTTTTCAATCTTGGAGCACTAAAATTAATATTTAACAGATTTTATTATCAATAAAAGAATGAAAATTCATTCATGTATCTATAATAATTTACTAAAAAACTAAATGTTTAGGATATGTATTATATTATGAATTAATAATCTAAAATTTCAGTAATAACATCCTAATTTCATATTAATTCATTCCATTATAAGATAATTAAACAATAATCTATTATATGTCTAAAAATATAAAAATCAAAAATATAAAAAAGATTTTATCATATTTTTTTATTAAGATCAAATATAATATTTATTCCAAAACGAAATGAATACCCCCTAATGTCACATACCTAAAATCTGAATACATTGGTCATATATTCTACTAAAACATTCTAATAAAATCAACCACTTGGTAAAAAAAATTAAAACACATATACCCCAAAATATTAGATCAATCTATTTCCAAAAAAATACCACCATTACATTTATAAATTATTCCATAAATCTAATAATGTAATAAACTTCATCATTTATATCTTTTTATCAAAATAAATAATCATTTTACTGGAAAAAATACTATTAAATTTTTATTATCAATATCATTCATCTTTTTTCCAAACTAAACATTATTATTTCAACATATTAAATATATTAATTATTTTCAATTATTCAATCATATGTTTTCTAAGAAATATAATTTTACCAACAAATCCCTTTTCATGTTATTCAATACCATTTATTTTATTTGGGGAAACCATTATGAAGAAATGTTTTTGAGCAATCCTTATATGTTTCATGATTCTTATAACAAGAATATCATTGATAAAAAGACATATATAACATAATTCATGAATCCCAACACATAAACACCTAAATAATTCATTATTCATTATTAACAGAACATATACCCTTCCATGTTCTTGATGATAAGACTTAGATTAAGTATTTGAATTAAATAACTCCCATGTTCCCCATATATAAGAAAATAAAGAATAAATTGTATCTCTGAATGATCGTAAATTTTTTTCCATTACACTATTCATATTCCAATCTATATTTATATCTCTATTACCTTATTTTCTAGACACAAAAAAACAACTCCTTATATTAAAACATTTCTTTATGTTCATATTCCCATAATCTCAACAGGTATGAATTTGAAAAGTCATTCATCATTATAAATAATAAATTAAACTTCCAGGAAACTATAATTTACAATTATTTGGGTTGTTTCAAAACACACCCAAGGTGAAATTGCTTATCATATAATGAGATATATTACTAGGTATAATCACAAGATTTATTATTCATTTCTCCATTTTATTTGGTCCCTCTTCATAATAATAAATCTATTTTCCACCATAATCAATATTAATATTATTCCTCCTAATTCCAAAAATCAAATAAAACCAAAAGGAATAGTCTAAGAAACAACAATCATTGTGGTAAAGTGTATAAGAATGAAAAATAAATTATACAATTTCAGAATTAGGACAAATGTTTATCAATATATGAAATATTATGATTAATCATGGATATATAGGGTTATTACCTATTCAAATCCCTCATAGTGGTTCACAAATAAATTATGAACTATCATATGCATATACCTTATGAATGTTTATCCAGGTGTGAAATATTAGATCCACTCATCTTTCACTATTAATAATTGAGTTAAAATAGAATAAGGACATTTTATATTTATCATCCCAAGGATCATATGTGATACTACCTCATTAAAATGGTAGTTTAAAGATAGGGATGTATTTTAAATGAAAACAACAGTCCTTTTATTACCATAATATATGATTTTATTCGTTATATTGGATTATCACCATGGTTTTAACCAAGGTTGGGTAATAATAATCTCAACATATAACTAAACCCAACTCTAAAAAAATCGTGGCTAACCAAACATTTCCTACCTAAAAATTATAACCATTTAGATGAATATTCTATACATAAAAAACATTTCCTCCCAAAAACCCTAATGTTTTGGTGTCTCTAGAGACCAGATACCTAACCATTATATTTTATGAAAAAATATAATATAAAAAACTATAATCATGTCACATAGTATACAAATTTTGGAATACCCCACTTAAAACCATTTATTCAAATAATGTGAAATAAGACATAAGAAAAGGTTAGTTTTGATGCTTAATAAGTGTAAAAATGGGGGATATATATATATATATATATATTCATATGTAAACATGTTTTGAGAATAAGGGAATATAAAAATAAATTGTAAATAGAAAATAATACTAGAATATTAATATAAAATAATCATGACTCATAGAATAAAACTCTATAATATTAGCTGGTTAGGAATCATTATAAATTAATCATGTGTTAAGAGTTAAAATCGTGAGAATGAAAATGTGTCATATAATTATGCCCCCATCATAGGAATAGAAAAAAAATCATATGTCAAGGATAACTACTGAGACCATAACATCAATTTTGACCTTTTATCATAACATGGTTTCCATATCATAGAGGGTCACCCATTACTACAAGTGTCACATATCCTAGTTAATCAAGAATCATCTCCTGCTTCTAATATCATAGTCAATTGAGAATCCATCTATGTTTCTTGTCGTATATCATGAACATTAGCACATTTCAAATAATAATCTCATGAAATGTAATGTTTTTTCTATTTCATTTCTGGACTATAATGGACCCACATATCAGCAAATTGAAACAATAATTATATGTTACACTTGAATAAAAAAAATTATTAATAAATCCCAAGATAACATCTGTAAATGAAACATGTTTAATTTTATAATTTCACTACAATAGATCCAATGAAGATTAAAATTGTTATATTGTAATTTCATTATAATATAGATTCATCCATTATAAAGAAATGTGTTTAATAGAGTGAACCTCAATTCATAATCATTGTAATATATTGACATAAATTAAGAGGAACAAATCATAGAATTATTTCCCCAGTGACATATTAGAGAAATCGAAGGATGATATCATATAAGAAAAATTCAATATAAAGATAACATAATAAATTATTGAGGAAATTAAACAATAAATTTTCAAAATACTAATTTAATGTATAAAAATATAAAAAAATAAAGGAATTATTTTTCTTTGAAAATATTTATTGAAAAATTGGATGGAAGCTTCAAATAATTTTTAGGTCATGGGGATGAGAAAATTTGTTCATGTCGTAGATGTTAAAAGAAAACATTACTTTCAAAAATTCGTAAAATATAAAAAATGAAATCTTTGAGAAAACAATTATTTTAAAAATCATCCATTATTAAATTTTTTAAATAATTTAAAAAAAATTAACATTAAATTATATTTATAATTAGGTATGGATAAAAAGAACAATAAATAAATTTTGAAGAACATGGACATGGATGAATAAGTCTGTCGATCAAAACCGAAATATCGTCAAAATATAATAATTTTTATTTCAAAATAGCCTAAAATTGTAATATGAAATAAAAAAACATTGTATAAGAAATGTATAGGAAAAATAATTTTATTAAACGGTTAAATATAGAAATTTTATATCAACAGTAATTGAGTATATACATTCTTGAAAATACATGTGATTGGAAAATATACTCGTTAATGGTTTGTTAATTTATGTATCCTAGGATCATGAAGGAAATTTCATTTTATTTATTAATCTCCTTAATTTTCATCATATGTATCATAAAATACCTTCTTGTGTAGTATATACACCACTAAAAAGAATCTTGTAGGGTTTATAGAATATGTACCAAGGAAATAAAGGTGAGATGGGAAACTTATTCCCAATGTACTGACTTTCGATATTTTTGTTCAAACATTTGATATAACATGTATTTTTTTGAATCTATTAAAGAAACATATTAGTACATTTAACACCATAGTTGACCTCCATATAACATCTTATCTTTTATTTATTGATAATTATTTATTAATATCATTTCTCTATGTGATAATTATTTTAGTTTTTTCAAATTGATTTAGTTGAGTAGTTTCCATCATTATAATATGAACATGGATCTATAATATCAAGAATTATAATCCTTTTATATGAATAATATTTCGTAAGTATATAAACATTTATAACCATTTATATAAATCACATATTTAAAATAAAAAAATAATACCTTGTAGAGCTTGAAGTTCATTTATATGAGTGAGTGATGCATCCACATATCGATGGATGTAATAAAATAGAGGTATAAAAATATTTCACATTTAAATAATAATTATTAAATTATATATAAAATATGTATTACTTACAGATATCCTTTTTACTATCCACATTAAGCTAAAATTAAACATGAATGACATCACTTTGTTGAACTGGTAATCCACATATATGCATGAGTGATGTTATGATTTTACAACAGATGGAAATGTAGTAACATATATAGACTATTTAATTTATATATGAATAAATATTTTCTAAATATCATATATAAACATTGAATCTATCATTATAACTAACCATGAATGATACTGATGAAAAATGGATCATATTACATCATGGAGGCGTTACTCACCAAGTTTTTGTAACACCGTATGATTTTATAAGATAAAATCTTTTTAAGTAATTTGATATTTTTTTGTACGCTACACAAATATTATCTTGTGATATACGAAACACCATATTTTCTTTTAGTATATGAAACTCTATCCATGGCTTCTGTTACACACAATTTCAAGGTATTTTGATAGAATTCATTTCACACAACACTGAGTATATATTTTTTCAATGTATAAATGAATTATGTTTGGATTATGTTATATAAAACACCAAATAAAGAATTCACTACATGAAACACATACATGGCATACGTTTCACGCAAAAGCGACCTTCCTCAATAGTTGGTGTTGTACGAGATACTGAGATTCACTAATCAACGATATATTATTTTAATATTATTATTTATAAGGATATAAACTGGACATTTTGAAAATTATAAAATAAATTTTTAATTTTATACAACATTATCATTAATATTACACATTTTCTAGAAAATTGTATGAAAAAAATCAATTTTCCAGATAAAACAATATATTTCAAAAAAAATATTTTTTTCCACCTTTTGATGGTACACCAATTTCAAATTTAGTTTTTGATATTTTTTATGTTTAATTTTACAATATAATATTCTTATATAGATGTGGAAAAATAATATTTTACTTTTTTTTAATTTTTTTTGAATTTTTCTGATAAAGTTCAAATTTTAATGACTAGTGAAAAATATTGGATTTTAATTTGAAGTTTCAATTTTATCAAATTTATTTATATATATAGATTAAAATTTTAATTGGTTTAAAAATTTAATTGGATTATATTTTTATGATTTAATACAATGTTTTTAATTTTATGTAATTTTATTTTTAGGTTGGTCACAAACACCTACCAATCATTTGATAGTTATTACTTGCTTAAAACCAAGTTTTTGGTTTTGAAAATGGAATTTAATTTTAAATTAATTATTGAATCATATGTGTTTTTAATTAGAAAAAATATATTTCATATTTGACTTATATGGTCTAAATTTTTTGAAAAGGTACATTTTATTTTTTTACGTTAGGAATAGTAAATTCAGTAATTATTTTTATTTACAATGGTTAAAGGGTAAATCTAGTAAATAAGGTGAATAATAATAATTTAATAGTATAAATTACCCTAAAACGTGTCATAATCCTTTTTTTGAGATATTTCCAACCATGGTCATTCTTTTCCAAATTTTGGGACCCCATGGATTCACATGGAGGTGAAAATTACATTTTATAGGAAATAATTTAAAAAAGTGATTATAACATAAACATATATCTTTTACTAAATCAATATTATTGTAGGGGTATATAATTTATATATATTCCTATAAATAATCATAATAAATCAAATAAATTCATACATCATGGTATTTTTTATAATTATTATAAATTAGATAAATGTATTTATTTATAACAAAATTATGATGTAATGATTAACTAATTAGTGAAACATTTAAATAAATGAAATCAAAAATTTAAAAATAATGTCAATATGAACATTTTGATGCCATACAAAAACATTCTGCATGGAGTTTAATTATTATGTATGAGTTAATGCCCTTTTTTCTAGAAATCAGGTTGTTATGAATTTTTTTTTAAAAAGTCTTGTATGAATAGTGTCCAAATTTGAGATAATTCAAAACATAAAACATAAAATAGTTTATTAAATGATAATAAATTCCTAAAAATTTATGATTCAAACGAATGGTTAATACAAGTCCAAATAGGTCATAAATATCATTATACGGGTCGTTTGACATGATATAGTAATTACATTAACCCACAATATGTAAATAACATGATATCACGGTATGGTTAAAAATGGTAAAATAAGGGTTAAACCCAAAATATAAGGATAAAAAAATATTCAAAACATGATTAAAATTTTATTTTATGATGTTTATTATAAAAAAATAAATATTATTTATAATTAATTTTGTGTTGGACAATTTCTATTCTAAATTAAATTTATAATACATTAATATTTTGAGAGTTTCCTAAATTACCCCTCTCATCTCTTAAGCAAGGGTACATCCTCCCTCTCCACTTCACTCCATTTTTAGGCTTCATTATCATCCATAAACTTACCACTTATCTTACAATATCACCTGATTATATTCTTCAGGTTTTAGTATTATCAAATGACTATATTTATTTTCCTAAGAGTAAATTTAATGGAGGAACGTCGAGAAAGACGTAATCACTTCTACCGATTTTTTCAAATTTATATCCTCTTATACTTCATCTTCCTTAGTTATTTCATTATGAAGTAATAACATAATATTCAATAATATAATAATATGTCATTATAAATATGAAACAACCATATTTCACCTTCCATCCATTCTATGAAAAATGAAATCACCGCGCGTGCATACTTACGACTTACCGTCTCCATGCTGAGGTGTAATCTATTTTTCATCACCACCTTACTTCGACGCATATAATGTTGTAAATAATAACTATATATGATAATTATAATGTTAAAATATTTATGATATATTATACACATTCCACTTCAATAACATTTAATAATTATGGGAACAATATCATTGCTTGTGTGTACGTACGACTTACCGTATCTGCAACGCTATGAGATTCATTCTCCAAGTTAAACGTTCAAGAATGATTATAAATTATACATAAAAAATAATAATTAAATATATGAAATAATACTACTAAAGAATTTTTGTATATATATGTTTCATTTAAATACTCTCATTCAATTCAATAAGGAAACGAAAACATCATTCTTGCGTACGTACAACCTACTATCTCCATGAATGGTGTATTCCAATTCATTTATCTATCTTTTATAAAAATATATTTATATATTGAATATATATGTAATATAAATCATGTTTTAAATTCTATAAGTTCTTAAATCATTTTCTATGTAATAATATCATGAATAACAAGTCCATACACGTACGATAAATAACAAGATTTTTAACAAAAATGTTTCTATAACATGGAATTGACAAATAAAAAAGTCGTATAAATTCACAACTAAAACATATATGATAGAAAAAATATTATTATGGTTCTATCACTAGTTAATAATATCTTTAAACTCCTCATACGTGAGTTTCAGACACATATAGTAGAAATCAGACCAATGGTAAAGGATAATTTTGCAATATCATTTTTATGTGAGATCATTTATTTGTAAATATTTAATGGGGTATATTTATCAGCCATGTCCATTTCTTCTAAATTTCATTTCATAAAATGTTTACTATTATTAAATATATGATTAATTTAATTTTTACCAATTTTTTGTATTTACTACATGGTTTCGAAGGAATCTCTCTTTCGTTTACTATATGTGTTACTTTTTGACTTCTCAGAACAAAGTAAGTGGAGAATCTTTTTTATCTTATATGGTATCAATGTAGTTTTAAATCAACATAATGAGTTATTTCCATGAACCTTAAATAATATATTTCATGTTTATTTTCAAATGAATTTAACACTTTTAAAATAGCATATCATATTGAGAAAATAAATCATTTTTGAAGAAGAAAAGATATTTTCCTCTAGAACATTGTTCAAGTGGTTTATCAAAATTATTTTCCACATAATAAAAATCTATTTAAATAGGGTTATTTTTATTTCCCTATTATTACTAATATTTTAATATGTTAATGAGGGAATAATCTTTTAATTGGATTATGTTATGATGAAATGATGCATAATAAACCCATTTTTTCATGGGTTACGCTATGGAGAATTTTTTTTTATGTTTTATTTCACTTGTACGAATGATCTTATTGTGAAATGTGTGGGATATATATCTCCAACCAATGAATTGGGTATGTACTATTATCTCATGATACAGACATGATTGAAACATAATGTAAATCAGGTTCAATAATACTTAGACGGAACGACAAGTTGACCCATTTCAGTAATAGATATTGTCCACAATGATGGTCTTAGAAACATTGCCTTGGTTACAACGGAAATCATTTTCTTTTCTTATTAGTTTTCCATAATTACATGTTTTATGCCAATGCTATTCTATCATGGTTAATCTTCTTTTATGGTACATTCCTTACATACTTCCAAGATTTATTTCATGGATAATGATTTTGATGTTTAATTTTATGTTTATGTTTTTAAGTTCAAATGATTATGATTTGGTTTTTGTTCTCTATGTTTACTATTATTGAGCATTTCAGCTCACAATTTTTATGTTTTCTTTTGAAAAATATATAAATAAAGGATTTAGGTATAAAAAATGAAAATATATTTATGGGAGATGTTAAAGATTTTTCACCAAGATAGAAGAATATCTTCCATGTTTCAAAAGAAAGAAAACTAATACGATATTTGGGAATATATTTTGTGTAATGTATTCAATATTCCCCAAATGAAATATAATTTCTATGTATGTCAATCGTGGGTTGTTAGAGTTGGAATTAGAGCAAATTGTTTTTCAACCTTTTAAAATAATGATGAAAAAACGTTAGTGAGATACCTAGATATTTTTATAAGGAGTGTATCGGGATATCTCTAAGGGAATGTCAAAATATATGTCACAATCCAATAATTATAGTACCAATCATTAATAACATTGGATTAAACCTAATAAGTTAGATATTGATCATAAATCACCTTTGATTATGTTGTTTTCTTAGTATGATTTTTTCCTCTCACACTATTATTTTGTGGTTTTAGACAACAGTTGGAACCTGATGGAACCATGTTAATGAATAATGCACTGGGAATGAAATGATTGTCCTTATGAACAAAAAAAATTATGGAAGATGGAATGAAAAATATAATTTCTATACTAACATAATCTATGAGTCATTCAAGACTACCAAATGAGAAGAGAGGGGACCAACATTCTATTGAGTCCAACATGATGCAAGGTCCACCTTCATTCAGTGGGTCTTCTAATCCACTTGTTACTGAACAATGGATTAGTGGCATAGAAAATTTATTTTTCATACATCGACATTTGGAACATGAAAAATTCATTTGGTATATCTATCAATTAGAAGGTGGAGTAGACTAATGGTGGACTCTAATTAATAATACAAGGAAGAATGAATAAATTGAATATATGAAATGAGACTAGTCTATGAACATGTTTTTCAATAAGTAATTCCATAATATTCTTCAAAAATAGATATAAAAGGAAAATTTTATCTTAAGAAAATGGATGGTGAATCTGTTGGTTCACACAAGGTGAATTTTTCAAGGCTTGCATGGTTTTCTTTCGGATTTATCATCTAACCTCAAATTAATGTTGATCGATTATTTAGTGGCTTAAAACCATGTCTTCGAAGGGAATTAACAATAAGAGACCTCAGATGACATGAAAAGATTGGGAATTATTATATCTAGGTAGAAATGTAATTTGGTGCTACATATCGATCACATGGTTTTGAAAAGATAAAAAATATGGATTTTATGGGAAAATCTCAAAACAATGGTGAAATGAAGATGATTGTTTCATTATGCTCAATGTGTGGAAAGAAGCATGATAGAGACTATCATCAATGGACTGAAAATGTTTCATGTTTATTAAAGAAGGTCATCGAGTACATGAGGGATTATATAATGGGAAAAAAGTTTATAATGATGTTAATAGAGAAAAGATGACAGAGAACGGACCACCCACACTTCAATGCTACAAGTGTAAGGAAATGTGGTATTATGGTAACAAATTCCCTAATAAAAGTGTTAATGATGATCGACATCGGCAAACTATTAAGAAAAATAAAAAGGTAAGATACATGTGATAACTATTGGAGATGTTCAGTATGAAAATGATGTGATGGAATAACTAAATATTTATGTAATGGGATTCCAAAATAGTGTTGTGGAATCTCATTCATAGTATTATGGAATATTGCAATATCTATGTATTGGTCAATTGTAGTTCACCTAATTATATGGAACTCTCAACCAAAAAATGTGATTGGTATATTTTTAGAAAGAACAATATATGTTCATAACAAAAGAATAAATATATAATGGGATGTTTGATAGTATTAATGAGCTTATGACTGATATAAGGACAAAGTGATATCGTGGATTGAGTATATCAAATTTTTGGTATTTTTGGTATGTGGAACGGTTTAGTTTTGATAGAATTAATTCTTTCACTAAGGTTCTATAATAATTCATGTTATTATCACATTCCAAGAGAATAAATTATTATGATATTCACAAGTTTGTAATGTGACAACAAAGAACTACCCTAAGAGATATGGGTGATAAATGTTATGTCGATTTAATTAACCTCTTTCTATAGTTTATTCCATATTTTTGAGGGATTTTAATGTTATCCATTATGGATAGCACACGTTATATTTCAATTTATGTTTGTTATATTAATTTAATATCTCATTATAGGTGGACTTATGCATATTTGATAACCTGTTCTATCCTTTTTGATTCGAAAAATAGAATTAACTACGATTCTATAGAATTATTCACTACTACATCAAGAATGAAAAATTCAACTTCATTTTTTAAATAAAATATGAAGTGGAAATTGTTCAGGGAATGATCAACAGTACTGAAATCCAGTAACTATTTATTCTCAAGAAAAATTTCTCAAATTTAGGAAAAGGAACATGAAAACAAAAAAGGATATCCTATTACATTCTAATCTGACGAATCAGATGGTCCCTTAAATCATAAAAAATTAATGGGTTTCTGGATGTTAACATTCTCCAAACATTATTCTCTATCACCATCCATCAGAACGTGAAGGTTATTTTTCTCTTTCCATATTTTTGTTTTCACTTGTCACCCACGCTCATCTATTTGGAAACCCAGGGATTAGTTAATTTGGGTAACTTTTATGTTTATATGTTTCATTTTTAGAATGAAGTTTTAGTATTAATTTTTTCTATGTGGGTTTCCATGAATGAAACATCTATATATTAAATAATTTATAACCCCAACGAATATCGAGGGGGAAATTAATTTTACGGGGTGTGGAATATAACACCCTGAGTTTTTATAAGATAGATTAATTTTCATTTATTTGATGTATTTTTTTGTACACTACAAAACGATTAGCATGGGAAATAAGAAAAAATATATTAGCATGTAGTATATTCAACATTGTTCATGGCTTGAGTTACAAACAATGTCATTTTATTTTGATAGAATTTATATCACGCAACACTTAGTATATATTTTGTTTAATGTATTAATGAACTAATATTGGATTCTGTTATATGCAACACCAAAGTAATCGTCAACTACATGCAATACTGATGCAGGGTGTGTTACACATAAGAGGTACTTTCCTTGATAGCTTGTGTTGTACGTGATGACGAGTTTCACTAAACTGTAGTATATCATTAAAATATTATTCTTCCATAGGATATAAACTAGCTATTATGAATAGAATTAATCACATTTTGAATTTTATATAACATTATATTTCATCGTATACTTTTTATAGAATATTATATGAGAAAAAAATCAATTTTTCAGATAAAAGATGTATTTTTTTAAAAATACAGTTTTACCTCCTTTTGATGGCGCACCCATTTTAAATATAGTTTTTGACACTTTTCTAAAATAAATTTGAAAAACTAAAATTATTATTAACAAAAAATATATTAAAATTTATTTTTTTGAATTTTTGGTTTTTTCTGAAAAAGTTTAAAATTTCATGAATAGTAAAAAATACTGCATTATAATTCGAAACTACCTCTTTATCTTATTTATTTATATAGATTTTTTAACTTTTTAATAGTTTTTAAAGTGTAATTGGATTAAATTTTTATCATTTAATTAAATTTTTATCATTGGAAGTAATTTCATTCTTAAATTGGACATAAACACTTGTAAATATTTTAATAATAATTACTTCTAAAAAACATGTTTTTTAGTTTTGATAATTGAAATTAATATTAAATTAATTACTGCAGTTTATGTGTTTTGAATTTGGAAAAATGGATTCAATATTTGGAATAATAAGGTCTATATTGGGTGAATATGTACCTTTTATTTTTGAACATTTTTAATAGTAAATTTGGTTGTTATTATTTTTTACCATGGTTAAATGATAAATTTGGTAAATAAGGGAAATAATAATTTAATAGTTTAAACTACCCTAAAACGTGTTCTAATCCAATTATATGAGATATTTATGACCTTGGAAATCCTAGGGTAGATTGTCAGACCACATGTATTCTAATGGATGTGAAAATTACATTTCATAAAAATTAATTTAAAATAAAGATAATTATAACATAAACATATATCATTTACTAAATCGATTTTCATATTGGGATATATAACTGATATCTATGTCTATAATTATTCATTTTAAATATAAACATATTTCCTACATCACGGTATTTTATATATAATTTTTAGAAATTATATTAATATATTTATTTATGACACAATTAGGATGTAGTGATTTCATCATTAATGAAATATTCAAATAAATTAATTTATAAATATTAACATAAATATTATTTGAACATTTTGAGGTCATCCATGAAATTTTGCGGTGATGTTGACTTATTATGGATGGTTTAATTTCATTGGGTTGAAGGAATCAGGTTGTTATTATGTTTTTAAAAATGACAAGTATGAATAGTGTCCAATATTATCATAATTCATAACATAAAACAGAAAAAGTTTATTAAGTGATATGAAATTCATAAAAATATGATATTTGGCCAAATTGTTAATATAAGTCCCAATATGTCATAAATAATTTTTTTGGGTCTTTTACATGATATTATAATTACATAAACCAACAATGTGTAAATAAAAAGATATCATAGTAAGATTAAGAAAGGTAAAATAAGGGTTAAACCAAAAAGACAAGGACAAAAAAATGAAATAATGTCTAAAAATTATTTTATGTTGGGTATTCAAACCAAAATAATCATATATTATAATTAAATAATTTTTGGACCATTTTTAATCACTGTTTCATTTATAATAAATTAATATTTTGAGAGTTTCCAATGTTCCCCTCTCCTCTCTTATAAAAGGGAACCTCCTCCCTCTCCCCTTCACATAATTTTGAGCATTAAAGCTCACCCAAACCCTAACAAATTCTCTTTTCAAATCCCCCAGTTACATTCTAGAGGTTATTTTATAATCAAAATACCAACTCTAGTTCCCTAAGAGAAAATTTAAAGGAGTCACGTCGAGGAAGAGGTAATCTCTTCTGTTGATTCATTCAAATTTCATTCATCTACTACATCCTCTTCATTATTTGTTGCATTATAAAGTAATAAAATTTATATAAATAATATAATTTTAATGTTATTATTAATATAAAAAAAATATTTTACATTTTATCTACCCTACAAAAAATTAAATCATCGCACGTGCGCACATATGACTTACCATCTCCACACCATGGTGTAATATGTTTTTCAGCACCACCTTACATGGATGGGATTAATTGTAGAAATACTAACAATAAATGATTATTATAATATAATACTAGCTTTGAGATACTATACACCAACAAATTAAATTCCATTAAAAAATTATGGGAATGATATATTCACTCATGCGTACGTACGACTTACCATCTCAACAACGTGATGAGATTAATTATCAACATTAACCATTCAAAATGATTATAAAGTATATATAATAAATAATCATGAATTATATGACATAATAATGCTACTAGATTGATGTATATATATGGGTCATTTACATACTTCTATTCAATTCGATAAGCAAATGAAATCATCATCCATGCGTACGTGGGACCTACTGTCTCTATGAATGATGTATTCCATTTCATTTATCAGTATATTATTTATATATTTATATGTTGAATATAAATGAAATATAATTATTGTTTATATTTTTTTTATGTAATTAAAACCTGATCAATGTAATAATATCCTGAATAACATGAACAAATGTGTAAGACAAATAAAACGATTATTTCCCAAAACGTTGGTTTAACAATGAATTGACAAATTAATGGGTAATATAAAGTCATAATTAAAACATATATGATATCATAAATAATATTATGGTTCTATTACATGATTATAATATGTTTAAATCCACTATAAAGGAGTTTGAGACACATATGGTAGAGATAAAACCTTTGGTAAGGGATAATTTTGCAATCTCATTTTTTTCTGAGATAAATTATTCGTAAATAGTTTTTTGGGGTATATTTATCATCCATGTCCATGTTTTCTGATAATTTTTTCCTAAAATGTTTAATACTCTTATATATATGTTTAATGGTATTTTTAACCATTGTTTAATTTTACGTCATTGTTTATAAGGTTTATTTATTTCATTTACAATTCGAGTTACTTTTTGACTTCTCTGACAAAAGTACATAGGGAAGGTTTTTTAACTTATACGACATGAAAAAAAAATTATATATTAATAATGAGTTTTTTCCATGAATATTTCAAAATTATTTCATGTTTAAATTCAAATAAATTCATTTCTTTTAAAAATGGATGTCATTTTGAGAAATGAAAAAAGGTTTTTAAAGAATAACATATATTTTCCTCAAGAACTAAGTTTAAGTGCTTTATCAAATTTATCTTCCATCTATGATGAACATATTTTAATAATTTTATGATTCTATACCTATTATTTCTATGATTTTATTATATTAATAAGGGAATAATCTATTATATGGAATATTTTATGATGGAATGATGTTTAAAGAACCCATTTTATTTTATGGGAAATGCTATAATAATTTTTTTATGTTTTGAGGCACATGTAAAAATGATTTATTTATGAGACGGTTTGGAACTATATATCCCACCAATGAATTGGGTAATGATTAATATCTCATTATATAGATATTAATGGAATGATTAGTAATTATGGTTCAGTAATACATGGTTACAACGCCAAGTAAACATGGTTCAGTAATGGACTTTTTCCACTATAATGATCTTAGAATAAATTCCTTGGCAACAATTTAAATCATATTTTGTTCTTATCAGTGTTCCATGATTACATGTATTATTCCAATTATATTCTATCAAGGTTAATTTTCCTTTATGATCTATACCTTACGTACTTCGACGATTTATTTCATGGATCAAGATTTTAATGATTATATTTTATGTTCATGTTTTATGTTCAAATGTTTATGGTTTGATTTATTTTATCCATGTTTTCCCTTACTAAGAATTTTATATCACCCTTATTATTTTTTATTCTCCCCATGATATAAGTATTGGATTTATGTAGTAAAACAAAAGAAAAATTTATTTATGGGTGATGTTTAAGATATTTCATCATGTTTTAAGATTATTTTCAAATTTTTCAAAGTCACGAAACTAATTAATTTCATGGGAATATATTTTTTGAAATGTATTCAGAATTCTGAAAACAAAATGTGATGTACATGTACATCAAGCATAGGTCATTAGATTATTCACAGATGATACGTTAATATTTCACTTGTAGAAAATGATATTGACAAAAATAATAAATTAACATAATCACATTCATGTATATAGTAGATAATTATTTAATTATTATTTAACAGGTAGGATAAAATTGAATTAATAATAAGAATAAGTAAAATAGAAATTATAAGTTAATATGATTCCGTTTAATTTGAAGAAACTCCTTTAGATCACTCTTTATTTACTATAGGGATGGTTTTTGAAGATCAATAGAACGTATAAAACATAGATAAGGTTTTGTAGAAGAGTTTTAGGTGTTTTTTTGATCTATGTGTCCATGGAATATATGAATAATAAGGGATATTTGGGAGCCTTTTAAAATTAATGGAATGAGAAATTTAGTAATTTTTATTAAATTTAAAATATTATAAATTTACAATCATGAATATGTGATTAAAATTGGATAAATTTTTATATAAATATGATATAGGGTATAAATAACCCCATAAAATTTGATTTGTAGAGGTTTTAATTTCATTTAACCCTTTTTATTTATATTTAACCCTAATTAACCCTTTTTATTTTCAACCCTAGTAACTCAAATTATAGTCACTCTCATAAAGAAATTTTATTACACGGTTAAAATTTATTAATAAATGGTCAATGGATAATATTTTTACAATTTTTTATTCAAATTTTTTATTTGATTTATTTTTATGATTTTATGAACATAAAATATTATATTATATAACGTTAAATGTCATTAATGTAATTTTTTATAAGTAATTTAATTGTACTTTAAATATAGTGCATTTCACAATTAATAATACATCATAAACGTTCATGAAAATCTTATAACCCAAAAATTCATCCAATATATATATATATATATTTATTTAATTTTATATAGTAATTTGTTTTGAAGAAGCATGTTTTCGGCATTGCGTAATCATTTATGTTTTTTACCTTCATTAAAAATTATATATAATAATATCATAAATAAAAATTATTAATATTTAATATACATATTTTGATCCAACTATACCCTCATCATATAACCATGCAACCAAACTTTAGTCTTTAATTGAAATGTGAGTTGAATTTGGTATATTCCATAACTTAATATAATATAGAATCCATTATCAAAAAAATTTATCAACAAAATTTTCATTAAATAAAATATTTTTTTACTGTACCTGAACCACACTCATCCAATATAATTAATGAATATTATAGGGTTATTTTAATGTACCATCCATTTGTTTTAATGATATTTTACCCACTTTATGCTTAGTATTGTAAAAAAATTACAACTATTAATGTTCATATTGAATAATAATAAAAGTGGAATAACTACCAAATTTTAAATTATTTAAAAATAATTAGGAACCTATTTTTCACTTTTATATTTTTAAAATTGATAGAATTGAATTTTTATATAAATTCATAATAAAAAATATTATACAATTTTTAGAAAATTGTATTTTTAATCAATAAAATAACTTATATTAAAGAAAATAATAATATCACTTAAACTAAAAGAATTACATTATAATAAAACAAATGAATCATATTTCAATTTAATACCTAATCATAAATATAATTAGAATATTAAATTACTTTATTCAATGAAAAGGAAATCACATTTTTGAAAAATCATTATCGAAGACTCATTTTATGAAAAATTATTTGTTTTTAAAAAATACAGAAAAACCATAATTTATTTTGGATATGATGATTTCAAAAATAATTTTCTTTTTTTAAATAAATATATACAATTGGAAAAAAATAATTATAATTTAAATGAAATTTTATCAAGAAATATCATTTTTTGAAAAAATTGAATTTCTATAAATAAATAAACATAACTATTAATAATATGATTATATACTATTAATTAATGAATATATTTTAATTCAAAAAAGACATTATACATATATTTCATAATGAAATTAATTATATTCATACTCACCAACTCAGTTACTAGGTTATGATGATCACATTTACATAATAATATTTATATAACATTTCTCATTCTATATAAATCTCAGGGTTTCATCTTAGGAAAACTATTGAGAATAATATTTTTTTAAACATTGTTTTTTGGGGTGTTATAATTGGGAATCATGATTTTGATCATGATATAGTTTTCAATTACCTCCTATCATTATGATACTTGAGTATTTATTGAAATATATGTTTTGAAGTATGATTTGTAGTTCATTTGTAATCAAATTTTATTTGAATTTAGGGTATATAATGATATCTTGGTCCCTTTTGAGTATATCATTCTCTCTTAGTTTAGAGGGAGAAGAATAAGGGAAAACTAGATCATTATTTCTAGACTTCATTATTATTGAAACCATGTGGATCCAATACTCTATGGTTGGAAAGCATTAAAATCCAATTGCAGGATAAGTGAACAGTTCAACAAAAAATGTGACCAAGCCATGAACATATCCATTTCTCCCTATTATTATTTATCTTTACAATTTTCCATATATATTGGTTCAAATAGAGTTTCTTATTAATTTCTGATAATCTAATTGAGTAATTATTATAGAAATGGTTTTATTATATATTTTTATAAATTTATATTGATTTCTATTTGGTATTATTAATTGATTGTATGTTTTATGATTTCATAACTAGGTTTGGTTTTTTTTCATTTGTTTGTGTTGTGTTTCATTAGGGAATGTGTTTTCAAAACAATTTTTTGAACGTATTATTATAAATAATTTTAATTCATATTTTAAATAATTATTTTCTAGATATTAGGTTGTAATCAATTGAAGAATCTCCAATTTTTTTATTCACATATGATTCTTCAAATTATGGCAATGATAATAATAATTTTTATTTTGGTAATAAATGGAATCATTTTAAAAATAAAATTCAGAAGGTATTTTGAAAATTACAAATGATTTTTTTATAAAAAATAAATTGATTTTTTTTTGTGATGGATTTATAGAAGTGATTTTATAATTGTAAATTAATATAAAAGAATTTATTTAATGGAAATTAAATGTTATGATTTTTACATGAATTAAATTGATATTTTTGAATTTTATTAAAATGAATTTTATTAAAGTTTATCCACATTAAAGTTTAAATAATATTGAATGTTTTTATTGAAATATATAGAATGATTTTGTTTAATCTTGTTTCATGTAATTTATAATATTTTTAGTAGAGAAAATTTGATGAATACTAGGAGGAATGTTCATTTGGTTGATTTTTAGTGTGATCCTTGTCAAAATTTATTGATATGTTCTCATGTTTTTGCCTCCACCCAGACTCAAACTCATATATTGGAGCATGAATCTTCCGGCATCTGAGACCCCATCCAATACTACAAGAATATCCACCCATATTCCTTTTTTAGTGTTTGATATTTTTGTTTTTGAACTCTTGTTTCAAGATTGATATGTGGAAATCATAAATTCTCTCAATCTCCAAGAACCGTAATCCGAAAAAAAAATCATTATAACTTTGTAATTTCAAAACCCTAATCTAAAATGTCAGAACATGAGTGCTACTTGACATCATGCTCACCTCCCATTACACATGACAATCTGGACTATAAGTGAGGGTGAAATTCCATTAGTGGTGAGATTATACCCTCTATTTCATGTCTTTGATTAGTTATTATTATATATATATATCTATTAATAAAAACAATGCATGGTAACATGGGGAAACTAAATATATGTAATCCCCATCAGAAATATAATTAAACAGGATCCCAATGTGAAAATCCAATCCACATTAGAAGTGAGCAAGTTTATAAATAAATATAACAATGTTAATCATCCTAATTTTATCATGGTACCTCTCTCATCTCCACACTACTCAACTCATACATTTTCCACATGGAACTTTCCCTTAGTCTAATAAATATTCATAAAAGCTGTATACACATCAAAATAAAGACATGGGATGTGGGTAAGAGAAACCAGAATGAAACAACAAATATATCCTTATAAAAATTTTACCGGTATAAAAGTTATATGAAATGACAATAATAAATGTGTAAAAAATAATATGAAACACAAAACAAATTACTATAAGTTTATGCACTAACCTCACAACCATAAACCACTAGACGTACCAAATTGAGTAATATTCAATAAATTTAATGTAGATATTTTAGAAGTAACTAAACTAACCATAAATCTAGGGATTCTAGTTCGTTTCTTCATTATGGAATTAGGTGTTTATGTGACTCGATATTGTCTTGTAATCAAGTATGATATGATACTTGAAATTCACTAGTCATGGAAATATCATCCATAAAAACCACTAGGCATCGAATAACATGATACTTGTCAAATACTAGGCATTTATTACATCCTCTACATGGAATCCAATGCATACCCATAACTATAACCTATGACCTAGTCCATTATTTTAATAATCATAAGTTATTTGGATCCCCCTATGAGGGAAAATCATGTCACAATGGTACACTAATTCTATATATTGAGAATGTTTCCTTGGAAGGAATTGTAAATATAGAAAATATGATAGATTATATAGCATATGAATGTCATCATGAGAATAATTTTTCAACTTATAAATATAAGATCAACATCAAACAAAGTTAATCAAGCAACATAAAATACCAATGGAATAATATGTCGTAAATGGGTCTGATGATCTACACACACACCCACACCGATAAAAATTTTATCATAATGAAGAACTATTATTATTTAATTCCAATATAATAATTATAACATGGAAAAAAATTTATATAAGATCCCCATACAATAAGTAACTTTCTACCTAAATTGTTTCCACATTGATGTTAATGTTCACCAATGGTGTCATTACTCACACCATGTTTTCACACTAACTGGTAAAATATTTTCAACACTATATAATATAACATTTTATATCCATCATGAAGAATGTTTCTTAGTATGTAAAATAATAATATTAAGACAATGGAAGATTCTACACTTAACCAATGATGAGTACCATTAATATTATAATTCCATCCTAGTGGATGGTGGAAGGAACTGTCACTCTCAGATAAAAACAATAGAGAAGGTCAAAAGGTGAACAACCATAGTCATCATGAACATAACCAACTTACAATAATTTAATTTATTAATAAATATAATAATTATTAAATGAAAATGAAATTTAAATATTCATACATTTCATTATAACATAAAAAACAGATGAAATTAAGTGGAATGTGGGAGCCTCATCAAACTGAATAACTCAAAAAATTTATAAATTCAAATTCAATGGTGTGGAGAGAGAACCATGACCTTATATTGGTCAATGGGAAGGAAAAAAATTGAACCCCATCATTAATGGAAATTCCATTATTTTAATAGAAACTTAAGAGTCGTAGGATTCAATGGTTTTGAGAAAAAACTAACACGAAATGATGAATTGATCGAATTGATGGGTTGAGTCTACTAATAAGTGTTGTAATTGATTATTAAATTAATTAAAGACCCCCTAAATCATGTATATGTTTTTTTTAGTTCTGTGGGATGACATCTAAACATGTTATTTTTACCCACCAACATGGCTTCAATACATGTATTTTAAAAGCCATTTTTATGTTATTTTGGATAGTGAGCTATCCCAAAACACTCAACCCTATCTTATTATTTCTCAAGATCATAATATTTCAACTAAAAATGGATATAAAATAAAACATTTTATAATATAATGGAAATAATAATTTTGATTAAATCAAAAAATGTAACATGAATTTTTAATATACCCTTATATGATCTTCACATCCACAAAAATCATCTCGAGGGGTCATACTCGCACAAATCAAACAATTTACCTTGAGCATCAATATCATAATTCCTTGTATTTTGATGGATCCACCCATGTTTCCACAAGATATGGTATAGTGGTATCATATTCCCTCAATGTAATTTCTTTCTTGGGCATAGGAGCTTCACATGGTGTACCTCTTATGATGTGTCTTGCTTCTACTTAATATACTCCCATTCGATTAAATACACATGATTATGCATGTACCTATAAATCATTGACATATAAAACATGTTATGCACACCTTGATAGTGTTATGGATGTTAAAAGTTATTAGGTCCACAAGTTTAGATATCTTGAGAGAGGAGCGGGTGAATTAGTGCATGAAAAATTAAAAAAACCACCTATTTTGATCTTGTTTCATAGTAAGACAAGACTCTATTAATTATCCTTCTTGTTGTATAGTATGAAGAAATTTTAATTCATGCATAAGAAACAATAATCTTACATGCTTCTACCTTATTGGTCTACATCCAATGAACATACACTAATGATGTTTCGATGTTCTATATCCACTATAAGCACACTACTGATTCAAAGATCAATGTGGATGCACTGTCTGTCCTAGTTTATAACCAATCATTATTTCAAATCTAAATTCTCCCTCAGCTGAAGTGTGATCACTACATCTTCAGAAGATAAACTTACATTATATAGAATTTTTGATCCATTCATTATAATTTAAGAATACATCCTATAATATATTTATATTCTCAATTGTTTATACACTTTCATAGACTAATTAATATATCATTACCATACTATTACTAGGAACCATCAAATATTGCGTTCAATGCATATTGGTTCTAGTGAAACATTTTAATTCCTTGCACGCAAGACTCCACATTTGTTGAAAAACACCCCTTCTACATAGCTTTAATATCATTCCAAACTAGAATTTTACTATCAACGTTCTTTTCTAGCACACAATTCAAAATCATTCACGCAACTTCATTTACATAAAAATCATATGTTATCCGGAGCTCTAATTATTTTTGAGTGTTGAGCTACATTGAATGAGTAGGGTGACATCTTGTTTATATGTGTTCCTAACACCTACTCTAATGATTCAATGTGTCCTGCAAGATCCCCTATGTTCACACAAAAACCCAATTTGAAATTACATTGTGCGTTCTTGTTTCTTTCGCATAGCTCTTTCTTTTGCGCAAACATTCAAATATTTCATGTAATTCATGCCTTTTCAATTATTCAGGGTTCTAATCCTTGAACATGACTTGTTTTCTATATAAATTATTTATATACCACCTCTAGATCATACATTCCTTTTTCATGGTTCTTTTTCAAAATTAATAGTCAATAATGCCTCTTGAACTAGACAATTCACCACAAAAACCCTCTTTGTCTCCTAACACAATCAACCAAAAAATGGTTCAATGTTACCTTTTCATATTTTTCCCATAAAAATTGTGCACCAATATCCTAACATTCTTAGTGACCTCAAATGTTGAAAATTCACCTTGGTATAGAACTCCATGATTTACAATATGTCTGTGGAAAAATAGTGGGATCACTCTTAAGAAAACTCTACCTACTTCAAAAAAACTCTAGAGGTATCTTTTTTTGGTATTCTTATGATATATTAATGGTATTAGCATTTTGAAACCTCCTATAAATCAAATTAACTCTCTTATAGGTATACATAACTAAAATAGTCCCAGAACAATTTCATCATTGGACTCATCCTAGTAATTCATTGAATTACATGGCTTCCCATAAATATCCTCATATGGTTCAATCTAAATAAAGTCTTAGTAAATAGTTTTTATGTAGTCTAAACTAATAATAGATTAATATCCCATTCTCCTAAAAATAATTGGATGAAATATCAAATAATATCTTATAGTATATAGATCATTAACACATACAATCTAATTGTATAAGGACTGTATGTTGTGTTTAATCTTATCTGAGTACCGAAATCCATTAGTAGGAACATCCAAAACCACACAATAAAACATTTTTCTCTATCTTAATAATTTTTCAAGGGAAGTCTATGTAACTATATTTTAATTACATGACCTTAATCATTACATAATCTAGTGAATTCAAGTATAATTCACATTATTATCTTATAAAAATAACTAAGGTATAGATTTTTTGATTGATATTTCATAAATATTGAATATAAAAAATATATATTGGAATGTGTAAAATTCAATTCAGTATCCATTTTCATTATATAATTGATATTTTAAAATGAATCATTTTAAATTCTCATGAAATGTATTCACCAGTTTCACCTTGAATATATAATTATCATAACTCAACCTATAAAATTCATTTAAAAAGTGTGTATGAGCAAAAAAATTTACTAAAGGGAATTAAAATAATTAAATAATTTTCTCTAATGGAAGAATTAAATCCTTCAAAATATCTACATTCATCACATTATCCATTTAGTTTTTGAAATTATTCATTTCCACATGATAAACTGACACTATTTTTACAATGGAATATTTTTAAAATACAATATTAATCTTATATAAAAAAAATATATAAAACAGAAGGACTAATTTTAATATCAATTATACATATGTACTAACTAGATGATTACAAATGGAATAACCATAATGATTTAATTTAGAGTGTCCACCATAGTTACAAATGAGTATTTAGAGTTACCATTCGAACTAAACTTCAAAATAACCATTAATGTAATTAATTGAATAACCACCTCATTATATTCCAATAACCACTTTTTATAAACCTAATTGAATAAAATTTAACCTTTCTAAAAATAATTAGAGAGCTTCAATGGGGATATTCATTCTTATAATCTATATCAGGCTCACCGATGATACATAATGGAGGCCAACATATCATATAATCTGTATTGAGATCATCTATACCTCATTATTAATTCTCAATTACTGTATCATGAATAAAACATTCTATTCTTTCACTTTCCACAATAAATTTTTTGAAAAACACTTGTATACCCATATAGAATCCCCATTCAAATATCTAAATACCATTTCATTTAAGAACCCATTTCCAAAAAGGAAAAAACCCAAAAATTGGAAAGGGTGTTTTACATTGTTTAATTAGTGATTTCTTATAATGGATTCCCAACAACATATAATGGATTCATCAGTAGTAAAGGTTTTGAATTCCATGTATGATGAAATAAATCATTCCATTTTCTTTTTTTAAAATTGATTACAAATCTCCCGTAAAAATCATTTTGAAAACATTGAATTGAATTCAAAAGAGGCTTTATATTTATTTTATAAATTATACACCTTCCATATAAAAATAGTCATAATATAATTTTAAAAATATTTACATAGAATAAAAATGATATTTTTTTAGTGAAACATTAAATGATGAGTTTCAATAGAAAGTCTTTTACCTTGACTCCAAATCACCCCTTTATTTATTTATCACACTAGTTAATAATAATTAGTTAAATATATAATATCTTAAAACATTTTTCATATTATTTATTCCTTTTATGTTATTTCTAATATTGATGTATTTAATTATTCATAAAATTTAAATCATGTTAGATGGATTGGTGATATTGGTTTTAGATGTTGAGAATTGTATCAGTATATTGAATATGGGAAAAGAAGTCATTATTATATCATATGAAAAATTAAAAAATTACATAATTTTATTTCTTATTCATGAATTATACCCTTAAATCAAATAATGAAATATCATTATGTAATATCAACTACATTACTACCATAGAGATGGTTGGTCATATGTGCACCTGAGTAATGTTTCCATTTATTAATGATGATTTTGGAAAGAAGTAATGTATTATAATTTATTTTATGAATTAAAATAATATCATATATTTAATTTTAATTCATTAAATATAATAATATATTTCATTTATCTGATTTGGGTTTGAAAAAGAATCACATCTCTTAAAATAGGTGGTAGTCCTCACATACACACAAATAATGATATCATTTTTCCATGAATTAAATGTCATAAAGGTAAATAATAAATATGTTTTTAGAATTATATATATCTAAGGAATATCATATAGATCCATTATCTATATAATTATAATTAATTAATGAGATATTATGATAGAAAATTAATTAAATAGGTTCGTGAGGAGGTACTCCACCTTACATAAAATGAAGGATTTATTTCAAATTTTATAGAAGAGGAAAGGGATATAGTTTATAACATTGAAATATTAATATCTAACTATACATATCAAAAATTTGTATTATATTTTTATATTTGAATATTATTTATATGAGGTGTAAGAAGACATAAAACTAATATAAATTTTAAAAATTATATCTATTCATTAGAATATATCCTTTTTATCACACATTAAGTCATATAATATTTATATTATTCCCAAAATAATTCCTCTAGAACTAGGATAGGGATGTTAACAAGAAATTGGGGATGATTTTTCCTAACAATATGAGGTTGTATATATGGTTAAATGATAAGTAGTGGTTCTCTTTTAAAATAAGGGGGAGGGGCACTCATAGAATTTAAAAAATATATTAATTAAACATAAATTTACAATGATATTGAAATGGAAAAAATAAAATTTATGATGATTATAAGTCTAAATAATCACATAAAATATTTTTTGTAGAAATTTATATTAAAATATTAACCTTATAATGTGGTTTTAAAGCCTTTATATTCTTTTTCACACTTACCATGACAAAAAGGTTTTTTTACTCTCTGAGGGTCAAGATAATTTCTATATATTGAGAAAATCATGATAATAGGAGAATAGTTGACACTTTAAACATTTTCAAAACAAGTTTGATAAGATATAAATTTTGAGAAATTTATTTATTTAATTTAAATATTATTATAATAAAATGAAAAAAAACATTTTTAGAACTTTTTTATTAATTTAAATTTTATGACACCAATAAATGTAGTTAAATTAAAATAAAACGAATCCAAACATACAAAATATTCTCATATTGTGATTAAATTTTTTTTGTAACAATAATTATTCATAATTTTCAACTTTTATTGTTTTTAATATCATATATTTTATTTTTATATTATTTACATAATTACTGTATCAATATTTTCTATGAATTTATGTAAATTATACTTTCAATAAAAACTATAATCATATTATCATGATGTAGATAAACCATTTAACATTAAAAATACTATTTATTATCACACATATCATTTTTTATCTTTATGTTAATAAAATTATAGTTATTAAATATGAGTTTTATAGTTTTTATTTGTCATGAAATAAAATTTTATGAAGGTTATAATCAAATTAAAATTGAACATAAGGCCATCTATTTAAAAATTATAAATATATCATTTATATATACTCATCCCATAATATTTGGAATAGTTTTATTGTCACAACATGTCCCCTAGAGACCGTGTCGTGACTACTGCGCGCCCGCCTGTCGATGGTCAGGGGTTGGCGACTAGAGTTAAAGGCATTAAAACGCAAGTGGGAGACATTAGCATGGATACCTATATGCCCACACATGCCTAACCAAGCCCCATCTTACAAAAAGGAAAAAACATACCACTGAATTAACTGAGTGTAAGTACAACTGATAGAAAATGGTCCAGAATATAAACCCATGAATAAGTATTGAAAATTGTAAAGTACGAAGTGTGATCTAATGGAAATAGGGAGAAAATCCCACCTGATCATGAGAGTAGTGAAGCTAATAGAATCCAATGTAGTACGTCCACCCTGACTGGTCCAACTGGGCCTTGCCTGGTCCAAGAACACTATGTTGACCATCATTGTATTTGATTGTCACTTCTCACGTAGCACCCATATCGAATCATAAGATGTCTTAAATAGATAAAACATGTGCGTGCGGAGCCCATGTAGTGGTGAGTAACATAATACTTAGTAGGGAACCCCAAATAAAGAAATGAAACATAATAATTCCTCCATGTAAAGCACAAAACCCAATGCATCTCACACAAGGTATATTCTAGGGTAGTAACAGTAGCATCGTCAGTCACAAACATCAAACTCCTAGAACACTAGATAAATCCTCCTCTATCAGGTATAGTGGGCAAACCTATTCATGTAGAGCTACATCCCACTAACATTGAACAGTTTTGGCACTCATCCCTAATGATTATTGTGGTTATGTTGGGACACACAAAGTCACTCCCCACAGTGGGCCTACCGGGTCACACTGAGCCGCTTTCCACCATGGCTGAACTAAGGTACTCCACATATAGAGTACCATGTATATACTGGGTTAAAATGAGTTACTCCCCACCGTGGCCCTGCTGGGTCACACAGAGCTGCTTCCCACTAGGCCATCCGCGAGAATTCTTCTGGTCTCAGCCAACCGCAGGGTTTCGTAAGTAGCGTGTAAGGCAGATCCAATCCTAAACCCATTGTTCTGTTCTCGGTGTCCATTAATTTCACTAGAAGTAAATTTGAATGATCCACCTCCTCCAGGGTTTCCCAACACCGCAAATAGAACATCAATTGGATGCATGGTTTACATGATATAGGATATTTAGTAACCAGAGGGCTAGTTGCAATGGGGCTTGGACGGACCTGGTGGGACTGACCCGTCCAACCCGGTTTGGGTGTTCCACATCCCCCAGTTCATTCTGATGGACCCGACCTGACCTAGTTTGGGTCGGGGTCGGTCTGGATCAGTATGGCCCATTGGATAGGCCCAATAGGCCTCACTATATATGGCCTATTTGGCTGAGGGTCCAGCCTACCGAGTCCCCCTGCGACCCGGCCTAGTCCATCCAAGACCGAAGAGGGCAGTAGTCCAGCCTACCGGTGAGGGTCCGACCCACTATGTGAGGGTCTGGCCTACTGGAACGGTCTGTCCTATTGGGCTCAGGTCTGGCTCGGCTTGGTGAGCCGTAGGTCTTTCCCTTAGTGCGGGTTCGGCCCGTTGGGGGTTGTGCCCCGTCTAGTTCACATGAGGAGGACCTATCCATTTCTCTAGATGCAATTGGGATCCACGTCTCTGCCTCTCCATCACCCTACATGCCATTGCAGGGCTCCTCCTCTATCTTGGTCAAGAGAATTTGGCCCTCCATTTGGTATGTGGCTCGGTGTCGTGTCCACTGCCCTCCAACATGGTCAAGCGACTACGTTTGTCGACTCCAGCCGCCGGCTCATCAGACGACTTCTCTTGTTGAACCGCTGACATTAATTCGGCATCATGTCATGGTGTGCTGCCTCCCTCGTCCCCCCCCCCCCCCCCACCTGTGACCGCCACCATGGTCTACCACTGGCATTTGCTGGTGGCAACGCAAACTTTGGCATGTCGAGAGATTCTTCCGCAGACCACATGGTCTGCACAGGTGGTCCATCCTTCATGCCGATTACACCTGCATTTTTAGAGGATCTTCCTCTCCTATGTAATAGTATGAAAACTACCATTTTTTCGATTTAAAATATTTTCCATAAAGAAAACCCATAGATGAGGGGCTCAATCCGTGTTCGTCTCAGTCTGGGCCCTAGGTGTTAGATGTTGAAAAAACAAGGTAGGTCGAGGGGTTTTAATTTGAACAACAAAGACAATTAAATCCAGGATAATGAAACCCAAAACAAGTAACCCACCTACATGAAAGTTGTTTCTACGGATTAACCTTCTTGTGGGTTAATCTGATTTAGTCATTTAGAAATGGGTGGGGAAGGACTATGAATTAAAAACCCCTACCTTTTTTAGTCCATTGCTGCATGTTCGTCCTCGAGGGGTAATGAAGGTGACGTCACTTCCTGGAACCAGTCTTCGATAGGCGTCAAAGGTGGTGATGATCCACTGTCACTCTTCATTATTCCCTATGGTGGAAGCATTTTATAGGTTCACCTGAGAATCTTCCAAATTTATAATCCATATTTCCCTAGCATGTTGAACTATGAATAAGTGCACATCATATCGTTCCCATTATGATCTGATGTTGCATCGTTACGCTATTTTATTTAATAAACAGTGTCACTCTTACGAATCATTAATGTGTCATTATTCTGCAAGTATAATGACCCATTAATGAGATTCATTTATAAGTATCATCACTGCCATGTCTCTTCCTTACATCGTTGCCACCTACCACTCCAAAGGGAGAATGAATATAAAATAAATTATTTAAATTATTTTATTATTTTTCTCATAAGGTCCAAAAAATAACTTTTCTACACATCCCTTGCCATATGAAGTTAAGTAATTTCTAGGCAACTCCAAACATTTTAAATTCAATGATGCTCTTAGATTTTCTATCCAAGTGACATTTCAAAATATTGAAATTCCAGCTCAAATGTTTACTAAATTTACCTTAAAATGTGAAAAAGTCTATTTCGGGCACTCTAGACCTCAAAATTTCATGACGGTGAGTTTTGCAATGTCGAAATAATTCCATATAAAAAATAAATGGATATTATGAGAGGTTACATTCTCCCCATTATAGGGATTTACATCCCCGAAGACAAAATAAACCACTAAAAAAATAATGGTGATACTTAGCATGAATCGGAGCCTCCCACTCCCATGTGCTCTTTGAGAGATTCATGTGCTGCCATCAGATTCCCATAAGACAAATTGACCATCCATGTACAATCGGCTCTTGTCGATCCTCTATCTCTACTTGGAACTCCGCAAACATTTCTCCATCGTTAATGTCCAGCTCTCCCCAGTCAATGAAATGTGATGGATCATGCACATACTTTCTCAACTTTGACACATTGGAAAGATAATGCACCTGGTGCATCTGTGGGTGAACATCTAGGTGGTACACCACCTTTAAAACTCTGCTTAGGATCTGAAAATGACCGAAGAAGCTTGGAGATAGCTTATGACCCCGACCAAATCTCTGTAATCCTCTACGGGGAGGGACCCTAAAGAACACATGATATCCCTCCTAAAACTCCAAAACACTCTATCTCCTATAAAAATTAAACTTATGTATGCTCTGTGCAGTCCTCATCCACTCCGAGATGATCTACGCCTTTTTGGTGGTTTCATGTACCAAATCCGGACCAATGAGGGCCGACTCCCTTGGCTCTATCCAGCATATGGGTGATTTGCATGGATACCCTTACAAGGCCTCAAATGATGCCATGACAATGTGGGAATTATATTTGTTGTTGTATGAAAACTCCACCAGTGGAAGTTGGTACTCCCAACTACGACCAAAGGCAAGGACATGTGCTTGAAGCATGTCCTCCAAGGTATGTATGGTCTGCTCCATCTAAACATTTATCTAGGGAAGAAAAGTTTTCCTCAAGTGTAGATGGATCCAGAAAGCTTCATATATTCCCTTCCACAACCTAGAGGTATAGCGGGTGTCTCAATCTGATATGATCGTCGAATGCACCCAGTGATACCACACTATCTCCGGGACGTAGAGGCATCTGAATCCATATATTGTTCCCTAATCCTAGATGAGTAAGAAGTGATCCAAAATGGTGATTCAGTCAAAAATCATGCAAAAGATTCATTAACTATAGATTTATGTGGTAACCCCATCATTAAGTCCATTGATATACTATCCAAATTCAACTCTGGTACCTCGAGTGGTGGAATCATGCATGATGGAACCTGGTGCTCATCCTTCACAAGCTGACATGCGAGGCTTAATGAAATGAACTCATCAACTATTTTCATTATCCATGTCCATTAGTATTGACTCTAGAGGTCCTGATACATCTTTTCCTATCTAGGATGTAACTACATAGTGGATGTATTGAATTTCTCAACACCTCCTCCTGTAATGCCACGGGTACTGAGGTGCGCCCTCGGAACCGGATGTCGTAGTCCCCACCTATCAAAAATTCATTAGAATCCCATCTTCAAGATATTTGAGCCTATTGGCCCTCATAGATAACATCCCCCACCTATGCCTCCCTATCTCATTGTATGAGTGGGGGAGTCACAACCATCTACAATAGGTAAACGTCTTCACCATCATCCACAAGTGATATCTGCATCACGAAAAACGGCTATGTCACATCACTTAACAGCAACAACTTGGTCCTCCTGCTGAGTGTGTCTACCACCACGTTCCCCTTTCAAAGAGTATATAATATCTAAAAATAATAGTCCTTGTGGAAATCTATCCATCACCATTGTATCAGGTTCATGTTCTTCAGGGAGAATATATCCCCGATACACTTGTGGTTGGAGTAAACTGTAAACCGCTCATCTATCATGTATTGTTTCCACATCTTCAACAAAAAGACCACTCTTGCCAACTCCAGGTCAAGGGTCATGTAATTCTTCTCTTGCTACCTCAAATATCATGACCCAAATATGATCATAACTTGCTACTGCATTTGGACATGACTGAGCCTGATCCCTGATGCATCATAGTAAACTACATACCCAACACCCACCTCTAATAGTCTTAAGAACGGGGGACTAGTCAGTCTCTACCTCATCTCCTGGAATCTCTGCTGGAATTTCTCCATCCACAAGAAGGGTTATCCCTTCCATATCAATGGCGATCAGGGTGCCACTACCTTGGAAATGTCAGGCACAAACCTCAGATAGTAACCAGCTAGCAACAAGATGCTTGACACCTCATTCATGCTCCTAGATATCTCCCAAGTAAGAACCACATCTATCTTCGCTGGATCTACTACAACTCTATCCTCCAAGATGACGTGTCCCAAAAAGATTATCTCCTATATACATAACTAACACTTAGAGAGCTTACTATAAAGCTAGTGCTCTTTGAGTGTATCCAGGACTATCCAAATGTGTGTAGCGTGTTTCTCCTCCGACACTGAATACACCAAGATTTCATCAATGACGACCATAACGAATCGGCCTAGGTAGGGTAGGAAGATCATGTTCATGAGTGTCAATGAACACTGATGGGGTTTTTTTCCTTCTGAAAAGCATCACCCGGAACTCAATGTGTCTGTATCGCTACCAAAAGGCCATATTTGGTAAATCCTCATCCTATATCTAAAGCATGTGGTAGCCTAATCTGAGGTCTATCTTCAAGAGCCACTTGGCTCGCTTCATCTGGTCGAAGTGGTCATCAATTCTTGGCTTTGGGTACATTTTCTTCACAGTCACCTAGTTCTAGCACCATAAGTCCATGCACAACATCAAATTCCCATGTGCCTTCTTAGTAAAAAGCATTGGGGATTTCAATGGTGAATTGATGGGCCTTACGAAACACTTCTCATGAAAGTCCTCCAATTGTACCCTTAGCTCGCGAAGCTCTCCGAGATCCATTTGATATGTTGGCGTGGATATACAATATATAAGGAGGTATCCTTGGAACTTCATCAAGATACAATCCACGTACTCATCCACCACTATGGGAAATCATGGACTCATCTCATTTACAGTACAATGGGTGACACTAGCCAACTGGAGAGTGATCAGATGCTCCCTCCTTTGAGAGAGTCTGTCCTACACCACATGGGTTTCCATCTCACCGGTGAAAGAAAAACTTGGTCCCATGTCCACAAACACACCACAATGTATGCCTAAAATAGTAAATCATAGTATGGACTGTGGATAACCATTCCCTACCCAATATTACGTCGCAAGGCCTCGACATTGTTACTATAACATCCCAGCTGAAGCTCTCAGCTCCTAAAGTAAGCTCATAATGCTGACACCAGTGTGTAATCTTCAAATCCACTCCCTTATGAGTCTCTAGACATAAGGATCGAGATAATAGATTCACTAGAATTTTCAAACACTGAATGAGAGTCGTGGTAGGGAAGGAGTGACAAGAACCCGTGTCAATAAGTGCTACACCTAGGGTGGAGATGACATAGATCACACCATAGATCATCTCTAGAGTGTCGTGGCCATAATCAATTGCTTACTAGAGATAAGATCTCCCCTATAAACATGCTACTTGAGGTTGGGGGTGGACCACATGGGATTGGTGGTGATAACATCTCAAACTATTTCCACTGCCTACCGCTCAACTAGATTTCATGCCATGTCTGTTGCCCTGCGGACCTCTTCTCTCGAATTGCTATTTCTACATCTCAGCTCCTCGATCGTCTGTCGTTCATCATTATGGATGGTAGGGTAGTTATGTTCCATGTGTCCATTCCTTCCACACAAGTAGAACTTCCTGCCTCCTTACTAACTCTCTCTGGACTTGGATCCCTATACCCTCGATCCTGAGGCTTGGGCTCATCCTCTGAAAGACCAGGCATGTTTGGGAACATGAATTTGTTTTCTCCTTCCTTCAAAAGAGTTTCCGCCTGGGGTCTACTAGTATCTCTAGATACGTGAACCTACTCTTCCAAGAAACTCTTCATTAGAAGGGCTCTCTCCAGCACATCGACCAGGGTGGGGGTGCTAAAAGACACCACCGAAGCCCTGATTCACCGACTAAATCCCTGCTCAAAGGATCAATCCCTGAAGAAAGGGTCTCGCACCATATTTGTAGAGTAATGGGAAAAATCTGAGAACATTTCTGAGTACTCAGCCACCATCACGCTATCCTGATGTAGGTGAAGTAGCTCCTGGTTGTGCATAGAGTACAACCTCGTGGGGAGAATCATCTCCCAGAAAAGCATCTCTATGTCATCCCCAATGAGGGTCACCTCACCGTGAGTTTGGATGGTCAAACTCTACCATCTCCTTACCTAGACCTGTAAAAGGCTCACTACCAAGATCACCATCTGGTCCAACGATTTCCTCACTAAGCAGATGGACCGCGTCAGAGCGCCCATCAAGTCCTTTGCAACCTATGGATATTTCTCTCCTAGATCCTTAAAGAACTCTGTCTCTGAAACACATATAGGGGACTGAGCATACAAACATCCTCTATCGTAACCACCAAAAATCGATATTGACCATCGGGTGGGGGTAGCACCGATGCACCAATAGGTGGGGATATATCTAGAACTTGTCCCTAAATGGATGCCCCATTTCAAGGTAGGATTTCCTAAAAACCTCATATCGGGATCCTAGTAGGTCGTCCACATGGAGGCATCTTGAGATAGATAAGTATGTACAACTATTAGAAGGATAGACGTGGTGAGATGAATTTTATTCAAAAATAACGAGAAACTTATGCAACCAGTCTTATCACATATTGAGTCGAAAACTGAATTTAAGGCTCAGATGTATGGATACGTTGGCCGCCACATCAACACTGGACTCCCTAAATATGAAATGTGAACTCACAACACTTAACACTATTGCCTCAAAACAAATCAACAGACTGCAGGTCGTTAAGGGGGAACCAACTTCCCTTTTATACCACTTTGTCAGTACAAATCCCCCAAGGCCCATGTCGTGACTACCCTAATCATACCTCTGAAAGGCCTGGAGCTGGCGAGTAGCACCGAAGGCGTAAAAATGTACGTGGGAGGAATTATCTTGATAATTTACACCGAAACACACCCATCAATGCCCTAACTCACAAAAAGGGAATCAACATACCACTGAATAAAATGAGTGCAAGTACAGCTCAAAGAATGTGTGCCAGAATTCAAACCATAGAAATTGTACTGAAAACATTAAAGTATGATGAGTGCTCTAATGGAAATCTAGAGTAAACCCCACATGATCGTGAGATTAGTGAAGCTACTGGAAGATGATGTAGTATTTCCTCACTTCCCGGTCCTACTCAGCCCCGCCTGGTCCTAGGTCATCAAGTCCATCGTCGTAGCATTCGTATGTCCCATCTCCCTGAGCACCCTATCAAAACATCGGTCATCTATACTAGACATAACAAGTGCAGGCGAAGCCCATGCAGGGTTGAGTAACACATTACTAAGTTGGGACCCCAAAAAAATAAAAGAACACACCTGAGTTTCATAAATTAAAGCACAAAACACCTGAAACATCACAGCATGTATATTCTAGGATTGGAACAGTAGCATCATATGTCACAAACATTGAACTCCACAGCTATTGGATTACTCCTCCTCTATCGAGTACAATGGGCCTACTGGGTCACATAGATCTACTTCCCTCTATCCTTGAACTATTTTGGTACTCATCACTAATGATTACTATGGGTATGTTGGGTCACAAAGTGCCTCTCCAATACATGGGTATGATATGTCACATAGAGCCGCATCCCACCTTGGCCGAACTAAGGTACTCCTCCTATCGAGTATCATGGGTCTGTTGGGTCACATGGAGTCACTCCCCACTATGGGCCTGCTGGGTCACACAACGCCGCTTTCCACGAATCCTTCCTCTAGAAGTTTTTAGGTCTTATCCAACCGTAGGGTTATGTACGTAGTGCACTAGCAAGAACCTAACCTCAATCCATTTGTAGCTTCTCAGTGTCAATGAAAGTCACCACAAGGCATGCCGAAATATAAGACACTTCGGGAGGGTCCCAACACCACAAATGACAAGTCAATCATATGCAAGGTTTGAAAGATACATATGTTATAGTCACGAGGGGGAAGTTGTGAGGGGGGCCAGTACGACTCAGTCGGATGAATCTGACCAACCCATCTTGGGGTTCCACATACCCTATTTCATTCTAATGGACCCAACCCAACCTGGTGGGGGTCGAGGTTGGTCTGGTCCGGCATGGCCAGGGGGCCAGGCCCAATACTCCTCAATGGACCTAACCTAGTTGGCTGAGGCTCCAGCCTACAGAGTTGCCCGACTATCTAGCCTAGCCTGGCCTGACCCGAAGAGGGCACAGGTCTTGCCCGCTAGTGTGGGTCCAGCCCGGCATGGGTTGGTCTGTCCCGCCAGTGTGTTCTGGCCTAGCTTGGTGAACTGCAGGTATGGTCCACTGTGCAGGTCCGTCCTGCTGGGGGTTTGAGCCACATCTGTGCCTCACCATCTCCATGTGGGTCATCGTGGGGTGCCTCCTCCACCGCAGTCAATAGTCTGTGGAAAGTTTTTGGGTATGCGGCTCGGTGCCGCATCTGCTACCCTCTGACATGGTTAAGTGACTCCATCCGCTACCTCTAACTGCTGGCTCGACTGACTGCTTATCCTATTGCACCAAGGCCTTTCATCCAGTGTGTCATCGGGGAACACCACCTCCCACCCAGGGCCACCGCAACAGGCCATCAATTGAAGTTGATGGTGCCAGTGCTGGCTCCGACACATCGACATATTAATCTACGGACCACCGAGTCCGCACCAGTGGTCTATTTTTCATGCCACTTTCACCTATGTTTTCTGTGGATTGTCATATCTACCATGATGTTCTAAAAACTGGATTTTCACCTATTAAAATTATTGTCCTTGAATAACACCAACGACCATTGAGTTCGAGCATTTTTTGTGTCGGATCGGACCCTCCATGTTAAATGTTTACAAAATAAGGGTGGTATGGGTATTTTAATTAGAACTAGAATGAAATTCAATCCTTGATAAAGAAACCCCAATGAAGTCACCCTCCTTCAATAATGAATGGTCCATGGATTTACCTATTTGTTGGTTAATTTGCATTCGTCATTTAGAAATCAATTGTGGACGAACAAAGAATGATAAACCCCAAACTTTTTGAAGTTCATTGATGCACATTTGTCCTTGATGGGTAATGATGTTGACAAGACTTCATGGATCCGGTCTTAGAAAGGCATCGAAGGTGGTGATGATCTGCCAACATTTGTCATTCTGTTCTTTGGTGGAATCCCATCAATGGTTTTCTAGAAAATCTACTAAATTTATAATATATATTTCCTAGAGAAATGAAAAATAAATTTGAGCACATCGCATCATTACCTATATGATGTGACGTTGCATCGCTAGGCTTTTTTATTTAAGAAACATTGTCACTATTACGAATCATCAACGAATCCTTAAACTACAAGTTTAAGGACCCATTAATGAGCCACATTGATGTGAATCATCTTCACCAGGTCTCTGCCCCAAATATTCTTTGTCCGCTACTCAAATGTGATAATGAAAATAAAATAATTCCTTTAACTTATTTATTTATTTTTCTGAAGGATTCAAAAAAATAACATTTCTGCTCGGCCCTTCCCAGTGGAAGGTAAGTCATTACTAGTGAAATCCATATGGTCTAAATTAAATGGTTCCATTATATTTTCTATCTGAGTGAATGTTCAAAAGATAGAAAATCATGCTCACATATTTACAGAAAGTACCTTAAAAAAGTATAAAATTCTGTTCTGGGCTCTTCGAACATCGAAATTTATTGCCGTTGAATTTGGAATTCTCGAAATAATTCTATATAAATAAAATAATAACATTGAAATTTTGAGGTGTCACATTCTCCCCACTATAGTTCATTACGTCACTCGAAAGCCAAAACAATAACTAAACAAAAATATTGGGTTATTCAGTATGAATATGAGCCTCCCCCTCCCATGTTCTCTCCTAGAGATTACTATGCTACCATCAGACACACACTAGAGTAATTGACCATCTGTATATGACCTGATCATGTCGAAGCTCAATCTCTACTGGGAACTCTGCAAACGTCACCCCATTATTAATTTCCAGCTCACCACATTTGAGGACATGCGATGGATCTTGCATGTACCTCCTCAGTCGCGACACATGTAAAACATCATGAACTAGGTGTGTCTGTGGGGGGGTATCTATTTATTACTCCACGTCACAAACTATGCTCGGGATTTGAATGTGACCAATGAACCTTGGAGATAAAATACCACCTAGACCAAATCTCAACAATCCTCATCAGGGTAAACCTCGAAAGAACACATGATCTCCCTCCTATATCATTAAGGGTCTCCCTCTACTGTAGGCATTAGAATTCTTCCTACTTTGTGCAGTCCTCATCTGCTCCTGGATGATCCGCACTATCTCGATGGTAGCCCATACCAACTATCGACTCATTAGGGCCTACTCCCCTGGGTTTATCCAATATATAAGGGATCTGTAAGGCCGGCCATACAAGTACATAAGCAATGTCATTCCATTGGTGGAGTGATATATTTTTTTTATGAAAATTCCACCAGTTGCAGGTGATCCTCCCAACTACGACCAATGTCAAGGACGCCTGAACAAAGTATATGCAACAAGGTATGTATGGTCCGCTCTGTATGACTATCTTCTTAGGATGAAAGTTGTGATCAAGCGTAGCTGTGTTTCGAATGCCTCTTGTAGTATCATAAAAAATTAGGATGTAATGCGGCTGTTGAAATCTAGGATGATCGTCGAAAGAACCTCGTGAAATCTTAATATCTCCTAGACGTAGAGGCGTCCCAAAAACTATCCTGATACCTACTCCCTAATAGGTAGGAATTGATCCAACATGGTGAGTGGTTCAATAATATCCCAAATAGATACATTACCTCTAGACATACGTGGTAATCCAATAATGATGTCCATCGATATACCATCCAATTTCCACTCTGTTAACTCGAGTGGTGGAGTCAAAAATGCTAGAACCTAGTGCTCTTTCTTCACTTGCTGACTAGTTATGCATCGTGAAATGAACTATGTTACTGCATTCTTAATACCTCGTCACCAGTACTAATGTCAGAGGATATGGTACAAAATTTCAACTCTAGGATGTACCACTAGAGGGGAAGTATGGAACTACCTCAAAACATCCTCCCGCAACATCACTGGTTCTATGGTGCACCCTTTGAAAAAACTGGTGTGCTCCCTACCTATCAAAAATCCATCAAGAGCCCATCCTGAGGATATCTAAGCACGTTAGGACTCACATTCAACATCCCCCAGCTGTACCTCCACGACTCATTGTATGAGTGCAGGAGTAACATCCACTGATTGGAGGTAAAAAACTTCACCATCATCTAAGAGGGAGAACTGTATCGCTTCTAACTACTCTATCACCTCACTCAGCAGTAGCAAACCGGTCCTCCTGCTGAGCACGTTTTCCAACATTCCCCTATCCAGGAGTATAGACTATCTCAAAATGATAGTCCTGGAGGAACTCTAACCATCGTTGCTATCTCAGGTTCATGTCCTTATGTGATAAGATATACCTAAGACTCTTGTGGTCCGAGTAAACTGTAAACTACTCTCCCATCATGTTGAGTCTCCACATATTCAATGCAAAGACCACTGATTCCAACTTTAGGTCATGGGTTGTGTGGTTTTTCTCATGCTTCCTCAAATATTGTGATCATGAGGCGATCATCGCTTTCTCCTGCATTAGGACACAGCCAAGCCCGGTCCCCGATGCGTCGCAGTAAACTACATACCCAACGCCCTCCTCTAGTTTTCTCAAGACGGGGGCACTATTTAGTCTCCACATCATATCCTAAAAACACTGCTGTCATTTATCCATCCACACGAAGGGATATTCTTTCTGTGTCAATTCCAATAATGGTGTTGCTACCCAAGAAATGTTGGGAACAATACTTAGATAGTATCCATCCATCCCCAAGAAGATTCGTACCTTATTCATGCTCCTGGATAGCTATCAATAAATCACTTCCTCTATCTTTATCAAAACTTCTAAAAATACAGCCTCTGAGATGAATTTTCCAAAAAAGAGTACTTCTATTATCCAGAACAAAATATTCAAGTGCATACCATAAATCCGGTGATCACAAAATTTATCCAGGATTATCTAAAGTTGTGTATCTTGATTCTCCTCTGATGATAAATACAACAAGATGTGATTGATGATAAAAATGGTGAAACGGTAGAGTTAGGTCAAGAAGATTTTGTTCATGATGCCCATGAACACAGATGTGGAATTTTTCACTCCGAGAAGATTTACCTAGAACTCAAAGTGTCTGTAATGACACCTAAAGGTCGTATTCCGTGCATAATCATCTCGTATCTAATGCTGGTGGTAGCATGATCCCAAGACAATATTCGAGAACCACTACGCCCTCATCATCTAGTTGAAGAGGTCATCAATTCATGGTAGGGGGTTCTTGTTTCTCACAGTTGTCTGCTTTATGCATTAGAAGTCGATGCACAACCTCAATTTCACATGTGACTTCTCAAAAAAAAGCACTAGGGTGGCCCATTTAGAAACTATGGGCCTACAAACCCCTTATACTACAAGTCCTATAATTTTACCCTCAACTCATGAAGCTCTAAGAGAGCCATATGATATGCCAGTATGGATATCTGTGTCGTCTCGGGGTACAGGTCGATACAGAAGTCTACCTCTATATGAGGTGGTAGATCTGGAACCTTATTAGAAAAAACATCCTCCTAATCATCCACCACAAAAGGAAATATTGGACTCCTCTACTTTACTACACTGATGGTGAGGCTAGAAAATTTGGGAGTGATCGAATTCACCCTCCTTCGAGAAAGTCCATCCTACACTGCAAGGGTTGCCATCTCGCTGGTAAAGGAAAACCGGGTCCCATCTCCCTTGACACACCACATTGTATGCCTAAAACATTTGATCTAAGAATGTATTGTGGATAACCAGTACATTCAAAAGATTATATTCAATGTCCTTGTTGCTACGACTAGGAGATCCCAGCTAAAGATCTCACCTTCTATAGTAAAATCACACTACTAGAACCAGTGTGTAATCTATGAATCCCCTCCCATAGTTGTCTCTAGACAAAAGGATCGAGACAACGACTCCACTAGAATTTCCAAACTTGAAATGAAATACATGGAAAGTATGGAGTGACTAGAACCTCTGTCTATATGTGATGCATCAAGGGTGTAGATGATATAGATCGTACCTTGGATCATATCTAGAGTATCGCGGTTGTAAGTCACTACTACTTGGAGCAGATCTCACCCCTATCTGCCTGCTCCCCGAGGTCAGTGTTGACCACCTAGGGATGGTGTATGTAACATCTCAAAACATCTCCCACTTCCTATCACTCGGCCAAATCCCCTTCCAGGTCTATCGCCCTACTTCCTTCCTCACTCGAACCACTATTTCTGCCTCAGAGGCTCCTCGAATATCTTCCAGTCATCTGTACGGCAGATCAGGTAGTCACGTTCCATGCTTCCCTACCTACTGCACACGTAGGACTGCCTGTATCCTTGTTCACTCCCTCCAGAGTGGGATCCCCGCATCACGAACCCATAGTCCTGGGTATGTCCTCTGAAAGAGCTAGCCCACATGGGACCATGCGTATGTTGTCTGCTACCTATTAAAGACTCCACTGCCTTTGGTATGCTGGTATCTCTAGATGTGGGAACCTGCTCCGCCAAGAAACTCGCTATCATTAGGTCTTTCTCCAGCACTCTGTCCTGGGTTGGGATTCCGAGAGTCACCAGCGAAGCCCTGATCTCCAGCCTGAGTCCCTTCTCAAAGGCTCAATCCCTGAAGGAAGGATCTCTCCTAATATATATAGGTAGCGGTAAAGATCCCTGAACCATTCTGAGTACTTATCCACCATCATGATGTCCTACTGATGGTGAAATAGATCTTGGATGCGCATAGAGTGCAGTTTCATGGGGAAACACTCTTCCTAGAAAAGGCTCTTTAATCCGAACCATGTGAGGGTCCCTTCATCATGAGTCTAGATGTTCAAGAACAACCAACTCCAGGACAATCCCTACAGAAGGCTCACCTCCATGATCTCCATATATTGAGGTGGTGTCCTCACTATGAGGAAGACCCACATCACAACCTTCATCTAGTCCTCAGCGACCTGAGGATCAGTCTCTCCCCTTAATCTGGGAGACCTCGATCTCTGAAACTAATGTAGGAAACTGAGCCTATGAATGTCCTTTGTCGGAACCATCGACATTAGATGCTGACCATCGTGTATTTGTATCACTGGCACACCACCCGTTGGGGCCATCCCAAGAACTTGTCCCTAAACAGATGCCTCATCGCTAGGTGGGCTATCCTCATGACCTTGTATCAGGATCTTGGTTGGTCATCCACATTGAGGCATCCTAAGATAGATCATGATGTAGCACTGTTATATTGTTATACCCGGGGATGTGATTCCTTTTCAAAAATAAATAGAAATATAAAAACCAGTGTTTTCATTTATTTATTTGAAAACATATTTCAATGTCTTTATGTATGGATACGTCGCCCACAACACCAACACCAGACTCCTCGAATCTGAAATTTGAACTCACCACACTCAAAACTATCTCCCCAAAATGAAGCATGATAATCCCAGTCATTGAAGGGGAACCGACTGCCCTTTTCTACCTCTTTTTCATGACCCATCCCGTGGGGCCTGTGTCATAACTATCCATAGCGCGCCTCTCAAAGGATAATGTATGGAGACTAGCACTAAAGGTGTCAACCTGCAAGTGGGAGTAATTTTCCTAGATACCTGTACGCACACATATTCCCAACCAAGCCCCAACTCACAAAAAGGTAAACAACATACCACTGAATAAACTAAGTGCATGTAAAGCTGAAAGAATGTGGTCCAGAATACAAACCCAAGAAAATGTACTTAAACTGTAAAGTATGAAATGTGCTCTGATTTCCATCTAGAGTAAACACCACCTGATTGTTAAATTAGTGAAGCTACTTGAATCTGATGTAGTATGCCCACTCTCCCTGGTCCTACTAGGCCATTCCCGGTGCTATGCCACCAACATAACTATCATGCCATGTATATGTCCCATCTCCCATAACATCTCTGTCGAATTGTCGATCATCTGTACCAGGAAAAACATTTGGTGGAAAATCCCATGCAGGGGTGAGTAACACAGTACTCAGCAGGGACCTTAAAAAATTGAAATAACACACAACAATTCTACAATGTAAAGCAGATAACACAAGGATTCTTGCACTAGTTACATTCTAGGGTAGTAACAGTAGCATCGTCAGTCACAAACATCGAACTCCTTAGCTGCTTGAGGAATCCTACTCTATCGAGTACAGTTGGCATATTGGGTCACACAGAGTTTCTTCCCATAAACCATGAACTATTGAGTTACTCATCTAGGATGTCTATTGTGGGTATGTTGTGTCACACAAAGCCGCACCCCATTGTGGGCCTACCAGGTCATATAGAGCCACTTCCCACATTGGTCGAACTGAGGTACTCTTCCTATCGAGAACCATGGGTCTGCCAGGTCACACAGATCTGATCCCCATTGTGGGTCTATAGGGTCAAATAGAGCATCTTCCCACTGGCCATCCCTAAGCAGTCTTCAGGTCTCATCCAACTGCAGTGTGCCGTACGTAGCGTGCCAAGGAGAATCTCTCCATAAGACATTCATCCCTTCTCGGTGTCCATGAATATCACCACAAGTAATTATGAAAGATTTTCCTATTAGAGAGGGTCCCAATACCTTAAATGTCCCACCAATTGGAAGCTCGGTTTGCAAGATAAGGGCATTTTAGAAATAGGGGACTGGTTGCGATGGGGTCCAGTCTAACCCGGTCAGATAGACTAGACCAACCTGTCTCAGGGGTTCCACATAACCTTGTTCTTTTTTATTGACATGACCTAACCTGGTGTGGTTCGGGGTCGGTCTGGTACATCCTGGCCTATGGGCCATGCCCAATAGGCCTCACTAAACCCAACCCAGTTGGCCGAGGGTCCAGCCTTCCGAGTCACCCGATCACCAAACCTAGTCAACCACGGCCTGAAGACTTCACAGTTCAATCCCAAAGGTGTGGGTTCGGCCCGTTGACACCATCTGGACCACTGGAAAATGGTACTGGCCTGACATAGTGATTCACGGGTCTGGCCCATAGTGCAGGTCTAGCTGGCTGGGGGTTCGTGCCCCATCCGGTCTGCAAGAGGCGTACCGGTCCTCTTTACTAAACACTTTCGGGAGCCTCATCTATCCCCTCCCATCAACCCTCAGGTCGCAACCTCTAACTAGGTCAATAAAACGTGGCCCATAGCGTGGCATGCAACATGGTGTCGCATCCACTACCCTCTCACATGGTCATGAGACTCCATCCGCTGCCTTCGGCCGCTTTCTTGGCCCGCAAATTCTCCTGTTGTGGTGCGACCTTTCATCCGACACACCATTGTGGTGTGCTGGCTCCCACCCATGGCCACCACTATGGGCCATCGCTAGTAGTCTCTGGTGCCACTGCCAGCACCAAGGCACTGATGGATTATTCCAAAAACCAATGAGTCTGCACCGATGGTCCGTTCATTGTTCCCATTGCGCCTACATTTTTCGGGTATCTTCCTCTCCACTACGACGAGTGGAAAACAACTTTGATGCCGGTTTGAAATATTGGCCTTGAAGAACACCCACAGCAGAGGGGCTTAGGCATTTTTCATGTCAGCTCGAGCCCTTTGTGTTAGAGGTTTTTGAAAAGAGAGAGTTACACTGATTTTAATTTGAACAACAAAGATAATTAAATCATAGATAAAGAAACCATAAAGATGTCACCCTCTATAAATAACAAATGGTCGTCAGATTAAACTATTCATTGGAAAATCCAGGTTCTCCCTTTAATAATGGATGGTTATAAACAAAAAAATCAACAAATCCTACCTCATTGATGTTCATTGTCTCACATTCATCTTCGAGGGGTTAACACGCTGACGACACTTCCCATTTACGGTCTTTGAAATACATCGAAGGTGGTGAATATCTGCCGACATTCGTCATTATTTATTGGGGTGGAAGTTCTTCAAAGGATCTCTAGAGAATCCACCAAAATTAAATCCATATTTCCCTAGCACGTTAAACTATAAATTTAATAACATCGTAGTGTTCCCATTATGACGCACTGTCAATTCATTACGCTGTTTTATCTAGGAAACAATGTCCATATTATGTGTAATTAATGAACCATTACACAATTAGTTTAACAAGACATTAATGATCTCCATTGATGTGAATTTTGACCTCCATGTCGTTGCCCCACAGCATCACCATTCACCACTAAAATGTGCGAAAAATAATAATTCCTTAAAATTATATTATTATTTTTCTCAAAAAGTCCAAAAAATATCTTTTCCGCTCGAACCTTATCAGCCGAAGTTAAGTCATTTCTAAGAAAAAACTGTAATTTTAAATTCAATGGTTCCATTTGATTTTCCATTACAGTGAGGGTTCAAAAGAATGAAAATAGTGATCACACATTTACTAAATGCACCTTAAAAAAGTTAAAAAATTCCATTTCGGGCTTTCCAGACCTCGGTATTTCATCGCGTAGAATATTGTGGTCTCCAAATAATTCCATATAAATAAATAAAATTTACACAGAAATTATGAGACATTACAATTATGGGCATTTTCTATTCCACATATTTTTAATTTCAATTTAATTACATTATTTATACTAAATTGTTAAAATATAATTAAAGGGATACTATGTATATTTACCAAAAAATTAAAGTGAAAACGTTACCTAATTAGAATTATTTTATTCAAAATAAGGGGACCATTTTTAATATTTTTTAGAAATTGAAGATTTAGAAATTAATATTAAATGAAATTGGAATTATCCAATGAAATATGTTGGTTTAGGAATATTCCTTTTTATGTAAATTTTTTATACAAAATTACTTCGTAATGATCATTTGAAAACAGTATTTTTATTACGTTAAATAAAAACTAAAAAAATTTATTTTCAAAATAATCCAAAATATAATTTTACATTATGAATAATCAGAAATAAAATACAATTCTCAATAAAATCAGAACTCTTCCCTGCTGATTGAAAAATATTTTATAAAAAAATATTAAACTACATATCATAAGTTAATTTTAACATGAAAATATCAAAAATTACATCCATTTTTTAAAATAAATTTTCCAGATGTTATAGATTTTAATTATAATATTTAGTCAAAAATACATTAATTTTGTTTTCAAGAAAGAATTTTTTTTCCGAATCTTAACATGATTCCTCTAATAATTTAGTTCTTATTAATAAATAATTAACCAAAAAATTTTCATTGAATAAGAAATTTAAACATATTTCATATATTTTTAATCATATTGAAATGTGAAAAATCAATGGATAGGTTATTATCGTCTGATTTAATGAATAATATTTAATGGTTTATTTATGCTTCTTATCACATTTTTGTACTCTATCAAATATAGTCATTATTTCAAAATCATTGGATAATATATTTTCCCCCCTCCAAACAATTTCACCATCATAGTTTTACCTTGGGATAGATAATCTATGAATTTTCATTTATATTTAAATTTTTTGATATCTGACATTCTAAAACATGGTTAATAAAACATCCCCTTTAACGAGTGAAGAAAAGTGAGAATGTCATTTGAAATAATACATAACTTGGTCACAAATTAGGATAAAATTTTTGGGAATATAAAATATCTAAATGAAAGAAAAAAATGAATCCCGTGGATTTATATTGACTAATATAGGAAAATATTATGAGAATGTTAACCATCATAAAAACATAAATGAGTGATAGATTAAAAGGAAATTGATTTCATTGTATGATATGTAAATGCATAAAAAAATTAAATAAATATTTATTATTTTTCAGTAATTCCATTACCATATGGACTATAAAATAAAGAATTGTACTTACATTACCATTATACTTTCATGATTAAATCTATTTCCACAGTAATCTAATATTTTTTTTAGAAAGATGAGTATTTATGAATATATTTTCATACATTAAGAACATGAATAAATTTTTATATGATAACATAATCCACCATAGGCTAAAATTATATTCCTCCAATATTCATAAAATAATAAAAAATTGGTAAGAAAATATATTATAATTCATAAAATAAATAAACATTTACATGACAAAATAAAACATTATTATCAAAAGTTAAAAAGATAAAAATAGTTTTCAAACTAAATATTTCCAAAAATAATTATCCATTAAATAATCAAAATATTTTTAACTATGATTGAAACAAAAAATTCAGAATTTTTTTATCACAAATTATTCCCTGATAAATTTTGAATTTTTCTACACATCACATAAATCAATATTTTTATATAATAACAAAAAGTTTATTCCTTAATCATATAATAAATTAGAAATGGTGAATAAATGACCTAAATGAATATAATGAAATAATAAAATCAGATATTCCTCAATAATACAGTTCAATCTTTATTCCTAAAATAAGATAACAGTTTTTTATTTTTTACCTCAATGTTATAATGTTTCCAAAAAATGAGCTTCCTATAAAATGCCATTATTTACATATTAATTAAACTAATTTTCAATATCCTTTTAAATTATAATATAATAAATATATTCTCAGAATAACTAAACCTTTGTCTATAAAATAATTTATGTAATGAAAATTATCCAAATAACTAGGACATTTCTTCGATTAGAGGTAAAATATGCATTATATTATCCCTTTAGTTCTGGGTTTATGCTCAATTGCATTTCCAAATTTGATGGGTTATCACTCATCCAATGGGTTTTCCATTTTCTAATACTATATATTTTATTGTAAATGTCCCTGAAATTGGTTAAAAATCCAAATATTTATTTTATTTATAAAATAAATTTAAATCCTCTATGATTTTCAATAAATATATTTTAAAAAAAACTAAAATAATATTAAATGAATATATTTTCCTTACATTCATGAATATATTATCTAAATGTGTTATTTATCCTTCTGTCATATTTCCTTAAATGAATGACTCAAAAATTATTAATGCTATACTGATTTTTAAATGAATTTATTCCATCAAATATATGATTCAAAATAGTGAACAAATACATTATTACAGAATATTAAATAGAAGATTCATGATCCTCATAAGCATTTTAAATCCACCAAGATATCATGTGTAATTTTTTTCTGAAATTTAGTGATATGTTTATAGTGGACTCAATTTAGAAGATCCATATGTAGAAATGGTTAATTTTCCACCAAAATGGCATAACTATAAAATCATAATTTCCATTTCAAGTATGAAATGTAGTTTTCGACATGTCAAAATTAATCACCTTCATTTTATTTTCCATGATCATTGGTAAATCTACAAAAAAAATCTATGCGACAATGGTTTCATAACACTTCATTTTATGGACCAACAACCCCTTATGTTTTTTCAAATAATTTCACCAAACAATTCTATATATAGTCATGTTTCTTCATATTATTTGATTCCCTTTTCATTCAGTCACACACATAATTACCAATATCACTGAATTTAATGAAATTTACTTCTTACTTCTCATAATTGGCCTTACCCATATGAATTTCATTTTCAGTGTATTCATGACCGATATGGCCCATATTACCACATTGATAACACTTTCTAGAACCTGTTGAAAATCATGAAAATGTAATTATATCACATAGAAAAAGTTTAGAGATTACCTATAGTCTTATGATCCAATTTAAAATCCATTAAATTCCACCTTGTCCATTTCTTACTCTTATCATATTAGGTTACATAAGTATTGGAAAACTATATCTCAACATTCACAGCATAATGAACCAAAATTTTTATTTCTTCGAAATTCATATATTTCCCAAGCTATTCAAAAAAATTGTTTCAATACTATGTAAAATATACTAATTTTACTATTAGTGAACAAATAAAACCAGCCACATACTTAGCCCTTCATTTGATGTTTTATTCAACCAGATCCATAGATTCTTCATCCTTTAACCATTATTCAAAAAAAAGTTCACATATAGTCAACCAATATTAGGAAACTATTTCTTAAGATAAATATTAATAAATTTTTCCCATTAAATGGAATCACGATCTTATATATATATTCTATTTTTAACAAAATAACATTATCAATTAGATTCACCGTAAAAAATCATAAAATTAAATAGTTACATTTTTTAATAATAAACCCAAAAAAATCAGATTTTTTTTCTAGGGATTTTATCCTCCCCTCAGCTAACACAACTTCAGAATATCCAAGGATTGGAGGATGTTATTTTCTTATAAAATTATCCTTAATTGATATGTTACAATATTATAGATATAAATTATCTATGTCATTGACAACCTAACTATTTATAGCATGCTTAGATTCTGGAATAACAACAAAGAACTGCTTAGTTACAATCACAACCATTCTAGGTTGCTCATATGGAAGGAAATTTTCATCTTAGTGACTTCCTACAATATTATCGCAATTTACTATGAATAAAATCACTATGAAAAAACATATATTAGGGTTAAAAATATGGTAATTATTAAAATATATGTACTTTCAACTTATACATTAAGAAAAAAAATAATTTGTAATCTATAAATATTATCCAAACCCCTAATTATAATATAAATACATTTTTTATAAAATTTGTAATGAAATTTCATTAAATATTACATATTCCTGTAAATTGGTCTGGCATTCAATTTAGAATATTACAAAAGGACTAAATTTTTATTATTTTTATATATTATGTTCAAAAAATTACTTAAACCCCCATTGTATCATAAATTTTAAATATCTATTCAATATCTATTTTCCCTATAAATGATCTATTTTTAAAACAATGATGTCTTATTTTAATGAAACATGTTCTCCATTTTAATCATGACCTAATACTTTTTGCTACCCATCATATGGAAACAATTTTAATATATTACTGAGAACACAAATATCACTGAGTGAAAATGAAATAGTGAAACCCAATACTCTTGTAAAAAACAAGAGAACTAATAAAATTCTTAACTTTACCTCATTATTCATTTTCTGGAAATAAATCATTTCCACATGAGTAATTCAAAAAATTTCTCGAAGATATTTTTAAAAATTATATAAGCAATAAATATATCTTCTTGGAAACATGGGGAATAATTTTCTTATCACTCATACATATGGATTAACCCTTGTGATTACACATGGAATAAATATCATGCTTATTGAAAACCATGATAGTTTTAAAATGGAAAAATATATTTGATAACATAGAGGGACTGAAACACTATGTTTATCTTGAGTAAAATTCAACACTATTTGTATATTGTGTGAAATAAAAAACTCAATTGATCTTATTTTAAATATAACCCCAATATTTTAATGATTGATAGCATATTCAAAAATAAACTCTAAATATAAACTATTTTTGATATATATTACACTTATAACATAGTTATTAAATTTTTAGGCATTAATAGTATAATCTATATTATGAACTATAAAAACATAACTACATATATAATTATAATTCAATACTGATTATTGATAAATTATTATTAAATAATCAATCAATTTTTTTAGTAATGTGGTTTTATTATTCAGAAAAATGTTTTGTTCAGCTATGGATTTTTTTTATTTTAATTAAAATAATATAAAAAACTTCATCACATATAAAAATGTATTTGATAAAAATAATTTTATTTTTTTGAATCTTAATATCAAAATAATATTCTGGTAGAATCATGGTACTTTTATAAAATATTGATTTTCAGTGAGGACTGAAAAATATGGATTTTTGTCAAATTTATTTTATATTCAATAATTTAATTAATTTAAATTCCATAATATATATTTAATTTTTTTTCATGTAACCTATGTATTAAATAATTAATATTTAATACAATAAATCACTTTTAATCAAATTATTTTTTTTATTACAATTTTGATTTTTGGTTTAATAATAAGGTTTTTAGTAAAACGATTTTAAAATTCAAAATTTTTCTCTATTTCCATTAATTAAAATTATACATAATGGTTATTGTTTAAAATTAAATTTATAGAAAATATTACATTAAAGATTTATTTAGTTCCGTACAATAATTATTTCTTGTTATTGAGTTATTTAAGAATTATATATTTCTAAAACACTTCTTAGAAACCAGATGTCTCACCACATCTGTGGGATTTAGATTAAAATAAAATTTTCAATTTATTTGAATTAAATTTTGAAAAATGGATTAAATAATTTGAATGAAAATAATTAAAAGTTTATAATAAGTCAAAATTTAAATTTGATCAAAATTAAGAGTGAAAATATTGGAAATTAATCTTTATAATTAATTTAAAAATTACATCACTAAGGGAGTAAATAATAATCATAAGAGTTATGGTGACCCATAAATTGGGATAAACAACTTTTTTTCCAATATGTCAATAATTATGATCATAGGATTTAATTTTAATGAGTTTTTGGGCCACATTTCCAAGAGTTTTACCAAAATAATAAGTTAAGTAAATAAAAATATAAAAAATATTTTTCCTTTTTAAATTCTATAATGCATTGGAATAGAGAAAAAAGTATATTTGTTCTCTTAAAATATTTTTTTTAAATATAAATTAGTTATTTATATCATGGTTATTTACTATAATTCTTTATTGTTGATTCAATTTGTTTAAAAAATTATAAATTTCCAACAAGAAAATTATTCAAATAATAATAAACTATAAAAATTTATAAGGAAAATATTAAAATTTATCAAATTGAAAAAATTATTTTCTTCTATTAATTTTTTAAATTCTTATATCATGTTGCACATGTTATATAATAATAAATTTTAATTACATAATTGCATTTTTTTTAAAAAAATTAATTAATTTGGAAATGTAAAAATTGATGCCAATGGTATTCTGTAATAAATGATATTTTATTAAATCATTCCAAAGTATTAAAAATCATATCCTACAAAAATGTATTTTAAAATATTATAAAATATTTCATTTTTTATATTAATACAAAATTTTTATTTTATAATAACTATATTTACCACAATGTTGTAAAAAACAGTGTTTGTGTAGATAAGGTCAAAAGGGCTTTTTAACATCAAATGTTCATGTGATAAAAATAAATTTCAACAAAAATAGTATTTTTTATTTTTAATTTTTAATTTAATAAATATATTTTGTCCAAAATTACTTAATAATTATCCCTTTAAAATATTATTTAATGGATAAATTATTTTTGTAAGAAAACTAGTTATTATAATGAAATCAAATATAAAAAACATGGACTATTAAGAATTATAAAATAAAGTCATTAAAACCGTGTTTAATATTTTGTAAAGATTTTTCTAGAAATTATCATCCCTAAATATAATCAACAATCAATAATGGATCTATATGAATAATATTTACCACCTAATAGTGAATACTTTTGGGTATTTAAAAAACATCCACTTCTACTCTACTACAAAAGGGAACTAACTTCCCTCACTTTTCCACACATCTCAGTCCATTTGGGTCACAAAACCCTTCCTAAATAATGTGAAAACATCAATTATATCTTCATATAAGATTTATTTTGGGCATAAATTCAACCTAGAAACTAGTATAGTGGATACCTAAGGGGGTACATGAAGAAGAGGAAAAATTCTTCCACAAAATTATTAATTTTTTTCATTATAAACATAATTAAATTTATCCATTAATGTATTAAATAATATCGTTAGTATATTAAATTTAATGTGATTTTGTTATGACAAGGTTACTACCTTTAAACTCTCACAGTTATATCAAATGGGGTATAAAATCATCATTCGTGTGTACAACAAACAACCGCCTCACAAAATTGATGTCAATAATTATTCCATTAGCATCTACCATGAGTTGGTATGATGATGGATATAAATTTTAATTATGTTATATATTACATAATCATAAATTTGAAATTATTATATAAGGTATATAATTTTACATTTAGATTCGTATTAGATATGATAACTTTACTCATTTGTACGGCAGACTATCGCCTTGTAAAGTGATGTTATTCAATTTTTATTAACACATGACATGGAAGGTAATAAGGGTATTGATAATAAATATATGATATTTTCATTAATTATTTTTGACAATAATGAAATAATTTTCATTTTTTAAATATAATACATCATTTTTTACCTTATCAATCAATAAAAAATGATAATGTTATTCATTGATGTGTGGACTAACTCCTCCTCGAAGCGATGAGAATTATTTTTTCACAAACACATGACAATAATTATATTAATAGATATAAATATATAAATTTAACGTATCATAATTTTGGTGTAATTTCTTTTATAAATAATTATTTTAACAAAGGAAAATTCAATGACAGATAGTTCCAAGTTCTGATAAGCTCGAAACAGGTTTTTCAAAAATATTTAAAGTGCACTCAGTAAACATGCTTGTACGGTTTTTTATTCTTTTAGACCAGTTCTTGGATTAAAAATAAGAGGGAACCATTGTATTGAAAATGCCAGAATTAGACTATAAATGATTTAACATCGACTTACAAGGGTCGAGTTGAAGAGTTATTTTTCGGGCCATTCGAAAAAAATAACCAAATCATTTAAAATATTTATGTAATATATCTTTCTCATAGATGAGTGGAGAATGAAAACACAATAGGGCAGTGGAAATTCACATTAATGAGGTTCAATAATGGATCGTAAAATCGCAGCGTAACGACACATTAATGATATATAATATTGGATTTGTTGTATAAATGAAATAACACAATGATGCGATGTTGCATCATAATGGAAATATTACTATGTTCTCTTATTTACGGTTCAACATGTTGAAGAATTAAAAATTAAAAATTGTGAAGATTCTCTGGAAAACCTCTGAGAGACACCCACCCTAGAAAAGAACTCCAAATACCGGTGTAATTTCATCATCGTTTATGCCTTTTGATGATCAGAGCTGGGAAGCGACATTGAATTCTTAATACCTTGAGGATGAATGCAATAGAATAATACGCCATAAAAGGTCGTGTTTTTTATATGATTTTCTTCTCCATTATTTTCTAAAAACAATGAACACAAATATACCCATGAACAAGTCTATCTGTGATTCATTCGTTTTGTGGGAGGGTGATATATTCATGGTGTTACGTTATTCGCAGTCCTGATCATGGCATGAAATTATTGAAAGAAATCTCAATGAGCCTCTTCTATCTTTAAACCTCTAACACGGAAGCCCCGAGCTGACATAAATAAGTTACAAGAACCACCACATGTGCATTCTTGGTGTTTGTACACTCTAAATTATAACAAGGACTTTGGGATCATTGCGGGAAGAGTGCACTCGCTGGAGGCCACAGATGTAGAAGACATAAAGAACGCACCACCGAAGAATTCCCATGGTCCGCTAAACTCACTACTAGTAGTGCCCGTCCTCGTCGGATGTGTGGAAGAGGCGACCCATACAAGAAGGCTGTGATGACTGAGAATCCACGACTCATCAGTAACGACGGCGTGCTATAGGACATAGTGCAAGGCAAAGCGCCACATGGAGGACTAGCCTATGCCCGGGCTGTCCAGACGGATGATGAAGCCGCGTTCTATTGACCACATTTAGAGGAATGTCCATGTGCCCGTGAGGGCCAGGTGGGAGCCGAATGTAGCAACCAAGTTGCGTCGTAACTGTTCGGCACCACCAACCGCACTGCACGGCCGGTCCCTAGCTTGCAGGCACCACACCCTACTGGCTAGGACATACCCACACCAGTAGTCAAGAACCATACCTTGTGGGTCAGGGCCCAACCACTAGACCATACCTCACTCTCACTTTTGGCCGAGCCAGACTTGATCGAGTCATCGAGTGACTTAACTGGCTGGAACATCGGCCAACTGGGCCTGGTCCAGCGAGTCTAATTTGGCCTAGACCACGGGTGAGGCCGGACCAAACTGACCTAAACCCACATTGGGTCAGTTCGAGTCCATATTATTGAACCATGGTATGTATAACTCCCAAGATAGTTTGGTCGGGTCGGTCTGACCAGGTCGGACATGGCCTCGTCACTACTGGCTCCCTCGTTAACAAAATACACATATCTTGCAAACCGCGCATCTGATTGACGATCCATTTGTGGTATTAGTACCCTCTAGGAATGTATGATGTTTTGGAATTCTTTATAATGACTTTAGTGGAATTTAATATGTGCCTAAGGGCTTGAGGAGATTTTCTTCCTGGCGTACTACAAATAGAACCCTGCGACTGGGTGGTACCAGAAGACAGCTAACTTTTGGCGAGTTGAAAGCACCTCTTAGTGAAATTTTAGGCCCTCATTGGGAAGAACCTCTCTGCGACTTTACAGGACCACGGTACTTGATGAGTAAGAGTACATCAGTAGTCCATGACTAGTGGGAAGAATCTCACTGTGAATTTTCAGGCCCAGATAACGCGATGGGGTGGAGTACCTAAGCAGTCTAAGGTTAGTGGGAATAACATCTTCATGACATGGCAGACCCACTGTACTCAATAGAGGTGGAATTCTCTAGCAGCTGTGGAGTTTCACGATGTCATAGATGGTGCTAATATTTCTACCCTATAATGTACATGGTATGAGATGTATTTTGTTATGGGATTTACATTGGTAAATTAATGTGTGGTATTTATTTTTTGTTTTCGGTTCCTTACTGACTACTGTTTTACTCACCCCTTCACAGGATTCACCCGCTCATGTTGTGATTGGTGCTAAAGAACAATGTTTCAAAAAAGGTGATCAGGGATATGGGACTGATAGATGCTATGATGGTGGCCTTACTGATCTTAGACCAGGTGGGTCATGGTAAGACTGTGCAGATAGGATATACTTCCTCAGCTTCAAGTAGCTTCACTAATCTGATGATCATGTGTGTTTTTCTATTGATAAATATCTTGGTTTCTTTTTTGTACTTTTTATTTTCAGTTCCTTGTTGGGTTTGTATTCTGGACCACTTACTTTCACTTTTACTTGCACTTAGCCTTGTTTTTGTGGTACTTGTTCTCCTTCCTTTCAGTGTGTTGGGATGTGGTTGGGCATACGTGTGTGTATAGGTACATAGGAGAATTCCTCCCACATGAATATTAATGACTTCAGTTCTAGTTTCCAGCCCCTGGTCATCGAGAGGCGGGCTTGGGGTAGTCATGACACGGGCCCCGGGGGATGGGTCATGAAAAAGTTGTATTAATGGTCTGTTAGTTCCCCCTCAAATATTGGGACCTATGTTTTGTTTTGGGAAAATATTGTTATGCATTGGGAGTCTGAATTTCAGATTTGGGGAGTCCAGTGTTGGTGCAGTGGACAACGTATCCAAACAAAAGGACCTTAAATTTTGTTTTCGGATCAATACATGAAAACACCGGTTGCATAATGGTCTTATTATTTTTAAATAAGAGTGAAAAACCATGTATAACCTTGTAAACCTTGTACATCATGATATATATCAGCATTCCTCCACATGGACAACTAGTAAAGATCCCAATATGAGGTCATGAGGACAGCCCGCCCAGTGACTAGGCGTCCTTTCAGGGAATAGTGGTTGAGATTGCTCCACCAGGGTGGTGCACCAGTGCTACCACCACCCGATGGTCAACATCTACTGTCAGTTGTTCCAAAGAGGATGTTTGTATGCTCAGATCCATACATGAATTTCAGGGACAAATACTTCCTAGGTTAAAGTGAGAGATGGATCATCAGGTAATTGAGGACTGGCTGGATTTTGTGACATGGGTCTTCCGCAATGTGAGGACACCACCTGACTGGATGTCGATCTTGGTCGTGAGCCATCTATAGGGATAAATAGGGAGAGTGTGGATTTTGACCACCCAGACTCACGATGAGGTGACCCACATTTGTGATGACATTGGGTGGATTTTATGATAGGATTTTTTCCCCATTACCTTGTGCTTTGTGTTCATCTAGGAGTAGCTTCACTTACAGAAGAAAAAAATTATGGCGGTCAAGTACTTGAGAAGGTTCACAGAGCATTCTTGCTACTCTAAAAATATTTTGTGAGACCCTTTTTTTAAGGCTCGATCCTTTGAGTAGGGAATCAGGCTAGAGAATTAGGCTTTAGTGGTGTCTCTCAAAATTCCTACCCATGTCAGTGTGCTAGAGAGAGACCATTAGATGGAGAGATTATTGGAGGAGTAGGAACCCATAGCTAAAGCTACTAGTAGACCCCAGATGTCGAAGTCCTTAGAAGGCAGTAGACATATGCCACATGGACCCAAGAGGAACAAGACATTCAAAGGACAACCCCAAGACACAGGGTGGGTAGTGTGAGGCTCCTAGGATAGAGGGAGTCATCTAGGGGATAGGAAATTCTTCTCATGCGGCGGGTAGGGACACATGGTACCTGAATGTCTAACCCACCATATAGACGACCAAAAGACAATTTAGGGGCCACCTAGGCAGTAGCAGTGGTTTGAGTGTGGAGGTACACATGGTGGTGGACATGGAAGGGGAGCATGTCGAGCATCATGTGGTGGGTAATGGTTCGGGGTGTTGTCGACACCACCCCTAGGTGGTCCACCCCGACCATAAGGAGCAGTCAGACATGGTCGAGTTCAACTCTACGAAGGAGAGGCTTATGACCATGAAACTCCAGAAATGATCCAAGGTATGATCTGTGTCTTATCTACCATATATGCAATACTTTTAGAAATAGGTTCTAGTAACTCCTTCATTTCCACGACTTTTTTTCAGAGCTCAAAGATTCTGATGGAGTTGTTGGATCGATCCTTATGGGTAGATACTCTTACAGGAGGGGATTCAATAATTACACACTAGTGTCAACAGAATGAGAATTCTCTAGGAGGTGAGAGCATCGACTGAGATATCTTAGTAGTTGTATCCATGCCATATGACTTCATCTTGAGTATGGACGAGTTATCCATAATCCATGCTTATTTCGACTATTTTGGCCATACAGTGCGATGTGTCCAGGGAGATGGGACTAGGTTTTTCTTTACTGGCGAGAAGGAAAACCTTACATCACATGATAGTCTATCTCTGAGGGGGGGGGGGGGGTGGAACCAATCACTCACAAGATGAAAAGATTCACCCTTGATGTAGAGGAGTAGATGAGTCCAGGATTCCATATAGTCACGGATGAGTACGAGGATGTTTTTCCTATTGGGGTTCCAGGGTCATCTCCTCATAGATTGGTAGACGCCTGTATCGACATGTACTCCAAGATGACATCGATATTCACAACTACCTATAAAATGGATCTCACCGAGTATCGTGAGCTGAGTGTACAGCTGGAGAAAATGCAGGAGAAGTGGTTTGTTAGACCCAACGTTTCACCATGGGAAGCCCTAATGATTTTTTACAAAAAGTTATATGGGATTATGAGGTTATGTGTGGACTTCCGGTGCTAGAACCAGGTGTCCATGAAGAAAAATAACCCACTGCTGAGAATTGATAACCTCTTCAACCAGCTGAAGGGAGAGAAGTGGTTCTCAATGATAGACCTCATATCAGGATATCACATGCACAAGGTACAAGATGAGGATGTACCAAAGATAAGATACATGTGAAGGTATAGCCACTATGACATCCTGGTGATGCGTTTCAGTGTGACCACCTCCCTAGTAGTGTTCATGGGCATCATGAACAGGCTCATCCCACCCTACCTCGACCGGTTTGTCGTATTATTCATCAATCAAATATTGGTGTACTCAGCATCAGAGGAGGAGTATGTTGTACAACATTAAATAGTTGTGGATACACTATGGGAGCACCAAATTTATGGTAAGCTCTTAAAATGTTAGTTTTGGATTCAGGAGGTCTATTTAATTGGAAATATCATCTCGAACGCTAGAGTATATGTAGATCTAGAAAAGATAGAGGAAGTTCATGCTTGAGAGTCTCCCTAGAACATTAATGTGGTGTGAAGATTCATGGGGTTGGTTGGTTATTATTGGATGTTCATGCATAAAATTTTCCTGGGTAGCAGCACCCTTACCATCATTGACATAGATGGGGAAAACCTTTGTATTGATGCATAAGTTCTAGCAATGTTTCCAAGAGCTGAGGTGTAGACTGACTAGTGCTCCCATCTTGAGACTACCAGAGGAGGGCATTGGGTATGTAGTTTACTACGATACATCAGGGACTGGGCATGGTTGTGTCCTGAGTTAGGAGATAGAGGTGATCACCTATTTCTCATGATAGTTGTGGTGTCATGAGAAGAAATACGTGACCCATGACCTAGAGTTATGAGTAGTGGTATTATCCTTAAATATGTTTCCACAATATTTGATGGGTGAGAGGTTCACCGTTTACTCATAACATAAGAGTATAAGGTATATCTTCTCCCAGAAGGACCTAAACATGATATACCGGTGATGGCTAGAGTTCCTATAAGACTATGATTTTAGGATATTCTACAATCCGACAAGGGGAACGTGGTGGCCGATGTTCTCAATAGGGGGACTAGGTTGAAACTACAGAGTTAGGTGATATATTTGTCAGGCATGATGTTGATATCCATCATTGGTGATGGTGAAGTTGTTTACCTTTATTGGATGGATTTTACTCTCCCACTCATACAATAGGTCATGGAGGCACAGTTGTTGGATGTCGACTATGAGGCCCGACATGCTCAAATATTTACAGGATGAGTTTCTTAAAGATTTTCGATAGGTAGGGATGACATCAACCTTTTTAGAGGGTGCACCATAGTTCCAGTTATGTTATGGGGGGAGGTGCTAAGATAGTTCCATAAATCCCTTCTAGCAATACATCCTGGTGTCGTAAAGATGTACCAGGACCTCCAATGTTAGTACTGGTGGCCATGGGTGAAGAAAGAAATGGTCGAGTTCATTTCACAAATCATTACTTGTCACCAAGTATAGTCCAAGCCTAAGGTTCCAGTAGGCTTGACTTAGCCACTCGAGGTACCAGAGTAGAAATGTGATGGTATCTCGATGGAATTCGTGATAGGGATACCCCATATGTCTAAAGGACATGACTCTATTTGGGCGATCTTTGACCGACTCACCACGTCGTCTCAGTTCCTACCCATCTAAGAGTACAGATTGGTAGAAAGCCTGGGATGCCTCTACATCCATGATATAGAGCATCTCCACATGTTTTCTTTGATGATCATCTTAGATCATGATAATTTCTTTACATCTCAGCTGTGGAAGAGATTTCAAGAGGTGTTCAGGAAGCAGATTTTCTAGAGCACATCCTTTCATCCACATACGGATGGTCAGAAAGAGAAAACCATACAGATATTGGAGATCATTCTCCATGCTGGGGTCCTTGACTTTGGTCATAATTGGGAGGAAAACCTGCCACATGTGGAATATTCATACAACAAAAGTTATCACTCCACCATTGGCATGACATCATTTGATACCTTTTACAAACAGCCTTACAGATTAGCCATATGATGGAAAGCCCCCAGAGATTCGGCACTCTTGGGTCCAAAGTTGTTGCAGGATGCCATATAGAATGTGAATATCATCCAGGAGCAGATGAGGAATGTACATAGTAGGCAGAAGTCTTATGCCGAATAGAGATGGATACCCATGGAGTTTTAGGGGAACAATCATTTGTTTCTTTGGGACTCACCCTGATGAGGATTGCAGAGACATGGCCTGGGTGGAAAGCTATCTATGTGGTTTATATTACATTTTCAGAACCTAAGAAGAGACGGTGAGGTGTGGTACCACAAATCTATTCCGCACAGATGCACCAGGTGAATGATGTTTTCAAGGTGTCACAACTGAGGAGGTACATGCATGATCTATTGCACATCATCGACTGGGGCCAACTAGACATTGATGATGGGGCAATGTTTTCAGAGTCCCCATTGAAGATATTATATCGACAAGAGTGTGTTTGACTTGAGAATTCAATTCCTCTAATGCATTTCCAATGGAATCATGGGTATCTCTATGTGTGTACATGTGAGTGGGAGACTTTAATGCCATCTTGGTACCCCTGTCATTTTGTTTAGTTGTTGTTTTGTAATTCCAAGATCTAAAGCCCATAGGTGGGGATAATGTAATGTCTTGGAATCTCTGTGTAATTTCATATATTGAAATAATTTGAGACCACAATATTTGACGACACATCATTCCAAGGCCCGTAGAGCCCAAAATTGGTTTTTGAAATTTTTGTAATGTATGTTCAGTGAAAGTGCTAGTGGGATTTTTATTCCTTTTGTACTATTAATTGGATTAAAAATATGATGTCATGTTTGAGTTCAGAATGTTGGTAATCGCCTATAAATGTCTTAACTATGGCTGACATGGGATGAGTGGATGAGTTTTTTTGTGAAATTTCGAGAAAAATAATAAAATACATTAAAATAATTATTTTATTTTTCTTTCTCATAGTTGAGTGGTGGGTGATGATGCAATGAGATAAAAACAATGCACATTAATGAGGTTCATTAATGTATTGTTAACTCGCAACATAACTACAATTTAATGACCAATAACAACGATGTTGTTTTATAAATGAAATAGTATAACGACACGACATCGCTTCCTAATGAAAATACTATGATATGCTTCTATTTACTATTTGATGCGCTAGGGAAATAAGGAATAAAAAATTGGAATATTATATAGAGAACCTCTAACGTACTCCCACCATATTTAAGAATGATGAATGCTAGTGTAATTTCATTATCTTAGACACCTTTTTATGATTGGTGCCGATAAGCGACATTGAGGTCATAATCTCTCAAAGAAGAACCCTGTAGAATCAGACGTCATAAGAGGTAGGGGTTTTTGATTTGATGATCTTCCACATCCTTTTCTACAAATAACAAACACAGATCAACCCATTAACATGTTGATCTGTTATTCATGTGTTTCGTGGGAGGGTGATATATTTTTGGTGTTACTTTATTCAGGATCCAAATAATGGCATGGAATTATTGAAGGGAAACTCCCTGAACCTCCCTTACCATTAACCATATATCGCGAAACCCCCGGCCGACATGATTAAGGATCGAGTGCCTCCGCATGTCCATTCTTGGTGGTCGTACCCTCGCAATGATGGAAAGGAAAGTTTGGGATCATTGTGGTGAATAGAGTGCTCCCCGAAGTCCACAGACGCAGACATCTAGAAGAAAAGACCACCAAAGTATATCTGGTGGTCTACTAAACTCCCTGCTGGTGCGCCGGCGGCGGAGGCACTAGTGGTGGCTTACCTCGTCGGTTGTGTGGAGGCGGCGGCCCACACCAACAGACGTGTCTACTGGGAAGCCACAAATTTTCATCCATGGAGGCATGAAAGAGAACACAGGCCCAAGAAGGGGCATCGTGTTGAGGGACAACCCACGTCCGGGCCATGAAAATGGCTGGTGATAATGTGGTCCATTAGCCATAGCTGGTAGAGGTGCCTCGCACTCACCGGGCCAGGGGGAGTCGGACGCGGCAGCCAAGCCACATCCTTGCTGGTCGGCACCACCAGTGGCACTATGCGGTCAGTCCCTAGCTGGTGGGCCAAGCCCAAAGCGGGCTCGGACAGACCTGCACCCAGTGGGTTGGTCCAACATTGGCAGGCCAGACCCATGCCCCCTTCCAGCCAGGCTGGACTGGACTAGGTCACTGAGAGACATGGTGGACTTGACCCTCCACCACCTAAGAAGGGTCCAGACAGGCCTTTGGGGACTGGCCCATTGGAAAGACCAGACCAGAACGACCTCAACCCACACCAGGTCGGCTCAAGTCTATCTTAATGAACAAGGGTATATGGGACCCCCAACATGGTTAGATGGGTCAGACTGACCAGCTCAGACCGGGCCCCATCTCAAATGATCCCTTTTTTACTATAAGATATGTACCATAATGGCCACTTGTCCGATTGATGAGATGTTTGGGGAATTGGTACCCTCTCATTGAGACAGATCTTTTGGAATGCTCTATGGTGACTTTCATGGATGTTGAGATGCACCCAAAGTCTTGAGGAATGGTTATTCCTATAAAACTACCTAGAGATCCTACGACTGGCTGGGACATGCATACTAATAATAGTTTTCTCATTTGGATGCACGTCTTTATGACTTAGGAGGCCCACTGTGGGAAGAAACTTTATATGACATTGCAACCCCATGATATGTGATGAGTATGAATACCTTAGTATGCCATTACAAGTGGGAAGCACCTCTCTGTGACTTTGCAATCCCAAATTATGCCATGGGGAGGAGTACCTAAGCAGTCCAATGTCAGTGGGAAGCACTTCTTTGTGACTTGGAAGGCCCATTGTACTCAATATAGGAGGATTTCCCTATCTTCCGAGGTGTTCAACGATGTGACGTATGATGGTACTGTTACTACCCTACAATTTACCTAGTTTGAGTTACCATGTGTTACGTTGTAATACCCTAAGATTTCATAGTACGTTATTTCTTAAGTGTAATTCCATAACTTACACTACACGCAACACTGAGTTTAAGCGCACCATGACTTACCAAACTAGCAATTCAAAAGCGGTTATGAATAGTATTATCTTAATTTTGAACTTTATATAATCCTTATAATTTTAGAATCAATATTATGAGTTTCTTACACCTAACATAAGAATTAATTATGTTTTTCAGATAAAAGAATTATTTTTAAAAAAAATGCACTTTTACCGCCTTTTAATGGGGGACCCTTGTTAAATTCAATATTCGAAACTTTTATATATTCAATTTGACAAAATAAACTTCTTCCTTAGAATCGGGACATAAAAAATTTGGTTTCAATAAAAATGTGGTGTTTTTCTGATAACTTTCATATTTGGGTTAATAGTGAAAAATACTATATTTAAACTGAAAATAACTTTTTTAATCAAAATAATTTATGGTGTTAAGTTATAAATTTTAATGGGTAGGAATTATAAATAGATTATATTTTTACCATTTAATCCAATGCTGGTAATTGTAAGTAATTTCACTTTGAAATTGGACATAAACAAGTGTCAATCTTTTGATAGTTATTATTTCATAAAAATACACCTTTTGGTTTTGAAAACGATAATTTTTTTAAAATTAATAAATTAGACTTCTATGTTTTGAACTTGGTAAAATAGAATTAATTTTTGAATTTTTAATATCAAAATTAGCTTATGGTTAATTTTAGGTATTTTTATGAAAACATTCAATTTTTTATGAATAGTGAAAAATAATGACTTATTGTTTATAACAGACTTTTTATTTAAATAATTATTTATTTTATTTAAATTTATTTTAGGTCAAAATAGATACATAATACCTATATAAGTTCAATTCAATTAATTTGTGTCATTTTATAATAATTTTTATACATAAAAACTTTATTGAACTTTTTACCGTCTTTTACCCAGCTCCTAGGAGCATTTTTTTATTTGAATAAACATACTTTTACCGATTATAGGAGTTGAATTTCAAAAATCTGAGAGACACGTTTAACATCAGTATGTAAAATTAGTTTTAATTAGATGACAATAATTTTTGGTGAATTGTAACTTTTGACTTCTATTTACCACGGTTAAAAGTAAATAAGGAAATTAAGGGTAAAAATGATATTATAATTACCCTAACACATGTCCTAATTCTATTGTATAAGTTTAATTCGACCAAAAATAAACATAGAAATAAAATATGATACTTTAGGTCCACTTGGATTTGATTAGGACATTTGTTATTATTTAATTTAAAGAAGAGTTAAAAGTGTTAAATTCATGTTTTCATACTAAAACATTTTTAATATAGGGTTATACATAAGATAAATTTAATTATATATCTTCATTATAAATTTAAAAATATTTCCTACATAATAGTATTTTATTTATAATTTTAGACATTAAATAATTAAATTTATTCCTGACACAATGATGATGCAGTAATTACCATATTAATAAAAGATTAATTTAATTTATATTATGAATCCCTAAATAAAATAAACATGAACTTCTAATGAATTAAACTAATTTTATTGGTTAATATGACATTGTATGGTTGATTAAATCAATTTTGTTCGAAGTAATCATGTTGTTATGACTTTATCAAAAACCAAATACCAAATAGTGTCAAAATTGACATAAAATAGTTTTTAAACAAATATTATATTATTAATTGATATAACAGTCCTAAAAGTCTATGGTTCAGAAAAAAGACTTATATAATAATATATAATACATTAATGTTCCAATTGGTGTTTGATTGGAATTTTATATTAAGTTTATTAACCATATAATATAAAAATAAAAAGAGACATGGAAAATGTCAAACTATTTTACTAATAGTTAAATCTAAAAGTTAAGGTTAATATGGTGACCTCAACCTATCTAAAACCTATTTTTAGAGTTGTTTTAGACCCATTACCCCCATGTCCTTTAAATAATTTATTTTAGAGCCATTAGAAACCGAAAATGGTTTTATAATAAAATAATATTTTAAACTTTTCTTAAGGTTCCCCTCACCCCTATTATAAAAGGGAACTTCACGTTCTCTCTAATTCACACCTTCAAAAACATTTGGCATGGCCAAAACCTACCCAAATATCCTCTAAACTGTCCTCCCTTCATTATAGAGACCTTACTTTTGTCATAAAGACAACCTATGGAGCCATTTTGATCAAATCAAAAGGAAGATCTTGAAGAAGAGGTAATGACTTCACCACCCTCTTCCAAATTCTTTTCTTCTTCCACTTAATCTTTCTTTATTATTAACATACCATAATAATAAATCCAGTACATTATATATATACTGAGATGTTATTGGAAATATTTCACAACCATAATCATTATTCTATCCATCCTACGAATGATAATATCACCATACGTGCGTACATACAACTTACTGTCTCCACGCCGTGGTGTAATTTGTTATTCAACACTATGTTATTTGGATGGATATAATGATTAGTAATACTTATATAAATAATGAAAATAACATCCTAATGTATTTGTAAAATAAATATACCATCCAATTCCACATCTTTAAGGAAATTATATTGTCACTTCTACGTACGTACGGATTACCATCTCCACGACACAATGAGATTCATTTCCACGTTCACCATTTAACGATGATTATACAAATTTATATTATTAATTAGTATTTAATTTATAACATAATAATTATACTTTAGGTATATATATATATCTACTTACATATATCTTATTCACTTAGTTCCGTTCAATACGATATAAAAACAGAAACAACGTTTATGCGTACGTACGGACTACCGTCTCCATAAACGGTGTTTTCCATTTCATATATATGTCTATTATACATATTTATATTATAAATATATATGATAAAAAATAATGTTTTATATTCTAGAAGTATTTAAATCATTATCTATGTGATACAATCAAGAGTAACAAGTTAAAACACGTAATATAAGGAAAGTGATTATTACCCGAAATGTTAATTTAAAATAGAAATTGTTGTTAAATGGGTAGTATGAAGTCTTAAATGATTCATGTATGATATCATAAATATTAATATGGTTCTGTTATAATTTAATAACATACTAAGGTCTTCATACATGAGGTTAAACATACCCTATACTAAAATAAAGTGTAAGGTAAGGGTTAATTTCACAATCTCTTTATTATCCTGGTTTGTTTTTATATATGTATCTACTAGGAAATATTTATTATCAATGTCCATGTTTTATGAAATAGTTTTCAAAGGTATTATTTTAAAGGACTTTTTTGTAAAACATCATTTTAAATGTTTTAAATATTTATTCTTCTAAATCATTCTCATTAATGTCCATGTTTTCAAAATGTTTTTAATGGATTTATTTATATGGACATGAATGTTTTTAAAATTGTAATTACTTTCAGAAGTTTCAAAGTGGTATGGGAGCCTTTGATTCAAAAGTTTCTTTAAATTTATTACTTTCTAAATAGTGTGAATTTTGAATGTTTTCATGAAAAAGGGATATTTCTCTCAAAGTGTTCTACAAAACATTTTCATTTATGTCATCATCCTTCGATGGATTTTAAACTTGTTTGAAGTTGATTTATTATAATAGAAATATTCCATATTTTATTGAATGTTTTGTGATATATTTGAATATGGATGTGTTATTTTTATACCATTCATGGTTTATGGATAAAGTATTTACATTTCATATATTAGTTTTAATATGAATTTTTATGTTATGTTTAAAGCTTTTCAATTGAGGAATGCATTGGACTTAGTAAGTGATGGGTGGTGCCCGCTATACCTCTTCGATGCATCGGTAGGTATCATGATACAAACTACTGTCTTGGAACAAGGTCTTGAAAAAATCTTATTTGTAGTCTTGGAACAAGGCCTTGAATATGTGGTTATGAAAGTCTGGCATTATGCATTCCATCATTATGAATGTGGCTATTGATATTTGCATGTGATTATTTGACTAGTAGAATATCCATGTGAGTAATTAAATTGAATTATTTTATTGTATATTTTCCGTATTATCCTGAAGTTTAAGTTTAAAAGACTTTTTTTAGTCTTATACATTGCCTTAATTGTTTATGCTTATTTATGAAAGTTTCCTCTATATTGTTATCCTTACTGAGCATCTGAGCTCACCAATTTCTTATGTTTTATTTTCCCAGGATTACAAGATGTGTATTATGATTGATATGCAGGGTTAAGATAAAGGGAATAGTGCAATTCATAAAGGATAATTTATGATGTTTTTTATGTTATGAAGTTTAATGTATCATTCATGTATGCAATATATTTTCCAAGACTGCTAAACTGATTTGTCTTTTGGGACTTGATTCCTTGTAATCATGCCATTGTATTAAAATAATGCACTGACTCTGGTATTTTAGGGTTGGGGCATTACATACGTGATTTACATTGAGGAGTTATTGTGTGGTCTTTCCTTGTTTGTTTTGGGGTCCCTATTGAGTATTGTGTTACTAACCACTGTATGGGCTTCACCTGAACATGTTTTGTCTTGTGCAAAAGACTGACGTTTCGACATGGTTTCATAAGGAGACGAAACTGACAGACGCTATGATGGTGGACATTGTGACCTAAGACTAGGCGGGGCCCAGTAGGAAAAGGTGTATAGGACATAATTCTATGGATTCTAGTATCTTCACTACTCTCATGATCAAGTGAGGTTTTCTGTGGATGGAAATCTGGGTTTCATTTTTGTACATTTAATTTTCAGTTCCTTGGTGGTTTTTTATTCTAGACCACTTACATCCAATTATACTTGCAGATAGACATGTTTTAGTGGTACTTGTTTTCCCCCCTTTTAGTGTGTTGGGATGCGGTTGGGTGTGCATGTGTATAAATGTACATAGGAAAATGGATCACACTTGCAAGTTGACGCCTTAGATGCTAGTCACCTTCCCATGGACTTCTGGTGGCAGACTTGGGGTAGTCACGGCAGGAGCCTCAGAGGATGGGATGTGACAATAAATATTTTTTTATTTATGTAATTAATATCATTTTTTAATATTTTAATTTTACATAACTTATTTACATAATGATCATAGATAATGGAAATGTTACTCATGCGTACATACAACTTACTGTCTCCAGGTTCGAAATATTAGTTCATTTTACATAACTATATTTCATGATGATATTGAAAATTATAATTCATATATATATATTGTAATTATATCATGATTATTATTCTAGAGATTTCTAAATAACTACCTCTTGGTCCATATTCAACACACCAATTTAATTTTTGACACACAAGAAGAATATGATCAAAATATCAAATATAACATAACCAGTAATGTCATGGTATATAATATGGTTATAAGTGATATAAAATCAATAATAAAATTGAAATAAATTATCAAGAAGCTAGATAATTAATTTTATTATTTAGGAAGATAATGTTACACGTGAAAAGATGGATTAAATGTATGGTGTTACTTTTCTCACTTTTATTTAGTTGTGATAAAATCCATATTTAGTACATACTTTTTCATTGTAGTGTATATAAAGTAAATTAATGTATTTTATGTTTCCTATATAAAACTTTATGCGGATTTACATATCCATTTTAGTATATTTATATATATTTTGTGTGGTTTAGGTTTCAATGATACATAATTGGTATATTATTTTTGTCTAAATTTTCATTCTTTGAGACATATGTTTTTATAAATGCCAATATTCATCTGTATGGTTTTTAAAAAGAAACTTTTACATGTAAACTCATGAAATGTTTTATTATCATGATATTATATTTTTAAAATAATGCAATAAGTTTTAGTGGATTTTGATTCTCTGATAACAATTTTGTTTTAGTTTCATATTGAAATATCTGCCATTATTGGTGGTGTTTATGATTATGAATCCAATGTTGAAATGTTATGATCAACCAATAAATTAATATCTTAAATTTAATTCTCTAATTCTTATTCAAGAGTCTTTAATTTTATGTTATCTTTTATTACTCTTCATTAAATCAAATATCTAAGGAAACGTTTTCCAAGAATCACAATTTTATTTATCTCTTATTTCATAAATATGTTTTCATTCGATTTTTTTATAAAATTGTTTTCAAAACATTATTTAACCTTTAAAATTTATTTATTAAAGAAAATTTTCTCCATTTTTACTTTTTAAAAAGTGCCATTATTGTAATATTCTACTCGCATTTAAAACAATGAAAATTTTATCCTTCATATAGTGAAAATGGATTATTAATTTTAGAATGTATGGGTTTGTCAATAGAAATGAACGTTTTTTATTTGAATATTATTTTCAATGTTTTTTCATTACATTGAAAAAAAATATTTCTTAATATTATTTAAATTCATTATTTTTAAATGTTTTTTTCGAACAAAAGGATTTTCAGAATTATTTATGACCGAAGAATTTATTTAAAAAATGAAATCTATATTTGTGTAAAAATATTTGAAATGATATTTTAATGTAATATCCACTCATAATTATGAACAACCACTATAAATACTTAATCTTTATTACAGATATTTTTAAATGTTATCATACTCATTATTTTTCGGGATGGATTATGATAGTCTCAGAGAGATTGTTATGATAAATGTTTCATTTCCATGGGGTAATCATGTTTTAAAGATATTGTTATGAAAATCATTTAATTGACACTATTTAATAATATTTCAATGATATTATAATGAAACCCATTGTTATGTGCATTAATAATATTATAATAAAAATAATTATTGTTATTATGAGTTGTAGTTTGAAAAATATATCTATTTTATTCATGATTTATTTGAAGGGAATATTATATGGTGGGAATCCTAGATAGATATAGGTGATAGAATTATAGAATATACAAAATTGTGGCCTAGATAGCTTCAGGTGAGCCAGTTACAACTTATTTGAGGGGGAATCCTTGGGTGATTTTATTACAACCTATATGATAGGGCTGACCAGATATCATAGGGTGATCCAATTATAGATTATATGATTAGATTTTAAAAGAAAATATATAATTAATTGGGTAATTATTATATTTTAATTATTTAGTATGTTTCTTCCAATTAAAAAATATTTTGAAATGGTTTTATGAATATGATGATACAAGTTACGTAAAAGGTTTTTACTTGCTTGATATGGGTTTATAATGTATCATAAAATCAAAATTTATATAACATGGTTGATTATTATTTATTATAATTACCATTTCCTTTCCCATGATTTCATATATTATGATATTGTTATTTATGGCCATGAGTTATTTTATGATTCACTCATGCACATCGATTTTATTATCATAACCCTATGCACTTATCATGTTAATTGATGACATTCAATTACTAATGATTATGTCTAACCTTATTGTGAATTTGATCTTACCCTTATTATGTTTCCTTTAACCCCTGTTATATGTAAAGTGGTCAAAAAAATTTGTCTATAAGGGATTTCATAAAGATGATTTTGATGACACAATGAAAAATAAGAAAAGATGTGTATAAGGGGAGATGATGTTCATCTTTTTGAACCATTTTTTTATGAATCGTAGTGGATCTGAGATGGTCCAAATTCTCATAAACTCTAAACCAAAAATTTCAATGGGTTTGTTATTAATACACATTTCTTTTCTATGTGGTATGATTTGATTGGAAAAATTTTGTTCACCTACAATAGTATCATATATGGAAATGTATTTTTGATGAATTTTTTACTAGATTTGAGATTGTGGTTTCTGGGTTAATATTGTTTTTATCATAGTATGAGGTAGATAAATACATATATTATGAAGTTTCTATGTGAGGTTTTCTAAATTTTTATGGGCACATTCATATTTCTATATGCATAAGGATGAACATAAGTTCAATGTATTTGACAGCCTATTATGGTACTAAGCAATAATATCATAATGTGATTAATCACAAGTTTGGAGATGTTTTATTTGGTTGTGGTATTTTTAACCTCATGTATCAACATTAAGTGTTATTTAGAGAGGAATTATGTTTCGTGTTTAATGAAAAAGTTGAAAATCCCATATATCGGGTGATAACCTATCAAATATTGCATGGTGATGGGATATAAACCCATGACAGATGGAGGATAAGGGTTGTGTACCTACCATTTGCCTACGTGATGTCCTTGTTAGTGTGGAATTTTAATTTTACAAGTAAATATTATTTTCATGTGGAAAAAATATATATATTTATTTGAATAACAATTGTTTATTTTTGTGGGATGAATATATTAAAAAATAATATTAATCTTTGGGTTTCAAACATATTCTGCAAATGAGTAATTTTTTATAAGGATAATAATTTATGGAATGATTTGGTTTGATCATTGGGAATTACATTGTCAATTTTAGATTTTTGAATGAATCTTTATTCATTTATGGAAATATATTACCATGCTCAAACAATTTTGGTTTTGGTTAGTTTTTAAAGACATGAGCAATACCATGTTATCCTCATATAATAGTGCGGTAAAAAAATTGAATTTCATCTCATAAATAATGAATAATGCATCCAAAAGACAAATAGTTGGAGGAAAATATTAGATTGTAATGGAAATTGTTTAATAGATGATGTAACACTCATAATATATGTACATTTCCATATACATTGGGTCTATATGGTAAGAGATTTCCTTAATCAAGAAAATGGTTTTTAAAACAAAATTTTCACCCATGTACCATCAATTATGATGAACCAGTGGTCTCTTAGATCATCACAGAAATATGATTTTGAGGCCCAAAATTTTCCATTGATCATTCACATTCTTGTGAAATTTGAACCTAATCACTCGCTATAAATAATTACGCTTATCTTCTATTACTACATATATTCACCAATTTGGACGTCTAGTTCTGGGTTATTCCATATGAACACTATAATACTTTTATATATTAATAAGAGGATGTTTTATTAAGTATTTTTATTATGTTGTTCTAAAATAATAATATTTTCAAATTTTAATCCTTTTATTACTAAGATAATATTCAAATTGATAGAAGAATTTTTAATTGAGGGGGGGTGTAACACCTTGGGAATATAAAGGAATAAAATAATATTAGATAGTGTAAATAAAATAACAAATTTATTTTACATTAAATTTCATGAAACACTATGTACAAATTCTGTTACATGAAACACTCAGTTTATCTTTTTTTACAGTTAACAAAATGTTTTTTTTGTTTGATAGCGTATTCAACATGCATATCCAAACTAAAATGTCCCATGATATATATTTTCATTATAAGATAAAAATTTAATTTTTATCTATGAATATTATTATTTACTTTATGATATATATATATACTAAATAAAAACTATTTATATATTTTCTTAAAATAATAAATCAATATTTTAGTAAACATTTTTTATTCTTCTAAAATAAATTTTTTTAAAATTTTTTTTTTTGTTATTGTTGATGAAAATATAACAATAAAATTTTAAAAATAGTTTGAAAATTTATATGATAATAATAATTTCATTTTTGGAATTGGAATAAAAAAATTAATTTTTCGTGACATTTTGGTACTCTTTGGGAAAGATTAACTTTTTAGTAAATAGTGAAAATACTAATATTTTTACAAATAAATTTCATTTAAATAAATTATTTTATTTAAATTTACTGAAATAATTAATATTTTTTAATGTAAACTACTTATTATAATGTTATTTATATTTGACTAAATTATTTTCAATCAAATTTATATTTTTTATGGAATATTCGTTTTTGGATTAATATTATGCTTTTCTAAAACCTATTTAAAATCCATAATGTCTCAACATTTTAATTAATTAAAATAATACCTAATGGGGAATTTATTAAAATAAATTTATTGAATATATTTTATTAAATATTAATATTTTTCTATAATATTATAGTTATCATCCATAGAGTTAATATAAAATCATCATTTTCAAAATAAAACCCATCTTAGGAACCCGCTATCTCGCTATATCTATGAGAATAATATTAAATTACATTATGACACTTTTTTAATTGAATTTATAAAAATGGATTCCATATTTTTAATCATCCTAATTTATAAGGACAAATATGGAAAACCTAATTATTTAAAATAATGATTATTGAAAAATGATAAAATTATTCCCATCGAATAAGGTAATAGTGAGATTACTAAGGGATTAAACGTTTCCCATAAGGTTTAAAATAACATTAAAATTTGTCAACAACCCATTTAATGGAAAACTATTTACCCTTATGACATTATTAACTCTTATTATTAGTTTTTTTACACTTTATTCTGAATGTGGCATATATAATAAGTTAATTTATGAAAATTAAAAAGGTGTATTCTTTCTTTTTTTATTCTACAATTACTTGGGTTATGGAAATGAACATATGAATAGTAATAAAATGTTTTTCAAAGATACATATGTTTTTTCTATCGTGACTATTGAAATTTAATTTTTTAGAGATGAATTAATTCCATTAAATACACATGATACACAAAGATAATTATTATAAACATAATAATAAAATAAAATAAACTAAATATATTTAGTGTAATGTAAATTAAATGAATATTTTTCTTCCATTTATTTTTTAAATGAACATATAATTTCACACAAGTGTGTGAATAATGTATTTTATTTCATCATTATATTTTTTTTGTAAATCAAATAAATTGGATAATGTCAAAATTTCTATTATTATTATTATTTAATAATAATTATATTTTATTAAATAATTTGAAGTTACTAAATATAATATCTTATTACATTTGATTATAAAATGTTAATTTATATCCAATATTTACTATTCAAATACTAATTTTTCTTTTTAATGACGATATTGAACGGTAAATAGTAAAAAACACTTTTAGTGTGGCTAAGGTCAAAAGAGGGTTTTGGCATGTTACATGCAGTAGTGTTAAAATTAATTTTAAACAAACATATGATTTTTATTAGATAAATTTTATTTAATATTTATAATAAGATGGTAAAAATTAACAAATAATTATTACTTTCATTTAGTCTTCATGTTTGAATTACAACGGTTACAAAACTAGTTTCAAGAATGAAAAACCAAAAAGCAATAAATAAAGAATCATATGAGTTGGGGAAAAAAATTATAAAACATGTTTTTTATATTTTGGTGGAGTTTTGGCTCGACCATATTATCCCAGAAACCCATTATCCCTCAATATTTTATCCAGATGATGTAATATTGGCCTCCTAATAGTGAATACTTTTTTGATATTTTGAAAAAAAACCACACCTTCTAAACAATAAAAAGGAAATCACTCCCCTCAATTATCTATACCACTATAGTCATTATTCTCAACCAAAAACTACCCAAATCACTTCACAACACCCATTATCTAATTATAGAAGATTATTTTAGGAATTTATTCATCACAGGAAGGCCTTTGTGGAAATGTAAGGAGGATACCCCACGAAGTGGCTAAATTTTTCAATGTCCAATTTTATTTTATTTCATTCTCCACCTCCATGGACTATTAATATAGCATGATTATATAGTTACATTAGTATTTTAAATTTAATGATATGTTATTATCAATATTTTATGGCCGATAATAACACACACTTCCTTCAAATGGGTTACAAAATCATCATTCACGTGTACAACATATTACATCGTTGCGAAATGATGACATTCATTTTTTTCCATTAACACCAATAATTATTTTTTATGTTTCAAGACCTAATTTTTATATATGATATTTATAAAAAACTTAAAACCATTTATTCATCTTATCATATGTACAATTTTATGTTCGATTCCACAAGGGAAATGATAAAGTTTCTCATGTGTTTGTTTTGATACTGTCTCGGGAAGCGATGTGATTCTTTTTTCAATAAAATAGTTCATGGAAACTAGTTAGGGTAAATATAATAAATATATGGGAAATACATGACATATTTATCATATTAATAAAAAAATTATCGTTCATTAAATATAAAATATCATTTACTTTTTACTATTTTTAATCCCAAGAAAAAATAATAACAACATTCGTGGACATGTGGAATACGTCTTCCTTGAAGTGATGTGATTCAATTTTTCACCACCACATCGCTAGAATTATATATTTTTGAAACCGTCCAAATGATCATCACAAAATCAAAAATTTAATAAATACTGAAAAAATGTATATTATTTTTTTCTCAATGTGAAGGAAGAGAAAGTGGAAAAAACTCAAGGAGGCATGAATCTCCAAAAAAAAGAAGGTCACATGAAGAAGAAGACATGTGGGAGATCACACATAGCCACTTTCAAAATACCATATATTCTTATTAAGTCATCTGAGTCATTCTTGGATAATGTGGTAGGTAATATATGATTTCATCAAGATTAGAAAATTTATTAGTTGACGACCACATGAAAAAAAATCCCATAATCAATGTAAAATAGGGAGATGAATACAAAATAGTGAAAAACCTTTAATATTCATAACTTTTCATGAGACGCACCCATTATGTTTGTAAGACACTATGGATGCCCTATATACTAGTCCACCATGTCATCCAAGAGCCCCATGGCATATCACACTCCTCACATTATGGTCTTTAGACATGTATATGTAGTCATATGCTCTTCTGTAGCTCCAAATAAAAATTTAATGGTTGTTCATGATAATAATTATGAATCACTATAGGAAAATTTGTTTGTCACATGACACATCACAGTAAAAGAGTTTTTTTGGACAGAACTTTCACAAACTCCTAATATCCCTAACCATTGAGAAATTAATAAATAATTAATATAGGAAATTAATGGTGCTTCATTCGAGTGGAATATATGGTGGTTTAAATAAAACAGAGTTATACACAATTAGTTTTGACCATTTTTCATGTCAATAACCCTTGAAACTAATCTTGATTCTACAAGAACCCATAACATGGCATCTTGATCTCCTAAAGGGTCCTTAAGGAGACACATTTATCTCAAGAAAGGCTACAAACATGTCATCTCAGATCACATGAATAACTTAAAGAAGTGTCCTTAGCTTGTGACGACCAGTAGACATATTTGTCTTAACCATGTAAAATCCCATTTGAATGTCCACATGGTTATGAAACACCATTTCTTAACCAAAATTCAGTATACATGGTTCTAAAATATGCTCTTTTAGTCATTTAAATTCATGTGGATACCTCGAATAACCAAAGGATGGATCATGCGAATCACATAACATCAAATCCCTGTAACAACTCTTTCCTAAATCTAAGATATATGTTCCACACATGACGGTGTAAAAATGAGGTGGCTTAGAATATAAACCCATTAATATCATCTACAAAATACCTATTTGGATCTATACACATAGTAATCCCTGAAATTCGTGACTAGTCTCTTACAGAGAGGATTGATAGGAGAGGCCAGTCTCATAAACAGAAAGTTTTTCTGCATGGTATGACTTTGGGAACATAAAAAGGGATCATAATGTGTGTATAAGAACTATGTGTGATATATTGATATCAAGTGAAGTAATTATGTTGTTTCATCCATGTTATGAAAAAAAGGACCCACATATCAATTGCATCAAGGAAAACATAAAAAATATAATAATGAAAAAAATATAAGGAACATATGAAATAAATTATAGAATATTGACAAAAAAGGAAGTATACTTGTGGGAAAAACATATATGGTAATTGTAATGTTCTTTGTATGAATCATCAAAATCATGCAATATTTTTTTTTATTGTCACCCTATTCATGGATTATAATTCCAACATGTCTTCCCAATCATGAGGTAGACACTAAACATGTCAAAAAATATTTCTTCTTTCCTTACAAGCATGCCCCCAGTCTCATGAATCCCTCATGGAAATTTTTATTGATACTTAAATGTCTATTGATAGGTGTCCCATATTATTTAAGGAAACTAGTCTGTGACATAGATTTATTGAAAATTCCTCCAGGATTACCATCTAAATCACATAGAACCCTCTAATCATGTGAAGATGTTTTTCTAATGACACAATGAAAATTTATCCTGATCATGTTACATCCCATAAACACATTAGACAAATCATGCAACACCATCTAGAAATGCAATCAGATCATGTGATGGCCTCTAGGGAAATTCAATCATTTCATAAGATTTCCTTTGGAAATTTATTCCTCATACATACAATGGCCTTCAAATATGCCATTTAGATTATGTGATTTCCCATAAACAAGTCAACAAGATCATTAAATTGTTTTTCTACATGTCCTTAATAAAATCATACATGTCTATAAATCCTCTATAATGTCATTCATACAACCATGGAATGTTTTTTAGACAGTCTAACAGGTCAGGTATACAATCCATCAGGTCATCCAGACAACAAGTTTTGGTCATGAAGGTGGATTAGGACATGATACCCATATTTGGTGCACATACAAAGGGAAACCTTATTCTATATTACTTAACCAATGACATAATATGATCTTTACCACATATAATATAATCCTCAGTGTCTGAGAACAAATAACATAAACTATGTGAAATACTATTCACGCAATAAGCAGGATCTGTTGGATTCCTTCTAATGTCCTAAGATCAAACAGAAATCAATTTTTGTGTCATTTCACCCATGTTTCTGACATTCCATCCATTGGTACCCAGTATATCCAATGGAATGTTCATTATCCATAATCCATCACCAAAATGATATGTCTACTAATCTATAGGTACCATAATTCTTAAAATAACCAGGATATATGGTATTCCTTCTCAAGGACCGAGATCAATTATATACCCACATCATCGTATGTAACCTTTTTCTCTGAAATTCTAACCCTATAGGCCCAATCTCTTCAATGGACTGATCATTCTTCCTCATCCATCAGTGGACATATAAGTAAACAAAAATTTTATAAATCTGATTTTTTCAATATCAATGATATTTAGGACACCTACTTAAGGCCCAAGAACCATATCAAAAATCTAAAGATCATACCTAGTATTGATTTCCCACATTTATATTCAAGGATAATTATTACATGATATTATTTATTTCTCAACCAAATAATAAAAATAGTTGGATTAGTGAATCACAATAATACTATAATTATTATCATGAATTTCTACCACCTAGGACAACTATAGTTTGTTTACGTTATGAAGTGACACGATATGACTGCCCTCATATAGGGGCATCCACCTCAGGCATTGTCTTGATGGAGTGGTCAAACCTTGATGATGATGATTCCTGAAATATCTATAATACATAAGATTCTTCCTCATTTTATGATCTAAAATATACAATGCCTATGTTCTCAAACATGTATCATTTTCACAAGATGTTAAACTACACAGCTTTAAAACAACTATTTGGGTTTTGTTTCTGGATAGATTATGGGTATGTAGGACACCTCATAGAGGATCAATCCCATCCTCAACATATTAGTAACCTCCATGGATGAAAGGAAACTCTTGGGTGTGTTGTTATATAGACTCGAAAAATATGAATCTACCCATTATTGGGACATGGATCGATAAATTTAGATACATAAAAAATAGAACACTAAATATTTCCCCATAAAATATATAATAACTCAACCTATGATCATTTTTTTAGGGAAACTGATTTCATATAAGGCTTATAAAGGTATTAATGAACATACCATAGATCTATAATAGAGTCTTGGAGTAGGAATCAATTCCACCAAATAGGTTTTGATAAGTCCGAAATCCCATCATATCGACCAGTGTGAGTTACTTAGTTATATAAGGACTAAAACAAAAAATAACCACCATCATTTTGATATCAAGACTATACCAAATCATGGATTGGGTATCCAATGGGTATTTCTATTAATAACAATTTATAAACCCAATGTGCATGATTATTAAAGGCATTGACCCCCATGTAATCAAATGTCATGCCAAAAAAATGCACTAGACTGTTGTATCATTTCTAATGAAAAAAATGGTGAACATATCATGAATTTATTTAACTAAAAAATATACTCCATAAGAAAAAAATATTATACTACATAGTTCTCTCGAAAATATTTAGTTCCTGCCATACGAGGGTACCCAATCGTATCGTTTTTGATTAAAAAATGGTGAACACGACATGAATCTCTCAAATAATGGAATGATCATTTTACCATGTGTCATTCCATGTTATTTTAAAATCATATGAAAACATGGAATACATGACGTGAATCTTACATCCAATCCTCTGTAGCTGATGGTTTCATGAAATTGGACCATCCTAACTTTGAAAATTCCACAAGAAAAGAATAGTCAAACCGTGGATAAAAAAATATGTTACCCATCCATATTTTATTGAGAACATATCATAACAAATTTAATACACTGATTGAGGACCATGTACAATTTATTCTTTGGGACTATAAAAAAATAATATCAAAAAAACCGTATGAATCGAGATAATGTCTTTAACAAATTGATATTTTAAGAAAATCAAATGTTTTTGCAACCCCTATGGCCCTCAAAAATACTTCACCTGCTTGGAATATTCATCATAGTTTGTCAAATGCAATAGTTAGGGAATACCAAATACATGGTATGATTCATCCACTGAGTCTACCTGATATGGTCTCCATGTGATGAAATCAATGTGTCAACATAAAAAAATAAAAATGTATTAAATCCAATGGCACCCCTCTACACTGAAAATTTATTTAAGAGAATATCCTGATAGCATGACAATCACCACATTTTGTATCTAATTATGGTATACCAAGGAGTACACTAAGTCCCGATTTAGGATTAAGGGCCACAGAGGATGGCCCCTGTCAACCATTATCACTGGCACCATACCATCTGTACTCTTTAGTCACTTATTGAGGGTACCACTTGAATCAATTCCAACATTAATCCCCAGGCATGAATCAAATGAAGAAACATCATGCAAAAATGGTTCTAGATTATCGTATGTGGGATCATAACCACACTTTTGCCGATGATGTCTACTATCATATTCTATTAATAACAAGGGAGTATAAATATATCCCTTCCCACTAAGAATAGGATTGCATACAAATTCCTACAATTGGCATGGGTGAAGAGAATATTCTTACCATCATTCATGAAGTTAGTTAACATATTCTTATGGGTCAAGGAGGAAAGAAGTGTGATTATATTACCACTACAGTTTAATACATCATTTTGTATATAGTGGATATAGAAATGTGAAGTCTTACATTTTTTAACACACTAGGATAATGTGTAAATACTTATTAGAAATAGGTGAGGAAATATACTAACTTATTCTTATGGTTTTACAAATACAAGGATAATCACATATTAATATACCTATAGCCAGGGAACAAAACACTCTGATCTATATGAACATGTTGTTTCTATGTAGTAAGAACCCATTTTATTTCCCATACAAGAGGATTATCGATATATTCTTGTAATGGATGTGGCACTATACTGGTATTATATTCCAATTCCATATGGGGATAGGGGCCCATTATTTATGAAATAGACCATCCCCATATTAAATATGAATAAGATCCGTCTCATATTCCAATTCTGGATGGGGATCACCAAGATAGTGCTCCACATGCATTAGGACAAGCTCATGTTTCTATCAATGAGGGATAGTTAAATACACTAAAGGCTAATAATTAGGCTCACAAACCCATTCTAGTTAGGGAAAACCAAGTTAGATATGCACATGCCTTAAAGAAGGCCAATATTATTTTATATAATTCATTATAACAAATTCGTATATATCATAGAATATATGAAAATATCCCTGCTTATGTAGACAAATAGAGGTATAAGAATCCTTATGAGGTTGTACAGGTGGAGGTTCATATCCATTATCCCATTAAATAGGTTTGTGTCTATATCCTATAAGGTTATGAATATTAATAATGGGAATATATTCCCACTCCAATCAGGGATCACAATGTGAGAGTGAAACATGCCTTACGATAAGATAAAATACAAATAAAAAAAGTTACACATCATATTTCAATGTCTTAGAATTGGGTTTGTATCCCTATTTCAACCATGTATCAACAATTGATTGTGGAACAAGCCTCAGTGTGGACTCATGTTCCATTAAATAGTGAAGAAGATCATTTTTATACTGATGTATCTTCTTAGCAGTAGGATTATATTCTTTTAGCTAAAGACGGTAATCAACATAGTCTAATAGATATTATACATCATGTTCATGTCCCTACATAATCTCAAAAGGTATGTTTACATGTTCTTATAATGATAAAAAAGAGGATATTATTCTTAATATGATCAATACCAGTGTCATTGAGATTTTTCGATACATATTATCAACACCCCAAGTGTTGGTTGACTCATCTACTATATTAGTACATGTTCATTACAACTTTCTTAGTCATCAGGGTAGTGTGGAGAATGTCCAAATATGGTCTACTCCTGAAATCTTCCATCGTCAACCACCCAACCGTGATATATTCATTGACAAAGAAATAATACCATTTCATAGACACCTACATATAGAGATAATCCCAAAAATTAGACGTTATTATATAAATTGTTTCCTGAATCATTTTGGTAAACCGCATATTATTCCATATCAATTGATAAAAACCCACCACTATAGTTAGAATGAAACCCACAGAAGAATCATTTGTGGTATGATCAGATAGAGTCATATAAGCTTGATGATAAGGAGGTCAAAATTTTCATTTGGATTGAGTTAACAAGAAACAACCTCCACCACCATCTACAAAATTATTTCTAACTTTTGGATAATATACTTACTTTCATTTGAAATGGAAAATTTTCTTCGAATCAATTTGGTATTATCCAAGGTATATCTATACAAGATTTCATCTGTCTTGCTTTGAAATGCACTAACATCTTAAAAAAAAGTCACTAGAGGAGGTTGTGTTTCCATTAAACCTGACATTAATAAGTCTTTTGATTTCATGGATTTGGATTTTATCCTCATGGTTCTAAAAAAAATTGGATTTAAGGACTATTTCATCAGTATGATATGAAAATTATTCAATTCACCTTCCATCTATGTTATTTAAAATGGTGCCCTTAAGGGATTCTTTAAAAGCACCAATGGAGTTAGGTAAAGCGATCCTCTTTCTTCCATTCTTTTTGCAATTTTTTAGGATTACATAAGCATATTACTCAATTTCCATCTGGATCAAAAAAATATTAAACCTATACACGATTCTAGATACTTAAGTTCTCCCACACATATTTTATATGCTCACGACATCATTCTATTCTTACATGGTGATAAAAGGAATATCAAAAATCATAAAAATTCATTTTCTCATTATGAAGATATTTCCGGTCAATCTATAAGATGGAGAAAATACTTTGTGTTCATTGGGATAACTTTTTCTTCTAATAGAAAAGGTAATATCATCAATAACATAGGTATCAAGGAAGGTTATTTTTACTTCACTTAACTTGGTTTTCCTATCTTCTGGGAAGACCTACATCCAGTTGCATTAACATCATTTTTGATCAAATTACCAATCAAAATTATTCTTGTAAGGGTAGATCACTCTCTATGTATAGTAGAATATGTCTCGTAAAATGTATAATTATCTCCAAATGGTCTATTCGATGATGAATTACATTTGGACACAGGTCTAATTATGGAAATTAACCTTTACATTAAAAACATTTTTTGTACCAGAATGATGATTGGGAGAAAGCGTGTGACCATACATTGGGCCACTAGTTGTAAATCAATAGACAAGGGTTGTCTTGGAATAAAAAATCTTAAGCTCTTTAATGACACTCGTCAAGATTGGTTCACTTGGAGGTTCATTCATAATAACACTGATTCCAATTCTTTTTCAAGAAAATATTCCATAATATGATTAAGAATGACAATATTAACTACATCACTTCTTCCATTTTTTCATCCATTAGACAATCCTTCACCAACATTATAAACCATTATTGATGTATGGTTACTACTAATTCCTCAATTAATTTTAGTATTGAAAACTTGACTTTTGTTCCTTTAATATCCATGATTTATCCCATATCACTTCCTGAAAATACCAATTCCTCCATTAGGGATGTTGTTAATTATCATGACATCAATGTTCCTAATAATATCAATCATATTATTAATAATAAGTCTTTATAGAACTTTTACGATTTCCTCATTTGGGAGCCTTATTATAATGGTGTTCTTGATTCCAAAAGATTTTATAATTAAAATTTCATAAATTCAGATTATAGAATATGTTGTTTGATATCATTTAACAAACCTTGGATTAGGCCCTCGAAATGTACACTTTTTTGGTATTTTTATCATAACAAAGACCCCACTTAAGTTATTTTATATTCATTTGGGAATAATCGTTACTCAAGATGTCACTTTTGTAGCCAACATAGAGAGGATGCCAATCATTTTTTTATATCATGTGTTGTATTTTCAATTATCTAGAATTATATTCCTGATATTTTTGGTTGCATATGGTTACTTATTGATTCTATCATCTCTCAATTTCAACGTTGCGTAGATTTGGAAACATCTCAAAAAATCAAGAATCGTTTTTAGTGTTGTTGTTGAGCTCTTCCATGTGATCTGGTATGATAGGAATAATATTTTTTTTTAAAAATTTCTCATTTAACCTCAATGTAGGTAAGGCACAGATTCTCATTGCCATCCGGGATGCTACCTCGATTCAAAAAGCTTATTGTTAAACGTTGTTGGTGACTTTGAGATCCTACACCAACATAGGACTGCTAGTTCCTACAGACATCCTCGATGAACACTTGAGGTATTCTAGAAATCTCCACTTCTAAGGTGTATCAAAGTGAATGTTAATGGTTTATCTAAAGGAAACTCAGGACTGATAGGTTGCAGTGCTATCCTCCTAGGCTGTCTTGGCAGGTGTCATGGATGCTTCTTTGGTGGATGTAGTACGACCTCATATTTAGAAGCAGAAATGATAGGGGTGATCCATGTAATTTAATTTTCCAAAAAATTGGGGGGAACAATATTTGGATTGAAAGTTATTCATCCACTATTGTCCCTATTATTCAGAAGGGGGTGGTGTATCTGGCATGGCAGCTTACTTCCCGTTGGATGAATTTCCATGCTTTGATCACAGAAATTAACTACACTAACACTCATGCATTTCATGAATTGAAAATGGTTGTGGATGGCCATGCCAAAAAGGGAGTCAACCAAGACATTACATGGTAGGATGAATTTCCATGCTTTGATCACAGAAATTATTTGGATTGTTTCATATTAAGCATCTAATGTTGAAATACTATGATATTCCTCTCAATAATTAACATAAAATTTCATATCCATAATTTATTCATAAAATTTTCAAGTAATTTTTTTCTCAAAATTAAATAATTAAAATAATTTAATAAATATTGTTTGGAAATGATAATTCATTTCGCTCTATAGTCGGAAATCTGTTTTATTCCAAAAACAAGTTTTCTAAAAATGCTTACATTTTTTATCCTTTTGAATGAGATTAATTAAATAAAATTTTGACAATTTTTTCTGTATTGTTTTTTAAAATTAATCTTATTACCATTTTCCAAATAAGGAATATTTATATCTTTTTTACCCTAAATGAGGAATGTCCATTATACAATATCTGAAATTTACCACTGATATGTCTTTCATTTCATAATGTTTCATTTTCATGTATAAATGGTTAATTTTCAATAAAAGGGTTTTTAATTAATTTTTAAAATCATATTTTCTAAATTTTTATTTCATTCAATTTATTTTTAGAATGTATTATTTTATGAAATGTTATTTTCAAAATTAAAATGATGGGTTTTCAAGAATTTTGTTAATGAAATTTTTTTGGGATTTCCATTCATCAAAATAAACAACCCATATTGTTAAATATGAACCATTAGGGACATTTTTTAATGATAACATTCATATTCTCTTCCTGGATTGATTCTAATTGTTTCAATGTGATTTTAATGAATCATATTTTTTTCCTAATATTATTCTTTTTTTAATGGTATGTTTATGAAATCCATTATTTACTACGGTTTAATCATGATTCAAAGATATTGTTATGGAAACAATTTCTTTACGATATGATTATAATTTTATAAAATGAATAATCATAATTCCTATGTGTTTTATGAGGAAATATCAATATACCTTATTCATGTTCTAGATAATGTATTTCATATATGATTGGGTAGCCCAGATAGCATTTGGATAGCCTGTTAGAGCATATAAGATGTGAGGCCTAAACTATACTAAGTGTACCCAACAATTCTTATACAACGGGGAGGAACAGATAGTGATGGGTTATATTATTAAATATTATATTATGGGGTGTCCCATATACATTTTGTGATCCCGTTATATATTATATGACACATGCACCCCGATTGTTTTCTGATGCATTGGGTAATGATTATATTGTAATTCCTTAATATGGATTTTTTAATTTATTTGGTTTTGAAATGGTTTTTTGAATATTTTTATCCATGTTACCAAAATGAATTTTTATTTCTTTTAATAGTAAATAATTTTTCTTATGATCAATATTGATATCACATGGATTAAGATTATAGAATACGATAACTCAATCCAATTACATTTTATCATATTGGATGATCCAATTAACAATGTGTATGATCACTTTTATAATTCAATCATTCAATATGATTTTGTCTCCATACACCTATAAACATTATATACCCATTGATGAAATTGAATTTCTGATGCTAATGTATACAGTTATTGTGCGGTTGTGATCACCGTTCTTATATTTCATTTCTCGTTGGTTATAAAGAATGATTTTGAATGAATTAGGTCTAGATGGTATTACATATGGATAATGTTTATGCCCTAATGTGAAATAATAAATGTCATTCATATGTGGAGAATATTTTCCTCATTATAAACTAGTTATTTACAAATCAACATTGATATCAATTGGTACTAATTATCTAAAACACTAAATAAAAAATTTCCAGGCGTATGAAATTGAACCCATATTTCTTTTTGGTGTTCTTCGTATTGATTAGAAAAAAATGGTTCACTTTATTCCGTATCAATTCCAAAAATAATAATTTTATGAATTCATCACCCCATATAGGTGTGTGGGTTTTGGGATGTTCTAGTGATACTTTGTGTAACCATCATTGTTATACTTGAATACATAGAGTAAAAATCACATTTTCAATTAATATAAATTAATATTTTTTACATGGAATAAGAAAATTATTATATTCCCATAATCCCTTATTAATAAGCTAGTTAGTTAAATATGTCCCATTAACCAATTCTTTATAGATTTATAAATGGGCTCTCCCTTCGTATAAGCTATATTAGGCTCACATGTGAGATAAAATGGGACTTAACCCATTTTCTCTGTCGTATCAGGCATAAATGTTTTCTATATGTAATTATCAATTAACTTATAATTAAAATAAATTAATACGGGGAATTTTACTCATAATACTTTTTTAAACTCATTAAGATTAGTATGAAAATCATTTTAAAAAACAAAATTTCCATTTATATTAAAAAATTATTTTCAATACCAAAATACAAATATATTGGGAAATTTTTTATTTCATGGAAAATAAAATGAAATCTTCTAATATAATCTCAATACTAAATTATGGATTAGTTAGAGGGAATTGTCATGGATTTTATCTATGTCAAAATAGAATATTTGTTTTCTATCTATAATGATAGACAAAACATTATGGATATAGTTTACTTTTGAAAACATTCAAATGTAATCAAATAGGGATATAAAATGTTCATTTTATATTCTTTCATGTCCCTATAAAAACTTTCATATGATATTTATTATAATAAATACATGCATGAAATACGATTGTTTTATAGGAACCACTAATAGAAAAAAAATTAAAGAATATCCCTTTACTAGAATCTGACATGTCATTTTTCTTATATTCTTAAAAAATAATCATATGTTAATTATTCACATAATTAACAAACATTTTACTTTTAATTGTTAATTTTATTTTATAAATAACCATGGCACATTTTACTATTTAATAAATTAAATTCATGTCATATGTTTTAATGATATTAATTTCAGATATCAAAAATAGGTTCCGTAGTTTGACAATGATCAATGAAGTAATTTTTAAATCATCTACAGAATAAAAATAATGAAATATTTAGTATTTTTATATAAATTTAATAGTAATAAATTCAATATTTATTTATTGATATGTAAAATTAAATATCTAATAATCATGTAGATGGTTGTTTATACATACACATGAATAATGTTTTAATTTTTCATTAAAAATTTGGGAAAGAAGGTAGTTATTGTTTTAAAAATATGAAATTATAATTATATAATAAAGTTCATATTATATATATATATATATCATCCATTTAACATACAATAGTTTTCATACATAAATATTTCCAATATTTATGTTAATATTCATTAGAATATTATTGATCCACACCTGAATTATATTGGTCTTGTACTTTTAGAATCATAGAAACCTGAAAAAACGATTCATTAATGATCTATATCATATCTCAATTAGTTATTCATAACTATAAGCCTTTATTGAAAAATCAAATACAAAATATTTATTTATAATATTGATAAATGAATCCTAAAAAAGTGTGACCCTAGAAACATAGAATTTTTAAACAAAGGAGATATAAATAACTACATAAATAGAACATGAGAAGAATGGTTTGAGAAAATGATATTATAATTTCAAATATATACCATTTGTATCATATTATATATTATAGAGTCATTTAATATATATTGGTACATTAAAATACAAAAAATTGTTGCAAACTCATAAACATAAAACTTTGTGAACATCTATAAATAAAAATAGGTTCATACATAAGTAAATGAATTGAAAAAAGGTACATTAATAAGCTTATTGACATGAAAATAAGTTCATGTATAATCTTATAGACATGAATTATATTTTATTAAAAATGTACTGACTTGAAGACCATGTCAACACATAAAATTTTGAAAATGAAATCAGGTTCATGTATACCATATTTACCTAATGATTTATATATCTTTAGCCTATATATAACAGGGAAATATAGGCACCACACATCACATAATTAATAAAATTAATATGTAATATATAAGAAAAATAATAATTCATTATATTAGAACCCAATAAAATAAATGGTTTCAAAAACATTTCATCGTATTATTTCTCATGGAAAAGAAATGTGATTAATAAAAAACATTCAATCATAAACATAATACATCATGATAAATAATAAGGATTATATGCCAGGATGGTATCCCAATTAATTCACTAATAACATTAAATAATGTTGTGTTATATAGAAAATAATTTTGAAAGATCACTTAAAAATATTTTTGAGGGAAATATCATTTTAATCATGTTTTTTAAGAAAAAACATAACAAATAGAAAAAAATTAATAAAAAATTAAAATATTCTATTGGAAACTAAAAAATAATTAACGCTTAATGATTAAAGAAAAAGATTCTCATGATATATAAGTTAAAACAATTTCACATCTTTAATTTTGTAGGAAAATACATAATGTACATATTTTAAAAAATTAAAAAGAAAATATATGTTTAAAAATAATATTAAAATGTAAAACAATGGTAAAAATTATTTTAAACAATATTAAATATATTTTGGAACCATTTTTAGAATATATTCTACTAATAAGTGAATTATTTCCCAGTGGAATAATAAACATAAAATATCTCAAATAATGATATGATTGTGGAGTAAACCATTACCACTGTGGATAATTTTGAATCATAACCCCATGAAGGAATTAATAATAAATAGATATGTAAATAATTATAACATTCAAAACATTTGTCATAAATATAATTCATTTACTATATACACACAACTAAATGGAATGAAGTGGGTAATATGTCATGTGTCCCAGAGAAATAAAAGTGAGAATAAATTCCCTTACCTAAAGTGAATACATTATTAATTAAATTTAAATAATTATTTATAATAATATAGATTGATTATATATTAATTATATAACTATAATTGTATCACACCATGTTTTATTTATTTATAAAATCATATCCCCTATTAATTAATAATTTTTAATTTATATCACACTTCTTGGTGGCAACTGATTCGTTTTCCAATCATATTTCAGTTTAGCAGTCTTTGACCTAATAATATAACATTTTTATGAACTTTTTCATGATTTTAATAATGGTATAAATGTCACGCACCAGGTCGGGTCACCATCCGACCCGGCGCCCGACCCAGTCTGTGCCATGGCCCAAAGGGCATTCCTGATCCCCACAGGATGGAACAAGTGCCCGGTTATCAAACATTACATGGGAACGATTTACCTAAAATAAAATATAGAAAAACAACTAACCAGATAAATAAACTAAAACTAGAAATAGAAAACCAAACCCCCATTTAAACTATGAACATGTTTAAAGTCTAAAACTTGTACCAATAACTAAAAAGAAAAGACAACCGCAAAAACGAAAACTCTTACTCAAAACCTTCGGAAAAAAGATAGGCCACATCAACACCACTCTGCATGAAAAGACCAATTGCAACCTGAACCACCAACACTGAACACGGTGTCAAAACTTGGAATACACAAGAAGCAAAGTCTACATACACCTTCGGGTGTATGTAGGGTGTGAGCCAAAATCCCAATAGGACATCACTGAATAAAAAGGTTCCACGTATAAACATTAAATGACAAATACATTTGAAGGTTAAGTAAATGAAAGGACACCAAAGCTTAAACAACTTTAAATAAATAGTTTCTATAAGGAAATAACTTTTAAAGAAAACAACTTAAATAAAAGAAAACACACTTGCATAAAAGAAAAACACAAACCTTCACAGAAACCCAAAAGCAGCACCGCATGACGACAGTGGGTGTATAGTAGTCTAGGAGCACCAAAATAGGGAGAGGCCCTAAAGGTACTAGAAAAAGGAATAGGAACCTAGAACCTCACCTCTCAGTGAACAATATAGGAATCACAACAAAATATGTTCTCGTGCACGATCCACTAGACATGGAAACACATGCATAACCTACTGTTCTCTGATCATCATCCAATGTTTAGTTAGTGTTGTAAGCATCAATATAGCTAAGTGAATATGGGCCAGGGCCACTCCCGAATCACTAGCATGCTAGTCTAGTCCGCCCACATAGTACCCAGGCTTCCCCTTTGGTGCTCAAGATGTTCTAGCTTCACATTTCATGTCAAACTCAAACAAATAAAACAAATAGGTTATAACATAAACCCAACTCCACACTTCCACACACACCAAATACCATTTGAAAAAGTATGCACGAGAAAAGACTTTACCCAACACAATTAAAACAATTTCTGCATTGCTAATAATTGTTTATTAAAAACATATTAATTTTTTTTATCTTTAATGATTTTTATTAAATCATTTTAAATTGTTTGTAAAAAAATTTAAAAAGAAACATAACACTCCTTTAAGATGAAAAACCATCTCAACCCTCATTCATGACCAAGTACACCCGAAATAGGTTCCAAAAATGTTTCAAACCATTAATAAAACTTAATAAACCATTTAATGATTTTATAAAAAAATTACGAATGGAAACAAATAATTGTACACCAAAAACCATTTAAAACATAATCTACATCACTTACAAAATCAAATAAATCAACTTCAAAATTAAAGAAACCATTCCAGCGATTAAACAAACCACTATGAAAGTTTATCAATAAGTTTTAAAATGTGTCGCATGACTTTAAACACTGAAGACTCTCTCAAATCCTCATTTGTGACAAAACACATATCAACACCACATCAAAACAGGATCAGCTGCCTTTGCACAATTCAATAGCTAAATGCACAATTTATAAAACATGATCAAATATCACAATAAGATTTTTTTAAAAAATGCACCACATTTCATATAAGCATGCTACTTTAAATCAAAACAAATATCAAACTCATTCAAAAACTAATTTTGCACAACACAGATAAATATAATAACACACTAAACTAATTAAGAAAGAAAAGAATTCATCAAATAATGCTTAAACATGGAACCACCTACCTCGATGTCAAACCCCAAAAATTGATGTGAAAACGTCAAATTCTAGTGTGAAACCTCAATCACGCACCATTTTCACCGCAAGGAACCTAGTGTGAACTCAACACATGAATTTGAACCCATAACATAAAATTAGAACTCAAAAAACATAGTATCCCACTCCAAAATTGAAGAAACAACTAATAGAGGGAGCACGCACCATTGGTGGTGCAGCGGGGGGTTGTCCAGTGATTAAAGAAGGCCACCAGAGGTGCGCCGTGACAGAAAAATCGGTTGTAAGGGAAAGACTGCACGGGTTTGGGGGCCGATCTATTGTGTCCCTGGTAGAAAGTTGGCTGGGTGGTGGGTTTTCGGATAGCATGGGAGGTGTGAATGGAGGACTCGCCGGAGCTGGCCATGCCAGGATGGGGGGTGCAATAGTTGGTGGCGGGTCGGGGGAGGAAGTGTCATCTGCCGGGGGTCACTGCGCAAGGGAGGGCGTGCCACGAGGTGTTTACTGGAGGAGAAACCGGAGGAGGGGGCGGTGGGTCGCAGTGCCCGATGAGGGAGGGAGGCCTTTCGGGGGTGCACCGACCGACATGGGGGTTCCAGGTGGGTTTCTCCTCGGCTGGACAAGGGGATCATGGGAGGTGTCTTACAGTGGTGCACGATGGGGATGCTATCTGGGAGGATGGAGGTGCGCCATAGGTGGGAGAGGAATGCGGAGGCGATAGACTAGAGAGGGGTGAGGTAGGGTGCGGCGAAAATGAGGGCTATAGGGGGAGGTCCCGGCCACGGTGCACCAATAGTGGGAAGAAAACCCTACCCCTAAAAAAAGTGAGAATAAAATAAAACAAAAACTAAAACTAAAAAGTAAAGAAAATAATAATAATAATAATAATAATAATAAAACTAAAAAAAGAATAATAATTTTAATATTATTCTTAATAACATTGTTAAACATTAATAAAAATAAGAAGAAGAAGAAGAATAATAATAATAATAATAATAATAATAATAATAACAACTTAATATTATTATTATTATTATTATAACTCGTAATTCACTTTATTCTCCCCATTTTATTTTGCGCTAAATTCCCTATTCATATAATTAAATTTTATTTCTTTATCAATAATTCATTTTATTTAATTAGATTCAACTCAATAAGTCGTGCGGAGAACCGAGAGAGGTTGCGCGGAGACCCAAGGAAGGTCGTGCGGTTTCGACAGCGGCGTGCTGAACGCTGAAAAGTCCAAAAAGTGCATTTCTAAATAAGAACTCAGAAATTTTAAGTCGGGCCTCAACCCAAACTATCTGATGTCCAATAAAACAATAAAATAAATAATTTAAAAATTACGGGTGTGACAATTCTCCCCAATATAACGCTTTCCGTCCCCAGAAATCCACAACTAATATTGAAGCCCAAGGTAAGAAACAACAACACCTTAAGGTTCAAAGAGGGTCCCTACAAACAACAAGAGAGAAGAGGAAAACCCATCATGCTCAGAGAAAGTGACTCAAAGACAACTTCAAGAAACGAGTAAAACAACTCTCTAATACGTGTCTCCTTCCCCAATGAGCTAGAACGCCTCCAATTGAATGATCAAAGAAAGGAGCTCTCTCACCCACGAAAACCAACTTCACAAGATGAAACACATCAATCACTATTAAATGACAACCACACTATTTGGCTGAGATGAACAAAAAAAATCAACCTCCTCCAAGGAATACTCATATTACCTATCATCAAGTCATCTCTAGAGACAGAACTAAAAAGGACAACAAGGGGAAGCCATAAGGGGCTCCGCACCATTAGAAATCGGCTAAAGCCTAAGGGAAAGTTATAAAACCAACATGAAGAGGCCTGATCATACTCCCCACCATAGTGAAAAATGCTAACACCAATTCATTTCAGTGATTTTGAGCGAGACCCAATGTGGGTCTCCCCACCATTGAAACTGACAGTAGACACAAAACATTAGAAATCTTTCGACGGGGACCAAGCACCCTACCACAAGGGGCGGGGAGGGTCGGGTCCAACTACCAGGCATCGAAACCCCAGCCAAAGACAGACCAACATCTCCAAATCATTGGATTGGTGTCATTAAAATTTGAGACTTATTTACCCAACAAACCCCATAAGGACCACCAAAAGAAATTACATTCGGTGGAAGACAACCACTAGAACATAAAGGTAACAAGACGACCACGCCTCCCCATAGTCACAGAATCCTTATGCACCCAGACAGTATGCTCAGAATGGAATAACCACAGAAAACAATCTAAATTGCCTTTACTTTTAGCATCGACGACAGAAATAAATTCGGGGTCTCATACACTCTAGGGGTTCCTGACCACGCGCTAGGTTCACTCTGAGGCCTATGGCTGGAGCCCTGATGTTTGAAGCATCTTCTGCCTCACAGACAGGCATGGAAGACTCCCGAGCGGAGCTTCTCCTTTTGGTGTCACATTCAACCACACTTCAACCGAGACAACACTAGCAAACAAAATACATTACGACATCCAACTGATCACACATGAAACATTCACCAACACAAGAGCTGAAATGGTGCATGCGTATCACCCTTTGTCCCACTAAATGAGAACATGACACCACAAATCGTCACCTGAAAATTACCATTGCGGTAGAGAGTAACATTACAATGTGTAAGACTTTAAACCGCATCTTGAATGACACATGATTCCTACAAAGGACCATACCATCCTCATACGACTGCATCTGCAAAACAAGTATCCTAACACGAACCATTTATTTAACGAAACAAACCAAAGACCAGAGGTCATTTTGAACATTAGACTGCACCAACAACTTCGGGTTGCTTCCACCCTTTCCCCACTAGAGTCTCCTTTATTGCTTCCAAACAACCGTTGACTATCAAAGGGACCTCACGCTACAAGACGTCGCTAAACATGACCCTTGAAGCCGATGAAAGTACTAAAAATCCCTTCAAGACACTGGTCAACACTGATAATTCAAAACTACCTTCACCCTTCCCCGCTAGAATTTCTTTCACCTCTTCTAGGGGAACCTTTAGACACAATGATGTCAACTTCATACCTGACAACTAACAACCCCAAGATACCAAAACTCCCTTCAACTCCCCTCACATCTGTCATCCCGCTGCAAGAGGATCCACTTAGTTTTAAAAAGAAGAGGTGGGTTCAATCCTATAATTCAAGAAGGGATTTCTCTGATCTGTTGGAAGGTCGGCCAAAGGCAAATTACCCATAGTCGTACTTCAATCATATCTCAAAACTTTATGGGGGCATACACTTGTCAAGAAAGGAAACCATGGACCCAACAAAACTGGTCCAACGGTCAAGACATACCACAAGCAAACACCAAACGTGCAGGGGGAACCACTGCAAGGGCTCCCCGAGGTACTTTCCAAAGTATTAACTCTCTACATGCTTGCATACAAACATACAAATAAGAATTTAAAATTAGGACAAAAATCAGTAAAAACAGATTCTAAGATCGAAATGCCCCACATCCAACCTTTAAAAAATTCAAAGACACACCACACAATCACCGGTTATATAAAAAACACCAAATTTTCCTTTACCAAAACGTTTTGAAAATAAGCAAAGCCAGTGGGTCGGACAAACACAAATGGTGTTTCATGGGCCTCGCACATGCATGTTCCTGTGCCACACCAGCACCCACCTCATATCTATCCAGGCACTCATCCGCTTGTTCCATTAATCCTTTCTCTTTCCATATACACTCATGCATGTGGTTTCCCATGAGATCGCCAAGGATCAAAACCATACCGTTCCATTTTTTTTCAAAACCAAAACATCAAACCCACACTTTTCAAACCTCACACACCATTTAATTTTTAAAGTGATTTATATGAAAACATTTTCCATGAAAAAACATATTTTTTCTTAAAAACCAAATTTCCACGAATCCAAAAAAAATAGACGAGAAACGACGCAAGAGAAAACTTGTGTCAGTGGGTGACTGGAACGTATGGTTGGCGGCCATACGTCACTCATGGCACCACTATAGAGGGTATTCTAGGACACCGTTCATGGCTCCACATGGCTTGCCAGACCCTGCGAGCTCACTGGGACCACTGACCCTACTCTCTTTTCATTTCCCCAAGACAAGATTAACCGCAAGAACTAAAGACTCAGACAAACCTCAACTTATGCTTGTAACTCGATTCTGGTCATGAGGTGTGCTAGCCAGGCACACTGCTCGTAGCTAGAATTTCAGGTTCCAACAACCTTTATTTTGGTCTACTCTGACTCTATCTCAAAATAAAATGACCCAAGAGAGAAAACCTACTCCTCTGATACCATTTTTTCATGAACCAGGTCGGGTCCCCATCCGACCCGACGCCCAACCCGGTCCGTTCCACGGCCCTAAGTGTGTTCCCGATCCCCACGGGCTGGCACAAGTGCCCGAGAATTAAACATTACATGGGAATTATTTACCCAAAATAAAATACAGAAAAAAAACTAACCGGATAAATAAGCTGAAACTAGAAATAGACAACCAAACACGCCTTTAAACTATGAACAGGTTTAAATTCTATAACTCGAACCAATAACTAAAAATAAAAGATGAAAACGAAAACTAAAACACTTACTCAAAACCTCCTCGAAAAATAGAGGCCACATCAACACCACTCTGCATGAAAAGACCAACTGCAACCTGAACCACCATCACTGAGCACGGTGTCAAAACCTAGAATACACAAGAACAAAATTCTATATACACACGAAGGTGTATGTAGGGTGTGAGCCAAAATCCCAATAGGATGTCACCCAATAAAAAGGTTCCACGTATAAACATTAAATGACAAATACATTTGCAGTCTAAGTAAATGAAAGGACACCAAATCTTAAACAACTTTATATAAACAGTTTTTATATGGAAAGAAATTTTAAAGAAAACAACTTAAATAAAAGAAAGAACCCTTGCATAAAAGAAAACTCAAACCTTCATTGAAACCCAGATGCTACACCGTATGCCGATGGTGGGTGTATAGTAGTCTAGGAGCACCAAAAGTGGGAGATTCCCTAAAGGTACTAGAAAAAGGAATGAGACCCTAGAACCTCACTTCTCAGTGAATAGTATAGGAATCAAAAAAAAATATTTTCTTGTGAATGAGCCACTAGACAGGGCAACACTATAGCGACTCAAGTTTTTGGCCCTTTCAGACTTTGAAATATTTCTATGAATAATTCCAGAGCTAGGCGTGAGGACGACGTGAAATTCCAAGCCCCGATGTGCCCAGAATTAATTTTGTAAAAAATATTAAATTTTTTTACTGTGCACATGGCAGGGGTGTGATATCTCCAAAATGGTATCTCATAACGGGAATTTGAGGGAACGGTTGCGTCCGGAATGTGCCGTTTACCCTAGGTGAGGTGTAAACTTTGTGGGCGTAGGCCTGCGGTGAGAAACGCCACCAGGGGCGTTTTCGTTAATAAATGGAAATGTTACTGTATGAGAGTTGGCTCGAATAACTTCCGAACATAGTCTGGAATGGAAAATATGAGTCCGTTGTTGTGTTCAGAACAACACGTTTACCCTAGGGGTGACCTTACTGTTGTTTGCATCGGGCGTCGGGTCCGAGGCGGGTTTGGTGCCGGTGGGCGGCAGATATTTTTCTAAAACAGAAATAAATATCAGCACCCCCCCCCCCCCACACACACACACATTCCTCATTCCTCTAGGATTTCTTCACCGTTCATCACCACCGATGCACCGAATTGAGCAAACGAAGCACCCACGACCTCAGATTTTGACGGCGGACGTTCCAGGGGCGTGCAGCGGAAGCTCTGGAGCGCGAATCTAAGGCAGAACATCGGCATTTTCCCCACGAAGTAGGAGGTTGTGTTTTGAAATCCTGGAACCTGTTTATTTTCTATTTTTTATTCAAGACGTTATAATGGTTGTATATTTTGGGTCTTGAGGTTTTCGAAACATGTTTCGAATCTGATTTTGGAGCACTGGGGTGCTCCCGGGGGTTCCCGGAAGTTTTTCGGTGGAAATCCCTGATTCCGGTGGTGGCCATGGTGGAATCCGGCGAGTCGCAGCGGCGGCGTGGCGGCGGTGCGGCGGCGGCGCGGTAGTTTTGAGCGACGGCAGTGGAGGCGCTGGGGAATCCAGCGGCGGCGCAGTGGTTTCCGGCGAGGCTGGCGGTGGTCCGGTCAGGATTTTCTGGGGGTTCTTTAAACTCCCGTAACTCACAAATTGTAACTCTAATTTGCGAGTCATTTGCGGTGGCACATTACTTGCATCGAGAAAGACCTTTTGAACTCAGTTTTAGAATTTTATGGGTCGGGATTTTGGCCTGAGAGCTTGAAACGTTGAATAAAATAATAATATTTTATTATTATTCGACTTCGGGCCGTTGTATCTTCTACCCGGTGCGTCTGATTGACGCACCGTCAGTGGCGTTGAGGCCCTGATGGTACAGAGAAAATTTATTGTTGGTTTTTGGGTGTTGGGGCTGAGAATAGGGTGCGGGCCCCGCGAGGCCGGGTTTTGGCCTTTTCGGAGAAACGCAACTTTTCTACTGGGTGTCCGTTTTGGACGAGTGAGTAGTCGATCCTGTGTGTTGCTCCGACAGGATCGCAATGGTGTGATCCGTTCGATGTGTTTTAGGATCAAGGAATGGTCCCCACACCGGCTAGGCTTTGGTGAATAGTTCTGTTTTCCCCTGGTGTCCATTTCGGACGTGCGAGTAGTGGATCCTGTGTACTTTTCTGAGGGGATCACTGTGGTATGATCTGTTTGTTGAGATTTGGGATCATTGTGTGAGCCCCGCACGAGCTAGCTGCGGTGAATATTGCCTTTTCACTAGTTTTCCGTTTCAGGCGAGTAAACATCCTATCCTGTGTGTTTTTTCACGTGAAACACGATGGTGGCCTCAGTATTGGCCTTGGAGATGCGCGTTGTGGCGTTGTGGCGGGTCGCTCAAGTTTGCGACGTTTAGACCAGCAGTGGTTGAGGGTACTCCCTTTGTTCATTCTTAAGAGGGTTTGCATAGCATCACAACCCTAGTGTAGGATTTTGATCCTCTCGATGGGATGTTTAATCTGTTAGAGTTATGGTATCCTTCCGGTGGGCTGGAGTGGGATCCTCTAGCATCGCTACCCTAGTTTGGGTTCTTGGAATCGATGTGACCATTTATCTACGGGCGGAAATCCCCTATCTAGCTGGTTAACCCCGTAGGGTTATGGCATCATCGGGATTATGATACCATAAGTGGTGGGCCTTACTCAGTAGGTTTGTGGAATCGTCAGGTATACGATCCCCTACTCATTATGAGGTGTATAGTAGGGTTGCGGTATCATTGGTTATGTTATCCCCTAATCAGCGTGTGGTTTCGATAGGGTTGTGACATCGTTGGTTCGATCCCCTATATTGCGAGTTATACCAGATACAGTTCTGGTATCATTGTGACCACCTTTGTATGGGTGATGATCCTCTATCTGAGTGATGTGCTTCTGTCGAGCGCCAGATCGGGTTGTGGTATCCCCTAGAGGATCCTGGGTGTGATCCGCTATCTGTGAGAACAATGTATGCCAGATTGGGTCGTGGTATCCCCCAACAGACCCTGGGAGTGATCCCCTATCTGTGAGATTCGTATACCGGAGTGGGTTTTGATATTCCCTAGCAGACCCTAGGAGAGATCCTCTATCCAAAGAGTTTGGTGGTTATATTGTTTCAGCATGGTTTCCTCAGTGATGATATCCGACGAGCGTGATCTCTCGAGTGAGCATCTAAGATGTTTGTGAGAAACTCAATGAGTGTAACTCTCGGATGAGTGTCATCTGGGATGACAGAGTTTATGTGGTGTACTCTACTGGTTGTGGACAGTTTCTGGTGTTGAGGTCGGTACCTCTTGTGGCATTGTGGCATTAGCTGAGTATATCATGATTAATCAAGGTATATGTATGGGCATGCACCTGAGCTGAGCTGACTAGTTGTGTTTAGTCTAGGATGGTCACAAGATGGAGTTTCTCTCTCATCTGGGTTCCCTCTGGCTGGGATGAGTGGATCGTTGCCTTTCAGTTTCTCTCTTTTGTTTTGGATTTTTTGGGTGCCTACTGAGTATGATTATACTCACCCTTGCACGGTCATTTCCCATACATTTCTGTGTCTTTTACATACCACAAGCCTTTCGACAGAGTCCCAGGAGGACCCAGAGCTGGCAGAGCTTAGTGAGCGAGTCTGACCGGGGTGTTTACCGGAGTGGTGACGAGGGAGCTTTCCGGAGGTTGTGTGGCAGCATTCCCCTTCTTCAGATCAGGTTGGACGTGCTTTGTGGTTTTCTTTTGGTGCGCCCTGTTTTTCCCTTTTTTACTTTTGCTATACTATGGTTGTGGGATAGTTGTATGCATGCATTTTACTTTTTAGTTTTACTTATATCTTCACTGTTTCATGGAGATGTATGAGGGTGCGTCTGTACAGGTACCTTAGGTTATTTCCTCCCATGTGTGTGATTTCCTACTCGATGCTAGTCTCCAACCCCTGGCCTATTGGAGGCGGGCTTGGGGAGTCACGACTCGAGCCCCATTGGGTTGGGTCGTGACAAACACATCCATAACCAAGTGGTATCTGATCATCATCCAATGTTTAGTTATTGATGTAAGCGTCAATCCAGGTAAGTGAATCTGGGCTGGGGCCACTCCCGAATCACTAGCTCGCTTGTCTAGTCCACCCACCTAGTACCCGGCGTTCCCCTTTGGTGCTCATGATGTTCTAAATTCACATTTCATGTCAAACTAAAACAAATAAAACAAATAGGGTGTAACATAAACCCAACGCCACACTTCCACACACACCAAAAACCATTTGACAAAGTACGCACGACAAAAGAATTTACCCAACTCAATTAGAACAATTTCTCCATTGCTAATAATTGTTTATTAAAAACATATTAAATTTTTTTTATCGTTAATCATTTTTTTATAATCATATAAAACTATTTGTAAAAAAATTATTTAAAAAGAAACATAACACGACTTTAAGATGCAAAACCAACTCAAACCTCTTTCATGACCAAGCACACACAAAACTGGTTCCAAAAATGTTTCACACCATTAATAAAACTTAATAAACCATTTAATGATTTTATAAAAACGATTACCAAGGTGAAAAAAATAATTGTACACAAAAATCTTTTAAATATTAATCTACATCACTTACACAATAAAATAAATCAAATAAACAATTAAAGAAACCATTCCAGCGATTAAACAAACCACGAAGAATGTTTATCAATAAGTTTAAAAATGTGTCGCATGACTTTAAACACTAAAAACTCACTGAAATCATCATTTGTGAAAAAAAACATATCAACTCCACATCAAAACATGATCCGTAGCCTTTTCACAATTCAATAGCTAAATGCACAATTTATAAAACATGATCAAATTTCACAATAAGGGTTTTTACAAAAAAATGCACCACATTTCATATAAGCATGTTACTTAAAATCAAAAAACATATCAAACTCATTCAAAAACTAATTTCGTACAACAAAGATAAATAGAATAACACACTAAACTAATTAAGAAAGAAAAGAATTAATCAAATAACGCTTAAACGCGGAACCACCTACCTCGACGTCAAACCCCAAAAATTGATGTGAAAACTTCAAATTCTAGTGTGAAAACTCAATTCCACGCCATTTGCACCGCAAGGAACCAAATGTGAACTCAACACATGAATTAAAACACATAAAATAAAATTAAAACTCAATCAACAAACTAACACATCCTAAAATTGAATAAAATAACTAATAGAGGGAGAACACACCATTGGTGTTACAGTGGGGGGGCTGGATGGTGATTAAAGAAGGCCACCAGAGGTGCTCCGTGACAGAAAAATAAGATGGAAGGGAAAGGTAGCATGGGTTTGGGGGTCGATCTAGTGTGCCACCAGTAGGAAGTTGGCTGACTGGTGGGTTTGTGGACAGCATGGGAGGCGTGAATGGAGGACTCGCCAGATCCGGCCATGCCAAGAAGGGGGTGCGATAGTTGGTGGGAGGCCGGGGGAGGAAGAGTCGTCCGCCAGGGGTCACTGTGCAAGGGAGGGTGTGGCGCGAAGTGTTTGTCAGAGGAGAATTCAGAGGAGGGGGTTGCGGGTCGCAGCGCCGGAAGTGGGAGGGAGGTCGTTCGAGATTGCGTCAGCCGACATGGGGGTTCCAGGGGGTGTTTTGCCTCAGCTGGACAAGGGGAACGTGGGAGGTTTCCTACAGCGGCACGCGACAGGGATGCTGGTCGGGAGGATGGAGGCACTCCAGAGGTGGGAGAGGAATGCGGAGGTGACAGACTGGAGAGGGGAGAGGTAGGGTGCGATGGAAATGATGGCTATAGGGGGGAGGTCCAGGTCGCGGCGCTCCAATAGTGGGAAGAAAACCCAACCCAAAAAAGAGAGAAAAAATATAACTAAAACTAAAACTAAAAATTAAAGCAAAAAATAATAATAATAATAACAATAATAATAATAATAATACTAAAACAAGAATAATAATTTTAATATTATTCTTAATAGCTTAGTTAAACATTAATATAATGAAGAAGAAGAAGAATAATAATAATAATAATAACATAATATTATTATTATTAGAACTCGTAATTCACTTTATTCTCCCCATTTTATTTTGTGCTAACTTCCCTATTCATATAATTAAATTTTATTTCTTTATCAATAATTATTTTTATTTAATTATTTTCATGCCAAGAAGGTGTGAAGAGAACAGAACGAGGTCACGCGGTGACCCAAGAAAAGTTGTGCGGGTTCAACAGCGGTGCGCTGAACGCCAAAAAGGACAGAATGTGTGTTTCTAAATAAGAACTCAGAAATTTTAAGTCAGGACTCGAACTGAACTATTCGATTTCCAATAAAATAATAAAATAAATAATATAAAAAGGACGGGTGTGAAAATGAAGATAATATATAATAATAAAATACATATTCATAATCATTCATTGAATGTGGAGATAGTAAATTGTATTGTACTATTCATGGGGGAGGTAGGATGTATGTATGCATGACTTATATTATCATTTTTTGAATGATGGAATTAATTATTAGTAAATAATAATAAATATTTCGAGAATAATTATTTTATCATATATATCATATATATTCATTAATACCACCACAATTCCCATCTATAAAATACAGTGATTAAAAATGAATCGTATCACTACATAGAGATGATAAACTGTACATACACATGAGGGATAATTTCAATTTTTATTTGATATAAAAAAATGTTTATAATTGTGTTTTAATATTAAATTAAAATTTAATAAAATTGAGGATATGGAAGTCATTATTTTATTATAATTATCATATAATTAGATGAGATGAGAAAAACTAAAAAAAAGAATCTTTTCGGTTAGAGAAATTAAATATTAATCGAAAAATATTAACTTCCTTATCATCATTATTATATAATTTTATAAAAAATACAATGATTTTAATAAAATAATTACTTTATCATCCAAATTTTTGTTATATATTATTGTGACTCTTAACTTTTCTTTGAAAAATATCATTTTCATCTCCTTTAAAGGTATACAGGGATCGTCTATTGAGAATGACCTGACCTATAATATTTATCTTCGGAAGTTGATAAAGAAAATTTGTAGATTAAGGTTTAGAAATAAGGCTCCATGTGGTGTAAAGTAGTAATGGGTGAAGTTAAATTTTATAATTGTGGTGAGGGTAACTTTTTGAATATCTCAAAATATTAAATTATAAAAAATTAATTTTACAACCCAATACCACTAAATGAAAATATTTTATAAGATAACAGATACTAATGTTTTAATTTTCTCAACTAATATATTTTATACCTGTTTTGGTGTTATTTAAAACATTATAATTTTTATTAACCCTTAGTGACCTTATTTTAATTATAACTACAATAACAAATTAGTAATTTTTAAAAGTATTTCATTTTATTTATATCATATAAATTTGACCTAAAATGTAAAATTTAGGTGAATTTATACAATTTTACTAAAGGATTTTTTTTATGTTTATTATTATATCTAAATAATTTAATAAATATTAATCTCATAAAATATTATAATTTTTAATTTTGATACTATCCACTACTTTGAGATTTAAAAATAACAATATAACATGTAAAATTAGAACCCAATATTTTATCATATACCTAACATGTAATGGTAATATATAATTATCATGGGTAATAATAAATATCTAAAATTATATTATTTTAATATTTTTAATATCATTTATTGTATTATTCAGTTAGATAAATAATTATTACATCAACATTGTGTTAGCAGTTATAGTAATATATATTTCCAAAACATTATATATAAATTAAAATGATTATGATAAATATTTTATTTTATAATATAATATATTTGGACTTATGTATCCTTTGGATAAAAAACTATTAAAAATGTTATAGTTATTAAATACTTGACTACTACATCTGTATGATTTCATTAAATAAAATATTATAAATGTTATAATCGCATTCATGTGATCCCAAAAATTTCATAAATAAAATTTCATCATGAAACCATGTTTATAAAGTAAAAAAATGTAAACTTTAATTCATTAAAACTGTCCTTTTCCCCATGTGGACACATAAGATTTATTTAAGATAATGAAAGTTTCATTTTTTACTATATTTGATTTAAATAATATATAAGTGATTTTCATGGATAAGTGTCCCTTATAAAACTGAATTATAAACATTATGTGTTAAGGGTCACATTAAATTCATACAATAAGAAATATGATAGAATATAGTAACCTTACCACTTTTTTAAAATCCATATCTACTACATTTACACTTTACCAGAGTAATTTATATTACCGTTGTTACGATGCATATTGATTAAAAATAAAAGGCCTCTAATTTACAAATTTAAACACCAGGATTATAAATATATAATTCTTTTGATCCAGTTCAATACCTAAAGATGGATGAAATTAATTTATATGTACGTGCAAAAAATGTCTCAAACCCCATATTTAAGGAAAATAAAATTTTAAGCACATTACAAGATTTTTTTATCTTTAGAGTGGAAGAATAATTATTGAAGTAAAAAAATGATAATGTAAATAATATATAAATATCATTAAAATATATCTGAAATATTAATTTAATATATTAATATAAATTTCTATTCATGTATAAAATAATTTCTCAGAAAACATCAGTTTTATTTTAAATCCTTTTTTTAAAATTATAATCATTTTATAACTAATGAATTTGTTATATAATATATAGTCCATATTTTTTATAATTTTGAAATTATAATTCACACCACTCAAGGTAACGACAAGAGGAAAAAATGTGCATAATATTTTTTTCATTTTGTTAAAACACAATTGCATCACAAGCTATCAAATATGTTAAATATATTTAAAATAAAAAAATCATAAATCCTATAAGAGTTATATTATACCCCCTTAATAAATTTGATCCTAATTTTTTTTATCGGTAACCATGGTTTTTTCATTTGAAAATCTTATTTCTGAATCCCTCATTGAATCATGTGTTAATAAAATATAAACTTTAATGGAGATAAATGTATGTGTAAAGGTCACATAGAATAATTCATCACATGGATTCCCGTAAAAAAACGTTGTTGGAAATTAAAAATATGGATATGGAAGGAAAACCTAATTCCCAAAGACTGGTATAGAGTTATAAATATCATGGTATGAATACATGTTGACCATTACAAAACTGTAAATTTGTGATGAGTTAAAAGACATTTTATTTATTGGTATGAAAAGGAAAAAGATAATATTTTTATTTCATAGTAATTTACCAAAATTCATGCGATTTCATTATAATCCAGATAATTAACTTAAGAAAATAAACATTCTTTATTTTATTCTATGTCTTAAGAATAAAATCATACTTTTTTATAATTCAATCTATTTGAACATGATTTCTTCCTCATGTTAATGAATATTTTAGATTAATTTTATATACATGAAGCATTGTTAATCAAATATTATTACTCAAAAGTCTTCTGTTCGACCTATAAATATTTACCATAACCAAAATGGATGTAACAATATATAATAAATCATACTTTATCATAAAAAAATATCATAATTTTTAAATTTATCGACAATAATTAAAACATAATACTCATCCCAAATATTATCAACCATATTAAAAATAAAAAAATAATTTGATTTCATATCCTTCACTGATCAACATAAAAATAATCTCAATTATTCAAAAGGCATCATGAAAAAATGTATATACTTTGATATTAAATTATCCAAGGCATACTAATACATTCAAAAAATGACATAATCATTTATGCTTTTAAAATTTAATCCAATATTTATTATATAAAAAAATCATTCACATATACTGATAGATGATTAAAGGTTGATTTTGATTATGATCATTTTATTCAAGAAATATATATGGAATCTATATAGGGTGATCTAATAAATTCTCGCAATCTTATAAAGAATCAATAAATGATATGATTTTCATAAGGAATAATCAAATAAATGCCAAAATTGAATCCCGTATTCTAGAGTATAGAATATGTGTACCCTAACAATCAAAATTCCCCTCAGCAATTTTTATTTCATAAGCATTACTTTTTTCTAGGTGACATCATAGGTTTATTTTTATTATTATCTTCAATATCCCTTAGACAACTGAAGTTATTCTCAATGTTTCCAAAAACTTTTCATTTAAAGATCTGAATTTAGAGGGATGATTATTTTTATTTTACTTTCTATTGATTTCATTTATTAAACTCTCTAAATTAAACTGACATAATTCATCTCAATATCAAGGCTTCAAAAACTTCAATTATCTTCTCTTTGATTTCACACATTCCAAAAATTTATCCTTATCAATTTTTTTGAATTAATGAGATGGAAATTATTTCCTCCCACCATATTGAAAACCCCTAGAGTTTCCATTATGTTTCATTTAAATTTTCCTCTAACTAAAACTATGTGGGTTATCATCTTCATTTTAAAAATTTAGTGCACATTAAATTATTTCCTCATTGATTCCATTGTTCCCTATAGACAATTATTTTCGAAGACATGGATTCATTCTAGTAAATAATATATGAATTTTTCATTTAATTATGATGATTAAACTAGAAGAAGACATTGCTAGTACTGAAAAATAACCCCAATATGTAAAAATGGATTAATCATTCTAATTATTAAGCTCAATAAATTGTATATCTATATATTATATAAAATATGAGGGAAGTAATTAATGAAAAAACATATATTAAACTCATTTCATCCCATATAGATAATTTATACCCCTTTAATCGTATTATGAATATGATTAATCCATTGATATGAATCTCTATTATAAAGATAAACTAATAGGATAAATTTTTCAAAGTCATATCACTAATGAACAAAAAATATCATTTCTATTGCATTGATAAATTTTTAGTAATTGGTGACTTATAATACCCATATAAGGATAGTGGTGATTGTTCCAAGAAAGATTCGATAACATATTTCTACATCATTACTCCATATACACGTTCATCATAATCCTTATTTCCGCCAATAGCATTATAGAGTTGAGTGAGCATAGTCAGAGGACATTGTAACCAAGATCATAATCCATTTGATTACTCTTGAGGATATTGATTTCATGGATCATAAAATTAATTTTAAACATGATTCATTCTTGTTTTATCCATTAACTAAAACCAAACAGCCTAGTGTGAGAAATTATTGTAACAATGGAAAACACATTATCAGAAAACATTATTCTTTAGAATTTTTAATCGGGACAAATTGTTTTCAATATAGAACATATTACTTTTATCCATGGTAAGATATGATTTAAAAATTAAGATTTTATCCTATTATTAGACCCATACATATTGTTAATAATAAAGTATAATCAACCACTATTCCAATTTATAACTAAACATTAATCAGATACAAACTAGTATAACCCATACTTTTCAAACATAATTGTTAAATTTTTTGTGAATATTCATTAAAAAAAATTCAATACATTTCAAAATCGTATAGGTATAGTTCCTTTAGAAACATATAAACCAAAAAATAGATTCACTAATGATATATATCATATCCCACTAAGTATAACATAACTACCATCATTTATTGATGAAACATTTCTAAAACCATTATATATAACTTGGGGAAAGGAAACATAAGAAAGGGTGAGCTTAGATGCTCATTAATGGTAAACAAGAGAGATATCAATAATAACAAAAAAACATCAGAAAAAGGGGATGATAATATTAGATTAACATTTAAAATATATACCCTTAATATCATGGACATTATCTTGAGACACGACATAATTATTTCTACTTACAAGACATGATATTATTTCATAAACAAAATGTTTTAACTTTTTGAACAAATATAATTAGAAAAAAAGATCACAAATTAAGGTAAGGATAAGTAATAATTCAATTTAATAAACATACGAATATAAAAAATTCTCCATGAATAATGTTATGGATATGAATTTCCTGTCTATATATAAACTTATGGACAATAAAAAAATTTCCATGCAGTGAAATGGGATCATGAAATCATGTTCACATATATAATATTTAACTCAAGAGTTATCCATTATTTACCTATGAAGTTAAGGGAGATATAGGTTCCACATATAATTTAATTAAAACCATACATATATGTTACAGAAGAACATGAAACATTCAACATATTAGTACAAATTAATAGGAATATGTTTTCTAAACATTTCACCATAGGATATCTCATGGTAAAGTAACAAGAATCAGAAATATCATACCTTCATAACGGAAAACCATCGATAGAAATTATAATGATGTTACCCTTGAATTATATACCCAATAAAAAAATAATTATATCAAATAATTCTATCATAGAAGGAAAATAATTTTTAATGATCATTTGAAATATTCTTTTAGACAAAGAACATTTCTATTTTGAAAATATTTTTTATTAATAGACACACAATTAAAAATTATTTTTTCATTCATTGAATAAAATCATGTAATATTTATTTAGAATAGTAAAATACATAATGAATAATGTCAATGGAAAAATCTATCTGTATAATTTTAAAAACATTTCATCCATGATTTTTTCAAAATGTTAAAATGATCCTTGATTTGAAAATAATAAAAGTATTTCCTTCAAACCATTTTTAAAGAATAAAAACACATGTAAAAATGATTTTAATAAATAGTAAAAAAATTGAAAATATATTTGAAAAACATTTTCATGGAAAATAAATATTAAATAAGGAAAACATAAACATAAATAATCCTTAATAATGATGAGAAAATGGAATAAAACCTTACAACTTAGGTAACACCTAAAATGTAACCTCATGAGGTAAGTAAAAATAAATAAATATTTAAATCCCTATAAAATTCATATGATTTATCATAAAGGGAATTGATGTGCATTATATACACCACTAAATAGAAACAAGTGGTGAATACAATATGGTTCCTATAAAAATAAAATTGAGACAAAAATTTGTTACACCTATTATTTCATTTATTCATTCACATTCAAACTTCACGTATAATAAATATGGAATTATTATAAATGTATTCTCTAAAATTAACTATATCATACCATTTATAATTTTTTTATAACATCTTATAAACCATTTATTAATAATTTTTTTATGAAAATTACTGCATTGGGTCAAATGTGATTCATTTTATATGCATGTTTCAGTTTGAAAATCATGGTGCTTATGAATTTAATTTGTTCTAACTAATTCCATAAATTTAATATTTTATTAAAATTCATACATAATAGTTATATAATGTTTTATAATCATTCATATATATTATATATTTTAAATTTTTTTACATCATTTATGGATATGGTAGGTTATACAAATGCATGAAAATTATTACCTTTTTTATATTGAAAGAATTAATGAATTGTAAATAATAATTAATATTTCTAGAATATTTATTATATAATATATATATAATATATTTTTCATTAATCCATTCATAATAACCTACCATAAAGATTATGGTGAAAATAAACCACATCGATATGTGGATACAGTAAGACATACGTACACATGATTAATAACTTCACTTCTTGTGTGATGGATAATATGTGAATAATAATGTTTTAAAAATAAAAAAAACATTTAAGAATATATAGGAAAAAATTTGTTATTATTTTTTTATATTAATAGTAAATTTATATTATTTAATAAATATTAGAGAAATAAATTGACCAGTTATATGTATCGCCTCTTCATAGAAAGGTCTCCTTCATATCTACTCTATAGGTCTATAGGAATGGTTTTTTAATAATACCAGCACTACAAAAATGGGTATATAGAAGATTAGAAAAGTTATTGGTAGAGTATTTTCTTTATATAAGTCTCCAATTGGTTCAAATGAATTTGGTAGGAGGTTCTCTTTTATAATTGAGTTTTGGGGAAACCATTAAAATTTCACAAAAGATTAAATTATAGTAAATTTAATTTCTATACGAATACCACTAAATAAAAATTGATTTGTAGATAAGATATTTTTTTATGTCGTCATAAAATATATTTTATTAATTTAATGGAGTTATTTTATTCAAATTTTTTGTGATTAACCCTTACTATTAACAACTGTTAGATGTTTTTTAATATTAAAATATTGAAATGATTACATATTTGAAATAAAGTGGTCCTTAAATTTTTAATTTTGGATGTTCTAGACCATTTAATAATAATAATTTATTTTTAATTTATATTATATATAATTATGAAAATATTAATATCACAATATATCATTATTGTATATTTTGATACTATTTTTCACTTTCACATTTAATAATATCATTTAATAATGTAAAATTACATCCAAATATTTTTATACATTCATAACTTGAAAATCTAATATATAAATTTTTTGGATCAGCATAAATATATAAAATTATATAACTTTCAATATTTTTAATACCATTGATTGTAATCTTCTGTTAACTGAATAATTTCTACGTTAGTGTTGCGTAAGTATTTTGGGTACTTATTTAATTGATAATAATTATGGATAAATTAGCATAATGAAGAGAGAGCCTTTATATTTAATATAATATTTATAGTCTAAAATATCCTCTATATTACCCCATATTAAAATATTTATAGTTACTAAAAACATTTATGTGGCAGTATAGAAATTTCATTAGAAAATATTATGATGATTATAATCTCATCTATGTAAACCGAAAAAGGAATCAATTCATTTTTATTATTAAAATAAGATTATTAAATTCAAAATGGACCCTTATATATTAATTTATAACAAAATTGTTTCCCCATGTGAACGTTGAATTGATATTGAAGACAAATAAATTGATATTATTTACGTTCATTAATTTAAATAATATATATGTCATATTCATTGATAAGTGTCCATTAATTAATCCATATTAAAAATTAGGTGTTAAATGTTTAATTAATGTTTTCCAATAAAAAATTATAGAAATTTATGTCATTATAAGTAAATGTTAATCCTTTTTAACAATTTTTTTCCCATTACTGATGTAATAAATTTTTTCATAAATTCTATTTATATTGAAAAAAATTAACAGGGTCTTAATATGAAAATGTGATCATATTGATTATAAATATATTATTCATTTAACCTAATTCATTACATATATATGAGAGAAATTAATTTTAATATTTTGTACATAAAATGTGATAAAATCATATCTTTAGGAAAAATACATTTTTAGGAATAACATTTGTTTTATTCTTATCTTAAATAAAATAATTGAAAATTTAAAAACGTTATCCATGTAAATGTTATATATATAATTAAAAATATTTCACCAATATTAGTTTAATATATTGATAAAAAATTCATTTCAAGTAAAAAATTATCCTAGAAAATATAAAGTATATATTAAAATATATTTTTTGTTTTAAATTCATATATTTTGATAACTAATTAATTTATTTTATAATTTAGTGACCATATTTTTTTTTGTACAGACCTGAAGCTTGACGTACATGGACATTACATTACTTTTGCGGAATACTTATACATAAAAAACCAAAACTCAAGGATTTTAATAGTTTAGTGTCTTTGGAAACTTAGAACATAATCTTCTAATCCTGGTGAAAGATCTTCAACATCTCCCATAAAGATCTTCCACTTTTTTTTTCCTAAATAAAACCTTGCTTTAAATCCTGGGGAAAAGAAAACTTATAAATAGTGAGATCAAATGCTCAGTAAGGGTAAGCATGGAGAAAATAAAACAAACCATATACATTGGAACATAAAAACATGAACATAATGTTTAAACATCGTAATCTTGTGCAATAACATAAAATATGGCGTTATGTAAGGCATAGATCATAATGGAACATCAATCATGATAAAATAGCTTGTAAATAAAACATGTAATTGTTGAAAATCATTAACCACATGATATTATTTCTATAGTATCCAAGGCAATGCTTCCAAGACCATCTTAGTGGACAAAGTCCCTTACTGAACCAGGTTTATTTGTCGTTCTAGCCCTGTATTACTGAACTGGATATACTTGATGTTTCAGCCATGTCTATCTAATGAGATATAAATCTTTACCTAATTCATTGGAGGGAGATATAGGTCCCACCCATCTCATAATGAAATCATTCTTACTTGTTCCACAAAATACACATGAAACATTCATCATAACCCAATGAATAAAATGGGTTTCATAAACATCATCCCATCATCACATAATCCATATAAAAAAAATAGATATTTCATCATAATAAAAGTGAAACCATATAAATCATAGAGAAATTATACTTGAAACATAAAAATATGAAATAATTTCATCTTAGATGGAAAATGGTTTTGATAAAGCATTTGAAATGAATTCTTGAGGAAAATACCATTTCTTCTTCAAAATCAATTTCTTTTCACAAAACGTCATGAAATTTCTAAAAGAAAGATATTTTGTTGAAAATAGTCATGAAATCTTAAGGAGGGTTCTACATGAAAATAAGGCTTTATAAAACCGTATAAATCCTTTCATGCCATATAAGTTAAAAAAACATTCTTCTCGTACTTTTACCGGAAAAGTCATTAAGTACCTCGTAACATAAACAAAAGAAAGATTCCCGACATACCATGTAATAAAAGTCAAAATGGGTAAAAAGGACTTTAAACATACATGAAACCATTTTTAGAAAACAGTAACATGGATGATAAATATAACCATAGTGTATACTTACGAATAAACAATCTCGGAGAAAAACGAGATTGGAAAAGTTATCCCTTACCTTATGTCCGATATGCTTCGTACGTATCCGAACCTCCTATATAATGATTTAAATAATGCCATTGACTTATTAAAGAATCATATTCATTGTTATGATATCATATATGGTTCACTTATGACTTTATATTACCCGTTCTTTTGTAAATCCAATGTTAAAGTAACGTTTTGGGTAAAATCATCTTATTTATCGTACGTGTTTGGACTTGTGGTTCTTGATGTTATTATTAATTATATCATGATTTACTTGCTTACATAATTTCAATAATGATTTTTATATCATATATATTCATTATATATCTAGCATATACATGTATTTATAATAGTACACAACATATGGAGGTAAGACATGAAATACACCATTTATGGAGACGGTAAGCCGTACGTACGCATGAACGCTACTTTAATTTCTATATATTATTTTAATGGAATAGGTATATTATAATTCCAGTATAATATTATATATAATATCATTAAATCCATCATTTATACATTCCACATAAGGCATTAACGAATCACATCACTTTAAGGGGGTGGTAGTCCGCACTTTCGCAAATGAGATCATCGTATTTACCCACTATGGAAACCATAAAGGCTTGATATAATTGGGTAGTAAAAAAGCATAAAGAAATCATAAGCATAATATTTATCATATATAAATATAGTTCCATCATAATTTCCACCATGAGAGGCGGGAGGATAAAATCGAACAATCATCGTTTCGTGAGGCGTTAGTTTTCCATTACAGAAACATTATGTTCTTCATCCATTGGATGGAGGTGTGTGTAAGTTTAGTTATAATATTTATCATAACAACATCCTAGTATTTTGAGGATACTTATTTTATTACAAAATAAAGGATTAAAAAGAGTTTAGTGGATGGAGAAGTAGAATAAAAAGAAAACAACATAAGAGAAACTGTTACCTTTAATTTTGGTAACATCCTTTGGTTTGAACCAAAAGGACTTTATGAAGTTCCTTATGGCTAATTTAAGGCTTATATGGGGAGGAAAGGGATTTAGGGAGCTTAATTGGGCAGATTTTGGATGAGACAAAATTCTTGATAGGTGTAAGGAATTGCATATAAGTGGTCTCCTTTTATAAGGGATAGGAGGGGCTCTTTAGGAAAGTGTGAAAATATTATTTTATTATAAACTTATCTTCAGTTTCAAGAGATCCAAAACAAATTAATTTTGTTGATAAGAAGACTCATATTTGAAATAAAATCATCCAATAGGAATTGGACAGGTTTTAGATAATATTTTAATCATTATAATCTTATTTATTTAAATCATTTATTAATGTGGTAAATACTGCATCATTATTGTGTCATAACTAATATAATTTATTTGATTTCTAAAAATTATAAAAAAAAAGTACCATCATGTGGGGAATATTTTTATATTTCCAATGTATATTTTTAGTAGAAAAGATAATTTTCATAGCCTCTAATAAAAATTAATTTCTAAAAGATTTTTGTTAATGCAAATTTTTTCTTTACATTAAATTAAATAATCTAATGTGTCATTGTCTTTCATAAGTGGCTCCATGGGGTCCCAAAATCGACCCAAGGATGCCCATGGTCGTACATTACTCGTCCAATAAGGTTTGGACAAGTGTTAATGTAATTATGAGTTATTATAATATTCTTTTAACCATGAATTACCCTATTAACTTTTAACCGTGGTAAATAAAAGTAAAAAGTTACTACTCACAAAAAATTATTTTTATCTGATTGAACCACATTTAACTCCTTGATATTAACTGTGTCTCTTGGATTTTTGAAATTCAACTCACCGAAGCGGTAAAATTAAGTTTTATGAACAATTGCAAAAGTTCCTAGAAGGTGGGTAAAAGACGATGAAAAGTTCAATACAATTTTTATAACTCAAAAATTATTATAAAATGATTCCAATGAATTTCATTGAACTTATATAAGTATTATGTATCTATTTTTACCTAAAATAAATTTAAATCAAATAAATTATTATTTAAATAAAAAGTCGGTTTTAACCAAAAACTCAGTATTTTCACTATTCATAAAAAATTGAAGTTTTTCAGAAAAATACCAAAAATTCAGCCTATTCTATATTTGATATTACGAATTCAAAAATGATGTATATTTTTAAAAATTCAAAACCTAGAAGTGTCATTAATTAATTTTAAAAATAATTCATGTTTTCAAAACAAATAGCATGTTTTTATGAAACAATAACTATCAAAAGATCGACACTTTTTTATGTCCAAATTCAAAGTGAAATTAATTCCAGTGACCAATATTGGATGAAAGGGTAAAAATATATTCTAATTACACTTTAAAACCAATTAATAAGATAATATAACCATATAAATTATTGCGATGAAAAAAGTTGTTTTTAATTATAATATAGTGTGTTTTTACTATTCATTAAAATATGAAAGTTATCAGAATAATATGAAAAATTTATCCAAAGTAAATTTTTATATCCTGATTCCAAAGAAGAATTTTATTTTGTCAAAATGAACTTATAAACATGTCAAAAACTATATTTAATGTTGGTACGCCATCAAAAGGTGGCAAAACTACATTTTTCTTAAAAATACTTATTTTACTCAAAAAAAATTGATTTTGTTCTCATACTAGGTTCTAGAAAATGTGTAAGATGAATAATAATGTTATAAAATTAAAAATGTAGTTGATACTATTCATAAAGGCTAGTCCATAATAATATTATAACAATATATCGTTGTTTAGTGAATCCTGGTATTGCAGACTACACACGCTATCGAGGAAGGTCGTGATTGCGTGTAATGCAAGCGAAGGAAGGGTTGCATGTAGTACAAGATTCCTTTGTTGTTACGTATAACATAATCAAAACTTATTTCATTTATACATTAAACAAAATCTATACTTAATGTCGCGTAGAATAATTCCTACAAAACAAACTTGAAATTATGTGTAACAGGAGCCAAGAATAGTGTTGCCTTTACTGCAAGCTAATACGGTGTTGCGTATAGCACAAGATAATCTTGGTGTAGCATAAAAAAAAGACATCAAATAAATTAAAAAGAATACTTATCATAAAATCTCGGGGTGTTACATTCTACCCCCCTTAAAATGAATTTCTTCCTCGAAGTTCATCGGGGTTATAAATGGTTTAATACTTGAATGTTTCTTCAATAGAAACCATCATCGTAAAAAGAGAATACCAAACCCTATCTTTAAAAAATAAAGTATGAAATGTAACGATTAACCAAATTAACTAATCCCTGGGTTTCCACATAGGATAACATAAATGAAAATACGGATATTGAAGAAAAATCTAACCATCATGTTCTGATGAAGAGTGGTAGAGGACATGGCTACGAAAAATCCAACAATCAAAAAGCCATAAATTTGTGATTATCTAAGGTACCATCTGATTCGTCGGGTATGAGGGAACTAGGACAACATTTTTGGTTTTCAAGACCATTTCCCTGAAACTTGATGAATTAAAATAAATAATTACATGATTTTTGGTACTATCTCACTGTTGTTCATGCCTTGAACAATTTCCACATCATCTCTTAAATAAATGAAGTTGAATTGTTTATTCGGGAAGTGTGAGAAGATCATACGATAGAATGATAGGTCATTCCATATGTCTCAAACAAAAGGTTAGAAAAAGTTATCAAATATACATATGTCCATATATGGTGAGGTTAATCGTATATGGTTCCAAAAATGAACTTATACTTCATCTATCATACCTCTTAATAAAATAAAACTAGTTTTCACTAACGAGTGACTTCTCGTAGGCCAGTGGTAGGTGATAAAGGCCTGTTGCATTTCGGTTGTGGGTTTGATTCCTGTTACCTTGTCCAATGTGATGGGTTGTCTCCCGTCCTGTAGGTTTTCCTTTTTCTAAAACTCTATCATTATAACATTCCATCAATAATATTGAAAAAAGGTTCTAGCCTTAAACAATACCAACTTATTTCTAACATAATCCATTTCAAATCTTTAGGCTTATCCAAAATATTTCTGTCCAAGATTATAGTATAAACAAAATAATTACTAGAAATTTCATCTACCGATCATGTGAATACGATCATTTATCCCTGATATATCTTGTTGATCACATTCCAATCATGTGAATACCTTAATCATGCATTCTCTTGAAAAATTAATACCCATTGAACCTTAGTGAAAACATGAATGCTGTCAAAAGTAAACTCTTTCCACATACCAAAATCCCAAAAATTATTTATACTCAAACCAGGATATCAATTTTTCATTATATTAGTCATGATCTCATTAATACTATCAAACATCACATTATCTCCTTATCCCTTCATTATACTCATATTATCTATTTTCCAAAAATATCAGAATAACCTTTCATGGATACTGGTACCATTCATCATATACATTCAAAATTCAAGCAAAGGAAACAGTGTAACAATCATTAGATTTTTCTTTATTCCATAGTATCATACATTATTCTTGATAAACATACAATCATTACACTACCTTCTTAAACCACTGACTGAGCTTCATCATTTCTTCCATGTCATATATCATTTGTAGTCTCTTCATCATCATCCACATAAATACTACCCATATGACCATGCCGATTTTCATTATGAGATTTTCCCTTAGTGCATTGGTTTGCATAATCCCTGTACATTCCACATTTAAAACACTTTGCCATTGTTGATGTCTTAGCAATACCATTATCCTTGTCCATGGTGTTAACTGAACCTTTTCCTTTACAATTACAAGCTTTGTGTCCATGTTTTCTACACCCAAAGAATCTTCCTGTTCCTTTGAAACATTCTCCTTGATGCCTCTTCCCACATGACTTACATGAGGGAAATTGAACTTTCTTTCCTCTATGATCATCATGAAACTCCATCTTTCTCTTATTAGCTGAGTCAGGAAACTTACCAAAGCTGAGATTATTGATCATATTATGAGATTACTGAATAGGCATAAAAACGATGTTTCACCTTCCAAATCCCATTTCATTTTCTTGATCATGAATAATATCATTACATTGTCCATCATATTCTCCATTATCGTGAATCTTCCTATTTCTAGCCATTTTCTAAAACCCAAAAAGAATAGTGTGAGAGGGAAAAATCATGATAGTTAAAACAACATAATATAGGGGGTGTAACTTCAATATCTAACAACTTAGGTTTAATTCTAAGATCGTTACCATAATTCTAGTACTATAACCTATACTTATACTTAACCTTAGGGACATCTCTAGACATACCTTAGAAATATCTCTTGGGATCTCACTAAAGTTTTCGCATCCTAGTTTCCAAAGGTTGACTAAACCTGTCCTCTGATACCAACTGTAGAGACCCGAAGTTTTAATTACATGGACATTGCATTACTTTTCCAGAATACTTAATACATAACAAAAACCAAAACTCAAGGATCGTAATAGTTTAGTGTCTTTGGAAACTCGAAACATAATCTTCTAATCCTGGTGAAAGATCTTCAACATCTCCCATAATGATTTCCACTTTTTTTTTCTTAACTAAAATCTTTCTTTAAATCCAGGGGAATATAAAACATATAATGGGTGAGCTCAGATGCTCAGTAAGGGTAATAATGGATAAAATAAAACAAACAATATACATTTTAACATAAAAACCTGAACATAATGATTAAACATCAAAATCTTGAGAAATAACAAAAAACATGGAATTATGTAAGGCATAGATCATAATGGAACATAAATCATGATAAAATAGCTTGGAAATAATTCATGTAATTGTGGAAAATCATTAATCACATGATATTATTTCCATATTATCCAATGCATTGCTACCAAGACCATCTTAATGGACAAAGTCCCTTACTGAACCGGATTTACTTGCCTTTCCAGCCCTGTATTACTGAACCAGATTTACTTACTATTTCAGCTATGTCTATCTCCTGAGATATAAACCATTACCCAATGTATTGGAAGGAGATATAGGTCCCACCCATCTGATAATTAAATCATTCTTACTTGTGCCACAAAATAAACTTGAAACATTAATCATAACCCAAAGAATAAAATGGGTTTCATAAACATCATCCCATCATCACATAATACATATAAAACAAATGGATAATTCATCATAAGAAAAGTTAAACCATGTAAATCATAGATAAATTATACTTGAAACATACACACATGAAATAATTTCATCTTAGATGGAAAATGGTTTTGATGAATCATTTGAAATGAATTCTTGAGTAAGATATCCTTTCTTCTTCAAAATCAATTTCTTTTCACAAAACATCATGCAATTTTTAAAATAAATATATTTTTTTGAGAATAGTCCTGAAATTGTTTGGAGGAAGCTTCTTGAAAATAAGGCTTTATAAAATCGTATAAATCCTTTCATGCAGTATACGTTAAAAAACATTCTTCTCGTACTTTTTCCGAAAAAGTCAAAAAGTTCCTCGTAACGTAAACAAAAGAATGATTCCTTACTTACCATATAGTAAAATTAAAAATGGGTAAAAAGGACATTAAACATACATGAAACCATTCTTAGAAAACAGGAACATGGATGATAAATATAACCCCATTGAATACTTACGAATAAACAATCATGGATAAATACGAGATTGGAAAAGTTATCCCTTACCTTAGGTCTAATATGCTTCGTATGTATCTGAACCTCCTGTATAATGATTTAAATAATTTAATTTACTTATTAAAGAATCATATTCATTGTTATGATATCATATATGGTTCACTTATGACTTTATATTACCCGTTCTTTTTTAAATCCCAAGATAAAGTAACGTTTTGGGTATAATCATCTTATTTATCGTACGTGTTTGGAATTGTTGTTATTGATGTTATTATTACTTATATCATGATTTAATTACTTCCAGAATGTAAATAATTATTTATATATCATATATATTCATTATATACCCAGAATATACATTATTTATAATAGTACATAACATACGGAGGTAAGAAATGAAATGCACCATTCATGGAGACGGTAAGCCGTATGTACGCATGAACGCAACTTTCATTTCTATTTATTATTTTAATGGAATAGGTATATTATAATTCCAGTATAATATAATATATAATATCATTAACTCCATCCTTTATACATCCCACATAAGGCATTAACGAATCACATCACATTAAGGGGCGGTAGACCGCACTTCCTCAAATGAGATCATCGTATTTACCCACTATGGAAACCATAAAGGATTGATATAATTGGGAAGTAAAGAATCATAATGAAATAATAAACATAATATATATCATATATAAATACAGTTCCATCATAATTTCCACCATGAGAGGCGGTAGGAGAAAATCGAAGAATCATCGTTTCGTGAGGCGTTAGTTTTCCATCACGGAAACATTATGTTCTTCATCCATTGGATGGAGGTGTGTGTAAGTGTAGTTATAATCCTTATTATAAAAACATCATAGTATTTTGAGGATACTGTTTTTGTTACAAAATAAAGTATTAAAAAGTGTTTAGGGGATGGAGAAGTAGAATAAAAGAAAACAACTTAAGAGAAACCATTACCTTTAATTTGGGTAACTTCCTTTGGTTTGAACCAAAATGACTTCTTGAAGTGCCTTAGGGATAATGTAAGGATTTTAGGGGGAGAAAATCGATGTAGGGAGCTTAATTGAGCAGATGTTGGATGAGCCAAAAGGCTTGAGAGGTGTGAGGAATTGCATTGAAGTGGTCTCCTTTTATAAGGGAGAGGAGGGGCTCTTTAGGAAAGTGTGAAAACATTATTTTATTGTAAACTTATCTTCGGTTTCAAGAGGTCCAAAACACATTAATGTCGAAGATAAGAAGACTCATATTCGAAATATAATCATATAATAGTAATTGGACTGGTTTTGGATAATATTTTAATCATTATAATCTTATTTATTTAAATCATTTATTAATGAGGTAAATACCGCATCATTATTATGTCACAACTAATTTAATAAATTTATGTATAAAGTTTATAAAAAAAATACCAACATGTCGGAAATATTTTTAGCTTTCCAATGAATATTTTTAGTCGAAAAAATAATTTATATATCCCCTTATAATAATTAATTACTAAAAGATTTTTGTTAATGCCAATTTTGTCTTTACATTAAATTAAATAATCTAATGTTCCATTGTCTTTCATAAGTTGCATCATTGGGTCCCAAAATCGACCCAAGGATGCCCATGGTCATAAATTACTCATCCAATAAGTTTTGGACAAGTTTTAAGGTAATTTTGAATTATTATAATATTCTATTAACCTTGAATTACCCTATTTATTTTTAACCATGGTTAATAAAAGTAAAAAGTTACTTTTCACCAAAAATTATTTCTATCTAATTGAACCACATTTTACTCCTTGATATTAACCATGTCTCTCGGATTTTCAAAATTCAACTCACAGAAGCGGTAAAATTATGTTTTATGAACAATTGCAAAAGCTCCTAGGAGGTGGGTGAAAGACGGTGAAAAGTTCAATACAATATTTATAAATCTAAAATTATTATAAAACGATTGCAATGAATTTCATTGAAGTTATATAAGTATTATGAATATATTTTGACCTAAAATAAATTTAAATAAAATAAATGATTATTTAAATAAAATGTCGATTTTAACCAAAAACTCAAGGTTTTCACTATTCATAAAAAATTTATGTTTCTCAGAAAAATACCAAAAATTCAGCCTAAGATATATTTGATATTCCGAATTAAAAAATGATGCCAATTTTTCCAAATTCAAAACCTATAATTTTCATTAATAAATTTTAAAATTAATTCTTGTTATCAAAACAAATAGCGTGTTTTTAAGAAACAATAACTATCAAAAGATCGACACTTGTTTATGTCCAAATTCAAAGTGAAATTAATTCCAGTGACCAATATTGAATTAAATGGTAAAAATATATTCTAATTACAATTTAAAACCAATTAAAAATACAATCTAAAAAAATAAATTATTATGATGAAAAAAGTGGTTTTTAATTATAATATAGCGTGTTTTTACTATTCATTAAAATATGAACGTTATCATAATAATATGAAAATTTTATCCCAAGTAAATTTTTATATCCTGATTCCAAATAAGAATTTTATTTTGTCAGATTGAACTTATAAACATGTCAAAAACTATATTTAAAGTGGGTGCACCATCAAAAGGTGACAAAACTACATTTTTTAAAATATACTTATTTTACTCGAAAAATTGATTTTTTTTCTCATACCATGTTCTAAAAAATGTGTAAGATGAATAATAATGTTATCAAATTAAAAATGTAGTTGATAATATTCATTAAGGCTAGTGCATAATAATATTATAACAATATATTGTTGTTTAGTGAAACCCGGTATTGCGTACTACACACGATATCGAGGAAGGTTGCGATTGCGTGTAATGTAAGCAAAGTCAGGGTTGCGTGTAGTGAAAGATTCCTTTCGTGTTATGTATATCATAATCAAAACTTATTTCATTTATACATTAATGGAAATCTATACATAATTTCACGTAGAATAATTCCTACAAAACAAACATGAAATTATGTGTAACACGAGCCAAGAATAGTGTTGTGTATATTGCAAGCTAATACGGTGTTGCGAATAGCACAAGATAATATTGGTGTAGAATAAAACACATGACATCAAATAAATTAAAAAGAATACTTATCATAAAATCTCGGGGTGCTACATTTTCAGAATTTTTTTATCACAATTCATACACAATTGGGTATTGTTTAGTTGATAAGAGAAACATATTAATATTACCCATTTTGTTTAAACTCGCTATTATGTGAATAAAAATATTTTGAATAAGATAAATATATTTGAAATAAAAAATTTCATTAAAAATTTTGTTGTTACAATCCATTTGATTGGGTTACAATAAATTAATCATATCACACTCCATAGATGATAGTCCACATTAATTTAAAACTGACTACATTATTTCTTCTGAATGGAAAGATAAATGATAAATGTCATTTTATATTTTAATAATGATAAATATGTCATGAATTTAATATATTAATTGTAATTATATTATTAAAATCCAGTCCTGAAATATGGTGATGGAAAATGAATTACATTGGTTCATGCGAAGATTTCCTCCATTTACATTATTGATGGTTTCATTTTCTATTTGATAGATGTGAATATGGATATGGGTTATTATAATAAAATAATAACATCCCAATATAACAAGGGAAATTTTTGTTTATTTATTATATCATGGATTAGGAATATTCAATCTTAGTGGAAAATAAATAAAACTATTATATGAGGTTAAAACTATACCCTTTCCTTTAAAAAACCCTTTTTCTTAAAATTTTAATACAAATATGAATTTTATTTTACACAAAATATGTTCTATAGAATGTTGGGAGATATATTTAGAAATTTATTCGGGCAGATATTTTCCGATAGAAATGGTTATTTATTTGTGATGAAATGATAAGGATTGGTTCCCTTTTACAAGAGATGGCAGTGGCACTCCTAGAATTTCATAAAATATTAATTTTATATAAATTAATTTAAATTCCCAAATGGCACCAAATGGCTCATATTTAAATCTAATATGTCTAAGAATGAAAATAATCTAATCAAATCAATTTTAGGGAAGCTTATATATCACTTTAAACTTTTTATTTAGTTTTAACCCTCTACAATCCATTTTCAATCTTACCATGACTATATGGATTTTATTATTCTATTTGATGATCAATATAGTTATTATAATTGGAAAATGGTTTATATTTTAAATCCTATCATAATAACTTGTCCTATGTTATGCTTTTTAGGAATTTTATATCATGTAGTAAAATATTATATTCATAAAAATTATTTAAATTTTAGAAAAACCCATTCACATTAACATTCACATAAGAGACAAACCAAATAAATATGAATTATAATAAATCCAAATTTCTATAATATTTGACATTTTTCTATAAAAATCATTGGTTACCTTAATTAATTAAAATTATACTAATTTTAATATTTTATAAAGAAATATTTTTTTCCAGTTCTTTTAATAATTAATTCCTTAATGTTGTTTTTGAATTTCAATTAATTATTTCAATAGTAAAAATTAAAATATAAATTACCATGTTGCATTAAAATAAATTATATTAAAATATACTATTTACAACCTAATATATACTCCTCCTATACCAATGAAAAAAAATATTATATTTATTAAAAACAGGAGGGTGACATTTTTGACATCCCATAAAAAACAAGTATGATGATAATAATTACTTCCTAATTAAAGTACAAGAGATTTATATATTCACAATTTTGAAAAATATTGATGAAATATACTCATAAAATAAAATTTTGGTATGTTATAGGGTGATTTTTTAGTTCTTATCATTTTATTTTTATCATTAATTATCATATTTACCCTTAATTATAGTAAAACAAATTACCAAAGATACTATTTATATTGAAAAAAATTAAGGGACATAACTAAAAAATATAGACTGAGTTATTCACCATATTTAATAAATATACTAAAATTCATGACATAAAATTAAAATAATTTAATTTAAACATAAACTAAAAAAACATGAAGATTGATTTTTTTAGAAAGATTCCTTTTTATGTATAAACTGTTTTTACAAAAAATTAGACTATAATTATCCCTTAAAAAAAGCCTAATTAGATTATTTTAAAATAAATGGAATTAATTTAATTTCAAAAATAATATTAAGATGAATATTAAATTAAAAATTTCCTAAATCGAAATAAATATCTATTTAAAATCTTTATTTTTTATAATTCATTGAAAATTTAATATTTTAAAATTTTATAAAAAATAAACCCTATGATAATTTTGTTTGGATGAACTCAAAATTGAATTTATTTTTAGCAGATAAATTTTCTCTATACTCCAGTGATTAATTATAGAATACAATCTAAAATATATTAAAAACTATTTCTAAAGAATACATATTTTTGAAGCATATAATCAATTTTATAAAAAATTAGTTTTTAGTTATAAATAATTAATCAACATGTTTTTATTTATTTTAAATATTTAATATATTTTAAAATTTGGTTAATTTTATTCATATCCACCAATTCAATCACTATGTTATAATTGTAATATTTAAATAATAATATTTTATGGTTTGTTTACAAATAGTGTCAGATATTTTTTAAACTATCAAACATAATAATTAGTTTATAAAATTTGGATATTAAATGTATATTTATTTAAATAATTATTTCCAAACTAGGCTCCGAATTGATTCTCAAGGATTAATAATATGTTTTGAACTTTCATTATCCTATCTACAAGCACCCGTACAATGTCACAAATCGTCGGTGATCAGGGTAACCTGGCCAGACAGCCAAACATGACATCCTCCCACATCAACAACGGAACTTGAATATGTTGTTGTAAACCAATAGGAATATTTTTCTCATCGTTTATCATATATTCTATAATTTATTGGGAAACAATACCACTAATTCCCCTCTTCATACTCGGATACTATAACTACCTCTAGAAGTCATGATTCCATTTTTATCTCTAGGATCAAATGCACACCAAGATGCATAGAAGTCTCTTATATAATCATCCATGATAGCATTGGGGTATACTAATCTCTCATGTACCATGATCACATAATAATTATCTATCAATAATTGAGGGATCATGTCATATCTTTCTATCTATTATCACATCATGGAACACCCTAGGTTATACATCTGCCAATCCTTTAACCCCTATATGATAGATGATGTGATTACCAAAGTGGTACAATTAATCCATAAAAGGTCCTCATAAGCTTCCACCATCCAATTAAGGATAAAAAATAATGAATAACTTCTCAAATGATGGCCACATTCCAAAATTCTATGTTGTTCAAATGTTTTGGATTAGAGTATATACAATGACATTAACCATTCCTGATACATTGGAAGTATTTAAGTCAAAAAACATTATGTACTCTATCCATAACATCTTCCTCAAATCCAAGTCCCTTGATATGAATATGTAAAATAGGATCATGAGGTAAGTGGATGAAAAAAACCCTTGATAAAGAGATAATTCCACATATAGTTTGGTGCATAAACTATGTCAAACATCTCCAGGATATGTCTAATATTACTCTTACCATGGGGTTGTAGAGGATGAAAACTATAGGTTACTAATAAACCTCTCTATATTATAAAAACATCAAACCCAATGCCTAATTCATATGATCATAAGATTAGGTAGAATCATTAAATGATATATATGTTAAAATCCTCATTATTCATTATCAATTATTTATCACAATAATATATTCACAAGAAAATCGCTCCACTTTTCATCATTTTATTCATGGGTGATGATAAATGATAGAGAACTAGGATAAAATATCTGATATATATAGTTAATAAAAAATAGGTATTGATCTAAAACATGATCTGGGTATGGTTATAGGACATCACTTCCACCACTTTCACAAGGTCAAATGATATAACTATCTTAGACACCACACTCACAAAAAACAACAATTAAAAAATCATAATGTATAGTTTGACAACATGTCCTAATTATAATGATCTCAATGAATATATAGGACAATCTAAATATTTTTTGGAAAATTTCATTATTATTGGTGAGTAGATAGGGATGTTTTCAATAAACACCATGATGATCAAGTGAATATATTGGTGGATGATCTTATATATTAGATCTAAGTACAATAGTAGTGCATTCAACATTAAAAATGGAATTACAATGAACTTATATATCCCAAACATTATTTGAATAAATATATTCATGATTCCCTCCAATTTAATCTGAAATTGGTGATTACCTAAACAGAGATCATTCTTGGTGAACCAACAGGCTCCATACAATTGATATAAAAGATCCACAATCACTAAAAATGTAATTTTTTTCCTCACCGTCAATAGGTTTAGATTCTGGAAATCATTATACAGTTGAAGACTACATTTTTCCCTTTTAGATAGCGTGATAAGTTCATCCCACAGATAATTACTTACAGTTATAAGACACTTCTTCTCCAAATAAATGAGTTTCAGCTTTAAATCCATTAACTCAGTAGTTAAAATATGATGAGGAGATTATAATATATTTATAAAAATTAAAACAAGATCAATCCCAATGATAAATACTTTATCCCTAAGAAATAATTTGATGTAATCGAGAAAATTATTGTTATAGAGATCCAAAATAAGTTTAAAATATGGGTGGACCACCACTAATCTTTTGAATAATACATTCTCACAATATACACCGTGATTTTCCAAAGATGAATCATGTTCTAAAAAAACTACATTTGACCAGTTCCCATTTTATAGTAATCATGGACAACTCTCCCTTAATCATCATAAAAAAATCCATCTCCAAATTTAATCAATCTGATATCAGATGATGGTTATCCATTCTATAATGAGAATAACATTCATCCTCTCTAGAAATATAATATCTCATAAATATCCATAACCAATAATTTCTATAAGATACTCTTATAATTACATAAGATAATCCACTTTTATGATCAATAGTGTATCATATGAATGTAACATAGATGATATATTTTCCTATAGTCCATGTAAAAAATAAATGTACATATACAAGATATTTAAAGAGAGAGTATTAAATAGGGATGTTTACTAATTAGAGATGATGAAAGATATGTTTTAAATAGTATATAGTCATTTACCTCCATCTTCCATAGTCTATTCTACTACATAAACATGGCATACCTTAGCTCTATGCCTTTTTCCCTGATACATGTGATCAGTCTATATTGTCATATTATGGGAATATTGAATGGGAAATAGGTTATCACAACTAATATATTTCCATTTAAAATAACATAATCTCAGTTGATAATGGAGAGGAATGTTGATCCACATGAAAGATAGGTTAGTCAATCTTGGGGATTTATTTAATGTTATAAACTACTAAAACAAAGAAAATAAACGAGGGAAAGAATATGGAATGTTTCAAAAATATATGATGATAATAAAAATGGTGCAGAAGAAGTGTCATTAGTGTTATACCTAGAATAATATAAGACCAAAATACATTAGTAAAAGGTTATGAGTATAATATAATTAATTAATAATTATAAACTAATGATCCTCAGGGAATTTGAAATCAACAGGACTTGAAATATTAATATTCATCCACCAAATTAACTTTCATTCATTACGTAACTATAACTGAATTAGACATATGATTTAATATATCAATTTTAACCATTAATTTTTTTTAAAATAGCATTGATATCACAATTATCCTATTTATACACAATGATAAAATAAGAATAGAATTTATTTATAACCAAACCTAAATAGTTAGTTATAGAATGAGAGAAGAAGTAAAATTGAAGATGGATTCATTAAAAAAACAAGGTTATAAAATTCCATGAAGAATTATGTACAGTGGATGTTATCATAATTTAAATGCAGGACATGAAAATAATTCAATTAATGATTTAAAATAAGATAATGGGGAGAGAAATAAGAAATAATTTATTATAATATGAGGTCCAACTTTCTCTTCCCAATATTTTATTTTCTATCGTGTTCCTTCTATAGATAGATATCTAATAAAAATTTTGTGCTATTAGTTATAGATTGATGATGTTAGTCTAGACACATGATGTTTTTTAGTCCAATGCCTTCTATTATAGGTGATGTCCACAAAATAATTTTTATATGAATTTTCCTATTAACATACATGAGAACCAATTAAAATTTCGTCTTAGATATGACATCTTCTATATGGAATCTTTTTACTGTTTAATTTAACTGGCATGTGACATAATAAAATCCTCAAAAATGTAATGACTATTCTCATGTACTTATTTCATAAACATTATTAAACAGACTTGATATTGTTTCATTCAATTTTTGTTACCCATTAACTAGAGTGATTTAAATTATATAAGCATTTTTATATCCCTTACACGATCATGAATAAACAAAAAAACAATTTTATTGGTCATCATATTCTTAGGTGATCACTAAGATATCCCTACATGATAATGGAATCGAATAATACCATGAAAAAGCATTTACTTTATCCTTCATTACATATCAAACATTTGATCAATATCTTAATAATACATTTTAATGACTCATTCACCAGAATACTTGAAGATGATTTATCTTATAAATTTGCAGGTTCAATAGTCCAAAATTTTGGATGTATTATTTTGACCAAATATTCTAAGAATATCTCAAATATTGTTCATTGGGGCCATCAATAAGTCATTTCATACACACTTATTATTGATCGTCACAATTCTAACCATCTATAATTCCTGGTCTATATCATCTGAAAATTGGATGTGTAAAATATCAAAATTAGATGATAAAAAATTTAAATATCTAAATAACAACACAAAATCCACCATAGTCTTGAATTATGTGTAAATATCTATATTATCATACACTCAATTGGTCATCAAAATTTTCATTGAAATATTTCACTAGACATTTCCCCTCATAATATTTTATTCTTCCATATCCCTCGCCCAAAGTCCAATTTTATTTCATTAAATCAATAGATAATAACTTCATGTGATTTGGACTAACATCATTAATCACCTTGATGATTCCACATTCAATTTCAGTGAATATTTTTCATTAATAAAATTAATTTCTGAACAAAACTAAAAATTTATTAACTACACTAGAAAATAATGATATTTCTTATACAATTATTTGTCAAACCCTCTTCAATATTCATATATTACTTCATTAACAAGTCTTCTGTGGTAATCAATAGATATAAGGATCAATATTCACATATCTCTAAAAAATGGTTTTCTATAAAAACATATATTAGAATTGGAATAGTCACTTACTGCTCTTGTGGTATGATAAACTGAGTCCTCAACATGAACATAACATTTAGTGAAAATATTTCTCAATTCAAGAGTAGTATATGAATATTTTTTTTTTGCTTCTTATCCTTAAGAATGGTCAGTTTATTTTAGGAAACCATAATAAATTTTCATTCTAAACAGTCACATCCGGAAAAAATATAGTTTTTACATATGGGAATTATTAGATCCATAATGTGGTATGTTCTATACTCATCTTATGGTCCCTAAAATTATCATAGGTTCCTCTAAATTTATCAAGCTGCACATTTAAAATTTATATATAAAAATCAATAAAAAATATAATTCAAATTCATATTAACAAAACAAAACAAAACAAAATAAAAATAAAAATAAAAATATTGATAAATTAATTATTAACACATATAGAAAATATGAAAATAAATTTATATGTGGAGAGAAAATAATAAAAAAATATAATTATAGATAAATATTCAAACAAAAAATAAAGATAAAAATGATTGTAAGAAAAAATTTCTCATTAAAAAATAAATTAATAGGATAAATAAAATTTACCAATTAATCATATAATTTTACATAAAATATTTATACTGTTGATTTGTGAAATAAATATAAATAATTCAAAAAAATTATGTTAGAAAATAATTTGATAAATTAAAACATAATAAAATTTACTAAATGATGTCACAAAATAAAATGAAATAATATCTAAATAAAATTTGACACACACATATGATTATTTTTCTGTTCACGAAATTATTTAGTCACACTAAATGATAGAATATAAATATGAAAATGTTAAAAATTATAATTTCATATTGGATTGATTATAAAATGTGAGTCCCCCTTTGATAATATTAAGCATAATGTTTGAGTTCCCTTTTGAAATAAGTTATCTCAGTGAATGATTTAATTGTTTTTTTAAAAATTATTTTGGAAAATTTTAATTTAATTTTAAAAAACTCAATATGAATATAACTGGAACTTAAAAATTCCCTTTTTCATTTAAGTGGTTTGAAAATCATATTTTATCACATAATTAAAAATTGTCAACTAAATGGATGGGTTATTTAAATAATTACAAGGATCCCTAAATAACTCATCCTATATTATTTTCATTGAAAATAATATATGAATGAATTAAGGAAATACGATCCACATATATTAGTATTTTCTATTCATAGACCATATTAATTCATAACATATATGATTGATTCAATCATCATATTTAAAATAAATGACAGTTTTAATGGATTGTATAACAATATGACAATGAAAAAATTAATTAATTGGGATGGAATGATTTAATCAACTAAATCCATGGGTAGATTGGAATTATTCTCTTCAACTGTTATCAAATAAACCAGATTTGAGAAAAAATATTACTACAAAAAAATTAAATATTTACACTTAAAAAGTAAATATATTTGAAACATTTTTGTTCTTTTGAAAGTTTTTTACAATAAATAAAAAATTAGATTGTTTATAAATACCCCCTCCCCTATACATAAAATTCAAAAAGTGCCAATTTTTATAACATACATTTTAAATAAAATACTTATCAATTTTTTTCACAACATATATTTTAAATGTTTTAGTTAAATAATATTTTCAAGTGTCATAATGAAATTCAATAATCTTTTCCACAACATCAATAACATTTCCAAAAATAATAATTAACATAAATTCTATGAAATATAATAGTGTGAATGTTTTTCAATTTAGATAAAATTATTGATCCTTAATTATTTTCTTATAAAACATGAAATTATATACACTAATTTAAGAAATAGGAAAAATGATTCCTCAAAATAAATTTTCATAAACAAGTATAATTTAATAATAGAATTAAAATATCATCTTCCAGGGAAGCATGTATTTACTTTATCTTGTATATATTGATGAAAACATAAAGTGAAAACTCCTGAAAATATTGATACTTCATTTTATTATCATCATCTTAGTGATCACTCACCAAAAATTTTAACCTCATAATGATATCTCGTTTAGAGAACCATCAAATAAATTAAATAAGATACATTATAACCATACTCATTAACAATAAAAATGTTGAGGCTATAAGGAGTGAGAGTTAGTGGTTGTGAAATTTCCTATCTCATTAAAAAGACATACCAATAATGATTCCAGAAAAATGGGATTTTAGATTATGTACATATATAAAAAAATTAATATGGTATATTTATTAATCAAATAAAAAAATAAAAAAATGAAAAAATAAAACCGTGTTCTTCCTCCTAAGAAATTCAACATTTCAAATCCTCCACCATAGTTTCATATAAATTAACCATAGTTAGTTGTAGGATTTGGTTTCTGAAGTAGGACCATCAAATGTGTCTTCCGAATTTATCATTAATTGAAACTTGGGAAATGTAATTATATAAAAATTCTAAGAAAAAAAATATTATTAAAATATGGAAATAATTATGGGAAAATATAATTTTCCATTGTGAAAAAGATTATATCCACATCTTGAATTCATAATGAATTGTAGAATTTCTAACCTCGATGAATAATAAATAATAAATATGGTTATTCAAGTGGTGGTCTATGACCATCAAATATATCACCCCCATATACATTTTCAATATTCTTAATAAAACTATAAAATTTAGAGTTTTGAATAATTTTATTCAGTAGAGGTATTTTAATACGGCTTAGTGTAGTTTATAATTATAACTTAATTAAAAAAATTTATGCATCCAATTTATTTTTAAATTAAAATATAATGATTTCACCAAAAATAAAGAGGTAAAAATGGAATACTAATAAAATATATATAAATTATTTCTTGAAAACCATCAATTTTTTATTTTTTCACAATGTTATTTTGATATTACAAATTCCTCAACTATTTTAATGAAATCACCGACCACTATATGAAAAAAATAATCTTCATTATGTTCAATTAGTATGTTTTAAAGAATCAATATAGGATCTACTTAAAATCTATAATTAATAATGTTAAAATTCAATATTGTGTTTTCCTTTTCATTCATAGGGAAACATAACATTATTTCATTGTTATTGGAATGAAGATGTTAAAATCATGGATTATATTCACTCTTCAAAAGATAGATAAAATTTGATTCTTATTTATAATTTTTTCATTTTATGATCCTTATAAATAAAGAGTGTTATGTTAATATTTTGTACAATAATTTTCAATTTTAAATCCAATCCCTCTTCACATACATTTGATGCGAATTTTATGGAAGTGGCATTTTAAAATTTAAAATTTGGATGATAACATTTGAGATATTTTTTTAGAATTTCAGAATTATTAATTTCCTTATTATTTTAATATTATAAAATATTTTAATCCTCTTGTTCATGATCACTACTCAATGTTTTATAAAAATAGGAAGAGTATTTTTTTACATTAAATTTATCATTTTCAAAATTCATCAAAACTAAAACTATCATGTTTACAAATATCCAATTACAGTAAACCATATCATGAAAAGGATCTATGAATATGTTAGGGAATTATTATTCATGATTATATTTTCTATCAAAATAATTTATCTTATTTTCAATTATAGATTCCTAATATTTTGAAGAATTGTAATTATAATTATATGATAGGATTATTTAATGTTTTTCTTTAAAATATTTATAATTAAAAAATGTTGTGGTATGCTCATTAATTTTATAATCAATTGAAAAAAATTAAAAAGGAATATTCTTCTTCAACCTCCCCAAAATCATCTTCTTGTTATTTCATAAATCTATTTAAAATTTTATGATTTAAAAATGATGTCTCACAATATATATTTTCATCCATAATGTCTTTAAAAATATCATTTTTGATGACTTCGAACTATTTTAAAACACTTATAAATTACATTTTTATTGGGTTTTCATAAAATAATAAATCTATATTGTTTTTTGGTATTTCATTCCCCCATTTTTTGATTCTTCATATTCATAAAATATATCATTCATTTTTCTTATCATTAGTTTTAACTGATAATTTCTATTAAATTTGGGTACATATAAATTATTTTGATACTTAATAATGACTAGGATTCCATGGATGATTATAAATACACTCATATTTTATGTGTAAATATAAATGATAAAAAATATATCATATTAAATTTTTTACTCTCATTAAAATTGATATTACAATTTTAAAATAGATAATGAAACTCTATTCAACAAGCACAAAAAATAGTCTCAAATAATTATCAATTAATATTTTCAATGAAAAATATTACTGTTTAATGAAACAAATTTATCAATCCAAAATTAAATAAAAAAGAATGATGAATATAAATTCATAGACCAAGAAACACATATACATCTTTAAATTGAAAATTCACTACAATAAATTATGATACAAAATCTATTTTTTTTATAAATTTTTTCATTTTAATAAAAAAAATATTGATTTTTTATTTTTTTATAATTTTGAAACAATAAGACACAAATAATAATCCTTTACTATAAATATCTCAAAGAATTTATAGGACTTGATATCATTAAATCAATTATATATTCCTTTATATTCTCATTCTCTCACTAGATAGTGATGAGTATGGTTGATCAAAAAGGAAGGCGTGTGAGGTGATCTTAGTGTGTTATTTATCATCTTTAACAACTAAAATATGTTCAATAATTGTATAAAAAGTATATTAAATTTGTGAATAATATTTCATGATAATAAATGTGGTGTGACTGAAGATTCTGTGGAATTATACCATAATAATTTAGGATTATGAGACATGCTTAAAATTTAATTCGGATAATCTAGTTGACAAATCATGATGAATTTATAATGGTTCAGACATATAAAATCAAAAGAACATGAAACCATAAATTTCATCCATCAAATAAACTATCACTCATAAATTATTTATTAGTCGACTATTTATATGGTTATATATTAATATTTTAACAATATTTAAATTATTCTGTAAATCCTGATGATTAATATTCACCTCTCAATACATCAAGAAAAAAACATAAACCTTATTATTAAAAGACATGATGAGAGAGTTCAAAGAACTAATGATGTCAGAAACCTAAATATTAATCTATTAATAAGAGAATAGAATGAAACTACCACTATAATTATGTAAAATGAATTTTTTATGAATTTATACAATGGGAATAAAAATTCAAATTTTTGAGAAAGATGAACCCAAAGGATTTTAAATTTGAAATAGAAAAAAAATAGTCAAATAGTGGGAAGTTCACATTTATCCTTTTGTAATATTGTAATGAAACCAAAGAGAAGAGTGTTGGAAGAGAGACAAGCCTCCACATTCACTACCTTGTTTTCAAATGTATCCTCAAGAGTGGTGGCTTCTCGATAAATAGGGGTGATGATGTCTCTTAGTAAATCATGTTGATCAAGGAAAACAATCTATTTCACTATTATCTTCCAAGAAAGATTTACGTACCCTATTCTAACTATAAGGCCCCAGCCTTAAACCTTACTTAATCTTGAGTTATTACAAGATTACACATTGAGGATATTTTCAGGTTTAGAGTTTTAGAGAATTAGATCATGAAACTTGCATTACATTCCACATTTAAACAAAGTGGTTATATAAAAGACAGTATTCATTCTTCCCATCAACGGAAACATATTTAAAATATAACACGGATTCTTTCTTGGCACATCCTTGACACTATCATCACATCATATACCTTTCCCTTGACCTGTGAAAAACATTTCAAAAACATGGGATGAGCATAAAAAGCTCAGTAAGAGTTATAAAAATATGGAAAGGAAACATGAGTTCATATATACATTAGAATGAAATCACACTTTACCCATAAAACATAGGCATATCAAATCATGAATAAATCATAGAAAACATAATACATAAAGGTAACTTGAGGAATTAATAACATTCTTACGTAGGGATTAACCCTCTTGGTTACGTTTGGAATACCCATCACAGTATATTCCCTAAATCTCTTCGGAGAAACCTTAACTTTTCACTCCTTCGCATTACCCAATGCATTGATAGCTATATCGGGCTCACTCGCCCTTAGTTTATCACGGAACCACCCGTTTTCATAACAATTCCCAAGAACCATAACATAAAATTATCACATAAAACATGCATAAAGGAAACAAAACATTTCCACATTTCAATCAAAATATAACATTTTAGTATTTTGAAATAATGAATCCATAAAAAAAGAAACCATTTCCAAAACCATTTAAAACATTTAATAATGAGAATTTTGAATCAAAGTGTACCATACCACCTTGAAGCTTAAAATTTTAAAACATAAATACCCATATAAATGAATCCTTAAAACCATTTGAAAACATGGATATTAATAAGAACAAATAATTAAAACATTTAAAGCGGTATTTTGGTTAAAGGGGTTTTACCAAAATTAGAGACACTTGAATACAATAATTGAGGAATAACATTAAATCATAACTTTATAATATCATGAGAATAAATGGATTCATGATATAATATTCCAAAGGACAGTATATACACCATATAAGAGTGAATTGGTGCATAACAACAATGAAGTATCAATAGGTATGTAAAATATGATGAAATCCCTTATAAAGAAGGTATCCTTAAATTAAGGATAAATCAATCTCAAAATTATGTGTGACAAATATAAATACACCCAATATAATTGGATATTATGTGTAAAAAAATAAAAGTTCATTCACACATATTCAAAGGATGACATATTTAATGACAACATGTTGAACCCAAATAAATCGAAATTGGGTTAAAAAGTTCCCTTGGTAAAATTAGGCAGCCTAACGGCATCACTTCAAAAATTCAGAAAATGAGTTGATGAGAGATAAAAAAGTGTATCTCATCACTTGGACATAAAATTTACATCAATAAGGATATATTAGAACATATCCCATCGTAACAATATGTAAATTAAAAGACCCAACAAAAGAAGTCTTTTAAAAAAGAGGCGGGTGAAAGGTTCCCTTACCGACTTGGGTATCTTTCAAAACATACACCCCATGAAAGAAGGAAAATAGATCATTGATGTAAATACTCATAAACGAAAGTATATTACACAAATATTAGAATAATGTGCAGCACATACACCACTCAATGGAATTTGTGACAAATGTAGCGTAAATCTCACGGGAATAAAAGTGAGATGAAAAATCCCTTACGAAAACTCGGCAGCCTAACGGCGCCACATAAAACTTCTGAATATGGATTGATGAGATCAAATAGGGTATATCATCACATTAAAATAAAATGTAAAGTAATAGGAATATAAAGTAACATCCCCCAACATTACAAAGAGGATCTTAAAAGAAGTGACATAAAGGAGAGTACTTAAAAAGAAAGAGAGAGGTTAGATCTCTTACGAAAGATCGGCAGCCTAACGGCGCCACTCAAAACTTCCAAAATGGACTGATGAGAGAGAATAGGGTCTCTCATCACATGAAAATAAAAATTACAGTAAGTGTAATATAAAAGATCATCCCAATAACAAGAAATATGACCTTTAAAAGGAATGACATAAAAGAGTGTACTTAAAAAGAAAGAGAGGAGTAGGATCCCTTACCTCGGGTCCGACTTGACTCGATCGTTCTTTAATGTCCTGAATAATAAACTTGAGTTAATTTCTATTTTCTAAATAACCTTTTTCAAGTTCATTATTCCTTTTATATCACTTATTTTTATGTTATAAACATTATGTAATCATTTAAGTTAATAATATTGGTTTTGCCGATATTTGGTTCTTAAGTCGAAAGTGGACTTCTTACAATTACATGTTGTTCGTGTAGCCGAATGTTTATTATATCCAGAATTGTATTCATGATGTAGATATCATATATGTCATATATATCCAGTACATGCATGCATTTATAACATTACATAATCATTTAGAGGTAAGAAATGAAATGCACCGTTCATGGAGACGGTAAGTCGTACGTAAGCATGAACGCTACTTTCATTTCTATTTCGTATTTTATAGAATGGAATCATAATTATATAAAATTATATTATAATTCCAGTATAATATCATATATAATATCATAGTTCCATCCTTTATACATCCCACATATGGTATTTAACGAATCAAATCACTTTGAGGGGGCGGTAGTCCGCACTTCCTTAAATGAAGATATCGCGTTTACCCATAATGGAAATCATAAAGGTATGCCCAAAAAAGAAAAATACAGAAGATAAAGTAAAACATACACATATTATATATCATATATAAATATAGTGACATCATAATGGCCACCTTTGAAGGTGTTAAATGAGTATTGAACAATCATCGTTTCGGGAGGCAGAATTTCGCCATCCACGGAAACCGTATGTTCTTTAACCATTTGATGTAGTTGTGTGAGAGTGTAGCTCGAATAAATATTATAAAAACATCCTAGTATATTGAAGATACTGTTGTTGTTACAAAAGAAGTAAATAAAAAGAGTTTAGGGGGGGTTGGAGAAGGAAAATAAAACAAATGAACATGAGAGAATAAATTACCTTTAAAAGTGTAACTCCTTTTGATTTGAGCCTAAAGGCTTCCTTTGAAAATATTCTGCCCAAAGGGAATCCTCTAGGATGAGTATACGGATGTGGAGAGAGTAAATGGAAAGGGGTTGGATGAGCCAAAGGCTTGAGGAGTGTGTGAAATGAGGTAGAGGTGGGGGCCTTTTATAAGAGGAGAGGAGGGCACTTTTGGAAAGTAAGAAATATTACTTTATTTGAAAATGTGTTTCGGTTTTAAAAGGTCACACGTTGATATAATTCGTGGATAAGGTGATACGGGTTCGAAATCCACCCATCCAATAAGTTTTGGACATGTGTAGTTCATATATTTTACATTATCTTTCCATTTTATTTAAATCGTCAAATAATGATGTCATCGCTGCATCATTATTATGTAATAAATAATTTAATTTATTTAATGTCTTAAAATTATAAAAAAAATAATATGATGTAGTAAATCTTTTTATCTTTCCAATTACTATTTATAATAAAAAATCTAACTTGTATAACACCATTTATAAATTGTTTTAGTAAAACATATCATGTGTGTGCCATTTTTTACATTAACATTAAATAAAAGGTATTTATGTCATTTTCCAACCAAAGTGGCTCCATGGGGTCCCCAAGTTGAACCATGGCTTGTCTTGGTCGGCCATGACACCACAAATGAGGGTAGGACATGTGTCAAGCTCATCTCATTTTATTAAAGCATTAATTTTACCTTAAACTACACTAATTACCACTAATCGCGATTAAAACTTAATAAGTTACTATTCACCAAAAAATTATTTTTATCCCATTTAACTACATTTTACTTCTTAATGACAACCATGTATGTCGGATTTTTGAAATTCAAAACACAAAGATGGAAAATTTTCATTTAAATGGAAAAATCAGTTTTTTATAAGTACCACTTAGTGGTTTCACTATTCATCAAAAATTGACGTTTTTCAGAAAATTATCAAAAACTCACCATAAGCTATATTTGATATTACGAATTAAAAAATGAATTATATTTTAAAAAATTCAAATTATATAAGTCACATTAATTAATTTAATAATTAATTCCCGCTGTCGGAGCAAATAGCGTGTTTTTATGAAACAATAAGTATCAAAAGATTGACACTAGTTTAAGTCCGATTTCAAAGTGAAATTAATTCCAACGACCACTATTGGATTTAATGGTAAAAATATTTTCTAATTTCACTTTAAAACCAATTCAAAAGATAATCTAATCATATAAATAAATTATATTAAAAAGAGGTTTTGAATTAAAATACAACATTTTACACTATTCATTAAAAAAATGAACTTTATCGGAAAGGTACCAAAAATTTACACAAAGTATATTTTGATGTCCCAATTCTTAAGAAGAGTTCTATTTGGTCCAATAGAATTTATAAGAGTGAACAAAACTATATTTAATGACGGTTCGCCATCAAAAGGCGATAAGTGAACCTTTAGTGAAAACTAGGGCATATATGCCTAAAATTGAATTCCATCCGTATTTTAAGCCTCTATCCTTTATTGGATAAATGTAAAAACATTTAAAAACATATATAATCATATTTTAGTTATTTCTATACATTCCCACCATTAAAACGGCTACATGTTAACTACCATTTAAAATAATATTATTTTATTATTAGAGTGCAACGTAAGATTCCCAAGAAACTCATTGTTGCGTGTTGGGTACACCATCGAGCATAGCATCCCCTTTATAGTCATATTAATATTTTATTCACAAATATGGATAAATATGAAAATGTCATATTATTTATTTACCTGGGGTGTTACATCCTTCCCCCCTTTTGGGAATTGCGTCCTCGCAATTCTAAAATTGCGCTTGGAAACATCCTTGAAAGTCACACATCGGAAGAAGAGTCGGTAAAACAATCACTTTAAAATAAAGAAAGATAAGTACAAAGGTCACCCGAGTTAACCCATAATAGGATTACGTGTAAGAAAACATGGACATGGAAGAAAAAGCAAAGGGTCATGTTCTGATGGAGAGTGATAGAAAACATGCTTAGGAGAAAGTTAACCATGAGAAAATCACAAACTTGTGATGGGTTAAACGGTATTCGATTCCCCAGTAGGAATAGTTAATAGACAAAATTTTTGTTTTAAGATACTTTTTATTGAGGAATTTATTTATAAGGAAACATAATCACTTATAATGTTGACTTTCAACTTTTACTATATTCCTTAATCAACTCATAAATTTTTCCAAAGATGAGTATTTAGGGAGACTTGTTCACATTAAGAGTACCATAATCAACTTCTAGAGAATCACCTAACCCAAAAAAAAGAGAACTATATACTTCCCATGTCTTTATAATTTAACCAAAACCAAAACCCAAAAGGTTTGTACAAGATCAGATAATCCAGAAAAGGATAACACTTTATAAAAAGAAAATCTATTCTTAATCTCCAAAAATTTTCCAACAAAACCCAAAGTTCAACGAGGACCATCCGATAAACAATTTGTCCATAAAAATCTTCAAAGTAGAACAAACTAAGATTGAAACCCAAATATTTGAAGGATTTAGTCACATAGTCTTCCATGTTAAATCGTAACATTTATCTCCAAACAACATCAGTCGCTCCTAAAGTCTCGCATTGAAAAGTAATTATCCTAATCACATATCCTCCATGATAGGTTAATCATTTTTATAAATAACCCAAAATCATCTTACTCGTAATTCATAAAATCATATAACTAGAAAGAATCGGTCAAACTAACCAGGGACTTCACGTAGTCTAGTGGTAGGCGATAAATACCAGTCGCACATTGGTTGTGGGTTCGATTCCTGCAGCTTTGTCTGACACGACAGGTTGTCACACGGTCTGCGTGTTGTCCTTTTTCCAAAACTATATAATTCTTAAATCATTCCCCAAAAATAGATAAAATCATCAAAAATGATCATAACATATTTTAACCTCAAGTTTATCTCATGCCTTTCATTTTCCATCATATCATATAATAACCCATAATTACCTCAAAAGTAAGGATCATATAAACTCTAATGGTTACCTTTATAATTATTACCTGAACTTCCACATGGATTTTTCATCTCGTACATGATGCATTGAAGATCATACCAAGGTTCAAGTGGTTGATCATGACTCCTTGATAGTTGGTTTAGAACAACCACGAGTTTCCTCATTGAATCCCCCATTTTATCTAGTATCTTAATCATAGAACCACCACAGTTTCCTTCAAACCTGTTGTCTCTTTGGTGCCTCCTAGATCCATCCATTCACTATAAAAAGAAATGTCAGTGTGAGTATATCAACAAAACCATCATGTACTAATGAGTAAGGTAAACACTAAGATACACTTACTCATTCACTTTATCTAAAACTAGGACTCTTTCTGAAATCCTAGCCATTATGGTAATGTCACTTATGCTTAAAGAATACCCTAACCACTAAATTTATCTAAACCGACCTCTGATAACAACTATAATGCCCCAGCCTTAAACCTTACTTAATCTTGAGTTATTACAAGAATACACATTGAGGATCTTTTCAGGTTTAGAGTTTTAGAGAATTAGATCATGAAACTTGCATTATATTCCACATTTAAACAAAGTGGTTACATAAAAGAGTGTATTAATTCTTCCCATCAATGGAAACATATTTAAAATATAACACGGATTCTTTCTTGACACATCCTTGGCACTATCATCACATCATGTACCTTTCCCTTGACCTGTGAAAAACATTTCCAAAACTTGGGATGAGCATAAAAAGCTCAGTAAGAGTTATAAAAATATGGAAAGGAAACATGAGTTCATATATACATTAGAATGAAATCACACATTACCCATAAAACATAGGCATATCAAATCATGAATAAATCATAGAAAACATAAGACATAAAGGTAACTTGAGGCATTCATAACATTCTTATGTAGGGAGTAACCCTCTTGGTTACATTTGGAATACCCATCACAGTATATTCCCTAAATATCTCCGGAGAAACCTTAACGTTTCAGTCCTTCGCGTTACCCAATGCATTGGAGAGCTATATCGGGCTCACCCGCCCTTAGTTTATCACGGAACCACCCGTTTTCATAACAATGCCCAAGAACCATAACATAAACGTATCACATAAAACATTCATAAAGGAAACAAAAAATTTCCACATTTCAATCACAATATAACATTTTAGTATTTTGAAATAATGAATCCATAAAAAAAGAAACCATTTCCAAAACCATTTAAAACATTTAATAAGGAGAATTTTGAATCAAAGTGTCCCATACCACCTTAAAGCTTAAAATTTTAAACTATTAATATCCATATAAATAAATCCTTAAAACCATTTGAAAACATGGATATTAATAAGGACAAATAATTAAAACATTTAAAGTGATATTTTGGTTAAAGGGGTTTTACCAAAATTAGAGACACTTGAATACAATAATTGAGGAATAACATTAAATCAGAACTTTATAATATCATGAGAGTAAATGGATTCATGATATAATATTCCAAAGGACAGTATATACACCATATAAGAGTGAATTGGTGCATAACAACAATGAAGTCTCAATAGGGATGTAAAATGTGATGAAATCCCTTATAAAGTAGGTATCCTTAAATTAAGGATAAATCAATCTCAAAATTATGTGTGACAAATATAAATACACCCAATATAATTGAATATTAAGTTTAAAACAATAAAAGTTCATTCACACATATTCAAAGGATGACATATTCAATTACAACATGTTGAACCCAATGAAATCGAAAATGGGTTAAAAAGTTCCCTTGGTAAAATTCGACAGCCTAACGGCATCACTTCAAAAATTCAGAAAATGAGTTGATGAGAGATAAAAAAGTGTATCTCATCACTTGGACATAAAATTTACATCAATAAGGATATATGAGAACATATCCCATCGTAACAATATGTAAATTAAAAGACCCAACAAAAGAAGTCTTTTAAAAAAGAGGCAGGTGAAAGGTTCCCTTACCAACTTGGGTATCTTTCAAAACATACACCCCATGAAAGAAGGACAAAAGATCATTGATGTAAATACTCATAAACTAAAGTATATTAAACAAAGATTAGAATAATGGGCAGCACATACACCACTCAATGGAATTTGTGGCAAATGTAGCGTAAATCTCACGGGAATAAAAGTGAGATGAAAAATCCCTTACGAAAACTCGGCAGCCTAACGGCGCCACATAAAACTTCCGAATATGGATTGATGATATCAAATAGGGTATCTCATCACATTAAAATAAAATGTACAGCAAGAGGAATATAAAATAACATCCCCCAACATTACAAAGAGGAGCTTAAAAGAAGTGACATAAAGGAGAGTACTTTAAAAGAAAGAGACAGGTCAGATCTCTTACGAAAGTTCGGCAGCCTAACGGCGCCACTCAAAACTTCCAAAATGGATTGATGAGAGATAATAGGGTCTCTCATCACATGAAAATAAAAATTACAGTAAGTTTAATATAAAATATCATCCCAATAACAAGAAATATGAGCTTTAAAGGAATGACATAAAAGAGTGTACTTAAAAAGAAAGAGAGGAGTAGGATCCCTTACCTCGGGTCCGACTTGACTTGATCGTTCTTTAACATCCTGAATAATAAACTTGAGTTAATTTCTATTTGCTTAAGAACCTTTTTCAAGTTCATTATTGATTTTATATCACTTATTTTTATGTTATAAACATTATGTAATCATTTAAGTTAATAATATTTGTTTTGTCGATATTTGGTTCTTAAGTCGAAAGTGGACTTCTTACAATTACATGTTGTTCGTGTGGCCAAATGTTTATTATATCCAGAATTGTATTCATGATATAGATATCATATATGTCATATATATCCAGTACATTCATTCATTTATAACATTACATAATCATTTAGATGTAAGAAATGAAATGCACCGTTCATGGAGACGGTAAGCCGTACGTACGCATGAACGCTACTTTCATTTCTATTTCGTATTTTATAGAATGGAATAATAATGATATAAAGGTATATTATAATTCTAGTATAATATCATATATAATATCATAGTTACATCCTTTATATGTCCCACATATGGTATTTAAGGAATCAAATCACTTTGAGGGGGCGGTAGTCCGCACTTCCTTAAATGAAGATATCGCGTTTACCCATAATGGAAACCATAAAGGTATTCCCAAAAAAGAAAAATACAGAAGCTAAAGTAAAACATAAACATATTATATATCATATATAAATATAGTGACATCATAATGGCCACCTTTGAAGGTGTTAAATGAGTATTGAACAATCATCGTTTCGGGAGGCAGAATTTCACCATCCAAGGAAACCGTATGTTCTTTAACCATTTGATGTAGTTGTGTGAGATTGTAGCTCGAATAAATCTTATAAAAACATCCTAGTATATTGAAGATACTTTTTTTTTACAAAATAAGTAAATAAAAAGAGTTTAGGGGGTTGGAGAAGGAAAATAAAACAAATGAACATGAGAGAATAAATTACCTTTAAAAGTGTAACTCCTTTTGATTTGAGCCTAAAGGCTTCCTTTGAAAGGATTCTGCCCAAAGGGAATCCTCTAGGATGAGGAGAGGGATTCGGAGAGAGTAAATGGGCAGGGTTTGGCCGATCCAAAGGCTTGAGGAGTGTGTGAAATGAGGTAGAGGTGGGGGACTTTTATAAGAGGAGAGGAGGGGCACTTTTGGAAAGTAAGAAATATTACTTTATTTGAAAATGTGATTCGGTTTTAAAAGGTCACACATTGATATAATTCGTGGATAAGGTGTAGGGGTTAGAAATCCACCCATCCAATAAGTTTTGGACATGTGTAGTTCATATATTTTACATTATCTTTCCATTTTATTTAAATCGTCAAATAATGATGTCATCGCTGCATCATTATTATGTCATAAATAATTTAATTTATTTAATGTCTAAAAATTATAAAAAAAACTACTATGATGTAGGAAATCTTTTTATCTTTCCAATGACAATTTATAATCAAAAATATTACTTTTATAACCCCATTTACAAATTATTTTAGTAAAACATATCATGTTTGTGCCGTTTTTTACATTAACATTAAATAAAAGGTATTTATGACATTTTCCAACCAAAGTGGATCCATGGGGTCCCCAAGTTGACCCATGTCTTTTCTTGGTCGGCCATGACACAACCAATGAGGGTAGGACATGTGTCAAGCTCATCTCATTTTATTAAAAGCATTATTTTTACCTTAAACTACACTAATTACCACTAATTGCGATTAAAACTTAATAAGTTACTATTCACCAAAAAATTATTTTTATCTTATTGAACCAAATTTTACTTCTTAATGACAACCATGTATGTTGGATTTTTGAAATTCAAAACACAAATATGGAAAAATTTCATTTAAATGGAAAAATCAGTTTTTTATAAGTACCACTTAGTGGTTTCACTATTCATCAAAAATTGAAGTTTTTCAGAAAATTACCAAAAATTCACCATAAGCTATATTTGATATTAAGAATTCAAAAATTAAGTCTATTTTATAAAATTCAAAGTATATAAGTCACATTAATTAATTTAATAATTAATTCCCACTGTCAGAGCAAATAGCGTGTTTTTATGAAACAATAAGTATCAAAAGATTGACACTAGTTTAAGTCCGATTTCAAAGTGAAATTAATTCCAACGACCACTATTGGATTTAATGGTAAAAATATTTTCTAATTTCACTTTAAAACCAATTCAAAAGATAATCTAATCATATAAATAAATTAGATTAAAAAGAGGTTTTGAATTAAAATACAACATTTTACACTATTCATTAAAAAAATGAACTTTATCGGAAAGGTACCAAAAATTTGCACAAAGTAAATTTTGATGTCCCAATTCTTAAGAAGAGTTCTATTTGGTCCAATAGAATGTATAAGAGTGAACAAAACTATATTTAATGACGGTTCTCCATCAAAAGGCGATAAGTGAACCTTTAGTGAAAACTAGGGCATATATGCCTAAAATTGAATTCCTTCCGTATTTTAAGCTTCTATCCTTTATTGGATAAATGTAAAAACATTTAAAAACATATATAATCATATTTTAGTTATTTATATCCATTCCTGCCATTACAACGGCTACATGTTAACTACCATTTAGAATAATATTATTTTATTATTAGAGTGCAACGTAAGATTCCCACGAAACTCATTGTTGCGTGTTGGGTACACCATCGAGCATAGAGTCCCCTTTAAAGTCATATTAATATTTTATTCACAAATATGGATAAATATAAAAATTTCATATTCTTTATTTACGTGGGGTGTTACACTAACATCTAGAACCATGCTTGTGGAATCACACTCAAACAAAATATAATTTAGATTCATTTGATGTTCCATCCATACAACACTAATCAGACCGCTCATTTCTACCTCCAAAGTTGTTGGGGTTCTACAGGGACCATACAGGTAGACCATATTATCTCATGGTGTGTCTCCACACACAAACATGTAACCTGCTAAAACATGGTTACCTTTAAAGGCTCCATATATATTACACTTGATAGGGGTGGGTCCAGGTAATTTAAATCAAGTGTAGGGAAAAGGAAAGAAACCACCAACCTTCAAATGTCTTAGAACTAAAAATTCAGACACCAAATTACAACAGTGTGTTGAATGCAGTGAGTTATCATGATGGATGCCATTTATATTTTAGGAAGTTCATTTTATATCTAGAATTTGGACTAGTTGTGTATAATGTTGTTACACACTCTCAATATGATATTTATTATATCGATGAAAGGAACCAAGAAAATTATGGCAAGATGTCCAGACATTGGAACTTTGGGAAAAACATGAAGAAATATACTAATTTGGAAGGATAGAAACTGCCAAACCTCTAACATGTCAAATAAACTTTTCCATAAAGTTGAAGCAGTTTTATCGTAGATAAAAAAGTGGTTCAGATCTTTACAGTGCTTATTTCATAGGAATCACATGGAGTATATGAAGAAACCAATATTCCAATGATTATTTTCATCCTGAATTTTATTGAAGGATAGCCTAAATAGCATGGTGAATCATAAATTAAGGATCAATTTTTTCATAAAAAATTCCTTCTAATTGTTTGGACCCTAGGTGAGGTGTTTGTAGAAGTATTGTGAGTCTAGTTGTCTATTATCAGGTTGTTCTCAAACCGGTATGTCAACATAGAGAGAGAATTAAGATCTAGTCATAATTGGATGAATTGTAGAAGGATGGTTGTTCAGGTTGTTCAGTTGGTAAATGATGGAGATTCCATAGTTGATTTTAGAATCAATTCAATCAATACATTCAATAAGGGGGCTTCCAATCTAGTTACAAGACTAGAACATGAGATAAGATCTATCACGGACTAGCCAGTGGGAGTTAATGATGAACATATCAATGAATGATATATGACTTGGACAAAACGAACCGAGAATGTTGGTATTATTACTTACTTTCAGTTTTTGGAAAATCCTGCTTCTAAGAAAACACTATGAATATGAGTATTTTTATACCATTTTTCTATTTTACTGATATGATCACTGACAAAATATTTTCATTTCATTGACATTATCCCCATGTCATATTTTATTATCCACTATCATAAGAATGGGACAAAAGAAAAAATTTCAAACAATATATTATATCCTTACGTTCATTTTGCATAATCATTATGAATTGAACTTTGATATAGGTTTAATAAGTTTTTACTACCCTTAAATGAGATGGAATTACCATTACACAAGCCTCTCGCAATCCCCAACATAATTTTGAATGACCACGTCAATTGTTACACATTTTATCCAACACTTACAAAACCACTCTATTGTTTTTCCTTAAAGATTATATTGACTTCTTCCCTAGGCCAACTAACTATATAGTAATTATAAACCATCAAGAGTTTCTATATATATTTGTAACATCCCAAAACATAAAATGACATTTCTGGTGGTAAATTTATAAAACATTCATTTTAATCATTGATATGGATGAATTTGAACATATTATTTCAGTTTAAAACATAAAACATAAAAAAATTATCAGAACACTTATATACCAATTGAACTTATAGGTTTAGAGTTTTACTTAATTAATACCAAATCATATCAAATTTGATTCATTTAAAATGGTCCAAAATGTTGAACATCATCTCCCATTATACCTTTCATTTCATATTTAACATTAGGTCATCAAAATAATTCATATGAAATCCTTTTATAATTAATTCATTTAAAATCACTGTATATAACATGGGTAAATGAATACATAATAATGGTGACTTCAAATGATCAATAAGGTAAGACATAAGAATTAATAATTTGCTATTATCATTGATAATAAAATGTGCATAAGGGTATTTGTTAAATAATTAGATTTCATTAATGATTCATAAAAAGAAATCATACCCTTTAGTACCATGATCATCAAATATGAAATAATTTAAAATGAAAGGACCATCAATATCAATAATCATGATCTATGTGATATCAGTCACAATGATATAAAATATTATACACCTATTGTAATAAATTAATCCCATTTTGTTATCATAGATCACTATATTGTTACAAAACTTTCAAAATACTTTTAATTAGAATAATAATATAGATGTTTTCCAATACAATCATTACCTAAATAATTGAATATTTATATGGGAACACCCATTATATAATATCTAACAGGCTCACATAGTTCAATATGAGACAAAATATTGTATAATCTATAACAAGCTCACCAGATGCTATCTCTGCCACCCTATCACATAAGTTTTAATAAGACCAGCCTTTTTTAAAAGGTTATACCCATCATTTAATAAGTATCAATATCACGTGCTGCTATATAGGCCTCCCATCATATAATATTTCCAAGAACCACAACATGAATAATGTACATAGATCATGAAATTTAAAACTCATAAAAAATACATTATTCCATTGATAACAAGATTAACCTATAGAAAATAAATTTGTTCAATAATTATATCTTTTAAACCATATTAAAACCTGGAAATGAAATGAGATTCATAACAAAATATTTGAAACATTATTAACCCATAGAAAAGAAACAGGTTTCATAACAATCTATTTAAAACAATCAATCGAAAAATAAATTGTTATGGTATTATTTCAAAATATCCCCAATGAAGAATATGTATCAAAAAAATTCATTGAAATTAATGAATAGAAATACTATTCAAATATCATTAAAAATCATTATGTGAAAAATAACATTTTCATTTGGAAATAAATTTTTAAATCAAAATAATCTTTTAAAAAACATTTTTAATCGGAGAATATATTTCAAAACAATTTATTTATAGAATATTAAGAAACAAATTTATTGAAAAATACCATTGTAAACTTTTTATGGATGATTCAATGAAATGATATTTCTTTCAAAAATTAATTTTGTACATTTTGCAAAGAAAATTCTTTTATATACTAAAAATTTTACTGAAGACCCTTGATTGTAATGTTAAAAGAATATTTATTTAATATTTTTATAAAAAATAACAAGTAAAATTTTATTTAATAAATCATTTAAAAAGTAATTATTTTTTAAAACATGTTTTCAGATGAAAAACTATATTTAAAAAAATAGATCAATGAGGTCGTATTTTCATGAAAAAAATTTCTCTATTATTTAAATAACTAAATAGTTAAAACATATCACTATTACATGAAAATATTATCAATAACTTCGGTACAATAATTTTCATGATATTTCCTGTTAGGTCAAGCATGATATTTCAAAAATGGATACTTAATTATAAATAATACAGTAATTGATGAGATTGTAAAATTTAACGCTTACCAATTTAGAACCTCAAAATCACAATCCTTATTAATTTATAGAATTATATTATACATAAAATATCATTAAAATAAATAATTCCATCATATTACATATCAAAGGATATATATTTAGTCATCATAAAGAATACATGTATATATCATAATATAAATCTCTAAATAAGAGAAATAAGACTATAATCCATTACAGCTTTGGTAATATTGAAATAGTAAACTCCCTTAATGATGGATCCTACAATTTATATGTAAATGTCTAAAAATATATATATCAGAAAAATAAAATGGATTCATCGGTAGTATATGAAACCAAGAAAGAAGTATTGAATATGTCATATATCTCCCCAATATAAAAGATATATGAGAAAACATTGACATTGAGATTGACATGTCACAAGTATCATTATATTATTCAATAATAATATTATGATAATTATTTAATTTCATGAAAAATGTATGTTTATTAATACTTTTATTTCACTTACTAACATGTAGTAATAAATTTGTTAATCGATTTTGATTACATAATATGATTTGAGAATATTCAGATTGTGTGTAAAGAATGATTTAGAGGGATTGAATATAGTTAAAGGGAACATTATTTATACATCTCCAGAATAATATTTATGGAATAATTAAAATATTGTTAATCCAATTTCATTTTTGAATCCCATCGTGAAATGTGTGTAAAAAATGAACTAATGTTCTGATAATAGAGATGGTAGGACATACATATGGATGAGTAACAATTCAATTTTCAAATGATCATTATAAAAGGAAGTTACATAATATTTTATCATTAAATGATTATAAAAATATCAAAAAACATATTATATAATTATTTATACTTATATATATACAATTCATGTGATTTGGTGTGGAAAAAATGAGTCACATACATATGAGGAGGCAGTAGTACACACATCCATAAATATATTTCACATATTTATTATATTTTTCATTATTACTATCCATGTAATGAATTAATGGAAAACTAATCACATCACTTCATGAGGTGGTAGTCTACTCTACACATGAGTGACCCTATCGTATCCATAATAGAAGGAAAAGTAAAAGGTTTTATATGATATAATGACTCAAATTGTATAATAAGGATATAAATTTCATATATAATATTTCTATCCATTAACATAGTCCACCATGAGAGATGGTAATTGAAAAAACAAATAACATCATTTTCTAAGGTGACAGTCTGCCATACACAAGAATAATGATTTCATAACCCATTTCATAAAAGTTTGTGGGTTTCATGTTCATTAAAATATCTTTAAAAATATATCATTATATGTATTTTACTGAGGTTATTATATCATAATGGTATACACAAAATTTATGTAGGTGGAAAATGAAATAAAATAATAAAACACTCATTGAAAAATGTTGCTTATTATTTAGGTATCCTCCTTAAGTTTATACCAGAAAACATCATATATTAGATTTTATCCAAAAAATGTCTTAAAAAATGTCATTATTTAAGATAGGAAGTTGTATATTTGATGTTTTTTTCATAAAATTTCTTTATATCTGTAGATAATTTATGGGACTGAGTACCCTTTTATAGATGAGAATGAGTGACATTTTTTGTAAAAACAAATAAGTATTCGCTATTAAGATGTCAATATTACCTCATGTGTCTCTGAGATAGATAATTATTGTTTTTATGGATCATATTTAATAGAAACAAATTCAAAACTATTAAAATAATTTTTGTTAATATTTTTTCTTGATCTCCTAAGATTAAATATTTTTTTCTTTATGGTTTTTTTATATTGTAACTAATTTTCAAACGTATGTAATTTATCTAGTAAGACTTAATGAAAGTGAAAAATTTTATATAATATATATCCACTTACTCCATGAATTAATCATAATTTATCAAATGATAATTGAATGTATTTTGAAAATTAATTTTAACATAAGCGAATGTAACATGAAAAAACACATGTACAACATTTACCATGAAAACAACGTTTTTAAATAATTAACAATTAACATAGAAATTATAAAAATAATAATTTGTCCCTCAATAAATAATTTTTGATATTTATAAAATTTTAAAAAACAAATGGTGGAAGATATGATTTTTTTTAATTTAAAATCATTTAATAATATATAATTTATAACAAAATAAAAATAATGTCAATTTTTTAATTATCCTATAAATTTGAATTTAATAAAATAATACAATGATGGAATTCGAATATATTTTATTGAAACCAATGAATCAAGAAATATTAATTTAAAAAGATAATTTACTATAACAATTCCTTAACAATACTTAATATTTAATATTTTTATTATCTTGTATTTTAGTTAATTATTATCAAATTAGTTAATGTGTTGCTGTTTCTGAAATATTTTATGTAATTAACTAATATCTAAAAAATATATTTTTTTCTAGATAGAAAAAACTCATTTATATTTGAATATAATATTTATAACCAAACTAATTTTTTTTCTTCCTATCCCAAATCATTAGTGAAATTTAAAGCCAAAATAGTTTTCATTTAGTATTTTTTTTAATACCTAACATATTATTTATGAAAATAGCATGGAAAATTGCCCCAAAACACATATAAATATATAATATGTTCATAAAGGTATATATTTGGAAATAAAATATGTGATCAACAAATTTATAGGACATTTTATCTCATACGACTATTTGTAATCCCTCAGTAAACCCGTTTTTGCTTCAATCATTGGGAATAATTTTAACTGGTTAACATAAACATTATTTTAAAATTTGAAGTTGGAATTATTATATATTATAAATTATAATGATTAAAAAAATTGAATCCATTTTTCAAAAACCAATTCACATATGTTGAAAATTTTAAATTAATATTAATCCCTCAGATGTGGTGAGATAATAAATTTTAAAGGGAGTATTTTTTTGGAATATGTATAAACTCCATGACTAAAAATAATCATTATATGATTATAATTTAATATTTTATAATATATTTTTTATTCATTTAAATTAAAAAAATTACCCATTTTGTATTACCTTAATTAATTGTAATGGAGAAACATTATGCATTTTAAAATAGTTTTTAGAAAACCAATTTTAAACAAAAAAAATTTAGTAAAAATGAATATTAAGTTGATTCAAATAATTAAGTGAAGAAAATATAAATAAATAATTAATAGTTTCAAATAAATAATATATGTAAGAAATTTTTAATTTTAAATTATTTAAATTATTTAAAATAAAATGATTTTTTCAAAAACTCTTATTTATCACTATTCACTAAAAATCAATATTTTCCGAATATTCCCAAACTTTCACCCAACATAAATTGTTTAATTTAAAAATCAAAAAAATAATATCATTTTGTAAAGGTAATTTTATAAATATTAAAAATATTTATTATTATATTTTTACCATCAAAAGAAAAATATATATTTTTAAAGAGAACTTATTTTTGAAGAATAAATTCACTTTCATAAAAAATCGATTGATTATTTTTTAAACAATTATTAGTAATTTTTATTGAGAACTACAATAAAATAGGCTTTTAGTGGCACTTAGATTTCTCAGTGCTTGCTAAATAGGATGGTAAATGAACCTTTAATCAGTGCTGTAAAATGAATGGATAACGACCCACTTTATTATTGCTAAAAATACACTGTTTAAGGGGACCCTTTTTCATAAATAACAATAAATAACTGATAAAGGGGGAACTTTATGAACAATTTAAAATGGATAAACATAGGATATACCATTACAAATTATAGTAAAAAATTGTTGACAAAGACAACACTTTACAAGCGTTATCAGAAAAATATTACCTAGGGGGCATTCATTAGCACCTGTAAAACAACCTTGATAAATGGTGTCTTTATTAGTGATTTTTTATTATTGATAAAGAGTAATTTTTTAAAAAAATTATACATAATAAAATATAATATATTAACATAAAAATTATTTTATAATGATTTATATAATATATTTTCCTAGAAATTATTTATATAAGGCTAAATATGCATTTACACATAATAAATAAAAACAGTTCTGAAAAAAGGATTATAAAATATTTTAAAAATTAAAATTAAAAAATAAATGTATATTTTTTATCATAAAATAGTCATTTTATAAAAATATAATGATAAAAAGTAAAAAAAAACATCCAACACTCTAAAATGTGCTACAAATTTCTTGAAATTTTAACTCCCATGAATTTTGATCTGGGTGTCTGTTTGGTATCATCCACATATTGAATCAGATCTTGTGATGATCATTATGCCATAGTAACTTGGGAAAATCCCTATTCCCATTTTTAGGGGATAAAAGGATCAAAATACCACAAATAAAGAGTTTTAAGTCGGAGTATCCTAATTTTTTAACTCAATGGAATTTCATCATCGTTTATGGAGGTCATATTGAATTTTCTATATGGAGATTGAATTTATTCATATGTCCAACATTAATAAAGATATTATGGTTATTAATTTTTATCTTTTTTCAAAATTTACTTTTATTTATATTTAGGTATTAAATAATATATATATTTTGTATAAATTCACTCATAAAAATTTTATTTTATAAAAAAAATTCACCGTATTTAACAATAAAATAAAATTATAAATATATAAAAATTGTAAAAATAGTAATAATATCCATTTTATATTATATAATAATATTTGGATATAAATACCTATACAATTAATATATTTAAAATACAAATTTAAATATATATTAGTGTATTTTTTTTAAAACACATATATATTTATCTATATATTCTAATATATGTATATAAATATTAATATTTAATGTATGTAAATAAATATAAATATGTATAACTATATTTATAGATGGACACAAATATATAAATATATATATATGTGGGTTTGTATGCATTTATAAACAAACACACACACACCAGATATTTTATATATATATATATATATTTATATATAGAAAGAAATAGAAAAAATTATATGTATAAATAGATATACATAACGTGAAGAAAAAAACATAGTGTAGAGAAAAAGGCGCACACATATATGTGGGAGGCCTCAGTTTTGAAACTCGCTATATGTAGGGGTGTGGGTAGGAGGATTAAATTATGTAAATTGGGGACCACTCGGTCTGTGGGTAATAAGAACCGATAAATTGGAGTGGAGAAAATTAAAAAAAGGTGGGTTGGGATGAGTGTTGAACAAACAAAATTATCACCTTTTGTCAGCCCTTAATGAAAATGCTCATAATGGGGGCCTTCAACAGTGTTAAATTAACATAATAATAAACGTGTCCTTTTATATCACCAAAAAAGTGTTCTTAAAGGCACCCTTCATCAGTGCTATAAAAAACATCTAATAAATTCTAGCTTTATTATTTTTTTAACCTCTTGTTAAGGGGTCCATTATAATCATTTTTATGAGCACTATTTATGAAAACCTATTAACATCAATCACATTATCCGTGCTTCTATATTGAGGGTAAATCCATTTTAATACTGTGTTTAATTAACATAATTGTTGTAGTATCAATTTATACCTTAATATATGTTAATATTTATTTAAATATTTCATAATTTAGTTACTACTATTAATCCAACCTATTTAACATCTTGGATATAATGGAAATATATATAATGGGTCATCTGATTTCAAAGTTGCGTGTTTAATATGATATCGATCATAAAAATATGGGGTTTTTGTTTAACAAAAAAAATGAGTTTTGTGTCTAATTCAAGATGAAATAACTATTTCATGTAATAAATGATAAACATATTGTTTTATGTTCTTTATGATATTGAGTATAATTTTATTTTTTTAAAATATTGTTGTGTTACATCATTTTCATTTTAATAATTTTATCCATTCAATTTTATCTTTATCTCAATAATAAATTGTTGGACAATTGAAAATACATTTTTAACCCACATCGTAAAAGTGTTAACCAAACATCCATTCAATATTCGGGAATAAAAATTACAATGGTCATACGGAATAAAATATATCATTGTTTCCAAATAAGAGAATATAGGTGGTGATAAAATAAAAGAATACAAATATTTAGATAGTGGTAGAGGTCATAGATCAAAAGAAAACGATTTATCAAAGGAAAACTAAGGTCCCCAAAACCATAGAAATGTGTTGATTGAAATGAAAATCGGTTTTTCAGAATTGAATGTTTTAGGATAAGATTCATTATCAAGAACCATTTCCTATAGTAGATAAATTCCAATAAAATATTTACATAGAGAAACTTGAAATATATTTATATGATGTGTATAAATTTATCCTTTAATCAATTTCTACCACAATCTCATATTTTTCTCCAATGATGTGTTTTCGGAATGAATCCTTCATGTCTCATGAAATGTTTTTTAAAGAATTCATAACTATAAATGGGATAACCAGTTATTCATCATGCCTATAAAAATAACCAACACCAAAATGGTTAGATCATGAAAAGATAATTTCGAAAAATTAATATTCCTTCATACATTAACTTTCAAATTTTAACAGTAATACCCAATGTTCAAACCAAAGCATTCAATAAATTATTATCCATATAATTCCGAAATAATTTCTCGAATAAGTTTGAAACACAAATATTTGAAGGATTTTATCTTATATTCTTCCCTAAAAATTCAACCATTATTTTAAAAATAAAACCAATATGTTTTCAAAATAAACATAATAATTATAATTCAAAAAAGTTACATACTGACTATGAAAACATAGAGGCTAGTTGTTGGTGTGAATCCCTTATCGTCCTTTAATCTTAGGTTCAGGCCCCACCACCATCCTTAATGCAATGAATTTCCACCAAAAATACATGTTGTTTGTTTCAAAATTTTAACATGAAACATAATTCAAACATAAATAAAATTTATATTGATCCTAGTGGTTATAAATTCCACAACCCAATAAAAATTCTCCATAAATTATAGTAATTACATCAATTTCTCATCACTGAAAATGTCAATGGTGTATCTATAAAATTGAATTCATTTTCATCCTTAGGATTATAAACCTATGATGATATCTAAAACTAATGATATAACATCACATGAGAAATCACAATCACTAATGACATATAAACCCAAATATCATACCAACTATAATATCCCAGAACATTCACTCATAGATCCGGAGGTAAATTCATAAAAACAAAATGTTTTACATTGATACTGAATAAGGTGAACCAATTTTCACCAATCAAAACATAAACCATAAAAATTAAATATTGAATCAATTACATACCCATGGATCATTTTTTTGGGTGTTATTATGAAATATGACCAAATCATATCAACATAGATTAAAAAACTAGTTCATAAAGATGAAAATTATCTAATATTATATGCAACATTTATTATTTTACATTAGATCATAATAATACTCCATAATAAAATAAATATAGAAATAAATCATTCATACTTGTTCTTTATAACCTAGGGGAATAAAAAAATAAAAAGAATGAACTAAAACTACTCATATCAGTAGACATATGCATATGTAATTTAATGTCATCAATGTTCTTAAGTTGTAAATAAGAGTATTATTAAATAATCATGGTTTATGAGAGATTCATAAATGAACACATACCCTTCAATACATAGATCATCAAATATAAAAACATATAAACTGAAAGTGTCATTTGAATCAATAATCAATTCCCATATATTATGATTATTTATCACAAAAAATATAAAAACCGCATAAAATGAAATTAAAACCATTTTTAATATAATTAATCATAATATTAATAAAAAAATTTCCAACCCCTTCTAATTAGAATAACCATATGTCAGACATCAAATAAAATCATTACCCAATGTATTAAAGTACATTCTAGGTTTTCCATCGTACAAGTTATAATGGGAACACACTCCACTATCCAGGACACCCCATCATATAATTTGTATCTTATTTATCTAACACAATCTAGGTTGTACCATCTTATAATATATGATGGGATCACTAAACATTATCTATTATTACCATGGATTAAGTTTTAAGATGCTCACCCAGTGCTATATAGGCCCCTAGAATGTATAACGTCTCTAATAACAGTAATATGAATAATGTACATATATATAACACCATAAAAATAATATAAAAATAATTATTCACTTTATAAAATAAATTACATAGAGGAATGAATAATTTCAATAATAATCACTTTGAAACATGATTTACCTAGGTAAAGAAAACTAGTTTCAAAATAATATTTACGATGTAGGACTAAACTGTGGAAAAGAAACAGGATTCATAAATATCTCTTTGAGGCAATCATAATATATCCAACAAAAAAATTAGAATGGTCTCATTAAAAAAATATCACAAATGGATTTACCAGATTTAATAGTTTGATTTATTTTAATTAATTGAAATTCTATTAATATGTCATTAAAATAATACTTGAGGAATATATCCTTTACATTTTGAAAAATCACATTTTGAATCATAATTATATGTTATTAATTAATTTTATTCAAAAAAACATTTAAAATATGAAAACTTCTAAAGTAATAAGAAAATATATTATTTAAAATAAACCTAAAAACATTCAAAGGAATATTCAATGAAATTATTGATATATTAGAAATTAATTTTGTATATATCGTTATGAACATTATTTTTGAAAAGTATAATGCTTAAAAAACGTAATTTTTTGGAAAGTGATAAAAATATTCATTTTTCAATACATTATCCAAAAAGAAGTAATGTGTAAAAATTTCTTTAATAAATAACTTCAAAATGATAATTTAAAAAAACATTTTTTTGGAAGAATGCAGGTTTCTCAACTAAATAAGAAATGATGTTGACATTTATTAACAATTATTCCTCAATTGTTTAATTAATTAATAGTAAAAATTTAAATATTTCATAATAATTTCATTTATAAACATATGTAATGGAATTTCAATATAATTTTTGATTGGTCTATTATAACATTTTATCAATGTGGACGTAATTTGAAAAAATCTTATTAAACGATGATATTGTAACATCAAACTCTTACCTCTTTGGTAACATTTAATAGTAAGCCCCATGAATGAATAAAAATTAAATAAACATAAAATATTATTGGAATACAATAATTCATGATGTTACATTTCAAAGGGTTTGTATAAACACCTTATAAATAGTGATATGTGAATGTCATAACATATATCTCAAAGAATGAAAATTGAGACAACAATCCATTACCACTTTTGTAACATTGAAACTACGAACCCCAAGAAAGAGAGATTCTAAAATGGATATATAATAACATATAAATTCAGTGATAATAAATATAAAATATATTCATTGGATCTTTAGACACCACAAAACAAAAATAAGTGGTGAATATGACATATATGTCACAGAAATAAATGTGAGGTGAGAAAACCCCTATCTTGAGTTCGACTTGTCACATGTGTCTTTATATTCTTGAATAATAGATTTATAGAAATTCATGATTTTCATTAATTTATTTTCAATTCTATTATTAATATTATTTCACATACTAACATATTATATGGAATTACTCAATCTATTATGTTTACATTAGTTTTTTTGACCATATCCATCTTGTGTTAAAAATCGATGTTGGTGGGTTGAATATGGTCATATAGGTCATTATATAAACGTATATACAATAATAATCTTAAAAATATTCCATATTTATGTATAAATTGTACTTTTTAATCCAATAATGAATGATCATTATGAAAATTAAACTAACATTACGATTTTGGAGAAGGTAGGTCGTAGATACACATGAGTAACTTTTTAATTTTTCAATTATCATTATTGAAATATGATAAGTAATATTTTATTTTTTTAGAATTATAATTATTTCAAAAATACCATATTAATTAATAATTTCTATAATTTATGTTATTATTATGATGGGATGGTGAAAAAAATCACATCGCCTCTAGGAGGTGGTGGTCCACACATCCAGGAATGACATTATCATTTTTTTAGGGAGTGAAACTTTAAAATGGAAATGATATAATATATTTTAATTATGTTAAGTATTTTATTAATAACCTAAAAATATCATTAATCTAACATTTATTTATTATATTTACCCTTATTACTTTCAATGTAATGCATTTTTTAAAATAAATTACATCACTTCAATAGGTGGTATTATATTATACACATGACCGACATTATCGAATCCTTACATAATAATATTTATAATGGTATTTATGATATAATTAATACATATAAATATTTTTTATAAATATCATATAAAAAATTATCTCCATTATCATAACTAACCATGTGAAGTGGTAATAGAAAACAAATTACATCACTTCGCGAGTTGGTAGTCTTCCGTACACATGAATTATGATTTCATAACCAATTTTATGGATGTGTGTGTCTTTTTGGGAGTTCCTTTTATCATAAAAATAATAATTAAATTAAATATAATTATATATAATATCATAATTTTTTAGGATTAATGGATATAGGTGGATTAATAAATAAAATAAAAATTCTCATTAAATATTTTCACATCCTCTTCAAGTATCTTCCTTATGATCAGACCAAAGGCCTTCATAATATGTAATTATTAACAACCAAAGGTCTCCAAAATTGAAATGGGGGTTTTTAATGTGATTTTTATAGGGTTTAGATGTAAATACCCATTCTTGATGTACATGAACATTACATTAATTTTTTTAGAATACTTAATACATGACACAAATAGAAAACCAATGATTGTATTAGTGTAGTTTCTTTGGAAACTAGGAATATATTATACTATCTTAATGATGGTTCTTCAACATATCCCATAATTATGTCCCCCTTTAGTTTTCATACCTAAAACCCTTCCTTACATAATGGGAAAATGAAAACAGTTGTTAAGGGTGAGATAAAATGCTCTGTAAGGGTAAACATGGAGAAGATTAAAGAAAACAAAATCATAAGAAAGTAAAAACATGAAAAAAATTTCTGAAAATCAAACCATTTGTCTCAAATATCAAGATCATTATTCATGAAAAAAATCATGCAGTTAATAAGGAATAAATTATAAATGAACATGAACCATGATAAAATAGAATTGGAATAAAACATGGAATTTTTGAAAACACATAAGCATTGAAAATTATTTCCATATTATCCAAGACTAATTGTGAAGACCATAATAGTAGAAAAAGTCCAGTACTAAACTGAGTTCACACCTCGTTCCAACCCTGTATTACTGAACCTGGATTACACACCGTTCTAGCTATGTATTACTGAAATGATAACATTTACTGTTATATTCCTATCTATCTTAGGATATATAAATCATTACCCATTTCATTAGAGGGACATATAGTCCCACCAATAACATAATGAAATCATTGTTATGTGTTCCACAAAAATGTTAAACATTCATCATAGCATAACCTAGGGAATAAAATGGGGTTGTTAAACATCATTATATCATAAGATATTTGATTTAAAACAAAAGTATGTAAAAAATATAATTCCATAATAAACATAATAAAATCATTGTAGAAATATGGATATTATTCTTGAAACATAACCCGATTAAAGAATTGTATCTTATATGGAAAATAGTTTCGATAAAACACCAGAAATTAATTCTTAATGAAAATATCCTTTCCTTTTAATTTTTTTTTATTTTCTAAAAATTCATTGATAATTTAAATGATATGAATTTCTTTGAAAATAAAATTCATATAATGTAATGGATTTTTCATTGAAATAATTTTTTTCATTAATAGAAAACATTCTTCTCGTACTTTTGTCAAAAAGACAAAAAGTACCTCCTATCAAAAATTAAAAAAGATTCCTTTCATAGAGTTTTAAAAAATAATAAAAAATTGTTAAAATTGAATTAAATAAAATTATAATAATATGAAGAATATTTTATAATACACATGTATAAAATATTTTCATGGATGATAAATATACCCTAGTAAAAAATTACCTATAAAAATCTCAGATAAAAATGAGAATGAAAAATCACCCATTACCAATTTATATTCTGTCGATTCATCTAAATCATATAATAAAAAAATTATATACATATCATAATCTTGATAATAAGAATAATAAAAACATTCTTGGGTAGCATAAACACAACTCAAATGAAATTTGTGGTGTATATGACATATGCCCCCCAAAAATAAAAGTGACACAAAATAATACAATTTCGTAGGCCTAGTATCTCTTGTATGTATCCATACATTATGTATAATGATTTAATAGATATTATTTAATTGGTTCTTAATCATATTCATTCTTATAATATCATATATGATCATATTGTCATATTTTTTGTGGAAAAAGTTCAATATTACTTGTTATTCGGGTGTTAACAACTTAATTTTCTTATGCATGTTTTATCAAATAAGATCTAGTTATCCTTATATGGTCATAATTATATCCTTAAAAGAGGATATAAATAGAATATATATAATATTTATTCATTCTATATTTTTATATAATCATGATTTCATCGATATCATATAGATAGAAATACATCACATCCTAAATACGGTAGGTCATATGTACCCAAAGAGTCGATATCATTCTTATAATTATTGAATGGTATGGAATTGGATAGAATATATATTTTAAAGAATAAATAAATTGTTATAATAATAAAATTGAGTAATTATTTCTATCATTATTCTCATCTATGTAAATTGGTATTCAAAAACATGTTACACAACATTATGTAGACGATATGTCGTACATACACACACCTGATGATTTTATTTTTTATAGGATGGATAGAAGATGGGATATGGTTATTCTATAATCATAATAATACTCAGTATATAATTTATACTTTATTTATTATTTTATAATTGAAAAAATTGTGAAGATGATGTATAATAAGAAATAATTTAGAAAGAATCTGTAGAGGGGATTACCACTTCTTCAACAAGAACACACTAGATATCCTCTTGAAGTAACTAGAGCAGGTATTTTCAGAATGCATAAACCAATAAAATGTGTCTAGGAAATTTTAGAAGGGAAATTCATATGGGTTTAATGAATTTTAATGCTCAATGTGACATGATGTTGAGAGTGAGGATGGGCATTTTTATAATTGAGGTGTGGGGAACATTTGGAATCCCAAAAATTAAAATAAAACCATATTAAAAAACAACCAAAATGTCATATTTTATAATATTTGATGAGAAATGGTTGTAATATCCTCAAAAAAAATTTAGACTTGTTTTTATTGAAAATTGAAACCTTATCATTTTAATTAACACTAGGATATTTCATTTAATTTATAATAAAATAACTAATATTTGAAAATTAAAAGGTTGAAATATTTAATTATTCGACATGAATTTGTCCAATAATGAATAATTTATATATTTTAAATCATACAATAATTATTATTAATTTTTTTATAAAATAATTTATATATAATTTAAAAAACCATTATTTTTATAAATAGTCAACAGTGTCAGTTTTGACACTATTCAATTCATTGCTTTTTATAAACTATTCAGATAAAAATTTTATTAGAATTTGTTTGTATTACTAATAGGTCTAGGTCATCTAGAAAATACATTGGACATATTAATTATCCCAAATTATATTTATTTTAATATTTTAATAACATTTATTTTTTATCTGCATTTTCCAAATAATTACAACATCAGTATTGTGAAATTAGTTAATATAATTACTTGTTTAATAAAAAATTAAAATAAAATACAATGATGATGATAAATACACTATCCCATATAATAAAACTTTTAGTCGAATATATATTCTGTAATATTTATCATTGAAAATGCTATACATTTTAAAACATGAATGTGACAAGTTTAACATCACATTAAATAAAATAATATAAATGTCATAATCACTTGTATAAGTATCTAAATGGTCAATAACTCATCCATTATATGATTAGGATCATGATAGAATCAACCAATAACATTTGGTAAAGTGTTTTTTGTTATTATTGGTCATAATCATTTTAAGAAAAATTGTTCAATGATTTTTCATTTATTAAATAATATCTGTATCATCAATATATAAACATTTAAGGTAATTAATTATTTATTAAAATTTTATCAAAATAACCATGATTGATAAAAATTTATCTTTAAAATGATTATTTATAATTAAATTTATCTTTTTTATAAACTTATATTAAAAATAATTTAGTTATTAATATTTGAGTAATACATATTTAGATTTTCATTTAATAAAATATATTAAGTGTCCTAATCTCATCAATGTGGCTTCCAAAGGTTATAAATTCTCTTCAATAATTTTATAGTTTAATAAAAACAAATCTAATAATATTATTATAGGTTTTATGATAAATTTAAAATAATATATTTACCCTTAATTATAAAATTTACATTTTTCAGTATTTAAAAAAATTTCATATGTTACTAATCTTAATGCCCAAAAATAAAATAATGATTTAAAAATAATTTGGATACCCTGATTAATAATATTTAATCCATTTTAAAAAATTAAAAATACATAATATGCATTAAGTAATTTAGAATTAATCTATTTGTTATAATGAAAAATGTGTTTTAAAAGTTAAAACATTGTAAAAGATTGAAATGGTTTTACATCAAGTATTATTGTAAAATTAATTAAAATGACCAAAATATTTTTATATTATAATATTATATTATATTAATACTTTAAAACAATTAAATCATATAATTTATCAACATAAATTATTTTGATTATTTTTTTTCAATAGAAATTTTGTGTATTTTTATTGTTCATTAGAATTTATAGTTTATCATTAAAAATTAACAAACAATCATCCAAATTAAATTTTAATATACCAATTAACATAAATATGTGAATTTTGTTAAATATAATATATTAAAGTGTTAAAAAAAATTATTTAAAATTGGTACGAGATCATAAGGCGGCAAGACTGCTTTTTTTGAAACATACTTTATTTATGTGAAACAAATTTGAATTTTATCTTAAATAATATCTAAAAAACATGTAAGATGAATTTAATTCATCATGTTTTATATATTAACTATGTATCTTATTAATAAAATCCATCTAGGGTGATTTTATTGTTTAATAAATTGACTTATTTTCATTTAAATAGTTTTTTCGAAAACCATTTATTTTAGAAGAATTATATTCATTTAAAATTAAATGATCACCAAAGAATTCATCATATTTTCATCATTCAGTTAATATTTTTCATACCAACAATTATAATGACTAGGTTAAAAGATAATATATTAATATTTATTTTTTACTTAATATCGGTCATGTGTGAAAGGAGTTCTATGAATGGAAGAAGAAAATTTGTGTAATAGATGCCATGAATAGTGCTGCATATTCCACAAGTAATGCTTATGTTGTGTATAGGAAATGTTACCTTATTATATATTAAAACACTAGACACAAAATAAATTCTCATAAAAATCATGGGGTGTTACATTCTTCCCCCATTATAATGATTTTATCCTTTAAAATTCATCAGGGTTATAAAAGGTTTATTACATGAAAATTTATTTCATAAAAACACATATCGTAAAAAAAATAATTATTATTATTTTTAAAATGAAATTTTAGAAACATAATGGTCATCAAAATTCACACATAATTGGGCCTCTACATATTATAAAAAATTTTGGAATGGGAAAACATGGATATGTAAGAGAAATTTAACCATAATTTTCAGATGGACAGTGATAGAGAACAATGTTAAGAGATATTTAACAATCAGAAAGCCATAAATCTATGATTAATTAAAGTGAAGTTTGATTCATCAGAAACAATTTTACTGTGGTAAAATATTGTCATTAAAATCTTTTACCTATATTTGAATAATTATATGACCTATTTACTTGATTATGTATTATATCATCGTTTCTTAATTTCTAAATTAATTTCCACTTCATCTCTTATTCCAAGAAATAACGTTTCATTTGTCATTCTAAAAGCATTACTGGGTCGATTAATACTAAAATAAGATAATTTATCACTCCATATTTTTGACATAAGGATGTCATAAGTTATAAAATATGCATAAGTTTACCTATGGTGACATATTACATTATTCTAAAAAACATCATCTAATTTTTAAGATAAACATACCATAAATTGATAACATTTCTATCCTTATTAAAAATGAAAATAAAAAAAATGAGAAAGTGGTTCCCTAAATTGAATTAACATTTTTTACCCATATATAATATGATATCTCTTATTAGTCACATTCTAAACAATTTAACACTATCATCATTTATTTTTATTAAACAGGGTAATAACATGAATTACCATACAACCATAGTGAATACATGAATCATTTCAAAAACTATCTCTTTGCACATACTATAAATACCAATAATTAAAAATACTTAATCCGTGATACCCTAAATAATTTTTTTATCAAATTATTTCTGATTTCAATAATATTATTAAACATCTCTTTATTTCTGTATCCCAACAGTATTCACCTAAAAAGGGTTATTATTACCTTAATGTGTTCTCCCAAAATATATGAATCATATTTCATGTTTATCAATAAAATTCAAAATATACTTTCAAATACATAAAGAATAATAATAGTGTACCAATACTTTTATGTTTCTTTATTCCATAAAAATTATTATACAACATAGACATGTAATCATTCAACTATTTTCTTAACTATTTACCAGTCTTCATGGTTTTATTCCTTGTAACATCTTTTATTTCATATACCATTTATAGTCTCTTAATCATCAATAAATGTATTACCACTAATATGACCATGTCTATACTCATCGTGATATTTCCCCTATGGAATAATTTTCATAGTTCCCATATATTCCACATTTAAAAAATTTAACATTAATTGATTCCTTAGAAATACCATTATCCTTTTCCATAGTTTTAAGCAAACCATTTTGGTTGAAATTATCTAGTTTTTGTTATTATTTTCCTCATTCAATGAATCTTAATGTTACTTTGAAACATACTCCTTAATGGCTCTTCCCACATGATTCACATGAGGAAAATTCACATTTACTTCCTATGTGGTCATCATGAAACTACATATTTCTCTTTATTGGTGGGTTAGAAAACACACCAATATTTAGATTTTTAATCATATTATCTGATTTTAGATTAGGCATAAGCATAATGTATCACTTTCGTTCTCCCATTTAATTTGATATCTCATGAGGAATATCATTCCATTTTATATAATATTTTCTATTAAGATGGATACTCCTACTTACATCCATTATCAAAACCCTAAAATAATAGTGTGAGAAGAAATAATAATACTTGTAAAATCACATAATCAATGGAAAGTAATTTCAATTTATAACAAATAATGTTTAATTATAGTTTATCCTATATTGTTACCAAAATTGTTTGATTGTAACCTATTATAAGGCATATCCATAGAATTTCCCTTAACATGCCCTTATAAAAATCTTTAGGGATCTCAATAAAAGTTTCATTTCTTATTTTCCAAATGTTTACTAAACTTTGGCTTTCATACCATCTAGAAATATTAAATATTTACGTACATGTACATTACATTAATAATTTGGAATACTTAAAAATTGACACTAACAAATGTCCAAAGATCATATTATTTTAGTGTAATTGGAAACTGGGAACATATTATGCAAACTTGGTGAATGATTTTAATCATATCCAATAAAGATCTTCCCATTTAGTTTCCTACCAAAAAACATTATTTATATCATAGGAAAAAAAGAATACATATGAAAAGGGTGAGCTCAAATGCTTAGTGTGGGTATACATAGATAATATCAAACAAAAAATAAACATAAGAATGTAAATATGTGAACATATATTTTGGAAATTATAAAATCTATAACAAATATAATAATATTGATTCATGAAATAAATCATGGAATTTTGTAAGGGATAAATCATAATGTAACATGAACAATAATAAAAAAGAATTATAAAAAATATAATTTTGGAAAACACTTAATCATTGAAAATAATTTCAATATTAACCAAGAAAAATTTCCAAGACCATCATATCTGATAAAGTCCATTACTGAATTGTTTTGACACCTCGTTCAAGCCCTGTATTGCAGAACCATATTTACATGCAGTTGCAACCCTTTATTTCTAAAAAATATTATTTCCCATTCCATTCATATCTATCTCATTAGAGATAAATCTTTAATTAAATCATTGGAGGGAGATATATGTCCCAACAATCAAATAATGCAATAATTCTTATGTGTCCCACAATAACATATAACATTCATCATTGCATAACCCAAGGCTTAAAATGGGTTTTTAAACACCATTCCACTGTAAGATAATCCATGTAAAAAATGGATTTCATAAATATCCTTCCACCATAAACATAATCAAATAATATGAACAATTGGGATAGTATGCTTCAAAAATAACATGATTAAATAATTCTATCTTATATGGAATGTTTTTTATAAAACTATGGATATTAATTATTTATCAAATTATACATTATTTTTTATTTTTTTTTGTTTTCTAAATATTAAATTCAATTTTAAAATATATTAATAAATTTAAAAATAAAAATTAAATAAGGTAAAGGATGATTTATAGAAATAAAGCATTATAATTTGAAATAAAATTTCCTTCTAATACTTATGATGAAATGTTAAAAAGTACATAGTATTGAAAAAAAATTCATTTCATACTGTTTCGTTAAAATTCACCAATGGAGTAAATTGGAAAAGAAAATAGTAGATGAATATGAATAATATTTATTAATATATATGTATAAAACATGGACATTGAGTATAAATATACCCCATTAAATATTTATGTATAAAAAATATCAGATAAACATGAGATTACCAAATTAACCCTTACCCATTTATAATTATTAGAATCGTATGACCCATAAAATAATAAAAATTATATGAAAATAATAACATTCAAAATAGGAATCATAAATAATTTAGGGTTACCATAAATATAGATCAAAGGAAATAGGTTGTGTATAAGTCAAATACCCCACATAATTAAAATTGAGGAAGAATAATCCATTACCTTAGGTCTGATATAATTTGTATGTTTCCAAAAAACATATATATTGATTAATATGCCCCCATTGACTTATTAAAGAATCATATTTATTTTTATGATATCATATATCATTATATTATCATCTGTCAAGTAATAATATTTCATTATTAATCATTATGCAGGTATTAACTGCTTCATTTTCTTTTTCAATTTTTGTCGACTAAGATATGGTTATCCTTTATAGGTCATAGATATATAATTTCAAAATGATATTAATGTAATATATATCATATTTATTCATTCTATAAATTTATATAATAACCCTTTTTTGGATATCTTTTAGAATGAATCGTATCACATTGTGGAGACGTTTGGTAGTATGTACGCATAACCAATGATATTGTCCCTTTATTTATAAATAGTTTGGATGTGGATGGTATATAAATTTATGAATAATAAATAACAGTTTATTATAATAATATATATTAATTATTTCCATCATTATACAAATCCATGTAATCTTGTAGTGAAAAAATAGATTACACCCCTGCGTGGAGATGGTAAGATGTACATATATGTGTGTGGTGATTTCGTTTTTCATGGGATGAATATAATGTGTAATATGGTAGTAATATAATCATTATAACATATTAGTATATAATTGATACTTGAGTTAACAATTTATAATTGAAAAAACTCATGAAGAAGTAGAAGAAGATTGATGTTTGAAAGAATCGGTAGAGGAGATTACCTCTACTTCGACGTGCCCCCTCTAGATCTCCTCTTAAAGAAACTATAGATGGTATTTTAATAAGACCAGATTATCTAAAATTTGACTATGGAAGTCTAAAAGGGACATTAGAAGGGGTTGGACGAATTTGAATGCTCAATGTGAATATAATTTGTTAAGGATGATGCACAATTTTATAATTAAGGCAAGGGGCACATAGGGAATCTCCAAAATTAAAATACAACCAATTCATATAACCTCCAAAATGTCAAATTCTAGAATTATAAATTATATAGTGTTTAAATCCCTTTATCCAATAAATCATAAAAATGTTTTTATATCAATTATAACCTTTTCATTTTAATTAACACCTAGTTCTTCTATTTAATTTTAATTAAAGTATCAAATAATTCAATATAACAAGGTTAAAATATTTACTTATATGATGTATATTATACCTTGAATGAATAATTTAGAATATATTAAACCATATAATAATTATTCAATTTTTTTTATACTTTTTTTATTATTTTTAAATTATTTATAAAAACATTCTTTTGAAAAACATTCAATATTGTCAGTTTTGACACTATCCTATTCAGTGATTTTTTAAAAAATATTAAGTCATATATTTACCTCAAAAAAATATTTTTTTATATTAAAAATAAGTAAATTCAACATGAAAATTTATTGGAAATATTAATTATCCCAAATTATATTTATTTTAATATTTCTCTATCATTTATTTGTTATCTCCATTAATAAAATAATTACACAATTAGTTTTGTGTATTTATTTAATATACTTATATGATGAATAAAAATTAAAAAAAATACTATGATGAAGGAAAATATATTATATTTTATAATAATACTATTAATTTAATATATTGTCTATAAAATCGATCATGAACAGTGTTATACTTTTGAAAACATGAATATGACATGTTTAACATCACTTTAAAAAATTATAATCCCTTCTATAAGGATCCAAAAGTACAATAACACGATCCTTGGATTATTATAAATAATATAATTAAAAAAATATGATTTTTTCATGTTTTTGGATATTTTAATTATTATCATCATTTTAATAAAAATTAGTTCATTGATTTTTGATCAATTAAATTATTGTTACATCATAAATATATAAACCATTAAGATAATTAGTTATTTACTAAAAATTAAAAAAAATTACCATGATGAAGACAAAAAATATTTGTGGCATGATTATTTATAATGGAATTTATCTTATACATAACCATTGAATAAAAATTATTTAGTTATTAAAATACGAGTGAAATATATTTAACTTTTCGTTAAATAAAATATACTAAATATCCAAATCTCATCCATGAGGATTCAAAAGCGAATAATTTCAGCCCAATTATGATTTAGGTCTAAAATAATTCCTCCAATCATATTAGGAAAAGTGTTTATGTATTTTTATAATATTATATTTACCCTTAATTACCTGATTTACATTTTTATCTCATTTATAATAATTACTGAATTTATTAATCAAAATGCCAAAAAATAAAATATTTATATTAACATAATTTGGAAGTACTAACTTTAAATATGGAATCAATTTTTTAAAGATAAAAACACGTATTTTGAAGTAATTCATTTAAAATTAATCTCTTTGACCAAATGAAAAACATGTTTTAAAGGTTACAACATTGCAAAAGATGTAAAAGTTTTTATATCAAAATTCATTATAAAATTAATGTGAATTAAAAAAAATAAAATTAACTGAAAATAATATATTCAATTTATACATTAATAATTTCACTAAAATAATTTATCCACATAAATTATTTCGATGGATTATTTGTTTTCAATTAAAAATTATTATATTATTACTATTTATCAAATCACAAAATTTATCAAAAAAATAGAAAAAATTCATCAAAAGTGAACTTTAATATCCCAAATCCAAATAATAATTTCATTTTTTAAATATAATGTATAAATTTTTAAAAACTATATTTAACATGTGGACACCATTAAAAGACAAAAAAACTGTAATTTTTTAAAAAAATACTTCTTTTATACGAAACATTTAATTTTATCTTATATAATGTCAAGATATAATCTAAAATAAATTTTAAATAGTATATACAATATATAAGATATATATTTCATTAATAAAATCCATCGAGGGTGATTTTATCATTTTTTAAACTATCTTATTTAAATTTAAATAGTTTTCAGAAAAACAATACCTTTTTTTAGAAAAGATCTATTTTCAATGATAATTAATTTCCCAAAAATTTATTAAGATTATTTTTATAATTAAAATAATATTTTTCATACCCACCATTATAATGTCAAGTTTATATGGTAAAATAATAATATTCAGTTGTTCACATAAAAATGGTCTTCGACGAAGCGAATTCGATCAAAAGAACATGAATTTGTGTGTAACACATACCGAGCAATGTGATGTGTATATATCAAGCTATATCATTGTTTATTATAGAGAAATCCTATATTGATTTTTAGTATAGTGAATCTCATTAAAACAATCTATCTCATAAAAATATATAGGTGTTACATTTGGTGAACAAAATGGCATGAGAGGTGTGAAGAAGTGAATGGAGTGATTTCTCTATTATAGTTGAGGAGGTGTATCATTTTTATAAATACATAACAGTATTCACTATTTGGAGGGAATTCATACCACATTTAACTATAAAATTTATAATTAATTTTTTTCAGGTATTATATGGTCTATCCAAACCACCAACACAATAGGAAACACATGTTTTTGAAATTTCATTCCTTAACTCATGGGATTCCTTATCTTTTTCATTTCTCTTTTTCATTATGGTAACTGGTTTTATAAAATATTATATTTATCCATCAATACTAAATTAAATCATGTATTATTAAATAATTTGTATCCACTAATTATATTTATTAAATCTAATTTAGCATATAATAATCCTATTTGTGTTGAAATTTAATTTTTACACAAGCCCATGTAACAAGAAAAAAACCCATAACCACTAACCACAGTAACATAGTTTTTAACTCTATAGGTATCAATTCATTCATTATAAAATAATAATAGTTCAATTAATAAAATACGTTGGATTCTTATTAATATTTAAAATCACTTATTAAAATATATTATTTTTAAGTTTTTTAAATCATTTATTAATATATTATTTATAATAACATAATATTCATATAAATATTGAAATTATTAATTTAATATATAATATATTTTTCTTGAAAATTTTTAACACAATATATTTGTTGAAAAATTAATTAAAGGAAATAAATCATTCAATTTACTTAACTTTTAATGTTTTTAAACCCATTTTATTGTATATTATTTCCTAAGTAATTAATAAATTGGTGTTTATTAAGTATTTAATGTATTTAATTAATATATAAAAAATTAATACAAATTATCAATCTGAAAAAATCATTAATATTTAAAGGTAATATTTATAATTGAACCTATATAGTTTTCCCTTATCTTAAAGCATTATTTAAATAAAAAACGGTACCTTTTTTCATTTTCATTACGTAACTTATTATATATGTCATATTAATGGGATAGTTTCCCTAACACTCATAAAAATAGATAATTTGGTATTGAGGGTCTTAATATGGCTATCCAATGGGTGATTGAAAAATTGGAAGGTCATTTTAACACGTTGGTTTAATCTTTAATCCCTTGGTAAATTTATTATTGTCGTAATCACTATGATTAATTTTTATTGATTTCTATAATCATTATAGTCCAAAATTAAGTCATCATTACTAGAAATTTAAATTATTGTGATTCCAAATATAGAATAATTTTTTCCAAATTTAATTCACAAATGTTTATAAATGATAATTTAATTTTAATCACGTAGAGGTGGCGAGACAACAAGTTGTTGAGAAGAATATTATTTAGAAAGAGATAATTCTTTATTAACTATATGACTAATAATAAAACTTTAATGAAAATAAATTTATATTTACCAATAAATATTCTATAAATTTAATTTTAATCATTCCATAATTGGTAATATTATAATTAATTAAAATTGATAAAAAAAATATTCATTTTAAACCACTTTACACAATATCCCCTTTTTGAAACAAAAACAAACATTTACAAAAACACAATATTATATTGATTCAATGTATGTATGTTGATTAAATAAAACTATATAATAATTAGTACAATTGAACCAATATTCAAAATATATTTGTACTATTTAATAAATTTATTTATTTAAAATAAATGACTATTTAAAAAAACTATTATTTTTATCTATTTATTGAATAATCAGTATGTGCTGAAATGCGATAATAGTTCATCGAATGAAAATTATGAAATTAAAATTTATATAATGATTTTAATTTTATGAAATTAGTTTTATAATATTTTTATTAATTTTTTATAATATTTTTCAAAAAAAATGTTGTGAATAATAAAATAACTTTAGTAAAAAAACTGATTGATTATTTAATTAAACAACATTCAATGATTTATATTTTGTATGAAAGTTATCGATATATATATATATATACATATTGATTTATTTAAAAATATTTATTCAATACAATTTAATTTCTAGTTTATAAAGGCAATATATATCATGGGTCATTTACTATAGAGTTTTGTGTTGAATATGCAATCAAAACTCAAAATATTGGGGTTGCGTGTGATGAATAAAGAAATTGGGTGTTGTGTATCACATAATACTGAAATTATGTTGCATGTAACAAAACATAATCTCATTGTTTTATGTTCATTGAAGTATATAATATAAATTTATTCTTCCAAAGTCCCAAGGTGTTATAATATTTGTATGTTGTCAATGTTAACCTTCCACCAAATATCATGAAGATAATTAATCTTTTAAATTTGACTAGTTTAACATTTATGAAATGTAGCTATATTAATGGTCTTATATATTTAATAAATAAATTTAATAGAATTCCATTGTGCCTTCAATTAGCAATAGAAAATTCATTGTTATCCATCATCTCAATCACATATTTAAACATTTTATTGCCCCACTATCTTGAAATTAGACCTATAAAAAATAAAAATGCATTAATAAATAATTGAAAACATGAAATTAGACAAAAACTAATTTTAAGACACAATTATTGTGGAAACATAAATCTTCAAACAGATTTTATTGGACCTCTCCCTTTGCTTCATAAAAACAAGATTCAAAATTTCCTTCATCTTTTATGTTCAAATATTTTTTTTACCTTCGATCTAATTTTGTGTCAGAAATTTTTTAAATTAAATATTTAACTGAGTTCGGTATTACTACATAAATCACCATGGTAATTTCACCACTGATATCATGAAATATTTTTCTACAATCAAATGGATTTATGTACTCTATCAGGAATTTATAGAATGTGACAATAAAGATTGAGATTTATTTTTCAGTTTTTGATTTACCCATATTTAATCATCTTTCATTCCTTTATCAACGGTGCTTCAGAGGTCAATAGGAGTGAATGGTATCAATAGTCACACATCACCAAACATTTTTCTATTCCGTTAAAATAGTAGAATAAGTAATGTCACTTACCCCTCTTTCTATAAGTTGAACTAAAGCCTCTAAAACAACAATTATATAGGGGAATATAGACCCCAATACATTTGAATATAAAATGTAATTTAGTAGCATCATATCCTATATTATATTTTTTATATTTTAGGGTAATATGGTTACATGTCTTTCCTTATAGTATCATCACACATACATACTATTATTATTTTGCAACTACCATTTCCATCATGCTGTTTTTTATAACCAAATATTACGGTCACTTATATAAACATGGGTTCCACAAAATATCTTGTGTAGATTCATAGAAATTTCAACTAATAATTAAATAAACAAAATTAATTTAAATTCAAAATAAAATTCAAATAAAATTATAATAAAATAAAAATAAATAAAAATAAATATTCAAAATATGATAAAAATAATGAGTAAATTTATTTATTACAGATAAGTTAAAACATGTTGATTTATTATTTTTATAAAAATAAAAATGATAATGAATAAAATGGGATAATTAAATCATAAAAACCAATATATAAATTTTGGTCAACAATAATTACTCATTAAAGAATAAATAATTAGGAAAACTAAAAAACCTTTTAAATATATATTTTTACATAAAATTAATTATTTATTAATTTGGAAAAAAATTTCAATAATTCAAAATTATTAATGTGGAATCATAATTTTTAAAATAAAAAATAAAATCAAATAGATTGAATGATTTAACAAAATAATAAAATAAATGTGACGTCTCCTGATATTGAGGACCATTGTAAAATCCCATGTTACCTAAAAATTTCTTCCACAATCCTGTATAAAAAATACAGACTCGTCGATTAACAGATATATTGTATTGATGTGCCCTATTTCTCACATTTTCAATGCTATATCTAACGTGTTGTGTAAATCATGGTGTAGTTAATGACCTTTCCATTGTTTAAGCACAATGGTACTCCTCTTGAGGGGCCTCTTAAATCCATACACTATTGTGCCTCCTCATCCTTCTATATCAGATTAATAAAGGTGAAATTCACTATATTTTAATAGGTACACTCATCTATGTAACAAAGGATAAAATAAGAAAAACGTTTTGATACACCACCAAAAAAATTTCTATCATCAAATAATTAGGAAGCACTTGAGTATATGTTATCACATCAATGTTTATCACATGATTTTAATATATTTATGATGACCAATATTAAACATTTTTTATTTCCTTGATATATCCCAATACATGAGTAGAATGAATCATAGAAAATATATGTATAATATTGAATATGCAGACACATAAATTATCCCTATATGATGTTCCATTATCTCATATGCATAGTATATATTCATCATACTAAAAATAATATACTCTAAGAAGTGTCCATTGAATGTCACCCAGATGATACCCTCAAATATTACAACATGATTCAAAAAATACCAACAACCTCAATAAATTTATAGATTCATAAAGGGAACATGATTTAACTTATGATCCTTGTGGGGGGGGTTACAAGAATAATGGTCCTCTCAAAAATCTCTATAAATTCCTCTATATACAATGGAACTCTAGTTCCTTGGAAAATAGAGAATTATAGAGTGATATGTATTGATCACAGTCCACCATGGTTCAACCATTTCTGTACCTAAGACAAGAACTAGGATGAAAATTGATGGATGTGGTCCTTCTTTATAAACTATTAGAGATGGTGCAGGAAGCGTTCTCTACAGTAACCTCCTACATAAGCATTAGAACTGTTATAAATTATGAGGAACCGTCATCTAAAACTAGAAGATAAAATAATAATAGTTAAAACGGATACTATATTGTTAGTGGTATCACATAATGGTTCCAAAGAGTCTTCTTGTATCCCAAGTTATAACCCGGGTTGGAAAATCTAAGGTCTCATAACAATACATTAGTCACAACCATTTGAATTTTAGAAAACATCACGATCATGTGAAACTAATCATTGGTAGTATATATATTTGATAAAATCATCTCAAATTATATATATCACTCACCAATAAAAAAATTCAATCATTAAAATATAACACACATCAATTAATCTTTTTATAGAACTATTATTCTAATATATATATATGTGTGTGTGTGTGTGTTTTTGTGTGTGTGAATTTGAGCCTACATTGCTAGTGATGATGTATAAATGCACTGGAAATCCCATAAATTTGTAATCGGAATCTCAACAATGTTAACTCAGTGGGTTTTTACTTATGAGATGGCCATGTACATGGAATAATCCCTACATATTCCCCTTACAACTTAGGTTTTTTCATCCATATCCTAGCATAATAAATATAAAATAAGGTAATTGTGTTATATTAAAATAGTTTAACCCCAAAACATGAACCATTAAGTCCAAACATGAGTTCCAAAAGACCTCATCTGTTCTTCTCAATATTAAAGTGGCTTATGAATACTAATGTGCATCTATATTCACTAATGTGGTGATTATAGAATTTACATCATTTCAATCCTCAATTATTATTACAAGACAATATAAATTAATAATAAAAATTCAATTTAACATAAATATACTATGTTGATGACATGAAAAAAAGGGATCCCGAATTTGATGTTCGAAGTAGAATAAATGTTATGTTGTAAATTAATATATTGATCATTATTTTCCATTTGGAGTCTATCTCAATACCACTACGTGATTCATGGTTATCTTTAATACAATATTTCATGGGATCTTTACCTTGTCTCAGATCCCTATAAATGATGTACACATGTGAATTACAATACCCCTATGGGGTGTGAGTATTGAAATATTATGGGACAACATTAATGAGTCCATAAAAATAAACATTTATATTAATGGTGTATTCAATGAAAACAATATATTATTAATAAAACATAAAAAATAACCAATGGTTGTGAATTGAAAAACCACCACAAATCCATAGTCATAAATTCTTCAGTTCATATCATAATGAATATAGAGGATATATAAAATGTGACTAAAACTAGCCAAAATTTTCTGTATGTTTCACATCCATGCTCATGGAATTTTGTTTTCAAACTATATTTCATTATTTAGAGAGAAATTATTTCATGCTATTCATATTTCAATATATATTTATAGATCGCATTCAACATACATTAGGAATCATGTAACCTGGAACATGGTATTGAATAGGTATCAATTGTTTACTCTATAAGGAATCCAAAACATCATCATTCCTCCACCCTATGATCATTTTCCATCATCTAAAGTTGTTCAACTTCACCCTCTTAAGGGAAATCATGTAATTATGTTCTACCTATTCTGATTGCTATGAATAAAGCCTCTAAATTCATGGTAACATAAATTACGGGGTAGTTTATATATGGAAATCATATCATCATGACAAAAAATTAGATTCATATATGGATGTGAAAAAAAGTGAAATACTATAAAATAATGTAATAGTGAAATATCATTAAATCATAAAACATAAATGGGTCACAAGGTATACTCCCACCCACTTGTGTTCATAATTTATCATGGAAATCATGTGATTGAAAAATAAGATATATAAATAGAAAAAAATTTATAATATATCCACATCTTGAAAGGAACAACATAACTCAATTTTTTCGACATCAGGTTTCATCAATGGTGTCAAATGACTATGAATTCATTTTTTTATCAGAATAAACAACTTTTATGGTTTGAGGGGGGACCCAAAATGACTTCAAATTCATAAAACAAAGAAAAACATGCTTTTACAACCCATTTTACCAAGTAATAAAACAACAGAAATCAATACAATGATAACTCCTACCCATCATCAATGATATTAAGATAAAATTTCACTATCACGTTGCTGCTCTGAAAGCTATCCCGTGCATGACTGCATGGGCCTGATAATGATGGAAATTGTCATATGCTCTCCGATATTGAAATACTGATAGTAACGGACAGTGAAAACTCATTTCTCTGAATCTCATCTGGAGCACCCCTATAGATGACATGGTTTTCTTTCCCCATTGACCATATACCACAATTCCACAATGAAAACCCCTCAAAAATACATCCCAAAACAAAATGGTCAATGCACAAATATACACAAAAATATATCAAATGTCAACATTTATCCCTCAAACAAGATTCTTCACCATTTTCCAAAACACAAAACCCCCATTAATGAGTTCAACAGCCAAAGCTAATACAAACCACATCCGCTTCAATTATGAGTAGACCAACCAAAAATCACAAAACTAGATCCAAATGCTGATCCATAATCTCATCCAAACCGCACATCCAAAATAAAAAAATTCACAATAGAGAGAAAACATAAAAAACCATAACAAAAAAATGCTCACCTGAATTCCAAAACCATCCTAATGATGAACCACTACAAGAGAGAATAGAAAACATCATAATGACCTACAAGACTTTACATGAGAACCATGTACACCCGATGCACCCATAAACAGCGTAAAAATGTTTCGGAAAGCATCACTACACCAATTGGAAACTTGATTATTATACCCTCACTATTCTTCCACATGAAGCCCTATCTAGACTGAAGGGTATGGCGGAAAAAAGGCCATAAAATTGTGTGATTCGCTGAGATGTTCGAGCCCATAGAGTCCCACGATGCCGCCATATAAAGAGAGTCTACATGCGATGAGCTTTTTAGGACGATGCGTAAAGGAGAATATCGCAGCTGATCTACAATGGGCGAGAGGGAGGAATCGAATGTGGGAAACCCAAACATAGGTCCCCTTAAGGGATCATGAGGGGTATGTTCTCTGTATCAGTCAATCTCTTGTCAAGGGTGTCAACTCCCAAACCTTGTTCGGAAACCAAAAACTTCATTCTCACATGCCTATGCCTCCTATGAATAATTCTAAACCATATTATAAGGATTAGGAGAAGTAGAATCCTTTATTAGTATCAACACATACATAATTGTGTTTTATACTAATGGTAGATTTAGTGACTTGTTAATTAATTAGAATCATTTACTATCATATAGTGAAAATATAGATGGTAAATAAGTGAATGAAATTGGCCATCATGAATGTCACCAACCACTAATATTGTTTTTTAATACCAACATCAGAATTACCTTACTATACTAAACAATTAATCAATATCCATTAAACAAAATATTCAACATTGATCTAATTATGAGTAAATGTGGATGTTCATCCAAAATCATATCTCTATAAATATCCAAATTCAAAAGTGACATTAAATGAGGATGAAATATTAAATTAGATGGGACATGGAGAGAAATAATTGAACTAAATAATGGAATAAACATCCCTTATTCAAAAACAATGTCAAGAATAAAATGATTCAATGGTTTGAGAATACAATTTTAAATGAATAATACTTAGAATTAAGGGGTTAACTTAATTTATGAGCATTATAAATGAATAATAACAGAATTTAAACCCAAAAAATAACTTCTAATTATTTTAACTTAATCTAGGTCATGATGAAAGGGGATTTTTTTCATTAAATTAATTTACTCTATAAAACCCAATAATGATATGGTTTTCATCATATCATGGTGTAATATATTTTTTTCAAGGGTATGAAACATAAATTTATTGGTATGTGATGTAACCCGTGAAAAGAATCTATTTTACCCAATACTCTTTTTTGGATACATGGGTTGGCCATGTCATTTTACAACCCATTCTCAACACTGATCTATACTAAAAAATCTTATGCATCTAGATATATTATTAAATTTCTCATGAAATTGAAATATTTTTTATTTATATTAAAAAATGTTTATGAATGATTAAATGAGGATTTAAATTAGTGGGGAAAAAAATTATACTTTTAAACTATTTATTTAAATAAAAAATAAGAATGAGGTGGGACACTATGTTTACTTCTCATCATTATGATCACAAGTCTCAAGAATTTTTCTAGATGAAATTTATTAACTAAATTATAATATGGATGTGATAATGGAGAATGTTATTTTTGTCATGATCCATTAATGGGTGAAAATTACTTATATTAGTTTGATAATAATGAATTAGAGATAGTAATTTTTTATACTATTCATATAAATAATGATTCATTAAGAGACCATTTCATTGAAAGGGGTCTCCATCCATACCTTATAGCTATCCAAGTACAATCATTCCCAACCACTTATCTAGAATTGTCTTTTTGTTCCATGTCAATGGAACCAATGTTTTTCAGGAAAATAATGGAAATTGTTGTATTAGATCATGATGATCTAGTTAATGATGTGTCATTCTATTGGAGCGGAGGGTTGGTTGAGCCCATACAAAAAGTGATATTTGTGTAGAATAAATATTCACAATTTGAGGGTAGGAATATAGTGTGATTTTATTATACTCAAATTGGGAATTTTATGTCATATTTATTGAATGAAAATGGTGTCTATCTTTAATGAGTTCGTAGGGTCTATATTCAAAATTTTTTATGTTGAATTATTTGGGAAAAGATGTTCGATTTAATTCTAGTCTTCGGGTGTATATAATTTTTGGTACTATATTTTTTTTGTTGAAATGGTGTAACTTTTGGGTTTCTTATGGATTGTTCCTATGGTTTATAATAGTTTTATACTTAGTAATGTTCCTAATATCATATGGTTATTTTCTCTAGAATTATTAAATGTTTGTTGGTTGCATGTGTTTTGGACAGAATATCGATGGGTAGTATATCGATAAACCTTGGGTCTAATCCCGTGTAACTTGGACTTGTGGGTTTTCTATAAGATAGAGAAAAATAGTGTTTCAGTTTTGATTAAATGGCGTTTTTGAGGGAATTGTCCTATTTTGATGTCCCATATCATATTCTAGGGGTTTTAACCTATTGTAGGAACCAATGTTTTTTTCTAAGGAGGTATGACATTGAATTTAATACTTTATAGATTTGGTGGATATTTTGGTAGTAATGTTTTATATATTTTTTCTATTTTTTATGCTTAGATTTTTTTATATTGATTCTCGTTCTAAGAGGAGAGGTGTCATTTATTGGTAATGTTATGGGAGAATTCATATTAGAGGTTCATTTATTTTATTTATATTAATATTTTTGTGAATTCTAATATATTGGGGAGACCAATTAGGTACTTATTTTTTCAGATCACCTCTAAGTGGTTTTATTGGGGTTGAATAAAATCATGCTAAACAAATCTATATTTTACATAATTTTCATAAAATAAAAATCAAATGTTATATTTATTTTCACAATCCTAGAACTCAAAGGGTAGGTGTATTTGAGGACAAAATATAAAAGAAACATAATTTATAATATTTTTGAATGTTTATTTGTAATTCAACCACACTATAATCCAATCAAAGATACTCATAATTTATACCCATATTTTTAACATGGGGAATGGTGTCATAAGAAGTGGTTTATCTAAAATAACTTTAAAGATGAAAACTCATCATCATGATAATAAGAGTAATATAATAAGAATATGAAAACATGAACACATGAGAAATATATTATTAAAATAAACATGCAATAATAAGAAATGTTGAAATGTACTGATAGGAAGACATGAAATTCAAAATTAAAAAATGTATAAATTGGAAAAAATTAGACTCATGAAATAAAAAACACGATCCTTGAAAAATATTCATAGATAAATTCGACTAAAACGTAACATAAAATTATAAATTTTTCCTAAACATTAGAAATGGGAAACGTCCATTCCATGAGTAACTCACTCACACCAACACATGTAAAGAGATCATAATTTCACCCATTTATACATATCCCTGGAGATATGAAAATCGAATTAGTTAATTAGTGGGAGATATATGAACCTAGAAATAAATGATTTATATATGTGTGGGTTCAACATGAAACAAATCATTCATCATATCTTAAAAATCCATTGGTAATAAAATAGGTTTCAAAACACTTCTGAAATAGTATAACTAAAAAAATTCACTAGTATTATGAATGGTTTATAGAAAGAATATTTCACTCAAAAGATGATATCATAAAGAATTTATAGGTAAATAATAAAAAAATTATTTTCCAAAGATACAAGTCATGATATAATAATGAAAATGGCAAGGAAACAATAAAAAAAATTAGAAAACATTTTCAAAATCATCCTAAAATAATAAGTTACAAGTCATATTAAAATTTCATTCTAAAATTGATAAATTTAAAAAATTTGAATAGTTTTACATTTAAATGTTACACATGATAATATATCTTTGAAAAGGGCATATATTATTTTGAACAGAAATTTGGTGTGGATGATAAAATTTAATATCAGGTAAAAATAAATTCATTTTTTAAAAAATAACTATATTGAGACCCACATCATAATTTTTGTGACAAATATTATATTTGAGAATATTTAAAAAAATAAGAAAAAAATAGAATGTATATTTTGATTTCAAAATAATAATGATGAAAATTGGTAAGAAGAGTGACATTGGATATGGAAGAGAACTATCTTATTTGGAAATGATTAGAATTATTGATATCAACAATAAATATAAGGACGAGAAAAATTAAATAAATTAATTCCCTAAAAAGGATTAAATATATTTAAGTATCAATATAGAACATTTAAAAACAATATTTTAAACAACAGTAAAAAAATTATCATTATTACTTAAGAAAAGAAGTTGTGTCTCGAAAAAATACAAAGCGTTTACACCCAATATACAAAAAATCACATTAATGATATATATAATAAAATTAAATTAAATAATATCTTATTAAATAACATTATTAATTTCAATTTCAATATATACTCTTTATTTAAACTCAATTATTTTATATTTATCTATTATATATAGTTTATTTTTATCATCAAATGTTTACAATGATTAATATTTTTTACATTAAATTAAAATGTCGATCATGAAATAGTTTCATTGATTATAAGTTAATTATTCATATAATATTTATAGTAATAGATTATATTTTCCAAAATAATTAAAAAATTTATACATTACTCTATGAGTGTTTTTTAATTTTTTTAGATGAAATTAGTGAGGAGCATGTTTGGATAAATTTTTAATGAATAAATAGTGGAAATTTTTTTATTATATATTAATATAACCTTTAAAGATGTCTAAACTACCAAAATATTTTCTAATTAATTTAAAAAATATAAATTTTTTGTTTTGGTAGGAATTCATTATGTAAATTTATATAATTACTGAGGTTCTTGGTTAAAATAACCAAATTAAGAATGTGCTGTAATCAGTGGGAGAATATAGTTTAAAAATAAGTTATTTATAAATAATATCATTATAAAAAATAATTTTTTTTAAGGTATATAAATCAATAATTTGACGGTTTTATAAATATGAAATTTCAATATGGAAAACAAAATGCCGTTTTTTGTGTGGGTGTAGTTCATACATACAAAAGAGCAGTATTCACATTTTCTATGTAATACAATGAAGTTAGTAATTAGATTATACTATTTATAATCATACTAATATTATAATTATATTATTTAATTCATCAAATTTAATTTTAATCAACCATGTATAATATTTATGGAAGATGGATCACGCTGCTTTTGTAGTTGATATTCCACTTCCAAAAAAATGATATTTTCATTTTTAAATAATTCTAATGATGGTAAAAAAGTGTTATCCAACAATTAAAATATAATATTTTTAGTCATATCACAATTCATTATTTATTTAAACGTGAGTATAAAGGATCACATGCGGTTGAAGAATAAATAATTTAATATAAATGAAAGTTATTAATTAAGGATTTTACCTCACACCTTGGAAGATGTTCTTTGGAAATATGACTAAGTCCTATAGAGGTGGTCTTTAGAGAGGATAAATGTAATGGCATGGACCCTCCTAGCCCATTACTTTTCCAAATTTTTTGTGACTAAGGAAACTTGGGGACTGTCAATTACTCATTAACGAGTTTTCTAAAATTTGGGTCAAACTAACAGTGGTACCGATGGGTGTCGATGGCACTAATGGGCATCTTTGGCACAGATATGCATCAGTGGAACCAAAGGGAATCAGTGGCATTGGAAGTTATCGATTTCACCAATGGGTCGTCCATATCACCAATAAAAATTGGTTCTAGGGCAACAGTTCTAGGGATACATTACCAGGGTGACATTGTCAGGGCGACTGTGACAGCGAAAAGGTGCTAGGGTGACAGTGAATAACCTAATAGTGAGTCCTTCCCACTTTTTCCAAAACCATCTAGTTTTCCCCAGTAATGTATCTTTTGATGTAAAAGTGTTTTAATACCCCTTTCAAATTCTTTTATTATTGGTAAAATATGTTTTATATCCCAATAGATGGGAGACCATTTAGTTATAAAAACATGTGTCCTTTTTTCCATGGTTATACACCTTACCCGCGTTTCTAGTTTTTCCCATGTTACATGTTTCCTACATTTAAAGGATATCTATCAACTCCCAGCCATACACTGGTCTAGCTTCACTGTCTCTAAGGATATATATTAATTCTCAATTAATCCCAATGTGTGAACCTACCCAACTGTATGGTTGAGCCCTGCACTGACATTTATTTACTTCAAAATCTTCTCCTAGATTTTTGGATTTTTCCTTTTCTAATACCAAGATCCCCTATTCCTTTTTATTCCGATCTCTCTTAATGTTCTTGGAGACTTCCTTCTGATATGAATCATGTGCCCTTGATAGAGCCATTCCCACTTAGCATTGGAGTCCTCGGAGATATTCCTCTATAAGTAGTACATCCCCATTTCCTAACACGAGGAGAAAACTGAGATCATTGATCATCTATTTAGGGGTTCTTCTCATTCATCTCTTTATTATTCATTCTGTGGGATGGGTATGATTATGTTCCCTCAGGACGTAGATGAATCCAAACCATAACAAATATAATAATAAGACATTAAAAGAATGAAGGGGTGTGGATGATTATGATGTTGTTGTATTCTTTTATATTTTTTTTATATTATGAATTGTATGGTTCAATGCCTACTTAAAATCGTGGTCGTCTGTGGTCGTCTCATGTTCACTAATAAACCACTTTTTTCTAGATAATCATGTGATTGGGTAGATATAACATGAAAAATGGTAAATAAAGTAAACTACATTGATTTAAATGGATTTACAATGAATAATAATCCATATGTGATCATCCTGGTAATCCAATTTTGATGAAAGAAATTTTTATGGGATTGGTTAAATCTAAAATCATCCTTGCTCTATTCTGATGACATGTGTTGTGTTATTGTTAGATTCCTTGTATGGTGATGTAGAGGGGGGTGGAATGACCTATTTGAGAAAATGTTGGGGCTTGGTTTGGTTCCATTACGTTGAAGGATATCATGTATACCTTTTTTGTTGTTACATTACAATAGAACTAGGTGTGAATGCTTAAATTTCTTCTCAGCCATTTTTATTCTTCAGCCCAATGTTGTTTTGACTTGTGAATGTGCCTGTTAGTTTCCCAGTAGTGGATAATTATTTTAAACAGAATCACTTTAACATGATAATGAGAATGGTTACAATGGGGGATTTGTTTTCCATAAATGGGATGTGTTCATGTTGTGGATGTTGCGTAATTGTTCATGTACGAATAACAGTGAGAGTGGTGTAGTATAGGCTGGTTGTATATTTTGAAACCCTTACATTGTGATAAGTGTTTGTTTTCCAATATGTATAATATTTAGTTCTTGTGTTTTTTATATATACCACACACAATTTGAGCACTTCATGCCGAACACACCCATCTCAGGGGGACGGTGTTTTTTACAACATTATTATAAGTGGATAGTTCTTAACTCTTTTATTATCACTCTCTTTTTGGTATCCCAAGACTCTTCAAACTGAATATGGTGGCCTAAGGATCAATATACACCTTGACTCATCAGGTAGGGTGTGTTGTGGTGGTTGGCCTAAGTGTGTGTGTGTAGTTTTGTTTCCCAAATTTCTTTCGGATGTGTCCTATGTGTCTTTGGGCGTGGTAGTGGTGGTTGTGGCCCATGTGGCTATGATAATGGTTACGTATGGTTGTGTTGGCCCAGGTGTCTTTGAGATGGATGGGTATAGGGGCCCATAAGGTTAATTTTGGGGCAGTAGCAGGACTACAATGATATTTTTGGGGAGGTATGATGTGTATGACATCCTAAATAACCATTGGGAAAGAGGTGTGGGGTACCCAATTATCAATGCACTATTAATATTAATTTACCTTACATACGTAATTTGAGGATTGATCCTTAGTGAGGTTGGGTGGATAGTTTACATTCTAGGTGTTTGGGTTACCTTTATATTCTTGCAGGGAATTTGAGCGCCTCCCCACTTGTGCATGAGATCTTTTGGTTTTTCTATATTTGGTATGTGTGTATACTCACGATACATATGTAAAACTATTTTTAAGTGTCCTGGAGGACCTTGAGGACCATGTCAGACCTTACTAGCCTAAGTGTTGGAAGTGTTTGTCTCAATTTTTCATTCACTTTGGTACTTTATTTGAGAGTTCTTCTTGTATTTTATATCATTTTATTTTGTACATGCATATGTGAATGTGTTTTGGATTTACTATTACTTTTTTCTTTTGGAGTTGTTTAGGATTTAACATCTTATCTACAAATATTGTTCTATAAAAAGTGTAATTTCATCAATTTCAAGTGAGATTTTATACCCTTTATTCTAGTTGCCTCTCTAGGGCCTAATTATGGTGGGACTTGGGGGTCACTATCTCTCCTTCAACATGGAAAAGGAATTCTCTAGAAGTTTGTTGTCCCTTCCATCGTCTTGGGGAAGGCAGGTCATTAAAATGAAAAAGTCAATGACATCTACAAGATTATTGGGAAGTTATCATGGAATATTTTGGATGAATATAAGAGGATTTGGTTATGATAAAAAGAAATGTGGTGATAAAACGTTTGCAATGGATAAGAGTGACATTTTAAGAATAATATAAAAGATAATGTAATTATTCAAAGGTCTTGTGGATCCACTAAGGGGAATTAACTTATCTTGATAAATTTTTTTATAGCAAATTGATGACATATTTTCACACATTTTTCAATTGTTTTGAAATATTTAATTCTAAGAAATTTTAATTCATCAATTTTTTACTATGGTAATTAATTATTACCTCAGTTTTTTACTTATAATTTAAAAAAATGAATTATTTCATAAATTATAAAACAATATTCCAAATATGAAATAATTTTTTAAATAATTTTCATATTGGTAATAAATACTCATTTTAATGTAAGTGTACAAATCACTAAAACAATTATAGGGCAATAGTATTTTTATGAATTAAAAATAATACGATGTTTAATTTTTTTGATTTAAATAAAAATAATTTTTAAATTATTGTATAAAAAAGAATTATATTCTTTCTAATTCATTCCAAGAATGAATTTTTACTTTTGAAAAAAATAATATTTTGGTAATGAAAAATTTTCTAATGAGAATAACAGAATAATTATTCTTATAAATGTTAAAAAATGGGTTCTTTAGATAAACATTTCTTTAAAAGTGATATAATAATAACCCATATAGTCATTTTTGTTCATTAAAATTGATATTTAAATTTGAAATTCAAACATAGTTTATAGAAATGTCATAAAAGATATAGTTTATGGGTAGTTTTTTACAGTTATCCTAAATATCAATAATTTTAGAAAAAAATGAAAAAATAATCTTTTAATAATATTATAATGAGAAACCGCAAAATGAAGTCAAATTTCAAAAATTAAAATTCTTAGATCCGGTAATTTAATACGTAATTAAAAATATACAAAATAAATAAACTTACATTTAATAGAAAAATGAAATTGATATTTGCCCAAATTTATTATAATTTCATACTAATAATTCATATAATATATCTGTTTTAAATGATAATGCGTAAATATTGTAAACTTAATAAATAATACATTATCAGGAATATTATTATCCTATTAGTTACCAAACTGCGCTAACTGAATTTTATCAATTATTTTACTATTAAAAATATTTTTATTTTTACATATATTTTAAAAAGTGTTTACCTCTATTTATACCAACAAATTCAACAGCTGGTTAAATATTTTAATATTTGGATTTATAAAATTAATTTTTTTATTAGTGTTTTTATTAAATAAGATATTTTAAAAAATAATTTATTTAAGGTGGAATTTTCATTGAAATCTTTAGTCATTACTCATGTCATGTTGGGAAATAATTACTTAATTATAATATCTTTTTTCACAAACACAACGTTGTTTTGAGGTGTCTGGTGGATATATCTATTCTATAATGATTGGTTATTTTGTGGTTGATAAATTATTTTCCTTATATATAATTTTTTTATAACCACCACTCATCATGAGGTATTTTAGAGATCATATTAAATTTCCATTTAAATTTACAAATAATTTATTGGGGAATAAAGTGTTAGGAAGGAGGGAATTGTCTCACTTCAAACATTTTTTTCATCGTTATTTTATTTTAATTACTTATTATGTTGTCCTAACTTTTTGGTTGATCTTCTTTGAGTAATTAATTTTTTGAACATTCAATTCTCATGGAATAGTTATTTTCATTTTAAAGGAAAACTATGTGGTCTATCTCTGTGGAGCATGTAATAACCTATAGGGGACCCTGGATAAATGATACAAAATTTACTATATTTTTTGTCAAACCATGTTTAATAAAAGTAATTTTCATTTGAAATATGTACATTTGGATCATGGATTACAAAACCATTCATCAAAAACATGTTGTTTGCATATATTTAAATATTTTCAATTTCCAATTATATTGTATTTCAGTTTATTGGGTAACCCCCCCCCCCCCCCTTAGTCCCTCATTTTGGTCTAAACCAGATTTTTTTCTGATGATATCTCTCCCTCCCTACATAATCTATCATTTAACCTCTAATTATTCATTATAAATGTATATTTTGAGGTAACCCATAAAAATTATTCTTATTTGTACTTCTCACTTCTTCTTTCAAAAATAATTCATTGGTTTCACAACCCCCCAAAACACAAGGGTTTATTTTACCTTGATTAGGATTCAATGATTGTGATAATTTATAAATTTTTGGAGTTTGAGTGTATATGGGATATTCAATTTCTTATTGTAGCCTTCTCCATTTATTTGGGTGTGTTTCTGATTGTTGAAATGTGATTCTTCAAGGAATAATACAGTTATTTTTGTTGGAAATTTCAATTAAATTGGATTTCAATGGGTTCTTGATGATTTCAAAGGATTTAATTCTTACATTATAGAAAAATGATAATGTTTTACTATGCGTTATTAGTTATCTAGAGTTATTTATCCCTAGAGTAAATGGTGTTTCATATTGTTTTATCCATTTTACCGGATAATTTTAATTTCATGTGTAACATTAATTATTTAATATTTGGATTTTGAAGATTTTTATGTGTAAATAATATTAACCCTATTTGGGAAAAGAAAATGATATAAAAGTGATGTTTTATACTTTTAAGAGATATTAAAAATTGGTAATTTTCATTTTTTTTATTTTTTTATGGTTTCAATATAATATTTTACCAATTATTTTGCAAGGGTTTCAAAATGTTATGAAGGAATATCCATTTCATGATTGTTCTCTAGAAGGACCACTAGGTTACATTAAATTGTTTTTCTATTATGTGGGTCTATTAAATCATCTAGAGGCCCTTGTTTTTTTACTATTGATTTTCATTATTATTCTCAGGTGGTATCATGAATTATTTAAATCGTGAATGATGGAATAAGAGAGCATCATTTCTAAGTATTTAGATGGGATGAGAGGTTTATATTCTAGTTTAATTTTCAACTGATGTTACTTTTTATATTATTACATACAAATAATATATTTTAATAAAGAACCTTGGATAAGATAATGGTCTTGATAGATGATCCAATAGATAAGTACTCATGTTTCTTGTATTTACCAAGTCACGCTCTATTCTTGGTTTAGTGAGTTGTGCTTTGTAATGAGGAAAGTGGAAGATAGTTGGGAAGAATCTATGGTTTTGAACACACTATTTACTTTTATTTGGATTGGTAGTTTTGATAATGTCTAAGACCATCATAACATAGGACCTAGATTTATTACCATGATATTTATTTACACAAGTTATAATACTTCTTTATTATAGTTTCTTTTCATCTCATAGAACGATTCTCTTAGGTGGTACCATTGTTCATATTGAATTTTCCTTCATTATTGAGTGGTTCCACCATGTGGGTCACTTTTTACATTCCATTTTACATGGTATACATTAATTATAGAGTTCATTTAATATATTTATATTGGTAAAAATGAATAATTAATATTTTATTTTTTAAAGATAATCAATTAAATTTATAAAAATGTGTCATTTTAAAAAAAGGAAAAATATATATTATTTATATTATTATGGGTACACATATAATTAATTTATCTATTCCCAATTCTATCAACCACAGATGAAAGTTCATCATTAATTGTGTATAAAAACAGTTTGGTGAAATCATATTAGCCCTTCTTTTCTCACATTCTTTATAAACCAAATTAATTTTTGTTTCTCTTATTGTTCCCTTTCTTGTACCTTCCCATGATGTTATCATTTTTTATGTTAAAGGTAGTTAATTAGTGCATAATATGCGATGTGTTTAGTAAAAATTGAACACATAGAGATGGGTAGTATATATTTGGGTATGATATTATTTAGGGATTCTTATCTATTGAATCAATTAGACATGACCATCCATTAGATGCAATATATTTTTATAACGATTTTATAGATCATTTTTTGATTTTTTTTTAAAACTCACATGATGATTTTATTTATAATTTATTATTTTTATAATCAGATTTTATGTTACAATTTTTTAACCTATAGATTTGTTTTATGTACATATTCTCTATTTGTATGTTATATTATTTTTTCTAAGAATAATTCCATTACCCATTTATTTATTCATCGATAAAAACAAGTCAAATGAGTTCTTCCCTGATTCCCATACATTAATTTTGAGTGAGTAGGAATTTGGAAAGCCTTGTGCTCCTTATCATGGAATATTTTGGGTTCCAATTGACGGGTGACAAAACCTAGTTTTTAATACAGAGATTCTAATAAAATAGTGACATCACCAAGAGATATATATATATATATATATAACATGGTTGTTAGGTATTATTATGTCTCAATGTCATTAAAAATTATTGTCATGGGTGACTGTAAAGAAATGTTATGAGATATCTTTCATAAAACTCAATATATAATTGTCATAAGAAATTTATGAAGAAGTTTACCGAATTAAAATGTAGTGCACATCCACTAATAAAAGAACCTTTTTTAAAAAATAAAAATTAGAATAAACTAAAAAATATAAAATTCATAAATTTTTACCTATGATAATAATTTATGAATAATTTATATATAATGAAATTTTTAAATAATTTATAATTATATAATGATCTTATGTACATTCTATGTTATATAAATATAAGTAAAATATACTGAATTAAAACTAATATCATTTTATATTTCATTATTTACATGGTATTTACCATAAACATTTACTTATTTTGAAATATGATATACTTTTAAATATTGTTCTTATCAAAAACATAATCTATATTTTAAATAAACACAATAAATCAATTATATTGAACATAAATTAATTAAACAATAATCAAATACACTAAATATCTTACTGAATTATTTAAATAATGTTCTAAATCAATTATTGAATAAAATATAACCCATTTTTGTTTATAAAAAATTTGGTAATTTATAAAATTAATTTGTTTATAGATTTATTTTAGGAATTATAGCCACGTTATAGATTCATAATGTAAAAAAGGATTAATATTATATCAGATATTTTTTTATTCATCATTCTACTGATTTGTATTATAAATTTAAGAAAAACATTTTCTTATTAAAATGATAAATAAAATTTTGATAATCATATAATAAAAAAAATCTTTATGATTAAAAATTTTATCATTTGAAAACCGTAATAATTTTCAATGAGTGAATAAATTTATCTAATGTATCACAAGTCTCACACTTGAAACGGTGTCATGCATTTCATGGACACATCTGGGTTTTCTTATGAAAATAATATTTTAATACTATCATTGACCATTTTATTGACAACTAAATCGTAAAATTATTCCATTGAAGATGAATTTAATTTACATGATATGATCCCACATATGTTATTTAAAACATGATGTTGTTTCGTTACATTTTTAATACTGTTGTCATTTTTTTATAACACCCCATGGTTGGTAAAAATTAATCAATGATTTGTTGTGAACTAGTCTCATTATTATGGGGAAACCCATTTCCAATTTCTATAATCTATAAAAAAAACATCATTATAAATGTTATAAAAGTATCTATGATACTAATATTTTCATGGGAGGTATGGACATGGATTAAAACATTGTGGAACCAATTATCCAATAATTATTTATACCAAAAAATCATTCCATGAATTTTGATTGAATGAAATAATGAACAATTCCAAAAAAAATATTATATTTTTTTATTCAATAACCACTATATGATATTTATATAGATTATTAATAAGATTTATATAGTTACCTTTCTCTTTGGGTATGGAAGAGAAATGTGAGTTACACTATTATTTAGAAGAATCCCATGTTCCAAATGGCTAATTAGGACCATTTTCTATATAGAATAAGAGCATTAGAGTAACATATTTACCATTGGAAAGTAATTAAAAAATTAGATGTTCATTTCTAATATTATGCACATGTATTTTAAAAATTTATTATTCCATCCAAATGGAATACCATTGAAATGAATTAATCTATCACCAAAGATATTATGCTTCAAAATCATTCCAAATGATATAACTCATTATTAATTTTTTTAATCAAATTAATGATTCTTAAAAATCTATATAATCAATAAGATCCCTAATAATCCATAAGTAAAGAGGTTGTGTGTTTAAAATACATGATTTTTTACATCTTTTAATTTTAATTTCAATCATTTTTTTAATTAATTTTTCAATCTTTATTAATTAATTTCATTTTTGTTATTTTATAATTAAATTCATCAATTAATAAATTTTCATAATTAATTACTTATGTTTAACATTTAAAATTATGTGTTTTTTCTTCTTTATGTTTATGTTTCTTAAATTTTCTATGTAATATTATTTTCTATATTTTATAATAATTTTTTAGGTTTCCAATTTTTATTAATTAATCAACTAATAAAATTATTTAAATTTAAATAAATGTATACTTTTTAATATTTAATCTTTAAATTATAAATTCTTATAAAAAATATCTTTTTTCAATTAATTTGATCTCATTAATTAATTTTATAATATTAAATTTAATTTTTTAATTTAATTTATAATTTTATTTTTAAATTTTTTAAATTGTACTACTCTTCACAAAAGGAAAAATTGTGTTCAAGTTCAATTTCCTCATTGGTGAGTATATTTGTTGGGTCAGGCATGTATTTTCTCAACAGTGATACGTTGAACACATCATGACCTTTTGAGAGACATGGAGACATTTCCAAACAATAAGATACAACTTCAATTCGTTCTAGTATTTCGAATGGTCTGATGTAACTGGGACTCAATTTACCCTTCTTATTGAAACATATAACACCCTTCCATGGAGATACCTTTAAGAAAAAATTATCTCCTACTTGCAATTCCAAATCCTTCTTTCGGTTATCGGCATAGCTCTTTTTCCTACTCTGGGATGCTTTGATGTGGGGTTGGATTATCATCACTTTTTCCATTGTTTCCTCAACAAGTTCTAGGCCTATGAGTTTTCTTTCACCAAAATCATCCCAATAAGTTTGTTTGCGACATCTCTTTCCGTATAATGCTTCATATAGTTCCATTTGAATACTTGAATGAAAGCTATTGTCATTGGAAAATTATACCAGAGGTAAATATTGATCGCACATACCATGAACATCATGAGAGAATGATCTAAACATGTCTTTTAAGGTTTGAATAGTCCATTATGATTTTCCATTGGTTTTAGGGGGGTTGGTAGTGCCCAAATGAAGTTTAGAACCAATGGAATTCTTATAAATTTTCTAGAATCTTGTTGTAAAATGGGGATCATGATCATAAAAGTCGATAAGGGTACTCTACAAAGTCATACAATATCATTAATATATAGTATTTCCATACATTCAAGTGGTAAATCTACTCTTATATCATGAAAAAGTGCTGACTTGGTAATATGATCAACAATGACCAACATTTCATCATTACTTCTATGAGTCTTTGGTTGCCCCATGGCCAATTCCATCATAATATTATCCCATTTCTACTAAGGTATGGGAAGTGGTTTCATTAATCCTCTAGGATGTCACCTTTTAGCTTTCTACTATTGAAAAACTATACATCTTGACACTAAATCATCAATCTCCCTCTTTATGTTGTCCCACATAAAATGTTCTTTCAAATCTCTAAATGTTATTGTGCTCCGAGGGAGTATAGGGAAATTGGAGCTATGAGAATCATCCCACAATTCCCTTTTTATATTAGGTATGTTAGGAGCAAAAATTCTCTTCCAAAATATCAATATTCCATCTTCATATATGAATTCACTCAATATCCCCTCATTCACAGCTTTAACATTCTTTTTAAACTCCTCATCATTAGTCTAAGAACTCTTTTACCTTTCTAGTAATGATGGTTTGGAAACCATTTGAAAATGCATTGATGTTTTACCTTACATGGTTATTTCCATATCCATATTTACTAGATCCATACTAATGTGATCCATTTCAACTCTCATCTTGTTCAAAACTCCATGATCTTTTCTACTCAATGCATATGCCATATTATTTTCCATCCATGGGTGGTAGTGTATAGTTCAATCATAATCCTTTTTTTTTACAATCCATCGTCTTTTCCTCTTGTTGAGATCATTCTGTGTGAAAATATACTTCAAACTCTTGTGATGAGTATATATCTCATATTTTTCACCATAGAGATAGTTTTTCCATAACTTCAGAGAAAAGATTATAGTTTCTATATCAATATCATGTGTAGGATAGTTTTTGTTATGAATATTTAGCTGATGTGATGCATAAAAAATAACTATATCATTCTGCATGAGGAAACAACAAAGTCCTTTCATTAAATCGTCACTATAAATGAAAAACCCCTCATTCCTCGATGGTAGATTCAAGATTGGATCATTAACTAATCTTCTCTTCATTTCTTCATATCATTCTTCACACTCTTTTATCCAAACAAATTTACTCACTTTACGAGTGAACTTGGTTAATTGATTAGCCAATATGGAAAAAATCGGGACAAAATGTCAAAAATACCTTCTAAACCGATAAAACATCCAACCTATGTTATACTCTTCAGTGTTGGATATTCCTGGATTTCCTTCTTCTTTTAAGGATCAACAAAGATTCCATCCTTATAGAAAATATGGACTTTAAAATAAATATCTTGAAGCTAGAATTCACACATGTCAAATTTCCCATATAATTCATTTCTTCAAAGAGTCCTTAGGATAATGCACAAGTGATTATCATGATCTTCATAGCTTTTTCAGAATACCAAAATATCATCAATAAATACCACTAAAAATTCATCAAGATATTACTTGAAATCTCTTTTCATTAGATCCATGAAGACAGAGGGTGTATTATTCAATCCAATATGCATTACTGTAAACTCATAATGCCCATATTTAGTTCAAATTGCAATTTTCGGAATGTCTACCTACTTCACACACAACTGATGATATCTAGATTGAAGGTCAGTCTTTGAAAAATATTGAGCTCCATGAATTTGGTATAATAAATTATCAATGTGAGGTAAGGGATACTTGTTCTTTATTGATATAGCATTGATCTCCATGTATTCAATGCACAACCTCAAAGATACATCTATCTTCATAACAAAAAGAATAGGGGATCCCCATAGAGAAACACTAGGGAGAATAAATCTCTTATTACTCAATAATTCTAGTTGTTTCTTTAGTTCCACTAATACCACAGTGGCCATTATATATTGGGTCTTCGATATGGGCCTTGAATCAGGAATTAAATCAATGGAAAACTTAATTTCTCACCCTAGAGGATGTCCAGGTAAATCCTCTAGAAACACATACACATATTCTTTCACAATAGTTACGTCCTCTATTTGAAAATTATTTTCCTCATGCATAGTTATTTCATTCAATTCCTACCCAATAAGTGGATTTATTAGTGCTACTAGGGATGGATCTAGATAATAATCAGGTGGTGATGCTTCTGCTCTAAAGAGAAGGTACATATTATCATCATCGAAAATTGTAACCTTCTTCTTCTTACAATAAATTTTCACATCATAGTCCAAAATCAAATCCATACAAAGGATTATATCTAATTCAATAATGGGTATGATGATGATATCAGTAGATAAAAAAAATTTATATGCCCTGATGGGAACTGATTCACAAAACATTGTTGCGATGATACTTCCCTTGGGTGTATTGACTGAAAACTCCCTTATTAAGTCGAATTGAAAATATCTAATTTACATAGAAAACTGGGAAGATATGAAACAATTAGATAATCTATAATCAAATAAAGCATTGGCTAAACTTAAGGAAACCATTAAATTACCTACCACAACATCTTTCAGAGCAACAACCTCAGCAGTAGTAATCGCATAAGCATGGTCTTTCTCCCTTGTCTTTTTATGAGGTATGTTTTCATTGAACATAGTATATTCATTTTCATAATTCCCATTTTCTCTAAAATTACATCATTCAACATTGACAGCCTCTTTCTTTCAATTCCAATCACGATCTTGGCGGCCTTTTTCACCACATTTGTAACAAACCCCCCTTCCCTTCAGGCATGTACCATTGTGTTTCTTCTCACATTTACCACAGGATGGATATTCAAATTTTCCCTTCTTCCCCTTATTTCCATTTCTAGTGTGTTTAGTAGATCTATTCTTCTCTTGATTTTCATTGAAGTCATAAGACATAGGGAATTCATTGTCTTTCTTGATAGCGCATGAGACAATATCTTCGTACGATGAGAAGGATTGTGAGAGTAATGCTCGATGGTGAAATGGATTTAACCCATCAAAGATTCAACCAAATCTTACTCCATTGGTCACATATATAATCTTTTGTATGCCTTTATATACTTGTAATGTTAGCGTTATACTTTGCAACATTCTCATCCTCATTTTTCCTCAGACTCTAAAATTGTTTTTCCATATCTACTCGATGGTCATGAGGAATGTATTTTTCTAAGAAAATATCTTTAAACTCATTCCATTCCATGTTTGATACTTCTTAATATTCCTTTGTGTTATGGATAATTGACCACCATTGATCGGCATCTCCCTTGAGGTGATAAACTACCATAACAACTATTCACATTTTCTTACTCCCTAAAGCATGAAATATTTTGTCTAGGGAACTTATCCATTTTTCAGCTACTAATGGATTTGTAATCCCATTTAATGTTGGTGGTTTTTTCTTCATGAAGCGGTCTAACATTTTTCCTCTGCACTATGGATTAGGGTGCTTCATATATGTAAGGTTATTATTCATAACTTTAGTAAGTTTTCCCATTATGGTGATAAATTGATCGGCAACAGTTGCATCACTAGCATCACTATAATTATCTTGAGTAGGAGGGAAATCACTAAATAGATTGTGTTGTTTGATATGGTTTCCATTACTTCCACTAGGATCCATTTATAAACAATGGCATACACTAGATTAGTTTATGAATCACAATACATAATTCCAAACATGTAAATAGTTAACATAAATTGAACTATTTATGAATATAATCAATAATCATAAATAAAATTTCTTTGAAGAAGTATATACTCATAAACCCTTCATAATGTTTTTTAATTAAAATGATAATTATCCTAATAATATCCCTTGGGAGTGTCATCACCATGAGTGTAGCAAGGCTCATTGTCGTGCAACAATTTCCATTCGAGTATACCTCAAAGTTGTGTTTTCGGGTTTTACCCCTAGGTACATCTATGCCAGAGTCACCTCTACCTTATAATATCTAGCTATGGATATATTTCTTGGAAAACACACAAAATCTCTACATTAATTTTTTTTTAATAATTTCTTCTATACTAATCCTCAAATATTATCTTAGGGTAATGTTCTCTAATCAGAGTTTTTATAAATCGTTCTTCCAAGGTTTGTATTAAACTTCCTCTGATACCAACTGTAATGCCCCAACCCCAGTTATCCAAAGTTAGTGCATTATTACATAACGTTGGAATGATACAAGGAATAATGTCTCGAAGGACCAATCAATTTAGTTGCCTTGGAAGTACTAGATACATTCATAAGTTTTACATTACATCATGAAATAAAAACATCAACAACATTTTGACCCATGTTGAACACACTTTTATTCGTAGCCTATCCCTTCTGGTCAACAATAATATACTTATTCACATCTTGGGAAAAATAAAATATAGAAAGGGGTGAGATCAGATGGTCAGTAAGGATAACAATAGAGTGGAAGCATTCATAAATAAGCATAAACATTTAAGGCAGTGTATAAGTCTAAAACCAAATACTTTTAAACATAAACTTCAGAATAATATAGCAAATATAAAATCAAATTATTCCGTTTACAGAATCCCATGGATATTCTACCGGTATAATAATCACATGCAATATCAATAACCACTTTCATAATGATGGTATGTCTAATACCAGACATCATAACCACATAGTCAAGGCCTTGTGGCAAGACTAAAAATAAGATTTTGTCAAGGCCTTGTTCCAAGACACTAGTTTTTCTCATAAGACCTACTGATGTATCGAGGAGCTATAGTGGCCTCCACCTGTCACTTACTATGTCCAATGCATTCCTCATATGAAAAGGATTAAACATAACCTAGACATTTGTATTAAAAAAGGCATAAAAAATGTCAATAATTAATCCATAAACCATCAATGGTGTGAAAATAAGACATCCACAGTCAAACTTGTAAGAAAACCTTAAATACAATATGGATGTTTTGTATCAAAATTAATCAACTTTAAACAATCTTAAAATCTATCAAAGGATGTTGACATAGATGAAATCAAAACTTTTTTAGAGAAATATCTATGTTTATTTTGAAATTATTTAAAAGTCATATTATTATAAAAGAAAACATTTATTTTGGAAATAGTATTATAATATTGTATCTGAAACATCGACGATCATATAATAGCTAAAAATAGCCACACCCACCGTATAAGTTTAAAAAATACATTCTTACCATAATTTTGTCGAAAAAGGTCATAAAGTACTTTGTTGGGAAAACGCCAGAAGGATTTCATTCTAAACATATACGGTAAAATAAGGGTATAAATGACTTTAACCCAGTATATAGTAAATAGTAAAAATGTTTTTAATTACATTTTTAAGAAAACACGGATGTGGATGATAAAGAGGTCCTGGTAGATACTTACATAAAAACAACTTCATGTAATAAAGAGATTGTGGAATTAACACTTACCTTGTACTTTTCCTTGGTCGAGGGTACGTTAACCTCCTATATAATAGTTAAATGATTGTTATTAAATTATTCAAGAACTATATATATAAATATGATATCATATATGATCCTATAATATTGCTTTGTTGAAAATATTTTAGTAGTATCACCGTTTCAGGTGTTAAATGATCCACTTTCCTTTATATGCTTGGTTACGTAAGTGATGTGGGTGTGTTTTCACACTCATTGCCACATCCTTTTTATATTTTTATTGATTTATTTATATCAAAATTATTTTTTTAGTAAATATTTGATAATTGTTGGGTTTTTGTACTTTCTTTGTAAAATAATAAGTTTTTATTTTAAAACATGCATTTTAATGTGCATTAGTGTCATTTTAAATAATTATTAAATAAAATTAGTCCTGTGAAATTGACTTTTATTTATTTTTTATTTTATTTTTTACAAAATATTCTTTATAGTTACATTATTAATTCATTAGTTAAATTAAATAATTCGTTATTCTTTAAATTGTAAATAAATAACACAAGCTAGTTTTTAATTCCATTAATAATTTAAGCAATTTTAACTTAACAATTTTATTCAATTAACTTCACTATTAATTAATAAATTAATTACTTAATTATTTGAATAAATAATTGGTTCATTAATTTAATCACGTGACTTTAAAAACATTTTGTTTTTAAAATTAAATTTGGTTATAATTTTTAATTAAAAATAAATACATCCCTTTAAATAAAAAAAATTAATTTTATTATTTATCTTTGTCTTACTTATTTAATGAAAAATTTTATTCATTTTAATTTAATTCATAATTTTATTAATCCATTTTTTTAGTTGAATTAAAGATTTATTTAATTTAATTTTCTTTTGGTTTACAGGTGCAGCGGTCGCACGGTCCCTATGTCGCAGTTTCCCACCAGTCGTGGTTCCACCGTATCCCTCACTTCACTATCTCACTATGAGCATCACTCACGCTGCCTCACTCGCTATCTCAATGCAACCCTGAAGGTCCCTCATTGTCTCAATGTTTCATTCATGGTGCCTTTTCCACTGTTTCAACCCCACCATTTCAGAACATCACTGCCTCCCCGGGTCCCTGCATTTCTTTCCCCCTCCTGCACACCGTCACCCCCACCACTCCTCCGCCACAGAATTTCCAATTTCCTATTTTGAACCACCCCCACACAGATGCAATCACAAAAACATCTAGTTTCATAGCAATTCACAAAACATGAACAAAAATTTCCGCAGCAGCTCAAGTCAGATTTCTGAAGAAAATCTGACTCTGAAACAAATCACATCAATCAATTTGAAACTCAATTAGCAGAAACTCAACAATAATAACCCTAGATCACCTCTCCTCACCCCTCTATTGTCAGTGCCGCACTACCCTTCTCCCTGCATCCCGATCCGCCAACCTCTTCTTCCTCCACGTAGCTCTCCAGCCCCACCGCTGGTCGAACCCACCGCAGCTGCTGTGATCCGATTTCATATCACTTTCTCCCCATGTGCGCTGAAATAACCTCTAGGCGGAGTCGCCGCAATCCCAGCTCCACTCGTGGCAGTCCCCCATAGCCGATGCCATCGCCCCTGCAGAAACACCCCCTGCCTACTTTCTTTCCACACCGAACAGATCTGTGCCGCCCTTCGGGAGCCTCCGCACTCTCTCGGAACTGGTGTCAGAATCCCTTCCACCTCTTGTTTTTCTCCGAGTGTCACCTTCATCCACCCGCACCCCTCCCTCTCCTCGCCTCCTTTCTACCGCGCGAAGCACCCCCTCCCCCGATTTCTTCTTAATTTTATTTTTATTTTTTTTGCGTTATATTATAATTTAATAATATATATATATAATTTATAACTACTATATTAACATATATATTATAATTAATCTAAAATATATAATAAGATATAATATATATAATAATTAATCCAAATAATATTATATATACTAATAATATTAAATCAAATATGATTTTTAAAAGTTATGTTATATTGTATATACTTATATCTATTAGTAATACTATTAGATATTATCATTTTTATGTAGTGATATAAATATTTTGTATATATAAATATAGCTTCATTATTTTTTATCTTACTGACATTTTTCTACAGAGGGAGGGTTATTGTTCGTCGCACGCACATCATTTTTTATTCAGTTAGGAGCAACAGCTCCAGTGACTAGAGAGGGAGGAGAAACACAGAGAAAGCAACATGTAGATGCCAGGGAACACCTCAGGCTTGATTCCATGGACTTCTATGGGTCATTAGCATACGTGACAGTCACAAAATCATTCAGAAACGGGAAGGGTGAAGTGCAGGATGCAAAGGGAACTCGAGACAGGCAGTAAGGATTTGATCATGATGGGGAAAAGGAGAGTAAGAAGAACATATAGAATCTTCCTTAACGAGTAGATTGGACTATCAAGAGTGGCTGATCAGATCATTTCATACCTCATTTCCCAGGGTTTGACATTGAGTGCCTTCCAGCATCACTTCCACCATTGAGGAGCAGGAATTAGTACTTTCAGGAGAAGTAGTAGGGAGTTAGAACATCTTATTTTTCCTTTTCCTCTGTTTTTCTGCAACTCATTTAAAAATGAACTTCATTGTTTCTAATTCAATAGTTGCATTAAAACCAACCATTATGTCCAGATAAATTCAATTGGGGGAATAAGCTAGGTTATTAGGTTTGTTTAGTCTGATTCATGCACTGCATCATTTCCTGGAATGTCTCTCTCACTCAGAATGGATTTATGTTCAAAACAACAAGGTCGAGTGAAAACCGATCTGGATTCAATTTTGATGAAAACTATTTCAATTTGAGGAACTCACTAACAAGTAAGTTATGCTCGAATGAGAGAGACACGCTGAACTCAACTAACAAGTTGAGCTCAGTGACATCTGACTTTTAATCACCATTGGATAGAATGACTGTTACAGTTGAAGAAATGTAATAGTAATTTCATCACAAACTGACCAGATGAAAAATATAGCCAGTTACTTTATGTCAGATCTATTTTTTAAAACATTAGTGCATGGAAAAGGCTAAGCAATATCAAATCGGCCAGTTGTATTTCCCCCTACTCACCTATTGGATGTTTACACCACAATTTCCCTTACTACTTTGTTTACTCCCATTGCACTCACCAGCTCACCATCATTTCCTCACAAACCAATTCTCACACTCTCTACTTCACCACCACCAGCTGTATTTTCCTATTCTTGTGTGTGTTTTTGTTTATTTTTTTAGATCGCCAAACACAAAATAAAGACTGTTTGGGGTTTGACCCTATCTTGCCACTATTTTAAGTAGTAAGTAGGTTATAAATTTTAGTTTTTCACCCATTCCAAATGACGCACGAGTGTGAAAATTTTTTCTCTGTTTCTAGGGAGTCTACGGGTGACATTTAAAATAAAACAAACAAAAATTCTCATATAAAAAAAATCTAAATACAATATAAAAAAACTAAAAAAAACTTGAAATAGAAAATTGAAATTCAAAAAAAATGTGAACCTACTGCATGAAAACCAGGTCTATGTATGAATTCTTAGTACCTAGTAATCCGGAAATTGATAAAAACATCAAGGAAGTGAAAAAGAACAAATAAGAGGTCAAAATGGGAGATAAAAGTAATGAAAATTTGAAAAATCTACTTCCTGAGAATTTAAATCAACCTAGAATGATGAACCCACCTGAAAATGAGATAGCTGAAAGGCATAGTTTGAGAGAGTTCTTGCTACCTTCAGTGTCTATTATCCCATCATGTATTATACTCTCTCCTAGGTCCAAGAATTACGAAATCATGCAATCTATGATTATTCAGCTACCGACGTTCAATGGAATTCTGAGTGAAGACTCTCTTGACTTCATTATTTCCTTCTACATTAGTGTCCAGCAGCTACCACTTAGGGGCCTCACTGAGGAAGAGCTTAAACTGAAAGTGTTTCCCTTCTGCCTCAAGGGAAATGATATGTCTTGGTTTCAACAGTTAGAAAAATAAATCTTTGACACCTGGGATCATGTTTACAATAATTTCACAATGAAATTCTATTCTAGGAGGTTGACATCTGATATTAGGCACAAAATTACGATACATCTTCAGGATGAAGGAGAAGTGTTTCATGAAGCCTGGGATAGGTTTAAAGGGTTTCTTAGGTAGTGTCCATACCATTAATGTACACCCCAATTCCTCATGGTCACCTTATACAATAGTCTCTCCCCTTACCACCAAAACATGGTGAATCAGTCTTCTGAAAGAGAAATTAGTGATAGGACTTCTGAGGAGCTCAAACAAATCTTTAATACCTTGTCTCAAAATTAACAGCACAAATTCTCTAGGAGGAGAAACATTATGAGAAAGGAAACCGCCCCTGCTACTCAAGCTGAAGACCATGCTGCTGGCTTCTTTAATGAGAACCCACATCAAAACCTTAAGGTGTAGTGCCACCACTGTGGCATGTATGGCCATTCTCAAACATGTTGTCCAAACTTCGATATGCCTATACAATCTCATGAGGGTGCCAGCTATACTAGCTATGGATCTCAGATATAGACGAGGGATGATCCTTTTTCCAACAACTACAGTCAAGGGTATAGGAACCATCCGAACCTTTCATGGAGGGAGCAGGGAGTCCTCCGACCTACTACCCCTCTTGGAATGCTGCAGCCTCCTAGGCATCAATTCCAACCACAACCCCAACCTAATGTTGAGTCATCCAACTCAAAAGATGAGGTCAGAGACATGTTCTATCATTTGATAGGGAGTTTTGATGAAAAAATACCATAGATGATTTTGATAATGTTCAAATAGATGATAGAATGAATAAATTGGAAATTCAAATAGGGAAATTGGCTAGGGATGCTAGTAATATAGAAAAGGGTAGGTTGTCCCACACCACCAAAGCCAATCCTAGGGAGAATTCCATGGATGTGACTACCAAAAGTGGTCTCCAAACTCACCAAGAGCCTAGGAAAGAACCCCAAAATGCTGAATATGAGAAACTAGATGAAGCTGGAAAATCAAATCTGAAAGAACCTAAATCTAGAAAACTGGACAGCACTACAGGGAGCCCTCCAGTTCCTATTGTTCCAACTCAGAAGCCCAATGAAATTAGCTTGAAAAACAAAGACAATAAAGGAAAAAAATTGTTGAAGAAGAAGTTGTAGATATTTCACCAATTGTGAGGTGTTTTTCCCCTACAATCAATTTCCCACAAAGAGTTATGAAACCAATTCATGATTCTGAACTGATGAAATTTTTGAAAGTGGATAAAAATCTGAACATTGATATCCCATTCTTGGAATCATTAATTCAAATCCTGTCATATCTAAAATCTCTCAAGAAAATATTATCAAACAAAAAGGCATTGGAAGAATTTTCCACCTATAGCTAAACAGAGGAGTGTAGTGCAGTCTTGCAGAATAGGATACCTCTTAATCTTCATCACCTATGAAGCTTTTTCATCCCTTGCACTTTTGGGGATATCGGTGGTATGTTCAATTGTTTGGGTGATTTGGGTTATAGTATTAATATACTTCCACTGTCACTTTTTCATCACCTGAGATTAAGATTTCCCCAACCCACCACTATTGTTTTAAAGCTTGCTCATAGGTCCATTACTCATCCAGTGGGTTGGGTCGATGATCTGTTAGTGGGATTAGGAAAACTATTTTTTCCTGGTGACATTTTTATCCTTGATATGGAGTGTGACCAGAAGGTTCCTATCATTCCCGGTAGGCCCTTCTTGGACACAGGGGGAGCTGTGATAGTTGTGTCCAAGGGGAAACTGATTTTCAATTTGGGTGAATAGAAAGAAGAATTCAATGTGTTTAAGAAAATCCCAAAAACCACCCACCCATTCTTCCCCAAAGAGGAGTTTCTAGTTGCTGAGAGTAGTGTTGAAAATGAGGAAGAAGAGTTTCTGAAAATGATAGCTGAAATCAATAGTGATCCTAAAATCCCTACTGCCGCTTACACGGGGATTATCTCAAGTAATGAGAGAGAATTTTTTGATTAATATAAGGGATAATTCTTGTAGAACCAAGATGAGTTTATTTTTTAGCACATTATTACCCTGAGAGAGGAGTCTAAGTTTGAGGAGATATTTTTTGGAAGCTCTATCACCGATGAAAAAGTCTTTTCTATTGCCTTCTTCAAGAGGTTGTAAGAAGACTTTGGGCCACCCCAGCTCAAGTGTCTTCCCTCAAGCCAGTCACCACCCACCCTTGAACTTGAACCCCTACCTGCCCACCTCAAATATTATTTTTTATGAGACAGTTCCACCCTTCCTGTTATCATTTCATCCAACCTGTAAGTGAGTTAAGAGAAAAATCTTCTTAGTGTTTTGAAGAAATAAAAGTCTTTCATTGGCTGGTTGATTACAGATATAAAGGGGATAAGTCCATCCTTCCATATGCATTAAATTCTCATGGAACCTAAGTGTAAGTTTAGAGTAGATGCCTAAATAAGACTCAACCCAAACATGAAGGATGTTGTTCAAGAATAAGTAATTAGGTTACTTGATTCTTGAATAATTTTTCCAATTTCTGATATCCCCTGGGTCATTCCTGTCTAGGTGGTACCCAAAAAAAGTGGAGTGATAGTGGTCACTAATGAAAAGAATGAGTAAATCTAAACTAGAGTAGTGAATAAATGGAGTGTTTGTATAGACTACAGAATTTTTAATGCTGCCACAAGAAAGGATCACATTCCCATGCCATTTTTGGATCAAATGTTAGAGATATTGGTAGGAAATGAATTCTTATGCTTTCTTGAAGTTTATTTTGGTTACAACCAGATTTCCATTGAACCTGAGGACCAAGAGAAAACCACCTCCACTTGTCCTTTTGGGATATTTTCCTACCGGCGGATGCCCTTTGGTTTATGTGGTGCTCTTTCCACTTTTCATAGGTGCGTGATGGAAATTTTTTCAGACATGATTGAGAGGATAATTGAAGTGTTCATGGATGATTTTCCTGTTGTGGGAAATACCTTTGAGAACTATCTGAAAAATCTGGAACTAGTGTTCTAAAGGGGCTAAGATACCAACATAGTCTTAAACTGGGAAAAGTGCCAATTCATGGCCACTGAAGGCATAGTTTTGGGGAAAAAAGATTCTAATAAGGAGATGGAGGTTGATAATGCTACTATTGAGGTCATACATAAGTTTACCCAACCTAAAAATGTTAATGTAATCCGATGTTTTTTGGGTCATGATGGATTCTACTGTAGGTTCATTAAGGAATTTTCTATGATTAGAAGACCCATGTGCTCCCATCTGGTTATGAATACACCCTTTGTCTTCGATGAGACATGTCTAGAGGCCTTTAATTTTCTCAAAGAGAAGTTAAATACTTCACCTGTAATCACTTCTCTTGACTGGAAGTTCCCTTTGAGGTTATGTGGGATGCTAGTGCCTCTGCAGTAGGAGCGGTGTTAGGATGGAGGAAAGATAAGAAACTTCATCTTATTTACTATGTGACCAAGCTGTTAGATGATGCCCAAAAGAATTATTCTTCCACTGAAAAAAAGTTTTTTACTGTGATGTTTTCTTTGGAAAACATCACTTAGTATTTGATAGGATCAAGGATCATAGTTTTCAAAGATAATTTAGCCCTAAAGTATTTTCTGGCTAAAAAAAACTCAACGCCCAGACTCATGAGGTGGACCTTGCAGTTACAAAAGATTTATTTAGTGATTTAGGATAACAAAGTTGATGAGAATGTAGTTGTAGATCCCTTGTCCCGATTCCCCAATTACCCAAGTAAGGAACCAAAAGAGATCAATACTCCCTTCCCTAATGAATAATTGTTTGCTGCTTCTGTGCAGCAATCTGCATGGTTTACAGACTATGCCATCTATCTAGCAGTTGGAGTCATGGAAAAGGATCCCTCACACAACTAGAGGAATATGTTTATATCTGAACTGAAATATTATTTTAGGGATGCAACTCTTCTCTTTATGAGGTGTGCTGATGGAATTCTGAGAAGATATGTGGTTAAGGATTAGATTTTTCCAATACTTTAGAGAAACCATTCATCACCTTGGGATGGCCACCATGGAGGAGAAAGGACAGGTCAAAAGGTCCTAGAATATGGTTTCTATTGTCCAAAACTGTTTAAAGATGCTAGGAGTTTGATTATTGGCTGTGATAAATGTCAAATGTTGGGGAATGTTGGAAGAAGGTAGGAACTACACCAAAAAGGTATTCTGGAGGTTGAAAGATTTGATGTTTGGGGCCTGGACATCATGGGACCATTCCCATCCTCTTATGTAAAAGAGTACATTTTGGTTGTTTTGGACTACGTGTCCATGTGGGTTGAGGCAGTAGCTCTGCCAGACAATTCATCTACTAGTGTTGTGAAATTCATCAAGAAAAACATCTTTTATGGATTTTTTGTGCCTCAAGCATTCATCACTAATAATGGGACTCACTTCAAGAATAATAAGTTCAAAGGTTTGATAGATAAGTATGGTTTCTCACCTCGTACATGAACTACTTACCACCCACAGTCCTGTGGTCAAGAAGATGTTTCAAATAAAGACCTCAAACAGATTTTAGAGAAAACAGTTTCTAGATTTAGAAAGGACTGGTCAAGGAAGTTGGATGAGTCCCTTTGGGCCTACAGAACTACTTATAATACTTATATAGGGATTTCACCATATATTATACTCTTTGGAATAACATTCCATTTACCTATTGTGTTATAACAGAGATCTTATTGGGTAGTGAAGGATCCTAACTTTTATTTTATGTCTGCTAAAGAGAGGAGACTATTAGATCTGAGTGAGCTGGAGGAGATTTGAAGAGAGTCCTACAAGAATGATGAAATTTAAAAAGAAAGAACAAAGGTTTTTCATGACTCAATCATTCAAAATTGGAATTTAAATGTTGGTGAGAGGGTCCTTCTTTTCAATCTAGATTGAAGTTGTTTCTATGAATGTTGAAGTCCAAATGGTCAAGACCCTTCACAATTATTCAAGTCTTGGTTAATGGAGCCATTGAGCTGGTTGGAGAATAGAATCGACCTTTATTAGTCAATGGTCAAAGAATAAAAAACATATTTGAATGGAAGCCAAAGGGATTGGCTTCTATATCTCTGTTGGAAGAATGAACTGATTCAAGTATAGCTGAGGACAATAAACTTAGAGTTCCATGGGAACTAACTCATGGTTGCTTAGTTATTTTCCTTTTATTTCATCTTCAATAAATTAATCCTTGCCTCTTGTTCTCCAGTTCTATATCATACTTTTTTGATGGTGATTCATGATATGCTGGGTTTCAGAGATAGAGTTTTTGCTACCATAAACATGGCCAAGAAACCCCAAGGATCAATCCACTACATTATATGGATAACATTTCTCTCTACTCACACTCATTGATTACTTATCTTGAACATAAAATCTGAAATCTTATTATACTTATTTGAACTTGTAGGTTAATTAAGAGGAGTAATAACCCAGTGATTTTGAAGCAAATCTATTGGTGGAATTTAGTTTTAAAGGTCCAATAATTCAGGGAAGTGTTGTTCTACCCCTTTTCACTTTCAATTACTTTCTCAATCTTCATTGTGAACTAAGTGTGTGGGACTTACCCTAATTTGTGAAAAATGAATATGTTTTCAAGCATGGGTGTTTAGCTACTAATATCTAGGGAGTTAGAAAAATAATTTGAACTAAATTTTGAAACATGCTTGCACCCATTTAATTCAGTTTAATTATGTTGATGTTGTACATCATTGTTAATCATGCTATTGTTTAAAGAACATTGATAAAATCTTTTGTTTTCTATTTAAAAATTCAAAGCATGAAAATTTTAGGAATAGAAATACAATTGTTTCGTGGTGATGGTTGGTGGGGTTGGGTTCATCTATTCTTATTTGAAGTTCTATTTTCTCTCTTTTTTTTGTGGCAAAGAAAATTTATGAACTTCATTGCTACCCCCTCCATATCCTTTTTCATCTGAAATTACCATCTATTTTACACTTGAATTATTTTCCACCTTATAATACAACATTGGGAACACTTTTGGGTATTATGTGTGGGGGGAAGGGTCATTCTACTTTCATGTTGAATTCCCCCTTCTTGAACATGAGTTTGTTTAAAAAAATGGTCATTTTTTCCAGAAAACAGACCGGTTCAAAATTCCTTCAAAACAGTTTCAAATTATTTCATCACATGATAGTAATTGTAGGTTCACTAGTACTTCAATTATGTCCTGTTTAGTGGATTACTTCTCACTAGATGTTGAGAGTGGCACTTATCTGGAAATGGTTAAGCATGGGTGATTGCTGAGTGGAATTGTTCACTTTCCCTATTATCCTTTTTTAAGAACTGAGGATGGGAGTGTGACAGGATAGGTTTTGTGGGATGAGGATCATGACTTGTAGTAACTAGAAGCTCCCACTGGATCCTAGGGGACTCACATTTTTATTAAATAATATTCAATCACTTTATGAAGTAAACTTGATAGATTTTTAATTATGTCCTTTGTAACTGGAGTAAACTGGGAAAATGGGATCCCATGGTGGGTATCTGAGACAAGGTGCACTAGGTTCATTTTTGTGAATAAATAAAGCCAATATCAATCTTAATAAGTGCTATGAACAGTTCTATGTACAACGAATATGGCTAGGAAAAATTAAAATAATGTGCCCTTGTAAAAAATGAACTCATTAAGGTGAGGGGAATTTTGAACCCATATGAAGAAATGAGAAATTGACTTGGATAATTTCCCTTTTAGTTGAGATAATAATGTCATGAAATAAATAGACTTTATATCTGGAACCTAGAGGAAGGTGAGAATGGAAGGTTCCCTTGGTTATGTTTTGAGTTCCACTTCATCTAACCATTCTACACTCCTTGAATTAGAACTTGAATTGGAAGGTGATGTAGGATTGTTAATGGGTACATGTATGAGGCATGACATACTTGACAATATATGAATGTTTGAGGCTTTTGACTTCCAGTGAGTTTTTTTAAAGCTAGAGAGGACATCATTTTTGTACACCATTGGAAGCCTGACCCATTGTTTGGTCTTGCTCCTCTTGATGTTTAAGTTCAAGCATGCACTTTTTGAGCTGAAATTCACAAATCATATTTGTTTTTTAAATTCTAAGACTTTACTTGTTTGAGGAAAAAAAAGTTTTATGTGTGGGGGAGTATGATGTGGAAGTGTTTTCACACTCGTTTCCAGATTCTTTTTATATTTTAATTGATTTTTATACCAAAATGATTGTTTTTAGTAAATATTCGATAATTGTTGGGATTTTGTATTTGATGTGTAAAAAAATCAGTTTTTAGTTTAAAAAATGTGTATTAATGTGCATTAGTGTCATTTTAAATAATTCATAAATTAAATAAGTCCCATGAATTTGACTTTTATTTACTTTTTTCTTTTATTGTTTGCAAAATTTTCATTCTAGTTAGATTATTATTTCAATAATTAAATCAATTAATTCTTTATTATTTAAATTTTAAATAAATAACACAAGCTAGTTTTTAATTCGTTTAATAATTTAACTAATTATGACATAACAATTTTATTCAATTAACATCTTTATTATTTAATTAATTATTTACTTAATTTTTTGATTAAAAAATTGGGTAATTAATTTAACAAATTGATTTTAACCATTTTTAGGTTTTTTAAATTATATTTGGTTATAATTTTTAATAAAAATAAATTCATGCCTTTAAATAAAACATAGTTAATTTTATTATTTATCGTTGTATTATTTATTTAGTCTTCAATTTTATTATTTTTAATTTAATTCAATAATTTGTTAATCCATTTATTTAGTTGAATTAATGTTTTAATTAATTTAATTATCTTCTGGTTTACAGGTGTAGCGGTCGCACGATCTCTCTATCGTTGTTTCCCACCAGTCGCGGTGCCACCGTATCCCTCACTTCACTATCTCACCGTGAGTGATGCTCACGGGGCCTCAGCTGTTGTCTCATAGCAACCGTGACGGTCTGTCACTGTCTCACTGTTTCATTCACGTTGCCTTTTCTTCCGTTTCAACCCCACCGTTTCAGTTCATCACTTTCTCACCGGTTTCCTCCATTTATTTCCTCCTCCCACACATTATCACCCCCACCACTCCTCTACCACAACATTTCAACTTTCTTATTTCACAGTGCTCAAATCATATTTCTTAAGAAGATATAACTCAGAAACAAATCACAACAATCAATTTGAAACAAAATTAGAAGTAACTCGACACTAAGAACCATATCTCACCTCGCCTCTACCCTCTTCTGTCAGTGCCACCCAACCCTTCTCCCTGCATCCTTAGCCGCCAGCCTCTTCTTTCTCCACACAGCTCTCTATCCCCACCGCTGGCCGAACTAGCCACAGTTATTGTGATCCCCTTCCATATAACTTCCCCCCCCTTTTGCTGAAATCACCTCTAGGCTGAGCAGCTGGAAGCCCACCTCCACACATGTTCTTCCACCATAGCTGAAGCTGTCGCCCCTGCTGAAACCCCCCTGCCTCCTTTCTTTCTGCGCTGAACATATTTGTCCCACCCTTCAGAAGAGGCTGCACTCTCTCTGAACCAGCGCTAGAATCCCTTACACCTCCTGTTTTTTCTCTGAGATCCACCTTCATCCAATAATACCCCTTCCCCTACTCGCCTCTTTTTCACTGCACGAAGCACCCCATCCCTCTATTTCTTCTTTAATTTTCTTTTATTATTATTATTATTATTATTATTTTATCTATATATTATATTATAATAACATAGATATAAACAATAAATAAATACTATATTAAAATTTATATTATAATTAATCTAACATATAAAATAACATATATTGCATATAATAATTAATCCAAATAATATAAAATAAAAATAATAATATTAAATCAGATTCAATTATTAATACTTATGTTATATTATTTATAATTACCTCTATTAGTAATACTATTAGATATTAGAATTTTTAAGTAGTGAATTAAATAATTAGTATATATAAAGATAGATTCATTATTTTTATATGTGAATAACATTTTTCTACAGAGGGAGGGTTACTGCTCGCCGCGCACACATCATTTTTTATTCAGTTAGGAGAAATTGCACAGGTGACCAGCGCGAGAGGAGCAACGCAATGAAAGCTACATGTGGAAGTCAAGGAACACCTTGGGCAAGATTATAGAGACTTATACGGGTCATTAGTATATGTGACGAGAACGAAATCATTCATACATGGGAGGGAAAAAGTGTGGGACGAAGAGGGAACTCGAGACAAACAGCGAGGCTTTGATCGAGATAGGGAAAAAGGAGCAAGAAGAACATACAACATCTTCCTTCATGAGCATATTTGATTATCGATAACACATGATCAAATCATTTCATACCTCATTTACAAAGGTGGGAAATCGAGTGAATTTTAGTATCACATCCACCATTGAGGAGCAGGAATTGGTACATTCAGGAGAAGTAGCAGGGAGTTCAAACATCTTAGTTTTCCTTGTGCTCTATTTTTCTACAACTCATTTTAACATGAACATCATTGATTTTTATTCTATTATTTCATTAAAACCAACCATTATGTCAATCTAAATTCCTTCAGGGGGAGTAATCTAGTTGATTAGGTTTTTTTAGTCTAATTCATGCACATCATCATTTCTGGTCAAGTCTCTCTCACTCGGAAAAGATTTCTGTTCAAAACAACAAGGTTGTGTGAAAACCTATCTTGATTTAATTTTGACGAAAATTGTTTCAATTTGAGGAACTCACTAATAAGTGAGTTATGCTCGAATGAGAGAGAAATACTTAACTCAACTGACAAGTTGAGCCCAGTGACATCTGACTTTTTATCCCCATTGGATAGAATGAATGTTATAGTTGAAGGACAGTAATTGTTATTTCATCACAAACTTACCAGATGAAAAATATGGAATGTTACTTTAAGTCAGATCCATTTTTTTTAAAACATCAGTGGATGTAAAAGGCTATGAAATATCAAATTGTCCAGTGGGATTTCCCCCTACTCACCTATTGGTTGTTTACACCAGAATTTCCCTTGCTGCTTTGTCTACTCCTTTTGCACTCACCATCTCACCCTGATTTCCTCACACACAAATTCCAACTCTATCCACTTCACCACCACCAAATATGTTTGATTATTCTTGATTATGTTTTTTTTAGTTTATTTTTTTAGATCCCCAAACACAACATAAGGCCTCCTTGTGGTTCGAACCTGTCTTGCCACAATCCTAAGTAGTATGCAGGTTATAAAATTTAGTTTGTCACCCGTTCCCAACGACGTGTGAGCATGCTGTAAGCCATGTTTTTTAGATAGTATGTATTTTAATCATATCCAGAATGATATTATGTTCTAAGAAATTATTTTTAATCATAAAATGAAAATTATTCTTGATTGATTATGATGGGTGATAAATCTCATCACGTTTGTGGAGACGGTAATCCGTACGTATGCACGAGCAACAATACCATTATATTGACGGTGAAATCATATGTAATTGGATATTATATCATATATACAGAATAAATAACATGTTATATTTATTATTTAAATCAGCTATACTCATTATTATACCCATCCAAATAATGATGTGTTTGAATAACAAACTACACCACAATGTGAAGATGGTAAGCCGTACATACGCATGTATGGTGACTTTGTCATTCATATGATGGATATAATATTGAGTATGGTTGGAAAATTTTTATAATATCATCACAGTATATAGAAGATATTGGTGATATTATTTTAGAATGCAAACCAAAAATAATGAGGATGTTGAAAAAGTAATAACTTAGAAGAGGGTGGAGAAATTATTACCTCTTCTTCGGGTGTTTCCTTTAGAGTTGATCAAAAGGGATCCATAACATTGATTAATGATAAAACTAAGGCATATATATTGAATTCTGGGAAACTGGGAGGATATTTGGGCAGGTTTGGCCTAGAAAAATGGATTTTGAGGTGTGATTTTGAGAGAAGGGGAAGTTCCCTTTAATAAGAGTGGTGAGTGGCCCCTTAAGAAGAGATTGAAATATTATTTTATAATAAAATAAATTTCTGTTTCTAATTGATCAAAATTATTTTATTTCTAGGATATGGTGGGTATTGGTCAAAATCATCTCAACCAATAGGTTTTAGATAAGTTTGTGTTACAATATTAAACTTATCTTTTAGATTTAACACTTAGTTAAAGAGTTTAACATTTACAATGTATTCTTGTATTATTTTAATAATTTGTTAATAAACATACGATAAAATTTTCTGAGAACAAAACATAGATCATTAATTATATACCTATAATTATATAAGTTCTTTGTAGTTCCTTATATTTTTAGGACTTTTATGTAATTCAATAATTTAAAACTTGTTTTAAAAACTCATTTTTGTCAATTTTAACACTATTTAGTATTTGGTTTTTCGAAAGGATATCAAAACATGATTACTTTTGACCAAATAAATTGACTCAACTATAACACGTCATATTCACTTAGAAAATTCGTGAATATCATAAAAAATTTGAAATTATATTTATTTAATATTTATAATACCATTTCTTTGATTCTTTCATTAATAAGGTAATTACTACATCACTATTGTGTCATATATAAATTCCATTATTTAATTCCAAATAATTATAAATAAAATAAAATTATGTAGGAAATACATTTATCTTTTTAATGAGTATTTATAGTATAAAATATAACATATATAAGACCATAAAAAATTGATTGACTAAATGATATATGTTTATGTCATTTTTTTCATTACATTAAATTAATTAATATAAAGTGTCATTATCACTCTCAAGTGGCTCCATGGGGTCCCAAAATCTAAAAACAATATTCTAATGGTCGTAAATGTGTTAAAAAATTAGAATTGGAAACTTGTCAGTGTAATTTAATATTTTTATAATATTATTTTTTACCCTAATTTAAAGGATTTACCCTTTAACCATTGTAAATAAAATATTTATCGAAGTAATTATTCATAATGTATGAAAATACAAGCTTCATATTTACACAATTTGGAACTCCTGATTCATAATATGGAATACATTTTTTCAAATTCAAAACACAGAAGTGGCAGAAATTAATTTCAAATTAATACCCGTTGTTAAAACAAAATTTTTTTACGGAATAATAACTATCAAAAGATTGACAAATGTTTATGTCCAGATTAAATGTAAAATTACATAAAATGACCAAAATTATATTAAATGCTAAAAATATAACCTAATGATTCTTTAAAACCACTCAAATAAATAATTTAACACTATAATTTATTATGATTAAAAAATTTGTTTTTAATTAATGTTTCATATTTTTCACCACTCATCAATAATTGATAGTTTTCAGAAAAGTACAAAAAGTTCACCCTAAGATAATTTTGATAATATAAATTCATAAAAGAAGCCCATTTTGAAATTATAATTTATAAAATTTCAAAAAGTTGTTATTACTATTTATAACAGCTATTTGGATTGGTCGTGGTGTATTAAAACTCATGTTGCGTACAACGCAAGATGCTGCATTTTTCAAATGGAAACGTATCGTGGACGCATGGGGTGTTACAAAAAATATAAAAAATATAAAATAATATTTTTACTTGAAAATCATCTGAAAGAATCATTTGAAAACATTTCTTAAAACATTTTTGAAGTCATGGATTTTGATAAATAACCAATTTTCATCGAGAGAGATATATATGAAGGATTTTTTCTTAATTTTTTTTCTTAATTATCATAAGTAATGATGTTTTAGAAAATGGTACTAATACCTGGATATACCTTGAATAAAAATACCAGAAGGAAACTCCTCGGTGTTCTTAAAAGATGCATAATAATATTTCATCAAAGGAGGCATAAATATAAAAAATCATGAAAAGTGATGAGATTGTTTCAATAAACTCTTATAACATGTTAAATTGGGATCATACCTTCCAGGTAAGAGAAGTAAATTAAATTAAGCATAAAATATCATGAAAATAAGAATATTCGTGACATAACATGTGAAATGGAAGTATATATGCCTAAAAAATTATTGAGGTGAATAATAAAACATGTATCTCAAAGAAAAAAATAGGGAAAAAACTACCTTACTTACTTGGTATATTTTGAAACATTATCCCCATGAAATAAAGAACCCATAATGGATATATATATATTGATAAATTTAGGTTAAATAATTTTTTAATACATCCATGGGAAGTATACAAACCTCATAAAAAGAATGGGTGGTGAATAAAGCATGCATCCCATAGAAATAAAAAGTGAGATAAAATTACCTTACCTTATGGATTGACCCTATTAATACTCATTTGAACCACCTATATATTAAATATAAGTCTTTTATAAATTTTTTATATAAAAATAAATTTTTTGCTAATAAAAAATATGGGTTTTTATGATTTTATATTTCCCACATGTCAACATTACTATATTAAGGTTTTACATCTTGGAATATTCTCTTCAGTGGCATCCATGTTAATTTGTAATTAATTTGGTCATTATAAATATATCATGATTTACATAATTTAAATCATGATATAAATATTATTTTTATTTATTAAATCTATGTCATAGTAATCTATATAATATATAAGTATGAAATGGAATACACCTTTCATAGTGAAAGTAAGCTATACGTATATATCAACCTTATTTCCTTTTTTATTGTCGTATTAAAAGAAAAGAGGTAAATAAAATATGTAAATATATATGTAAATATATTTAAATATTAATGTATCATGATTATATCATATATATAGCATATAATTTCACTAATCATAACCTCAATAAATTCTTTGTATTGTGTGAGCGAATCATGTCGCTTTGAGGGTCTAGTAGTCTGCATTTTCTCAAAAGATATTATCGTATTTACACCAAATGGAAATAATACAGATATATTTTTCAAATGGATTAAATAGGATTAATGACATAATTAATATAACATATTACAAATATAAATATAGTGTGCATCATATTATCCACCTTTCTGGGTGTTAAGGAAAAATGAAGAATCATCATTTTGTGATGCGATAGTTTCCCGTACACATAAACAGTATATTCGTTACCCATTAAATAGTTCTGTGTGCTAGTGTAGCTCAAAAACATTGCATAAAATATCCTTATATATTGAATATAATATTTTTTATACAACTATGGAATAGATAATGATTAGGGGAGGAGAAATAAAATAGAATAAGGATCTTGAGGGATGTTGTTTGTTCTTGATTAGGTCACTCTTTTTGGTTTGTGGAAAAAAGATTCATTTTTTTATTAATGCACAGGGGTAGACAACTCGGAGTATGAGAGGGATTTTGAGTAGTGGATTTGGAAGAACATGATAGATCCTATTTGGTTTGAGAGGTTCAAATAAGAGGGAAAGGTGGTGTTTTTTTATAAGTAGGAGAGTGTAAACACTTGTAATTTTTAAAAACAATTCAGGAATACCAACGTTTTTCCTAAATAAATTAGTATAAAACCAACCAAACAAAATTATATAAGGAGAATGGTCGATGAATTTCCATCCAGAGGGATTTGTACATGTTTATCGTTTTTTTATAACATCCCAGGTAAATATAAAATAAGGAATTATCAAATATATTATTTTTTATGAATTATATTTCTAGTTTACATAAAAGAGGATGTTATTCATGAAAGTGTACATGAAATTAACCAATAGGTTTCATAGAAATCTCATTTTTCATAGAAGACTGTGTTATGCTGAAAAATAATACATTATTTGTATACTTATTTTTAGTGGTAGTTATCGCTTAGTTATTGTATTAGAGGGAATGAAAAAAACTAACTATATTATGATTAAACATGATTATTAAAAGTTTTTACACTCATCTAATAAATTTTAGTGTCTTAAAATGAGAATAAATCTAGATTTAGGCATAAATTACCTAATATTTTTTAATAGAACGTTTTAATATATTTTGATGGAGAAGCCTTTTTAAATATAGTTTTTTCCACTTTTATATGTACTATTTGACTAAATCAACTAATTATTTAGAAGAGGGACAAAAAAAATCACATTGGATGAATTTTTTTATTTTTATGATAAATTTAATATTATAATGAATAGCAAAAGTACTGCATTTTAATTGAAAACATATTTTATCACCTAATTTTATCATATATTTAGATTATCTATTTAAATTTTTTAAAAGTATCATTAAATAATTCTTTTATCAATTAATCCAATTTTTCTCATTTTTTGTAATGTCACATTGAAATTAGATATAAACGCATGCTAATATTTTGATGTGTTTTCCTTTAAAAAAAATATTTAACTCATTATGACAACGTGGATTATATTTTAACTAATTACTGCATGTCTGTGTATTGAATTTGTAAAAATAGATTCCATATTTCTAATTAAAAAGTCTAAATTATGAATATATAACCATTTCAAATTTTTGGACATTATGAATAGTAACTTTAGAAATTGTTTTAATTATCAATATTATGTTTAATATGGGATTTAATGATCAGAATAATATTATATTAATAAAACTACCACAACACTTGTGCTAATTTAAATGGATGAGTGTATCCTAACTATTAGAATTATTTGTCGATTATAGGACCACTTTGAGCTACTTGGATGTGATTATGACACTTATTAAAAGTTTATTTAAAATAAAGACCATGATTCCATAATCATATCTCTCATTAATAAATTTTTTTATAAGTGATATCTTAAACAATATATAGTCATTAAAAATCTAAAATTATTACCAACTTTATGGTAATTTATTTATAAGTTTTTGAAAATAAATAATCAAATTAAATGGTAACACAATGATGATGTAGTATTTTCTTAATTACTCAAGTAATCAAATAAAATATTTTTTAAATATTAAAGTAAATATTATCTTATATAATTTATGTCATCCACTAATTTTATGGATATTTTGGTTATGTTTTTTATGATTTAAAGGAGTTTTTTTGAACTCATATTCCTGTAATGTTTATTTAAAGAAGTAAACTAATGAATAGTGTCAAAATCGACACTATTAGTATTTTAAATTATAAAATATTTTATTAAATGATATTAAATTCTTAAAAATTTATGATTCATCCAAATGGTTAGTATATTTCCAAATATATTATAAATGTATTTTTTTAGGTCTTTTGTCTTGTTATGGTAATGACATTAACCCACCAAGTGTAAATAAAATAATATCATGGTAAGATTAAAAAGGGTAATATAAGGGTTTAACATAAAACAGAAGGATCAAAAAACATTAACAGCATGCCTAATTTTAATTTTATGAATCGGATTCGACCCCCACAAATAATGGAAGTATTGATGTCACTGAGTACAACAAATGGGGAATCATTGCATCCCATGAATATAACTCTCCTCTTATCATAATTTGTGGATTGAACATCCCAGATAACCTTTTCATACTCCCTCTGGTAGAATTTGATTCAATTCTTGACATGTATTGGCTTTCCTGACATAGATCGAACATAAACTGTCGTGAGAGTGAAATCACTCTCCATATGTCAAATCCACCCCTGATTATATACAAGTGCAAGGAGTATGATGTATCTTCTTTAGATCGACATCTCAAGTGTGGATATTAATTCCCTATGAGCATGTGTATCTTACTTAGGTGATTGATTCCATGGAAGCGACAATCCTTGAAGACATGACTATTGTGAGGGAATTCTCTGTTGTGTTTCCTAAGGAATTGTTTGGTCTTCCTCCTATAAGATGTGTTGAATTCTAAATTGATCATATAACTGGTATGTTGCCAATATCCCTAAATCTATATAGAATGTATGTTGTGGAGCTTGAGAAGCTAAATAAACAACTATAGGGGAATCTGGATAAAGGGTTTATACTCCCAAGTGTTTCACCTTTGGGTTCACCAGCCCTCTTTATCAAGAAGAAGGATTTGATAATGCACCTTTACATCGATTATCATTACCTTAAAGAATGATGACAAATTACAAGTATCACTTTAACTGAATTGATGACTTCTTTAATCTTCTATGTGGAAGACTATACATCTCCAAGGTGGATTTCTTTTCCGGATATAACCATGTAAGGGTGAAGAAGTATGATATCCCCAAGACGTATTTTCCTACAAGGTACGTGCACTATGAATTCAAAGTAATTCCTTTTGGGCTCACTAATTCTATAGCAGTCTTAATGGACATGATGAATATAATCTTTAGATATTACCACAAATAAAATTTGGATGTATTTATAGATGATATTCTAATATACCTCAAAACCAAGGAGGAGCATGAGGATCATTTAAGCACTATAATAGAGACCTTTCAAAAGGATGATCTCTATGAAATGTACAACAAGTGTGAGTTCAGGTTGAATGAGGTCTCATTATTGGGTCATATAATCACAATAAATGGATTTTTTTTGGATCCCTCTAAGACAGTGGAGATTGAGGGATGGCCGAGGCCATAATTGGTGATATATATTTGTAGCTTCTTGGGTTTAGCTGATTATTTTTTCCGATTTTTGAGAAACTTCTCATGATTCACAAACCCTCTTACCAAGATAACATGAAAGGGATTCAGGTTTTCATGGATTGATGAATATGAAGAGAGCATCAAGGAGTTGAAAATGAGGCTTATCACTAAGCCCGATCTCACCTTACCCAGAATTGGAGAATTGTTTTTGGTATTTAGTGATACTTTGAAGATGGGAAAAAGTTGTGTGTTGATTCAAAATGACAACGTCATTCCCTATTCTTCAATGTAATTTAACGTTCATGAGCAAAACTATCCAACACATGATCTGGAGATTGCTACAGTAGTCTTCACTTGGAAAATTTTGCCGCGTTACCTCTTTACGGAGATGTGTAAAATATATACGGACCACAAAAGACTCAAGTATATGTTCACAAAGAAAGAGTTGAATATGCAGCAATGATGATATTTAGAGTTGATCAAAGATTATGAATTCTCAATCCATCACACCCTGGGAACGAGAACAAAGGGGAATATGATCTATGTAGAAAGGACCCAAAAATTCTATCATGGATGAGAATTGAAATGGATCCAATATTCTTAGATTTGATAAAGATGTACATGGGAATAATAAAGAAGGGAACATCATAAATCCATTCACAAATTACTTCTCAACCTTTTCTTTTGGAAATGTTAATGGATTCTCAAAAGGATAATGTGGGAATTCAGAAAAGTGTAGAAACTATCAGAAAATGAAAATCATCAAAGGTCTATGTTAATGATGAAGGAATTGTGAGATTTGGGCCTAGACTATGTGTTACATAAAATCCAAAGATAATTGAAGAACTTTTGGATGACTCACATAGTTCAAATTTTTCCATTCACCCATGAATCAAAAGGAAGTATCAAGATATCTGAGAGAATTATTTGTATAATAAAATTAATAAAGACATCACATAATATACATTAATGTTACTGGTATGTCAGTAAGTGAAGGAAGAGAGGAATAATTCTAATGGGATGATGCACCCATTACCCATACCAGCATGGAAATGGGAGAACATCACCACATACATTGTCTATAGACTTCCGATGACATTAAAAGGAAACAACACTATTTGGGTTATTGTGGATCACCTTAAAAATAATGCCCACTAAATTGTAATTTTGGAGGATTTATCATTGGATCAACAGGAACAGATATACATCAGATATTTGTTAAGGATTCATAAAGTAACACTAACAATTATGTCCGATTAAGATCCAACATTCACCTCTATGTTCTGAAAAAGACTTCAACATGCTCTCGATACTGAATTTTACATTAATATGGATTATCATCCTCAGACTAATGGTCAATCTAAGTGGACTATGCAAACACTTTAGGAAATGTTGAGAGCATTCTCAATGTTATTCAATGGAGGATGAGATCAACATCATTTTCTAGTTGAGTTCTCTTACAACAATAGTTTCCACTCAAGCATCCAAATGGCTCCTTATGAAGCCCTTTATGAGAAGAGGTGCAAAATACTTGAATGTTGGGATAATATTGGGGAGAAAAAACTCCTAGATCCAGAAATGGTCGACGAAATGGTGGGAAATGTTAGGACCATCCAGCAGCACATTGAATCTCCTTAGAGTCAACCAACGTGCTATGCTGATAATCGTCGACGAGAACTTCAGTTTGATGTCATGGAAATGTTGTTTTTCTTCATATCACCATGTATTAGAATTATGATATTTGAGAAGAAGGTAAATCTTAGTCCAAGGTACATCGGCTCTTTTGAGATCCTTGATCGCATTGGAGCAGTATCCTATTGACTATCACTCCCATCGAACCTATCTAAAGTACATGATGTATTCCATATATCACTCTTTAATAAGTACATACTTGGCCTATAACACATACTCAATCCAGAGGTGGTTACATTGGACAATTTCCTCTCCTATGAATAGAAGTCGGTGAAGATCATTGATCATAGGGTAACCATTCTAGGAAATAAGACAATGCCCCTTGTGAATGTGTTTTGGAGATAACACACGTTTGAAGATGAAACATGGGATTCAGAGGAAGTGATGAAGCAGAGTTAACCATATCTATTTTAGTGTGGCAAAATGATATTTTGAGGGAGAAATTTCTTATGGGGGGGAGATTATAATGACCTAGACCTTTGTTAATGATAATCCCTCTTGATATATTTAAATTCATTTTTATGTAAAATAGTTGTGTAAAACATATTCACATCCGTGGTTTTTTCGTTTTTTGATTTTAAAATACCATTATGAATTTTAACCATTTCTAATATAGAAATTGAAGAGTGATCATATGATTAGTATAAATATATAGCTATAAAAAATCCAATTTACCCATACAAAGGAAGTGATGGCCTCATCCTATAGAATTTCTCCATTGAAATCCCATTTTTTAGATCTTAGAAAGGAGGTGGTGACATTGGGCATCACAAATGACCAAGCCCAATTAGAGCTTGAACATGTTAAGCTTGATCAGCACCGACTACGAGAGAAGTGGATGTTAATAGATATTTCCTCCCGTGAAATGTTTTCTGAGCCACACCAAGAGACTTTCACCATCACACACCATACCATATGGTTATATGTGGGTGTTTTAAGATTTTTTATAAAAATACCCTAGCACTATGATTATTTGAATTATTTTTGTATGGAAAAAAGAATTTACATTCATTTTATTATTGATAATTTAAAAATGTTTTTAATGAATAAGTAAAATTTTTTGAAATCTATTTGGATAAATACATGGATTTTTTAATTAAATAATATTTTAATAAAATATTATTATTAAATTAATTTTTTAAAAATATAAATGATTTTATAATTTTTATAATAAAATTGAATTTTTTTTATTGTTTGAAAGATATCTTTTTCCAAACACATGAATTTTTGATAAATGTCAAAAAAAATTCAATGTCAAAATTAAAATAATTAGAAAAATATTTAGATTAAATGAATATTAATTTTAAATTCATGATGTCAAAATTATCCAACAGTGAGTTTTTCATAATTTTCCGAGACTGTCGAATTTTTGGGTATAAATTAAATACCAATTAAATATATAATGTGTTTAATGACATAATAATAATCCAATAGTGATTTAATAAAATAATATAAATGATATGTTATGAGAATATATATTTTATCCTTAAAAAATATGATTTCTTATATGTTTGGTTAATTTTATGATGCCTTAGTGGACCCCCAAGACATATAAAACATTTTATCTTTTAATATTGATTTTCTGAAGAGTGTGACTCACCTCAACAAAATAAAGCCAAATATTTTAAAAATTTAGGCCATTGTACTTATAAATTATGGTTTTACTCTCCCCTTTGACAAAAATCATGGGAAACCCCATGTGCTGGTTTTTTCTTTTGATTAATTTAATATATAGGGTCCAAATCCTAAATAATGAATAATTCCATCTCCTTTCCTGTATAAAACCACACAAGCTCCCAATTCCTCTTCACTCAAAGCATTTGGAGAATTATCAACCCCAGAACTCCTATGTATAGAATCCTCCAAAGGTACCCCAATCTTTCATGAATCCACTCTCAATCCTCTCCAATGCTTTTGGGATCACACTTCCAAGTAATGGATTTATTCCATTCTTATTTTATCCATGTTTCATAATATTCTTATGCCATTTTATTTTAAAATAAAAATGTTATGGTATGATTTCAAACCTATCATATACTGCCCTCTTTATTTATGAATTATTAAAGACCCATTTATCTCAAATTAATTCCTCCCATGTACACTTGTTACTATGCTGAAATTCCATAGGGAATTTCTCTCTCCACGTTTACATTAAAGTAATTATTTTATATTATATGTCTAAATTCCATTTCCTATGTTAGTAAATGTATCTATATTAACAAATTACTATAAATTTTATTTATATATTATTATACTCCCCTTTCCCTCTCATTATCCATTTTTGTGAATTCTTATGTCACTGTGTTATGCTGCCGAAATTGCACTACAATTTTCCTGGCCAAAGTCATTGTGTAGTGAATACCATGCCCATTTCTCTATTAATATTATTAACCTCTATGAACTTTTACTTATTTATTATATTGTTTCATATTTTAATTCCACATTCCTTAATCATTTAATTAATGGTTATGTTTAATGAATCCAGGATCATGATCTATATGTCAAACTTATGCATGAAAAGAAATGATTTAGAAGGGTGCACCCTAATAGATATCCATTGCATTAGGTAAAGATTAGTATCACGATACTTCATGTTTAATGATTTTTTACTCATGATCCATGTGAAATGATTCTTGGATCATGCGAAAATCATGTTAAATGTTGATTCCACATTTCCAAGTTATGATAATCATGCTTTTTCACGCCTTTATGTTCATGTTTCACTTGCACACCATTGATATTATTATTTCCTAACATATAATATATTATTCATGATATGACGTTTTTAATCCCTTAAGGGTCTTTATATCTCACCCTTTTCACATATATGTCCTCATGTTATTCCAGGAAATTCTATGTATGAGGGAATGTTGTGGTCAGGTAAAAGAAATTTTCAATAAAGATGTTGTGTTTTGTGTTCTAAGTTTTTATAAAATGTTCCTAATTTCTCAAGACAATAGAACTATCGATCATAAAAGTTTTATTAAGTTATCATTTATTTAATAAATCATGTTTATGTGCATAATAAAGAGCATGGTTGTTATACTAGTGACATCAAAACCAGGTTCATTTCGACTCAAGTACCAAATATCAACAAAACTTCTGATATGAAGATAAATAAATATGTAATTTCTATAACATGGTAATATGTGATATAAAATATATAATAAACATTAATAAATTTCTCATAAAAGAATAAATCAATCTACATTTATTATATTGGGATATAATGATTGTATGTGATGGTTCAGACATAGAGTTAATGACATTATCTCAATCTACTTTAAATAAGAAATTTTTTAATAGTATAAACCACGTTCTTTTTTACTATGTATATTTATCACCATTGACAATTAATTTCATTTAATAGTTATAAAAAGGAATATATTTATTTTAATCAATTTACTAAATGAAAAAAGGAATGTTTTTTATCATATGTGGTGTCATCGACCATTCCACTATCGTAACCGTTATTTAGTATTTTTAGTTTTCTCTACTAGATATAATGTCTATAAAATAATTATAATTACAATATTCTTTGTTTAGGTATTTATTTATAGAAATTTATTTCTAGAATGGATTGAATATATAAATATCTTGAAATGATACCTTATTATATCAATGTGGAAATTCTTTTTCGCCAGTTTTACTTGTTAATGTGTAATGATTAAATTATGGATCTTGGGAATTGCTTATATATACAGGTTGTTCTATGGTAAAATTAGGGTGGGTGATCCTTTGATATCTATCCAATGCATTGGCTAAAGATCCATAATTAAAAAATTATGGCTTCTTTTAATAGATTTAGGTAATATACAGTGATGGGTATTTCAAACGTAACTATGAACATTACTCCATATAAAGATGTGAAAGCTAAAATGTAAGTAGGATATAGATTCCACATGTTATATTTATTATATAAGATTTATATGAGGTTTTTTAGGATTTTTTTACTTTATAGGACTATAAATATACTTTGAATAACATTTTCTTTCCTTATTTTATATCCATTACTATGATTTTTGTGTTCATCCCAAGTTTTTTAAAATTTTCATAGCGTATAAGGATGGGTAAAAGAAAAGAATAAGTGAAAAAGTTTATTATATGGAAAAATAAATCCTGATTACTTTTAAATGTTTTATATTTTTAAAAGAGTTTATATCCATTTAGTTGTATCCACTTTTTATGTAATATTTATGGCCTAATTCTTAAAAAATATAAACCTAAAAATATCCTCAATGTGAATTATTGAATTAAATCAATAATATAAAATTTTTATAGTTCAGGATGTATAGTTGTTATAAAATTTCAATTTAATTAACTTTAAGGCTAAAGATATTTTTAATATAGTATACATAAATTATTTTTAATTTATGTTCAAATTTAAATGATATACTATTCGATTATTACAATGTTTCTTGATCGAAGATACGTTTTTTAGAATGGTTTTATGAATAAGAAACATGAAAGCTATATTATGATGAAATCTAGAGAGAAAAACCTTCGAAATCAACAACCTAAGATGGTTGGAATTATAACTGAATAGTTCTTTAGTGATGTAGCAGTTGACTCAGGCTATAAGTGGAGGTTGTATCCATGCATGTGATTAGCTAGATCAAACACATAGAAACATGTTGTTAGAGGTGAAATTATTGAGGAAACATCTTCCATAAATAAGAGTATGATTTAACCCAATGCTAGATAATGGGTGGATTAATGAGGTAGAAATGACATTAAATTTCAAGGGGTATTCAGTCAAACAAAAGTTTAGTCTTCATTTTTTACCATTTTGATGGTTAATAAAATTAGTGGTGGTCAGGGGTTGTGAATATTAGAGAGTGTGAAGATATTTTTGATAAAGATTGGGATGAATTCAAAAGTATGTTTCTTGAGAAAAATTTCCCTATAGGGGATTAACATAGTATAGAAAAAATCATTTATTTGATGAAAGATGAAGACTAATGGTTTGTATACGAAGATAAACATACTTCACTCGTAAGGTATTCTCTAAATTTCATTTGACATATTGAAATTAAATTCAATCATTATTACCCAGGATTAATGGAAATGTATCTAAGGGATTTGGAATCTTGTGAGTCCAAATGTTACGAAAAAAATGTATGATGTGTTGAGAAAGTGGAAATAGAGTTCTTAATGACCATGTTTTCATTAAAAAATAGAAATATAAGAGGATTAAGTGGAAAGATCATGGGAATAATTCTTTAAAAATGTCTGATGGTAAGAAGATTATGTTTACAGTTTTTGAAAATTATGGTAAAATGCACACTAGGGATTGCCTTTTGATTTCTGGTAAGTTCAAATATTTTGGTAAAATAGGACATATGGTTTGTAATTGCACTGAAAATGATAATGATAGTTGTAAGACAAAATCTGATTTGCAATCACTAATATTTCATAACCTTAATGAGACAGGTCATTATACAAATGATGGTCTAATAAGGAACTTGAATGAAGTGAAACATCTAGACAATAAGTTGAAAGGTGTGGTGAAATACTTCTCAACAAATTTAATAGATTTAGTTCCATTAAATAAAGAGGTATTAGGTACAAATCTTGTTTATTCATATAATGCCATTTTGTTTTTTGATTAAGGGTCTACAAACTAATTTATTTTTGAGAAATTTTCCTGTAATAGGGATGTTTTTCTTCATGAAATGAATCTTGAACGTATGGTACAAATGATGAGGGGAAATGTTGAGGGAAAAAAGAAATTATAAGAATCATATTTTCTATGTATGTGGAAATAATCTACATTCAAACCTTATTGTTTTTCCTATAATATTATTTCATGTAATTTTGGATACGAATATGCTTTCTATTTAAGATGCAATTATTGAATATTGAGATAATTATGTTATATTCTATAATAAATTTCATTTTGGTTATAAGAATAAAAATTTATCATTGATAACATATCAGGAAGATGAGAAACATTTAAAAAATGGAAATTAATGTAACCTTACCCATATTTTTGAAAATAAAGGAATTGATCAAATTATAGTTGTGGTAGTGCTAAATGATTATATTCCTTATTTTTTATGAGTTTCAGGGAACTATACCTAGTAAGGAATCTGATTTTTCTATTGACATATTTCTTGATTCTAATCCAATTTCAAAACACCGTTATAGAATGGCTCTGATTGACTTTTAGAGTTAATGAAGAAATTGGATGATTTAATAGACCGGGGAATTATTCATCCTTGCACATCACCATTGGGTGATCCTGTATTGATTGTTAAAAATAAATATGGTTCAATGTAATTTTTTATTGATTATATACCCTTGAATAAAATCACTTTTATGAACAATTGTTATTTTGCATGTATGGATTAATTGTTTGATCAGATCTAGGAATCTAAATATTTTTTAGTGGTTGAATTGAGGTTGGGTTATCATCCATTGAATGAAATGGAAGAAGTCATTCCTATGATCATGTTTCGTACTAGATATGACCATTATGAATTTGTGGTTATGCCATTTGGGTTAACTAATTCACCTGAGGTATTCATGGATATTATGAATATAATATTCCTTGAGTCCTTGGATAAGTGTTTAATTGTGTTTATTGATAATATTTTGGTATATTATAAAAGTATAGTGGTGCTTGATAGTCATTTAAGGGTTTTCATTAAAACCATAAAAGATAATAAAATGTATTGGAAATTCAACAGGTGTGAATTTTGGTTACAAAAAAATTATATTCATTGGTAACAAGTTTTCAAAAGATGGCATAACTATTGATCATGATAAAACAAAAGATGGTAAATATTATCCAAGACCAAAAAATATTATAGATATAAGTGGTTTTCTTCATTTATTAGGGTATTAATAAAGGTTTTTTGAAATTATTTCTTGGTTATCTTTCCTACTAACTATGTTTTCTCGAAAGGGTGTTAATTTCATTAGCACGAAAGAATGTGATGACTTTTTTCAAGAATTGAAATACAAAAAATTAAATGCTCGAATTTTTCCATTGCCTTCTTGAAATGGTAAATTTTTTATCTATAAGGATGATTAGCTGAATGGATTCAATTTTTTTATTAATTTATAAGTATCGGTTAATTTATTATACTCTACATTAGTTGAAAACTCATGAGTTAAATTTACCTAAAAATAGCATGTAATTAGATGCAAATTTATTTTATTTAAAAATTTTGTGGCATCATCAATATTAAGATAAATGTGAAATATAAATAGACTAAGAAATTTTTAGTTATATATTCATTCAAAAATTATTGAACATGATATTGAGATGCTGATTATAACTAATCAAGGGTTATGATTACACGATTAATTAAAACCCTAGAAAAGAAAATAATGTAGATAATACTTTGAGATTGAAATGTAATTCTACATTAAAAATGTCACTTTTGGAATTTGATCCTAAAATTAATGATTTAAATAACATTGGTAAGGAATTTATAGGTTCAGGATATTACTCAGTTTGGATTTAGGTGACAATGAAATCATCTATATAAGATAGAATTAAGCAACCGAAAAATGTAGAAAATGAGTAACAAAAAAAGGAATAATTTGTTTAGAAGGGAATGTTAGCTTAATTTTACATTGATAATGATTTTATTATGAATTTGGGAAGAGGTTATGTGTTCCTTATGATTCAAAATTGTAGAAATATTTGTTATGTGATGCTCATAGTTCTTCGTTTTCACTTCATCCTAGGATTACTAAGAATTGAAGAGGCATTCAAGCATATTACTAGAGGGTTTGAATTAAAATGGATATTTCTGACTTTACTATGATGTGTTTGACTTGTTTTTAGGTGAAATCCGAACAATAGTTTTTAAAATTCATTTTTAGTCTTTTCCAGTAGAGTGGAAGTGAAAAAATATATCCATGGATTTTTAGTGGGGTTACCAAATACTTCTCGAGATAACAATGTGATTTGGGATATTATAAATTGATTGACTAAATCCTCTCATTTTCATCCAATTCAATATACACTATCTTAAGACATATTTTCCAAGTGTAACTTAGAGATATATTTTGATTACATGGAGTTACTCTCTCTATTGTATATAATTATGATCTTAGGATCACCTTATAACTTTTATAAAGGACTATAGAAGTTATTAGAAACTACAATAAATTTCCCTACAACTATTCATCCAAATTCAGATTAGCTGTCAGAATGAAAAATTCATACCTAGGAGGATATTCTATGTGATTTTTTAATGGATTACCAGGGAAGTTGGGATCAACATATTTCTACTGTTGATTATTCATATAATTAAATTTTCCATTCTAGTATACAAATGGAACTATTTGAGGAATTTTATATAATTTTGTGTCAAACTCCAACTTTTTTGGATGAAGTAGGTGAAATGATGTTAATGGGACTAGAATTGTTAGAAGAGATGGAAGAAAATTATTATTTGATTCAAAAACACAAGAGGATGTCTCAGAGATGGAAGAAAATGTATGCAGATAACAAGAGGATGGATCATTCTTTTGAGGTTGGTGATTATGTCTATCTTAATGTTTCACTACGGGAAATTGTGATGCGTTTCAGTAAAAAGGAATAACTAATTCGGTGGTTCTTTTGACCCTATGTAATCTTAGATATAATTTGATCAATTTACTCTATAGTTTTTTATCTGAATTTCTATCCTAGTTACACAATTATATACATTTTTCAATGTTGATAATGTATTTCTCTGATCAATCTCATGTTTTGAGTCCATAAGTAGTTCAGTTGGAATAAAATCTTTCTTGTGACTTGTCAAAAATTGTGACCACAAAGAGAATGTGTTGTGGAATAAAATGATTAATCATTTTAAGGTTTTATAGAAAACATATATGGTTGAAGTGTCCACATGGTAATCTAAAAATTCTATGAGGGTGATATACCACCACTTTTGTGATATGTGAATAAAATTGAGAGGACACAATTTCCAGAAGGGCGGTAGGATGTAACATCCCAAGAAATTATAAAATAAAGTATTTTAATATCTATTAATATTTATTAATTAGATATTATTTTTAATTAAAAGGTTATTCTCTCAATGATAGCATACTCTACACACAACAATAGGTTTCTCCATAATATTATGTTGCATGCAAGACTGAGTTATAACGAAAAATAATAAATTATTAGTATTATTATTTTAAATGGTAGTTATTACCTATCTTTTTTATTATAATGAATGAACAGAACTAACAATATTATTTTTACCCGTGTTTATTAAATTTTTTTATATTCTTCAAAATAAAATTTAGAATCTTAAAATTAGAATAAATCCAATGTGAAAAATAAAATACACTAGTATTTATTAAAATATTTTTTTACCATTTTTTGATAGAAAAATAATTCTAAATATATTTTGACACATTTATATGTTTTATTTGACAAAAAATATTATTATTTAGAATAGGGACATAAAAATTTTCTTTGGATTATTTTTTCTATTTTTCTAATAAAATTCATATTTTAATGAATAATGAAAAATACTGTGATTTAATTCAAAACTATTTTTCAATATAATTTTATTATGTTGTTATATTAATATTTTAAATTTTTATCATGTTTAATAAAATAACGATTTTATCATTTAATTCAATTTTGGTGATTGTAAGTAGTGTCACATTCCAATTAGATATAAATGTAGGACAATATATCGATGGGATTTACATTAAAAAACATGTTTTCTAGTTTTGAGAAAGGGGGTTAATATAATATTAACTACGGAAAATTATTTATTTTAAATATAGAAAAATTAATTACATATTTGGATTAATAAGGTACAATTTATGTAAATATTTAATTTTTATTTTGTTGGACATTATGAAGTGAATCTTTAGTAATTATTATAATTACCATAGTTAATGGTAAATCGAGTAATTAATGGTAAAGATAATATTATAATAAATAAAACTACCCAAACACTTGTCCTAATTTACCTGTTTGAGTTTATCCCATCAATTATCATCCTTTGGTCTATTTTAGGACCACATGGAGCCACTTGGATATGATTATGACACTTATAAACATTTTATTTAAAATTAAAACCAAGATCACAAAATCCTCTCTCTCATAACTAAAAAAATAAATTAGGGTTATAAAAGTGATCCATTGGAAAATAAATATTAATTATAATGATAATAATATTTCCTATATCATTTAAATTTATTAATAAATTTTATAAAATAAATAATTAAATTCTATGGAGACACAATGATGATGTTGTAATTTCTTAATTAATGAAATTATAAAAAATTGATATTGTAAATATTAATGTAAATATTATATGATATAATTTATTGCATAAACTAATTGTATAGATTATTTTGACATGTTTTTGGATGATTTAATGGAGTTGGATTGATATTATTTTCCTTTTATGATGTTTTTTAGAATTCAACTAATGAATACATTGAAAATTGACACTATTTATATTTTAAACAATAAAATAATTGATTAATTTATATTAAATTATTAAAAAAAATTAAATTCAGCCAAATTATTATGATAAGTCAAAATATTAAATTATTGGATGTTTTATGTGACATTTGACATGTTATGGTAATTACAATAACCCAAAATATGTAAATATCATAATATCATGATACGATTTAAACGAGTTAAATAAGTGTTAAAACAAAACAATAATTGTTAAGAAATATTAAAAAATGTATAATATTAATTGGATGATTGATATTTCACAAAATATAATTATATAATCTAAATAAATTATTTTGGGCCATTTTAATCTGAAATTGAATTTATATTAATTTAATATGTTAAGAGATTCCAAGGGTGCCACTCCCCTCCCATACAAAAAGATACCCACTCTAATCTATTTATTACACATGAAAAAACTTTTTTATTTTCCAATATATACCTAATACTCTTCTTATAATCCCTCCCAATATTATTGAGGCATTATTTTAGGTAGAACACCATTTTTATAGATGATAAGGTGTTCTTTATAGGTGATCAACCAGTAATGTTGTATCATTTGTTAAGTGTTTCTGATTTATTTCTTCATTCAATTCCTCTAAATATTCTTCTTTTAAGATGAAATAAAAATTCTAGTAGCATAAATATACTGATATGTTATTATAATACCCAAATTCATCTCTAATTTCATCAAATTTGAAATGAACATTTCGTTCGTGTGTATAGCGGACTACCGCCTCATGAACTAGTATCATTCATTTTCCATTACTATGTATCAAGACTGTTTATAATGATTGAATAATTTTTTATATATGATATTAATGACATATTTATCATTTCAAAATAATAATATTTTAGTTAGGTTATTTCATTCCATGCACATAAAAAATAAGATTGTTCATGCGTATGTTTGAACTATCACCTCCATGAAGCAATGTTATTAGTTTTTATTCACCACATCACTTATATGATATATATATTTATAATTACATTTAAATTATTTAATTTATTTTAATAATATTATGATAATTCTATTAATATAAATTTATAATTAATTTATTTTTATAATGACCAATTAAAAAGGAAAATGTTAATCAAGCGTATATACGGCCTACCATCACAATGAATATAACATGGTTTATATTACCTTACCATAATTAATGGTTAGATTTAAAAATAATTTTTAATGTATAAAATTGATGATTATTCCATGAATACAATTTTTTAGATATAGGAATTATAGACACAAGGACTAGTGACCTCAAAACCATATTCATTTTTTAATCAAGTACCGAATATCGAAAAAACATCTGATATAAACATATGTAATTATGTAATTTTTATAACATGGTAATAAGTGATATAAAATAAATAATAAAACTGAAAAGGATCTCAATCAAGTATAAATTAATTTTTTTTATTTAGGAATATAAAGATCATATGGGATGAGTTAGACTCACGGTATGGGACTTCGTCTCAATATCCTTTCATTAGGGCATATTTTAAAAATATACACCACAAGATGTTATACAGTGTATATTTGAACAATTTTAATTATAATTTCATTCAAAAAAAGGAATACATTAATATAAATAATTTTAATAAATAAAATAAGATTGTTTTTTAACATATGTGGTGATAATGATCTCATCGCCACCTTATTCGTTATTTGGTATATGGATTCCTCTACAAGCAGTAATGTTTTTAAAATAAAATTAAATAAAGTATTCTTTTTTTCGGTATTTTGGTACTTAAAGTGGCTTTTATAAAGGATTAACTAAATAAATATCCATAAATGATAGCTTATGATTGTAATATGGAAATATTATTTTTCAATTATTTTTTTTAATTTGTTATGTTAATGTTATGGTTATTGGGAATTTATTATGTATACAGGTGGGTCCATGATAAATTGAGGGTGGGTGAGCCCATGATATATATCCAATGAATTGGGTAATGAGATGGAGTTAAAAGATATTGTTTCTCATAAGAGTTTTAGGAAAAGTGTTGTGACTGGTATTCCAAACGCAACAATAAAGGTTAATCCCTATATAGCTAGAAATTCTAAAATGAATGTGTGATATGAATAACAAAATATAGCTTTAGGACAGATGATTTCAATGATTTTTTAGGATAAATATGATTTCATGGATTTATAAATATTCATGGACCAATACTATCAGTCCTTATTATATATCTCTTGCTAATATTTTTGTGCTCATCCCTAGTTTTTAAATGTTTTCATACTGTATAAGGATGGTAATGATAAAGGAATAAGTCAAGAGTATATTTATGAAGAAAAAAAACATGTTAACTTTTAAATGATTTGTATTAGGAAATAAATGGATACTTTTTTAGTGGTATCCACATTGTATATAGATTTTTCTAGCTTAATACTATAAATATATAATCATAAAAAGATCCTCAAAAATGTATTCATGACATAAATAATGATTATGTTATATTTAAGGCTGGGCATTATATTTTGGCTCATAAAATTAAGGTTTAGTACATAGTTAACCAAAATTTACACTTAATCATTATAAATAATTCTAATCACATTCACTAATATTTTTAGTCCAAAACTAAAATTAAATTATTAGAAATTATAAATTATTGTAAATAAAAATATTGACTGCATTTTCAAAAATTCAAATCACAAAAGTGTGAGAAATTATTTAAAAAAATAATCCCATTGATGGGACAACACTGTGGGGTTTTAAAGTCCACCAAATCTATTTTTTCAATTTTTAGAATAAAAACCCACATTTATGTATATGTGGGAACCTCACGACTTCCATCATTTAAAAAGTTATGTTTATTTTATCAACATAAATGTATAAATTTGTTAAATTAATGTTATTATTTTTCATAGATAGATAATAAAAGAAGTTTATTTGAGAAAATAGTATTTTTAATAATATATGGAATTTAACAAAAATTATATCTGCCATTATCAATGTATTTTATTTATATTAAAAATTATTAAAAATATGTGATATCTAGTTGTTACTATTCATATTACTAATATTAATTACTATGTTATAATTATCTCATTTAATTAATTTTATCAATAAAAATATGTTTTGATGAAACATTTTTGTTGTGTGTAACGTATGCCAAGTCAACATTCTGTGTAATGTATGGAATGTAAACTTTTATTGTAATGTATGTCGATTCTATATTATGTGTAATCTAAAAAATGATGATGTTCCATATATGTACACCAAGTTGATTTATATCTAACACATGGGAAGTGTATTTTCAATGTAACATAAACTAAGTCTGTAAGAACCCAGGTTTTGGGACTCTAAGACTTTGAAAAAAAATTCTTGATGTCATTCCAGAGTAGGGCATTCTGACGGCGTGCAATTCTGAGGCCCAGTGATACTGGAATTAATTATATTAAAATGTTAAGTGTTTTTATTTTACGTTTTCATGGTTAACTAATGAAAATGTGATGTCTCTTAGACGGTTTCTCGGATCAGAAATCCCCAGACCAAGGTTGGGTCTGGAATGCGAGGTTTACCCAAGGCGTGACATAAAATCAGTCGGCACGAGACGTTTGGAACCCTCTCTTTTTGGCGGTGTGTAAAATAGATAATTATATTATCAAATTATTCATTTCATATCTCAAACCTGAATAAATCCTAAACGGTTTCTTAAATGGGAAAACTGAGGGCATTGTCGAGTCTGGAGCGGGATTTTTACCCTAGGCGCGGTGTATAAGTGGCAGGCGCCGCCCTGCTGTGAGAGATGTCACCTAGGGGCGAAACCGTCTTTTTGAATAATTGACTTAGTGATTTTTATCACTAATGATCATTTCTAATAACATTCAAAAGAAGCCTCAGAATGAAAATCCAAGACTTCTATTGAGTTCGAAATGGGGTTTTTTTTCTAGGTGTGATATAAAATAGGCGGGCGAAGGGGTTTCGGAATATGCGCCCCTTGAGAGAGTTGCAATGAACATTTATAAATTCGCTTAAGTGTTGGGTGGGGAAAACCCATTTTTTTTCTCTCTCTCTCTCTCGTGTTCTTCTGTGTTCTTCTCCATTCTTCGACGGATCGAGGAGCGATCCCCACCCGAGCCTTGGAGGATCAGAGCGGGAGCATTGTGGACGCGTCGCCAATGTTGAACGAGCAATCCGATGTAGGATTTCTATGAAATTTTCACATGTTTTCCAATTTCTAGTGTTTCTTTCAATTTTTCCATTTTAATTTTCTATAATTCTTGAATTGGGGCGATGGACGAATGAACACGCCCATCCTCTGAGCCCCGCTCTAAAACCGTTCTTGAGTGTTCTTCATCCCAAAATTTTGTACGTGCAATCTTTGACGGATCGTCGAGCGAGGGGCGGCATTGTGAAGCTCCGGCCCTAAGGATCCCGAAACTGGGGTCGGATAATTTATCTGACCACCGATGTGGTCGGCGGGGGGGGGGGGGGGGGGTCTGGGAGAAGGTTCGGCTCCGGCGAGGGTGGCGGCCAGAGTTCGAGCCGGAGGAACGGCTGAGCGCGGTTGCTGAAGGAGCTGGGTAGGTCCAGTGTGGCAGTGTCAGGAGCGGTCGAGACAGAACCGGCGGTCGAGACATAGGCGGTAGCAGCAGCTTGGTGATTGGGAGGAGTCGGGTGGAGCACAGAGGACTGGCTGGTGCAGAACTACGGAGTAAGGCGGCGCGGGAGGCTTCGCGCGGCCGGTGTGTGGCCGGGTGTGTAGTGGCGTCGTAGAGGAAAAGGAAGCCAGCAGAGGAGCCGATGCGGGCGACGCCTTCGGGCAGTCATGGTTAGGATGAGCCCCGAGGTCATTGCCTCGAAAGGGGGAGCAACAATAAGGACCCGCACATTGCGGGTCCTGCTAGGCGATGTAGACGGAGACCATCCAGTTGGTCGGTCTGCTTTGGAGGACCATACTTAAGGGGTCCAGTGTTGGTGGAGCGGGCCGTGGACAGAGGGGTGAGGCGGTTTGGTCTAGACCCGCAGCTAGGCCGCGAGGAGGTTGTTCGGTCCGGGCCGGTCGAGGTGAACCGGCCCGGTTGGCCCCCCTTACATTTGGTGGGTCGTATCTTCTAAAGGGCGCATCTGTTTGACGTACCGTCTGCGACTGTGTGTTCGTGTCAGAGAGACAGACCTTTAAAATTGAGTTTTGGAGTTTTTGGGTTCTCCACCCGAAGATGGGTGACCTGAGGAGATTGAATTTAATAATAATAAATTACTTTTAAAGTTGCGACGAATGTGGCTCGCGAGCCGGACGTCCGTTTGAGGTGCCATCAGAGGCGTGGTGGACCCAGAGCTGAGACGGACCTTCCATGTTGTTTCGGAACCATTGATGGTTGGTTTCATTGCTCAGTGGAATGAAACGATAAATGTGAATAATTATGTAATTAATTAATATATTAATTAATTGTTGCGTCAGACCTAACTCTTGATTGGGACGTCCGATTGACGCGCTGTATGTAGCAACGTGACCCAAGTCCTCATGTAGACATTTTGAGATGCTTTCTGAAGTGTTCAGGTTGGAGACAAGGTGCGGGCCCTACAAGGCCAAGTGCGCATGCTTTATGGTGAAACAACACTTTTTCACCTGTCTTCCGTTTGGTGTTTTGGAGTACTCGTTTCTGAGTGTTTTTTTGAGGGGATTGCAACGGTGCAATCTGCCTGACTAAATTCAGGCCTGAGGCATGCGTCCCAGGAGGCAGCTTCCGGACGTATGTTGTGTTATTATGGATTATGCTTCATAAGTCCGTTCAAGTTAAATGAATAGCCTATGTCTCATGGTTATTAGCAAGGAATGCAATGGTATGATTTGCGTGACGTGTTTCGGGGTCGAGATGTGGGCCTCACAAGGCCCTGTTTGCGTATAACGCGAGGAATTGTAGCTTCTACAACCAGATTCCATTTTAGGCACTGTCAGCAGTGTTGTGACCCTATAATCGAGGCGAAATTGAGAAGTGTGGTTTCAGGCATTGAATCCGAAGTTGAGTCGTGGGCCCCACAGGTCTTCTGTTGAGCTGTTTGTAGCGTACTACGACATTTTCATCAGGCGTCTGTTTGGAGCATAAGAATAGTCTATTCGACGTGTTTTTTCGAGAGAATCCTGATGGAGCAATTCGTCCGTCCTCTTTTGGGACCGTGGTGCGGACCCCATGAGACGTCCTATGGGCATAAAGTAGTATTGAATGAATTTTCCACCGGGAGCCCGTTTCCAGTGAGTCAGTAGTCTATCTCCTGTGTTTTTTTATGAGGATTACAAAGTTGTAACCTATTTGTGTGAGTGAATCCTCTAGAAGAATCTTATTAAATGTGGAAACATTAAAGGGTGTTGGTAGGAGTTTTCTTTGACGCATTTCGAACCTACGCACGGTAGCGGTGTTTGTGACACCCAGTGATGGCACGGGTAGTGCTGAGATATTGGACCAGTTATAGGTTTACCCTTTAGCAGGGTTTGGTAGTGGGTTACTCGATGATTTATTATGTTCTACCCTCTAGCGGGGCTGGGTAGTGCGTCACTGTTGACTTATTTGGGTTTACCCTTCAGTGGGGTTGGGCAGTGGATTACCTGACGACTTATTTCAGACTATGTCCTTTCTATGAGCATATTCAGTTACTTTTCTCCATGATTACCGAAGCGGGACCCTTTGTGGTTTGGTGTAGCGATGAGGCCATCTGGGGTTAGAAATTGTTGGGCATCAGTGATGGCTATCCATCAAACTGTTGGCGACTCTTCTTGGGATGAGCTTGGAGATAGAGATCCCCATACAGACTTGTTCATGTTTCTCGTTGAGCATATATATATAAACCCTAATGTTCTTCCCACTCCTTGGGTTCAGTTACTCTCCTTATAGGAGGGGTGAAGACGCACGAGGTATGCCACGTGCTTTCCGTGTCTAGATCCGCGTGGTTGGACGAGTCTACTCTCCTACAATAGGCAGCGAAGTCTCGACGAGAAGTTCATCTTTTCACCATTTCTAGCTTCTGGCATCTGGACGAGTCTGCTTCCTTTCTCTTGTTGGATTGAGGTGCACTCTCTCTCTTTTTTACTCATACAATGTTCTTTGTTCTGTCTACTAGTCACCATTTTAGTACCTCCTTTGTTTCTCCCTCGAGCTTCCGGGGCATCCTATAGATTATTTTTATACTCACCCCTTCTTAGGATTTGCTCACACTCGGTGTGACCTTACAGACAATGGATAGTTCGGTCGAGACTACGGAGGATCATTGATGACACAAGATCTTGGGCTGCATTTAGTAGCCATAGAAAGACATTCTGGGTGTGACTCACCAGTAATTTACTTTTGTTTTACCTATTTCCGGGTTTTGGAAACTTTCTGGTTGGGCGGGTGTTTTTTCCCTTTTTCTATACAGTTTACTTGTCAGCACTATACTTGTACTAGTTAGAGGTCGATGCATGTATGTTGGTTTCCCTTTTTGTAGCAGTTTTGTATCTTGCTTTCCTTTCTATTTATTTTTTCATTGAGTTAACTGTGTGTGTGTGTATAGTTTCTTAGGAAATGACCTCCCCTAGTTTTTTGTGCCTTCAGCACTACTCGCCAACCCCTGGCCTATGGAGGTGGGTAGGGGGTAGTTGCGGCTTGATCCCCGTTACGGGTCGGGACGTGACTAAGTGGTATCATATGTTGTTCATTCCTTGGGGCATTGTTCGGGCGTCCTTAAAAAGGAATTGGTTGAGTTTTGGGGAAATAGTGTCAACATGTCTCGATAGCATCACTCAGGCTAGGGAGTCCAGTGATGGTGCGGCGACTGACATATCCATTCACCATGACCCTAACAACCCTCTTGTCGACTCATCACACCGAGACACTTGTTGCAGGGAATTGGGTTCATGCATAATATAGGATTGAGTCTTTGACTATTAGTCTTGAGTCAGCTCCCCATCGATGTTGATATATATATGCTCATTTGACTGTTGTACTCCTTGATCAGGTTTAGGATGTCTCCTCCAAGATAGCTAGCCATGATACTAGCTCTGGTTCGTGACGATGATTCCATGAGTGATGAGGCCTCCGTTCAAGATCCATCATACAATTACCCTTTCTCCAGGAGGACATGCAGTAGCACCTCCACCTGTGGAGTAGAAGAAAGTACCAGTAGAGAGGGCCGATGATGAATGAGGGATGGGTGGGCCTCGTGTGTTCCCGTTCCAGAGACCGCTAAGCTTCTACGGTGAGCCATACCCCTAGACAGCGAAGGGTTGGCTAGAGTCGGTGGTCTGCCTCTTCAGGCTTGTTTGGAAAATGATGAGTTAAATGGTGGCATTGGTAGCCATTCATTATCCACCAAGAAGATTGGAATGGTAGAGATAAGGTTAATCGGATACACTATGATTCGGTACTCTTGTGGGATGACTTCTAGAAGCAATTTAGTGAGGTGTACTACCTTTCATGCTTACGCTTTTTATAGTTTCGGGAGCTGCTGGTGCTTCAGAGGGGAGTGATAGTAGTGGCTGAGAACGCGACTTGGTTCGCAGACCTTACTCAGTTATATATGGGCGTGGTCCATGACAGCAACTTCAGGGAAAATAAGTATGAATAAGATCTCTGTAGAGAATATTTGTGCCATCATAGTGCCCTTATACATCCTCACCCATCTTGGGGTGCTAGAGCAAGAACTGGTGATAGTTAAATTTCTAGTAGAGAGGCGTCAATTAGCGGGGCCTCGATGCTAGAGGTCTTCCCTTTATGAGACATAGGCACATGGACAAGGACATTGTAGAGCACCGAGATAGACCTGGTAGACCTAGTGCTAAGTTTTTGATGTGTGAGGACATGTGGTTTGAGACTACTCAACCAAATGTGCTGAGTTTTTTCAGATAGATGGTAGATTCACCACCATGAAAGTGGTAGTGTCGTGATCAGAGAACTCCAAGGTGAGGATAGGGTGTTCCCCGGGGAGGCGGTGTTGGCAGAAAAGAAGGAAGAACTGTGGTTAGTGGATGACGTTTCGAGGTTCTTTCACCACCACTAGGATTCCCATGTCAGGCTCATGGAGCTGACGAATGGTGCCTCAGGCAGCTGTGTGCTATGGATGTCTACAATCCTAAAACACATCAGATGATAAGAGGTACACTCTATGTCTTTTTCTACTTTTCTAAGTAGAACATGTTAGACACTGCATGAGGTACTCTTTTCGTCTAACTCCTTGTTCGAGGGGTTAACGAGGGTGCAACAGGGCGTTGTTGTAACCCTGTGTTTGTGTTCTCGGATGTAGATTTTAATGCATGGAAGAGAGGGGTTCTTCCCCCACCAAGAAACATTTTTGTGATGCGATCAAAACCATGAGGGAGATTCAGTTCCACCCAAATCGGATAGTATTGAGGTGGGGTGGACGAGTCCCTCTGACAAGTGCATTCATGGTGGGGTTGTGCGTTGGAGTGTCAGAGCAGGTTCTAGGTTTGCCAGTGGGGATTTTATGCATGACCTCCCTTTGCGTGAGCTGCCACTTGTGGGTTTGGTAGAGTTCTTGTTTTGGGGATTACTCACCATCCAAGATCGGAAAACACACATGGGGTATGCCATGTGCTTTCCGTGTCCAGCCTCTAGTGGTTGGATGTGTTTGCTCACCAGTCCGGTTGGTTGGTACCTCGTGTGCTCAATGTCAACCTTGATACACTTATCATGTACAGGTAAAGGTGATGGAAACCCCATGAATGAATTATGCGATTCACTATGTGGTGCTGGTGGTGGTTGTCCTTGCGCTCAGAACGTGGAGACGCTATCTTCAGGGAGAGCGCTTTGTGGTTTGCTCAGACCACCAGTTTCTCAGGTGCATCCCCACCTAGAGAGACTTGAACCTAAGAAGACAGTGCTGGCTGGAGTTGCTGCAAGAGGGTATGGCCCTTATGTAGTTGATGATGCTGACTCCTTTGCTTGTTGAGCGTGTAAGAGAGTCTCTGTTGTGATACACCGACTTTGAAAACATGTGTGGCCAGATGTCCTTGGGTGTTTCACCAGATGGGTATTCTGAAGGATGAAATCACAAGACCATGTTCTAGGAACAAACCATTATTTTAGTCACGACAATGTATGAACCATACCTTCGATTCGCGTGTTGTGCCAACTTGGTTTTGTGCATGTTTCCTTGGGCGTGAGAGAACTAGGTGTGAACTCTGTATCCTGAGCTTTTTTTCATAGTTTTTCTTTTCATGGACGAAATTATTGAAGGAGTTAATGATGTACGAACCCATGTTTTGGGACTCTGAGTCTTTGAAAAAAATTCTTAATGTCATTCCAGAGTAGGGCGTTCAGATGGCGTGCAATTCTGAGGCCTGGTGAGCCCGAAATTAATTATATTAAAATTTTAAGTATTTTTAAACTATACACGTGTGGTTAACTAAATAAAATATGATATCTCCTAGACGGTAGATCAGATATTAAATTTGATACCACATTTGGGTCCAGAACACGTTGTTAACCCTAGCCACGACATAAAATGAGTCGGTGCGGGACGTTCGGACCCCTCGCTCGTTGGAGGTGTGTTAAATGGATAATTAAATTATAAAATTATTCATTTAATAGCTCAAACCTGAATAAATCCTAAATGGTTTCTAAAATGGGAAAACTGAGGGCATCGTTGAGTCTGGAGCGGGCCGTTTAACCTAGGAAGGGTGTAAAAGTGGTAGGCGTGGGCCTGATGTGAGAGATGTCACCCAGGGGAAAAACCGTCTTTTTGAATTAATGACTTAGTGATTTTTATCACTGACGATCATTTCGAATAACATTCGAACGAAGCCTCGAAATGAAAATTTGAGACTTCCGTTGAGTTCAAAATGTGTTGTTTTTCCTAGGTGAGAAATAAAATAGGCGGCCATAGAGGTTTCGGAATCTGTGCCCGTTGAGAGAGTTGTAATGAATTTTCATAAATTCGATTAAGTGTTTGGAGGTGACAACCCAAATTCTCTCTCTCTCTCTCTCTCATATTCTTCGGCATTCTTCACCGTTCTTCGACTGGAAGAGGACAGATCTCCAACTGAGCCTAGGCGTATCAGAGAAGGAGTGTCGTGGACGTGTCTCCAATGACGAATGAGCGATCCGAGGTATGATTTCTTCTTAATTTACGCACCTTTGTCAATTTATGGTGTTTCTTTCAATTTTGTCATTTTAATTTTCTATAATTCTTGAATTGGGGAGATGGACGAATGAACACGGCCATCGTCCGAGCCCTGATCTAAAACAGTTCTTGATCATTCTTCGACACAAAATTTCAGACGCGCAATCTTTGACGAATTGTTGAGAGAGGGGCGGAGTTGTGAAGCTTTGTCTCTGAGGATCTCGAAACTGGGGTCAAATAATTTTTCTGACCACTGGATTAGTTGGGGGATCTGGCCGAACGATCGGCTCCGGCGAGGGCGGCAGCCGGAGGTCGAGCCGGAGGCACGACGGAGCGTGGATGCCAGACAAGCCGGGCCGGTCTGGTGCGGCGGTGTCGGGAGGGGCCCGGGCATGGCCGGAGGTCGAGCCGGAGGCACTGGCTGCAGCTCGGTGACTGGGAGGAGCCAGGAAGAGCACAGAGGATAGGCTGGTGTATAGCAGCATAGGCAGGCGGCTTCATGCGGGCGGTGCGCTGCCGGTGTGTGGCTGGGTGTGTGGAAGCTTCACAGTGGAACATGAAGGAGATAGAGGAGCCGGCGCAGGCGATGCCTTCGGGCTGTCGCGGTTGGGACGAGCCTTGAGGTCATCACCTCGAGGAGGGGGAGCAGCAACAAGGACTCGCACTTTGCGGGTCCTGCTGGGCGACACGGAAGGAGACCGTCCAGTTGGCCGTTCTTCTTTGGAGGACCAGAGCCAAGGGGTCTAGTGTTGCTGGAGCGGGCTATGGCCAGCGGGACACGGCAGTTCATTCCAGACCCACGGCTGGGCCACGGTCCGGCGGTTCGTTCCGCGCCGTCCGGGGTGAACCGGCCCGGTTCAGCCCCCTTACATTCGGGGGTATGTATCATCTAAATGGCGCGTCTTTTTTGATGCGTCGTCTACAATAGTGGGTTCGTGTTGGTGAGACAGACCTTTCAAAGTGAGTTTCAGAGTGATTGGGTTCTGCACCTAAGGATGGGTGACCTTAGGAGCATTAATTTAATAATAATAAATTATTCTTAAAGTTGCGACGAACACGGCTCGCGATCCGGATGTCCTTTTGAGGTGTCGTCAGAGGAATGGTGGCCCCGGAGCTGAGACGGTCCTTACAAGTTGGTTCAGAACCTTTGTGGGTTGTTTTTTTTTGCTCAGTGGCATGAAACGATAAATGTGAATAATTAATTAATTAATTAATTGTTTCGTCGGGCCTAACTCTTGATTGGGACGTCCGATTGATGCGCCATCAATGGCAGCATGACCCCAGTCATCTTGCGGACTTTTTGAGATGCTTTTCGAAGAGTTCGAGTTAGACACAAGGTTCTGGCCCCATATGGCCCAGTTCGCACGCTTTATGGTGAAACACCACTTTTTCACTCGTCATCTGTTTGGGGTGTTTGAGTACTTGTTTCAATGAGTTTTTCCAAGGGGATTGAAATGGTGCAATTTGCCCGCCTAAATTCGGGCATGAGGCGTGGGTCCCAAGAGGCAGATTTCAGACGTATGCTGTGTTTTTAAGGCTTATGCTTCATAAGTGCATTCAGGGAAAATGAATAGACTATGACACATGGTTATAAGAAAGGAACGCAATTGTATGATTTGTGTGATGAGTTTCAGGGTCGAGATGTGGGCCCCACAAGGCTCTGTTTACATATAACACAGGGAGTTGCATCTTCGGCATCCAGATTCTGTTTTAGGAACTGTCTGCGGCGTTGTGTCCTAGGAATCGAGGAAAAATTTACCAGGTTGGTTTCATGCATTGAAGCCGGAGTTGAGGTGAGGGCCCCATGGGCCGTTTGTTGAGTTGTATGCAGCGTACTTCGACTTTTTCATCAAATGTCTATTTGGAGCATATGAATAGTCTATTCGGCGTGTTTTTTCGTGAAAATCATGATGGCGCAGTTCGACTGACCTATTTCGGGACTGAGGTGCGGTCCCCATGAGACACCGTATGGGCATAAAGCGGCGTTGAATGACTTTTCCACCGGGATCCCATTTCCAACGAGTCAGTAGTCTATCTTGAATGTTTATCCATGAGGATTACAATGGTGTAACCTATTTGGGTGAGCAAAGCCTCTTTCAAGATCTTATTAAATGTGGAAACATGAAAGATCATTGTTCGGAGGTTCCTTTTATGAACTCCGAACCTACGCTTGGTAGCGGTGTTTGCGACACCCAATGATGGCACATGTAGTGCAGAGATATCAGACCAGTTTCGGGTTTACCCTCCAACGAGGCTGGGCAGTGGGAGACCTGTTGACCTTATGGTTTACCCTCCAGCGGGGCTAGGCATTGGGTCACCATCCACTTATTTAGGGTTTACCATCCAACAGGGCTGGGAAGTGGGTCACCAGATGTTTTATTACGATTTACCCTCTAGCGGGGCAGGGCAGTGGGTCACCGGTGACTTATTTAGTGTTTACCCTCCAACAGGGATGGGAAGTGGGTCACCCAATGATTTATTATGGTTTACCCTCTAGTAGGGCTGGGCAGCGGGTCACCGTTGACTTATTACAGTTTACCCTCCAGCGGGACTGGGTAGTGGGTCACCGTCGACTTATTCAGGGTTTACCCTCTAGCAGGGCTGGGTAGTGGGTCACCTGATGATTTATTACGGTCTACCCTCAAGTGGGGCTGGGAAGTGGGTCACCGTTGACTTACTGGGGGTTACCCTCTAGAGGGGCTGGGTAGTGGGTTACTGTCATGACCACCTCCCACCTGAGATTCCCCTCCTGAGCTGACAATGGTTAAAGGGAGATAATGACCCCCGAGTCCCGCCTCCAGTAGGCCCCGGGTTGGCGACTCACACCAAGGGTATGAGATTTTCACAAATATGAGAGGCCTTACCCTTTTCTTTATTATTTAGGATCGAGAAATAGGATGATTCAAACACCAAAAGAAGAAAAATTGAAAAAGGAAATAATCCCAAACCAATCCCACATTCATGTTTAAACAATTCTGAATCAAAGTACAGGTACACGAAAGCTCAAAAAGTACAATACCAAAAGAAACAAGAGTGCATCAAACTGCCAAAACTCCAACTGTCTCGACTAGTAGGGTCCCGCACGGCCCTAGTCCTCCTGGAAACCTGAAAGTACAAATAGGTTGAGCATACAAGTATACTCATTAGTGAATCCTAAAGCTCTCGTGCATAAGTGGGGAGACATCCTAATGTCCCGTGAGAACAACAGAATAAACCAAAATCTAACAAGGAATTATATCCACCCAACCACACGAGCCACACTCACCAAAAACACAATCAACATGTAGTAGTAGTATATAAGAACAAGAGTATTGGGTATCCCGCATTATTTCCCACTAGTTAGCTACTCTTCCTAATGGCGAACGTCCTGACGCTACCACACTCTTCCCGCCTCGACACACCAGGGCCTCAAGAACCACATATACCGCCCGCACACACCTGGGCCTCACAACCACACATCCCTCCCACACACACCTAGGACTCACAACCAAGTATCCCACCAGCACACACCTGGGCCTCACAACCATGTATCCCACCCGCACACACCTCGGCCTCATAACCACGTATCCCACCCGCACACACCTGGGCCTCATCCCGATGGTTCTTGGGAAATAGTAAAGCCTTCCCGAAGAGTCTTGGGATAAAACCACCCCAATCGAATCCTACCCGAAGAGTCTTGGGTGAAAGGTCGCCTCACGCAATCACAACCTATGGAAGAAGGAGCATGAAGGAGCTAGTAATTATAGGGAAAACACCCTCTCCCATGAATGGGAGTGTTCGGCACTTAGTGCTTAACGTGGGTGGGGTGGGACAAAACACAAAGATATATATATATATATATATATATATACCATGCACTCATCCCAACCTATGGCTTCCAAATAAAGAACTGAGCACGTTCCTCGGCACTGCTACTACGAAGCATGAATAAAACAAACAACCCCATCCCCATTTTGGTTTTATTGTTTCAACAGAATCAGTTTATTAGTTCCTTAACTACTGGGAAACTATCCACAACCAACCACATAGATCGTTCGAAAAAACATATTAATTCTATCCACAAATCAAGTTAGGAAAACAGAAGCAACACAACCAAGTCCATCTTATTAACCAACAAACCCCATTGATTATTATACCCATTCTATTACCATGCCCCACCATTCATTAACTCTACCACTTTCATTCATTATTCACAACCCATAGTTAAATCACATACAAACCCATCCCTACCGCCCTGCTGCAAACCACCATAACCACAAACACACCGAAACTCGTACATCATCACCCCTTTATACCATTTATCGCAGCCCCGCTACCCATCACTAACCTAGCATTAAAACCAACCCACAACCAAGACATCCGCAGCCCCGCTGCTCACCCGATCCACAACAACCCACAAAATCACCCCCTTCACATAAAGTAACCCCAAACAACACCCACATGTTTATTATTTCAGTTTGTTCAATCGGGGTGATCAAACAAGGGTTCCAGATTTTCTTTTAATCAGCCAACTTTACGTAATAAACCAATTTTCAGATTCCATAAAGTTTACATCCATAAACGGTCTAGAAAGATAGGGTAGAATTTAATTGCGCAAGCAAAGGCCCCCAACGACCGTGATTTTCAGTAGGCATAAGCCTATTCAATTCACAATATAATATCACATGATATAAAGTAATGTAATAGCACTCACAAACTTCCCAACCCCATTATAAAAGCCAGTTATTATCTTTATTAGACAAGATCAAAAGTGTTTCACGTAAACAAGAGGACACCCACCCCGTATGATTCACAAATTAGAGAGACGAAGGTAATATCCCTACCTCAATAGGTTCTGATAACAACTCTCCCCTGGATCAGCTATAGAAGACATCCGTCGGCGTCCGTCGCATCTGGAAAAAACCTGGAAAAAACTCCTCGGGTGGAAGCTGGGAAGGAAAAAACAAAAGGCAAGCAACAAATCCAAGCTCAGAAGTTCTGCCTCATCGTTACGATCCCGTGGCCGTTGACAGATCGTAAATCGGAGCTTGGACGAAGAAGTTATGGATGAAAGGAGCCTTCAAGTCTCTTGGGAGAGCTCTACTCGAGGGAATAGGTAGGAGAGGAGTGAGTTGAAAAGGAGGAGGGGACCCCTCCTTTTATAGGTGAGAAAAAAAGCACACGGTGTGTAATTTATGGTACACGGTGTGTACTCGGCCATTTCAAATGGTCACTACACGGCTTCCAACACGGCCTTCAACGTGCCATGCGGCCGATGACTGGTCAACACACGGTTTGCTGGTAACGCGTATGTGGGGAGAGACTACACGACGTGTAGTATGGGGTACATGGTGTGTACCCATTTATTTCGCATGGAAAGGACACGTCTCCAACACGGCACATGGCCGTTGACTGGTCAACACACGGTTTGAGGGTAACACGTACGCCGGGAGGGACTACACGACGTGTAGTATGGGGTACATATTGTGTACCCATTTATTTCACACGGCCAGGAAACTACCTTCAACATGGGTTATACCCAGTGAGGGGGTACATGGAGTGTACTCACACTACATGGTGTTTAGTTTCAAAATTCTGAAAAGTGTGGAAAAGGTCCATTTTACCCTCCAAAACACTTCTTGACCCTCTTTTTGACAAAGGAATGGGCCGGAGTGGTCCGGCCCATTACATCAGATACCTCTTAAAACATTCCCGTCCCTGAGAATTCAAAATCCAAACTAGAAGAACCCAAAAAGATACCTACTAGGGACCTCGTTATAACAGGAACCCATCCAACAACCCTAATCATATGTGTTAGGAATTCCTTCTCCTATGTCGAGATATTATCCGCCTTAGGCGGCACAGACTCACCTGCACGGGTTTAATCGAATCCTCATTAATGCGTCTCGATTAAGAATTGGGTCTTACCACTTTCATACATTAGGATTTTTCAACTTGCACTACCCCCAACACCACACAATCAACACATTTCCCGAACATGTGGTTTGGGGAAATTCCTTCTCCTATGTCGAGATATTATCCGCTTTAGGCAGCACTGACTCGCCTGCACGGGTTCAATCGCATCTGCATTAATGTGTCATGATTAAATATTAGGTCTTCCCTTCCCCACATGTCCGGACATGTTACACACTTCTAGAGAACAAGGAAACAAAAGGACTCACAACCGACAATCCAAGCATTCCATATATCAAAGTTACAGAGTGTAACATCAAAACAGAGCTCAGAAGGACAAGGAAAAACACGAGTCAAAACAACACCGGGTACGGAGCATGAATATGAGCCTCTCACTGCCACATGCTCTCCTCAAGGCTGCCATGCCTCCAAAACACACAAACCAAGGCGATGGTTCATACCCAGAGCACCTTCTATTTGCAATCCTCGATTATGACTCGTCATTCCTCAATGGTCGCGTCGTCTCCCATATCTAACTCTCCCCCGTCGATAACGTGAGAGTCGTCATGTAAGTACTGACGAAGCTGGGAGACATGGAGGATGTCATGAACCTTCTCCAACTGAGTTGGAAGGTCTAGCTGATATGCCACCTTCCCGACTCGCCTTAGCACCTCAAAAGGTCCGATGAACCTAGGCGAGAGCATTCTCCCTTTCCCAAACCTCCGCTGCCCCCGTAAAGGGGAAGCCTTCCAGAACACATGATCTCCCACCCCGAACTCCAAGGGCCTCCTCCGACGATCAGCATAAGACTTCTGTCGGTCTTGAGCCACTTTCATCCTCTCACGTACAAGCTGGACGATCTCTGTGGTGCTCTGCACTACCTCTGGCCCAAGAGGACCTATCTCACCAACCTCTACCAGCAAATGGGTGAACGACATGGTCTTCCATACAAATCCTCAAACAGTGCCATAAAAATAGTAGAGTGGAAGCTATTGTTGTAGGAAAACTCTACTAAAGGAATGTGTCACACCCATGATCCACCGAAATACAGAACGAATTCCCATAGCATGTCCTCTAACTTCTGGATGGTCCGCTCTGTCGGCCTGTCGGTATGGGGGTGGAAAGCAGTGCTAAGGCATAGCTGGGTTCCAAAAGCATGTTCTAACCCCCTCTAAACTCGTGAGGTAAACTGAGTATCCCAGTCTGAGATGATAGTCTTCATAACTCCATGAAAACACACAACCTCGTCTACGTACCTCTGTGCTAAGGTACTCACCGGGCCCAGCTCCTTAACTGCTAAGAAGTGAGCCGATTTTGTCAGATGATCCACCACCACCCAGATAGCATCATAACCACCCTGAGCTCTGGGTAGTCCTGTGACGAAGTCCATCGAGATGTCATCCCACTTCCACTCGGGGACATCTAATGGATGCAACAAACCACTGGGAACACGGTGTTCAACCTTCACTTGCTGACACACTAGGAACTTTGCCACAAACTATGCCACATCCCGTTTCACCTCAGGCCACCAAAACTGTTCCCTCAGGCCTCAACACGTTTTTGAAACTCCCGGATGTACCGCCAAGGCTGAGCTATGGAACTCACGAAGAACTCCCTCATTCATTGCCTCTGAAACATACAACCTTCCATGGAAAAACATCCAATGTCGGTTGTCCTCTATCCATCCTTCTCGAGCGTTTTCTTAATCGACATGATACAACATTACTTCCGCCTCAGATTCCCCCCACTAAGACTCTTCCACCTGCTACAACAAGGAGGAATGCGCCGTCATCTGAAACAAATAGCTTCTAACACCTTCCACCCTTGCATCCAAGTGCAAGGTGGGAAACACTCCCATCACATTCCAAGCATCAGTGGATTCCCGAACAACTTCCTTATACGACTCCCTGCTCAGGGAATCGGCCACAACGTTTCCCTTACCTTTAGTGTGGAAGATATCGAAGTCATAGTCTTGGAGAAACTCAACCCATCTCTACTACCACAAGTTCAGGTCACGTTGGGAGAAGATATAATGTAAGCTCTTGTGTTTTGAGAAGACCACAAAACGCTCCCCAAAGAGGAAATGTCGCCAAAAATTCAGTGCGAACACTACTGCTGCAAGCTCCAGGTCATCAGTGGCATAGTTACCCTCATGAGGGCGCAACTGCCTAGACCCATAATAGATCACACCCTTCTTCTGCATCAGTACGCACCCCAAACCAAGGCTAGAAGCATCACAAAACACCTCATACATCAACCCTTCCTCTAGAAACCTGAGCACTGGAGCACTGACCAACTTCGCCTTCAGGTAGTCGAAAGCTTTCTGGCACTGCTTGCTCCATAATAAGACCTGGTTCTTCCTAGTCAAAGCTATCAATGGAGCAGCAACTCGAGAGAATTCTGAAAGGAACCTCCGATAGTAACCTGCTAACCCCAGGAAACTACGAACCTCTTCCACGCTCTTTGGTGCTACCCATGAAACAACTGCCTCTACCTTCGATGGGTCCACTGACACTCCATGTTGAGACACTATGTGCCCAAGTAAGTGTACTTCTTGTGTTAAGAACTTACACTTCAACAATTTCTCGTAAAGCTGGTGTTCTCGAAGGACTTCTAAGACTACATGAGATGCTCAACGTGCTCCTCCTATGATCTTGAGTAGATCAGGATGCCATCGATAAACACAACGATGAACCAGTCCAGAATCTCTCGGAAGATAAAGTTCATAAGTCCCATGAACACAGATGGTGCATTCGTAACTCCAAACGGCATAAATACAAACTCAAAGTGCCCATACCTGCACATGAAATCCGTCTTCGAGATGTCACTATCCTTCACCCTTATCTAATGATATCCCGATCGTAGATCAATCTTAGAAAACCAACCTGCTCCCCTTATCTGGTTGAAGAGATCATCTATCCTTGGAAGGGGGTAATAGTTCTTGACCGTTACCTGATTCAACCTTCGGTAGTCTATTCATAACCAGAGACCACCATATGTCTTCTTCACGAACAAAACTGGAGCACCCCATGGCGACACCATGGGTCTAACCAAACCCTTCTCCATCAGATCGTCAATCTGAATCCGCAACTCCCGCAACTCTGAAGATGCCATCCAATAAGGGGCCATCAAAATCAGATAGGCACTAGGCAGTAAGTCTATCCCAAACTCAACGTCACGTCGGGGGGGGGGGGGGGGGGTAGAGTCACAACCTCCTCGGGAAAAACATCGAGGAATTCCCCAACAACCTCTAGGACATCCATCATCTCTACATCAGCTGAAAACACTGATAACTCGCCAAACAAGGAATGGATAGGCTTCACATGCCGGCTTCCCACTTGATAGCTCCTCTCTCCGAAAAAAGATACAAGCTGCCCATCCACATCGGAGAACACGACTCTTATTCAGAAGCAGACGATAATGGAACTGACAGAAAATAACCAGTCGATGCCTAGGATGACATCGTACGGGTGAATCTGTAGAAAAAGAAGGTTCCCGCTAGATTGATGCTGTTCCAACGTCAGCCCACATCCCTAGAAAACACAAGATACACTGGTCTGGCCTCCAACTTGTGTACTCAGCACCAGGGTTATGGGAAGTCTCTCTACTTCTAGACCCAAACATGGGCTAGATCAGGTGAAACAAAAGAGTGAGAATCTCCTGAATCGAACAAAGGAGAAACGAGAGTACTGAACAAACAAATCGTACCTCTCACCACCTCTTGTCCTGCTGGAGTTTCCATCTCTGCTGCGTGCAACTGTCCCTGCCCAGGTCCTCTACCTCTCTGATTTTTCCACCTCCCCGACCAAGCCCTGGTCGAGGTCCCTGAGGAGCACCCTGAGGTCGGCCTCCTCCTGCAATGTCTTCCCTTGGAGGAGCATGGTCCTGCTGTTTCTAGAAGGGCCTCACCGGCAAATGGTGCTGCTGAGGTGGGTGCTGAACCTACCCACCTCCACCGTACTGATCTTGGGTCGGGCACCGACTATGAATGTTACCAAAACCTCTACAAGAAAAACACTTTGGTCCCGTGCTCGTGAAAAGGGGAAGGGGACCTGAAGATCTGAACTGGAAGTACTAGGGCCTGCTCCCCACTAGCCTGAACCTGGAAGGTCCCACTGGAGGAGACCTGCTGCTGACTGCCTTCCCCTTCAATGAACCTGGCTGGATCCCCTCACATAGTGCACCTCCCTGCGAGTGCATCCTCTCTACAACCTATTCCTTCTCCTGTAAAGCCAAGTACATCAGAAGGGTGAAGGGGGTGATGGAATACTAGAGCGAAGGATGAAGTGCCTCCTCCAAACATCTCGCGCAAGACTTCTCATCTGGAAGGAGATCCAGATCAAAGCGTAGGAAATCTTTGAACTTGATCCCCAACTCTCGTACTAACATACTCCCCTGCTGGATGGAGAGTAACTCCTGCTGCTTCTCCGCCTTGATCATGGAAGAAAGGAATTCCTCTCGGAATTCATTCTCAAAGTCAACCCACAGAAACTCCGCCCCTATCCTCTCTCCGAGGTAGAGCGTCGACCACTGTCGCACCACACCTCTCAGCTGACTGACTAATAGAGGGAACCCAATACTCCCTCGAAGCAAGGATCAAGGTAAAAGCGATCCCTAGCTCCTCAAGCCACCCCTTTGTCTCCGTATCTGATGTAATACCCTCATACTTCTTGAGGGTTTGCCGCTAGAAAGAACAGAGAGTCTTCTACCACTGTTTATCTTCCTCCCCTCGGTCAATCCTCAACTGATCGACCGCATGAATCTAATGGGACTCGGCCTTCTGAGTCACCCGGGGATGACGTCCAGTTGCCATAGCTGTACGATAAACAAGGATTGCCTATGACGAAGTAGTAAGGAAATTTATCAAGGTTTTGTTTATCACATTATTTCAATTTCTTTCCCAGAACACCCAAATCAAGTAAAACACATTCATGATGATGCATGTACCTTCCCTAGGGTCTCTACCCTACAATCAATGTAGTCTCACTTGGTTGTTTTGTAGGCTCAGAGTCCTTGCATCGGATCACGGGGGGCTCTAAAATCCCGTGTCTTAGCCGGTCTTCCCTGGACTGTGTCATAAACCATGATCAGAAAACACTGTTTCCCTATCATCCCATTCAATCCTTACTATTCCTAACTCCAGAATCCATCCTATCTCTCAACCATCACCTTTGATACCATTATGGCATGACCCCCTCCCACCAGAGATGCCCCTCTTGAGCTGGCAATGGTGAAAGGGAGATAATGATCCCCGAGTCCCGCCTCTAGTATGCCCCGGGGTGGCGACTAGCACCAAGGGTATGATATTTTCACAAATATGGGAGGCATTACACTTTTCCTTATTATTTAGGATTGGGAAATAGGATGAGTCAAACAACAAAAGAAGAAAAAGTAAAAAAGGAAATAAACCCAAACCAATCCCACATGAACGTTTAAACAATTCTATATAAAAGTACATGTACAAGAAAGCTCAAAAATTACAATACCAAAAGAAACAAGAGTACAACAAACTGTAACAACTCTAATTGTCCCGACTAGTAGGGTCCCTCATGGCCCTGGTAGTCCTCCTGGAAACCTGAATGTAAATGTAGGGTGAGCATACAATTATACTCAGTAGGGAAACCTAAAGCTCTCGTGAACAAGTGGGGAGACATCCTAATGTCGTGTGAGAATAATAGAAGAAACCAAAATATAACAAGGAATTCTATCGACCCAACCTCACCAGCCACGCTCACCAAAAACATAATCAACAGGTAGTAGTAGTATATAAGAACAAGAGTATTGGGTACCCCGCACCATTTCCCACTAGTTAGCTGCTATTCCTAATGGTTAATGTCCTGACGCTACCACACTCTTCACGCCTGCACACACCTAGGCCTCAAGAGCCACAAATCCCGCCCGCAGACACCGGGGCCTTACAACCACACATACCGCCTACACACACCTGGGACCTATAACCACGTATCCCGCCCGCACACACCTGGGCCTCACAACCACGTATCCCGCCCGCACACACCTGGGCCTCAAAACCACGTATCCTAACCGCACACACCTGGGCCTCATCCCGATGGTTCTTGGGAAATAGTAAAGCATGCCCAAAGCGTCTTCGGCTAAAACCACCCCAATAAAAACCTACCCGAAGTGTCTTGGGTTTAAGGTCGCCTCAAGTCATCACAGCCTATGGAATAAGGAGCACGAAGGAGCTAGTAACTTTGGGGAAAACACCCTCTACCATCAATGGGAGTGTTCGACACTAAGTGCTCAACATGGGTGGGGTGTGACAAAGCACAAAGATACAGATATATAGATATATATACCAAACACTCAGCCAAACCTATGACTTCAAAACAGCGAACTAAGCATGTGCCTCGGCACTGCTACTACGAAGCATGCATACAACAAACAACCCCAACCCCATTTAGGTATTCATGGTTCAACAGAAGAATTTTATTAGTTTCTTAACTATTGGGAAACTATCCACAACTAACCACATCGATCGTTCATAAAAACATATTCCTTCCATCCACAAATCAAGTTAGGAAAACACAAGAAACACAACCAAGTCCTTATTAACCAACCAACCCCATTGATTATTATACCCATTCCATTACCATGCCCCACCATTAATTAACTATCCCACTTTCATTCATTATTCACAACCCATAGTTTGATCACATTCAAACCCATCCCTGCAGCCCCACTGCCAACCACCATAACCACAAACACACCAAAACTCGTACATCATCACCCCTTGATAACATTTATCGTAGCCCCACTACCCACACTAATATATCATTCACACCAACCCACAAACAAGCCACCTACATCCCCGCAGCTCACCTGATCCACAACAACCCACAACAACACCCCCTACACATAAATTAACCCCAAACAACACCCACATGTTTATTATGTCAGTTTTCCCAATCGGGGTGATCACACAATGGTTCCATATTTTCTTTTAATCAGCCAACATTATGTAATTAACCAATTTCCACATTCCATAATGTTTCCATCCATAAACAGTCTAGAAAGATAGGTCAGTATTTAATTGCGGAAGAAAAGGCCCCCAACGACCGTGATTTTCAGTAGGCATAAGCCTATTCAATTCACAACATAATATCATAGGATATAAAATAATGTAACAGCAATCACAAACTTCCTAAACCCGTTATAAAAGCCTGTTATTATCTTTAATAAACCAGTTCAAAAGTGTTTTAGGTAAACAAGAGGACACCCACCCCACATGTTGCAAAAATTAGAGAGACGAAGGTAATATCACAACCTCAATAGGTTCTGATAACAACGCTCCCCTAGATCAGCTTTAGAAGACGTCCGTCAGCATCCGTCGCTTCTGGAAAAAACCCAGAAAACCTCCTTGGGTGGATGATGGGAAGAAAAAGTAGACAGGAAAGCAAAAAATCCAAGCTCAGAAGTTCCACCTCGTCATTACGATCCCGTGGCCGCTGATGGATTGTAAATCGGAGCTCGAACGAAGAAGTTATGGATGAAATGAGCCTTCGATTCTCTTGGGAGAGCTTTGCTCGAGGGAATGGGGAGGAAAGGAGTGAGTTGAAAATTAGCAGGGGACCCCTCCTTTTATAGGTGAGAAAAACAAAAGTACATGGCATGTACTTTATGGTACATGGTGTGTACTCGGCCATTTCACATGGTCACCACGCGGATTCCAACATGGACTTCAACGCGGAACGTGACCATTGACTGGTCAACACACATTTTGAGGGTAACACGTATGCGGGGAGGGAATACACGGCATGTAGTATGGGGTACACGACATGTACCCATTTATTTCGCACGACAAGGACACAGATCCAACACGGCACACGGCCGTTGACTGGTCAAGAGACGGTTTGAGGGTAACGCCTACGTGGGGAGGGACTACACGATGTGTAGTATGGGGTACACTGCCTGTACCCATTTATTTCACACGGCAAGGATATGGCCGTCTACATGGGGTATACCCAGCGAGGGGGTACACGACGTGTACTCACACTACACGGCGTGTAGTTTCAGAATTCTGAAATGTGTGGGAAAAGTCCATTTTACCCTACAGAACACTTCATGACACTATTTTTGACAAAGGAATAGGCCGGAGAGGTCCGGGCCATTACCGTTACCTGACGACTAATTTCGGACTCAGTCCTTTCTATGAGGGTAGTCAGTTTCTTTTCTCCGTGATTACCGGAGCAGGACCCTTGGTGGTTTAGTTTAGCGATGAGGCCACATGGCGTGTGAAATTGTTGGGGATCATTGATAGCTATCCTTTGTACTATAGGAGACTCTTCTTGGGATGATCTTGGAGATAGAGATCCACTTACACCCTCATTCCAGTTTCTCTTTGAGCATATATATATACACCATACTGTTGGTCCAACTCCTTTGGTTCAGTCACTCTCATTTTCAGAAGGGCGAAGATACGCAAGGTATGCCACGTGCTTTATGTGTCTAGATCCTTGTGGTTGGACGAGTCTACACTCCTCATATAGGCAACAAAGCCTCGGCGAGAAGTTTTTCTTCTCACCGTTTCTAGCTCCTTACATCTGGATGAGTCTGCTTCATTTCTCTTTTTGGGTTGAGCTGCACTCTCTCTCTTTTATAATCTTATAATGTTATTTGTTTTGTCTACTTCTCACCATTTTAGTACCTAATTTTTGTTCTCTCAAGCTTCCAGAGCATCCTACTGATTATTTTTATACTCACCCATGCTTGGTCTTTACCCGCACTTGGTGTTCCCTTGCAGATGACGGACAGGTCGGTTGAGACTACGTAGGACCATAGAGGACACAAGATCTTGGGTTGCATTCTGTAGTCGTAGATGGACTTTCTGGGCGTGACTCATCAACGGTTTACTTTCGTTTTACCTGTTGTTGGGTTGTGGCACCTTTCTGGTTGGGCATGTGTTTTGCCCCTTTTTTGGTTTAGATTACTTGTCAACAATTTACCTGTACTGGTTGGAGGTTGATGTGTGTATGTTGGTTTCCCTTTTTGTAGCAGTGTTGTATCTTGCTTTCCATCATCTGCATTTTTGCAATGAGTTTGCTGCGTGTGTGTGTGTGTAGTTTCTTAGGAAAAGTCCTCCCCTAGTTTGTTGTGCCTTTGGCGCTAGTCGTCAGCCCCTCGCCTATGGAGGCGGGCTTGGGGTAGTTGCGGCTCGAGCCCCGGTATGTTTCGGGACGTGAAAAAGTCGATGATGTGTGAATGGTATATTTGACATAATACATTTCCTGAAATAAATAAATATTAAATTTATTCAAGATTATATCCTTAAAAATTTGAGTTTTTATATTCTACCCTCCTTAAAATAAATTTATCCATATAAATTCATCACTTGGGTAAAAAATGAGGATACTTTTACTTCATTATATCCTCACATTGTTATGTATCTTCCTCTAACATGTTATTTCTCCACAAAAATCTTACCATGTGAGCAGTCATGTTTCATATAACATCCTCTAAGTAGTCTATAATTTCAGCTATATATTCTTCTTAAGAATGAACTTTCTCCAATGGAATTACATCAGAATTTTGTACATGTGTAGGGTTGGGAATATACTTCCTTTTGAGAGATATGTGGAACACATAATGAACTTGAAATAGATTTAGAGGAAGTGCCAAGAGATATCTTACCAACCCAATAAAATCATGAATCTCAGAGGGATCAATACAAAAGGGCATAGTTTCCAATCATTTATGAAACTCATAAAATTAATCCCAAGTGAGATTAATAGAAACACTTTTTCAAAATCTTCAAATTCAAGATCTTACCATCAGTTATCAACTGAATATTCTTGTTGACATTGATTATCCATGATATGAAACAGAAAGGTTCATGACCTCTCAATTTATTTAGAAACATCTGGTCCCCAAATCTTTCCTTCTCCAACCTCATACCAAAATATTGGCGCTCTACGTCTCTGCCCCTATATGGCTTCAAACAGATCTATCTGAATGCTTGAGTGAATGCTATTGTTGTATAAAAAATCTACTGGAAGATAGTTTTGATTCCATCAACCTTTTAAATCCATATAAATGATATCAATGTATCATTGAGAGTTAAAATTGTAAATTTATATCTTCTATCCATCTGAGGATGATAAATAGTGCAGAAACTCAATTATGTATCATGTTCTTGTAGAAATATTCACTGGAACATTGAGGTGAACCTCAGAACAAAATTTTTTACAATGGAATTTGGTATCTATGAAACCTTATTACATCTTTAATGTATATTTTGGAAATATGATCCAGAGTGAATTATTCTTGGATTGTGATGGAGTGTCTTGTCTTAGTAAGGCGATCGACAACCACCCACATATCATTAAACCTATTAGAGGGTTTGGGTAGTCTAATGAAAAAATAATTGGTGATTTAATCCCATTTCTATTCTTGTATAGGGAATGTACGAAACATCACCTTTGAATATTGTCTTTTAGACTTAACTTAATATAATACCATGAACTGAGATACAATCTCTTCGATATCTCTCTTCATCCCATCCCACTAGAAATATTCTCTCAAGTAGCAATACATCTTCGTACATCCAGGATGAATAAGGAATGAATAAATATGAGATTCCTCAAGTATCTCCTTCAAATATAGTATGGATGAAAAATATATATAGTTCTTGAACCTTATCATTCCATCTTGATAAAATTTAAACTCATTAACATTTCTAACTTTCTTTTTCATCTCTACAACTTGCTTCTATACCTCTATAATTTTCATTTAGACAGAGGGTTTATCATTCATTTGTGAAATTCACAATTCACCCTTCCCATAGGACTTCTATATTCATAATTAGAAAATCCATAAATCATAGATTTACAATTATCCTCATCATGGATAAATTACAATGATCATTATGACTCAAAGCATCATCCACCCTGTTAAATTTCCCAAGATAATAATGTGTTATGCAATCATAATATTTTATCAAATCTAACCATATTCTATAGAAAATTTTCAAATCCTTCTATGTAAATGAATATTTCAAAAATTTATTATTTGAATATATATCACACTTTTCCCCATAAATATAAGGCCTTCATATCATTAATTAAAAATGTGACTATTTTTAACTCCAAATCAGGAGTTGGGAAATTTTGCTCATGAATTTTCAACTACCATGAGGAATAAATGATAAAACTATTTGTCCAAAATATTAAACATCACAATCTCTTATTGGAAGTATCATTATTAATTAAAAACCCTTCTCTACTTTGTGGTTATGTAAGCAGAGGTGCACTGATTGACTTTAATTTTAGTTCCTCGAAATTTTCCCCTGATTAATATGTCTAGAGAAACTAGAAAACCTTATGATTTAACTTGATCATAGAATTAGATACTATTGAGAAACAAAACACAAAGAATAAATAATATCCATATAAACCATGAAATATATTTATTTTAGTCACTATGGTTAGTATCGGCTAGCATTCAATAACCACTGTCTTTTATGGTTCAGTCGTTATACTATCCCTTAGGATTATGTAACACAAAAACAAATCCTTTTGTAGATAAAATAACCAGTTTGTAAATTTAAAATATAGTTTCTTCATCCATACGGGTATTTAGTACAATTATTAAGGGATCTTCATTATATTCCTTTCAAATTGAATATATCAGAGTATCATCTATAAAACTACAGCAAACTGATCGAGGTATTCTCCAAATACACTATTCAATAAATACATGAATACAGTAGGGTCATTAGTAAGAATAAAAGGAATCACTTAATATTCATAGTTTCCATTTCCATTACTAATTGTCTGATTGGGTATATCCCCCTTCTTGACCCTTAATATTTGATATTCCTAATGAATGGAAATCTTTGAGAAGTATGAAGATTTTCATAGTTAATCAAACAAGTCATCAATATAGGGAAGAAGTTACTTGTTCATGATTGTGATCTTCTTCACTTCCCAATAATCAATGTAGAGTCACATTGATCCATTGTTATTTTTCACGAAATGAACCAATGAACACCAAAGTGACACAGTTGGTCAAACAAAACAGAACAAACCCATGTTAAAAGCGATTATTTTTCAGTTTAGAGGGTGTAATAACCCCTTTAAATACATTAGTGGTGGTTATGTGATCTATTGGTAATGTCCTAGTCATATCCTAATAGGGACAGTTTTAGTGAAGCACTGATAAAATGCATCTGAGATTAGATGCAGTTATTTCAGAAGAGTTTTGAACTCTCTCGAATTGCTTATCGAATTCTCAAATATGTTTCAATTAGATTTTATTTAAACAACCTGTAATTTTGACTATAAATTGGGGGGGGGGGGTCTAACCACCTATACCTGAGGATGTATACCCACTTTTTGAAGAGGTTCATCTATCCTCTAATAAATCATAATTTTTTTTAAAAAAATCCCCACTAGGGGAACCCTAGAAACCTCCCATAACTACCCATGGACCACAGGGAATCCTCTCCCAACACCCCTCAGGACACCCAGACACCCAATAGACACCCCGTAGAACCCCTCATGATCCCCCCAAACCCCCCCATGAACGAACCCCCATAGATGACTCCCAACAAACCCCATTAGACACCTATCACCCTAGGGGGAGACCCCCTGACAACCCCAGGAAAACCCTCAGACACCCAATGGGGACACATGACACACTGCAGGGAAAACCAAAAACAACCCCCAAAGGTTCCACTCAACCCTGACTTCGCTACCACATGTGTGCAAAGACAGGACCCAAGCAAACCATCTTTGTTGCAACATGTTCCATCAATAACCCCTCTTTGTGGGAATTGAACCCACAAAAATGGGAACCGTACAACACTGAATAACCACTACTATAGCTGGAATTTGAGGTAATATAAACAATAAATTAAATTTATTTAGATATAGAAGTGATTTAATATATATATATATATAATATTATATATTTTTTATAATATAAAATACATAGTTTTTAAATAATATATATATATATATTAAATCATTGTATATATAATATGTAAAAATAGTTATATTTAAATATATTATTATATATTCATAAAAATAATTATAAATACATTATTATTTGTCTGTCAATATATATATGTATATAATTTTAATAAATATAATATTAATTTAATTTATATAAATATAAATAATTTTTTTATATACACATATTTATATGTGTGTGCGTGTGTGTTTTTTTGTAAGAATAATATTATTAGTCATCATTAATATTATTTCACCTATTTTTTACACTATACATATTACATGTCTGTTTTATAAATATTACACATTTATATATTTTGTTATTTATATTATACATATATTATTTTAAATATATTTATATTATATATATATGTATATATTTATATGAAATTATATAATATCATTTATATACACACATATATACACACAAATTAACTAAATTCATATAATTGAAAATATATAATATAATTAAATGATTTATTTATCTATATATTTACAAAATTAATTTATAATTAATATGGTATAATATGATATATATTAAATATTTAAAAATATATATGAATTTATATATAATAAAATATCATTAATATTATATATATATAAATATTATTCATATTTATATTTAATTATGTCAACATATTATATATATATATATATATGCATACATAATATAATATTAATGTATTTATACAAAAATATAATAGAAAATGCAAATTTATTTAATATAACTAAGAAGATCCATGGTCCAAACAATCCAACCATAAAATTATTAAATAAAATGTAAATTTAAAAAGTCATGCATTACAAGGGGTTTACAAATATTGGAATATATCACACCCCAAATGTCATTATCCAATATTCTATTATAATAATCATGTATCCTAAATTATGGAATGGTTCTTAGTTACACAATTTCCTTCTTTGGGAGTGTATCAACATCTTGATTAGTTTTCCCATAGAAATGAACTACAAATATTTGGAGGTTCCTGGAATGATTGAGACCTAAAAATCAGTGAGGGTGGATTTTATATAGAAGCCTCTAGTTAGTGCTTTGAATGAATTAATATAGTTTTGGGAGTATGATAGAATCTATAATGTTGTCCAATTGGGGTGGACAACATACATAAATTCATAAATAACATCCCAAATCTCAACATTATAAGAACAAACGTTCTCGATAACATGGTGGAATTAGCCTTTAATAAAACCATAGTAGTTTGGAAAAAATCCACATTGTCCAACATTTAGGGTGATCCTACAGCAGGACCATCAATGATATCATTAAAGTTAGAGTGTATCAGAGGAATCCATATAATGAACATGAAAGATAAAGGATTCCTCATATTCCACAAAACTCAGAGCATCCAAAATGTTTTCCAGTTAGTTAAAATGTTACTCATAGCACCTATATGAAGTATTGTAGTAGAATGTATGTCCCTATGAATATTGATATATCCCACATGAATAGATATGTATTGATTTCTTAAGAGAGATTGATTTTGGGAAGAACAGATCACGTGGATAGCCAAGTATGTTTCCACTATTAGAAGGTTGTGAATTTGAGCACTCATCCCAATCACACTACTGTGTAACATGAGCTCATCTAGGTTCCTGCATAATTAAAGGTCAATAAAAAAATAATTCCGATGTATTTCAACAACTGCCTAGAATATTCTCCATCATGAATGGTGTGATACATAGTTTCTTCTTCTTTTATGAAATGGTTTCGTGTAGATACAATTTATTGGCCTGGTTTCTTTAACCAGTGATTTGTTAGGAGCTGATTCTTCCATAACATCCACAGAAGATGTATCTTTGATGGAGGAACTAATGGTTCCCTATACCGAGTCATTCATTTTTCCAGTTTTTTGGATTCATCACACTATGAATTATAATAATCTTTGGCATTTAAGTGGTTATTTGAATTCAGTTTCCACACCAAGGTACACTCATCCATATAAGAATAAATTTGTATACAAAATAGATTGAGGGGAGATTATGTCAACAAAATCAGTATGTTGAGTCACAAAATCATCCATAGTTATATGGATCATGTTTGGGGAAATAATAGTGTTGTCAAAGGGGTTGTACAACCGCGGGGGTTCCCAGCAATTCATATTAGAGTCCCTGCATACCAGCCACTTCGATTGCTACAAGATTACACCGAAATAGATCCTGAGGGTGGGCCACAAAGATGAGGTAACGTACTGTGGGTATCCATTTAAAATATTTTTTATGAAAAAAATGATTGAATGTAAACCGGGGGGATCATTTTACAACCAAAGGTTCCATGATAACTTGTTTATTAGGAAATAATTTAAGGTTATGAGTTTCTTTACCCAATACCTTACATGTACAAAGGATTAATACAATTCCTCCATGAAAAAATTATAATATTCCTTTAATGTACTAAAAATGTCCATAAGTAGTTATTATCTTATGTAGAAGTTCATTCATCATAATTATTTTCCATCTGTAGAGGGAAAAGAAATACAAAAAAATTAGAAGTGATGACAGAGTGGATGAGGCATAACCTCCCAGCATATGACAAGATCATTCTCCTCTAACTATAAAGATGGATAATTATTATAGAATATATATTCCCAATATAGTGACATACATCCATGCCCCAAAATAAAGGAAACCCAATTTAAGTGAAGGAGAGTGATCCCTTTCTCACTCCATGTTCATTATAAATTTTATTTTGTTTCCCAACCTAGAATCCATTTCAAAAAATGTAGAATGATTTTCTCCAGCTAATGGATTGACCATCCCCCTATTCAAAATGATTTAATAAGGACTTGGGATCAGTGATAATATTTTTCAAGGGTATCCGATAAATAAGGATATCATTATCATAGATAAAATAAGATGGATTGGGGATATCTTGATCTACATTAATTTACTTATAAATCCCATGGCCGGTGATTTCGTTGATGAATCTACTAATGTAGTTTATTTAGAGAGAAAATAGTATACATTAATGTTTATCCCCTTAATGAAATCCCCTTGTTCATGGGAAGTATCCCCTAAGGGATCTATTTAGGAAAAGGGAAATCCTTGCAGAACTGAAGATGGTGTATATAATTCTAATAAAATAACATTAAAAACCATTCCTTCTAACAGAATAAAGAATAAAATTAAATTTTATGGCATAAAAGGACATGGATATGTCAATCATGAGGGAAGATATCCCTTTCTTCAAGTTTCTCTGCATTATGTTTATAGTTTTATAAGCAATAAACAAAAAAAATTGTACGATTTCACCAGGAAAAAACCAAAACTGTTGTGGGGTGATATGATCTTTAATGACGCCACCTAGTTTGTTCATTAATATATTCATAATAAAATTTGAAATAGTGTTCATAAATTCATCCTTCTTGAAAACAATGAATTCAATTTCTTTTTTTTCATAGGTGTGAGTGTAATTATATTTGAGTTACTTATATGGGTAATATAAGCATGGTGGGAGAAGTCCATATCTCTAGTGGTCATGTCATTCTAAAGGAGCTCCCCGTTAAATAAGAAAAATTTAGTGGTAAATCTATCTGGGATAGTAGTACACTCCATGATAAGAGAAAAAAGGGAATCTGTAATCTCCTCCATCAAAGAGTCTATAGTGATGAATTGATTTTGATTCTCTCCAATTAAAAGGTCAATTCTATCAACCATTTTATGAGTTATTTTGATCCCAATATCAGAGTAAATGTCATTCAAATATGCCACCACTCCACTTGATATTTCACTTTCATATGTGTAAAGAAAACCATTTCATTATTAGAATTAATACTAAACCTTTTGATCTTTTCATTGGGAGTTATATAATTTATTTTCAATTTCTATCACCATTTTTTTTCCAAAAAAGATTTAATTAATTGTGTTCTATATTTTCTTTAACATTCAGAAGGTAATCATGTCTGGAAAGAGCATCTATATATTCCCTACAAGACAATTTTTTACTAGTTAGGATATATTATATATAGTATTTGGACATTAGGACATTCCAAATCCCTTTACAATTCCAATATAGAATCATCACTGTGGGGGGGGGGGGGTGTTTCTTCTTGTCTAGTGAACTACACCATTTACCATCTTTTTATGGCCTTTCCATTTTCTCCCATTACATTTTTTCTTCCCTGAGAAAGATGTTGTTTCATTCACTATTAATTCATCATTTTCAACATGTGATGAAGGTTCATGTGTGATTTGGACTACCTCGTAACATGTATAATTTCCCACATGTTTATTGGTTTTCACATCATAAGTCTCATTAGACCAGAACATGCCATTAAGAGGTGTAACCATATTTTTGGATTCCAGGTGTGGACACATTCTCTCAAGGTGAAGGGATTTTTAGGTATCCTTGTCATGAGGAATATATTAGAAGGTCTCCCCAATGTGGGGATTAATCATGGTGGGAGTTCTATGTCAGGAACTATCCCCCGGGTCCCATTTTATGACTACCCCAAACTTTTCTTCCATAGACCAGGGGCTGGCGACTTGCACTAAAGGCGTATACCCTAAAACTGGGAAGGCATTGCTTTTATAACCATTTACACACACAAACAAGAACATTGAAAAATATGAATTCAAGTAAACTGAATATTAAAATGAGTGAGCATAGTAAGTAAAAGGGGCCAGAATACAAACTCAACTAGAAATTACAAGGAAAACTAGAAAGTATAAGATGAATGATAAGTGAAAATATGCTCCTGGATCTTCCACCATGAATTCTACCTGAAGGGTAGGTTAGCTCCCGAATGACCGTCTCTGTGGTTCACCTCATCTAACATCCACCTCTGAGCAGCTTCCAGTCCGGGTACTCTCATCCTCAGTCAGTGTTGTTTGTCATATAAACCAATAACAACAAGTGTGGGCATATCCCGTGCAAGGGTGAGTATAACGATACTCTATAGGGACCTCGAGACCCTCATGTTCTCAAAAAATCTACCATGGATGAACCACATAGCATGAAATCAACTGTCTACCCTACTTTGGTATATGCCCATACATATACCTAAGATATCAAGTATACCCATATCAATCATGAGGTAACACAGGGTCCAACCCAAAATCCCAATGCTCAACAATTCCATAGATGAAGGAATACCCTGAAGGTATGTACTACATAGGTACGCCACACAGAAGAATACCACCAAGGTATTACCACAAAAGAAAGAACCACAAGGTGCAGACTCATCTCACACCAGGTATTTCATAGGTACTGAAGTATAGATGATTAGATGTAACTAATGAATCATATTACATTATTAAGAGGCAGACCCGCGAAGGATCGCTAATCATCATCAGAACCACATTAGATATCTAGGTGCTGACCGACACAGGATCGCTCGGTGCTGACCCACATAGGATCGCTTGGTGCTAAGCCACACAGGATCGCTCGGTGCTGACCCACACATGATTGCTAGGTGCAGACCCACAGATGATTGCTAGGTGATGAACCACATAGGATCACTCGGTTGTCCCACATGGAATCCTAGAGTGGTTCCATGTGGGATCCTCAATCAATGATCCATGAAGGATCTCTTCCTCAAGTCACAACTAGCTATTGGGTTCCTTTGCTAAGCTTGCTCGTCTTCGAGAGGGTCCACTCCTCAAACCACTGGTCGACACTCTAACTGCCATTAAGTCCCATTAATAAGTATCCCAAAATACAACCACGCCATAGGGGTCTCAACGCAATAGATGACGCATCAATCAGATGCCCGGTTTGTATGTTATTAGCCTTTATGTCCCGAGGGTCCTGTTGGATTCATGCTCGATCCAATCCGACCATATCTCAACATTATCCAATTTTCAAGTTGGGTATACTAATGAAAGCATCTCGCTCAAAGGTTTCCAGTGCCACTGCCGTTTCGTCAAATGGACGCCTGGTGAAAAAGATATGGCCAAAAGAGCGTAAATTGGTCGAGTGGGTTCGGGTCTGGTCTGACAAGATCGGACAGACCCGGGGTGACCCAGACCGACCTGCTGGGTCCGACCCGACCCATGGTGTGGCCCATCCTGCTAGGCAGTTCGGCCCACTGGGTGTTCCGGCCCACATGGGGCGGCGCGGAGGCTGCGGGGCCATGAGGGCGGTGAAGCCAGGGGACCACGAGGCGAGGCATGGGGCAGGGCAGTCGCGAGGCGCTGTGATGGGTCCATGTGGTGGCGGTCCTTCACGACGAGCCATAATGCATCGCGCCTCCACCAGCTGGCGGATTTACCAGCTGCCCTTTGTTCGTCATGTTAGTCACGGTTCTTGAGTTCCACCGATGCCAACTTCCGGCACCGGTCTCCATCACCATGGTGAAGAACACACCAATAAAGAAGAACAGTGGAGGGGTGGATCCATGTATGTTTGTCCTGCACCCTCTATGTTAGGGGGGAAGCAAGAGGATCGACAAAATCATTAATCAAGAATGTCAAAAATGATAATTTTATACAAATCCTGGATCAACTCTTTTTGGTTGATCTGGGTTCTCCATGCTTTTCAAGAATGAGTAACTTAATCGAGAAATTTCATGAATTCAATAACAACCCCTACCTTGATGGTTTGTTGAAGATTGTCCACACTTGATACATATTGATGTTTGTCAATCCCAAAACAAGTCTCCTCAAATGGTGTCAGTGAGGAGAGGAAAAAGATGATGTTAGTGATGACGATGTTTCCTCGATCATTGGTTCATTCTTCGTTTGGGATCCTTCGATGAAATTTAGAGGAAGATTCATTAAAGGAGAAGAGTTATTCATTGGTGTTCGTCGTTGGAGGATAAGTTTCTCCACAATTCTCCAAAGTTACCCCTTTCCCCAATTCCACCCAAAAATGATATCACATCATAATAGAATAAGTATTCTATTTAGTTTGTTGGAATAAATTCAAATTGGATTAATTAATTAATTTATGTTGATGGAACCATTAATGTGGCATGATAACAAAGGTCACCTCCCTCATTAAATAGGAAGTTCAAGAGGCTTCTCCCATTAAAGATGAATTTTGGGGGTTTCGGGTGGTCCCCACCCTCAAATTTAAATTTGGAGGTTTTTGGGCTCAGTGGTCCCCACCTCCATAACCTGACATGGAAGGTTTCAACAAACATAAAAATGTTAAAAAAATTTATTTAATTCTATTATTCCATGAAAAAAACAAAAGCTAACTTACACCCTCAACCTACTACGGTCGAGGTGAAGGTCTCCTTAAGCGAATACCAGCACTGCGAGTTCAATAGTGCCCTTAGAATTCAATTATGAGCACTATGGAGTCAATAAGGTTTTCCTTATGAATTTTACATTCCTTCTTTCAAGGGGAGATTCTTAATTCATTAAAGCTTTCCTTATGAATTTACCATTCATCTTGTTTTGAAAATCACAAACACCTTTACTCAAGGAAAATCTATTTTTACCCTTGTTTTACTTCCCTATGGAAAATTTTGTTCCCCAAGGAAATTTATCCTTACAATATTTCATTTTCTATATCATATTTTTTCTATGTTTAAAATTCGGATTGAAACCAAAAACCTAGGAATCCTATTAATACTTAGATATGGAGCATTCTGTTCTAGGATCTGAATTCTCAGAATTCTGGTTACAAACTTTATACCTTCTAACACCAAATTCTGAATATGAATTCTAGATACGAAGTTTCTAATTTCTGACTCCGAATTCTGAATCAGAATTCAGGTTACGATCTTTCTAATTTCTGACTCCAAATTCTGAATACGAATTCTGGATACAAACTTTCTATGTTCTAACTCCTAATTCTGAATATGAATTCTGGATACAAACATTCTATGTTTTGACTCTGAATTCTAAATCATAATTCTGGTTATGAACTTTCTATGTTCATACTTCGAATTATGAATACGAATTATGGATAAAAACTTCTCTAAGTTCTGACTCCGAGTTCTTTGAATTCAGACTCTGAACTCTTATGAGTTCTGAATCTGAATTCTCATGAACATTGACTCCAAATTTTGTAAGTTCCGGATCCAAATTCTTATGAATCTAGACACCTAATTTCCTTAAAATTAAGACTCCGGAATTCCATAGAATTCAGGTTTTGAATTCCTCGAAAACACAATCTGAATATCTTTGTACTATAGACTCTGAATTCAGTTTTTTGTAAGACTCTGAAATTTCATTTTCATCATTCAGAATATTTGTTTTTGGTTATACTTACACTCATATTGCTCTAAAATGATGTCATGCTTTCAGTTATCGACTAACCATTGTTTGAGTGACACATGTACATGTCCATCCAAAATTACAGGATGAATATGACCGTTGGAGGAGGGAGCCGACCATTGGAGCCAAACATATAAATAGGAGCTCATTTGAAAAGAGCTAACAACTTTTGAGAACAACTTTAAAATCTATGAATACATGCTGTTGAAGTGATTTTTAGAGAGAGAGAGGCTCTTATAAACTCTCAGTCATCATCCAAAATGTTTGGAACTACTCGGTCAAACTTTGCTTCATCCAGATTCGATTATTTCAGAGGTTCGATTTCCTTAAAATCAGAGACTTCGAGTTGTGAAGTGAGAGGTGCTGATTTCCTTATAAATCGAGGGCTTGCGGGGATATCAAGACAGATACTGATCTTTAGATTAAGAGCTTAACTAGTATTGGGTAAGACAAACTTTCTTGAACGTATAAATCAAGGAACCTCCTTTCATGGGTTGTTAGATACCCTCCTCTTTGGGTTAAAATATTTTCTACTTGTTATGTGTAGTGTTATCACCTTGTTTTCCGCTGTGAATTTATATTGTTAAGGAAAGAATATCATTCATATAGTTCCTTAATCTTGTACTATGATTTAGTTATATTCTATACGCTTTAAGGTATAATCTTATCTATTGAAATCTGTTGTTATGTTTCATTTCCAGAATCACTTTTCCGAAATCAAGAAATATTTTAGAACATAGAGGTGTTGTGAATTTTGGTTATCTGTACAAGTTCCGAAGGAATTTTTTAAAGAATACAATTCACCCACTATTATATTTGTATCTCATATTACATATTTGATATTGAATTTGGTATTATATAGTATATCACACTCAGACATACCTTCTCAACAATTGGTATCAGAGGATTGGTTACCACTGAATTAATCTCACGATTAGATTCAGAAGAGAATTTTCAGACATGATTTTCCAGATTCACAATTTTTTAGATTCTATTTTTTAGAATCATAAAGTTCAGATTCTATCTTGTTTAGATATACTCTTATTATATATTTTTATTTATTAGGAATATTTTCTTTGATTACAATATTATTCTATTAACAAGTTTTGTGTAGACAGATTTTTCTTAGAGATGGCAGGAATCAATGCTGGTTCCATAGATAATATCAGTCCGACAAGACCACCTTTCTTTGATGGAAATGACTATGAATATTGGAGAGATCATATTAGGACTTTCATTATCAATACTGGATTTGATAACTTTGTTATATTTACTGGAGGATATAAAATCCCTGATAAGGAAGTTAGTACCTTTACTAATCAAGAAAAGCATGAATATAAACTGAATTATAAGGTATTCAATACTTTACTCTGTTCTATGACTAGAAATAAATATTTCCAAATTTCATCTTGTGAAGCTGAAAATTCTATATAAAAGAAACTTTAAGTTACTCACTTTGGAACTTCAAATGTCATTGAAACTAGAAGAGCTATGCTTAGAGCTGAATACCATGGCTTTAACTTTCCTTATGGAGAACCCATATCTAAGGTGCAAAAAAGGTTCATGACTGTCGTGAATTGCTTACAATATATGGGAGAAAAAGGTTTGGATGATAAGGCTATTGTAGAAAAGATCATAGATATCATTCCAAATGAATGGGAGTCCAAGGGGACAACTATTGATGAAGATAAGAAAGTCACTCAGATTTCCTTAGATGAATTGTTTGGAACTCTTCTTTAGCATGAAACCAGAATAAAGATAGATAATGAAAAATTTAAGAAGAAAAATAGGAATGGAGGAGTTGCTTTAACAACCACTTTTAAACATATGAAAGCCAAGACCCCAAAAAGGATAACTAGATCAATGTAAAAGAAATTTATTATTCAGTCAGAATCTAGTGACATAGGAATATATACGAATGAATTAGCTAATAATTCTTGGATAACGAACAAGATTGTTACTCAGAAGAACCATCAGAATAAGTACAAGATGAATGACTACAGAGATAAGAAAGATGGAGAATATACTTTTTCTATGAATGTAGAAGAACATGTCACATCAGACCTGATTATCCCTTGTTGAAAAAGAAGGAAAAGAAGGAAATGAATTCAGAAAAAACATGAAAAAATTCTATCGATCAATGCAAAAAAAAACATTACAGCTAATGATAATTAGATTACTAGCTATGGAGACTATTCAGAAAGTGAATCTTCTAAATATGATTCATCAGAATAGAAGAATATGGGATTTATTTCTACTATTTCTTTCCCAAATACATGTCTTATGGACATGGTACGCTCTGCCAAGGAATTAACAAATTTATCTCTTGATAAGAATTATATTCCAGAAATAGTACCTATATTGAAGATACATAATCCTCAAAAAATGAAGAAATACCTTCATATGAAGAAGTTTCTATATTTTCCACTTTACTTGAAGCGAGAAATTGTAAAATTTCTAATAAATGAGACAAGGAAAACACTAGGGGAAAAATTCTTACAAAAGAGATTTCAGATCATTCTAGAGATCTTGGAGATAAAAAAGAGCTTATATAAAAATTTTCTAAAGACCTTGAGAAAGAAAAATATATTAATGAATAACTTTTTAAAGATCTTAAAAATGCTATTTTAGATATAAATGTTTTTGAGAAAAATCTATATCTAAGGAAATGATTCCTAATGATAAGAATTTAGTCATCAGACTGAAATCCAAAATATTTTCGCATAAGAAGCTTCTTTGAAAATTTACCTCTGGGAAGGAAAATTTTGACAAGATATACTCTCAAATTAATCCTCAAGGGAATAATACTGGAGTAGGTTATACTCACCAAAAATGGTTTTCAAAAATAACTATTTTTTTCCTTCTAAAGCCCCTTTTTTCACTAAATGTCAAAGTGGTGGGCATTGGAAGAAAAATTGTTCCTTGAATAAAGTTAAATCTCTTGGGTTTCATAAAGAATTTTTTTTTAAAAAAATGTGGATACCCAAAATTTTGTTGTCTAATAATTCTGGATCTATGAAATTTTGGATTAAGAAAGTCTAACTTTCTTATTTTCAGGAAGATAGAGAAGGTGTAAATAGCAACAAATAGTACATGTATAGTGGATATTCCCAACATATGAATGGTAATAAAAACTATTTTGAAATGATTATCAAGATGAAAGGAAAAAAAGTAACTTTCAGAGATAATGCTCAGGGAGAAATTATTGGTATAGGTAACATTTTGCTTCTTATAAAAACTTTGATTTCAAATGTTTTATTTGTTAAGGGTCTTAATCACAACCTCATTAGCTTAAGTCAGTTATGTGATTAAGGCTACCTTGTGAATTTTGGGAATGATACATGCTTTTTACACAATTCCAATGAATATTTTATTCTTTCTGCCCATAGGCAAGAGAATGTTTACGCACTAAACATAAAGGACCTTTGAAGCCAAGACATACCTTGCATTAGTGAAATGGAATATCATTCTTGGTTATGGTATAGAAGGTTAGAACACTATAATCTTAGAAACTTATGAAAAATTTCAAAGAAAATATTAGTTAAGGATCTACCAGAGCTTATATTTGATTCTTTTAAAGTTTGTGATCCTTGTCAATATGGTCAGAAACACAAATAAAGTTTTAAATCAGTCGGTGAAGTCACAACTACTGATGCATTACAGCAAGTGTATATGGATCTTTTTGGTCCGACACAAACTGGAAGCATTAGGGGAAAGTATTATATATTTATCTTAGTTGATGATTACACTAGATTTACATGGGTCTATTTTCTAGAAAAGAAGTCTGAAGATTTTTCGTATTTAAAAAGTTTTAGAGCCCAAGTCAAAAACGGGAAAAAACTTTCGTGGAAAACTATTCATAGTGATAATGGAGGAGAATTTCAAAATTCTGATATTGAAACATTTTGTAGTAGAAAAGGCATTACTCATAACTTCTCAGCACCTAGAACAGCTCAAAAAATGGTGTTGTTGAAAGAAGAAATAGAATTATTAAAGAGATAACTAGAACCATGTTGAGTGAGTATTATGTAGCCAAAATTTTTTGGGTTGAAGCTGTATGTACAACTTGTTATACTATAAATCAAGTTTTAATTAAACATTTTCTTAATAAAACTCTTTATGAGTTATAGAATGGTAGAAAAATTAGTCTTTCTTACTTGAAGGTTTTTGTATGCAAGGTATTCATTCTAAATAAAAATGATAATATACATAAATTTTCACCAAAATATGTTGAAGGAATTTTATTATGCTACTCCACAAATTTTGAGGCATATATATTTTTCAATAAAAACACTTGTACTATTGAAGAGACAGTGCATGTTAAATTTGATGAAACTGATATTTTTGTTTTTAAAAAACCCCTGCCTATATCCTCAGATGTATTTTCAAAAACTGATTTTCAACCTTTGATAGAAGATCCTTCTAATAAGGAAAATGTTCGAGAAGATACTTCTGAAGCATTTACCCCAGAAGATATTCTATCCTATGTTGAAAAACCGGTTTTACAAAACCCGAATTAGTGGTTTCTAAGGAATCATCATAGTGATAGTATCATTAGTGATGTGAATCAACTTGTAAGGACTAGAAGTTCCTTAAGAAATGAAGTAGAACATCTAGCATTCCTTTCTTGATTAGAACCAAAAAGAACTAATGAAGCTTTAGGTGATGATGATTGGATCAAAGACATGCAAGATGAACTAAATGAATTCGAAAGGAATAAAGTCTGGACCTTGGTTGAAAGACCTAAGGAAACATCTTTTATTGGAGTAAAGTGGGTCTTCAGAAATAAATGCGATGAAAATGGAATCATTGTTAGAAATAAAGCTAGATTAGTTGCCAAAGGCTATAATAAACATGATGACTTGCCTAAGGCTCAGGGAGAGGACCTTAAGGCTCATGAGGATAGGATCACAGCCTTAGAAAATCAATTTGAGGAAGATCACAAAGAGCTGAAGAAGTTCAAGAAAATTGTGAAGAATCTCAGGGCCAAGGAAAAAAGAAACAAAATAGACCCAAATCTGATTTTTTTTGTATTTTTTCCCTTGTACTAATTGTTCCAAACTCAATGAAATTATTGGTTTCTTGTTTTTTTTGGTGGTTTATACTAATATTTCAGGTACAATATTCTTTTCCATTCCATCAATTTTTTTTGAAAATTACAAAGGGGGATAAGGAAAAATAATTCTAAAGAGGAGAAGGAAAAATTTCTAAGTAAATAAGAACTATCCCTAAGTTAGGGGGAGTATATTTAAGGGGGGTTCTCATTACGAATATTTCCACATAAAAATGAAAATCCTCATTACAAAAATCTTGAATACGATCCTTAGAGTTCCAAAGCCTAAGGGGGAGTTATTCGTATTCCCCATTGTTCATAAAAAAATGGAGATAATCTTTAATTTCAAATTCTAGAAATTTATTCTATGTCCTTATATTCTTTTTCGTAAAGATGTTTGTACTTTCCAAAAAGGGGGAGATTGTTGAGTCAATAAAGATTTCCTTATGACTTTTCCATTCCTTTTTTCAAGGGACAGATTGTTAAGTCATTAAGGCTTTCCTTATGACTTTAACATTCCTCTTGTTTTGAAAATCACAAACACCTTATCTCAAGGGAAATATATTATTACCATTGTTTTACTTCTCTAAGGAAAATTTCCTTCCCCAAGGAAATTTATCCTTACCATATTTCATTTTCTATATAATAATTTGTCTAAGTGTAAAATTCAGATTGAAATAAAAATCCATGGAATTATATAAAAACTTATATATAAAGAATTCTGTTCTAGGATCCGAATTCTCATAATTCTGGTTACGGACTTTCTATGTTATGAATTTGAATTCTGAATATGAGTTCTAGATATGACCTTTCTAAGTTCTAACTCTGAATTCTGAATCAGAATTCTGGTTCTGAACTTTCTATGTTCTGACTCTGAATTCTGAATACGAATTCTGGATACGAACTTTTGATGTTCTGACTCTGAATTCTGAATATGAATTTTTGATACGAACATTCTATGTTCTGGCTCCAAATTCTAAATCAGAATTCTGGTTATGAACTTTCTTTTTTCAGACTCCGAATTATGAATACGAATTCTGGATACAATGTTCTCTAATTTCTGACACCGAGTTCTCTGAATTCAGACTCCAGACTCTTATGAGTTCTGACTCCGAATTCTCATGAACTTTGACTACGAATTTTGTATGTTCAGGATCCGAATTCTTGTGAATCCAGACTCCGAATTTCCTTGAAATTCAGACTCCATAATTCTATAGAATTTAGGTTCCGAATTTCTAGACAATATAATCTGAATATCCTTGTACTATAGACTCTGAATTCAGTTTTTACATAAACTTCGATCTTTCATTTATCTTCATTATGAATATTAGTTTTTAGTTATACTTACACTAATATTTATCGAAAAAAATGTCATGTTTTCAGTTATCAACTAACCTTCGTTTGAGTGACACATGTATAGGTCCTCCAAAATTCAAGGAAGAATATGACCATTGGAGGCGGGGGCCAACCGTTGGAGCCATGCCTATAAATAGGATCTTATTTGAAAAGAGCTATCAACTTTTGAGAACAACTTTAAAATCTACACTTACATGTTGTTGATGTTATTTCTAGAGAGAGATGCTCTTATAAACTCTCATGCTTCGTGTAGAAAGTTTTGAACTTCTCATTCAAACTTTTCTTCGTGAATATTCGCTTAGTGCGGAGGTTCAATTTCCTTAAAATTAAAGACTTCTTGTTGTGAAGTCAGAGGTTCTAATTTCCTGTCAAATTGAGGGCTTGTAGGGATAGCAAGACAGATACCAATCTTCTAATTGAGGGCTTACCTGGGTTTTGGTAAGATAAACATTCTTGAAAGTATAAATCAAGGGACCTCTTATCCAGGGTTGTTGGATACCCTCATCTTTGTCTTAAAAGAGTTTCTAATTGTTACAGGTAGTGTTACCACTTTGTATTCCACTGTGCATTTGTATTGTTAAGGAAAGTATAACTTTCATATACTTACATAATGGTATACTCTGATTTAGATAGATTCAATACACTTTAAGGTAGAATCTTATCTGTTGAAAGCTGTTGTTATGTTTCATTTCCAGAATAACTTTTCCGGAATCAAGAAAGTTTTTTGAACTTAGAGTTGTTGTGAATTTTGGTTATCTGTAAATGTTCCAAAGGAATTTTTTAAAGAATACAATTCACGCCCCTCCCTCTTGTATTTTTATCTCATATTACGCATTTGATCCTACATTTGGTATTATAGAGTATATCATACTCAGACATACTATCTCAACATGCACCGTTTCAAAACCCATTGGGCACAGGTTACTGTAGAAGCACTGTAGCGCTACTGTAGAAACCAAGATACTGTTGCAACAGCGGCACTGTATCGGCGACATGGGTATTGTAGCGGCAGAAGGGGTACTGTAGCAGCAGTGGGTACTGTAGCATTGCGGTACTGTAGTAGTACTATTCCCAGAATGGGCCTTGGGCCAAAAAATTGGGGCTACGGTCAATGTAATGGGATAAAATGCCCACTAAGCCTTTGGGCTATGTAATGGGTCTCCCTCTACCCAGTTAAAGCGGTATTTTCTTTGTTTCAATAATAAGAATGAGGCTTCGACCCCATCCTTTTAAAAAAATCACCGGTTCAAGAGTTACAAAAACCCGCTCATACGATTACTGAATGTACCCAAAAAATTGTTTATAAATTCATTCCTGGAACACCAGGCCTCGGAATGATGCACTGCCCATTTTTGCGGACTCATAAAATTCCCATTTAATTATAAAAAATTACATCTAAATTCTGGGTCTTGACATTCCAACCATTATATAATTTCTGTCCTTCCCATCATGAGGGGAATGTGTGACAAGTGGATTTTCCTTCCTAGCCTCAGGGATTAAATCAGGTTTTTTATCACAATGTACAGTCTCAGGCATGTCGACAAGAAAATACTTCCCCTGTCATTCATGTCCTGGACAAACTAGATGAGCATGTTAGCCATTTCCCACAGACTCTAACACTATCCCATCATATTTAGTTAGGGCATGCTGGCTAGAGATCAGTTCAATGGGTTCCTCAATTGAGGAAGTTCCCAATGGAACCCCAGTCATATTGGAATTTAGATTTTGGTAGTATTCCTCACCATTAGGTTTCTCCCTATAGATCAAAGAGTCATTTGTATGAGTTTCATTCCCATTTTAATCCTCAATTATCTACACATTCATCTTTGTTCCATGAATTTCTATGGGGTCACCAATTAAGGAAAAAACCCCATTCTCCAAATTAGAGGCTACATTATTTGTATGGAGGCCTGGATTGAAATTGATTTTGTCATTCCCCTTCCTCCTTCGACATGTGGAATCATCATATTCTTTAACCTTGAAGAAGTTTCATTTCTTGTCTCTGTTACAATAATCAAGCAGATGGACAAACTATCACTAACATGAATAGAACAAAGGCATATTTTCATACTATATTTCAATTATCATTCTATCAGCTCTTGTTGAAAGAACAACTTCTTCCACAGATGTGGTGGACAAATCAGCATCCACCAAAACTCGTGCATAATTCCCAAACTGTGGGTACTCAATTTTCATATCCAAATCAATATGGTTTCTCATATAAGCGGTACTATACCATATAATCCTTGGGTGTTAGTAAAACAAATTCAACATATATACACTTATCCAAATTTGTGTATGTGTATTCTAGAAAATAGTGGGACAAAAATTCTAATCCCATTCATTTATACATAAGAAGTTAGGTTTCAGGGAAATTTACCCCATTTTCCACCTACACCATTTGAATTCATCATAAAGAAATAATAAATTATAATATCTTTTCCCCATAGATTACATACTCTTTTAATCATTACCCAAAATCTCTGCATTTCTTTTGGTGAGGTCCCATAATTTCAAGAATTTCTCAACATTTAGGGACATGACCCATGCAATGATTGAATATTTTCATCAGTTGGACCTTTCATCAACCACATGTGAATTTCACAAGAACTATACCACCTTCTCTTTGTTGATCACCCATCCAGGAAGACCTGAATCAGAATCTAAAAAGGATAGTCCATAATAATCCTTAACTCCTTTTGAAAAAATATTTTTTTGATAGGATACATCAGCAAGAGGTTGGTTTGATACATATTATTTATCGATTATAAGGTAGAATATCACCATGTTCCCTGAGTGGTCACTTTCAGTATTATAAGCATCATATCCAATTGGATTTGGAGTATTAATTATCTTCATGCCCATCCTTAGTCAGATTGTTTAAGATTTTAAACTATCTCCCCTTTTTCCACCTACCCCAAGTCCTTATCCAATGTATTAAATAAAATATATGTACAATAGAAATAATAATTTCAATGATTAGTATTTATAAAATCATATGAATATTTTATATATTTTAATAAATATATTTATTTATTCATTAATATTATGAACCCAAATAATTATATATGTATACATTTTTGTGTATATGTATAAAAATTTATTTAAAGTATTTATATAATATATATATATATATGTTTATAATTTGTTTAAATTAATTTATATAATGTGTTTTTGTAATATATATATATATATATATTAACACACACATGCACAACTTCACACATAATATAAAATTTTACTTTAAATGACATTTATTTTTAAAACATAAAATATAAGTGGGTTATACCTCACTCAAATCTCAGGGATTAGTAGGGGTTCCTGAATCCATTTAATGTCCAAAATTATAGGGGTTCAAAACCCCCTATAATCAAAGATACTAGTAGAGATTAATTAACCCCTCTAATAAAATGGATTAGTGGTAGTTCATAAACCCCCTATAATTTAATAGTTTAGATGGATTTTTGATCCCCCAATATATCCTTTTGAAAAAAATATATCCTATTATGAATAAATAGCATCTTAAATCCAAATGAGTATTATATATATATACATATATTTCCTCTAAAATCAAAAAACAATTATATATATAGTCCCTGTAAAATCGAAATGAATATATAGTTCCGAAATTTATTAAATTATCATTAATTATTACATAAGCTCCTATAAAATCAAAATTAATACTAAAAATATAATGAGAATATGTTTTGAGGGTGTTGTGAACCACCAACCCCATAAAATTGATTATTATAGAGGGTTGTGAATAATACCCTCTAAAATTAATAGAGCGGGGTTTGTGTGTAACCCCCTCTAAGAACCACATCTAATCTGAATTTCTTTTGTAGAGGAATGAAAAAATTATCATGGTTTTCTTGGAGTTTCTTCTTCAATTCTAGAAACTCAATCAAGGCCATTATATAAGGAGTCTTTTAATTTGTGTGGATCCTAGTTTGAGTTCTATTTAGAACTCAAATTCATGTTTTGGTGGAAGGATTGGAAACACATCTAGAAAGATATCAAAAAACATTTGGAAAATTAAAATATCATTGATGTTAATTTTATCCCAAACCATATGAGATAAAAAAACCCCTTTGAATGAAACTTAAAAACCACACATTGTATGTAATCTCCATATGATGTTCATACATGTCATCACAAAAAATGGATGCTCATAGTATTATTTGAAATAAAAAATGCAAGTTCCCTTCATTGAAAATTGATGTGATAATTTTGCATATAAATCCCATCCATGCCTAAGATAACATCAAATTAAAGCAGTAGAGGAATAAAAAGATTTATTGGAAGCACATTCTCAGAAAATTAAAATGGAGAATAACCATTGAACTGGGATGAAATCATTATACAATAAGGGTTTGAAATACATAATTCTAGATCAATTTTTTTTGGAATCTCTACAACCTTATAAAATTCATTAGATATGAAAGAGTCGATAGATCCCGCAATAAAATATGACAATTTATGTTCTAGTGTCCATGATAAGTTTATCTTTTATCATGTTGTTATAAAATACTTTGTCAGAAATTGTGATTGCATGATATTTACCCTTGTTCCTCAGTATAAGAAGTTATTATCATTGTTCACAATCACGAAAAATTAGGTTTGGGTCATGGTTTGTATAATGCCCATTTTTTTACCCAGGTAGCATTGAATTGTGGGATGTTTATTATTTTCCAAATTATCTCCATTATCAATGTTAACTAAATTAATCCCATCAAATAGGTAATTAAATGTTCGATGGCCTTCCCTAACACATGTAAACCATTTATTAGACCCATTAATGTAATTTTCTCCATGATTCATCCCACAAATAGTGCATATAGGAAATATCATCCTATTCTCTTCAAGGTTTTAATATTTTAATTAAAACTCCAATGCCATTTTAATGTTTAACCTATTAGATTGATACAAGACTCCATCCACTGTTATATCCTTGATTTCACAACAAATTATATCTTCATAGATACTAACATATCATATTTACAATTACCCTTTGAAACTAGGCTGTACGCCACTAAAGAACTTGTCATCAATATTTTTGGGTTGGATGATAATTTATGAAGCATACCTCAGAAGTCTGCATAAACTGGCCTCATAGGTATCAACACATTCATCATAAATTTGGTTAAAATCAATTCTCTTTTTATACATATTAGTATGAAGAGTTTTAGGAAATACTTATTGAAAATAAAAATATTGAACTCGCCCCAATCCATTGATTTAATCTCATATTGCTACCTATTATTCTTGATTATAGTCCAAAACTAGGCCTCTTCACCTTATAAACAACTGAAATACTAAATAATATTCTCATTCTCGAAACTTTGTAGAATGTGTAATATCCTTTCAGTAGTACTGATCTGATATTCATTAACAAGTGGATCAGAAGGCCCTCTAAAAGAAGGATGATTTATTCTCATGATAGACTCAATAGAAGTGTGTTTCCTCATTTTCTCATTCAAAAGACCACCATGATTCATAAATTAAGAGATTAGTATGAGAATTGAATTGATGTTTTTCATTTTATCTACTACATTATTATATTTCTCAAGAGGATAATCACATGATTTTCCATTGTAATCACCATTAAGATGGTTCCTTCAGGTTACAACCATTGACATAAGCTAGTATGATAGAGTAAGAAACAATAATCATACTAATGAACCAAATAATAATAAAAATTATCTTATAAGATTTCTTAATTATAAAATCATCCATAATATATGACACATTAGGTTTATTCTAGGTTATTCATAAGAAAAATCTATTTAAACCCTTTATGTTGGTTCAGAAAGAGGTTGGGAATTTTCAAACCATATAACATGAAATTGTCAAACTAGGTGTGTAGTGATGCTCATTGTCATATACCCAATTACCGTATATCAGGAATGAAAAACCTTTTTATAGTTGTTACTCCATCGTACATCTATGCAAGAGTCACATAGACCTTTATTATATAAATAAAGTTGGATTTCTAGGAATCCAAAAACTCTATTTATTACAGAAAATCTAGAACATTTCCTTATTCTTTTATATATCATTATACTAATCTGATGTCATTTCCATAGTGTTATCATTATGTTTTTCTTAATAAAACTTTAAAACAAATCATTAACTATCACCAATACCAAATATATATAGCCTCTATTTTCATAAGTTAACATTGCATTACTTTTGTAGAGTAAGTAATAAATTTTAAAAAGAGACCCCCAAAGACCGTACTATTCTAGTGTTTGTGGATACATGAAAACATAAACACTGGTACATAAATGAGCTACATAATCAACCACAAGTTTCTTCTTGTCTAGAAAACTGCATAGACACATCAAGAATAATACATATCTTCATAAACTAGGCGATAGAAACATAAAAACGAGTGATCTTAGATGCTCCGTAAGGGTAATCAAGGGAGATATGTTAGAATAATATTGAGAATAAGGGAATAATAATATGATCATGAAAATATATGTTCACGCCCTTAATAACAAAGATCATAAACATAAATCATTAAGAAAAATATTGGTTAGTTATAGGACATGAATCATAAGGAAATAAATAAAAAAATCCATGAAAGAATTATATATGAATGAAATATTGGATTTTGGAAGACACACAAGAATATAATATGATTCCTATAGTTGCGATGGAATCACAATGAAGACCATATTGGTAGTATGGGTTTACTCCATGTACCATCATGGTAGTCATGGTTCACACCCATGACTATCTTAATAGCATGTCATCACACCTCATACCTTGTTGGTAGTCATGGATCCCTCCCATGGCCATCCTAGTCATCAAGGTTCATTCCAAATACCATTATAGACTATCTAATGAGATATAAATATTTGCACAATTCTTTGGATGGATATATAGTTATCAACTCTATCATAATGAAATCATACATATATATACCATAAGATCATAAATAATAATACCACAACCCATGAAATGACATGCGTATTATAAACATGTAATTATATCATAAAATATTGGAAACATACTTGTTTCATAATCATATCATCATAAAAATAACACATCAAATGAAGTGGGTTTCAAAATCATATATCCCTAGAATGATAGATGGGTTTCATTAACATCTAGTCATCAAAACATAAGAAATTCCGAAAAATTATATGAATGGAAACATTTAATAATTTCTCAAAAAAGGATTGAGTAACCCCAATAGATGTTATCATAGATGGTATTAATTTTTAATGATCCTTTAAAAAACATTTCTTGAGTAAAATTTCCTTTCAACAATGAAAAAAAATTAAAGCATAAAACTTTTTCAATATTTTTTCATAAAACATATATTTGAAAACATATAAAGAAATATTTGAAAACCATATAAAAATTTCAATATAAATTTTCCATTAAAAATTATCATCAAGAATATTTTGAAAAAATTTTTAATATATTTTTTTAAAACAAAAATTATGAAATAAAAGAGATTTCCATTTAAGATCATAATATAGTCATTTTTTTATAAAAAACATTTTCATAATTATAATATGTAACAAAGTATTGAAAAATGGTACTAATACATAGACATAACTGTAATAAATAATGGATAAGTAAACTCATTAGAGATATTGGGAGATGGATCATATGATTTCCTCAAAAGAAGCGTTAACATAATCAATCATGAAAAGCGATGAGATTGTTTCGATAAACTCTTATAACTTGGTAAGTTGAGATCATACTATCTGTGTAAGAAAATGAAATTATATGAAGCATAAAATTTCATGTAAATAATAATATTCATGATATAACATGTAAAATATATTTATATACACCTTAAAAATTATTATAGGTGCATAATAACATATGTGTCTCGATGAAGGAAAATTCAGGAAAATCCATCTTATAGATTTTGTATGCTGTGAAACATAGAAAATATATCTGAATGGAAATTTAAATAAACATAAATGTAATAATAATAATCATTTATTACATCCATGTACTTTTTACACACCACACAAACATAATAGTGGTAAATAAATCATTAATCTCATAGAAATGAAAATTGAGATGAAAAACCCATACCTTGTGTGTTGACTCTCATTATACTCATTCAAAACGACTATATAATAAATATAAATTTATTATAAATCATTTTCAGAATCATATTATTATATATAATAACCTATATAGTTTTATTATCACCTAATATTATCATTTTGTTAACAATCATGTGTTATGGTTTCACTTCGGGTAATATTCACTTTATTCCTTGCATGTGTCTGAATTTGTTATAAATTTGGTTGTTATACAAATATAATGATTTAAAAAATTAAAATTTTAGTAAAAATATCATTTATATTGTATATATGTGTGTCATAATTATATATATATTATTGTATTTTGAAATGTAATACACTGTTCTTGGATATGGTACGTCATATGTATGCATGAACGTTGATTCAGTTTTTATTATAATATTGAATGAAAATAGGTAAAGGATGTATTATTTTTTATATATATAATTATTACAGAATAATTATTATAACACTTATTTTATATATGTTCACTAAACCCATCTTTATTACATTCCTTGTAGTATGTGACAGAATCACATCGCATTAAGGGGGTGGTAGTCCACACTTCCTCACACGCAATTATCTTATTTACACAAAATGGAATGTAAAATGATATGTGGTGTAAAAGGATTAAAGATGCATAAATACATAATAAATTTAACATTTAACTTATATACTTATATTTTCCATCATAATTTATACCATGAGATGCAGTAATTAAAAATGAGCAATCATCGTTTTGTTTGGAAATAATTTAATGTACAGATAAACAGTATGTTCGTTACCCATTTTATGGAGATGTGTGAATGTTTAGTATGAAACCATATTAGAAGAATATAATTTTATATTTAATATAATATTATTTTTATGACTTCATTGAATAAATGGAGTGGAGGGGTGGAGAATGAAAAAAAAGAAAAGGGTTTGAGAGAAGTCGTTACATCTTATTCAGGAAACACATTTTGGTTTGTGCCATATGGATTCCTTGGATTTCTTTCATCTAATGGGGAGACATATATGACTAATGGAGGGATGTTCATATGTTAATTGGGAATATATTTCCTTGTAATATTTGTGTTTTATACATGTGAAAATGAAAGAGAGGTGGTGGCCTTTTATTGGGAATGAAACAAATACACTTGACATTTTTGAAAAAATGTTTGGTGTAACTATATTTTTTCCTAACAAAATTCATAAAAAAAACAAAAAAATAATGGTATATTAATGGACAAATAATTGGAAGAAAATGGTTTCTGGACATGGTCTTAATTATATGGTGCAGTACTTTGATAACCAAATTGTTCTCTTAATTATGGTAATTAATTTTAACAACATTCACTAAACTCTTTGGTCAAACAATAATTTGAACATATTAGAAATTAGAAAATATTATTTTTATGAAAATGAAATCCATATTTTCAAATTCAACTCATATAATTATAATAAATTAATTTAAAAATAATCCCACTAATGGGATGACACTATGGGGTTTAAGGTAAAAACGTCCAAAAGTTTGCAATGTTTTTATACCAAATTTCCAAGATAAATTAATTCCAATGACATATATTTGATTAATTGGTAAAAATATGATCTAATTAAAATATAAAAAAAATTAAATATAATTACACCTTATAAATGAATTATATTAAAATATATTTTTAAATTAAAATCTGATATTTTTCACTATTCATCCAAAAATGATGTTTCAGAGAAAAAAAAATAATTCTACGATAAATTAAACATTATAAATTCAACATTTATGATTATTATACCAAATTATATTTCTAATTGTGTCTTAATATTTATTATATTATTTTCCACATAAGGATATTAACCAAAGTCTGTTTGAGAACATATTATTTTAATCATACACAGATATTAAAAAAAATTATCCTTCATTATCAATTAGTTATATATATATATATAAATTATTAAAAATATTAGGAATGAATTTATTACCATTAATATTTCTAATATTAATGGTTATGGTATTATTAAATTATTTATATAATTATAGTAATAAAATGATGTATCGTAGAAACATCAGTGTTGCTGGTAATGTATGCTAAGTTAATGTTCCATATAACATAAACGAATTCAATTTTCTATATAACATAGGCTGAGTCAATGTTCCCTTTAATATATTACAATTAATTTCTCTTTATAACGTATAACAAGTCAAATTTCAATTTATGGTATGTCCATTCAATATTCTGTGTAATGTACATCGATTTGGTGTCATGTGAATAGAATTTTTGACTAATTACATTGAAAGAAAAAATGAAATTTTAATTTATTCGAAATAAAAGTCCATAAGAAATTTGGTTTTTATACACTGAGTCAGAAAACCTTTGGTTTTTTTCATAGACACATCACCCAAAAGGATCCCATTATGTAATATAGTTTTTATATTAATTTTCTAAATATCACAGTCATGGTAAGATTCTAAATGATGTAGATATTTTAAGGTCTTTAACAAATAAACCAGTGAAAAGGATTCATCATATTCAATTATATAACTCTTTTTAAACCCTTTAGCTAGTATACTTGTGTTATAGGTATTTACATTACCATCCATGACTAGTTATCTTTTGAATTCAACATTTCACCATTTGGGAGTTACATTCATTAGGCCACCGTCTAGAGCCCAAACATGGTTTTGATACAAAACATGCATTTCCAAATATAGGTATTATTTCTATATTTTATATTTTGAGCTTTATAAATCTTTTTCAATGTGATATTATCATCATTTTTAATGAATAATGAGTCACCATCTTTGGTGAGTAGGAAAATCATATCTTCCTAACTCACTAATTCATCTTATTCTCTTATATTGTAATTGTGTTTCCAGATCCACATATTCCATGGGTACATATGGAACATTTTCATGTACCATCTCATTTATATCTTGATCATCAACTTAAAAAAATTGATATTTCTTCCGCTGTCCTTTTTCAGGATGTTCTCCCTCTAATGAAAGTTTTCTTGTCTAGTAGAAGGCACAATCTTGTTAGAGGGATTATATTTTTAGTATCCAATTGTTTTCATGGGATAACATATAAAGATACACACTGTGCATCGATGATCTAGTTTATTTTCAATAATGAACTTAAAAAATTATTTACAATACCATACACATGTATTTGACATAATAGGTTTCTTTTAAATCCATATTCTAAAGGTAATTATAATATCCTATTTAGTTGGAACTCGGTTTAATGTGTTTGCAGTAGTTTGTAATGAATGTCCCCAAAAGGATAATGGATATTTATAACTCATTATCAACTTTTCCATGTTACATATGGTGTGATTCCTCCTTTCACAAACATCATTCTACTATGGTCTGTAGTGTGGATTGAGTTGACAGTGAATACAGAACTCCCTTAGAAATATTAAATACTATTTTTTAAGCTATAAACCACCTCGACCTGATCAATGTATTTTATATTTAGTCTTTATTGATTATCTATTTCATTCCTAAATTTCAGTATTATCAGAAAAGGGATATAATTATATCTCATCAAGTAAACATAACCATATTTTTTCATGTCTATAGTTAAATTTCAGAAGTAATAATAAGGAACATTGTATAATACTAAGAATTGTACCCACACATAAGTGTGTACCAATTGTAGAATCTCTTTGGCCCTTTAAAATAGTCCATTGAATATATTTTTTGGACATTTTTACTTGTAAACAAGCATGACCACATTATTGTTTTTACCTCATAAGAGTGGAAATAACCATCTTTATAAAAAACTTTAAACACTTCTAGTTCACAAGACAAATATAGTGATTCCATATCTCTATATTTTATAAGTCATGTGAACATGATTCTTTATCAATTTCCAATACATGGTTTTCATAATATAAAACGTAATGTCCATTATTTAAAAAATCAATACCATAACGCATGTTATATTTTTAATATAGACAAATTTTATTTCCAAACATGAATATATACCCATCTACATATAGGAAAGATACAATCATTATGTTTTTTATCTCTTGGTACATAATTATAATAGTTTAATTCCAAAATCTTTTCTAATATATATGAATGACAGTAGAAACCAATGGGTTGGGTATATAGCCTCAAACCATGAGCCTCACTGAAATCCACCACTTCCTTAAAAATAATCCAAAATCAACTTGTTTAAATCATATGGATATATATGTGACCACAACATACAATACATAATTCCAAATGTGTAGAGAATGAAATATTAAACATGATAAATAAATGCACCCTCAGTTTCCACTGTCTTATGGATATAGTTCCTCCTTAATTTTCATATATTGACACTTTAAAATAACACTTCCTCATTTTCCTTTCCCTACATTAGGATCTTCCTACTCATGGAAGGATGATGTTTGGGATATTTTTCCTTGTTGTGATTCTTGGCACCCTTTTCATTATTCATTCATTTTCTATTGACCATAATTAATATTGATTTTTCATTCCCCGTGTCCTTATCCACATGTAGAATAAAATTAATATATTCCAAATGGATCTTCTCATTATTTCTCATACAATAATTAACAATAAAAATAGCGATATACTTTTGTAGTTATGAATGTATGTTATCTATGCACAATTCATTAGGGAATTTAATCTCAAATATATCTAGGAATTCCACATACCCAATATGATTGAATATATAGGGCCTAGATGGAGAAGTCTCTCCAATATATGTTATAAAAAAAGAATTGGAGATCATGTATCACACTTGTGTCACATTCTCATGATATTGATAATGAAGGTGAGAAATCATGATTTGTGCATCCAAATCCTCATGTTGCATCAAAATCAAAATTTTCATGGTTGATAGAATTGAACATTGATCACCAGTTTCATCCTTAAAATGTTTATCATAGAGAGACAACTCTTCATCAATTTCCTCATATCTGTGCACATAAAAAATTGTTTTTTCCAGCACATGCAACTACATTTCATGGTAAATGATAATGTGTAATATTCTATTCCAATCATGGATTTTTTTCTAGTGAGAATGTTACCCTTATCATGTATGGATCACAATGATATGTGATAATTCATATAATTTATATTTGTACTAATAATATGAGAAAGAGTTTATAACATTATCTAATAATATTTAGATAAATAAATAAACAGTATATTTATTAATCTCTATCTATTTAATCGAAACCCAATAGCCCTAACCATTTTATTAGGAATACCATGTTTTGTAGACATTCTTGTGTCAATGATACATATTCACATTCTCATTACAATAAAAATAGCTGGTAATGCATTTTTAATGGTTTTAAATAGGAATTTCTAATTTCAACTACATTAACTCACAACTCGTTGATTTGTTTTCAGGAATCCCCTATCCATAAATCCTAAAATTGGATTTCCTAAACCTTTTCTCCTAGAAAAAACATGTCCTACATTATAAATCAACATGTGATGTGATGTAATTTTTTCAACCCAAAACATCATGTTAGAATTACCCAATAATTTAAATCTCCCAAACATTGGCTGATTAAACACATTAATCTATGGTTTTATTTTAACCGATGTAGTTGAGGGATATACAGATTTAATATATATTATTGTGGGATTAAAATTTTTGTTTTGTAAATTTTAAATTATTATATTTATTAATGTTTGTTAATATTATTGGATTTTACATTAGTGATAACCAATTTCATAAATAATATTTGTGAATAATCCAATATAATTTAGTTCTATGTTAGATTCTTGTTATTTCATTAATTCATGTGTTCATAATAAAACATACATAATGTAATAACCATGAAACATGAAAGAAATAAAATAATAAAGAAGTATGATCATGGGATTTTTCTAAAGGGTTTTTCATCTAGATGATTATAATATAATAATAGTCCTAGGCGGACAATAACTTGAACTATTTATGTTTAGTATTTCAAATCTCTGTTTATCGACCTATGAATATCTCTTATATTGGATTCAAATCATCCCCAATCATGAAATGTCTATATAAACATGGGAGCTCAATCCATTTCATATGTTTTTACTAAAACATTGTAAAGGGGAAGGGTTTCGATAAAATTAACCGTGGACATGCAGAACCTTACATGATGTTTAGAGAGATTGTGTGAATTCAATCAATTGAATTTAATAATAAATTTAAAAGGAAACCAGTCACATATAATAGTTTGGTCTTATCTAATGATCATCCATATTCATATACTTGATTAGTCATTTAATAAAAATATCATTCAATTCATAATTTTTATTGTTTTGATCAAATCATTGTTATATCAATTATTTCCTTATTTAATTAATAAATTAATTTATCATTATTCTCATATGATTTTTCTTGAGATTCATATTCATAATTAATTTTAAAAAATTAAATAAATTTATTTCAAATTATCAATGTACATAAATGTACCATGGCGGAAACACGGTGAATACCCATCCAAATATACCCAACAAGTATAATAATCAAAGACTATATATTTTATTAACATGTTAAATACATGAAATATCATATATTTTGATGATGTGTACTGTGAAATTAATGATTTCACTAATTACATGATTTTTCAATCAGTTGTTACACTTCAATGAACATTTACTAAAAACTACATCATGACACACTCATGATTTGAATATATGATCATTACATAGAAATAAATTATAAATTTATTTATATATTTAAAAATCACCACTCGGGGTGTCACATTAACTTAATTACCACATGGAAGAAAATTTCATTAATATTTTCTCTTTATAATAAAGTGATTTCAATTTTATTTATTTTTTATAAGTGAATGAAATATATAAATGAGCAACACAAAATTTACATTTCTCATAGTATATCCATGGTGCAATACTAGAAAATCAGTATGCAAACCATACCTTAGAAAATTGGAATATATGACATGTAAAAGAGATACAAGTCATGTGGTCTCTGTGTTACATGGTCACCAGTCATGTAGGATGTGTATATTGATATGTGCCCTTTTTTTGACATAAAAATAATATTTTTTAAAGTGGACTACATGGGGTGAACTATGGATTACCATGCTCTAGGCTACCATTATTGACAGAATGTGTAAATTTAAATTCCCAATGTTTAATAAATTCTCATGATTTGAATTAATTTTTAATCAATTACTTATGGGTTCAATACTAGTACATGATGTGTAGTTCTAGATACATGACATGTACTCTTGTGTTATCTATCAAGAGTCCCCAAAACCTCCCATTGAGTTAATTTTTTACCAATCAAAAAACTAATTGAATTGATTATATTTATTTTTTATTAATAGGGACGAATAAGATCTCACAATCTGGTCTAAATAATGATTAAATTAGGAATTTAAAAATAAATGATAGATGAGTAATTGAATCAAAAATCTATAAATAGTATGAATAATAATGTGATCCATTTTATACAACTTAAAGGGTTTGGGAATAGTGGAATCATGCAATGGGACATTCCCAAATATTTTTTGAAATTATTGATGATTAATATGAGATTTTATTGGATGATGAATTTTGTAATCAACATAATTGAATCAAATAAAATATACAATTGATAGAATGCCAAAATAATGACCATGATCATGAAATATTATTTATATTTAATTTAATAAAATATTTATTAAATTGTGGTAATAATTTATTTTTTTTGGATCCAGAAATAGATCTATGTTTTACCATTGTTTCATTGTATGAATCAAGAGTAGATTCCATCTAGTGGTGATCTACATGTATTCCAAAGATATCCCAAAAATCCCCATAAAAATCTATATGTGAAATCATGACAAAGAACATCACTTGTGCTATTCAAATATGATGGCCATGAGAATCACTTCCAAAGAGTTCTTTTTTATCTCTATATACAAAGGAGTGGGAGAAAGAAGAATATCCCTCTTTGTTCATGGTAGAGTTCACAGAGAGGTAGATCTCCTGGTCTTGAGTGGATTCTCTCTATCTATTGTTGTTAATAATAAAAAATGAATTGGATCCCAAGGAAAATAATATAACTGAGTTTAAATACCCATATGGTTTAAACAAAAAAACATATCTTTAAAAGTGTCCTTTAATATTGATTTAATCCATTGTAGAACCCCATGTCAAAATAAAATTAAAAGTATTATTATTTCCGCAACAAGTGCTTAACATGATAATTACAATAAATATAATATAATAAAATTATATTCAATACATATTAATTATCATAGAACCTAAAAACTCACTTCTCCATCCATCCACAATATTTATCGGACAATGATTAATGAATATTTATTTAATAAAAAATTCTATTTATTATTCAACAATAATATATAAATATTATTTTCACTAAATTGAAAATCATTATTTTTTAAATAATAAACTCAAATAATATTCTCTTTAATATATGGTGATGGAATATATGTGATCGAGAAGAAATGAATTATTTTTAAGCCACCTGTGGGGTAAACATTTATTTAACATGTTAAATAAGAAATTATATAATTATATTTAATTAATATTTGGGATAAAGAATGTTTGTGACCCCCTAGGACTCTATCTTAGTGTAATTAGGCTAAAAAGCCAAAATTATAAGCATAACATCTATAAACAATCCAAGGAACCCATAAAAATGAAATTAATTTCAAATTCACATAATTCTTCATAAAAATGCTTATGGTTATAGAAAACCCTTTAAAATGATATCTCTAACCCATGAGGTTACATGCTAGTGCCATCATCCCATATCATCGATGCCTCTTTCATGGACTTTCCCAAAAATGAACATTTCCATAGAAATCCATGGATAGTGATTTATTTAGGATATATCATTTCCTTCAAATGTACTTAGATATAATCTTCTATTAAAGAACAAATGTGACAATCCATTCTTTCATTAATCATTAATGCAATACTACTCATCAATCAAAAATTGTATAATACCTCTTCGTGAACCTATATTGTCATAGTTTTTATGAAAATATTAATCTATATGACATATAATTCTCATTAATAATTATATTAAATTCTATGGATTAATAAACACTTTGTCAGATACAATCATCTAATGACACCTATAAATATAGAATTCCTACTAGTGGGCCATGTTCTCATTATATCCTTCATTGGATATTACCATTGCAATAAACCATGAGATAGTTCATCAATGTCCCATATGTCACCATCCATGATAGAATATAACTTTTTTGTCAGTTAAATATTAACATTTTGTTATATTACATATATTTGAGAATGGTATAATAGAACTATTTAGTTATAATCATAACAAAGAAATGTTGTGACCTTTTAATGTTAAAACTACTCCAAATACATTATATCATACTATGTTACATAGAATATTATTCTTTATAGAATAAATATATAATTAATTTTGAAATATATGAAAAAAAATTAACATAATGTTCACATAATATAGTTCTAGGGAACCAAATCCAATAATCTGGACCTCATTAAAAACATCATGGTTACAAACATTCTAGAAAGCATCCAATAAAACAAACTAAAAATCCTATGACTAATAATGTTACTAGGTATACGCTGAAATTACCAGTCATATAATTACCAAACCTCTAGTCCCAACATATTAATCATATAATTATGATCCTTAATATATCAATTCAAAAAGTCAACCCATCACACACCTCAGGTTCAACCATTTAACAACAAATCCTTCCATACATCATTCATGGAATAGAAGTGTATATCCTTTGTATTTACAACCTTTTCCTCATAAATCCAAATTCAACATTTATTATCACTTCATATAGTGATAAAATAACTAGTTTAGGAACCCGAACAATCCTTCCCTTAAATACGGAACATATACCCAACCATAAGAACTCAAGATATTTTCATAGAATTAAACAGAGGAATAACCATTCCTTTTTCAAAAAAACCATTTAAGAACCCCATGAAATTGTCCAAAATTTGATGAATCCACATGAATAAAAATATATGAAACCTATAAAAATTATACATGGGTATATATAATAAAACACACACTCGTCAGTATTCATGGGAAACACTCTTTTCCCAATTCTAAAAAACACAACATCCAATAATCCTAAGAAAAAATTAATTCTACATCCCACACCCATGACTAAACCACCACTATTTAACATCACCATAAAATATGAAACCCATTTAAATGTCAAACATATGACCCATTCAATCACATAAAACAATTGTTAACTCATCTATTCTATTAGACATTATCTTAGAGCCTCAAGGTCAAAACATAAAATAAAGGAAAAAATTGACTTCCCACTACCCCGCATGTCAAAACCCACCAAACCACATTACAATTTACCAAGGAATCAAAATAAAGAGCTCTCGAGTGAAAACCACCCATACAAATGGCTAGATAAACAACCGAAGGTATGATAATTTCCAACATATTAGAGTCCAATCATTTCCCTTTTCCCCCTTTTAATTAATTATTTTCATTTTAAACATAAGTATTTCAACATTAAAAAACGATTTCATTTACCAATTTTTGAAAATATATAGCTTTATTCTATTTACAAGTTTATCCCATTTGGTAAAACACTTGTTAATTTACATTTAAATCATATGAAACATGTATATGACCTATCAATTCTATGTTCCTAAAATGACACTTGCACCCACACACAATATCATTATATACATGGACTAGAGAAAAAACATAATAAATCCATAAAAATACATATATGTGCGCTACTCAAGGTAGAAATATCAATAAATAGTAAAATAAATAAATAGAACATTAATTTACTTCTCTAAGAACTTGGGTTTTCATTAATGCATGGAGTTATTGGAACCCACAAGTGAGCTAATTATCAATCCACAAAAAGTTCCTATACTCATGTATACAATATATAAATAAACTGAGAAAAAGACACTTTCTCTGATACCACTTTGTAAAGTACCGGACCGGTTTCAACTAAAACTGGTTCCCTAATCTGAAGATCCTCGTGGCCTCAAGAGTGCCTCATAATATTCTAGAGGCTAGTGACTAGCAGCACTGGTCAAAAAAAAAAACAGGGAGACGTTACTCCATTATCATAGTTAATCCACTATAGAACGAACTTCAAAATATGTATCAACCATAAAGATAAATAAATGGAAATATTATGGAAATATCTAACATATAACAAAGTGACACAAGATATACAAAAATGTGGAATAGACTACATGTTAGGTAGTCAATAAAATAAATTCTTCGACAACATAAAAAAAACCATAAACATAGAATTGAGCACAACCTAGTCTAGACATCCAATGCTCCAACACATCATAACATTCAATAACCAAAAACCATGTACTTCTAAAGGAAATGTTGATAGGGGCATTATGGTTCTTGAATTTTGACCTCAGATCAGGTTATCACCTGATAAAATTACAAGACAAGGATATAGTTAAAATGTCATTTAGTTTTCTATTCATTCACTATTAGTGGTGGGTGACACCCATTGTAATGTACAATTCCCCATTAGTTCTCATGAGACTCATGAAAGAGATCATTTAGTTTTTCATTGACCGATTTGTGTTAGTTTTAATTGACTACATCATATTATACACAAAAATCAAGGGGGTGTACACATGACCCTTGGGGATGGTCCTAGATGCACTCATGGATTACTATATTTATGAGAATATCTCAAAATTCTGATTGTAGATTAACATGGTCCACTTTCTTCAACATTTAATATCATTAGATAATGTGTTAGTGGGCCCAAGGAAGGATAAGGATGTTCTATAATTATTTCCACTGAAGCATGTGAAGTATGAGTAGGGAATCCAAGTTTTTGTAGGGTACTATTGGATTTTTGTAAAAATTTTATCTAGGATATTATCCTTCGTGATAGATTTGGCCTGAAAGGGGCATATCAACATGTTGATGGAGAGATGTTGGAGTTATGTTCTAGTGTTTTTTTAGTGTCTAATGACCAGTCCAATACAAATACGGTTTGAGTTTTGTGTCTAGTACTTAGTGTTATATGATGCATAAGGGAATGAGTTGGTATGAATCCTAATGGAGGGGCTAGTGGTGATTTCATATGGTTCTGTTTAGTTGATAACAAATGATAAAAACTACTTGATAGAATATCTTGTGCTAGTAGTGGTAGTATTCAAACAAAATAATTGGAGACACTAGGTCATGAGTGATTGGTTTATCATCCATTCAGATAATAATAGTATAATGTTTATAACATCTTAAAAGGCTCATAACATGAGATATAGGTGAAAAATAGTGTTCCTATGATAATATGTACATAGTATTATATGATCATTATTAGAGAGATAGTTCATAGTTAATGTGAGGTGCATCAGAGTAGTTGACTCTTTTACAGTTATTATTTTTTGATGGGGATGGTAAAACCTACTTATAGTTGATGGTTGTTACCCCACCACTTATACAATATGATGGGTATTATCAAATTGGAATTATAAAAAATGAGATCATACAATCTCATCTATTCACTAGACATTCTCTTGGTTGATTTTTTAATGTTGGGTAGGAAGTTACAAATGAATATCCTAGAGGATATACTGTGGAAGTTTCAAATATATCTATTAACTATAATTGAAGGTGTTATGAAGATATATTTAGACCACTAATGTCTATTTTAGTGTCTTGGGATGGTGAAGGGAGTTTCAAAATTTATATCTTGATGCCTCAATTATCTGTAGTTAAAGGATAAGAACCATGTCCATGTGAATTTGTCTCAATTTCATGAGGTTATAGAGTATTATTGGTAAGATAAAATTATGAAATTCATGATAAGTTTAACATGTATGTAAATATAATGTTATTTTATCTCAATGATCATAGATCAAATAAACAAATATATCCTCTACATTGATATTTGATTCATGATTTTAGTAGAGATATTGAGACACCTCTATATGTTTTCCATAGTGTTGCTCCATGGAGTTCCCCCAATGATCATTTAGAACCATGATTATTTATTCACATCTCATTTTTGAATAGTATTTGAGGAATTAATGGTTAATTTGTTCTATTTGAGAAATTATTTTTAGTATAAGGCTGATAGAAAAAATGAGCATAACAATCCAGTCCTGGAAGAAATTATTCAGGTTTTCATGTTAGACATTCGCCATAGTTGGGAGGATCACCTATTTGTGGTAGAGTTTTCATACAATAAAAAAACCACACGACCATCATTATGGATGAATTTGAGGCATTTTATGGGAAAACCTTTAGGTTAACACTATGGTGGAATGAAAATAAGAGACTCGGAAATTATTTTCATGAAGGTGGTTTAAGCCACGAAAGGGAAGTAGGAGGTTATTAGGGATTGGTTGAGGACTTCCCACAAAAATTAGATTTCTTATACAAGCCAATGATGGAGGACCTATGAGTTTGAGGAGGGATAACATGTGTACCTAAGAGTATCACTTTAGTGTTGGTTGTGGTTATTTTTCAGGGTCGAAAGCTATAACCAATCTTCATTTGACATTTCAGGATACTGGGTAGAGTTGGCGAGGTGGAATACCACTTACCTCTACTACCATAGTTGGGTCGGGTACATGACGTCTTCTACATGTCACAACTGAGGATGTACGTTCCCAACCCTTTATATTTTTCAACTAGGGAGAGATGTACATTGAGTATAGAGTTAATTTAAAAGAATACCTAATAGAGATTAAATATCGATATGAGGGGATCCTCTATGGGTGAGATATTCCATAAGTTCATGTAATATGAAAGCATAGTTATCTTCATAAGAGTATTTGGGATCGTGCAACACAGATGTATGCTTAATACCCACATCTACTTTTGTTACACACTAGTTTAACTTTCATGACATATATATCCATGTTTGGATGAATTTTGTGACTATGATTTATCCTTGTTTTAGTTGTCAATATTATATGGCTTAATTTCAAAGGATGACCTTGAGAGGAAATATTTTCTGAGGCCCAATGGGCCCAAAATTAATTTTATTTTTTTAATATTTTTTATGTATACTTATCCAAAAAAACATTAAAACTACCGTGAAAATGTTCTCATTTTAGAGTCATTATTCAACCATTGTTCTCCAAGAAGGGGATTTATCATTTTTTTATATAATAATTTTTTATATTAGACTTTTGGTTAAAACACATCACATGTGTAAAGAGTACAATAAATTAAATAAATAAAATAATTATTTATTTTATTATTTTGAAATAAAGGAATGTTTTTATTCTATAAATATAATGTTATGAACAAATCTTAGGGATTTATTATTAATTTGACTGACCTATAAAATCATTGGGGGGGGGGGGGTTCTTGACGATCAATATTAGATATGATCGATATCAAGGATCTTTGCACCATTGGAATTAGACGAACATTATAATGATATGATATAATCCTATTATATTTTATTCATTAATAAAAACCCAATGTAGGTATTTATTTTTTATGATTTCCCTATAATTCATTATCCTATCTGAATGATGATCAATTCCACACAAAAAAATTATTCATGCATTGATGGTTTCTTTTATTTATGGTTGATTTCATTTATCATTGATTGAACCCTCTCCATTCATCTTAATATTCAATAATTGATCAAGACCAAAAATGAAAAAATTATGAGGTTTGTTCACCACATTTTATAGATTATGGATTTCTCCCTCGTTTCATCAAAAATTCATCATGTGGAATTCCTTAGGCTAGTTGTTTGACTAAATACCGAGTATTCAATCATTTTGAATCAATTTTCAACCCAATGGATATATGTCGTGGGTATGAATCATCATCAATTATGAGATCCATATATTATCAATATGGAGGATGATCAGAGGAAGATTGGAATAGACCGCCATTTCCAATTCTCCTTGTTTTACTATTTGTCTACAAATGGAACATAATTTAGATTTCAAGAAGGTTTTGAATGGAGAATCCATGCCATTAGTGATGGTTGGGATATTCCATTCCTAGATACTTGTTTTTTTGGAGAGTTTAATGGATATCAAGACATAGAGTATGATTCAAAGAAAAACCTATGGGTTCTATGAAATCCCATGTCACATGGAATGTAATTCGTAGATACATGCAATGTGGGACCCACTATATAGTATCTAGGGTTTCAACATTGAGATAAGTATCACATGTTGTGTGGTTTCAAAACATGTTGTTTTCCCTTTAGATAGAAATTTCAACATGTAGAGAAGGTAAAAACCCATAATGTAATCAGATGTTATATACCGTACAAGATATTCTACACACTGTGTAAACCCTAGCAAGAAACTAGAAATTTACTAGGGATATACACCCAAGAGATTGTGAAACCTGGAGTACCATGCACTTAGTCATAGATATGTATATGGAAACGTATATGGGCCTTAAAATTAGGGTATAAATTGATAAATATAAGATACACTATGTACTACTAGTACACACCATATACTTCATCAAATATGGGGTTGATCCCTTGTTATATTAATCAATGAAATGTTATGTTAGGGTTTTTTCCCTTAACCATTTCCATAAGGGATGTTATGGAAATGTTTCTTGGGCATTGGATGATGATAAACTATTAGGATATCCAGTATTTTATTTTGTAGTTTGATTCCCTATATGAGTCATATAGTGAGATCCTCTATCATCATCGTTGACCAAGGTGGGGTTCTTTGTATCATCTTAACCAACACTACAAATGTGTGGATCCACTACATATAGTGTTAATCCATATTGGGATTTTTTGTAGACACCATGGCCATTGGCATGATATTCATATATGTATTAATCTCTTTAGTCATCAATCTTTTACTTATTATAATGAGATTCGATGAGCATGACATCTTAGATGGACATTATTAGTGCATTATGACTTATCGAGTACATTCTATTAGAAGGCATTCATAAGAGATCTTTGATTAGAAATACTAGTATGCATTTTTAGTTATTACCCTAAAATCATAAAATAGTTATAAAATGAGTATATCCAGATGTTTGGGTTACTTATTCTATGTATATATACTATTGATGAGATGAGTAATATTTATGATGGTTTATGTATAGTGATTCTTAAGAGTCTTAATCGATATTATTATACAAAACCATGTGTGGTATTTTCATACACATGTTTCTTCCTATGAATATGACAAAACTTTTGAAAGAGCCTTAGAGGGACCAAGACTAGGCCGAGAATAGATATCTAGAAAGACCGAGGTGTGTTTCAGTGGTTTCATTAATAGCTGTCCTTTCATACAACACATGTTGGCCTTTTTTCATATTAATTTGGTATATTGAATATGAAAATTTATTTCAATTAGATATTTTCCATACACCGAGGGTGGGATTTTAGATGTATGCATTCATCGTTATAATTTTATTTACATTTTAGGATTATATTGGCATGGATATGTTCTTGTGTGTACATGTACATTAAATAAAGGCATCCCATGTGTGTGATATACCTTCTTAGAAATAAGGCTATCCAATGGATTATTTTATGCATGATTAGGGTAGTTAAAAATTGGTCACTATAGGTCAAGTTAATGATATGACTGTTTACATTCCACCCCATTTCATATAAAATAATTTACCTTGTGTGTACAACAAAATACCACCTTAAGAAATCAAGTTAATTTTTTTCCACATACACTTAAATAGAATGTAAAAATGATAAAATTAATCAATATATAAGAAATACATTAGATTATATTTATTATATAAAATTATTATATCACCCAATTCATTATGCTTTTATTCACAATTATACTAATATCATCGCTCATGCGTATGTTTGGCCCAACGTCTCTACAGATGCAACTCATTCCCCAAGCCCATAATTTAATAGTGGTTATAATAATATATCTACTAAGTAAATGTGATATCTAATCCATTTTTTAATTTCATTTTATTAATTAATTTTATTACATATAAATGCTACAAATTTTCGTTACAATAAAAGACTGAGAAAACAAGGAAACTAACATAATAAATAATTTATATAATGAAATATTATCAACAAACAAGCGGAAAAATATAATTACATGATCATAAATGATATTATAAATAAGAATATGGTTCTGAAAAAAAATTAAAAACATTCTTAAAATAAATATACACGAGTTCAAATAATTCACAACCAAAAAGAATTATACGGTAAAGGATTCTATCTCAACTACATTTCATTAAATCATATTTGTATGTTATGCACCAATTTAATTCATATGGTGTTAAGACTACATATTTTACATTTAATATCATGAATAATTCATAATTAATGGGTTTTAATGATACAATTTGAATTATTTCATCCACGTTGATTTTCCTTGAACTTTACCAAGTAATAACATATTTCTTAACTCAACTTGTATTCATTGGGTCAAACTTATACTTCCTTCATTATGTAATAATAATATTATTCATGAAATAAAATTTGAATATTTAGTGTTTTAATCAAACATATATTTTGTATTTACAATTTATAAGCATAGTTGATTCATTGATTAATTATAACTTAACTTTTATGATCATTTATGTTCATCTTTCACTAACTCATTCTAATCGATATAGTTAATTATTGAATTTCAATTGAAATAAATTATTTTATAATTATAAAATAAATCAAATCATTTTTTATCATATAGTTATCAATGATATTTTAATGTACTTGTATTAGTTTTTAATATTTAGTACTAAAAAAATTACTTTTTTTAATTAAATTGTGACTTTATATATCTCTTCATTCGAATTTCCATTTTCACCAGAACACGTGATTTTAATAAATGTTTTTAAAAATGTATTTTACTTATTAAAAATTAATTACTAAAATTATTTTTTATCTTTTATTACTTTTTAAGAAATTATGATTAAGGATTCAATGCGTCTTTATAAAAAAATGATTCTTTGGATATTACCAAAATGTGAAAGGAAAATTTGTTTTAACATGAATAACATGAATTGAATTCCTAGCCATCATGACAAATATATTTTATGAATGATTTATTTATAAGTTTCAAAGGTTATTTTAAAGGTAGTATATTTTCCAATTTTTTTATTAATTTTTTGTTTAAGAAATTTAATTAAAAAATAAAAGGATATTTTCAATAAGAATATTTTTAGAGATAATTTTATAGGATTAATATTCCTTAAATTCAATACCGATTAATTCATACTTATATGGGTATAAGATGTATTGATACCATTCTTATTTCTTCAATGTATGGTTTATGATCATTTGAAAATGGAACGTATTGAAATTTACTTTATTTATTGAATTTTGTAGTCATTAACTTTACCTTGATATATATTCATTTTTGTGATCATTAAAAATTAAATATACCCAAATATATAGATTACATATCATGGATATGATTAATACGTAAACTATATATTATTACTTTATACAGTGTCTAACATTGAACATGATTTGATTAATAGGGGAAATATTGACAATATGTATTATTTCTTAAATATAGATATTTTTTATTAAAGAATATTTATTCATGAAATAAATAGATCATTCTATAGGTGAGCAGTTATTTAGAAATTATGAAATGTGTGGTGGAATTTTATAGATAACCTCTGGATTTATTGACATATCTCATGATACAGATAATAAATTTGATAGGAAATCAGTTGGCAAAACCATATGTATTGGTAGGAAGTAGTTCTATATGGTATTGAAGATAGTTCATGATGGTAGAGGTATCATCTAACCAATACATGATGTCCAATAATTAAGTATTTTTTGTTAGTAATGTCATTGTTATTATATATGATATTTTTATAATGATATTATATCTATATGTATTCCAATGGAAATTTTTTGATTAGATGACTTTTTTTGTAGTTATTTACCTTTCCAAATAGAATATTTCTTATATAAATTTGGAAGACAGGTATTTTTTAATGTAAAATGTGTTTAGTTATTTAACATATAATATTTATTAATCATTAATAAATCATGATTTCTTCAACTATATATATCCCTTGCTAAGAATTTGGAATCACCCCTATTTTTTTCCTCTCCCCATTATTCCATGAAGTGTATTATTATTTATATTAAATGATATGATAGATAAAACATGTTCTTCTAGAAACAAATTCATTAGAGATTTTATATTCAAATTTAATGAATGATTTATGTATATATATAGTATACCATGAATAAAAATCTATTTGATCCTTTGATATATTTTTTCCTTTTATCCTCTGTGAATGTATTAAACTAGACAGCAGCTACATGTTAATAGTGTTGGGTTCACTATATAATTCCTTATATTGTGACCATTATAAGTATATATATATATATATATATATATTAGGAAAATAATATTTTATTCCTTATTAAAATTTTCAAAAATAGGAATAAAATTTACTATTAATTCATTTATCATAAAAAATGATTTTATGAGTAACAAATAAAATGTAATTATAAAACAACTTTTTTTTAAATTAATTATTCATTTTAAATATTATGATATATTTAATAAATTAATTAATCTCATTAAATGTTTTTTAATTATAACATATTACCATAGAAGGAATTGTAATTTTTTTTTAATTTTATATGATATTTTATGTGAATAATATAAATAAAATATAAGGTTAAATAATATTTCTAATTAAAAAAAATTATAAATAAATAATAATTCTAATTAATGTGTCATGACCTATCGCCCAGGGCATGTGTCGTGACTACCCCATGCCCACCTTCCCTAGGCCAGGGGCTGGCGATTAGCACCAAAGGCGTATTCCCTAAAACTGGGAAGGCATTGTCGCTATATCCTGCAAAGACACGCAACCATGCACGCAGCAAAATAAGAACACAATTAAACTTTTTAGAAAAAGAGTGATGAATAAAAGTATGAAGGGGATAGAATACAAGCCCAACTAGAAAGTATAAGAAAATTGAAAGGTATATGTAAACTGAAACAACTTCTGTGAAAAATTACCATGGAACCTACTAGAAAGTTAGGTAGAGATCTTGAACGACCGTCTCTGTTGTATGCCTCATCTAATGTCCACCTCCGAGCTACCTTTAGTCCTGGAACTCTCGTCCTTAGTCATCACTGTCCGTTGTCTGCACCAATCACAATAAGGTGCAGGAGTAGCCCACGTAGGGGTGAGTATGAAGATACTCAGTAGGGACCCTGATACCCAAAAGGTCACACAAAATCTATAAGGGTCAACCACAAAGCATGAAATCAACTGAAAACCTTACATAGATATATTCCCATACATATATCTAAGATATCATGTATACCCATCTCAACCATGAGGAAACACAGGGTCCAACCCAAAAACCCAAATCTCAATTGTTCCACAAAAGTAAGAATACCACGAAGGTAAGTACCACCCAGGTACGCCACATAGAAGAATACCACAAAGGTATATCCATGAAGGTAAGGACTCAGCTCATACTAGGTATAACTTCTATATAATAGTAGAGATGATTATATGTAACTACTGAATCACCTTACTCTGTTAAGAGGCAGACCCATGAAGGATCCAAAATTGCAGACCCACATAGGATCGTAGTACATCGTCAGTACATCGTCAGACCCACACAAGATCCTAGTACATCGTCATTACATCATCATACCCATACAAGATTCTAGTATATCGTCAATTCTTCATCACACCCACACATGAACCTAGTACATCGTCAATACATCATCAGACCCACACAAGATCCTAGTACATCATCTGTACATAGTCAGACCCACACAGGATCCTAGTACATCGTCAGTACTTCGTCAGACCCACACAATATTCTAGTGCATCTTGAGTACATTGTCAGACCCACACAAGATCCTATTCCACCGTCATTACATCGTCAGATGCACACAGTATCTTAGTAAATTTCCACAGCCAGCTACAGAGTACCAGTACTAAGCTTGCTCGTCTTTGGGAGAGTCCTCTCCCCAAGCTACTAGTCGACACTCCAACTACCACAAAGTACCACGAAGAGGTATCCCAATTTACCTCCATGTAAAAGGGGTCTCAACGCAATAGATGGTGCATCAATCAGATGCCCATTCTGAAAGTTATTAGCCTTTTAGTTCTAAGGGCGCTGTTGGATTCGGGCTCGATCCGACCGGACCGTACCCCAAGCTACTGGTCGATACTCCAACTACCCATCGCATGTGAAACACATCATGTTCCTCACATGACTGGCTCTGTATCTGGTACCCAACATATCCAATCCTGAGTCATGCATTCGTTCACCTATAGGTTTTGTCCCCTTGGACCTATGTGACATCTGTCTACTGCCATCTATAGAAGACTATGCAATGTGATGACTGGTGGTGGGTCTCGTTGCTGGTGACTACTCAACAAAAAAACTCTCCTATAAGAGTGCTCTCTCTAACACCCCAGCCAGTGTCGGGATGCTAAGAGAAATCATTGAATCCCTAATATCCCACCCTATTCCTTGATCAAAGGTCTGGGACCTGAAAAATGGGTCATGTACCATATAAGTGGAGTAGCGTGAGAGGTCAGTGAACCTTGCTGAGTACTGAGCCACATTCATGATGCCCTGCTACAGATGAAAATGTTCCAGTATGCGCAATGTGAGAAGAGTCGTTGGGACAAACTATGCCCAAGACAGGCTCTCGAAGTCTTCCTAGAGAAGCGTTACCTCGTCATGAACCTGAAGAATCAAACTCCACCATCTGTCTGCTACTGCCTGTAGAAGAATGGCGGCAAGGATCACCATGAGATCAAATCGTGTCCCAACCAGTTGAAAGACTGTCACCACATCCTATAGTGAATCCTCTACTGCCTGTGGGTCTATCTCTCCCCTGAACCTAGGTGTCCTCTGGGGCTGTAACTTGTGAAACATGCTAAAGCGGCCTGCACCCTATACTGTCGGGGTTGGGGGATCAGTGGCCAAATGGGTAATGGTACCACTGGTACCCCCACTGGTGCCTATACTAGAAGTGGTCCCTACACTAAGGCCTCACCGCTCAGTGGGCTATCAATGTGTACTATACCCGGAACCCGAGCTAGAAGTCTATGTGGAGGAATCCAAAAAAGAAACAGGTGTGACACAGTCAATATGTTATACCTAGTGAGCTGACTCAATGATATCACAAATAAAACTCTTGAAAACACACATGCAATCAGGGTTTTCAAGCACTGATTCCGAAATCATACGTCAGAGTCCTAGTGTATGGATACGTTGGCCGCCACACCAACACTAGTTTACCTAAACAGATAACCACACTCACTACACTTAACACTATTTCCGTTAAAAGAAATATCAGAGTCCTATGTTCTACGGTAGAACTGACTCTTCTGATACCAATTTTCCACGACCCATCCCCCGGGGCCCGTGCCGTGACTACACCAAGCCCGCCTTCCATTGGCCTGGGGCTGGCGACTAACACTGATCGCATTTTTCCTAAAACTGTGAAGGCATTTCTTTTATATCCTGTAAACACACACAACTTGGATCGCATAAAAATATGAACTGGAGTAAACAATATAGAAAAATAGTGCTAAAAGTTAGTAAAAATGGTCCATAATACATGCCCAATTGGAAATTACATGAAAATTGAATGGTACAAGTAAACTAAAACAACTCTAGTGAACAACCACCAAGGATCTTACCTGATGGGTAGGTACAACCCTCAAACAGCCGTCTCTGCAGTACACCTCATCCAATGTCCACCTCTAAGCTAGCTCCAGTCCTGTCACACTCATCCTCAGTCAGTGATGCCTGTCATCAGCACCAAACACAACAAGGTGTGTGCATAGCCCGTGCAGGGGTGAGTATGATGATACTCAGTAAGGACCCCGAGACCCTCAAGGTCTCACAAAATCCACAAAGGATAAATTACAAATCATGAAATCAACTAAAAAACTTCCTTAGGTATATTACCATACATATACATAAGTTATCAAGTATACCCATCTCAACCATGAGGAAAAAAAGGGTCCACCCCAAAAGACCAAAGCTCAACTATTCCAAAAGGCAGAAATATGATAAAGGTAAGCACCACACCGGTACCCCACATAGAATAATACCACAATGGTATCACCACGAAGGCAAGGAATCATCTCAAACTATCTATAACCTAGTTACAATAGTATAGATGATTAGATTTAACTACTGAAGCATCTTTCTCTATTAAGAGGCAGACCCACGAAGGATAACAAACTACTGACCCACACATGATCCTAGTACCTCATCAGTACATCGTCAGAGCCACATAGGATCCTAGTACATCTTTATTACATCATCAGAACCACACAGGATCCTAGTACATCATCAGTACATTGTCATACCCACACAAGATCCTAGTACAATGTCATTACATTGTCAGACCCACACATGATCCTAGTACATCCTCAGTACATTTTCAGACCCACACAGGATCTGAGTACATCTTCAGTACACTGTCAAACCAACACAGGATCCTGTTACATCGTCAGTACATCTTCAGACCCCCACAGGATCCTAGTACATAGTTAGTACATCGTCAAACCCACACAGGATCCTAGTACATTTCCACAACATGCTACTAGGTACCCACACTAATATTGCTCTTCTCTAGGAGAGTCTGATCCTCAAGATACCGATCGATACTCCAACTTCCATGATGTCCCATGAAGACGTATCACAATAGAAATCCATGTAAAAGGGGTCTCAATGCAATAGATGGTGCGTCAATCGGACACTCGGTCTGTATGTTATTAGCAATTTAGTTTTGAGGGACCAATTGGATTCGTGATCGATCCAACCCTTCCATACCTGAAATTTATCCAAAACTCAAGTGGGGTATACCAAAAGGACCATCTTGCTCCAAGGTTCCAAGGGTTATAGATAGTTCATAAAATGGACTTTTAGTGCCAATGTTATGGACAAAAGAACATATAGGGTCAAAACTGGTCTGGGTCCGGTATCACCCGGTCGGACCGAACCAGCACGACCCACCTTGGGCTGACACAGTTTGGTTCGGGTTAGCCCGACCCACAATGGGTAGCCCGGACTGGGCGGCCTGTGGTGCGGGGTGGCGGTTATGTGGCGGGGCGGTCGCGGTGCGGTGGGGCACTGCGGTGCGGTGGGGTGGTCATGGTGTGGAGTGGATGCCTCGGTGCGGTGAGGCATTCGTGGTGCGGCGGACCACTGCGGTGGGTCGGATGGCCGATCGTCCTCTCCTCATGGTGTGGTCATGCGTCGCGCCTTTTCCGGTAGCCGACTCAGCTGGCCGTCCTCCCTTCACCGCTGCGGAGCTAGTTGCGGTTCTCTTCCGTCAAGCGGTGTGGTACTCTCGTCGCCTTCGTTGCGGCCAACGGTGTGCCGAACGCCGTTTCTTTTCCCCACCTGTAACACCCCAAACTTCCACTGTACGTTTCCCTTCAAATAATGCAATAGCGTGTGTTGTACGCAACCTCGAGCTCTAACACACACCACAACTAACTAAACTAGCCGTTGTGAATAGTAATACCTACTTTTTGAAATTTTATAAATTTTATTTATCAAAATGGACTTCATTTTTGGATTCGGAATATTGAAATTAGCCTATGTTGAATTTTTGGTATTTTTCTGAGAACTTCTAAATTTTTATAAATGGTGAAAAATACTTAAAAACAACTTTTTTAATAAAAATAATTTATAGTGATAAATTATAATATTTAGTGGTTTTAAAGTATAATTAGAATATATTTTTACCATTTTATCCAATGGTGGTCATTAGAATTAATTTAACATTGAAATTGGACATAAACAATTGCCAATCTTTTGATATAAATTGTTTCATAAAAACACGCTATTTGTTGTAACAGCGAGAATTAATTATAAAATTAATTAATACAACTTATATGTTTGGAATTTTGTAAAATAGACATCATTTTTGAATTCGGAATATCAATTATATCTTAGGGTGAAATTTTGGCCTTATTCTGAAAAACTTCAATTTTTGATGAATAGTGAAACCACTAAGTGGTTGTTAAAAACTGATTTTTCGTTAAAATGAAATATTACCACTTCTGTGATTTGATTTTCAAAAATCTGACATACATGGTTGTCATTAAGAAGTAAAATTTGGTTCAATGAGATTAAAATAATTTTTGGTGAATAGTAACTTTTAAGTTCTTAATCGCGATTAGAGGTGATTAGTGTAGTTTAAGGTAAAAATAATGTTTTAATAATATGAGATGAGCTTGACACTTGTCCTACTCCTATTGGATGAGTCATGGCCGAACAAGACAACCCATGGGTCAACTTGGGGACCCCATGGAGCCACTTTAGTTGGAAAATGACATTAATATATATTTATTTAATGTTAAAATTAAATTGACACAAACATGAGTTGTTTTACTAAAACAGTTTTTAAGTGGGGTTACACAGATCCAAATATTGACTATAAATATTCATTAGAAAGCTAAAAATATTTCCTACATCATAGTATTTTTTTTATAATATTTAGACATTAAATAAATTAAATTATTTATGACATCATTATGATGCAGCGATGACCTCATTATTTAACGATTTAAATAAAATGTGAAGATAATGAACAATCCAAGGCTTACACTTGTCCAAAGCCTATTAGATGAGGAGATTTCAAACCCTTATCACCTTATCCACTAATTATATAAGTGTGGGACCTTTAGAATCCGAAAAGCATTGTATAATAATGTAACATTTCAATCTTTCCAAAAGAGCCCCTCCTCTCCTCTTATAAAAGGCCCCCACCTCTACCACCTTATTCACACTTCCAAGCCTTTTGGTTCGGCCAACCTCTGCCCAAATACTATCCCAACTTCTCTCCCTTCATCCTAGAAGCTTTAATTTAGTCAGAAATCCATCCTAAGGAGTCCTTTTGATCAAATCAAAAGGAAGAACCCGAAGAAGAGGTAACATTTTCATCACCCTCTTTCAAGTTTCTTTCTTCTTCCACTCCCTATTTGTTTATTATTTCAATTATGAAATTATAACTCCAGTATCTTCTATATACTGTGATGTTATTATAAATATGGAACAACCATATTCAGTATTCTACCCATCATTTGAATGACATGTCACCATACGTGCGTACGTACGGCTTACCGTCTCCACGTCGTCGTGTAATTGTTATTCAATATATTATTATTTAGATGGGTATAATAATGATATGTAATTCATGTAAATAATAAATATAACATGATAATGATTCTGTATATATGATATACTATCCAATTATATATTATTTTAATATCAAAATAATGATATTGTTGCTCGTGCGTACGTACGGACTACCGTCTCCACGAACGCGATGAGATTCATTCTCCGTCGTATCCATTCAAGTATAATTATCATTTGATGATTTAAAAATAATGTTTAAGGACATGATATCATTATGGATATGAATAAGATACAAACTATCCATGAAAAAAATGACTTACGTAACAAAACATATAAAAGAAAACGAGTAAGTTAACACCCGAAACAACGATAAATCTAAGATATTGTTAACAAAGCAATGTTAAAAGATCATATATGATATCATATGAATATATATGATTCTTGTATAATTTAATAACAATTATTTCACCATTATACAGGAGGATAACCTACCCCAACCAAGGAAAAGTACAAGGTAAGGGTTTACTTCACAACCTCTTCATTATCCAAGGTTGTTTATACATAATTATCTACTGGGACCTCGTTATCATCCACATCCATGTTTCTTAAAAATGTCTTTCAAAACATTTTTACTATTAAATGGAAAATGTGTTAAAGTCATTTACACCCTTATACATTTTTGAAAGGAATCTTACCTTCGTTTTCCAAACAATGTACTTTTTGACCTCTTTGACAAATTTAAGGTTAGAATGTTTTTTTAACTTATACGGCGGGTGCGGCTATTTTCCGCCATTATAACTTCGTCGAAGCTTCCCTAACAAGCTTATAAGAATATCTTCAAAGTAAATGTATTATTTTATAATTATGGGACTTTTAAATGATTTCAAAAAGGAGAGATATTACTCTCACATAGCTTTGATTTCATCCATGTCAACATCCTTTGATGGGTTTTAAGTTTAATTGAAATTGATTTATGATACAAAACTTCCATTGAACATTTTGTGAAATATTTGACTGTGGATGTGTTATTTTTATACCAGCCATAGCTTATGGAGAAATTTTTGACATTTCGTATGCTAGTTTTAATACGAATATTTATGTTATGTTTAAACCTATTCATATGAGGAATGTATTGGACTTAATATGTGACGGGTGGAGCCCGCTATAGCTCCTCGATGCATCGGTAGGTCTCATGAGACAACTAGACATTGAATCGGCCGAGGCCCTTTCCCAATTTGATTTATGGTTTTGGACGAGGCCTTAATCATTTTAGACGTCTTGGCTGAGGCCTTGACAAAGTGTTTCAGAATGTCTGGCATTATACATTCCCTCATTATGAAAGTGGTTATTGATATTTCATGTGATTATTAGTCTAGTAGAATATCCATGAGAGTAAGTAATGGCATTATTTTATTTTACTTTTTCCATATTATGCTGAATTTCAAGTTCAATAAGGCTTTTGTTTTAGTTATACATTGCCTTAAATGCTTATGTTTTCTTATAAAAGCTTCCGCAATATTGTTATCCTTACTGAGCATATGAGCTCACCCCTTTCAATGTTTTAATATTTTCCAGGATGTGAAGAAGTGTATTATGACTGAATTTCAAGAATAGTCAGTGAGGATATGAGTGTGGACTATGAAGACCATGTTATTGTAGTTTGTTTACTTTTTTGATGTAATGAAAGAATTATGAATGTATCTAGTGTTTCCAAGGCTACTAAACTAATTGGTCTTTCGAGACTTGATCTTTTGTGATCATGCCAATGTTACGAAGTAATGCACCGACTCTGGGTAGCTGGGGTCGGGGCGTTACAGTTGGTATCAGAGGCAGTTTAGTACTAACCTTGGAAGCTAGATTTATATAAACTCTGATTAGAGCACATATCCCGAAGATAGAATTTGAGGATTAGTATAGATGAACTTCCTAGAATTTTGGTATTGTAGAGATGTTGTGAGTTTTCCGAGCAATATATCCCTGTATGGATACGAGCAGGTAGAGGCGGCTCTGGCATAGATGTACCTAGGGGTAAAACCCGAAAACACCGCTTTGAGCTAGACTCGAACGGGAACTCGTGCACGACAACGGGCCTTGCTGCACTCTTGGTTACGACACTCCCGGGGGATATGCTTTGGATAATTCCCATTTTCTTTACAAACCACTATGAAGGGTTACGAGTATATACTTCCTCAAATAAAACATTTTTATAATTATGGATTATATCCGTAATTAGTTCAATTTATGTTAAGTGTTTTACAAGTATGGAATTATGTATTTTGATTCATGAACTAATCTAGTTTATGCCATTATTTAGAAATGGAGCCTAGTGGAAGGAATGGAAACTATATCAATGCACGCACTCCGTGTAGGGATTGCCCTCCTGCTCAGGATAATTATGGTGGAGCTAGTGATACAACTGGTGCCGATCAGCTTCTCACCGTATTGGGACAACTCACACAGGTTATGAATAACAACCTTACTCGTATGGAGCACCCTGATCCACAACGTGGAGGATCAATGCTAGAACGTTTCATGAGGCAACAACCGCCAACCTTCAATGGGAGTACAAATCCTATATTAGCTGAGCAATGGATAAATTCCTTAGAGAAAATATTCCATGTCTTGGGGAGTAGTGAAAGGGAGAATTTTGTCATGGCAGTTTACCGCCTCACTGGAGATGCCGATCAATGGTGGTCACTAATTCAAAACACAAAGGAAGATGATGAATTAACAAACATGGAATGGCAGGAGTTCAAAGAGTTGTTCTTAGAAAAATACTTTCCTCGAGACCATCGAGCGGATATGGAAAGGCAATTTCTGAGTATGAGGCAGAAGGAGGATGAGAATGTCACAAAGTATGAGGCTAAATTTACAAGGTTAGCAAGGTATGCTGCAGATTACATACGTAACCCAAGAAGTAAGACTGATCGTTTCATTGATGGGTTGAAACCATTTCTCCGTCGAGCTTTAGTATCACAAACCTTCTCTTCATACGAAGGTATTGTCTCGTGCGCTATCAAGACGGAAAAGGAATTCTCTAAGTCTTATGACTTTAAATCAAAGCAAGATAAGAAGAGATCCGCTGAAAACTCTAGGAAAGGAAATAAGGAAACAGGGAAGAAGGGTAGAAATGAATTTCCACCCTGTGATAATTGCGGTAGGAAGCACCCTGGTGCCTGTCTAAAAGGAAAAGGAGTATGTTACAAGTGTGGTGAAAAAGGCCACCAAGCTCATGAATGCAAGGGAAAGAAAGCGGCTGTCAACGTGGAATGCTATAATTTTAGAGAGAAGGGACATTATGAAAATGAATGTCCTAAGCATCAGGGGAACTTACCTCAGAAGAGGCCAAGGGATCAGGGCCAGGCTTATGCTATCACTACTGCTGAGGTGGAAGCTCCGAAAGACGTGGTGGCAGGTAATTTAATGGTTTCCTCAAGTTTAGAAAATGCATTATTTGATTCTGGATCATCACATTGTTTCATATCTTCCCATTTTTCTAAGAAAATTAGATATTTCCAATTTGATTTAACAAGGGAGTTGTCGGTCAAAACCCCTAAGGGAAGTATTGTTGCAACAAAGTTTTGTCGATTAGTTCCCATTAGAGCACCTAAATGTTCTTTACCTGCTGATCTCATCGTCATACCCATGATTGAATTTGATATAATCATCGGTATGGATTGGCTTTTGGACCATGATGCAAAAATTTATTGTAAGAAGAAAGAGGTTATGATTCTTGATGATGATGATAAGGAACACCTTGTCTTTAGAGACGAATCGTCGCCACATAATTCTTATCTAGATCCACCCCCAGTAGCTCAACTGAATTCAATTATTGGGGAGGAAGAGAAGGAAATTACTGAGGGTGAGGAAATGAATATTCAAATAGAGGATGTACCTATTGTGAGAGAATATGTTGATGTGTTTCCGGAAGATTTACCTGGACATCCTCCAGAACGAGAAGTTGAGTTTTCCATTGATTTAATTCTTGGATCAAGGCCCATATCGAAGACCCCTTATAGAATGGCCACTGTGGAATTAGTTGAACTAAAGAAACAACTAGAGGAATTGAGTAATAAGGGATTTATTCGCCCTAGTGTTTCTCCTTGGGGAGCCCATGTTCTTTTTGTTAAGAAGAAAGATGGATCTATGAGGTTGTGCATTGACTATAGGGAGATCAATGCTATAACAATAAAGAACAAGTATCCCCTACCTCGCATTGATGATTTGTTTGAACAACTGCATGGAGCTCAATACTTTTCAAAGATTGACCTTCGGTCTGGATACCATCAGTTATGTGTGAAGAAGGAATACATTCCAAAGACAGCATTTCGAACAAGGTACGGGCATTACGAGTTTACAGTAATGCCTTTTGGATTGACTAATGCACCCTCTATTTTCATGGATCTAATGAATAGAGTTTTTAAGGAATATCTTGATGACTTTGTAGTGGTATTTATTGATGATATCTTTGTATACTCCAAAAGCCACGAAGATCATGAAAATCACTTACGCATTATCCTGAAGACTCTTAGAAGACATGAATTATATGGGAAATTTAGCAAGTGTGAATTCTGGCTTCATGAGATTTCTTTTCTTGGCCATATTGTCTCTAAGGATGGAATTTCCGTTGATCCTTCTAAAACCAAGGCAATCCAAGAATGGCCAGCACCGACAAGTATAACTGAGGTACGCAGTTTTATTGGTTTAACAGGTTATTATCGACGTTTCGTCCAGAATTTTGCCAGATTGGCTAACCCATTGACAAAGCTCACACGTAAAGGGATTAAATTTGTCTGGACAAAAGAGTGTGAAGAATGTTTTGACGAACTAAAGAGAAGATTAGTCAATGCCCCTGTATTGACTCTACCATCGGGGAATGATGGGTTTGTTATTTATAGTGATACATCGAAGAAAGGACTCGGTTGTGTCCCTATGCAGAATGATAAGGTCATTGCCTATGCATCACGATAGCTAAAAATTCATCAGAAAAACTATCCTACTCATGATCATGAGTTAGCAGCTGTGATCTTTTCTTTAAAGATATGGAGACATTACCTCTATGGTGAAAAATGTGAGATTTATACTGATCACAAGTGTTTGAAGTATATTTTCACACAAAAAAAACTCAACATGAGGAAAAGGCGATGGCTTGAACTACTCAAGGATTATGATTGCACGATACATTACCACCCGGGGAAGGCAAACAAGGTGGCAGATTCTTTGAGTAGAAAAGACCATGGAGTTTTGAATGTGATGAGAATTGAAAGGGATCCAATTTTCTTGGATCTAGTAAAGATGGACATGGGAATAACTAGGGAAGGTGAAACATCAATTCTTTTTCAAATGGTTGCCAAACCATCATTACTAGAAAGGATTAAGAGTTCTCAGACCAATGATGAAGAATTTCAGAAGAAGATTAAAGGTGTGAATGATGGAAGATTGAGGGACTTTGTGTATAAGGATGGAATTTTGAAATTCGGGAAGAGACTTTGTGTTCCCAATATACCTGATCTAAAAAGGGAATTGCTGGATGATGCTCATAGTTCCAACTTCTCTATACACCCTGGGAGCACCAAAATGTATAGAGATTTGAAGGAACATTTTTTTGTGGGACAATATGAAGAGGGAGATTGCTGATTTTGTGTCGAGGTGTATGGTTTGTCAACAAGTGAAAGCTGGAAGGCAACATCCTGGTGGAGTATTGCAACCTCTTCCCATACCTGAGTGGAAATGGGATAATATTACGATGGAATTTGTACTGGGACTACCAAAGACTCATAGAAGGAATGATGCAATATGGGTCATTGTTGATTGACTTACTAAGTCAGCACATTTTCTGGCTATATGGGAGGATATACCACTTGAACGTCTAGCAAGACTATATATTAATGAAGTTGTAAGACTTCATGGAGTACCCCTATCGATTGTTTCTGATCGTGATCCTCGTTTTACTTCAAGATTCTGGAAAAGTCTTCAAAAGGCCTTGGATACTGAACTTCGTTTGAGCACTGCCTATCACCCTCAAACAGATGGACAATCAGAACGGACTATTCAAACCTTAGAAGACATGTTGAGATCATGCACTCTTGACTTTCAGGGTATGTGGGATCAATACTTACCACTGGTAGAATTTTCCTATAACAATAGCTTCCATTCGAGTATTCAGATGGCACCATATGAAGCGTTATACGGAAAGAGATGTCGTACACCAACCTGTTGGGATGACGTTGGTGAAAGAAAACTTGTAGGCCCAGAACTGGTGGAGGAAACGGTGGAAAAGGTAAAAGTAATCCAAAATCACATCAAAGCAGCTCAAAGTAGGCAGAAGAGCTATGCCGATAATCGAAGGAAGGATTTGGAATTTCAAGTCGGTGATCATGTTTTCCTGAAGGTATCTCCATGGAAGGGAGTCATACGTTTTGGTAAGAATGGTAAATTGAGTCCCAGGTACATCGGACCTTTCGAAATTCTAGAACGAATTGGGGCTGTAGCTTACCGATTGGCAATGCCGCCAAGTCTCTCCAAAGTTCACGATGTGTTCCACGTATCTCTGTTGAGGAAATACATGCCTGACCCAATGCATGTACTCACCTATGAGGAATTAGAACTGGAACCCGATCTTTCCTATTGTGAAGTGCCCGTCAGGATTCTTGATGTGAGGGAGCAGGTGCTGAGAAACCGGACGACTCGTCTGGTGAAGGTTTTGTGGAGAAATCATAAAATGGAAGAGGCAACGTGGGAACCTGAGGAATTTATGATGAAAAACCACCCGAGTCTTTTTATGCAGTAATACCCTAGAAATTGCGAGGATGCAATTATTTGAAGGAGGGGAGAATGTAACACCCCAAACTTCCACTGTACGTTTCCCTTCGAATAATGCAATAGCGTGTGTTGTACGCAACCTCGAGCTCTAACACACACCACAACTAACTAAACTAGCCGTTGTGAATAGTAATACCTACTTTTTGAAATTTTATAAATTTTATTTATCAAAATGGACTTCATTTTTGGATTCGGAATATTGAAATTAGCCTATGTTGAATTTTTGGTATTTTTCTGAGAACTTCTAAATTTTTATGAATAGTGAAAAATACTTAAAAACAACTTTTTTAATCAAAATAATTTATAGTGATAAATTATAATATTTAGTGGTTTTAAAGTATAATTAGAATATATTTTTACCATTTTATCCAATGGTGGTCATTAGAATTAATTTAACATTGAAATTGGACATAAACAATTGTCAATCTTTTGATATAAATTGTTTCTTAAAAACACGCTATTTGTTGTAACAGCGGGAATTAATTATAAAATTAATTAATACAACTTATATGTTTGGAATTTTTTAAAATAGACATCATTTTTGAATTCGGAATATCAATTATAGCTTAGGGTGAAATTTTGGCCTTATTCTGAAAAACTTCAATTTTTGATGAATAGTGAAACCACTAAGTGGTTGTTAAAAATTGATTTTTCGTTAAAATGAAATATTACCACTTCTGTGATTTGATTTTCAAAAATCCGACATACATGGTTGTCATTAAGAAGTAAAATGTGGTTCAATGAGATTAAAATAATTTTTGGTGAATAGTAACTTTTAAGTTCTTAATCGCGATTAGAGGTGATTAGTGTAGTTTAAGGTAAAAATAATGTTTTAATAATATGAGATGAGCTTGACACTTGTCCTACTCCTATTGGATGAGTCATGGCCGACCAAGACAACCCATGGGTCAACTTGGGGACCCCATGGAGCCACTTTAGTTGGAAAAATGACATTAATATATATTTATTTAATGTTAAAATTAAATTGACACAAACATGAGTTGTTTTACTAAAACAGTTTTTAAGTGTGGTTACACTGATCCAAATATTAACTATAAATATTCATTAGAAAGCTAAAAATATTTCCTACATCATAGTATTTTTTTTATAATTTTTAGACATTAAATAAATTAAATTATTTATGACATCATTATGATGCAGCGATGACCTCATTATTTAACGATTTAAATAAAATGAGAAGATAATGCAAAATCCAAGGCTTACACTTGTCCAAAGCCTATTGGATGAAGATATTTAGAACCCTTATCACCTTAGCCACGAATTATATAAGTGTGGGACCTTTAGAATCTGAAAAGAATTGTATAGTAATGTAACATTTCAATCTTTCCAAAAGAGCCCCTCCTCTCCTCTTATAAAATGCCCCCACCTCTACCTACTTATTCACACTTCCAAGCCTTTTGGTTCGGCCAACCTCTGCCGAAATACTCTCCCAACTTCTCTCCCTTCATCCTAGAAGCTTTACCTTAGTCAGAAAGCCATCCTAAGGAGTCATTTTGATGAAATCAAAAGGAAGAACCTGAAGAAGAGGTAACATTTTCATCACCCTCTTTCAAGTTTCTTTCTTCTTCCACTCCCTATTTGTTTATTATTTCAATTATAAAATTATCACTCCAGTATATTCTATATACTGTGATGTTATTATAAATATGGAACAACCATATTCAGTATTCTACCCATCATTTGAATGACATGTCACCATACGTGTGTACGTACGGCTTACCGTCTCCACGTCGTGGTGTAATTGTTATTCAATATATTATTATTTAGATGGGTATAATAATGATATCTAATTCATGTAAATAATAAATATAACATGATAATGATTCTGTATATATTATATACTATCCAATTATATATTATTTTAATATCAAAATAATGATATTGTCGCTCGTGCGTATGTACGGACTACCGTCTCCACGAACGCGATGAGATTCATTCTCCGTCGTATCCATTCTAGTATAATTATCATTTGATGATTTAAAAATAATGTTTAAGGACATGATATCATTTTGGATATGAATAAGATACAACCTATCCATGAAAAACACGACTTACGTAACAAAACATATAAAAGAAAATGAGTAAGTTAACACCCGAAACAACGATAAATCTAAGATATTGTTAACAAAGCAATGTTAAAAGATCATATATGATATCATATGAATATATATGATTCTTGTATAATTTAATAATAATTATTTCACCATTATATAGGAGGTTAACCTACCCCAACCAAGGAAAAGTACAAGGTAAGGGTTTACTTCACAACCTCTTCATTATCCAAGGTTGTTTATACATAATTATCTACTGGGACCTCGTTATCATCCACATCCATGTTTCTTAAAAATGTCTTTCAAAACATTTTTACAATTAAATGGAAAATGTGTTAAAGTCATTTACACCCTTATAATTTTTTTAAAGTAATCTTACCATCGTTTTCCAAACAATGTACTTTTTGACCTCTTTGACAAATTTAAGGTAAGAATGTTTTTTTTAACTTATACGGCGGGTGCGGCTATTTTCCGCCATTATAACTTCGTCGAAGCTTCCCTAACAAGCTTATAAGAATATCTTAAAATTAAATGTATTATTTTATAATTATGGGACTTTTAAATGATTTCAAAAAGAAGAGATATTACTCTCAAATAGCTTTGATTTCATCCATGTCAACATCCTTTGATGGGTTTTAAGTTTAATTGAAATTGATTTATGATACAAAACTTCCATTGAACATTTTGTGAAATATTTGACTGTGGATGTGTTATTTTTATACCATCCATAGCTTATGGAGAAATTGTTGACATTTCTTATGCTAGTTTTAATACGAATATTTATGTTATGTTTAAACCTATTCATATGAGGAATGTATTGGACTTAATATGTGACGGGTGGAGCCCGCTATAGCTCCTCGATGCATCGGTAGGTCTCATGAGACAACTAGACATGGAATTGGCCGAGGCCCTTTCCCAATTTGATTTATGGTTTTGGCCAAGGCCTTAATCATTTTAGACGTCTTGGCCGAGGCCTTGACAATGTGTTTCAGAATGTCTGGCATTATACATCCCCTCATTATGAAAGTGGTTATTGATATTTCATGTGATTATTCGTCTAGTAGAATATCCATGAGAGTAAGTAATGACATTATTTTATTTTACTTTTTCCATATTATGCTGAAGTTCAAGTTCAATAAGGCTTTTGTTTTAGTTATACATTGCCTTAAATGCTTATGTTTTCTTATAAAAGCTTCCGCAATATTGTTATCCTTACTGAGCATCTGAGCTCACCCCTTTCAATGTTTTAATATTTTCCAGGATGTGAAGAAGTGTATTATGACTGACTTGCAAGAATAGTCAGTGAGGATATGAGTGTGGACTTTGAAGACCATGTTATTGTAGTTTGTTTACTTTTTGATGTAATGAAAGAATTATGAATGTATCTAGTGTTTCCAAGGCTACTAAACTAATCGGTCTTTCGAGACTTGATCTTTTGTGATCATGACAATGTTACGAAGTAATGCACCGACTCTGGGTAGCTGGGGTCGGGGCGTTACACCACCAATGTCGATTTCTGTTCTCCACCAGCGAGAAGAACACAATAAAAACATTAAATTATTGCAGAGAGGTTGGTCCGTGCTTATTTTGCCCGCACCCTCTGCGTTATGGCGATAGAAAGTGGCTCGATAAAACTTGAATCACGAAGAGCATCAAGAACTTGTAAGGAGAAAAATTCAGAAAACAAACCTACCTAGAAGTTTCATTGATGTGTCACAAGATGAAAATGGTGAAGGTGAAGAGGATGACAATGATTTTCACCTCCGTAACATGCTTCTGAAGTAGGCTCATGTGTCATCCTCTTTCTTGGCACTGAAAAAGTCATTTGATGGATATGGCATTCTTTTATTAGAGGAGAAGGTATTCGCTGGAGATTAGTTTTTCCAAGATCTCCCAAACTTATCCCTTTGCCAACAATTTCCCACCCAGGAAAAAAGAGAGGTGTGAACATATTAAATTAAGTGTATCAATTTAATTTACATTGGTATAATTAATTGTTGTCACAAATAATTATACCATGTTGGCACAATAAATTTGGTTGAAGTCCATGGGTTAACTCTTCATTAAAGAAGGAGTTCAAGGGGTTTCTCTCATTAAGAGGGTTTGGATGCTCCCCTCCTTTAATTTAAAATTGGGTTTTTTTTTCATGAGATCCCCACCACATTAATATTCATGTGGGAGGTTTTATTAGAAATAAAATAATTAAAAGTTTATTTTATTTTAATTTTCATTTCCATGAAAAACACCAAATATTTATTTCACCCTTGACCTACTACTATAAAGGTGAAAGTTTCCTTTAGAGAATACTAGTGTTGCGAGTTCAATTGTGCCCTCATAGATCAATTATGAGCACCGGTTTAAAAGTTTCACAAACTTGCTCGTATATTTACTGAACGAACCCAAAAAAAAGTTCATAAATTCATTCTGGGCACACCAGGACTCGGAAACACGCGCCGTAAATTTTCATAGACTCATAAAATTACCATATAATTTTAAAAAGATATTACATGGAAATTCTGGGTCATTACATAATGTTATTTAAATGGTTAAATTTTTGATATTGTCTTAAATTTTAATGTTTTTGTATTCTAGAATTTTATTTGGTTTAATATTTATGTTACAAGTTTTTCACTGGAATAACACTATAATATTTTTATTTTATCCACTTTTGAATATAAGTTTACTTATATAGAGTTATCCATTATCAAAATATTGATATTAAATATGATAAAATGGTAATTATATAAGTAACATGGTCAGTAATAGAGAATTGTAAAACTATTATATACGGGTGATTGTATAGAAAACTATAAATGTCATAATTTTTTATTTGGATACTGAATATGAAAAGATATACATCAGTTTTGAAAACATTACTGTGAAATTATATTTAAAAGAATTGTTTTGAAACATTGATTATTATATAAATAGTGAAAAAATTAGATGTTTTGTATACAATAAGTTATATAAATTCATTTTGTAGGACAAAAGCCATAGTAATTTGAAAATAATGTTTCATGAAATAAATAGTATTTAATTTGTAAAAGTTTAATTAAAAATAATAAATTATTTTTTAAATATATAAATAATATTTAATATCATAATCCATTATTTAATATCAACAAAAAAATTTCTATTTAATTTAAATTGAATAAAATTAATCTTAATTAATACATAATTTATGGTGTGTTTAATTATAGAAAAATATAAATTTTATAATGATATAAAATGAATTGATAAATAATATACCACAATTCAAAATCTTGAGCTTAAATAATTAATCAATCTATATTTTATTCAATGATACCCCCACACATTCTTATATACAATTAACCCCTATTTTCCCATTTCTACTTACATTTAAATCTTCTTTGATATAAAATTATATTTAAAAATCCAAAAATAAAAGATCCTAAGAATGAATTTGAGGCAAAGTTCTAACAATATGATCTCCTTTTTAAGGATTTAGGCTAAATCCATTAGAGGTGTTTGAAATATAAAATAATGTGTTCCCTTTCCTCTCATTCCATACATTATTTGTGAATATTTCATCACAAATAATTTTATAAATTATCTTAATTTTCTAACGTTATGTTACTTTAGTGATGTTAATATCAATTTGACCAATTATCGAGGAGATATACATCATATCCCTCTCAGTAATCCCCTAATAATGTGGTTTGTATTTTGATGAATGGGTTTCAATACCCATGAATTTTATTATAAATTATCCAATTCTATTTTAAATTATAAGACCCACGCTTATTGAGATTTTAATTCATATGATAATTATAAGAAATTATTTTGATGAAACTCTAATACTTACTAAATATTCACTTCCTTTAAACTCATATGAAAACATCCTAAAATTGTGGTATACATATACAATATAATAGAATTATAATGATGGAATTTTCATTATTTTTTCCAATATATACTTAAAATATAATTTAATTTATCTAATGACATAAATGAACTATTTATTCTATATTTTTCATTATTTAATAGTAAAAACATCATTATGACAATCTTATCAAAAGTAATCAATCATATCAATTTTAACTGAAAAAACCAATCTTAGGACGAAGCCCTTGTTGAGTTGGAAATATCTTGTAGAAAATACTTCAATTTTCAAATATTTTACATATTGAATTTTAAAAACCATTGGACATATATATTTTCCTTCTACCATTATATCAACAAAATTTTCGAGTTATGGAAATGATTTATGAAAATAAATGATATAAAAAATAAAACAATAAGAGATAGATAAATGAAATGAAATAATAATAATAATAGAATAAAAAAAATTATATAAATCATGTATATATCTATGATTTTTTTTTATTTTAGAGGTTATATGACATATATATAATGTTGGGTCTCATAGTGTTCTTTTTCTCTAAATTTCCATTATTTTCTAGAGTTATTTTTTGTTTATCGTTTACCGATATATGACTCAACCCTAAGGATTTTTACTATTTACCATACATATTTTCAATTTTATGAGAAATTATTTTTCTTATTTCATACATTTTACAATCATTGTTAATACCTTATGTTTTTTATATGGTGTTTCCCAGTATTTTTATTTTTGTGTATTTATATTCACATCACCCGCACTCTCTCATGTATAATTTATCTATTTTGAAAATTCTACCACTTTATTCATTATATATCATTCTGTAGTAAAATTATAAGGATTTAAATGTATTGGTGGAAACCATAATATTATTCAAATATGTTAAATCAGATGAATATTATAAGGGTTTTTTTAAATTTCCATTATCCCCTCAAAATTTATTCTACATTTTATCAATTTCTATTAATGGATAAATTATTATATGATATTATATTATAGAAAAGTTTTTAAAAATATTTTTATCACATTGTATAAATAAAATTTTAAAATGAATTATATCTCTATTTTTATAAGAAGAGCAAGAAAAGATAAAAATCACTTTTTAGGATTTCATTTTTATTTTCCAATAAATATATATATGGATTATTTATAAAATAAAATCATTATATTATAAATTTTATTCTTATTTATATATAATATATATTGTTTATATCCATAATATATTTATCTTCTTTAGTAATGAAGAAAGTTTCCATATTTTTTTCCAAAAAATTTAAATACCAAATAATTGTTTTTTAAAACATATTAATTTCTGATATTATAATAAGTTATTATTATATATGTAAATTCAAATTCAAACTATACATATATAAACTTGTTTATTTTATTTCCAATGCTAATATGTTATTTGTAATTATATAATATCTTTATAAAATAATCGGATTAATTATCTATGTTATGATATATATGTGTGTGTGTGTGTTATGGTTGAAATATAATTTCAATGAGAGAAATAATTGATAACATCAATTTTTATACATTATCAAATATGTATAAATTTAACACTTATTCAATATATATCTATTTTTAATACTCTATGAATAATCTATCTCATTTATTTTTGATCACGATGATAGAATTGCAAATTGAATGATTGTGAAAATTACCAACATGACTATATTCCCCTTTAGCCTAAATTAATATTGTGAAATTAATGTGAATTTTCCTAGATAATATACTTATTTCATTAGATTTCTATATTATTTTCATGGGTATATATATAAACAATTTTTATGGATATATGATTATTTCACATTAATATGGAACATATATGTATGTATATATCATTATGCGATTAGATGGTTCAAAAGAACTTATTGTTTTATAGAATTACATAAAGCTTATATATAGAAAATAATATATAATAAACCAATTATTACATGTATTAATGATAATATATCATTACAACATATTCCAATATAATTTTTTGATTTAATGTTTTTGTGAATTATGAAATACATTGAATATAAAAATCTTGTCTTTTTTAATTAATGATATTTTATTTTCAAAATGAGAAAACTAGTTTATCCCATACTAATACATCAAAATCAAGAGAAATATTTTCTCAAAAGATTCCAAAATAGACCCACCATATATAATATGTTTTCATCATAATCATAGGGAATCTAAACATACAAATTTTATGATATATGAAACTCAATAATGGTAAACATAAGAGATATAAATTGAATATGAAATGATAAAAGTAGATAATATTATAGGTGTCATAATGATACAAAAGGATATCCATACCTGAAAAATCATAGATTCAATATAATAAAACAATACAAGGAATAAAAATATACAGAAATCAAAGAAACTATGAAAAAATGAGTCAACAAACATGAACTATGAGTGCTTAAAATATTCAAGATAAGAATAATACAAATGTGAAACAACTTCTATCATTGAAAAAAAATATTATAGGGAACATTACATTGAGGTGACACACCATCATTGATCATGATTAAGATAAACTAAACAAATACTATTTAATACAATATCTCAATACATATAAAGTTTTTACTAAATAATTAGAAGAAGATAAGGACCCCACCCCTCATCAGCCATACATAGGAGTTATATGTGGAAATAAATCAATTATAACATCATAAAGATCCCATAAAATGAAATAGGATTCAAAAAAGTTTTTGAAGGAAAATATTTCACTTTAATTGTTTATAGAACCCATCTCATGAAAAAGGGTTTAATTCAACACCTCATAAAGAACCGTGGCAATGAAAATAGGTTTAATTATACATTAATAATGATATCATGTAATGAAAATAGGTTTGAATCTCACCATGTAATTTTATATGTAAATAATATTCAATAAACTGAACAAATAATATTATAATTTAATATTATATAAAATGTATATATATTTAAAATAATATTTCTCCCCCAATTAATCAATATATAGATTCATAGTGACCACCATTTAATCAAATAAATTTATATTATGGTGTTTATAGAGGAATTTTAATTTTACAAAACTACAGTTACACACTAAAAACAATTATGAAATAAAAAGGACATGATGTATCATTATTCCAAAAGAGGAGAAAAACAAATAATCTATTTTCTGGTCATCATAATTCCAAATCTAAGAATTGAAACATATCTGGATTGGGAAAGGGGGTAAATGAAACCAAGAAAAAGATTAAATAAAATATTCAAAGGGATGAGACCATGAAGAATAAATCTCTTTAAGGGACACCACATCACATAGAGCTTGGTTAGATCGTGAGGTACCCTGAAATGATATAGGCTTACAATATATGTGGTGTCGCTAGAGATCACAAGTGAAATATTATAATTTGCATAATTGAGGTGGTTATTTTCTCCCCTTAAAAGTAACATCCCTATGCACTAAAATAGAGCATGGTATGGGGTGAAACTTTCTGCTATCGAAAATGAAACAAAATCATGTTTGGGAATAAGGTGGTTATTTCGACAACACAAATGATATCCCCGATAAATATTTCATTCATAGGATGGAGAAACCTTTGTAGGATCCCACAAAACAAATCCCACAACCCTTTATTAATTGCCGACCACATCGGTATCTAGTTCTATTGCTATTCTATAAATAGAATATGAGGGCGGCTAAAAACAGACAGAAATAAAGTTTCTGATATAAGGAAATTGAGTTATAAGGATCTACTGAAATCATAATATGTTAGAAAATTATTAGTAGGTAAAAATACCCCTCATAGTAGAAAATAGGGAATAATAAATTAATCTGGCATCCCATATCTAAAAAACCCGTTATGAACCATATAATAGGGTAGAAAAGATATGGACCCACTATGGCTAAATAAGACATAATGAAAAGAAATTGAAAGTGGAACCCTACCCGATATAGAAAAATGATACATGGGACGAACTCAACTTCACGTAGAAAAATGATTCATGGGTGGAAACTAGCCCCATAAAGAAGCATACTATGGAGGGTAAACCTATGTCCGCATAACACAACGATATAATTATAACCCCCATAATCACATAATAACATGCTACATAGAGGGAACCTTGTCCCACATAAGAACATGCTATGCATAATGAGGTATCCTAGGGTGTTTCATTATTCGAATATCATCACTATTTCCATCATGAAACTGGACCCCATGTGGTACCCTTCCTGAATGGGTCAAAAATCATAAGGATAAGGCCCCATCAAAAGGTGTATGATATGAATGTTAAAATCATCGGGTACATAATTATGTCCTCTTGAGTCTACATAACCCTTGTCATTGGAGAAATGTGGGTATTTTCAATAATATGACTCACCCATGGAATGTCCTCGAGATTATATTCTCATGGTAACATGATTTCTGACATCAAGATGGTAACACAAACCTCCCCATACTAGGGATTAAGGGTATCCATTAGGCTTTCCCGTCAATATGGTCATGTGTTTAAAAACCAACTATTTTCTAGAAAAAAAATTAGGGAACTCATCTTAAGGGAATCCTTTATCCTTTCTTACAAGAGGTAGTATATTTTATCCTCTTTAACTCCATATAGGACATATTAGGATAGATTGGCATATGTGACTATCCTAGCTATGAAAATAAATGAGAAAACATGATTGTTTGAAGCACTCTCTCTCCCACTTCGGGCTCCAGTACCATCCATCAATCGATAGAGAGGGTCACAAGATATTTCAATACACCAATTCCCATTATTTCACACACCAATAATGAATCACATGGTATTAGTGGTTTGGGGAGAACATGATATCTATATGGTATTGAACCTTAATTGTGATGATTCAATGTGTAATCACCAATCACATAGGCCTTCTTCATATATATAGGCCCCAACTGTTACAACATCCTTCAAAGTGTAATCCCCAATCATGCCATATTAATTGTGTCTATTCCATGTGGTAGCTCGAAACATACTAAACTACATGGTCTTTAATTCCCAAATAACTAGGATACGTAATAATACATTATGTAGTCCAAACCCACTAGATAAATCCACCATAATGTTACTTTGGCCATATCCCTAGTTAGATACTGTCCACTCAGAAAATTGTAACTCTTATTAGTTACATGGGCCTCCTAGATATATATACCCCATTTTAATTTATTACGAACCATCCACCTTGGTGTTCTATCTAAATGGTGCCAAACTATGGGGTTGGTTACTCATCACATGTCCAGAATAGATTATGTTCCCTGTTATGTGGCATCAAACTACATGGGTTCTACTTTCTCTCATGAGAATATATTGCAGGCCCATCTCATGGGTTTGATCCCAACATCAATATATATTTTATCCATATAGATTACATAAAACTACAGATCCCCCCACTAAAGGGATTAAAACTATATTTTATTTAATTAACTAACAAAGTATCTATAATATCTCTATAAAACTGTTCTACTGATGATAAAACATGGATACAAATAGATATCCTCGTCAATGGAGAATCTCAAATAAATGCAGGTGGTTCTGAACCAACATGAATTTGTGATGAATCGTTACTATGGGGTAATCCATATATGCATACTTGGGAATCCAACAAGGATTTATAAACATATCTTAAATATATATGATAGTCCCTAAATCGAAAATAGTTCCCCCCAAAAGGGTGTGATGAGCCCGAATTCCCAAAATATTGACCAATATGAGTTCTTATGTTTCATTGACCAAGTTACCCAATAAGAACCATTGATTATAATCTAGATTCATTAATCATGGATATGAGAGACATAGAACAGTTATGGATCAACATGAAGATCTCATTGGAGGACATTCGATGACATTATACCCAACATTAGTGATTAGACAAAATTCAACCATGAGATAATCCATTCTTGACCTAAAATCATCATTGTAGGAAACATCCATACAATGAAAGAAGGTGTATGGATGAAAAATATTATATCAACAGTGAGAAGAAAATAATGTTGTATGGATGATGATATAGCTAAAAATCATCATTTCAAAAGAATTATTCGAAATGTTCACCCATGAAGGGATTGCGGATCAATTGTTTTTTATACGATGAGTAGAATTTCCAGTATTTTAAATATATATATTTATTAGAGAATAAATACCTCAAACTAAATCCCAAGAGTATAAATCCTTTAAAATATGAAATAAATTAGAGAGGTGAAATAATAAATTATATTTTGGAAAACAAATATATCATTGATGTAAAATAAAAAATATATTTCATATTTAAATGTAATTTATAAATATAATAAGTAAAAGATTCTATAAGAATTTAACATTTAAAAAATTTACATCAACTGAACCGTGAAAATGACATGGATTTTTCTTTAGTAAATCATGAGTCAAAGTAGAAACATTTTTTAATGAGTGGACATCATCATTTTTACAATGTTGAAAATTCTGTAATTTAATCCCCACATTAGAAAAAGTTAAATAAAACATTATTTGAATAAAAACATCAATTTCAAATAGTGAATTAAAAAATAAAAAATAATAGAATAATAATTGTGGAAACCCATGAAATTAAGAATAATGGTCATAATATGATATTATAACATAATTAAAGGGATTTTGAGTTATAAATATAACTAATGGGAATAATACATCCCAAATAATGAAATATTTAAAAGAATATTATGTTGAAAAAATATATACATTGATGAAATACCAATTAAAAAACCAGTTTTATGAATTTCCACATATTACATGAAATATATTTAATATAGTTATCATATCTCTGTGAATGTAAATTGTGTTACCAAGATGACTTATGTCTTGGGTGACACTTTAGTCAAATGTTATTTAAATAATAAAACATAATTTTCTTTAGTATATCCATAGAATTTCATGGAAATAATTTAATGATAATTCAGTTGATATTAAATTAAGTGAAAAAATTGTATTGTAAACCTTGTCCATAATACTTAATTTTTTTATTAATCTTAATTAAGACTACGATTACACATATGGATTGATTAAAAATATTTTAAAACACATTGACATAAAAAATAATAATTGATCTTCAAATACCATAACTAAAATATAATTTAAGATTTTATATCTTAGATAGGTATTATAATAACTATATATATGAAATTATGTGCATAATGCCAATATGTATCAAAGAGAAGATTTTGAGACTAAAACACTTACGTTGTTTCCCTACATTGTAAAACACACTCAAGGATTTTATTTCTTAATAAAAAATATTACTAACTATTTTTAAAAACATATTCATTTCTAGATATAGTTTTTATTTTCATCTATATAAATTAATTACAATTATATTAACATATTATTTTATGTGTTAACACAATAAGTGTTTGATGTTATGAGAGTTTGTATTAGTTTTTAGGAGGAGTTATAGATTTTGATCTTCTTACAAAATTAATTATTCGGTGTCCATCAATGTTACACTAATTGTTGACTTATAATGATACACAGTGTTGATTTTTTTTCATGGGTACATAATTATTTAGCATAAATGATATAATTTTCAATAAACATTTTTTTGTGAATATTTTCAACCTATAGAGGCTGTTTTATTAAATAATATATAAAATATTAATTTTTTCCTTCCCAGAACCAAAAAAATAAATACATTAATATTTTTATCATATTATACTGGAAATTATGATTTCATAATAAACCAATAAATAACTTTATAACATTGATTAAGTATGTGGTCAAACCAACCTAATCATGAATATGTAATGATTATTTATAATAATGAGGTGAATTAATTGTAATATAATTTCATTAATGATATAATGATATTAATTATTGTTGTTTGTTTGATTTAGTTTAATTTTTAATTAATTATATGAATTATTAATTACAATGATAATATTACAAGAATTCAATTAATGATTTTCATCTTGGAATTCATGTTATAAATGATTAAATTTATAATATTTTTTTATTGATCATATCATTAACAGGTTCCCCAATTTACTATTCCAGATCTAGAATGATTTCATTAAAATTACTTTTATTGATTAAAACTATTCTTATGACCATCCTTTTATCCAGGGGATAAAATTAATAATTGATACCAAAAATCTCATGGATGAAGTAATCTACACTTACTCAATGATGATGACTTCACATAACATGGAATTGAAAAAAGGATTAATATTTCATATCATTTAAGAATCCAAAATATGAAATTAGTAGCATAATAATAAATTAAATAACATATTAAGATTTTATTTTTAATGTGGTTTTGGAAAATAAAATGAATTGTGTCATCGAGGCAGTAGTCCTCACAACACATGATTCACATTTTCAATTTTCTTAATAAAAAAAGAGGGTTGTTAATGGTTGTTTTATCAATAAAAATTCATTAAATTATTATATTGATAATTATTTTTATTTAATGATATTTTTAGAATAAAATAATATAATAAGAAAAGAATATAAAGAAATACATAAATTAATGTGAGTTTAAGAGCATATAACCCACTTCTTGAATTATATTATTAGTGAAGAGGAAAAAAATTGAGGGATTTCATATTAAGATTAAAAATACCTAATTATGGAGTATAAGATTATGGTGGAGATTTTTTAAAGATATTTTTCTGAAATAATCGAGGTTTTGGAGTACTGAAATGTTAGAAGAGGACACATCATTTTATAAGATAAAAGGAATGACATTTTTTAAAATAACCAAAATTTTTCATTAATGAGAATCCAACTTTAATTAAACTTGAATAAAAATTTATAAATAATGGAGTAGAGAATTTTTAAGTTTGATAAAGGCATTAAACAAAGATTCTATTAAAACAATTATGATATTTTTTGTTTTTTACACATATATTTGTTTTACCTTTACCATTGTTCATTTTATAGTGCTAACTAGTTTATACAAAAGGTTACATAACCATTATTTCCAAAAAATATATATCCATTATTACAAAATTTATACCCACTAATTCAAAATTGTAATCCATTTTTTTATTCAATTTATATTTGCAATAATAATTAATTTTAAGAAATTTAATGTACAATTTATTAAAAATAATTAATTTAAAATATAACTTATGGTCGAAAATCTATTTTTTTCGATTTGTAATTAAAACCATATTTTTTAAAGCAATATTTTTATTTATAAAATAAAAATTTAAAAATAAAAAATATTATTTTTTTCATTTCTAAATTATTAATTAATAATGACGTAAAATTCAATTTATTGTAATTTTTATCTATATGCATAAAAAATATGTCATTTAGAATAATATATTAAATTTACCATATAAAAAATTTAAGATTGATAAAAATTGATGGTTTTTTTCAAATTAAATGTTTAAAATTTATAATTTATTATTAATATAAAAATAAAATATATTAATAGAATATAATTTTGTTAGAAATATGCTTTTTTAACATCGAATTTTTTATTTAAAATATATTTTCAAATAATTAAATATTGATATATATGTTTATATGTATTAATATTTTTGTTATGAAAATATTATAATTTTGAAAAGTTAAATTTATTATACTAAAACACAATACCCTTTATTTAATTGATTCATCGAAATCCATTCATACTTTTAAAATATTCATGAAAAAATTATTTTTTTAAATTATTTTAATTTCTCAATATCTTTTTATAAAATAATTTTTATAGTATCAATGTAATTTTATTATGTAGTAGTTTTTTTGAAAAGTGATATAGTAATTTGGTGTTATTTTTGAATAAATATTTTAATGATAATATCAATTTAATGGATACAATATCAAGGGTCACTACATTTTACCACCCATAAGACATTATTCCCCATTATTTTAAATATTAATGAAATATTAATATTAATGGGGGTATTCTTTACAAACATATTATTCTAAGGAAAATATCCAATAACACAAATACCCTAAAATCATAAGCTAGATCAATTTACTCACCATTCAGAATAAAAACATTGACTATTTATACCAAAATAATATATTCATTAGAGTGTGATTTTTTCAAATCTATCCATGCCTCCACATCCCAAAACCTTACGGAAATCAATTATTCCACTAAAAATAATTATATATTAAATACAGTAATGGGGTTATAAAATTTTATATAAATTCACACACTAGAATTTTTATACCAAAATACTAAAAATGATATATATATCACATAAATTATCATTAATCATTTATCAATCCCAATGATACAAATACTCTAAAGCATACTTTTTCACAATACATAAACCCTTTATAACATTAGTATCAATAATTTATTATACCTAATCATTGTACATTACAAAAAAATTGTTTTCCAGCAGTTGTCCAAAATAATTAACAATGTCATTAAATCACCTTATGATAACCTCTTAATTTATGGATCCATAAATTTAATGTAATTTTTTATCATCTGAAAATCAGTTTAAATTTAACATAATCCCCCTAAATTTTATAAAATAATTTATCATCCTTGATAAATAACAATCAATAATGAAAATATATTTGATTATTAAGAATTGATATTTATTTTAATCTCATCCTAACTACCTTATAAAAGATAAGGAAACTCAAATTTTCCATTATGAAATACATATACAAATATTTTAAACCACTTTTTCATTCATACATATTATTTTATAATTCATTATTGTTTCTATTTATATTCATTTTTCACATTAATTTTTTCAATCCATTATGATCAAATATTAAAAATAGAATGGTTATGATCATATTGAAAAGATTTCATTCATTTTAATATTAAATATAAATCCTAAGAAGACATATCAAATAAAATAGACATTTTATCCTATTATAATTTAAATTGATCAATGTTATATATATAAAATCTAATATCTATCATTTTTATACCATAGTTACCTTATGATATGTTCTTTTATACTTATAATACCAACCCATTAATTTTAATAGGAAATAAATCATTTATACTTATCTAAAAAGATAATATGATTTTTCTAGGAATATGCCTCAGTATGTTCTTATCATTACCCAACCCATCTGAGCCTTATTGGATGGTGGAGATATGGGATGACACAACCCCAATCATTCCTCTAATAGGTTATAGGCTGATGATAATCCCTGAGAACATATAATATAAAACAGATGACCTTTTCCTCATATACATGTACACTTCGCCCATCTATCTCTATGGAATAGTAAAGATGAATAATAAAAATAAAACAACATCAAGAGTTTACCATAAATCTAATAACCCCTAAGAAATACATAATATTATGATGTAATAAATCCCATGATAAAAGGATATAAATTAACACAAAAAAGAAAATTAATTCCCAACCTGAAAATAATGATAAAAAAAATATAACTGGGAGTGCTAAGTTCATAATATTCAAGGTCAACCACACTACATGGTCAATGTTCCGATGATTAATTATCCAAAAAAAATGTATAGAATAATATATATTTTTTCTATATAATAAAGGCACATGTTGGAAAATACAATGATGGTGTGTGTATATACATACCATGTTGGGTTCCTCAAAACTGAAAAGGGGGAGGAAATTAATACAACTTAAGTAGTGATATAAATCAAATAAAATTTATAAATGAAACCCAATAAATATATATATCTATATATGATCATTAATAATCATATATATGAGATAATGAGATATCCATATCATATCCCTCTAATTGTCTATGTTTTATCCCGAAACACTAAATGTCTATAAATAATTCCACACATCTAATGCATCATCAATAGACTATGTTTTTAGGGGCCCTTTTTTCATTACAATTATCTATAGTTTAAGGATCCAAAAATCATTTTTAGGACCAAAACCCAAAAATAGCTAAAAAATGGGTGTTACACTCTTTATATAGTAGAACCACATCCATTATTGATATGTTATAACTCTACCAATATATAATGTATTTGGAATTCACACACTTTTGCGTCAATGGAGTGCTGACCCTAAATACTCTTGGATGATCCATCTCTGGTCAGTATAAGAACAATTATTCAAACATAGAACACCTTGCATCATATCTTGTATTCCAAAATTATGGCCACCATCATGTTTATTATGAGAAAATAAAAAATAATTTCTACATGTGTGGAAAGGTTGGATTATATATAATATGGTTATGTGAAGAATAATTTATAAGAAGAAATAAATATTGTGTATAGTGATCCCAACAGAGTGTGACCCCTCCTCGTCACCAAGATGTGTTGTCCTATGAAAAATTCATGGAGTCCATTTCATCATGCATGGAACATATAGGTGGTAAAAAATATGTCTCATTCATTCGTAGACTTTCCATGTGCTCTTGGTAGTGAATGTGTCCTTCACACCATGGATGTGTTCCTAGTCGTGCCCACATACAGTCATGTTCCCATGAAATCTTAGAGTAGGAGAAGTTATTTATCACACAGGGTCCCAAGTGTGTTCTTTATGGAATAAAAAACAGCCTCCCATGGAGGGCCACAGTGTGTATTGGCCTGACCACATGGCTTGTGGTCCATAACTCTACATGAAACCCTAGAATCGTACAATGGATACTGCACAATGTGTGATCTTCTAGACTTCATGCATTATAGTCTGGTTTTTTACTACCAAATAATAAGAGGTTTATAAATATCTATATCCTCCACATCCATCATTATTTAGACTCTTTTAAGTCCAATATTGGTGGGTGACACCCCCTTCATCAATTCTATGGCCTATAGTGGATGTTAAATAGATACTAGAAATATGCTCGAAGCCTCTGTGTGTCTCATGCACATCCTATGACCATCACCATTTTTAGATTACATATCCAAAAATTATAACCCAAAATTCTACCCAAGAGATCCATTAAAATGTAATACATTTATCAATATCACATCATCACAAATAAGGTGAATTAAATAATGCTTGAAACTAACCTCACAATGTTAAATATTTAACCTAATGTCAAATAATGAGTAATATATTTAATATGTGGGTGAAAATTAGAAAAATAATGTAGAAATCATCTTTGGTCAAGTGTTCTTGGCCAATTAACATAAATTAGGGATATCCATGGTGATGACCAGGGAAAATCCTAAATTAACTATTTAAAAAAAATTAATTTTCGAACTGGGATCATGTGGAGGATTAACTGATTATAGATTAATAGAAGATAATAATCCATGATTGAAAAATTTAATAAATTGGGTGGAAATCATAACTAATGAGTCCTACCTCAATTGGAATTGATCACTGGTAAAGAAAATGTGTTCTTCAAAGAAGGAAAAGTCTCTTTACATTCATATTCTCTCAATAAACCTCGATTTGTTAACCCTTTATGCTTTAATATATATCCATAAATAAAGGACATGCATAGATCCACTCAAATGTCAAATGAATTATAAATATACTACAAGATATTTTTTATAATATAATATTTATAGAGGTAATTATGGAGTGGTACTTTAAAATAAATAAATAAATTTATTTATTTATTTTAATTTATAGCCTAACCAATGAAAACATCAACTAGATGTCATGTGCCAACCAACTATAGGAAATTTGTAGCAGAATCCATATATTATAGACTCATATGCTATCTAATATTTACAATCCAAGTAGAATTTTGAGATTTCTTCCACTTATTATGGTAAAATATTATTGATTGATATTAATATATTTAATATTTTTATAATATCATTTAAAGGAGCACCAATCCACAAAATCTCATTTCGGCTCAGTGGTTAGAACAAATAAATTTATAAATATGTTTCATTGTTTTACAAAGTAAAAATAGAGTCATTATATTCTTCTATCCCTCTAGGATTTTTAACCAAATAAACACATGATAAAAAAAGAGGTGATGATAATGATCTCTTTTCTCATTCTCACTCATAGGATATATCCACCAATCTCCCATGGTATCCGAATGCACGGATGAAGGGAATGGTCCATCGTTGTAGTATATTCATCTATTGACCCATGATTACTACTAGGGAATCCACAATAGTGTATCGATCCTCAATATCTATCTCACCCCTATAAATAACATTCATAGGATCATACTTGAATCTTCCCTGCTACACAAAATGGAAGAATTCATCAACCTTATCCAACTGTAGGGTAGTGATAGGTAGTTAGTAACCTCATGAACCCTCCATAATATCTAAAATTAACCAATGAACTATGGAGATAGTATGAATCCCTATCCAAGTAATGGAAATCCACATTGTGTGGAGTCTATCAGGGGAACTTGTTCTTATGGATTAAACTGTATGGTACTATTACGTCAATCTATCTAAGATTTTTATCATATTTATTCTAAAATCATACACTCATAGAACACAAGAAAAGTTACAATGGTCATCTTCCCACCTCTGTCTAATTAAGAGAAGTCACTCCATTCTCAATGCAACGTAAAGGTGACCTGTAGTGGTTCCCATACATGGGATAAAATGTTCTACACTGATAAAAGAATGATAGTTGCTGTCATCAGTAAATAAACCAATGGAATGTGATCCTATAAACCTTGGAATATTTCAAACACCCCACCTCTAACAACATCCTTTAATACATGGATATTTTACTCGCTTTTTCTGTCAATTAGCGGGTGAAATTTGATACTCACCCTCAACAGGGTCTCAAAGGCCTCATATTACCCTCTCAAATCCCAATATATTAACTATGCATCATTGATAGATATAGGGGACGATTCTACCCCAAAGAATTATATGATCTATTGCACATAAAACTACAAAAAACAATCAATCTAACACTACTACATGATATAATGAATGTATGATGACTTTGTATGTAACTCAACAATCACCTCGAGAGAAGAACATATTATCACTTCCCATGTAATCTATTTCACACTGTTTTTTAATATTCTATCACATTTCAAATCTGATTTCACAATAGTATACATCAGACTCTTTGGAAACTAATGCCAAAACATTAGTTTCTAAGATGTGAGACATTAAGGGATGATCTTGACTTTGTTTTTTCTCACTCCATCCCACCAAAACTATCATTTAAGGTTCATGATAATATTTTCAACATATAACTGTAAATTAAAAGGATAAAAATGAGATAGCCTCATAACCAACTCTTAAATTGTGACATGAACCACTATACATCCACAGAATATGATTATGTTTAAACCTCCTTTAAATAATCCATCTAGTGAATCAATCAAAGATATATTCTCATGAATAACCACATATTTTATTTCAAAAAATTTATATTTTCACATATAATGAATGAGAGGGATAAATGCCATTGACTAATGGAAAACTATACCCTCTCATCCACATGCATTAGTTCTAAAGAAGATAACTACATAGCTTCCTCTAAGGCCATTCATGAATGAGACTTAATAATAAATGAATCATCCACCAGGCAACCCCTTTTTAGAGTACAGATTCTCTCGAGATCATAGTCTTATAGGAAGTATAAATACTTCAATTTTCTAAAGTAAATATCTCTATATGCGAATATGTACCTTGGACTCTTATGGCCTGAGTATACAAAAAATTTCTCTCCATGAAGAAAGATCATCCACAACATCTGATAGAAGACTACAGTTTTAAAATCATAGTCATGAGTCATATATTTATACTACTCGTGTCTTAACTTCCTTGAACAATACATGATCACAAATTTGTTCTCAACTGCAATGGAATCATAAAATATTATTCTCACCACATCATCATCATGTAGTCTCAACTCAGGTGCACTATAAAATATAATCCTTAACATCATAATAGATCTCAAAAAATTACTCATTCTATATAAATGGATTCCCTTTCAACATCAATGTAGTGAAAGGGTTTCTAGTCTTGATAAATTTATCATGATCTTTATGTAGTACCTCTACAAGAAATGAAATCTAAACACCTCTGAAATGATACTAGGTGGATCCCAAGAATGTAAAACATCATTATTTACTTGGTCAACACCTAATATATAGTCATATATTAAATACCTATTAATTTTATTATCATGGTTAAAAAACATAAACTTTAATACCTTAATGTAAAAATTATTCCCCTAGAGTATGTCTAAAACCATTTCTTGATGATTTTCATGCACATCTATTGATGCATACATAATGAATATGTCATTAATAATTGAAAAAACAAATTTTCCTTTCAATGGATGAGTGATCTAGTTCATAAAATCTCTAAAAATAACTGGTATGTTTTCACACTTAAATTAATCACTATGAATTCATAGTGTTTATAGAAAAATTGGAATAAAGTCATCAGAAAATCATCCACGTGAAACTTCAAATATAGGTAGTGCAACCAAAGATTTTTCCTTAGGAACTAACTCACTCATAAAAACTAATAAAAAATGTTTTAAATTCTTGTATATGGGTAATTGTTTTCATAAATTCTTATTTCTACCAATGGTAACAAAAAAAAATATTGATGCACACTTCAACTTTTATTAAGAATAACATCATATATTCTGATGGGGCACACTTGGTTTGATAAATACCATCTTTGTATGGTCGACCATTTTCACCATAATCGAACTGATTTATATAGTGTAAATTTGATAATCTATAGAAAATATAGTTGTGGTCCCAAGTGGTATGTTTATGCAGATGCTTATCCCCCTACCTGTATGTTGTCCTAGAACATACACATATATGACATCCATATATTACCCACTTCTAAAAAAACTACATTCCTAATGTTCCCACTATGACAAGTGAAAAAATTTATTATTGATGTGTTGTGTGTTTTAACATCCTATACATAAGACCAACTTACAGCTCCAAGAATCCTTCTTTACCAAAAAACAAGAATCTTATCCCATATGTTTCAGATAATCTAACGCATTTGTGATGATTTTAAATATTTTCATGGGCCATAGGCCAAAAATATACACCCACAATGAAATTACATGGTTTCATAAAGATGACTATGATGTGACACTTTAATGTATCAACCCCAATAGATAGATAACACTACAAACATATATGTGATATCAAAGAATCATTCCAAATAGGATTATTTAGAAATCATTTTTTGGACAAACTCTTAACTAGATGCTTCTTATATCTCACTAGGAATAAGGATATGAAGAAATTAGTAATACATATTTATAGTAGTACTGATGAAAATTTTGAATAATAATATATAATATCTCATATCATCTCGTGTATAGAATGGAAAAAACCATCCATGGGTAGTTACTACCCACCACAATAGCTTCCAGCTCTATGAGCATGATGTTGGCCACCAGGGGGTTATGGTGGAATTAGCTCATAATGTCATATACCTCTAGTTTCTTGACTCTCTAGAGTATAACCTATTACTTTACGAGCATCCCCTCTCAAATGGATACCCTAGACTCATTTGGGAGATCTGAGATCATGATGTTACTTCTATCAACGAGTCCAGCCCCGGTCTTCTAGTCCTTCTTCGAATGGATGTTCAAAAAATCATGATCCATCTGATCTCATACACCACAAATATATCATCTCCTCAATCTGGGATGACTAGATCTTTAACAAAATTTGTGAGGAATTGAAAAATGCATATGATTTTGAGAATGATAATTTCTCCTATACAATGACTTCAATATTTGATTCCAGTTACCTATTGTAGAAAAATTATCCACATGCTTCCTCATACCGGATTCCACTTCCCAATTTCTTGATTTTATGAATATATTAGTCAATATAGTTTGTTCCTTGAGATACAACATAAGTGTGGTGGTATGAGGGGACCATAATGGGATGAGTGTATCTCAAGATACCCCTCTTGATCTTATTTATTGAAATAATCCATGAAGCATTATATTAAGGGGGTATCATGTGAGGAAATTGAACATCATGGTATGCACAATAAAAAATCCTAATACCCTACTATAGGTCAAGATTCTCATCGATCCCAAATGAGTGTAATCACGGAGGAAAATACTCCTCATGAAACAACTGATTTATGTCAGGCCATGTGGACATCATCTCATCATGAAATTTCTTGGAAACACTCTATCATTACCCTACTATTAAATAAAAAACACCAATGACATGTATAACCATTGAGAATGTCAAGGTAAAATGATCCTGGATAGTTGGATCACCGACTCATGTCAGTCCTACAATCCACAAGGATCAGTCTCACAAAGGTTTATTAGTATTCTATGATACTGGAACTCATATAGATCCATAATCCTTCGCAATTTACCATCCTAAACGAATATTACTTCATTTTTTTGACTCAAGGGAATGTTGATCCAAATTCACAAAGATAAAACACCTCTTATGATTCCAATGATCAGAGGCCTCATCTCTCATTAGATATTTATCACAATCCAAAACCATAAACCTCACTAGAAATATTAATAGAGGTATCCTTAAAATAATAAAGATGCACCATGATGAAATTATAAAAAATAATTGGATATATGACCTAGGAAGTATAGTTTAATTAATTAATAATATATTATTCATATAAAATTATTTTCTACAAATAATTTCATGACATACAGAATCAAAATGATTGTTTTTACAGTCTTGATGTAGGAATATGTCATGCAAAACACCATCATTAGGTTCCCTTGACTGAATTAAACACTTGAGACACTTTTAAAATTATTCCCAACATCCTGTGAATTCTATATATAGAAAAAACCCACAACACCATCCAATGGAATGAACTAATCTGATACCACTATTTAATAGGTATACCCAATAGGGCCATTCTAGTCAGTGGAATGTCTGGTAGCTATGCACCCATGCCCACCTCTAATAGGATATAGTAAGGTGACAGGTGAATAGATGAAATAATATAAAATGAGAGGAATTTTCCTAATATTACTACACACACCCATCTATCTCAATGTAACACTATAAAGGAATAATAAAATATTGTAACATCCAGAGTAAACAATACATTTCATAACCTCTATGATATAAATTAGTGAATGATAGAATTATGCAAAAGTATAAAGGGGAAAAATAAGCACCGAACTAGAAAATATGTCAAAACTTTCCAAAAATGGGAATGAACGAAAGATATGAGAGCGTAAATCATAATCTACATTCTTAACCAATGTATTCGGTTAATCCACCAAATTATCACTTTGCTTTGCCAAAATCAACATAATTCTTTCTGTTATTTTCATATGACATTACACATGATGTAAAATCAAATATAAGGGTGAGTATATTCATACACATTAGGCTCACGAACAATATAAGAAACTTTTATGGAAAATACAATATAAGTATTTATTTAAACCCCAATCATGATTGATATAAATCCTAATAAATAAAAAATATAGATATATTCCCAAAAAGAAATCTATATTATAAATAAATATTAAATCAATCACACAACCTAGACCAATAGGATGAGTATCTCAGTAGCTCCAAAATTCCAACATCGATACACCTTAACTAACACAACCTCATGAAAATATGTGTGGATGGGATCATAACTCACAACTATGCACTAATGGTGAGAGAGAAACAACTCATATGAAGGACCGAAACCCAACTATATCCTAATGATGGGGTATTTACCCTTCAAAGATAGAGGACCGACACCCATTTTAGTGGATTTCAAGCTCTATATGTATGATAAGTATGTGGAGCACACTCGCTTGTGTGACAATGAAGCACAACCCTAGAAAATAACTGATTGACTATCCATAATCCCTTTCATCATCATGATTCATCTAATGATGAATTAGATGTGGAACACCTTGTATCATGTCACTTATATTAAAATGTAAGTATCTGTTAAATTATATAATATTATAAACATAGGATAGGCTATGTGTGGACCAATATCTGAAACCAAACGAATGAGATACAAGTAGCAGAAGATATAGGTGGGAATATCGAAGCTGTATGGGTGTTCCAATGGCATGTGACCCCATATCATAACCTATCCATGTTATCTAATGGAAATGGATTGGAATACATTGCATTGTACAAGGTTTGTAAATGTGTTACATAATGTTCCTCAACCACTTGGGGCTTACCCATGTGCCTCTGGTTGTTCACATGTCCTTTAGGCCATGCATGTGAACCTAGTAGTTTACCAAGACATGACTAGATACCAATGCATTCTCATATACTCTTGGAGTACAAAGAGTGTTCGACCACATGGGGGCTTAGGCATGTTCTAGATGGAACATGTCTTGGGAACATAGGTTTTATCCCATGGAATGTGATCCCAACCACATGGTCTGTGATCCTTAACTCAACACAAAACCCAATCACCACAAAAGGGACACTACATGGAGTGTTTTCTTCGATACTGTAGTATTTTTAGTTTAATTTTTCATTGGAAATATTTCTAGGCTTCCATGTGTATCCAAATCATCCACCATTTCCCTGATTTCCACCATCTAATCACCTAAGATACATGGAAGATTCCCCAAGCCACTGTTTCCTAGAATGTTTTTTCCAAAAAATGGATTCTTACAATTTCCACAGAGGTAGTGAATGTCATGTGTGTGTCCTATTTCCCATCAACATGTGTGGATCCCAGATCCCTGATGTTTCAGTGTCAATCCATTCAGTTCCTTATGAAAGACAATGATCCATTAATCTGGTACTCAACCGTGAAAAATTCAATATGTTCAATCATGCCAAAACCTGACCAATCAATGTCAAATCATTACCCCATAGAATAATGATTAACAACACAATGAATGGGTGAGGGAAATATGGATTATTAGTGGTTTAATAATTATTGGATGAATAATTTGGAAGAAATTATCATAAATTAGGGATATATATGTACAATAGAATATAAAAACAATAATAATCCAAATTATATAATTAAATTTAAACATAAAGATCATGATAGGTATCAAATTATCACATATTAAAAGTTTATAGATGTCCCTGATTTAATAATATAATCAATTGGGAGGAAATCAATTTTTTCTATAGTTAGATTGATTACATTAATTGGTGATGAATGAATTCACTAATAATGTAGAAGTGACACTAAATTCTCTACCTCTCTATCCACCTCGATCTAGTCACATGTTATCCTCTCATATCAATCCTCTAATGAAGAATTATTAGAGATCCTTTCAAAAATCATAGTTCTTATTAAACTGACCTCACATAGTTGTCAAAATGATTTATTAATGTATATTCATAGGTTGTGGGTGTTTGAAATGAAATTATCAAAATTATTTATGTATTTTAATTATAGTCACTGCAAACTGGTTCCTCAAATGGACACCTCACACTGACGAACCTTAAGACATGCGTAGAATGAGACCAAAATTTTGGACTCAACCACAATATCTGATTTCTAATGCCTGAATTCTTTTGGTAGTTACACCAATTTTCTGGATAAATATGTTCATGTAATATTAATATATTTTGTATTTTTATAATATCAATTATGTAATCACTGGTTAATAGAATCATGCATCGACATTATGCATGACTCTGAAAATATTCATCAATACAATTTAATGTATTAATGAAAATAATAGTGTTCATACAGTCAAGCTTGATGTGTAGTTAACCAAAATTATCTTGCACTAGGTCACTCTTGTGTAATTTCCCCAAAACCCACAGAGTGGTTATTTCTCATAGTTATAGTTCTTCCAAATCCAATATCCATATTTCATTGTCCATAAAATTATTTATTTTTTAGGAAAACCACCATATATATAATTTCACACATTTTTATGATTTTATACAATGATATAGACAGTCACTCAGTCTTATTCTTATGGTTTCACTAAGGATCTTTTATCCTAATACAAAACATAGTACTACATCTAACCTAAGAGTATATCATTATCATTTATGTGAAGACATAACTTTAAATATCAATATTATTAACTTCTAGTAAAACTATATTTTCCAGAACTGATACCGTACAATTATCCAATGCTATCTAAACATTTCTCTAATGCCAATAATAGAATCCCTGACCATGTTTACCAATGATTATAATTTAAAAAACTAATACATCAAAATAAATTCGTAGGACCATTTATCATTTGGATTTTAGAGAATTTGGGAAAAAAGCAAAAAAAAAACAAAACTAATAAATTTTTCAATTAAAGGACTGTTGACCTCACCTGTTTTGATAATCTCAATTATGTTTCAATGTGCATTGATAATACCAAATAATGATTATGTTTATATTAATTATTCCTTTAATATATGACATCATTTGATTAAGTTAATAAAATATCAAAATGATCATTGGAATTTGTTACTCAATGGTTATCTTTGTTTATACATGTTTAGAAATGTTACTAACTCAATATGAATATGATTTGCAAAGAACAGATAAATGTTAAGTTTGAGTCACTGATACAGACCTACCGGTATATAGTCTACCGATACATAACAATTACTGATGAACAAACTTCTTGTGACACAAGGTCACTGGTACACATGTACTGATATGAAGTCCACCGATATAGATAGACAAATTCCACCGATACAGACGGATACCAATAGACAGCTACTGATACAAGTCTGCTGATAAAAATAGACAGCTACCGATACAAGTCTACTGATACAGACAGACGGCTACTGCTACAAAGTCTACTGATACAAGAATTTCACCAGTATGGGTCACTGATATAGAAGGAGCTACCGACAAATAGAGCTATCGATAGAAGGATCCACCGATAGAAGGAGCTACCGATTCAAGCAGTCTACCGTTATAAAGAGTAACAGCTACCGATACAGACCTACTGACTCAAGTCCACTGATTCATGCTCACTGATACTAAGAGATACTGAAGGAAACCAGTAACTATATCTCTAAACTCTATTAATATTGTTTTATATAGTAGCAGTCATATTTGATGTTTTTAGTGCTTCTGCCAATAATTAATTATAGTTGTTGGCTTGATAGGAACCATACCTCATACCTGTAAAAATATAATCATTCATATTTCCACAGATGAATATATATATAATAAAACCTTGAACTAATAAAGACATATATGCACAAAAGAATACAGAAGAATACATTCTGAGTCTGTAGAACCTGATCATTCATGGAGTAAATATCTTCAATGAATTCACTTACACTCAAGCTGATCAAACTAATCAATTTGGACATGGTAGTCAAATACAAAAATGACACTCTGTTTTTCTTGAAAAAAACTAGAGAAGGACTCAAAGCTTCATCTGCATCAATCCAAGGAGTCCAGATCTTCACTCAAAACACATAGAGCATTCTAAACTCATCTCTATATGTTTAGCTCTATTGTGTTCCATTTATTTACTTTTTGAGCAGTGTGTGTTCTATATTTACACACTAGATCCTGATCATAACTACATGATATCTAATATCCTAAATCAATCATTACAAACCCTTTCTTTATTTCCTCTGTGAAATGTGGTAGAGGTCAAGTGTCACCTGGATAGTTTGTGTGCTATTTTTTTGTTTTTTCCCACATAGAACTGTGGTAGAGGTCATATGACCTAGACAGTCATTGTACTGCTGTTTACACAGATCCAGGGTGTGGATCAATGTTTATATAAACTTTTTGAGAGGACTATGTCTTGGCTTGAGACTAAACCTCTTGGTTAAACCTGTTGTGCATCTCATTTATGTTTAAAGAATATTTTATATTCTGCTGCTATGTAATTTAAATATAAATCTGTTTTAAAGTTACTCTGATAGTTAAAATTGCAAGTGGTTGTATTTATTTTTAACCAGTGGGTTAATTTCAAAAGCTAGTCTAATCTTTAGACTAGATTAATTGAGAACTAATCAATATCTTGAGAAACTAACTAAACCTTTATTGTATTAAAAATTCACTATAGTTTAGCTTGTTATTTAATTTGGGGGATTTTAATCAATTTTTTTTTAAAAAATTAATTGGAACTCAATTCTCCCTCCCCTCTTGAGTGTCCACTCTGACCAACATTTGGTATCATAGGAAATAGTATTTATAACGGATTTCCAAATACTCTGTTTTTCCACTGTGATTTTAATTATATCTGAAAGATCGTAAATTTCTGTTAGTTCTAAATTTTATCTCTTTAAATATATTTTCTAAAATCTAATTATTTATAATAGAATAGAAGGTGCTACTAACAACATGCCACCTTTCTTTAATGGTGTTAATTATGCCCAATAGAAACTGGAAATGAATATTCATTTCGAAAGTATGGGATTTGATATCTGGACTGCTATAGAGATTCAGTATAAGATTCTAGAAATTGAAAGAACTATTTGGGATGAACCTACGAAAACTTCTTGCAATAATAATTGTAATGTAATGAATTCTTTATACAGTGCTTTAAGAGATGAATAATTTAATCTAATATCTACTTGTACGAAAGATTATGAAATCTGGGATACATTGGCTATTTACCATGAGGGAACAACCAATGTTATGGAAATGAGATTGAATACCTACACTATTAAGTATGATAATTTTAAAATGAAGTCTGATGAACCTATTTCTGAGATGTATCTTAGGTTCAACGAAATTATAAATACAATGATCTCAAATGGAAAAGTTGTTCCTGAAAAAGAGGAAATCTTGAGGATATTAAGATGTCTTCTAGAAAGATGGAGAGGAACATCAGTCTCAATAAGAGAATCATGTGACATAAGTTCACTACCTGTTAAGGAGATAATTGGTAAGATTATTATGAATGAAGAAGATATTAAGGTAAAAAAAGAAAATGATGATGAACCAAAGAGGAAGTCAGTGGTATTTCAATCTTCTCCCTCAAAGAGTAAGGACAAGGAGAATGTTTACATACCTACTGAAAGTTCAACAAGTGGCGGTTCAGATTTTGATAGTGATGAAGAGATGAGTAAAATAGACAAGAGATTCATGAAATTCTACAAGAAAAAGAAATTTTTTCGAAAACCAAATTATATGGGTAAGTATGACCAACAAGGTGACTGGAAGAAAGATTGGAAGAAAGCTGATAAGGATGATGAGATAGTGTGTTATGAATGCAAAAGGAAAGGACCCATTAAAGCTGACTGTCCAAATTTAAAATACAAGAAGAAATATGAGTACAAGGACAACAAATATAAGACATATATGAAAGAAACCTAGAGTTCTTCAGAAGACAATTCAAGTGATTCTAATTCCACATTGGATGAAAATCTCAGAAAGCTAATATGTGTTTCATGACTAATACTTCCGAGGTATCAGTTTCCCCTGTACTGAATGATTATTATTCTAGGAATGAAATTTATTCAAATAGTAATGATAATATGTATAAATATGAATATTTTTAATACTATAATATGTTAGAAGATACTTGTAATGATTTTAAGGATAAGTACAAATCATTAAATAAAAAGTATGCCTTGACTGATACTTTTAAATATAATCTTAATATAGAAATGGAAAAGAATTCCCAACTGTTAATGGAGAACACTGAACATAAATTGTCCAATGAGAAACTTAAAAAGGATTTGGAGAAGATCAATAATTGAATGAACAATATTACAGAAATTCTAGGCAAACAAGTAGCACCAAAATATATTACTAGTTTAGGTGATCATCTTGGACAAAGATAGATTACAAAGAATAGATTTATTCCAAAATCTGGAAAATATGCTGCTAGTTCCATCTCTGGAAATTCCTATGTCTCAACGAGCTATTCACATAGTTATAGATCAAACAATGTTTATCTTTCAAAATAGTTTGAATCTATTGATTATATAAAACCCATTAGACAAATCTGGGTAACAAATGTTTTTCTTGCTAACCTATCTGGACCCAAGAAAATACGGGTACCAAAATCATATTCTGTCTAATCATGTTTTATAGGAAACTGGCTTAAAAAGTTCCTGTAGGATGACATGGTACTTGGACAGTGGATATTCAAGACACATGACAGGAGAATTTTCATGTTTTAAGAGCTTAGTCAAAGATGATGGAGGGCATATCACCAGTGGTGATAATTCAAAAGGAATAATCATCGGCTTCGTCATGATTGGTAACACTGATTCAATTTTAATTTATACAGTATTATTTGTAGATCTATTAAAATACATCCTTTTAAGCATTTCTCAGTTGAGTGATGATGGTTTCAATGTTAAATTTGAAAATGATTCTTTCATTATATTTGATTCTAAAAATGTTTTTCTATTTACTACCTTGAAAAATGAAAATGTATATGATGTAGATTAAAATTCTTTAGCAAAAAAAATGATACTTCTTTAAATTCTTTTCATAAAGAGTCATGTATATGGAATAGAAGATTAGGACACTGAAATGTTTACTCACTTAGGAAACTGACTTAGAGAAATTTAGTTAGAGACCTACCTCAACTAAAATTCCCATTAGACAATTTTTTCACTCCCTGTAAAAAGGGGAAATAAACATAATAATTCATTCAAATTAAAGAAATAAGTTTCCACTTATCATCCTCTCGAGTTGGTTTACATGGAATTTTTAGGTCCCTCTTGAGTTTCTAGTTTGAATGGGAAACACTATGTTTTTGTTCTAGTAGATGCCTTTTCTAGATATACATGGGTATGATTTTTATATCACAAAAGTGAATCTTGCTCTTATTTTATTAAATACTCTAAGTCTGTAGAGAATCTTAGGGGACTTATGATTATGTCCCTGAGAAGTGATCATGGCTGTGAGTTTGAAAATCATGATTTTGAATCCTATTTCTCACATGATGGATAAAGTCATAATTTCTCTGCCCCTAGGAAACCTCAACATAATGGTGTAGTAGAAAGAAGGAATAGAACCCTTCCTGAAATTGCAAGAACTATGCTTAATGATTATGAACTACGCATTTAAATCTGGGAAGAAGCTTTATATAAAACTTGTTATATAATAAATAGAGTTTTCGTTAGACCTGTTCTCAAAAAGACCCCTTATGAACAATGTAAAAATAGGAAACCTATAGTGAGTTACATCATAGTTTTTGGTTGCAAAGTCTTTATTCTTAATACTAAGGAAAATATTGACAAATGTTCTTCTAAAAGTGATGAGGGAATATTTCTATGATACTCTATAACCAGTATGTCTTATAGAGTCTTTAACAAAAGAACCCAATGTGTGAAAAAATATCTTCACATCAATTTTGATGAAACTGATCCACATGAACCTAAGACCCATCTTGATAGTATTGAAGAATATTTAACAATTCTAAATCTAAATGAAAAAAATTGTGACCCTGCTATCAAGAAAACTAGTTATGGAAATACGCCAGAACCTACTTAGGATGAAACTGAACCAAGAAGAGAACCTATAATTTTTAGTCCTACCTTTACTAGATAAACTAGGATTCTAAATTACCATCCTTTAGATGCAGTTGTAGGTAACCCAGATAGAGGAACAAAAATTAGAGCTTCTCTAAGAAATCAGATTGAACATCAAGCCTCTATTTCATAGAGAGAACCTATAAATGTCAATGATGCAATCAATGATGAATTTTGGGTAATGGATATGCAAGAAGAGTTAAATCAATTTGAAAGAAAAAATGTCTGGTAATTAGTAGAAGGACCTAAGGACACCATAACCATAGGTAGTAAATGGGTTTTTAGAAATAAATTTGATGAATTGGGAAATATCATTAGAAACAATGAAAGGCTTGTTGTAAAAGGGTATAGTCAAGAGGAAGGAATAAACTATGAAGAATCCTTTTCACCTATAGCTAGGTAAGAAGCTACTAGGATTTTACTTGCCCATGCTGATCATCTGAATTTTAAGTTATATCAAATGGATTTTAAAAGTTCTTTTCTAAATACTTTTATAATTGAAGATGTTTTTTTGAACAACCACCTAGATTTATTAATCCTTATTTTCTAAATCAAGTTTTTAAGCCCACTAAAGCTTTTTATGGTTTAAAACAAGCTCCACAAGCTTGGTATGATATACATAGTAAGTTTCATAATTCAAAAGGTTTTTAAAGGTATTTTTGATCCAACTCTCTTTATTAAAAGAATTTTGAAAGATGTTTTGATAATAAAAATATATGTTGATGTTATTAGTTATGGAGCTTCTAAAAATACTTTGTGTATTGATTTTTCAAAGCATATGGAAAATGAATTTGAAATAAGTTCAATGGGAGAATAAAAATAATTTTCTTGGATTTTATGTTTTTCAAAATGAAAATGGTATTATTTTAAATCAAAATAAATATACAAAGGATCTTTTAAAACATTTTGGTATAGATAGTATTAAGGAAAGTGATACAACTATGAGTACTATTTGTAAATTGGATGCAGATGAAACTGGGAAACCAGTGGATCAATACAATTATAGAGGTATGATTGGGAGTTTACTTTATCTTACTGCTAGTCGACCAGATATTATCTTTAGCGTGTGTATGTGTGCATGATTTCAAGATAATCCAAAAGAGTCACATTTTCCTACTGTTAAAATAATTTTCAAATATCATAAACATAATAATAACTTAGTATTATTATATCCAAAATGACAATCATTTTATTTAATTAGTAATTCAGTTGGTGACTTTTCTGGTTGTAAGTTATATAGAAAGAGCACGTCTAGAACATGTCATATTCTAGGTAAGTCCTTAGTATCATGGTGTTGTAAAAAGAAGAACATTTTTGCATTGTCTACTACTGAAGCAGAATATATTGCTGCTGGTAGTTACTGTGCACAATTTCTGTGGATGAAACAAACTCTACTGGACTATAGATATCAATTTAAGCATGTATCTATAAACTGTGACCACACTTGTGCAATCAATATTTCCAAGAATATTATGTCTCACTCTAGAACTAAGCACATTGACGTAAGGAAACAATTTTTGAGAGATCATTACCAAAAGGGTGATATTAATCTTGAATTTATAGGTACTGAACATAAATTGGCTGACATATTCACCAAGAACTTATGTTCAGATAGGTTACATTAAATTAAACATGAGTTAGGAATGATAAACTTTTTAGAATCCAAACCTCACCGTTAGAAACCTCACCATTAGAAACATCAACGTCAGAAACCTCACCATTTGAAACCTCACCATTAGAAACCTCATCATTAGAAATCTCACCGTTAGAAACCTCACCCTTAGAAACCTCACCGTTAGAAACCTCACCATTAGAAAGCTCACCGTTAGAAACCTCACTATTCGGAACCTCACTGTTAGAAACCTCTCCCTTAGAAACCTCACCATTAGAAACCTCATATTTAGAAACCTCACCGTTAGAATCCTCACCAATAGGAACCTCATCGTTATCTAAATCCTCACTGTTATCTAAATTCTCACCTTTAGATACTCCTCACCGTTAATAAGTCCTCAGTGATAGAGTCTCCACTGCTCCAGTCCTCAATGCTAGTGTGCTCACCACTAGAGTCCTCACTAGAAGACACACCTCACCGCTAGAGACACCCCACCGTTAGAGAGACCTCACCGATAGGTAAATCTCACCGTTAGGATTCTCACCAATAGTTATCACCGATATGTATTGCGCTGTCTATTTTTTTGTTTTCTTTTGCCAAAAATCTTAATTATTTTCAGTATATTGTTTTTATTACATTTAGATACCTAAATGAAAAAAACAAAGACTACATCAAATTTCAATCCACCGCTAACTCCTCTCTCTCAAACCCAACTCCTCGAATCCCCACTTTTCACGAGAACCCTAAGTTCTCCAATCGGAGATGGAAAGAAAAAATCTCTCGATAGTCAGGGATGACAGTGATGAGCCGAGTGCGAAGAAGTAGAAAACAAGACCTGAAGTTAGTGGTAGTGGAAGTAGAGTAAGGTCATGAAGTAATGTAGTGAACCTGCATCTTTAGAATAGAGAAATTGTATTAGAGAAAGAACTTTTTGCAGAATGGATTATATCCAGTAAGATGTTGATTCTAAGGATATTGGAGGAGCAAGGATGGATCAAATTCTTCACAATAAACAATGGCCCCTATTATCCAAAGTTGGTAAAATATTTCTATGCGTTTTTACACTTTTGAGAAATCTAAAGAGGAGAATAGAATGGTTTCAGTTGTGAATGGAAAGGAAATATCTTTTTACTCTGTTGAATGGGCAGGATGTTTGAATGTCCCACATGAAGGCATTATTGAGAAGATCGACATTTTAATGATAAATTGATGAATGGTGTAAACTTTCCAGGAATTTTCATGATGATGTATCTGAATTGATACTATGGGGATTGAGGCGGAGAACATATTTAAGTTAAAATTAGATTAATGCAATTTTTCTTAAAAAAGAGTCAAGCCCTCCTCATTCAGCTTCATAATTTTTCACATCTAAATCCTACAAACTGAAATTCATAGAACAACCCTGAAAATTCCTCATGAAAAAATATGTCCTTGACTCACATTTGGTAGCGATGTAGGAAAATGTCAAGCCTATGGTGACACTTTTATGAGTTTGGATGAGAAATACATTGCAAAAAATTTGAAATTTGTGTGATAAGAGAAAATTCAAGTTAGGTAAGTGTTTTGTGAATGAGAGGATAATTAAAGTAGAAATATATTGAATGATATAAATAAAGAACATGAAATAATTGTTTTCTACGATGCATGATATCCTTTGTTTCTTGGGGTGTAATTGTTTGATCTCAAGGATATTTTTTTAAAATTGGTTTTGATTTGATATTGATGTTTACTTAATATGAGGTTTTTCCCAGGAGTGCAAAAGGGTAAGTGTGGGTGAGTAGATAAAACACTATTTTATTGAATATTTTTTTAATAAATGATATAATTTTCTCACATTGTGTTAAATATGTTCAATTAGAATGTATTTGGGATTAGATCATTCATTGGAATAATTGATTAAAATTCCACATTTACCCTTTCAAAATCACAAGTATTTCAATCATAAATATTTATTAATAAATTATTTGAACTTATTATTTTGTAACTTCATTCCTTAATTCATGGGATACAACTTTTATTCAGGACAATAGATCAAAAAAATGAATTTGGACGGTGTAATTGGGAAATAAAGTCAAAGGTGGGATGGACACGCCAGAATGGAGAAGCTTCTGTATTTGGGCCATAACTCCTTAATCAGGGCATGGATTGAGCCCACATTTTGAGAGGACATAGAGGTCCCATATTCTCACATATGATCATTCTAAAAGAAGATCTGATTCACGCGTTTCAATGGAGAAAATGGCGGTGGAATCTGGATTAAATTATTCGGCTGAATTTCCACATTCACACTTGAAACCACTCTTAACATCCCCTCCCCTCCCCTCTATAAATTATGGTTTTATTCATTTTTAAGGTTTGGGATGTGAATTGGTAAGTTTAAGGAAGAATAGAAGTGTTTTCACTCTAATTAACCAACCATTGTAAGAGGGGTATCTTTTGAAGAAAGGATCCCCACATCAAGCCTTCATCTTCTTCTTTTTCTTCTTCATGTTGTAATGATTCTATACTTTCAATAAACTCTTAGTTTGTCTTGCATTTATTTTGTTATTTTCACTTTTCTTCATCACTTAATCTTCCTAGTTGGTTTGGAAATCAATATTGGAAACTAGATTGGCTTATACCCTTTCTAAACCATTGTAAATGCAAAACGTTTCTATGATGACTACACCGCTCATGGAAGAGTACTTTTTTTATGTAATCGATCTAATTTTCATCTCCTTAAGTAATTTATTTTGAATCAATGAGATATTGTAATTCTAATAATATGGACTATTAATTTCGTTTTAATTAAAATTATAATAATCAAGCAATTGAACAATTTATTCAAACACACACGAGGGCATGATTTTGTGTAAATTATGAGAGGGAAAACATAATCTGTGAAACCATGTCACACAGGATAAATTTGTAGAGTTAAGATATCATCCCTAACCTCAATTAGTACTCATTTATAGAGTGAATTTTTTCCCTAATTAACCACTTACCATAAGCTATACTTAGAACATTAATCAAAGCATGGTGTTACGATTGCATGTTCCGAAACTAGCATAGGGTTTAATTCATTTCATCTTTGTGGTTAAGTTAACTCCCGTAGGGTTCGAGGGTTAAAAAATTATAGGATCATAAATAATTGGATGTTAATTTAAATTATATTTCTTAATAATTAAATTAAGTGGTAGAGTTAGATCGATTACTCCTTTTAAAATAGATTACTAAAAAAACATCTTCTTGTTGTGTCATTTTAATCAAAATTCACTTCAAAACTAAAAAAATACAGTCTTCTTCTAGGAAACTTCTTCTGGATTTATAAACTATAAGAAACCCCCATCCATTAAATTAGCATCTTCATTATATTTTATTTTATTTTAAGAATACCTCTAAAAATTTGTTTTAATTTATTTCCTCCTCTAAGAGACGACCCCGGTCAGCCACTCTGCTCCACCTAAGAACCCAAAAACTACTAATCATTTGAGGGCGCCCATGATAGTGCTCTGTCAAATTGGATACATTTACGAGGAGGAAAGTAATTATTTCAACCAATTAGAGGTATTTATTTAATTTTACATTTCTTTCTCTTCCTTTCTTCTTTCTTCCTTCTTTACCCAATATTTTTTTTTCTTCTGTTATTTTCTTCAACTTATTTTTGGACCATCAACTCAAACTTATTATTTTTATTTTACTATGGTCCAATTTATTTCTTTTCATTTTTTATTTGATTTATGACACGAACTAATCATGAAGATCTCTTAGATGTTGACCCTGAGATTGAATGTAGCCTTAGGGCTCGAATCAGACATTCTCAGTCTATTAGAAGTTTCAACATTCAACTAGTTAGAGAATTACTCCAATATCAGAAAATTGAAATTTGAAGTAATTCAAATTAAGCCATAAAACAAGAACCAATGTTTGAGAATAATGGAAATTAACATAATATAACCATTCGAAAATTGGTTTCACCTGATACTAAATATCAACCAAATTGTATTGCATACCCAAATATTGAATCGGACATTGAACAGAAATCTGGATTAATTCACCAGCTTCCAAAATTTCACAGCCTCTCTAGTGATGATCCCAATAAACACCTTAAAGAATTTAATGTGGTATGCTCAACCATAAAACCAAGAAATGTTTCTGAAGATCAAATCAAACTAAGAGCATTACCATTCTAACTTGATGGAGCTGCAAATGACTGGATGTAATATTTACAACCCAATGATGTAACTTGTTGGAACGATTTGAAAAATGTTTTCTTGAAGATATTTTTTCCAACATCAAGGACCACTTTAATTCAAAAGGTGATCTCAGGGATCAAGAAAGCCCAGGGGGATTCAATGTATGAGTACTGGGAATGATTCAAGATGTTCTGTGCAAGCTTCCCACATCACCAAATCAGTGAGAAACTCCTCATCCAATACTTCTATGAAGGACTCAAACCTATGGAGAGAATCATGGTGGACGCCATAGCTATAGGAGCATTGGTGGAAAAGAGAACAGATGCTACACATGCGTTGATTGATAAAATGGACCAAAACTCCCAACAATTTGGTGATCGAGGTGCACCACATGTCAGGAGAGAACATCAGTCATGTTCATCTTCTCATGAATGTAATTTGATTGATACCATGTTGGAAGAGTTGAAAACTATGGTGAGACATATTTCTTTGGCACAAACGACATCCCAACTCCCTCCTTCAAGGCCTTGTAGTATTTGAACTGAGACATTCCACCCAACTGACTGTTTCCCACAACTCCACGAAATAGAAGATTGTGCAACAGTGTTCCCTGGGAGACCATATCAGCAACAAAAACAACAACCATATCCCAAAAGAATTTTGATCCAACATACAACCAAGGGTGTAAGGATCTATTGGACATGAGGTATGGCTCTGGAAAACAACAGAGTCCACCATTTCAACAAAACATCCAGTATCCTCCACATTACCAGTAGGGTTTCCAACAAACCCAAAATGATTTGAATCTCAAGCATCAACAAGCCAACAAAAAGGTAATACCCCATCCATGGTAGATTCTAACACTGATGACCTTTTGAAACTAATTGTTCTTAATCAACAGAATGATCTGAAGAGTTAAGTTTCAGAGCTGAGGGAGTTGAAAACTCAAATGAGTAAGATTGCCACTGCCCTTCATGAACTGGTAAGTAAGAATTCTGGAAATCTACCATCCTAACCTACTCCAAATCCAAAGGGGAATGTTAGTGCCATCACATTGAGAAGTGGGAAGAAAACAATTGATGCTTCTCCACCTACCATTCCACCAGGATTCACCTCAACTCCCGTGAAGCCCCATTCCATAACAACTGATGAGAAACCCAAGGAGAAATATAATGGTAAGAAAAATGTTGATGATTTTCGTCCTAAACCTCTTCCCTTTCCAACTAGGGTTGTTCAAACCAAGAAGATGGCTGAAGAGGCGATGCAAAAAGAGGTTTTGGACACATTCAAGCATGTTGAGATCAACATAACTCTACTTGAAGCCATCAAACAAATACCAAGGTATGCCAAATTCTTAAAAGAAATCTGCACCAATTGAAGAGGGATCATGGTAAATGAGAGGATCAACCTTGGAAGGAATGTATCAGCACTCATTACAGCAACACTAGAAATGCCAACAAAGTGCAAGGATCTCGGGACATTCACCATCCCATGTACCATTGGGGAGTAGCGCTTCTCTGATGCTCTTTGTGATTTAAGAGCTTCAATAAATGTGATTCCTCATTCTGTATTCTCTTCTATACAGGTTGGTGTGTAGAAGCTGATGAGAGTAGTGGTGCAATTGTCGAATAGAGCTATGGCATATCTATCGGGAGTACATGAGGATTTACTTGTCTGGGTAAGAGACAAGATCTTTCCAGTAGACTTATATGTTCTCAAAATGGAGGATGATCAGGTAAGTTCTCGTGCTCCCATTATCTTAGGTAGAACCATCCTCATAACTGCAAAAAACTACCATAAATGTTCATGAGGGTACACTTTCCATTGAGTTTGGAGATGAATTTGTAATTTTTAATGTTATGGACTCCTTGAAGTACCCCTCTAAGGACCATTCTGCTTTTTTATCTCCCATTTGGAACCACCAAGTAAAAACTCCATGGATTTTAATTTTCCTATACTTAGGGAGATTATGAGTATTGGTTCTAGTTTGATGTCTCAGACTACTTCCAACCTTGTTTTTGATGGAAAAACCTCTCTTGGATGTTATTTTGATGTGGATTCAAATTATGATCATATAAACTATGATTATGACATGGTTGTTTTGTATTTGGTTGGATTTGATGCACTATTTTCTAATTTTGATGGTTTATATTCTGATACTGCTGTTCATTGTGCAGATATGTCTATTGCATCAATATCTACATCCATACATCACCCCTACATTGGAACTTAATCCATTGACCCCAAATCTTAAATAGGCATACTTGCTGAGTGGTGATAGATTAACTTCTATCATTTCTAACAATTTATCTTTTGAACATGAAGAAAAACATTTTTATAATTTGAGAGATAACATTAGGGAAATTGGTTGGACATTGGCAGACATATCATATATGAGAACCTCCATTTTCTTGCATAGGATTCTCTTTGAGGATGGGGATAAACCGATTAGGCAGCCACAAAGAAGAATCCAACACTTTTGGACTTTGTAAAGAAAGAAGTTGAAAAAATACTTGAGGTGGGTATCATTTACCATATTTCTGACTCACAATGGGTTAGACCTGTCTAGGTTGTACCAATGAAAAGTGGATTCACTTTTATAAAAAATGAAAATGATGAGTTTGTTCTTATGAGAGTACAAAACAGCTAGTGAATGTGTATTTATTATAGGAAACTAAATCAATCCACTCATAAGGACCATTTCCCACTTCCATTCATTGACCAAATGCTTGAGAGACTTGTAGGTAGGACACATTATTGCTTCATGGATTTTTTCTATAGTTATTTTCAGGTTCCAATTACAGCAGAGGACTAGGAGAAGATGACATTCACCTTCCCATTCAGAACCTTTTCTTAACGAAGGATGCCATTTGGACTTTTCAATTCCCCATGTACCTTCCAGAGATGCATGGTGAGTATTTTTTTCATATTTCATTGAGACCTACATGAAGGTATTTATGGATGATTTTATAGATTATGGATCCTCATTTGATTAATGTCTCTCTAGTTAGGGTGATGTGTTGCATCGTTATATTGAGAAAAATCTGGTCTTGAATTTTGAAAAATGTCATTTCATGGTCGAAAAGGGAATTTTCTTTGGTCGTATAGTCTCACAAAATGGCATTGAAGTAGATAAATCTAAGGTAGACATTATTTCATCCCTTCCATTTCCAACATGTGTGGGTGATGCTCAATCATTCCTTGGACATGTTGAATTTTATCGATGCTTTATCAGAGATTTTAGTAAGATCGCTCTACCCTTATCTTGATTGCATCAAAATGACATTGACATAAATTTTGATGATTCATGCAGGGTATCATTTGATGAGCTAAAGAAGTGTCTCACCACTCAACCGATCATACACTCCCCGTGATGGGACCTTCCATTTGAGCTTATGCGTCATGCGTCCAACTTCGCGGTTTGAGTTGTCTTATCTCAGAGAGTGGAGAGACATTCACATGTGATTTCGTATGCATTGAGGACGTTGGATTCTGCCCAATCAATCTACACCACAATAGAAAAGGAGTTTCTTGCTGTTATATTTGCTTTAGATAATTTTTTTTTTCATATTTATTGGGATCTAAAGTAGTTGTTTATTCTGACCATGATGTTTTGAGGTACCTCCTAAAGAAGCCAAATGCAAAGCCATGACTTATCCATTGGACGCTCCTTCTTCAAGAGTTTGACATTGAGATAAAATTAAAAAATGGGTCAGAGAATTTGGTGGCAGACCACATGAGTAGGCTTACTCACACACTAGAGGGTGACACCTTGGAACAAGTACCACTTCAGGACACTTTCCCCCGATGAGAATCTTTGTACCATATTAGGTACACATCCTTGGTATGCTGATTTAGTTAATTACACTGTTGCCTCTGAAATCCCAGTAAATTTGAAGAAGCATCAGGTCCAAAAATTAAAAAGTGAGTCTAGGTTTTATGTGTGGGATGATCCTTACCTCTGACAGATGTGTAGTGACAATGTCATTAGGAGGTGTGTTCCCAATCATGGGTTTGAGTATGTTTTTCATTTCTATCATACACTTTCCTGTGGTGGATATTTTCGACCCCAAAATACTTCTAGAAAAGTTTTATACTCTGGATTATATTGGCCTAGCTTATTCCATGATTCCCATGAGTTTTGTAAGTCGTGTCTCGTTTCCAACACACTGGAAACATTTCAAGGAGATATGAGATTCCCTAATAACCATACTATTTTGTGAGATTTTTGATGTATGGGGAATCAATTTTATGGGTCCTTTTCCAAGTTATTTAATTTTTTTGCACATTTTGGTTTCTGTTGATTATGTGAGTAAATGGGTGGAGGCCATGGCCACCAGGACTAACAATTATCATGTTTTAGTAGACATTTTCAAGGCTCAAATTTTCTACAGGTTTGGAGTACCAAAGGCCATCATCAGTGACCAAGGGACACACTTTTTCAATAGGAATTTTTCTTCCCTCCTTTGAATGTATGGGGTGACACACAAATAATGAACACCATACTACCCCCGAACAAATGGCCAGGCTAAGGTATCAAATCGTGAGTTGAAACAAATCTTGAAGAAAACCGTGCAGCCAAATAGGAATGATTAGAGCAATCGCTTGGAAGATGAATTGTGGGATTATAGGACAGCATACAAGACACCCATTGGTATGTCCCAATTTTAGACTATTTTTGGGAAAGCATGTCATCTCTCTATGGAAGTTGAGCATCATGCATATTGGGATATAAAGAAATGCAACATGGATTTGGCCCAAGCTGGAATTCAAATGAAGTTGAAAATTCAAGAGCTTGAGGAGATTCTACTATCATCATATGAGAAATCAAGGCTTTACAAGGAAAGATCAAAATTAGTTCATGATAAAATTATCCAGAAAAGGGAGTTTCATGTTGGAGAGAAAGTCCTACTCTATAGTTCACGACAAAAGTTGATGCCTGGTAATTTGCGTTACAGATGGTTAGGTCCTTATGTTGTGTCTAATGTTTTTCCTAATGGTGTAGTGGAGACCACACAAGAGGACACTGGAAGGAGCATTACAGTCAATGGGAAAATTTGGAATAATACATCGAGGGACTTCCAACCGATGCAGTTGATTTCATCAAACTGCATGACCCCGTCATCACTTGAGAATATCATGTTGTTCCTAAACCTTTAACTTTTATATTACTTGTCCTAAATAAAATTATGCATTTCATGTGAACATATCATCTCAAGGGTTCACATTGAGGACAACACAATATTTTAAGTGTGGGGGAGGGAACCATTATAGTTTATGATTTTCATTTTATGTTTGATTAAATTTTTTTTTCTATTTTCAAAAATTTTGTGTGTTTCTTTATCATTTTTTGTGTGTTTTTTTAAAAAATTAACTTGAAATGATTATCATTTCCATTTTTGAAACTGGTGTCAATGAGTAAACCAATTTATTTCAGGAAACTGAGCTTAAATGAATACTGAAATGACTTTATTTCAAGTTCAAATATTTAGTAATTTCATGAAAAGTATACTGAATTTTAAATCCAATGCCACAAATCACTGTCTTTATATTTGAAATCACTTTTCTATGAGGCTTTTGAACCATTATTTTCATATTATTTACATTCACATAACTTCTTGAGAGAACCAAACCGTGCTTGATTTAACTATAATTTGATCTATTCCTATCAAAACTTGAGGGTTTGAGGTACTTATGATAAAATGATTGAGGCTTTTTTTGGTATTAATGCCCCTATTTCAAATAACCCTTTTTTAAAATGTCCTACCTTGAACATTTAATCCTAGTATCCCTTAGAAGCCATGCACAACCTGTAATGATAGCAACATTACAATCCAATTTTCCCTATCCAACCAACTCTTCAAGTGAAATTTCATAATCTTGTTGAACATAAGTTTGGGGGTAGATATGTTTTTTTGTGCTACGATATTATGTGATACATTGGGTGGAAAATTAAATTCTTAAGAGATGTGATTGCTGTTGATGAAAATTATTATATGGAAATTTGTGCCTTTTCAACAGCATTCATGATAAGTGAAGCTATGTGTTTTCTGGAGCTTCTAATAGAGGTAGAAAGTTGTGCCTATCTGGAGCTTTCAAGAAAATCATGTTTGAGAAGATTGACATTTTTGAAGCTGAAATGATGAATGGTGTAAACTTTCCATGACTTTTCATGATTATAGAGCTGAATTTATACTTTGGGGATTGTGGAGGAGACCATATTTAAGTAAAAATTAGATTAATGCAATTTTTCTTAAAAAAGAGTCAAGCCCTCCTCATTCAGCCTCATAATTTTTCACATCTAAATCCTACCAACTAAAAGCCACAGAACAACCCTGAAAAGTACTCATGATATACATATTACCTTGACTCACATTGGGTAGCAATTTAGGTATTTATCAAGACCATGGTTATCCTTTTTTGATTTTCGATGAGAAAGACATTGCAAAAAAAATGACATTTGTGTGATAAGAGAAAATTCAAGTGAGGTAAGTGTTTTGTGCATGGGAGGATAAATAAAGTTGAAATATATTGAATGATATAAAATAAGAAATTGAAATAATGGTTTTTTAGGAGACATGATATCTTTTGTTTCTTGGTGTGTAATTGTTTGATCTCAAGGATATGTGTTTTAAAATTGGTTTTGATTTGATATTGATGTTTACTGAATATGAGGTTTTTCCCAGGAGTGGAAAAGGGTAAGTGTGTGGGAGTTGATAAAAAACTATTTTATTTAATATTTTATCAATATTAAGTGATATAATTTCCTTACATTGTGTTAAATATGTTCAATAAAATGTATTTGGGATTAGATAATTCAATTGAATAATTGATTAAAATTACAATTTTACCTTTAAAAAATCACTATAGTATTTCAATCATAAATATTTTTAATTGAATTATTTGAACTAAATATTTTGTAACTGTGTTTCTTACTACATGGGAGAAAACTTTTATTCTGGACACTAGATCAACAAAATGCATTTGGATGGAGTAATTGGGCCATAAAGTCCAAGGTGGGCTGGACACTCTAGAATGGAAAAGCTTCTGTATTTGGGCCATACCTCCTTCATCAGGGCTTGGATTGAGCCCAAATATTTAGAGGAGATAGAGAACCCATATCCTCACATATGATCCTTCTGGAAGAAGTGTATATTCACGCGTTTCAATGGCCAAAATAGAGGTACACGTTGGATTATAATATTTGGCCGAATTTCCAAATTCACACATGAAACTACATGTAACCTCTCCTCCAATCCCCTATATAAATTAGAGTTTTTATCAATTTTAAGGGTTGGGACCTATATTGGGATGTTTAATGCAAAAGAGAAGATGTTTCACCCCAATTATCCAACCATTTTAAGAGGGGTATCTCTTGAAGCAAGGATCCCCTCATCAACCCTTCCTATTCTCTTTTTTTCTTCTTAATGTTGTAATGATTTTCTTCTTTCAATAAAATATTAGTTTCTATTCCATTTATCCTGTTATTTTTAATTTTATTCTTCTATTAATATTCCTAATTGGGTTGGAAATCAAGAGTAGAAATGATATTGGGCTATACCCTTTCTACACTATTGCAAATGCAAAACGTTTCTACGATGACTACACCGCTCATGGAAGACTAGTTTTTTTTACGTAATTAATCTAATTATCACCTCATTAATTAATTAATTTTGAATCAATGATATAATTTAACTGTAATATTATTTTCTATTAATCAAGCAATTGAACAATTTACACAAAAACATGAGAGGTCAATATTTTGGGTAAATTATGAAATTGAAAACCTAATCGGTGAAACCAAGTCACACGGGATAAATTTGTAGAGTTCAAATATCATCCCTACACACAATTAATCTTAATTTTTAGAGTGTATTTGTGCCCTAAATAACCACTGACCATAAGCAATACATAGAACCTTAATCAAATCCGGGTGCTACGATTGCATCTTCCAAAACTAGCTTAGGGTTTAATTCATTTCATCTTTGTGGTTAAGTTAACTCCCGTAGGGTTTTAGGGTTAACAAATTAGGGTAACATATTTAATTGGATGTTAATTTAAATGATAATGATTAATAAGTAAATTAAGATGTATAGTTAGATGGATTATGCCTTTTAAAATAGATTTCTAAAAAAACATCTTCTTGTTGTGTCATTTTAATCGAAATTCATTTCAAAACTAAAAAAATACAATCTACTTTCAGAAAACTCCTTCAATATTTATAAACTATAACCATCCCCCATACTTTAAAGTAGTGTTTTTATTCCCTTTTATTTTATTTTTAGAATAACTCTACAAATATGTTTTAATTTACTTCCTCATTTGAGAGACAACCTTGGTCAGCCACTCTGCTGACCCAAAGAACCCAAAAACCACTAATCATTTGAGGGTGCCCACAATAGTTCTTTTTCAGAGGGGTCTTTGCAAATATGAGGAATCAAGATATATATTTGTTGAATCTATTAAGACATGGTGTTATGGTGAATCTGTGTAGACTGTTAATGATTCAAATTGAGGATATGACCAGACCCCAATCAACGTCCAATGCATTATTCTTCGCCAAGTTAATTTTGGTTAAGATCAAAGTGAAGTGAGTAGCTAAGTCTCAGGATGAGACATTAGTGGTAAGGAACAATTTTTTCATCAGAAGAACTATTTGTAAATATATGATGATTGGCTGGAACCCCTGGAGAAAGAAATGGGTAAATGATAATGTGAGGGTTTATGATATGTTTAACCCTATTGACCATCCTAATAGGCCAAATGATAGAAGAGATCTAGGTTTAGGACCTGATGAAGAGGAACCACAATATAGTGATGATACTTATGAGGAGGATACCGCTGTAGAAGATGAAGGGTATCATGATTTTTTCCCTAGTCTAGCTGATGAAGTGGTATCACATGAAAATTTAAATCCTTCCATGGTCCAACCTAGGAATGTAACAGTTGTGGGTGTAAGCAGTGGAGAAGAACCCGTTGATGAGGAAGACCAAGCTAGTTCAGATCATGAGAAGACTTCCCCAGAGAATAAATAAGAAATAAAATATGAAACGGAAGCACCTGTTTATGCTTGCATGAGTCTTAGTCCACTGATTGGGAACTCTTCAATGCCTACTGAGGAAATTGATGAAGTAGACAGACCAGCACATATTCTTGATGAGACTCATGTTTTTGAATTGGAGATGGTTGTGGAAAATTATTCTAAGTAAGACCTAAATTCTAAGGCTACTAATAATATACATATACAGAAGAATGCATTGTTTGAGGGGGCGCATCCTACCAGACATGTTACTATTTCAGTTTCTCATGAGATTGAAGACTGGGCCGAAGACCCAGGTTTTGTGGTGTTTGGGTTAGACAATCCTAATTCCGATGATAAGACACCCATCAATAGACTTACTGTCACTTATAATCCCCTTTCTGATACTATACCTAAGGAAATAGTAAGAAAATAAGATTTAAACTAGTTGAAGTCTAATCTCCAGGCCAGTTTTGTGGAAGAAATGAAAATAATGGAAACCACATTAATATCTTCTCTTCATTTTTTGTTGACTGAATCAGTATCTAGTGTTTTGGATGAAGTCAAGACCTTCCAGAATCAAATTTCAATCTTGAAAAATGATGTTGAATCTCTAAATAAATCATTTGTCTCTATGGAGTCTTATATGAGCTCTAAATCTCAAGAAGACATAGAATTCTCTTTTTTGAAGAGTGTAGTTGGCCAGATAGTATCAGTTTTTTAGGAATTTAAAACTTCCATGGAATTTCATGTCAGCACCCCTGATACTCTTGTGAAAATCTCATAAGTGGGATGACTAAATACTTTAAGGAAACATATGCCTTTACTATTGAACCTTTGAGTACTACCAGGCCTTCTTTGGATATTGATCATATTCAAGCTGTGATGAGAGAAGAGATTGGACAGTCTTCTACCAGTGGCTATGTAGACTCTTTTTCTTTGACCCAAGTGGTGACTACCACTAGGGATACATGGAAAATTGGTCATAATATTATGTGAGAGGCCACTTCTTCTCAAAACCTGGTCAAAGATAATGTGTATTTCTACTTTAAAAGGATCTACACTTAGCATAATTTGAAAAATAATCTTAAGCTTCTGTTAGAGAACATGAAGCTGCCCCCAGTCACTCTGGATTTCAGAGAACAAGTATGCAAGATCAGGGAGTTGACTCCTGCTCTAGATAAATTTATAGATAACAAGGATGACTTCATTTCTACTATGTAAAAAGGAGGAGTTATCATAATGGACTTTAAGAATCTTTAGCTTCCATTTTTTCATGTGGAAAGTACAACAATCATTGTACCTACAGCTCTGCCTTCCTCTGCTCAGTCTGCATCCATTCCTAAGATGACACCAGCTCAAGCAATCAGACGTCTCACTCCTATGATCACCCAGAGAGCTACACAGTATAGGCCAGGCACTGTATCAGAAGCTCAGACTCCATTGATCATCTCTGGTGTTCCTAACCCTCCACCTGAATCCACCAAACCTAAATCTTCTTCTGATCCCATGGAAAAATCACATGCTGATGAGGTGGATTGATTAGTGTCTAGGCAGTTTGATAGGAATCACTTGTATTATTTTTCCTCAATTCTGTATCTCCTAGTATTTTTTCCTCAAGAAATATAACTGATGTCATTCTCTTTTCCTATATTTCTATTGCTTGATTTTTTTGATAATATCAAATGGGGAGAACTATGATATGAAGACCAATATTCTGTTGATATAAAGCCTAATATATTTTACTCTAATATTCTATTGATATGAATCCTTTTGTAGTTTTACCTCTGATACATGAATGATTATTTTAGAATTATAATATCATAATTTTTGATTATCAAAAAGGGGGAGATTGTTGACCGCACCTCTTTTGATAATCTCAATTATGTTTCAATATGCTTTGATAATCCCAAATAATGTTTATCATTATATTAATTATTCCTTCAACTTATGAAATCATATTATTAAGTTAATAAAATATCAACATGATCATTGGAATTTGTTACTCGATGGTTATCTATCATTATAATCCTTTAGAAATGTTACTAACTAAATCTGAATATGATTTTCATAGAACAGATAAATGTTAAGTGTTGAGTAACTGATACAGACCTACTGGTAAATAGTCTACATATAAGTAAAGGTAACTGATAGACCAAGCTTCTTGTGACACAAGGTCACTCATACACATCTAATAATATGATGTTCACCGATACAGATAGACAAAGTCCACTGATACAGACAGATACCAACAGACAGCTACCAATACAAGTCTGCTGATACAGACAGACAGCTACTGATACAAGTCTACTGATACAGACAGATGGCTACCACTACAAAGTCTACCGATACAAGAATGTCACCAGTATGGGTCACTGATATAGAAGGAGCTACTGATAGAAGGAGCTACCGATAGAAGGAGCTACTGATAGAAGGAGCTACCAATTCAAGCGGCCTACCGTTAGAAAGAGTAACAGCTATCGATACATACCTACTGTCTCAAGTCCACCGATTCAAGCTCATTGATACTAAGAGCTACCGATGGAAACCAGTCACTATATCTATATACTATATTACTATTGTTTTATTTATCAATGGTCATATTTGATGTTTTTAATACTTCTTCCATAATTAATGATAGTTGTTGGAATTTCAGGAACCGTAACTCGTACCTGTAAAAAGGTAATCATTCCTGTTATCGTAGTTGAAGATATATATAAGGGAACCTCGATCTACTAAATACATATATGCATTGATGAATAAGGAAGAATACATTCTGAGTCTGTAGAACCATATCATTCAAGGAGTAAATATCTTCAATGATTTCACTTACACTCAAGCTGATCAGACTAATCAACATGGACCTGGAAGTCAAATACAAAAACTACACTCTTCTTTTCTTGAAAAACATCAGAGAAGGACTCAAAGCATCATTCACATTAATCCAAGGAGTCCTGCGCATCACTCATAACACATAGAGCATTCATAAACTCATTTCTATTTGTTTATCATTATTTTGTTTCATTTATTTACATTTTGAAAAGTGTGCATTCTGTATTTACACACTAACTACTAAGAATAAGTGGAGGATAGCTAATATCCTCACTCAATCATTATAAACACTTTCTTTATTCCCACTATGAATTTTGGTATGGGTCAAGTGTGACTTGAATAGTCTGTGTGCTATTGTTTTGGTTTTTTCCATATAGAACTGTGGTAGAGGTCATAAGACCTTGACAGTCTTTGTGCTGTTGATTACCCCGATCCAGGGTGTGGATTAATGTTTATATAAACTGTTTGAGAGGACTAAGTCTCGGCTTGAGACTAAACCTCATAGTTAAACCTATTGTGCATATCATTCAAGTTTAAATTATAATTTATATTCTGCAGCTAAGTACATTAAATATAAATCTATTTTAAAGTTACTCTGATAGTTAAAATTGCACGTGTTTTTATTTATTGTAAACCAGTAGGTTAGTTTCAAAAGCTAATCAAATCTTCAGACTAGATTAACTAAAAACTAATCAATCTCTTGAAAACCTAACTGAACCTTTATTGTATTACAAATTTACTAATATTTAGCTTATTATTTAATTTGGGGATTTTAATCATAAAGTTTTTAAAGAAATTTTAATTAGAACTCAATTCACCCCCCTCTAGAGTGTCCACTCCGACCATCAAGGAGTTAATTTTATTCCAATATTAGACAATCCTATTGATCTATAAATTTCATCATGATATGCCAAAAATTATTATAATAATATAACATTGTAGACACATAATACATATTTCAATTCTTGGAAACCTATTGAAATGGAACCAAAAAAATGTGTGAGCTCATAAGCTCAGTAAAGGAATATATAAGTGAAAACAAAATCAAATATCAATAGCTAATAGAGGGTGAGAATATGATTAAAATTATTATTAATAATTAAATTCATAAAAATCATATATCATAACTATTATCTTATGAATTGGTATAATATAATAAAATAATAAATAGTGTGTAAAAACATGGGTTCATAAACATGATCCGTGAGTGAATAAAAACGTCACAATAATAAGAAAAAATGTTGAGTCATCATTCAACATTGGATCCAGCATTTGAATAAGGACCATTATTTTTATGATTCACAATTTTAGTGCTAATGCTTCTGAGAATCTAAATTTTTTCTATTAAACGCAATATCTCATGAGATATAAACATTTAACAAATGTATTAGAGGGAGATATAGGACCAAAACTAGCTTCTTCCATACATATGAGTTCAACTATAAAATAATTTACAAATCAACTTATAAATAAATAATAAAAATAAAATGGGTTTCACAGAACATTTGAAAATGAAAATATTCACTTGACTAGTTTAAATAAATAATGGAATGAAAATGGGTTACTTTCAAAACATCATAAATAAACCATTGAAAATATTTGTTTCATTCCATAAATCATAACATAAAAATGAAAATATGATTCAAATTGAATTACAATTAGAAAAATTCATGGTAAATACCATTTAATCATTAAAATAATGAATATGTTATTTACACTATACATAAATTGTATATATATTTAATATAATAACTATAAACAATATATCGATGTATAGAATTTAGCTATTTAAAATAATTTCAATGGATTTTGTAGTAAGTTATTCATATAGGAAAGGAATTTGATGTGAAATTATAGTATTGACCCCACAAAATAAGAGAAAATAGGGGAGGTGTTTGATCATTTATCAAAAAGAGAACGAAATTGCATAATACATATAAAAAATTAATGGGTGGTGGAAAAATAACATGTCCCTAATGTGTTAAAGATAACAAAAAGTGATTTTTACTTACACTAAAAACATATATGAAAATAATTTTTGCAAACAATATCAATAATGCGGGGATTAAGAATAGAATTTTTGGATACTGTGAAATCAATCCTCCAAATTGTAAATATATAAAGTTATTATATAATAAATAATATAAAATAAATAACATGAGAGTAAATACACATTTTTATGAAAAAATGGAGGTAAAAATATAAATATAAATTTAAAAAATATTATTAACAATATTATAAAATATAAAATTAAAGGTCACATTCAAATGTATCCTTTGAAAAGTTCAAATAAAATATTTTTAAAATTTTAAATTCAAAACATTAATCATAAATAATGTAACTATGAAGATGAAATAATCTTTCCTATATGAAATGTTGAAAGCGATATAATTTTTTTTATTAATTATATGAAATTAATTTTTTATATATTTAATATATCATTATTAAAACCATAAATAAAAAAATGAGAAAATAATATTTATAATGAAACATAAATTTATTTAATCAAATTATAATTTAATATATAACATAAAATTATGATGAGATAACCCATTTATTTAACTATAATTCCCATGATAACAGGTTATTTAGGACATAATGGAGATTTTAGTTATCAATATCATTTATTGGAATCATACTCTATGAATAATAAAATAATTAAAAGGAGTTCATGTGGTAAAAAGATAATAAATTATTAAATACAAAAAAAATATAATTTTGAGGATTAATGTTTCAAAAATATTTGTAATTAGTTCAATATAATCATCATAACACTATGAATGAAAACTGTGTTATAAAAAATCCTCTAATTAGGGTATAACTTGTGTATGAGAGTTAATGAAATGAACATGATGTGGTTTTTTATTGAATAAAATATACCATTATTTATTTATAATTCATGAATTAATATCACAACCATGTAGTATATTCATCAAAAATATGACATTAGGTTCACAATTACAAACATTTTTCAATGGTATTAATTTGATAGGAAAACTCTGACATCAGTTCACTCCTTTGGTAGATACAATCAAAATAGATTATAAAAAACATAAATATGATAAAAAATAATTTCAAAACATATTAACACATTAATTTATTTTAAATATCATCTATAATCATTATTAATATTTATATTACATAGTTCAATCTTATTTGTTCTCCTTAGGTGCTTTTTATTTTGACAACTTGAAATAGTTTCATTGAAGATGAGTAAGTATTCATTCATCATAAAAGGTTTATTACTATAAATTCAATAGTATATATATATATTATAGTTAAATTATAATGATACTTTATGTATATTTTTCTTAGTTTAATATTTTATAATTAATCATGAATCATGAAAATGACAACCAATATTTTCTAACGATTGTCATCCTATAGAAGGGATTTTTCAAATTTTTGTGTTTTATTTTTATGTACCTACTCTAGAAAAAATTTAAAACATTATTCAAATATAAATTTTTTTATGAAACTTTTTATGTATTAATAGTCTGCCACAATATAATATTATTTCATTGTTCATGTTGCTGTTCAACTGACCTAATAAATAAATGATCATGATTATAGATGATTATTTGGATATCTAGTTGTAATACTTACAATTGTATCACTATAATGTTATATAATATTAATTAGTTTTATATATGAATATTATGATAGATATATAATAATATATAATAAATACGGAAATATTACAGGATTTGAATTTATTATTTTCCACTTAGTATGCTTGTTTGGAATGAAAAAACATAGGCTAATTGTTTGTTGATCATATCGATATTAGTTTATTGAATTTTTCATTGAAGAACATTAATGGTATCATTAACAAAAAATTATCCTTTAGATATATTCTCATGTCTATGAATTTATGGCATTGTTTTACTAAAAAATAGAAAATCATTCATCTAATGGATGTTGTAGTGCATACATACGTAGGGATGATTATTTAATTTCCCTATAAACATTTAATAACAGTAATATGGTTAATAATTTAAGAAAATAAAATATTTCTTTAATATAATAATAATATATTAAATTACCTATTTGAAATCTCCTTTTATGGTGGTGTTTTAAATTGGAACATGATTCGTCATCGAGGTAGAAGTTCACATAACAAAAGTTTCATGGATTTTTTTTCATAATGAAAGGTGGGGTGGTTAAATATTTTAACATATTTATAATTACATAATTTATAGTATTTATTTTTATATTATCATTATTATATGTTATAATTAAATTTATTTAATAATATAATCTCATAATAAAATAAAAAAGGTTAGGTTTGGATCTTATACATCACATATTCGATTATATCCATTTAAAATGAGACTAATATTTTTATAGATGGTAATTTGAGAAGATGATAACCTAGATAAGGTCTATAAGATTGTGTAGATGCATTTTAGATAGCATTGGGACTGAAACATGGGACCAAGGAGTAATGTTAAATGAGGATATGAGACCCCCTTTTTAAATTGACAAGTGATGACATTTTTGTAAATACCCAAAAAATTTGAATATTGAAAAGTCACTCTTAGAGAATATAGTGATAAATTAGATTATTGTTAGATTAGAAATGTGATATGGTCAATCATTTCCTAAATAACACATTAACACCTAGGTTTTGAGCATGTCTGAGTTCGTTTACAATTAGATTTATCACCTCTACTATTTTAGCTTTTACCATGGATTTTTTTTTATTTCATGGGTAACATAACTACTGTGTACATAATTAATATATCCCTTATTTTAAATTTTGACCTTTGGATTCAATATTTGAAATGATTATTTTATCTACTCATTAGTGATAGAAATTAATTCTAAAATCTAAATACAAAATGCAATAAAATTGTATTTTGAAAAATATAACATCAACTCTAAAATGTAAAATTTTGGTTATAATATAGAAAAACATTTTAAAAATTAGACATTCAAATTAGAAAAACATATTTTTACTCATAATGCTTTTCTCATAATTTCAATATTATTATTTTATGATAACAATGGCATAAAACTAATGATATTTTGAAAAACATTATTTCATACCATTCAACTAAAAATCATTATTTTTATGAAAAACAAAAATTCATCATATGCTTATAATGAAATTTTAAAACCAAAAATGAAGTTATTTTATCAAATTAAAATATTTAAAATCATGAATTAGAATAAATGATAATTAAATATATAAATAAAAATATATTTTATTCAAAAAATTACCTTTTAATACATCATGTGTTTTTTATCATATTTAATATATAAATTTAAACAGAATAATTTTTTAGTATTAGTTAACAAATATTTATATTAACTATTTTTATACTCTTTTAAAAATTATTAATGTAAGTTATTAAAGTGAAATAAAGTAACCTTTTTAGGGTTCATCCAATGGAATTATTCCTTTAGAAATAGTAATCAATGTAAAATAGTATTATATTATTATTTTAATTGCGTATTTGTTTTAATTTACTCATTGTTATATTATCCATGTAATTTCAAAAAGTGACGGTTCAATTTATTAATTTGTCATGGCGGTTTGGTGTTGTGTGTGGTGGAAGATGTAGATGATTTTATTAATCTAATATATCCAAAATATTGTGTCATTACATTATATCTCTTCTAAATATATTTTATATAAAATGAGTGGTTATTCTAGTAAAATATGATTTTGAAAATGGGATATTTTTCTATTCCACTATATTATCAAGAATTAGTGGTTGGCCAAGTAAAATATGATATATTATTATGATGGGTTTCCTAGTCCCATATATTTTGGGATATTTTAGGTCAACCATGTTTGACAGGACAATAAATTATTTTTGGTTAATATTAAAGTATATTTATACACCCATATGATTTTTGACATTTGACATTCCAGTTCCATGCCTTATTTTGAATTTATTCCATAATAGATCAAAAATACTTATATGATTTCTCATTTAAATTTATTTAAAATTTTATTTTACCAAGAACATCCTTTAAAAATAATAAATTATAATGAACCATTTTATGATTATAATATTTTCACTGATGATAAATTTTTATAATTTCATGTCCTAGTTGAATAATATTTTCATATATTACAAGATAATGTATCTCACATTTTGTTATCTCTAAATAAGACAACTACACCTCCTTGATAACTATCTACCACATAATGAAAATTTCAGATCACTCACTTATTATGTTCCCATATTCCCCCATGTGATCATTTGTGTTAAATCAATAATGAAATTTCTGAAGGTTTCTTTAATTATGCATTTCATTACTTTTGATAGTATAATTATAAGATGATGATTTATTATGTAAAACATTCCCATCAAAATTGTAATATTAATTATATGAGTTTCTTTTATTTCATGTTATATTTAAAAATATAAATTTTTATGAAAACATATATATGAGTGGGTTAGGGAAATCATATATTTTAATCAATGTAGATTATGATTGTTTTTATATACATAAGTGTTATTTATAGAGTAACAGGTTATGTATAACATTTACTAAATTACAATGTTAACATTTTCAATGCATTTATTCTGAGGTATATTATACAAATACCATATTTAGCATTCATGATAACACAATGAAATATTATTTTGGGACTTCAAATAAGAATAAAATATATGTATGATTTTATTAATGAGTATAAACTATATGGGAATAATTTATTTTAGGTAGTAGAAGGTAAAATGTCATATTATTAAAGAATAATTTCATAAAAATTATCCTATTATTTATTAGAAATTATATATGCATTTATTTTATTTTCTAGAGAAATTAACTTTTAATTTATATAAATAAGATTTTAATAAAAAATAATGTAATTTTATAAAATAATAAGAATTTTTTATATCCCATACATAAAACATGATATATGTACTATTATATCCTTTATTTATATTGTTAAAAAATCAATAATGTATCCACTATTAACATTTCATGTTTTAATAAAAGATATGAATTATTAATTATGTAGTCATACTGAAATTTTATGATTAATAATAAAATTAGTTTTTCTATGTCTATTATAAATTATACATTATTTATTTTATATAATCATTTTATTTGATAACTAAACTAAACTTATTTATATTCTTTTTTCCACATTTCCATCATAATAGTAACTTTTTAATTTGATTCTAATTGATAGAATATGAATTTTATACATTTTAATAGTTTTTTATGTGTATCAAATAACCATTGAAATGAAAATAATATTTTTTTGTTATATTAAATAATTTTCAATAAATAATACTATGAAAAATAAATTGATAAAGAATATTTTTTACACAAAATGAATATTTTATGATGAATTTATAGTTTATATTATATATTTTATAATGATCTAATGGTTTTTTATTATTTTATTTAAATGTTTTGATATTAAAAAATATAATTTTAAATTTTTAAGTGACCTTTTTACACCTAAAAATACAATGAAGTGCATGTTATATTTTTTGAAAACATTATCTTACACACACACATATATATATAGTGTCATTTTATCACAATATGAATATTATAATTGATAATGTAGTCATTATAAATTTTTTTTGGTTGACGACATTAAATTGTCTCTGAAATATGAACAGTCCATCACACCTATATTCATATCATAAATATTGATTTAAATCATAATTATAAATTAATATGAGGATAAATTTTTAAAAAATAATAACATATTACCTTCATCAATGCAAAATTATTTTCAGGCGTTGTTTTTTCATTGTTATAAAAATTAATATACTTAAAAATTGAGAATATTGTTATTTGTGTATACCATAAGTCACGGAGAATAATTATTAATAAAAAAGGGAAAGTCAATCATTAATCATTTTATATAGAATTATTATTCTATTATATTTAAATAAATCAATCTCAAAATAACACCCATAATTTTTATACCATTAAAACAATTTTCCAAAATATATGTTTTATTTTGTTGAAATAAATAATTTTATATTAATATTCACACTGAATAGGGAATTTACATTATAAATTTTGATTTTGGGATTTTTTAATATATAAAAATATTTATTTATTAATATTATACTATTAATATTAAACAAATTACAATAATATTCCTTTCCATTATCTAAAAGTATAAATTAATAAATAATTTATTGAAAGACACCAACTCCCTGTTGGATATATAAACAACCCCCACCCCATTATCCTAACATCAAAATCATCCCCCTTTCAATATATTTACAAAATTAAATAATAAATTATTCTTTATAAATGTTCCTAAAACCCTATTAAAATCAAAATACCCAATAATGAAGGCTTTAAAATAAATCTAAAAGAAGGTCCTCAAAAAGAAAGGTAAGGGTTCCCAATCATTTCCCTATATTTTTTGAGAAATGTTTTTTCAAAATTGTATTCAAAGTCCACTAAATTATAAATCCTTCTTATATGTACTTGTAAATGACACCCCTTTGATCCATTATAAATGAGATATTACTGCTTACCTCCCACAAAACCCCTTTAATATATTTTTACAATGTTTATGCATGGAATTCAAACATAATATATATATTTTTCATTTCCCATCTACAAATTTCCATAACCTAATAAGCCTTGAAGGTAAAATTAGTATCATATTGTAATTATAATATAATGATTTTTGGAAACATATATATTTATATATTTGTTTTACAGTTCATATAAAATATATTAAAAAAATTATTGAACCGTGGTAGATATATACAAACTATGTGAATTATAATTTTTTATTATTTAAGATCCATAATCTCTTACATAATTTAATAATTTATTTAATTTATGAAAAAAAATTTCTATTTAAATTATTTCATTATAATTATTCTATAATTATATAATAAATACTAGAATAATGATATTTAATGTAATTAATTATAATCATTTTAACATTCTGAATCATGATTTGTGAATAATGACTATTGATTTGGAATTATTTTAGAGCATATATTACCCTATTGAACACTTTTACATCTGTAGTTACATAAAAAATATACCACAACAAATATAAATATTATGTATCCATTTTGAATGTTCCATTAACTATTACCATTACCTCCTCGAAATTTTGGAGCGTTCACAAAATGACTCCCAACAAAAAACCTAATGGACATTCCATTTATAAGAGAAGAATAAATGATCCAAAATTAATATTAATAAAAACATAATATAACATTGTTCTAAATCAATTTAATAATTTAGAAAAATATATTATTATTATTTTTAAAGGACAAAAAATGTGATTCAGGACTCGATATGTAACATTTTGCTTCCAAATATCCATTATTTTCTTGTGTTGTTTCATTATCACATATACTGAAATATATGTTTCGTGTGAGTCCCTTATGATATAATAATTTTCAATATTATAAAGTTAGGAAATGGTGTGATTTATTTGTAGAGTTTATATAATTAACATTAATTTTATTATATTTCTCATTTTTTGTATGATTTCTCTAATGTTATATAATGTTGTATTGATGGAACGTTGTTTCAGGATATATTTTTCAAGATAATTATAAGTAGGTAATTATTATATCCAAATTACTAGAATATATTTTCATTAAAATATGTATATTTTTTTGGAAGCTATGTGGATTTTATTTATAATTTTTTTTCATGCACATGACATTCCCACAACATGGTGAACCACATAAAAAAACCAGCTTATGTATTATATTCTGATAGTAGTGGGAAATGAACAGTATGATAAACCATGAAACAAACAATATAGTTATGAAAGTATATTTTATGTAAACATTATCATTTTCCACAAATTTTGGAAAATTCATCTGTCAAACTATGCTGATTACAATGATTTAAATTGATATAAAAATATACTCATGACTATAGATGAGATTATCATTTTTATCCTTTTTTTATTTCCACAATTTTATTATATACCTCTTTGAGAACTCAAGGAATGTCAACCTTCCTTTATCCAAGGTTTTGAGATCATTTATCATAGATTTCAGGATGTTTTAAATAGTTAAAATCTCATTATTTCTATTGTGTTTCATCTCATTTTCTCCTCAAATTAATTCCCAATTTTTTTAACTTGTAAACTATATTGGAAATAATGATTGACAAGATGTTTTAGGGTTGATATTATTTTTAGTTTTGTATTTCCTAGGGCATGATGGAAATTTTTTCCATATGATGTTATTTATCTTCGAACATAGGTGAAATATTCCCACTTTATTAAGGTTGGTTTTGTTTGTGTGATTATTTGTTTTACAACTCATGAAATTGTTAAAATATTAAAATTAATATTCATATCATGTGATACCATTAAATTATTCCCGTGATTGGTCAATAAATAGTATTAAATTATTTCAATCCTTTTCATCATGGTTTTTAATGAGTTATATAAAATTATACTTGAATTAAATTAGTGATGTTCTATGTGATTATGAAAATAAGCTTAAGGCAGTTCCCAAATTAATATTATGAAAAATGAGGTTTTTATCCATATAATGGTTAGTTAAGAATGTAAAACATTTTATAATGGTTTATTTTTATCAAATCTATTGATTATAATTATATCAAAATGAATTAAAATGTTATTTTGAATGTATTTAACCTAGTTTTATTTTCAATGAATTATTCATAACTAGGTTATCCGTTTTTGAAAGACTCACATTTATCTCTTTATAAATTTATTTGTTTTAATAATTGTGAACCTGTTTTATTAGCCACATTGTTTAATTCCTCATTTAAGTGTTTTTCATTTTTTTATATTAACTGATTTGATATTTTTTTCTTTATATGATGTGAGATATGTTACTTCATAAGTTGAATATGGAGGTATAATTTTTTGAATTCTTTATTATATTGTATATATTAATGTGGTTAAAATGATTCTTAATGACTTCTCACACCATCTTTTTTATATTATGGAAACCCTGTGTATCTATGTCAGAAAACTAGTTTATGATATCCAAGTTATGTTATTCCTTGTAATCAATCTACTATATTATACTATTACAATGATAGTGAAATGATACAGATGAGATAAATTGTGTTATTTTATAACTTTGGAAGAAATAAAAGAAATGAGGTTGACATCAGTTGAATATTTATATTTTATGTTGACTTTAAGACCTAGGGAGTAGAGTATTAATCATATTATATCGGTGATGATACTTTCTTAATGATTACCACTATATATTTCTATTGGTATCCCATCTCCCTCATTTTTTATTTTTTCCTTATTTTTTCTATTTAATATATAGGTATATTTGATTTTTTTATATCATGGTTCCATGTTTAAATCATATAGTATTTCATTTTAGATTTAATTATATATAATACTTGTTTATAAAGGGTGTTTTTAAAAATAATTTCTTAGAAATATAAAAAATTTTGTTTTATCTATATAAAAATAAATTTCTATTTAAATATTATAAACATTTCTTTCCATATTTAGTTAAATAAATGGATTTCAATGTGGAATTAAAAGGAATAATGAATAAAATATATATGTATGATAAAATGGGTTTAAATTCATTTTCAAAAAATTTATTTTATAAGAAATCAAATATTAGGTTTTATAAATTGCATTGAATATATGAATTTTTTTTCATTATATTCTATCATTTATAAAAATGTATTTGCTAAATAATGTGTATACTAGAAATTGTGAACTATTTGAGAAAATGAATTGAAAATAAATTTCTATGAAATCATATTGGGAATTTATATTTCACATTTTATACATAAATGTGTATGTTTGAATGTATACCTTATATTTTCATACATGTGACTAGGATGTGAAATATGTTTTTTTGCGGTCCGTTGATATAAATTTTGATGTGTTGTCTGACTTTGTTGAACATTAAGATATCACATAGTATCTCATGATTTTATTCTATGCTCCAATATAATTTAATGGTGCATCATCCAATTATTATAGTTTATTTATATTTTGGTTTCCATTATTTATAGATAAATTATTTTACTCGTTAAATAATTTATTATTTGGTTTTTAAATTAGGATTTTTGTTTTTTTATGGCCTTATTTTTGTGTAAATATTTATTTGTAATCATTTATTTATGAACATGGATTTCTATGATTTCATCATTATTCTAGATTCTTAGTTTGATTTTATAATATATTTCATATTTACTAGTGTTGAATCCATTAATACTAATTGATTATATGGTACACATAGAGTATTTATCCAATCTAGGGTAATTGATAATGGGACTCATACAGTTTATAATGATGAATCGAGTGGCATTAGAAATTAATCAAGGTTTCTCACTAAAAAAGGTTTTTAGATATTTTTTTATTTGTGGAGTCTGCTATTATGGATGGATGTTTTATTGAACTTATAATATATATTATTAGAAGGAAATAATCATTCGAGAAGAAACTTATTTATCCACAACAAGTCGAGATTTTAGTAATAATTATGAAAAAATTCTTTAATAATTTTTTATAATTTTAAACTGAAATAATGGTATATTAATCCCTAATTAGTCATATTAAATAATATGGATGTTTAGTTATGTATTGGAATGAAATTATAAAGTACAAATAACAACAATGTCTATATTTATGGTATATTAAACCATACTGATATCAAGAAAAATGTATTATGTTGTCTATTAAGGTTGTTATAGGGATGGATGATGGTTCACCAAGAAAACGTTAGATGGAACTATCATTGTTCTATATCAATTGATAATTTTTTGTTTAATACTCTATTATTTTCTTATTATCTCCCAATTTGTATTCCAAATATCATTTAATGTTGAAAGAGGGATTTGTGAAGCATATATTTTTTTTTCAAGGGTATTAAAATATGATTTATTTAATTATTTTCATTTAAAATTCAATGGTCAAAAATTTAGTTTTAGTAGTTAATTTTAAAGTATATTTTTTATACCATTATATTTTCTTCAAAATATATTGGTTCTATTATGAAAATACTAATATATTTTTAATTAAAATGTATTTTATATGATTTTTTTGAATTACAATACTCGGTAGTTTGAATTTTAAAACATGATATAAATGTGAATTAGGCTATAATATGTTTTATTAGCGAGGAGGAATATTTTCACTATGTATGTGGTTTTAAAAGAACTAGTTTTCAAATTCCTACTACATATTAGAGTCTTTAATAGAAGGAAAAAACGATGTGTGTTTGACCCATGTGATTTATGCATTTGGGTTTAATACATTTCTCATATAGGGATTCACTGACTTGATTTGAAATGAATTAAATTATTAGATTCGAATTTCATGTTCTTCTGATTATGTCTTACATAATGGTTATAATGATGCTTTTTAAGTATATCTCTACCGATGAAACTCTGGATGACTCCTCTCATAGTTTGTGTGTGACTTTTATCGTTATCAACTCTATACAGACTCTAAATAATTTATTCAAGGTCTCTCTAAATAAATATTAATCCCACAACATAACTATGTCCTCTTATAGACACTTGATAAAATTAATGGGGTTCCCAATCTCCATTAGTTGGATAACGTTCATCTATATCTTGGAAAAACTGTTTCGTAGTAGTTTTCGAAATTGATGGAATGAAAAGAGGAATTTATCTATCAATAAAAAATATTTAATGACCCAACCATATGTAATGAAACTATCGGAATTTAGACAATTATAGATAATTAAACATATATTTAATTTTAAAATTTACATTAAACAATAAATTTGATCACCATCCAATGTTCACCGAAGAAAAAATACATTTAAATCCCCCAGTCTTATAATATATCAGTTTCAATTAATTATATAAAATGAATATGGTAATTCAATATTTGAATGATTTAAAATGGTAAACTAAATAAAATGAAACAACAAACAACCCTCTATGTAACTATAGTAGAAACATTCAAACATCGAACTAAACATACATTATAGAAAAACATGATCTGAAGAGTAACAAAAAATGATAATATGTGTAAGAAAAAAATCCATTCAATTGTAATGATAAAACTAACACCACCTAAATAGTATTTAAATAACTAGACCATTTATTCTAGTATGAAATAATATATTATCAATTAAAATTTATAAAATTATAATAATAAATCGATTATCCGTTCAATAATAACAACAAAAATGTTTCTTCAAATATTTACTAAAAGAAAAACTTTCACATTAATTTTTTCCCAAATTACATATTTAAGTAATAACCTAGAGGAGTACCAATATTATCCATCATTATAAATATTTTACGTTCATCAAAAATTATGAAAATAATATTTCAAAAGAGGAGTAATTATTAAGGGTGAAAAAAAATAAAACATATGTCTAGAAGTGGAAGTCTACAAGAGACCATAAAAATAACATAAAACAAAAAATAAGGGAAATAACACTAAATTCACATGGGTTAGGTTTAAATATAATATTAAATCACTAATTATGGAGAAAACCACTTATTTTAATAAGTATTATGTCACTTTATATGGACAAGGAAAATTTACTCTGCTATCACAGCTTTTCGAAATACAGGACGTCTAAATATGGGTTTTATTATATAATCACTCAGGAATCCAATGAAGTTTTATTAATATACTGATAGAAAAAACATAACTATGTTTCTCTATGAACATTATGATAACAATATTAAAATAAATATGTAAATTTGGTTCAAACCAAACACCCACATTCTCCATAAATGATGTTTAGAACCTAATATTATATTTTCTATTGAATTCCATCTAATGGGTTGAAAATTCATTTTAAATGTTCCTACCAGACATCAATTTCATTAATTTAAAATTTTAAATTATAAATAAATATTTCAAAACCAATATCATTTATTTTAGAATATTTTTTTGACACCCATTTTTAGAGCTTAACACACACTAAATAAACGACCCTGCATTGAAGAAGTCGCTCTGGATTCCAAAGGACAAATAATTAATGAAAATTACATTATAAGTCATTTTGTAAATATATCAAATTATTGTTGTGAATTTTTTATTAGATAACACTTTTAACACATTCCCAATTTCATAAAACTAATTCATTTAAATGAATATCATGTAAAATAGTATTTATCTTTTAAATGATATTTTAAAAATCTAAATATTTTTTTGGGTACTAGAAACATGGAGTTAATGATGGAATTCAGCATGTTTCTTATTTTTACAAATATGTGTGAGATGAAATGTACCCCCAAAACATTAAGGGACCAAGGAACCAATGATTAGGAAAGAAACATGTAGAAATAATCCGATCACATATAATAATATCAAGAATGTGAATAAATTACTGAAGAAACGAATATAAGTTTTAACATAAATTACGAAATAAATAGGGAAGAAGAAAAAAATATGATGAATGTAGTAAATGATTATAACATACCCTATCCATTAGAATCATTTGAAACACATACGACAATCAACAAAATTTTCTAAGAGGGAGAGAAAAATTAAAGGCATGGGATGACCGGAGCCCACTTGATGTGCGGTGACTAAAGATAGATAATAAGAGGGGAATGGGGTAATGGATTGCAGATTTGTTAAACGGAATTTAAAAAAATTTAAATATTGGTCAATATATATGGTTTGATAACCCGATTGACTGTGACTTGCACCAACTACTTGCCTTATACTATAGTATCCAGAGAACCCTATATGGGAAGGATACACGGTTAAATTAACTATGTACCAACCAAAAACTTTGATCCTCTAAAATTTATATATTTATCTTTATGGTATGCACACAACTATTATCTTAGCACCATGTTATTTTAAAAAATACTTTTTTCTAAATAAAATTGATTTCATTTATAGGCTGGGTTACTTGGATCAACAAGCTTAAATGAACCACGATATACTACTAAATAGCCTTATAAAACTATTTTTAAATTATTGGATATGAATAGAAATAAATAATATTTTGTAATTTATGGTTACAGATATATAATTTTAATTCCTTGGGTATCAAGAAATTCTAAATAAAAATTTAAAACATTTGAAAGTTAAAGTGGTGTTTTTTAGAAGAACTTTTTTCCCTAAATATATTTTTTTAACAAACCAAATTAGTCTTTATTGGTGAATTATTTTATTTAAATATATATTTTATATTGTTATTAATATAATTTATTATTCAAATTTTATTTTTATTGTCATAGGAAAATAATAAAACATGTTTTTTGATTAAAAATAAATGTATTTAAAAAGATTTTTTGTCCTGTGGGTTTTATGCTTATTTTGTAATTCATTTCTATAAAATTTAGAAATTAAAAATGATAAAATGGTTTCATTATTTATAATCAGGATGTACAAATATGGATAATAATTCCTTATCATTTTTTGTCTATATGAATAATAATATTTGTAAAATCGATTATCCTGATAAAGGGAAAATTGTGTTAATTTTGGTTAAAAATAAGTGATAAGGATACAATTAATTGATTATTTTTATTAGAAATATTTCACATTATACATGAATGGTAATGTTTTAATGAGAAAAATTTCTCAGGAAAACGACCTATACATTAAGATAAATAAATTAATGTTAGAAATTATCTCCCTCATAGTTTTAAATACCTTTAACATTTTCATGTGGTGAAAAAATATGAATGAATCTATGTATCTCTATTTTTTGTAATGAAATAAGTTTCTACAGGGGATATTCTATCAAATTATAGGTAATATTATTGTATCCTTAGATCTTTTTGAAACTATAATGCAATATTTGTCCAATCAATAATGTAATATAATAAATGATTTATAAAATAGTAAAAGTTGTATTATTTGAGTCATTTAATGTGTTCCATATATTTTATGATTAATATGATATATTTTTTCCATATTAAAATTTAAAATTCTTATTAAAACATTTTAATTTTGTATTTTAATTCAAATTATATTCTTTATGTCATAATTGAAATTATTGACATTTTATGAAAATAATATGTTTTTACATTACTAAAATATAATGAAAAAATTTAAGGATAATAAGGTGGATAATATATGGTGGAAATATTATTCTAATTTTCATTTATTGTCACTATTGAACCATTTTTTATTTATAATGCCTTCAATGTATTTTAATCATTTTAGAAATTCTAAAATTGCCTCTCCCTTGAATTATAAAACAATTACCCCTCCTTTCTCTTATTTATTTCAGAATGATCCTTCTAGATCGATAAAAATCAATGAAGTTAGACTATACAATCCCATATGATCATTATATAGGTACGTATATTCACAAAATTACAGCCTCTGTCCCCTTAAGAGGAGATCTAAATGATTTTTTATGAAGAGGAAATCACATTAGCATATCACTATATTTTTTTCTTCTATTACATTCTATAAATTTATTATATTAATTATAATATAATATATTTTATATCCTCAATATAAAAAACATTATTATTTTGAAACCACCTTTATTAACAAAAATTTTAATAAATTTTCAGTTAATGTATCTCTTATACAGATAGACAACAAACCCTCTTTACGTAGTAGAAAATTTATTTTTCTATCATGTTTATTTCAGAATGGTTATTATGATGTGATTAATTATTATATATTATACCTTTGGAAATTATTTGTTTCCTTTATTATAATATCATATCTACTTTATTAAATTCCAAACACTTGGATAGTGAGAGTGTTTTTCATGCGTACATATCGTCTACCACTTCCACGAAGCAATGTGATTTCATTGTAATTTCTATTTTATGTGGATTTTAATATAGTAATATATAATTAATATATATATATATGATAAATTTTATAAAATTATTACTCTATAATGTTTATTTTGTATTTAACATTCCCTCATTTCATCTATTCAGAGGAGAAAATGGTGGGGATTCTTTTGTATGACCTACAGTCATCATGAATATAGTGACACATTTTTCAATACCTATATGAATATAAATATTTATATAATTACTACATACGAAATTTATTTCAGGACTAATATTATTTATTTTATGGAACTATGATCGATATATAATGACCATAACTATATAACGAAAGCATACATGAAAAATAAAGTTGATATCACCAAAATTAAAAACATTAATAAATATTTTTAAAATAAAATAATTGAAAAAATAAAATAATTAAATTATATATGGAAATAAATATATTATTTTCATTCTTGTTAATATTTTTAATAAATTTATATATATGTAATATTTGAGGTTTGAGAAAATACGATGTATGTAGAACATAATGTAAATGATTTTTATCAAACTATTATTTTTGAGATATAAAGGCCATAATCACCAATTGTTAATTTTATGCTGCCGGTATACATACCATGAATATATTTTAGTATTATTAATATAAATTTTTATGAAATTTATATATTAATATATCATTGTTTCTTTCTAGGGTCTTACGATTCATATATTTGCATAGGTGGTATGGTTTTCTGTTAGTGTCCTATTTTTATTGAGTTTTTCAATGGTTATGTTTTTTATTAGGAAATAATATGGTCTATGTCTCTATAAATATATTAATTTTATTATTTTATTTTATATTCATTTTAATACATGATTTCCTTATATTTTTCTAACATTAAATACACATGAAAATGAAAATTTGTTTCTCTGTAAATTTTTATTTATTTATCAGTTCGGTCAAAAGCCATTTTCTACTATATTTATGTTTTAAAAAATGACTTCATGAAAGGTTATACTATTATCTTATTAATTATTAATTTCATTTCTAATGATTGTTTAAATTTTATAAAAAAAATTCAATAAATCATAGGGTTATTTTTGGGAAGAGATACTTTTAAAATTTAATGAAGAATGTGAAAGGGGTGTCTTATATTAACTTATACCACATGGTTGGATTTTACATCCATCATGACCACTCAGTGTTTTAATGTTTCATTTATATGTGTAAATTTTTTTAAATGAAAATTTATTCCTTAATATTTTTGAACTATTTTTATTTAAAAAGTGATTTTCGAAATGGAATGGCTAATTTCCTCATAAAATATTTCATTGGTAATTTAAAGGATTTTTCACACATTATTACATCCATTAATGTAAATTATTATTTGATATATACATGATACATTCTTAATGTTTATACACTTTCACTAAATAGTTAATATTTTTCATGATGATATGTTTACTAAGGCTATTTATTTTCAATTGGTTAAACTATGATAAAAGGATTAAATGTTAATGTAACATGCTATCATCGAATAAGAGGCGATATAATGATATTATCGGGTGGAACATCTTGGTATTGTTTTAATTATGTTATGGTGGTTAAATTATAACCATCGACTATGAACAAATTTTAATTTTTTTGTCTATTATAATATAATCAAGGATGATGGTACCATTTTATCCCATAATGGGTGGAACCAGAATTATAAATCCCTCTAGTAAATTTGATAATGATTGATTATATTGAGATAAATATTACAGGAAAACAGAGTGAACCAATTTTGTTAACGCACTATATCAAATATTATAGTTTGGGGATTGGACCCAAACTACTGTGAATTTTTCATGAGTGAACAAATTCTATGGTGATAGATTTGGATTTCATTTCCGACTATAATTGATATGATTCGTTATTATAATATTTCTACCAAGATTCAAATTCTTATGATAATTTTATGTTATCATGTATCTTTAACATTGATTCCTTTATGATTCGTATCTTATGAAAAAATATACATTATTCCATGAATAATGATTATGTTCTTTGACAAGTAGGGTATTATTTTCATATTTTATTCTCATGTTCTCATACACATATGAATCTATGACGATTATGTGATCATTTATTACTCCATTATCTACCCAAATAGAGCATATGATATCATACTTTCTTATATTTAATTTCACCTTGTTTTAAAAAAAATTGTGTTTTGTAATGGTACATATATGATAGGTTCATGTTATAATAAACATAATGTGAGAGGCTTATGAACTAGTTACTTAGGGGTCTATTTTCTAAAATATACTTGGCATATACTATTCTAGTAGGTATCATTATGTTATGTAATGGGTATTAATTCATTAAGGTATTATATGAATTATTTAAATGTATGGGTCATACTATTATATATTAACTAATGGTTTTGTTATGTTTTGAAAACTATGGTTAGAAAAATTTAGTGAGGACATAAGGGATAAGTATATGTACAGAATAAAATCCTAAGGTTTTGTTAATGATATTTAATGAGCTTGGTCAATCTAAGTGTTTCATTAATAATGTTATGAAATTTCGAGATCCTAAAAATATTTTTTTATTATTATCTATTTTACACTATGGTTATTATCTCTCATACAATGGTTTTTGGGTTATGTAATTAGATGTAAATGAATGTAATTGTATTAATATTGAATGAGATTGATAATGAAATGAGTTTCCTCTTACAAAAAAATGTTTTATTAGATGGATCGAAAAATATCAATTCTATTATCGAATAACATTATCATTAATCGAACATTGGTGAAATTTATAATTGTCAATAGAGGAAACAATGACCGGTTGAGTCCTTCATGAAGGAACTTCCACCTTCCTTATGTTGTTCTACTCATCTTATTATTATGGAGAAATGGATCACTTCCACTAAAAGGATAATTCACATTATTCTTTTCTTAAAACAATAGAATGTTATTTTAGAAGTTTTTTATTTTGAAGGTAAAGAAGATCTATGGTGGAACAATGTTAATAAGTAGTGTCAAGAAATTTAAATTGAATCCCTATAATATTATAGGTTTAAGAGTGTATTATTTGAGTACATCACATATATTATTCATATAATGACCAAGACACCACATAAATCTATATTACATCATTTTAGATGACTATTCAAAAAATTAAATAGAAAAATACTAATGGGAAATAATAGTTGAGTTCTTTTTGAAAATGGAATAAAATATTCTTATACAGTGATTGATCATAAATATATCCCACAAAGATATTCCCATTTAGTATATTTCATCATTATACCAAAAATAATACATTTATTAAAATCATGGGGAAAGAAAACTTAAGAAATGGTGATCTAATATTATATGTAAGGGTAATCATAATATGTGATAATATATGATAATAGGAAATTATAAGATAATAAGAAGGGTATATGATAATGAACATAAATTAAAATGTTCATAACTAACCTGCATATGACATGGAATAACAATTATAATTTTTTTAGTAATGAATCATAATGGAATAAATTATCATGATCCATGGTATTATATCATTTAACAAATACATCGTTTTTTGGAATACACATAATCATATAAAACATATATTATTACTTTCCAAAAATACATTCAGAACATGTTAGTCTAGGGATAAAAAGTCGGGTACCTGTTTCGGGATTGGGATGACCTTTCATATACCCTATTTCAATCATTGGATAACAACCCATGCACCCTGTGATATCACATAACATTTATCATTACATATTTTATTGGGTTATCATTTAATCATATCATAACCAATGTAATGAAAATTTGGTTTTATAATATTTTTATCATGGTATAACCCATGTAAGAGAAAACAATTTCATAAAAATCATGCTAAAATCAATATAAACCATTTTTAGAGAGATTAAGAATGGTCTCCTTAGATCATAACTCAATCAAATAACAAATAAAATCTGTGTATTTCTTCATAGATGGAAAATTAATTTCACATTTAACTTTGCAAATTACATTTAGGAAAAATATCTTTTCATCAAAAATTAATTTTTAAAATGTAAAATGTTATTAAAATCCATTTCATTGAAAAAAATGTTGAAATAAAATAAAATTTGTTTTAAAATAATTTTAGAAAGTCATTTTGAATAATATCCATTTCAATTTTAAAAATTCATTTTTAAATTATATATAATTTAAAACATTTTTATAATACATGGTCTTGGAGGAAATATTTAATCCGGACAAAGTGGGAAATAAATTTGGTATTTATTAAAACAATTTTCATAATTATCATGAGTAAAAATGAGTGTAAAAATATTACCATTTATTGAAGATATCCTAAAAAATATATGAAAAGAAAATTAATGGAATTTTATTAGAGGAAATTTATGGTATATTAATATTTTATACTTATTTATAAACAATTTTGATATATGATGAGATTATGACATAAAATCATTACCACATTGGTAACATTATAATGGAGGTCACATGAATGAATAATATTAAATAAAACATATAAAATCAAGAAATCTAAATAAATTAATGATATAACAAGTCACAGATCCTTATATACCCCTCATAAAATAGTATAGGATCATAACATGTCATATGTTTCGAAGAAGAAAACTTAAGATGACAATTGGTTAACAAATTTGTAACATTTAGCTCTAAATCCTATGAAGAAGAGATCATAAAATTTATCTTAAATATGAATTATGTAATTTATAATTATTATAAATGAAATTAATGTGATTTATATATACCAAATAAAATAAACATGTGGTGAACATTGAATGGAACTCACATAAAAATAATGGTGAGATCAAAATAACATATCTCAGGCTTTCATATGATTGAACATTCATTAACATATTTTATAGTGTTTTAAACGAATTATTAACATAAAACACAAAAATATTACAATTAATGATATTATATGATATCCTTTTATAATATCTTATCACCCGTTCATTGAAAATATTTCCTTAATTTTATTATTTTGGGTGTTAATTTTCCGACTCTTTCTATGCATGTTTTAAAAATAAAAATATTATTATTTAAGACTTTAGAATGTTTCATAATACATAGAGTTATAATCATGAAAAAATTAACATATTTCTTAATCAATTGTAATTTTAAAAACAATAATTAAATATACTAATGAAAAATTATGTATTCTATGATCATAGAGATGGTAGATTGTACGTATTTATAAGTAATGTTTTCCATTTTTAAACAGTTATTATAAAGAGAAGGTATTTGATATTTTACCCATACCTAAATTCCATGTTATATAAATTTATATATCATATATATTTTTTTGGTGATGGTACTAGAGTAACATCACTTCGTGAAACATATAGTCAACACGTACATGAATGATGTTATTTTCATTATGTTTCTGAAATGGTATGAAAATTATATATTTTTTTCAATTGGGTAATGATAAATAATTTATTAGTATTTTAATTATTTCATTTATATAAAATATAATCATTAAAATTATACTTATTACATTCTAGGTAAATCATTAGTGAAAGACTAATCACATCGCTTCGCGTGGAGGTAGTCCAGCATTCACATGAGTAACATTGTCGTATCCCTAAAAAATGGAATAAAGAATGACATATATATGATATAATTACTCCATATATATAAAGTGTTTATAAATATCATATATATAGTTCGTATAATATATTATATCTAAATTTGAATGTTGTTAATGGAAGAATGAATGACATCAGTTTGTGAGGTATAGTCTACCGTACAAAAAAATGATGATTTAGTAACCTACTAGGCTAATGTCGATGTGGTTATATTTCACTAAATAATAATAAATTAATAATATTATATTTAGGGACATTATTTATATATATCATAATGTTTTAATAATAATTGTATTTGGTGAAGACTGAAATTAAAAAAAGGATTCTAATTGAATAACACTACATCTTCTCTGAGTATCCTTCTTAGGATTTCACTAAAACCATATCAGTTTGGATTTATAAAAAAACTAATGATTATTGTATGTGGTGGGGTAATTTGGGAATTTATTTGTCAATGTATGTTTGAAAACGTTTTTTTTATGGGGTGCATAAGATAAGAGAGTATGTGGCCTTTTATAAGTGGGGGAGACGACACAATTTTTATTTTAAAATAAATTGTCTGATCCAATGTTTTTCATATGTAGAAGGGTAAAAAATGTACCATTATAATATATTATAGTATTACGGGTCTAAATAATGGTATAAAATAGTATTTAGAAAATTTTATAGTTAATTTTCAACCTTGTCTTTTTAGTTTAACCCTAAAGAGACATATTTCTACCATTATCATGGTAAATAATTTTTACTATACTAATTTTCTTTTGGAAAAAATTTATAAGAACATAAAAAAACTATAAATTATAATGAATAAAAAATATGGAATCAATATTTTAAAATTTAGACATTAAAATTTTAATTTTAATTTAATTTCATAGGCCTGATAAAAAATGTATGTTATTAAAGTTAAAATCATCAAATGTATGTAATGTTTTTAATATAAATTCAATATTAAAATTCTTCTAACTACTAATATTAGATTAATATATTTTAAATTTTTATAATTATACTTTAAAACCAATTAAAAATATAAATTTACAATATAAATTATTTAATCAAAAATAAAGTTGTCAATAAAATGAATTATTTTGAAAATTCTTCACAAAAAGAAACTTTTAAAAAAAATATCTAAAATAACAATAATATTATATTGATAATTTTAATTATAATTTTATGTATATTTTATCAAAATTATTTTATTATAGTTGTAACTTTTAATTTTAAATTATTTTTATAATGTGTGACTGAACCATCATTCTCAAAAATACATTTTTTAATAAAACAATTTATTTTATTTAGATTGATTTTTTTTAATTTATATATTAATATATAACTAATAATTGTGTCTATAATATATATTTTAAAATTTTACTTAATTCTATTTGTAATCTACATTAAAATAGCTAGGATGTATATTAAATAAAAATTTTAATCACATATTCTTCTTCAGAAAAACTCTTTCTTGCCTGTAATGTAGGCTATCAGGGAAACATATTGTCTTCTGTAACACAAGATATCAAAGACATATACATTAAATGAAAGAAATAATTCATAAAAACTATGTTTGAGACATTATATCCCCTTAATATTAATTTATCCTATGAAATTATTCACTCTTATACAAAAACATAACAATACATATACCTAATAAAATCTTAAATTTCCTACATACCTTGCAAAAATTAGTGGTTTCATCCAACACCATTTCCCATGTTTTTGTTATTGTTAATTGTAATTATATGCATGTTATATAATATCCACCAATTATTAATCATAAGAAATATCAACCTCTAGTGCTACATTCTCAATGTCTAGTACATGTGATGGATTAGCTATTTACATTATCAATCGAGATACACAGAACACATTTTGAACCTTGTAATGGTTTAGAGGAAGTATCAAATTATAATTTAATATCCTGATATGATCAAGTAAATTAATGGGACTGATATACCTAGTTATATATTTTACCTTCTTTTTTCCATATATAAATTAATTGAAGGTCCTTATCAAAAATATCAAATTCTTGATCGCATCGACGATTATCAACATAACATTTTATTTAAATTTTCCAGTATATATATGTTTCTTAATTAATTTAATCATCACTACCCTCTCATTATATTTATCAGGACCCAATAACATTCTTTCTACAAATTAATTCTAATATGTTTGTGTTCCAGACTTCTATCCATAATGGGCTACATAAAGAGTCATCTTAATGCTCATGTAAGAGTTACTAGAGTAAAAAAATCAATATGATGATGTTATTAATCTCAAACACCATTTAAATCTATAGGAAATAATCATAGAGTTTCCTTTAATCATATTTTGACAAATTTCATAGAAATTCCTCCTCAAATAACATTTTTAATAAATAAAACAAAATCATTTTATTTTTTTAAGTATCACATAAAATATATATAATCTTGATAAAATACCACCCCAAAAATCTAAAATGTATAGTTAATAAAAGTGAACATATGGTCAACCTTGAACACATAAATTCATGATGGTATCAATAAATATTATTTTTGTCACACCTGGAGACATATATTCTTCCAAAATATAATTCACAATTTATTCATTAAATAAGCACTAATCTGATGGAAAACCATTAACATTTTAATCCATTGTTCAATATTATTACAATAAAATATAAAATCTAACATTATTATTCCATAATACATATGTACAGATATAATCATATAAACATTCACATAATTATGTTCAATAATATTTTAGTTGGGATCATTCATACAAAATAAAATATGAAATTAACAATTATAGAGGGTTGGATCATTATACCGAAATTATCCTGATTCACATTGACCATATTGATTTTATTATAATTAAATATTTCCATTGTATTCGTTGGTTGTTGGTGTTGATTAAAATTATTAACCCATATATTTGAGAACATTATCAACAAAATTTCTAAAATACTTGAAAAATAAAAACTAATGTTTTTGTGCTTCAGTCTACCTGGCATACTCATTGATTTCATAATTACCTAAACATATCCCATCACAACATCATTAAACCACTCAATACCCTTCTATTACTAAAGAAAATAATATAATAGTACAATTAAAAAAATACCTCAGTTTTGCTTCCCACACATTGAGTATAAATGAAAGATCATCCTTTTCACTCCATGGTTCTTAGATAAAATATTTTTAGTTTTATCTAAATATTCTTATAAAGACCATGATATTGATATATAAATTAGATATCCACTTACTTTATGATATCAAATAGAATATTCACAACATTGCATCCAATGTACCTTATGGCCAACACCCATTTGAGATATGTTATTAAGCCACTAAAGAATCGATCATCTATTATTTCTAGATAAATGATAAATACCAAAGAGTACCCTATATTTATTGTAACATTTAATTAATATACACCAATAGTTTCATCATCAATTTTCATAATCTCCTAGAAAACCATGTCATTTTTTATAAGGAATTCAAGTAATGTACTTATTGAAAAAATATTTTAATCACACCAAAATTTCTGGAGTCTATTTCGTTTATTTTCATATTATTATATATAAGATTATAACACTGATCAAAAAAACTATCTAGATAATACATATCCAATATGAATTTTCCATGATATGAATAATGGTGAACAGAAAATATATTTTAGTAGAATTGGTCAATTTAATAGCAACTAGTGAATCAGAGAAACCAATGAATGAAGTTGGGTATTTTCTCATGAATGACTCAATGAAAAGTTTTTCCCTCATTTTCATATTTGTGTTACAACATGTTTTATAACAATAATTTTTTTAACCATAATTATGATTTTTATCATTTCATCACCCATATTATTCTGTTTCATAGGAAGACAATCATTTGATTTTCTATTTCATTATTCATTAACGTGGTTCATTCAGGTTACAACATTTGGCTAAAACTAGAATCATTGTGTAAGCAGTACTAATCATTTTGGGATAACACATAATCAAGAAAATACCATATTGGTTGTCAAAATAATGAAACGTCCTTTTTAATCAATGAAACCATTATATTATCCTATGTTATTCTAAGTAATTATTATGTTAAATCATTCATTATGGTTTATATAGTGATTGCTAATTTTCAATGGATATCCAATAATAGTGTCAAACCAAGAGTGTGGCAGGGAATATTGATGTGCATCAATTCCTGAGCAAGTCTATCTCAACACGGTGTTTTAGGTTTTTTAACCATTGCTAAATTTGTGATAGAGCCACATCGATTTATATTATCCAAACTAGGATGCAATTTTCTAAATACAAGAATATCCATCATTTTTTAAAATTCTTGGAAATTTTCCTAATCGTTGAATCATTGTTATAATTATTGATAAAGACATCACTGGACACATCCTTAGCAATTTTACAACGGATTTTACTAATTATTTCTCATACTTATTTCCACATATTATATAAACATTTAGGTTGTTATAAAATTTTATAAAAATAGATTCACATACATGGATATTACATCTTTTAAGATCATTATTCATTAAATTATACAAACACAAGCCTCAAGACCATAATATTTTATTTCCTATGGATATTAAGAACAAAATCTTATAATATTTTGAAATATATTCATCTTTCCCCATAAAGATTATTTCATTTAGTGTTATTAATTTACATACCAAAAATAGAACCTTTCATCTATGTAGGGGGAATGCACCCATAAAAATGTGTGATCTTAGATTCTCAGTAAGGGTATAAATAATAATTATCACTCTATTATCATTAAAATCATTAGATAAGAATAATGGCACATTATAATTAGTATAACATATAACGATCATATCCATCCTTTCAAAGATCCTAAATATGAGTCATGAAATAATGATTGTAATTTTATACTACATGAATCATTATATAATAATAGAAAATAAGCTAGAATATTATAAAATTTTCTTAAGACATAGATTTTTGGAATACACATAAGAAAAGAAAATATTTCATATTGGATTCCCACGATTATATTTATATCTTTTCATGATAGAGAAAAACACAAATGTACCTTCTTTAGGATTGGAATGACCTCCCATGTGGCCTCTTTTGATCATGGGATAACCACACATGTACACTGAAAGATCATATAATATTTATCATTAACCAATTAATTGGAGGTAGATAAAGGTTCCACCCATCACATAATGAAAATCATATATATTTGTGCCAAAATATCATATAACATTGATTTTATAACAACCCAGGAAATAAAATCATATTTTTGAACATTTAATTGTATAATAATCTATAAAAAATCAATAATCTTCATAATAATATAATAATTTCCTGATATTATAACCCTTGAAACAATTATAAGGTTTATTAAAAAAAATTATCATAGTACAACCCATGGAAGTGAAAAGGGTTTCAAAAACAACATACCATAATAAACCAAAAAAAACGGAGAGAGTTAATAAGAATGAAATCAATAGATCACAGTCCAAATAATGAATAAGTAAAATAATTTTTTTTCATATTATATTGAAAATAATTATTAATGATCACCTGGAACATTTCATTAATAAAAAATAATTTTTTTATTTTTTAAAAAAAAACATATATCATTTAGAAAATCATTTTCATTGAAAGGAATTATAAAATTTAATGTATAGTTTAAAAATCATTTAAAAATATTAATGAGAGAAAAATAATTAACAATTTGAATAAATATTTTTTAACCCAAAAATATTTTAATTTTTTATATAAAACATAGGTTTTTAGATAACAGATTTCTGAAGGAAGTGAAAAATAAATTCTGATATTGTTATAAACAAATTTTAAATTATTTTTAGTAAAAAATGATAAAAAATAGTTCCATTAAATAATGACATAATGAATATCTATAGTATAAGAATCTTTATGATAATCATTGAGATTTGGATCATGACATTTGTACAATGGATATATAATAATTAACAATTTTGATAAATTATGTGATTGTATCATTAAATATTTACTACATTGGTAACATTGACTTGTAAGATCCATGATGGAATAAAATAAAAGAAACAAAAAAAATCATGAAAAAATAAATTCTTGATATTACACATGAAAGGTGATGTATATACAACTCATCATAAATAGAGGTGCATCAAATTACATTATTCTCAATAAATGAAAATTTAGTCAAAAATCCCTTGCATATTTGGTAACATCATAACCATAAACCCTTTGAATTATAGATATTCTAATTGATATGTAAATATAAATAATATTATGTATAATTACAATCAAATGCATTTTTAATGGTGTTTAAAACACATAATATTTATTTGTGTTGAATATATCATATGAGTCCTAGAAAAATACACATCAGATAATAATCACTTACCCAAAACATATTTTTGAGCGAATGTTATAAAACCTCCAATATAGTGGTTTTAAAATTTTTATGAAATTAAATATGAAACACATTAATAATTATAATATCATATGTTGTCATTTTATAACATTTAATCACCTGTTCAATAATAATTATTCAATATTTTTATTGTTTTAGGCGTTAATTACAATCTCCACATTGATGGTTCTTTTATTAAATATACCATTACATAAAATTTTATATATTTTTATCTTATCCATAATAATAATCATGAAATAATTAACATATTCATTGAAAAATAATACTTTTAAAACTAATAGTGATATATAGTTATAAAAAATGATGTATGTTACAATCATGGAGATGAATGGTCATACGTATACCAGAGTATCATCCCAATTTAAAAATGATCATTTTGAAAAGAATTTTTGAAATAAATTATCCATATAAAGTGGTAATATTATATTATTATATAATTTATCCATTTGTTGTGGTGATAAAAATTATGTCATATCACTTTATGAAGGCGGTTTTCTATACACACACAAAAATGAAGTTATCATAATTTTGTGAGTGAAATGTTAAGAATGAAAATGATATTTATTATCTATTCATTAATGATAAATATTTAATGAATATAATAATTAGAACATGTATATCAACTATAATCATTAAAATTTAGATGATTAAATTCAATGTAATTAATTAGTGATAGATTAATCACATCGGTTTGTGATACAGTTGTTCGTCGTATAGACAAGTGATGTAATCATATCAATTACAGAATGGATTATAAAATGATATTTATGATATAATGACACAAATGGTATAAATTTATTATATATATATATATATGTGTTTCATATAGTATCATACACAATAGTTAGTGAAGTAAATGGAAGAATAATTATATCAATTTTCCAGGTCATAGTTTGTCATACAAAAAAAATAATGATTTTATAAAAGATTTAATGGAAGTGGAAAAAGTTATAGGTGATGATAATATTATAAAAAAATACCATTATATGTAATATACTGAGTTTATTATATCACTATGTATTAATATTAACATAAGGAGATAGAGAATCAAATAAAAAAATATACGCATTGAAGAAAACTACAAATTCTTCTGATCTCATCGTTATGTTTAAATTAAAGACTTCATATAAGTTATTTATCCAAAACAAAGTCATGTAGTATGAGTTATGGGAATTTGAAATGTTATTTGGGAATTTCTTTTGACAAAATATTTTTTTAATGTTTTTAATATGATTGGATATGGAGTTCCATTTAATATGTGGGGAGATGACACACGTTGTATTTTATAAATAGATTGAGTGCTCTCACATTTATCACCTACCACAAGGGTACAAAATGAACCATTCTCAAACCATATATGTTTTATGTTAACAATATTTAAATCTAATAATTTTTAAACTAGTGTATTGTTTATTTTTGACCTTATCATTTTAGATTAACCCATAGTAAACCCTTTTTCACAATATGGAATATATTTTAAAAAATTAAATTCCAAGATGTGGAACATTTTAAATTAAATTTAATCCCCAACACATGATAATAAATCAGGTTTCTAAAGTGAAAATGATTATACATTAACACGTTTTTTATATCTAAATTCAACATGAAAATTATTTTTATGAACTATATTATATTAATTGGTATAGAATTTAATAATATTATATTAAATCCAATTCAATATATCATTTATAATTGTAAATTATATAAATTAAAAATAATTTTATAATTCAAATCTAGTATCTTTTACAATTCATCACAAAATGAATCTTCTTATAAAAATATAAAATATTCAATCCTAGATAATATTAATTTTACAATTTCAAAAAAAATTATTTTTTAAGATTCATTTTTTTATATTTTTAAAATATATTTTATTAATTTGCATAAAGCGTCCAAAAAAATCATTTATAAAAAATATTATTTTTCAAAAACCATTTTTTCTCATTAAAATTATTCATATTTATATTAAATAAATATATAACTTATAAATGTGTATAATATATATATTTTCATAATTTATTTGTTGTTATTAAATACCCATGATGTAATTTTATGTCAATAAATAAAATGATAATTAAAATAGTATATTAATTATTACAAAAAATTGGTCATTTATGTAATAAAAGGTATCGAGGAAACTCATTGTTGTATAAAATGATAATTATCAATGAAATTGAATTTATTTGAAAATAATAATACAGATAAAATGAGGGTGATAAATTTCATATAAATATGGAGAAGAACTATTTTTAGCTATTGTAGAATGATGATGATTTTATTGGTACACATAAATTAAATTTTAAAATACATTAATGGTGTAATTCTCGTTGCCAACGAGCCTATACCCAAGTGGTATAGGCTCATGGCTGGCATCCAAAAGTCACAAGATCAAATCTGGGCAGGGGAAAATTTCTAGGGGCACTATAGTAGGGTACTATAGTAGCGGCGAAACTGTAGCAGCATCGACACTGTAGAGGCGGATCAACTGTAGCATTTATAGTAGTAGTGGTGGTATTGTAGCAGGTACTGTAGCAGCGCAGATACTATTGTAGTAATGTTCACCAAGGGATCCATTAGGCAAAAAATGGGCTTTCAAGCCTTGTATTCTGTCCACTTGGCCTCAGGCCTTCAGGCAATGTACTAGGTCTCCCACTATCCAGTCTCAAATTGGTCATTAGATTAAAAAATAAATTAAGGATTCAGACCCAACCTTTAAAAAATGGTGTAATTCTAATTTAATAATCTTCCAAAAATGAATAATTTATCAATTCTTTTGTGTATTGAATAATACTATTGTAAATTGATTATTTATAATAGGCTTTATTAGTAATGACTAAATCATTTGATGTGCATTCAAAATATAAAATTAATATTATAGGTTCCCAATATTCCCAGTGTATTGATAATAAAATGAATATTAAGACACATGAAAACCTGAAAAGATCATATGGTCGAATGAAATTGATGTACCTTATTTTCTTGAATTGGGTAAATAAACCTAACAACAATTTCAATAGTGAAACTATGATTTGTTTTGAATTTGTTATTTTTGTTCATGGATCCATTGAATATCAAAATTTTGTAAAAATTAATGTTCATACTATAGATGAATTGAAGGAGCCATCTATTCCCCCACACACTCTCAAATTATTTATGTGTAATGACTATTGGAATTAGTCCATCAATATCTTGAATCTCAATGTTTTTTATGATATGTTTTGACAAAATCATAAGCCCAAATTAAAATTTTATTCTTATACATTCATGTATAATGATTTTGGTGTTGATAATGATGTGATTAGAGGTATAATTATCATTAACACCAGAACTACTAATGTCATATTAGATTATATGTCTAGCCTTATTTTATATTATAATAATTTTTAAGGGGTATCATTTTACGAACTAAAACCTTATATGTTTATTCAAAAGTAAAACCCACTAATGATATTATGATCGAGTCCTTATTCTATGATTCTTCTCCAGTTGAATTCAAAGGGAATGTGCATACTATAATTCTTTTTAATCTCTCTTAAAATGAGTTTGATGTTATCTTAGGCATTTATTGGAATTCGTTACATAAATCCCACATCAATTTATAAGGAAGGGAATTCATGTTGGATATTATGAAGTAACCTATGTTAATCTATCAGTTGGATTATAAATAATAACATTCTATTAAAATTATATCGGTTCTACAGGAAATAATTCATATTAAAGGGGTGTTTATCTTACATGGTTGGGGATAAACTCAACATCAATGATATTCCTATTTTGGTGTGGTCTGATGAGGTATGTCTGAATGAATCTCTTTTTACTCCACCAAATCATGATGTTTCCTTCTGTATAGAGATGATACCACATTTTACATGTTTATCAATGACTCTATATTGAATTTCAATTATTGAGTTCTTGGAACTGAAGAAGAAACACAAATATAATATTTACATGGTATTAATTTTTCCATGATTGTGACCATATGCTACAATAATTATTTTTGTTAACAATAATGTGGAATCGATGTGACTCTATAATGATTATCATGATCCTAAGAAGATGAATTTCAAGAACAGGTATCATATCCCCCATATTGATTAATTTTTATTTCAAATTTATGGAGTCGATTACATTTATAAAATATCTCTTTATTCTACATACCATCAATCAAGGTTCAAAAAAGTTGATATACCCCAGACAATATTCTATAGAACATATTGACACATTGAAAATATAGAGATCCCATATGGTATTATTATGAACAATCAATAATAATGAATTTAATGAATAGAATATTTATATATTTCATTGCCCAATTTGTGGTTCTCTTTAGGGATGATATTATTGTATATTCATTAAGCAACGATGATCATGAATTTCTTTTAAGTATTTTTTCGGGGAACTTATGGAAATAGATTAATTATAAAAAATTTACCAGGTGTAAATTCTAGATTTGGAACACTTTATTCTTGGGTCATATAATATCAATTTTATATCTGGATATCCCTCAAAAGAAAAATTTATTGAACATTTTCCTAGAACAATCACAATTACTTATATATATTATTCTTTGTTTGGTTGGATTTTTTTTGTTTTTGTGAATAATCTCTTATGAATATATAATCAAATCACCATGTTATTAGATAATGGAGATAAGTTTCTTTTGTTTGATGAATTGAATAGGAATTTTATGTAATTTAAGGGATGGATATGGAGTGAATTTTTTATTACATTACCCAATAGTAGAGAAGGATTTTTAATTAATATTGTAAAATCAACTAATTTAATGGGATGTGTTCTCATGTAGAATAAAATGGTGATTTCTTATGCCTCATTCCAATTGAAGGATCTTTAGAAAAATGAACTGACTCATGATTTGGAGTTTGATAAAATAATTTCTACATTAATGATATAGAGGAATTATAATTATGGATAAAGGTGTGATATATATTTTGATCACAGATCATAAAGTATATTATCATGTAGAATTATTTGAATATGCTCCATAGATGATGGTTGGTGAGGATTAATGATAATGAATTAACAATTCATTACCACCAAAAGAAAAATTATAAGGTGCAAATTTATTTAATTCAAAAGGATAATGCTATATTTTCTATGATGAGTATCACAAAAGATATCATATAGTTTTATTTGAGAAGGGTGGATCTTGAAATATATAAATAGTTTGATAACTATTATCTATAAAAAAATGGTGTTCAACCATCTATCCATGTGAATATTAAAGAGGATGTGAAGGATGACATGGAACTAAAAAATAATGTGAGAAATGTTCCAAAATTTGGAATTGATTGTTTTTTAATTATATGTTTTATAAACCATGGATGTCTTCCATATATACAATATTTTTTTGAGATAATGAATGAGGATTAAAGTTAATAATTCTCCATTCATCCATGATTAAAAAATATATATAAAGATATGAAAATGTATTTATAGTGGGGTAGATATAGGATAGATGGTTTTTATTGTGTCTCTAAATTAAAGTAATTTTATCTTGTTTAGGATGATATGTGTAGTTATAAGTGGATGTTTAAACCATTACCCATACTATATCAGAAGTGGGAAAAATTACCATGGATTTTGTAACCGGAAAACCAAAAAATGTAGGATGATTAATTCTATATGTGTTTTATTTTCATGGTATGGAAACTCATAATTTTTTTTAATAGAGAATGTTTCTCAGTGTACTACCTATATAGTAATTATATTAGGTAAATGGAATGGTCTAATGGAGTACCATATTATATTGTATCTAATCATGATAATGTTTACCCAAATGTTTTGGTATTGTTTTTTAATGGATCTAGATATAGATTTTTGATTAATAACTTATTATCATCCTCAAAATGAATTTTGATAGAGATGACAATTATAATCCTATAGGATATTCTATGATATTAATATATGGATTGAATTAGTGGTTAGGATGAACATTTTTCTCTATTTTATTTTTAAAAAAATATCTTTCTAACAAGAATTGAGAAATAACATTATGAAAAATTCAAAGGAAATAAATTTATAAAATTAACATGATTTGGTAATATTGGTGAAATAAATCTATTAGGATGTGATATAGTAGAGCACTTGCTAAATCAAGTGTAATCTAATAAATAAGACATCAATTCCACTAAAATTTGACAAAAAGGTAATGCTGATAATAGTTGACATGAAATATAATTTTATTTTGGTGATATGTTTTTTTATAAAAATATCACTGTGTAATAAGGTTAGGAAATTTTAATAGAATGTAAATCTAATCCCATGGTATATTATCCATTTTAATATTCTTTATCAAGTAGATATGGTTGTTTTCTTCATTTCTCTTCTAGTGAACCTCTCTAAAATTCACGTAGGGTTCCATATATAAGTATTGATTAATTACATAACTAATTCATCTTATATAATAATATAAGTTGTTTAAATACTAGAATATGATATTTTGAATATTGAAAAATGGGTAGAAGTCTTATATTGTAGAGATAATGATCCATAGAACATGACTACAGACACAGTGAATGTAATATGGTGAAATCAAATATTCAAGGAAGCTATATGATATCATGAGGATGTAATGTAAAAAAGAAATCCTCATTGTTTTGAATCATTGTTATGAAATATTATATAAATATTCATTTAGTGGAAATAGAATGTAACAACCTATGATTTTATGAAATATTTTTTTCAAATAAATTTAATTTATTTGATTGCATATGTCACATTGATCATATAGTTGAAATTGATTGCCATATACATTTATATAATTTTATAACCTACTCATTCGATTGGTGGGTATGAATACGAATAAATAATTAATAAACTTGGTGTGGTTTAATATGTATAATATATTTTTTTGGTATCAATCATTTAGAAGAAAATTCATTTTATTGTAAAAGATTTATTTATCTAAAAAAATTATTTGTGAATTGTATTTTTATCTTCTTAAATTATATTCTTCATAATTAGTTATTTATTTTAATGAAATTGTAATATTATATAGTTAGTAAAAAAAGTAAATTTAATAATTTTCTAGGCATTTGATAAGAATAAAACTTTTTTAATGGTTCGAAATCTATTTTTTTATAAACAATGAAATTTTTCTTGTATTGCATATTATTTTAAAATTTAGGTCTAATAATATTTTAAATTTACATTGTTAAAATGGATTCAAAATTTGGAATCTATATCTATAATTTTTTTTAATAAGACCCTATAATTTTATGAAAATAAAAATATTAATCCTTATTGAAATTTATCACTACGGTAAAGGGAAAATAAATATATTTTTATCTAACTAAGTGATAATTGAATCACTATTCATAATAATTCTTATTATAGGAATTTATTTTGAACCTAATCTACATAGGAAGAGAAAATATTGTTTTTAAGGGTCACATGTCTAGGAAAATTACCTATAAAATATTTAAACCAATAAAATATACAAAATCCTAACTCTTTTAGTGTTAAATATCTATAATCTATCCACATAAAGAAAAAATGGAAGGAATATAATTTTCTATTTATTAATTTATTAAATTTTTCCATGAAAAAAAATTATTTATTATTTTTAATAAATACATAAAGAATTTAAATATTATAGAAAACCGATGTAGTGTTTCAAAAATTGATATGAAAATAGAAATTTTTTTATTAATATATTAAAAGTAATATAATTTTGGAGATTTAATGTGTCCCAGAATTTGATTCATTTTTTTGAATTTTTATTTTCATTTTATGGAATTTGATTCAAATTCCAAATTCATCTTTATGTATTTTACAAAAAATTAAACAAATAGTGTTTAAATGAGAAATAATGACATTTTATGTAAATAATGTTTTTTAAAATTACATAAAAATAAAAAAATTATTAACATAGGATAGAGGGTAAAATATATTGTAAAAAAATTATTCTCATTCATATCTATTTTCATTTTTGAACAATTTGGATTGACGAAGGCTTTATAAAATTTTCATCTTTTAATAAATTCATAGAGTTCCCCTTCACACAATTATAATAGGTCGCACCTACTCTCTCTTATTCATATGACATTGTAGATTTTAACAGAACTAAAATATTCAATGTATCTTCTACACTCCCCTATAAATATTATAGAGTTTATTTCCTTACAAAAACTTCAATCTGAGATCCTTTATGTGGATTTTAAAACTGAATTTTTCCAAATAAGTGATAATCACTTTAATGATAATTTTTTTTAAATGTTCTTTTACCTCATATAATTGTTTAATATTATTCATAAAATTCAAAATTCAGTATCATATATATTAGGAAAGGATATTGTTGTTAAACCACTATATATCACACACTTTCTATCAAATATGTAATGAATGTATCGATTAGACATATGTACTACTTATAGTCACTATATAGATTTACAATTGATTTTACATCACAATAATTTCATTAATAGATATTATGTTGGTCTTAATCTGTATATTTGATATTGTTGACATATGTACTCTACTATAATTATAATATCATATATATATTTTTACTATCCAAATTTTTATTCATTGATAACGTCATTTGTGCGTACGTGTGGCATACTACCTTCATGAATAGAAGTGATGTACTTTTCTTTTATGTTATATGTGGATTGTAATAAAAATAAATTCAATAAATATATACAAAATATATGATGTAATTATTATTATAGGATGGTTATTTATTATTTTAGTTTCATTTTTCCCATCTACCAAAAATTTATAACAACATTCATGTGTATATATGACCTATAATCCCAATAAATTAGGTAATTAAATTTTCTATAACTAATTTTATGGATGAATATATATGTATATATATATATATATAATAAATATAATATTTATTTTATGATTAATATTTATAATATGATGGATCCATGATAAAAGCTCAATGAACAAAACAATAAATTCCAAACATACATTAATTACAATGTAATAATCGATCAAAATAATGATTTTAATAATGAATTATTAATATATGTGTGTCAAAATGTTATTAGAAAGTCATATATAATATGAAATATTTTAGTATGATACTGAAAATTTATATAATAAATTTATTATTATTATAATGTGGTTTCAAAAAACACAATAAGGATGTTGGGAGTTGATGTATGATATATTCATCTCACTTTTATTTCACTGAGACACATTCCATATTTATGAATTTTTTCAATTATGTGGTGTACATACACACCATGAATGTAATTTAGGATTTTTCCTATGACTATTACATGGATTTCAATATCCATTTATATTTCATTATTCAATGGTTATCACAATTCATATGTTACAAAAGCAGTAAGTGTTTTATGTAACAATATAATTTTTATTATGATTTTTTATGATTATGTTTCAGATGATGAAATCCAATTTTATATCTCTAAAAAGACTCATGATTGTTTTATAATATTTTTAGTTTTTGAGAATAATTTTTCTCCTTTTATTTAATTCATCTAAAATACACAAGATTCCTCAAATAACCTTCCTGGAAAATTGATTTTATTTCTTCCATCATTAAAGAAAACTATTTCTTCCATATCCATGTTTTCCATAAATACTTCAAATATTGTTTGTAAAATTCCACTATAAATGTTCAAATAAATTTTTATTCATGATAAATTTTTAAAATGTTTTAAAATATTGATTTTTTTTTATGATTGATGTAATTTATTACTTTTATAAAAAATGAGAATGGAATGTTTTCTTTATACTAATATAGCCCAAAAAAATTCTTTATTCATGTCCTATAAATGATCTAAATATTAATTTACCTACTTCCAAATTTATTTTTAAATAAATATATTTCAATACTATTTTTATATATTTTTATATTAAAATTTGTTTTCAAAATTGAAATAACAATTTCTTCCAGATATCTTTATGTGACAGTGGTTGTGATTGTGGTTGTGATGTTATGATATGTCTCATGGAAGACATATGCATGGTTTTCATTATGTTATATAGGTTATGTAATAATAATTTATAGTTTCAATGATATAACCAAGGATAGTGGTTACGTTATAACCAGAGATGGTTGTTACATTATAACCATTGATGGGTGAGAGGTAGATTATATAGCCCACTAATGCATTGGGTAATGATTTAAATGCCATGAAATAAGTAGTTTTATTATAACGTGTGAAAAATTATAGTAAGTTTCAATGTACAATATTATTGTCTTTTTGGTGAAAAATGACTAGTACAATAGTATAACAAACTGCCTATTTATTACATAGATTTTTATTTCATTTTTACAAATAGAGAATCTTTAAAGTATTGTGTCTTGGAAATCTGGAACATAAAACATGAAAACATAGAACACTCTTTTAAATACCCTTTAAAAGCATCCTTAAATTCTCGTTCTATGTATAATTACTGCATCTCATTACCTATAGACATACATAAATGGAAAGGGTGTTTAGAAGGACCAGTAAGGAAAGGAAGAGAATCAGTTTACTAGTTATACCAATAATTACATGATGAAAAACATAAAGACATGAGAAATAGAAATAGGAGAATGTCATAATAAAAATAACATGAATCATAAATTTAATATTTGGACATGACATTTAATTTATAAATTCATGAATATATCACCATGGTCAATCCAAAAGATGTCCTAAAAATTATCAAGGTTATTCACCAAGGTATCATTAAACATTTCATCTTTAGAGATACCATTATTTACCAAATGCAATAGGGCACCATCAGAGAGATCCCATAATATTTCTTTATATTAATGTTACCCAAAAATATCATAATAAGGCATTTCATAAATATCTCAAAGATAACAAAACAAATGGGTTTCATTTCAAAATTGTGAAATTATTTAAAGTTCTTAAAAATAATATCATTATGTCATTTATAACCCATAAAAAAATATTGAGGGTTATATTTATTTCAATTACAGAATAATATATATAATTTTTATGTCTTTATGAATACCTATGTAATGGTAAATATATTTGGGTATTAACATAAATAAAACTAGGGAATTTTGTGCTATAAAGAGAGAGATTTTAAGACGAAACATCTACCCCATAACGACTACGTATCATGGTTTTTAGAAAACATTAAAAAGAGAGGGGACAAGGTTTTCCCACTAAAAAATAACTCATAATATAAAAATGGGATATAATAAAAATTAAATAAGATCATTTTATATATTTCTTAATGACATATAACATGAAGAGGAAGTTTAAATGGAAAGAAAAGATATGATTTCTTTTACGAAAATTCGGTAGTCTAACGACGTCACTTAAAAATTCAGAAAATCATTTTATGAGAGATGAAAGTGTTTCTAAAAATTTGGAAATAAAATTAATAAAAATAAGGTCATATAATAACATAACACAACATAATTATATAGAATATAGAAGATACAACATAAAGAAATTCATGACTTAAAAGAGGAGGGTGAAAGGTTCCCTTACATTGAAGTGTAAATTCTAAAAACTCGAAGGATATGAACTTGGGGGGGGGGATAAGGGAACCTTGGGAGGAATATTTAGGTGGAAAATAACAAGACATTAGTTAATGAGTAACTATTAATGAAATTAATGATGGAATCGGTTTTTATTTCTATAAAAAATGATGAATATTTAATAAATTTTCAAGGGATACTTCATTAGTGGTATTTAAAAAAACATGGGTTCGACAAAGGTATTTTCACATTATATTGAACACATGGGACACCTAATAACATATCATACTATTAGAAAGCATACCTGAATTATTAAATAATTATTACATCATTAATGATGTCATTAAACACCTGAAACACAAAACTGTATTTCTACCATTCACCGAAAAAGAAAACATTCTACAATAATCTCAAAAATTCACTATAAATTAATATTGATTCTATGAATTCAAAAATGTACTTCATTTAATGAAAATAATTTTACAATTATGTGATATTTAATATTTTTGTAAAAAAAATATTTACCTGAAAAATTACTAATACTAAGATAATAATTCATGAAACAGTTATTTACTAATTCTATAATATTACATTACCAAACAAGGTGCTTAAATTATATTTATAAGTTATTATGTGTTGTTCTTATTCCATTGGAAAAATTATTATTCATAGGAGTAATATTACTATTTATACTTTATTATTCCCTAAAAAATTAAGTTGGTTTTGTTGGACTCTTAATTTTTTACTAATTACTAATGTATAAGACCATTTTTTTAAAATCATTTCACATTATTAGTTATTTAGAGTATAAAAAATATTTTAAAATACCCTTTTATCCAAAATTCATCAATAATATTGAATGTCTATGAATTTATCTTGTATTTATCTGCACAATTTAGATTCCCATATTTTACCATAATAAAAAAATCATATTTATAAAAATGGATTACACAATGTAACTAAGGGCTTATTACATATCCACTTATAAAACCTACATAAGACATAAGTGTAAGGTGTTCCATGGGGATAGAATCTTAGGGAAGCACAGACAACATTTCTCGAGTGGGGATTTCTATCATCTTGAACTTCTCCCTTAGGATATTCCATCCAAGCATCACATGTTGAAGCTGAACATAGTCTTGATCAAGAGAAAAGCCTAATGACACCACCTTCTTCCCATGCTCTGACAGATGGGCTTCATATAACCTGAGTCTACGGTTGAGGCCATCGACTCTTCTTTCAGTATTAAGTAACCATGATCATTTTTATTTATAAACTATAATCATAATGTCAAGTGTATAGTTTCCAATGGTCATATTGGACAATGGTCATATTAAAATTGAAACCCTATGATATCATTTTATTTATACTCACATCATTAATTAATGGATATCATTTTGTTGAGTACAAAATAAAATATCACACCAAATTAGGGAAAAAATTATTCCAAATTTTAGGTCATTTCATTCATCTCCCCTTATGATATTTTTTTCTCGAAATTTTAACTCATACCCTCTAATGAGAAAATGTGTGGGTACTTATACCTTATAGAATCATCTTGTTCCCACATGGATTCTTCGAATTTTTGGTTTCTCCACAACACCTTAACAAGGCAGGTAGTCTTGTTGCATAGAACCTTGTCTCTATGATCCAAGATCTCCACCGGCTGCTCCTCATAAGAGAGGTCATTTTCCAGTTGTAACACCTCAAGATATAGTACTTGTGAATGTTCAGGTATGTACTTACTCAAGAGGGATACATTGAATAAATCATAAACTTATGCTTGATTTGAAGGAAGTCAATGGTGATAGGACATTGCTCTCATAAAATAAAGGATTTCATAACGGCCAATGTACCTAGGGATGAGCTTCCCTTTCTTCCCAAACCTCATGAGTCTATTTTAAGGTGAAATTAGAATAAAGAACTTATCACCAACATTAAACCCCATGTCCCATCGACTATTGTCATCATACCTCTTTTGCCTACTCTGAGAAGACTTAATGTGTTTTTAGATGGCATGGACTTTTTTTGTCATATCTTGCGCAAGATCATACAAAAGAATCATTCTATAACTAGATTCATCCCAAAAAGTAGGAGATATACATCGATTACCATATATATCTTTCAAGGGTTCCATTTTAATGCTATGTTGGAAGCTATTGTTGTAAGAGAACTAAACTAAAGGGATATATTGATCCCATCCACCATTAAATTCCATTGATCATGTTCTCAACATTTCCTCTAGTGGTTGAATAGTCCATTTCAATTAGCCATCAGTTTGGGGGTGATAGGCCGTATTGAAATTCAATTTAGTGCTCAGAGAATATTGAATACTTCCCCAGAATATTGATGCAAACCTTGGATCACTAACAGATATGATGGAAAGTGGAACTCCATATAGCCATACCACTTTCTTCACATAAATCCTAGAATGTTGATCATAAGATAAATCTTTATAAATGGAGATAAATGGAATGTTTTTGTGAGACAATCCATAATAACCCATATCACATTTTGTTTCCTTTCGAAGTTCTCAGTGCACTAGTGATGAAGTCCATAGTGATATTGTCCCACTTCAATGCTGGTATATGTAGTGGTTGTAATACCCCTTTAGTATGTTGTCATTATTCCTTCACTTTTTAACATACCAAGCACCTTGTAGTGTAGACAGAACTCTCCCTTTTCATATTATCCAACCAATAATGATCACAAAGTTCCCTATACATTTTTTTTCTTCAAGGATGTATAGAGAAATTAGAGCTAGGAGTTTCATCCATTTACTTCTTCTTTATTTTAGTAATATGTGGAACATAGACATGTACAAAATTTTAGTACACCTTCTTGATCAATATTGAACTTAGGAAAAATTCCATCTTTCACGGCCTCAATCTTTTTCAATAACAAACTATCTTCTTTCTGATCATTCGTGATCATCTATAGTAATGACAGTTGATAAATCATCTGGGTTATGGTTGATGATGTCCCTTCCCTTATAATTCCCATGTACAGATTTAGTAGTTCATTGATTAAAGGATCTATTTGAATCCTCATCATGGACAGAACAGTTGGGTCTTTACTGCTTAATGCATCAACAACAACTTTTTCTCTTTCGGGATGATAAATAATTGAACAATAATATTCTTTAACATATTCCAATCATCTCCTTTGTCTCGTGTTCAATTCCTTTGGTGTAAAAATATACTTCAAACATTGATGGTATATGTATATATCACATTTCTCTACATAAATATTGTGCCTCAATATCTTTAGAGCAATAATGACTATAGAAAGATCCATATCATGCGTTGGATAGTTCTTCTCATGAGTCTTCAACTGTTAAGATGCATAATGAATTATTTTTTTTATTTTTCATGAGGACACGCACAGCCCTTTGAGAGATTCATTGCAAAAAATACTGAATCCTTAACTAGTTGAGGTCATAATTAACAAATTTTTAGTAACCAATATATTTTCTGCTCTTGTAAATTTTCCTCACACGCCATTTTCTAGATGAACTTGAACTCATTTCATGTTAACTTGTTTAATAAATTATAAAGTTGTGAAAAGTTTATCACAACCCTACTAAAATATCCCCCAAATCCAAGTAAATTATAAATATGAGTTATTGTTGTAGGTTATGGCCCCTCCTCAAAAACATTTGTCTTTTTAGGTTCATCTATGATTCCTTCATTGGTAAAAATGTTCTCCAAGAATAAAAATTATTATAACTTGAATTCACATTTACTGAATTGTCCAAAAAAGGCACTGCTTCTATAGAGTATGCATGGTAACACTTAAATGATTTTCATGGTCCTCGCGACTTTGTTAATATATCAAAATATCATCATTAAAAACTACCACAAAGGTATCAAGGTAGTCCTTAATGAATCTATTCAAAAAATCCATAAAAATAGTAGGTGGATTAGTTTGTCAGAAGGGAATAACAACAAACTCATAATTCCCATATCTTGATTTGAATACAGATTTTGGAATATATTTTTCTTCACCCTCTATTGATGTTAACCAAATTGATGTTCAATCTTAAGGAATAATTGATCCCCATGAAGTGGGTCAAATTAGTCATCAATTATTGGAAGATGTTATTTTTCATTATTGTGATCTCGTTCAGTTCTCAATAATCAATACATAGCCTCATCGATCCATCCTTCTTCTTCACAAATAGAATATGTGCTCCCTAAGGGGACACACTAAGTCAAATAGACCCCTTCACCAAAATATCTTGGAGTTGTATCTTTATTTCCTCCATATCCACATTTCTCATCCTATATGGGGTCTTTGATATCAGATGAGTTATAGGTATAAGTTCAATGGATAAATCTACCTCTCTTTATATGGGAGGTCTTGGTAACTCCTCAAGAAATACATCTACCCATTCCTAGATGATAGAGATATTTTTATCCTTAAACTATTCTATTCAACTTCTTCTTCACCGATGAACTCTATAAAGATGGATATAAGAGGTTTTTTTAAAAAAATATTAGGTTAATATATCTCTCCTTGGAAGATAACTATTGGTTTCCCATTCAAGGCTACCGTTATTTCATTGCCTCATCATTTTATATTAGCATTATACTTTGAGATCCAGTTTATCTCTAGTATAATGTCCAATTCCATCATGGGAATGAATACTAGATTTTCCATAATATAGTGTTCAATAAACTATAAAAAGTGTTTCAATATACTGACGATGCTTGGATAATCCAACTAGTATTATTGATTGATAACTTTAATTTTATCAAATTAGTGGTTGGTTCTAAATTATTTTCAAACTTGGAGGAAATAAATGAATGTGTATAACCAGAATGAAATAAGTTACTTTCTAGATTTAATGAACAACAGGAGTACCTACCACTACATCATTTTGAACTTCATCTTCAGCTGTGGTCATAAAAAAAAGCACGACCATTCTACATTGGCCTTTGTTGAGTCTGATGGTTGTTCGCCTTCACTGCCCATAGATTTGGATAGTGATTGGAAAAGTTCCCATGATGTTCAGACTTATATAATTGGACATCAAGTGGTGCCTTCACCATCTTCCTGTGATCATTTGTGTTTGGAATTTAAGACTTCACCTCACTATGAAAATTACGAGTGATATGGCCATATATTTCAAACATGTAGCACTTCCATCTCTTGAGGATTCAGTTCCTTGAATGATTCTTCCCACATTTATTACACGTGGGATGTTTCACTTTCTTACCTCCTCTTCCCTGATCAAAAGACCTCCCTAATATTAGATCCATCGATATTTTATTGTAAATGAATATATGAGACCCTTGTGACTCACCAAACACTAGTTCTACTTTCATCTCACTCTACATTATCCCCTCATATCTATAATTCCCTCAATTTTCTATATTCTTATGTAGATGTGGTCTCAATCCATTGAATAATCTTTCAACATTCCGATTTTGATCCATGAAAAAACTTGAGGTGTAATGTGAAAGACATGTGATGTTTATCTCATAGCATCCCACAAATTAATTCTCCTTCTGCATCAGCTCGATAAAATCATTGTGAATTCATGTTCTCATCGATCGATGAAAGTAATTATTGAACAAAATCCCGTTGAAATCTTCCCAGTCCATAGCTTCAACCTCCAATCTTTTCCTTGTGTTTTTAGTCGTCTCCCACCACTGATCAAATTCTCTCACTAAGAGGTAAACAACCAAAGTGAAGTTCTCTTGTTCCAAACCGTGGAACATAGAAATTATTTTCTTGATAGAGCTAATCCACTATTCAACAATATATGGTTTGGTATATCCATTGATTTTTTGTGGTCGTTGACACATAATGGACTCAACAGAATGTTGTTCCCTTCGTGGTGAGATCAGTCTCTCACCTTGATGCATGTAATTTCCCATAACATGAGTCCTTTGGTTCAACATTCATAAGAATGTTTCCATTCCGTCTACCATCAGAGGGCCTTCATCACTATTCCCATTGTAGTCACCATTTTCATGGTTCATCCTATTTCCCACCATTTTTATAAGGACATGGCTTTAATCATTACATAATCTTGAATTAAATGAATAATTCACATTGAGGATCTTTTCAGGTTTAGAGTATTATATAATTAGGACATAACTATTATATATCAACTTAAAAATTACATGTAGACACTATTACTCAGTATCCATTTTTTTAAATAAAAAAACTCCTAAAAAGAAACATGTCTAGTAACATGTTTTAGATAGAAATTCTTTCCCATGATCTCATCCTTGACCCTATTCATCTTTAAGTCATGTGGAAAACATTTCAAATACATTGGATGAGCATAAAAATATCAGAAAGGGTTATAAAATAAGGAAAGGAAATATTAACACATTAATAAATACAAATCAATGAAACCAATACTTTTCAATCATAATATACCTTATGAAATCATAATATTTATGAATAACATACAAAAATCATAAATCATAAAGGTAAAGTAAGGAATTCATAACATAATTACATTTTATCTATCACAGCTACATAGGGAGTCATATTTGGAATACCCATCATAGTATATTCCCTAAATCTCTCAGGAGAAAAATTAACATTTACCTCCTACTCGTTACCCAACGCATTGGAGAGCTATCTAAGGCTCACTCTCCCTAGGTTTATCATGGAACCACCCGTATACATAAGAAATTACCAATAACCATAACATATTCATAACACATAAACCAAGCATAATGAAAAGATAACATTTACACTTTGCACTCACAATATATCATTTTACATAATCAAGGATTTATTAAACCATTTTCAAAACCATATAAAACATTTAATAAATAAATTTTTGAATCAAAGTATCTCATAGAAATTTGATGCTTTTACATTAATTACCATTTGAAAACATTAATGTCCATATAAAAAAATAAATCCTAAAAAACATTTTGGAAAACATGGACATTAATTTGAAATATTTAGAAGAATAAATAATTAAAACATTTAAATCAATATTTTAGTAAAAGAGTTTTTAATAAAATAAGAGCCACTTGAATACATATAATTGAGAAATGCAAATTTAATTATAACTTCAAAATATCACGAGAATAAATGTATTTATGATATAATATGTGAAAGTACAGAATATACACCATATAAGTGTAAATTGATGCACAACAACAATGAAGTCTCAATGGAATTTAAATTGAGACGAAATCCCTTATAAAAATGGTATCCGTAGATTAAGGATAAATAAATTACATAATAATCTATGACAGATATAAATACACTCAATATGATTGGATATTCAGTTTAAATAAATCAGAGGACATTCAAACATGTTCTTTTTAATACAAAACCAATGACTTGGATGTTTGACTTAATGAATGGAAATTGAGTTAAAATTACTCTTATCAAGTTCATATCGATGACTTGAGAATTTATCAATAGAGTGATTATGTGTATCAAAAGTATATCCACACAAAGGGGTGTGGAATTTACAACATAAATAAATAAATATTTATTCCTCACATAATTATAGCATGATATAATTATGAATTAGATGATTAACCCAAGGAATGAAAATTGGGTTAAAAAGTTTCCTTACTGATTTGGTAACATACAAAACATACAACAAATAAAAGAAGGATAATTAAATGAATATGTACATACAAATAAATGAAATTATATTACAAAAAGAATACAATCATGGGAATTATGTACACAACACAAAGGAAAATAGTGGCAAATATAACAGGAATCACACAAAAATAGAAAGTGAGATGAAAACCCCTTACCACGTTGTAATCAATCGAGTCATATGACCAAAAGTTAATAACCACTAAATTAATCACAGAATACTATGAATATACATAGGATCAAGATAATATTTATCAAATGGAAATACAAAATACACCACATGTAATAAATTTGTGGTGAATAATGGAAATCTCACTGAATTAAAAGTTAGAAAAGAAATCCCATTCCATCTGTCCGACCTGACCCGTTCTTTCATTAATCCCTTGAATAATAAACTAAATTTAATTTCTACTTTATTAAGAACCTTTTTAAATTTTTTATTCCATTTATATTACTTATTACCATGTTATAAACTTTATGTAATCATTTAAGTTAATAACTGTTGTTTTTGTTGATATTTGGTACTTGAGTTAAAATAATGAACACATTATAATTGCAAGTTGTTCTTATGGAAAGATATCCATTATCTATAGACTGATATTAATTATTTAGATATCATATATATCAAATATATCTGGTATATACATGTATTTATAATAGTACATAACATTTAGAGGTAAGAAATGAAATGCACTGTTCATGGAGACAGTAAGTCGTACGTACGCATGAATGCTACTTCTATTTCTATTTCTTATTTTATTGGAATTAAAAACATAATGATACATAGTAATATTATAATTATAGAATAATATTATATATTATTAACTCCATCCTTTATATGTCCCACATAATCCATTAACGAGTCACATCACTTTGAGGGGGCGGTAGTCCGCACTTCCTCTAATGAGATTATCGTATTTAGCCAGTATAGAAACCATACAGGAGTTATATAATTGGAAAAATACAAAAGCATAAACGAAAACATAAATATATATCATATATAAATACAGTGCCATCATAATGGCTACCATAAGAGGTGGTAGGAGATAATTGAACAATCATCGTTTCGTGAGGCGTTTGTTTGTCATCCACGGAAACAATATCGTTTTCACCCCATAAATAGAGGTGTGTGTAAGTATAGTTTGAATCCTTCTAATAAAAACATTCTAGTATATTAAGGATACAGTTTTTGTTATAAAATAATGGAATAAAAAGATTTTTCGGGTTGGAGAAGTAAAATAAAAGAAAAAAAGTTAATAGAAAATGTTACCTTTAATTAGGGTAACTCTCTTTGGTTTGAACCAAAAGGGTTTGTTGAAGTGCCTTCTACCTAATGTAACTCCCTTTGGATTGACACTTTTTTATGTCCAATTTCAATGTTAAATTAATTCCAATGACTAAAATTGGATTAAATGGAAAAATTATATTCTAATTATTCTTTAAAACCAATTAAAAATGTAATCTATCTATATAAAAAAATTACATTAAAAGGTAGTTTATAATTAAAATACAACATGTTTCACTTTTCATTAAAAATTTCATTTTATCAGAAAAATACCAAAATTTCATCCAATGTAAATTTGGATGTTCCAATTCTAAATAATAATTTAATTTGGTCAAATAGAATATATAAAAATGACCAAAACTATTTTTAAAGAGGGTTCGCTTTTAAAAGGCAGTAAATTGACCTTTTAATGTTAATTATGATTAAAATTAGATTCATTCAAATTTTAAGCCTCTAACTTTTATTGGATAAATAAAAATACATTTAAAAAACATGTATAATCATATTGTAGTTATTTTTTTCAATCCCTCCATTACAACGGCTAGGATTTAAATAACATTTAAAATAATAATATTATATAATTAGTGTGCAACGTAAGATTTCAAAGAAACATGTTGTTTCGTATAAGGTACATTATAGAAAATTTAAACAACATTACTGTAAAATTTATATTTAATTCACAAATATTAATAAATATGAAAAATGTCATGTTTTCTATTTGCCTGGGATGTTACATCCTTCCACACTTTTGGGAATTGCGTCCTCACAATTTTAAAATTGGGTTTGGAAACATAATTAGAATTCCCACATCGGAAAAGAATCAGAAAAACAATCAGATTAAAATAAAGAAAGATAATTACAAAGGTCACCCGAGACAATAGATACTAGGATTCAATGAAAACATGGATATAAAGGAGAAAACAAACAATTAGGTTCTGATGGGGATTGATAGAAAACATGATTAGTAGAAAGTTAACCATCATAAAATCACAAACATGTAATGGGTTAAACAGTCATTGATTCCCTAGAAGTAAAAGTTAACAGTCAACGTTTTCGTTTTACGTTACTTTTTAATGAGGAATTTATTTACGATCTTAACTAAAAACAAACGGAAACATAGTTTCTTTTCATTTAGTCTTTCATCCTTCACAATCTTTCTAACACACACTAATATTTTCTCCAAATGATGAGTATTCAGAATGACTTGTTCACATTAAAATCACTATAATCAATATAGAGAGAATCACATAATCCAAAAAAATATGAACTATGTATTTACCATGTATTTAGCCCTTAAAAAAAATGAAAAAAGTTAGTACAAGGTCAGATAATCCACAAAAAGGATAATCCTTTATAAAAAGAAAAACTACTCTTAATCTCTAATTTTTTTAAACATTACACAAAGTTAAACAAAGACCATTCGATAAACAATTGTCCATAAAATTATTCAAATTAATGAAAACTAAAATTGAAACCCAAAATTCATAAGTATTTTATCACATAATCCTCTACGATAAATATTAATATTTATCTCCAAATAAAATTTATTACTCTTAATGTCTCATACTGTAGTGTAATTAACCTAATCACATATTTTCCACGATAGGTTAATAATTTCCATAAATAACCCAATAATCAACTTATTATTGATTCATACAATCATCCAACTAAAAATAATTAGTCATACTAACCCGGGAATTCACGTAGTCCAGTTACAGGTGATAAATCGTAGTCGCACTTTGGTTGTGGGTTTGATTCCTACAGATTTGTCCGACGTGATGGGTTGTCACGCGGTCTGCATGTTGTCCTTTTTAAAAAATTATATAATTTTATAACATTCCCAAAACGAGATAAATTCTTCAAAAATAACCATAACTTATTTTAAACACAAGGTTTATCTAATAACATTCATTTTGTATCCCAAAATGTATTAACCTGTAATTGCCTCAAATTCAAGGATTATATAAACCCAAAGGGTTCTTTATAACCCTAAACACAAAATAAAAAAAATTATTACTTGAATAAAATATTCATATATCAAACTCTAGGGTTAAACATACAATAAAATGTCTTCTAATGTAATCCCAACATCAGAAGACCCTTAATACTTTTAAGTATTTAACCATCCTAAAATCTACCATAACTCTTGAATCCCTTATATGTTGACCTTTTACTCATTCAAAATTCTTCATGATCCATTGCCCATTCTTTACCAAATTATTCTGAAATACTTCTTTCATACCTACAAAAACCATGAATCATATCCTAATATTCAATAATATCAAAACATATGTTAAGAATTAATTCATACCTTTCATTGGAAATTTTTAGTTTCTTCATCCTCAATCAGAATGGAATTAGGTATTGGTAAACATATATTTTTATGATCTAAGTGATCCCATTCCTAAAACTTATTGGTATGACATCTGTTTGTATAATGACCAAGAAAACCCCATATAAAACATTCAATTGATCCCTCATAAAGAACATATTTCCCTTTCCTAGAGTCAACTAGACGAGTCCTTTTTCCATGGATGGTTTTTGCTTTATGACCTTCATTTCCACATCTATAGAATCTTCCCGCCCCTTTGAAACATTTTCTGATTTGTTTCCTTCCCCATACTTTACACATTGGTTTTTGAAAATACTTACCTTTGTGATTATTAGCTGAACATCCGTGGGGATTTGTTTCTCACATATACAATGCCATATAAAAATCACCAAGGATCATGTGGTCAATCATGACACAAGATAGTTGGTTTAGAATAACCACAAGAGTTCTCATTGCTGCTCCCATTTCATTAAATTTCTCATTCTGAAAACCGTCATAGTTTTCATCACATTCACTGTTACATTGGTGCCTTCTAGATCCAACCATTTACTAAAACCAAAATGGTAAGTGTGAGTGTATCAGAAAAATCACCATATAATATATTATGAGGAGGGTAAAAACTAAGATATACTTATTCATGTTTTCTTAAACTCATTTAGTTTATAAAAAACAATGACTCTTTCTAGAATCCTACCCATTATTGTTATGTCACTTTTGCTTAAAGAATACCGTAACCACTAAAGTTATCTAAACCAACATTTGATACCAACTATAAGGACCCGACCATAAACATTACATAATCTTGAATTAAATGAATTATTAAAATTGAGTATCTTTTCAGGTATAGAGTTTTAGATAATTAGGCCATAACTATTACACATCACTTGAAAATTACATGTAGACACTACTACTCGATATCTATTTTTTAAAATTAAAAAAAACTCTTAAAAAGAAACATTTATAGTTCAATGTTTTTGAAAACATGACTTTTCCTTGATCTCATCCCTGACCCTATTCATCTTTATGTCCTGTGGAAAAAATTTCAAATACTTGGGATGAGCAGAAAAATCTCAGTAAGGCTTATAACATAAGGAAATGAAACATTAACCAATCAAAAAATACAAATCAATGAAACCAATACTTTTCAATCATAACATACCTCAGGAAATCATAATATTTATGAATAACACACAGAAATCATAAATCATAAAATTAACATTTGGAATTCATAACATACTTACATTGCAGCTATCACAGGTACATAAGGAGTCTCATTTGGAATACCCATCATAATATATTCCCTAAATCTCTAAGTAGAAACATTAACGTTTACTTCTTTTTCGTTACCCAATGCATTGGAGAGCTATCTTGGGCTCACCCGCTCTAGGTTTATCATGGAACCACTCGTATTTGTAAGAAATACCCAATAACCAGAACATATTCATAACACATAAACCATGAATAATGAAAATATAACATTTCCTCTTTTCAATCACAATATATCATTTAACATAATCAAGGCTTTATCAAACCATTTTCAAAACAATTTAAAAAATTTAATAAAGAAATTTTTGAATCAAAGTGTCCTATACCACTTTGATGCTTTTAAATGAATTATCATTTGAAAAAATTAATTTCCATATAAATAAATAAATCCTAAAACCCATTTTTGAAAACATGGACATTAATGAGAAATATTTATAAGAATAAATCTTTAAAACATTTAAAATGATATTTTTTAACGAGTTTTTAACAAAATGATAGCCGCTTGAATACAAATAATTGAGAAATAAAAATGTAATCAAACCTTTATAATATCATGAGAATAAATATATTCATGATATATTATTCCAAAGAACAGTATATACACCATATAAGAGTAAATAGGTGCATAACAACAATTAAGTCTCAATGGAATGTAAATTGAGACAAAATCCCTTATAAAAACAGTATCCTTAGATTAAGGATAAATCTATTACATAATAATGTGTGATAGATATAAATACACTCAATAATATTGGATCTTCAGTGTAAATCAATTAGAGGACATTCACACATGTTCTTTTTAAGACAAAACCACTGACTTGTATGTTTAACTCAATGAATGAAAATTGAGTTAAAATTACTCTAATAAAGTTCATATCGATGAAATTAGAATAATTCAATGGAGTGATTATGTGTATTAATATTATATCCACACAAAGGGGGTGGAAATTACTACATAAATAAACAAACATTGATTCCACCCATAATCATAACATGACATAATTATGAATTAGAAGATTAACCCAAGGAATGAAAATTGGGTTAAAAAGTTCCCTTACCAATTTGGTAACTTACGAAACATAGACCACATGAAAGAAGGATCATTAAATGAAGATTTAAATACCCATAAATGAAAGTATATTATACAAAGATTACAATCATAGGTAGCACGTACACCAAACAAAGGAAAATAGTGGAAAATATAACATGAATCTCCCAGAAATAAAAATTGAGATGAATACCCCTTACCACGTTGTAATCAATAGAGTCGTATGACCAAAAGATAATAACCACTAAATGAATCACATAATACCATGAATATGAATATGAATATGATAATATATATCAAATGTCAGTACACAATACCCCACATACAATAAAGTAGGGGCGAATAATGGAAATCTCACGGAATTAAAAGTGAGATAAGATATCCCTTACCGTGTGTCCATCCTGACCCATTCATTCTTTAATCCCCTAAATAAAAAACTAAAGATAATTTATACTCTATTGAGAAAATTTTCAAAGTTTATTATTCCTTTTATATTACTTATTACCATGTTATAAACATCATGTAATCATTTAAGTTAATAACTGTTGTTTTGTCGACATTTGGTACTTGAGTTAAAATAATGAACACCTTATAATTACAAGTTGTTCATGTGGTAAGATAGAAATTATCTTCAGAATGATATTAATTATTTAGATATCATATATATAATATATATCCAGTATATACACGTATTTATAATATTATATTACATATAGAGGTAAGAAATGAAATGCACCGTTCATGGAGACGGTAAGCCGTATGTACGCATGAACGGTACATCCATTTTGATTTATTATTTTAATGGAATTAAAAAGATAATGATACTTAGTTATATTATAATTCCAGTATAGTATCATAAATTATTAACTCCATCCTTTAAACATCCCACATAAGACATTAACGAGTCATATCACATTGATGGGGCAGTAGACCGTACATCCTCTAATAAGATTATCGTATTTATCCACTATGAAAGCCATAATGGAGTTATATAAATGGATAAATAAATAATTAAAAATAAAACATAAATATTTATCATATATAAATATAGTTCCATCATAATGGCTACCATTAGAGGTGGTAGGAGATAATTGAACAATCCTCGTTTCATGAGGTGTTTGTTTCCCATCCACCGAAATAGTATGTTCTTCACCCATTAAATAGATGTGTGTGTAAGTTTAGTTAAAATACTTCTCATAAAAACTTCTATTATATTTATTATATTTGTTTTGTTTTTAAATAATGGAATAAAAAGAGTATAGGGGTTGGAGAAGTAAAATAAAAGAAAAAAAGTTAAGATAAATTGTTACCTTTAATTTGGGTAACTCCCTTTGGTTTGAACCAAAAGAGTTTGTTGAAGAGCCTTCTTCCAAAGGTAAGGCTTCTCAGAGGAGTGTTGGGATGTATGGAGGTTAATTTTTCAGAGTTTGGTGAATAAAATAGGATTGAGAGGTGTGATGAATTAGTTATAAGTGGTCTCATTTTATAAGGGAGTGGAGGTCCTCTTTAGGAAAGTGTGAAAACATTATTTTATTATAAACTTATCATCGATTTCAAAATTTTCAAAACAAATTAAACACAAAGATAATATGACTCATATTCAAAATAAAATCATCCAATAGGAATTTGACAGGCTTTGGATATTATTTTATTCTTTATGATCTTATTTATTTAAATCATTTATTAATGAGGTAAATACTGCATCACTATTGTGACATAAATAATTTAATTTATTCGAGGTCTAAAAATTATATAAAAACTACCATGATTTAGGAAATATTTTTAGCCTTCCAATAAATATTTATAGTCAAAACGATGACTTATATTACACCTTATAAAAATTAATTTACCAAAAGATGTTTGTTTATGTCATTTTTGCCATTACTTTAAATTAATTCATTTAAAGTGTCAATATCACTCCCAAGTGGATCCATGGGGTCCACAATTTGACCCAAGGATGCCCTGGGTTGGCCATGACTCATCCAATAAAGTTAGTACAAGTGTTAAGGTAATTTAGAATATTTATAAATTTTTTTTACCTTGAATTACCCTATTTGCCTTTAACCACAGTAAATAAAAGTCAAAAGTTACTATTCATAAAAAATTATTTTCCACTTATTGAACCACATTTTACTTCATGATATTAATCATGTCTCTATTATTTTAAAAATTCAACTCACAAAAGTGGTAAAATTCCATTTAAATGAAAATGTTAGTTTTTTAATTACTGCTAAGTGGTTTCACTATTCATCAAAAATTGATGTTTTTCAGAAAAATACCAAAAACACAGCCTAATATATATATATATATATATGATAATATGAATTCAAAAATGATGTCTATTTTACCAAATTCAAAACATATAAGTTGCATTAATTTATTTAAAACTAATTACCGTTGTTAAAACAAATAGCGTGTTTTTATGAAACAATAACTATCAAAATATTGACACTTGTTTATGTCAAATTTCAAAGTGAAATTAATTAAAATGACTAAAATTGGATTAAATGGTAAAAATATATTATAAATATAATTTGAAACCAATTAAAAAGATAATATATCTATATAAATAAATTATATTAAAAGGGAGATTTGTATTAAAATACTACATCTTTCACTTTTCATAAAAAATTGCATTTTATCAGAAAAATAACAAAATTTCATCCAAAGTAAATTTTGATGTTATGATTCTAAAGAAAAATTTTATTTTTTCAAATATAACATATTAAAGTGACCAAAACTATATTTAATGTTGGTTCTCCATTAAAAGGATGTAAATCGGCCTTTTAATGTAAATTAAGCTTAAAATTAGATTCATTCACTTTTTAAGCCTCTAACTTTTATTGGATAAATGTGAATACATTTAACAAACATGTATAATAATATATTAGTTAGTTTTTATCATTTCATCCAATACAATGTCTAGGAGTTAAATTACATTTAAAATAATAATATTATATTATTAGTGTGCAACGTACGATTTCAATGAAACTCGTTGTTGTGTATTGGGTACGCTAACGAAAATAGAAACCCCATTAATATAAAATTAATATTTAATTCAAAAATATTAATGAATTTGAAAAATGGAATGTTCTCTATTTACATGGGATGTTACAGTTTGATAAAAAATAATACGTTAGTCAGAATCATATTTCATTTACAAATATATTATCTATAAGGGATTTTATGTCTTCAAAACTCAGGCTTAAACAATTACATCTCTCTATAATTCATTCATAATGATTCATAAAAAGCTTGTGACTAACCAAACATATCCACTGGGAGTGTTAAATTAGGAGTGCAATAAGGCCAGTTTTCGTGCACGAGGACACCCTGGATCATGTCCAAAACTCCTTGTTAGAGTTTTCCCTCCTAGCAATATCTGTGCTAGAGCCACATCCACTTGTTCATATCCATAGATGTATTTATTTGTTCGGAACCCATTTACGTAATATTTTACCATAATAATAGGTTTTTTTCTTATATTTATTCTTTTCTATAGGGGTCTTTATAATGTTTCCATCGCTTAATTCCATAAATATCTAAAATATCCTTAGATACCAACTATGGAATCCCACCTTTTTATTAGGGAACTTTTCATTACATTTTTACAAACAGAGGATCTTTAAAATATAGTGGCTTGGCTATTAGGAACATAAAACATGAAAACATAAAATACTCATTAAAATCCCCTTGAAAAGGTTTTTTTAAATGTTCCTCATTTTTACAATTACTACATCTCACAATGTGGAGACATACATCAAATGAATGGGTTTGTAGAAGGACCAGTAAGAACACAAAGGCCATCAGTTTACATTTTATGTCAATAAGAACATGATGAAAAACATTAAGACATGAGAAATGGAAAAAGAGGAATATAATAATAAAAAAAACATGAATCATAAATTTAATATGTTTCTATGATGATTAATTTAGACATTCATGAACATATAACCAATGTTCATCCCCAATGGGTCATAAAAATTATAAAGGTTATTCCCCAAAGTGTTATGAAACATGTCATCTCTAGAGATTAAATTATTTAACCGATTCATTGGAGATCTATCAGGTCACACCCATAATATGTATATATTTTTATGTTATTTACACAGATTATAGTTATAAATTTCATAAATAACCCAAATATAATAAAAAAATTGGGTTTCATTTCAAAATCATGAAGTTTTTAATAGTGATTAAAAATAAGATCATTATGTTAATTATAACCAATGTAAAGGGAGTGAGGGTTATATGTATTTGAATTCTAGAATAAAATAGATAAATATTATCTATTGATAAATACCATTATAAATGAAATTATATTTTGGTATTCACATAAATAAAACAAGAAATTTTCTTTAGAAATAGAGGAATATTTTGAGACCAAAATTCTACAGCATAACAGCTACATATCATGGTTTTAGAAAACAATAAAAAGAGATAGTACAAGGGTTAAACACTGATAAATTACTCATAAAATATTGTAGGTATATAATAAAATGTTAATAAGAGAATGGTGTGGATTTTTTAAAGGCATACCATGTGGAAATTGTGTTTGAATGAAAAAAAAAGATACGCTTTCTTTTAGGAAAATTGGCAGCCAAATGATGTCACATAAAAATTTAGAAAATTAGTTTCACAGAGAGTAAATGGTCTCATATAATTTGAACATTTAATTAACTACAATATGGACATATAATAACACACACCAACATAATAATATGGAAACTAGAAGACAAAACATGAAAAACGTCACGACTTAAAAGAGGAGGGTGAAAGGTTCCCTTACCTTAAAGTGTAACTTCAAAACTCAGAGGATATGACCTTGGTGGATTGATAGAACATTTGGAGGACTCATTGGGAGGTAAAAAGACCGGATCATCATTTATAAAGATTTTGGATTGAAATTAATGAAGTAATGTGTTGGAATTTAAAGCAAAAGTGAGGGAATATTTTATTAATTTCCAAGGGATACCTCATCAGTGGTATTTGAAAAACTATGGGCTTTCCCTTGGTATTTTTCTATGGTATCTTCCACTTGTTACACCTCATAACATATCATCCTATTCACAATTAGACCATAATTATTACATCATGATTATAAAATTAATGATGTCAATAAACACACCAAAACTCAAAACAGTATTTCTACTATTCAACAAAATCCAAAACAGTTTATACAAATCCCATAAATTCACCCTAACATAATATCGATGATCTGAATTCAAAAAGTGAACTTAATTTTATGAAAATAATTTTATAATTATAAGAAGATTAATTTTTATGTAAAAACACTATTTACCTGAAAAATACTAATACTGAACTAATAATCCTGAAAGAGTTATTTTATAATGCTATAATATCACTTTACCAAAAAAGATGCATAAATTATATTTTTACATTCTTAAGTGAGGTTACTATTCCATTGGTCACATTACTCTTCATAAGGGTAATATTAATATTAATACATTACTATTCACTAAAAATTATGTTATTCTTATTAGACTGTAATTTTCTTTTTGATCACACTAGTAGAAGAAATATTTTTTGAAAATGATTTCACATTAATAATTATTTAATGTAGAAAGAAATAATTTTAAATCCCATTTTTTCAAAGTTTATCAATAATATGGAACTTCTATAAATTCATCCTATATTTTTCCGAACATTTGAAATTCAAAAATTTTACCATAATAATAAATAACAGTCTTATTTATGCAAAAATATAATACAAAATAACTAAGGCATCATTACATAGCCCCTTATAACACCTACATAAGACCTAAGTTTAAGATGTGTTATGGTGATAGATGTTGGTGTGGATCAGAAATCATTTCATGAGTGGTGATTTATATTAGTTTGAAATTATTCCTTAGGAGATTCCATTCATGCTTCACATGTTGAAGCTTAGCTTGGGCATGGTCAACAGAAAATCCAAGTGACGCAACCTCTTTCCCAAGCTCCAACAGATGGACATCATATGGCCCAAGTTTACTGGTTGAGGCCATTGATTCTTCTTTTTGTATTAATTTACAATGGTCATTTTTATTTATAAACAATAATCATAACATTAGGATTATAGTTTCCAACGGTCATATTGACCAATAGTCATATTGACAAACAATCATATAACTTTCAAGATCCACCGATATCATTGTAATTATACACTCTTTATTAATTAAAGGATATAGTTTTGTTGAGTACCAAATAAAATAACACAAAAAATTTGGAAATAAAAAATGGTCAAAATTTCAGGTTGTTATAAATAGTTTGGTGTGTGAACCTATTCGATAATGATAATATTCATAATATGTCCTGACTACTATGCAAATGATTTTCTATAATTACTTATATTCCATGATTCATTGTCTTATTTTATTTATATTCTATCATGGATATTTTTTTTATTACTTTAAGATTCTTATCCTATGAAGTTCAATTATTTAGGAAATAAACGAAGACTATGAACTCTAATATAAACATTATGGATTAAATTGTTATCATGATGTTCTCATGTACATATTTTAATATTAATATTAAGATAACATTGTTGACTCGCATGTTTACACTTAATGAGAATATGTTCTTATTCATTAATATATTAAATTTCCCTATTATATGAAGAATTTTTTTTGCAATGATATGTATAAAAAGGGTTCAATTTATGAATATCATAGTGGGTCACTTTAATGAATTTTTTTTACCAGTCTATGTATTTAAAGATACTATAACTATATGATTATATATATGATTTTTATTATGTTTAATGAATATTTATTTAGTAACATTTAATATCTATGTATGAAAAGTATGGGCCATTATATTTACTAAAGGTGTGTAAACCTTGTAGGATAAAACTTTATAGTGTTTCTTAAATTAAAAAAATTTAAAACTCAATGGAAGGAAAAAAAATAAATTATGATGTAATAAGATATCCGTTTTATATTGGAATAAGTGTTCAGGGTGCAAAAATTATCCCCACTATAATGCATTCTACAATATGAAATATTATAATGAAATGGGGTTTTAAAAAGAAAAGTGGTGTATCCATATATAAATTATGAACCATAAGAAACTTGATTTTTGATGATAAAATCTCAAAAAAAATTATATGTCATCTTAAGTAAGAAAATGGGACCTTATATAGTTGTCTCATTCCCTCATGAAAGAGAAATAATTTATCCTCACAATTTAGGAACACTGTGACTCAAATGGGAAAAATACAAATTAATAAAGAGTCCAAATTTACTAATTAAAAATAATTATTCAAAGAAAAAAATGAAAAATAAATAATCCATTACATTTTAGAGGTAATCATTAAGGTGGAAATATAATAAGGGTTCCCAACCAAACACCATAGCAGCGTCGCTTGATGAAATGAACACATACATAAAAATAAAAAATAAAACCCCATAAATGAATCACCTATGTTGGAATCCACACAACATTTTAATTTTACTAACAGAACCACTCTATTGTAAAATCACATAGGATTGGATTCACAATCATTGAAAACCACCATAAGGAAGAATGAAGCTCTACAAAAGTGAATGTATTTATAAGGGATTAACTTAAAATATTATTTTTACACAGAAAAACAATACATCCAAATGCTAATGAATAATGTCAGGTAGTTATGGGAAAAATTAAATATATATTAGAAAAGCTTATATATTACTAGAACTTCATCGGACAATACATGCCTAATCCTTTAATGTATTACATTCTATAAAACAAAGGTATAGGAGAAAAAACACGGTGAATATATTATGTAACAACAATTTAGGATAAGAATATATGAATAATCCTAGTAAAATAAAATATGATAAATACACAATAGGTTGTACTCATCCTTGTAACCCATTATCATTCCAATGAAATAAAATTCCATACACCTCAAAACTAGGCAAAACAACAAGGCCAGAATCTTAATAGAATAATAAATGAACCGCAGATCCCAATGTAATAAAAATTCATTGATGAATAATATTTTTCCAAGATAATTAATTCAAATCATACATACAGATAAAATGTAAAGACTCAGAAATTCCATGTATTTCTTTTCCATAAATACATGGGAATTTTACAAGTCTGCAGTTTCTGACAGTGCTTGATTCCGAGGCCCGATGTGCACAGAATCAATTTCTGAAGTTTTGTTCGGGTACATTCAGTAAATGCACAGACGATATTTTTATATATTTTGATCCTGTGCTCAGAACAAAATTCTGAGGGCACCGTTGAACTCGTAGTGTTAATGATTTCATAGTGAGATCTTCACCGCAGTTGCATTCTAATGATAATGGGAGTTAGTTTTTGTGGTTTTTAATTAAATTGAATAAAAATAAAGTGTTAACATTTTTTTTATTGGAAGCCGTTAAAACCACCAATTAGAGGTTAGAGGTGGGGCCCACCCGCAAATAAGCTTCCTTGAGAGGGTATTATTTGTTGGTGCCCACCCCATGTTTAAACATATCATTCAATCAAAGATGTGGGGCCCACCCGAGCTTTAACCCCCCTTTAACCCCTTGGAACCCTCAATGAAGTGGGTAGCCTCTACACCATCCCCTCATTAAAGTGACAACTCCTTCACTTAACTAATTGGCACATTTTTAATTCTTTTGAATTAATTCCAATAATAAAATAATAGACCATTCTATTATTTCATTTTGGTTGGAAACTCTCTTTTTGGTGGAGCCTTGGAGAAACTTGCAAGAATTGAGAGAACATCATCATCTCCATGAAGAACTCCCCTCACCACCAAAGAACGACGAACACCATCTTTTTCCTTCTTCATCTAGGGCAAGAAAGGGGAGCACCACCGCCCATAATGTACGCTGACAACATTATCTCGACATGTCTTCTCCAAGATCTTCCTCCTCCAACATTGACAGAACAATGTCTACCTTCCACGACTTCGTCATCGATCACTGAACTCAATGTTGGGTTTGTTTTATGTATGAATTTTACCCTCCGTTATTCCTCGTTTGTTGAGAAATTTGTTTCTGATTGATATCAAAATGATGATGGCTCGGTAGCACAAACGCGGTTGACCCTCCCCCTTTGTTGTTCTCTTTTTTTGATGATGGAGTCAGTGCAACGACAACCGACGTCGGGCCGACCGCAAAGAAATAATAACACAAATGAACCGGTGACTCATGGACACCGGGTTGCCAAGAGGGTGTGGCACTGTCATTCCACGCGGAAGGAGAACCGCGGCCATGACAGGTCGTGTTGGAGACGTGCGGCCCCATTGCGCCGCGTGGAGGCCAGCAGAGGGCTGCAGAAGAGGGGCGGGTCACCAGCGCGCCGCGCCGGAGAAGCTGGGAGGCCGCGGCTAGGGCGGGCCATGACATAGGGGCATGGCGCCAGCACACCGCGTTGTGGTGGGGAGCAGCTGGCCCCTTGGGCCAGCCAGGAGGTGCGAGACCCAGTCGGGTCACGCATGTGCTGGACCAGTGCCACCCGGCCCCGGTTTTGGCTCACACCCGAACGAATCTGTCGTTCGGGTGCCAGGGGGCGCACTCCTCCCCCCTTGGCATGGCTAGGGAAGCCCACCAGGCCGCCTTCGGCAGGGCCGTCCTCGGCCGGGCCGCCCCATCGGGCTGGACCAATCTCTCGAACCGGGTCGGTCCGACTGGGTCGGACCGGGCCCGGACCCATTTGGCCATTTTACACCTTTTCGCCCCTATCATGGGCTACAAATGTCTGATCGATGAACCATCTACGGTGACTGAAATCTTTGAGCGATATGGTTCTATTGGAATACCAACAGAAGGTTTGGACACAGTTGGAGTACAGTTGGATTGGCTTGAACATAAAAACCAACCGGGCTCCTGGAACGGAAATGCCAATAACTCACAGAACGGGCATCCGATTGATGCACCATCTGTCACGTTGGAACCCTTACGACATGGAAGTACATTGGGTTACTCCTTTGGGGAGTTTAGTGGTAGTCTAGGTACAACCAAAATCTCGAGGGTAGATTCTAGGGAACCTGACCACACCGGTGCGATAAATCCAGTGGATGTTAGTGATGCGGAGGTTGGGGACATATCATTTGGAGGTCAGCGCTCAGTGATCCTGTGTGGGTCAGCACATACCAATCCTGTGTGGGTCAGTTCCTGTGTGGGTCAGCACTCAGCGATCCTGTGTAGATCAGCGCATACTGATCTTGTGTGGGTTAGATCCTGTATGGGTCATTGTGTGGGTTAGTTTCTATCGATCCAATGTGGATCAGACTCAATATGGTCAGAAGCAGCGCATCATGACAGAATAAGATGATCTAGCTTTGCGACTAATCATATGTACTTCAATACATCACTGAAATCATAGTTTGAGCTGATCCAATGACTTTCGTGTTTTCCTCATGATTGAGATCAGATACTAAATAACTTAGGTATATGTATGGGAATATACCTAACTAAGGGTTATCTATTTACTCCGTACTTTGTAGTTATCCTTGTGGGATTTTGTGTGACCTTGAGGGTATCAGGGTACCTAATGATTATCGTTATACTCACCCCTGCATGGGCTATGCCCGCACCTCGTTGTGTTGGTTGGAGACAACGGACTGTGCTGATCGGGGGGGAGAGTAGCAGAACTGGATGGTATCTAGAGGTGGAACACTCGTCAAGACGTACACGGAGCGGACGGATGGACTTGGGGTGCAAAGGATTCCATCTGTACCAACCCTTCAGGTGGAAATGCTGGAGGATGACATAGTAGCTACTTTACTTCCATTCTTCAGTTGTACTAGCATTTCTACTGTATTGTACTTTACTGTTGGGCTTGTATTTCTGGAGCCTTTACTTTCAGCACACTGTTTTGACTATAGTTTAAATAGATTTGTAATTCTAGTTGCGTACTCTATTGTGTTTTTTTAATGTTATAAAGGAAATGTTGTCCCAGTTTATGGATTTTCGCCTTTGGTGCTAGTCATCAGCCCCTGGCCTATGGAAGGCGGGCTTGGGGTATTCGTGATACGGACCCGGGGGACGGGTCGTGACAAATTGGTATCAGAGGAGTCGTTTCTACAACAAAACATAGAACTCTGATCATTCTTTTCTATGAAGAAATAGTAATAAGGGTACTAAGTGTGGATTTCAGTTCAGGGAGTCTAGTGTTGGTGTGGTGGCCAATGTATTCATACACGAGGACCCTGAATTCTGATTTCCAACTCAGTGCACAAAAAACATATTGGATGCATGTCTTTAAAAGTTTTCTTAAGTGAGATCATCCATGTTAGCTCACCAGGTATAGTCTTTTGACCATGTCACATCTGTTTCTTTCACGATTAATCCCCGCAAATCCTCGAGAGTTGTACGTACAGACAGCCCACCGAGCGATGAGGCTTAGGTACAGGGTCCTTTACCAGTAGGGGTACCAGTGGTACCACTTCTTGTTGGTCCACCGATGTCACCAGCCCCAGCAGCAGATGATGCCCGCTTCTTGAGCACGTTGCTTGAGTTCTAGGTCCATAGGCCACCCATGTTCTGGGGAGAGACGGACCCATAGAAGGTTGAGGATTGGCTGGAGGCTTTGGTGATAGTTTTTATGTTGGTAGGGACACCGACATACCTCATAGTGATTCTTGCTGCGAGTCTCTTTCAAGCAGCAGCAGGAAGATGGTGGAGCCTGATGCTCCAGGATCATGAGGAGGCGACACTACTATTGATAGACTTCGAGAGCCTGTTCTGGGTGGAGTTTGTTCTAGCCACCCTTCGAGTGGTGTGGATCTAAGATCTACTTATTCTGCAGTAAGGCAACATGACAGTAGTGCAGTACTCATTGAGTTTAACCGACCTCTATCGATACTCTATAGATATGGTGCGAGACCCATTCTTCATGGACCAAACCATCGCGTAGGGGCTCAGGGGAGAAATCAATTCCTCGATGATCTCCCTCAACATCCCGACGTAGTGGAGGGTGTTAGAAAGAGCCCTCCTAGTGGGTAGTTTCCTTGTTGAGAGGTCACTAGTAGCGAGACCCACTACTAGTCAACATGCAGTGGAGCCTTCTACAGCTGGTAGTAGACAATTGACGTAGAGGTCCAAGAGGAACAGACCAACAGGTGGTTGACTATAAGACTCAGGATCTATTGTGCGAGGCACACAGATCAGAGACACATTTTCCAGGAGTAGACAGTGCTACTCATACAACGTGCATTGTCACAGGGAACGTAACAGTCCGACCCGCCATACAGATGATCAACACTCAGTTGAGGGACATCCCATGTAGAGGAAGAGGTTCGATCGAGGTGGTATGTAGGGCGCAGGTAGATGTGGAAGAGGAGCTGGTCGAGTAGCTGGCGGTGGATGACGTTTCGAGGTGTTTCCACCACCGCCACTAAGAGTTCTACATCGACTTCAGGGAGCAGGTGGACATGGGGGAGCTCAGCTTCAGGCAGCTGAGGATTACGACCATGGAGCTCTGGAGATGATTCGAGGTATGATATGTGTCAAATCCACCATAGCTATAGTCATTATATACACGGATCCCAGTCACTCTTTCATAGCCACTTCCCTCGTTCAGAGCTCAGAGATTCCGACAGAGCCGTTGGCTCGATCCTTATGGATAGAGACTCCTATGAGAGTAGACTCAATGATTAAGCACTTGTTCCGGTAGTGTGAGCTTACTCTAGGATGTGATATCTTTAGTTGGGATCTCCTCATTGCGGGGTCGAGGCCTTACGATGACATCTTGGGTATGGACTGGTTATCTACATTCCATGCTCAGACTGACAGTATTAGGTGCAAAGTGCTATGTGTCCGCATGGAAGGGACCAGGTTTACCTTCACTGGCAAGAAGGGAACCTCTGTAGCATAGGAAGGAATAACTCTGAGGAGGGTGCAGCTGATCACACATCAGTTAGTCTGCCTTACCCTTGATTTAGTTGATGTAAAGAGTCCGACTTATCCTGTAGTTATGGACTGATACGTGGATGTTTTCCCTGACGATGTTCCAGGACTTCCTCCTCGTAGAGAGATAGATTTATACATTGACTTGTACCCTGGGATGGCACCAATATCTACTCCAGTATATCGGATGGGTCCTGCCGAGCTTCGTGAGCTACAGGTATAGTTGGAGGAATTGTAGGGTAAGGGATTCATTCGGAACAATGTTTCTCCCTGGGTAGCCCCGATTCTGTTCTCTAAGAAGGTAGATGAGAGCTTGAGGCTCTGTGTCGACTATCGTCACCTGAACCAGGTGACCGTGAAGAACAAGTACCCACTCCGGAGGATTGATGCCCTCTTTGATGAGCTCAAGGGAACATGATGGTTCTCGAAGATAGACCTCAGATCAAGCTATCACTATCTTAGAGTTCGAGAAGAGGATGTGTAGAAGATGGACTTCAGATGTCGGTATGACCAGTATGAGTTCTTGGTTATGCCCTTCGGCATAGCCAATTCTCTAGTAGTGTTCATGTGTCTCATGAACACGATATCCCATCCATACCTCGATCTCTTTGTCATAGTATTCATCGACGTCATTTTGATCTACTCAACTACTGAGGAGGATGATGCCTACCATTTGCAGGTAATACTGGACACACTCCGAGAGGACCAGATTTATGGTAATCTATCGAAGTGCCAGTTTGGGATTCGAGAGGTTCACTTCTTGGGAGACTTCATCTCGAAGGTTGGAGTTGCAGTACATCCAGTGATGATTGAGGCGATACTTGCATGAGATCCACCCATGAGAGTGACCAAGGTACGAAGTTTACAAGGTTTGGCTGGATACTATCAGAGATTCGTCCTAGACTTCTCTATAGTATTAGAAACACTATCAGCCTTGGAACAGAAATCTAGGGGTACCGTTGAACTCGCAACGTCGGTGATTGATTAGTGGGACCTTCACCGCAGTTTCATTCTAATGATAATGGGAGTTAGATTTTGCAGTTTTTAAATAAATTTAATAAAAATAAAGTGTTAACATTATTTTTATTTGAGGTGGTTAAAACCTCCAAGCGGAGGATAGAGGTGGGGCCCACATACACATAACCTTCCTTGAGAGGATAATATTTGTTTGGGCCCACCCGAATTTAAAGCATCTCATGCAATCAAATAGGTGGGTCCCACATGAGCTTCCCCCCCCCCCCCTTAACCCCTTGGAACCCCCAATTAAGTGGGGAGCCTCTTCTCCTTCCCCTTATAAAAGTGCCAACTCCTATACTTAATTAATTGTCACATTTTGAATTCTTTTGAATTCATGCCAACAATAAAATAATAGACAATGCTATTATTTCATTTTTTTTGGTAACCCTCTTTTGGTGGAGCCTTGGAGAAACTTGGAAGAATTGAGATAACTTCATCCTCTCCACGAAAAACGCCCCTCACCACCGAAGAACAAAGAACACCATATTCTTCCTTCTTCAACCGGGGCAAGAAAGGGAAGCCCCGCCGCCCAAGAAGTACGCCGATGAAATCATCTCGAGTCATCTTCTCCTAGCTCTTCCTTCTTCGACATTGACAGAACGATGTATTCCTTCCGCGACTCCGTAATCTATCACAAAACTAGAGGGAGGGGTTGTTTTATGTATGAATTTTACCCTCTGTTCATTGTTGTTTTTTGAGAACATTGTTTCCAATTGATATCACCACAACGAGGTGGGATCGGACCGCACGGACGTGGCTGACCATCACCCTTTTTTGTTCTCTTTTTTTGATGATGGAGGTAGTGACACGACGACCGACGTTAAGCCGACTGCAAAGAAATCCTACCACGAAGGAACCGGTGGTGCAAGGCTGCTGGGTCGCCAAGAGGGCATGGCACCATGGTGTCGTGAAGAAGGGGAGTCATGGCCATGATGGGCCACATGACAGGGGTGTGGTGCCGTTGCTCCGCATGAAGGCCAGCCGAGGGCCGCATCCAGGGTGGGCGGTGGCGGAGGGGCGACACGCTATGGTGAGGAGCGAGTGGGAGCTTGGGCCAGCCATGAGTTGCGGGACCCAATAGGGTCCCATGTGTGTTGGACCAGTGCCACCTGGTGCTACTTTTGGCTCACACCCAAAAGAATCTATCGTTCGGGTGCCATGGGGCATGCACCTTCCCCCTGGGCAAAGCTAGGGCAGGCTGTCGGGCCAACTTCGTCCGGGCCGTTGGCCACCCTCGGGTCGGGCCGCCCACAACTGGGCCGCCCTCAGGCTGTGCTACCCTATTGGGCCAGACCACTCTCCCGAACCCAGTCAGACCCATGGATCAGGACAGACCGGACCCTGGCACATTTGGCTAGTTTACACCATTTCACCTCTATCCTGGGATACGAGTGTCTGATTGACGAACCATCAGCGGTGACAAAATGATTAGAGTGATATGGTTCTTTTGGAATACCCCACTTGTGGTTTGGACATAGTTGGAGTACGGTCGGGTTGGTATGAACCTAAAAACTAACCGGGCTCCTTGAACGGAAATGCCAATAACTCACAGACCGAGCGTCTGATTGACGCACCATCTGTCGCTTTGGAACCCTTACGACATGGCGGACCTTTGGGTTACTACTTTTTGGATTTTGGTGGCGGTCAAGGTACAAATGAAATCTCGAGGTTATATTATACAAAACTCGAGCGCTCCGGGTGCGAGGAATCCTGTGGTTGGTAGTGAGGTAGAGGGTGGAGACATATCATACGGAGGTCAGCGCTCAGCGGTCCTGAGTGGGTCAGTGCATACCGATCCTGTGTGGGTCAGATCCTATGTGGGTCATTATTGGTGTTTTTTCATATCGATCATGGGTGGGTCAGACTTCGTATGGTAAGAAGCAATGCCTCTTGACTGAATAAGATGATCTCGCTTTGCGAATAATCATATGTACTTCTATACTTCCCTGAAATCCTAGTTTGAGCCGAGCCAATGAATTTTGTGTTTTTTTCATGATTGAGATGGGATACTAAATAACTTAGGTATATGTATGTCCATATACCTTTGTAAGTTATATCCATTGAATCTATAATTTGTGGCTATCCTTGTTGAATTTTGTGAGACCTTGAGGGTCTCAGGGTCCCTAGTGAGTATCATTATACTCACCCCTACATGGGCTATTCCTGCACCTCGTTTTGTTGGTTGCAGATGACATAGAATGCTGATCGATGCAGAGAGTATCAAAACTGGATGGTACTCGGAGGTGGAACACATGATGAGATGTACACTGAGCGGACAGACATAATTGGGGTGCTGAGGAGGCCATATGTACCCACCCTTTAGGTGGGAAAGTCGAAGGACAACCCATTAGCTTCTTTACTTCCTTTCTTAAGTTGTACTAGCATTTCAGTTGTATTATACATTACTATTGGGCATGTATTTAGGACCCATTTTTTTAGAACACTCTTTTCTATATAGTTTTACTTAGTGTTTTACTTCCAGTTGCGTATTCTATTATGTTTTTATACTGTTATAAAGGAAATTCCTTCCTAGTTTAGGGATTTTCGCCTTTGGTCCTAGTCGCACCCACTGGCCTATGGAAGGCGGTCTTAGGGTAGTCACGATACAGACCCCGGGGGACGGGTCATGACATAAAATATTAGATCAAATTAATGAAAATACATATAATTTTATATCAGCAAGAAAAAAACCATAAGTAATTTCAATCTCTAATATTCAGATGGACTAAAACCGGAAAAAATATAGGATATTTCTTATATGGAAGACACTAACATATTTCATCAATACATTTCTAGGAGTCCAAAACAAAGTATCCAAATCCATAGAACCACATTATTTGTACATAATAACTCAAATCACATAAATAGAAATAATAATAAGAATGCATCAATGGAAATAAGAGACACCAAATTAAAAAACATTAATCAAATTACATATTATCTATAATCTTATAATTTTAAATAATAAATTAATGATTTCAATCAAAAAAATACTCATTTAAAAAAATCTACCATAAAATAAAATACCAACCCTCAAAAACTGCATTTAAAAAATAATACATTTCTAAAATACCATATTATAACAAAAATAATCTATAATTTATCATCAAAATGTAACAATTTGTCATTTCAGAATGTTTTTTCCCAAAACCATTTTTAAATAAAAATCCTCATGATAAACTAGAATTTCATTTTCAATATGATAATGATTATTTTTAAAATATATAAAACAACTCCAATATCTTTTATAATTTTATTTTTTTAATTATTTTTTAAATGAAAAAGGGTTACAGTATAAAACATTACAAAACTGTTTTAAAACATCTTCCATGAACCAATTTTAAACATTTCAAAAAATTTAAAATGTGACAAATATCCCAAATAAACAAATATAATTTATTTAAAAATATTAATTATTATTTAAAACAATAGTTTTATCCTTAAATTAATTTAGAAATACACATTTATCAATTATAAAAACAAAAATATTCAGTTTTAAAAATAAATCATAATCCCTCTAAAATATAGATTAATAAGATAATAATAAAATTTTAATAAAAGAGAGTAAACATAAAAATATCAAAAATAAATTAAAATAATGTATGTCCAATACATATTTCAAAGGGTAGCTAGTGTAAATAAGAAGTATATGCCTTATGATCTCATATGATACCTCCGGTCTACTCAAATTATCATCCATTAAATCTTTAAAACCCAAATAAATTAAGAGAAAAAACTAAATTAAAGAAAGACCAAACCCATTTCTTGAAGCCCAATATCCCAAGGAAACTTGTGTCACAAAATTTAAATGAGTTATAAGGAATATTCTCCAACATTCCTCCTCAGTCCAAATATACATATCTTTAATCTACCTTAATCTCAAAATCATAAAAGTAATTTTAAAAAATTTACCCACTAAATAACTAATATCATATATAATTTGATAAAAAAAACTTTCTTCATTCCACTCCAAATGAAAATACATAGGTCAGTGTGTTATAATCTCAATGGAAATTTATTGTCCCGGTGAATTGAAAAAAGGTTAATACGTATCTTGGAAACATTATTTTGGATTTTTTTCAAAAATGAATTATAGAAAATATGTAATTTAATTTCCTCAAAAATATATTGTTACTTGAATATAATTCTCACATCTATTCCAAATCAAATAATTAGAAAAAATAAAATACATAAAAATAATTTATAAAATCAGAAAAAAAAAACATGATATGGTCACCCGAAATGGATTCCAATTGAAAGCAACCTTTAATATATCACAATAATTATATATATGTTGTTACCCTAATTAATTAAAGGTTATATAGTAAATTATTAATTGTCCATTGAAACATGATAAACAAACAATGATAAAACAACCAACATACATCTATTTCACTACATTATACACCATACAACCTAAAACAAGACATTCATAGTAAGAATAAAATATCTCAACTAAAACATGAAACATAAATAAGTGAGAGCATGAAGGACCCATATGTAATATGAGAGAAAATTATTTTAAATAAAACATACATTCAAGATATTAGGAAATTGACCATTAAAAATTTTTTATTTATAAATCAAAATAAAGTACAATAAAATGTATATAATAATTTTATATAATTTTATGTTATAATTTTATGAAATCAATAAAATAACTATAAAATAATTTTTAGGATAAATCCATACATATTTTAAACACACATTTGAGTCCTACTATTTAATCCCCTTTTTAAAAATTATAATTTCAATACACATTTGGTTAACCATTTTACAATAGCGAGAAAATTCACATGGATGGGTCAAATAAAATATTAAATTATAAGGGGAAGTAAATAATATAAAATTAAAACCAATTATATAAGGAATGATACATGGAATGGAACATCTATTCACTAAGGAATGGGTCACCTACAAAGTAATTACACTATGTTGGGATACATTCAATTAGTGTAATGAGTATCAAATAATTTTCTAGTTTATAATTAAAATTTACTTCACTTGTATAATAGGTGGAAAGGGAACTCATCTAGGTCTAGAAATTCTAACCCAAACACATGATCTCCCCATGAAGTTAGAATTATAACCATACAAAAATTACAAATAAAATCCTTCTATAGTTCCACAATCACCAAGATCATATAAAATAAATAAAAATTATTGATGTTATTGAAAATAGTAATATATTCTCAATAAATGAAATTAAAAACAAATAACATGGACTTCCATTGGATTCCAACAAGACGTTTTCACCAACAATTGAAAGGTGATGGTTGGGCCACATTTAAATTACATGAAAATTAAGAATTATAATAAAATATAATTAACAACCAAGAAAAATTAATTACAAAATTTCAAAAAAAATTAATATTTCTAGGGATAACACTATTTGGAGAAAAGAACACGCATAAAACACTAACCATATGCAATGAAGCAGGTTTATAGAACAAAATTCACAAAAATAATAAGAATCATTTATTAAAATAATTTTTAAAATTTATCAAATTTATAGTATCTAAGGATTATTATAGTTTACACGATGTTTAAAAAATATAAATATATTACATTGAACTGGAAAATATGAAATCATGAAATTCCATTAAAATGAAACATAAAAAATATTATTATATGTTTAGGAATTGAAAACATGTTTCCAATATTGTATGAAATAATTGTTTAAAATTATAATTAATAACTCAATAGAAATCCTAACTCGACTATGCACTGAGATTAAGTAACCATCAAAAATAGAAATTACAAGTCTCCAAATCCTTTGTCATACACAAAAATAAAGAATTAAAATCAATTAGAAATAAAAACCTATCTAGGATTTTAATACAATATAGACAGAGTGACTGACTAAGAATAAAAGAGGGAAAATATTAAAAGGGAAGAAGAATACCAAAAATTTGTAAATAAACATCATTGGAGTTATATGAATGGAATAATTAGGTGATTAAAATGTGAAATAATGGTTTATAAATACCAAAAATGTCAAAAGAGGGTGAGTATTCAAGTTAATTTAATGGATTAAAATTCAACCGACAGTATTCCTGTACCCATTCATTATTACATAAAATTCATTAAATATGGGAATTATACAAACAAATATATAAATTCAATGGATTTTTATGATGATTTTAATCAATAGCCTCTTATTCAGAAAGGAAAATCAAAATCAATAATGACATATACTATTGAAGTTGTTTATGAGAATGATGTAGTGAAAGTTAAAGTTTTCATCCACTCTATAATAGTTATGGTATTATTTTATTATTTATCTACACACACTTCTATATGTATGTAATTTAAGAATGGCATCGAATTACAATCTTAATGACTACATATTATTTTTTTCATTTAACCCCCTAATGATATAATGGTCTCAAATCAAGTATGAAGTTCTTTTCTAGTTGATGTTTATGGGAATGTGATTCCTATAAATCATCTGATTCTCCTAGTTTTTTAATTTGGTGAGATTATATGGGTGGATAGTATTTTATTATGTGGATCTTATATCCATTTTCAAGTAATAGATGTGACATTTAATATTCAAAGTGAACTCATGATCATTTTTTAATGCAAGGGTGAATAAAAAATTCAAATGTTATTTCTTTCAATAATGATGATTTAAATTCCTATCCATGATTGATAATTATATTTGATGGTTGGGGAGAAATTCAACATTTTTTAAATTCCAGTAGTTTAGGATTTGTATTATTTATTTACAAAAGTATTTTATTTTTTTCTCTATCTAGAAATATTGAATTTTAAATAGAAATTATTTATAGTATTACACTTATTTCAATGAGACCATATAGAATAATCTTGACAGTGTTATATGAATTTAAGGAGAAACTATATGAGAGTCATCACATGGTATTCACACATCCAAGTTAATTACTATGGGTGACCCTATTATTTTTATTAATATTAACCATTGATCAATGATACTATACAATAATTATTAAGAGCATAACAAGTTGTCTATAAATTTAAAGTATATTATAACCCATTTTTCCCTCATTTTTGATCAAATTCATATAGAACAATAAATTTCTAGGACTGAACATCATTATGGGTATGACTAATTGGGGATTAACAATTAATATATTCTCATCATAAAATTACATTTAATTTTTGTGGATTAAAAATTTATAGTGGTTCCATTTGGTATTACTAATTTCCCTACTATCATAATGGAATTATTTAAAATAGTCATTATTAATTTCATTAATAAACTGGTGGTAGTCTTGATATATAATATTATTATATATTAAATGATAAAGGAATAGAAAGAATATCATTTGAGTATTGTTCCTCAGACCCTATGGTAGGAAAATATTTATGCACAAAAAAAAAGCATGAGGGAATTCTGGATATCAAATGTTTCATTATTGGATCATAGAATCACAAGTCAGGCGATATAAATATATCCTTAAATGATTTAACTTATTGAAAATTACCCATTACCAACCATTAAGATTGAGATATGTGGTTTTTCTTTTATTGAGTGGATATTATCTATTATTTGTGAATAGTTTATAAAATATTTCTAATAAAATAACATTGAAAAATCAGAAGGGGGTAAAGGAAAATTACATAATTCAATGTAAATAGAATTTGAAGTATATGAAAATAATTTTAGTATATGCACCAATGATCACTCTACATTATAATGGAGAAGTATTTGTAATATATAGTGATGCATCAAAGAATGGGATTTTATGTTTCCTAATGTAAAATGACACGGTCATAACTTATGCATTACATTAATTGAATGCACATGAGAAGAATAACACATCCCATGTTTTGAATATGGGTGTGTTAATGTTTGTGCCAAAGACGTGGATGAAAGATAAATATATTGAAACTTGTGACATGTATACAAATCATAAATGTCCCGACCTGTCCTCGGGGCGTGTGGCGTGACAACCCCAAGTGTGTCTTCCATAGGCCAGGGGCTGGAGACTAGCACCAAAGGCAAAAATCCTGATAAAAAAGGAAGGCATTTCCTTTATAAAATTAAAAAAACACAATAGAGTACACAACAGAAAAATGGAATAAGTAATACTGAATACAAAAGTAAGTGATGAAAGGAAAGTGGCCTAAAATACAATCACAAAAGTAAGTACAGTACAAATGAAATGGTAGTACAACTGCAGTAAAGTAATACAACAACCACTGAGTCATCCTTTAGGAATACCACCTAAAGGGTGGGTATAGATGGCCTCCTCAGCACCTCGAGTCTTGACGTCCACTCAATGTATGTCTCTCCATGTGGTCCACCTCCGGGTACTGTACAACTCCACAGGCATCCACCACAATCAGTGTTGTCCGTCGTCTGCATCCAACACAACGTAGTGTGGGAATATCCCATGCGTGGGTGTGTATACGATACTCAGTAGAGACCCCGAGACCCCCGAAGGTCTCCCAAAATCCATGAAGGATGAACCAAATAAGATAGATACAAACACTAAGTCTCAATCACATATACTTAGGTATATTCCCATACATATACCTAGGTTATCAATCACAGTTCGGATCCAACTCTCGAGCCCAAGCACAACCCAGTCCACACAGGAAAGATAGTCAATCACATCGATGATAATGACTGAAAGTCAAGACTAAGCTAAAATAGGTATACATATTTTGTATATTTATAGAGATGATCAAGTGTCGTAACTGATTTATCTAAGCTTTTGGACCCACGTAGGATACTAGACCAGTTAAGATGTCGGAACAACATAGGATACTAGAACAGCTACTCTATCAGACCCACTCTGGATACTAGTATAGAAGTCAAACTATCAGACCCACTTTGGATACAATTACAATAGTCATCGTTGTCCAAACCACGGAGGATTCCAGTATAGTTTTCGTTGTCGTCGAACCCACGGAGGATTCCAGTATGGTAGTCGTCGCAGTCGCAGCCAGCTATAGGGTTCCTACACACAGCAAGCTCAATTCTGGGAGGGTCTGCTCCTCGAGCCAAGGGGTCGATACATAGACTATCATGAAGTCTAGAGTTGATGTATCTGGAAGTTCCGTCTCGTCAAAAGGAACCCAACATGACAGAGCACGCGTCAATCTGACGCCCGGTCTGAGAGATATTGGCTTTTCCATTCCAGGGGCCTGGTTGGAATTACGCTCGATCCATACCTGGTCATTTTTCAAAGCTGTCCAAAACTCACTTAGAGTATCACAAAATTACCGTCTTTCCATGAGGATACCAGTTCTATATATGGCGTGTTGATTGGATGTGCGGTCTTATATTTATTCACATTTAGTTGAAATGGGCCCGGTTCGTCATGCCCTGTGGGCTGGCGGGTTGGCCCAACCAGGTTCGGCGGGTCCGACCCGGCAGAAGCGTTGTCCTATCCTGGTGGAGCGCGGCCCGGCCCGGTGTGGCGCGGCCCGACTAGGCGGGGTGTGGCCCCTCCAGGCATGGCGTGGCCCTGCCCGGTGTGGCGCGGCCCAGCCCGCGGCTCGGCCCTGCTGGCCGAGCGGTGCGGGGGGTGTGGCCCCACGGTTTCCCAAACTGGCAGCGCCGAGCAGCACCGCCCCTCCTGTCTGGTCTGCTGAAGCCGGCCAGTCTTCCCAGCGTGAATGACCCGCTCATCCACAGGCTGCTCGCCCTCGTGGCACCGCAATTCCTTCGGCCAGGTAGGCTTTAGCCGTCTGGTTCTTCTTCGGGCGAGCGGCCTGTGGATGTGGGCCATGGTTCTTCTCTACACCGTCGGCATACTACCACCACACCCTCCGATCATCGTCCTCTATTCCATCTCTTCCTCTATCGTGAATAAGAACATGGATCATCGGAGTTTCGTCGGGCCGTTTTCGTTCGGCCCGTGCCCTCCACGTAAGGTGGTAAAAGTTGGCCGAATACATACCATATAATTCATCACAAATGAGATAATTTATTCACTTATAAATTATACCAAACCCCTACCTCATAATTGACATCGCACGTCGATGATCCATGGAATATGATCATCATGGTAGTAGGGCGTCACAGAAGATGGTGTCATGGAAAACAGTGTCGTCCCGTCAACATTGGAGGAAGAGTCATTGTCGTGACGTGGGAAGTGAATCTGAAGATGATGTAGATTCCTCGATGTCGGGGTGCGTCCGAGGAAGAAGTGTCGTTGGAAGATGTTCTGCACATTCTTAATCGGAGATGTTCTTCATTGAAGAACAATATTCTTCATTGAGAGAGGAAACATGTTCTTTTTGGAAGAAAATTCTCTCTATAATCCAAAGCCACCCCAAAGTAGAATCGCTGACCAAACTAAAATAAAATCACACCACATATATAAAATAATGGCTTAATGCTTTCAAAATTCAAACCCACAAATTAATTATTTAATTGTGGGTCAATTAAATAATTAAAAGGTGTTGGAAAATTTATTAGGGAGATAAGGAGGTGAAGAGATCTCATTAAAAAGGAGAGTTATCAAATTAATTAAGTGGTGTTAATGGATTGTTTAAGGGAGTTGAGGGGAGGTGAAGGGTTTGGAATCGTGTGGCCCCCACCACACATTATCCTCTCATGAGAGGTTATGTGGGGTCATGCCCCACTACCAACATCCCTTTTGAGATTATAACCACCCACCAAATAAAAATATCTAATTCACATTTTTATTTATTTTAACATCAAAAACCAAAAATTAACTTCTCCTCCTGATAAAATACAACTATAGTATGGGTCTTCTTAGGCGAATACCGGCGCTGCGAGGTCATCGGTGCCCTAGGATTTCGATTCCGAGCACCAGTTCAAAAGATAGAAGAACCTACATGTACGTTTACTAAACGTACCCGAACAAAACATCAGAAATTGATTTTGGGCACACCGGGCCTCGGAATCAGGGGTCGTCAGAAACTACATACTTGTAATATTGCAAAGAATTTAAGAAAAAAAATTCCTTGTAATTTTCAGGTCATTAAATTACACCCACCTCAGGGCTTTACATCCTTGTAAAGCTACAACACACACTAGGGAAGCAAATGGGGGTACTGAGCACGCATCTGAGCCTCCCACTCCCATGTGCTCTCCTGGAGGTTCCCGTGCTGCCAGCGAATATGCACCAGAGGAATCGTCCATCCACATTGGACCCACTATTGTCGATCCTCGATCTCCATCAGGACCTCCATAAATGTTGCCTCTTCATCAATGTCCATCTCCCCGTGGTTGATGATGTGTGACGGGCCGTGCACGTATCTCCTCAGCTGAGATATGTGGAAGACGTCATGCACCTGGTGCAACTGAAGTAGAAGGGCCAGGCGGTAAGCCACCTCGCCTACTCTGCTGAGGACCTAGAAAGGTCTGATGAAACACGGAGATAACATGCTGCTCCAGAAAAATTTCCGTAAACCTCATCAAGGTGAGACCCATAGGAAGAGGTAGTCTCCATCCTCGAACTCCAGTGATCTTCGTCTCCTATCAGCAAAGGACTTCTGTCTGCTCTATGCAGTCTTCATTTGCTCCTGGATGATCATCACCTTCTTTGTCGTATCCTAAACCATCTCTGGTCATACAAGTGATGACTCCCCGGGGTTAGTCCAACATAGATGTGATCTCCAAGGTCGGCCATAAAGTGCCTCGTAAGGGGACATCCCGATGTTGGTGTGGTAACTGTTGTTGTACGCAAACTCCACCAAGGTTAAGTGATCCTCCCAGATGTGAACAATGTCAAGGAAACATGCATGAAGCATGTCCTCGAGAGTCTGAATGGTCCTCTCGGTATGGACATCCGTTTGAGGCTGGAAGGCAGTGCTCAGACGTATATGCGTCCCAAAATCCTCCTGTAACCCCTTCCATAGACAAGAAGTGAATCGAGCGTCTTGATCGGAAACGATAGATGATGGAACACCATAAAGTCGTACAATCTCTTGAACAAAGAGGCATCCCAAGCTTTCTACATATCCTTGCTCTCTGAACGGTAAGAAGTGGGCCAACTTGGTGAGTCGGTCTAAAATCATCCAGATAGAGTCACGTCCTCTGGATTTACGTGGAAGCCCCATCGCGAAATACATTGATATCTCATCCCACTTCCACTCTGGGACATCTAAGGGTTATACCATGTCTACTGGTTCCTGGTGATCTGCCTTCACTTGCTGACAAGTGAGGCAACGTGATACAAACACTGCTATAACCGTCTTAATACCCGGCCACCAGTGATATCATCTGAGGTCCTAATACATCTTCTTCACTCATGGATATACCACTAGAGGGGAATTGTTAAACTCCTCAGCACCTCCTCCTGTAGTGCAACTGGTACCATGGTACGTCCCATGAAGAGGATGACGTGCTCCCCACATTCAGAAAATCCTTTGGATTTTATCCCTAAGGATATGAGAGCATGTCGTGCCTCGCAATCAACGTCCTCATATTGCGCCTCTCTGACTTGCTAAAGAAGTGGAGGAGTGACTGTGAGATATTGAAGAATGGTTGCTCCATCTCAATCCACAAAGGATATCTACAACACGACCAACTGCTCTATCGCCTCTCCTAGCAGCTGAATTCCCATTCTCTTACTGAGAGAATCTTATACAATGTTCCACATCCTAGGAGTATTGACTATCTCAAAGTCAGAGTCTTGGAGGAACTCAAGCCATCGTCGTTGTCTCAGGTTCTGGTCCTTATGCGCGAGAATATGTACCTGAGAATCTGGTGTTCAGAATAGACTGTAAAGTGCTCTCCCATCAGATAGTGCCCCCATATCTTCAAGGAAAATACCACTGCTTCTAACTCCAGGTCATGGGTAGTGTAGTTATTCTAGTGTCATCTTAACTGTCGTGAACCATAGGTGATCACTGCTTGCTCCTGCATCCGGACACACCCGAGTCCAGTCCCTGATGCACCACAATAGACTATGTACCCAACACCCTCTTCTGGTAGCCTCAAGATGGCTGTACTGTTCAAACTCTTCTTCAGATACTAAAAGCTCTTCTAGAATCTCTATGACCACACGAAGGTTTTCCCCTTCTTCGTCAAAGTAGGAAGCAATGCAGCAACTCTGGAGAAGTCTGGAACAACGTAAGTTTGGCCGACTCCTCAGTGATCTGCTGCACCCTCTTATGTATGATTCCATCCCGTGCTGCCTGGGATTTCCTTTTCACCGACAAAGGAAAAACCCTATCCCAACATTGTAGATAAACCACAAACTTTTTTCCTAATAAAGTCAATCTGTGTATGAACTGTGGTTTCCCAGTCCATACACAAACTAACATCATAAGGCCTCGATGCTTCCACTAAGAGATTCCAACCGAAACTATAACCCCAAGGGTTAGATTACACCATTAGTGTAAGTGTTATTATCGAGTCTCCTCCCAATGGTATCTACAGACATGAGGGTCAAGTCAATAGTTTAACTGGAAACTCTAGGTCTGGGACAAGATTCATAGAAGGAATGAATGATTGGTACCTATGTCTACTGTTATGGAAGCTAGTAGTATCCATAGACCATATCTCAAATCATTCTTAGAGCCCTTGGGTCACACTCCTTGACGACATGCAGCTACTCTCTTTCCCTGCCCTCCAGCTCCATGAGCCTAGCGGGGACTACAAAGGCGGGTGGTTGGAACATGTCGAAATGTTCATCACCTCATGCTTATCTCCTGGCACTGCCTCCACATCTGCTGCCCTGAAGATTCATATTTACTCAACACTTCCTCTTCTAAAAACATTTTACACGCTCAAGTCTCTAAGACTGAAGCCAGTTTCATGATTTACAACTGTTAACATTCATTGGTTGTATCCGCTCATCCAATGAACATTCAACCACAAAGGTTCTCTCTAGAAGCCTAGCATAAGTTAGAATGCATAGAGGAAAACATACAGGCTTGGATATCCTTAAAAAGACCTTGCTCATAGGTCTGAGCTCTAAAGCACTGATCGAATCATATTCATCAAGTAACAGGAATGATCAGTATGCCTTGATGAATACTCAGCTACCAACACGTCATCCTGTCGAAGCTATATAAGCTCTAGAAAACTCTCAGCCACCTCCTCAAGCTAGTCCTCAGCCGCCAATGGGTCGGTCTTACCTCAGAAAATGAGGGATTTATGGTGCTAAAACACATGTAAGGCACTGAGCCTACAAGTGTCCTCTACCAGTACCGCCAGTAGTGTCTGTTGACCAATGGTTAGTGATATAGTTGGCACACTGCACGATGGTACCATCTTCGAAGGCGTTCCAAGTTACGAAACTTCATCATTATGTGGACCATCCTCATGGTAACACACTGAAAATTTTTAGTAGCTGTGATAAATATATTCTCAAATAGGGTCTCAACTAAGTGGAAAACTCCAATAATCCCCTCCATCCAGTCCTTTACTCCTGAACTTGTGCAACACACTCTGTCAGCATGCGCCGTCTTCTAGTAGGGCTGGTTGAATCTACTTCCCAATGGGTGGTGGTGATGCGGGTACACCACCCAATGGTGCAAACATAGTAAGAGGGCCCTACACTGGATCCTCGATGCTCGGTGGGCTGTTATCATGTAATCTCTCTTTTGGAACCCAAGATGGTTGTCTTCGTAGTGGCATCCTGATAAAGAAAAGGTGCACCACAGTCAATAAGATATGCCTTGTGAGAAGAATCAATGAGACCACAAAGAAAAATCTTGAAACACACATGAAATCAGTGTTTCTGTACACTAATTCTGATATCAGAGGTCACAATCATGGTGTATGGTTACGTCGGCCGCCGCACCAACACTGGACTCCCTGGACTGAAAACCATTCTCAATACTCTTACCACTATTTCTTAATAGAAAATAAATATCAGAGTCCTTTGTTCTGCGGTTTAACCGACTCATCTAATACCAATTTGTCACGACCCATCCTTGGGGCCTGTGCCATCTATACCCCAATCCCGCCTTCCATAGGCCAGGGGCTAGCGACTAGCACCAAAGGTGTAAATCCTGATAAAAATGGAATGAATTTCCTTTATAAAAGTAAAAAAACACAACAGAGTACACAACAAAAGAAAGAAATAAGTAATACTGAATACAAAAGTAAGTGTTGAAATGAAAGTGGCCGGAAATACAAGTCCAATAGTAAGTAAAATACAACTGAAAATCTAGTACAACTGCCGTAAAGTAATACAACAACCACTGAATCGTTCTCCGGGAATCCCACCTGAAGGGTGGGTACATATGGCCTCCTCAGAACCTCAGTTATGGTCATCTTCTCTGTGTACATCTTTCCATGTGGTCCACGTCCGAGTAGCGTCCAGCTCCGCAAGCCTCTACCTAGATCTGTGTTGCCTGTCGTCTTCATCCAACACAATGTAGTGCGGGCATATCCCGTGCAGGGGTGAGTATACAATACTCAGTAGGGACCCCGAGACCCCTGAAGGTCTCCTAGAATCCACGAAGGATGATCCAATAAAGAAAGATTCAAACACGAAGTATCAACCAACTCTACGTAGGTATATTCCCATACATATACCTAAGTTATCAATCACAGTTAGGCTCTAACTCTCGAGCCCAAGCACCACCCAGTCCACATAGGAAAGCAAGTCAATTACATCGATGATAATGATTGAAAATAAAGAATCACCTCACACAGGTATAAATCTTTCATATAGAAATAGAGATGATCAGATGTAGTCTCTGATTCATCTAAGCTGTTGGACCCACGTATGATACTAGCCCAGCTAAGCTGTCAGACCCACGTAGGATACTAGACTAGCTACTTTGTCGGAACCACTCAGGATACTAGTACAAAAGTCAAACTGTCGGACCCACTTAGGATATAAGTACATTATTCATCGCTGTCAAACCCATGGAGGATTCCAGTAAACTTTTCATCGTCATCAAACCCATGGAGGTTTCCAGTAAGGTGGAAGTCGCAGTCGCAGCCAGCTCTAGGGTTCCCGCACACAACAAGCTCGATTCTGGGAGGGTCTTCCCCTCGAGCCAAGGGTTAGATACATCAACTATAACGATGTCCATAGTTTTTGTATCCCAAATTTTCTTCTTTTCAAAAGGAACCCAACATGACAGACGCCGTGTTAGTCAGACGCTCGGTCTAAGAGATATTGGCTTTTCCATTCAAGGGTCCCGGTTGGAATTACGCTCGTTCCATACCCGTCCATTTTCCAAATTTGTCCAAAACTCACTTATATTATCACAAAAGGACGGTCTTGTCATGAGGATTCCAGTGCCGCAGACGGCTCGTCGATGTGACACGTGGTCTTAATGTTATTCATGTTTAAGTGAAATGGGCCCAGCCAGTCAAGCCCTATTGGCTGGCGGGTTGACCCGACCTGGTTCGGTGGGTCCGAACCGGCAGGGGGGTCATCCCGGCCCGGCAGGGCCTAGACCGGCATGGCATGGCACGACCCGGTCCAGGGGGGCGCGGCCCGGCCCAGAGTGGCGCGGCCTGGACCGCAGTGGGACGCGGCTCGACCAGGCTAGCTGATCGGTGCGTGGGGCACATCCCCCTGGTTTCCCGTACCGGCGGTGCCGAGCGGCGCCGCCCCTCTTGTACGGCAGGACAAAGCTGGCCAGTTTTCCCAGTGTGAGCGGCCCGCACGGGCGGGACGCGGTTCTCCCGCTCGGAACCTACGGGTTCTGTGGCCTTCTTCAACCCTGCCAACAGGCGGCTGGCCGGTTCGCCACCAAAGTAACTCGCGGAGCATGGGTTGTGGTTCTCTGCAACGCGGCTCCCTCGTGGAACCATGTTTCCTTCAGCCCGGTCTGCTTTAGCTGGTCGGTTCTTATTCGGCTGAGCAACCTTCGAATGCGGGCCACGATTCTTCTCTACGTGTCCGGCACATGGCCGCCGCACCCTCCGGTCGTCGTCGCCTCTTCCATCTCTGCCTCCATCACAAATAAGAACAAGGATCAACTAAGGGTCGTCGGGCCGTGTTTGTTCGGCCTGCACCCTCCGCGTAAGGTGGTAGCAGTTTGCTGAAGAAATTACATAGAATTCAACACAAATGAGATAATTTATTCACTTATAATTTATAAAAAACCCCTACATCATAATTGATGTTTAACATCAACGAGACATGGAAGACGAGCGTCGTAGTAGTCGGGCATCGCTGAAGATGGCGTTGTAGAGAACATTGTCATCTTGTCAACGTTGGAGGAAGAGTCGTTGTCGTGACGTGGGAAGCGAATCTGAAGATGACATAGATTCATTAACATCGGGGTGCATCCGAGGAAGAAGCGTCGTTGGAATAATTTCTTCACGTTCTTCATCAGAGATGTTCTTCATTGAAGAACAGTGTTCTTTGTTGAGAGAGAAAACAAGTTCTTTGGTGGAAGAAAATTCTCTCTATTATCCAAAGCCACCCCAAAGTATAATCGCCAACCAAACTAAAATAAAAACACACAACCAATATAATAGAATGGATTAATTCTTTCAAAACTCAAACACTTAAATTAATTAATTAATTCTGGATCTATTAATTAATTAAAAGGTGTTGGAAAATTTATTAGGGAGAGAAGGAGGTGAAGAGATCACATTAGAAATGGGAGTTGTCAAAATAATTAAGGGGTGTTAATGGGGAGTTTAAGAGAGTTGAAGGGAGTTGAAGGGTTTCAATTCATGTGGGCCCCACCACACATTATCCTCTCATGAGATGTTATGTGGCATCGGGCCCCACTACCAACCTCCCTTTGGAGATTATAACCACCCACCAAATAAAAATATCTAATTCTTATTTTTATTTATTTTGACAACAAACCCCAAAAATTAACTTCTCCTCCCGATAAAACACAACTACATTAAGGGTCCACTTAATAGAATATTGGCCCTACAAGTTCATTGGTGCCCTCAGATTTTGATTCTGAGCACCGGTTCAAAAGATAAAAAAACCACCATGTATGTTTTCTAAACATACCCGAACAAAAAATTATAAATTTATTCAGGGCACATCGGGCCTCAGAATCAGGCGCCGTCAAAAACCGCGGAATCGTAATATTCCAAAGAATTTAAGGAAAAAATTTATTTGAAATTTATGGGTCTTTAAAATAAATTCTAAATGTATATATTCACATAGAAAGATCATAATATAGGCCAGAGAATATAGTATGTTTTAATTTTTTATTATTACTGTTCAATAAATTACAGCCCTGAGAATTGAAAATATGGAGGAAGATGTTATAAGTCAAAATAAGATTTACATAATATCTATGATAAGAATCCCAAAAGATTTAATATTTTTTTATTTTTAAAGGTTATATTTTGAAGTTTTTATGGAAGGTGATAAATAAAAAATTTAAAAAATTAGTGCTCTGCTGTTTATCCATGTTTGGATTAAATTTCTGAAGAATGAAGATGAGTAACTATAGAATAAGGAATCAAATGTTCATGATTTCATCCTTTATTATTGAGTAATTTGATGGTTCATGAACCATGTATTTTTCTTATAAAATATATACCCTAAATAAGCATCTATTGTTCGAATATAATTTTTCATCAATCACTATGTATTTTAGAAGTATAAATAGTAATAGAAACATAAAAATGTATTTCTATATTCGAAAATGATATGGTATATTTATTAGAGTGTATATCAGTGCTCGGTTTTTTTGTATTTTATGGATGAAAGACACATGTCTAAGGGGGTGATACAACAATTACCCATGATAGAATTGAAGTGGGATTATAACACCATGAATTTCTTTATCAGAATCCTCAAAACAATCTAAAGGGAATAAGATTAGTTGGGTCATATATTACTTCATTAAGAAGTCAAAAAACATCAAATAAATTAGAGAAGAGTTCACTCTGGATCAAATTACCAGGTTATAAATTGAGGATGTTGTGAGATAACATCGTGTACTATAATATTTTATATCTGATCAGGAATTAAGGGTTAGCTATATTTTTTTTTGAATTATTCAATTGGATATGTATAAATATATGAGTTGTACTATTTAATATATTCCTTAGATATATTTTCAGTTTGAGGGTACCACTCAACAACTTGAATTCATTTTTATAGAATTCTTTATGTAATTAAAAGTGATTTGGGATCTACTACTTTATTGGAGTTTTCTTAAAAAAATATATCTCACATGAGTATTAATATTAATAATTTTGAAAACATATATTGAATTAAGATTATAAATGTAATTTTTTTCTGAGATTTTAGGGAAAAATATATATTGGAACCTAAGAAAAGAGAAGAAATGGAAGAGAATGTTAGTTCCATTCAACATCATAATGAAGCAGAAAAATGTTGATTGAAATTTTATGATGAAAATCATTGGGGAGATAGATATTTCCAAGTTATTGACAAGGTATTTCTACAATTATCTCTCTAGAATAATATTATGAGTTTTATGAGGAATGGAATCTTATTCCATAGTAATATTGGTCCCTTATAAATTCATTTTCATATTGAGATTTTATCTTATCATTTGGGGATTCTAAGGAATAACTATAAAGATTTTTGATTTCATTTATGCATATCTCAGGGGGGATGTATATACATGACCCCTCACAATCACTAAAAAATTGGTTATTACAATCGAACAAGATCTATCTTATAACTCACAAGCACTTGTTTTTGTGGATTATACAGGGAATGTTCTGTAGAACCATGCCACTCACCTAATAATTGGTTTGTGGAGAATCTTGAAATTTATGTATGCTATGTGTGAACAAGTGGATTTGATTAGGGAGAAGTACCCTCATATTTTTTCATAAGTGTGATATAATATAATTTGGGAAAAAAAATTTATTTTCGGTAGATTGAAACAACCTGATATTTTCTAAAATATTGTCATATATCAAAATTTTACATCATTGATAGATCACATTAAATTGAACACCGAGTTTAATAAACAATTATATTCCATAAAAATATCATTATTTAGTGTGACAATTTCCATATATCCATCATATTGGAGGGTAAGAAGTGGTCATACTATGTTATGAAAAAAATATTTTTAAATTCTAATATATTTAATTTAATAGTTATAAATTATCTAAAAAATTAAAATTGAAATCATTATAATTTTTTTTTTTTAAAAGTTGATTTTATATGGGGAATGTATTTAAAATTTAATAAATATAAATTTAATACATCAGTGAATGATTTGAAATAAATTTTTATACTATAAATTTTTATTCTAAATTTTTAACATTAATTTAATACTTTTTTATATAGGGGATAGAAAAAAACCACATTTTGTGCTTTAAAATTGATTTTATTTTTCAAAAAATATATTTTAATGATTTTTTCTAGTTTATTTGTGATATAAATTTATATCACATAATGAAATTTAATCATTAATAATTTATTCCATGATGGGAATAAATAAATTCAAATTTGGTATGTAGGACCCTTTAATATTTGTTTGACATGAATTGTAACTGATTTATAATGTTTCACCTAGGTAAAGGGTAAATCACGATAACAAAGCCATAAACTAAGAGAAAATATGATAATTGTATTATAAATTCTTATTTTATGAATGGAATATCACCAATATATCCATATTCATATAATGGGTTTTTAAGGTACAATGTCTATGAAAATTACCTATATAATATTTAATGTAATTAAAAAAACAAACATTCACTCTCTTACATTTAAATAGAACTTATGTGTTCACATATGGGAAAAAAAGTGGTGAAGGAATATAATTCGTAATTTTATTAATAGCATGATTATATTTATAATTAAAATTTAATTAAATTTTTTTATTAAATCATTATAATTTATTTTTTGCAGTCTTATTAGATTATTTATTCAATTAAGAGATGAATAAAATATCTAGGCTAAAAATATTACAATTTAAATAATTTAAGTGATAAATAATGTTAGGAAAATTTTATAGAATATTATCTAATATTATTATTTTATCAAAGAATTATATTTGAATTTAAACCCTGTATTTATGTCTTTTATTTAATATTACATTAATTGTTTCAAAAATTACATTAACAATATTTTATTAAAATAATATTCTATTAAATTAATTAAAAAACATAAAAATTTGGAAGGAGGACAATTTGGATAATATATGTTGCAGAATGTTTTCTATTTTCCATTTATGAGTACTTTATCAACATATACGTAAAATTATAACCCTTTAGTAGTGAAAATTTTATTATTGTGGTTATAGTTAAAATAGGTTAACTAATACGTTAAACAAAAACATAAGAAATAAAACACAACCTAAACTTATCAAAATTTTATTTTCTTATTTTATATAAGCCCTAAAACAACATATCTTAAAATAACTTCAATTTTTTTTATCATTTTATATATAATGATGTTATTATAATTAAATCTATTATGAAATCCCACAAGTGCCCCTCTCCCATTTAAGAAAGGTAACGTATCTTTCGGAATCTATTAACTACATAGATTATTAAAGATTCATAAAAACCAATATAATTAACTTCACCTATATTAATTCTAAATTATAATGGTTTTCTATTCTTAGAAAACATGTACTAGGGTCATTAAGTGGAGATCCAATGGATTTCATTCAAAGAAGATGTAATGTCCTTAACAGATCACTTTCTTTCAAATTCTTACATTAAACCATAAAATTATCTGGTAATAATCATAAAAAATATCTTTAGTATCCACAATATACAAAAAATTTAATATTAGTATAAAAACATTTATTATCTATCTTCTCCAACAATGGGAAGTGAATATATCACTCTTCCATATGTACAACCAATCGTATCCACAAAGATATACAATTCATTTTTTTCACCATTTTTTATGGATAAATATTATAATGTGTTTAATATTTTTACATGATATTATTGATATACATAATTTTTTACATAATGATAATATAATTTCTATCATATTTCTTTCCACACTCATAAAAGAATAATGTTACTCATGCATATGCGTCAACTACCACTTCCAGGGAGAGTTGTGATTTTTTTTCATATACCAACTAAATTGATAGAAATAATGATTAATTTGGTAAATATATATGATTTATATGATATTATAATGATTTTAAATGACTAAATATCATCTAAGATTCTTTCATTTCATCTTTTTAAAATTGATATTGATGTGGAAGCATACATCTGATTTTCTGTCTCAATATACTGTGTTATCTATTTTCTACATATAACATTTATGGATTCCCCTAAATATCTATTTTATTAAAACATATTATATTAATGCAATGACTAAAATTATGTAAATTATGGATCCATGGCCATTTTCTATAGATCGAGACTACCAAACTAAAAAACTGATTGAAAAATAAAGAATATATCTACCAAACAATTATTTTTATAACGTTTGTTTTTAAAAACTAGTTTAAAGATGTCAAAAATAAATGGTATGTGTAATTTTAGATATTATTATGATTTTAAAATAAATGTATAAAAAATTTGTTATTATTATACATGATTTTTAAAATTTAATTATCAGATAGGATTCATGGGTTATGGGATTTATGATTAGGTTCAATTTTAATTGAGTTTGTTTTTTCTTAAATATACATTATAGATAGTATTTGATCCAAATTTAAAAAATTTCTTTCACTTTTTTCCCTTGTAATACTTATTGATGATACATTATTTCCATTCAGTTTTATTTATTTATTTACTCATGAGAACAAATGAATTTTATTATGGGAAACCCACTTCAGTTCTCTCTTCAGTCAAAAATTAATTATCTTCCTTGTCAAATTTTTTATAAAAAAGTTTTCAAGGATATTATTTCTACTCTAAAATGTTAAATTAATTTAATTTTTTAGGTATTTAAAATTAAATTATTTTTTATGTCAATCTTCATGTTGTTTTTTGGATGACTTTCTTTTTTGTATGTTTGAATGGAATGTGTTTCTAAAATATACATCACGAATTGAATTTCAAACTATCCCAATAGCTCAATTGTTCAAATATTCTATGAAATAATTTCACTTTTATTTTCATATTAAATGTTTTCCATATTATTATTATTATTATTATTATTTTAGATATGTGATCTCAATTCGAATGTAATATTTTCCACAATGAATACATTAATGATTATTTTAAATTAATTTTCAACTATGATGACATACATTAATTGTAAATATTTATTAATAGGAATATAATTCAATTATACCATACTTATTATTTATTTATTTTTTGTGAATATAAAAATTATGGTCTTAAATATACAATTTAATCTCCAAGGGATATGATATAATAAAATTATGAACTCTTTATGAAACCTATTTTAATTACATTAGAAATGATTTAATGATATGATTAAAAATTTTTGATATTGGGGAACACTTATATTTGGATTTAATTAATGGATGATTGGGCCTAGAAATATGCATCCCTCCAATTCATTTTGTAATGTTGTATAAATTATGAGATAGTAATAGGAAACTAATCAATGTGATTAATTCGTAATGAAAAACATATAAATATACTTGATTCAATATGGGAAAATGGGGTTTATGCATAATGAATAATGATTTGATGGTTTCAATAGTTAACTATGAACTATAAAATGGTTTTCATTCATATTTTTGTGAAATAATTATTGTTTGTGATTGATTTACTGTGTTCTAAAAATATTATGATTGATCTCTTTTGAAATGATAAAGTTCTGATTTATGACTCATGATTAAAATCTTTAACATATTATGAATGAGCATTTTTTATTTTGGTTATCATATCTTACCATTATTATTATCTTATTCATTAATGTAATCACGGGTTAATATCTCACTCATTTATCCTTACTAAGATCATCACCTCACCCCTTAATTTTTTTCATTCCCCAACATATGAATAATTGTTTTATGTAGGTTTTTTCTATGAAGAGTAATACATGGGAAGGTCATTAGGACTGATGTTCATGATCTTTTATGAGTTAATAATATTATCTTCTTATTATCAAATCAAATTAATCATTTATGTTCTATATATGTATGCTTGGAAAATTTGTTGTAAATTCTTCTAAAAGGATGTAGAATTTATATATAAAAATCCACGGTAAATTAGTAACGTAATATGCTTTATGAATCGATTTCAAAAAGATATTTTGAAGAAGTACAGTTTTCTGGGATTTCTTTTTATTCTATTAAATAATGAGAAATTATGTGAGTTATCCATATAGGAATATTATGAATGCTAAGGCCTCTCTTTGACAGCTCCTATGACTATTCATTTATTTGGTCATTAAGATCATCTTCATAATTTTTTTAATATGTGTTATCAAATAAAAATGGAGTATTAAGAACTTTTTTAGAAAAGCGGTGACATGAATTAGACACCCAATTCATGTCCCAAGGAATTTATTATGTCAAAAATCCAATAAAAACACTACGTGTAATGAGATTACACAAATTGGGATTGAGGGGGATGTAACCCATAATTAAAGAGATAAATATGACAATGAACCACTTTTAGAATGTTCCATATAGAGGATTCATAAAATCCCAAATTTCTGTATACATGTGTTGCAAAAGAGATCCTGTTACTCAGAGAGAGTAAATGATCCCAGACCAAAATATTCTAAATCTATATGTTCCTTATAAAATCAAATATCATGTCATCCAAGTCATATAATGTGTTTCACTATATGAAGATTTGATCCAAATTAATTTCAACAAGTACCAATTGAAAGAGCTCCCTCGATTTTTGAGCAACTACCAAACATAACCAATGAGTGTAATTTCTCAAAAATCTATTGGAAATCACTCTCATGGAATGTTACAGTAATAAAAAAACAAAATTTTCAATCATGTGACCAAATCAGATCTGTTTCATTACACACAACAATTTTTTCATAACCATACGGGTGGATTTAGCCAAAACAAGAGTTTAATTTCTTTCCGTCCTTCCATGTATGCTCTGTACCACTACAACTTAAGTAGAAATTGATATCTCTTATATAGAAACAACCCCAAAAGGATACTCAATGAAGAAAGAGATGAATCTTCGATGAAATAATGAAAAATACGGCTTGTAGAAGCTTCACTCAAAAGGGGAGAGCTATATGATTCCTTAAAAGGATGTAATGAACATGTAGACACAAGGTTCACAAGTATATGACAACAAATTTTTAATACTCATAGTGACAAAACCAGTAGCCATGAAACAAAAAGTTAACTAGAAGACTCAAATCCAAGGTATTTCACTGATGTAGAAATTCTAATTCTTCTTGTATTCATCATCCATCCTTATGAACATGCATTTTCTGACTTGAAGGTATGTTTCCACATAGATCTCACAAAAGACATATTTCAATTTCATTATATAATCTTGTTCATATATCCATGCACTATATTTCACACCCATAACCTCCTCAATACAATAGGAATCTCTTTGGACACGATCTGTTTCCTTTTCATATTCCTCCTCTTCATCATAGATTGCAACATGTTAAAACAGATGTTTGGGAGGCTTAGAATCTGTCATAGAGGATTGGAGGTATCTTCTGACTAATGTTATTTCCATATCAGAGTAGTCTCTTCATTTCTTAGTCTTCATTTAATTTGGGGTAATGAATCTATCCATTCCCATCATTAGTTTTTTTACCTTCCTAGCACTTGATTTGAGGTTGTCTTCTTCCATTCGATCTAATGGGTCATCTTCTTCTTGAAGAGAGTTATCAGAGATATATCATTGTTTTGTGTCCCTTATGTCATGTGGATTGAGCAGATTCCCTTGACCCATCTCCATAAAAATAGGGGAACTGTTGCCACTGGGGACAATAAGAACTTACACTATGACGTGTGAAATTGCTTTATTTGTTAGTAGGATGTGCAATATTGACGAAAATTCCCTTATTCCCATCATTCGTTGGTCCTTCATGAGTTTTCCCTAATGGGCCTATATTATCCTTAGTCACATCCAGTCCAAAATTCTACTTTCCATCTGCAATCCAAGTGGGTCTCTTGACCTTAGTACCAACCTTAGTATTTTCACATACATTAGTGTCATGTCCCATTATAAAACAAAAAATACATTAATCTGGATATTTTTCAAAAACAATAACTTGAAGGACTCTGTGTTCACCATTTTGTATCCAAATGTGATATATAATATCTTAAGACACATCAATTTCCACACTAATTCTTGCAACATAAGGCCTTGCAAGAGTCATTATCACTGAGTCCAATTTAAATGGGTTTCTAATGAGCTTAGAAATTAGAAACAAATCATTTTATTAATAGATGCAACAAAATCCAAGGGAAATTAAACCATATAGGAAATATATAAGATTTGTAAAAAGGATCAAAATCTAGCCTCCAACTATGAACTTTCATCAGAGAACCCCAAAAATACCATGAGCACCTTAACCAAATCCGATAGTAGTCTACCTCATAAGATTGAAAAACATAACATAAGAGGAGTTAAGGAGGAGGATACTAAACCCTAAAATCCCAATGGATTCAAGAGGAGTACTTAGGAATTTTAGTGATGGTCTATAATTAAAATATTCCCCACCAATATCAAGAAGAAGATCCGTAGCAAGATGATTTAACTAAATTGTTGAGAAAAAAATCACCAGTTGACCGTGGTGTCTAAAATAATTTGGGTTGAAATTGTTTTCAGAAACCATTAAGACATTTCTGGGAAGGGGTATCATGTTATCTAGTGCTCTCCCAGTGACCACATCATTGAATGATCAACAATTTGATGTGGGTTTACCATTGTACCGAAATAGGGTGACTTCCTATTCATCAGGATTTGGCCTCTCAATCTGAGTTTGAAGCATATCTATTACTTAGGTGGTTTTATAATATATTTTATAGATTATAAATGAGTTATAGAAGGATGTGATATTTATACAATTGTTTATTGATGAATAATTTGGTTATTTACACCACTCATATGTTTTTATAAAATATTACGGTGAAGCATATTTTTATTAATCAAAGTAAATTAATATTTTATAATAGGTAGAGGAAGACCCATTACATAGCCTGAAGGACAATGGACATGGATGCTCATATTTTAAGGAATGAAGGAATTTTTTTCCCAAAGGCCCATTCCATGAATAGTACTACTAACGTACCTGAGTGTTGTTGTAACTACTATAATTCATGTCACTACTAAAGTATCACCCACTACTGATATAATAATTCTATAGGATGACTACTATAGTGACAGTACAGTTATTGGACATTTCATGCACTCCATGGGATTATAAACCCCAACCATGGTTTATCCATTCTCTTAATGTATTTCTATATTGCTTTATATATGTGGTTATTATACATTATATAAGTTTCAACTTGGATACCATAGGAATTAATGTACTCTTTGACATGTTAAAGGATTTTATTTTTTATTAATTTGATCTTGAGAATCCTTAATTCTTCTGATGATTATTTTTAATGTTTTCATGAATGATTCTAATTTTATAAGGATATAAGGTCAATTTGGGAGTCTCTACGAGTAATTGAATAAAAATATGAAACTATATTTGAAGATTTTTTTGTAGAAGTCAATTTTGTGAAGGTATATGTCGGTTTCTACATTAGTGTCATTAAAAACATTTGTATATGTTAATAGAAGGAACATATGATTGACTAAAGAACTGTGTATAATTTTTAATTATCAATATATTAGTCATCCATTATTTCTATGAAATTAATTTATGATAATATATGGTATTTGATATTATATTATTACTGTACTTTTCAATGATTGACATAAATTATTTTTATTTTGATATATGTATATGTCATACTACACTATGTTTATAAGGACGCGACCTTAAAATATACATAATATTGAATTAAGTTAACAATTCACATTGAGGATCTTTTCATGTTTAGAGTTTTAGAGAGTTAGTCTATAACTATTACATTGAAAAATATTACAAAGTAGACACTTCTACACAATTTCCTTTTTTTCATAAAATAAAAACACTTGAAAAAAAGAGTCATGTCAAGTTCCTGGTTTTTAGACAGGACGACTTTTCCTTGATCCCATCCTTGACCCTATTCCACATTATGTCCTGTGAAAAATATTTCAAAAACATGGGATGAGCATAAAAATCTCATTAAGGGATACACAAAGAAAGAAAACATTTAGTTTTTTAAAACAACAGGTAAACCATGAAGACTTTATCGTATGTAATACTTTCCACCATTATGAAGTATTAAATACTCTTCACTGAATAAAAGATCATTACTTACCCTTTTGTAACCAAAATATTACCATAAAACCCCTATAAAGAACACATAACATATAAAAGTAACTTGGAACCTAAATATACTTAAATTAAATAACCATATGGTCTAATTCCACACATATCACTAAATTTAATATCCATACGGCCAACTCCCATACCCAATGCATTGGATGTTATAACATAACGACCTGTCCTGGTATTCACGACACCACCCATCATTTGGTTTATCATGTAACCACCCGTAAAATATCCAGGTACCATTATAAAATCACAAGACATAAAAAAAATACAAAGGAAAAAAAATTCACATTCCAATCACAATATATCACTTAAATATATTGACATAACAAGTCCATTATCAAAACAGTTTCAATACCAAAATACATAAAAGAGTACATAATACTTATTTTCTTTTAAAAACATTACGGAATGTTGAGGAAGCCAAAGATCAAATAATACTCACGGCGGTGGAAAAGGAAGTTGTCACCACATATGTTAAACATAACATTATTTTTGTTGTTTAGTAAAAAGTTTCATAGAACAAGATTCTTTTTGAAAAGTCAAGGGTGTTTATACAGCGTATAAAAATAAAGACGTGTGTTAAAAAAAATATGCCTCGTTGAAAGGAGATTGAGACGAAGTCAATTACAATGATCATTTTGTAAATAAAATAGATTGCTTATGTGTATTAACTACAAGCTAACATAAAGAATGTATATATACATGATACGATATAAAAATTCATTTCTCACATAATCAAAGAATGACCTAAATAAGAAAGATATGTTCAACCCAACGAATGGGAATTGAGTTAAGAAGTTCCCTTACCTCGTGTCTCACTTGACTCGATCATTCTTTAATCTCTAAGATAATAAACTAAAGTTAATTTATACATTATTAAGAACCCTTTTAACGTTTTTAATTCATTTTATATCACTTATTACCATGTTATAAACATTATGTAATCATTTAAGTTAATAACATTCATTTTGTCGATATTTGGTACTTGAGTAAAAAATGGACTTCTTATAATTACATGTTGCTCTTGTGGTAAAAGAATCATTATATACATAATTATATTTATGATTTGGATATCATATATATCATATATATCCTGTATATAAATGTATTTATAATAGTACATTACATTTATAGGTAAGAAATGAAATGCATCATTCATAGAGATAGTAAGTCGTGCGTACACATGAATGCTACTTTCATTTATATTTCTTATTTTAATGGAATTAAAACATAATTAAACATAGGTAAATTATAATTACAGTATAATATCATATTTAATATCATTAAATCTACCCTTTATACGTACCACATAGGGTATGAATGAGTTATATCACATTGAGGGGGCGGTAGTCCGCACTTCCTCAAATGAAATTATAGCGTTTACCCATAATGGAAACCGTAAAGGTATGATAAAAATTTAAATTACAGAAGCATAAAGAAATAATAAACATAATATATATCACATAAAATATAGTTCCATCATAATGGCCACCATGAGAGGTTGTTGGAGATATTTGAACAATCGTTGTTTCAGGAGGTGTTATTTTTCCATCCACCGAAACATTATGTTCTTCACCCATTAAGTTGAGGTGTGTGTATGTGTAGTTTGAATACTTCTCATAAAAAATCCTAGTGTATTGAGGATACTGGTGTTGTTATAAAATAAATAAATAAAAATAGTATCGGGGTTGGAGAAGTAAAATAAAAGAAAAGATGTTAAGAGAAATCGTTACCTTTAATTTGGGTAACTTCCTTTGGTGTGAACCCAAAGGACTTCTTAATGTTCATACTTCTTAATGTAAGTCTTCTATGTGGAGGAGAGTGGTGTAGGGAACTTAATTGGGTAGATTTTGGACTATCCAAAAGGAATGAGAGGTGTGAGGAATTGGTTATAAGTGGTCTCTTTTTATAAGGGAGAGGAGGGGCTCTTTAAGAAAGTGTGATAATAGTATTTTATTATATAATGATATTCTGTTTCTAATGGACCAAAAATAATTATCATTGAAGATACGATGACTCGTTGTCGAAATAAAATCACCCAATAATAATTGGACATGTTTTGGGTAATATTTTAATCATTATAATGTTATTTATTAAAATGATTTATTAATGAGGTAAAAACTCCATAATTATTGTTTCATAAATAATTTAAATTATATAATGTTTAATAATTATTAATAATACACTATGATGTAGGAAAAATGTTTATATTTCCATAAAATATTTATAGTCGATAATATAATTTATATAACATTATATAAAAATTAATTTACTAAAACCTTTTTGTTCATGTCATTTTTTCCTTTACATTAAATTAATTAATCTAAAGTGTCATTATCATTAATAAGTGGCTCCATGGGGTCCCTAAATAGACCCAAATATACCCATGGTTATCCATTACTCTTCCAATATGGTTACTACAAGTGCTATGGTAAATTTTGAATTATTATAATATTCTTTTAACACTGAATTGCCCTATTTACCTTTAAACGCGGTAAATAAAATTCAAAAGTTACTATTCACCAATAATTATTCTCATCTTATTGAACCAAATTTTACTTCTTGATAACAACCATGTATGCTGGATTTCGGAAATTCAATTTACAAAAGTTGATAAATTTCATTTAAAAGAAAAAGTCAGTTTTTTTTACTACTACAAAGTGGTTTCACTATTTATCAAAAAATGATGATTTTCAGAGAAATATCAAAAAATCAACCTAAGAATTATTTTATATTATGAATTGAAAAATGGTGTCTATTTTTTCAAATTAAAAACATATAATTGGAATTAATTAATTTAAAATTAATTCCCACTGTTAAAATAAATAGCGTCTTTTTAAGAAACAATAACAATCAAAAGATTGACACTTTTTAATGTCCATTTTCTAAGTGAAATTAATTCCAATGATGAAAATTGGATTAAATGGTAAAAATATATTCTAATTAAACTTTTAAAAAAATTAAAAAGATAATATAACCATATAAATAAACTAAATTAAAACGCAGTTTTGAATTAAAATACAATATTTTCACTATTCATTAAAAAAATGAACTTACTGGGAAAATTCGTAAAATTTACACAAAGTAAGTTTTGATGTCCCCATTCTAAAGAATGATTTTATGTGGCCATATAGAACATATAAAAATATTGTATTTTAATTTAAAAATGCGTTTTAACATAATATATTTATATGGTTAGATTATCTTTTTAATTGGTTTAAAAGTATAATTAGAATATATTTTTACCATTTAACCCAATGTTCTTCATTGGAATTAATTTCAATTTGAAAATGGAAATAAACAAGTGTATGACCAAATCTATATTTAAATAGGGTTCTCCATTAAATTGTGATAAATCGACCTTTTAATGTAAATTATGCTTAAAATTAGATTCATTCACATTTTAAGACGCTAAATTTTATTGGATGAATGTCACTACTTTTAACAATCATGTATAACCATATTGTAGTTAGTTTTCTCATTACCGCCAATACAACGGCTATGAGTTAACTAGAATTTAAAATAATAATATAATATTATTAGTGTGCAATGTATGATTTCAATGAAACCCGTTGTTGCGTATCGGGTACGCTTTCGAACATTGCAACCCATTTCAAGTAAACTTAATATTTAATTCCAAAATATTAATAAAAAGAGAATTTATAATTTCTTTATTTCCCCGGGATGTTACATCCTTCCCCCATTTTGGAAATTACATCCTCACAATTTTTATTAACTTATCAAAATAAGTGGGCGTATTTATCCGTCATAGAATTTTCAGATTCTCGCCTTGCCTCTTCAACCGTATGGTTTTCATAAAACCATTACTTGGTGAATTACATTATTCTAAAACACTTCCTCTCTATAGTCATGAATCTGAACTGGTTGTTCTTGATAAGAGATATTCTCTTCCAACTAAACTACATCTGGGCTCAAAACATGAGATGGATCTGGTATATATTTTCTCACCATCGAAACATGAAAAAACATTATTTACCTGGGATAAACTTGGAGGTAATTCCACTATGTACACAATTGATCCAACTTTCTCTAGTATTTCATAAGGGCCAATGAATCTCATACTCAAATTTCCCTTGTTAACAAAATGCATCACACTTTTCCATGGAGAATATTTGAGAAAGACATGATCACCTAACTCAAAAGAAAGATCCTTCCTTCGGTTATCTTCAAAACTTTTCTGTCTGCTCTGAGCTGTTCTCATGTGCTTCAGAATCAACGGAGCTTTTTCTGCCATCTCTTCTACCAATTCTTGTCCCATCAGTTTTCTTACACCTACTTCATCCCAAAAAGCTGGAGTTCGACAATGCTTTCCATATAATGACTCAAATGGATCCATCTGTATACTGGAATGAAAAATGATATTATATGAAAATTCAACCAAAGAAAGATGTTGGTCCAAACTTCCCTGATAATCCAGTGAACAAACACGTAGCATTTCCTCCAAGGTCTAAATTGTTCATTCTGACTTCCCATCTAATTGCGGATGAAAATCTATACTAAAATTCAATTCAATACCCAACTACTTTTGAAGGCCTTTCTAAAAGTTAGAAGAAAACCTAGGATCACGATCAGATAAAATAAAGAGGGGAACTCCATGAATCTTTAATATCTCTTTAACATACAACTGAGAAAGTTTATCTAGAGAAAATGTATCTCGAATAGAAAGGAAATGAGCAGATTTAGTCAATCGATCAACAATAACTCAGATTGCATTATTACCTCGAGATGTCTTTGGTAATCCCACAATGAAGTCCATGGATATATTTTCCTATTTCCACTCTGTCACCGGTAATGGTTAAAGAATTACTTTCGGTAAATTCCTCTATGCTTTAACCTACTGACAAGTCAAACCATTCACAGTAAAATCAGCAATATCTCTTTTCATTCCATCCCACCAGTAATACTCTCTACGATCTCTGTACATCATAGGTCTATAAGGATGAACTAAAAATGGGGAACTATGAGCTTCACATAACAACTCATTATTCAAATGTGAATCAAAAGTCACACATAATATATTTCCAAATATCAAAACACAATAATTATCAATGTTAAATTCAAGAAACTTACCCTTCGAAACCAACTCTACCTTTTTTCGTAACTCACTTTCTTCCTTCTATGCTTGCTTAATTCTGTCTGAAAGGGATGATCTCACAGTAACTTGATACAAAATAAAAGAATTTCCTACACCAACAAAATCTATTCCAATGTTCATCAAATCAAAAACCAAAGGATCTTGTTCTAAATGTAAAGATGTTAATGAATCATTACTTTTTCGACTCAAATCATCAGCCACTTTATTTGATTTTCTCGGATGGTATTGGATCGTGCAATCATAATCCTTGATTAATTCTAAACATCTCCTCTGTCACATGTTCAATTCTTTTTGAGTGAATATATACTTGAAACTTTTGTGATCAATATATATTTTACACTACACTCCGTACAAATGATGTCTCCAAATTTTTAAATCTAAAAACAATAGCATCTAATTCCAAATCATGTGTAGGGTAATTTAACTCATGGGTTTCAACAGACGTGAAACATAAGCAATTACCTGATCATTCTGCATAAGGAAACAACCAAGTCCTTTCAACGAAGCATCACAGTAGATAAAAAAATCACCATTTCTGGAAGGCAGTGCTAATTCTATAGCATTCACCAATCTTCTTTTCAATTCCTGAAAACAATCATCTCATTCTTTTGTCCAAAAGAACTTAACACTTTTCCGAGTTAACTTAGTCATTGGACTAGATAACTGTGAAAAAATTTCAACAAACCTCTGGAAAGAACCATACAACCCAAGAAAACTAGGAATCTCTATTATATTTATGCGTCTTGGCCATTCTTCAACTGTCACAACCTGGCCCTACCCGGGCTCAATCCGCAACTACCCCAATCCCGCCTCCATAGGCCTGGGGCTGGCGACCAGCGCCAAAGGCACAATAACTCGGGGAGGCCTTTTCCTGAGTACCTGTACACATACATACATCACACCCAATGCAGAAGTGTAGAGTAAGGAAAAGATAAGTGAAGAAAAAAAGGAAACTGATATATAGAAACCACAAATGTGCATCGACCTCTAACAGTAAAAAGAAAGTGCTGAAAGTAAACTGAAAAGAAAAGGGAAAAATCAGGCGCCCATCCAAAAAAGTGCCACAACCCAGCGACAGGTGAACAAAAGAAAAACAACTTGAAGGGTTTCCCACATGGAACCCGACTATGACCACTGCACACGGTCCAAGCTCCCAAACAGCTATGCTATAGTGAAGTCATGACCAACCGGTCTATCATCTGCAAGGGCACACCAAGTGCAGGAAAAGCCCAAGCAGGGGTGAGTATAAAAATACTCATTAGGATACCCCGAAGGATCGAGGGAGAAACAAAGGAGGTACCGAAGGGTGAGTTGTAGAGTGAACAGGAAAAGTAAAGGAGTACAATCGAGAGTGAAGTAAAGAGTAACAGTAGAAGGTCAAGCTCAACCCAACACGAGGAAAGAAGGTAGACTCATCCAAACACAAGGAGCTAGAAATGGTGTGATAATGAACATACCTTCAAGTATTCACTACCTATAACAGGAGATTAGAGTCATCCAACCATGAGAAGCTAGACACGGAAAGCACGTGGCATACCCCGCGCGTCTTCGCCTCACCTGGAAGGAGAGTAACCAAACCCATGAAGTGGGTGCCAGAACAAGGTATATACATATCCTTATACTCAAACAAGAAGCCCGAACAAGGTGGTAAGGGGATCTCCATCCCGTAGCTTTGCCCAAGAAATGTGAGTCGCCAACTGTCTCATAAGTAACCACCATCGATGCTCATCATCCCGCACGTCTGCCCCGAACTACAAGTCACGGGGCTCAAACCACCACACCTCGGAACTATCCGCTTTGGGCGGCACTAACTCACCTGCACGGTTTTAGGTCACGTCACAAGGATACGACTTGGTGGGGGAAAACAACCCCTCGTACTTGAGAGTTCTGGGATAAGTCAATCCACATCTCGTCACTGCCCCACAGTCGAGAGGTCTCCTCAAAGCCAAGGTCGTTCCATCACTGACCAGTACAACCAAGGGTCCCGCTCTGGTAGTCACTGAGCAAATCCACGGTCTAGCCTAGCAGAAATGACTGTGTCTGGAATGTCAACGGGTATCCCACTGCCCAGCCCTACTGGAGGGTAATTTATAATATGACATCTAGTGACCCACTACCCAGCTCTGCTGGAGGGTAAACCCTAACACATCATCAGTTTACCCACAGCCCAGCCCTGCTGGAGGGTAGAACTAGAATCAGTCGACGGGTGACCCACTGCCCAGCCCTGCTGGGGGGTAAACCTGGAACAAGTCGACATGTGACCCACTGCCCAGCCCTGTTGGAGGGTAGACCCTCGAGTGTCGTCGGGTGACCCACTGTCCAGTCTCTGCTGGAGGGTAATCTCTAAGAGTGTTGGGTGACCCACTACCCAGTCTCTGCTGGTGGGTAGATCCTAAGAGTGTCGGGTGAACCACTGCCTAGTCTCTGATGGAGGGTAAAACCTAGAAGTTAGTGAGCAACCCACTACCCAACCCCTATTGGAGAGTAAACTCGAAGAAGTCGATAAGAGACCTACTGTCCAGTCTCTGCTGGAGGGTAAACCACTGGCCAACCGAACACGTAGTGGGTATTATGCAACCACCCGAATCCAGAGCAAAACCAGGGGAAACCACTCAACCCTGCTAATCTAAACCATCGAGCACAGAGCCAGGGGAAAAACTCAACCCTGCTGGTCAACAATTGAGAATCGAGGGACCCTCTACGTCACGAGTGGGAAAAAGTACGCAATGAAGAACACCACATGCACATGGGTACCACACGACGTGTGTCCCCAAGTCAACTCCAACCAATTGAAAAAATGTTCTCAGGTACAAACAACCACATGTACCTCCCAGCATCCCCGTATACTCCCAGAGTATACCAAGTTCAGGCCCAACAGCTAACATGCACACTGCCCCCAATGTCGATGCGAAGGCGTAGCATAACAACGCCAACCTACCACCCAAACAGCTAAGGCAAAAACAACCACATCTCTTAAACACCAACCTCACTCTCCCAGGAGTGCACGCGATCACACACCAAAGTTCCACTACAAGCACGGTAGAAGAACTGCCACACGAGCACCTTTCACATTTCCACATTTAATAAGATCATGTGAGAGGCTCCACTTGCCTAAACAGATTACATCGTTGTAATCCTCACTGAAAAACACACGAGATAGACTACTTACTCGCCCGAAACGGTCAACCGGTGAATATGGTACTATTCACCGTAACCAAGCCGTGCGGGGCCCAACTCAAGATCCCGAAACTGAACAAACAGGTCACACCACTACGATCCCCTCAGAAAAAAACATGGGATTGACTACTCAATAGCCCAAAATGGACACCCGGTGAAAAAGGTACTATTCACCATAGCCAGGTCTGGTGGGGCCCACACCACGTCCCTGAAAAAGGTCGGGCGAACTGAGCCATCACAAAGCTCTAGGAAAAAAACGTCAAAAGCACTACTCACTTGAGTGGAATGGATATCCAGAGAAAAAGATGCATTCTGGTGCACCACACATGAGCGGTGCTACATGGGACTCGCATCCCGGTCCCGAAACACAACTAACGGATTGCTCCGTTGCGATCCTCTCGAAAAAGCACACCAGTTGAACTTTTCACTTTTCCAAAATGGCACTCGGTGATAGAGATGGAAAAATCACCGTCAACGCCCAAACGACCCTCATGGGGCCCGCACTATCATCTGGAATTAGAGCGGGTAGATTGCACAATTGCAATCCCCCGGAAAAACATCCAGAATCGACTGCTCGCACGCCCCGAACGGACGCCCGATGAAAAAGGTGCTAAACGCTGCTCATAGCTCCAAAGACGGCCCGTGGGGCCCAAGCCTCAAAACTAGATTCAATGCCCGAAACTACACTGGAAAACTCCGCCCTGACTCTAGGGTCGCAACGCCACTGACGGCGCCCAAAACAGACTTCGGATGTGTCCGCGCTGCCCAAAACAAGAACTCCTTGGAAGCCCACTAAGCTGCTTTACGCACGTGTCGTGCCCCTGAGCCCCTCGTGTCAGAAGTTAAAACCTCTAAAACCACCTCAAGAAGTCCTCCTCTACGTCAGGTCCACGCCGCTGCAGACGACGCGCAAAACGGACGCTCGTAGCTCAAAATATGGGCATCCAAAGGTCTAAGGGGAATTACCCCTCGCCCAGACCGGCCCAGTTGGGCCTGTCCGTACCACTCGGGTCGGCCCGCTGAACAGCGGCCCGGCCACTGGGCCCAGTCTAGCCGAACCCACGGGCCACCGCACCGTGGCCCGCCTCCTCCGGTGAGGCCCATGCGCCAACGCGAGCTCTTCCACCGACCGGCCAGATGGCCGATCGCATCCACACGGAGACCCACCATCGGCGGGTCCCGGTCTCCCTGCGAGGTCGCCCGCCTGCGACCCCGATCATCCCCCTCGCCGGTGCCCTCGGACGGCCACCTACGATGTCCCACACCAGCGAGGTGCCGCCCGGCTGGCCGGATGCCCAGCCATCCTTCCGCCGTGCCTGCTGCCGTGCCACCGTCCTCCATGGGGCTGCCGTCCGCCAGACCTCCTTGTCGACCGCCGGAATCCGGCCTCGTGGCGGGAAAACTTCAGAGGACCACTAGAAACGATCCGGTGGTTGAAAATTTGATCCGGATAGCATTCTGGGAAGGCCAGGACTATATCTATGCAATTATGGGCTTCGTTCGACGATCCAATGACGCGTTTGACCATAAATTGAAATTCAGTGGGGAAAGGGGTGTAAAACCCAAATCCGCCTACCTGTGGGCGGAACGCCGACTCTTCTATGCTCGATCCGAGCCCCACCATTGCCAAAACTGCCTCTGATCCATCATTGTCATCTTGGAGGAGGAGGAAGGAGGAGAGGAGCTAGCCAGGGGTGGGGGAAGTGAGAGTGAAGAGAGGGGGGATAGGTTAATTAAATTAATTAATTAACTTAAACACCCTCCCGCAGCCCCATACCCAAACTCCCGGCAGGGTTGGGATTAAGCCTCCCCTAGGCTAAAAACCACGCTTTGAGCGCAACGGAGGTCTCATAATTTTAATCCGAGGCCCCATTCAAAAGTTATAAAACTGAACGCACAATGCCGCCAAATTATGAAAACGCCCCTGGGGCCATTTTTCACTGACGGTCCGCGCCCGCAGAACTTATAACCCTCATAGGGTAAACAACACCTTCAGAACTCAACGGTGCCTTCGTTTTTCCCATCTGAGCCATGGTTTAAGAGATAATTGTTTTTCACCATTAAACGAATAAATTAATTAATTAATCTATCCGTTTAACGTTCCGAAAGTGAGCGAGGGGTCCAAATGTCCCATGCCGACAGATTTTATGTCGTTCCATGGGTAAAAACCTCATTTCGGACCCATCCGTACACTCAGATCTCTGATATGTAGCACCGTTTAGGAGTTATCCCATTTATTTGGCGTTTCCATAGTGAACACACTGAAAATTTAATTTCGGCCACACTAGGGCTCGGAATTGCACGCCATCTGAGGGAACTGCTCTGGAATAATATCAAGAATATTCCAAAGTCTTTCGCAGCAAAAACTGGGTTCTTACATCATTCCCTCCTTCATGATTTTTGTCCCTGAAAAGCAAAACCAGGGAACAACTCAGGGTACTAAGCCCACACCTGGCACTCCCTTACCCAGAATAAATCTTGCATAGCTCTACGCCACCGCACAAAGACCAAGGGATTTGATCTGTTCACGTGAGGTATGCCCTCAACGATGTCGTGCATAGGACCACAAACACCTCTTCTTGGGCGAGTCACGTGGGAGACGCCATGCACCCAAACCATACTTTTGTGTTGTGGTAAGGTAGTAGGGAACCTCGCCATCCCTCTGCATGGTCTCAATGGTCTGAAGGACCTCGAGGGTATCTCACATCCCCGGCCAAACCTCTACGTTGCATGCCGTGACTGGAATCACCACCGGAACCTGGAACAAGGACCGATGATTCCCTCCTTCAAAATATTAATATGGTGAAACTCCAAAGGATATCTGGTGACGCAAGGTTCCACAGTCGATGACCCACAAACAAGGCTCTATTACACGCTCGAAAGGCGATGGAGTCGACACCATCGACTAGAGAAAAAGGTCCCACACCTTTTGCCTTACCAATACAGGGTTACACCCGACGCCCTGCGTCACCCTGGTAATAAATCAAACAAGGAGCAGGGAGGAAAGAATTTCATAGGAAGAGTCAAATAATTCTTTTGCAAAAAATGTAGAAGTTCCATATACCATACCTCTTATCACCTCATCCTCTACAGGGTCGTAGACATCCAAATCTAGCGACAGTCCGCGGTCCCAACTGTCAGCTCCCAAACCTGATGTAGACTACCTAATGGTGATGGAAAGATCTCGTAAAGTCATCCCCCACTACCATCTCCTCCCGCTCCTCTACCATCACCACCTCTCTGGGTACTACTCTGATCACGGCGCTGCCTCCATCGTGGTGGTGCACCTGCTGCCTGCTTGAAGATATCTACATGCCTGGTTGGGCAGTCCCATGATAGGTGACCTTTCCCATCACAAGCATAGCACTAAATCTCTTCGGTCTTCACTAGTTCTCTCCGACGCCACCATGGTGTACGCCCACACCCCTGAGTCCGGTTATCAGAAGGCCACCTACGTCGAGGTCCTGCTTGCCGACGACCGCTAGTTGTGGTAGACGTCTCGACTCCAATGTGCCTGCGACCACCAGCAACTTTAGAATGTGACAAGAATCTCACTGTCTCCAGTGCCTGCTCTAGCCCCCAACATATGTGGAAATTACCAAGGGTACTATGACAACATGAATCTCTCGGCGGAGACCCTGCTCAAACTTCCACGTTCAGATGTTATCGTCATGGACCAAGTCCGGGTAAAAGCATGCACAGTCGGAAAAACTAGTCGTGTACTCGGCCACCGTCATCCCTCCCGGCTAAAACTACAGCAGCTCCTGAATCCAATAAGAGTGTAAGCAGGAGGGGAAAAATTCCTCATGAAAAAACATCTGAAATTCACCCCACGAAAGAAATGACTCGTCAACTGACTGAGTCACCAGACTCCACCAATGCCATGCTGCTCCATGAAAAAGGATGGATACCAAGGCCACTCTCTGATCTGTCGAAATCTACAGAAGACTGAAAAGGCAACCCACTGTCTCCAGCCAAACCTCTACTGTATAAGGGTCTGGCTCACCCCTGAAACTCAGCGGTCCCTGCCACTGGAACTCACGGAGCATGCTCAACCTGCGCTCAAACTCATCCTACTCCGCTGAAGCTGTCTACTGCTCAACAGGTGGGGGTGCTGCTACCAGCCCACCCAGAGAAAGGGTCTCGCGTGATGGGTCATGAACTATGGCCTCGTAGCTCCCAGGGTTGTTGTCACGAACCAAAGCTAGTATCCTGGCTGGCTGATCAAGCAGTGCAGCGGTCAGATTAGCATATATGTATATACCAATAACAACAATGACGGGGAGATGACTCAAAAACGACAGTCAAAGACTCAATCATATGTGATTTACAAACAAAATTTCCCTAAAACAAGTGTCTCAGCATGAAAAGTCGACAAGCAGGTTATCAGGGTCCCAGTGAATGGATATGTCGGCCGCCGCACCATCACTGGACTCCCGGGCCTGAGAGCCGCTCTCGAGACACGTTAACAATGTTTCCATAAATCCCAACCAATTCATTTTACTTTAGGGATGTCCGAACAGTGTCCGAAGGAATGAACCACCTCTGATACCACTTTGTCACGACCCGACCCTACCCGGGCTCGAGCCGCAACTACCCCTGGCCCACCTCTATAGTCCAGGGGCTGGCGACCAGCACCGAAGGCACAATAAATCAGAGAGTCCTTTCCCTGAGTACCTGTACATGCAAACGCATCACACTCAATGCAGAAGTGCAGAGTAAAGAAAAGACAAGTGAAGAAAAAAAACTATTATATACAAACCACAAATGTGCATCGACCTCTAATAGTACAAAGAAAGTGATGAAAGTAAACTGAAAAGAAAATGGGCAAAACACGTGCCCAACCAGAAAAGTTCCACAACCCGACTACAGGTGAACAAAAGAAAAATAGCTGTAAGGGTTCCCCACTTGGAACCTGACTACAACCACTGCATGCGGTCTAAGCTCCCGAAATCCTATGCTCCACTGAAGTCACGACCAACCTGTCCATCGTCTGCAAGTGCACACCAAGTACGGGCAAAGCCCAAGTAGGGGTGTGTATAAAAATACTCAATAAGATACCCTGAAGACTCGAGGGAGCAACAAATGAGGTACCGAAGGGTGAGAAGTAGAGCGAACAAGAAAAGTAAAAGAGTACAACCGAGAGTGCAGTAAAGGGTAACAGTAGAGAGTCCAGCTCAAACCAACAAGAGGAAAGAAGGTAGACTCATCCATACACAAGGAGATGGAAATGGTGAGAAGATAAACATTCCATCGAGTCTTCGCTACCTATAGTAGGAGACTAGACTCGTCCAACCATGAGAAGATAGACACAGAAATCACGTGGCATACCCCATGCATCTTCTCCTAACCTGGAAGCAGTGTAACCAAACCCAAGAAGTGGGTAACGGAACAAGGTATTTACATATCCTTATGACCAAACAAGAAGCCTGAACATGGTCGTAAGGGGTTATTCATCCCGTAGCTCAGCCCAAGAAATGTGAGTCACCAACAGTCTCAGAAGTAACCACCATCGATGCCCAACATCCCGCACGTCTGCCTCGAACTACAAGTCAAGGGGCTCAAACCACCACACCTCGACACTATCTGCTTTGGGCAGCACTAACTCGCCTGCATGGTTTAAGGTCATGTCAGAAGGACACGTCTCGGTGGGGGAAATCACCCCTCATACTTGAGAAATCTAGGTTAAGTCAAACCACATCTCGTCACTGCTCTACAGTCGAGAGGACTTATCAATGCCAAGGTCATTCCATCACTGACCCGTAAAACCATCGGTCCCGCTCTGGTAATCACAGAGAAAAGCCACAGACTATCCTAGTAGAAAGGACTGAGTCTGGAATGTCAACGGGTATCCCACTGCCCAGCCCTGCTGGAGGGTAATTCATAATATGATATTGGGTGACCCACTACACAGCCCTGCTAGAGGGTAAACCCTAACACATCATCAGCTGACCCACTACCCAGCCCTGATGGAGGGTTGACCTAGAATAAATCGACAGGTGACCCACTGCCTAGCCCTGATGAAGGGTAAACCCGGAACAAGTCGACATGCGACCCACTGCCTAGCCCTGCTGGAGGGTAGACCTGAATCAAGAGGACGAGTGACCCACTGCCCATCCCTGCTGGAGGGTAGACCCTCGAGAGTCGTCAGGTGACCCACTGCCCATTCTCTTCTGGAGGGTAAACCCTAAGAGTGTCAGGTGGCCCACTGCCCAGTCTCTGTTGGAGGATAGACCCTAAGAGTATCGGGTGACCCACTGCCCAGTCTCTTCTGGAGGGTAACCCCTAGAAGTCTGTGAGAAACCCACTGCCCATTCCTTACTATACGGTAAACCTGAAGAAGTCGATAAGCAACTCACTGCCCAGTCTCTGCTGTAGGGTAAACCACTGGCCAACCGAACACAGAGTGGGTATCTTGCAACCACCCAACTCCGGAGCAAAACCAGGGGAAACCACTCAAGCCTACTAATCTAAACCATCGAGCACAAAGCCAGGGGAAAAACTCAACCCCGCTGGTCAACAATCGAGAACCGAGGGACCCTCTACGTCACGAGAGGGCAAATGTACACAAATCAGAACACAACACACACATGGGGACCAGACGATGTGTGGCCCCAAGTCGACTCCAACCAAGTACACAAACGTTCTCAGGTAAAAACAACCACATGTACCTCCCAGCTTCCCCGTATACTCCCAGAGTATACCACGTTCCAGCCCAAAGGTTAATAGGCACACTGCCCCCAACGTCAACGCGAATGCGTAACGTAACAACTCCAACCTTCCACCCCAACAGCTGAGGCACAGCCAACCACACCTCTTAAACACCAACCTAACTCTCCCAGGAGTGCACACGATCACACGCCAATGTTCCGATACAAGCACGGTAGAAGAACCACCACCGGGGCACCATTCACGTTTCCACATTTAATAAGATCACATAAGAGGCTCCGCTTGCCTGAACATATTACACCGTTGTAATCCTCGTGAAAAAACACACATGATACACTACATACTCTCCCGAAACGGTCAACATGTGAACAAGGTACTATTCACCATAACCAACCCGTGTGGGGTCCACCTCAAGAACCCGAAACTGAACAAATGGGTCACACCACTACGATCCCCTCAAAAAAACACATGGGATAGACTACTCAATCACCCAAAATGGACACCCAGTGCAAAAGATACTATTCACCATAGCCAGGTCGGGTGGGCCCACACCACATCCCTGAAAAAGGTCGGGCGAACTACGCCATCACAAAGATCTCGGAAAAACACGTCAAAAACACTACTCACTTGAGTGGGACAGATATTGGGAGAAAAAGATGCATTCTGGCGCATCGCACACGAGCAGTGCTACGTGGGACCCGCATCCCGGTTCCGAAACACAAGTAGCGGATCACACCGTTGTGATCCTCTCGAAAAAGAACACCAGTTGGACTATTCAATTGTCCAAAACGGTCGCCCGGTGATAGAGATGGAAAAATCAACGTCAACCCCCAAACGGACCTCGTAGGGCCTGCACCGTCATGTGGAATTAGAGCGGGTGGATTACACCAATTCAATCCCGTCAGAAAAACATTCAGAATCGACTGCTCGCACGCCCCGAACGGACGCTCGAAGAGAAAGTTGCTAAACGCTGCTCACAGGTCCAAAGACGATTCGTGGGGCCCACACATCAAAACTGGCTTCAATGCCCGAAACCACACTAGAAAACTCCGCCCTGATGCCAAGGTCACAACGGCACTGACGACGCCAAAAACGGACTCCGGATGTGTCCGCGCCGCCCAAAACAAGAACTCCCAAGAAGCCCACTAAGCTACTTTACGCATGTGTCGTGCCCCCGAGCCCCTCGTCTCGGATTTTAAAAACTCTGAAACCACCTCAAAATGTCTGCCTCGATGTCAGGTCCGCACCACCATAGACGTCGTGCAAAACGGACGCCCGTAGCTCAAAATACTGGCGTCCAAAGGTTTAAGGGGAATTACCCCTGGGTCGGACCGGCCCAGTCCGGCCGATCCGCCCTGCTCGGGCCGGCCCGATCCGGCCGGCCCGCTGAACCGCGACCCAGCCGCTGGGCCCAGTCCGGCTAATCCCGCGGGCTGCCGCACCATGGCCCGCCTCCTCCCATGAGGCCCGCGTGCCTGCGTGGGCTCCTCCACCGAACAGCTATCTGGCCGGTCGCGTCCACGCGGAGACCCGCCATCGGCGGGTCCTGGTTTCCCCGTGGGGTCGCGTGCTTGCGACCCCGATCACCCCCCTCGCCGGTGCCCTCAACCGGTCCGCCTACGCTGTCCCGCACCGGTAAGGTGCCACCCGGATGGCCAGATAGCCGGCCATCCTTCTGCCGCGCTTGCTGCCGCGCCGCCGTCTGCCATGGGGCCACCATCCGCCGGGCCTCCTTCCCGACCACCGGAATCCGGCCTCGTTGCCGGAAAACTTCAGAGGACCACCGGAAACGATCCGGTGGTCGAAAATTTGATCCGGATAGTGTTCCGGAAATATCAGGACATGATCTACGAAATTATGGTCTTTGTTCGACAATCCAATGGTGTGTTTGAGCATAAATGGAAATTAAGTGGGGAAAGGGGTGTAAAACTCAAATCCGCCTACCTGCGGGCGGAACGCCAACGCTTCTATGCTCGATCTGAGCCCCACCGCGGCCAAAACTACCTCTAATATGTCTTTGCCATCTTGGAGGAGGAGGGAGGAGGAGAGGAGCTCGCCAGGGGAGGGGGAAGTGAAAGTGAAGAGGGGGGGGGGGGGTTAGGTTAATTAAATAAATAAATTAACTTAAACACAGTCCCGCGACCCCGTACCCGAACTCCCGAAGGGGTCGGGATTAAGCCTCCAATAGGATAAAAACCACGCTCTGAGCACAACATCGGTCTCAAAATTTTAATTTGAGGCCCCGTTCAAAAGTTATAAAACTGAACGCCCAAAGTCGACAAATTACTAAAACGCCCCTGGGGCATTTTTCACTAACGGCCCACGCCCGCAGAACTTATACCCCTCCTAGGGTAAACGACACATTTCGAACACAAGGGTGCCTTCAGTTTTCCCATCCGAGCCACTATTTATGAGATACTTGAGTTTCACCATTAAACCAAATAATTAATTAATTAATTTATCCGTTTAACGTCCTGAAAGCGAGCGAGGGTTCCAAATGTCCCGTGAAGACAAGTTTTATGTCGTTCCTAGGTTAAACACCTTATTACGGACCAATATGTACACTCAGATCTCTGATTTGAAGCACCGTTTAGGAGTTATCCCATTTATTTGGCATTTCCTGTGTGAACACACTGAAAATTTAATTCTGGCCACCCAGGGGCTCAGAATTGCACGCCATCTGAGGGCACTGCTCTGGAATAATATCAAGAATATTCCAAAGCCTTTCACAGAAAAAACTGGGTTCTTATATCAACCACTTTTTTTAGAAGGATCATCATTTATTCCATTTTTTGAAACAATGTGACCATGGAAAAAAAAATTATTGTGACAAAAAATCACACTTCTTGGATTTTCCAAATATTATCTTTTCTTTTAAGGTTTTCAAGAAAACACATAATTGAATTTATTGCTCTTCTTTACTTTTAGAATAATCTAAAATATCACCAATAAACTAAACCACCATTTGTCACCTAAATCAACTGATCCATCACTGCAAAAAACTGTTCAATTCTGATTATGAACATCTCAGGATACTGATTTAGAAGGTCATTTCCCTCTATATGCCTTCCCAGAAAAGATACTCGGTTACCTCTACAAAAAAACATTCTTAACACAGAAATATCTTAGGAGAAGAAACATTGTAATGTTTTATTTCTATATCATTTCAATATTACCATAAATTAGTTTATGGATATTTATTTAACAATACCCTAACTCCAAAATTTATCTAAACTGACCTCTAATACCAACTATAAGGACCCAGACTTAAAAAATTAATAAAAATGAATTATGTTAGTAATTCAAATTCTGGATTTTTCCAGGTTTAGAGTTTTAGAGAGTTAGGCCATAACTATTACATTGAAAAATATTACAAATTAGACACTTCTAGAGAGTTTCCATTTTTTTATAAAATAAAAACACTTGAAAAAAGATCCTTTTCTAGTTCTAGGTTTTTAAATAGCATGAATTTTCCTTGATCCCATCCATGACCCTATTCCACATTATGTCCTATGAAAAACAATTCAAATACCTGGGATGAGCATAATATTATCTATAAGGAATACACCAAGAAGGTAAAATTTTAGTTTTTCAAAACAAAAGGTAAACCATAAATACTTTATCATAAGTAATGATTTTCACCTTTATGAAGTAGTAAATAATCTTCACTGAATTAAAGATCAATACATACCATTTTGTAACCAAATGCTTACCATAAAACCCATATAAAGAACACATAACATATAAAGGTAACATGGGACAAAACATATTTAAATTAAACAACAATACAGTCGACTTCCACACATATCACTAAATGGAATAGCCACACGGCTGAATTCCATACCTAATGCATTGGATGTTATAACATAACCACCCATCCTGCTATTCACAGCACCACCCGTCATTTGGTTTATCACGTAACCACCCGTCAAATGTCCAAGTATCATTATAAAATCATAAGACATAAAACAAATATAAAGGAATGAAAACATTTCCACATTCCAATAAAAATATATCACATAAATATATTGACATAACAAATCCATTATCAAATCATTTTCTATACCAAAATACATAAATGTGTATATGGTATTTATTTTCTTTTAAAAACATTACGTCTTGTTGAGGAAACCGAAGATCAAATAATACTCACGGCGGTGGAAAAGGTCATTGTCACCACTTACGTTAAAAGGAACATTCTTTTTTCGGTTTAGTAAAATGATTTGTAGAAAATGATTTTTTTTAAATGTCAAGTGTGTTTATACTGCGTATAAAAGAAAGTCGTGTATTAAAACCAAATACACCTCAATGAAAGGAGATTGAGACGAAGTCCCTTACAAAGATCATTTTGAAAATAAAATAGATCATTTATTGGTATTCACTATAATCTCACATAACTAAAGTATAAATACATAATAATATATAAAAATTAGTTTCTCACATAATCAATGAATGACATAAATAAGAAAGATAAGTTCAACCAAAAGAATGGGAATTGGGTTAAGAAGTTCCCTTACCTTATGTCCGACTTGACTCGATCGTTCTTTAATCTCCTGAATAATATACTAAAGTTAAGTAATAAATGCTTAAGAACCCTTTTCAAGTTTATAAATCATTTTATATAACTTATTACCATGTTATAAACATTATGTAATCATTTAAGTTATTAATTTTCATTTTGTCGATATTTGGTACTTGAGTAAAAAATGGACTTCTTATAATTTCATGTTGTTCATGTGGTCAAAATTTCATTATATACAGAATGATATTCATGATTTGGATATCATATATATCATATATATCAATAATATACTTGTATGTATAATAGTATATAACATTTAGAGGTAAGAAATGAAATGCACTATTCATGGAGATGGTAAGCTGTATGTACGCATGAACGCTACATTCATTTCTATTTATTATTCTAATATAATTAAAACATAATGATACATAGTTATATTATAATTCCAGTATAATATCATATATAATATAATTAAATCTACCCTTTATACTTACCACATACTGTATGAATGAGTCATATCACTTCGAGGGGGCGGTAGTCCACATTTCCTCAAATGAAATTATCACGTTTACCCATAATGGAAACCATAATGGTATGATATAAATGGGAATTACAGAAGGATAAATAATACATAAATCTCATAAATATCATATATAAATACATTTCTATAATAATATCCACCATGAGAGGTGGTTGGAGATATTTCAACAATCATCGTTTCGTGAGGCTTTAGTTTTTTATCCATAGAATCGTTATGTTCATCAACTATTAGATGGAGGTGTGTGTAAGTGTAGTTCGAATAATTATTATAACAATATCCTATTATATTGAAAATACTGTTTTTATAAAATAATGGAATAAAATGAGTATAGGGGTTGGAGAAGTAAAATAAATGAAAAGAAGTTAAGAGAAACGGTTGCCATTAATTTGGGCAACTTCCGTTGGTTTGAACCAAAATGGATTTTTAAAGTTCCTAATGCCTATGTTAAGGATTCTATAAGGAGGATGGGGAAGTATGTAGCTTAATTGGGAAGATTTTGGATTAGCCAAAAGGCTTTAGATGTTTTATGAATTTGTTAGAAGTGGTCTCCCTTTATAAGGGGGAGGAGGGGATCTTTAGGAAAGTGTGATAATATTATTTTATTATATAATGATATTCAGTTTCTAACGGTCCAAAAATCATTAAAGTCAAAGATAAGATGACTCATGGTTGAAATAAAATCATCCAATAGTAATTGTACAGGTTTTGGATAATATTTTAATCATTATAATCTTATTTATTTAAATTCTTTATTAATGAGTTAAACACTGCATCATTATTGTGTCATAAATAATTTAACTTATTTGATCTAAAAAATTTATAAAAAAATACCATTCTGTAGGAAATATTTTTATCTTTCAAATAAATATTTATAGTTGAAAAGATAATTTATATAACTCAAAATAAAAATTAATTTACTAACAGATTTTTGTTTATGTCATTTTTGCCATTATATTAAATTAATTAATCTAAAGTGTCATTATCTTTAATAAGTGGCTCCATGGGGTCCCAAAATAGACCGAAAGATGCCAATGGTCGGAAATTACTCATAAAATAAGGTTAGGACAAGTGTTAAGGTAATTATATAATTATTATAATATTCTTTTAACCTTGAATTACCTTATTTACCTTTAACCGCGTAAATAAAAGCCAAAAGTTACTATTCACCAAAAATTATTTTCATCTTATTCAACCACATTTTACTTTTTGATAACAACTATGTATGTTGTATTTTAAAAATTCAATTCATAGAAGTGGTAAAATTTCATTTAAATGAAAATGTCAGTTTTTTTAACTACTACTTAGTGGTTTCACTATTCATCAAAAATTGATGTTTTTCAGAAAAATACCAAAAAATCTGACTTAGATTTATTTGATATTCTGAATCAAAAAATAATTTATATTTTTCCAAATTCATAACATATTATTGGCATTAATTAATTTAAAATTAACTCTCACTGTTTAAATAAATAGCGTATTTTTACGAAACAATAACTATCAAAAGATTGACACTTGTTTGTGTCCACTTTCAAATTGAAATTAATTAAAATGACCAACATTGTATTAAATTTTAAAAATATATTCTAATTACACTTTAAAATAAATTGAAAAAACAATATAACCATATAAATAAATTAGATTAAAATGTACTTTTGAATTAAAATACAATATGTGCACTATTCATTAAAAAAATGAACTTTCTCTGAAAAATTCCAAAAATTTACACTAACTATGTTTTGATGTTTCCATTCTAAAGAATTATTTTATTTGGTCATATAGAACATATAAAAATGAAAAAACTATATTTATAGAGGGTTCTCCATTAAAAGGCGGTAAATCGACCTTTTAATGTAAATTATGCTTAAAATTAGATTCATTGACATTTCATGCCTCTAAATTTTATTGGATAAATGTAAATACATTTAAAAAACATGTATAATAATATTGTAGTTAGTTTTTTTCATTCCCACCAATATAACGGCTAGGAGTTAACTACCAATTAAAATAATAATATTATATTATTAGTGTGCTACGTAAGATTTATAAGAAACCCGTTGTTGCATATCTGGTATGCTATTGAAAATAGAAACACCTTTAAAGTAAAATTAATATTTAATTAAAAAAATATTAATAAAAAGATAATGTATTATTTATCTATTTTCATGTGATGTTACAATGTTTGTGTTGTTTTATACATATTGGAAGATCAAAAAAATACTCAAAATTATATATTGAAAAAATAAATTAGATATTTATCATGTTGATACTCACTATTTAAAATATCACAATTAGATTATGATTTTTCCATTATGAAATATTATTGATCCTCATTAAGTGATAGAAAAGTTCAAACCTGAGACTCAATATATGAGGCGAACATAACATGCAGTTAATTTATATAATAAAGAATAATCAAAATATCCATGGTAATATACTAGATTTTATTTTGATCCTATAAAATTATAATCAACTAATTTTGCAATATATGATTTTATATGTTTGTCATGATCCTAATTTTTGTTTTGATGTTGGTTGTACAGTAAAATGTATCTTAATTTTATATAAACTTGATATATTATATATTTTTGTGACATAATTATGTATTTCATGTAAAAAAATTGTTGAAAATAATTTAATAAGTGAAAGTGAGGATACTTAATCAGGATATGTGTATTTTATAGAATAATGGAAACAACAGATAATCTAGATAAAGCTTTCAAGGTATGATGCTGTTGTTTTCATGAGGAATTAGTTAATTCATGTCCAGGTAATTTCATGATATTGAGGGATGCTAATACTCCTTTTGGGTTAGTGAGATTTATATGTGTAAATTTTTTTATTAAAATTAAATTAATTGGATATTATTTAATTGTAAATTTAATGAGACATATTAATAATAAATTATTGGGTAAAATAAAAAATATGGATACATTAATGAGATGGTTGTATATATGAGGAAAAATAAAATATAGGGAGGGATTTATTCTATGAAAATATAGGGGATTAAATAGTTTAAATGTTATATGTGTTATAAATATATCATTGATGTATATATTTTATTATATAATGATACTATGAAATGACAAGGAATAATAGATCAAAATAAATTCTAGGGTTTTCCAACAATTGAGATTTAATTCATAAAAAATCAAATTTTACCTAAGTTAGAATTAATAATGCTTAGAGTTGAATGAGAAGTTTATTCTCATTGAGATTTTCAAGTAGCGAGTTTTGATGAATGAGATCCCAAAAATGCATTCACATGTTTTTTATAAGGTGGATACACTCAAAGAATATGATTGGTATTTTTAAGGATGTTATTTATATTTCTCAAGGAGGATGTTCATCTATAAGTTCTAAAGCCAACATTAACTCTAAAGAATACCTTTCTCACATATAATATTTTTTGTATTTCATTGTAGAAAATAAGAAATAGTTAAACCCATATGATAAAAATATGTGATTTTAATGACATTATCTAGATAATAGATAACCCAAGAAACATATATTTATAAAAATTTATTAGTTTTAAATATTCATAATGGCATAAAAACATGTAAATTAATTATTAGGAATTCAAATTTGGATTTATCCTTATTAAAAAACATGCATTAATTTTTCATATATAACTTATATTGAATTTGAGTGAGGATAAGGTGATGAATCAAAATGAGAATGTCCTAAATGAATATATGTATAAATATTATTCAATAAATATTTAATAAATGAATAAAAATTATCTACCCATATTTTTATAGAGGCATTAGATCCACTAAGACTAAAATGATTTATCAATGCTAGGTTTCATCTGTCAATCCCACTTAATGAAAAATGGATAACAAAACATTGATAAAATTATAAGTGGAACTATATTTGATAATGAATTTTTCCACAGTTGAAAAAAGGGAATCCAGCATTTTATATTTTCATAGGGTCTTAGTTTTCTTAAAATATAAACAAGTGTATTATAGCTATTCAATAAAGTGGTATTTTGTTATTAATTGATGAAATAGATCATGAGTTTTATGGTAGGGTTAGAAATTCCATTATTATTCCCTGTAATAAATATATATTTATAATCTGAAGAGACGGAAAACTATTTTTGAACTATACGATAATCCATAATTTTTTTGTAAAAGAAATTTCAAACTAAAACAAGTGAGAAAACAAATTCGGTGAAGCATTTATTAATATTTAACAAAGGATGATTGCAATACATTGTCGATTACATGACATTATTGAATGTTATGTTGAGTAAAACTGTAGTATTTATAGAAAATGACGATGAATTTATTAATTTCAAAAACAAATGTGGAATATTCTAAATCGATTTGATCTAAATGTTTATAGTCTTGAATATAAGGGAGAAACCTCATTAGATGAGTTACGCAATATCAATTTGTACTGAAAAGAGAATGTAACATTATATTATGATAAATGTAATAGATTAAATAGATTATAAATCCATTATAAAGTAGATTCTTATAAATTAATGAAGTTACAAATTTAGTGAGTCTTATGATGATGAATATATAGGTTATAAGAACAAGGAAACGATGTCTATTATCAATTGAAAATATTAATATTGAATGGAAAAATATAGATATAAAAACCATGAAAATGATTCATTTATAGATGAATTGGAGAAAATTTAGTTGATATAGACAATATTTTAATCATTTTAAATATGTATTTAATGATTTAATCCCATCATATTTGAAAAGTTTAGTTAATTTGCATCAATTTTTTGATTTCTTTTATTTTTTTGTGAACATATATTAAGATTTATTACTTCAAAATTTTGAACATATTTATGTCACTTTGATATTTAATGAATAAAATTTAAAATATCAATCCATTTTAAGAGATTATTTTTTATAGAATACCTATATTGGTGGGATTAAACATCCTTTGATGGGGATAATTCCAATTTAAACTTATATATTCCCTAATTGTCTTAATAAAATACAAATATTTTTATAGATGATAGAGTGGATACCCCCTTAGTAAATTAATCATAACACATTATTCACACCAACAATTTAAATGATTCAAACTATAATTTTAATATCATTTAAAGGCTCATTTTACCATTAATTTTCATAGAGATATTCCTTGATTAATTAATCCATTTTATGTTCAAAATTAGAGGACAATTTAAGAATTATTCATCCTAAAAGAGTTTGAAACATTAATTATATCATAACAACTATAACAAACTTCCAAAATAATTGAAATTTGTGTGGTGATATAAAATTAAATTCAGATAATTTTATAATATGTATCCTTGAGGATATTCGTCCATCTGGTGGAAAAATAGGTGAAGCCCTTTTTAGAATTTATTCTAGATGAGAACTTTTATACTTTCCTTTTTTTGATTTTTTCTTCTTCTTAACCACCTAGTGAATTTTTCATCCCCATTATTCTTGTTTACCAATAAACATTTTGGGTAAAACAATGATTTAATGGGTAATGATAGTTTTTTATTTTTTAATGCTTCACTTGTTATGCTTTGTTGAATAAATATTCATTATATCTTTTTAAAGGATGCATTAAATTTATAATATTTATTTTTATTATCAAGCATGATTGTATTTTGTTTTTATTGTAATATTGATTATTTATTTAGAATGTGATCATTATATCTCTCCACTAGGTTCTTTTTTATATGCAATGGAATTGAACATGGATATGTGGTGATGTAATAGATTATTGTCATTACTTGTGGTATGTGTAGTGTGTGGTCTTGGATGTTTTGGATAAGGATTACCTGATCAAGTATTAAATAATTCAACTGATTATATTTACTGAAATTCATAGAGATAAGGAAAATTATTAGATCAAACTGATATAGTGGTATGGATTTCTCTCAACAACACCATTTTACCAATTGAGTGGAGGTAAATGATCATGGAATCTAAATTTAATCAACTTAGCAGAATATGATTGGTTAAATTAGAACTATTATATAATAGAAATTGAAAAATAGACCCCGAATTGATGAAACTTTCATATCCATGTTTTCAGTAAATTTTTTCTCTAATTTGTTATTAAATTTTTTCCTAATTTAATTTTTTTCATTTCATTTATTGGTTTTCAAAGCAAATAAATTTTCAAAAAATACCAATATTCCCTATAACTAAAAAATGAAAAACTATTTTTTATACACTCATATTTAGGAGAATAGGTAGGGTTAATCAATTAACTATATATAGGTAATATAAAAAATAAATTTACATGCCCCACGATAGGTATGGATCAAACATGGTATCGTTTCCAGGGAGGCAGTGCAACTAAAAATCATAAAAAAATATATTTCAAAATTCAATGAATCATAACTCAAATGAACCATTAATTGAATTTTATCTTGAAATTTAATGAAAATTAATGAAATAAAGAAATGGAAACCTATTATGAAATAATAAGGAAATAAACCTCTCAAATTTAATTTAATATCAAAGTGTTCACTCTAAACATGAAATCATAGATCACAATCCCTATCAAACGCTACATAATATGTGCTCACATCAATTATCCCATCAATATAAAAAACTCATTATATCTATTGAACCAAAATATATTTAATTACATGTAAATATTACATCTATGATTCCACATATTTATAGAATTTCAAGATAATTTCTAAATTTTCATATAATAAAATTTAACATTGTATTATTAGTCTTCATGATAAGAGGAGGACATGAAGAAAAATTTCAGGGGATTAAATTTCTCTTCTCTATTGATAGAGTAGCTAAATAATCTTTTTATAATCTATAACTAAGAAAGATAAGTGATTGGTAATATCAAAATATGATTCATACAGAGATTCATTCACATATCATGGATTACTTCCATCAAAAATGAGATTTATTTAATAAATAAATCATTTATAAGAACCATCTAAAAGTAATGTAATCCTTTGAGGAATCTATTTTCTAGTTTACCCTACAAAAAATTTGAGGAAAACCAATTCCTTATGTTCTTATACTTTTGATTTCTTGAAAAAGATTGTGATCTGCTAGAGTGTAATCTAGAGAGGTCCAAATTGAAAAGCACCATTAAAATGTTAGAGAAATGATTGAGAAGATTTCAAAAAACTCATAACAATTTTGAACAAGTTGTATGATCATCGTAGGGATTCAAGTGGTATGAGAATCAGGTTCTTCTATGTTGATTTAAACGATTGTTTATGACATCACAATGTTAGTTCATCTTATAGATATTACTCAAGAATGTGGAAAACAAGATGCATCTCATGTATGTGGGTTATGTTCTTCATACACTAATTATTATGAATACTCTCCTGAGATACAGGGGATAAAAATATACACTTTTACCATCCATCCATGATTGTGCATTAACAATCCACTATATCAATAAATAGTTTATAAAAAAAATGGAAACCAATAAAACTAGGGGAGATCCTTTAATCCTATCAAGTACACCAATAATCATACATATTGGATTAACCAATATAAGAACCCTCACTAATAAAAAAACCCTAATAACACCCATAAAAAAAGTTATAATTTCGACCACGCACAATCTTGATCCCCTAAAAACAACCACTCACTAGTTCATAACCTCTAATTCAAAACCAGTTGCAATAATATACAATTAATGGGACATAAGAAAATATAAATGTTTCTTCCAAAAAATTTAATAATTTCATAGAATTAATTGAAAAAAATTACTCATAAACTCTCATCACATACAATCACAAACTGAAATATTTATTTCATTATGATAAAAATAAGAATTAGAAACTAACTCCCACCACGAGTCACCCTTGAAACTAAAACAAGACCAGCAGTGCTGATGGAGAATGAAGATGGGAATTATGATTATTAATTGAAAATTACTATAGAATATTAACATAATATGAATGTAGAGAAGGATATGACAAGGATGCAGATATAGGTAACAAAATTTCAATGGAAACACAAAGAGAAGAAATAATAATCCCTATTATTTAAATCAAGGATGATTCAATGAAGGATATTTTAGGAAGATACTCATAAAAAAGAATATCTAGAAACCTTATAGAATGAGTGAATTAATATCCCCTACATGAATTATTCAAATAAATTCCATGATATGAAAATATTTTCAAGTATTTATTCATGAATAAAAGATGAGTTCAATTTAATGAGAGGATAATCTTGGGAAGAACTATCTCTTATGTTATCACTCTAGAGTTTCAAAATGAATATAACAGTTCTTGTATGTTTTCCTTTACATTAAATTTTGAATATTTAAATTTTTCATTTTATTATTTTTCTCTAGGTGCATCAATTATTGTATTTCCTCACATAGTGAACACTTTTTTGTATTTGGGAGAATTGAATCCCACATAATTTCTGGTCCATCTTTCAAATAGATTCATAGTTTTCCTAGAAAGAGTTATGGAATATGTCTTTGTGAATGCTAATGATATTTTCATACCAGTTAACTTCTATGTTTCTAATGATGAATAATATATCATTCATTCACTCTCACACATCATTTTGGGGAGACCATTCTTAATATTGGACAAAAAAAGAATCAATATCCATAAAGGGACACTCAACATGGATGTTGGAGATTTCACTATAAATATTAAAAAAATTATTCCATGAGGAACCCATAAATAGATCACTCACTATTTTAAATATATAGAGAACGTGGTACTAAACAAATTGAATAATCACGTATGTTGCATTAATTCTTTTACTTTGGAGATAAATTCTCAAATAAAAGTATAAAAAACATGTGAATGTCTGAAAACACTAGATATTCTAATTAAATGTGGGATGAATAGGTAATATCAGATTTCATTAATGATTTTAAAAATTATTATACAATTCCTTATGTTCAGGAGGATTAATAATTTTTAATGGGGATCCTTAATTTAATTTCATCCATTTAGAATCCCCTGTATTTGGAACTAAATCCACATCCCACCGATTTGCAATATGTTTGCCTCGTCATGGGAGATATATAACTATCTATAATTACTAAAAATATTTTCTATTACCCAAAAGAATAATTGATTGATATTTTGAGGGAGGGTTCATAAGAAAAAATGAGTAGTTTAGGTTCAATTCCAAGAATAATCCAACAAATATTCTCACACAGAATTCATCTTGTGGGAGATTCCAAACCTACCGAACAACCCAAAGGAGGCTGAAACCCAACATGGTGGATTCTATGATAGATATTGAGAAGATATTGAAATATGGGATCATATATCTCATTTCATATACATAGTGGGTTATCTGTTTTCATGTTGTTCAAAATAAACCATCCTAACCACTGTGAGGAATGGAAATATTTAATTAATCCCTTTCAAAATTCAGATTATATTGAGAGTGTTCATAGATTTTAGGAATTTGAATCAGGTAACATAGAATGATAATTTTCCCATCAATTTCATTAACCATATGTCAAAGATAATGGATAAAAGAACACTTTATTATTATTTTTGGATGGATTATAAAGACATTTCTAGCTACTCATTGCTCTCGAGGATCATGAAAGGACGTCCTTTAAATGTCCCTTAAGCACTTATTCATATAAAATGATTATATTTGTATTATCTAAACCTCTGTGTACATTTAATAGTATCATGGTATGTATATTTTCTCATCACACTGAATAATTTTTAGGTGTATACTTAAAGGTCTACCAAATATTTAGAGATTACTTTGGCAATTCTTTTAAAAATCTAGAAAGTGTTTTAAATCATTCACTAAAATGAATCATGTTTAAAATTTTCAGAAGAATAATTTCATGTATTAGAGAATAATTTTTTGTGGGAATGTCATTTCATAGAAATGAATTAATTTTGATAAATCAAAAATTGAGGTTAAAAAATCATTGCCTTATATTACTTGTGTGAATGGTGTTAGATTATTTTTAGGACATGTATTATTCTATATGAGATTTTACCAAAATTTCAGTATGAATTATTTCCATATATCTATATTACATTTTAATGTTAGTTATTTTTGGTTTCAATGGTCCATGAAGGCAATCATTTGAAGATATTAAGAGTAGATTTGTTACACCACCAGCGATGCAGCCACCAAATTTGGAAGACGAATTCAGGCTGCCTTATGGAACTTCCAACTAAGTGGAAGGATAGATCCTTTACCTATGAATTAAAGGAAGGAAACAACTAATTTCCGATTAATTAAGAACATTATATACAACTCAATTCAATTACAAAACAATATAAATATAGTTTGGAGTATTTTTCATTGCATTAGAGATTTTTAGATCATATCTTATTTGAACTAAAATCATTGTGTTTTTTGATCATCCAACACTTATGTACTTGATGAAGAAGGATGATGTTATGTATTTGTTATTTTGATTCATGATAATATTTTAGTATATCAAAATTTAAATCAAAGACAAAAAAGTTTCAATAGAAAAATGCTTCTGGTAACATAAGAAAACATCCAAAAACTGCTATAGTTGAAATTACAAAAAAATGAAAAACTTAATTTTAATAATACAAGACCTCAATTGTACATTATTGAATTAAAAGTGAATTTTTATGATAACATTGTTTTTTATGGTAAAATATAAGGTACCATATCATTTAAATGACATTAAAAATTCAAATACTGAAATCTGAATCAACATATTAAATTTTTGATGATCCACCTATTGGGAATATTTTTAATGATCAAATGATAAAAATATGTCTTCATAAGAGTGAAATTGAATATATATATATGATTTTATTCACATATTTACATTTAGAGGACTATTTGGTCCTCAATGGACAAAAAAGTTGTTTTTATATTATTTATGTTATTGTCCCAAACTTTTTATAGAAGCTCAATAATTTTGAAAAAACTGTGAAAATAACATTTTTATGGGAATATATAAAAAGACCAAAAATGCATCAAAATAAAATAAATTTATATTGGATTTTTGAACTCTAGTGGACATATAATAGGGAACCATTTCTAATGTAATTTTGAAATTATTATATAAAAAGACAGTTGATTATGTTTCAAAATATTTGGAGGAAAATCCATCAAGACTAATGATTCCATAACTGTTTGTGATTTTTTATGGGCTTACAAATTTTATGTGTTTGGAGTGAACAGAGCCATCATCAGTGATCAAGGGACTTAGTTTTGTGATAAAATAATACAAAATTTTCTGATCAATTAAGGGGTCATTCAGAAAACATAAAAATATCTATCATATATAGACTAATGGCCAAGATGAAGCGTCTATATAGAAAATCAATGGTAATGTGGGAAATTACTTTAAACTAAACATGAATTATTGGAGGATAAAAAATTGGGTTTATAGGAAAACATAAAAACCCAAATAAGTATGATCCATTATAGGTTGACTTATTGGAAAAAACGGTCACCTTACTGGGGAATTGCATCATAATGATATAATAAAGTAGTTAGAAGAGATCGAAGAATTAGAATGGAAACCATTGGAAATTCTAGTATTTATAGAGAGAGAACAATAGTGTCTTATAAAAAGATGATCCAAATGAAATAATTCAATCCTATAGGGGTTTTGATGTTATTCAACTCAAGATTCAAGCTGATTCCAGGTAATCATTGTTTCTTAGATGGGAAATACCATTTATAGTTACGCATATATATATATATATATATATATATATATTAATTTCAATAAAGGTTATGAAGTTTGACGAGAATTAACCTAAAATTTTTATTTTCCATAGGATGAATAAATTTCAGGATAACATTCCATCAGATCTAGTAGAAGAGATTACACTCCTCCAACTAGTTTATCTAAATACTTCATCTGGACAAACCTATACACAAAACATTCATTCATTCTATGATTCAGTGTAAAATACATATGAATAATAGAATCTAGTTGAATTAATTATGTAATATTCATTATTAATGATTGGGGGTATACTTTGTAGTTAAGGATTTCCATATTTATTTTTTATTTTTTATTTTTTTTAAAAAGTGTTCTTTTCAATTTTTTATGTGAGTTTATTTTTAAATTAAAATGTATTTTTAAAACTTTTGAGATGAAATGATTATATTCATATTATTTTAATACATATTTCTATGAGTGAAAAAATTTATTCTATGAATCTAATCATAAATGAATACTTAAATTTACATTATTACATATTTATATATTTGTGGATTTTAATGAAAACTCCAATGTTTTTTGAATCCCATGTAATAGTTAAGAGTATTTTTCATTGAAATAACATTACCTTTAGACTTATGAACCCATCATTCATATTCATTACATTTACCACATATATTAAAAGAAAAAATCCATGAATTATTTAACAATAATTTGATTTATTCATGTCCAATAATTAGGGTTTGAGGTACTTGTGTTTTAAATTAATAAGGTGTTTCATTGATTTTAAGGCCACCATTTCAAAATAATCCTTTTTTATGGCCTTAAATTTTCATTTAATATACAAATCCTTATATTCTATTAAAATAATACTATATTATCCATATTGCAATCCAATTTTCCCTATCCAACCTACTCTTGATGTGTAATATCTTGATCAAGTTGAACGTTAGTGTGGGTGTAATTTTTCTTCTGTTGTTATATTAATTCGTGAAGTGGAACGAAAAATGTTAAAGATATGATTTTGTAGATGAAAATTAATTTTGTTTGATGTTGTGACTTTATTGAGCCTCTAAAAAGAGTTGTTATTCCTTTCTTTAGCATCAAACAAAAGACATGAAATTTTGGGAAGCAATTTGTGTCATAAATATGAGGAAATATAGAATATATGATATTTCCATGAAAAAATCTTGATATTATTTTTGTACTGATATTATAGTATGGGGTGATGTTGAGACCATATGTTAGTGAAAATAATAATCCTGTAACATTTCATCGAAAAGAGAAATTCTCTCCTCATTCAGCATAAGAAATTATAACATCTAAATCCTACCAACCAAGAAAAATAGAAAAACTCTTCAAATACCTCATGATTATAAAATTTTATTTATATAAATCATCTGTATATGTAGGAATTTTTCATTATTATGTGGACTATTTCATGGTTTGGATGAGAAAATCATTGTTGATAAATTAAAATTTATGAGATGAGAGAAAATTCAGGAGAGGTACATGTTTTGTTTTCATGAGATTAGAAATTAATTGGAAATATATTGAATTATATGAATTTATAACTTGAATTAATATAATTATTAAGAGGAATTCTATATTTTATTTTATTTCTTCAAATACTATTTGATCTAAAGTGTATGTGTGTTGAATTTTATTTGATTGGATTTTGATGATTTATTATCTAGGAGTCATAGTACTGCATGCGGGGGAAATTTTAGAGCTAATATATACATTTTTTTTCATTTTTATTTCAATTATATAATCCTATCAAATTAAATATTTTGATTTAATTTTAATTTTTGTTAATGTGTTTTGCTAAAAATAAGAAAATTTCTTAAATTTGGAATTTTATAGATTTTAATAAATATGATATTATTATCATAAGATTTACAATATATATAAAATATAAGTGAATCTTTTATAATTTTTTTTATGTTCATGGGATTCAAATTCTTCTTCTAAAACAAGAGCCCATTCAAACGGCCATAGGCTCTAAAAAATCAATCTAGTTGTAAATCACTTCAGGATGATAGAGTGGACCCCACAATACTAAATGATACATAAAACAATATAAAATGTAATATTTAATATATTTAATATTTATTTCCTTTATAATTCAATTCCATATTTCTAAATTAATGATAATGGATATATTAACTCATTAATTTGTTCATTGGATTCTCAAAATCAGAAAATAACTTAGAAATCATTCAGGCAGGAAGTGGTTGGATCATTATTTTTATCATAACATATGTAATATGAGTCCGAAATCTATTAAATTTTAAGGTTGAATAGAAAATATAATTTTTATCATCTTATAAGATTAAACCTTAAGGAGATTCATCCATTTTCTAGATGAAACCTGATCAATATGTTGGATAACAAATCCAGGATTAAAACATTATTCGTTTAATTTTCATTATTTTCATCTTAGTTGTTTTGTAACTAATTATTCTTCCCCACACTTCTCAGTTACCCTTACCATGGTGGGAAAAATCTTGACTGATTAGAAAAATGAAGGTTTTCATTATTTTAATTATTGAGTTCTTATGATTTATTGAATAAAAATATATTTCTCCATTTTTAATAGTTGTTTTAAATATCTCATAGTTTTTTATATTACAATAAAATCATATGATGTTTTTAATTGATTTTTTATTTGGTAAGTTGTTTTTATAGTCCTCTACTAGGTTGTAATTTATATTTTAAAGAATAGAACATGTCTTATTGGTCAATTACATGACGATCATCAGTATGTGTGGGAGGGGTAGTAGATATTTTGAGTTTTTTGGGATAAATAATTTCTGATTTGGTATTTCCTGTATAAATTTATGATATTCTTTATAACACTATACAATATTTTTTAATTAATTATGTTTCCAACTTTTTTTTTTATTTTCATAATTTATTTTTTTGTTTCTTTTTATTTTTTTAAACATTTTTAAAACATAACCACATTTCACCTCTAATTTAAAGGGAAAATTGTTTTTTGTAAACTCTTTAATCAAAGACTACCTAATATTATTCAGTAGACTATATATAGTTAATATAAAATAATTATTTTCTATTTTTCATGATATGTGTGCATTATTATTAATCATTAAAAAGATTAGAAAATAATGTTATGCTATTTATAACCATTATGATATTACAAACATGAAGAAATATGATAGAGGGTATAATTTAGTGAACCAAACATGTGACACCATGAGAATATTTCAAGAATAAACATGAGATTCATGATGTTAAAATAACAATTGGAAGTTTCTCCCTCTAAAATTTAATTTATTGATAATTCACCTTAATCTCTATATGTTTTATAAATCCTGTGAAATAAACACAGTCCTATCCATATAGAGATGTTGAATATGGTTAGGAGTCTTACCAATAGCATATCCTCATATCAATGTTATAAAAATGTATTTTTCAACACAACATGTTTAATAATGCAGTAAAAGTCATATAAAATTATGTACGGATGAATGTTAATGAAAATTAACTATCTCTAAAATGAAATATTATAGTCATTGATTATGTGAAGATATTTATCATGAACTATTCTAACAATGAAAACATCAAGTAGTATGTTTAACATAAATTTATGTTAAATGAAGAATAAATGTATAATAATAAATACATGTTATGTACTTAAAGTAGTTAAAGGTCAATGATGATTTTAGAAATTCTATTTAATTCGAGGCTCAATCATATAAAGCATTTTATATTTCTAAAAAAACTAATTTAGGTTAAATCAATACATGTGCCTCCCAATAATTTTGTAACTATTTATCCTAATAATTATTATAGTATTTGAAAATAAATTACAATATTTGATAGAATAAATTACAATTAACTATTTAATATACATGTTGAAGAAATTAGAATGTGAGGTAAATAATCCTCCTAGATGTGAATATAATATTAGAGTACATTTTAATATTAATGTAAATAATATAAAATTTACTTTTTCAAAAATATATTATTTTGATAAAATATTCATATTCTATGGATACTTAGGGGGTTTTGGTATTATTGTCCATAAGTTTTACCCTTAATGGTATACTATTTAAATAAATTGATGAATTAATGAATTAATTTGGAGATACTATAAAGTGTAAAATAATGTGTTTATAATGATGATGTTTATGAATGTCAAAAATGTCTTTCTCCAAATAATTGGACTCACTTCTTGAAATATTTCTATAGAAAATGTGATATTCTAGGTAAATGTGGTTAGAGGAGCATAAAAATCATTCTAAAAAAATATATTGCAATAAATGGGGATATATATTGATAATCAGAATCATGATACAAAATTTTTTATAATATAAGTTGCCCTAGAATTGTTCCATAATGGATGATATTGAATCTTTTACTATTTATTCTTTTCTGAAATTTCCAAAGACAAAAAAGTTCTAAATAAATTGGAAAATATGATGATGGTTCTATGATATTCAATAATTATAGTTTCTTATCTATTATTGGGGTATAAACTATAAACAATGATTCTAAAAAACTTGACTATACATTTGTTATTGAAGGGTTGAATCATAACAAGAATAGTATTATCCAATTGTATGATTAGAGAAATAATGTCAACATTATGAAATATGTTATATCATTAGTGATTCAAATAGTGGAAGAGTAATTATAGTATGTAAAAGAACAAATGAGTACTTGTTTCAAATTAGGGATTCACCCAATTCATCTTATATGAGTACAAAGGATGAGAATTACTTATGACATTTAAGAGTTTTATATTATAAATATAAAACATGACCATTATTTCCATTCATTAGTAGGTAGGAGACCTAGAAATGGTAATATGGAATTAAGAATTATGTTTTGGCACATCCCAACATGGGAAAATAAAATATGGGTTACATAATAATAGGTATATTAAATCAAGTAAAAAATTATATCTATCATATTCAGATGTGTATTATGGATTAAGGAAGAATTTGACCAACAATGATGTTTACGTCATTACATAAACTGATGAATATTCCATTATGATTAACCTTTAATTTATGAATTTAAAACTATAGGCTCTTCATATGTTTTAAATTTTCTAAAGGCATTTTGAGGAAGAACATGGTGGTTATAATAGGAATGTGTGGTATGATAATTTAATTAACTATATATCAATTTTTTTTCCAATATCTATAAAATCCTAGAAAATGACATTTATTTTCACAATATACACTCTATAATGAAATGGTGTAAATGAAATGAAAATAATATCATTTTAGACATGGGAATATCTATGAATTCTGAATGAAAACAATAATATTTTATTTGTTGTGTTGTTGTGTTAACTTTATATATATATATATATATATATATATATTAGTCTTTTATATAATAGATACACAAAATCCACAGTATAATATTTTTACACTAAAAAAGATGACTATTAAATACATAAAGATATTTCAAAGCCAATTATACAAGAAGAAAAAAATCAAGAAATTTGATACATTTAATGAAGGTGATGTAGAATTGACCAATGTTGTATATCCTTTAATATTTTGTTGGAAAATTATATCTATATTGAAAATGATCTTAAGATGGTAGATAGTTCAAAAATTAAGAATTAATGAAATTTATATACCTTTTAAGATACATATTCTAAAAAAATATTTCCAGTCATACTATAAGTAATAATTCTATGGTTAATTTTGAATCACGTTTGACAAGATCTAGAAAAATATTCATGTTATTAGTGGTAGTTGAATCAATAGAATAAGAATAATATTTATTCAAAAATTATTGTTGGCCAATATGATGAACCAATTTAAACTAAACGAAATTGAGGACTTTATAATCATGCTATTATTATTTCAAAAGATCAAATGGGAACTATTATTGTGGAAATTAAGGATGAAGAATGAATAGCTACCATACATGGGGAGTTTGATAAAATAGATATAAACTATAAATTTGATCTACTAACAAGTCATGATAATAAAAACATAAACTGTAGCAATTGGGTTTTTAGAAAAAATCTATATGTGCAAGGAGAATTATAATGAAATTAAGCATGGTTGGTTTTCATAGAGTATTCAAAAATACATGGACTTTTAGTCAAATAATCTATTTCCCCATTGATATGTCATAATACCGTTAGGATTTTCATTGACGTGGATGTCTATAAATACTACAATATATTTAAAATAAATATCAAATCCACCATCTTAAATATACTTAAAAGGATATTTTTCTTGTCAATCATGAATATTTTCTTCTCAATGATGATTGAACCATGTACATACGGATTAAGAAGGATATATATGGCCAAAAATGGTCTAATTTCATGGCATTCCAAATATTAGAGATTCTTCTAAAGAATAAATTATTCTAGGGGAATGGTAGATGTAAATTTTATATTGAAGTATAATTAAACCTAGAAATTTATTTTCATATTCTATATAGATGAAATAATTTTTTGGGGATAAATAAAATAATAGTGAGTAATTTTATAATAATTTGAAGAAGAATATTGAGATGTTAATGTTTGGGGAGATTTTATACAATATAGGTTTGTATGACCTATAAAGAGATGGTCATGTTTAAATATATTAGGAATAAAATTTTCAGGAATTTCTTTAAAACGTTTTCCATGGAGGAATGTAAGGGAAATTTTACTCCAATTTATTTTGGATCTATGTTGAGAAAATATAACTCCACAGATAATTTTATTTTTTATTGAAAACAATTTACCACATTTATTTTCTTAAAATTTCCTTTGGAATTTCAGGTTCATCAATAATAAAATGGTCTATGAAATTATATACATATCCAATTCATAACTGACTACATAATGTTTTATATATTAATATTCAATATGAATTTTATTATGGTATGTCTTCTTTAGGTAGGTTTTAATTTTTTTTCTTTTATAATTTATAACATACCAAAATGGGATGAAATGTTCAGTGTAATTTATTTGAAATGAAAATGAGTACATATCATCGACACAATCTTTTATATTGATGATATGAATACAGGTTTTGATGAATGATTCTAGAGTTGATATTTATTTTTTATTATGAATATAATTTCATAATTAATGTGTTATTTATCATTCATAGAATACATTTTAACAGACTTTTTTCTATGAAAAGTTATCTATAATATCATTTCATTTATTAAAAGGTAGACATCGATGATGTTTGCATTATGTTTTTCATAAAAAAAGAAAATATAGTTGATAATTCCTTTAATTTAATTCCCTAGGATATTTACATTGGTTTAAAATTTTAATTTCATGTTATACGTTCCCCTCTTGCCCAAAACATTACAAAAAAATACCCACAAAAATATTTTTTTTTTTGAAAAATGTGGAGAAATTTCTCACGAATATTCCATAAAGAGAGTTTAAAATATTATTAAAAGGTGGAGTTTTGATTACATTACAGGAATTAATATATGAATAATGTTTAATGGATGATATATTTGAATGTTAATGATCGGGGTGAATTATTTTTGAATTCATCGAGGTGGAATATTGTTAAGGCACATAGCCTTAATATCATAACATGGAGTGATGTAATTATATTAAAAAATACTATATAATATAGTATAGTGTAAGGTACCTCCCAATAGTTATAATTTATGACTTGATAATTATAATGATGGTTCTACTTTTTTAATCTGGAGGAGATGAATGGAATTGATGTCACATCTAAAAGGAATCTCTTGATATTCTCTTAGGTATATTAAAGGTTTCCGTTTTTTCAATCTAAACATTTTAATCATTAGAAGATAATGATATTTTATGTATATGATTTTGAATAGTGTTTTAGAGGTTCTATGTTATGATATGTGGTGGATAAATGAAGCTTTGTGAGTGCTTCATGAATAATAGTAATACTTGTATGAGAATTTTTTTTGTCTCAATCATTTTTCAATAAGTGTGTTTTTTGATATGCATTAGTGTCATTGAAAAAGAAATATAAGTCAATTGAACAAATGTTTTTTGAGTTTTGAATAATGAAAATGGCATACTAGTCAACATAATATATCCATGTTTGAGTATAAATGAAATTTTATAGATGAACTCTAATAAAAAAAGAAATCAACATATCAATCTGTGACCCATGTATGCGTGATTTGAACACACATATGTTTTTTGATAATACAACCATCTATTCCATCTCATATGATAAAATTACTATTTTTTCGTATTTAATGAGTTATAGAGAATACTTGATGAGTTTATTGGATTATTTAATGGATGATGGTGGATCCATAGAGTTTCTACATAAAATAAACACCATTAAAAAATACACGATTTGAAAGTGGGGTTCCCATCATAGGTATGTTTGATTATAGAGGAGATGTTATTTGGTTGATTAATCATTTGAGGAAACACATATTTGGGTGGAAATTAAATTTCTAAAATTAAACAATGTAAAATGTGATTACACATCATGTATATACCTGATGTAGTGAAGTTATAAGGTTTGGAGCACTTAGGGGTTTCCTCAAACACTATGGTCATCGCTCCCTTCTCTAGTACTTGGAGATCCACCGACACCTTCATCATGAATTTATGATTCCTTTTAATAGGCGATTGATTGAAGTCTTTTTTTCAACGATATATTGTAGTTCTATTGTTTCTTAAAATGTGTTTGTGGTTTTAGGTCCTTTCATCATTGGCATGTGGTGTGCATCGAGTCGTTAAGGATTCATTGATGTATGGAATACCTTGTTTCACTTTATAGTGTATCATGCGATAGAGGCTTGCGTTTTTTTACATATTGTCTATGATTATTATTGAATAATTAAATATTAAGTACCTATTTTATTGAAATTTAAATATAGTATGGGGAATTTTTCACATTAAAATATGGATTTGATATGATTGTGATATTTTAGATTGTACGGGCTTGATGCCCTGTTGAATATTATGTCCTTTGATGGATTTGTATTCACATGATATATATAGTGAATTCTATGAATATTGTAATTTTTGTGATATCCCCCCAATATGGAAATATTATGGAGAATTATTTTGCATAATAAAATTGGTTTCCCAAGACTATAGTTTATGTGATAACACCTCTAAAAATGTGGAATATGATAAAAGCCCCATTTTAAATGATTAAATTGATCTTGATATGTTGTGATGTGTGGTTAGGATTGTGTGACAATATTTTTTGGTTGGGTAAGGTGGGGATAATGTAATATTGGTCTAGATTTTGGTGAAGGGAGATGGTAAGTTGTCATTTATATTGGGGTGGTGAGGTGGAATGTTGGTTGTGCTTTTGGGCAGGTGAGATAGTTTGTTTGGAAATGACATTGGGGTTGAGTTGTGATTTTATTTTCATGATTTTTGGGGTGGTGATCTGTTTCGATGGACTTGATTTTGGAGAAGTTAGGTAGTTTGTTAGGCATCTTTAGGGGTGGAGAGATGGTTTTTTGGTCACACTTTTGAGACAACAAGGTAGATTTTTTACTATGATTTTTGGATGGTGAGGTGGTTTATTATCTTTTTTCTTTGGGAGGCATGGTGGGTTGATGGCCTTGATTTTGGGGTAGTGAGGTGATTTGTTTCCCCATCCTTTTTTGTTAGTCTGGTTGTGGGTTCTTTGTGCTCTATGACCAGGTAGTTATGTAATAGTTAAGTGATTAGTAATGACTGAAATGGAATGAGTTATATTGGCTAATGCGATTGAAATTACTAGAGAATAAATAAATGATGGGTTGTTATGTTAAATATGGTTGATTCCAAATAATGAAATTAATTGGATTGATAATGGAAATATTTGGGTAATATGAAAGGGGATTTGGGATTATTGGCTCTTGTTATGCATTTAGATGTGGAAAAAAAGTTGTTAGTTTATAATATGGTTATCATTTTGGCATATCCCTATATGTTAGGATTTTTTGTGGCTATATATATATATATAATTATTTCAGGGTGTTTCTGTTTATTTGTGATTTATTTTACTTTTTATTTATATACACACCCCATCCAAGTAGTTCACTACGTGTCAGCACCCATACAGTCGCACAAGAGGTGTTTTTCCAAACTTCCGCTAAGGGGGAAAGATAGTTGGGTACCCAATGTTTCTAACTATATCTGCTTGGAGGGTTTGTTATTGAAATGGATATTATGGACTGAGTTATGTTAGTACATTATATGTTGGTTATAATAGGCCAAATGATTTTTAGTGATAAGTGACCATGCTTATGGGATGGTGGCCCACCATTTTTCAGGAGAAATGTGATATAACCATCCTTATGGGTCAACTTTATAGCATCACGTCTTTTTATGACATAACTTTTCATTCCATTACACGGAACTGAGGATCTTTAAGGTTTAGTGTCTTGGAAACAAGGAACATAAAACATGAAAAAAAAACATTCTTCTTAAACACTTGAAAGGCTTCTCCTCATGTTCACCCTAGGCTCATTACTGCATCCCATAACCTGGGGACATACATCAAAAGGAAGGGTGAGCAGAAGGCCCAGCAAGGGAAACAAGTGAAACATTTTACATATGAACTTGAGATACATCAATAAAGTCATGAAAAGAACTTTAAGGCATCAAAATGAAATCATGAGGCATATCATAATAAAAATAAAACCTTTTCATAACTTGAAGATGTGGCTACATCATTTAACATAGAAAATCATGAACATATCACCAAGGTCCATCCCCAAGGTGTCATTTTAAAATTACAAAGGTTATTCACCAAGGTATCGTGAAAATTGTAATCTCTAGTGGTTACATCATTACCCAATGCATTGGAGCGCTATCAGGGAGCACCCTTAAATTTGCCTTTATTATCATGTGAGACACATATATCATCATCAAAAATTTCATATATAACCCACATAGCATAAAATAAATGGGTTTCATTTCATAATCATAACGTTTTAAAAACTGCTTTAAAGACATGATCATTACGTCACTTTAAACCCACGGAAAGGGAAAGCGGGTCTCATGTATGTAAATCCCAGAATTTAAAATGGAACATTTTGATATATATGTGAATAACCTTGTATAAATAAGAGCTTTGAGTATTCACTTTATAACATAAAATAATTTTTGAGAAAAGAGAGAGGCATTTTGAGGGGAAAATTCTGCATCATAACAGCTAAGTTTCGGGGTTTTAGAAAACATTGAAATGAGAGGGGGCATGGGTCACCCTCTCATAAATGATCCATAAAACAGTAGGGTAAAAGAATAAGAAGGACATATGGACATGGTAATGAAATTTTAGGGACATACCATTTGAAATGAAAAACATGGAAGGAAAAAAAAAATTAGATTTCTCTTATGAAAATTCGGCAGCCTTACGGCGTCACTTAACTTCAAAAGAAAATGATTTGACAAGATCAAATAGGGTCCCTCATCATATGATCATAAGAGATCAGTATGATTCATATAGAGATAATTCCCCAACATAACAAAAAGGAACTTGAAAGAATTGACATGAAAGTAGAACTTCAAAACGAGAAGGGTGAAGAACCACTTAAAAATTCGGCAGCCTAACGGCGCCACTTAAAACATCAAAATACTGAATTGAGAGATCAAATGGGGTCTATCATCATATGAACATAAGAGTCCAGTATGATATATATAGAGATCATACCCCAATATAACAAAAAGGAACTTGAAATAATTGACATGAAAGTAGAACTTCAAAACGAGAAGGGTGAAGAACCACTTAAAAATTCGGCAGCCTAACGGCGCCACTTAAAACTTCAAAATACTGAATTGAAGCGATCAAATGGGGTCTCTCATTATATGATCATAAAAGATCAGTATGATAATTTAGAGATCATACCCCAACATAATAAAAAGGAACATGAAAGACTTGAATGAGAATAGAACTTGAAAACGAGGAAGGGGAAAGAATCCCTTAAAAATTCGGCAGCCTAACGGCGCCACTTAAACATTCTTAAAACGAATTGATAAGAGAAAGTGGGGGGGGGGTCTCTCATCATATAAACATGAAATAGGCAGTAGGATGAATATAAAAGAACATCCTCCAACATAAGAACATTGAGTATAAAAGAAATGACATAAAAGAGATTACTTGAAAAGAAAGAGAGGGGTCGGATCCCTTACCTTAAAATATAACTCTTAAACCTCAAAGGTTGGGACCTTGAGGGCTTGGGGGAACCTTGGGAGGACTCTTTGGGAGGTAATGAGACCAGAAATTTGTTGGGAATGAGTGGGGAGTCGAATGGATGAGAGGAGGGCTTGGTATTTATAGGGAAAGTGAGGGGACAACGCATTAATGGCCAAGGGACACCTCACATGTGCTTTTCTCAAACCCATGTGCTCTCCCTTGTCATTTATCATGGAGTTAGGCCAAATGGGGCCCCCAAAACAATAATTCATCACCCTTGGCCGGCCAACCCTCAAAAGATCTCATGACATCATCATGACACTGTTATGATGTCATTAAACATACAGAAACCCTAAAACTGTATTTTTACTATTCACTGAAAATTCAACTTTCTCAGAAAAATCACAAAATTTCACATTGACCAAATATCAATGCTCTGATTTCAAAAATGAAATCCATTTTATAAAAATAATTTTCTAAATATTTTTAATTTAATTTTTAAATAAAAACACTATTCATCGAAAATTCATTTTTTCAGAAAAAACCCCAAAAATTACCATAACATAATATCGATGCTCTGAGTTCAAAAATAAAGTCATTTTTATAAAAATAATTTTATAATTATTTTTAATTAAATTTTTAATTAAAAAACACTATTCACCCGAAAAAACTAATACTTGAATAATAATTAATGAAACCGTTATTTAACTATTTTATTGAATCACATTACTTAATCAAGGTGCCTAGATTATTTTAAAACTTTCTTTAAGTGAGATTACTAATCCATTTGGTCATATTACTAATCCTAATCATAAAATCACTATTCATAATTTACTATTCATCAAAATCAAGTTAATCTTATTAGACTCTAAATTTAGTACTGAACATTATTGCAGAAGACCATTTTTTGAAAATCATTACACATTTTTAATTATTTAGGGTTTACATAAACATATTTAAAATATCCTTTTTCTAAAATTCATCAAAAATATGCATACTATATTTATCTGGTCATTTCAAAATTCATAAACTTCATCATAAGAAGAAATCACAATTTTTATTTAAAACAATGATTACACAAGGTAGTTACGGTCTCGTTACATAATCCCTTATAATACCAGCATAGGACCTAAGAGTAAGGTGTGCTAGGGTGATAGAAGCTTGGGGCGGCTCAGTCAACATTGCCCGAGTAGTAATTTCTATCAGTTTGAACTTCTCACGAAGGCGATTCCGTTCCAGCTTCACATGATGAAGTTCGGCTTGGATTTGATCCAGAGCAAAGCCCAGTGGTGCCACCTCCTTCCCAAGCTCTGTTAGATGGGCTTCGATCGGTCCAAGACTACTAGGTGAGGCCATCGAATCTTCTTTCTATAATAATTAACCAAGATTACTTACATCAAAACATTTTGTTCACACCGGTCATATTGACCGATGATTATATAATAGTCAAAACCCACTGATCCCATTTTAATTATAATCATGTTTATCAAATAAAACGTTTTTGTTGAGTATAACAATAACACATAAAATTGGGAAACAAAATTTTTTTAAAAAATTTAGGGTCGTTACAATCTTCCCCCCTTAAGAAATTGCGTCCTCGCAATTTTAAAATTGGGTTTTGAAATTTCATTGAAAGTCCCACATCGGAAAAGGAGTCAGTAAAACTACTACTTTAAAATAAAGAAAGGGAAGTACAAAGGTCACCCGAGTTAACCCACACTAGGGTTCCATGTAGGAAAACATGGACATGGAGGAGAAAACAAAGGGTCAAGTTATGAGGGAGAGTGATAGAGAACATGATTAGGAGAAAGTTAACCATGAGAAAATCCCAAAATGATGATGTGTGTAAACGGTCTTTGACTACCTAGTAGGAAACGTAAACCAACAACATTTTTGTTTTATGTTTCTTTTCATAATTTTGAGGATTTCATTTACTACATAGAACAAAAAAATAAGAAAATATACCTACCTTCAAGTAGAGTTTCATCCTTTAACAAGTCCCTACCAACACTAATCTTTTCTCCAAATGATGAGAATTCAAAAACACTTGGTCTCATAAAATCACAAGAATCATCTTCTATAGAATCACATAATCTACAAAAGATTAACTATCTATTTCTTCTATCTTTAAACATTATCCCAAAAACAGAAAGTTTAAGGTAAAACAACTCTTCAAAAAGAAAGAATCCCATAGGAATGGAAACTACTTTTAAATCATCAAAGTTCCATGGTACTACCCAAATTTCATCATAGACCATTCCCTAAATAGCGGTCCTTAAAATTCCTCAAAACAAACCAAACTAAGATTGAAACCCAAATACAATAAGGATTTGATAACATAGTCTTCCAAAAAAACTTCATTGTTCATCTCCAGACATCATCAACCACTCCTAACATCTTATAAAAAAAGTAGCTAACCTAAACATATTTTACCCAAGATAGGTTATTCATTCCCATAAGTAACCTAAATTACTATAAGTTCACCTTAAATTCATCGATTCTTCAAAATATAAGTCAACCTTACTCCTCAATGAAAATACCGTAGTAATCTATTTACCTCGATCAAATATGGTTCCCAAAATAATGAACGTCTTCCAAAATAATAATCATATTTTAATCCCCTAATCATCCCTATCATATTAATATGAAAATAGTCTCATTTCCTATCACATTGGTTGTCGGAACATGTTCTTCCATTTCCCACCATTAACTAAGAAGAGAAAGCATAATTAGGGGCTTAAGTACTTAGCTAATAATCATGAAAAGGAACTGAAATCATATAAGGATAACTTGTATATGAAAGGTATACCCTAACTTGTGATCTCCTAGGTTCCCATCTAGGTTATGAATGATCATATATTCTTATGTGAACCTTTATTTTATTTTATCTTTGTTCCTTTAACAATGGTTCATACCAAACTTATGAATTAACCAAAGCATATCCCCCGGGAGTGTCGTAACCAAGAGTGCAGCAAGGCCCGTTGTCGTGTACCAGTTCCCATTCGAGTCTAGCTCAAAGCGGTGTTTTCGGGTTTTACCCCTATGTACATCTATGCCAGAGCAACCTCTACCTGCTCGTATCCAGACAGGGATGTATTTGCTTGGCAACCCCTTACTCAATACTCACCAAAATACCAGGAAGATTTCCTATATTAAACTTTTCTATAGGGTTCCTCCTAGAGTTTTCATATCCTAATTTCCACAAATAACTAAACCATCCTTTGATACCAACTATAGCATCCCGTCTTTTTATAACATAACTTTTCATTCCATTACACGGAACTGAGGATCTTTAAGGTTTAGTGTCTTGGAAACAAGGAACATAAAACATGAAAAAAAACATTCTTATTAAACACTTTAAAGGCTTCTCCTCATGTTCAACCTAGGCTCATTACTGCATCCCATAACCTGGGGACATACATCAAAAGGAAGGGTGAGCAGAAGGCCCAGCAAGGGAAACAAGTGAAACATTTTACATATGAACTTGAGATACATCAATAAAGTCATGAAAAGAACATTAAGGAATGAAAATGAAATCATGAGGCATATCATAATAAAAATAAAACTTTTTCATAACTTGAAGATGTGGCTACATCATTTAACATAGAAAATCATGAACATATCACCAAGGTCCATCCCCAAGGTGTCATTTTAAAATTACCAAGGTTATTCACCAAGGTATCGTGAAAATTGTAATCTCTAGTGGTTACATCATTACCCAATGCATTGGAGCGCTATCAGGGCGCACCCTTAAATTTGCCTTTATTATCATGTGAGCCACATATATCATCATCAAACATTTCATAAATAACCCACATATCATAAAATAAATGGGTTTCATTTCATAATCATAACGTTTTAAAAACTGCTTTAAAGACATGATCTTTACGTCACTTTAAACCCACGGAAAGGGAAAGCGGGTCTCATGTTTGTAAATCCCAGAATTTAAAATGGAACATTTTGATATATATGTGAATAAACATATAGAAATAAGAGCTTTGAGTATTCACTTTATAACATAAAATAATTTTTGAGAAAAGAGAGAGGCATTTTGAGGGGAAAATTCTGCAGCATAACGGCTAAGTTTCGGGGTTTTAGAAAACATTGAAATGAGAGGGGACATGGGTCACCCTCTCATAAATGATCCATAAAACAGTAGGGTGAAAGAATAAGAAGGACATATGGACATGGTAATGAAATTTTAGGGACATACAATTTGAAATGAAAAACATGGAAGGAAAAAAAATAGATTTCTCTTATGAAAATTCGGAAGCCTTACGGCGTCACTTAACTTCAAAAGAAAATGATTTGACAAGATCAAATAGGTTCCCTCATAATATGATCATAAGAGATCATTATGATAGATATAGAGATAATTTCCCAACATAACAAAAAGTAACTTGAAAGAATTGACATGAAAGTAGAACTTCAAAACGAGAAGGGTGAAGAACCACTTAAAAATTCGGCAGCCTAACAACGCCACTTAAACATTCTTAAAACGAATTGATGAGAGCAAGGGGGAGTCTCTCATCATATGAAAATGAAATAGGCAGTAGGATGAATATAAAAGAACATCCTCAAACATAAGAACATGGAGTATAAAAGAAATGACATAAAAGAGATTACTTGAAAAGAAAGAGAGGGGTCAGATCCCTTACCTTAAAATGTAACTCTTAAACCTCAAAGGTTGGGACCTTGAGGGCTTGGGGGCACCTTGGGAGGACTCCTTGGGAGGTAATGAGACCCGAAATTCGTTGTTAATGAGTGGGGAGTCGAATGGAAGAGAGGAGGGCTTGGTATTTACAGGGAAAATGAGAGGACAAGGCATTAATGGCCAAGGGACACCTCACATGTGTTTTTCTCAAACCCATGTGCTCTCCCTTGTCATTTATCATGGAGTTAGGCCACATGGGGCCCCCAAAACAATAATTCATCACCCTTGGCTGGCCAACCCTCAAAAGATCTCATGACATCATCATGACACCGTTATGATGTCATTAAACATACCGAAACCCTAAAACTGTATTTTTACTATTCACTGAAAATTCAACTTTCTCAGAAAAATCCCAAAATTTCACATTAACCAAATATCAATGCTCTGATTTCAAAAATGAAATCCATTTTATAAAAATAATTTTCTAAATATTTTTAATTTAATTTTTAAATAAAAACACTATTCATCGAAAATTCATTTTTTCAGAAAAAACCCCAAAAATTACCATAACATAATATCGATGCTCTGAGTTCAAAAATAAAGTCATTTTTATAAAAATAATTTTCTAATTATTTTTAATTAAATTTTTAATTAAAAAACACTATTCACCCGAAAAAACTAATACTTGAATAATAATTAATGAAACCGTTATTTAACTATTTTATTGAATCACATTACTTAATCAAGGTGCCTAGATTATTTTAAAACTTTCTTTAAGTGAGATTAATAATCCATTTGGTCATATTACTAATCCTAATCATAAAATCACTATTCATAATTTACTATTCATCAAAAATCAAGTTGATCTTATTAGACTCTAAATTTAGTACTGAACATAATTGCAGAAGACCATTTTTTGAAAATCATTACACATTTTTAATTATATAGGGTTTACATAAACATATTTAAAATATCCTTTTTCTAAAATTCATCAAAAATATGCATACTATATTTATCCGGTCATTTCAAAATTCATAAACTTCATCATAAGAAGATATCCCAATTTTTATTTAAAACAAGGATTACACAAGGTAGTTACGGTCTCGTTACATAATCCCTTATAATACCAGCATAGGACCTAAGAGTAAGGTTTGCTAGGGTGATAGAAGCTTGGGGCGGCTCAGTCAACATTGCCCGAGTAGTAATTTCTATCAGTTTGAACTTCTCACGAAGGCGATTCCGTTCCAGCTTCACATGATGAAGTTCGGATTGGATTTGATCCAGAGCAAAGCCCAGTGGTGCTACCTCCTTCCCACGCTCTGTTTGATGGGATTCGATCAGTCCAAGACTACTAGGTGAGGCCATCGAATCTTCTTTCTATAATAATTAACCAAGATTACTTATATAAAAACATTTTGTTCACAGCGGTCATATTGACCGATGGTTATATAATAGTCCAAACCCACTGATCTCATTTTAATTATAATCATGTTTATCAAATAAAACGTTTTTGTTGAGTATAAAAATAACACATAAAATTGGGAAACATAATTTATTTAAAAAATTTCGGGTCGTTACAAACTTCTAGTGTGGTCATTCGTGGTAGGATTATTGAACAAGGTTGATTTCTTACAATCTCGTGATACACTACGACTCTAGTTATTATGTTGGTTATGATGTGATTCCCTATGTGGAATTTAGTTGTATGTGATTTGGATGTTCTTATGGGGTGGTGAACCCAGCTGTCTCCGAGCAATGTGTGTTGTGATTGTGCTTGTGGGTGTTCTAGTATATAGAAGAGATGCGAGCTCTAGGGAAAACAATATTGGGGTGTGAGAGTGTCATACTAATATGAATGTAGTGTGTGGTACCCTTGATGATGTTATTTGGTTATAATGTATTTCATGACTTGAATTATTTTTTTGGCATGACTTTGTGAGGATGGATGTTTTTAGTATATTGTATAGGTGATGTTTGGGTCATCTGTTTTTGCACAGGTGAATTAGTATTCTTCTTTCCAATATTCATGAGATAAATTTATTTTCCTATTTATTATAATTGTATGATTACCTGACTTATACAAACTCTTTTCATGCTTCCATGAGGATTAACTGGACCATTCTAGAAGTTACTAGCTCATATCATTGATAGTTGATGTGTCACTACATTAGCTTAACTTTTGGGAAATTTTTTTGTGACATTTATCAATATCAGTTCTATTTATAAATACAGAGTGGGATGATTTTGGATTCTTTTTTTATTACTTAATGGTATTTATAGGTGAATATTCAACTTATCTCCAAAATCATTTTTTATAGAGTATAATGACTCCTATTTCATGATATTTTTATACAATTGGTGGGATTCACCATTCTAGGGCCTATAGGATTCGGGTCTCGAGCGTTAATTATCACTCTCCCTTAGTTGAGGTAAATTTGGAGAGATGGGTCATGACCAAGTGGTATAATATTTTATGGTTTAGATATAGAATGGAGAATGGTGTTTACAAATTTTGAGGATTGCATGGTTTTGTATGAAAATATTTCCACTTGACCCCTTTTCATTGTATAAGATAGGGAGACCGAATTTTTCATGGTATTTTAGGGACCCCATGATCTAGTGAATTAACTATAGGCTTATTGAATGTCCTAGTGAGAAGGAATTTGTGGTAGGGTAGAGTCTTAAGTTAAGTGCATGCATCATGTTGAATTTTTTATTTTTTAAATTTGGTTTTAGGAATGTTAAAATCGATAAAATTAATAAAATAGATTAAAATGACTTTTAATAAAATTATATACTCTCTATGTGCATGAAATACATATTAATTATTTCTTCTATGGGTCATATTAATAGTATATGTTTCACTGATGTGATTGAGGTTCATCAAGGTGACCGTTTAGTAAATATAGGATTGATTAAACAAAAAAAGAATGAAACCTGGATGAGGGTGTTTCATTCTCTTTAATGGTGGGATTTGGGAATTTACAATTGTAATGTTTTGGATATTGAGATCAAGGGTTGGATGGAGGATCTTGAGATCACATTTAGTTTGATTTGGGACCTGGTCGAGTTCTACTACCCTTTGGTAGTTTACCAAATTTGGGGATCTACGCATAAGGGGGGACACTGTGTCTGGGAGAGTGGAAGTAGACAATAGTTTTGTGGGTCGGAGTTGAGTTGGGTTTACATCTTGAGTTCAATTAATCGATGATGAATGCAATGAAGATAAATAGATTCATTATTGTTTTAAGGGGAGTATGTTTGTACTGGAGTTTGGAATCATGTTCACTGACCTTATTATTTATTCCCCATATTTTTTTTCAAGATGAGGAGTCCCATGTGAGAGGTCATGAAGAGGTACTCCACCCTTCTATCTAGAATACAGCTACACCTACTATGTTTTCCATGTATCTAGAGGCTCAAAACAATTTAGATGTGGTTGAGTGGAATTACTCACAAGTACTTATACCATGATAGGGTAACCAACAGGGTTTCTCATGGTGAATAGTTGTTAGTGAAATGTCTTGATAACAGGGAGCATCGAGGTTACGACTTATGGGGATCCAACCCTAGAAGATCCCATGTTGTCCATCTAGGGATATTGGTTTCAATTATTTTACTATGGGAATATTTCTAGTGTGTTATGGTAGTGGGGATCATTAAAATGATCATAAATGTTCACAATGGATCAATAAGTTCAATATGGTGGAGGTAAATATGTTTAGTTATACCCTTAGAATTAGTTGACAGTGAGACTATATTAGTGGTAGGGTAAGAAAGATTATTCTAAACCAAAGGGATATAAAACATTTATATTCCAACCTAATAACAGTCCTCATTTTTAGGGTCCTTGGCATGAGGATGGTCGAGGATTATATTATCAATAGGGAGGTGGAGGAGCTGGTAATGGTTATATGAATACAGTGGAGGCTGAAATGCTAGATAGTCCAGAGAACACAAGATGCACGATTAGTTTATTTTGTACCCTTTTTATACATTGTTTCAATTAGTTGATTCACACTCATTTGCTTCACAATCTATATCTCTTTCTCCAAGACTATACGTATAAAGGATTCCAATCCTCCTAGGTTTGAATACACCATTTAGAGGATATATCATATTTTTTATGTATGGCTAGGTTATAGACAAATGATGGCTCCACATTAGTCCCTTGTATATCATTTCATTATTCTAATATTAGCATAGATTCCATTCCTAGCATATACTGGTTGTAGTATATAGATGCTGTTATAAACTTTCTCTGTAGGAGATTCATTTTCTCATATATATAATTTTTTACATGTGGTTTTCATTGGAGATCATGGTTATTCGATGTGATTTCAATGCATGGAGACCTATTTCTTTCTTGGATTATTTTTCCATGGAATAAGTGGATATTAAGATAGTGGAGGTCTATGGGGTCAATTGTGAGTTTTTAGATGTTTTCAAAGATGTGGTTGTGATGCTTTTCCTCAACATGATGTTGAACTCAATATTGAAATCTTGCCTGATGCTTCCTTTATTTTGACAAATCCTTATCAAATGGAACATTCATGATGTTAGATTTGAAGATTCTAATATGTTATCTACTACAGAAGTGATTTATTATGCTTATTGTGTCATGATGGGGGTGCTCCAGTGTTTTTCTACAAGAAGGCCGATGGTATTCTCCAGCTTTCAACTGACTAATGAAGCAGAAATTGGGTGACTGTCATGAACTATTACACTCAACTATTGAAAAGTGTTATTTTTAGCCAGATTTCAGGGGAATGTTAGTGTACTATGATCGATATGTGGTATGTATATCACCAGTTGAGGGTGAATGAGGGTGATATCCCAAAAAAATCATTCCTATGTGGGAATGTGAACATTGAGTTTGTATTGATATAATTTAGTATTACAAATACTCTAGACATGTTCATTGGTATTATGAAGTTGATATTCTATGAGTTATTAAACTTATTCATCATTGTATAAATTGATGTTATCTTGTTCTAATTGTGGTCAAAGGAGGAGCATGAAGAAAAACTCATAACTATATCACAGGTTCATAGACACCACCAGCTCAATTTAATGTGCTCCCATTAAACCTTTTGGACAGTTGTGGTACATTTTCATAGGCATGTGGTGTATCAGTAGTGTATTGAAAAGAACTCATAAAAGGTAAATGTATCTATTTTTTAGGAATAACCACTAAATATGGTATAGGTTAACCATTTCCTTGGAATTACATGATATTATTAGAGGTCTGTTCCATATTTATCATCTGTTCATTCACCATTGACAAAGACGAATTAGAAGGAACATAGATTTTTGTTGACTAATCAGTTCTAGAGAATGATCTATTTTCTGAAGGGGGTGGTTGTTAGCACCCCAATGTATCAGTTTCCTGATGGTGATTTTTTGTTTGAGATTTTCTATGACCCTCCAATCTGGGGTTGGGATGTGTGTTGAGGAAATAGAGGCTTGTTTCCTCTTATGGGACTCAATGGTTATGTCCACATGATCATAACTATTCCCCCATGATCTATATACAACAACGATTGTGTTTGTTCTGATGTTGTGGTGATACTACCACATTGGGGATAACTTGTGGACTTCCCATATAACAATAGAATGAGGTGTATCTTTTATTAGTGTTATCTAATTCTAATGAAATAGAGGTGGATGGAGTCTCATCTAGATTATTATTTCATAAACTAATACACATTATGAAAATGAAATGTCAAGGCTAAAACATTGATTAGGATGTCGAGAATGGATTTTTTTCGGGAGATTGGGGATACATAGAGGGATGTGTAGGAGTTTAAATCCATTCCCACATATAAAAGTATGGATTGTTATTTTGGGTTTTTTATTCAGATGACATTGAATCATTATTTAATGGAACATGTGGATGAGTATCAGTGGGGGACGTAGAGGTAGTGGTGATTCATTATCATGTTAATAATGGTGATTCTCCACAGAGATGGTCAAGACCATCTTTTGTTTTGTGAGATGTTGTTTTCTAATGTAGCAATGTAAGAGGGAGCCTTTCATGATTTTCATAGATCACATTTGGCTATATAGTAAGGTATTATGATGATTCATTGTGGTGCATGAATGATATTTTGGTGGCCTAGGATGAAACCACTGGTGGAAGAGTTTCTTGAGATGAAGATAGATTTCACAGAGGTAAAATTCATGCAGGGTGTACCTAGTGGTATTTTGCAGCCCTTGGATGTTTCTGAGTTGAGATCAGATGACATGTAGATTGATTTCATCATAGGGTCTCCTTGAGAGATGGAAAGTTGTGATGCTATTTGGTGATTGTGGATCATTTTATGAAATTGGACATCCTATTTAAAATAAAGGAGTTTGGGGATGTGGAGGCTATGGCTAGGAGGTTTATGGATGGGGTCGTGTAGTTTCATTGAGTTATGAAATCCGTTGTATCAGATCGAGATGCATGTTTTACCTTGAGAATATATAGGGGATTGAAATTATGATTTAGCACCTAGTTATAGCTCATCACTACTCTCCATCATCAAATGGATGGGAAGAAAAAAAAATTATCCAGACATCAGAGGATATGTTGTCGGCATACATCTTTGAGTTCGTTGGATCTTGGGTAATACGTTTTCCCATTGTTGCAGATTCATATACAACATCTATCACACTTCTATTGGTATGGATCAGTTTTAGGCCTTTTAGGGGAGTCTATGTCGTTCAACATTATACTAAATAGAGGTCGGGGAGACAATATTTTTTAATCTCATTGTGGGGTAGAGCACATTAGAAAAGGATCAGTTAGTTATGGAGATGATGAATACAGTGTAGGAATAAAAAGGTACTATGTGAATCATAGGAGGTGGACCCTGGTGTTCATGGATGGGGACCATATTTTACTAAATGTTTCACCTCAAAATGCGTATCAGAGGTATTTCAAAGGAATGAATCATTACCCTAGGTTTCCTAGAACCTTGGAGGTGTTAGGCTGAGTTGGAGATCACATCAGTTGGCATTCTCATCACGGCTGGAGAAGATCTATGACATATTATACATCTCTAAGCATCATATATATATTCATGATGACTCTGATGTCCATCAATATATAGTGTTTTATATTGAGTATGATCCAAAATTTTTATAGTGGATAGTAGAGATCTAGGATTTTAATGTCCCGCATTTTGAACCAGATTAAACAAATTCAAGGGAATTTTTAATCAATCGATCATAGCTTGAGATTTTTTAGAATCAAAGATTTGAAATGATATTTTGGATGTTTGAAGACATGAAATTGATGTTTCATATTAAAAGTTATTCAAAATAATCAATTTTAATTTTTAAAAAATTAAAATGAGAAAAATAGAAAAAAACAATCAATTTTTTTAATAAAATTAATAATATTTTTATTTATATTATTATTATTATTATTATTATTATATTCTTTTGATATTATTATTATTTACTTTTTTAATAGAAACCCCAATAGGGTTCTTTTACACACTATGGTGTGACCCCCCAGCCGAGCCACCTCTGTACGCGATGTTACCTCATGATTCCCCCACGTTCATTGATTTTTCCACCGGATCTCCACACACATTCTCTCTAAATATTTGAGGTGGGGTCTATATATATTCTTTATTATGTTTTCATAGATTAATTTATCCTCTCCATCACCTTATTTGGTTTATCCGAACCTATGATTAGGATAACATGATTTTTTTGTTTTCTATTCCGAATTAAGGGCTTAAAATGGGTTCCTCATGTCAGATTCATTGTGTTCTGACAAACGCTATCGAAACAAAGGCAGTTGGGTTTGATTTCAGTTCATTGGTAACTATTAGAGAAATTTTATATCTTTTTCTTTGGGTTTCCAAATTTTAAATAGGCCCAGAGACTTATTTTAGACCACCTTATAATTTTATTATAGTGCGTTGATCATCCATGAGTTGGTGTCAAGTCACCCGAGTCAATGGTGAATCACCACATATGCATAGGAATTCATATATATAATAAGATATCTCATTATATGTATCTTCCCCCATGGCAGTGTGATTATATATAAGGGGATAGGTGTGATTATATATATATATATATGTGAGTGTGTGGAAAATTTATATGTGTGTAGGGGATAATGGGATTATGCATGTGATCATATGTATATGGACCGTCTTGTGTGTGTTCAAGGCTATGCAGACATATACAAGGGGTTTGGGATTCATTATGTATATGTAAATGTGCATATTACTAGAGGATGGATAGATCAAATTAATGTTTTCATTGATAAAACTATCAAGCACTGGGTGCTCAACATGGTTTTTCTTTTGAGGTAGTTATATCTTTATCTGTCCTTTTTAATTAAAGATATTGTTTAATTTTTTATTTAATTTTGGTTGAATTATTATAGGCTTTTGAGAAATTGATTAATTTTATTTGATTATAATTTTTAAATAGTAAGAAGGAATTCTTTGAAGAAAAGGACACATTTTCTAATAAAAATTCTTCATTTGAGGTGATATTATTTCAAACTAAAAGGTAATGATAATCATTCAAACATGTTTGTCTTATTTCATTATTATTATTCTTCATTTGATTTCAATTTTAATTATGGAATGACTTTAATTCATTCCTCTTTGTTTATTTCAATATTATGTTTCCCCTTTGTATATATGTTTTAAATTAATCAAGACTCTTTTTAGGTGTTAAATCCTCTTTTAATTTTAATTTTCCATGTTGGAAATTACATTGTTTTAAACATGATTTAAACTAAAGGAAGCCTTCTGAGTTGGAAAATTCCTTTGGTAACCATGTGAGGTGAAATTATTATGAATGTTTTTTGGTATTCAACTTTAATCATTAAATAATTTGGTAAATTTTTTTGAATTTGGTGGTACAACCATGGCTCTTAATATAATTAAAAGGGAATAATCAATAAATATTTTAACAACTAGAATGAAATGGTAATGATGATATGATTTTCCATAATTGAATTAAATCATTTGGTTGTAATGGAATTGATTATGGATTTTTGAATTTCATAAGTTGTATTTTCTTATGAATTGTATGATAAATGTAATGATTCATCTATAGTGACTTATACGTGTGATAATGAAAATGCCATTTTACTATGTTTTTAAAATGATTATGTGAATTTATGTGCATCTCAATTGTGGGATCCCAAGATATGGGCCAGTAGGATAACAAGGGTTCCATATTAAGGACTCATGGATTTATTCTTTGTGATTGATGGGTTACAACCTGATGCATCAGGGATGCATTGATTTGTATATAAGGGTAATGGCCTCCCAAAGAAATTTATTATACAACTATGTGATAATAGTTTTAGAAGGGGGAACTCGGGATGGGATAGTTAGAAAGATCGTTACACAATGCCAAAAGTGATACATGATACCTTATGTTTGATAATGGGAAAGACTCGAGATTATCATACCACAAATGATACATGTGATTCAGAAAGGATCGTCTTGGACCTCTCGATGGAATTGGACATTAAATTGACATACCAAAGAGATACCTCATCAACTAGATCTGACTACACCCTTTGAATTTACATTCTTGATAGAAATTATTGATAAACATTTATTAATATTTCATAGAGTTTCCTTAGGAATTTTGATGCCTCTGTTATACTTCTATCATGCATAATTTATGATACATGAATTAGACCCAACTCTAAATCATAATATTGGGAGTATTCATTTAGGGGTTTCTATGTTTACATTATACCATGAATATATATTATGCCTTCCATAGGTAACTCTTTCAAAAAATCAGCTTAGGTCGAAGCGGGTGGTATGGGACGGGTGTCCATTTATCAAACTATACCATGGTTTTGAGTATTTATATATTATTATTTATTGTATTTTTATATATGGAACACTATTTTAATTCAATAACAACTAATGCATTAGGCTGGACACTGGTGTTGCCGGCCTACTGAGATTTATGACTCACATACTGTTAGGGATGCCATTACACTGGGGTACCTGACTAGAACATATATTTAGAGGACATAGGTTGAAGTAATTTTCTGTTTTCTTGTACCTGGGGATTTAGGATCATAGGACTGAGTAGGGGATTATGATTCTCAAAGAGATCTCCTTCGATAGTGAGTGTTTTATTTTTTCGAGTCAAGTATTTTTTAAAAATGCAATGAATGATCTGTGATATGATTTTCACCTATCAATCGTCATCTTCACATACATGAATTTCTATAATTACATGGTTCTTATTTTATTTAATATCAATATTATTTTTCTCTTCATTGTTTTTAATTATTATGGATTCCACTATTATTTTTTTATTATATTCTATTATACCACTGTGTAACTCTAATATGAAGGTGTAGTATCCCCGATATAACCTATTTAGACCATCACTGCCTTTTGGTGTCCTCTGGAATATGGGGATGTCCTCTTGAGGTCATGTCATCCTGTGGTCTATCACCATCATAAAGTTGATATGGGACCAGATGTTACAATGTTGTATTACAATAGGTTTATTTTAATTTGTCTTACCATTTTGGGTTGGATGCCAGGAGACTGGAAATGTTTCCGTTCTTGGTTAATAATCATGCCTAGGACTAATTGCTTCATGTATGTGAAATGAACAAGTTTCTATGGATGGAAATAGATGTTCATGCTTTTCGATATTATAGATGATATTTTCTCACCTCAAGTGATTGGTGTACATTCTTCTGCTTATGGATTTATGGAGTTTATGTTATTTTACCATTGGTCTGTTAAAGCTAGGATGAAGCATTTCATGCCTATTAATATTCATGTAAGGACTCATATGTCATGTATATACCATGACACGTAGTTTCATTAAATCATTTCCAACTTATATGACTGAGTTTAATGATTTCCATGTGATGTTGTTATATTAATTAGCATGATTATCTGTATAACAGGATTTGGTGTTAATATGACTTGATTTTTTCCCATAGAAAGTCTTCCCTATGTTATCTTTTGTTTATAACTTGATGGGGTTTTATATAATTTATTTCAAGGTATAAATGGACCTGTTGCAATTAAATGGGTGCCAAATGTCACATCTAATGTATATGAGAACTTCATAAATCGGTATATGGACAACCATATAACTAGAAAATATGATTGTTGTATTATGAATTGATTTTAATTGTAATGGTCTTGTAAATACAACATGTAGAGGTGTCCACTATTTATGACCCTTGTGTATGGTTAGATAAATATTCTTTGATATTCCTTGGAATGAAAGCAGGATCATTTTATGTAGGATCCCATTCCGTTATCAATTGATTAGATTATCATCTTTTGATCCTAGTGACTTATTTTAGCGGGATACAATGTTTGGGTCGATGCTTGTTCTTTGTAATGGGATATCCTATGGTAGATAGCACCCTTAGAAAATAAAATCATTTCTAATTCCATGATTTTTTCATCTTTTGATGTTGTTTTTGTGTCATTGTACCTAGTCGCACCCCCGTTCCTAAAATGAAAACCTTTTTCAGATGGGTGGTAATATTTTTTTGTCCATTAATATAGGCATGAGAACATAGTGTTTCTGGGATTTATCTAGTTAGATATGCCTCTAGCATAGTCGGCGGCTTGACCCTTTCTTTTCCTTAGTGAGAGATTGATTGATACAGTGTCTTCCATATTAATGGTCATATGGGGAATTATGAACATGGGATAAATACCATGTCTGGAATATATGATATAATAATGGTTGGGGTTGAAAAAAATGGATAGTAATCAAGATTTAATAATTTCTATTGAAATTTTAGGGTTGAATAAGTTTTTATACACTGTAATAGAAGAGTGTTTTACATTGTGATGAATCAAGTGAGTTTGGTGGAATCATTGATCCTTATACCATTGACTGTCGTCTCAACTAATGTCTAGTGTAGAGATACCTAGGAATAAATAAATCATTATAATCCCAATGCTTGGGATGAATTCCAGAGACTCGGGTATTTTGAAATGCTGGTTGGTTTATTTTTTGTCCACATGCCAATTTTTGAACTTTTTCATTTATATAAGTCCTAATTTTTCACACTTTTGATAAGCTAGTATATATCATCTTTCTGATTAGTAAGACACTATTATGGTGGGGAGTGTCATGTAGGTTCTTTTAAATATGTTTACTTCCATGTATAAGTAACACAATTGAAGAGGACCATTAGATAATGGTTGGGAAAAAATAAATTTTGCGAGTCTTGTAAATAATAAATCATGTTGGTTCTTTCTTGACAACATTGAATTAGCTTGGATGGAGGAGTATGAATCAATTTAGTAATGTTGATGATTGTAGGTGGACTACAATAGTTTAGAATGAAAAATTATGAGATTCTTTGAGTGGTAAAGGCTTGGTGATTAGTTAATTATTGTCCATTAGTAGGTGAAGCTGAGTTTCATTTAAGTTTTCGACCAATAGTAGTTAGTTCATATTCCTTATGGTAAAATTTCATAATACTACAAGTGAAATCTGTTTTAGTAATGAGAATATTCAGAATCATGACATGGTCATTGATGAACTAAGAGGGTGTTGGTTTATGTGACACTAATTTTTAAAAGCTATTGGGTAATCTTTATCTGATTTCACACTCAATGCATGGTTTTAATCAATGAATGGTTAGCCTTGAGTTTCCATTAGCTTCCAATGTAGGAATTATATGGAAGAACTCCTATAAACCAACCATTTCTTTTGATTTGAAATCAAATTTAATTTCATTATAGTCTCAGTCAATCCATATATATTTATTTCTTGACATTTTACCAATGTACCACTCATAAATATAATGTATGGACTACAATAAGTTAGATTCTAATACTCCAGTCATTCCAATATATGGTTATTGTGGACTTGTTGTCTAGATCCGTGAGGCTAAAATCATAAAACGTCAATAGATGTCATGTAAGTGTACTTCGATGGACGTATACGTGGTGAATGATAGATACCATGGAAGATGATATTATGCTTTAGTTTATAAAAATTCCGTCCATCTATGCCAAGCATCATCTTGATTTGTTGGCCGATGGGGCATGACTAGTTCTCTCTCTTTTTCAGTGGACCTATTTGTGAATGATCATTTCTAGCATGTCATCATATGTGACAAGTGCGGTTGATGTTATGTACTTATTTTCATTAAATGTTGGTTTGACGCGGGCTTTCATGTTGATAGAGAAATCAACCATTTTGACGATTTTGGAAATCACATGATAAGTGTAAATATAACACTTATGGGAGTGTCTTGTTGGATATCCTGGACTGATTTTTAAGGAGATGACGACATGATCGTGTCTCTAGCTAAAAATACCTAGGTATGTTTAATCTTAGTGTTTTGGTTACAAAATAGGCGAGTCCTTGGGAATTGACAACTTATGTGTCATGTGTTTAAGAAGTGATGAAAGGTGTGACGGGTTTTTGGAAACCCAACACAACCCTTTGAATGAGACTTCATGTCCTCTGTAGGTTGGGTGATGTTTTTAGGGTTCCTAAAGGATTCTTGGGGACAATATTTTATAAGGTACGAAAGTAAAAAATCTTCCTCATATTGAACTAGAAGAATTTATTCCTGGGGAATTTTTAATATTATGCTTATTTTATGGTTTGTTATTAAAACTATGCTATGGAAAAAATTCGATGTTCGGACACTTGAATTTGATGATTTCTTTTTAAAGAAATAAAATATTAATTTCAAAATAAATTAAAAGTGAAATGATAAATTTGAAAATAAAAAACAAATTTAATAATAACAAAAATTTTATTAGTATTTTTTATATTATTATTATTATTTTTATATTTTTAATATTATTATTATTGTGTTTTTTAAGAGAAACCCCAAAGGGGTTCTCTTCCCCACCCTCACATGACCCCTTAGGCAAGCCCATTCCATGCATGAACCACCACCAAAATCCTTATCGTTCATTTATTTTTCAATTAGATCTCCTTGTGTTTTTTCTTTGAATATTTATGGCATGATCTCTTTATATTCATCCCTATGTTTTCATGCCTAATTTTCGCCTCCCGATTTCCCTACTTAGTTCGACAAAACATTGGGTTTGGCTAACCTGAGTTTTTTATTTTTCTCTTTTGATGTTAAGGCTTGAAAAGGGATACTCAGGTCATATTCCTTGTGCTTTGGCTAACGCTGCTGAAGGCAATGTGGTTGATGTCAATTTTGGTTCTTTAGTTACTATTTGGTGTAATTTTTATCTATTTTCATCGGTTTCCCTATTTTATTTTTGGCCAATGGGTTATTTTAGATATACTAGTAATTTTATTATAGTGTGTCGATCATCCATGAGGTGGTTTCGAGTCACCAGAGTCAATGGATACTCCGTGCATATTCATAGGTAAGAGTATATATAACATGTTCTCTTGTTATATGTATATCCTCTCATAGACGTACAATTACATATAATTGGATTGGTTTTCATATGTATATCTATATATATGTATAGAAATTGAATATGTTTGTGGGTGATAATATGATTATTCATGTGATCATATATATAAGGATTCTCTTATGCATGTTTAGGGCCATGTTGATACATATATAGGGGCTAGGGAATACATATGTCTATGAAAAGGTACATATACCCTGGGGATGGATGGAGCAGCTTAGAAATTTCACTGATAAAAGTGTCAAGTGATGAGTGTTCATCTTGGTTCTTCTTTTGATTTAGGTGTCTATTCATCTAAACATTTTAATTAAAAAATCCTATAATTTTTCTTTAAATTTTGTTGAATTATTTTATATATTTGGTAAATTTAGATACCAACATAGAATAAAATTATTCAAGGGGAAAAATAAATTTTATTTCAAGAAGAAGTCATGTTTTCTAATAAAACTCTTCCAATGGTGGTGAGAGTTCATCAAGCTTAATAGTAATAATTGAATTTCATACATGCTTTCCTTATTTCATTGGTATTTCCCAACACTTGATATTAATTTTAGTAATAGAATGTTTCTCATTTTTTCCTACTTTCTTATTCCAAATTGATAGTTCCCATTTGTATATAACTGTTAAATTAATCAATTCTAATTTTAGGTGTTATGTCATCTAATCGTTGGAAATTCTTATCTTTGAAAAAACAATGATGACCATGGTAGTTAAATTAAAGTTATGCCCTTTTAGTTTTCCAATGTATTGAATTACCATATGAGGTGTGATTTTTATGCACAAATCCTAGTATTAAACATAAATCATCAAATCAGTTTGATTATTCTTTTTGAATTGGGTGTTATGACCATGCATCTTAATATAATTGAATTTTTAATATTTATGATAAATTGTAAAAAAATGAATGGCATTTCCAAGATGAAATGATTTTTCTTAATTGAATTTCATTCATTGTGTTTAATAGAATTGATCCTGGATTTTGAATTGAAGAAGAGGAAGTACCTTAGGCATTGTATATTAAATATAATGAACTATTCACTATGGTTTATAATGGTAAGGACATGAACTTTTCTTATATTTTGCAACTGATTATGTGAATTGATATGTGACTTAATTATGTGGATCACTTGATATGTGTTGGGGAAAGAACATGGGTTCAATATTAAATAATCATGGATATAATTTTCGTGCTTGATGTGCAACGACCTGACATGCTAGGGAAGCGGTATTTACGATTTCCATACCAGTGATTCCCTGAGAAACTTATTATACCACTGTGTGAAACATTCTCCCTAAGTGGAAACAGAGGATGAAACCAATGGATTGATGGTCACACCATGCCTTTGGTGACACCAGATCCCTTACAAGTGAGGCTATAATATTTTTTGGGTTTTCATACCACAAGTGATACATGGGATTCCATAATGATCTCCTCGGACAAGATATGTGGAATTGGACATTAAATGGATGAGTTGTTGTGATACATCATGGATGGGATTAGACTCAACATTTGTAATTGAAATTCATGATATGAATTCTAGAGATAATTTTATTGATATTTCACAGATTTTTCCTAGGAATTGTGACACATGTCTTGTTCTTTTATTACACGTAGTTTCTAGCACATGAATTAGACCCCAAGTTGAATAATAAGCTTGGAGGTATGCATTTTTGGGTTTCTATATTTACATTGGACAGTGTATACATATATTTTCTTTCACAGGTACCTCTTTTAGACACCTACATATGGAAAAAGCATGTGGTGTAGGATAGGTGTCTTTTTAAGAACCTAGACCAAGGTTTTGACTTTTTATATGTTATTTTTTATATTCTTTCTATATATGGAACACTATTTTAATTTTAAAATCACTACATTATTGGGATAGAAACCAGTGGTTCGAGATGCCATTACATTGGGGTACCCGAGTTGACCATATACTTGCAGGACATAGGCTGAATTATTATTTTTTCTTTCTTTTACGTGATGTGTTAGGAGTGTATAATAGAGTTGGATCTCAGGATGCTCGTGGAGTTCACCATCAGGCATGAGTATTTTCTTTATTTATGTTTTTTATTTTTTTAAAAATGTAATGCATACTCTTTGATATTTGTTTTATATCATAATCATCATCTGGAAATAAATGTATTGTTTTAATTGGCGTTGTACATCATTTATTTAAAGTGAAAATTTATTTCTATAATTATTCATTGAATTATTTACTACTTCTGTAGCTATATGTTTCTTATATTCTATTATAAATATATGAAACTCTGATATGATGGTGAAGTCTCCTCACTATCACATATTTAGACACTCGCTGTTAGTCGATATCCACTGACATATGGGGAGGTGTGCTTGAGTTTATGTGACCCATTGATATTTACAATATCATAGAGGTGAGACAGGTCGGGATGTTACAAGGATCACCCAAAGAAGGAACTCTGTGGAAAAACCATTTATTTGGATCATGTGTTATGGTGGCATGATATCCTAGAGGAGAGTAATTGGGAGTGAGATATGAAAATTCATACCCATTACTCAAGGATGTATTCGGTTATTCATTTCTCTATTTCTCATTGTGATTTGATGTTTGGATCATGTTTTATCGGATGAAGTTTTCCCTCTTTTATGATGTTTTATTTTTCATAAAGTCATTATATATGAAGATGAGAGGAAATGATTTATAATCTAGATATGTTATCTACAATTTGAATAAATCCATTTGGTAGAGTTATTACTTCTTATAAAAGATAATATATTGACATAGAGGATGTAACTTCTGGGTTCTTATGTTTGAGATGGTGAGGATTGATGGTTGTAGATGTTGTCTGCTGGGGTTGTGTAGAGGTTAAGATGTTTTTGTTGTGTATGTGTTGTTATATGGTTGTGGTGAGGTGGTTTTTTGTATTTTGTATTGTTTGAGATGTCATGTTGTAGTTGGGTTGGCATGTTTGGTTGGTGGTATAATTTGTGGTATGAAAAGATCCTCGAGACGTATCACGTTGGTTGATTTTAAGACCAATTTTTTATTAAAGTCTTGTAATTGGATTCTAAAGAGTGATAATAATTTAAGAGGTATATAATTTAATGACATGTTCTATACCAACCCAATTCATGGAGTGTTTTGGGTGTTAGAGGTGTATGGAAGGAGGTTTGAGGAGGTTCTAGGAGTGTTTGTTGGAGGAAGGAGGTGTTGCAGAGAAGATATAGGAAATAAATGCCTTGCGAAGATTATATGATGTGAATGCGGGGTTTAAGGATTCTAAAGAGAAGGTTAATGATTTATAATTATTAGGTTGTTAATATGTAGAGGGAGCACATTTTTCATTGGAACATAAAATCTTGAAATTACACAATTTGAAAGGGGATTAATCTTCATATAAATCCCCGATGTACATCAATTATAATGTTTAGAGTGCATGAGTGTTTCCTCAAGTTCGACATCTGTTGCATTGATCTACAGTTCTAGGAGGTCATGGAATGCCTTCTTCAAGCATTAGGGATTCCTTTTAATGAGTATTGATTGACATATTCCTAACATCAATTCATTTTTGATATGTGGGTTTTCATGATGTGGTTTTTATTTTATGGGGTTTTATTTTCACACCATAGTGTGTAGCGAGTCAACAAATCTTATTTGAGGTAGGGAATCAATAGCTTATCTTCATTTCTTACCTTGCTAGAGGGTTTTGTACCAATGTTTTATGGGTTTTTATTGTTAATTAAATATAAAAAGGTTTCTTTGTTGAAATTTAAAGGGGGTAGGGGAATCTTTAACCCTGTTTTAAATATATTATATGATTTTTATATTGTTAATTGTATGGGTTTGATACAGCAGATGAAAATTTGGCTATGAGGGATTTTCATTCACCCGACATATGTATTTTGACTAATATGACTATTTTGACAACTTATATATCACCCTAAAATGAAGGAGGATAAAATAAAATTTTTCATTATAAAAAGGTTTCAACAAGATAATGGTTTGTGTATTAACACCCATAAAATAATGTGGAATATGGTAACAGTTCTATTATAGATATGTAAAATTATCTTGATATGTGGTTAAGTTTGGGCATTTATGTGGGATATCGATATGTGGTTGGGGAATGTGGTTTTAATAGTTTTTTGGCTGTGATTTTTTGGAAGTGAGATAGTTTATTGGTCATGATTTTGGTAAAATAATATACTTTGTTGGCCTTGATTTTGAGGTGGTGATGTGGTTTATGGGTTTTGATTTTGTGTTGGGGAGCAAGGTTATTGGCCAAACTTTTTTGTTGGCATGGTGGATTGATGTACTTGATATTGGGGTGGCATGGTGGTTGGTTATCAATGATTTTGGGGCACCGAAATTGTTTTCATACATATCTTTAAAAATTCAAGGTGGTTTGATAGCCATACTATTGTGGTGGAGAGATGGTTTGTTATCCATGATTTTAGGGTAGTGGGGTGGTTTGTTTTCTATGATTATTGTATGGATAGGTGGATTATTTTTTGTTAATTCAGGGTGGTTAGGGGTGCTTTCTTTGTTCTAGATCACCGAGTACTAATGGAATAAATAGATGTTTTATAATTATTGAAATGGAATTTATTTTTCATTAATGGGGAGGAAATAGATAATGAAAAAATAAATAATGGATTATGCAGTTTAAGGTGGTTGATGAAAAATAATGAAATGAATTTTTAAGATAATGGTAATTGGTAATAAAATTGAAATCGTGCTTTTCGCATGTTGTGTCATGTTATTCATTTTTCAATGGTAGATATAGTGGTTAGGTTTTGAGGTAGTTAGTTCTTGGACATAATCCCAGAGGTTGGGATTCTATGTGGAAATGTACATATGATTTTATATTCACTGTTGATTCTATATGCACCCCATCCAGTTCGATGAGAAAACACCTTCATAGTCCCACGTGGGGTGTTTTTCGTAACATCCATTGAAGAGGACCGATGGCAAGGTACATTATCATTCTTTCTATCCCTTCTAGTTGAGTTAATTATATCATAGATTCTAATGGATGATTTTTTTGTTCATTAGATGGTTTTTGTTATAGGATATGTATTTTCATGTAAGATGTGACCATGATTTTGGGGTGAGGGCCAATGTTATTTTGTGATAGATATAATAAGATTTTTCTTATGGGGAATATTTAAGTGTTGTTCATGTATAGTATGATGAGGGACCAAGGTTAATGTATTATATGTTAATGATACCCAACTACTATGGTTACATATGTAGCTGTGATGTGATGGACCATGTGTATTTAGTCGATATGCGATTTGGTCATTTCTGTGTAGAGGATATCCCTTTTTTATCCTTGTGAGGTGTACTATTAGCATGCTTGTGTTGCATTCTGGTATTCATAATATATGGGGATTTGAGGATATATGAATTTGAGGTGTAATAGTGGAATACTTAGGTGAATGTGGTGTAGGGTACCCTTATATATGTGTTTATTTTATATTATATTACTTGAACAATTTTATTTGGTGAGCATTCCATGTTAAGGTGGGATTTAGTTAGTATACATGTGTATGTGTCATTTGGTCCATTTATTATCTCAAAGGTTCATTTGTATGATTTTTTTTCCTGTGTATGAGTTAATTTAGAATTCATACTATGAATGATTTTTTACACACCAAACATATTAAAACTGTTTCCATGTTTCAAGAGGGATTATGTTGACCATTTTAAAATTACTATCCCGTCCTATTGGATAGTTGTTGTGTTTCTACATTAGTGCGGGTTTTAGTGTTCACTTTTAGGGAATTTTATCTATATCAGTTCAATTTATACACTAATTGTGGTATTTTTTGGGTTATTTTTATATTATATAATGGTGTTTCCTATGGATGATTAATATTATCACTTGATCCAATATTGTTATAGAGTTTAATGGATAAAATTTCATGAGATTTTGATATATGTATTACTAGTTTCCATCCTAAAGCCTACTAAAAGTGGGACTCGGGGGGGGGGGGGCATTATCTCTCTCCCATCATTATAGTATCAATAGAGGGAGGGGGTCATAACAGCATCACACAATATGTTTCATGTTTTATATAGTGAAATATCTTAATAATTCATTGGATAATGTACTTTGGGTAAAGAATAATAAGATAATCAATCATGTCATTAGTGTTTAAATTGCTCGATGAATTTTGTATTTATGAAATATGTAAAACCAATGTTACTGATTTAGTTTTTAAAACGTTCAAGAATTAGATCACCAAGGTGAAAATAACTAAAAAAGAAATCATTTATTATAATTTCATAAATAATGATGATTTTTTGGGGATGATTACATCATGAAACTGATTTACTAAAACAACATTCCAATGGATCATTTAATATATTGTATTTTTCTAGAGTTTAATTTGATATGAAGATGAATTTATTGATTGTTTCAAAAAAATAAATACCTTTATGATGTAAGAATTCCACATATTTTCTCCAGTTTTACAAAAATAATTTCATTCTGGACACAATCTAGTTATACACATTAAAGTTGGTGAAATTTAGATAGTTATAGATATTTAGGCTAGTTAAAAAACATAGACTAATGTAGTTTATGAATATGGGGTGTAATTATTTTTTTCCTACAAAGAAGATAAAAGAAGATATGTTATTTTAATTAAAAAATAATAGTATAATATTCCTTATGTGTTGGAGGTATTTTCATTAGTATCATTATTGAATAATTTTTCATTACTTTCATGTTAAACAATTTCAATGGGACCAATAGATATTGATAAAACCTTTTCATGTCAGATGAAATACATTAATATATTAATGATCTAGCTCGATATAAATATAAAAAACCAGCAGTGGGATGGTTTACTGGTTGGAAAATATCAAGGATTCAAAATTTTTAATGTCAATGGAGTAAAAAATATTTCATCAGGATTCATATAATTAAGATAGTGGTGTTGAGAAATACTATGGATTAAAGGAATAAATGAATAATGATTTAAAAGAAGAAAAATTAGGTTCATTTAGATTAGTTAGTGTTCACCTAAATTATTTTAAAATAATATAATAGTAGTTTGGTTAAGAGAAATAGATGTACCATACACTATAGTGGTTCTACATGCAATTATTTTGGTGGTACAAAGTGCCATGGAAGAGAGAATAGTGAAACCATATTTTTTACATTTTATTAAATATTATATAATTATGATTTATTTGAATTTATTTGAATTTGTTTTGTGTTTTTATTTTACACGTCGAACATCTTAATGGTTTAATTTGTTGTAATGTTTTATCATGGTTTGGAAAAAACATGTGGATAAACCATAAAATTCTAGGTAAACTATGATAGTGACCATTATATATTTATTTTCTCTAGGTTAATGATTAGTGTATAGGTTATGTAAACCATGTTTGTTTCATTGGAATCAATGCATATGACATATTTGTAGAAGGTTCCTTTTTCAAAACTTTTTCAATTATTGGTGAAACATTCAATGTATTTTATAAATATTATAGTGATCCCAACACAATTTGCTAGTTATTTCAGGAAAACAATGAAGGGATTTCATTATATTTCGGTGTAAGATATATGGTTTCACATGGTTTATGAAACTATTCATCCAAACTATATGACATAACTGAATCTAATTAAATGTTAAATTATTTTTATTCACATTCTTAAGTATAACATATATTCGCATATTGAATTTCTCAAAACATATGGATTAATCCTATGAGAGAAAAAAGGGATATCCTCATGCCTTCTCCTCTTCCATGAACCATCATAATGGAATTAATGATGCTTTTTATGGTAAATCCCTCTCGATCCCATTTATTTTTTATCATTTTTTCCCAACATCCACTCCCATTGGTATTCATTATGCCAATTAGCTATAATTTTTATAAGGTTTTAATATAGGGTATGGATTGATCTTATTTTGGAGATATCATTTTCTTGGTCTTATAAATGTAATTTAAATTCATGGTTGTCCTTTATAAAAAAATTTGGATAGTGGTTTCATCTAGATTGATGTATGTGTTGAGTTTAATAATTTTATTTTAAATATCATAGAATAATTTATTTATCTAAATCATTCTTCCAATCAGGTGGTAACAATATATAATACTATTGATGGGTTTACAAAATGTTTCAGATGATCCCTATAGTTTTTATTTAGTACATCCCAATAAATTATCAATTCAATTATTTTACAATTTTTAGAGTATTCCAATATTAGTTAAAATATCCATGAGGTTGTTCTCAATATAATTTGATGATCTATATTTATTTTCCACCATGTTTTGGATACTAATATTTAAAACCTATGTCTAATGGGTTTTTTAATAAAATTGGATTTTTTTTTCTAATTGGACCTTAATAGAGTGAAAACTAGTTTTGAAATATTTTATCGTTTTTTTATATCCAATTAATTAGTTTTAACATACTTGTCCTTGTTAGAATAAATAATCAGATTATAACTTCATAAGACTGGTTTTACAGATGAATGTGGACCCCGATTGGAATCAACAGAGTGTTATGGATTTTATTTTTTCCCTCATGTTTCAGATGTTATTTGATTTTTAATATTTTATGAATGAATGATATGAATATGTTTATTTCATAATAGGGTGTTTGTTGTGAGATGATATTCATTTTTATATTTTCTTTTTGATATATTTTATTATTATATTAATTTTTGATCTCTCACTTTTACTATTTTTGTGTCCTGGTAACCAATAGAAACTACGTGGGTTATATTTATTCTTATATATTAGTTGGTTTTTGAGTTATATAACACGATTTTAGTGTAGGTTGTTTCTTTGGATGATAATTTTTTTGATAATAAAATATAGAAAATTCAATATAAGATGATTAGTTACCAGAACTCTAATAATTTAGAATTAAAATAGTTAGAACACTATAGACATCAATGTATTAGATCCCATAACAAACATCACATCCAAATCACCAAACTGAGTTCCAATTAAATTGGATAATTTAGAAAAACTTACACATACATTAAATGAAATCCATGAAATGAAATTAAATAAATTAAATCATAAGTAGTTTTTTCTTTTTAGGGAATTCATTTTATATGAACTATGAATGAATTTTTATCTTTTTTTCAAGATAAGTAAAATCATTACAAATAGCATGATGAGAAAACCTTGAAGATAAATAAATTAATCGATCACAAGACATGTAATCATGTTTCCTCACCCAGAAATATATAGTGGATCCCAACTAGCCATCCACATTCAATTAAATTTTATATTACTGGATATATATCCTTTTCTTAAAATGAATCATGATTCCAAATAATATTCCATGGTAAAAAAAACACTTCTAGATTATAATTTCACAACTGATTTGTTTTTATTGAGAAAAATCAGTATATATAAGGTATATAAATGATGTAAACCAATTTTTATTGAATTTAAATCATTGAGAATATATTTAAAATTAACTGACTAGAAAAAGATTACATCCAATGAGAATTAATAATATCCTACTGCATCACTAATTACCATTTTGGATGTTATTCCACATCATGAAAAATACTAAATCTTCTATATTAATTTTTGTTCATGTAAAATAAATCCATCACATTTAGAGGCTCCAAAAATAAAAAAAAATCCCACAAAATGGATACGTTATAAAATTCTTTATCATCAAAAAACAATTTAATAAAATAAAACCTTCTAATTTATCAGTATGCCATTCTTTTCTATTCCTTTTATTAACCAAAATTTTATGGAGGAATTATAATATCTCAGACTCTCTAAAAAATTCATTGGGAACATATTAAAGTGATTATTTCTATTATTCTTCTATATTCCCAAATAAATATACTATAAAATTTCTAAAATTTATGGTACTTATGATTCATGTTCTTTATAGTGAAATTAAACGTAAGATATTTACCTCCTTGGAATGAACATTGATTATAATAGTAATCTAATCCATGATCTTACCACTTTAAACCACCTAATATAGATATCATAACTATTACATTAATTTTATTACATGTATGTTTTTTGAAAATCTTATTTAATTTTGTGGATAGTGTAATCTCAAGTTGAATCCTATACATCCAACTATACTTGGTTTCTCTATAAGTGAAAATGTATCATGTTTTCCCATTTATGAGTCTTCTTCACCCCAATAACAATATAATCATAATATTGAATGACAAAATAATCTCCTATTTAATGAGTAGTATATTCAATTCCATTTATCTATAAAAAATAAACATAACAATAGATCAATTCCCTTTCTATATTTAAAATACGTATTAGTAGACCACTCTCAATACAATAGAAATATATTTCTATGATCACCCCATTCCATACTTGATACTTCCAATTAAGGATTCATATATTTATTCCACCAACATATTTTTCTCTTAATATATATAGGATAATTATTACATTTATTTTTTAATGTTACTGACAAGATTAATTGGGACTAACATACATATACTTGTGCCGAAAATATTCTAATTATTCTAGATGTAGATTTTATATGACAGAATAAAAATTATGATCATATTATAATGTTAAATACATGTACCTAAAAATTTCATTCTATCTCTATGATCATTAATTTCAATAATTCTAGGAAATTCACACTTAATAACCTGACTATACAAAATAAAAAAAATAACCAGTAACCTATCACATGCAAACACAAATAAAGTGATAAAGTACACATTAATAAATATTATCTAGTAATAATTTGTCTCATGTGACTTATTCATAAACCATTATCTCTTTGAATGAATTAAATATCGTATTATACATCTTTGGTGGATGTTCTAATCAGGATATTATATTCAAAGATTACCAAAATATGAAATTAATACACATATCAATAATATGTATAGTTTTATTCCTATATATTTCCTTATATAAATATACCTTAGTTAATTATGTATTCACATACACCAACATAACATTTTCTCCTCAAGGTGAAATTAATCATTGAATCATTTGAAATTAATATTTTTAAGAAGTAGGGATTATTTTTAGAGAAATCAATACCCCCTTTCATTGGAAATTTTTGACCACTAGACTTATTGTAGACATTTTCATTCCACTATTATTTATATTTAATTAGAAAACCCCCATTATTCATATTCCTCCCCTAAAATTGGAATATTTTTTAGATACAAAGTGTTATAAATTTTATGAAAAATGAAAAACTCCATCGTAAACAAATCAAACAAATCAGAATACCCATGGTTTTCTAAACCTTACGAGGTGTCTAGTTCTCTAGTATCTATTAATTTTTTTTGTCATGTCTATGCCAATTTACCAACTATATACAACTATAACACCATAAAATTATCAACAAGGTTTTTTCCAACTCTAGTGCCAAACCATAATAAATTTAATAAATCAAAACTCAAAACTGAGATTTAATAATTCTTTATAATTAAGTTACATATTCCCCTAGTCTTCACATTGAAAATTCTATTCAACAATAAAATTTTCTAAATTTTATTTAAAAAAATATATATTTAAAACCAATAAATTATATAGAACATATATTCCTCTCAATAAACCATATAGATCACCCTAAATTGATGTTTTTCCTTTACATTGAACCTTTTTCTCGGCATTTATTTGTCCTTCCATTAAATTAGATCGATAAGGAAACATTGTTTACTTGTGAAAACATGGATTATATCCCCAACATATTTTTTAAACCTATTATTTTCATATCCATATCATAGGAGGAAACAATATTTTGACTTTTCATCTAGATAAACCCAGTCTTTAGAATTAAAATATAAGTAGGCTAAACATGTAAATACATTAAGGTGACTTGAATCCATTGTTTTAACGATGAAAAATGATTATAATTGTTTATATCACATTATTGTTGAGGGGATCCTATTTTTAGATATAATATCTTTTACAAATTCGACCTCAGAATTACATGATAATTGTGTAATACAGTGTACTACTTCGTTACTTTTTCATCAATAATAATTTCATGTTTTTATATATTATTCTTTTTATTTTTCATAAATATGTAATTATGATTACAAATAATATTATTCATAATCAATGTAAACATATTTATTATATTAAACTCGTTAATGATTTATAACATTGGGCTCTTCATTATATTTATGGTTCCTGTTTTAAAATTGTAATCTTCTAAAAATTAATCATATAAATTAGTATTATTATTATCAGAATATACAAAAACATTCCAGATAGATTCCTCAATGAATGTCGCAATTTTTTTTATTCTCATAGGGGATTCCCTGAGTAAGGTACCGAGATATTTTTAAGTACAAGGTCAATATTGAAGCATTTTGGGGCACTTCTGAACAAATTTAAGGGTCTATTTTATTTATTTATGAATAAAATAAAATCAAAAAAGAGAGTTATGTATCATTCTTATTATGTACACAATTCTCAACATGGATCATTATAACTTTCCAATTAAGGTTCTCATGTTGCCTTTACAAAAAATATATACTTCATCAAGTTGATAATTCAGTAAATGAAACACCATTTAACCCTATTGTATGAAAATATTTTCCATTCATTACCCCTTTACATATAACCAGAAAATCCTACATATATTTTCATTCAATATTTCCTATATTAGTTCCATAACCTACTTCATAAAACTATCTGACTGTGATCATATTATTCTAAAGACAAAATATATATATATAATTATTCATATCATAGAAACATATTTTTTACATAAATTTACTTACATACCCTTTCTTAATAATCCTTAGGGAATCATAATCCATTATATATATACTTCCTAATGTTCTTGATACATAATTATTTATGAATCTATTTTCACTTGTGTGGTTGAATGATTCTCTAGAATCCATGAAATATAAATCCAATATAGTATATACACTCAAGAGTAAATTGAGGCCACTATCACCATTATAGATAAAACAAAATAAAGTAATGAATTTTTTATCTATAATATTATTTTCATGTTTCAAAATATTTCTTCAGATGACCCCATTTACAGTTATTTAAACAAATTTTGTTAGATATTATGGATTTTCATCTAGTAATTCCTTTCGTATTATCTTTAAATATTATTTTACATCAAAGATGAGGTGGTAATTCTATAAAATATTTATTTAAAAAATTATTGAAATTTTCTTGAATCCACATCCAATAGATATTATCATTTAAAATATTTTCAGCACATCATTGAATATTATAATTATTTCTCAACAATATTTACTAAATATAATTATTATTTCATCCCATTATTCTGCCAAAAGTAGATAAAAATGTAACCCAAATATCATCCATGAATATTCACTTAATAGACACGAGCATTCTCAAAATCGTGTGAAAATAATTCAAATGTCTTTCCATAGATCGTCTCTCTAATATAGTGACTCTAAATAACTTTCACACCTACCATGACTTGTTAGGGGAAGTAGACATCATATATTAATCCCCATGTGATGAAATTAACTCAATTTTATTTTTCTTATATAATATATACATAGTCACATTTGGTTTTAATGTCATCCATATAGAACATAATTCCCTTTTTCAATCTGTTATTATAATATTTTTAACATTACACAAGGTTTCACACCCATAAAATGTACTTAAATGTCCTTTAAGAAGCTTAATTACTCCCACCACATCAGATGTAATCCAAAATCCATTCAATTCAATATTTCAATCCATTTCATGATATTCATTAACCTCATTTTATTGATGATTATAAATCTAAAAAAAATAAAAAAATGTTCCATAAAAATAGAGTGTTAAATTAATCTTTTTTCAGTGATCTGTCGAGCCTCTAATTAAAATTATCAATCATTAATTCTATTTTTTGTTAAACTCTCCAATAACATCTTCCATCTAATGTTATGTTATCTGAAAAAAGCTTGAAATCATGACCAATAATAAATTTTATGATATTATTTTATTGAAAATTTGAATAAACTCCACTATAAATTCATTAAAAATAATTTAACATACTCTATAAATTTAAACAAAAAATCATAAACATATTAAATTTTAAATATAAAGGGAAATGGACGAATGCAATATACAACATTATATACCTGGTTTCGATGTTTTTCCTATGTCAGTTATGTATGAATTTGGATATTTTTTTTATAAAATGTTCATGGTTTACAATCACTAGGACATGAAAACCATGTATATAACCATAGTAAATGATCAAATGACTTATCAAAAAGTGGAAAATCCCACCTATATATAATCAACCATAACTATTGAACTAGTTACAATAATGTACCAAATTAATGGAGATATGTTAATAATAATGGATGACTACTAATTCACTATAACACAACATGGTTTGATAGATAAATATAAATATTAGGAAAGTAACCCATCAGAACACTCAATTTCTAAAAAATTATTATTGAAAGTTGGTTAAATGAGAGAAAAACCCCCTTATTACTATCATACACCATCACAACTCAACATTTTTGGAAATAACCACATGTGTATTCATATATAAAAAATTAAAAATAATTATAAATTATGATACTATTACTCAGGATGTCTCCCCACATACCTCAAAATAAAAAATGGATAAATTTAATTTTCCCATTAGATAAACAGAACTGAGAACATGATAGGGTTTCAAATATTAGAAATAGTCCCCTAATAAGAGTAATTTGTGTGTTTATATTATGTTGGAAGACAACATAGACAATTTTTTTTCATTTAATATGTCTATGATTATGTCGTTATAGGACCTAGAATGTTTCCTATGGTTTATTCTATAATGATAATGATATTATCTTAGGGATTCCCATAGTTTGATTCATTTGTATGCAAATCCTCCAACATTTTCTTATGATGTTATTTTTGATTGATTATATATATATATATATTATTTTATATAATGATTCCTTATTGATGCCATACATTTTTTCATTTAAGGATTCATTTATATTCAAAATTGGTTGGTGATTAGAGGGTTTCTTAATATTGTTAATAAAAGTGACAATATCATGTCTTATTTTCATTTCTATAGATTTTTACATATAGGTATTCAATAATTTACATTAAATTTTTGGTTTTACATTGAATTTAAAAAGGGTATTTGAAGTAGTATTTTAGAGGGATTTTGATTAATATTAAAATATTTGAATGTTTTTATGGGATAGGTTTTCTTATTCATTCAAAAAGGTGTTATACCTTATAATTAGTTAGAAATGATGAAATTAAGATACATGTTTTCTTATACTTTTTTTTGTTAAAACCCTATTTTGTAAAATAACTTCATAATACAAGGATTTACATAACCATGTAAATGACCATGTTTTTTAATAAAAGAAAATACATATTTACTATATGATGTTCAGAGATGTGTTTGTTTGTTATTTATGAAAATAATTTCATTCACAGATTGGTGAATTCCAACAAATATTATATTTTTCACACGCTATATTCACACTTATATATGTGTTTGTAGAACATGTTTTTTATACATAAGGAATTTTTTATATTTTTTTTCATGGGATCTAATACTTGAAAACTAGTTATGGCGAGTGATCATAGAATACATTAAGATTCCCTATAATATCTTGAGTTTTTATTTTATGGTTCGTCATGTGATGTTATTGTATATTCCAATTCATGGAACTTTTTATTTTTTCACATTGGTTTCCAATATTTAATGAAATTATTAGGTATTATATATAGATTATGTTTTTATGTCGAATGTGAGTTTGGATGTTAGAATTTTTTATGACCTTTTTATCTGTATTTATAACAATTTAATTTGTAAAAAGGAAAACCAAATATATAGACACACAATTCAAAAATATAAGTTTGGATCTACAATTTTTTTAATTTGTATCCAAGTGTGAACTATTCACAATAGTTGTTTTTTTGTACCATTTATCTATTTCAACAGCTCATAATGTTTTTAAAGGAACCATACACTTTATGGTAGGATGAATCATGTGATATTATAGGTTTCTAGAGGCATATTAAATAAAATAATAATTATTTATTATCATAAATAATTTAATTTTGTTTTGTTTATTCTTTCTATATTAAAGGCCTACTTTAAATTTTTATATCATTCATACATTATTTAGTTCATAAACAATTTTTCATACCCTATATCTACTTTATGGTAATGTGCACTATCACTCTCTATCTACCTATTATTTTATTTTTAAATATGTTATGTTATTTATTTGTATTATGTATATATCCTATTATGTTCTTATTGAAGGGATATCTCTATCATTATGATTAACTTCCTTTTATTTCATTCAATCAAATTAGAAAATTATTGTGAGGGAATTGATTCACATTAATATATTCCTCTATAAATTTATTTTTCATTTATTGTAATTAACTTCAAGGAAAAATTATTAGTGTATTTTAACATTTAAATATTTAGTTTCAAATTAATAATATTTTGAAAAGATTTCTTCAAATTGAATTTGATGTATTTTTTTATATCAATCTCTTGAAAGGTTAGTAAAGCTCTTTTCCAAATTTATCTATTATTTTTCAATATATTGTCACTAATATTATTATTTAATGTCAAAATTTAATTATACATTAAAATTAATATTTCAATTTAAAATATCATTTTTAATAATACAATTTATATTATTTTCGTCCAGGAAAGTAAAATATTACTAATTTAATTCTACAATATATACAAATTAAGAAAAATATTTATTAAATTATTTTCAATATCATATTTTTTACTTTATATATATTTTATATATATGAATAATCATTAATATTCCAAATTGTGTCCATTTCTAATATTTTATTTCTTTTAATGTAATACTATTCACAAACATATATTATTTCAGTTTAATCTTATCCTTAATGTTATATATTCAATGGTATGTGTTGTATGGTGACAGTGATTAGTAATAATCCATCACAACCAATTAATTTACATGTCATTCCCAATTTATAAAGTAAAAATATATTTCAATATCATTCTATTCTCAATACCCTATACATAAAAGATTTAATATGTTAGTGACCATGGTTCTAAAAATTATTAATTAAATAATACAATAATTAAAAGGGGATTTACCTATACGAGAATGAATCACTACCTTCATATTAGTATCCACTATGGGTGAACAATACTAGAGAGATCTAAACTACCACATTGTATCAATTTCTATGATCTCTCTCTTTGTTATAAAATCTACAACATGATTTTATTCTCTTTAATAATGTGAATCAATTAGGTTGATTATAATAGCATAGTCAATACGTAAAATCAAATGAGGTTTTGATTCTTTTAAGAACATTCATTTATTAAATTGAGGGATTTTATTGTGATTTCAAAGTCATATTCAATCCAAGAAAAATTCCATTTTTTGTTGATAGAATGCATGATGGAATAAATCATGGACCATAACTCAGCTTTGTAGGCAATGACACTATTGATATAGTGATAAATGAAACCATTGATATAGGAATAGAGGGTGTGGAATATACACCAACAACCCTAGGGTCCAAGAATTCTAGATACATCACCTTTAATATTTAATTTCATCCACAAGAGGAACAGAGTGATCCAACAGATGTATATAGGGGCCAAAGGTTTCATAGTCCTTCCCATGACACCCATAATTCATAGGATGTCGAGATTAGTGATGATATTATACGTGGAACAAATTAGATTTATTGAAGAAGTGTAGACCACTTTGTGTTTGGAATGGATTTCTACATGTATGGAGTGTGTCATGTTTCCAAAAAATTGAAGATTTCATGAATTCAAGAAAAAATACATCAAAGAAACTGTTGTTTCATTATGTGATTTTTGATTTTTTTTCTCTCTTCCCAATTTTGGAAATGAATACCATTAGGTTCTATATTATTTCTACTATACATAAGGTAATATGAAAAAGGATACCATTATACTTCCATATCTACTAGGAAAACCTACATCCCATAAATAGAAATGGTATGTTTTCATCATCTCTGACATTGTGGTGAAGTGATCAATCTATGAATTTTCCAGCATTCTTAATTTTACAATGTGTATATTGAGTTATTTTTGGGGTGTTATATTTTTTTAAATGGAAGTGTCAATATTTCTAAAAAAATGCGTATGAAAGGTGGAAGGACTCTAGCAGCATTTCATAAAAAAATCATTTATTTTAATTATACATTCTACATATTGATATTTTAATTTTAAATTTTAATTTAATTTAATTTTGTTTTGATTCTATATATAAATAAAAAAATTCTAGAGAATTTATCTGATATTTAATATCCAACATTACTACCATTAAATTAGTCTAGAATTCATACACCAACACTCAACCGTTGCTAGCTTTTATAAGAGGCCTTTCCCTCAAAATCATTCTGAATTTCTGATTTGGGTTTTAGGATCTCCCTTTCCTACGTGAATTAAAAATATATTTCTATTAATCATTTGAATCAATTAAATAAGACTGTTAATTAGTATTTTATAATATTATTAAACAACTAATTAATATCTAAATAAATTATATTAAATAATATGGATTATTAAATTAAAAATTAAATAATATATTATGTAATTAATTATTAACTACTTAATTATTTTCTTATTAATTATTGACTAATTAACAACTAGACACTTAATTATGAAGTAATTATTTATTATGTCAATAGTAGTTATATTACTAATGGACTAATTAATTATTAACTAAATATTTCTTAATTAATTATGTATATCTTAATAACTAATTAATTAATAATTAATAATTATATTCGTCTAAATAATTATACATTATCTAATTAAGCGATATAATTTAGTTATTACAAATAAGTTTTCTAATTATTATCTATAATTTATTATGATGTTATTTAAAACCTATTATATGTTATTAAATATTTAAAAATTAAATACTTGTTCAATAATATTATTAAATCATAATTAATATTATTAATAAATTGATTTAAAATTAATGATAATAATGTATTATTATTTTTACGCAAGAATGGGAGACCAGAATCCAAATCCAAAATGTAGATTATCGTCTAGGGCAAGCCCTATTATACAAGAGAGACATGAGTGAGGGAATTTATCAGAATTCAATACTACTATAATGGCGGTAATGTTTGATTTTAAATAGAAGAAAAAATTTACTAATATATATATATATACATAAACGAAATCAAAATATAAAACCAAAATATAAATAAATATTTTAAACACCCAAAAAATTATATTTAAAATATTTATTTTATAAAAAATGATGACTGGAAGGGGTTAAGCCCCGTGTCGCCTTTCAGAATTTCGACTAAAAGTTATAAAGCATCCTACCACCCTTCATAAACAATATTTTCAATTAGATATAACCTATACATATTTAATAAAATCAGAAAACCATAAAAACTTTTTGTATGTTACCTATTTTTCGTTATCCTCCTTAGAATAAAAAATCATGAAGGTTTCGTAAAAGCTACCATGAAATTTATTTTCCGTGGTTGTGTTATAGTCGATCAGATAAATTCCATTACGTATTCAACTTTGGTAGTAATATTTATATTTTTATTGGGTCTCCAAATAAATGTTTCATAATCCATGAAAGTGTTTCTCTAAATTTCGAAACCATATTTTGAGGGAACAATGTCAATAAGGCTATTTTTTTGGGTAATGAGACCATTTTTTTTTGTCATTTGATGAATTTTGGAATGTAAATATGTACTTTCTTTGTGAGGACTGTCGAACTATATGGTTCCCCAAAAGTTGAGGATTCACTACCAACAAAAAAATCTCTTAGGATATGAATGATGTCCTAAAATATATACATGATCGGAGACCCGATAGCTGATAAATGGTAATGAATATTACTATTCCACAACAAATCATTGAATTTGTTAGATAAAAAATCAATGTAATAATCATTATAATTTTTGAGGTCCTATGTAAAAATTTCCATAACACCCTCATTGAAGATCTCATGTTCCATAATAATTTGGACCCCCATCACAATGAGTATAATAAAATCCATTAAATAAACCATTAACATTTTAATTTCGTGGATTGACCCAATCCAAATATTGATTTCAATCATAAAGTAATGGTCTATGGTGATGCTTGTCATACACCTATAAATAAAATCATAATATTCAAATTTGTATAAGATTATATAGTAGAATAACCATAAAATTCCAACTTTCTATATAACATTCCATTTCCACCTAACTAGTTGGTTTATGATTCAATTGAATATTTACCCATGATATTCGATTCTTTCCTTTACCCAAAATATTTGGAAACAGATATATGTTAATAGGAGAGAACCTTTCATCACTCCAAGAATTATAGTGTTTTTGTTTAGATTTATATTATATATTCCATCACCATACCTAATGAAGTATTTAATAAAACTATTTCTATACACATCCACTAAACCATAATGGAAAAACAGTTTTGATAGAATTAATTGGTTTCCCTAAAGCTTGTCTATGTAAAAGGATGTTATCATAATATAGTATATGTAAAGAAATGAATGTATTGGATAAAACTTATATCTAATTATTTGTTTTGTTTTTGTAAATAGAATGTTATATTGATGTAATATGTTACAAAAAAATATCGTGTTATTATCATCGAATATATTATAGAACCATAATAGTTGGCCTGATATAATACATTATGAGACTCATGTGGCTGTCTTTGTCAATTATAATTTATAAAAATGGTGTCTAACCTAGTTCACTATTTGAGTAATTTATTATTGGTTAACTTTGATTATTTTTTTGATATCAGATACTTATATATATTCCCCATATGAATGTTATCCTAATTTTATAATTTATGTCACTATGGATCACAATTGTTATAATTTTATATTACGTTGATATTCTTTATAATATTTTCAAATTTAAGCATAAAATTTTTCCATACTATAATATTATTCTTTTCTTTATAATGATGGTATTTTCCCTATTTATCAAACCTTATGATTTCATGGATTTATTCCATTAATAGTTAAATTTCACCTAATATAATCTTTCTGACAACCTGAATTGTTATAATGATTATTTTCATTATGTTTAAATTAAATTTCATATTCTATAATATGGTTGTAAAAAAATTTAAATTATTGGATTTTATAATTTTATATCATAGTTAAAATAATATTACTTTTCATTACCATTTATAATATATCTGGTGAAAAATAATCACATGATTATAAAAAATATAGGGTTTTAACAAATTCCACTAACACTGAAAAAATGTGTAATGATCTCAACAATGTGGAATGTACCCTATGAACCCCATTTATAGTAGCATTGGATATAGATAGCATCACTGGGATTTTCCCCTGACCATGCACAACCTAATATACAACATCCTAAGAATGAGAGAAAACGCTTATGGGAGCAGTTAAACATCATCGAGATCACGACTCAAACCATGCTCATTAAAGAACCTCATAAAGGTCTCACCTTCATGAACCTTACCCTTAAAAAATATTATTATGTATTAAAGAGATATCTGTTGATATCTTGTCAATATGATAATAAACATCATTCATTATAGAATAATATATTTTCATGATTTTATATTTACTCTATAATTTAATTTCTGATATTATAATACACATATACAATTTTTGAGAGATATTCAAATTAAAATAAGGAATTTATTTTGATGAATTAATGGCTCTTAAAAAAATTAATATAATATATTTATAAATTAGTTTTTATTAAATATAAATAATAATATAATTTCTATGATATATCATGTAATTTTTATAAATGTTCAAAAACACTTGTTTTCAAAAGCCACATCATTTTTCAATTAATGATAACTGTTATATTAAAATAAAAAATAGTTATATTTAAAATATTATTTTTATGGAATTAACATTTTTTCAGAATGAGGATGTATGAATTATCCAATGGTGGATTTTTCTTAATTTCTTGAGACAACCAAATTTTCAGGTAAAAATCAAATATTGTATAAATATATTATGTGTATTATGTCATCATTATGACCTAAAAGTGATGCAATAACAATTATAAAAGGTATCAATGAAAAAATATATGCTTTTCATAAACATAATGTTTTTTGAGTTAATTTTAGAAATCCGTTATGAATCCTCCAAAACATATTATATATTATAATGTTTCAAAATACTTTCATAAAGAGTTTGACTCACCTCTATATAAGAATGGTTGTTATTATTTAAATTTTGATCCTTTTCTATATAAAATAATTAAATCCAATCCCATTTGGAACAACTCATGGGAAATCAAATTTTAGGTTTTTTGTTTTGGTTATTTTAATATATAGAGTCCAAAAACCAATGTTTGAGAAATGATAATTAATTCCACAATCTTTTACTATATATAATCAACCATGTTCACATTTTTCTTCAATCAACATTATTTTATCCCGTAATTACTCTTACTTTCTCTCCCTAGAGTCCTCACATGGCACCCCAATATGAAAAGAAGTTCATCCCATGAATTTCAAATTATACACTCAAGTAAGGGATCGTCTCTCTATACTTTTTATTCTCGAATCATATTCAATTTATTCCGTTTTATATTAAATTACTAATTTTGTTATGTGTTAATAAACATTTCACATACTTTCCATATGAGTTATAAATTCGGATAATCCCCTTTCAATATCATTAATCCTTCCCATGAACATTTATGTGACCCCATTATGTTTTCAAAAACTCACAGTGGGATTAAAAGGAAAGAAAATATAGTAAATACCAAACCTAATTTCTATTAAGGGTGTTTCACATTATAAACCGATATATATTTAATTTGGGAAATAGATATATTTATTATGCACAATTTGATTGTGGGAGAATATGTGATGAAAATTGATTCCATGTTGAATGATCTATCCGGCACACATAAACAATAAAATGGAATGAAAGTGACGGGTGTTGTAGGAAATATATCGTACTCAAATTCATTGTGTAATGTCTAGTATAATGAGACTTAATTTCAAGAAAATTATTTAATGTTATTCCCCTATGGGAATATTTCATTCATTATATATTGAGTGTTATCCCTGACCTATGTTTGTGATATAATGTTTTTTGTTGCTTCCACATTTCATAGGTTATGATTATCATGTTATATCAGGACTTATTTTTCATGTTTATGATTATTACAAAATTTATTCCCATTTTATTTGTCTATATTATATCATGTACCACCTTATGAAATGTTTAACCCCTTACTATTCTTTATATCTCACCCCTTTCTTATGTTTGTCCCCAGTCTATCCCATTTGGTATTTTGTGGGAACGTGTTAATGAATTTTCATTAATGATTTTGATTTTTTAGTTTCAATTTTTTATGTAATGTACCTAACTCTCAATGAAATTAGACATCACTATTGATAGGGTTGTATTAAGTGTAATCCTATGTAATAAATCATTTATTCATTTTTAAAAAAGATAAGGGTTGTTTTAAGGTCACTAAAATTTTTATGGACTATTTATAACATTGTAATGTATCATTTATATTGATTTTCTCATTAATGATCATTTGATGTCAGTATTTTATTTTGCCTAATTATCCCTAGTATAACATAGTTATGAAATAGTTTTTAATTTTTCAAATGTATTCCTTAAATAAGATTATGATTTTTTTAGTGTATGACTATAGTTTGATGTTGTATTATTTTTTTTTGTTCTCAAATATTATACTTTTCATTTTTGTAGGTTAAATGAATTTCATGTTTTCTATTAATGTATAATATTTTTTTACTATATCTTGAATTTAACATATGGGGTGATTAATATATATATATATATATATCTCTCTCTTTTTGTGTATATATGGGAATTTTAAAGAAATTATTTATAGGATTTATTTTCGAATTTATAAATTAAGGAATAATCAATGATAATTGTCGTAATATATTCATTATAAATTTTTTTTAATTATTCTATTTTTAGATGTTTATTTTTTTAATAATTAAATGATATAGTATTATTTGGAAGTAATATTTTTGGAATGTATGGAGAAATAATGAACAATTATATAATTATAATGTAATATTAAAACATCTAAATATCATTACATATTGAAAAATATAAATTTTATTCTCAAAATATTAGTTTTCATAATTTAATTTTTTTCATAGAAGATAAATTTCACAAATATTGAATTATAATAAACAGAATTGATTCCAAATATTGAATTATCATGTAAATATTATCTTAGTTTGAATTTTTTTATTCTTCTCAAGATGTGTGTCTTTAGAATATTACTAAAATATATAGTTTTTGTTTCTATGTAAGATTTTATACAATAATTTCGAAATTAAAATGACACAATAATTTTTATAAAAAAATGTTATTTCCTTAAATTTAATGCTTAAAAAAATTTAGTTATAATAAAATATTCATTTCCATATGCATAAATAATTTCAAAAATCTTAATTTATAATTCATTCCAATAATAAAAAATTATGCTTGTTTTATCCTCATATATTTTTTCATATATTTAATAACGTAATTTCTTTGATTAAATATAATGAAAATATTAATTTTCTTATTAATTAGATTAAATAATTATAATAAACAATAATATATATATTCTTGTTCAAAAATACTAAATTATTTAATATTTGTTTTTCAAATTTACGTGTCTCCTTTTCCTAAAAAACGCTTCTCCAAATTATTCTCCACCCTCCAAAAATATCATCATTATCTAAATTTATATCCAAATCACATAGTAAATCCTTTTGTAAACATTATTAATTAATATTATTGAATATAAAACCATCCTCCAATATCATAATTTTCACTAAAAAGGAGGTGTCTAATGATAACTGTATTGGATTTGAAACCCATGTCATTTTTTATACTTCTCCAAATACTTTTAGAATAGAAATACATAAAATTGTATTTAAAAATTTGAAAAATTATAGACCAATTGATTAGTGAAATTTATATATTGAATAGTTATTTTATTTTAAACTCTATAAAACACATTTTTAACCCATTATTGTTTAATATAACTTATATTAATCAAATATTATAGTTTTAAATTATTTTTTCCATTCAATATAATAAATAAGAGTTCATTAGTAAATATTTAAATAAAACTAAATCAATATCTTTTTTTATTAATGAATGATAACAAAGAATAGATTATAGGGATATCAGATTTAAAATATCATATTCATTTTTATGACATAAAATATGAATATGATGAAAAATATTACTCTTTTTATTTATTATATATAAAATGTTAATCTGTTGACCATATTTAATTATTAAATGGAGTAAACCTTGTAACATGATACTTATATAGATTAGGAAACAATTCTAGTGTCACTATCGACTATTATTGTTTCATTGAAGTAGTTTTTAAAATATGAATCTATCATCCATAAATGATATTCATTAAAAACCGGGATAAAAAATGTTGAGAATAAATCTATAAAAAAGATCTTAAAATAATGAAAAAATTAATGAGATTAAGTATCAATTAATTAAAAATTATAATTTTATACTTCAGGTTGTTAGAGGACATACAATGTGAGCTAAAACATAATATAGGAGGTTCTTTTCAAAATCATTAATATTTCCATGTACTATTTCTATATTAATATTGTTATATTATTTTTCTCATATTAGTAAAATCATTGTTAAGACATAAACTTCTCCATTTATTTTTTTTGTTAATAATATTCTCAATTTCCCTTATTAATGTATTTACATCGTATCTTATGTTGTATATAGGGTTTCAACTTGAAAATTATTATGTTTTATATGTATTTTATCTTTATTTTATATATTCTATAATAGATATTATTTTATATATATTGAATATATGACTAAATTATTGTATTTCAATTTTTATATTATTAAATGTCTCTAAATCTCTCTTTTATATTAATAGTTCAAATATTCTAATGTTATTAAGAAAATATATTCTAAATCCCCATTAATTATTTGAATTATTTACTTGTTTTCCATCTTCAACAACATGCCTCATCTCTAGTGTATTAAAATTTTAATTTAGTATTTCCACCTTATTTTTTAGGTATTAATTATCTCTATAAAATTTTTCTATACTCATTGATCATATGTTACACTGTCTTTTAGGGGTTATATTCTATATCCTCATTATTTGAATATAATTTTATTAACATATATTATTTTTAATGTATTTATATAGTTGAAAAAAAATTATATAATTTAAATAATTTGAAATATATATTTAGATAACATGATGAAAATATTTTTTGATATTCACCCAAAATTTCAATAGATATGATACATTATACTAATTCTACACCATTATATATAAATGTAAATAAAAATCACTTTGTATGTTATTTCATAAATTATAAATACCTCTTAGAAAAAGGGATGATCTTGTTCCTGTGATTATCAATCACACAAAATTATTTTTATTTTGGTGAGAAATTGATTGTTTTTATTATAACTAAAACTATATGTTTTTAATACTATTAACTTTTAATATATTTTTAGTTTTCATGAAATAATATTTTTAATGAGAGTGTTGAACTATAACATTATTATGATATTTTAAATTTAGTAAAAATAATTTTTATAACTATTGTTAAATGTTATCTTAAAAAAATTATGGTCTGAACCTAATTACTGATAATAAGAAATTATAATATTTCTATATTTGCAGAATTTAATTCTTTAAAATAGGGATATTAAAAAAATAATGAAAAAATATTTGATATATAACAATAAATTAAAGTGTGATCTGATTATTTTACATATAATGATAGAATAATTAAATTATATAGTTATAATATTATTTTACATAAAAATAACTGTACCAAAATTTAATATTAATTTCCTATATTAATGCATTTTCGTAATAAAAAATATTCCATAAGGGTAGGATGCAAACTCGTGTAAAGAAAAGTCTGTAGATGGGGAATACGTAAGGGTCAACTACTACTCCATTAAGGGTAATTTAATACCCACATAAATGTAACATTGTGAACATTTAGGGGTTTATTTTAGTTTAAAAGGTTAATTGAGGGTATTTAATCAACTCTGTGATCATATAATGGTCACCTATTTACTATATAAGGGTATGGTGACCGCTTTGAAAAATTTGAATTATTTTAAATGTCTATCTTCAGATTTGAGTTTTTTTCTACTGTCACTTATATTAGGGTTGATAAACCACTAAACAAGGGAATATCACATGATATATAATATTTATAGCCACTAAATAAGGGTATAAATCATCTCACATTAATATAATCCATGAAAAAATTCTATGTAAGGGTAAATTGAGGTCATGTATGGGTATCAAACCATTATTTCTGGGTATGTTGATTCATATTGATCATGTGTAAGGGTCTCTAATATATAATATAAGTGTAAAAGAATCATAAAATCTATTATTTTTGAGTTGAGTGGTGAGTTTTATAACCAACATAAAATTAATCTCAATGCCTTATAATTTTATTTGACTATCATGGATTTAAACTGGTTAAATTTTCATATTACTCATCACAAAAACTCTCAGATAAATGCACTCAATATATATATATATATATATATAATCTATATGTCAAAATCATATAATTTAACATTATATTTTTTATTATGTATAAGAACTACATTAAAAAAACCTAATAATAATATGAAAATCATCATTTATAGAATATTATCATACCATGTAGAGGTCTGTATCTTATGTAATAGTTAACATTCCATGTATTCCTTGAAGGCATCATGTTTGGTTAGTTATGGTTTTTTAAATGTTAAGAATTAGGATTTCAGGATCTCCACATTACTAATAGGGATATTTTGTTAGGATATATATAAACATGCATTCTTATCCACATAAATTAGAGATGTAGTTTATTTATAGAATTATAGTATGGTGAATAAATATATGATTCCATTCGAGTGTTGGATCCTAATAGAAATTATATTTTATGAAAATATTGTTCTAAATAAAATATTATCAAATCTAATGAATTGAGAGGATGATCAACTACTCTATAAAATAAATAATATTAATACAGTAATAAATAGTTAGAGATAGTTATTTATTTCAACTTTTTATTTTGGATACAAGTAATAAAAATGCGAAATAGATCCCTAGTTATGCAGTTACAATTCTTAGAGTGAGAGGAAAACAAAAATGAGATTAAATATATATACATGAGTATATCTTTAAAGAAATTGATGCTTCTTATATACCATTTCATCTTCTTCATTGAGGTAATTCTTAACTGCTATTTTTTCACCATTTTATATTTTTATGTTTTGGGTATTTAAAGGATAAAAATAATTTTTTAGATAAAATTAACTAATAGTCATTTATTTTTGAATATTTTATTTAATGAAGTCTGTTTGTAAACGTGTCAATTGATTTTGATGGTGCAACTTGGGTCTGTGATGAATTTCAAGAGTTATATTTGGTTCTATAGTGGTATGGTGGTAGGTACATCGTTCAAATAATTTTAAAACAATAAATTTATTTATTACATTTTATGTTCAGTTTTTTCCATAGTCTATGAGAAGGGATTATAGAATAAACATCATTATGTTGTAAAATATTAACTTACCCCAAAAATTTATTACTCAATTAATTTTATGTTTAGGATGCACCTTTTTTTAAATATTTATAGCACGTTGTAATTTAGAAACTAACCTATAATTTATGAAATAAATATATCATTTGAAGTGTTTTTATTTTTTACGAATGCATGGCCACTGCATGATTCGACATGTATGCTTCCCTCCCAATCATAAAGAATATTTTGTCAAATTTTGGGTTTCTCCCTCCACTAAATCAGTTTTTTTGGTATGTTGATTTCTACTGAATTGGGTTGTCTTACTTTGGGTACATGATATCTAACTCTATATATTGAGACTTTTGGATCATGGGTTTTATGCGGTCTATTCATTTTTTTTCAGTTTTAGTAACGTGGATGAGTTCATGATCAATCCATTGTATTATACTACATGCCATGACTTTTCAAGGATCATATGATTTCATTAAATATCTTATGTGAAGGTACTTAGGTTTACTCTTTTATTTATGTAAGTTCCTCTGTATTAATGGTTCATTCTTGAGTTACTATATAATCATGTCAATTCATTAGGGTTATTAAATAAAAATACATTAATTATCATTGGAATCTTTTTTTGGATGATATTCGTATTTTTAATGGGTATTTCCATAAATAATGATTTTCCCAGACCAAGTGTTTGCTTATATGGTTTAAATGGTGGTTTTAGTTTTTAAATGTGACTCAAATAAGATAACCAAAATGAATTTGATGTGAAAATGGTTTCATAAATGATATCATAGATTTTAAATTTTTTTAAAGAAAATTACACATTGGTTAATGTGTGTGTGTTTTGAGAATATAATTTAAAATTTTTTTCCTTTGATTCCACAAGAGGTTTTATGTGACATTAGTACATGTAACACCACTAGAGGATATATTGGTTTTATCCACCATGGGCATGTATTAAGGATTATTATTCATCCCTAGTATGTACACACATAGGTTAGATCCCATGTGGTGTGATTTTTTATAATGGTTCAGACCTCTCTAGTCCATTACATTGTGAAAATCAGGTGTATGAGGTGTTTCGGGAGGCCATGGTGACATATCCTCAACACTTTTCCAAATTTTCCATTTTGGTGAATAGTACCAATGTTGACCTTTTTTTTCCTTTTCCAAAATTTGAGTTCTGTGAACAGTGTTTCCAGAACTGCAGTTGAATAGTGTTTCTAGAACAGTAGGTGTATAGTCTTTCCAGAATGGTAGGTGTGTAGACACCGGAAAAGTCCGTTACTCCTCAAACGAAGTTCCGGATGTGGAAAGCGAGGTCCTATTTGGAGTCATGAGCATGTTTCGGAAGGCCTGAAGACCTTGCGCGAAATATCGGAGGCCCACGCGCAATATTGGCTAGGCGCGCGCAATCCTTCCGGGATTCGCACAATGGGGCAAGTCGGCGCGTAATTTTCCGCGCCCGACGTCCCTGCGCGACCGTATTGCGCGCCGGGCCCCTATTTCGCGCCCGCACCGAATTGCGCGCCCGTGAACCGAATTGCGCGCCCGGGGTTGCCTATAAATACAAGGCGACCCCCAACGTTTTGAAGGTTTCCAGAATTCGAAGAGTCGCTCGTGCGGGCAATCCCGCCCCCTCCGCGCGCAATGCCGATCTTCAGGTAACCTCCTTTATTTCGCGTAAGCCAGCCTCGGGGTTCGCCTTCGCGCGCAACCCTTTGGCTTCTTTCCTTTGACCAATCCCTCACCCGAAGGCCTTCGCGTGCAAAAGCAGCCTCTTGCGCGCAATTTCCCCCGGGTGCGCGCAATCCAGCCCGATTGCGCGCACCCCCTTACTAAGTGGCCATTCGTTAAAGAGTGGGCCGTTGCCCCCCGCGCTCTATCAGAGGCCCAGTGCGTGCAATCTTCGTGTTCCGCGCACAAAGCGCTGGCCCAATTGCGCGCCAGCCCGCCCAATTGCGCGCCGACCCGCGGTATTGCGCGCCAAGCTCCTCTTTTGCGCGCAAACCACCAGGGTCGCCCCCTTTGACCCCTTGAGGGTACCCGCCTGCGTGGCGCCCGGTGATCTTCATCCCGGGTGCCCGCACCATGCGTTGTCTTCCCGTGCGGCCCTCCAGGCTCGCGCGAAGTGACACGGACCCATCGGCGGCAACTACACGTCCAAGCTGCACGACGTTAAACTGCCTAGCATATCGTCCAAGCTGCACGACGTTAAACTGCCTAGCATATCGTCCGCGCTGCAGGATGTTAAACTGCCAAGCAGTCATCATCCTCAACACACGACGTTAAATTGTACTTCGTCCGGCAAGACGTTAAACCGTCTGCATCACCCGATCACGTGCCTCGCACGCAGGGTCCCCCTCCCGGTTTGGATGTGGCCCCCACCCGCTCGTCTCCGCAGGGATGTCGGGATTGCCCCTCTTTAGGGACGATTTATTGGAGTGTCCTTCGTCCACGGGGGCAGGGTATTACAAACCCCTAGTTTCTTGTGGGGGAATGCACATGTGTATCTCCATTGTGCTTCCCCACTGCAGAAGCCAGTAGAGGGCGTGACAGGGATCGAGGTCTCTCACCCTCGGCCCAAGTCCCTCTTCAACTGAGCTTTGCCACACTCAGGTTGCCTCAGTGCGTAAGTCCTGACAGAATGAACTACGTGGACTTTGATCCCTGTCTCCTAAACAGGGTACGTACGAAGCCTCCCTGAGGTTCAAGCCCACCACCTGGTCGTCCCGGTCGTATTCACGTCGGTTCGTCCATCAGTGGACCCCTCCCGGGTTCACATTCGCGTCGATTCACCTATGAATCCGCCCTTGTGGGAGACTGCACGTGTGTATCTCCATTGTGCTTCCCCACTGCCGAAGCCAGTAGAGGGCGTGACAGGGATCGAGGCGTCTCTCACCCTCGGCCCAAGTCCCTCTTCAACTGAGCTTTGCCGCACTCAGGTTGCCTCAGTGAGTAAGTCCTGATAGAATGAACTACGCGGACTTTGATCCCTGTCTCCTAAACAGGGTACGTAGGAAGCCTCCCTAAGGTTCAAGCCCACCACCTTGTCGTCCCGGTCGTATTCACGTCGGTTCGTCCATCAGTGGACCCCTCCCGGGTTCACATTTGCGTCGATTCACCTATGAATCCGCCTTTGTGGCAGACTGCACGTGTGTATCTCCATTGTGCATCCCCACTGCCGAAGCCATTAGAGGGCGTGATAGGGATCGAGGCGTCTCTCACCTTCGGCCCAAGTCCCTCTCCATCTGAGCTTTGCCGCATATGGGCCTCCTTAGAGTGTAAGCCCCAAACACCAGCGTCCAGCATGACGTGAAACTGTGATCCACCCGACCGTTCCATCCCCCTCTGTGCGAGGTGGTTCGGTTCAATCGTCCGCCTGGCAGCCTCGACCTCCTCGTGAGTCGGCTTGCCATCGTCCAACATGATGTTAAACTGTATATCCGAACTACGCTGACTTTGATCCGCGCTAACGCGCGGTACGTAGGAAGCCTCTATGGGGTCCAAGCTCTTCACTCCACCATCCATCCTGATCCTTACCCGGGCCGCCACATACCGGTGGGGTCATGCCATTTCATTCCACTCCACTTCACTCGGGAAGCTGCCCATGTGCTGGCCCCAGCGTCGGAGGTTCCCCGCAAGGGGTTCTGTCATCTGATCCACTCCTCGTGTTGATCAGTCCGTTGCCGTCCCCGCTGGACGTTAAACTCGCGACATACCCCGTGTTAAACATGGGAAGCTGAGGAAAACCTCAGGTAACGCAGTTCCCCGCACCCAGTGCGGGATGCCTCAGGCCATCACGCCTTCGAGAAGCCCTATTAGGGACGGAAGGCAGACATACAAAGCTACAGTGTTAAGTCATTCCCCCAACACCCAGAGCTACCCGGTCTCTTCACCGCAGGTTGCTGCCCCGACCAGACTCCTTGGAGCGTCTGGGAGGAAGCAGCGTAATTAACCGGTGTCCATGAAGATATGGTGCTGGGAACGAGATTCACGAACATTCTTAAATCTATGAGGGAGACCCGGATTAGGCGACGAGTTCCGAGGAGACGTCCATGGAAGGAGGAGCCGACATCCCATCATCCCGGTTTCGATCAAGGAGCAGACGTCCCTGAATAAGGGATGGATGCCGCCCGCCTTTGGAAAGCGGGATTGCGGGGCCACAAGCCGCGCTCCCATCCCCTCGGGTTGACGGGCGCACGCGCGAACGCGTCCTGGCAGAACAGCGTCGGAACAGAAACCCGACGCACATCCGCACAGAAACAGAAAATGGTGAACCCGACGTGAATCTCTTCTCCTCAATACGAAGACTGATTGCTTTCAGAGGTGTTGTAAGACTAGCATGTTTCCCGACCAAGCATTCAACATCGGGGCACGGAACCCGCCAGGGGCTGGGGAAGGGAAATCGGGCACTCCGTCTCATGACGTCGATGGCCTGGGCTCCCCCCACGGAAGGCGTCGTGGCACTAATGATCGGTTGTCGATTCATTTTCATATCAGTATTAATGGGTTCTTCTCCATATTTTCAAAAATCAGGTCGCCCGATCCAGTGCCCGATCGCAGCCCGCCCACTGGCGCAGAGGTAGGGGAAACACCGACGCGGCTACTCCGCGCGGTCCCGCCCGTTCCACAGCCGTCCCAGCAGCCGCAACTGCAGGACAACCACGCCCTCTCTCCCCCTTAGAGGTCATCCAGAGAAGGGTGATCAACAACTTGGTGCGGAGATATGAGGAAGAGGGAGTCATCTCCACCAGGGACATGGCTCGCCTAGACCTCGAGGAAGCTGCACCTCGCCACCAACGCCGCCCTCGAGGGCCGCGCAGGGAGGCACCGCTGCCTACCTCGACGTCCAACCAATTAGAGAGTTTATCCCCGGAACGCTCCGACAGCTCCTTCCCCTATGCGGATGAGGTGGAGGATGTACGGGACCGCCCTATCCGAGATTCGCTCCAGGGATCCGTGATAAGGGCTCCTGTCAGGCCACGTCGACACCGCCGCCAGGCTTCTCAAGTCGAAGAACGGGCTCTCCACCTGCCCGCGCCGCTAATCCCGACTCGTCTATCCCGACGCCAACGTCGGGCACGAGCGGAAGAGGACGCCCACCTTGGGGCCCTAGCAACATCGGCCGCGTTGGCCCAAGCCACTGCTGGCTCCAGTCACCGGGCCCCTGCGCATCCTGAGCAGGGGCACTTTATGCCCGACCTGGATCGAGGCCCCGACTGCCCCAAAGGCAGGTTGGGTTGACTCTCCCGGTTGCTGGTACAGGCAATAGCCACCGCGGACCACCTCGCGGTAGCGCTATTCACCAGCAGGGTCTACTCCGTGTGGCCGATCCAAGAGGCATGGGTGATCCCACCTTGCGATCCCGGCCCAGAGGCCTGCCCGGAAGAATCTCTCCCCGCGTCCCCTTTGATATCTGTCCCGGTGCACCTCGCACCTTGGTTTCTAGTCCTCTTCGCCCCAGCACCGGTGCGGCCAGAGGACGCCAGGACAGTGATCAGCCATGCCCCGAAGAACCACCCAGGGGCAGGAAGGTGAGGCGTCGACGTAGAGGGAGGAATGTTAGGGAATTCCAGACAGAGATCCGACCGGTTCGTTTCTCTGATACAGAGGCGGAGTATGATTCGGTGACAGATCCCTCCCCCCGATCCCGCCAGTCAGGGGCAGGGGTAGGAATGCGGCCCGTCAGCCTCGTACTCCTTGAGAGCGAGATCGATGTGATCCCCGATTCTCTCCGAAGGTATATCCGGAGTAGCGAGGGCCTGGTAGACCCCCAAGGATCCAGCTTGCGGTTGGTACCGGTCCCTCCGGAAGCGCCTTCTGCCTCGATCGGAGAAGCCGGAGACCTTTTCTGGGGACCGACGGTCAAGCCACGATCTAGTGCACCCTCGGAGAGCACCGACGCTACGGCAGGATGTTCGCTCGCCGGCCCATCCTATCGTGATGTGGTAGCTGGGGCACCGCCACCCTCAGAGGGCGGCCCGGGATATGGAGGCCAATCGGCCTGCTCGCCGTATTCACCGCCGGCCAGCCCGCCGGCCCAGCGGCCCGCCTCGGCACCACTGCCGGTTCCCCGTCCATTCCCATTCGCTGAAAGGGACCAAGAAGACCTGGGTCCCGAGTTTGAGTTGTGGTGCTTCTGGACCGTCCTTGCCGAGGGCCACTTCCCTGAGAAGTTTTGGCCAGTCGCAGGACCAGACTTTGATGCACCAGAATCGCTCACACCAGATGAGTTCGAATGCTTCCGCCGAACTCTCCTGGAGACTCACTCCCGTCTTCACTGCCTACAAATGCCATATCCCGAGAGTCAAGCACACCTGGGGGATATTGGTGAGCAGTGCCGTCAGATCGACCTGGCCACGCTCCCCGCGGTTCGGCACCCTGGGTCATTTGGGCACCACGAGGCCCTCCAACAACGATGCGTTGAGTGTTTTCAAGTACTCCGCAAGGTTATCGAGGAAGCCACCCCCACGTGTATATCCGTGGATGGGGGCAGTACGCTGCCCTACGCTTCAGTGCGATTCGCCGACAGCCCGATTCGCTGGGTGGCCCGGAGGGTACATCCCCAGGGACGGAAACGGTCAATATGGATGACCTGTCGGGAGAGGGGGACGACTTGGAACTTCTCGACGGGGGCTCTCCCCCCGAAGACAAGCCGTTGTTGGATCCATCAGTGAGAGTTACTCGTCACCAGAGGAACCTCCTGGGTCTCCCCACACCCACTGAAGCACTGACGTTGAGCCGAAACGTCAGCAAAGGTAAAGAGCACGGCAGGGCTATAAAGCCCGCCGACCCATCTGCCTCCATGCAGAGGGCAGAGGAGGATCCCGAAAAGGCCACGCTACGTCAACAGCTCGCCGAGCAGAAGAAGCTAGTTGACCAGCTCCTCGCCGAGCGCGCTGCAGAGCGGCGGCCTGACTACGGTGATCCTAGGCCAGGACAGCAGGGACAGGAACAACCGCTCCTCGACGAGACTCTCTCGGGCGACCGTGATTATGCCGTGTTTTCTGACAGGGGAGAGGCCATTGCCTATGGAAAGAGGGTGTGTTATGTTTCACCACACCCTCCCGTGCGGCGTGACTACCAGAGAGACCCCGCTCGGATTCCTCCCACTTCCCCAAGGGCCGCTCCGCCCGCCATCCCACGAGCTGCTGAGTTCGACGACCCGGTCGACGCCCCGATTGAAGAGCCATGCAATGCGCTCGTGGTTAGAGGTCCTCGCCAGGACTGGAACCCATGTCCGGATGATCCAATGGCGGCACTCATCGCCCGCTTGGAAGACATGGAGACTCGGAAAGTGGCGATCCCACCGGACGGCAAGCCATACCCAGCATGGGTGGATGACATTCCGGCACCTACGGGATTCGGGAACCCCACTTATTCCCCCTTCAACGGGACTGGAGATCCGCCACAGCATTTGGCCCATTTCAACTCGAGGTGCGGGTCTATGTTGGGAACTCCGGCAAAGCAGGAGGCCGCTAAGCTTCGCTGCTTTGTCCAGACACTGGAAGGGCCAACATTTGTCTGGTACAGCCAGCTCCTCGTCGGGTCGATAACTAGCTGGGAGGACCTTCGTAGACAGTTCCTCTACCAGTTCAGTTCCACGACCCGGAAGACAAGTATCGCATACCTCTTCAAGTGCAAGAAAAGGCCTGATGAGCGTGTCGCGGATTTCGTCGCCCGATGGAAGGGTCTCACGTATTCCCTTGACATGCCATTGACTCAGGAGCAGTTGCTGACAATGTGCGTCGGGAACGTCAAGACCGAGCTGGTCCCTTCCTTGATCACTCAGAATTACCCCGGAGGGTTCAGGGACTTCTCAGACAAAGCTCAACGTCTTGAGGAAGCCCTGCAACAGGCCAGTCAGGCACACCTGCTGCCTCCTATGATCCCTGCAAGGAGAGTCAGTAGGGGTGAGCCCGCTGCTGTTGCCCAGATAGAGGCCCCCAGACAGTTGGAGCTGCTGCCGGTGAGGCCAGCTCCACAGCCTCACAGGAATCCGCCTCCACGGGCTCAGTTCCCGGCCCAGCAGAGGCAGCCCCAGAACCGGCCGGCCCCTCCGCGTAATGTACCGCCACAACCCAGGCGAGATAATCAGGGTCCACCTCCTCAGCAGGCCCCTCCAGCCCCTCGTCAAGACCACGCTCCCAGGGCCCCGCGATACCTGACTTACGCATTTCACGAGGATCAGGTCCCCGGTTATTTCTGGAGCGCCCTGGAGCAGAGGATTGTGCGACTGCCTGATTGTTGGAGGCCAGAGGAGGCACATCTCACGGATAACCCCCGCTACTGCCCTTATCATCGGGCCCTGGGGCACACCATCCGGTGGTGCTACGTGTTTAAGGACTGGCTCCAAGACCAGATTAACAACAATGTAATCAGGTTGGGACCACCTCCAGCCCAAGTGGCGGGTGTGTTCGTGGGATCAGGTGTCGATACGGGCGACATGGACGAATGACAGCTGGTCTCCTACAGCGGATCCCAGAAGTATAATGACTGGATGGCCCGCAAGACAATCATTCGCACCCATGGAATCATCCGTGTGCGCTTGAATCAGCCTGAGCCCCCAGAATCTGCGGGTGCTGCTCCGGCATCATCATCCCAGCCTGCCTCTTCAGAGAAGAGCAAACGGCGGCGGCGTAAGGAGGAAGAGCGCACCCCGCCAGTTCCGCCACTATCCCGCACTCTCGGCGATTTCATGCCCCCAGAGACGGGGGTCCCTCCTCGGATCCGCCCGGTGATGAATGATTCGTCCGATGACAGTGTTGGGTACGCTTCGGTTAATACCGTCGAGCTGGTAAATCCCTTCTCAGTTCGCGACGTTGAAGAACACCAGGTGGACCTCCCTAGTGTCCCCAGTCGTCGCCACCGTCGGAGGAACCGCAACAACAGGAGTCGCTGGGGCACGACAGTTGGTACCTCCAGCCAGGCCATGCACGCCACTGAGACTAGGCAGCAGGCTCAAAACCGAGCTCAGCGTGCGCAGCCCCCCCATCCGGGGATGACGGATTCGCCTCTGCCACTGTTTGTGGTGTGGGACCAGGCAGAACCGCCTCAGCCGCGTCGCGACCAGCTCTGTTCTGCCACGAGTCCATCCCGGCCTCCTGGCCCCAGTACGGTGACTACTTCCTGGGCTTCAACCAGTGAACAACGAGATGCGCCAAGCACCAGTCGGCCTCCGGTCCAACCGGCAAGGCCCGTCATGCTTCCAACCGCAGAGCAACCTCCTGCAACCAGGGGCTCGCGCTTGGCAAGAAAGTATGATGTCCTGAAGCACTTGGCCGACATCCCAGCAAGGCTCTCCATCGTTGAGGCTCTGCGCCTGTCACCTGAGATGCACGAGGTGCTCGCTGAAGCCCTGAAAAGCCCCCTCCAGTTTGAGACAGAGGTTGCGGCTGCAGAGGCCTTTCACGCCGAGGCGATTGAGAACGCCGAATGTTAGGCGGTTATCTCGTTCTCTGGTAAGGATGAAGACCCTCCTATACAGGGGAACATTCATCCGCTGTATGTTACTGGCCAGTTCAATGGCCTTGAAGTCCGGAGTTGTCTTGTCGACACGGGGTCTTGGATTAACCTGATTCCAACTCGGATGCTCCGGAGATTGGGGTTGTCTGAGGATGACTTGATTCCCTCCGACCTTAGGATCCAGGGGTACGACCGCACCAAGAAAACTCCGGTCGGCAAGATACGTTTGAAGACCATGTTCGGTGACCTAGTTGCCAACACCGAATTCATGGTAGTCTCTCAGGACACTGCGTATAACGCATTGATGGGCAAGCCATGGCTCCATCTTCATGCGGCGGTTCCCTCATCATACCACCAATGCCTTAAATACTCCCTTAATGGTCGAGTAGGCATGCTTCAGCGAGATGCCTCTCCTTTTGCCTCATGTGAAGCCCGCTATCTGGACACAGACTATTACAAGAGCAAGGATAAGCAGATCCTGACAGGTGGGGTTGAGCCTGTCGCTGTTGGAAGTGATCCCTGGGCAAGTTTGGATGACGCTTACGTCCTCCCGATCCATCGGTTGGACGTAGGCATGGTCTCGACGGCCTGTGAGTCTCCTGATGAGATGACCGCGACCGCCCATGCCAGCACCAGCGGCCCAGCAGGATCTGGTAGCCCCAATGAAGTTTCCAACGCAGTCTCTCCTGTGGACGATCCCTCCCCGAGTGGAGAGGACGTGGAAGATGCACCCCCATCCTTTGAGGAGGGCGTCTCCGCCACGGTCGATGAGTTAGTACAGGTGAACCTGGGAACCGAGGCAGATCCAAGACCCATATTGGTCAGTGCCGCCATGCCCTCTGAGGAGCGGCAGCAGTACATGGACTTCCTCAGACAGCACCGTGATGTGTTCGCTTAGGACTATGACGAGATGCCGGGGCTAGATCCTCATGTAGCCGTCCACCGCCTTGGTCTCCCGGCGAACCATCGTGGGTTCAAGCAGCCTCCCAGGAAGATGCACCCATTCCACGGTGCAATGGTTGAGGGAGAAGTTGACAAACTTATCAAAGCCAACTTCGTGAGGGAAGTTCAGTACCCCAGATCACTGGCCAACATTATGCCGGTCAGGAAGAAGAACGGGCAGATCAGAGTCTGTATCGACTTCCGCGATCTCAACCGCCACTGTCCGAAGGATGATTTTCCCCTTCCGGTGACAGAGTTGTTGATTTACGCCACGACAGGGTTCCAAGCCCTCTCCTTCATGGATGGATATTCCGGATACAACCAAATCTGGATGGCCCCTGAGGATGAGGAGTTCACTACCTTCAGGGCCCCCCAAGGTATCTTTTGTTACCAGGTCATGCCCTTCGACCTGAAGAATGCAGGTGCCACCTATCAACGGGCGATGCACCGCATATTCAAGCCAATCCTCGGCACACTGGTGGAATGCTACGTCAACGACTTGGTAGTCAAATCGCGCCAGCGTCAGGACCATCTCAATGATCTTGAGAAAGTGTTCGGCTTCCTCCGGTATCGCTGCCTGAAGATGAACCCGTTGAAGTGTGCCTTCGGGGTCACCTCCGGGAAGTTTCTTGGCTTTGTGGTAAGATACTGGGGTATTGAGATCGACCCAGAGAAGATCAGGGTGATTAGCTAGATGCCTCCCCTAGGAAACATCTGGGAACTACAAGGGTTCCAAGGCCACTTAGCCTATATACGCCGATTCATCGCGAATCTGGCCGGCAAGTGTAAGCCCTTTTCTCGGCTCAAGAAGAAAGGCGCCACCTATGTATGGGATAAGGAGTTTCAGACCGCTTTCGAGGAAATCAAGCAGTACTTGCTTCAACCTCTGGTGCTGATGCCGCTTGTATCCGGGAAGCCGCTGGTCCTTTATGTGACCGCCCTGGAACGGTCCCTCGGTGCCCTTCTCTCCCAGAAGAACAACGAGGGAACAGAGAATAGCCTCTATTACCTCAGTCCCATTCTCCTCGATGCGGAAGTTAGGTATTCCCCCATCGATAAGAGCTTACTGGCGCTCGTATTTTCCGTACAGAAATTACGGCACTACTTGCAGCACCAAAAGGTAAAGTTGGTTTCTCGGGTAGACCCGTTGAAATATATCCTGAGCCGGCCTATGTTGACAGGCCGTCTAGCGCAGTGGGCTGTGATTCTCCAGCAGTTCGACATCAGGTATGTGTCTTAGAAGGCCATCAAAGGGCAAGCATTGGCAGACTTTCTGGCTGCTCACCCAACCTCCACGGATCAGCCGCTGGATCTAGGCTTTCCTGATGAAGTCGTTCTCTCGGTCGATCGTGTCGATCCATGCTGGCAGATGCACTTTGACGGTGCCTCCCGGAGCCCCACCGGTAGAAGACTCGATAATCCTAAGCTCAACAAAGTGGGCTTGTGTATCGTCTTCATTACCCCGGAGCAAGCCGTGCTGCCTTACTCTTTCCTGTTGTCAAAGGGTTGTACCAACAATGAGGCGGAATACCATGCCCTCATCACTGGCCTCGAGTTAGCTCTTGAGATCGACGTGCCCCATCTGTGTGTGAAAGGGGACTCCGAGCTGGTCGTTAAGCAGATCAATGGTGACTATGTTGTCAGGAAGCCGGAACTTGTGCCATTGCTGGAGTGCACCCTCCTCCTGATGGCCCAGTTCCCTTCTCGGCCAGAAATTGTCCATATTCCCCGGTCGCAGAACGGTCGAGCAGATACTTTGGCCAGCCTTGCTGCGTCACTCGCAGAGCCTGAACAGGACAACCTGATCGTCCGCGTGACACACCGCAGGCTCATCTCTCCCGTTATCCCGGAGGGAGATCGCGGCCCGTCGGTAAGTAATCTCACCACGGTTGCCCCTGTTCCTAGAGCCCCGAGTACCACAGATATGGCAGTCGAACCAGCCCCTGATTGGAGGACACCTTTGGTTGAGTACCTCCAACATAGCACTCTCCCGTCGGATCGGGCCGAGCGCGAGCGAGTTCGACGCCGCGCTTCGCAGTTTGTCCTCCAGATCAGTCCCGGCCTGGAGCAGATCCTCTATAGACGCAGATTTGATGGTGTTCTCCTCCGTTGCCTTCAAGGAGTTGAGATCCCACGAGTCATGCAAGAGGTTCATGCTGGTTCATGTGGTGCCCACCAGACTGGGCCGAAGCTGTCCCACCAGATTCGGAGGTTGGGATACTTCTGGCCCTCCATGATCCATGATTGCATCGAGTATGCCAGGAAGTGCCATGCGTGCCAGGTTCATGCGAACTTTGTGCATCGGCCGCTGGAGCCTCTCCATACCACCAGGTATTCTTGGCCCTTTGCAGTCTGGGGGCTGGACGTTGTGGGACCTTACCTGCCGGCGACGGCTCGCCAGTACCGGTTCATTCTGACCGCCACAGACTTCTTCTCCAAATGGGTAGAGGCAATTCCGCTCAGAGAGGTCAAATCCTATTCTATCGCTGACTTCGTGACCTCCAACATCATTTATCGATTTAGAGTGCCTCACGCTATCCTCACGGATAACGGAGCCAATTTTCGAGCAGCCGAGTTGAAGAAATTTTACGCCAAGTACAACATTCGCCCGAACCATACATCTCGCTATCATGAGCAGGCGAATGGACAGATTGAGGCGTTTAACAAGACCCTCTCTGACATTCTGCAAAAGATGGTTGGTCAGAACAAGAAGAGTTGGCCGGAAAAGCTCCCCAATGCCCTCTTGGCTTATCGGACGACGACTCGCAATTCCACCCAGATGACCCCTTATTCCCTGATGTATGGAGCTGAGGCCGTCCTGCCCATCGAGATCCAGTTACCGTCCTTGCGCACTGCGGTCTACGACCAGCAAGCGCCGGACAGAGCTGCTGAAACCCGTCTAGTCGAGTTGGAAGCACTGGATGAGAATAAGCTTCGCGCTTTGCACAACTTGGAGAGGCATCAATGCAGAATGGCTCGAGCTTTCAATAAGAAGGTTCGCCTCCGCTCCTTCCTGCAGGGTGACCTAGTACTGGCCCTAAGAGAACCAATGATCCCCGGCAGGAAGCCGCCCAAGTTGGATCCTAAGTGGGAGGGACCTTTTGTCGTCTACAAGGTGTATCCCAATGGCGCGTACTCCCTAGCGACTATGGATGGTGAGCGTGTCACTCCTCCCACCAACACTAGGTTCCTCAAGCAGTACTTTGCCTAAGTGTACTCCGTCCTGCATGACGCTAAACTGCACCATGTCCGCGCTGCAAGACATTAAACTGCCAAGCATCTCCGTCCTGCATGACGCTAAACTGCACCACGTCCGCGCTGCAAGACGTTAAACTGCCAAGCATCTCCATCCTGCATGACGCTAAACTGCACCACATCCGAGCTACAAGACGTTAAACTGTTCAGCATTCGTCCCGCACGGCATTAAACTGCACTTCGTCCTGCATGACGTTAAACTACACATCGTCCCGCACGACGTTAAACTGCATTCGTCCACGCTGCAGGACGTTAAATTGCAAGCTCCATCGTCCCGCATGACGTTAAACTGCACTTCGTCCCGCACGATGTTAAACTGCACTTCGTCCTGCATGACGTTAAACTGCACTTCGTCCCGCATGACGTTAAACTTCCTCTCAAGAACTACGTACGGCTTGATTCCCATCCTTATGGGATACGTAGGACTGCCTGGACGCTTGTGTTGCAGGTCCAGCCCCGTCTCTTGGTTGATCACGGGGATCTGCCGTCCTTTGGTTGCTCTCAAGGTGAGTCCTCCTACCCTTTCCGTTGATCTGTTAGCATGTTTTGGGTTACTCCGGTCTATGACCTGTAGTGTCGGATTCAATCCAGACAGGTCCTGTGTTACTTGTCGGGCCTCACGCTTCCAATTGTTTGGGCCTTCCTGGGCAGCAAATCGATATGAATCCTGCGCTTGAGCGGTTGATGCTCATTTGCTTGCCTCATCCTAGGCTGACGCGATCGGATGTTGTGTTGCGAATATGTTCAGCAACGTTCTTGATCGCCATGTCAACTCTTTCAGGCTCTGAACATTGGTTGCGCAGTCCTTATCACACTCCGCCTCAGTGCGTTGTGGTGGGAACTCGACACTCTTCATACTGACCCTCAGTACACCTCTACGCGTTAGGCAGGCCAACCAGGGTAATGGTGCCATTCGAGGCTCCCACGATATGAGCACCAATGATATATGCTGATGTCCTCCCTGAGGGCCATGTGTAGCTAGACCCTCGTCCCCATGAGGAGGAAGGAGTCACCCGAAAAATCGCGTTCTGGGCACAGCATAGCTGGAGGCTAGCATCTCTGCCCCTCGGTTGATAGACATATGTAGGACCCTATCCCAGTATCCTTCTCCTAGAATTGTGCGTGACCTCAGGGCTGGGATGTGTCCCCACCTCCGCTGTGTCCGCCATACCGCAATAAGCGGATTCCTCTATGGTCCGAGCCACACGACCTTCAACTGTGTTGCCTGGTCTTACCACACGACCGTAAACTGTGATCGTCTTGGCCGCCCGACGAGAAACGGCACTGCATCGTGATGTTCTCCTCAGGGGACACTCACGTTGGGTGTTGGTTAATAACCACGCCATTTATCAATGCCTTTCATGGCTTGATTATTGTGGCGACACCAGGGATTTCTTATTCACAGGCACGTCGCTGCACAAAGAAAAACCATCCACCTTTAAGGACACACAAGAAATATCAAATACCGCTTCTTTTGGGTGCGAGGGCTAGACCCGAACCCCTCCCTGCGCTGGTACCCGATTGTGTCGCGCCGCGCCTCAAGAACTACGTGTGGCTTGATTCCCATCCTTATGGGATACGTAGGAACGCCCTGATGATTGAAACTTCGGGTCCAGCCCCCGACCTCTTAAAGATTCCCCCTTCTCTGGGGAATCCGCTGCCTTCGGGTCACCCTCAAGGCGTGTCCTTCGACCCCTTGCAGTGGCCCACTGGTGTCAAGAGTACTCTGGTCTATTTCCAGGAGGGTCAGGTTCAGCTTGGTCAGGTTCCTTCCACTTTTCAGGCTTCATTCTCCCCTTCATTCGGACCCATCACCTACGCCCTGGGTGGAACCCCCCGTGAGCGGTCTGAATACAATGCCTCAGTGCTCTCCCACTGATCCGGGCTGGTGCCCCCAAGGGTCTTGGGCATCAAATCGATATGAATCCTACGCTTGAGCGGTTGATGCTCGTTTGCTGCCTCATTCCCTCAACGGTCAGTGCGATATTGATGCTGCTTTTCCGCCACGGTCGGCAGTACCCCCATATCGTTACGCCAGTGCCCCTAGTCCTTGAGTGAATGGCCGCATGATTAACATTACGTTTTCCACCCCCCATTCTGACCAGGCAAAATATCGGCACTCTTGACACTATCCCTCAGTGCATCTTCGCATATCCAGGAGATAGGACCACGATGTGGCATACTTTGAGGTTCTTATGGTCCGAGCTCTAAGACCTTAAACTAAGATCTGCCCCTATGGTCCGAGCTCTACGACTTTAAACTAAGATCTCCCTAATCGGGGTTCTACGTCCCGCATGACGTTAAAACTGCACTCTCAGAACTACGTGTGGCTTGATCTCCGGCCTGATGGAGTAACGTAGGAACGCCCGGGCATCTCGACTCGGGTCCAGCCTCAGGGATCGCTAAGTCCCGCCCCTCCTCGTCGCCGGCCGTCTGGCCTGGCTTCTGGTAGAGTGGTGCGGTTGTGATATTCTCCCTGATTCAGCTCGGGATGACCCATTGCAATGATGGGAAGCGACAGTTTCCTCGTCAAAGAGGTTCTGTCTGAGAATTGGGGTGATTCACAGCCATATTAGTGCATCCGCCTAATACGCTTTCCCCACGGTGGCTCAATTTTGGGAGTGTTAGATTCTGTCCGAACAAATCATCACTTCTCCCCACGCTTCGCATGCCCTTTTGATCCGGATTTCCACCCTTGTGTCTGAAGGAACCCCCAAAGCGGTATTGATGATGACATGTGATCCGCCTCCTGCAACATGAATTATGACCTTCGGTCCATCTATTGCAGTAGTATGGTCGATTGATCCATTGTCCGCTTGCCGTCTTGGGCATTTCCTGGAAGACTGACCATCGTGGATTTCTGAATTCGGGACACGCGATTCACCCTTTTTCATCTCCCTATGTTCGGATAAAATCTCAACGCCCCTAGCGTTGTCCCGCTCGTGTGTCGGAACAAGTTGGGGGGATGGTACATTGATTAGGTCTGAGGTCTCCTGTCCTAGGAATGACCTCCCTCTTTTCCTTGGAAATCCGGGCCCAATTGTGGATTCATGGAGCTTGGTTAACGCTCCCGCAAGACAATGAATTGTGTTTGAGCACGTTAAGCCAAAAGATGCAGATAAATATATTGGTTCATACAAATGGATCGAAGTATTGAGTAGCGGAAGAAAAATGTTCTGGGAATGGAAAAAACAAATCCCTTAGGGATTAGCGTGCTGAATGGATCTTTCCAACGCCACTACCCTTTGGCTGGCGGACTCCAGAGCTGCTTCTCGCTCTCTGCATGCCCTCTCTTCATCGGCGGTCGCAGTGCACAGCTCGCCGATCCTGGCCTGTGCCTGCTCCCACTCGACTTGAAGTGTGACCATCTGGTGGCCCGCCTCCGTCAGCTGTACCTGGGCGTCATCCAGCTGGGCCGTCAATTGCTCCACAAGCTCAGTGCACGCTGCGACGAAGGCCTCCTTCTCTGCCGCCTGCCCTTCGAGGCGCTGGACATCCTGCTCCGCCACGAGGAGCACCCGCGTGTTCTCCGACATGTCCCGACATTGTGCGACGTCAGCACGCCGGCGGCTCTCGCACATCTTTTAGGCCATGAAATCACGGACCGTCAGATGGAGGCGTCGAGCATCAGCTCCCCCGGCACACAGGAAGCGCAGCCAGGTTTGAAGCGATCCCATGCGCCCCAGCCACTCCGATGAGGGTCGCTTGAGGAAGCGCTGGATGCACTTCCACCCCCTGCGGCGCGTTATCCGGCTCTCCTCGACCGCCTCCGCGTCCGAGTCGTCCATCTCCTCAGGGTCGGTAGGCCGGTAGGCAGGGAAGGCAGCCAGCAGGTCTGCTGCAGGGTCCGCCCCTGGGATTTCCTCACAGGGGATAGGTTCCCCAACATCTGGGCGACCTTCTTCTCTCGCCCTAGCGGCGTCGACACCCTGGTCAGCCCCCGACCTCTCTCCGATGGAAGCACCGCCGGCGTCCGCTTCCCCCTGATCAGCAGTTGGTGGGGCCGGCTCGGTGTGAGAAGTCTGTTCTAGAGAAGGCGACATGTCTTCCACTGGTCCACTCGTGGATGGCCCGGGTTCGACAGCCCGACGATCCTCCAGTATTAAGATCACTGCGCAAGGCATGCCATGGTTAGTCACGGATCGTCAACAGAAAGCACCAACAGTAAAGTAAGAAGACTTACGGGAATCCAGAGTGTCATCTTCCGCTGTCCCGGCCGCCGCAGGAGCAATTGCAGCAGGGGACCCCTCAGCGCTTGTCAATTCAATGATGAGTGTCTGGCCCCCGCCCTGTCCTGCTGGCGCCTCTCCTACTCCTACTGAGGATGCCTGACCAACATCTGTGCACTCCTGAGGAAGGTGAAGAAATGAGTTAGAAGATGCATGAGAGAATGGATGAAGCAAGTTGAGTAGGGATAGAAGCAGACCTCGAGGAGCTCAGTGATATCGATATTGTCAGAGCCGGCCACCTCGCCGCTCTCCCGCGGGCTCCCCATATGGGACCTTCCCTCAGAGCCTTCATCCTCCCCCGTCTCCTCCTCTTCCTCGGAGTCATCGTAACTATCATCTTCCTCCGGCGACATCTGTTCTGGAGCAAGCTCTAGACCGAGCATCACCTTCACCAGAAGGGACGGCTCCGCACGCTGACCACGTTGGCGCGCGTACTCGTCCATGGCCTTCAGATACGCATACCGCCGGTGGAAGTTCACCCTGTCGGCGACCTGAAGGCACCCGACCTCTGGCAGATGGATCCCTTCTCTGGTTATCTTCTGCCAGATGATTTCGGTCCCCAGCGACTGCCGCAGGGTCATCCAGGCCGACCACAGCGCTGGGAAGACTGCATCGTGGGAGGGTTCGAGCAGACGCCTTATCTGCTTCTCGAGCCGCTCCCTGACCACCGCATGTGCCCCCTCTCTGGCCGCTGAAGTCGTGGCGGCAGCCTGCGATGTGCCCGTCGCCAAAGTCCCTGCCCGCGCTGGCTCCGCTGCTTGGCATGCCTCCGTTCTCCCCCGCGTAACGGCGCCTCGCCTCCTTCCTTGACGCTCGGTCTCCGCACGGGTGACCTCGAGCCGCCGAACTGGCTTCCGTAGAAGCCCCTCGGGGTACGCGATGGCCCAGTGTTCGGCGTACTCGGTTGCCAAGCCTGCGTCGACCCCGGTAGGAGGGAGAGTGATGACATCGCCAGAGCCGAAAGCAGCGAACATTAGCCACATCTGGCGAAGGACACAAGGGTTCGTCTCCTCCCGGACAGCAACGAATACCCTCTTCGGCATCCGTTGAAGGCACCCGAACTGCCTGGTGAACCGGGATGGCACGTAGGGCTCGCAGATCACCTTCCCGTCGATCCGAGCCACGAGCACCCCGCCCCGCATGCTCAGGAAGTATTCGTGCTGCTCCAGCAGACCCTGCCCATTGTCGATCATCTGGCCAACGGGAGTGGGGAACGAGCTGAAGTTTAAATTGGCATGATTTCCAATCCGAATCCTCACGCCCTACTCATTTAGGGTCATCGGAGCGACCCCCGCGATGTTCAGCAGGGAGGGTCGCAGGACATTGCCCGGAGGAATGACGGCGTTCGGAAACGTGTACCCACCGAGGTGAGCAGCCACCCAGCCGTGGAAGAATTGAAAGGGCCCACAGATCCTTCGTGGCGACCCTCCTCGCGAGATGCGTCCCAGGATGGCGTACAGCTTAGCCAACACTATTTATAGGCGAGGCCGGGTGTCCGAGCCGCGCGGAAAGCGCTTTGCGCGACCACGGAAGCAGATTTCCCGCCCGACGCCCTTTTTTGCGTGCCAAAGTCCCGCAGCACCCAGGACTTCGGCATTCCGGAGTCTCCCTCGGAACCCGATCGTTGCGACCTCTCGCCGATCAGATTCCGAGGGGGGGCTTTTGTAGACGCCGGAAAAGTCCGTTACTCCTCAAACGAAGTTCCGGATGAGGAAAGCGAGGTCCTATTTGGAGTCAGGAGCATGTTTCGAAAGGCCCGAAGACCATGCGCGAAATATCAGAGGCCCACGCGCAATATTGGCTAGGCGCGCGCAATCCTTCCGGGATTCGCGCAATGGGGCAAGTCGGCGCGTAATTTTCCGCGCCCGACGTCCCTGCGCGACCGTATTACGCGTCGTGCCCCTATTTCGCGCCCGCGCCGAATTGCGCGCCCGTGAACCGAATCGCGCTCCCGAGGTTGCCTATAAATACAAGGCGACCCCCAACGTTTTGAAGGTTTCCAGAATTCGAAGATTCGCTCGTGCGCGCAATCCCGCCCCCTCCGCGCGCAATGCCGATCTTCAGGTAACCTCCTTTATTTCGCGCAAGCCAGCCTCGGGGTTCTCCTTTGCGCGCAACCCTTTGGCTTCTTTCCTTTGACCAATCCCTCACCCGAAGGCCTTCGCGCGCAAAAGCATCCTCTTGCGCGCAATTTCCCCCGGGTGCGCGCAATCCAGCCCGATTGCGCGCACCCCCTTACTAAGTGGCCATTCGTTAAAGAATGGGATGTTGCCCCCACGCGCTATCAGAGGCCCGGTGCGCGCAATCTTCGTCTTCCGCGCGCAAAGCACTGGCCCAATTGCCCGCCAGCCCAGCCAATTGCGCGCCGACCCGCGGTATTGCGCGCCAAGCTCCTCTTTTGTGCGCAAACTGCCAGGGTCGCCCCCTTTGACCCCTTGAGGGTACCCGCCTGCGTGGCGCCCGATGATCTTCATCCCGGGTGCCCGCACCGTGCGTTGTCTTCCCATGCGGCCCTCCAGGCTCACGCGAAGTGACACGGACCCATCGGAGGCAACTACATGTCCAAGCTGCACGACGTTAAACTGCCTAGCATATCGTCTAAGCTGCACGACGTTAAACTGCCTAGCATATCGTCCGCGCTGCAGGACGTTAAACTGCCAAGCATTCATCGTCCTCAACACACGACGTTAAAATGTACTTCGTCCGGCAAGACGTTAAACCGTCCGCATCACCCGATCTCGTGCCTCGCACGCAGGGTCCCCCTCCCGGTTTGGATGTGGCCCCCACCCGCTCGTCTCCGCAGGGATGTCGGGATTGCCCCTCTTTAGGGACGATTTATTGGAGTGGCCTTTTCCCACGGGGGAAGGGTATTAAAAACCCCTAGTTTCTTGTGGGGGAATGCACATGTGTATCTCCATTGTGCTTCCCCACTGCCGAAGCCAGTAGAGGGCGTGACAGGGATCGAGGTCTCTCACCCTCGGCATAAGTCCCTCTTCAACTGAGCTTTGCCGCACTCAGGTTGCCTCAGTGCGTAAGTCCTGACAGAATGAACTACGTGGAATTTGATCCCTGTCTCCTAAACAGGGTACGTAGGAAGCCTCCCTGAGGTTCAAGCCCACCACCTGGTCGTCCCGGTCGTATTCACGTCGGTTCGCCCATCAGTGGACCCCTCCCGGGTTCACATTCGTGTCGATTCACCTATGAATACTCCCTTGTGTTAGACTGCACGTGTGTATCTCCATTGTGCTTCCCCACTGCCGAATCCAGTAGAGGGCGTGACAGGGATCGAGGCGTCTCTCACCCTCGGCCCAAGTCCCTCTTCAACTGAGCTTTGCCGCACTCAGGTTGCCTCAGTGTGTAAGTCCTGGCAGAATGAACTACGTGGACTTTGATCCATGTCTCCTAAACAAGGTACGTAGGAAGCCTCCCTAAGGATCAAGCCCACCACCTGGTCGTCCCGGTCTTATTCACGTCGGTTCGTCCATCAGTGGACCCCTCCCGGGTTCACATTTGCGTCGATTCACCTATGAATCCGCCCTTGTGGGAGACTGCACATGTGTATCTCCATTGTGCTTCCCCACTGCCGAAGCCAGTAGAGGGCGTGACAGGGATCGAGGCGTCTCTCACCTTCGGCCCAAGTCCCTCTCCAACTAAGCTTTGCCGCATATGGGCCTCCTTAGAGTGTAAGCCCCAAACACCAGCATCCAGCATGACGTGAAACTGTGATCCACCCGGCCGTTCCATCCCCCTCTGTGCGAGGTGGTTCGGTTCAATCCTCCGCCCGGCAGCCTCGACCTCCTCGTGAGTCGGCTTGCCATCGTCCAGCATGACGTTAAACTGTATATCCGAACTACACTGACTTTGATCCGCGCTAACACGCGGTACGTAGGAAGCCTCTATGGGGTCCAAGCTCATCACTCCACCATCCATCCTGATCCTTACCCGGGCCGCCACATCCCGGTGGGGTCATGCCATTTCATTCCACTCCACTTCACTCAGGAAGCCGCCCATGTGCTGGCCCCAGCGTCGGAGCCCTATTAGGTACGGAAGGCAGACATACAGAGCCGCAGTGTTAAGACACGCCCCCAACACCCAGAGCTACCCGGTCTCCTCACCGCAGGTTGCTGCCCCGACCAGACTCCTTGGAGCGTCTGGGCGGAAGCAGTGTAATTAACCGGTGTCCATGAAGATATGGCGCCGGGAACGAGATTCACGAACATTCTTAAATCTATGAGGGAGACTCGGATTAGGCGACGAGTTCCGAGGAGACGTCCATGGAAGGAGGAGCCGACATCCCATCATCCCGGTTTCGATCAAGGAGAAGACATCCCTGAATAAGGGACGGATGCCGCCCGCCTTTGGAAAGCGGGACTGCGGGGCCACAAGCTGCTCTCCCATCCCCTCGGTTCGACGGGCACACGCGCGAACGCGTCCTGGCGGAACATCGTCAGAACAGAAACCCGACGCACATCCGCACCGAAACAAGGTGTACAGTGTTTCCCGAATGGCAGGTGTACAGTGCTTCTAGAAAGGTAGGTGTGCAGTGTTTCCATAACGGTATGGTGTACAATGTTTCTAACTTCCTACATTTTTTCCCCTTTAATGTTTCATTTAATGTAAAAGGCATTTAAAGCCTTGTTTTAAGGACAATAAGTCTGGTTCAATGGCCATAACTCCTATATTAATTTTTCCTAAGGCTCATGATGTTTTTACTTAGTCAAACAGCGTGGTTTAATGCGATCTGCTTTAAATGGGAAATCAAGTATATCATAAATGGTTTCCCCATTAAATCTTCAAAATGGACAAGATATATACCTACCTTGTTCTTCCACCTTGTTCTCTGGTGCAAGACACTTGAACCTTTCCTTCATTCCTATAGGAATCCTGAGATCAAACTATTCCCCATGGATTGGTTTCCCTCGATGACTTTCTGGCTGCAAGTGCACCCCGTATTTTGGTGCAACCAAGAAGTATCCATCAATCGTAGATATAAGGTATGTTTTATCATCATTCTTCTAGGGTTAATCTTCTCCTATTTCTATTTTCCATATTATAGCATGGGATATCCATGCCTCTAATAGAGTTTTCTTGGGATTCGGTTGGTGTGGCCGTACCATGGCATCCTCCGGTGGATGCAGTTGTTGCGAGAGGAGGCCATCGAGATCTATTGTATGGATGGTTGTCGTATAAAGAACATAAAAAACCATTTGAGGTAGGTGATTCATTGCTTATCTCTTATTTTACCAGAAACAATATCATTATCATGTTTTATCCCACTGGATGATAATGGAACTGACATACAAATTATTTGAACCGGATAAATAAATTGATATAGATCTTATGTTTTTTCCCGTTGTTTTTTAGAAAGTGTGATATCTATGCTTCCATTGGTTAGTAGTTCATTCTTGATGTAATTAGGTAATGAACGCATACCAGGATTAATTGATAATTGTTTGGATAAAGATAAAGAAGCATGTAAATGAATCTATATCTTGTTGTAATTTCTTGTTAATAAAATTGGTGCAGTAAGCATGTTTAATTATTTGTGGTAACTTACTGATTATATTTCCCAAATTTGGAACCTACTAATAATAATCGGTTAATCCAAGATTGATTAAATAACCAGTTATTGGGTAAAAGATAATTCATTGTAGGGTTCTGAGTTACCCTCTTGATTGCCTAAGGGCTAAGATCCAAATTGTTAAGATGTTTGTTTTCCGGATTCTTGTGTTGTGATGTGAGACTCGATGGATATTGTGATATGTGGGTGCATGAATGAATTTTGGTTGTGGCTGGAAATGACCCCTAGGGTGGGGAGATGAATTGGTTTATGCATATGGGTGTCGGGGAGGACACAAGGGATGATGGAACAGGATCGATGTGATTTTTGAATGCTTACAGTTTATTTTTGGTTGATTATATATTTTACATTTCTCCACTGCCTAAGGCTGCTGGTCTTCCTAACCCTTCTTCTGAAAGAGACAAAGACGCGCGAGTTATGCCATGTGCTTTTTGTGTTTAGATTCTCAAGTGAGGATGTGTCTATGCTCTTCTTATCGGCTGCAAAGACTCGATGGGTAGTACATCTATCACCGTGTTTAGACCATTGTGTTTAGTAGCATGTAATGTTTTTCTAGAATTCTTGGGAATGTGGGAAAGTAATTTTGTAATGAATAATTAAATAAATGGTGTTAACATATGGGGTTGGAGTTTGCTTGAACATAATGACGAGGTTGTAATATTAAAGGGGAATTGGACTTTGGGTGTGATGCTAATGAAATTTAATGTGGAATCTTAAATGGTTAATTAATGTATAAAAAAATAATTAACATAAATTGGAACAGATAAAAATAGAATTAATTAAGGCAATAATGTTTTTTAATTGGTTGTGTGCTTATAGGATACCTAGTCTTAGAAGTGGTAGCCGGGAGTCTGAGATACGTTAGCTGTAATTGAGTCTAAGACTAGGTTATTCCCACAATGTGGTTGTGAGCTATAGTATATTTTGTACTTTTGGTGTTTCTATATGCTAATGCACCCTGTTAGTAAGGGTAACTAACACCCTAGGGATTCTGAGCCCTGGGGGTGGTTTTTTCCCTAACATTCCGGTGGGAGGATGGATTGCTGACAACCCCCGTTTTCCCTACTATCTTCTCTTGGTAGATACATGTTCTAGTAGGCACAATGATTAATTTTCCTCATATATGTGTGTAGAGGGTTATATTGGCATCTTGTTATTCACACGTATATTCTAAATATAGTATCTTATGGAATAATATAGGTGTAACATGTATAGGATGTAATGGCTTAAGGATCCTTACTCAGTGTATGGGTTGTAATGGATTGAGGTATAATACCTGACATATGATACACATTATTTGATCTGCGGTGGCTCCAAAAAACTACTTGGAAATGTTTTTCTTACGTGGATGTGGTGGTTTTGTTGCATGAGGTGCATATAGTGGTGCTTCGCTGAGGTGTCTTCATGCAAACCTTTTTGTAGAGAGACGCTTAGGACGTGCGACGTTGGGGAAATTGGGAAAACAGTGGAGAAGTAGTAGAGGGGTACCCTTGATATTATTTATTATATTATATACTCTTGTATGTGTTACATGGCTAGAGTAGCCATGGTGAGGCTGGGTACTTAGTATAATTGTTTTGATGATGAGTTTGTTTAACTTGTTGGTCACTACGCTTTAGAATGCTTTCTTTAAATTTTCACGAGAGGATATTGGGAGGATCCAACTGAGTATAATGTTATAGTCACCCTATGTATATGTAAACTATTTTTCAGGCCACTTGGATCAGGTTGGAGATAAATATGGTTTCTTCTAGCTTAGTGTTGCATGAGTTGTTCGGGCTTGTGGTTGCTGTTTTTTTTACTTTCTTTTGGGAACTTGTAGTTTTCCCCTTATAGTTGCAGTGCATTGTCATGAAATTACTTATTTCAACTTGGGTTTTCATTTATATTTCAGTTCTGAGTTGGAGTTGGTTGGTGTCTATCTTATGTCTCTCTTCCTCATGTGTTCTATTAGAGGGTAATGCCACCCATTTGTGTCATTACTATACCCTTGATGCTAGTCGCCAACCCGTGGCCTACTGGAGACGAGACTCGGGGGTCGTTATCTCACTTCTCACATTGGTGACCTAGGAGGGGTACACATTATGAGGATGGGGTCATGATAGAGTAGTATTATAGAAAGGTTGAGGGATAGGATGGAGTTTGTAGTTAGGTATAGGTGAGGTTGCGTGTGTTGGTAGAGAAACAGTGTCATTCGTGCTTAGAAAGTGATGTAAACAATGGACACTAGCTGAGACATAGGCGTTTAGGGACCCCTATGATATGATGTACATACCATCATGTTTATAATGGATACTAAATGAGGTGATACTAGTTTCAGGGTAGAGAGATTGGAAAGGACCAGACATCATTATTCTTTATGCCTGTGTTTTAATGGGTATACCTTGGGATAGTTTAATCTAAAATGAATAAAATAAAACATTTAATTAATTAATGATGAGTCTTAAATATTCCAGGTTTAGGTGCCCTAACTGTTTTTTATTTTATAGGTACAGATCCAGGTCAACATCCTCATGAGGATCCAAAAGAAGATGTTCTGTTTGAAGTTCTAGCAGATCGCCACATGGTAGAGGTTGTTGACGATTAAACTTAGAGGAAGAAACTCCGAGAGTTTCAACACCATATTCTATAGAAGTATGAGGGCCTTGTTTCAGATGTAGATATGGAAGTCTGGTTAGAGGTGGTCAAGATCATATTGAGTTGGATATGTTCTCATAAATATCACTGGGTGTCCTTGGTTTTGATGAAACTGTGTGGAGCAGCGAGGCAGTGATGGTTTTTGTTCCTCGGGGATCACGAGGAGTCAACAATCTCAGGGGAGGAGTTCTGAGGTATGTTTAGAGTCGATTTTATTTCTTCGATTGAAAAGTAATAAAGTCACCAAGATCTCCTTACCCTTAATCATGGGATCTATAGTGTGAGAAACTTTGGAATCCATTTCAGGAACCTTCTTATGATATTCTTCGAACCTATTGCGAGATGAGGAGGCCAGGGTGAGGCATTTCGAGGAGGCTTTGCATACAAAGATCCAGTGCCTGGTCACCCCATTTATACTGAAGACATATTATGAGGTGGTGGGGAGGGCAGAGGTTTTTGAGAGGACATTTTCCAGAACCGGATCATCACGAGAGGGGAGTCATCGTGATTTCTCATGAAGCAGAGCTGTGGTACAGGGTTCCCAGTTTTCAGGGCAGAAGAGTTTCCGTTATGCCATGGGTAAGTCCAAGACCTTCACATCTCATTTCTCAGAAGTCATAAACTCTAAAGCCTATGCCAAGTGATCAGGTGCTAGTTTTTCTTATGGTTGTCGCTGTCATCAGCAACAGGAGTGCCCCCCCTTTTCCAATAATTCATCGTGCACCAGGTACTCCTCTCCAGGTTACTCCATTGAGGCAGTTCATACTGAGACAAATTTAGCAGGTTGTACCATCATTCGACCAGTAGAGGGTATAAGGGGAAGGCAGAAGACATCCCCGTGTTGCTCCACGTCCTTGAAGAGCAGTGCGTGACCATGGTGGTGGTCATCATCAGGGCCAGAAAGGGTATGAAGGAGGTCGTGGTCAGCTTCATGCTCTAGAATTTCCAGCTCCGGGGGAACCAGATGTCGTTTATGGTACCCTTTTCTTATTTTCATCCATGGTTTATTCCATGTTGGATTCTGGACCGACACACTCCTTCATATCACATACCCTTCCCCATGCTTTGGGCCACGATTTTGACAGGCTTCCAGTGCCCTTGGAGTTAACTATGCCTATTAGAGGTCTAGGTGACTTGTTTGAATTATGTAGAAAATGTGAGCTAGTGTTGGGGAAGCACCACTCTTGGGGAGATTTTCTATGTTTAGGAATACAACTATATGATGTCATCCTCAGCATGGATTGGTTTTATTCAGTGGAGGCTATCATGGATTTTTTCAGGAAGAATGTCATTTATTTGGTGTGGATGGAGAGTTGGTGGAGTTTGATGGCGAGTGAGATCCTTAGATGGGTCATAGGAACATTCTGTCCTTATCATCCATCATGTCTTAGATGATTTTTAATTCTCCAAGAGTTCAGCAGTTGTCGTTTCCTAGGGTTATAGATGAGTACCCTGATGTCTTTCCAAAAGAGGTTGTCACATTACCCCCTCGATGAGAGATCGAGTTTGGGATTGATCTACAAATAAGATCATCTCCTAACACTATGTCTCCATATAGGAAAGACCCTTATGTGTTACAAGAGCTATGTATACATCTTGATGGTTTGTTACTATGCAGTTTTGTTCGGCCATGTGTTTCACCGTGGGGTGCACCAGTTTTGTTCGTGAAGAAGGTTTATGGAAGTTTTCAGTGGTATTTTGATTATCATCGCTTAAACAATGTGAAAAAAATTCCCTATCCTCTTCTGTGGATTGATTATTTATTCTATAAACAAAAGGGTTATTGTTTTTTTTCAATGACCGACTTGCAGTCAGGATATCATCAGATGCATGTGATGGATGTGGATATCCCGAAGACAGCTTTCCATTGTCATCATGGGCATTATGATTTATTAGTAATTTCGTTTGGCATTAAAAATGATCTAGTTATGTTCATGGGATTGATGAATGCCATGTTCCATGATTTCCTATAAATTTTCTTGGTTGTTTTCATCGACGTCATCCTTGTGTACTCCACATCTGAGGAGGAACATACAGAGCATCTAAACCCTATTTTGGGAGTTCATCGTCAACATCAGTTGTTTGGGATATTTTCAAATAGTGAGATTTTGGTTTGAGAAGTCTGTTTCATGGGGAATGTTGTCTCTCAACAGGGAGTGGCTGTGGATCCATCGAAGATAGAATTAGTTGTGTCTTGGGAATCCCCCATGACAGTGTCGGAGGAGCGAAGTTTCTTTGGTCTTACGGGCTACTATAGAAGGTTCATAGTCGACATCTCAATATTTACGACTCCTCGGAAAAATTTGACCAGGAAGGCTTAGGAATTCATATGGACTGATCTGTGTCAGGTAACTATTGAGTATATAAAGTAGAATTTAGTAAGTGCTACTGTTCTTTGTATTCCAACACAGGGAGTTCAATTTGATGTTTTCTCGGATACATCGCATATGGGGTTGGGCAATGTTCTGATGCAGAAATGTTTAGTTGTTTCTTATGGGTCTCATCAGTTCTGTCCCAATGAATGTAACTATGCCACTCAAGATATCGAATTGGAATCTACCGTGGTTGCACTGATTTTTTGGAGACGTTACCTCATTGGTGAGCGCATTGTGTTTTTCACCGATCATACGAATTTGATGTATGTTTTCTCCCAGCGTGACATGAACTTAAAACAACATAGGTGGATGTAGTTATTATAGGAATATGACTTTGAAATATCATATACACATGGAAAGGGGAATGTTGTAGTTAATGCATTGATACAGAAGTCACGTAGTGACGCAGTGCATATATTTGGTGTCTTTTAGAGAGTAATAGAAGAAATTTCATCTTTACATCATGATATGGGAGATGTTGGGGGCACATGTTGTCTTTTTTAGATGATGGTGTAGTCATATCTCATGAATCAAGTGGAACATTCCATGTTGGGGAATATTGAGGTGGAAGTGTGGAGATACTGAGTTGTTTGTGGTGAGACCCCTGATGGTTGGTCGGAGGATGAACAACACTGAGTGTTGTATCACAGAAGGATTTTTATTTCCTTTGATGATGGACGAGATGGTTCTAAAAGAGTTTCATAGGTCACCTCTAGCGGTGCATCCTTGTGAGACAAAGATGTACCAAGCCTTGAGGAGCCAATTTTGGTGGCCTGGGCTGAAGCATGCGGTTGTGGATTTTATGTGTCAATTTTCGGTTAGCCAGAAGGTGAAGGCTGAACACCGTGTTTCTGGTGGTCGAATCCAGCCACTAGAGATTCCTCAGTTGAAGTGGGAGGACATCTTAATGGACTTTGTTATTGTTTTACCTCCAACTCTGGGAGGACATGATGCTATTTGGGTTGTAGTGGATCACATTACAAAATTGGCCGACATTATAGAAATCAAGGAGTTGAGCTCAGTGTAATTTTTTTCAAGGAAGTATCTAGAGGATGTGTTGAGAATTCATGGATTCCCAATGATGATCCTTTCTGATTGAGATCCTTGCTTTACTTCTAGGGTGTGGAGATGTCTCCAACATGCTTTCGATTCTCAACTATGCCTTTGTACTGCTTTTTCTTCCTCAATCAGAGGGGTATAAATAGAGAACCATCCAAACTCTTGAATACATGTTACACTCTAGTGTTCTTGATTTTTGAGGTTCCTAGATGAGGCACCTACCATTGCTGGAGTTCTTATACAATAACAGTTTTCACTCCAGCATCATTTTGGCACCATTTTAAGCCTTATATGGCTGACCTTACCATTCTCTATTGTGCTGGACTCGATTTAGAGAGTTAGCAATTCATGGATCGGAACTAATGCATATTACTAGAGAGATGGCTTAAATGATTCATTAGAGGATGAAGACAATTCAAGATCGTCAGAAATCATATGTTGATCAAAGAAGAAGACCCTTAGAGTTTAATGTTTGGGATCATGTGCTTCTGAAGGTGAATCCTCGTCCTGGGAAGCGAATGTTTGGTCATGGGAGTAAGCTTTCTCCCTAGTTTGTTGGGCCAATCGAGGTGTTATCTCATGTTGGAGCAGTGGCGTATCGAGTATCCCTTCCCCCGTAGATTTGTCAGATACATGATGTTTTTCATGTATCGCAGATCCGTCGTTATCTTCATGATGAAGCTCACATCATCTATTGGGGAGAGATCAATGTTTATGATGATGCAAACTTTGAGGAGGAACCTGTGGATATCCAAAACCGCAAGGAAAATGTGTTGCATGGGCATTATATCCCCTTGGATCATGTCTTGTGGCGACACAGTGGCATGAAGGAGTGTACCTGGGAACATGAGTCAATGGTACATTCTCATTACCCAGAGTTGTTTGATGTTTAACTCTATCCATGTAATTATTTCCCGTTGCGGTTAGACCTTTCATGTTTATATTACGGATTTCTTTGGGTTTTTCTTGTGGCGTTCTCTCTTTTGGGAGGTATCCCGATGGGTGGTTGTTCGGACCCGGTTTATTTTTCCCTTTAGGTGGGTTTTGAATTCTCTAAGACAAGAATGTTTTGAGAGGTATCAAAATTAATGGTCTGGACCTCTCTAGACCATTCCTTTGTGAAAATCAGGTGTACTAGGTGTTTCAGGAGGTCAAGATGAGATATCCCCAACAAATTTCCATATTTTCCATTTCGGTGAACCGTTCCAATAGTGACATTTTCTTTCCTTTGCCAAATTTGGAGTTCTATAAACATTCTTCCCAGAATGGTATTTGTTCAGTGTTCCTCGAACAGGAGGTGTATAGTTTTTATAGAATGGTAGTTGTACAGTGTTTCCAGAACTGTAGGTGTACAGTGTTTTTAGAATTGTAGGGTGTACAGTTTTTCAAGCTTCCTATAGTTTCACCCCTTTAACGTTTCTTTTGAGGTAAAATGAATTTAACGCATCTTTTTAAGGACTCTAAGGCTGATTCAAACGCCATAAATCCTATATTAATTATTCATACGGATCATGATGTTTTTACATGGTCACACTGCATGGTTTTAAGTGATCCACATTTAATGGGAAATTAATTGTATCTTAAACCATCTCTCCATTAAATATTCAAAAAGAAAAAGATATCTTCCTACCATGTTCTTCCTCCTTGTTCTCTGGTGAAAGACACTCGATACTTTCCTTCATTCCCATAGGAATCGTGAGAACAACACTTTTTCCCATGGATTGGTTTTCCTTGACGTCCTTCTTACAACAAGTTCACACCCTGTTTTGGTGCAACAAAGAAGTATCCATCAATCATCGATATAAAGAAAGTTTTATCATTGTTATTTTGGGGTCTATCTTCTCCTATTTCTCCTTTCAATATTATAGCATGTTATCTGCATGCTTACAATGTATTTTTCTTGGGTTTTGGTTGGTCCGGTCATACCATGGTATCCCCGATTGGAAGCAGTTGTCAAGAGAGGAGGCAATCATGATCCATTGTGTGAACTGTTATCGTATAAAGAACGTCAAGAACCATTTGAGCTAGGGGATTTGTTTCTTATCACTTATTTTACATGCAACTATATCATTATCATGTCTTATACCACTGGATTATAATGTTATTGATATAATAAATACTTGAACCAGATAAATAAATCAATATGAATCATATGTTTTTGCCTCATGTTTTTCTAGATAGTGTGATATCTATGCTTTATTTTATTATCTATTCATTCTTGATGGAAATCACTAAAGAACACAAACCGAGATTAATTGATAATTGTTTGTCTATAGATAAGGAGGCATTTAAACGAATATGGTTCTTTTTGAAATTTGATGTTAATAAAATTGGCGTAGTAAGCATGTTTAATTATTTGTGATAACTTACTGATTAGCATTCCCAAAATTCTAACCTGATAATAATAATTAGATAATACAAGATTTATTAAAGAACCAGTTGTATGATAAATGATAATTCCTTGTAGGGGTTCGAGTTACCCTCTTGATTGGTAAAGGGCCATGAGCTAAATTTTTATGAAGTTTTTTTTCCTACTACTTGTGTGGTGATGTGAGTCTGGATAGTTGTTGTGATATGTGGGAGAATTGATGACTTTGGGTTGTGGCGACAAATGATACCTAGGGTGGCGAGATGCATCAGTTTATGCATGTGGGTGTCAAGGTGTACACTGGGGATGATGGACCAAGATGGATGTGATTGTTGGATTCTTGTTGTTTCTTTTTGGTTGATTATCTATTTTACTATTCCCCACTACCTAATTCAATAGTTCTTGATTACTATTCTTCCTAAAGAGGCGAAGACACGTGGGGTATGCCATGTGTTTTCAGTGTTTAGCTTCTCAAAGGAGGATGGGTTTATGCTCATGCTATAGGCGGAAAAGACTCGTCGGGTAGTACATCTACTCCGCGTGTTGATCCCCTTGTGTTCAGTAGTATTGAATATTTTTCTAGAATTCCAGGGAATTTGGGAAGGTAATTCTATAATGAATAATTGAATAAATTGAGTTAACCCATGGGGTTGGAGTTTGATGGAAAATAATGATGAGGTTGTAATTTTAAAGGGGCGGTGGACTATGGGTGTCATGCTAATGAAATTTAACGTGGAATCGTAAATGGTTAATTAATGATTAAAGAAATAATTAATTTAAAGTGGAAATTATAATAAGGGAATGATGTAAGGCAATTAAGCTTTTTCTATGGTTGTGTGCTTATTGGATACCTAGTCTTATAAGTGGCAACCAGGAGTCTGAGAGATGTTAGCTGTAGTTGAGTCTAAGACTAGGTTATACCCATAATATGGGTGTGAGCTATATTATGTTCTGTACTTTTTGTGTTTCTATACGCTACTCTACCCCGTTAGTTATGGAAACTGACACCTCATGGATTTTGATCCCTGGGGGGTGTTTTCCCAAACATTGTAGTTGGAGGATGGATAGATGACTACCCCTTTGGACCCACTCTCTTTTCTTGGTAGTTACTTGTAATGGTAGGAAAAATGGTTAGTTTTCCCCATATATGTGTGTAGTGGGATATAATGGATTGTGGTTATTCAAACACATATACTCTTGATATAGTATGCTATGGAGTACTATAGGTGTAACATGTATAGGCTATGATGGCTTGAGGGTCGTTACTCGGTGTATGGGATGAAGAGGCTTGAGGTATAGTACCTGACGTATGATACACATTATGCGAGCTATGGTGGCTCCAAAAAACTACCTGGTCACATTCTCTCAAGGACGTGGTGGTTTTGTTGCATGATGTGCATATGGTGGTGCTTCGCCCTGGTGTCTGTGGGAATGTCCTTTAAGAGAGAGATTCTTAGGATGTGCGACGTTGGGGAAATGTGGAAAACCAGTGGGGAAGTAGTTGTGGGGAACCCTTAATATTATTTATTAAATCATAAACTCTTTTATGGGTTACTTGGTGAGAGTATTCATGGTGATGCTGGGAACTTATTATACATATTTCGATGATGAGTTAATTTCACTTGTTGTTCACTGTGCTTTAGCATGATTTATTTACTTTTTCATGAGAGGCTTCAGTGTGGATACTACTGAGTATACTTTTATACTCACCCTATGTATATATAAATTGTTTTTCGGCCACATAGAGCATGTTGGAGATCAAGTTGGTTTCAACTAGCTTGGGGTTGCAGGAGCTGTTTGGGCTTGTGGTTGATGTTGTTTTTACATTATTTTGGGTACTTGAAATTTTCCCCTTCCAATTATAGTACTTATGCATGACATTACGTATATGCAAAAGGGTTTTCATTTATATTTCATTTCTGAGTTGGAGTTGGTTGGTTTCTGTCTCTCTCTTCCTTATGTGTTCTCTTAGAGCGTAATGCCTCCCATTTGTGTGTTTTCTATACCCTTGGTGCTAGTCTCCAATCCGGGGACTAATGGAGGTGGGATCTGTGGGTCATTATCTCCCTTCTCATATTTCCAGACAAGGAAGGGTACACATTGTGGGGAGGGGGTCATGAAATTTATAATTTATGATGCGGCTTTGATATGATGGTACATTTAAGGGTTATTTTCTCCCATGATTATCATAAAGAGTTTCCATTTTTTTATTTGATTTATTTCATATAGTAAATATTCATATATTTGGTGTATATGCAATTCCTTTTTGAAAACTGAATGAATTTTTTATAATATGGTTTCTCATTATGGTAATATTTTGTAAATTGGATTTGTTTTAAATCTATAACATATGTATTCATTTTACTATAACTTATGTATATTATTTTTTTTATCCTACTAGTATTTTTTATCAATCCTTAATATTTACTATTAATGGTCGTATATGTTTTTAGAGTAATAAAAAAATGGGATGTCATTATTTGGTATTTTTGTTCTTATTATTATCATTATATTCATACTACGATATTTTTTGTGTGTTATATGGTCAAACAAGGTCTTGTTACAACACATCATGTTTTATCATTTTGGTTTCCATATTTTGAATGAATTTATATGTATAATTGATATGTTATCATCCTTGTTCATTTTATCATAATTTATTTCCTTGTATTAGTTTTTATGAGATATGGTTCTTTCAATTCATGTACTTCACCATTGGCGGACCATTATGGGTGACTTGTATTACAACCCTTAGTTATCTCTTTACCAATATGATCATAACCATTTCCTATGAAAAAGTGTCATTAGAATTTCATGAATTTTTCTTCTTTGTGGATTAGTGTTAGGTTCACCAAAATTTGGAAATTATATGTGGAAAATGTGCTTGGAAATCTCACAGTAATGACTGATGTCGAGTAACCTTGGGTGGTATGGGAATTATTTTTTCTTCCATGCATGATATTTTCTAGTTGCAGTTTATTTGAATAAACCAGATATGTGATTTATTTAAATGGAAATGTGACTTTAATACTTCAAAAAATACAAAAATACATTGAATTCACATTTTTTGAATATAAGGACTTTGATACTAGAGTTTGGTCCTAATAATTATGAATATTCTCATTAATGATAAGGATTTTGGCTTATTTTTATTAGATAATTATTCCTGGATGATATCTGTAGAATATTAGTGTATAAGATTCAAGATATGAACTTTATTATAATCATATGGTCTACCAATATTTGGGTGAAATTTTAATATAAACAATTTAGAGTCTAAGTCATGCAGTAGTAGGGAACCTGGGATGTGCAGAGGATTATGGCTTAATATTTACTTACTAAAATCCTCCCATACTTTTTCTAAGGACATAAAATAAGATTATGAGGAATATATTGATAAGATATAGAGTTTATTCAATATTTTGTAGAATATTTTTCACTTTATTATGGGGGTATTTCATGTATATTCTTGTGGGAACTTGAAAAGATTAGTTGGATCTGTTGTGAAAACAACATTTCATGAGAATCATACCTGTGATACATACAAGAGAATTTCAAACAATAATTTATAAGGAATATGTTACATGTAGAAAAGAATCATGATTTTATATCCATGAAGAATGTGTAGTGTATTAATTTATTATATTATACATGTTTTCTTGTGTTGTTTCATTTGGATGAAAATCTAGTCACCACGGATTACAGGATTTAATTCATGGTTGAGTTGAGATTTAGGGTTGATATTTGATCGATGTGGACTCTCAGGATCCTTCTGAGCTTTGTGGAAGTAGTCTATATAGAGGCTTTGGATGATAAAACTAAAACTAGGAAAATTGTTTTTTGTATAGATTTTGTTTGTGATATTATATGACATGGTTTATTTAATGGTTAGAAAAGGAAGAATAAGGATACGTATTTTTCATCAATACCATATTTAGAAGAATTTTCAGGACAAAAATAGGTTACCTACTATTAGTGTAGTATGTTTCGACATAAAAGTACTAATAAATTGTGGTTCACAATACTTTTCATTATTTTAGTATATTTATTTTTCTGATGAATTTTTCTGAAAGGATGTCCCAAGGATGTAAGGTCACATCCACTATCACAAAAATTAAGTGTTTACTAATTCCATGAAGGGTGTTTGGTCTAATACAAATGATATTTTGGATTTTGTTGTGGCTACTAAATATTTGAGGATTAATTATTGTCATTCCTCAAATGGTGTTTTCATTTTTTGATACTGGTGATAATCATTCTTTTATATTGTGAAATTAAATTCACATGACAGGCTTGTGTTTAGATATTATACCATTCTAGATGGATCTTTCCACACCTTTGGGATAGAGGACCCAATAGGGATTTCACTCTGTGAACATGGGAATATTTATTTCACTAAATTTGAGACTGATTTTGTGATCTTACATGATTCCTTTCATTGTAAAGGGAACACTCCTTAGTCAATATCATATATTTTCAGGAAATGTCTTAGCCTCCTCACTAATAATGTTATTGTGACCCATAAACGGTGGTAGGGGAACAAATTTGTGGATAATCATACATCCATTGAAAAACCAAACTCCAAAATTACCTTCTTCCTCACAAGAAATTCCTTGAGGCCTAGTAGGGTTAATTTGATAAGAGGGGATGCCCTCAGTTTACAGTACATCAGGTCCCCCTGAGGCTAGTGTGTCATTGTTCCATGCCACTATTTTCCTATTTTGGATATTATCCCTTTTTTTGACTCCCCCCCCAATTTAATATAATTTTATCTGATGGATGTATATCAGATTTTGAGGTTCATTTTGAATTCATAGTGCTTCAACATGATATCTTTGGGTTGATAATTAGAATTTATTGGATCAATTAGGTTAAGGACCATATTGAATGTTATCATATTTGGGTTTATTTTTTATCTATATAGGGTTTCACTAAGGTCTTCCAGGGTATGTGGGATTCAGGTTTTTTATAAAATTTCATGTCTTCCTTATTCTAGTATTATATAGTTGTTGTTGTTGAATATGTGTCCCGATGTCGTTGACAATTGACTAAGTAGTCCACTTCTTGCGGTGGTGTGTGAAACCTCAATGTTCTGTCTGGATGAATTTTGTTGTTTACCACCAATTATTGTAGACCTTGAGGCTATGAGATTTTTTAGTCATATTATATCATCATTGGATTATTATTTATTCTATTATAAGAATTCATATGGTAGCCTTGTACTTATCATGGATTATAAAATTTCAAATTAGTTAACCATCGATAACAATTATAAATTACCCAATATTAATGATATCATTGATCAACATATAGGATCTCATTGGATTTCATAGGTGAACCTTTTTTTATTTTACCACAAATTGATTTTCCAAGAAGAGGATATACCTGAGGTAGTATTTATGAGCTGGAAAAGGAATTTCATGTTTTTGGGTTTCACCTTCAGTTTGAACAATGATCTTGTGGTATTTTTGTATTTTATGAACACAATCATTTATTAGTTCTTAGAATATTTTTATATATTGATGAGGTATTATATTTTTTATAGTAAAACTCAGATTTGGAGAACATATACAATTTAAATGTTATTCTTAGAACATTAAAGGAACATCATTGGTTTGGTAAGCATTCTAGTTGATAATTGTAGATTAATGAAGTGATGTTTCCCTGGAATTTTATATCTCAGAGGGGGAATCCCAATGTACCCTAAAAAATACATGTGGTTATATCTAGGGAGTATCCCAGAAATACTTTTGACATCCGTAGTTCTTTGGGGTTATGATGTTATGACAAGATTTGTTTTCTTGTATTCTCAAATATTTCAAATATAGTAATATATTCTTCCATTAAGGTTATAATTTTGGAGTGGATGGAAAATGTTTTAAATTTTCTCGAGGAACTGAAAATTTGGTTTACATGGACTCAAATTTCGATTATTTTGAAACCATGATTGAGTTATAATGTTTTCTATGATGCATCTAGAATGTATTTGGGTTTAAACACATTGATTTTTTTATGAATTATTGTTTTTATATTGAATAATTTTTTTTGTTAATTTAAGTTATATAGAACACTATTTTAGAATTTTAATACAAAATAAAGCATGTTATATTCTTTTACACATGATAGTAAGATTTAAATAATAATAATATATTGTTATTATTATTTAAATGTGTAAATTATAACAAATACATTAAAAATGTGATATAAATAATAATTATAATTGTTTTATACAAATTAAACATATTTATAACAAATAACATAATATTCAATATTTTATTTTGAGGTTCGGAAAATATAATTTTTTCTCTAAAATTGTTTTTGATTTATTTTCTGAAAAATAATAAAATTATATTTTCTCAAAAAAAAATTAAATTTATAAATTAAACATTATTTTTGAAATAATCATGTAAAAATTATCATAATATTAATATTATTTATTTTTCTAAAGTGATTCATTTTTTGATGAATAATGAAAAATAATGAATTTTAATTGAATCTTGACTTTTAAATAATTATATTTGAAAAAATTAAATATAATTTATATTGTTTTCAATGTTAAATAATTCCAACACAGACACTTTAATCCTATTTAGTGGATTGGAATTATTTTCATGTTAAAATTTTGTATAAAAATGTTTTAAACATTTAAAACTTTTTTCATTAAAAACTTTCTTTTCCATCGCCTCCATATGATTAATTTTAAATAACATTTTTTGAGTTATTGGAATTAAATTTGTCATAAAGGATTCAATAAATTATATTATAAAAAATAATACTATCAATAAATTTAAATATAAATTTTTACCAAAATGAATATTATAAATAATAAATATTATTTACTGCGATAAATATAAAAATGGATTTACCATATGGTGAATCTACAATTATAGAAATCATGTCACCTAAAAATATGTATAAAATATATTTTCATTTATTATACCATCTTTATCATTTATATGGTTATAAATGGATCCATTGTGGATCCCCTTGTCAGTTATAAAATTTGGGTAGACTTTTTTCATTAAAGAATTTACAATTGTGCCACTCACCTCTATTATAAACCGTTACCCCATATTCTCTCTTCGTAAAGACATAATATAATTCAGGTTTAGAAAAAACATAAAAATATAATGTCCCATATTCCTTGATATGATTATTGTTTCCTAACATTATACATAAATACATCCATGTTAGGATTTTTCTAATATCCAAACGAGGGTACCCAATGAAGAGGTAACATTCATCATCCATCATTATTTATATTATTTGTCTCTCTAAATCCTTAAATTAATATAATAATATGATGATATAATAACCTTAATATCATTCATATAATGATATTTTTTTATTTTATGTTCATGAACTAAAACAATATCCACTATGATAAAACGGGATATGTAATAATTGCATTTGTGTATGGCAGACTACCTCCACACAAACTTATGTCATTCATTTTTCCATTACCATGACTCAAGGAAAGACATAATTATTTATTTAAAATTTATATATTATATTTATTATATTATTTTTATTCATTGATCATTATATCACCCATACCATCATTCCCTATATCTTTTAGAAATACTTTAATTTAACTCTTGTGAGTGTTGAATTTTCCCCTCGCAAAGAGATGTGATTCGTTCAATCTTTACATGAAAGTTAATAATGATGTTTTTAATGAATATATAATATAGATATGAAATAATAATTAATTTTAATGATAATATACCATTTTCCTTCGATTCTTTGTATTGAAAAATATATAATTATCATTCCCGCGTATGCACATGGAACCATCTCAAAGAAAAATGTATATCATTTTATATCACTAAATTTAATAGATTACTAAATATATATTTATAATCAATATATATTATATTTATATTATTGATAAGAATATCAAAACTATGAAACTATTGTAAAATTAAATGGATCAAAAATAACAAATAAAAATATATACAAAAAACAACGTAGTCATTACCCCAAACATATCTTTAACATGAAATTATTAATAAACAGGTAATATGAGGCTATAAAAAAATAATATATTTTATGATATATATATATATATATATATAATTTTTTATAATAAAACAAATTTACTTTACACGATGTTTTAATGTGTATGATATGTGTTTATACTTATGATTATGTATGTTTTCTCAACAGGACTTATTTTAGATGCATGTCATGTTATGCGCACATTCAATTTTGAGAGGTGTATATACAGTCCCTTTGAATAGTAATATAATTTAATTATTTATCCTAATTATAATTTCAGATTTATTTTAGGTTATTCAATCATGGAGTAGGAATGTCAAAGAAACCTTTAGGGAAGTAACTTTTTGTAACAATCACATCAAATTTCAATGTTTTTTATGATTATTTTTCCTTTGATAAAATAATAAGATAAGGATCTCAAAATATTTTTTTACATTTAATCAAGTAATTATTTATATTTTTATTTAACACTAATTTTTTTAATTCTATGGTACAAAATAGAATTGAGAAAAATGTTTGAAGAAAATAAATAGTATCTTTCTCTCAGATCAAAAAAATGGTTTTCTTCTAAAACGTTGATTTAAAATATTAGTATTGTTTTACTATCCTTATATAATTTTCTAAAAACATGTTCACCTATGTTTGAAATTTTAATTTTTTTAATGGAATATTAATTTGGTTTTCCAAATAAATCATGTTTAGATTTTTCTCAAAATGTAAAAGGAATCTTTGTTCAAAGGTATACACCATGAAATAATCGTCTCTTCATCATGAAAATTACTTTCATTGAAGAATACCTTATACTTTTTCAAGGTTATTTTTTATGAAATGTATTTTAAAAATTTGTTACATTCAAATATGATTTTTTCAATGTAAAGTTGATATTTCTTCAAGAAATATAGGGCTCATATTCTTTGTATTAGTAATTATGGAAGATATGAATCGATGATCATACGGAAGCATAATATAATCATATGGGTATGATATTTTAAATATAAACTAAAAATTTCATATAGTATTTATCAGGGATTTTTAGTAAATGTTTTGGAATAAAAAACATTAATTTCCAAAGACCAGAAATATTTCAGTACGAAATAATCATAAATCAATCATGAACCACAAGATTCAGTCAAACATTTGTGCTCCAACATAATTATAGATTCTATTTTGTAGGTCAAGTCTAACATCTAAGACTATAAAATATTAAGGGATCGATAAACAACACCTATTTCCCAGTCGATTGATGATCATGAATCATAACTTTTTTTCCATACTGGATCAAACACATTAGCGTGTTTACACGATCAAATCAAACACATTGCTTTATTTCCCATACTTATAGAATTATATATAAATCCATATCCTACAAATAGTATTGAGATATATGTACCAACCATCACATAATGTAACTACATGACTTTTCCATGATAATAATGATTTATTTAAATTAAATTTAATATGACTATTAACTTGTGTTACATGGACCACCATGTTATTATTTTACAAAATTTAATACTATGTGATCTTTCATTAGATACATTACTGAGTTTCATTAATACCATGATATATTATTATTATAGTTATTTATGAATGAAAATTATAACCTAACTACTTAAATAATTTAAATGAATAAAAATAATACTTTATAAATATTAATTATAATCAATTTATATAATGAAACATATTGATATAAAATAAATAATTTTTGTTCTAATCAATATATCTTTAAAAATAAATTTTGCTGACAATATTGTTTTTATTTATTTTTTTGAACAAGGATATAACTAATTTTCAATATTTTAGAAGATTATTTTTATAAAATAAAATTAACTTTTAAAATAATATTTTCCAAATTTTCTTTGGGTAAACTGTTTATTTTTTTTTAATTGTTTCATTTTTTGATGAGAAGTGAAAAATAAAGAACTTTAATAGAAAAATAAAATTTTATTAATTAATTTATAAACATAAAATGTATTTTAAAGTGAATTTATAGGAAATGAACCTCATCCATGAATCCATTAATCCAATTTAGGCCATTGTATTCAATTTTGTTTTAAACTTAGATATACAAACATTGAAAACTTTTGAACTATTTATCTTTCAAAGCCAACATTTTTTCACATCTATAAGATTAATATTAAAATATTTTTACAAATTATAATAATTTTAATTGGAAAAGTGTATTGAATATTTTTAATAAGTATAATATATATAATATAATAGTGTTAATATAAATATTTACTAAAATTAATAATCAATAAAGAAAAAACTATTTTAGATGGTTGAGGTAAAAAAATGTGTTTAAAGGGCAGTAAACGAAACTGATAAGGGTTATATTGACCAAAAAAATTGTATAAAATAAATTTTAGGGAAATATATATACCTTGTATTGTACAAGGATTTAATCTGATCAATTTTGGAACCATTGGTAATGTGAAAAATGTGGGACATTATTTTCATTCAATACCTTAAAAGGGTGCCACTCACCTCCCTTATAAGTGTCCATCCTCTCTCCTATATTCATAAGAAACTAAAACCCCATGGGTTCAAAAAATTACATCCCAATTAAATTCTATATTAATGTATCATATTAATAAATTATTATTTAATCCCATCTTATAAATCAATTTGGTGTCAACAAAAGGAGTGAACCCGAAGACGAAGTAACATTCATCAATGAATCTTTTTTTATTTCATTCTTATCCTCAATTAGTTATTATTATAACATGATAATATAATAAAATTTTAAAAATAAATAAATTTATATGCTTTTATGTTATTTTAATGACCAAAAACCATCTCCCCTTTTATCAAATGCGTTATGAAGTCATCATTTGTTTGGGGGGGACTACACCCATTCCATACTAATATCATTCATTTTTCCATTACCACATATCCAGGATGGATATGATGATTTATTAACTTATTATATTATACATATATATATATATATGATATTTTTATACTTATGGAATCATTATATCTCACATTGTTTCATACCCTCAATTTTGTGGGAATATGATAATGTTGCTCCTGTGTGTAGTGGACTGCCACCTCGCAAAGGGATGTGATCCATTCACCCTTTACATAGAAGGTAATAAGGATGGGTTTAATGAAAATATTTGATAAATATGACATAATATTTTTTATATAACTATAACATATCACTTACCATTATTTATTTGTATCCTAAAATAAAATTGAAATAGTGTTCATTCATAAGTACGTCCAACCGTCTCCCAAAATAGTGTATTTTATTTTCAATTTCTAAATATTATGGTTTAAATTGAATTCATATAGAGTTAACATATAAAATATGTATATCATGTTTAATTTTTTTTAGATAATGTAACAATTATAAAAATAATATAACCAAAAATAAGAAACATATCATATAATAATAAAAAAGTATTTATTACCTAAATTGTAACAGTTTTTGGAATTTCTAATAAACATGTAATAAAGACAAATATTATAAGGTATTATATATATATATATATATTATTATATAATTCAATTATAATAATTTATATTTATCATATAGTATGTTTGAGCATGTGTGATAGATATCAAGACATAATGTAATAATTTTTTTTCTCAATTTTCATTCTTTGATATGAAGGTTATGTTATGACACTATATTCATTAATGAGATGAATATAAATCCCCTTTGACAATTAATATCATGAATTTATTTATCTTCATAATTTTTTATGTTCCGTTTCATTTAATTTCATCATGGGGATTTTGATACAACGATACCTTAGTGGTAATGAATTTTTTTTACAATCTCTTCATTTATATATAGTTTATTATAATGTTTTAAATAATAAAATAATATGATAAATATCTTATTAAAATGGATAGTCTTATTATCATCTATTAATTCCTGAAATTTTCAAGTATTGTTTTTATAGTATTTTTTACTTAAAACAATTGAGAATATGTATTGAATAAAATACAACTTTATCTCTCCCCTTAGTTAAAAAATCAATTTTATTCCAAACCCATGTCTCCAAAAAGATGATTTCAAAAATGTTTAGCATTTCACTCAATTTATATAAAATAAATTTTTATCCATTATATAATTTGTTACAAAATCCTTTGAATGGAATCATTATTTCACATTGAAAACATTTACCAAGTTCCTTTTACCAAAAACGCGAAATGATTCATTTTTTTATCATCTACATCATGAGTGAAACATCCCATCAGCCTAAACAATATTTTTAGTAAAGCTTACGTTATAATCATTCTTGTTTCTTTTAACAGAAAATGATATTAAAAATTATTTACATTTTAAAATGTTTTTTTTTCAAATTAAAAATTATATTTTCTATAAGAAATGTTTTAAGTGATCCTTCAAAATAATTTCTCATATATAATGACAAACATTGATGTAAATTATTATTTTATGGGAATACGAACCCTTGATACTCTTCATAATCATTCTATACATGGTTAATTAGAAAATGTAATTTATGATCCTTTTTTTCTTTTCTATTGAACCTACAATGATAATATCATTATAAAAAAACACTTTATTTCAGGGGTAATGTTAGAATGAAATGATTAAATGGTTATGAAACATGTCAAATTACCATAGGTTTTGGTATGGGGAACTATTAATGAAAATAATTTCATTTCACGGGTTCTGATATGACTATTTTTTTATTATCTTATGAAATATATAAATATTGGTATCATTACTAGAAAAGTGGGACCTAAATCTCTCCCTAGTATATTTCTTACTAATTTATATATTATGAGATAGATAATACTGTAATGGGTAGTGAACCCAGATTTTTAAAGGACTTTTTATTTGATGATTGTCTTGGAATTGATCCATGAGAACTATAATGGTTTTGGGGTTAAACCCATTCCACTATGATATCCTTCATAGTGAACCCTGAATATTATGGAAATAGTATTCTCTGTTTATGTTCATTAAAAAAATTTACGAATAACACCAATATCATGATCTCATGGATCATGTTCTTTGATTCCATTATGATTCATGTTTCTTGAATTTCTAATATTTATTTCATGTCTCAAGATTATTATAATTGAATTGTAGGGTATGCTTATTAATTGTTATTCGCATGTTCTCATTCCCTCATCCTCATTTTTGCTAATATCTCTCCCATTTTTACCCTTACTATGTATCTGATCTCACCCATTCAATTGTTTCATTTCCAGAGGTTATGATGAAAGTTATCATGTTTTTATATCTATTGAGTGTTTTTATGATTATGATCATAGTGGATGATATTTTACATTACCTAATGACATGTTGTCTCAATTTCCATATGACTAAAGACCAAAAAACATTATTTTAATTAAAAATGTTTTTGATAATTTAATGAATATTAAATAAAATGTTGTAATTTCTACATATGATAATCCTAGGTCACTATAATTTGTAACATATTATTGTTTTAGTTAACCATTGGAAACTAGGATGAGAAACCATATTGAGAACCACAAGTAAAATATTAATGTTTTGTTTAAGGATAATTGAATTTATAGTATAATGTTCTAGAATATTGGAAATGGATATAGAGTGAGGTTTCCAAGATTATACATCCTAGTTCAGATACTATATGTGGATGTAATTCTGACAAAAGTTACCAAATTTTATTAACTCATAAAATAGCACATTGAGAGAGAATCAACAGTCACTTTGTGCATTAAAATTTTCAATGATGTACACCATGTATGACCATCTATGGTATATTGTATGGAAATTCATAAAAACACATTACAAACCATCCTGGAAAAATTTAAATAAATTTCGACAATGAATACCCAAGGATAAAACTTATGTGTCCTATATTAACTTAGTTGTCATGATATTGGCACCCTATATTTTATTTTTTAGGATTACATGTTTCCCCTTTATGATTATGATTTCTAACATTTCTGTTATGGTTTCAATCAATCTATGGAACCCGAATGAACCGTGTTAAAAATGAGTACAATGACGAATTCAGTGATTTTCATGCTAAACATAAATATGTTATGGGATTTGAAAAGAAAACATTCATTTCTATTATCAAATTTTTTTCAAAATATGAATCTATTTAGATGTAAAAATGAAAATATAAGGGAACAATATTTTTTTGATTCCCCCTTGTGGCATCTCCAACCTTGTTTTAGTGGGTCTTCTGATCCCGTATTTCATGAATAATGGATCAAAACTAATTAGAAGATATAATATATTCTCTATTGTTTAGATGTTGAAAATAAAATTTTGGATGTCTACATTCTATATGTGTAAGTGGATCAATAGTACACTCCAATGCTGAATACAAGGAAACATAATTAAATTTACACCATTGATTTTTAGGGCTTCATGAAATTATTTTTCAATGATTACATTCCTTAAATTCTTCTTACAATAATATAGAAGTGGGTTTTTTTTTCAGAAAATGAAAATGGATAATGATTTTGTTGTTACCTATGAGGATAATATTACAAAATAATCATGTTATAATTTTGGTATTATAATCTTACCAGAATATAAGGATGATTTATTTTATGTGGCTTAAATATGAGTCATAAAAGGTTATTATCCAAAATATACCTCTTTATCTATGAAGATAATGTTCTATGTAATATCTACGAGTAAATGGTGTTTGTATTTTCATATCATTATAATGGTTTTGATAGGAATTGAAAAAGGTAATTTAATTTAAATGCTATAAACCGTGGAGAGAAGAAGAAGAGATTCCCTTTATTCTCAAAGTGTGGGAAGAGTCATTCAAAAAATAATTCTAAAGGGACATATGAATGTTTTATGATTTTTAATGGATGGTATTTGGAAAATTTTCATCTAAAGTGATGTTATGATGTTAGATACTTCTTTGAATAATGGGAATTCTATATATAGTGCACTAAAAACAGAAAATTATTTAAATTAAAGGGGAAAAAGAATTACACTAAACAAATTCCCATATTCAAAGGTTTGATATGATGATCGATGCATGAAAAATCATAATCCAAGAGAAAAATCGAAACACCATGAGATGACTACTTCAGAAGATGTGTGCAATAAAAAAATTGTTAAATATACCCTTTACATCAAATCTAGAACATCTTATATATTATTTGACCATATATTTAACCACTCATTTATATCTGAATAATTTATTATCGGTGTTATGATACAACCCAAGTAATTATATGTAGGATTAGTAGATAAATCCTCTAATGAAATGATAAACATATCATAAGTCTATGATTCCTCTCCTGTTTACATTAGTGGATTGTTCATTCTAGAAATCATTCTATAATTCATCTAGTTCATGTGGATATTATATTAGGAATTTATTTGAATTGTCAACATAAATCCCACATTAATTGTATTTGAATTAAAGTTATATTTTCTATTTTAAAAACAATTTGTTCTTATATTAATGTGAGGATAATTACTAAATATAGAAAGATATTCCATCTTTTTTTGGGTCTTTATTTCTTTTTAGAATTTTTTATTATCTCAAATGGTTGGGGAGGTAGTTTACCTCATTGATATTTCAATTGTTGAGGAATTTTTTTATGCCTTTTTGAAGAGTTTTTTATACTTCCTCCAAAATGGGATGTTGGGTTTTAAATATAACTCATCACTGAAACCATACCAATTTCAGTGATTCCTTATAGAATGTCCATGATTAAGTGTCAGGAAATATAGAAAAAACTTCTACAAAACCGTTAAAATAGATTCATTTGGCCAAAAATTTATCCCTGGGCTCAAAAAGTTAATTTTTTAAAATAAATATATATTAATGTGACTCTGCATTGATTATTCAGTGATGAAGAGGATCACAATTAATAATAATTACCGTCTTTCCCATATTAGTGACTTGTTGGATCAACTATGGAGAGAAGAAGCTTTTCACAAGAATAACTATCATTTTGGATATAATAAATTATGGATCCATAGGGAAACTATACCGAAGAACTAATTACATACATGTTATTGAAACTCTAAAAGAATTGTTATTTCACTTATTCTTACTCATTCCCCAGTTATCTGCATGGATTTTACAATCTAATTAGTATATATTACATTGATAAGTTTGAGGTAATCATTATAAATGATAATATTATATATTCCAAGACTAAATAAGAACATGAATAATTCATTATCACATCCCGTCCCCTAGGGCCTGTGTCATGACTACCCCATGCCTGGCTTCAATAGGCCAGGGGCTGGAGACTAGCACCAAAGGCATAATTTCAAAAAACTATGAAGGAATTCCCTATATAAATTGTAAACAAACAGAACAGAGCATAGAGTTGGAGACGAAACACTATGTAATACTTTATAACAAAAGTGTGCTTAAAGTAAAAGGGGTCGGAAATACAAGCTCAATTGTAGAGTATAAGAAATTGAAAGTACAAGTACAAATGAGTAAAAAAAATAAAAAACAACTTTTTGGTCGTCAACAGGGTTCCTACCTGGTGGGTAGGTATAGATCCCCTCCTCACCACTCTACATATGTCTATTTCCACTATGTACCATCACATTGTATGGTCCACCTCCAAGTACTATCCAGTCCTGGTACTCTCAGCCTTAGTCAGCACTGTCTGTCATCTACATCCAATACAACGAGGTGCGGGAATAGCCCATGTAGGGGTGAGTATAACGATACTCAGTAGGGACCCGGAGACCCTCAAGGTCTCACAAAATTCAATATGGATAAACCACAGAGTATGAAATCAATATATAACCCCACTTAGGTATATTCCCATACATATACCTAAGCTATCATGTAATCTATCTAAATCATGAGGAAATCATAAAAGTTACTGAATCAGCTCAAACCATGAATAATTCTAGGGGTAAAAAATTTTAAACCCTTGGTTACCAGAGAACTCCTCCTCCATCGAGTATAGTGGGCATGCCGCCACAAGCAGGCGCTTTCCACAAACCTTGGACTACTGAGGTACTCCTCCTGTCGAGTACCATGGGTCTGCTGCGTCACACAGAGGCACTCCCCACCATGGGTCTGCTGCCTCAACCACGCAATCCCCCTCATAGCCTACAGAGGTAAACCTCTGGTCGAGTACCGCGGGTCTGCCTCCATAACCTGGCACTCGTCATCCATGGATCTACCACCACAACCAGGAGCTCCCCACTAGGATAGTTGAGTCACTCTGAGTCAATCGGTCATCAGTCGTCAACTTTTAGCCAGCTACTAGGTTCCTCAAAAAATGCGCACTTGTCTCTGGAAGATCCACTCCAGAATCTATTGTTCGATGGTTCCACTGCCACTATGTCCCACGAAGAAGTTCCCCAATGGTCTGCCACATCATAAGGGTCTCAAGGGAACTGATGGCGTGTCAATCAGATGCACAGTTTGTGATTTATTAGCCTTCTAGTCCCGGGGACCTGGTTGGATTCGTTCATGATCCAACCTGAATGTATCTCAAATATACCCTAAAAAAAAGTGGGTTATACTCAAAGGGACCATCTCGAACCAAAAATTATAGCACCACTGGAGGTTTTTCAAACAGACATATGGTGCAAAAGATATGGCCAAAATTATCACAAATGGGACATAGTGGGCCCGGGTCCGGTCCGTCCCGGTCAGACTGACCAGGACCGACCCAGTCTACAGAGATCCGGTTCAGGTCTACCCAGCCCGTTGGGCAGTCCAGTCCGTTGGTTTCGGCTTGACCCGCTGGGCCCAACCCAGCATGTCGTGAGGTCGGTTCGGCCCGGAGGCACTGTGAAGGCGGATCGTCCCGATGGCGCGGAGCCGGTTCGGCCCAGAGCGCCGCGAGGGAGCGGCTGGGGTGTGGAGGAGCGGCTGGCTAGGTGGCGTAGCTGGCAGGGCGGTGCGGTTGGTGCGGTGTCACTTCTGGGGGGTTCGTGGCCTGGGCGCAGGGCATGGTTTAGCTAGGATTTGGAAAGCCGCGTGGGTGGCGCAGGTAGCAGAGGCCGCAGATGGCATGGTCATTGCCTTCATCGCTGTTTTGAAGAACACCACAAATAATATCAGTGGGGGGTCGGGCCATAATAGTTTGTCCCACAACCTCTGCATTTAGAGTGGTAGCATATGGTTCACCAGAATAAAGTAATGAACATCATGGAAGATATCTTCAAAACATCAATTCCCATAATACCTCATTTTAAAAAAATATTCCCAACTCGCAAGGAAAAACATCTGCAGATCAACTATATAATAAGTTGGTCTGTGTTCTTTGTTTTGGAAGGAAATAATCTAGGGAATAATATCAACTAAAAATAAAATTCCTACCTTGTTCGTTGTTCATATACGTGGTCGCATAAAAGATGTCGAATCGTTTGGAAAAGACGGTTGTCGATTCGCCACATAAGAGAACAGATCATGTCGGAAGAAGTTCTAAAGAAGATGGTCAAATTCTAGGTCGACATTCATTGTCAGTGGACCGTTATTCATAGAGGATGCATTATTCGTTGGAGGGTTTGTCCCAAGAGCTCTAATCAACCTTTCCCAACCTTTTTCCAAAAAATTTAATAGGTATCCCCTCTATATAATAGATTATCTATTATTTAGTTTGTTGGGTTTAAAATTCTAATTTTAGCAGTTAATTAATTGAGTTGGCTAACTCAATTAAAGGGGGGGGGGGGTAGACACCATTTATTATGGGGGTGGGGGTGGCACCATTAATGGTAGAAGAGGTCAAGAGGCTCTCCCTAATTTGTGAGGGAGTTGAGATGTTTTCCTCAATTAAATGGGGGTTTAGTCCTGGGTGTCCCCACACCATAACCTCTCATGGGAGGTCAGGTTCAGGTGGGCCCCACCACCATAACCTCTCATGGGAGGATAAGGTGTAGTGGTCCCCACCTCGATCATCCACATGGGTGGTTATAATAGATAATATAAAATAAAACATGTTCTTATTTTATTTTATTATTTCCACGAAAATCACAAAAACTAACTTCCACCATCGACCAACTGTTGTTCAGGTGAAAGTCTTCGTAAATGAATAATGGTGCTGCAAGTTCAATGGTTCCCTCATATTTCAATTCCAAGGACCTGTTAAAAAGTTGGAATAGCTCGCTCATACGTTTACAGAACAAACCTGATCAAAACTTCCGAAATTGATTCCGAGCACACTGGGCCTCAGAATCACTCACTGTCAATTTTTGTGGACCCATAAAATTCCCATATATTTTTAATAAAATATATGAAAATTTCGGGTCATTACATTCTCCCCACCTCAGGGATTTATGCCCTTGGAACCTACATCTCGATCTATAGGAAAATCCATGGTATTGAGTACGCATATGAGCTTCCCGCACCCATGTGCTCTCCTGGAGTTTCCAATGCTTCCAACGAATGCACACCAGAGGTATCGACCATCCATGAAGGAGCCCCTCTTTTCGATCCTCAATCTCTAATAGAACCTCCGTAAATGTGGCCCCATTGTCAACGTCCATCTCGCCATGGGCGATGATGTAAGAAGGGTCATTCACATATCTCTTCAGACGGGATACATGGAATATGTCGTGCACCCAATGCAATTGAGGTGGAAGAGCTAAGTGGTAAGAAAGATCCCCAAATCTGTTGAGGACCTGGAAAGGTCTGATGAATCTCAGAGAAAACTTTCCGCCTCAGCAAAATCTCTATCGACCTCATCCGGGTGAGACCCGTAGAAAGACGTGGTCGCCATCCTCAAACTACAGAAGTCTCCACCCCGTTTAGAAAAAAACTTATTCCTGCTCTATGAAATCTTCATCCGCTCCTGGATGATCTGCACCTTCTTTGTGGTAGCCTATACCAACTCTCGTCCAACTAGTGCTGACTCCCCTGGGTCTATCCAGCACAAAGGTGATCTGTAAGGTATCCCTTATAACCCCTCAAAAGGTACCATCTCAATGATGGAGTGATAGATATTGTTATAGGATTACTCCACCAAATTTAAGTGATCCTCCTAGCTGCGACCGAAGTGGAGGACACAAGCACACAACATGTCCTCGAGGGTCTGAATGGTCTGCTCAGTCTGACCATCCGTCTACAGATGAAAGGCGGTGCTCAAACGAAGCTGTCTCCTGAAAGCCTCATATAACCCATTACATAGCCGGAAAGTAAAACATGTATCATGATTGGAGACAATATTCTAAGGTACTCCATGTAGCCTCACAATCTCCTGCACATAGAGTAGTCCAAATCTCTCTACTGAACCATGTTCTATGATTGGTAGGAAGTGGGCCAACATGGTGAGTCGGTCGACGACCACCCAAATCGAGTCATGTCCCCTATATGTACATGGAATACCCATCATTAATTACATGGATATCCCATATCACGTCCACTCTGGGACCTCTAAAGAATGAACCAAGCCTACTGGTACCTGATGCTCCTCTTTCACTTGCTGACAAGTGAAGCATCGAGAGACAAACTCTGGGAATTATTTATTCATTCTCGGCCACCAGTGCTCTCGTCAGATATCTTGGTACATATTCGCCACTCCTAGATGTACTGTTAGAGGGGATGTGTCTACCTCCCTCAAAACTTCCTCCTGAAGTGGCATTTGTACCATGGTACGTTCTCTGAAGAGGACGATCTACTCTCCACCTTTAGAAAATCAATAAGGTGCCTACTCTATGGATATCTGAGCACGTCGCGTCTCACAATCAGTGTCCACATGTTGTGCCTCCCTGACTCGCTGATGAAGTGGGGGAGTGACTATATGAGACTGAAGAAAATCTGCTCTATCTCTATCCACAAAGGATATTTGCAAAGAAGCTAGCTGCTCTGTCACCTCACCTACCTGCAGTATATCAGATCCCCAACTAAGTGCATCTACAACAACGATCCCCTTCCCATGAGTATAGAATATCTCAATGTCATATTCGTGGAGGAACCCAATCAAACTTCTTTGTCTCAGGTTCTGGTCCTTCTGAGAGAAGATATACCTGATACACTTGTGATCAGAGTAAAAGGTAAAAAATTCTCCCATCATATTGTGTCTCCACATCTTCAAGGCGAAGACCACTTCTACTTACTCTAGGTCATGGGTAGAATAGTTCTTCTCATGTTTTCTCAGCTATCAATGACCATATGTGATCACTTCTCTCTCATGCATCAGTACACATCCATGTCCAGTCCTTGACGCGTCACAATAGACTACATACCCTATGCCTTCCTCTAGAAGCCACATGATGGGGGCACTAGTTGGCCTCTGCCTCATCTCTCGAAAGCTCTGCTAGCTTATTTCCAACCACACAAAGGTTTTCCCCTTCTTTGTCAAGGCTGATAGTGGTACAAAAACTCTGGAGATGTCTGGTACAAACCTCCAGTAATAACCAGCCAAACCAAAAAAACTCAGTACCTCTTTCACACTCTTGGGTATCTCCCAAGAATGTACCACCTCAGTCATCACTGGATCCACTAAAAATATAGCCTCTAAGATGACATGTCCCAAAAATTGAACCTATCATATCAGAAACTGTAACTTTGAGAGCTTACCATAAAGATGATGCTCTTAGAGTGTGTCTAGAACTCCCTACAAATGTTAGGCATGCTCCTCCTTAGTAGTCATGTAGATCAGAATGTCGTTGATGAAGACATTGAACAATCGATCGAGGTATGGCTGAAATACCCTATTCATGAGTCCCATAAACACTGTTGGAGTGTTAGTTATACCGAATGGCATAACCAAGAACTTATAGTTCTCATACCGACATCTGAAGGTCATCATCTGTACATCCTCATCTCGAACTCTGAGCTAGTGACAACCTGATATGTGGTCAATCTTCGAGAACCATCGTTCTCCCTTAAACTAATCAAATAGGTCGTCAATATTTTGGAGTGGGTACTTGTTCTTTAGGGTCACCTGGTTCAGGCAATGATAGTCAACACAACGCCTCATGCTCCCATCCACCTTCTTGGTGAACAGAATCGGGGCTACCCAATGTGAAACACATGGCCGAAGAAATATCTTCCCCTGTATGTCCTCTAGCTCTACCCATAGCTCACGACGCTCTGCGAGAGCCATCTGATATACTGTCATAGATATCAGTGTCATCCTGAGGTACACATCAATGTAAAAGTCTACCTCTTTCCAAGGTGGTAGACCTGGAACATCATTAGAGAAGATATCCTTGTACTGTTACACCACTTCAGGATTGCTCGGGCTCTCCACATCAACTAATATAAGGGTAAGGCTAGCCAACTGATGAGTTATCCGATGCACTCTCCTGTGAGTAATCCCTTCTTGTGCTCCAAACGCTCCCTTCTCGCTGGTGAAGGTAAACCAAGTCCCATACGTGTGAAATCATTACACATTGCGCCTAATACAGTCGATCTAAGCATGGACTGTAAATATTCATTTAATACCCAAGATGATGTCGAAAGGCCTCGAAGCCACTACTAGGAGATCCCAGCCGATTCTATTTCCTCCAAGAGTAAGATCAAACTACCGGAACTAGTGCGTAATCATTGAATCTTCTCCCATAAGATTATCTAGCATTATGGATCGATCCAACGACTCCGTCAGAATCATTGAGCTCTGAACAATGGCAATGGCAATGAATGAGTAACTGACAGCTATGTCTATAATTACTACTACAAAGGTTTAGTGGACACAAATCATACCTCATATCATAAATGGAGCATCGTGATCATAGGCCTTAGCTACCTGAAGCTGAGAACTCCCATGTCCTCCTAGTCCCTCTAGTTGGGGTGGACCTTGTGGTAGTGGTGGCGATAACACCTCGAATTTTCGTACCCCACCGGATGCACTGCTAGCACCTCTTCTACGTTTGCCGGCTCCCTATAGATCACCTTGATCAAATCTCTGTCTCATCCTGGGCAGTCCTTTGACCGTCTACTGATTAACCGAATGGCGGGTCGGGCAGTCACGAGCCATGTGACCCTACCCACCGCATGTGTAACACTGCACGCTCCTAGAATGTCTGGCTCTGTCTCATGTGCCCCACAAAACTGACCCTGAGTCATGAGGTAGTCCACCTGCGGGTCTGGTTCTCTTAGACCACTAGGTCGACTGTCTACTGCATGCTGTAGAAGACTCCGCTACGTGATGAATGGTAGTGGGTCTCATTACTAGTGACTTCTCATCAGGGAAACTCTCCACCAATAGGGCTCTATCTAACACCCTCGTCTGCATCAGAAAGAAGTGTGAGATCATCGAAGATCTGTTCTCCCGCCTGAGTCCTTGATCGAATGTTCAGGCCTTGAAGAATGGGTCTCGTACCATATCGATTGAGTAGCATGAGAGGTCTGTGAACCTTTCTGAGTATTGAGCTACGGTCATACTACCCTGCTTCATATGAACTAGCTCATGAATTTGCACATCCCAAAGAGACGTTGGAATAAAATCTTCTCAAAACAAGATCTCAAAGTCTTCATAGAGATGCGTCATCTCATCATGAACCTGGAGCATCATGCTCTACCATCTGACTGTTGTTGCCTTTAGAAGGCTGACAAAAAGTATCACCATAAGGTATGTTGGTGTCCCTACCAGTCGGAAGACTCTCACCATAGCCTCCATCCAATCCTCAACTGCCTATGGGTCCATCTGTCCCCTAAACATGGGTGGGATCTAGCGCAAGAACTCATACAATGTGCTCAAGAAGTGAGCACCATCTTCTACTGGGTTTGGTGGTATCGGTGGCCCAACGGGTAAATGTACTACTGGTGCCTCAGCTAGAAAAGGGTCCTCCATTAAGGCCTCATCGCTGGATGGGTTATCTCTGCATACAACTCTCGGGACTATAGTTGGTCATCCACGTGGAGGCATCGTGAAAGAAATAGACGCGACACTGTCAAAATATCTACTATGTGTGTAACATCCCAAGTAAGTAATTAGTAATAGATATGTTTTTCTATGTCTATTAATGAATAAGATAGTGTTTTAGAGGCTTAAAATGAAAATACATCCAATCTTAAGCATGGAATACACTAATATGTTTAAAAGATTGTTTTACTGCCTTTTGATGGAAACCCATTTTTAAATATATCTTTTGACAATTTTATAATCTATGTTTGTCAAAATAAACTTATTCTTTATGATTGGGACATCACAATTTACTTTGGATAAATTTTTGGTATTTTTCTGACAATGTTCTTTTTTTTAATGAATAGTGAAAAATACTGCATTTTACATCAAAACTCCTTTTTAATCTAAATTATTTATATGATTATATTATATTTTGAATTGGTTTTAAAGTGAAATTAGAATATATTTTTACCATTTAATCCAATGGTTGTCGTTGGAATTAATTTCACTTTGAAATTGGACTTAAACTGGTGTCAATCTTTTGATACTTATTTTTTCATAAAAACACGCTATTTGTCATGACAACAGGAATTAATTATTAAATTAATTAATGTGACTTATATGTTTTTGAATTTTGTAAAATATAATTCAATTTTGAATTCGGAATATCAAATATAGCTTAGGGTGAATTTTTTGTATTTTTCTGAAAAACTACAATTTTTGATGAATAGTGAAACCACTAAGTGGTACTTATAAAAACTGATTTTTCGTTTAAATGAAATTTTACCACTTCTATGTTTTGAATTTCAAAAATCTGACATACATGGTTGTCATTAAGAAGTAAAATGTGGTTCAATGAGATTAAAATAATTTTTTGGTGAATAGTAACTCTTAAATTCTTAATCGCGATTAGAGGTAATTAGTGTAGTTTAAGGTAAAAATAATGCTTTAATAAAATGAGAAGAACTTGAAACATGTCCTACCCCCATTGGATGTGTCATGTCCGACCATGAAAATCAATGGGTCAACTTGGGGACCCCATGGAGCCACTTTGGTTGGGAAATGACATAAATAACTTTTTATTTAATGTAAAAGTAAAAAATGACACAAACATGAGATGTTTTACTAAAACAATTTTTATATGGGGTTATACAAGTAATATTTTTGACTATAAATATTCATTATAAATATGAAAATATTTCCTACATCATGATATTTTTTTATAATTTTTAGACATTAAATATATTAAATTATTTATGATATCATGATGATGCAGTGATTACCTCATTAAAAAAGGATTTAAATAAAATGAAATGATAATGTAAAATCTATGACCTAAACATGTCCAAAACCTATTGTGTGGGTGGATTTAAAACCCTTCTCACCTTACCCTCAAATTATATCAATGTGGGACCTTTTTCATGCGAAACTCATTTTAAAATAAAGTAACATTTCTTTACTTTCCAAGAGTGCCCCTCCTCTCCTCTTATAAAAGGCCCCCACCTCTACCTCCATACCCACACTCCCAAAGCCTTTGGCTCGGCCAAACCCTGCCCATTTTGTCTCTCCACTTCCCTCTCTTACTCCTTAAATCCTCACTTTGGGCATAAGTCTTCCCAAGGAAGCCTTTGAGCTCTAACCAAAGGGAGTTACCCGATATTAAGGTAATGTCTTCACATGAGTCCTTTTGTTTTATTTTTCATCTCCAACCCCCTAAACTCTTTTTATTATTTTCTTTTGTAACAACACCAGTATATTCCATATACTAGGATGCTGTTATAAGAATTATTCTAGCTACACTTACACACACCTACATCTAATGATTAAAGGATATACTGTTTCCGTGTATGGGGAATTTATGCCTCCCGAAACGATGATTGTTCAAAATTATTTTAACACCTTAAAATGTGGCCATTAAGATGTCACTATATTTATATATGATATATAATATGTTTATGTTTTACTTAAGATTATGTATTTTTCATTTTGGGCATACCTTTATGGTTTCCATTATGGGTAAACGCGATATCTTCATTTAAGGAAGTGCGGACTACCGCCCCCTCAAAGTGATTTGATTCGTTAAATACCATATGTTGGACATATAAAGGATGGAACTATGATATTATATATGAAATTATACTGGAATTATAATATAACTTTATATCATTATGATTCCATTCTATAAAATATGAAATAGAAATGAAAGTAGCGTTCATGCGTACGTACGGCTTACCGTCTCCATGAACGGTGCATTTCATTTCTTACCTCTAAATGATTATGTAATATTATAAATTCATGTATATACTGGATATATATGATATTTACATCATGATTATAATACTGGATATAATGGATACATGAACAACTTGTAATTATAAAGGGTTTATTTTTGACTCAAGTACCAATGATCGTTAAAACGACCGTTATTAACTTAAATAATTACATCATGTTCATGACATGGAAATAACTGATATAAAAGGAATAATGAACTTGAAAAAGGTTCTTAAGCAAGTAGAAATTAACCCAAGTTTATTATTTAGGACATTAATAAATGATCGAGTCAAGTCGGACCCGAGGTAAGGGACTTCGTCTCAATCTCCTTTCATTGAGGCATATTTTGTTTTATACACAACCTTATTTTATACGGTGTATAAACCTCTTTGACTTTTACGTTTATCCAAAAGGAATCTTTTTTATAGGAAGCGTTTTACTAAATGACAAAAGAGAATGTTTTTGTCGTACATATGTAGCGACAACGACTTCTCCGCCGCCGAGACCTTTATTTGAGTTTCGGCTTCCTCTACAAGCCATACCTTTTTTTAAAAGAAAAATAAATACCTTGTTTTACTTTTCTTTTATTTTGGTATTGAAAATGGTTTTCATAATGTTTCTATTATATCAATGTGTTTTATTGATATCTTGTGATTGAAATGTGGAAATGTTATGTTTCCTTTATGTATGTTTTATGTGATACAAATATGTTATGATTCATGGGAATTGTTATGAAGACTGGTGGTTCCGTGAGAAACTAAGGGCGGGTGAGCCCGATATAGCTCTCCAATGCATTGGGTAATGCGAAGGAGTGAAACGTCAAGGTTTCACTGAAGAGATTTAGGGAATATACTATGATGGGTATTCCAAACGTAACCAAGAGGGTTACTACCTACGTACGAATGTTATGAATGCCTCAAGTTACCTTTATGTCTTATGATTTCTATGATTTATTCATGATTTGATGAGGTATGTTAAAGTTCTTATGTTTTATGGGTAATGTATGATTTCATTCTTACGTATATATGTACCCATGTTTCCTTTCCATATTTTTATATCCCTTACTGAGCTTTTTATGCTCATCCCAAGTTTTTTGAAATGTCTTTCACAGGTCAAGGGAAAGGTACATGATATGATGATAGTGTCAAGGAAGTGTCAAGATAGAATCCATGTTTTATTTTAAATATGTTTCCATTGATGGGAAATAAGAATACTATCTTTATGTAACCACTTTGTTTATATGTGGAATGTAATGTAAGTTTTATGATCTAATTCTCTAAAACTCTAAACCCGAAAGATCCTTAATGTGTAATCTTGTAATAACTCAAGATTAAGTAAGGTTTAAGGCTGGGGCCTTATAGTTGGTATCAAAGGTCGGTTTAGATAAATTTATGAGTTAGAATTATATTAAATGATTATCCAAAAATATTTTTTTTACGGTCAAATTGAAATGATATAAAATTTGAATATAACCATGTTGGTTCGCTTAAGATATTTATGTGTTTAGAATGGTTTTTCAAAGAGGAAACATGGAAGTTTTGCTAGGAAGGTATACATATGGAAATGAACTTCTAAACTGGCATCCTGAGATGGTCAGAATCAGAATTGAATAGTTTGTTGCAGTGAAGGCTCAGTTGACTCAGGTGATAAACTATGGTTGTGTTTACTAATGATATTTTGGTGTTTTCTAAAATTAAAGAGGAGCATGAAAGACAATTAAGGGTTATTTTTCAAACTTTAAAAGAAAAGAAATTGTATGGGTAATTCAGCAAGTGTGAGTTTTGGTTGCAACAAATTTCTTTCCTTGGTTACATTGTTTTTAAAGATGGGAAAACTGTTGATACTACAAAAACAGAAGTTGTGGAAGACTGGCCAAGACCCACAAATGTAACTGAGATTCGTAGCTTCCTTGGTTTGGCAGGCTATTACCGAAGGTTTGCTAGAAATTTTTCATGGTTATCTAGTCTAATGAAAAAGATAACTCGGAAGGGTGTTAAGTTTATCTGGACAAAAGAATGTGATGATTGTTTTCAGGAATTGAAAATAAGATTGATGAATGCTCCAGTTTTAGCACTACCTTCCAGGAATGGGGAGTTTGTTATCTACAATGATGCTTCATTGAAAGGAATTGGTTGTGTCCTAATGAAGAATGATCAGGTAATTGCTTATGATTCACGACAGTTGAAAACTCATGAGGTAAATTACCCTACACATGATTTGGAATTTGCTGCTGTTGTCTTCGTTTTAAAAATTTGGAGGCATCATTTGTATGGAGTAAAGTGTGAAATATATACTGATCACAAAAGTTTAAAGTATATATTCACTCAGAAATAGTTAATCATGAGACAGAGGAGATGGCTGGAATTAATCAAGTATTATGATTGTATAATTAATTACCATCTGGGAAAAGCAAATAAAGTGGATGATTTTTTGAGTCAAAAAAGTAATGCTTCATTAGCAATGTTGCATTTGGAACGTGATCCTTTGTTTAAGGATTTGATGAACTTTGGCATAGAAGTTGTTCGTACAGGAAGTTATTCTTTTTTGTTTCAGGTATCAGTGAGATCATCTCTTTCAGATAGAATCAAGCAAACACAGAAGCAAGATAGTGAGTTGCAGAAAAAGGTAGAGATGGTTCAGAAAGGTAAGTTGCCTGAATTCAACATTGATAATGATTGTGTTTTGAGATTTGGGAAGAGGTTGTGTGTGACTTGTGATTCACAGTTGAAGAGAGAGTTTCTATGTGAAGCTCATAGTTCTCCGTTTTCAGTTCATCTTGTCAGTACTAAGATGTACATAGATCTACGGGAGTATTACTGGTGGGATGGAATGAAAAGAGATATTGCTGATTTTACTGTGAAGTGTTTGACATGTCAACAGGTTAAAGCAGAACGACAGTTACCAAAAGGGTTACTTAAGCCTTTACCAGTGCTAGAGTGGAAATTGGAGAATATATCCATGGACTTTATTGTGGGATTACCAAAGACATCTCGAGGTAATAATGCAATCTGGGTTATTGTTGATCGCTTGACTAAATCTTCTCATTTCCTTGCTATACGAGATAATTTTTCCCTAGATCAACTTTCCCGTTTGTATCTTAAAGAGATAGTCATGTTACATGGAGTTCCCCTCTCCATTGTATCTGATCGTGATCCCAGGTTCACTTCTAACTTTTGGAAAGGCCTTCAGATGTCGTTGGGTGCTGAATTAAATTTTAGTACAACTTTTCATCCTCAATCAGATGGGAATTCAGAACGAACAATTAAGACATTGGAGGATATTCTACGTTCTTGTTCTATGGATTATCAGGGAAATTGGGACCAACATCTTTCTTTGGTTGAATTTTCATAAAATAATAGTTTTCATTCCAGTATACAGATGGCACCATTTCAGGAATTATATGGGAAGCGGTGTCGAAATACAGCTTTCTGGGAGAAAGTGGGTGAAAAAATGTTGATGGGACAAGAATTGGTAGAAGAGATGGAAGAAAAAGTTCAGCTGATTCAGAAGCACATGAGAACAACTCAGAGTAGGTAGAAGAGTTATGCGGATAACCGGAGGAAGGAACTATCTTTTGAGGTAGGTGATCATGTTTTTCTCAAGGTTTCACCTTGAAAAAGTGTGATGAGATTTGGTATGAAAGGAAAGCTGATTCCAAGGTTTATTGGACCATATGAAATTCTGGAGAGAGTTGGATCAGTTGCATACCGGGTGGATTTACCTCTGAGTTTATCTCAGGTACACAATGTTTTTCACGTTTTGATGTTGAGAAAGTATATGCCAGATCCATCTCATGTTTTGAGTCAAGTGGTAGTTCAGCTGGAAGAGAACCTATATTTTGAGGAACAACCGGTCCAGATTCTTGACCACATGGAGAAATTATTACGGAATAAGGTGATTAATCAGGTAAAGGTTTTGTGGAAAAACCACATGATAGAATAGGCAACATGGGAATATGAAAATGCAATGAGGGATAAGTACCCCCATTTATTTGATAATTAAATAAATTGCGGTGACTCAATTTTCAAAAGGGGGGAAGGATGTAACATCCCATGTAAGTAATGAGTAATAGATATTTTTATATATGTCTATTAATGAATTAGATAGGGTTTTAGAGGATTAAAATGAAAATAAATCCAATCTTAAGCATGGAATACACTAATATTTTTAAAAGATTGTTTTACTGCCTTTTGATGGAAACCCATTTTTAAATCTATCTTTTGAAAATTTTATAAGCTATGTTTGTCAAAATAAACTTATTATTTATTATTGGGACATCAAAATTTACTTTGGATTAGTTTTTGGTATTTTTCTGACAATGTTCATTTTTTAATGAATAGTGAAAAATACTGCATTTTACATCAAAACTGCTTTTTAATCTAATTTATTTATATTATTAGATTATCTTTAGAATTTGTTTTAAAGTTAAATTAGAATATATTTTCACCATTTAATCCAATGGTGGTCGTTAGAATTAATTTCACTTTGAAATTGGACTTAAACTGGTGTCAATCTTTTGATACTTATTGTTTCATAAAAACACGCTATTTGTCAGGAAACCGGGAATTAATTGTTAAATTAATTAATGTGACTTATATGTTTTGAATTTTTAAAAATAGACTTCATTTTTGAATTAGGAATATCAAATATATCATAGGGTGAATTTTTGGTATTTTTCTGAAAAACTTCGATTTTTGATGAATAGTGAAACCACTAAGTGGTACTTATAAAAACTGATTTTTCGTTTAAATGAAAATTTACCACCTCTATGTTTTGAATTTCAAAAATTCAACATACATGGTTGTCTTTAAGAAGTAAAATGTGGTTCAATGAGATAAAAATAATTTTTTGGTGAATAGTAACTCTTAAGTTCTTAATTGCGATTAGAGGTAATTAATGTAGTTTAAGGTAAAAATAATGCTTTAATAAATTGAGATGAGCTTGACACATGTCCTACCCTCATTTGATGTGTTATGGCCGACCAAGAAAATCCATGGGTCAACTTGGGGACCCCATGGAGCCACTTTGGTTGGAAAATGACATAAATAACTTTTTATTTAATGTAAAAGTAAAAAATGACCCAAACATGAGATGTTTTACTAAAACAATTTTTACATGGGGTTATACAAGTAATATTTTTGACTATAAATATTAATTAGAAAGATAAAAATATTTCCTACATCCTGATATTTTTTATTAATTTTTAAACATTAAATATATTAAATTATTTATGACATCATGATGATGCAGCGATTACCTCATTAATAAAGGATTTAAATAAAATGAAATGATAATGTAAATTCTATGACCTACACATGTCCAAAACCTATTGGATGGGTGGATTTATAACCCTTATCACATTACCCTCAAATTATATCAATGTGGGACCTTTTTAATCCGAAGCTCATTTTAAAATAATGTAACATTTCTTTACAATCCAAGAGTGCCCCTCATCTCCTCTTATAAAAGGCCCCCACCTCTACCACCTTACCCACACTCCCAAAGCCTTTGTCTCGGCCAACCCCTGCCCATTTTGTCTTTCTACTTCCCTCTCTTACTCCTTAAAGCCTAACATTGGGCAGAAGTCTTCCCAAGGAAGCCTTTGATCTCAAACCAAAGGGAGTTACCCGATATTATGGTAATGTCTTCACTTGAGTCCTTTTGTTTTATTTTTCTTCTCCAACCCCCTAAACTATTTTTATTCTTTTCTTTTGTATCAACACCAGTATCTTAAATATACTACGATGTTGTTATAATAATTATTCGAGCTATAATTACACACACCTACATCTAATGGTTAAAGTACATACTGTTTCCGTGGATGGTGAATTTATGCCTCTCGAAACGATGATTGTTCAACATTATTTTAACACTTTAAAAGGTGGCCATTAAGATGTCACTATATTTATATATGATTTATAATATGTTTTTGTTTTCCTTAAGCTTCTGTATTTTTCATTTTGGGCATACCTTTATGGTTTCCATTATGGGTAAACGCGATATCTTCATTTAAGGAGGTGCGGACTACCGCCCCCTCAAAGTGATTTGATTCGTTAAATACCATATGTGGGACGTATAAAGGATGGAACTATGATATTATATATGATATTATACTAGAATTATAATATACCTTTATATCATTATTATTACATTCTATAAAATACGAAATAGAAATGAAAGTAGTGTTCATGCGTACGTACGGCTTACCGTCTCCATGAACGGTGCATTTCATTTCATACCTCTAAATGATTATGTAATATTATAAATTCATATATATACTGGATATACATGATATATACATCATGATTATAATACTGGATATAATGGATACATGAACAACTTGTAATTATAAAGGGTTTATTTTTGACTCAAGTACCAATGATCGTTAAAACGACCGTTATTAACTTAAATAATTACATAGTGTTCATGACATGGAAATAAGTGATATAAAAGGAATAATGAACTTGAAAAAGGTTCTTAAGAAAGTATAAATTAACCCAAGTTTATTATTCTGGACATTAAAGAATGATCGAGTCAAGTCGGACCCGAGGTATGGGACTTTGTCTCAATCTCCTTTCATTGAGGCATATTTTGTTTTATAAACAACCTTATTTTATATAGTGTACAGACCCCTTTGACTTTTACATTTATCCAAAAGGAATCTTTTTTATACGAAATGTTTTTCTAAACGACAAAAGGGAATGTTTTTGTCATACGTATGCGGCGACAACGACTTCTCCGCCACCGTGACCGTTACTTGAGTTTCGGCTTCCTCTACAAGCCATACCCTTTTTAAAAGAGAAACAAATACCATGTTTTAATTTTCTTTTATTTTGGTACTGAAAATGGTTTTCATAATGTTTTTATTATATCAATGTGTTTTATTGATATCTTGTGATTGAAATGTGGAAATGTTATGTTTCCTTTATGTATGTTTTATATGATACGATTATGTTATGGTTCTTGGGCATTGTTATGAAGACGGGTGGTTCCGTGAGAAACTAAGGGCAGGTGAGCCCGATATAGCTCTTCAATGCATTGGGTAACGCAAAGGAGTGAAACGTTATAGTTTCTCCAAAGATATTTTGGGAATATACTGTGATGGTTATTCCGAACGTAACCAAGAGGGTTACTCCCTACGTAAGAATGTTATGAATGCCTCAAGTTACCTTTATGTCTTATGATATCTATGATTTATTCATGATTTGATGAGGTATGTTAAAGTGATTATGTTTTATGGGTAATGTATGATTTCATTCTTATGAATATATGTACCCATGTTTCCTTTCCATATTTTTATATCCCTTACTGAGCTTTTTATGCTCATCCGAAGTTTTTAAAATGTTTTTCACAGGTCAAGGGAAAGGTACATGATATGATGATAGTGTCAAGGAAGTGTCAAGAAAGAATCCATGTTTTATTTTAAAAATGTTTCAATTGATGGGAAAGAAGAATACAATCTTTATGTAACCACTTTGTTTATATGTGAAATGTAATGCAAGTTTTATGATCTAATTCTCTAAAACACTAAACCCAAAAAGATCCTCAATGTGTAATCTTGTAATAACTCAAGATTAAGTAAGGTTTAAGGCTCGGGCCTTATAATGTGAGATGACCTAGTTGAGCTAACTTAAAGAAAATTTTTGAAAACAGACACGCAATCAGTGTTTTTGTGCACTGAGTCAGAAATCATAAGTGAGGGCCCTGGTGTATGGATACGCCTGATGCCACACCAACACTGGACTCCCTTATCTAAAAATCATAGTCATTACCCTTAACACTATTACTTCACAGAAAATATCAGAGTCATATGTTCTATGATTGAACCGACTCCTTTGATACCAATTTGTCACATCCCATCCCCGGGGCCCGTGCCCTGACTACACCAAGCCCACTTTCCATAGTCCTGGGGCTGGCGACTAGCACGAAAGGAATAATTTCCTCAAAACAGGGAAGGCATTGTTTTTATAAACTATAAAAAAACACAATAGAGCAGACAACTGGATACGGATGAATAAGTAAACTGTATAACAAAAGAGTGATGAGTGTAAAAGGGGATGGACATACACGCCCAACTGTAGAGTACAAGAAACTTAAATTACAAGTACAACTGGGGAAAAAAAAGAAAAATCGCTATTGGGTCTTCAACCAGGTTAGTACCTGAAGGGTAGGTATATATCACCTCCTCAACACTCTATATTCTCCCATCACCTCCATGTAATGTAATGTCGTATTTTCCACCTCTAGGTATTGTCCAGTCCTGGTATTCTTAGCCTTAGTCAGTGTTGTCCGTCGTCAGCATCCAACTCAACGAGGTGCGGGCATAGCCCATACAGAGGTGAGTATAACGACACTCAGTAGGGACCCTGAGACCCTCAAGTTATCACAAAAACCAACAAGGATAAATAAAAAATTATGAAATCAACAGATAACCCCACTTAGTTATATTCCAATACATATACCAATGTTATCACCTAATCCATATCAATCATGAGTAAATTACAAAAGTTACTGACTCAGCTCAAAACTGGATTTATTCTAGGGGTAAAAAATTTCAAACGCTCAACTATTGGAGAACTCCTCCTCTATCATGTATAGTGGACATGTCGCCACAACCAGGCGCTTCCCACTAACCTTGTACTGCTGAGTTACTCCTCTTGTCGAGTACCATGGGTCTGATGCATCACACAGAGGTTATCCCTACCATGGGTCTGCCTCCACAACCAGGTGCTCCACCGCTGTGGTTATTCCACCACAACTACGTGCACCCTACTGGGCTAGTCGAATCACTTCATGACAGTCAGCCAGTAGTCGTCATGTCTCAGCCAGCTACTAGGTTCCCGCATAAATGCTCGCATGTCTCAAGAATATATGCTCCAAAAGCTACTTGTCTATGCTCCAACTACCACAAAGTCCCATGAAGAAGTATCCCAAAGGTCTTCCAAATCATAGGGGTCTCAATGCAACCGACGAAGCATCAATCAGACACCCGTTCAATGAGTTATTATCCTTCTAGTCCTAGGGGACCAGTTGGATTCGTGCACGATCCAATATGAACATATCTTTACTATAACCCAAACCCCAATGGGGTATACTGAAAGGGACTTTCATGCTCCAAGAATTTGAGAACCGCTGATGGTTCATCAAACAGACATCTAGTATTAAATATATGTACAAAAGAAGCACATATGGGTCGTAGTTGGCCTGGGTCCGGGCAGACCCTGTCAGACTGACACAGCCCGACCTCATCTGGGCTGACCTAGTTTGAGTCGACCCGACCATACCCGATGGGTCTGGCCCGGCCCGTCAAGGCGTCCTGGCCTTTATTATTGGCCTGGCCCACTTTTCCCATCCCAGTAGGCCGCGAGGGAGGGTCGGCCCAGAGGTGCTGCGTAGGCATCTCGGCCCAATGGTGTATAGTTGGTTCGGCCTGGAGCGCCCCGAGGTTATAGCCGGATCGGCCGACAGAAGCACGGATGGGGCGCAGGGGCACAACCGAAGGGGCGGCGTGGGGCCTCCGGCGGGGCAGCACGGCCGGCTGGGCGGCGCGGCCGGGGTGCTCGTGGTCGGGGCACATGGCGCGTTTCAGTCAGTGGTCGGAATGCCATGGGGGCGGCATAGGTCGTAGAGTCCGCAGGTGGCAGGACCATCGCCTTCGTCGCCGTTTTGAAGAACACCAGAAAGTAGATCAGTGGTGGGGTCAGGCCATGTTAGTTTGGCCCAAACCCTCCCCATTTAGAGTGGTAGAATACATTTCAAATAACAAATTAAAGAATGTCATGGAAGATATCATAAAAACATCAATTCCCATAATCACTCATTTAACAAAAAAATTCCCAACCCTAAAGGAAAAACATTTGCAGATCAACTTTATAATATGTTGGTCCATGTTCTTTTTTTTAGTAATGAATAAATGTAATAACTTCTTACTTAAAATAAAATCCCTACCTTGTTCGTTGTTCATTGACATGGTCGTGGGGAAGAAGACGAACTGTTGGGAAAAGATGATGTCGATTCTCCGCGGACGAGGACATCTCATGTCAGAAGGAGATCCGAGGAAGATGAAAGAAGTCGAGTTCAATGTTCTTCATCGGTGGAGCGTTCGTCGTGGAGGAAGCGTTCTTCATTGGATAGTGTTCTCCAAAGATCTCAAATCCCCTTTTGTCATCGTTTTTAAAAAAAATGAATAGGTAGCCCCTCCAAATAATAGATTATCTATTATTTAGTTTGTTGGGTTTAAAATTAAAATTGTAGCATTTAATTAAATAGGTTGGCTCACTTAATTAAAGGGGGGGGGGGGGGGGGGGGTTGAAACCATAAATTAAGGTGGGGGTGGGGTGGCACCATTAATGGTAGAGGATTCCAAGAGGCTCTCCCTCATTTTTTATGGTGTTGAGATGTTTTCCTCAATTAAATGGGGGGTTTAGTCCCAGGTGGTCCCCACATAGTAATCTCTCATGGGAGGTTAGGTGTGGGTGCGCCCCACCAGAATAACCTCTCATGGGAGGTTAAGGTTTGGTGGTCCCCACCTCCAACTTCCACATGGTTGGTTATAATAGATAAAATAAAATAAAACATGCGCTTATTTTATTTTATTATTTCCCTGAAAAACCCAAAAACTAACTTTCACCCTCGACCAACTGTCGTCGAGGTAAAAGTCTTCTTAAGAGAATAACGACGTTGCGAGTTTAGCAGTGCCCTCAGATATCAATTCCGAGGACCTGTTAAAAAGTTAGAAGAACTCGCTCATACGTTTACTGAACGTACCCAAACAAAACTTCAGAAATTGATTCCAGGCACACCGGGCCTCAAAATCATGCGCCATCAATTTTTGCGAACTCGTAAAATTCCCATATATTTTAAAAGACTCCATGGAAATTATAAGTCATTAAATTCATGGGAATTTTACTAAATACACTAATCAAGGAAAAACTATATGAATACAATTTATCAAGTGTGAATGTTGGAAGAATATGATACATTTTCGTGTCATATTGTCTCAAGAGTGGGTATATAAGTTTATCTATCAAAGGAAGAGGCTATTTAATACTTTCCATGGGAAACAAAAGTGACTGATTTTCACAGCCGCCCTTTCTATTTATTTTATTTTTATTATTTATTGGTTCTGAGCAGTCGCGCCGAGTCCCGGGCTGAGCCCCAGATTAAAATTTGTTGTCGTTTAACGCCTTTACTGAGTTTCGGACCCGTGCGCGGCCGCCGCACGGCCGGCCCAGGTGTCGGGATTTTTTCCCCTTTATTATTATTATTTTTTAATATTGTGTAATTTACATTATATGTATTTTGTTTTATTTTTTTATTAATCTTCTTTTTGTTGTATTTATTATTTTTATTCTTGTGTTACTATTATTATTATTAATATTATTAATATTAGTATTGTATTATTAATATTGTTATTATGTTCATTATTATTATCATTATTATTTTAATAATAATATTATGATAATGGAAAAAGGAGAACTCAAACCCTAATTCGACCCGGCGGCGCCCCCACTCCCATTTTCCCTTCCCTATTTTTTTCCGTGGCACCCCCCTGTTCTCCCCACATCATGCCCCTGAAACCCCTTCCTTCCCCTAGCATTTTGCGAGCTCCCTCCTCCCTTCATCCACGTCGAGAAGGCTGCCCCTCTATTGTGCACTCCCCGCATGCCCTCTTCGGAACTCCCTTACCGCTGCCGCGCTCCCCAGCACCAGGTTGCACCTCGCTGGCCCCCGCACCCTTGCCGCTGCCGCGTTGCCCATGCTCCACTCGACCCCCCCGGCTTCGCCTCGCCCTACTCTGCACGACTCCTGCAGTGCCCAAATCCCCCGCCGCCTCCTTGTGCGACCTCCGGCCTCGCCGCGCTCGCCCCTTGTGAGCCCCCCCCCCCATGCCTCCAACCACACCGCCTCCCCAGTACATGGGTGCCTCATCGCAACCCCCTAGCACCCGCAGTCCCTTGCCAGCCCTCCCTTTCTACTGTCGTGCTGCCAGCTGGCCTCCCGTTTCACCTCCACCATCCGCGGCCACTCCCGGCCATGCCCTCTTCGACCCCAGCGATTCGTGGCATTCCTGCTCTATCCACCCTCACCTCAAGATCTCTCTGCGCCCATGCCTCCGATTTTGTCCTATGATCCTCTGGTATGCGAGCGAATCCCTGCCTCCTTCCGGTGAGAGCTCTCCATTCCAGGGACCTTTGGTTGTTTTTGTATTTTGAATAAACTTTAAACCTTAGGGTTTATTTTCTTGGTTTCTCACAAAATGCGCGTTTAATATTATTTTGTTAAGTTGAATATGGATACCCGCAGGTGCGGTTGCTGTGCGAACGAGGTTTCACACTAGCTTCGGGAGGTCCATCCGCGGTCGAGGTAGGATCCTTTTCTTTGGGAATCCTTGTGATTACTTGAATTATCTTTTGTGTTAATTTCATTATTTTTAATAATTATTTTTGATTTCAAGAATAATTTTTCTGAGTGTAGTTATTTTGTTTGGATAATTATTTTTATACAGCATATTTGACCTGATGTGTTTTTTGATTGATTATTTTGGTGCGAAGTTTAGTTTTTAAATGAACATAGTTTGTGTTTTATTTTTGGTAACATGATTATGTGAATTAGGGCGTGTCTTGCAGGAAAACCAGTTTTATGATGATTAATATATTTTCATGGGAATGTGTATTTAGTTTTTGGCAAGGCATGTCATGTGTTTTCTATCTTGTTATGTTGTGGGGGTGCCTTTGTTCAAAAATGTGTTCTTTGGATGAGTTTTGAGTGCGTGGGATGGGGGGTTCATCTTTGGAATTTGTTTTCAAAATTTTAAAATGGATTATTAAATAGTATCGAAAGTGCGCATTATGTTTTGAAAGTATGTTGATGTGTTTTTCTATGCTGTATGTTCATCTAGTTTGTTTTTATTTAGTGGTTATGGGTTTTTAGTTGTGCATTTTTTTGCAGCGCGTTGTCAGTGAAGAAAACCCGGGATATTGCGGTCATCGACTACGCGTGTTTGTGCGTCTGTGCGAGGCATGACACACCATTGTGTTAGGACTGTAAGTCGAGGTAGGTCCCCCACTGTACTTAACTTTAGAATGATAATTTATTAATTTCTTGATGTTTTATTAATATTAATAAATTTGAAATAATATAATATAAATAATTTTTATACGATTATTTGGTGTGAAAAGAGCCGTTTATTTTATACCGAACACTTGAAACATTTTCTTGATGAGCGAACACCCAGTATTGAAATAATGCCTGTTTGGAATTTAAACATAATTCACGGAATTTCAAATTTAGTTCTAGTTTTAAAGATAAATGATTTCTTTTGAAAATGTGTTTTGGGTTTTCTCGAGAAATGTGGTCTTTCTTTAAAATTGGTGAAAGCCCTTTTGGCACTTTAATAAAATAGATGATTTTGGAAAACCCACTCAGGGGTGATCTTTGGTGTGCGTTGATTTCATGATCTGTATGTGATGTTTGTGCATCGTGACTGATTAATTTACATATTGGACGCACCCCCTTTTATTTGAATGTGTTGACAAGGGAACCTGGCATATTGAGTGAATTTTCTGAGAAATATTGCTGCACTAGTTTAGAACACGCACTGTCTAGTGGCCCCATAACAGGGGAATATTGTGTTATTGTTGTTATGGGGATCGGGACCCTCGATTAGACCATGCAGGGCTATACCGGGTAGTAGTACGGGCGTTATGACGTCATCGAGTTAGGGCATGACTTCAGGATGAGTCATATGTATTGTATGTTCTAGATTGTTCACGATCTCCTAGGTTCAACCCATGTTTCTTTTAGTGTTTATTTGTATGTGGCGGACCATCGAGAGGTCGAGTTTGGTTGCTGACCCCTATGTGCCACTTTTTTTCCCATTTCCCTTAGTGTGTGTTGTGTGTTGTGTGTCATTATCCTTTCGAATAACAAATAATGTTTGGATTTTCTAAATTGTTTGCCAAATGTTTAAAAATGCAATGCACCTGTTTCTTTCAACATTAAACTTGTTCTAAATTAAAAAGGGCAATGGACTTTTACTTGTTTTAAAAATGAATTTGTGTGTGGAAACCACATTTTATATAATTTAGTGCAAACCTGAAATTGATAAATTCTTTGTTTAATGGTTTGTTCATTGAGAATAGAATTAGTTGGCCTAACTACTGAGTTTTAATACTCACGCCTATAGTGTTTTCTTGTTTTTAGTTCTATTTCAGGTTCCAGCTTCAGTTGTTCACCTGGAGCGACCTTGGTTGTGGTGTGGAGAGTGACTCTCGAGGTCACAAGGAGTTTTGGTCGCAGTCAGGTTGGTAGGGTTGTTGGTTGTTCTTTATTTATTTTCTTTTGTTCTATTTATTTCTACTGCTTAATTTATTTTATTTTGATCCAAATCGTTCCTACCTCTTTACTTTTGATGCCTAGCACTAGTTTCCAGCCCATGGGGATTGAGAATGCCCTTCGGGCCATGTCGCGGACCATCTCGGGTGACCGGTTCAGGGTCGACCCGGGTTGGTTCGTGAAAACATGGTATCAGTGCGCGAGGTTCTTGTTATTTGGGATATTTGGTAGATGGAGATTTGGATTTTTGGGACTCGAGAGGTAGGTACGATAAGGACGTTATGAACCCTCAACCGTTTTGCACCTTGAGTCACCAAAGGTAGTTCGGGAATTGAGTCTTTTTTTTTGTTTTTGTTTGTTTTGGATTGAGGGATGACAACAGAGGTAAACCGATGTTACATTGTGATGTCACAGGGATTAGTGACCCATGTGGAGTATGGGTACACGGTTTGAATTCCTCTTAGTTGTTGACTCTTACTTGGGGTATGACCCACTACCATGTCGCCAGGTTATGTGTGACCGCTAGTCCCTCCAGTGGTTTGATGCATGTTGAGTGTTGTTTTTGTTTTGGTTGGTGTAAGTGAGTTTTTGGAAATGGAAAAAAATGGTTTTTGAAAATGGGACATATTTCTTTTAAATGACATTAAATTTATGAAATGGGTTTTAAAACTGAAAGCCATTGGTTTGGAAAACCATTGTTTGCATGGAATGTGGTTGAGAATGGTCTGGGGTGAAACCTCAGGTACCCCTTATAAACATTTTCACATGGGAGAGGATGTGTGGAAAATGCGTGTTGGTGTGTGTGAATGAAAGTGGATGAAGACATGTGAAATGGTTCATGGGATTACATGGGTGTATCTGAAATTAAAGGCTTGAGCATGTTTTCTAAATTGGATTTTAATGAGGAAAATTGTTTTGGAAAGTGATTTTGGTGGGAAAAGTGGATTTGGTATTTGGAGAGTGGTCTTGAAAGAAAGCCGTTTTGAAAAAAATGGTGGTTTTGGAATTTAAAATGGAACGAGAATTTTGGATAGGGAATTTTGGGTTGTGTTTGTGGTTTGGTTTTTTTAGCTGGTTGTTTTTGGATGAAGGTGCTTTACTGATGTTACTTCAATTGATATTGGTTTCATCTTGGTGTTATATATGTTGTTCAAAAATGCCGCCCAGAAAGGTCCCTAGAATATTGATGAATCATGCCCAGTTTTTGGTCTTTCTCAGATGTTGTCTGTCCTTCATGGTGATTGGAGTCTGTTAGATACAGTGGAGTGGATTGAAGAGGTTGAGCGCATCTTTAGGGTATTGGGAACTCCCAAAACTGTTAGAGTTCATGCTGTCCTGGGTTTGTTCAAAGGTCCAGCTCTGGACGAGTAAGAATTGTTCGTCCCGCCATTACTGCAAGTTGGGATGATGTGGTATGTCTTCAAAGTTGTCTCTGTTTGATTGGTTATACTTGTGGAGGTGAATACGAAGAAAATTGAAGAGGTCATGCATGTTGAACATGGCCAGCAGATGGTAAAAGCGTATATTGACCATTTCAAGGATCCGATATCCTTTTATGGGGGTAGTGTCGCAGGACTGGATGAAGACTTTTCCCTTCATCAGGGGTCTTTGTCCAGAGATCAAGCAGTGAGTCCTCCCTTGTTGGGAGAATCACTTTTGAGAAGTTGGTGCATGTGGTGACCTTAGCTGAGTTGGTTTTTGGAGCACAAACAGTTGACAATCCACCGTATCCACTTGATCATGATGGTCCCCCATCTGACGAGCAGAGTGCGTGAGGTGACATTTTTTCTAAATAGTTCTTTGTAGTGGCTCTAACTTCCAGTTCATCGGACCGTCTAATGGTGTACCGTCAGTATGGACGTTTAGGGAATACAAGTTGTCCTGTCACACCCCTCCGAAGAGGTTCCATCATTGCAGGTGTCTGGGTCATCTCGAGAAGCTTTGTAGGAAGTGTCGCCTGAGGAAGACACTATGATCAGAAGATTTCAGTGCTTAACTATGAGGCAATAAATTCTTCAACCATCAGAGCCCCACCCCAAGGTCTTGGGGTGAAGCTCGCACGTAGTCAGGAGTTTTTGGGGGTATGATGCCTTAGTTTGGGTTTCATGTTTCGTGATGTCAACGAAACATTTAAATCCCTTACGTTCCTATCCTTCCACTGTTAATGTTTTGGAATTATTATAGGTTAATTGTGTCGTCATGAGGTTGGGATGAACGTGTTCATTTGTAATCCAAACAGTCTCATTTTCCTGATTATGGTGTTCTGTATAGTGCATTTTTCTTAAATATATGCTTGTACCTTCTGTGGGTTAATTTTTGATTAGTTGTGTTCATTTGGAGATATAAGTGCCCGTGGAGGAGTCCCGGTTTGCAGTTATTCTCAAGTTTACCGCTTGGGTTATGTTCTGATCAGAGTTTTTCTCTAGTGTTCGAGCTTTCTTTGGTCTGAGTCGAGAGCTCCAAGTTTGGTGGAGGTGTTGTTTCGCTCGTTCTATAAAGGTTAGTCTGGATCGGTTGGGAGTTCCCGAGTCGCCCCCCACCTTCCCGAGGTTGTATGTTTGAGTGTTAAAATTTCCACTCTAGTTGAGTCCATGTGGTAGGGAGAACCCTCTCGTTTTCTCTCATTCTCTTATGTGGTGGTTTCATCTAGTTTTATTTGGGCATGGAATCTTGTTTGGTCCATCGTTCGGGTGGGGGAGTTTCTGGGGGCATAAAGTGTCTGTGGTGGGGAGAATTGTCACATCCGACCTTTCTATTTGTTTTATTTTTATTATTTATTGGTTCTGAGCGTTCGTGCCGAGGCCCGGGCTGAGCCCCGGATTAAAATTTGTTGTCGTTTAACGCCTTTAATGGGGTTTGGACGCGTGTGCAGCAGTCGCGGGGCTGACCCAGGTGTTGGGATTTTTTCTCTTTTTTTTATAATATGGAATAATTAACATTATATATATATTGTTTTATTTTTTTTATTAATCTTCTTTTCGTTGTATTTATTATTTTTATTCTTGTGTTATTATTATTATTATTATTATTATTATAATAATAATATTATTATTATTGTTATTATGTTCATTATTATTATCAGTATTATTTCTATAATAATATTATAATAAGGAAAAAAGAGAACTTAAACCCTAATTCTACCCAGCGGCGCCCCCGCTCCCATTTTCCCTTCCCCGTTTTTTTCCGTGACACCCCCTACCTCCCCTGTTCTCCCCGTATCGTGCCCCTGCAACCCCTTCCTTCCCCTAGCGTTGAGAGTGATCCCCCTCCCATCATCCCCGTCGAGAAGGCCGCCCCTCTGCTGCACACTCCCCATAGGCCCTCGTCGTCCCTCCCTTGCTGCTGTCGCGCTCCCCAGCACCATGTCGCACATCACCGACCCTCGCACCCTTGCGGCTTCCACGCGGCCCAAGCTCTGCTCGACCACCTGGCTTCGCCTCGTCCTTCTCTGCGTGACCCCCGCAGTGACCAGCTCCCCCGCCGCCTCCTTGTGCGATCTCTGGCCTCGCCGCGCTCGCCCCTGTGAGCCCCCTACCTCCAGCTGCGCCGCCTCCCCAGTCCGGCGGTGCCCCGTCGCAACCCCCTAGCACCCGCAGTCCCTTGCTAGCCCTCCCTTGCCGCTACCGTGCTGCCCAGTTGGCCTCCCGTTTCACCTGCACCAGCTGCGGCCACTCCTGGCCAGGCCCTCTTCGACCCCAGTAATGTGCGGCATTCTTGCTCTGTCCACCCTCGCCTCAAGATCTCTCCGCGCCCAGGCCTCCGCTTTTGTCCCATGCACCTCTGGCTTGCGAGCGAAGCCCTGCCTCCTTCCGGTGAGAGCTCTCTTTTCCCGGGCCCTTTCGTTGTTTTTGTATTTTGAATAAACTATAAAACTTAGTGTTTATTTTCATGGGTTCTAAAAAAATGCACGTTTAATCTCATTGTGTTACGTTGATTATGGATACACGCAGGTGAGGTTGCGGTGCGAACGAGGTTTTTCACTATCATTGGGAGGTCCATCTGTGGTCGAGGTAGAATCCTTTGCTTTGGTAATCCTTGTGATTACTTGAATTATCTTTTGTTTTAATTTCATTCGTTATAATAATTATTTTTTATTTCAAGAATAATTGTTCTAGGTGAAATTTTTTGTTTGGATAATTATTTTTATCTAGATTAGTTGAACTGATGTGTTTTATGATTGATTATTTTGGTGTGAAGTTTAGTTTTTAAATGAACTTGGTTTGTGTTTTATTTTTGGTGTCATGATTAAGTGAATTAGGGCGTGTTTTGTAGGAAAACTAGTTTTTATGATGTTTAATATCTTTTCATGGGAATGTGTATTTAGTTTTTGTCAAGGAATGTCATGTTTTTTCTATCTTGGTATGTTTTGGGGGTGACTTTGTTCAAAAATGCGTTCGTTGGATGAGTTTTGAGTGTGTGGGCTGGGGGGTTGCTCTTTGGAATTTGTTTTAAAAATTTTAAAATGGTTTATTAAATAGTTTTGACAGTGCGAGTAATGTTTTGAATGTACGTCGAGGTGGTTTTTTGTGTCGTATGTTCATCTAGTTTGTTTTTAGTCAGTGGTTATGGGTTTTTAGTTGTTGTGCGTTTTTTGCAGCACGTTGTCTGTGAGGAAATCCCAAGATATTAAGGTCATCGACTACGCCTGTTTGTGCGTCTGTGCGAGGCGTGACGCACCCTTGTGTTTGGACAATAAGTCAAGGTAGGTCCCCCAATTCACTTACCTTTAGATTTAGAATTTATTAATTTCTTGAAGTTTTATTAATTTTAATAAATTATAAATAATATAATATAATTAATTTTTATACGATTATTTGGTGTGAAAAGATCCGTTTATTTTATACTGAACACTTGAAACATTTTCGTGATGAGCTAACACCTAGTATTGAAAGAATTCCCATTTGGCCTTTAAACATAATTCACGGAATTTCAAATGTAGTTCTAGTTTTAATGATAAATGATGTCTTTTGAAAAAGTGTTTTGGGTTTTCTCGATAAATGTGGTCTTTCTTTAAAATTGGTGAAGGCCCATTTGACACTTTAATAAAATAGATTATTTTGGAAAACCCACTCAGGGGTGATCTTTGGTGTGCTTTGATTCTGTGATCTGTATGTGATGCTTGTGCATCGTGACTGATTAATTTACATTGTGGACGCACCCCCTTTTATTTGTATGTATTGACATGGGAACCTAGAATACTGAGTGAATTTTCTGAGAATGATTGCTGCACTAGTTTAGAACACGCACTGGCTAGTGGCCCCATAGCAGGGGAATATTGTGTTATTGCTGTTATGGGGATTGGGCCCCTCGGTTAGGCCATGCAGGGATATACCGGGTAGTAGTATGGGTGTTATGACGTCAACGAGTTAGGGCATGCCTTCAGGATGAGCCAGATGTATAGTATGTTCTAGATTGTTCACAATCTCTTAGGTTCAACCCATGTTTCTTTTAGAGTTTATTTGTATGTGGAGGACCATCGAGAGGTCATGTTCGGTTGCTGACCCCTATGTGCCACTTTTTTTCCCATTGCCCTTAGTGTGTGTTGTGTGTTGTGTGTGATTATCCTTTTGAATAACAAATAAAGTTTGGATTTTCTAAATTGTTCGCCAAATGTTTTAAAATGAAATCCACCTGTTTCTTTCAACAATAAACTTGTTTTATATTAAAAAGGTCAATGGACTGTTACTTGTTTTAAAAATGAAAGTGTGTGTGGAAACCATATTTTATATAATTTAGTGCAAACGAGAAATTGATAAATTCTTTGTTTAATGGTATGTGCATTGAGAATAGAATTAGTCGGGCCTACTTACTGAGTTTTAATACTCACACCTATAGTGTTTTCTTGTTTTTAGTTCTTTTGCAGGTTCCATCTTCCGTTGTTCACCTTGAGCGACCTTGGTTGGTGTGTGGAGAGTGACTCTCGAGGTCAGAGGAGTTTTGGTCGCAGTCATGTTGGTAGCATTGTTGGTTGTTCTTTATTTATTTTCTTTTGTTCTATTTATTTCTGCTGCTTAATTTATTTTCTTTTGCGACAAATCGTTCCCACCTGTTTTCTTTTTATGCCCGACAGTAGTTGCCAGCCCGTGGGGATCGGGAACGCCCTTCTGGCCATGTCGCGAACCGGCTCGGGTGACCGGTCCAGGGTCGACCCGGGTTGGTTCGTGACACTGATATTCTTATATTTCATGGTTAATATAGATATTATCAATTTTTTTTGGAATATATCTCATAACTATCTAATTAATTGAACAATTTAATTCAAAAGGTAGTATAGATCCTTTGTAATGATGAATGAGGAAAATTTCAAGGAACTGAGGAATATATTTTGTAGTGAACTTTTGAGTACATTACCTTATAGTAGATAAGGGTTTGTAATGTATATTTTTGTATCAAAGAATGGATTGGGATGTTTTCTTATGAATAATGAAATGTTTATAGCTTATGCATCAAATAAATTAATGATTTATGTGATGAAATACCCAACTCATGACATAGAGTAAACTGTAATAAATATTTCATTAAATATATGGAGGTGTTATCTTTATAAAGAAATAGTTTATATATATATACCAATATTAAAAGTTTAATCTATATATTCCCATAGATCGAATTTAATATGTTCATGGATGTTGGTTAGAGTAGATTAATGACTACGACTATCCAATACATTAGGACCCTATGAAAGAGAATAAGGTGTTTAATGATTTTCGTCGAAATGGCATGGCTAAATTATTAATGAAGAGGATTACAAAAGAATTTTTTTTAATTCTCAAATGATGTATATGGAAATCCCAAAGGAAGGGATAAATATTATCTTAATCAATTGAATGATTAACCATTTATCCATTGTATGATTTAATAAGTGAAAATGGAACATATAGACCTGCAAAATAAGGTTATAAATTTTAATGAGTTTAACCATCATCATAATGGAATTATATGGTTTATGAACCATGTATTCATTTCATCCATACCAAATTTGAATATTAATTTTTAATACGAATTTTAAATTTCATTATTGACGATTCATTATGGATGTAAGATGATGCATAGATATTTGAAAGGGTATTTCAAATAGGATGGAATGTATATAGATATTTCCATGGTTGTATCATGGTTCCTGTTATGTCAACAAGTTAAGGATGATTGAAAATATTACAATGTGGTGTTACAACCATTAGGCATACTATAATGTAAATGCTAAAACATCGCATTGGATTTGGTTGTTGGAATCCCCAAAATGTATAAAAGAATTAATTCTATATGGGTTCTAGTTGATCCCATTTCTATGTTATAAAACATAATAACTATTAAAGAAGACATATCTATATATAATATTTCAATTATATAAAATAAGGAAGTGGTAAGGATTCCTGGGGTACCACATTCCGTTGTTTCTGATCTGGAAATAAGGTTTACATAAATGTTTTGGTGGGGTTTTCAACATGCTCCTGATATTGTGAGGAGTTTAATCACTTATTGCCATCCTCATAAATATGATCATAATGAGATAAAAATAAAAACCCTAGAGGTTATGTGGATTTATTATTCATTGTTTTTGAAAGGGGATTGGAATCAACACCTTCATCTAGTTGAGTTATCTTAAAATAATTGTTTCCAATCATGCATTCAGATAGATCCTTTTGTAACCAAAAATTAAAAGAAGTTTGTATCATCGTAATGAGGGATTGATGTTTGAGAAAGAATGTTGTTGTAACATGATATTCCTGATGAATTGGTAGAGAAGTTTATATCTCCTCAAAAACATATCAAGGAATCTAAGAGTTTTCAAAAAAGTTATGTTGTCTATTGAATAAATTATCAAAAATCAGATGATGTTGACAAGGTGTTAATAATAATTTATCCATGGAAAATGGTTATGAGATTCTCGAAGAATGGGAAACTAATCACTCAATATATTGATAACATTAAATTTCATGACTATATTGTGACCGATTCTTATCCCTTGGTGCATCCAAACATCATCTATCAAGTTCACAATGTGTTATATGTTTGTCTACAAAGTAATTATATACCCAAACCACCAAATATATTGAACTAATAGGTCATACAACTGGATAAATATCATTCATTTAAGGAACAGTTGGGGAAGATTATGAATCTGACATAGAATGTTCTATGAGACAAAACCACCAACCTAGTCAATTTTCTATGGAGAACCAACTAGTTTTAAAAATCTATATTGGATCATGAGGATGTGATGATGTAGGTGTATCTTCATTCGACAGTATTAGAGAGACTAAGTTTAAAAGAAAAATTCAATTTAACAGGGGTAGAATGAATAACCCCATGTTTTTGTTAATTATTTTTTCATTAAAATAAATTAAATTTCATTCTTATCTTTTTTAAATGAAATACAATGTTAATCATATATTGAATGCATCACAAGAAAATCTTCCATTATAGATGACAATCATTTTTCAAAAAAATGTGATATAATATTAATTTAGTTATTTAATAGTTAAAATTATAACCTAGCTGTGAAAAATTATGATATGAATATTAGTAAATAATTGTTAAGTAATAATTAAATATATTTTATTTAAATGAAAAATATTAATATATAATTTCCTAATTTTTAGTAAATCCATTAAAAAATTGGAAAATAAAATTTTCACACAAAATGATTATTAGTTATTTGTATGAACAGTTATGAAATTATTTTATCACACTCTAATAAAATTAATATGATATAATAAACATTATTTTTAAATCATCATTCCAATATTATCTTAGGTTTATTTTTTAATTTTATGAAAATATTCATTTTTTATTAACAATGTTAATTATAAGATATTATTTGAAACCTACCTTTTCATTTTAATTATGTTTAAAGTTCAATTATATTTTAATATTATATATCTAAATTTATTTTAATTATACATCAGTTTATCCAATATATTCCATTAAATTCAATTTTATATTGAATTTTGATATAAAATCATTGTAAAAGTTTACAACTTTTCTCTTTTAAATCATTCTTTTAAATCTTGTCTTCAAAAATTATTTAAAATTTAAATTTTCCACATATATTTATGGAATTTGGAATAATTGATTCAAATTTTTAAATTATAATAATTTATAAATTCTAAAAATTTAAAATTCTTTATACCAATATGAATAATAAATATATTAATAATTATTTTCCAGAGTTAAGGTAATATTGCATTTACCTGGGAGTTAAAATGAAATGATAAAGGTTAAAATGACATGTAAAAATTCATAAAATCTTAATTTTATGCATATTTATATATTATAATGTCAATAGTATTATAATGAATGCTTTTTTACTATATTCTCAATTAAAAAATGGTGGAATACATGTTTCATTCAAAAAATTACTAGTGCTCCACTCACATCACATATAAAATGCCACCACATCTCTTGTATTCTTCACAAAATCAACCACTATTTTAGTCTAATATCTACCAAAATCACTTCCCAACTTCCCTTATATGATTCTATACTCCTTATTTTGAACATAAATTTAACCTATGAAGGCTATTGTGCAATCCTATAGCGGGTACCCGAAGAAGAGGTAACATTTATCGACAGAATTTTTGGTTTTGTTTATGATTCCTTCAAAACATCCAATTATTAATATACCACGATGATATATATAATCTTATTATTTTACCAGTATTTAGGTTTTTTAATGTTTCTATAATGGCCCAAAATCATATCCACTACCATCAAATGGGTAATTGAATTATTGTATTTGTATATTATGTACTACTGCCTTGTGAAGTGATGTCATTCATTTTTCAATTACAACCTCCCAATGTTGTGAATAATTATTTTTTTATAAAATATTTTTTATATTTTTATACTTTAGGAATCATTATACCACATATAACATAATACTATTTATTTTTATGGAATATGATAATGTCTCTTGTGTATTTGGTGGTCTACCACCTCATGAACCGATGTGAATAATTCATTCTTTATATAGATGATAATAAGTATGGGTATAATGAAAATATTATATATATATATATATAATATAAAAATTATATTTTCTGATAATATATATATATTTAGTTTCTTAAATCCGCAAGAAAATGGTAGAATCTTTCATGTGAATGCATGACTTATAGTCTCCAAGAATGGTGTATTTCATACTATAACACTAAATTTCATAGATTAATATATATATATAATATTGGATGTTTATATAATGGTTAATATTATTAATATTATTAAACCATTATCTAATTAAGAAGAATAAATGTAACCAATCAAAAAAAAAATGAAAAAAATCTGTTATATCAAAAAAATTTAATATAACTCATTTTTTAATAAATGAGTAATATAAGGTGAAATGAAATAATATATAATATAATATATATATATATATAATATTATATATAACATATTTATAATAATATTATATTTATTATATAGGATTATTGAATGTGTATGAAACATTTCATGACTTGAGGTAAGGGATTTTTCATCTCAATTTTCCCTCTTTTAGAAGTACATTATGATATGCACCAATATTCTTTCAAGATATAGGTAAAAAAACCCTTATACATGTAATATCATGAATTAATTTATCCTTTGGAAATTTTATGTTCCATTTTATGTCATTCCTTCGTGGGGTTTACAGTTCAAAGATACAAAATTGGTAATTCATTTATGTTACAATATCGTTATATTCCCAACTAAATATGATTACGTTTATGATGATAAAATATTATGGACCATCTCTCAAGAAACTCATTAATTTACATCTTTTATTTTTATTGATAGTTGTTTCATTTAATATAAATATTTTCTGAGGCTTTGGTAATTAAAATAATTGACTACCATTTTTTTAGAAAATATGACTTTATATCTTCTACGATCAGAAAATCTGTTGTTTTAAAAAATAATGTTTTCATTGAATTGTTTTATTTTTTTGCAGTGCCTATTATATCATTTAAAATAATGTACTCTTAGTTTTTTAATTGGTTAATTTTTTTAAGGGAATGATCATGTCATTTTCCAAAAAACATCTCATTTGGATTTCATTGAAAATTAATGTGGAATATTTTTTTAACATATACGGAATGAAACAAACATCATGTCGTCATGAACATTATTTTATTTGAATCAATAATTTTATAATTTCAATATTATTTTCAAGGAAAAAAATTTTCATATTGTTTTATATTCAAAAAATATTTTTAGTGAAAGTGATGTTTACCTCCATAAATCACTTAATAGATCATTGAAAATAAATTTTCATCTAATATTACATACTTTGTTGTAGGTTATGACTTTCTGTTGATATTATCCAAGGATATCAATATTATTTTTCAATAAATGTTTTATGATCGATATATAGATATGAAAGTAGTTTCTATTTAATGTGTTATAATACAAAAAAATATTAATGAAAGCCCTTATTTTTCTAGGTGTAATGTTGTGATTAAATGATGAAATTATTATGAATCATATCTCTGTTTTATATTTTATGATTTCATTAAAGGGTTATGATGCTTTTTTCATTTCATTCACTATGATATGATGATTTTTTTACCATTTTGATTAAATAAATATGGTTTTCTTAACAACACATGTGGGAGTTTTATTTCCATCCAATTCATTCAGAAATGATTTATATTACAAACGATAGATATTACTAGAATGGGGAGTGAAATGTGTCTCGTAATAAAATTTATCCACTATGAAGGTCATGGGAGTGAACCTTCACTACTATGATGGTTTGGGGAGTTATCCCATTCCACTATATGATCTGTGAATGTGATACATGAATATTTTGTAAATTCATTTACAAGATTATATATATTAACAAATATATATATTATTTTAAATGTGATGATCTAGAGGATCATGTTATTTCATTCCCTTATGATTCAATTATTATAATCTATAAATATTTATTCCATAACACATGTTTATCATCTTTTACAACTAAGGTATTTTTTTTCGAATTTTTTGTTCATGTTATTGTACCATTTTGTTCATTTTATGCTTATGTATAGTCCATGTTTATCATTACTGACCATCCCAGCTCACCCTTTATTATGTTTCCATTCCACATGTTATGAAGAAATGCATTTTATATAATATTTTTTAAATGGGGTTTAGTTATTAATTTCTTAGTGGTATATTTTATAATTAAACTATTCTCTTGTTATTTATATTTCCTTGATTATAAAGATGCTAAAATATTACAGTACTTAAGCCTAAATAAAATTCCATAAACCTTGGTACCATATTAACCAGCCCAATTCTAACATGGATTTAAGGGAACTACCAATACCCATTTTTTTTAGATTGGATCCATGAATAATGAAATATAATATTGGGAATTTTTTTCCACATAAGATGTGGAAAAAATGGAAGCATGATAGTATGCATAAAAAAAACTATCATAGTAAATAGATCCAGAAGTCAAATAGGTATATCAGAACCCAAATATTACATAAGAAAATTTCAAGAATATCATGATAAAACAAACCATTTCCATATTTAAATAACACTCCAATCCCAAAAGTATATTAGAAACCACTCCCTCCAAGTGTCACATTCCCTCTTATCGAGCCTCGAATATAGAAATATACATATTCTCAATGAAAAAGGTATAGTGAGAGATAAAATCCTAGTTCAGTCTCATCAAGTGATCCAAAGAAATATTAAATAATAAATAAACTAAGAATTATTTTAAATTCCATATAAAACATCTTTTTCATTATATTTTCATATTTAATTTAAAAAATGATTTTCATTTAAACTATTGAAAAAATTTAAAATAACATCTTGTGTAAATATTTTTATATAAAGAAATTATAAAAATCATTAATAATTAGTAAATCTATTCTGAATTAATGGAATATATATATAAATATATAGAAAATTAATCATAATAAGAAACATTGTCATCTACCATGTGGTATTATAGTTCCATGTTATGATATCCTCACACACTCATAGCGATGATCAAAAAAATATGTGTACACATATCCCTCAAAAAAATTTCAAATATGACTCAACAATATCCCATGATGGATAAGATCAAATTAAGTATTTTTTTTATTAGAGTTGTAATGATTCAATCCATTCGTAGGGCATTACCATCATAGAATAGTTTTCCTAAATAATACAAAAAATACCCAACATTGCATGTGTTATACAATCAATATAAATGTGAACGTTATTTAAAAATGTTTTAAAATATAGTCACCCCATTTTTTGTTTGAATATACCAATTTCATCTTTAAAAAACCAATCATATGTTTTTAATAGATTCAGAAATTTTTTCTAATAAAATAAATCATATAATCCTATCTAATAAATTTAATTCATTTCCATCAAAATAAAATTTCAAAAATAAATTTCATAATTTCATTAAAATTTAACTCATAAACCAATTTCTAATTCCAATTTTATTAGTGGTTCTACAAAAAATTTATGCCAATACATTTCCATTTTAAATTTTTAGTAAATTGGTGTTTAGCAATTTAATTAATTGAAATTTAAATTAAATTCCATAAAATAAAATTTTTATAACATGAAGATCTCAACAAAAGAACTTACAATTATCATGGAATATTGTATCACAATACCCAAAATAAGAATTTCCAATGATGAAAGACAACAACAATGATCAATTAATCATGAAAAAATTCAATATGAAAAAAATGATCAATACAAAACTATATAAACATAAAACCCTAATGAGGGGTGATATAGGAAAAAATATAGAATAAAAGGGGGTAGATCTCTTACTAGAGAGGAATAAAATGAGGTTCTTCATTCATTTATTTACTTAAAAATAGTTTTGTAGGATCTAGATAGAGTTATTTAGATCCCCATTGACCAAATAAATCATGTTATGATATGTTGGGGTTGTTTAGGATGTAAAAATGATGTATTATTATTTTTTTATATTAATTTTTAGAAATAATGTTCCTTAATACACAATTAGAATGGAATGTCCAAAAAGTATATCAAAATTTGTTTCCAAACACTTCTCCCCTAAAAGGGGGTGATAGATTTCATCAAGGTGGTCACATGGTTTTTGAAACCATGCACCAACTATAAAATCCTCAACGTTTTGGTTTTGCACAGTTTATTGTGGGTGGGTTCACAATTTTGGAGAATTGTGTGACAACCATAAACCACTAAAATTCTTCCAAAATTTATGAAAATTACCCCAAATTATATGGTGATGAAACAAAAATAATTAATGATTAAAAATAAGGGGTTTTAAGTACCTAAATATGATAATATTATGTTATAACCTCCCCACCATAGAGAAATTTTATCCCTAGAAATCATATCATAAAGTCTCTATGTAAAACTTTGAGGCCACTTATCTATTGTTTGTGCCTCTCTCTCCATTATATCAGGATTATCTAAACCATTCTTCTATTTCACATTAACCAATAGTAATATCCTTTTATAAAGTATCTTCGTTTTGGAATCAATTATTGTGAATAAATTCTTAATCATAGATAAATTATAAACAATGTCAATATCACTCCATCTTAGAAAAATGAGAAGGATCAGAATGGTACTTTCATGACTATGATATAAGGAACATGTTATGCATGAACATAAACTATGGTGGAAGCTATAAATGTTAAGAGAATTTCCCAACCAATCAAAATAGAAAAAATATTCCTCAAAATTATGTGCGTGATTCCATTGTATCCTATGTAGTTGATGACCAAAATGAGGCGGAGCTTTCCGGAACACCTAATCACCAACTAAATTTTATATCATTCTATAGTTAAGATCATCATAATCTTTATAATGGAAGATTCCAATATAATTTCTCAATGAAATCAACTAAATATTTACTATTATCTCTTGAACAATAATTGGTAAACCATTTAACATTCATATATATCCAACCAACACAATAGATATTTTATGATGATGATGATACAAGGACTCATAAGGATCCATCATGATCAAATTCTTGTTACTAGGTTTTATGAGGAAACCAATCTATTACAAAATGGTCATCCCAAGATCCACCAAAGTGATGACCATAGGAAAAATTCATATCCTAAGGAATTTGAATTTCTCACATTGTATGGACATCTATCTTTTGATGATATGTCATGCTCAAACGAACATGAGATCCCAATGCCTCTTGAATGACTGTATATAAGATATAAGTGAAATGAGGATCTCTATCAGAGACTATACAAGATAGAACTCCATGTAAATTTTTATTAACTCTCACGTAGATATTTATCATCTCCATATCTTTGGTTATATAAAAAATGGTTATGAATTGAGATGGTTTAGTAAGCATACCAATCATAACCCATATCACATTCCTCATTCACTAACAATGCCAAAAATCATCGAAAAACTATATAAATCTCATCCCAGTTCTTTGTCCTTACTAGAAGTTGATATAGATATCCCAATGAATTTCATTATTTGCCTTTATATGTTGGAAATTATAATAATGAGAGATTATGTTGGTGATATTTTATCTCATAAATGGAAACCATAATATTTAAAGTAGGTCAACGAAGATATTCATGGTTCCAAGATGAACTTCTCATTGGGAATTATGAAAATACACCTTCAAAATTTTTCTCACAATCGAAATTACAATAGAATGAAAATGAAAACATAGAACACCCATCATAGATAATGACCACTCAGAAACGTTCACCCCTAAATAAAAAGAATTTCTAATTCTACAAATTTCCTCATTATTTTTTTTTCATAATGAATCATCCTTAGAAGAGATGTTGTCAATAAAAAACTATCCTACACAACATCATCACATGTTTCCCATAGTAAAATATGAAACTCTATAAAAAGGTCAATCAAGTTCCACTCCTCTCATTATTCTTTCATGGCTTGGGTCATATGTTTCATCCCAAATCATCTAAAATGACATTCCCATTCCCCTAAGAACAAGAGATGTGAAAATAAAAATATTTTAGGTATTCCACCCAACAACTCAAGTGGATATTGAAATCATTTTGGGTAAAGATATAAATCATGAACATGTGGTCATAAAAATTGTAATCCTTTATGAAAAAATGTAATGTAGAAAACTCTTATGTATATAAATCACAACTAAATGTTAATGGACATGGGTAGGGTATTTATTCTCATATAGCTAGATATACCAAGATCTGTAAGCATTTATGTGATCACCCTACATAAGAATACAATCAAATCATAACCCTTACGCATCACAGAAAACTACATATCCATAACCAACCTCTATAAGATTCATGACCAACACAATAGTCAATATTAATTCAACATAAGAAAATAAATATAATATTTCACATCCCAAAAAAATATTTTTCCTTCCATGATAGGAATATCATTGAAGAATCAAATATTGTGAAATATTTTTATAAATTTTGATAATATCTAACTAGACCCAAGAATATTATAATCTTAAGAACATTATGTAGTTGTCCTTAGGTCATGAAAGCATCAAAGTTCTTAGGATCAACTGTGATACCATGCTCTAATGTAGCGTGTCAAATGAAAATCAATTTTTGAATACTAAAATCATATTTTCATGGATTCGTATAATGTGAGTGATTTCAAAATAATTCATGAATTCTCTGAAATTTTTCATGTGATACTACTTCATCATAGAGTAAACAAATATATCATTCATGATTAATACTAATAATGTATCAAGATACTCATGGAAGAATGTATTCACCAACTTTATAAATACTTCAAGGGAATTGGTTTGACCAAATGGAAAGACACGGTACTCATAGTGTCCAGACATACTCTAGAAGATACTTTTCACAATGAAAATTTCATTTATTCTCAACCAGTGGTAACCAGATCAATTATAAATAGCCATGAAACACTTCTCCTATGTCAACTAGTAATGTATAACATCTATCCATGGAATCAGCAACTCAGACATTAGCGTAACTTGATTGATTTTTTACTAATCAACACAAACGAAAAGTGTCCCATAAGCTTTCATAGAAAAGATAACTGGTGTTTCCCAAGGTGAAACACTAGGGAGTATAAATCATTTCTCTAAACATTCTTTTAACTAAGTCTATAACTAATTAATTCTTCCTAGTTCCATTTAGAAAAAAGGAGTGTATACTAGTAGATTACTATGAAACAAAATCTATAGAAAACTCTACCTCCCATAGAGGTTGAAAAAAATATATTTAGAATTAAAACATTTGAAAACTCAAGTAAAACTAGAGTGATATCACCAAAAAAATATTTCATCACCTGATCAAATAGAGATAACAGATATTACTTTCCCAAAATCTGGATAATAAAGTCCAACTCTATTTCACCTCCGGTCACATTCTCAATCAAATATATGGAATACCACATTGGGTGTAGTGAAGGTGACTCATTTAATATAACAACCAATTTATTCATTATTTAAAATGACCCAATAAATATCAAATATTATATCAAGATGATTCATTATGAGAACCATAAAATCACATGTAGACTTGATTTGTAATAACAAGAACACACATGAAGTAAATCAATGTCCAACCTCTCACTTCATTAATAGGGTAGTAGTAATATCCATCACATTAGATGAAATATTCATATGTAGATGAAGAATATTCAAAATATGATTCAAAATGAATGAATGAGATGAGATTTTAACAAATAATGTAGCAAAAAAATTTGTATCAATAGTTATTGAACCACTCACCATTGATTGGCATGTATCTTCTTCCACTAGTGAATATTTTATAATTTGGTGAAGCTTAGATTCAGATTCATGTTGCTAGAATCTCGTAGTTCATCAAAACCCTAATTTTACTATATTTCTTTTATATGAGGAAGATACTAATAAAAAATATGAAGAACGATAGATATTATATAACTTCTTCATGTGATATGAGTGTCCGAATGAATCATATCACATGGTTACCTCAGTGAAAATACATGTCATGTTCCTTGGCATTCCACACTTGTATAAAAATCATTGGGCCTATGACCATCAATATAGTAGATATAGAAGAACCCGACTATTAATAATCACCATGAGAATCATCAAAATTTCACTTTCATAAACAATCTCAAAAAACATCCACTAGTTGAAAATTTAACTCCCGCCAACCCGGAATACCCTTCTTGGTCATGCTAGACCTTCAATTCTATGTCCGCAATCTCGGTATAAGAAGTCATATTCAGCAAGGAAAATTAAGATCAAATAATATATCAACGTCTTATCTAGAACATAAAAGTATCCATCTTCTAAATATATAAAATCTCATGTATAGACTGCACATGCATATTGAAATAATTTTCAAACTCATTCACTATTGAGTTTGAATTATAGTGTTTGACATATTATGTAGCCTAATCTAACACCATATAATCTGGATAGAACTGGTTGATGAGATAAAAATTAAAATCATTCCACTATAGTACCTCATTATTATTTAAATTTCAATAATTTTACCACAAAAGATTATAGGTATTTATAGATTAAAGTTGTAATATTTCACCATGATTTCATCAATAATATCCATAACCTCAAAAAAAAAATCAATTATCCTCCAAAATTCCTATGCCTTTTGATGATCATTGGATCCTTGGACCACTAAAGGATTCTCGAGAGGTATCTCATGAGCATGATTCTAGAAAAGAACCCTATGTTGATTCATATCATAATATATAATGGGAAAAGGTGCATGTGCCAATTCGAGAGCCTGGAAAACACAAAAAATTATCCCATCCATGATATGGTCTACAGGTGGATTTTCTCGATATTGTTCATTAGAAGTTTCCCCCTGGATGATATTTTCTTATCGTCTCGGTGACATAATTCTAAATACCATCAAAATAAAACATAAAATAAATCATACGGTTTGCCAAATCTACACTCTATCAATATAAATAGGAGAAATAATCCTATCATATAGATAAAAAAAGATTTTTATTTTAATTAATCCAAATAAAATTTAAGGAAAATAATATAAATAATCATTATGATGTCATTCCAAAAAACAAATTTCTAACATAAGGCCCATCATGGTGATATTTGGCAAGAAACTCACTCTGAAATACCTACTATGTCATGAAAATATTTCACAACTGCATACTCACATCAAAGAAACATTCACAACAGACACCGCTTATACAACTTTGACTGTAACATCCCAAGTAAATAAAGAATATGACTTTTTCATATTTATTAATTTTTGAATTAAATATAAATTTTACTTTAAAAGGGTTTCTATGTTCTATAATATACCTGATACGCAACAACGAGTTTCATTGAAATCTTACGTTGCACACTAATAATATATTATTATTTTAAACTGTAGTTAACTCCTAGATATTGTATTAGAGAGAATGAATGAAAAAGACTACAATATTATTAAACATTTTTGTTAAATTTATTTACATTTATTTAATATAAGTTAGTGGCTTAAAATGTCAATGAATCTAATTTTAAGAATAATTTACATTAAAAGGCTGATTTATCACTTTTTAATGGCGAACCGTTTTTAAATATAGTTTTGGTCACTTTAATACATTATATATGGCCAAATAAAATCCATTTTTAGAATGGGGACATCATAATTTACTTTGTGTAATTTTTTGGAATTTTTCGGATAATGTTCATTTTTTTAATGAATAGTGAAAAATATTGTATTTTAATTTAAAAGTTCCTCTTAATCAAATATATTTTATTGATATATTATATTTTTATTTGGTTTTAAAGTGAAATTAAAATATATTTTTACCATTTAATCCACGTTGCCCATTGGAATTAATTTCACTATGAAATTGGAAATAAACAAGTATCAATCTTTTGATAGTTATTGTTTCTAAAAAACACGCTATTTGTTTTGATAAGTGGAATTAATTTTAAAATTAATTAATTCCACATATATGTTTTGAATTTGGATAAATAGACATAATTTTTGAATTCAGAAAAACAAATATATTTTAGTCTGAATATTTGATATTTTTCTGAAAAACTTCAATTCTTGATGAATAGTGAAACCACATAGTGGTAGTTAAAAAAACTAACTTTTTCATTTAAATGAAATTTTACCAATTCCGTGGATTGAATTTAGAAAATACAACATAAATGGTTGTTATCAACAAGTAAAATGTGATTCAATAAGATAAAAATAATTTTTTGTGAATAGTATCTTTTGACTTTTATTTACCGCGGTTAAAGGTAAATAAGGTAATTTAAGGTAAAAGGAATATTACAATAATTCCAAATTACCTTAAAACATGTCCAAAACTTATTGGTTGATACATTTACGACCATGGGAATATTTTTGTCTACTGTGGGACCCCATTGATCCACTTGGGAGTGATAATGACAATTTAGATTAATTAACTTAAAGTAAAGACAAAAATGACAAAAACAAACATCTTTTAGTAAATTAATTTTTATATGGTGTTATAGAAGTCATATTTTCAACTATAAATATTATTTAGAAAGATAAAATTTTTTCATACATGATAGTATTTTTTTTTAAATTTTTAGAAATCAAATAATATAAATTTTTTATGACAAAATAATGATGTAGTGTTTACCACATTAATAAAGGATTTAAATAAATAAGATTATAATATTTAAAATATTATCCAAAACCTTTTTAATTATTATTTGATGCTTTTATATCGACCTTTAGTCATCTTAAATTTGGCTGTAATGATTTTTGGACCATTAGAATGGGAATATCAATATATAATAAAATAATGTTTTCACACTTTCCTAGAGAGCCCCTCCTCCCCCTTATAAAAAGAGACCTTTTCTATCCAATTCCTCACACCACTCAAGCCGTTTGGCTCATCAAAACTCTGTCCAATTAAGCTCCCCACATACCTCTCCTTGTCTAACAAGCCTTACCTTAAAAATAAGGCACTTAAATATGTCCTTTGGTTTAAACCAATGGGAGTTACCCAAATTAAAGGTAACATTTTCTCTTAAATTGTTTTCTTTTATTTTACTTCTCAAACCCCTAAACTCTATTTATTCCATTCATTGTAGCAACAACAGTATCCTAAATATAATAGGATGTTTCTATGAAAATTATTCGAACTAAACTTACACAAACCTTTATCGAATGGATAAATAACATAATGTTTCTGTGGATGGAAAGCTAACACCTCACGAAACAATGTTCGTTAAAATATCTCAGACTGCCTCTCATGGTGGCCATTATGATTTAAATTTATTTATATATGATATATATTTTGTTTATGTTTTCTTTATTCTTCTTTATTTTCCATTTATATCATGCCTTTATGGTTTCCATAGTGGGTAAATACAATAATCTCATTTGAGGAAACACAGACTACCACCCCCTCAAAGTGATTTGACACGTTAAGGCCTTATGTGGGATGTATACATGATATATTTAATGATATTATATATTATATTATAATGGAATTATAATACAACTTTGTATAATTAGGTTTTAATTCCATTAAAATAAGAAAAATAAAAATGAAATTAGCGTTCATGCGTACGTATGACTTATCGTCTCCATGAACGATGCATTTCATTTCTTACTTCTAAATGTTATGTACTATTATAAATACATGTATATATTGGATATTTATTATATATATGATATATAAATCATGAATATAATTCAGGATATAATTAAACTTTGACCACATGATCAACATGTAATTATAAGAAGCCCATTTTTGACTCAAGTACCAAATATTGACAAAATGAACATTATTAACTTAAATGATTACATAATGTTTATAACATGGTAATAAGTGATATAAAAGGAATAATAAACTTGAAAAATGTTCTTAAGAAAGTAGATATTAACTTTCGTTTATTATTCAGGAGATTAAAGAACGATCGAGTCAAGTTGGACACAAAGTAAGGGATTTTCTTATCTCATTTTAAATTACGTGAGATTTCCATTGATCGCCAATTATTCATTGAATGTGGTGTATTGGGTACAGCAATTATATATATATATATATTATTAGGATTATCTTTATATTCATGGTATTCTGTGATTAATTTTTTGGTTATTAACTTTTTATGATATGATTCAATTTGAATAAAATGAAGTAACGGTTTTTCATCTGACTTTTTATTTCCCTGAGATTCATGCTATATTTTCCACTATTTCCTTTTGTGTAGTGAATGTACATCCCATTATTTTACTATTTGTTTAATATAATTTCATTTATGAGTATTTACATCTTCATTTTATAATCCTTCTTTCATGTGGCGTATGTTTTGTAAGTTACCGAATCGGTAAGGGAACCTTTCACCTTCCTCTTTTTAAAAGACTTCTTTTTGTTATGTCTTATAATTTACATATTATTATGTTGGGATATGTTATTTTATATAATTATTTATGTATATTTTATTTACAAGTGATGAGATACCCTTTTTATCTTATCAACCCATTTTTTGAATTTTGAAGTGATGTCATTAGGGTGTCGAAATTTTACAAGGGAACTTCTTAACCCAACTTTAATTCATTGGGTTCAACATGTACTTCTTGAACATGTCATCCTATGAATATGTGAGAATTACCTATGATTGTTTTACACATTATATCAACTTATATTGGGTGTATTTATATTTTTCACACATAATTATGTGATTTATTTATCCTTAATTTAAGGACACCATCTTTATAAGGGATTTTATCTCAATTTACATTTACATCGAGACTCCATTGTTGTTATGAACCAATTCACTCTTATATGATGTATATACTGTACTTTGAAATATTATATCATGAATCACTTAATTCTCATGATATTATAAAGTTCCGATTAAATGTTATTCTTCAATTATTTTTATTCAAGCATCTATCTTTTTGTTAAAAAACTCTTCAACTAAATGATGATTTTAAATGTTTTAAAGATTTATTTTTCTAAAAATTTCTCATTAATGTACATGTCTTAAAAATGGGTTTTAGGATTTATTTATATGGGAATTAATGTTTTCAAATGACAATTATTTTAAAAGCATGAAAGTGGTATGGGAACCTTTGATTCAAAAATCTCTTTTTAAATGGTATTGAAAATGATTTGAAAAAACATTGTTTATTTCAATATCTTGATTTCATATATTGGAATGTGGAAATGGTATCTTTACATTATACATGTGGCATATGTTATTATTATGTTCTGGTTATTGGGCATTGTTTATGTATACGGGTGGTTCCGTGATAAACCTAGGGCGGGTGAGCCTGAGATGGCTCTCCAATGCATTGGGTAATGTGACGAAGGTAAATGTGATGTTTCTCCAAAGTGATATAGGGAATATAATATGATGGGTATTCCAAGTGTAACTCCATACGTAGATGTGATAGTTACAATGTATGTTTAATATGGATTCCATAAGTAACCATTAAGATTTATGATTTGTGTGTGTTATTCATAAATCTTATGATATCATAATATGACAACCCTGCTTTTTATTACAACTTAAACATTCTTTATTACATAAAACATCACATGATACAACAAATAAGATCGATAGGTTTAGTGTCTTTGGGGCTTAGGATCATTACATAAAAACTTTAAACATGAAATACAACATCTTTATTGAAAACTTCCTTTACATGACCACTACATTCCTTCGTACTTAGCATTGCATGGGATAACCTGAGGACATGCATAAGAAAAGGGTGAGCTGTAAAGCCCAGTAAGGGAGTACACATGGAATAACATGAGGAGTAGAATACATGTTAGGAAATAGGCATATCAATAGAGCATAAAATAAACATGAACATAAAGTCATGATAAAGCATGGTAATCATAACATGGAAATGTGGCACCAACACTTAACATTGAATTAACATGAGCCAAGGCTCATTGCACATGGAGCATGAGTAAACCCTCATTGCACTTGAAGCATGAGTAAACCCTCGTTGAAATTGAATTATCATGAGTCAACACTCATTGCACTTGACGTATCATGATACTATACTTTACTCAATGCATTGGAGCGCTATAAGGGCGCACCCTTCTTAAACATTTCATTTCATGCATAAGTGTGCCACATGGATCATAAAACATGGATTCATAAAACATAATCATTTATTCCCCGATAAAGTAATATGGAATTGATTCGTGAAACTTTACAATCAATAAGTAAATGTGCATAAAGGTGAATACCCTTGATGGAGAAATGGGCATGGTATTCACTACACAATGACATTGGCTTATAAAATCGGTGTGATTTCGGCAGCGTAACAGCGTGACATAAGAATTCATAAAAAAGGATTATGATACAGAAAGGGGTTCCTAATAATATTTACATGTAAAGGACAGTAAGGAGGTCATATAGATACATTTCCCAACAATTGTAATCTAATTTAGATTCATGATACAAAAGTATTGCTTGAATATAAACGAGGAGAGAAAAGTTCCTTTCGGAATTTCGGCATAGTAACGGGTGTACATGGGAGGCATTTAATGAGAGAGAAAGGGGTCTCCCATCATTCAAACAATAAGAGGGCAGTATGGGGGAGGTGAGAAACCATACCCCAACATTCATAATTGAAATTAAAAGGGCAATACAACTTAATGAAAATTGACAAAAATGAGAAAGGAAGAAAAAACCCTTACTTGGAAGTGTGCTTCCAAAGGCTAGAAAGAGGCTTTTGAGAGGCTTCTTGGGAGCTTGGGGCACCTTGAGATGATTCTAGAGAGAGTAGGTCAGAGTTTGGACGAACTCCAAGGGCTTTCAGTGAGGAGGAAGTGGGAGCTTGGCTGGGTTTGTATAGGAAAGGTGAGAGAATTCTTTATTATTTAGGTTTGGGACCCCTTATAAAATAATCCAAACCACAAACCATCCCATGGTATTTGCCCATGGTTTCTGGAAAAGGAAAGAGGAAAACAATATTTTACAAGGCCAAGGTCCGAACTTATTAAAAAAATAGGGTTGCTTATGTGGAGTTGAGTGACACTCCCATGGAAATTAATTTAACAAGGCAAAGTGTTGAATAAGTCTTGAGGGATCCATTAATGCTTTGAAAAGTAAGTAAAACAAACCCAAAACCTCATTATTTTAATGATAAAACATGTATTGGCCGAACATAAGGATTATGGTATTTTATTACATCACCATTGGGTCATTATGATGTCATAAAACACATTATATTTTTAAATGGTATTTAATTTTTACCCAAATATTTGACTGTCTTAGAAAATTATGAAGAATTCACCGTTGGATAATTTCAACGTCCTGATTCCAAAAATAATAATTATTTTATCTAAATAATTTTCTAAATATGTGAATTTTCACTTTTAAAATAAAAACCGACATTTATAAAAAATTCACGGGTTTTGACAGAAATGGCTTTCAAACCTTAATAAAAATTTTAATTGCATTCATAAAATTATAAGGTCATTTATATTTAATAAAAATTAATTTAATATTAATAATAATATTTTATTAAAATATTATTTAATTCAAAAAATCCATTAATTTAATAAAATATAATTCTTAATTAAATAATAACCAAAAACACCATTTGTACTTTAAAAACTATTTAGAATGTATCAAAAATGACTAGAAATTATATTCATTATTATATAAAAAAATAATGCACATGAACATAGTACTACTTATTTGTTACATAACCCCTTAAAATAGCCGCATAAGACTTAAGGGTAAGGTGTGTGATGGTGACAGACTGTTGGGGCGTCTCGGATAACATTGCTCGAGTGGTAATCTCTATCAACTTCCACTTTTCCCGTAGACGGTCCCGTTCGAGCTTGAAATAATGAATCTCAGCTTGGGCTTGGTCAAGGGCGAAGCCCAAAGACGCCACCTATTTTCCGAGCTTTGACAAATGGGCTTCGTACAGGGCAATTCTATTGGATGAGGCCGTCACTTCCTTTGTCTGAGTAAAATTGGGTTCGTTAAATCCATATATTTATACTACTCATGTGATCACTGTTCAACATCGATAAACGTAATGGTCACAAATCATAACAAAAAACCAATGAAGTTGAGAACATATAATTTTTTTTTTCATAAGGAGACATTTAACTGGATTAAGAGGGATTTTCCATTAATGAAACTCTGGGTCGTTATAATATTCCCCCCTTATGAAATTTCGCCCTCAAAATTTTCCTTTTCCCACACTAAAAAAAATGTGGGTAACTCAGCTTCATCATATCCTCCGACTCCCAAGTTTCTTCTTCAAACTTGTGGTTTCTACACAACACCTTGACGAGGGGAATTGTCTTATTTCGTAGAACATTTTCTCTAGGATCTACGATCTTCACTGGTTGCTCCTCATAAGAAAGGCCATCTTCCAATTGTACCACCTCGGAAGAGAGTACATGTGAAGGGTCCTGTATGTACTTCCTTAAGAGGGAGACATGAAAAACTTCATCCACCTTGGCCATAGTAGGTGTAAGTGCTAGTCGATAGGCCACATCCCCAACACGATCAAGAATCTCGAAGGGGCCGATGTACCTTGGACATAACTTCCCTTTCTTTCCAAACCTCGTGACCTTCTTCCACAGAGATATGCGTAAAAACACCATGTATCCGACTTTAAACTCAAGGTCTCATCGACGATTATCTGCATAGCTCTTCTGTCGACTTTGGGCTACCTTGATATGCTGATGAATGGTTTTCACCTTCTCCACCATTTCTTAGACCATTTCTGGTCCAAGCAGCTTACGTTCACCGACCTATTCCCAACATGCAAGTGTTCTACACCTTTTCCCATATAGGGCTTCATATGGTGCCGTTTGGATGCTCAAGTAGAAACTATTATTATAAGAGAACTCAACCAGAGGAAGATGTTGATCCCATCCTCCTTTAAAGTCCATTGAGCATGCTATCAACATGTCCTCAAGTGTTTGGATAGTCCACTCAGATTGGCCATCAGTTTGAGGATGATAGGCCATACTGAAGTTCAGTTCAGTATTCGGAGCATGTTGTAGACTCTTCCAAAACATAGATGTGAATCTTGGATCTCGGTCAGACACAATAGATAATGGTACTCCATGAAACCGTACCACATCCCTGATATATATCTGTGCCAGTTGATCCAAATAGAAATCCTCTCGAATAGCAATGAAGTGTGCAGTCTTTGTAAGACGATCCACAACAACCCAGATTGCATTGTTGCCTTTGGATGTCCTTGTATTTCCGGTGAAAAAGTCCATGGTGATGTTCTCCCATTTCCATTCTGGTATGGGAAATGGTTGCATCATCCACTTAGACTTCTTCATCTCTTCCTTCACTTGCTGACACACCAGGCACTTTGATGTATATTCAGCGATCTCCTTCTTCATATTATCCCACCAAAAGTTTTCTCGGAGATCTCGATACATCTTTGTGCTCCCTGGGTGAATAGAGAAAGTTGAACTATATGCATCATCCAAAAGTTCCTTCTTCAGCTCCGGACTTGATGGAACACATAGTCTTTTCCCAAACCGCACAATTCCTTCTTCATTAACATTAAACTCTAAGGGTTTTCCCTTTTTGATAGCTTCCACTTTTTCTTGGATTCCCGCATCATCCTTTTGAGCATCCTTTACCCTTTTGCAAAAGAGATGGTTGAGCAATAATTTGTGAAGGGATTGATGATGTTCCCTTCTTTATGATTCCCACATCCATCTTCATCAAGACTAAGAAGATTGGATACTTCTCAATTCTCATCATTGATAGAATAGCTGGATCCTTTCTACTTAGGACATCCGCCACCTTGTTCGCTTTCCCAGGGTGGTAATGTATTGAACAGTTATAATCCATGATGAGCTCTATCTATCTTCTCTGGTGCATATTAAGCTCTTTCTGTGTGAAAATATATTTAAGACTCTTGTGGTCTGTATATATCTCACATTTCTCTCCATAGAGATAATGCCGCCAGATTTTCAAGGCAAAGATCACAGCCGCCAAATCTCAATCATGCATTGGATAGTTTCTCTCAAGGATTTTCAACTGCCTTGATGCATAGGATATCGCTTTATCATTCTGCATCAGCACACATCCTAAGCCCTTTTTCGAAACATCACTGAATACCACAAAAATCTCCCCACTTGTGGGTAAAGTGAGCACGGGTGCAGTGATAAGCCTCCTTTTCAACTCCTTGAAGATTTCTTCGCATTCATCACTCCAGGAAAACTTAACTCCCTATCGAGTTAGCTTGTTAAGAGGGTTGGACAATTGTGAGAAATTTCTCAAAAATCGTCGATAATATCCAGCTAACCCCAAGAAGCTACGGATATCAGTTACCGATGTTGGCCTCAGCCATCCCTCAATTGCATCTGTTTTGGAGGGGTCCATAGATATCCCATTGCTTGTGATGATAGGGCCCAAGAATGAGACTTCCTTCAACCAAAACTCACACTTGCTGTACTTTGCATAGATCTTCTCCTTGGGCAAAGTCTCTAGTATAGTTTTTAAATGTTCCTCATAGTCCTCCTTGGTTTTGGAGTATATTAGAATATCATCTATAAAGACTACAACAAATTTGTCAAGGTAATCTCTAAAGACTATATTCATCAAGTCCATGAATATTTCTGGAGCATTGGTGAGTCCGATAGGCATTACTATGAATTCATAGTGCCCGTACCTTGTACGAAATGCAGTCTTGGGGATATCTTCCTTCTTCACCCTTACTTGATAATATCCCGACCGCAAGTCCACCTTGGAGAAGTATTGTGCTCCATGCAGCTGATCAAACAAGTCATTGATTCTTGGGAGAGGATACTTGTTCTTTATCGTGATTTTGTTAACTTAACGATAATCGATGCAAAGCCACATTGACCCATCCTTCTTCTTGATGAAGAGGACTGGTGCACCCCATGGTGATGCACTTGGGCGTATAAACCCTTTATCCAGGTTCTCCTGTAGTTTTTCTTCAACTCTTCAAGCTCAACAATAGCCATTCTATATGGAGTCTTGGATATTGGTAGCGCCCCAGGTATAAGTTCAATTGAGAACTCAACATCTCTTCTTGGAGGAAGACCATGAAGTTTCTCGGGAAACACTTCAGCGAATTCCCTCACAATAGGCATTTCATCAAGGGTGGTTTCTTCCTTGGACTCAATCATCTGAGCCCGATATTCGTGCTCATAAGGCAGTAATATCCATGCTTGATATGATGGAGATATAGGATATTCATCTTCCTCCTGACACTTGTAAAGAATCGGGGGTCGATTCTCCATATGGAGTGTGATTTCCCTCTCCCGAAAATTTATGTTGGCTCTATATAAGGAAAGCCAATCCATGCCAAGAATTGCATCAAATTACACCAGAGGGAGTATGATGAGGTTCACCGGGAAATTCAATCCACAGATTATAACAGGGGAGGACTTATACTCATGGGATGCAATGATTTTCCCATTTTCCGTACTCACTGACATCTTTACTTCCATGATTTGTGGTGGTGCTGGGATTGTTCTACTAAACTTTTTAGATATAAAAGAATGCGTAGAACCTGAATCAAAAAGTACGTTCGCTATTCTTGAATGAATAACTAGCGTACCTGTCACCACTTCCTTGTCGGGGTTCACTTCGGCAGAAGTGATGGCAAACGCTCTTCGTTGCTATCTTGGAGGTTGTTGGTTGCCTCCGAAATACCTTGGTTTAGGGAACTGATTTGAAAAATGACACGGTTCTTTGCATTTGTAGCATTGAACAATGCGTTGATGTTCGAACGGAGCATTCCTCTCCTCTATCGCAGCTACGGGTCCTTCTGGCCGACAGTTAATAGCTAGGTACCCTTACCATCCACACTTGAAGCATTTTCTCGTCCCCCTAAGGCAATTTCCAAGGTGCCTCTTTGCACACTTTTGGCAAGTGGGGTGCTGGAACTTCTTAGCGCCGTTGGATATATCCATCGTCCCACCAGCATTGAAGTCCACCTTACGCTTCTTGTCCCCATGATACCCTTGTGATTCTCCGATCTCCATTTCAACCTTGAAGGCACATCAGACAATTTCCTCATAACTGTCGATGTCACGGATCGCTAATGCTTTCCGCAAACTAGTCTTCAGCCCACCAAAGAAATGGTCAACCTTGCATTCAAGGGTAACGACAAAGTTGGAAGCGTATCGTGCAAGACTTGTAAAGTTTGCCTCGTACGCTCCCACAGATTCTTCATATTTCTGTTTGAGGGAAAGGAAGTCCCTTTCCATCATAAGACGGAGGGTGAGCGGAAAATATTTATCGAAAAACATCTTTCGGAATTCCTTCCATTCCAAAGCCTCGATCTCCTCCTTAGGCTTTTTATTTTTGATCATTGTACACCATTGATCAGCTTCACCCTCCATACGATAAGCCGCGAGGAGAACCTTCTCTTGTTCAGAACATTTGAGGATGGAGAATATCTTTTCAATGGAGTTGATCCATTGCTCAGCGATCATGGGATCAGATGATCCACTAAAAGTAGGAGGCCTTTGTCTCATGAATCTTTCAATAAAAACTTGTTCTTTCTTAGGGGGGGTTGAACATTCCTCTTGACCTATGTTTCTATTCAAAATTTGAGTTAGCTGAGAGAGAAGCGTGACAAAGTTCGTGATTCCCGCTCCCATTGGTTTGGGCATATCATTAGTACAATCATCACACTGATCTTCACAATGGTTGTTAGCCCGAGTTCTCCTGTTACTGGCTATTGGCTGGAATAAAAGGAATGTTAGGGGTAAAACATAAAGGGTAATCCAAAGACAAATGATGTTGACCTATAATTACACTTTAATCTCTTTAACTCATGAGTCTATAGGATTCAATCCAGGATTTTCATGATCTACCTTCTAACATATATTCTTAGGGGCATTTTTCCCTTAATAAGGGTTCATACTAAGCTTGTGAATTTATCAAAGCATATCCCCTGGGAGTGTCGTAACCAAGAGTGCAGTAAGGCCAGTTGTCGTAAACCAGTTCCCGTTCGAGTCTAGCTCAAAGCAGTGTTTTCGGGTTTTTACCCTTAGGATACATCTGTGCCAGAGCCGCCTCTACCTGCTCGTATCCAGACAAGGATGTATTTGTTCGATAAACCACTTACATAGTATTTACCAAAACGTAGGGATGTTTTTATTATACTTAGTCTTGTATCTAAGGCTTTACTAGGGTTTCTTAATCCCAAAAATAACTAAACCTATCCTCTGATACCAACTATGACAACCCTGCTTTTTATTACAACTTAAACATGCTTTATTACATAAAACTTCACTTGATACAACAAAGAAGATCTAGAGGTTTTGTGTCTTTTGGGATTAGGATCATTACATAAAAACTTTAAACTTGAAATACAACATCTTTATTGAAAACTTCCTTTACATGACCACTACATTCCTTCGTACATAGCATTGCATGGGATAACCTGAGGACATGTATAAGAAAAGGGTGAGCTGTAAAGCCCAGTAAGGGAGTACACATGGAATAACATGAGGAGTAAAATACATGTTCGGCAATAGGAATATCAATAGAGAATAAAATAAACATGAACATAAAGGCATGATAAATCATGGTAATCATAACATGAAAATGTGGCAACAACACTTAACATTGAATTAGCATGAGCCAAGGCTCATTGCACATGGATCATGAGTAAACCCTCATTTCACTTGAAGAACGAGTAAACCCTCATTTCACTTGAATTATCATGAGTCAAAACTCAATGCACTTGATGTATCATGATACTATACTATACCCAATGCATTGGAGCGCTATAAGGGTGCACCCTTCTTAAACATTTCATTTCATGCATAAGTGTTCCACATGGATCATAAAACATGGATTCATAAAACATAATAATTTATTCCATGATAAAGGAATACGGAATTCATAAATGAAACTTTACAATCAATAAGTAAATGTGCATAAAGGTGAATACCCTTGATGGAGAAATGGGCATGGTATTCACTACAAAATGACATTGGCTTAGAAAATCGGTGCGATTTCAGCAGCGTAACGACGTGACATAAGAATTCATAAAAAAAGTTGATGAGAGAGAAATGGGTTACTCATCATATTTACATGTAAAGGACAGTAAAGAGGTCATATATATACATGTCCCAAAAATTGTAATCGATTTTAGATTCATGATACAAAAGTATTGCTTGAATATAATAGAGGAGAGAAAAGTTCCTTTCGGAATTTTGGCATAGTAACGAGTGTACATGAGAGCCATTTAATGAGAGATAAAGGGGTCTCCCATCATTCAAACAATAAGAGGGCAGTGTGGGGGAGGTGAGAAACCATACCCCAACATTCATAATTGAACTTAAAAGGGCAATACAACTTAATGAAAATTGACAAAAATGAGAAAGGAAGAAAAAACCCTTACATGGAAGTGTGCTTCCAAAGGATAGAGAGATGCTTGTGAGAGGCTTATTGGGAGCTTGGGGAACCTTTAGAGGATTATAGAGAGAGTAGAGCAGAGGTTGGACGAACTCCAAGGGCTTTGAGTGAGGAGGAAGTGGGAGCTTGGGTGGGTTTATATAGGAAAGGTGAGATAATTCTTTATTATTTAGGTTTGGGACCCCTTATAAAATAATCCAAACCACAAACCATCCCATGGTATTTGCCCATGGTTTCTGGAAAAGGAAAGAGGAAAACAATATTTTACAAGGCCAAGGTCCTAACTTATTAAAAAAATAGGGTTGCTTATGTGGAGGTGAGTCACACTCCCATGGAAATTAATTTAAAAAGGCAATGTGTTGAATAAGTCTTGAGGGCTCCATTAATGCTTTGAAAAGTAAGTCAAACAAACCCAAAACCTCATTATTTTAATGATAAAAGATATATTTGCCGAACATAAAAATTATGGTATTTTATTACATCACCATTGGGTCATTATGATGTCATAAAACACATTATATGTTTAAATGGTATTTAATTTTTACCCAAAAATTTGACTATCTCAGAAAATTATGGAAAATTCACCGTTGGATAATTTCGATGTCCTGATTACAAAAATAATATTTATTTTATCTAAATAATTTTCTAAATATGTGAATTTTCACTTTTAAAAAAAACCGACATTTATAAAAAATTCACGGGTTTTGACAGAAATCGCTTTCAAACCTTAATAAAAATTTTAATTGCATTCATAAAATTATAAGGTCATTTATATTTAATAAAAATTAATTTAATATTAATAATAACATTTTATTAAAATATTTTTTAATTCAAAAAATCCATTAATTTAATAAAATATAATTCTTAATTAAATAATAACCAAAAACACCATTTGTAATTTAAAAACTATTTACAATGTATCAAAAATGACTAGAAATTATATTAATTATTATATAAAAAAATAATTCACATGAACATAATACTACTTATTTGTTACATAACCCCTTAAAATAGCCGCATAAGACCTAAGGGTAAGGTGTGTGATGGTGACAGACTCTTGGGGCGGCTCAGATAACATCGCTCGAGTGGTAATCTCTGTAAACTTCCACTTTTCCCATTGACGGTCCCGTTCGAGCTTGACATAATGAATCTCAGCTTGGGCATGGCCATGGGCGAAGCCCAAAGACGCCACCTCTTTTCCGAGCTCTGAAAAATGGGCTTCGTACGGGGCAATTCTACTGGATGAGGCCATCGCTTCCTTTCTCTGAGTAAAATTAGGTTTGTTAAATCCATATATTTATACTACTCATGCGATCACTGTTCAACGGCTATAAAAGTAACGGTCACAAATCTTAACATAAAACCAAAGAAGTTGACATCTTATAAAAACATTTTTCATAAGGAGACATTTAACTGGATTAAGAGGGATTTTTTATTAATGAATCTCTGGGTCGTTACACATAAGGTATGTTATGATTGAAAAGTATGGTTTCATGGATTTGTATTTATTGTTGGGATAATGTTTTCCTTCCTTATTTTATAACCCTTACTGAGATTTTTATAATCACCCCATGTTTTTGAAAATTTTTCCATAGGACTTAAAGATGAATCAGTTCAAGGATGAGATAATGGATAAGTCTTGTTGTCTAAAACATGGAACTAGACAGGTGTCTTTTTATGAGTTTTTATTTTATGAAAAAATGGATACTGAGTAGTAGTGTCTACTTGTAATATTCAAGTTGTTATGTAATAGTTATGGAATAATTCTCTAAAACTGTAAACCTGAAAAGATCCCCAATGTGAATTATTCATTTAATTCAAGATTATGTAATGTTTAAGTTCAGGTCCTGATAGTTGGTATCAGAGGTTGGTTTAGATAACATTAGTGGTTTGTGAATTCATTAAGAATAAGTGACATTACTATAATGGTTAGGATTTCAGAATGAGTCATAGTTTTTTAGATAAAGTGACTACGTTTAAGATAACATGAATAGTTATATTTTAGTGTTTACCCTCCTCATAAGATATTATTTTATGATTTTACTGATATAATCACACTGACCTTTTTGGTTTTAGTAAATGGATGGATCTAGCAGGCACCAAAGTAATGGTGAATGTGAAGAAAACTGTGACAATTTTCTGAATGAGCTAATAAATGATATGGGAGCTACAATGAGAACACTTTTGGTTATTGACAACCAACTATCTGGAGTCATGATTGACCACCTGAACCTTAGTGATCTTTATAAGACATCATATATGTGAGAAACAAATCCCTACCAAAGTTCATGTAATAATCATAAAGGAAAGTGTGTTCAAAAACCTATATGTCAAAGATTATGAAAGAAACACCTATGAAAATGTATCAAAGGGACATAAAGATTCTATATATGTGGAAATGATGGTCATAAAGAAAGAACCTTCCATAGAAAAAGGAAACATCTAGTTGACTCTAGGAAAGGGAAGGAATTCCTTTCCGACAGATCAATTGTATGTTTTAAATGTGGTGTTCATGGTCATTATGCAAACAAATGTCCTACGAAGATGTTTTGGGAATGGGATCACCAGGATCATACAAATATTTGTTTACCAATACCTAATTCCCGTCCAATTGAGGAGGAAGAAACTAACAATGACCAATGAAAGGTATGGATTATTTCTTAACATCTGTTTTTTTATTATTGAAATAATATGATATGATTCATGATTTTCTTTGTATGAAAGAATTATTTCAGAATAAGTTAGAAAATAATGGTTAATGGATTATGAAGAATTCTGAATGAGTAAGAAGTCAGCATAATAGTTTTTCAAGAGTTATGGTAGAATTTAGGATGGTGAAAGGCTTAAAAGTATTAAGGATCTTTTGAAGATGGGATTACATTTGAAGACTTTTTATAGTATGAGTAACCCTAATTTTTGATATATGAAAATATTATTCAAGGAATAATTATCTTCTCTTTTGTGGATACAGTTATAATGAACCATTTGGGTTTATATGATCCTTGAATTTGAGGCAATTACCGGTTAATACAATTTGGGATGCAAAACAAAAGTTATTAGATAAAAATTGTTTTTAAAAAATGTTATGGTTTTTTTAATTTATCTCTTTTTGGGAATGTTATATAATTATGTAGTTTTTGAAAACGGAAAACACGCAAACCGTGTGACAACTCGTCGCGTCAGATGAAGCTGTGGGAATCAAACCCACAACATTAGTGTGACTGGTATTTATCACCTACCACTGGACAACGTGAAGTCCTAGGTTAGTATGACTAATTCTTTGTAGTTAGATGATCCTATGAATCAGGAATAATTTTATTTTGGGTTATCTATAGAAATTATTAACTTATCCTGGAGGATATGTGATTAGGTTAATTACTTTTCAATATGAGACTTTAAGAGTAACTGATGTTATTTGGAGATAAATGTTATGATTTACCTTGGAAGACTATGTGATTAAATCCATAATAGAATTGTGTTTCAATCTTAGTTTGGATTACTTTGAATAATTTTAGGGATAACTGTTTATTTAATGGTCTTTCTTCACCCTTGGGTTCTTTTTGTTGAATTTTTGAGATTAAGAGTAGTATTTGTTTTATAATGGATTATCCTTTTGGTGATTATCTGATCTTGTACTAACAATTATGGTTTTAGATGATGTCTAAGTAAAAGGGAAATAGATAGTTCCCCTTTTGTGGATTATGTGATTCTCTATAATATCATTCTTCTGCTTTTCATGTGACAAAGTCTTTTAGAATGCTCATCTTTTAGAGAAATGTTTAGTTTTGGTAGAAACTTGTTAAAAGATGAAACTCTACGTGAAGGTAAGTTTATTTCCTTTTGTTTTTTTCTATATAGAAGATTAATACCTCAAAATTATGAAAACGAATGTAAAAAACGTTGTTGGTTTACATTTCCTTGTGGGTAATCAAATACTGTTTACACACATCTTACGTTTGTAAATTTCTTGTGGTAAAATTTCTCATAATCATGTTTCCTATCACTCTCCATAAGAACATGACCCTTTTTTTCTCATCCATATCAATTTTTTCATGGAATCTTAGTATGGTTTAACTTGGGTGACCATTGTACTTATCTTTATTTCTTTTAATGTGATAGTTTTACTGACTCTTTTTTCCGATATGGGACTTTAAATAATGTTTCTGAGCCCATATTTTAAAATTGCGAGGACAAAATTACCAAAATGGGGAAGGATGTAACATCCCAGGAAAATAAAGAATATGAATTTTTCATATTTATTAATTTTTGAATTAAATATTAATTTTACTTTAAAAGGGTTGCTATGTTCGATAGCATACCCGATACAGAACAATGGGTTTCTTTGAAATCATACATTGCACACTAATAATATATTATTATTATAAATGGTAGTTAACTCATAGCCATTGTATTGGCGAGAATGAATGAAACTAACTATAATATGATTATAAATTTTTTTTAATTGTATTTACATTAATTCAATAAAAGTTAGAGGCTTAAAATGTAAATGAATCTAATTTTAAGCATAATTTACATTAAAAGGCCGATTTATCACCTTTTAATGACAAACCCTTTTTAAATATAGTTTTTATCACTTTAATATATTATACATGACCAAATTTAATCATTCTTTATAATGGGGACATCAAAATTTACTTTGAGTAATTTTTTGGAATTTTTACGATAAAGTTCATTTTTTAATGAATAATGAAAAATATTGTATATTAATTCAAAAGTGCCTTTTAATCTAATATATTTATATGGTTAGATTCCATTTAAATTAGATTTAAAGTGAAATTGAAATATATTTTTACCATTTAATCCAATTTTGGTCATTGGAATTAATTTTACTTTCAAATTTGACATAAACAAGTACAAATCTTTTAATAGTTATTATTTCATAAAAACATGATATTTGTTTTGATAATGGGAATTAATTTTAAAATTAATTAATTCCACTTCTATGTTTTTAATTTGGAAAAATAGGAAACATTTTTGAATTTGGAAAATCAAATATATATTTGGCTGATGTTTTGGTAATTTTCTGAAAAACATCAATTTTTGATGAATAGTGAACCCACTTATTGGTAGTTAAAAAAACTGACATTTTCATTTAAATGCAAATTATCACTTATGTAAATTGAATTTCGAAAATCCGACAAACATGGTTGTTATCAAGAAGTAAAATTTGGTTTAATAAGATGAAAATAATTTTTGGTGAATAGTAACTTTTGACTTTTATTTTCCGCGGTTACAGGTAAATAAAGTAATTCATGGTAAAAAGAATATTATAATAATTCAAAATTACATTAACACATCTCCAAACCTTATGGATTGAGTCCTTTACGACCATGGGAATCTTTGGGTCGATTTTGGGACCCCATTGAGCCACTTGGGAGTGATAATGACAATTTAGATTAATTAACTTAAAGGAAAAAATGACAAATGAAAATATCTTTTAGTAAATTAATTTTTATATTGTGTTATATAAGTCATATTTTCGACTATAAATATCATTTTTAAATCTAAAAATATTTTCTACATGATTATATTTTTTTATAATTTTTAGACATCAAATAATTTAAATTATTTATGACACAATAATGATGCAGTGTTTACCTCATTAATAAATCATTTAAATAAATAAGATTATAATGACCAAACTATTATCCAAAACCTATCCAATTCTTATTGGATGATTTTATTTCCACCTTTAGTCATCTTATATTTTACTATAATGATTTTTGGACCATTAGAAACCGAATATCACTATATAATAATATAATTGTTTCACACTTTCCTAAAGAGCCTCTCCTCCCCCTTATAAAAGGAGACCCTTTATAACCAATTCCTCACACCTCTCAAGAAATTTGTCTCTTCAAAACTCTACCCAACTAAGCAGAATATATCCCTATCCTCCTCCTAGAAGCCTTAATTTAGGCAGAAGGCACTTCAAGAAGTCCTTTGGTTCAAACCAAAGAGAGTTACCCAAATTAAAGGTAACAGTTTCTCTTAAATTGTTTTCTTTTATTTTAATTCTGCAACCCCTAAACTCTATTTATTACTTTATTTTTTAACAAAAACAGTATACTAAATATACTAGTATGTTTTTATGAGAATGAATCGAACTAAACTTACACACACCTCCATATAATGGATGAAGAACACAATGTTTCTGTGGATGGAAAACTAACTCCTCACGAAATGATGATTGTTCAAATATCTCCAACCGCCTCTCAAGGTAGCAATTATGATGACACTGTTTTTATATATTATATATATTATGTTTATGAATTCTTTATGCTTCTGTATTTTCCATTTATATAATGCCTTTATAGTTTCCATAGTGGGTAAATACAATAATCCCATTTGAGGAAGCACGGACTACCACCCCCTCAAAGAGATGTGACTCGTTAATGCCTTATGTGGGATGTATAAAGGATAGATTTAATCATATTATATATGATATTATAATGTAAATATAATATAACTATGTATAACTATTTTTTAATTCCATTAAAATAAGAAATAGAAATGGAAGTAGCGTTCATGCCTACGTACGACTTACCGTCTCCATGAACGGTGCATTTCATTTCTTACTTCTAAATGTTATGTAATATTATAAATAAATGTATATACTAGATATATATGATATATATGATATATAAATAATGAATATAATTCTGGATATAAATAAACTCTCACCACAAGAACAACATGTAATTATAAGAACTTCATTTTTGACTCAAGTACCAAATATCGACAAAACGATCATTATTAACTTAACTGATTACATAATGTATATAACATGGTAATAAGTTATATAAAAGGAATAATAAACTTGAAAAAGGATATCAATCAAGTAGAAATTAACTTTAGTTTATTTTTCAGGAGATTAATGAATTATCGAGTCTATTCGGACATGAGGAAAGGGATTTTCATATCTCATTTTTAATTACCTGAGATTTCCATTGATCTCTACTTATTCATTGCATGTGGTGTATTGTGTACATCCATTATATATATAGATATTATAATGATTAGATTTATATTTATGGTATCTATGATTCATTTTGTGGTCATTAAATTTTGGTCATACGATACAATTTGAATACAATGATGTAAGGGTTTTTCATCTCACATTTTATTTCCATGAGATTCATTCTATATTTGCCACTATTTCATTTTGTGTAGTGAATTTACTGCCCATGAGTGTAATATTTGTGTAATATATGTTCATTTATGAGTATTTACATCTTCATTGTATGATCCTTCTTTCATTTGGCGTATGTTTTGTAAGTTACCAAATCGGTAAGGGAACCTTTCACCTTCCTCTTTTTAAATGACTTATTTTTGGTAGTCTTATAATTTACATCTTATTATGTTTGGATATGTTCTTATATATCTTTATTTATATTAATTTTATGTCCAAGTGATGAGATACCCTTTTTATCTCATCAACTCATTTTCAGAATTTTAATGGGATGACGTTAGGCTGTAAAATTTTTACAAGGGAACTTCTTAACCCAATTTCAATTCTTTGGGTTCAACTTGTACTTCTTAAACATGTCATCCTATAAAAATATGTGAATGACCTATGATTGTTTTACACTTAATATACACTAATATTGGTTTTATTTATATTTATCTCACATAATTATGTGATTTATGTATTCTTAATTTAAGGATACCATCTTTATAAGGGATTTTATCTCCATTTACATTTCCATTGAGACTTCATTGTTGTTTTTCACCAATTCACTCTTATATAGTGTATATACTGTCCTATGAAATATTATATCATGAATTCATTTATTATCATGATATTTTAATTTTTTGATTAAAATTTATTCTTTAATTATTTGTATTCAAGCATTTCTCTTTTTTGTTAAAAAAATCTATATCTAAAAGATCATTTTAAATTTTTTGAAGATTTATTCTTCTAAAAATTTCGTATTAATTTCCATGTTTTTAAAATTAGATTTAGGATTTATTTATATGTAAATCAATGTTTTAATATGATAATTATTTTAAAATCCTCAAATTGGCATGGGACATTTTGATTCTAAAATCTTTTTTTAAATGGTTTTGAAAATGATTTGATAAAACATTTTTTATTTCAATATCTCGATTTCATATATTGGAATGTGGAAATTTTATATTTCCTTTATAAATGTGTCATATGTTATGATTATGTTATGTTTATTGGGAATGTTTTACATATACGGGTGGTTCCGGGATAAATCTAGGTTGGGTGGGCCCGAGATAGCTCTCCAATGCATTGGGTAATGTGATGGAGGTAAACGTAATGTTTCTCCTAAGAGATTTAGGGAATACCTTGTGATGGGTATTCCAAGTGTAACTCCCTACGTAGTTGTTAATGCTAAAATGTAAGTTTAATATAGATTCCATAATTAACCTTTATGATTTTTGATTTGTGTGTGTTATTCATAAATATTATGATTTCATAAGGTATTTTATGATTGAAAAGTATAGTTTCATGGTTTTTTATTTATTAGTGGGCTAATGTTTTCCTTCCTTATTTAATAACCCTTAATGAGATTTTTTTTTCTCATCCAAAGTTTTTTAATAATTTTCTATAGGACTTAAAGATGATTAAGTTCAAGGATGTGATCAAGGAAAATTCATGATGTCTAAAACATGGAACTAGACATGTGTCTTTTTATGAGTTTTTATTTTATGAAAAAATGGATAATTAGTTGTAGTGTCTACTTGTAATATTCAAGTTGTTATGTAATAGTTATATCAAAACCTAAATGGTGTATAAATAATGTACCCAAAAACATGATAAAAACCTTTGTTCAAATCGAAACAACACTCTAATTCCAAAGGATTGATAATAACCAACTCCACCATGTGGCGCATTCCCTTTTCATGAACATGGTATGAGGAAATGTTCATATTCTGAATGGAAAAGATAGGATATGATGTATAATTTTAGTAAGGCCTCAATAATTATTCCCAAATAAGATTCTATAATAAATAGACCAAAACATTTCTTCAATTTAAAATAAAACAAGTATGGAAGTATATTGTCATATTTAATGAAAAACATTATTTTCATTTCATCTGATGGAAAAATGTCAAATTATTTATTATGTGAATATTTTTATACAATACAATTTATAATACTTGGTAGGCATGATTAAAATAGTTCACAATAAAAGGAATATATATAAATGTTGTCACAATTGGAAATGATATTATCTAACCTAATGTATGGTAGTTCCAATATACAAGAACCTCATAAGATTATTTTGGTGATCGCATAAATATGTTTACACACGTCTTATAGACACTATCCAAATAGGAGTCATCCGTATCCCATCTAGGATAATATCTACAACAAAATGTTAGTTTCTTCATTGAAAAGAATCAATATGTAGATAAGAAATTATAATCCTAGAGTTATTTCCCAAATAACATACCATGTACTTAAGTTTTTAGTTTCTCAAATAATCAATCAAAATTACAATAATATTTCAAAATGGTTAAAAATACAATCACCCCATTTTCAGTTTCAATATAACAATTTATACATTATAAAAATCAAACATTTTATTTCAATAAATTAATTTATTTTTCATGATAAAATCAATGATATATTCATATGAAATAAATTTAATCCATTTTGTTTTAAAAAAATTGATAAATTAATTTAAAAATTTCCATTAAATCAAACTCACACATCAATTACGAATTTTATTGGAATTGGAGTTTTTTCATAAAAAATTATGGAAGTAAAATTTTAAATTAGAATTATCATTGAATTATTTTACAAAATATAAGTTTAATGAAATTTAATTTAGAAAAAAAAATAAAATGTTAATACAATTGAAAATTTCAACATAACCATCTTCCTTTATCATAGAATCTCATATCATTACAACTACAATAAGAATTGCCAACAATGATTGATGAAAATAGCGATTTAGAAATAAAAATTATATTCAATATCCAAAACAAATGAGTTTAGATCCATCCAAAACTATATGATTTAACATACTCTATATAGGATAGATAATGTTAGCAGGAGAGAAATAATAATATAATATATTTTATTAGGGAGGAATCGAATGAGTTTCAATAGGATTCAATATTTTTCATAATATGTTTTGAGGACACAAACATTATTCCTAATATCCTTAATGTCCTATAAAATTGAGATATGTGGTGTTATGGTTTAGTGGGAGGTAAAAGGTGGGTTCAATAATTTTTTTATTATAAATTTTGGAAATAACAAATTCATACAAGCTTCATTATCTAGGTAGGGTTTCATAGTTTTCCAAGCAGTACACCCTAAGAATCTACCCCTATATGGGGGTTCATGGTTTTTATGAGGTTTGTGAATAGTTATTAATAATATTCTCCAATTTTTCAAACCCCCACTCTTCAGTTTATATTAATTTACCTTGGGTGTGATCACAATTTCCAAAAAAAGTGCACCAACAATACACAACCCAAATTTTAGAAAAAATATCTATCATTCTCCCAAAACAATATGATATGAAACCCAAAAAAAGAAATTTCAATAATAGGGGTCATGGAAAACCTAAATATCGAAACATGATGATATATCATGTTTTTTGTGTAATGTAAATAATATTAATAAAAAATAATGTAAAATATATGTATGATAATCTTGGGTAATTATACATAATCAATACACTTGTGTTCTATATGATCATAAAATATTCACCATATCATAACATATATAAAGGAAATGGGTATCATAAGTATTTCAGCGTACCATAATATTTATAACATATATGGGTTTCATAAAAATATGATCTATTCATCATAGTAATTCCCATGGAAATGTTAATATTTTCATTAACATTTTATTATGTAATTCCTAAACCATTTAATGAAATAATAAAGATGGTATATTTGTTTCATTTTACATTAGAATAATACGTAATATATAACAATTTATTTTTATATGAAAAAAACGTATTTAAATATCATTCCGGACAATTAATAAGGAAAATAAACATTTTATATTAAAAATTACCATTCGAAAAATAAATGATCAAAAAAATCAGATTCATTATTAATGAAATATCACATTGAATATTATAATATAATATTTAAATAATTTAGTGGTCATGATAGTGGAATATTCTATTCTGGTCATAAAGAATAAAAAACAGATCAATTCATATTTTTTTGTTAAAAGGAAAAATGGTATTGTTTGTAAAATGACATGAACAATACCTTAAATCTATATATTGAAAATTGGAACATGGGTAAAAATTACTTTAAAAAATAATAGTTCTATCTTCACAAAATTACTGAAATCATTTTTAGAAAACATAAATATGGACGAAAAGGTATTTTATATGAAAAAGAGAAACAAATTGTGTTTTTTAGTAAAATAATTAATTCGGCATCATGAGTACATAAGGAGAGGATAAAATAAAAAATATAATTTCCTAAAATAACCATTAGATATTAATATTTAGGTGTTTATTTAATGTTATATCATCATATCTCGTCATTTTAAACATATAATTAAATATTTGGTTAGACCTAGATCTTTTAAAAATAATACTTTACCTATTTGCTATAATTTTAATCATGAGTACCGTGGAAGAAAGAAAAAATTAGACATATTTATATCTAATTATATTCATGTTCCAAATAAAATAATATATTCTTGTGTAACATATAGACCAAAAAAAATAAACAAGTGGTGTTTATTTATTGTTTCCAAAATAAATGAAAGTGGTATTTCAATCCCATACCAATTTGTAAATTTATTAAATCATAATACTCAATGAATAATAACATCAAATGAAACATTTAATATCATAAATATAAAGATATTAAAGATTAAAAATATTATTGTGATAGTATGTTTACCACATAAAATAAATGAATGGTGAATAAATCATATATCTTAAAAGAATAAAATTGAGAAAACAAATTCCTTACCTTATGCCTATTCATAGTTCATAAATGTTCAAGAATTCTATATAAAAAATATATCATTATTATTAATATATTACAAAAACATTAAAATACACTCACACACACACACACATATATATATATACATATATCATATGGTACATCATTTACTAATGACATTTTATTATCCATTTATAAAGAATTCCTTGTTAAAATCACATTTCATGCAATAACATAATTGTTTTTCATGTATTATTTTTTGGTATTTTCTTTCCATTTAAGTTAATCATTATTCAATAATATACAACATCTTATCTATAATAAAAATATTATATATATTTCTCATACTTGTATTTATATTAATACATTAATGTTAGATATAAATAATGAATTACACTATTCATGGTGATGGTATGTCATGTGTACACATGAATAATGAATCTATCTTCATAATGGTAGAAATGAGAAGAATAAAAATAATATATTACCATTAAATAATATTTATTATTTTCTATATTTCACATTTTTCCCTAAAAATTTCTTTATTACCTTACATTTGAATCATAAGTGAATAATAAATCACATCACTTCGCAAGGCTGTAGTATAACGTCGAGAGAACCGATAATACCATTTTCCCGAGGAATGGATTGTAATCATTTATATATGAAATTAAAATTGCACAATTATGAAAATTTTATTAATATCATATAAATATGTTATGTATATCCTTATATCCATATATTAAAGGTTTTTATGGAAAACAAATTTCTTCATTTCCAAAGTTGGTAGTCCACAATAATCATTATTGGTAGTTTCATTTCTCTTTTGACGGAAAAGGATATAAATGTCAGTTATGATATGACAATAATATAATATATTTACAAGGGATATGTTTTTTTATTATTTCATCATAGTGGTATCATATTTAAGGGATGTAGAAGAAGAAATAAATAGAAATCAAAAGTTTACAAATTTTATATATTCATTAGAGAACTTCATTTGAAATATATTTAAAACCATAATTAGAGAGTACCCTATAAATAAAAGGATCTAATATATTATGAGGTATTTAATAAATAATTTTTTGGTATTTTTTAATAAAAACTTTCTATTAATTGTGATGAGGATATGGGAGTGGTTGTACATTTATAAAAGTGGGAAAGAGAACATTGGAATACTTTGAAATAAAAAAGGTGTAAGAAAATTATACACATGTCAAAGGATACTGAATGACTAATTATAAAATTTTGAATGTGATAAGGTCTAAAAATTTCCAAAAAATGGGATTTTAAAATTTTCTAGGTAATTTTACACCAGATTATTTTAGTTCAAATCCTCAGTAAACCCGTTTTAACAATAACATTTGTAATTAATTTTGACTATTTTTAAAGTTAATTTTAACCAAAATTAAATGAAGAATAAAAAAATAGTAATTATTCTAATTAAATTTTTGGAATCCATTTTTTAATACTACGTTCACCTAAGTGTTCAAATTTAATTTAAAATTAAACCCATATGTATGAAAAAATTTAGGGTTTTCAATGAAAAATTTTCAAAATAAGAAAAAATCAAATGAAAGATAAATATAAAATTTATTCTATTTTTCTAAATTGGATTATTTATATTATTTTTGGGATATTTTTATATGTGAGACCATTATAAAACAAAAATAGCATTAACAGATAATTAAATAAAATTCTTATATTCAATACTAACCTCTATTATTCACTATTCATTTATAAATTAATACATTCATAAAATTTCCAAATACCCAGCTTATTATAATTTTAAATCTATTATTAATGAAATGTTTTCATTTTTAATAATATACTTTTTAAATGTTTCAAAAATAAATTATAAATTATGATTGAAAAAAGTGATGAAAAAGTGTTTTCATTAAAATTTATTCTTTTTCATAATTGTTTATTGTATTAAATATATGAATCGTAATATTAATTATATAAATATAAATTAATATATATATATATAATCTATAAATTTCATTTATATAATTCCTTTTTAGTGGATATTTTTTTGATAATATGTAAAAACAGAATAAAACTAAAAATAATCTTTAGAAAAATTCATATTTAGGTATAAAAATATATTTTAAAAAATAATAGAAATTTATGATCAAATTGAAATTAATAATATAATTATAATTAAACTGGATCATATGTAAATAAATACTATATAAATAATAAAATTATACATTATATAATTTTATTTAATGGAAAGAAATTATATTATTTAAAAAATGATGTTTTCACTAACAATAGAATCTTTTCAGAAAATTCTTAAAATTTACACATTATCTAATTTTGTTATTTTTTTAAAAAATAACATGTTTTATGAAAAAATATTAATAAAAATTTTATAATCAAAATATATAATCCACTCCAAAATGAAATAAAAATCCTATTTGATAGTACTATATTTTTAAATTATGAAATGGATATTAATATAAATTCGGTGTTTCTTTCATAAGAATTAGTCAATAAATTTTCATCGATTAAGATCATTATATATATTTTATAATTTGTTTTTTGATATCTCGATTTTTTGTACTAAAGTGTATTAGGGAAATTATATTTATTTTAAATAATTTTTCATAATATATCGGGGTTTTTTAATATACCACCATAAAAATATTAAGGCTATTCATTTTTAACATGAAATTTGGAACTCAACATTTTTATATTTGAATATTAATCAGTGAAAAAAATATCATAAACTCATTCATAAAAATTCATTATAAAAATAAATGTAAATATAAATAAATATGTCTTTTAAATTAAATATAACTATGGTTCCGAATATGAAAATATTAGTGGGGTATTAAGATAAGGACATACCATAAAAGTAATATCTATAGATCAATGATCACAATAAAAAAATGAAAATGATAATGTTAATGGAAATTTAATACTAAAATAAATTGGTGAAGAAGAGTTCACGAATTCATAAAAAATGAAGGTAATAAAAAAAATGACTCGTGATCAGTTTCCCTGATGCTCCTGAATTTTTAATGTCATGATATATAATATGAGAAAATATAATTACATTATTTAATTCTATTTCATAATAACAACCTAAAAATTTATTTGTTCATCAATTTATATTCACTTCATCTCTTCCGGAAATAAATGAATATCAAATTCTCATTTTGAAACCACTAACATGTCATAAGATTCATAAAAGAATAAAAATAAAATCCCTTATATTTCTTGTTATTGTATTATCATAAAGGGTCATAATAGGAGATAAAATATTTTGAAACCATCATATGGTTAAATAATTCATCAATATCTAAAAATATATCTAAATCTAAAATAAAAAAATTCCTTAATTGGTAATCCATAAGAAAATAAAAAAATTGAAAACCTTAAAAGGAAGGAAACTACATCTATAAACTGAACATAAAAATTAATCCCCCAAATATTAAAAAATATCACTTTCTTTTCACATATTAATTATGTGAATTACGTGGAATGATATTATGATGAAACAAGAGAATAGTCATAATTACAATAGAACATCAACTAAAACATACAAGTTTTCAGATTCATTAAATAAAACTATATATCATTGAATATATAAACAAACAAAAAAGGTTATAAAATACATATGGGAATATAAGACACTATTTCAAAATATCATTAATCATTTTCATGGTTATCAATAATATTTAATTTAATTTATCCATATCAATGATCTCTTTATCCCGAAACAAAATATTATCTCATCATCAGGAATTAATTAAGTGATATCTTCTCTCAATCACGTGTTTTATGTTAAATATCACCATTACATTGAATAAAATTTCTAGGTCATCAGTACCATTCAAAATATTCATTTAAGCCAGTAATCCAAATATTCTACAAAACCACCTATACAAATTTCATGTATATTATAATATAGTTATTAAATTTTGATACATAAACACCTTAATCATTCCACTTCATTCATAAAAAATAAAATATGCATAGTCATATTATTTCTCAATAATAATTTCCCACAAATTGATATATTAATCCACTAATAATATTTATCAAACCAAATATAATCTTTCTTTTTAAGTTTTACATAAAATCCCTATTTGAATATTTGATTACTTTTATATTTCATTCATAATCACTTCATTACCAACAGTGAAACATTTTCCTATATGAACATTCTGATTCTAATAAAATTCTAACCCCTTATGTCATTTATTTTAATAATTACTATATTTTAAAATTTAAACATTCGACCATCAATAATACCATCATAAAAAATTATTCGTGTCGATTGTGTTAATTTAACATTATAATTTTTGCTTAGAAATTATAATTTTTTGTCTCTATTTTACAAACTCTAAACCTATTCTAGATCCTTTGAGACCATTCTATGAGTTATTTTTACAACCTTTCCTAAACATGATAAACTGACTCTCTGTTCATCTATAGTCACTACTATTGGATCTCTCAATGAACTCTATAATTCTCATCTTTAATGAGTCCAATATTTAGTTACTATGAAATTTATAAATCATATACCAGGATAAATGATTAATAATATTAACAATAACATTCAAACACATAGTACACCCATTTTATTTCTCATTAACACATTGTTTATCACAGTAACCATTATCCCAATTCATTTAGGTTCCTACCACTGATAGAGAACAATAATCCTAGTGTGGGGAATAACATTCATAGTGGGTTACATCATAATATTATAAAAACTAATAGGATTTATAAATCATGAAAAATTATTTTAAAACTATGAAACAATAGTATTAAACTATGACATACATAGTCATTATGTTTTTTTTATTTTTTCATAATGATTCTTTTAATTTCTGAAGCATATCCAACATTAGTGTCAAACTAGGTGTTCAGAATGGCTAATTATTTTTTTATATGATTTTGATTGAGTCGGGCTCAATGTACCATATCTGGATTTTTTACACCAATCTATAACTTTTTCAGTGGAATGTGTACTTGTTGTATCTATATAGTGATGCAAATTCTTCAAAACCACTCTATATATCCTTCAAAAAAATTCCATGATATTTTCTTATACCCTGACTAATCGTTAGACATTACCATAGGGATATCACTAATATTGTTCTCATCCTAGTTTTAAAATTTTAATACTTATATTTCACTTATAATTTCATTAAATACCTTGGATTTTCAAAAATAAATATTAAATCTTTTTTGTTTTTTATTCAATACATTTCTGAAATACATTCTTAAGAACATAAAATTGTAGTGTCTTTGGAGACTAGATACATGATAATAGTACTTCATCATATATTTTCAATAACTCCCTAGATGATATTCCCCTTTAGTACTATTCATAAACATACCCTACCTAAAACATTCCTAATATCTTAGGAAAGGATACATATTAAAGGATAATCTCAGATGATTGGTATGGTAAAACATAGAAGTATCAATCGATGATCATATGAATGAATAATAAAATAACAATGGTATGAGATTATTAATATAACATAAAAAGATCATAACAACCCTATAATAGGTTATAATCCTAGTAAATGGAATTAAATGTTATCATTTCAAAATACCTGAACTATAGGAGTGATGGTTCATCATAAATAATCCTTGAACCATATGTTTATATCATATTAGTGTAGCACAGTAAAAAATTTATAAATAATTTTTTTCTCAATGAAAAAATCAAATAAAACCAAATAATAAATGATCTGGAATAAACACATTTCTCTCATTCCTTTAAAATCATAAATCATTATATGTTTCCCATTTTGGGTCAAGCACATCAACTAATTTCCCTTTGTGGATCATGAACAATCTCTTTTTTCCCATCATTATATCATCAAATATAATAATATATTCAATTCATTAGAGGGAGATATGGGTCCAACCCTTCACAAAATCAAAACATGAATGTTACAAAAGATCATAATACATTCATATTTTCTTATATAATAGGAATTAAATGGCCTTTATGTTTTTTTCGTTATATTAAAATCCATTGAAAATAAATTGGTTTCATATTCTTCTAATCAATTCTTCAGTGAATAACACATGGAAAAATTATATTTTTATAAGAATTTAATCATAATAATCATAAATCATCTGAATAAAGAATATAAATTGAATCCCTACATAATATATTAATTAATTAAAATGTAATATCAATTGATTTAAAATTATATATAAAATTATCTTATAAATATCACTTGGTCATCTACTGAGAAAATATCATTTTTTACGTTTAAAATTAGTTTTTCAATTTTTTTTTTGAAAAAACAGAGTTAAATTTATTTTAAGATAAAATAAAATTTTTAAAAACAAACTGATATTTTAAAAATATTATGGTCATGATGTTGGGGAATTCTCTTGATGTAGTAAAATTCCTAAAAATATTAATTTTACATTTTATTTAAAAACTACATGGTCTTTTTTTGGAAAATGAAATGATTATTCCATTAAAACCAATTTGTAAGAAGTCAAATTTTAAAAAAATTGACTTCAAATATCATTCTAAATTCATTGAGACATTACACAAAAAAATTATAAATAACATGTTTATGAAGGAAAAAGTGTTTTCGACCGAAGAGAGAACTAATTTCATTTTTTTCATAAAATATTATTTTGGAATCATGAGGACATAAATAGATAAAGATTAATTTAAAACATATAATGTAAATAAATAACAGTTGGATAATAAAATTCATATGATTCATGAATGTTATATCATAATATCTTATCATAGTAAGATTATCATAAATAATATCAAAAAATAATGAGATTTTAACATTTAATGATTACCACTATTGAATAATATGAATCATAATTCCTAGGAAATAAAAATATTATATGGATATTTATATCCCAAAATAATCATAATAAGGATCATAATATAAATTCATTGGATGTATATAAAATGAAAAATATTGGTGTATAAGGAATTATTCCTATAAATATAAATGTGAAATGAAAATCGCTTTCTTCTTTGGTAATCATTTGAGTCCTATCCCTATCAAAGAATAAAATAAATTGAATTTTTGAATTTCAATAATGTAATGAGATTAATGATGATAAAATTTAATGTTACTTTATTTGTACCACACAAAAACAAATTATTAGTGAATATAGAATATATCTCCCAAAAATAAAAGTGGCTATATATCCCGTTACATAAGTCTCAACCAACATCCTACATGTTCAAACATCCTATATTGTAAATATATATTTATTAAAAATTTATTAAAAAACATTATATATGTTTATATAACCATACATATATGATTTTATTATTTCCTTCTATTACAAAAATTTAAAAAATTCGTTTTAAATTCAAAATTCATTTAATAACTACATTTTTAGGTATGTTACATTTTAGTATATTCATTTCTTTTAAATTTATTGTTGTTCCATAATAAATATAAAGCTATCCATGATTTACATTTCATGCATATTCATAATATATGCTATTATATTAATAAATGACATTTAAATATTGAAAATGAATTACATTTTTCCGGAAGACTGTTGTTCGTACATATGCATGAACATTTTTTCCATTTTCTAGATAGATCAAAAAATAATAATTGTAAAAAATATATTAATTTTCATGAGTTATTATTTAAAATATATATCACATATTTTAAATAAAACTACTATTATTAACATTCATGTAAAATATAAATGAATAATGAAGAACATTGCTTGGCGAGGAGGTATTCTAATGTATATAATAGTTGTGTTATCATAATCCCATCGAATGGAACCTAAGAAGATATATGTGAAAAAAAATCAAAAAATATAATTATATGGTAAATATCATATGCATATTTTTAATCCATCATTATATATGTCCATTATATGTGGTTATTAACAATTAAATGTATCAATTTACAAGGTGGAAGTCTTCCATACAAATTATCAACAATTCTCATTCCCATTAAATTGATGTGGACATAAAAGTATATAATTATATAGAAATATTGATTATAAATTCATGGGAGATAATTGTGTTTTAATATCATCATATTTGATGTCTTTTTGAAGGATTTGGATGAATAAATAAATAAATAAATAATATTATCAATTCTACCACTTATTCAGGGTAACTTTATATATTTACCTATTTATAGAGGATTTAGGTATAAATCTACACATGTTTTCCAAAAATGAATTAAAATGATTAAACATGTTTTTTAATTCATACTATAAATCCACAAAATATTCTTCCAGGGGTCTTATGATTCAATGTTAACAAATCTGTAATAGATTTTCTTCACACTTATATTTCTATAGGACACATGCCACAAACACAACTTGTTTCATTTGTGTAGTGTATATAATGAAAATTAAAGTAATTTATGATTCATAATATAATAATTATGTAATATACATGTCTATATAATTTTGATTCTTTCATATATCTTATGATTCAAATGTTTCTATATTTGTAAATATCTAATGTTTCAATCTCATTGTTTACTAGGATTGTATATGATATGCTTCTAATGCTGACATATAATGATATACCTCTCATGATTATCATTTGTTTTTTATCCACTAGTTATTTATCATAATAACATGTATTCCATTCATTTTTGTCTCTGTAAGGATTAAAGGGAATGAAAAAATCTTATTAAGAAATATCACCTTAATTTATAACTTATGATGAAATAAGATTTTATTCCATAAACATTTTTAAAAAAATCATGGAGGTATTTTTACTATTATGTGGTGATTATTTATAGTCAAATTTACTTATTATTTTAATTTTTTAAATGGTTTAAAATTAATATTCATAGAGTTTCTTAAATAAGTCCCTTTTTGAGATTATTAACACGTCAAAATGAATCATTATTTTATTATGTATGAAATGAACATAATTTTATGACTTTATAACTTATTAATGATCGAAATATTTCATTATAATGTTTTATGATTATTTTAAATGAAAATTATTGGAAAAATTTTTAGTGATATTTCAGTTTTAAATTTAATTTAAACATGAAAATTCTATTTTCGAGGAGAATATTCCATTTGATCATTAAAAATCATTTTCCATATATTATGGCAACATCTAATGTTTCTTATTAATTGTTGGGGATATTACCCAAATGTATTAAACCTATTATTTCTATAGATGGATTGTTATAACAATGAATAGAAAATTCTGAAACTATTTCTTTTTCCCTGGTTTATTCTATAAAGAATATATGATGTGATAATCATTCCCATTTTATTTAATTTATCTATGATAATATAGAATGATTTTGATACCCTTTTATTATCAGGGTCCGTATTTGGGGGTTATCCAGGGGGTGGGGCTGTCAAGGGGCAGGGCTGTCCATGGGGGTAGGGGGAGTATAGGGGTGGGAGGGGTTGTCTAGGGGGGCGTTGGTGTCGAGTGGGTGGGGGCTATCCAAGGGGGTCGGGGTGTCTAGGTTGGTGTGGGATATGTAGTGGTCGGGAGGGTGTCTATGGGAGTGGGGGGGGGGGGGGGTCCAAGTGGTGGGGGTGTCAATTATTGGTGAAACATTCAATGTATTTTATAAATATTATAGTGATCCCAACACTATTTGGTAGTTATTTCAGGAAAACAATGAAGGGATTTCATTATATTTTGGTGTAAGATATATGGTTTCACATGGTTTGTGAAACTATTCATCCAAACTATATGACATAACTGAATCTAATTAAATGTTAAATTATTTTTATTCCCATTCTTAAGTATAACATATATTCGCATATTGAATTTCGCAAAACATATGGATTAATCCTATGAGAGAAAAATGGGATATCCTCATGCCTTCTCCTATTCCATGAACCATCATAATGGAATTAATGATTCTTTTTATGGTAAATCCCTCTCGATCCCATTTATTTTTTATCATTTTTTCCCAACATCCACTCCCATTGGTATTCATTATGCCAATTAGCTATAATTTTTATAAGGTTTTAATATAGGGTATGGATTGATCTTATTTTGGAGATATCGTTTTCTTGGTCTTATAAATGCAATTTAAATGCATGGTTGTCCTTTATAAAAAAATTTGGATAGTGGTTTCATCTAGATATATGTATGTGTTGAGTTTAATAATTTTATTTTAAATATCATAGAATAATTTATTTATCTAAATCATTCTTCCAATCAGGTGGTAACAATATATAATACTATTGATGGGTTTACAAAATGTTTCAGATGATCCCTATAGTTTTTATATAGTACATCCCAATAAATTATCAATTCAATTATTTTACAATTTTTCAAGTATTCCAATATTAGTTAAAATATCCATGAGGTTGTTCTTAATATAATTAGAAGATCTATATTTATTTTCCACCATGTTTTGGATACTAATATTTAAAACCTATGTCTAATGGGTTTTTTAATAAAATTGGATTTTTTTTCTAATAGGACCTTAATAGAGTGAAAACTAGTTTTGAAATATTTTATCGTTTTTTTATATTCAATTAATTAGTTTTAACATAATTGTCCTTGTTAGAATAAATAATCAGATTATAACTTCATAAGACTGGTTTTACAGATGAATGTGGACCCCTATTGGAATCAAAAGAGTGTTATGGATTTTATTTTTTCCCTCATGTTTCAGATGTTATTTGATTTTTAATATTTTATGAATGAATGATATGAATATGTTTATTTCATAATAGGGTATTTTTTGTGAGATGATATTCATTTTTATATTTTATTTTTGATATATTTTATTATTATATTAATTTTTGATCTCTCAATTTTACTATTTTTGTGTCCTGGTAACCAATGGAAACTACGTGGGTTATATTTATTCTTATATATTAGTTGGTTTTTGAGTTATATAACATGATTTTAGTGTAGTTAGTTCCTTTGTTTGATATGTTTTTTGATAATATAATATAGAAAATTCAATATAAGATGATTAGTTACCAGAACTCCAATAATGTAGAATTAAAATAGTTAGAACACTATAGACATCAATGTATTAGATCCCATAACAAACATCACATCCAAATCACCAAACTGAGTTCCAATTAAATTGGATAATTTAGAAAAACTTACACATACATTAAATGAAATCCATGAAATGAAATTAAATAAATTAAATCATAAGTAGTTTTATCTTTTTAGGGAATTCATTTTATATGAACTATGAAAGAATTTTTATCTTTTTTTCAAGATAAGTAAAATCATTACAAATAGCATGATGAGAAAACCTTGAAGATAAATAAAATAATTGATCACAAGACATGTAATCATGTTTCCTCACCCACAAATATATAGTGGATCCCAACTAGTCATCCACATTCAATTAAATTTTATATTACTGGATATATATCCTTTTCTTAAAATGAATCATGATTCCAAATAATATTCCATGGTCTAAAAAACACTTCTAGATTATAATTTCACAACTGATTTGTTTTTATTGAGAAAAATCAGTATATATAAGGTATATAAATGATGTAAACCAATTTTTATTGAATTTAAATCATTGAGAATCTATTTAAAATTAACTGACTAGAACAATATTACATCCAATGAGAATTAACAATATCCTACTGCATCACTAATTACCATTTTGGATGTTATTCCACATCATGAAAAATACTAAATGTTCTATATTAATTTTTGTTCATGTAAAATAAATCCATCACATTAAGAGGCTCCAAAAATAAAAAAATCCGACAAAATGGATACGTTATAAAATTATTTATCATCAAAAAACAATTTAATAAAATAAAACCTTCTAATTTATCAATATGCCATTCTTTTCTATTCCTTTTATTAACCAAAATTTTATGGAGGAATTATAATATCTCAGACTCTCTAAAAAATTAATTGGCAACATATTAAAGTGATTATTTCTATTATTCTTCTATATTCCCAAATAAATATACTATAAAATTTCTAAAATTTATGGTACTTATGATTCATGTGCTTTATGGTGAAATTAAACGTAAGATATTTACCTCCTTGGAATGAACATTGATTATAATAGTAATCTAATCCATGATCTTACCACTTTAAACCTCCTAATATAGATATCATAACTATTACATTAATTTTATTATATGTATTTTTTTTGAAAATCTTATTTAATTTTGTGGATAGGGTAATCTCAAGTTGAATCCTCTACATCCAACTATACGTGGTTTCTCTATAAGTGAAAACGTATCATGTTTTCCCATTTATGAGTCTTCTTCACCCCAATAACAATATAATCTTAATATTTAATGACACAATAATCTCCTATTTAATGAGTAGTATATTCAATTCTATTTATCTATAAAAAAATAAACATAACAATAGATCAATACCCTTTCTATATTTAAAATATGTATTAGTAGACCACTCTCAATACAATAGAAATATATTTCTATGATCACCCCATTCCATACTTGATACTTCCAATTAAGGATTCATATATTTATTCCACCAACATATTTTTCTCTTAATATATATAGGATAATTGTTACATTTATTTTTTAATGTTACTGACAAGATTAATTGGGACTGACATACATATACTTGTGCCGAAAATATTCTAATTATTCTAGATGTAGCTTTTATATGACAGAATAAAAATTATGGTCATATTATAATGTTAAATACATATACCTAAAAATTTCATTCTATCTCTATGATCATTAATTTCAATAATTCTAGGACATTCACACTTAATAACCTGACTATACAAAATAAAAAAAAATAACCAGTAACCTATCACATGCAAACACAAATAAAGTGATAAAGTACACATTAATAAATATTATCTAGTAATAATTTGTCTCATGTGACTTATTCATAAACCATTATCTCTTTGAATGAATTAAATATTGTATTATACATATTTGGTGGATGTTCTAATCAGGATATTATATTCATAGATTACCAAAATATGAAATTAATACACATATCAATAATATGTATAGTTTTATTCCTATATATTTAATTATATAAATATACCTTAGTTATTTATGTATTCACATACATCAACATAACATTTTCTCATCAAGATGAAATTAATCATTGAATCATTTAAAATTAATATTTTTAAGAAGTAGGGATTATTTTTAGAGAAATCAATACCCCCCTTTCATTTGAAATTTTTGACCACTAGACTTATTGTAGACATTTTCATTCCACTATTATGTATATTTAATTAGAAAATCCGCGTTATTCATATTCCTCCCCTAAAATTGGAATATTTTTTAGATACAAAGTGTTATATATTTTATGAAAAATGAAAAACTCCTTCGTAAACAAATCAAACAAATCACAATACCCATGGTTTTCTAAATCTTACGAGGTGTCTAGTTCTCTAGTATCTATTAAATTTTTTTGTCATGTCTATGCCAATTTACCAACTATATACAACTATAACACCATAAAATTATCAACAAGGTTTTTTCCAACTCTAGTGCCAAACCATAATAAATTTAATAAATCAAAACTCAAAACTGAGATTTAATAATTCTTTATAATTAAGTTACATATTCCACTAGTCTTCACATTAAAAATTATATTCAACAATAAAAGTTTCTAAATTTTATTTGAAAAAAATATATTTAAAACCAATAAATTATATAGAACATATATTCCTCTCAATAAACCACATAGATCACCCTAAATTGATGTTTGTCCTTTACATTGAACCTTTTTCTCGGCATTTATTTGTCCTTCCATTAAATTAGATCGATAAAGAAACATTATTTACTTGTGAAAACATGGATTATATCCCCAACATATTTTTTAAACCTATTATTTTCATATCCATATCATAGGAGGAAACAATATTTTGAATTTTCATCTAGATAAACCCAGTCTTTAGAATTAAAATATAAGTAGGCTGAACATGTAAATACATTAAGGTGACTTGAATCCATTGTTTTAACGATAAAAAATGATTATAATTGTTTATATCACATTATTGTTGAGGGGATCTTATTTTTAGATATAATATCTTTTAAAAATTCGACCTCAAAATTACATGATAATTGTGTAATACAGTGTACTACTTCGTTACTTTTTCATCAATAATCATTTCATGTTTTTATATATTATTCTTTTTATTTTCCATAAATATGTAATTATGATTACAAATAATATTTTTCATAATCAATGTAAACATATTTTTTATATTAAACTCGTTAATGATTTATAACATTAGGCTATTCATCATATTTATGGTTCCTGTTTTAAAATTGTAATCTTCTAAAAATTAATCATATAAATTAGTATTATTATTATCAGAATATACAAAAACATTCCAGATAGATTCCTCAACGAAAGTCCCAATTTTTTTTATTCTCATAGGGGATTCCCTGAGTAAGGTACCGAGATATTTTTAAGTACAAGGTCAATATTCAAGCATTTTGGGGCACTTCTGAACAAATTTAAGGGTCTATTTTATTTATTTATGAATAAAATAAAATTAAAAAATAGAGTTATGTATCATTCTTATTATGTACACAATTCTCAACATGGATCATTATAACTTTCCAATTAAGGTTCTCATGTTTCCTTTACAAAAAATATATACCTCATCATGTTGATAATTCAGTAAATGAAACACCATTTAACCCTATTGTATGAAAATATTTTCCATTCATTACCCCTTTACATATAACCATAAAATCCTACATATATTTTCATTCAATATTTCCTATATTAGTTCCATAACCTACTTCATAAAACTATCTGACTGTGATCATATTATTCTAAAGACAAAATATATATATATAATTATTCATAATATAGAAACATATTTTTTACATAAATTTACGAACATACCCTTTCTTAAAAATCCTTAGGGAATCATAATCCATTATATATATACTTCCTAATGTTCTTGATACATAATTATTTATGAATCTATTTTCATTTGTGTGGTTGAATGATTCTCTAGAATCCATGAAATATAAATCCAATATAGTATATACACTCAAGAGTAAATTGAGGCCACTATCACCATTATATATAAAACAAAATAAAGTAATGAATTTTTTATCTATAATATTATTTTTCATGTTTCATAATATTTCTTCAGATGACCCCATTTATAGTTATTTAAACAAATTTGGTCAGATATTATGGATTTTCATCTAGTAATTCCTTTCGTTTTATCTTTAAATAATATTTTACATCAAAGATGAGGTGATAATTCTATAAAATATTTATTTAAAAAATTATTGAAATTTTCGTGAATCCACATCCAATAGATATTATCATTTAAAATATTTTCAGCACATCATTGAATATTTTATTTATTTCTCAACAATATTTACTAAATATAATTATTATTTCATCCCATTATTCCACCAAAAGTAGATAAAAATGTAACCCAAAAATCATACATGAATATTCACTTAATAGACACGAGCATTCTCAAATTCATGTGAAAATAATTCAAATGTCTTTCCATAGATCGTCTCTCTAATATAGTGACTCTAAATAACTTTCACAACTACCATGACTTGTTAGGGGAAGTGGACATCATATATTAATCCCCATGTGATTAAATTAACTCAATTTTATTTTTCTTATATAATATATACATAGTCACATTTGGTTTTAATGACATCCATATAGAACATAATTCCCTTTTTTCAATATGTTATTATAATATTTTTAACATTACACAAGGTTTCACACCAATAAAATGTACTTAAATGTCCTTTAAGAAGCTTAATTACTCCCACCACATCAGATGTAATCCAAAATCCATTCAATTCAATATTTCAATCCATGTCATGATATTCATTAACCTCATTTTATTGATGATTATAAATCTAAAAAAATAAGAAAATGTTCCATAAAAATAGAGTGTTAAATTAATGTTTTTTCAGTGATCTGTTGAGCCTCTAATTAAAATTATCAATCATTAATTCTATTTTTTGTTAAACTCTCCAATAACATCTTCCATCTAATGTTATGTTATCTGAAAAAATGCTTGAAATCATGACCAATAATAAATTTTATGATATTATTTTATTGAAAATTTGAATAAAAACCACTATAAATTCATTTAAAATAATTTAACATACTCTATAAATTTAAACAAAAAATCACGAACATATTAAATTTTAAATATAAAGGGAAATGGACGAATGAAATATACAACATCATATACCTAGTTTCGATGTTTTTCCTATGTCAGTTATGTACGAATTTGGATATTTTGTTTTATAAAATGTACATGGTTTACAATCACTAGGACACGAAAACCATGTATATAACCATAGTAAATGATAAAATGACTCATCAAAAAGTGGAAAATCCCACCTATATATAATCAACCATAACTAGTGAAATAGTTACAATAATGTACCAAATTAATGGAGATATGTTAATCATAATGGATGACTACTAATTCACTATAACACAACATGGTTTGATAGATAAATATAAAAATTAGGAAAGTAACCCATCAGAACACTCAATTTCTAAAAAATTATTATTGAAGGTTGGTTAAATGAGAGAAAAAACCCCTTATTATATCATACACCATCACAACTCACCATTTTTGGAAATAACCACATGTGTATTCATATATAAAAAATTAAAAATAATTATAAAATATGATACTATTACTCAGGATGTCTCCCCATATACCTCAAAATAAAAAATGGATAAATTTAGTTTTCCCATTAGATAAACAGAACTGAGAACATGATAGGGTTTCAAATATTAGAAATAGTCCCCTAATAAAAGTAATTTGTGTGTTTATATTATGTTGGAAGACAACATAGACAATTTTTTTTTCATTTAATATGTCTATGATTATGTCGTTATAGGACCTAGAATGTTTCCTATGATTTATTCTAGAATGATAATGATATTATCTTGGGGATTCCCATAGTTTGATTCATTTGTATGCAATTACACCAACATTTTCTTATGATGTTATTTTTGATTGATTATATATATATATATTATTTTATATAATGATTCCTTATTGATGCCATACATTTTTTCATTTAAGGATTCATTTATATTCAAAATTGGATGGTGATTAGAGGGTTTCTTAATATTGTTAATAAAAGTGACAATATCATGTCTTATTTTCAAATCTATAGATTTTTACATATAGGTATTCAATAATTTATATTAAATTTTTGGTTTTACATTGATTTTAAAAAGGGTATTTGAATTAGTATTTTAAAGGGATTTTCATTAATATTAAAATATTTGAATGTTTTTATGGGAGAGGTTTTCTTATTCATTCAAAAAGGTGTTATACCTTATAATTATTTAGAAATGATGAAATTAAGATACATGTTTTCTTATACTTTTTTTTGGTAAAACCCTATTTTTTAAAATAACTTCATAATACAAGGATTTACATAACCATGTAAATGGCCATGTTTTTTAATAAAAGAAAATACATATTTACTATATGATGTTCAGAGATGTGTTTGTTTATTATTTATGAAAATAATTTCATTCACAGATTGGTGAATTCCAACAAATATTATATTTTTCACACGCTATATTCACACTTATATATGTGTTTTTAGAACATGTTTTTTATACATAAGGAATTTTTTATATTTTTTTCATGGGATCTAATACTTGAAAACTAGTTATGGCGAGTGATCATAGAATACATTAAGATTCCCTATAATATCTTGAGTTTTTATTTTATGGTTCGTCATGTGATGTTATTGTATATTCCAATTCATGGAACTTTTTATTTTTTCACATTGGTTTCCAATATTTAATGAAATTATTAGGTATTATATATAGATTATGTTTTTATGTCGAATGTGAGTTTGGATGTTAGAATTTTTATGACCTTTTTATATGTATTTATAACAATTTAAATTATAAAAAGGAAAACCAAAGATATAGACACACAATTCAAAAATATAAGTTTGGATCTACAATTTTTTTAATTTGTATCCAAGTGTGAACTATTCACAATAGTTTTTTTTGTACCATTTATCCATTTCAACAGCTCATAATGTTTTTAAAGGAACTATACACTTTATGGTAGGATGAATCATGTGATATTATAGGTATCTAGAGGCATATTAAATAAAATAATAATTATTTATTATCATGAATAATTTAATTTAATTTTGTTTATTCTTTCTATATTAAAGGCCTACTTTAAATTTTTATATCATTTATACATTATTTAGTTCATAAATTTTTTTTCATACCCTATATCTACTTTATGGTAATGTGCACTATCACTCTCTATCTACCTATTATTTTATTTTAAAAGATGTTATGTTATTTATTTGTATTATGTATATATCCTATTATGTTCTTATTGAAGGGATATCTCTATCATTATGATTAACTTCCTTTTATTTCATTCAATCAAATTAGAAAATTATTGTGAGGGAATTGATTCAGATTAATATATTCTTCTATAAATTTATTTTTCATTTATTGTTATTAACTTCAAGGATAAATTATTAGTGTATTTTAACATTTAAATATTTAGTTTCAAATTAATAATATTTTGAAAAGATTTCTTCAAATTGAATTTGATGTATTTTTTTATATCAATCTCTTGAAAGGTTAGTAAAGCTCTTTTCCAAATTTATATATTATTTTTCAATATATTGTCACTAATATTATTATTTAATGTCAAAATTTAATTATACATTAAAATTAATATTCCAATTTAAAATATCATTTTTTAATAATACAATTTATATTATTTTCGTCCAGGAAAGTAAAATATTACTAATTTAATTCTACAATATATACAAATTAAGAAAAATATTTATTAAATTATTTTCAATATCATATTTTTTACTTTATATATATTTTATATATATGAATAATCATTCATATTCCAAATTGTGTCTATTTCTAATATTTTATTTCTTTTAATGTAATACTATTCAAAAACATATATTATTTCAGTTTAATCTTATCCTTAATGTTATATATTCAATGGAATGTGTTGTATGGTGATAGTGATTAGTAATAATCCATCACAACCAATTAATTTACATGTCATTCTCAATTTATAAAGTAAAAATATATTTCAATATCATTCTATTCTCAATACCCTATACATAAATGATTAAATATGTTAGTGACCATGGTTCTAAAAATTATTAATTAAATAATACAATAATTAAAAGGGGATTTACCTATACGAGAATGAATCACTACCTTCATATTAGTATCCACTATGGGTGAACAATACTAGGGAGATCTAAACTACCACATTGTATCCATTTCTATGATCTCTCTCTTTGTTATAAAATCTACCACATGATTTTATTCTCTTTAATAATGTGAATCAATTAGGTTGATTATCATAGCATAGTCAATACGTAAAATCAAATAAGGTTTTTATTCTTTTAAGAACATTCATTTATTAAATTGAGGGATTTTACAGTGATTTCAAAGTCAGATTCAATCCAAGAAAAATTCCATTTTTTGTTGATAGAATGCATGATGGAATAAATCATGGACCATAACTCAGCTTTGTAGGCAATGACACTGTTGATATAGTGATAAATGAAACCATTGATATAGGAATAGAGGGTGTGGAATATACACCAACAACCCTAGGGTCCAAGAATTCTAGATACATCACCTTTAATATTTAATTTCATCCACAAGAGGAACAGACTGATCCAACAGATGTATATAGGGGCCAAAGGTTTCATAGTCCTTCCCATGACACCCATCATTCATAGGATGTCGAGATTAGTGATGATATTATATGTGGAAAAAATTTGATTTATTGAAGAAGTGTAGACCACTTTGTGTTTGGAATGGATTTCTACATGTATGGAGTGTGTCATGTTTTCAAAAAATTGAAGATTTCATGAATTCAAGAAAAAATACATCAAAGAAACTGTTGTTTCATTATGTGATTTTTGATTTTTTTCTCGCTTCCCAATTTTGGAAATGAATACCATTAGGTTCTATAGTTTTCCTACTATACATAAGGTAATATGAAAAAGGATACCATTATACTTCCATATCTACTAGGAAAACCTACATCCCATAAATAGAAATGGTATGTTTTCATCATCTCTGACATTGTGGTGAAGTGATCAATCTATGAATTTTCCAGAATTCTTAATTTGAAAATGTGTATATTGAGTTATTTTTGGTGTGTTATATTTTTTTAAATGGAAGTGTCAATTTTTCTAAAAAAATGTGTATGAAAGGTGGAAGGACTCTAGCAGCATTTCATAAAAAAATCATTTATTTTAATTATACATTCTACATATTGATATTTAAATTTTAAATTTTATTTTAATTTTATTTTAATTTTATTTTGTTTTGTTTATATATATAAATAAAAAAATTCTAGAGAATTTATCTGATATTTAATATCCAACATTACTACCATTAAATTAGTCTAGAATTCATACACCAACACTCACCTATTGCTAGCTTTTATAAGAGGCCTTTCCCTCAAAATCATTCTGAATTTCTGATTTGGGTTTTAGGATCTCCCTTTCCTACGTGAATTAAAAATATATTTCTATTAATCATTTGAATCAATTAAATAATACTATTAATTAGTATTTTATAATATTATTAAACAACTAATTAATATCTAAATAAATTATATTAAATAATATGGATTATTAAATTAAAAATTGAATAATATATGAAGTAATTAATTATTAACTACTTAATTATTTTCTAATTAATTATTGACTAATTAACAATTAGACACTTAATTATGAAGTAATTATTTATTATGTCAATAGTAGTTATATTACTAATGGACTAATTAATTATTAACTAAATATTTCTTAATTAATTATGTATATCTTAATTACTAATTAATTAATAATTAATAATTATATTCTTCTAAATAATTATACATTATCCAACTAAGCGATATAATTTAGTTATTATAAATAAGTTTTTTAATTATTATCTATAATTTATTATAATGTTATTTAAAACCTATTATATGTTATTAAATATTTAATAATTAATTACTTGTTCAATAATATTATTAAATCATAATTAATATTATTAATAAATTGATTTAAAATTAATAATAATAATGTATTATTTTTTTTACGCAAGAAGGGGAGACCAGAATCCAAATCCAAAATGTAGATTATCGTCTAGGGCAAGCCCTATTATACAAGAGAGACATGAGTGAGGGAATTTATCAGAATTCAATAATACTATAATGGCGGTAATGTTTGATTTTAAATAGAAGAAAAAATTTACTAATATATATATATATATACATAAACGAAATCAAAATATAAAACCAAAATATAAATAAATATATTAAACACCCAAAAAATTATATTTAAAATATTTATTTTATAAAAAATGATGACTGGAAGGGGTTAAGCCCCGTGTCGCCTTTCAGAATTTCGACTAAAAGTTGGAAAGCTTCCTACCACCCTTCATAAACAATATTTTCAATTAGATATAACCTGTACATATTTAATAAAATCAGAAAACCATAAAAAAATTTTGTATGTTACCTATTTTTCGTTATCCTCCTTAGAATAAAAAATCAAGAAGGTTTCGTAAACGCTACCATGAAATTTATTTTCCGTGGTTGTGGTATAGTCGATCAGATAAATTCCATTACGTATTCAACTTTTGTAGTAATATTTATATTTTTATTGGGTCTCCAAATAAAAGTTTCATAATCCATGAAAGTGTTTCTCTAAATTTCGAAACCATATTTTGAGGGAACAATGTCAATAAGGCTATTTTTTGGGTAATGAGACAAATTTTTTGTCATTTGATGAATTTTGGAATGTAAATATGTACTTTCTTTGTGAGGGCTGTCGAACTATATGGTTCCCCAAAAGTCGAGGATTCACTACCAACAAAAAAATATCTTAGGATATGAATGATGTCCTAAAATATATACATGATCGGAAACCCGATAGCTGATAAAAGGTAATGAATATTACTATTCCACAACAAATCATTGATTTTGTTAGATAAAAAATCAATGTAATAATCATTTTAATTTTTGAGGTCCTATGTACAAATTTCCATAACACTCTCATTGAAGATATCATGTTCCATAATAATTTGGACCCCCATCGCAATGAGTATAATAAAATCCATTAAATAAACCATTAACATTTTAATTTCGTGGATTGACCCAATCCAAATATTGATTTCAATCATAAAGTAATGGTCTATGGTGATTCTTGTCATACACCTATAAATGAAATCATAATATTCAAATTTGGATAAGATTATCTAGTAGAATAACCACAAAATTCCAACTTTCTATATAACATTCCATTTCCACCTAACTAGTTGGTTTATGATTCAATTTAATATTTACCCATGATATTCGATTCTTTCCTTTACCCAAAATATTTGGAAACAAATATATGTTAATAGAAGATAACCTTTCATCACTCCAAGTATTATAGTGTTTTTGTTTAGATTTATATTATATATTCCATCACCATACCTAATGAAGTATTTAATAAAACTATTTCTATACACATCCACTACACCATAATGGAAAAACAGTTTTGATAGAATTCATTGGTTTCCCTGAAGCTTGTCTATATAAAAGGATGTTATCATCATATAGTATATGTAAAGAAATGAATGTATTGGATAAAACTTATATCTAATTATTTGTTTTGTTTTTGTAAATAGAATGTTATATTTATGTAATATGTAACAAAAAAATATGGTGTTATTATCATCGAATATATTATAGAACCATAATAGTTGGCCTGATATAATACATTATGAGGCTCATGTGGCAGTCTTTGTCAATTATAATTTATAAAAATGGTGTCTAACCTAGTTTACTATTTGAGTAATTTATTATTGGTTAACTTTGATTATTTTTTTGATATCAGATACTTATATATATTCCCCATATGAATGTTATCCTAATTTTATAATTTATATCACTATGGATCACAATTGTTATAATTTTATCTTACGTTGATATTCTTTATAATATTTTCAAATTTAAGCATAAAATTTTTCCATACTATAATATTATTCTTTTCTTTATAATGATGGTATTTTCACTATTTATCAAACCTTATGATTTCATGGCTTTATTCCATTAATAGTTAAATTTGACCTAATATAATCTTTCTGACAACCTGAATTGTTATAATGAATATTTTCATTATGTTTAAATTAAATTTCATATTCTATAATATGGTTGTAAAAAAATTTAAATTATTGGATTTTATAATTTTATATCATAGTTAAAAGAACATTACTTTTCATTACAATTTATAATATATCTGGTGAAAAATAATCACATGATTATAAAAAATATAGGGTTTTAACACATTCCACTAACATTAAAAAAATGTGTAATGATCTCAACAATGTGGAATGTACCCTATGAACCCCATTTATAGTAGCATTGGATATAGATAGCATCACTGGGATTTTCCCCTGACCATGCACAACCTAATATACAACATCTTAAGAATGAGCGAAAACGCTTATGGGAGCAGTTAAACATCATCGAGATCACGACTCAAACCATGCTCATTAAAGAACCTCATAAATGTATCACCATCATGAACCTTACCCTTAAAAAATATTATTATGTATTAAAGAGATATCTGTTGATATCTTGTCAATATGATAATAAACATCATTCATTATAGAATAATATATTTTCATGATTTTATATTTACTCTATAATTTAATTTCTGATATTATAATACACATATACAATTTTTGAGAGATATTCAAATTAAAATAAGGAATTTATTTTGATGAATTAATGGCTCTTAAAAAAATTAATATAATATATTTATAAATTATTTTTTATTAAATATAAATAATAATATAATTTCTATGATATATCATGTAATTTTTATAAATGTTCAAAAACATTTGTTTTCAAAAGCCACATCATTTTTCAATTAATGATAACTGTTATATTAAAAGAAAAAATAGTTATATTTAAAATATTATTTTTATGGAATTAACATTTTTCAGAATGAGGATGTATAAATTATCCAATGTTGGATTTTTCATAATTTCTTGAGACAACCAAATTTTCAGGTAAAAATCAAATATTCTATAAATATATTATGTGTATTATGTCATCATTATGACCTAAAAGTGATGCAATAACAATTATAAAAGGTATCAATGAAAAAATATATGCTTTTCATAAACGTAATGTTTTTTGAGTTAATTTTAGAAATCCGTTATGAATCCTCCAAAACATATTATATATTATAATGTTTCAAAATACTTTCATAAAGAGTTTGACTCACCTCTATATAAGAATGGTTGTTATTATTTAAATTTTGATCCTTTTCTATATAAAATAATTAAATCCAATCCCATTTGGAACAACTCATGGGAAATCCAATTTTAGGTTTTTTGTTTTGGTTATTTTAATATATAGAGTCCAAAAACCAATGTTTGAGAAATGATAATTAATTCCACAATCTTTTACTATATATAATCAACCATGTTCATATTTTTCTTCAATAAACATTATTTGATCTCGTAATTACTCTTAATTTATCTCCCTAGAGTCCTCACATGGCACCCCAATATGAAAAGAAGTTCATCCCATGAATATCAAATTATACACTCAAGTAAGGGATCGTCTCTCTATACTTTTTATTCTAGAATCATATTCAATTTATGCCATTTTATATTAAATTACTAATTTTGTGATGTGTTAATAAACATTTCACATACTTTCCATATGAGTTATAAATTCGGATAATCCCCTTTAAATATCATTAATCCTTCCCATGAACATTTATATGACCCCATTATGTTTTCAAAAACTCACAGTGGGATTAAAAGGAAAGAAAATATAGTAAATACCAAACCTAATTTCTATTAAGGGTGTTTCACATTATAAACCGATATATATTTAATTTGGGAAATAGATATATTTATTATGCACAATTTGATTGTGGGAGAATATGTGATGAAAATTGATTCCATGTTGAATGATCTATCCAGCACACATAAACAATAGAATGGAATGAAAGTGATGGGTGTTGTAGGAAATATATAGTACTCAAATGCATTGTGTAATGACTAGTATAATGAGACTTAATTTCAAGAAAATTATTTAATGTTAATTCCCTATGGTAATATTTCATTCATTATTTATTGAGTGTTATCCCTGACCTATGTTTGTGATATAATGTTTTTTGTTGCTTCCACATTTCATAGGTTATGATTATCATGTAATATCAGGACTTATTTTTCATGTTTATGATTATTACAAAATTTATTCCCATTTTATATGTCTATATTATAGCATGTATCACCTTATGAAATGTTTAAACCCTTACTATTCTTTATATCTCACCCCATTCTTATGTTTGTCCCCAGTCTATCCCATTTGGTATTTTGTGGGAATGTGTTAATGAATTTTCAATAATGTTTTTGATTTTTTAGTTTCAATTTTTTATGTAATTTACCTAACTCTCAATGAAATTAGACATCACTATTAATAGGGTTGTATTATGTATAATCCTATGTAATAAATCATTTATTCATTTTTAAAAAAGATAAGGGTTGTTTTAAGGTCAATAAAATTTTTATGGACTATTTATAACATTGTAATGTCTCATTTATATTGATTTTCTAATTAAGGATCATTTGATGTCAGTATTTTATTTTGCCTAATTATCCCTAGTATAACATAGTTATTAAATAGTTTTTAATTTTTCAAATGTATTCCTTAAATAAGATTATGAATTTTTTAGTGTATGACTATAGTTTGATGTTTTATTAATTTTTTTGTTCTCAAATATTATACTTTTGATTTTTTGTAGGTTAAATGAATTTCATGTTTTCTATTAATGTATAATATTTTTTTTACTATATCTTGAATTTAACATATGGGGGTGATTAATATAGATATATATATATATATATCTTTTTCTGTATCTATGGGAATTTTAAAGAAATTATTTATAGGATTTATTTTAGAAATTATAAATTAAGGAATAATCAATGATAATTGTCGTAATATATTCATTATAATTTTTTTTAATTATTCTATTTTTAGATGTATATTTTTTTAATAATTAAATGATATAGTATTATTTGGAAGTAATATTGTTGGAATGTATGGAGAAATAATGTACAATTATATAATTATAATGTAATATTAAAACATCTAAATATCATTACATATTGAAAAATATAAATTTTATTCTCAAAATATTAGTTTTCATAATTTAGTTTTTTTCCTAGAAGATAAATTTCACAAATATTGAATTATAATAAAAACAATTGAATCCAAATATTGAATTATCATGTAAATATTATCTTATTTTGAATTTTTTTATTCTTCTCAAGATGTGTGTCTTTTGAATATTACTAAAATATATAGTTTTTGTTTCTATGTAAAATTTTATACAATAATTACGAAATTAAAATGACACAATAATTTGTATAAAAAAAATTTATTTCCTTAAATTTAATGCTTAAAAAAATTTAGTTATAATAAAATATTCATTTCCATATGCATAAATAATTTCTAAAATCCTAATTTAAAACTCATTCCAATAACAAAAAATTATGCTTGTTTAATCCTCATATATTTTTTCATATATTTAATACCGTAATATCATTGATTAAATATAATGAAAATATTAATTTTCTTATTAATTAGATTAAATAATTATAATAAACAATAATATATATATTCTTGTTCAAAAATACTAAATTATTTAATATTTTTTTTTCAAATTTATGTGTCTCCTTTTCCTAAAAAATGCTTCTCCAAATTATTCTCCACCCTCCAAAAATATCATCATTATCTAAATTTATATCCAAATCACATAGTAAATCCTTTTTTAAACATTATTAATTAATATTATTGAATATAAAACCATCCTCCAAGATCATAATTTTCACTAAAAAGGAGGTGTCTAATGATAACTGTATTGGATTTGAAACCCATGTCATTTTTTATACTTCTCCAAATCCTTTTAGAATTGAAATACAAAAAATTGTATTTAAAAATTTGAAAAATTATAGACCAATTGATTAGTGAAATTTATATATTGAATAGTTATTTTATTTTAAACTCTATCAAACACATTTTTAACCCATTATTGTTTAATATAACTTATATTAATCAAATATTGTAGTTTTAAATTATTTTTTCCATTCAATATAATAAATAAGAGTTCATTAGTAAATATTTAAATAAAACTTAATCAATATCTTTTTTTATTAATGAATGATAACAAAGAATAGATTATAGGGATATCAGATTTAAAATATCATATTCATTTTTATGACATAATATATGAATATGATGAAAAATATTACTCTTTTTATTTATTATACATAAAATGTTAATCTGTTGACCATATTTAATTATTAAATGGAGTAAACCATGTAACATGATACTTATATAGATTAGGGAACAATTCTAGAGTCACTATCGACTATTATTGTTTCATTGAAGTAGTTTTTAAAATATGAATCTATCATCCATAAATGATATTCATTAAAAACCTGAATAAAAAATGTTGAGAATAAATCTATAAAAAAGATCTTAAAATAATGAAAAAAATTAATGAGATTATGTATCAATTAATTAAAAAGAATAATTTTATACTTCAGGTTGTTAGAGGATATACAACGTGAGCTAAAACATAATATAGGAGGTTCTTTTCAAAATCATTAATATTTCCATGTACTATTTCTATATTAATATTGTTATATTATTTTTCTCATATTAGTAAAATCAATGTTAAGACATAAACTTCTCCATTTATTTTGTTTGTTAATAATATTCTCAATTTCCCTTATTAATGTATTTACATCGT